>HG992156.1:15755000-18581250 GCA_905220505.1 Laothoe populi
ACGATATTCCCACGTCATGATAATAAAACCATGACAGGCATAAAATAATCAAAAACAAAAATAAATATTTATTATAAAATTAGAGAACGGGTCTTTATCGCGCAATATTTAATGGCATAAATATCTATTTATTTCCCATAATAAATGATTTGAACGTTCTCTAATTTTAGAATATGTATTATTCTCAAGTCATTTCATCTCGTTTCATAGCTGGCCGTGAAACGAGAGGCCGTAGGTTCCATTCCCGCACTGAGACAAATGTTTATGTGACAGACCTTATTTTTGCGTCCCGGGTCTGGGTGTTGTGAGACCGAAAGTCTCTCGTAGTCCCCGATTCCCACAACACAAGACTCGTATCTTAGTGTGGGATAAAATCAATCACTTGGGTCTCATTTTTCACTCAAAGTACGGTTCTTACGGGAGTAATAATTAGGCTCTAATAATACATATCGAAATAAAGCTTTGTTATCAATCAGGGTCGATACACGGTCGACTAGCGTCATTCATCATAGTCACAGAACATATTTGATACTGTATGATTGTCACAATTGTCTGTTATCTGCGAACGATTAAAATGTTTATGTCACGATATTATCTTGATGTAGTAGTTGTACTAAATATCAATTAGTACTGCGTAGAGAAGGTTCACTTCGTCACAACGCAAATAATTAGCAACTATTGCAGTAAAGTTCTATTTAAACCGCACAAGATTTTTATTATATTATTTTTATTGCCTAGAAGTATCACTCAGTATTGCAATTTCGTGTTCCATTTAGCTAGTGATTTTTTATTTATTTAACAAATGAAATTTAAAACCAGTGGTGAATGAATATGATATACTTCCCACGTTCACACGATAAAGCAGCGTGTGTATTTTGCTGTTCCCATTCATGGGAATACTAAATTTGAGAACATCTCAAGAAATTTGGAATTGCAGCGAAAGCAATTAAATTGTCATTATTACCAAATAAAATTAAATAAATAAATACACCAAAAATTCACACACATAGTTCTGACTCCACACCATGTAAAACCAGTATCGTGAGTATCATGAACTACGAGGGACTATAGACCCACAACACTCCGACCCAAAACAAATATCTGTATGTCACACAAACATTTGTCTCGGTGCGGGAATTGAACCCACGGCCCACGTTTCTCAGCAAGCTACACGCCTGCTGCGCCATAAGACATAGCCTATAGCGCTCCGAGATAAATGGGCTATCCAACACTAAAATAATTTTTCAATTCGAACCAGTAGTTCCTGAGATTAGCGCGTTCAAATAAACAAACTTTAGATATAAGTAAAGATATAAAAGAATATTGAATGTTTGACTTATACAGCGATAAAGCCTCGTGCTTTCGTGCTAAACAAAGTAATTAATTAATTTTAGGAAAGAAACAGTATGTGCATCTATCGTGATCGTTATGAGGATATAGCATCACGTATAGCTCTGTTCAATATTTTCCTTTGTTAAAACTGTAGTTTCTGTGAAGTAAAGAAAAGATGTCATTAACACATTCCCATTCATAATGTATTAAAATTTAAACCGCGCTGGTCTTATCCCGAGGCCTACCCCATTTTCCTTTTATGTCTTGAAAGTGAGACCGTTAGCCACTGTCTCTTCAAAAGTGAGCAAAATGCGGTCTCTTCTATTGTGCCACGTGACTTACTAATGGTTTTTTAACGTGGAAAAAATGTAAAGAATCTGCGCTTGCTGAAAATGAGCTACGTTGAGCGCTCTCGCGGAAAAAATAAATGGTATCCTTGCATAATTTATGCACTGTTTTGGTTGCGAATTATCTCATCCTGCTGTGTTAGTTTACGTAAACGCAGTTGAGCGTATTCTTCTAAAACTTCAAGCTTATTAAATTGAGCCGCCAGAGTGGCATGGCGGGGAGCTATAAATTGCTTAAAGAGAGGACCCACGGTGTTGAAAATTGTGATATTAGAAGTCCTATCCGAACAAGTCTTATATACTCGTATCTGCTACCTACGACATTGGGAATTCTATTCAGTTGCCAGGTATGCGATTCTAAGATGTTTTATCAAACAGACTGTATTTTTTCCTTATTTTCGGTGAATTAACAATAAATATTTAACGCTAAAGGCATGGTAAGTCTATATTATAAGTAAGATATTTTTGGCAAATTCAATACTACCCTACAGAGTACATTCAACTCTGTGCCCTGGGACGCGTGCCGGGGTGTGGTGGGTCTTCAGCCCCATTAGGGCTACCGCACCTAAATCCTCACTCATTTTAATCACTTGTACCCCGCTGGCTTTTATCATGCGTGTTGTTGATGACCCAAACTCTTCACATCCTAAAACAAATCTTATCGGTCCGTTATAAGGTGTATTTTTCGTTAGCTGCCAAAAAATTGTCGGTTCGCAAAAGGAAAACACCTACGCAATGTGGGTAGAACGTAAAAGCTACGCCAAGATGGGGATTGCTCTAGTTCGGGTGATTTTTTGCGATGAAATTGCCTTAGTTTTTATAGTTTATTTCTACGAGTTTGTTCGTTCGATGGCTGAATGTAACATGTTCGTTAATAATGATCTTAACAAATAATTGAAATGGTATCACATATTTTAGAATGAACGACCAAAGAATTTATACAAAACGTTTTTTTAGATAATTAGAAGATAAGAAAGCAAGTGATTCTAGATTGATAAATATAACCTTATATTCATGAATAATATAGGAGACTTTTTCTTGTGTACTTGTAGCCCTTAAAGGTTTGTTTTTTTTTGTTTTAATGTACTTATTAGGTTTATTGCCACCCGGTACGGAGATTATGGCCAAATATTTTTTTTCTTTCTATAACCAACACGAACAATGTTAGCACAGATCTGTAGTGAAAAAATTTACAGACTTTTTGTTTGTACATTGAGCCAAAAATTGCTTTTCAATTTGCCCCGTAACATGTCGTTCATATATAACTAGCTTAACTATATTCGGGAGCAGAAGTATCCAATCCAAGGAGTTGTCTTCTGCACTGAGACACCTGTAGCGATTGTCCAGACTCTCAGGTGTTGTGCCTGAATCTTGAGATTGCATCTAAAGAATACCCCATAAGTTTAACCTCACTTTGCCCCTTTTAGGGATGATTTTTCAAAAACGTTGAAACACGTATTTCTTTATTTCCTACCAAAAGCCTAAATACGAATTTACAGATCCCTAAGTCGAGGAATTATGAATTTCCCAAACAAATTTTGAACTCCTATTTGACCCCTTTCAAGTTTGTTTTTTGAGAAAAAAGATAGCCTATGTCTTTCTCCAGCATATAATCTATTCTCTTACCAGATTTCATTACAATCCGTTCAGCCGTTTAGTCGTGAAGAGGTAACAAACAAACAAACAGAGTTACTTTCGCATTTATAGTATTGGTATGGATGAATCTTAAGGATACAGTGTCAATGAACCCACCTACTTTAAACCCATTAAATTATCCGAAGGCAAAGCCATACATTCGACACCCCCGTACAATGAAGGTTGTAAATTACACATCAATATGAGTCACAGCAACAACTAAACCAATATCAGGTAATAAATCCGCACAATTTATTAATTTACATAGGACAAGGTTGGATTACATATTACGGTGCTGAAATAATAGAACAGTATTACACACAGTCTGTCAGTCGTTTTTGCTTGAATCAATCAAGCACTTGTTGGCTGCAGCAGCAAACAGCGGTTAGATGACAATCTGCAATATCCTTCGAATATTGACAAATAATAGGTAGGTATTATTTTTAAGTCAGTATGTATAATGTTTTTCATTTGTTGTAGTTGTAAGTTAATGCAATTCATTAAGGGTCTATTTTGGTTGTCAAATATATTTGAGGTCAAAGTTGAGGACCATTGATACTTTGATTACATATGCTATTGTAATATATGATATGTTTGCTTCAACGTATTTTTGGTAATAAACAAGACAATATTAAAGATTATTGTTTTAATATTATGTTTTCATCCACTCTCTTATAAATAATGACTGTTTTCATAAACTTGATAAACAGATTTGTGAAATATAAAGTGCATCTTCTCGGACAAATAAATACATCGATCATTTCAAACTTCTCCTTCCATATATGTAGAAACATTGAAACATTGCTTATTTTAAATCCATTTCGGAAATACACCTACCCTCGTTAGTTATAAATAACCATGTTTACACATTCCATATCCATTCAGACGTGTGTTTAACATCTTTAATTAAGCTTACTAATGTTATGAAACAAAAAATCTCTACCTTACCAAAGCACTTTTCAGTGGTCAGTTTTTTTTTTACAACAGCGTATACTGAGCTGGTACAGGTGTATCAGTATACGCTGTTGTTGCGGAAGGGTCCACTACACATATTGTAGCGAATCGTTTGTAAATGTGATACTAATTTTTTTCTCTTGTTTCTCTAAATATGTGTGTTAGATAAATAAATGGTTTATGGTTTATGGTCATGTTGTGGATGTTTTATATGTTATGAATGGGCGGATTCAGCCAGGGCAGTGCCACAGTCTGACAATTAACCGACGACAAGTGAAAACTGGTTGTTGCGTTACTTAAGGTAAGTGACGTAGACATCTCAGAGATATATGTCAAACTCGCCTCAACTTCCCAATCTCCATTCCGTTCCTTTTAGGTTCCATAATTTGTTTGGTATCTTGGATGTTAATAAAACAAATCTCTTGCTCGTATACTTCGAGAAAAAATCTAATCATAAAAACGCTACACATAAAAGTAGCAGCATACTGCATAATATACAAAGTACAATAAAAAATCTCGATGTTCCTAAGAATACATTCTTTAGATCGGGCTTAGTTTCTTTGTGCGTCTGGAAATTTAATATTTGCCATTTTCTACTGAATGGAATTTTCTGGAATCAATCTCCGGGAGAACGTTCAACTGTCTGCGTTGATATTTGATATTTCATTAACTGCTTATTATGAGAACAATAACCTCAGACACAATGGAATCTTCGTTATAATGATTATGTTTCATTAGATTTCTATTTATTGTGAGAGGAGTCGTTATGTTGGATTAAATGTCTTTCGCCTAATAATAATATTATTTTCGGATCTTAATCCTCTATACCTATACTGCTATTGTCCCAGACTGATTTGTTACTTTTTGAAACTTGTTTGGTTTCACTTTAAAGTCGTCACGTTTTCACTTAAAATAAGTAAATTGAGTCACTCAAATCAAATCATTTATTTTGTAAATTAGGCCACTAGGGGCACTTTTTACATGTCAGGTTTAAGTTTATCTACCGGTGCTTCGGAAATGCCCACTGGTCTGAGAAGAAGCACCAAGAAACTCAGCCGTAGGTCTTTTGTATTTTCATCATAACATATAATATTCAATTAAAATTAATAACAATACCTACTAGAAGTATTACACTTAAGTTCCATACATATTATAGAACAAAAAAACTGTTTAAGATTGATATACGTGTAAATACAAGGCATAGACTAAGTAAGTGACGCTATACAAGTTAATTAATTAGCTTAAACTAACAATCAATGAGCAATCCGGGCAGACCAGTCCACGCGAGCAGCACCCGTTCACGAGTATGACGCATGTGCCAGCCATCGGCCTCCTCAACCATGATACAGGGAAGTGACCGACCCGGCACATAACGCCGCCGCAAGCATAGACATTTAAGCGAGCATGACATACCCTAATCGCATCAAAGAATGAGAGAAAATAAATAAATATGCTTTATAAAAAGCCAAGACTATTAAACTCAGCCATCCTGTAAAAGCCATGTACATCAATCCGTCAAAAACAAATTATTCTATAAAATAAGCAATATAAAATATAATACAATAAATCAATGTCAATTATTGAGTTGTGTATTTAGCTAAGCGACCACTGTTTTTTATCATTTAAATATTCCAATATATTGTAATAAGCCCTTTTTGATAGAAAGTTTTTAACTTCGACTTTGAATTGGTCGAAGGGCAATATTTGCACTGGCTTAGGAATTTTATTATAAAAACGAATACTAAGCCCCACAAAAGAAGCATGTACTTTTTGCAACCGAAAATACGGGGTACACAGTTTATGCTTATATCTAGTATTTAAAGTATGTACATCACTTTTCTTTTTAAACATACATATATTCCTCTTAATGTATGTTACATTTGCATAGATATATTGGGATGCAACTGTTAAAATACCTATCTCTTTAAAGAGCTCTCTTAAGGATACGGTCGTTCCTAACTGATAAATCGAACGAACTGCACGTTTTTGTAGAATAAATATGCTCTCAATATCAGCAGCCTTGCCCCACAACAAAATACTATAAGACATAAGACTGTGAAAGTAACTAAAGTAAACAAGGCGAGCAGTCTCTACATCAGTCAACTGTCTAACCTTTCTAATGGCATACACTGCGCTGCTGAGTTTCCCAGCTAGGCATGATATATGCTTGCCCCATTGGAGTTTTTTATCTAATGTAATTCCTAAGAACACGGTAGAATCAACAGTTTCTAGAAACTCATTGTTCATTACCAGATTAGGTCCTAGATTTGTTACATTTGGCATTATAAATTTAACGCATTTTGTTTTTTTGGCATTAAGTACAAGATTATTTGCCGTAAACCACTGAGTTACTTGTGAAAGTGTACTATTAATTTCGTCAAAATTATCTCATTTCTATCCACTCTAAAAACGAGTGAAGTGTCATCAGCGAATAGCACTGTATTGCACATGTTTTTTAAATAAAAAGGTAAATCATTAATGTACACTAGAAACAAGAACGGGCCCAGAATAGAACCTTGTGGTACTCCCAGTAGTACAGGAAGATCCCTGGACTTCACTCCATTCACATCTACGCATTGAACTCTTTGTAGCAGATAAGAAGAAACAACGTTAAGAGCAGTGTTGTGTATACCGTAATGACGAAGTTTCCGTAAGAGCGTGTCATGATGCACACAATCAAATGCCTTCGAGAGATCACAAAAGACCCCTACGGCGTTCTGCGATCGCTACCACGCATCAAATATGTGTTTAATAAGAGCAACTCCCGCGTCAGTTGTCGAGCGACCCTTTGTGAAACCATACTGATTATCATGCAAGAGGCCGTTAACCTTAAAATGGTTAATCAGCTGCTTCAGTATAAGTTTCTCAAAAATCTTGCTGAAGGCTGGTAATATTGAGATTGGTCGGAAGTTACCTGGGTCTTCTTTAGAGCCAGATTTATATAAGGGTATAATTTTGCTATATTTCATTAAATCTGGAAAAATGCCCGTATCTATACACTTATTAAAAATTACAGTAAAGTAGGGAGCTACTATATCAATTATTTTTTTTAAGAAATTGACAGAAATGTCCCACAAATCACCCGTGTTTTTTGGATTGAGAGTTTTTACTATACTTATTACCTCAGTTGCTGTTATACGCTCAAATTTAAATAATAATTTACACTCTGACACGCTCTCACAAAGCAAAGATACAGCACGACTAGGTGAGGAATTTAAAGAGCAAGTAGTCGTTATAGGTATATTCGCAAAAAAATTATTAAAAGCCTGAGCAACTTCGACTTCATCACAAACAATTATATTATTTATATTTAATTCAAACTGGTTATCCCGTGATCGGAACTGTCTTTCATATTCGGTTTAGATAATCGAATAGTATTCAAATTGAAATTGCTGTCAATATTGTTGTCGCCTTTTGATGCTTTGCTATCGGTTGGTTTAGAGCTACTCTACTTCTGACTTTAGCTGGACATCATTTTCTGGGACCCCTATATATTTAATTTAATCTTTTTTTAAGATGTCTTTATCAGCTATTTGCTAAAGCTTTAAAAGTTGAATCAATAGGCACCTTAACAAGATTTAACTTTTAAAATGCCAAAAATCATGCTCGCTAAGTGGAATAAATAATGCAGGTTTAGTTCAGTTTTATATGCACTTCATCCAATTCCTGGACATGATTTAGTTTGACATTAAACATATCGACGAAATTTATTTGTTTACACGAACTGATAGGCAGTTAAGAAGTTTGATGAGTTTGGATATTTATTGTGTCGTAAATCTGACGGAGATATTCTGTAAGAGTTGTTGACTCGCGAGTTATGATCAACGTGTATAGAACTTGTGGAATTTTGCGAAAATCCTGGTAATTTTGTTTTGAGTTATGGCGTCAGTATAGTGGCAACTAAACTGTATGTCAATTCATTAATAGTTTTATGGATAGCAGCGATAGCCTAGTTGGTTGCGTACGGACTGTTAAGACGAAAGTCGTATGTTCGAAACCCAAATGACATACACCTCTGACTTTTCTGAAGTTACGTGTGTATTAAATGTTAATTATCGCTTGTATTAACGGCGATGAAAAATATTGTCAGGAAACCGGCATAGCTGAGAATTCTGACAAGAATTTCGAAGGTATGTGAAGTCTACCAACCCGCATTAGGCCAGCGTGGTGGACTAAGGCCTAATCCTGCTCATTAGTAGAGGATGTGCGTGCCCAGCCGTGGGACAATGTTTAATACAGGGCTAGTATTATTTATGGATAAGAAATTCCCGTCTGTACTAAGGTGAAATCACCTGGTTTAGTGTCCCGCGTTGGAATTTTGATCGCATAAAACGTTTAACGCGAGCCTCAGTGCGTCGTCTGGGTGCACTGCGTAAGTTTATGTGAGACTTCGATGGCAAAGCCAATAACACACAGATCGCATTCAAAAGGCGCTTTTGTATTGCGTTGACAGATGACTATGTATCAAATACTTAAAGACGGTCAAGGAAAGTTCGTTTTAGCCTGTCTAATTATCCAATGTTATGTCAGTAACAATTAGTCTCACAAACTGCGAAGCCTTTACGATATATTAGCGCTAGAATAAAGGAAAAATGGCTCGTAAATTCAGTTACAGTATCGTAAAGATACATTTGATACTCATAAATGTAGTAGTATGTTATAAACCTATAATCACAAATACATTAAAAAGTAATCTCGGTTGAGATACTGTTAATGAAATTGAAGCCATAGATAGTATTTTGTATTTTGCACTTGGATGTAAGTCCGGTGGTTCATAATATTTTTCCATAGATTCACGATTTTTGTTAAAACAATAAGATTTTATTGTCTTTAAATCTATTTTATGTTTCAATACATTGATATTTTATACTTGAACTATCGGCCGTTTTTGGGGATCCTATGGGATTTATTATTTTAAATCATTATTTAAAGTGTTGTGCAAAAGACTTTTCAAGATGTATTTCCGATTATATAATTTTTATACAACCAATTTTGAAGAAATCAAAGTGTAGTTGCTAACATTGTACTGTTTATATATGTTAGTCTTTCAACTGCATGACAGAGAGACGATTGATATGCTATACAAACTAAATAACATGGTGTACTATACTAAAACACCTAAAGGTTAATGAATATTCGCCTAAATAGATATGATATCATAAGTATCGGTACTAACCTGACGTGTTCAGATGAATAGACAGCATTCGACGTTACCGCGATAAGACGCAACAAAAACAAAGAAAACATCTGTCTGTATTGTAAAACTCAAAGTATTTTAAGGTATTTCGTCACTAAAATACTATTGTGGTGTTACAGCATATACGCAAATGTAACACGATTGATTTCATAAAGATTGAAAGCAGTGTCAGTGTGTTGCGGTGTCTGTTTTAATACACGTCTACGGTCTACTTGCAAATCATTCCTTTATTACAATAATTGCACGTGATGCTGTTAACAACTACGATTTCCTCGCTTAATATTTATATTACCCGCTTTCCTCTTTGACCCATAAAGCCCACGCTTATGCGAATAACCATTAAAAACAAACTGCACATTATTAATAAATTATATGTTTTATATACACAGTAAAACAATGTTGGGATTTACAGAAATCACAAAGCTTGTAAATGTCAGTTTGATTGTTGAAGAAATGTTACAAACCACTAACTGGAGTGACTGCCTCGGTGGCGCAGTTGGAATTCGTACGCGGCACGACTTCTGTGTTGATGTCGCGGGTTGGATCCCGGAAAGTAAAAATGATATTGGAGTTTACTATCACGAAATACACAGTATCAGTCCGGATCCTGGAATTGTGCCCGGTATGACGATAAGCTCGCCTCCTATCGCATCATGGGACGGTAATAAGTTAGGTGAAATGGGTGCAGTGCTTACACCTCTAGCCTTTTGGGAATTACAAAGAGACCTGTATGAAATTTAGCTGAGCTGAGTTTCATTGTGCTAGACGCGACCAAACTGTTCCGGGTAGAGCAGTTTTAGAATACCTGTAAAATCAGTGGCTAACAACAAGGATATAAGATTTCTTCCGTGCACAGAAACAGCAGCATAAGAAATTCAAATATAAACAGAGAATTCCGTAAATTACATTTGTATTAGATACGTTACGAATACGTAGGAAGGGAATCTTACACCAGTTGGTAAAGTTTCGACAGAGTGCATGAGTCATATGACGATAGGCCAATTACACTTGATGCAGAATGTCATTATGTTTTCATTGCGTTGAATAAA
The DNA here is from genome assembly GCA_905220505.1 of Laothoe populi. Taxonomy (NCBI): domain Eukaryota; kingdom Metazoa; phylum Arthropoda; class Insecta; order Lepidoptera; family Sphingidae; genus Laothoe; species Laothoe populi. Next base: position 15,765,515 of record HG992156.1, read on the forward strand.
TTATAAGATGATTAGGTGTAAATTGTTTAGTGAAGATTTTAATCAAGTTGTTGAGTAATTTTGTGTCCAATTGGTAGGTAGATAAATAATAATAGGTTCTTAATACAATAACAGATTAAGGAAAAAGTTATCAAATGCCTGTTAACTTTAAAAAATGTTAGCCATATTTAGTGGTAATTATGGACTTAAGTGCAAGACTGAAAATAAGATTTAGTTATATATTGTTCTTTTCCATTATACAAACATTTATATTTATAAATGTATGCATACATGCGACTAAATACTAATTTAAACTACGTAAATAAAGACACGTTATTACACAGATTAATGGCTTTCAAAGTCTGGAATACATGAAATTAAATCGCAAATAAAACACAGTGAGCTAGGGAAAACGCTTAATTTAACATTATTTCACATGGCATGAGCAAATCTGGCCTGACCACATAACCCGGGTGGGCGTATCCCGACTAGGATCGAGTTATTATCGTGCATAAATCCATAATGATTGGCCGTCTTGCAGGCGGATAAGTGGCTATTACAAGTGATCGGTGTAAATGAGGCGTCACGACGAATTAGCCCTCGTTCGGGGTTTAATGCGTTGGCAGTAATGAGAGTTCACATCGCGCGATGGCGCGGGCGCAGCGAACTTTGCCCTGGGATTGTATGGACTTGTAATGTATTTAACTATGTTAATTCGGGTGGAATCTTGCAAATTAATTTTGAAGCAGATATCTTTAACTGATTAAGCTGAAATTTTGTATACATGTTTAGTTTGGATGACAATGCACGGTTAGCTGTGTGACGAAATGCTGTGTTTTAAATCCAACATGCCTGAACACCCAAGAGGGCGGACTAGTTATCTGTAATGCACTCCTACAATATGGGTATCAAATGAAAGGGCCTGCCGAGAAGAACTCGAAAAATAAAGTGACGTAACTAAATCCAATATACTTCTCAAGATGGTGTATTGAGTTTTTTATGCTTTCCTATATTGGTGTCAAAATGGCTGAAAAATACGAATGTGAGTTAAAAAAAATTACATTGTATGTTTAGTACCTGACTGTATTAAGACGACCGTCCACATGGTGAAAACCCAAAGATAGTATTTCGAGGAGTCGCATTCCGGGGTCAGTCAGTCAATCTTTAAAGTATAATAGGTATATGGGTATATGTGTTTAAAAATAGAATATGGACCAGTTACATTGAGAGGACCCATGGACTTCAATCGCTGCACGTTTCAATATCTAAATGATACAACACAATAATAAATTACATCAAATAAACCACCTAAATAAGACGTCTAAAATCATACAGATTAGTGCTTTATGGCTAAACATTTATCTAGTTTGGTTTTGATTTCCGACGTTTATATTCCTTCACGATCGGCTTTTGTCATGCTGCAAGACGTTTGAGGCCACGTAATGTCTCCGCTTTGAGTTGATTTACGACGGATCAACAAAACCGTTCGTGATATGACAATCCACGTCGGTTGCGGAAGGTTTCATGTTTGAAATGCAATAAAGTTGCAGTAGTGTTTTGTTTGTGACTTGTACCCTATTTAGTAACTATTCGCTATAAGTATGCCCTATTGGTTTATTGTCTGTGGTGGGCAGAAGGGCAAATCTTCTACATAGCTGATCCATATAAGCGTATTCAATGACGATGATCATTGAAAAGTTAACGGTGTGTGTAAGTGTTCTTCATGCCGAGATAATGTATTACTATTCAGCAGCAGTACATATTTGTACTGTGATGTACTGAAATCCTACGCACGGGAGTGAGATCTTATAACCATAGACAAAAATCTATATAGACATTACAAGTACCCTCATGCAAATTTAGACGGTGAAATTAAATTTCTTCCTAGGAATTTCCTCAGAGCTATGACATGACATTCAGACGAGGATTAAAAAGTTTATCTATGGCAGCAGCTTGGATGTGCCTCTGAAATTACTGATATACATGGGCGATGGTAACAATTTACGGATGGGCAGTCAATCCGGACGCCTTTGAAAGCTAGTAAAAAACCTAAAATAGAGCTAAGCGTCTCGTCTTATTAGTTGCTGTAACGTCACTACAGCAATTAATCACGAGAATCAAACACCCTTGAAACACTTTAGAGTTTTTGCAATATCTTGCGGCACGAATAGACCTTTATTGTGTATTTATCTGACGTCTTACTGTACCATCGAATTCAGACTAAATTAAGGTCACAGCTCATTCGAGCCACCCGGAACCCGGTCCCGACTCGTACCGCCGGTTGTCCACGGGTGGACGCCTCGTTGTCACTAGTAAACGTCGCGTCGCGACTCTTGGAGCTTGAGCATTGCCAATGCGCTGCAACGCAAGGCAAGCATGCGAGCAGCAAGTTGTCACCGAGTGGTCAATTCGCCGTACACGCGTGTAAGGCTTACGACTGAGGCGTTCCGGTGACGCTACGGAGTTGATGTTGTGAGCGCATATCCATAAAGAATACTAACCGCTCTAATGAGCTGTGACCTGACCTTTAGATTACGCTAAAGCCAGGTTTTCTGCGCAATAAAATTTATCATATTTCGTTTCGGCACGCAATGGTTAGTAGGTACTTGCGGTGTCTGTGTATGGCATATATTTATCATTTTTACTTTAGTAGTTATTAAGGCGTATTGGCGTTTTATGGCATTAACAACTATTATAGTACTACGGCTTATAAGAAGCCAAACCGACTATATGGTTGCTTATTTCCTACCACAGCAAAAGTTTGTAAACTTTCATTTCGCAGCCGCATCATTATTTTTAATTGATATCTTTATATTGGGTGTGAAGAAGCGACAGGTTGAAGTGATTAGAAGTGTCTAATATCCTCTTATGAGATGTTTTTGTGTCCTCAACATATCTAGGTCCCAGATCCAATATACCTGCAAAAATAGATCTTACAATCCCGAACTTTTTGCTTTACTTCTGCACCGTCATTTGAAATCAGACATTAATCATTATTAAGTCTTGTTTTTACAGTGGGGTTTCTCCTTTACTTATCTGCATGTTGAATCAAATGACTGTTGATATTTTCATTTTTTTATAGTCTATGGTACATGATTAATTAGTGAGTATAAATATAGGTAAAAAAGAAAATGAGTTCCTTGTTTTAAAATAAGAATTTTATTCATTCCGCAAACTGCCGCGTCCCGGCTGCAAAACTAAATACGAAAATGCAATTATAATTTTAATTCACACGGTAGCGGCTTTGCTGTGCCCTGGCATTGCAGAAGTCTATGGGCGGCGGTGACTACTTACCATCAGGTGGCCCGTCTGCTCGTCTGCCTATTTAGTCACAAAAAAATCACACAATCAAATACGCATTATGCATTCGCTTTAATGACTAGCGTTAAAAATTGATTATTCAAGTGCAGTGCAAAGACACGCATCGCATCGCCGCCTGCACATTCGTGTATGAATTTTCAATAGGGCTCGATGGGCACCTTAGTTCACGCGTGGTGCTCGCGTAAGTGTTGATTTTGGCGGAAATGACCCCAGGTGATATGAAATTTAAATTAGGTGATCATTCAAGGGTTATGTGGGTGCTCCGCAACGGACAGTAAAATTGATTCATTACCATTTATTACACTAAACATGTGTTTTAGTAAACAATGTTTTAACCATATTATCTGAAATGTTGTCTAACGCTTTTTCTTACCAAACAGACAAAGGATTACCTTACCTTTATTTACTAATACATCTCTAAACAATAAGTATTTTTAAATAGCAACAATACACAATAGTCGTTTAACTGTATATTTCATTCCTTAAAGTTAATGTTACGTAGAAAATGATGTCAAATGGTTTAGTTTTACTACCTGCTATTTTGTGTGTATGACTAATAAACAGATTTGCAAAAAAAAATGATTAGTACACCGCAATTATCATTTGTTAGGATGTCTAACTCAAACTAGTGGCTAACTACGAATTTGTAATACACGTTCAAATACTTGTTTAATGTTTAACTTTTTTTAATAACGTCGTTAATGGCTAATGAAAATAGTAACAAACAGACAACAAAGCGACGCAATGACCTAAGAAATCACGTGACCTCTAAAACATAGCAAGACAAATTCACAGATTTTATTGTCACATTTATGTAACATGGAACACGCGGACGCTTAATAGTCGCGTTTCATTAGCATTCAGTGCTCGGCAAAACAACGTTTATTCGCTCATTCAGCCGTCAATGGGGCGTCGTCTGGTCTCACGGTAAAAATGTTCAACGTTGATTTGAACTAATAATTTGTATGCGAACTGCGCGCATTGTTCCATCAGTCAACCGGGGCCGAATACAAGGAATTCATAGTGCAGGCTTAAAGTGAGGAAATACGATTCATTATACGCGACACATTGGTGGACTGAGTATCTAACTTGCACGGCGATATGTTGGCCAACTATGGCAACTGAACAAATGTCTGATAATTAAGGACGCAAAATAAATAACACCCAACAGTCACACACATAGCCCCGACCCCACACTAAGACACGAGTCTTGTGTTGTGGGTATCAGGGCCTACGAAAGACTTTTCGGTCTCACAACACCCAGACCCCGGACACAAATATCTGTCTGTCATACAAACATTTGTCCCGGTGTGGGAATCGAACCCACGATCTTTCGTTTCACAGCCGGCTACTCGCCAACTGCGCCATGGAGGCTGTCAATCGCTTTATTTCACTTGATTTTATATTTATATATGATCAGATTTTTTAATATTGCTTAAAATACACAAATACTGGTATGTTTAAACACAAATACATCACAGTAAATTCCTATTTGTTGTTAATCATACAAATACACATTCATTTAATGGAATTACTATAGCAGCCACACAAAAAAAGTAAAAAATAGACAACTTCGGTGGCGCAGTTATTATCGCAAGCGTTACGACTGCGGTGCTGCGGTTTCGGGTTCGATTTCCAGGTCGGGTAAAGTGATATTGGGTTTTCTATTTAGAAATACTCAGTATCAGCCCGGAGTATGAATTTGCGCCCGGTATATGAATTTGCGCCCGGTATGGCCATAGGCTCACCTCCTATCACATTATGGGACCGAAATAAATTCGGCGAAAAGTGGGTGTGCTGGTTACAGTACACCGCTGGTGGTAGGATATTCATATCCGACCGGGTAGCGACCACCGTACACAGGGTGAAAAACCCGCCATAGTGGCACACGCAAGTGTGTCGCGTTCCGGGATCAGTCGGTGTACATCCGGTTTTTTGGGGATCTAGAGTTGGGGTACAATGTTTGGCCATTTTGAGGCCTTCTGAGTACTCTGACAATAGACCCTCGACCGCTTCTTCACCTTCTTGCCCATGGCGTAGTGTGAAGGAGCAGGCCGGCATGATTGTGTTGAGTAGTGGGGGATAGTTCGTCTCTCGCTACTCGATACTCTAATTGGACCGTACTGCGCTTACCAACAGATGAAGTGCGGTCACTTTGCCGTGCTAGCATAAAGAAAAAAAAAAAAAAAAACACCTTTGCCTACCCCTTCAGGGATTACAGGCGTGAGTGAAGATGTATGTACAAAAAATAGAAGGACAACTGAGTTATTCTATCACACAGCGTCATACAACTGGCCTCATTAATGTTAATTATGCTAGTTAGTGTACAAAAGTGATCGTGTGAACTGTAATCAGTGCTCGGTGTTGGCCAGATGTGTCACCCGTCCTTGACGACCATGTGTACGCATTGTCAGCGCGAGATGTTGACGCATTTTTATTATTTTTATTAATTCGTGCAATTAAGGATTGGAATGATGTTCGGTGTGGTGTTTCATAAGAGTTAATTTGTACCAGAATTCGCTTGTTTTCCGATTGTTGGTTTAAAAAATGTGTTTAAGTGGTTTATAACTTCGAGCCAATTGTGCTCCATCGAATATTGCAAATGAAATTTAATGCAAGTGTAAAATCATTCTAATAAAAGACAACTGTTCGTCATAAATAGTGATACACAGTCCCTGACCCTACGGCTACGAGTTTTGTGTCGTGAGTATCAGAAACTACGAGAGACTTTTGGTCTCACAATACCCAGATCCAAAACAAATACTTGTTGGTCCCACAATCATTTTCTCGGTGCGGGAATCGAACCCATGGTCTTTCGTTTCTAATGCGCCACGGAGGCTGTCACTATCATTGAACTGTGACCAATCCAATGCTGATAGACTTTTCCTAAAACCATTGCGCCCGATTTTAATTTTCCTTATCAAACTGCTTTCTCTACAATGCGGCAACTCTACCTAGCCAAAATCTACACACCGACTAAAAACTGGTATTGACATCTCGGCAAATGCAGCCAGCCTTCAGCTACTCCGTCCAAACTCGAAGCCTTCGATACTTCGTTACATCACTGACATGTCAATTCGGACAAACACATTTTATTATTAACATATTATAACAACAGCAAAGTTTACAAATCACACAGTTTATCAACGCGTTTGGTATCGATGGAATAACCGACATTGTCCATTGGAGCATATGTCAATCATGCGAATAACAATGTTACTACAGCGATTCGTAAGCACAGCCTGCCTGTCACCACGCATTCAATTTATTGAAACAATCATGCCAGCCTGCTTCTTCACACTACGCCATGGGCAAGAAGGTGAAGAAGCGGTCGCAGGTCAAAGTACTCAGAAGGCCCCAAAACGGCCAAACATCAACTGGCTGATCCCGGAACGCGACCCACTTGCGTGTACCACTATGGCGGAATTTACACCCCGTGTACGGTGTTCGCTATCCGGGCGGATATGAATATCCTACCACCAGCACGCACAACTCATGCATACTGTAATTTTTATTCCTTAAATAAAATCTTTGCGTGGATAAGGCTGTACGTAAAGAATCATTATGTTTCTTTTGCAAAGACTGCGTGTGATTTGTCTAACGTACTCGACTGCCATTGGAAGTGGACTTGTAGAAAGTTGTATGTATTGTATTGGGTTGACTGATTTTGTTGACTGACTTTAATTTTTATACTGTGACATTGTGTCTCGAAGGGGACACGGCTGTCAAAACGATTGATAGACTCGCACGCGCCGCGCCGCTACTCGCTACTATTGTTATTAGTGCGTTGGCATTTGCTAGGGTCGTAGGCTATCACGTTGCTAGAGCGAAATGTCAATGTATTTGAATATTGTGGCGTAGTTGGTAACGCAATGATTAGTGTTGTCTGTGTAGTGACAGTTGAGAATTCGGACTACGAGCGAAAATAATAATTATTAATTTATAAGTAATGCTTACATCAAGCTTCAGTAGACGTTTAAAAATATCTAGCAAGCGCGATGTTGTTATTCATATTTCAAATTTATGGACAACTGTGGAGAAATTTTGAACCGAAGTCGACTAAGAAACACTAAAATTGCAAATTGAACTGAATAGGTCGATATAACAGTATAGGAGCATAATTTTGCCAATTTGTGAACACTCATATTTTGATAGAAAAACACCCGAATACTCAATCGTTTAAGATCGTGTTAAATATTTGAGACCCTCTTATTTATCATAGTAGTATGACGTGTTACAAAATAAGTAGCCGTTAGATGATCGGCCACTTGAGTTGCGAGTATTTGAGCGTAAGACTGTTCTATTTTCAATTTTTTCCCTCGTGCATATTATGCGCGTTCTTACAATGTCCTAGTTTGTTTTCATAAAGAATTGTTGCACGGCGAAGTGCGACGACAATAAACTGTGTCTTGATTGTAAGAACAGAGTAAACCAATGTGACAAGTACATAGTAAACAAACGTTTTACATATATCGGTTGAATCTTGATCGTCACAATAAGTTAGAATTTTAGCAGTAACCTTTCCGCTTTTTAATCGTAATTTTCTTTGTAATGGACATTTGACATAGCAAACTAAACTGTCAATTAAGCTCTTACATGATTCTTGTTATTTTCAAACATAAGCCTTGTTTGAAAGTTGCATGATGTTTAATAACCTATAGCTTTTATTCACAAAAAATCTTCAATTGACAATTTGACAGGGTCTAGAGTTGGGGTACGATGTTTGGCAGTTTTGCGGCCTTCTGAGTACTCTGAAAATAGACCCTCGACCGCTTCTTCACCTTCTTGCCCATGGCGTAGTGTGAAGAAGTAGGCCGGCATGATTGTCTCTCGCTGCTTGATATCTAATTGGACCGCACTGCACTTACCATCAGGTGCAGTGTGGTCACTTTGCCGTGCCAGTATAAAAAAAAAATGAGCCCACTCCAAGCCTCCGTGCTGCGTCACCGCGTACTCTGGTGACAATAAAAATTGTGAATGCTCTCATTACTTTCTTATGTCTAAGAGCACCACCATTATTATATCCAGGACAACGGAGGCGGGTCATTTTGTCTTCATTCGACGCCATCTTGTTTTAATTTCCTCGCCCGTAGGAAACGCTGAATGTCTGTCAGTCCGCATTATGATGCGTCGTAAAAATAATATCCATTATTATAATTGGTCTGTGAGTTCCATGTGTTGTGGCAGATGAAATAGTTTGATGTTTGGTTACCGGATTCTTTGAACGGTGGCTTTTTGTGTCGCCTCGGCTTAATGAGGGACGTTTTCTTGCTCTGTGTTTTTAAAGCCAACTTTGGCGTGTTAAAAACTACATCCTTGATCTATTTTTGATGCCAACCTGCGTGTCTACAAAGCGGGTCTGAGGTTAATAATTTATTGGAACAAGAAACACTTAAATATTGGTATGAGCAAACAGTGGATGCAAGTGGCATCATCTCGCTATCTTCCTCGCACGAATACATCCTAATTACCATTCCTAGCGGTGACGTTATGAATCTTATAGTGCATCCTGTTTCATCATTTGACAGTTGCGTTTTTCTACTAGATATAAATCACTTCTAACTTACTTATTTTGAGAAGATTTGTAAAATTATTTCAAAAATTGATTTTAAAACGTAGCTTATTAAACATTGACCATTAATTCACAAATTATTAAATTAAATTCGCTTTTGCTTATGTCGCTACTCCTGAATGCGTGTCTGCAAATAATATTGACCAAAATATTTTATTTCACGTACAGCTTACATTTACTGAAGAATTTACTAAACAAACATATGACATTGTTTTTCTTTGCACTACGTGGTTGTCTGAACGAACCCCTATTGTTTGTTTAACTCATCTTTCTTTTTGCGAGACTAACTATGGACTTTTGCTTGATCTGTTTGTTGGATCACATATTTTTTGTTTGTGTATTTGACATTATATTCCTTACCAGTAATTTTTTTTAATGCATCATTATAATACTGGTGACGTTATCAGCTGAGACACCGGATACTTTTAAATTCAAAAATTCATACAAGAGTCGCCCGGGATTGGAATTGGATATTAAGATAGTCTTGCCATAAATCATAGGCAGTAGCAAGCTTGTCGAACCGTGTGTGTTCTAGATGCACCTTTGTTTACCCTCTCGAGGATAGAGCCATAAATGAATTAATAAAACAGAAAATATTTTATAATTTTTGACAAAACATTTTCATTGATAAAATTTAAAGTACCTACACTGATTACGTTTGAACTTCCCAAACATGATAATTCAAAAACAGATCCCTTTAGGCAGGTACTGACTACTGGTATTGGAATTTATGTACAAGACAAGTTCACTTATTACATTATTGCTTTCATTTACATCAACATTGCGTTCCGATTTTCGCAAAGTTAGACGGTTGAATTATGCCGGCTCCACATTATTTGACCTTTCACCGCTATCACTTCAATGTTTATTGTCTTTGGCAACCATAAACATCAATTTACGTTCGTCGAGTTTGCATTTTGTTTTTTGCATAAAAAATACGAAAAAATCAGTTCCTTTTCGTAGCCTCTCATAACATTGATAAAAAAATTAAAGTTTGATGTACGAAATCATTTTAATTGTCGGCCGACACACGGTGCGATCTTCCGGTTTTTACGTGTGCCACAATAATTAACAATTAAGCGGCCATTTTGTCGTATTGAGAACATTTCTCCGCCATGTTTAATTAATTGCTGTCCGATGCTATTAGAAATACTTTGATGTTCATTCTGCTTTTTGTTTGTGTATACAATATAATTCGCCATTCGATAAAATGGATTGAGAATTATTTTTATTACACTTGGTTTGTAGGTTTAATTTTGTATTTGTTTTCTTTGCGTGTCTAATTTTTGTTTTCGAATATTGTACATATGTTGATATAGTATTATGATCTCTATTATTTTTATTTACTTAGCTTGTGTTGATTTGCGGTAGGCAGCGGCTTTGCTGTGCCCTGGCATTGCAGAAGTCTATGGGCGGCGGTGACTACTTACCATCAGGTGGCCCGTTTGCTAGTCTGCCAATCAAGGCACTAAAAAAAAATTACAATATAGAGACCACACATTTAAAGAAATAAGGACACACTAAACATTTATCCACACGAGCAGTATATTTAAATATATCATTATACTCACTAACTCTGTCTTCCACAAATATTGGTTACGGGAGTTGTGAGACCGAAAGTTTGGTAGTCCTCATACCTACGACACAAAATATTGTGTCTTACTTTAAGGTCAGGACTAATGTATATAGCCGTTTTATATTAAATTATTTTCTTTTTTAATACTAGAACTACAACACCATTTTTACGTAGGCATCCACTAAGGAAGGGTTTTTGGAAATACCACCCCTAAGGGGGTAAAATAGGGGAAGAAAGTTTGTATGAAAATCTGTCATTTTTGCAGTTAAACGCATGAAATTTGGTATTTGGCCTTACAGTTAAAAATTAAAAACACATATTTCAGGGTTTTTGGAAATTCCACCCCTAAGGGGGTTAAATAGGGTAAGAAAGTTTGTATGAAAATCCTTCATTTTTAAAGTTAAATACATGAAAATTTGTATTTTGTAGTGTATATTTTTTGTCTCAAACATGACCACCACGCGGGCGGAGCCACGAGCAACAGCTAGTATAACTCATAAGCACTTGATTGTTTCATGCCAAAGAGAATGGTGAAGAGCAAATTCAATTTAATCAAGGTTTAGTTGGTGAAAAAATTGGTATAGCATTAGATAATGTCACTGACTAACTTAGAAACGTAGTTCAAAGTTTACCTGGAGCAGATATCTACCCCGGTTTGTAGTTCTAGGGTGAATATTATGTCAAAGTAATACAGGATAAAGTAAATAATAAATAACACCCAACAGTCACACACATAGCCCTGACCCCACACTAAGATACGAGTCTTGTGTTGTGGGTATCAGAGACTACGAGAGACTTTTGGTCTCACAACATGCAGACCACGGACACAAACCTCTCGTTTCATAGCCGGCTACTCGCCAATTGAGCAACGGATTCTGCCAAAATACTCATACACATACATAATTGCAATATAAGCAATATTATAAAGCGATGTATTATCACACAAGAGCGCATTTCATACTTGAATTGATCAACCCCTATCAATTGAGCGTAAAAAAGTGTAAATAAAATTGTCGAAAATAGCCGCAAGTTGGCGGTATGTCGCGCAGTACGGTGACTGTCAAGTTTTGATAATATTGGATTGTTTGCTTTACTTCATCTGAAATAAATATGTGTTCGAAATTGATTTAAGGGAATATTTTTATAATTATTACTGAACAGTTACGTATGTATGAATATGGAACGGGCGAAAGAAGTGTGTCAGGAGGATCGTAGCTTGTGGCAATTAATAGTCTCTGCCTACCCCATGTGTGTAATGTAATGTTTTTTTTACACTTGAGAAAACTGCCCCATAAACACAAAATATAATAGTGTGTAATGTGTCGACAAAAAACTAATTTTGGTTTAGTAATGCTTATTTTAAGTTCCTTTACTTTCTATTAACCGTGATGTTTAATATTATTGCCGCTATTTTATTTGACTTCTTAATTGGTTGAAATAAAAAAAAACAATTTAAAATTAAATTCTAGCGTTCAGATGCCACAATTGCAAAATTGCAGACACCCTACATCAGTAATGCTACACCGGGAGCGATGGCCAATTAGCCGCCGCGGGAAACTTTGTATCGAGTTACCCGAGTTTTTGTGTCAAATGAGACGGAACGGACACACAGACGAATCGACACGCCTATACATTTCCTATAGACGATGTCTGTGTAATAACTTCATTTATAGTACAATTTAATTGTAAAATAGTGTCTCCCTATTTTTTAACTTCCTCAAGTCCCTTTTTTGTGTTGTTTCGTTTCAACCTTTTGATAGATTTACGGCTCAAGCATACATGTTAGATTTGATATACCATTTAGAAAGAGAAAATAGAGACTCGGTAAACGAACGTAGAGCAAAATTTACGACCGAATGACTCTCATAAAATTGAACGCTATCTTAATATCAGTCTAAAACCAATAACCATTCATGTGTACGAATGCAGGTTGCTATAAGTTGAATTTTCTCGCTGATTTCAAATTGCGATTTACTAAATACAGTGCGTGTTTTTTTTTATTTTGTATTCTCGCATGGCAATGTGACCACACTGCACCTGATGGTAAGCGCAGTGCTGTCCAATTAGAGTATCGAGTAGAGAGAGACAATCTATCCCCCGCTACTCAACACAATCATGCCGGACTGCTTCTTCACACTACACCATGGGCAAGAAGGTGAAGAAGCGGTCGAGGGTCTAGTGTCAGAGTACTCAGAAGGTCGCAAAGTGGCCGAACATCGTACAAAAGTCCTATAAGTTGAATTCTCTGGCCGATTTGATATTGCGCTTAACTAAAAACAGTCCGTGGATTTAATTTAAAACAGCATCAGCATTACGATCTAGTTTTAACATTTACGATGTTTATTATTGCATACATTTTTCGTGGATCTCATAAATTTTGTACGAGCGGAATCAACGGCGATTACTAGTGTTGTTTATATTCAATTGGCCCCGATCGAATTGGACGGCTGGCGTTAATTGTCCGCTTTTATATTGATGTTACAGCTCAATCGAAATTCGGAAACGAAAATTACTTTGGGCTTAAAATAAAAAGCTGATATAAGTTTTTACTTAATATACAGTATATTTTTAGAAAACATTTACACTCATGCCGGTAATCCCCGAAGGGGCAGGCAGAGGTGAAACCAGTGCACCCACTTTTCGCCAAAATTATTACGGTCCCATAATGTGATGCGAGCCTATCGCCACACTGGGTAGACACAATTCCAGACTCCGGGTGATATATAGAGTATTTCTAAATAGAAAACTCTATATCATTTTACCCGACCCGGGGATCGAACCCGAGACCTCAGCATCAAACTAGAAATTACTTTTCGTTATTAATTAAGCTAGATTGAAGCGTTAGGAAGCTCAAATGTTTTGGGTATAATAGAATTTAAAGGGAATTTAATTAAACACCCAGCACAGCTTCAATCTAAAACTTTATTTAAATTTCCCTAGATATAATTATATTGACATATATTGCCGGTTTCAGCGCTCAAAACATAGTTTAAAGTGGATAGACCCACTGAGTATTATCTACAGTATTAATGGGCTACCTCGGCCGAGTGGATACCTCAGTCTTGCAGAAATCCGACGTGGAATAACAACTTGTTGCATTTCATGCGGTAATTCAGATTTCCGGAGACGCAATTCTCATTTCACTTCCCAATTTCTATTATCTTCCTCTAAGGCCGACAACGTATCCATGATGCTTCTGGTATTCACTTACTACGGTTAACGCACGTGCTCCTTTGTCTATGCGATAGAAAATATAACAGCATATCGAAATAGGGAAATTTCCTGTGTTCAATTTAGTACATTATTTGATATGCAATCGATTATAATACGCAAAAGAAACCCTTTTGCGAAAACAGAATAACGTTGCTTGAAAATTCAGGTTACAATATTTATTTTAAATATTGGTATGAGCAAACATGGTTGCGTAGTGGGAACATATCACTATCTCCCTCGCACAACGGCATAGTAATGGCCACTCTGACTACCGTGACGTCACGGGATATATCATGCATCTTTTTACTGCCATTTGATAATTAACCCTTCCAGCAGATTTGAATGGCGTCTAATTTTCTTATTTTTGTTCGGATTCATAAAAGCTTTCGATAATAAGTTTTAGGTAATTTAAGTTACATTAATTAAATTAATAAAAAAAATCGTGTCAACTACCCTATTATCAGATGAAATGGTTTATAGGAAACCACGAACTATCTTCAAGACGTAAATCTCTACAAATTTTATAAAAATATTTTAGTCAATATTTTTCGAAGCAACAAGCTCTTGCAATGAACACTAAGGCTCTCCGCCGGCCTTGAACCAGTTTTTTTCTCTTTTGTTTTGTCTGGAGCGTGTTAAGTGCTGCATCTACACTGAACTGAGGCCAAAGCCTGTCAAAGGTCAACAGTTAAGACTAAATCCAAGTCATTAATTTGAGAAATAATTTATGTGGTTTGATAAGTCTTTTGTATATTTGAGTTCTGATTTTTCTACGAGAAATGGGATTTGTTGTTTCTTGTGTCTTGATACTATAGTGTATTGAATGTTCAAACATATTCTATTAGTACTACCAAAGAATGGACATAAAACACTATCAGGAGTTTGTCTGCAGCAGCCCATACTGCTCCTTTATACATGAACATCAGCTATACCAGAAGAACAGTGGAAGCGTCGCTAAGCCTATTGATAGGGTTGGAGTTTGTGAAGGAGATGGGGTTTCAGCCTAAAGATATCTCATAAAAAATATTTACAAGTAATTTTTCCGGGAGATAGCGTTACTAGCCCGGTCGAGCTAGTCCATTCATGCTCTAGAGTGTTTAAATCGTGGTTCTTCAAAATAAATACTCATAATCACTTATATAACGCGGCGGTAGCCTATGAGGGAGTGGTAAGGACTGTCAAGACGAAAGTCATTGGTCCAAAATCAACCCAAATGGCACACTACACCGTTGACTTTTCTAAAGTTACGAGTGTATTCATTGTTAATTATCCCTTGTTCGAATGGTGGAAAACATCGTGAGGAAACCTGCATGCCTGAGAATTCTCTGAAGAATATAAAAGGTATGTGGAGTCTACCGCAGCAGCTCACACACCTGCATTCTAGAATGATGATCTAATGCCTAACCCTTCTTATTACTAGAAGAGATCCGTGCCCTGCAGTGGGACAAGTTTAAAACAGGGTCCGTATTATTGTATTTTAATCACATTACTAATTTTGATATCTCCAACGGACTAATAAAGACGCATGCTCACACACGCACCTGTTATCAAGCGTTGCTTAATAAGTGCCAGCGCATACATAAATTCCACGTTATCGGCATTAGATAAGCGTTGATCAATCACCGCGGATAGCGTTGCACAATGTGAGCGCAAATATTGACGTAGTAGACGCTACGGCACCGAATTATGGCATTTGTTTTTGATATAGCTTTAGGTATGTTAGTGTGTTTGTGGGTCAGAAAGGGTAGGTAGAGATGAAGGGGATTTTGAACCATATTTAATAGGTATGTTGGAGTTTTGTCGAAAACATAAATATGCCGGTTCTGCCGTGGTGATTACTTACTGAAAATCGATTCCATACATCCTAAATTTTTATGATTATTAGGGTGTATGATCACTTTGTTAAGTTAGCCACAGCGCAGTTGCCTCAATAAATAAAAAATAAACGCTGTTTGGTGATAAACCAAACGCGTGACCAACTTGACTATTTTTTAATGTTCATAATAGTCTACTAGATGGTAAGGTAAGGCAAAAATTGGATAATTCGAGAAAAACTGAAAGTGCCTTGTGCTGTGGGATTAAATCTCCTACCAATAATCGAAAACACGCATGCGAAGTTGCAATGATAACGCTCGACCTTAAAGCGAGATTATCGGAAATAGATATATTCACATAATTTGTTTTTGAAGTAGTACTCATTATAAAATCTACGAACTCTGAAAGAGAGATATAGGTGGAGCGATCCCGTGGCTTTTCGAATAAGTTATAACTTAATCGAAAAGCCACGCTTAAATCCCAGGTCTAAGCGTCCCTTATGAGATCACAACAACCTCTAAATGTTTATTACATAAGTATTAACAATATAGTCACCCAACCGTAATGCAAATGAATTCTCTAAAAAAATCCCCGAACCGTACGACTGTTTACAATATCCACTATATATTTACGTTCATTGGTAATGCAGAGCTTCAATAAAAGCGGATTACTTCATCTACCGAGCCCAATCACCTGTTTCAATGGACAAATAAAACGTAGTAATTGGATGGAGGCCGGGAGACGTATTTGCATATGAAACACTTAGCTGGTAGGTATTCGCGATTCAGTTTTGGGGTCAACGACATTATATTATGCGAGGTTGAGAAAGGGATATTTATGATATAACTAGCTGTTGCTAGTTATTTCTGTTGAGTTCATATTTGGGAGAAATTATCTCGTGGGGTTCAGTCAGCGGTTGCAATGTAAGCATACATCACTTTAGAAATCTGTAAATTCATCAGTGTTTCTCTACAATATTATGCATGTATCATCATTGTATGCTATTGACAAAATGTTCATTCAAACAATATTTTAAAATATGCATTTACACTGTATAATTATTTTCTGAGTTAAACAAATACTCATGGCGTGCGTACAGGATATAAAGAAATCCGAATGTTCTCAAAGACCCCAAAAAAAAAAACATATTATTATTCTGCACTGATTGTGTTTTATGTAACTTCGCCATATCTGTTGGTGTAAGTGATTTTCGTACGAAATCTGTTATTGTATTTAAAATAACCTTTCCGAGGGAAACTTGTAATAACCCCGGTCAATGGTCTTGTTTTTGAGATCTTTTTATTTATAATAAACTAGCTGATGCCCGCGGCTCCGCCCGCGTGGATGTTATTTTTGGGAGAAAAAGTGTTCAATCCGACTAGTTGTCTCCTGCACTGACGCACTTGTACCGATCGCCCTACCTCTCAGGTGTTCTGCTCGGCTTATATAGAAACAGTGGGTGACAGCGGTGGGCGCGGGGGTAATCACATCAAGTCAGCCCCGTCATCGGTGTGAGAAACGCGCTTGAATTTATTTTCGCGCGCATACATTTTTTGCCATATCTCTTAAGATATTCATTTAAATTATATGGTGTAAAATTTTATAATAATGTGCATGAAATGCTTAAGGTAACTAAAGTTTAAGTTGATAAGGATTAATACTGTATCCGTCTTATTAGCCTTTTTTTTTCTTCTTTTTGAGTATATCGTGAACAGACAGACGTGGCAGAGGACTTTGTTTTATAATATGTACTGATTAATAAAAGCTTGAATTACGTAGAATTAACGACGAGATAATTATTATCAGAAAGTGATTGAATTGGAGTGAGAGTGTCTCCAAAATTCTGAGAACATGTATAATGTTATTCTACTTACATGGGTCAAAAGAGATCTCAATTAATGTGATAAAGACTCAAAAATTATGTGGGTATATTGAAAAGAACATAATTTATATTGTTGGTTTTATAACTAATGTAAATTAATTATAAAACCCAATTAGTTATAATTTTCATACAGATTTAATCAGTAATGGTCACTTCATATTTTGCCTGCAGTTCTTTGCTTGAGTTGAGCTTGAGTCTTTTAGTGGGATAAAATATTTTGTAACCTTTTTTTTTATCCTCGCACGGCAAAGTGACCACACTGCACCTGATGGTAAGTACTGTACTGTCCAGTTATAGTATCAAGTAGCGAGAGACAATCTATCCCTCGCTACTCAAGACAATCATGCCGACCTGCTGTGTAGCTTCTTCACACTACGCCTAAAGGGCCCAGGATCATAGGAAGGAGGGAACACGGTAGCTGGCAAACTGTTCCACAGCTTGATGGTGCGGCAGAAATACGAGTTTGCGAACCTCTTGATTCGGGCCGGGGTAGTTGATACCACTAAGCTGTGGCTTCGCAATCCAGTGCGCGTGGTTCTGGTATGGAAGGGAGAGGATGGGATAAGATCAAACAATTCTTCTATGTATTCGCCATGATACAGACGGTAGAACACGCTAAGTGAGAAAATATCCCTACGCAGCTGTAGCGGCCTGTAACCTATAAGTTTCGTAGAAAAAAAGTTGTATTGAAATCAATTCACGCAGATTCACACAAAGATAATAGCAGTCTACTTTTTCAGAGAAAAAGATGCATTATTATGCATTTTAAAAAATACAGTAGATTCTCAAATAATTTTAAGATGCTAACAAATAAATTAAGTGGTAATTTTAATGTGCTCGCTGCAAACCCTGATGTTAAACTTGTTTGTGTCATTAAAAATGTAAAAGCCACCACGAAACGAACAAGAATGTTTTGAACTAAAAAAGCATACGTTTGATAAAAGTCCTTAATTTATTTAATGTATTCGAGTCGGCGAAAGGTTGAAAAGGGTATTGGTTAATTTATTTGTTTAACCTGACAATGTAAATACTCGTATCTGTACATTAAATGGTGTACATGGTTTTAGACGATTTTTTAGTTCCAACAATTTGTTATTATTTTAGATTTGTGTTCGAGTACCAATGAAAGCTTTTGGTAATTAAATAAATAAATAACAGTCACACGCATAGCCCCGATCCCACACTAATCTTATGTCGTGGGTATCAGGGACTACGAGAGACTTTCGGTCTCACAGATCCCGGACACAAAACATCTGTCTGTCACACAAACATTTGTCCCGATGTGGGAATCGAACCCACGGCCTCTCGTTTCACGGCTGCTACTCGCCTACTGCGCCACGGAGGCTGTCTAATATTTTAGTATTAATATTAATTATATAATAATTAAGTGTATTATTTCTTGTAACAAAATGCCAGTTTAATGGCAGGTTTTAAAATCATTCACAAGGTTACAAAGACTGCCTCGGTGGCGCAGTTGTAATCGCGCAAGTGTTACGACTGCTGTGCTGAGGTCTCGGGTTCGATCCCCGGGTCGGGTAAAGTGATATTGGGTTTTTCTATTTAGAAATACTCGATATCAGCCCGGGGTCTGGCATTGTGCCCGATATGGAGATAGGCTCGCCCCTATTATATTGTGTGACCTTAATAAATACGGCGAAAAGTAGGTGTACTGGTTACATCTCTGCCTACCTTTACAGGCGTGAGTGTATATATATGTATGTATGTTTCTGAACTGTCTTAGATGTAATTTTACAACCAAAAGAACTAAACAGCTCTCTGTGGCGTTGAGTTTTTAGGTATAAAATCTGGTTGGCCCCTATCAAGTGTCTACAACTTCATACTCGAACTAAGGGACTATATAAAATATACAATCAAAATTAAATTCGACTAATTAAAATTGTATTTGTTCCAGGTATGACAATTACATATGAAATGAAGCAACAGAGTAAGTGTAAACGAAAGGTCAACGTTACGTGTCGTGTTGGGCAACGGTCACGGGTTCGTTTCACGTGCAGTACTCGCATTTAAAAGGATTCCATTTGGGTAAACAATTACGATGACCATTAAATGTGAACTGAAAAGCGCGGCTGAAACGGGTTTTAGTGAGCCAAGAGTAAAGTAACTCTTGATTTGAACAATTCAGTGCGAAACATAAGTTGATCCAAGAATATATTTGATCTCTTCATATCGAGGGCTGGAGGGCTATTTGATTTAAGCAAAATTTTTTTGCAATATTGAATTATGTATATACATATTGTATATTGAGTTATTTACTGGTCAACTGCCAACAGGTGATTAATTTTTTTTTGTCGCACGGAAAACGTTTTATTACTGCCGCGCGCTCCGGGAATAAGAATAAAATGGGTATGCTGGACTAGCCGGTCTTACGACCCAGCATCACCCTCGCCCGGATGATGACTATCCATGCTGCCGCTGGGCCGAGCCCTATGTACACCCCACCCGACACTACCAACTAAAACAAAAAAACAAGGTGACTCACTTACTCGTTTGCTAGCCTCTACTATAAAAAATATGTAAGCGATTGGGGCTACAAGTTAGTGTAATGAATAAGGTGTATTATCGTAGGTTGTTATTATTGTAAATAATCGTTTTTTGTTTGTCCTAAAGACTACAGTTATGCTCAATACACGAAAGTGTGTGGGCTCCGAAGAAGTAATTGAAGCTGCGCGGGCGTAGGAAGATCATCCGTACAATATGATATTATATTATGTAATGTTTAGTGAGGTGAAAATTGTATTTTAAAACAATTGCAGAAAGTGTTGCCTGTAAAATAGGAAGTATAATATCTCTTCCTTGGTTACAGTATGTAAAGACACCATACTTAGTTTTATTCCTATTCTTTCCTACCATTCTAGCAACGATCTTGTTAGTATTTTGTCCCTTCTTACACAATCGATCGATTTAATTCATGACTCACATTACGTGTTATTTTACATGATATTCGTATTGTCACAAATTTAATTGACAATTTAAATTGGAAGTGGCCAATTTTCTTAAATTAAAGCTTCCACTACTTTTACTAGCTTCTGCAAATTCTCCCAACTATAGTCCCAATAGAAATGGATTGTAGTTTTAAGTTAGCCATTTAGTTTGAATTGCTCTGGCTTGTTTATAGCAGCGGGTTCTTCTGAAGTCTGAAGAGATAACGGTTTTATGTCCATAGATGAAAATAAGACTATTTCTTTCAGCCAAGTTACCAAATGACGTTATAATCAGTACAGCAATTTAGCCGTGATGAAGTTTCCGACACACATAATCACTTTCTTATTTAAAATACTTGTATGGGTTATTAACATTGTTGTTTTTTTTTTATATATTTTTTTCTATAAACAGCTGGCCTTTGATACCAAACATATTAAAGGAAATGTTGTCAAAGTTATAAATCAAACTCAAATAGTAAGTATCTTTCTTCGGCGAAAGATGTTAAATATGTATCCTTTATGTCACTTACTCATAATTTGTATGTTTTTATACAATTAGATACGCAAAAAATAACTACTATATCTTTTAAGAATGCCTTTATTCTGAAACGACATTTGATAAAGACATTCTCACTTAACAAACTTTCCTTTTTAATAAATGTACAATTATGCAACAGAGTTCATTGCAAAACAATTTTATTAAATTTCAATACCCTTCTTTCCCACTGCACAGGTACAACGACCGAAGGAATTGTACCGGTTTTTTTATCAACTAAGCACATCCTTAATGAAAGGATGCGACGATATAAAAACATTCAAAACGTTTTATTCCCAACACGAAAAAATGAGGACTCACTGTAGGTAGGGTCGAAATATAAAAAGAAAAATGAACCAGCCAGTTCCAAATACGATTAAAAATTTGGAATCATAACAAGGGATGCGTAAAGGAGACGTCCTTGGGAGCCGTCAGCCGACCTTCCCAGAACTTATTCGGAAAATAAAACTAAAAGTACGAGCTCGGGGTTCGTAGACTGCTCGATCCAAACTAGTTTAACAATTTATCGCTCCTGCACAATCTCTTCTCGTAGAAAGGATTCTGCGTCTAATTACTTAAGTGAAAGATATTGTTTGGGTATGAATAATGATGTCGGACTATGTCTGGCTAAAATTTAAATTAAATTCAAAACGTTCGCAAACTTTGCATCCTTTGATGTTCCAAAAGAAGGTTGTGCGATGGGCGTTAAGGTTATAATAACGGAGCGCGAGGGCGGCGGAGGAAACCTCGCGCGTCAAATTGAAACATTGGCTTGAGGCAAGACGCGAGACGTGCTTCAACTCTTTATCAAATGATATTAGCCTTAGATCGGTTAAATCTAAGTCCGTTTTAAGACAACATCTAACAAAAAACAGTATGATTATAATCATTATCATGTTCTTCAACATTTATAGACGATTGATGACCGTTCGAGTTTACGAAGATTTATCGATTGAGACTTTATTAACCTTTTGTACTTCATCAATCTTCACGGCTTTCTATTTGAAAAGTTTGTCCATTAACAAAATATTGTTCGCGACACGTGGTGAACTGAAATATTATACTCGCGAATCTGAAGACATGTACTATACCTACCTATTGTATTCGATCGTTGTTATATGATCGCTATATTTAATTAAAGTAGCAACTCTATCGTTTCACTCACCAGTGAAATGCCGAAGGTCCAACCAGCATCAGATAACGGTTTCGCTTCGTTTGTAACGTAAATAATATTTATAATATCGTTTATTACATTATCGCGTTGGCATCGAGAGCTACTCGCCCACGCCGGTTTGTCGATGCGCCCGTCAAATCTCAACCTACTCGAACCGAATCTACATCCAGAAATGAGAACGAATTTTATTCAAAGTTGGGCTGATCTATCGACGACCCGCGACAGTTAAACCGAACAGGCGAAGGATTTGTCGGGTGCAGCGGCCAGCGGTCGGTGCGACGAGGTGCGGCAGCGAGGGGAGACGGGGGAGCTACCGCGCGTCTCACGGCAACCACGCTAGCTCTGGGCTCTGGCCGCACCGCAGGCCGCATCGCTCGCTCAGTCTACCGCTAGCACTGTTCCGCGAAGGACGTGTGTCTCGGTGCCGCGATTGTAAAACGTGCGACTGGTAACTTGTGACAAAACTTGGCGCACTCCGGTTACGAGTGGATCAGATAATTTCCAGTGTTTGTGACGTTCAACGACATTGATTATGT
Organism: Laothoe populi; assembly: GCA_905220505.1. Classification (NCBI taxonomy): domain Eukaryota; kingdom Metazoa; phylum Arthropoda; class Insecta; order Lepidoptera; family Sphingidae; genus Laothoe; species Laothoe populi. Next base: position 15,788,060 of record HG992156.1, read on the forward strand.
GTGTTAGTGCTGAAACGAATTAATTGCACGGTTCAGGAAAGCCAAGCCGATGGTCCTCTTGAATAGTAACATGAAAATTAATGGTAAAGTCTTGAGTAACATTTGCATGATTGTTATGGATAATTTCACTGGTATGCCATTAAGTACCCGGATGAGTTGATGATCTTGGTTTGCACGACGCACAAAGTTATTGTGGCACGGTGGCAGCACGACGAGGCTCCAACCCAGGGCTTGTTTATTAAAATATTCAAATGAGCGTGGCGATATTCCATCCGGACCACCGAAACAGCCAAAACAATGGCGGAGTTAGAGCTCGCTCCTCTCAGGCGACATTGACTCTCCGAATGTAAATTCAAGTTAGCGCGAACAATCGAACACAGTGAGTTTAGAAGTCGACATATGAATACAGGCTTGTGTGTGTGACCCTGGTGCGCCTACGGGACCAGCCTCTGTGGGTGGACGGCATAGTTCCGACCCGCCTAGAACGACAGTGGGTGTTTGAATGGAGCCAGTTAATAATAATGGTGAGATTTAATCACCATAGCGGTTACACAACAGAGCTATAAGCATGCCCGAGACGTAGCAGACGACGATAACACACATAGTTAGTTGACTAACAATCGGCTTTCCGGAGAGTAGACAATATTGGCTTGTAGCATTTGTAGGTACTAATCAATTAATCCCCAATGTGTCCGCTGCAGCGTGCAGTGTGCTCGACGATGACAGTTTTATATACATTCATATCTAATGACCGTGTAATGTTCCGGAATATTGATTGAAATTGTTTGCTAAATACGAACGTGAGACCGTAAAATTGGCGTCGTTAAACCCGACCATATGTGGTGTAATTTTCATTGGGTAGATTAAGAATGAAGCCGCACAATCTCTGACATCCTGTTCGCACGGCAGCACATCCATTTCGCACATGTTACCAAATAGACCTCAAATGGCTCTGACAAAAAACAGACTTTGGCCGGCACATGTGTCTCGTATTGACGCCGAAATTCAGGCCAACGCGCATCTTGCACGACAGTAACTCTGTAACGTTTCGTTTCTTGAACAAAAACAAGAACAAAGTTGATGTGATGGTAAACAAAACGAATGCGACCGTACGCCTACAAGTCAAATGCGGAGGGAGAATGAAATTTAATTAAAGAATGAATTACCTAGCGTTACCCTGTTATTACGGAGCGCATCTGTTGGTAATGATGAATGCGTTTGTTGAGGAAACAAAAAAAGGTTACAAAGAGAAACCTGCGCGGGCGGGGGCACGTGGGCTAGCAGATGTTCAAGCGCATCCCGCTGTCGATCTCAGTACCACATGTTGCTTTATCTGACGATCTGTAGACCTACTCTTGAAATCCAATCTCGAACTCCATACAGTTTCAATTCCAATCTAAAAGATATTGGAACTCGTAACTCACTCAACTAAATAAAATAGAATATTTATGAACTAGCGATCGTAAATACTCTATTTCATTTAGTTACTAAAAATTCCACCGTTTTCATTCGTGTGCTAGTGTTGCGTTCAAGAGTGCCAATTATACAGTTTTCGAACCCAATCTCAATTTTAAATTGGAATCGAGTATCAAGAGTATCTCCTGTTCGTGTTCCCGCGCACACGAAAGATCAATTTTCTGTAGGTAATGCACATGAAGGACACGATACGATCATACAAAAATTAAGATGCGTCGTGGTTGATAATTTGACACCACCTAAATGTCGATAGATATCTTCAATAATCACAGTAGTAGCATTACACGGGGCGTTAGTATTTTAGAGGTCAAGTCCGGTAAGAGGGACCGAGTTTTTCCACCGATTATGATCGCCTGCATCTCGTAGACGGTCATCGCCTTTTACGGAAACCTGCGCCAGCGCCGGCCGTGCACTGACAACTGTGGTATAGTCGACATCGGTATCGGCCTCTCAAAGATAACTATCGACTCTCTAGGTGTTTTCATAATTTCACCATCCTTATTCGATTTGAATCCATTGAAAATACTTTGGTCACGACCATTTGAGTACTAGACCCTTGACGTTTTAATCTTTACATGGCATGGGAGTAATTGTGGTACCGATGTACTGTCGATATGCGTACAAATAGGCCTGTTTCTTCTATAGGAAAATGGTATAACTAACCGGCTATAGCGCTATTATACTTGATTTCCATTTTTCTAGCATTAAAATGAAAATCAATCAACTTTCTTTTATCAAAAACAAACGGTTAACCAATTAAAATCAAATAATTTTAGTGGTTTTATTATGAATCGTAAAGAAAACAATGAACTCAATAAAGAATAGCAATTTTATGCATCAGTAAAATTCAATTAGCTGAATGTTACTCTGTGAAGTGGCAATATGAACCATGTAATACAATACTTACATTTGTAATGGGGTAAGCTTGCATGGTATACACATTGTAAACTGAAACTTGTTTCACAAACTGTTAGTCAAACGCGTAAACTCGATACAAGAGTCGAAATAATCAGCGTTGATGCTTCATAAATATTATTCGATTAAACTACTCGTTCAATACAAAAGATCAAAGAGTAACAGATACACGGCCTGCTCTCTATTCAGGATTTTACAAAGCGTTTTTTATATAATGTTAACTAAATTAATAACTCACCAGAACAAGTGAAAAAGTTTACACAAAAATTGTTGTAAACTCACAGAAATTCATTGCACAAGATAGAGTGAAAATAATAAAATTGTTCCTTATCTTATCACGCAATGCCCTTTCGTATTAATGAACGGATTACATAACGTAAATACTTTAAATTCAACAAATTCCAATCACCTCAACTCACGAAATAGCACATCGTTTAATACGGCATATTTTTGTCCAAAAATGTGCAACAGTTCCAATTTGAAAGTCTGATTTCGGAGCGGGGTATAGGAACGGTGTAATCCGTTGTAACACTGGCCACGTTCCCATCACCTGTCCGACAGCTGTGTCGAATTTACATCTGACTGTGAAAAATTACCGTCTTGATGCAAAGTCAAAGGAAAATGTTCCGATCGTCGCAGACTTGGGTTGCATTATTACGAAACGTGATTAATTTAGGTTTATTAAAATAAAATCTCGATCTTATTTAAAGATTTACAAGTTACAGCAAATAAATGACTAATTTAAAAATATAGCATGTAAAATCAATTCCTCATAATGAAAGAAAGTAAATATTTGAATAGAAAATGCTAATCGCGCTCCTTGAATAAATGAGATAGAGCTAGACAAATTGATATTTTCCCAGGTGTTTTACAATGCCGCTCCGGCAATAGATATAAATAAGTATAGCATTATAATAAATAAACGTCGTGGTAATAATGAAACTTCTCCGAGTAATCTTTAAGCATAATAAAAATTAATAAATTCCATTTTCGAAGCGACGGCAGACTGTAAACCTTCTTCCTTACAACATCTAATACAATTTTCATTTCAACATAATCTACTTCTGGAATCTTGACGAATTCATTTATGAAATTAATTTCTTCAAAATGCGTGCAGAAATGAAGCTTCTGGGAGTTTAGAGGCGAGACCTTTCTTATATAATTAATCTCATCTTTTAATCTCCTGTTTTCTTCTTACAGTAATTGAAACGGGCTTCATTTAGAAGCACTCTATGTGAATTCACTTTAATGTTTCGGAAAGAGGATGTTGCGATATGACAGGTTTTTTATTCGGAATTCATATTAGATTTAACGGCCTTGATCGGGATGACTATGATTGATTTATTGGAGTTCATTTTGATTGATTCGATGGGTCTAATTAATTATAGGTTTGATTATACATAAATTCTCCCGCATGGCTTGAATGGCGACTGGTTTGCTTGGTAATCTATATTAACCAGTAGTCGCTCATAAGTTATTTAGTTGTTTGCTGGGACATCGATCATTTCCAAATATGACAAGCAATCTAACAGCACAAGCTACGAAAACTATTGAATAAAATAAAAAAACATATGTCGGTAAATGAAGTTCAAACTTGATAAACTATAGATGTAATATATTTATAAAGCAATAAACACCATAAGTATGAGGGTAAAAGGATGTTCTTAAACGCTAAAGTCGGTTGTATAACTGTAATCTGTCAAAAACGTCACGAAACAACGATCCCAAACACGGTGATGAATGCGCGAGTTTTTTCCCTGTTGCGATACAAAAACATATTTTGCAATTCAATGAACGTAGCCGAGCTCATCCTGTAGTAACCGTTACTATAAATACAGCAACACGTGTAACGCTCACGTGTATTAATGTTATAAAGTTGAGTTGTATTATTTTTGAATGATTATTTGGATTAATTAAATTTTATGTGTAAGGTAAAATCATCATCATCATCATCATACTAGCCCTGTATTAAACATTGTCCCACTGCTGGGCACGGGCCTCCTCTAATAATGAGAGGGGTTAGGCCTTAGTCCACCACGCTGGCCTAATGCGGATTGGTCGACTTCACATACCTTCGAAATTCGTATAAGAATTCTCGGATACGCAGGTTTCCCCACCATGTTTTCCTTCACCGTTAAAGCAAGCGATAATTAACATTTAATACACACATAACTTTAGAAAAGTCAGAGGTGTATGCCACTTGGGTTTCGAACATACGACTTTCGTCTTGGCAGTTCGTACCGCAACCAACTAGGCTATCGCTGCTTCCTTAATTCCTTATTGCTTAAGGTAAAATAGTTTTGATTTTGTTTCGTGCAATGTTCTAAATAGCTGGTATGTTTGATAGCAGAGTATCCAAATTCTATTAAAAAAAACGTATGAAAACAACACGTAGTTTTTTAAATGCACTATGTATTTATGATACATAATTCGTTATGTAATAGAAACAAATATTGAAGTATAAAGAATCATGTCAAAGATCTCATCATATCTGAACGGCCAAAAGCAGTATGCAGTAAAAAGTAATATCGCGTCTCAACGTCGCTTCTGGAAAGGAAATAGAACTGAAAATAAATCGCTCTTACACGGAACATATACTAAAATAGTCTAGCGCGCCTTCCATTTCTCTACACCCATTACCGTATCCTGTGCGTCGATATGTTAGCTACGGTGAACGTTCGCGTAACATTACGATATTTTAGACGTGAAATTTCTCTACTCAATCTGGTATAGTGGTTTGAGGATACAAAGCTACTTTTATGTTGATATTTGTGTTAAGTCTGTCTGTTTTTTATGTACGAGTAAATGATGTAGGAATGGTCCTGAATATAGCGATTTCGTTAGTAAATCTTTGTCAACACCCGAGTAGGGATTACTAAAACCTCCGTTATAGATTTTTGTCTCTGTAAATACAAATTCGAGATCATATATGATATTCTTCTGAATTTTTTCGCCTGATTTTGCAATTATATTTGTCCTTATTTCGATTGCGAATAACACAACGCCTGCGAAAGTGATATTCTTAAACTTTCTTAATATTCAACTATATGATTTTTAATATTTTGTGCCAGAGGCGACAAGAAACCATTTACAGTGTCAGCTTAACGTTTTTCGATTGGACCGTCTGTCACAGGCTTAAATCCATGTAACCTAGAATGCTGACCTTTGTCATTGCCATTATTGAGTTTGTTGACCTGAAACTCTCTTGAATATTTTTCGTACAAGCAATATGTGGTTATTTTCATTCATTTCATATTCCATTTACGAATTTTACAAAGTGACTAGACGTTTAAAGGACTAGTAATATCAAATTTAGTTTGGTATTGGAAAGAGAAAAAATATAGTATTTACGTCAGGAAATTGGATAGAAAAGAAATATTCATTACAGTTTTGTGAAGACTCAAGCTATTTACGTGCAGTGTGTTGTCATACCAGTACATCCGCCGATAATTATAACATACGTGACAAAATCAACGACCTTGCGATTGGCAGATAAACGTTCGCATGATAAAACTTCAAACAATTTGTATGAGGTAATGAAACCTGTTGTGCCGATTCGCTGTTAGCGAAGACCTGACATCATCTTTTAAACGAGCCGATCGTTTTTATTTGCGGAAATAATTCAATGAAACATGACAGGAACGCGATATTGGATGTTCTTTATTGTGGGTTTTTGTGGTAAGATTTTATCGTATTCTTTTCATACAATGATGATTGTATTACTTTTATTTCCAAGTTAGTTTTGTTACGAGTAACAAGTCAAATTAAGAGTGACTACATTTCGTGACGAAGACAATATCAACAAAGAAGCTGTGTAAGAAATGTTTACCAATAATGTCAAATAGCGACGAGATTGACATTGGTCTAACTAATCTTAAAATATAACAAATTCTTAAATTATACACACAGTTTATTATTAATTTTCTTTCCTTTCGACATCCGTCGTTTCGACGACGGCGATTTCGATTCCTGCACCAAGACAAATGTTGGGTGACAGACAGATATTTGTTTCGGGTCTGGGTGTTGTGGGACCGTAGTCCCTCGTAGTTCTTGATATCCATGATACAGGTTTAACCTAGTGTGGGGTCAGGGCTATGTATGACTGTTGGGTGTATTTATTAATAGCTATAAATTTCTGTAACACCACCAACTTTCTCATTTCTTATTCAACACATCTAGTGAAATGAGCGAATGCGTCAGGATCAGTTAATTACAAGGAATTAGACACGAGAGCTGAAATGAAAAACGACGTTTGAACACTATTCATGAATGTCAAGACGTGCTAGGACAGTCCAACGTCTTGTTTAGCGTCTGTCAAGCTAGAGACATTATAATTTCCGACCAACAGAATCATTTTACGTAATAACAGTTAATTACGTCGGGCAAAGTAATTTACTTTGTACAGAAGCGTTACGATATTGCCATTATATGGCGTGACTTGGACATTGTGGTCCGACAGGGGGCGTCTGCAGTGACACCGCATCGTTAATCACTCCAATTCTTTGGTGAAGGAAATTTTGATTTTCAATATGAATGCACGCAGTGATTGCAAAATTCAACAACTGTTGATAAATGATATTTGTTAATTAAAAGCGTTCGTTGTGAATAGAGGTGTTGTGTTTCGATTTCAAGTGTCGAATGTTTGTATTTTCGATTGCGTTCCGACGATTTTGTTAGTCAGAATGCTCACGTGACCTGCCTTCATAATATCTTTCTAAAGTCTGATATGTTGTTTAGATACGTTATCTCTGGTATTTATAGTACTTTTTATTCCATAACGTTTAAGAAATGCTTTATTTTCGCTAGTAGATTTTTTTACCAATCTTAATATTGGATTTTGTTTAATAAAAACTGAAGAGCGATAGTTGACTCTGACACTAGACCTTCGACCGCTTCTTCACCTTCTTGCCCATGGCGTAGTGTGAAGAAGCAGCGGCATGATTGTGTTGAGTGGCGGGGGATAGATTGTCTCTCGCTACTCTAATTGGACGGCACAGCGTTTACCGTCAGGTGCAGTGTTGTCGATTTGCCGTGCCAGGATAAAAAAAGTTTACATAGGTGATGAGACAAAATCAATTCTAAATCAAAATTTAGATTTGTTTCCTTTTATCATTTGTAATCATGACTTACTTCATTCGGCAATGGAGCCGTAGATTGTTAATTGTACCTGTGACGATCGTCGTTATACTTCGGATATGGTTTTGTTTTTATTTTTAAACCGCAGTGATGGGGTTGCAGCAGTTTTTGTCGATATGTCTGTTTGGTATAAATTAACTTTCACACGACGGGTCCTCGCAGCTGTTAGTTTTTTAAATTCCCTCTACTTGTGTAGTTAAATCAGTTTTTGTCACGTTTCGAACGTCAAACAGAGACAAGTATGCATAATTAATTGACTTAGCGTTAAGATCCCTAGGAATATGGTTTCCTTAGACAAATGTTTGGATAATTGATGATAACGATTGGAAAATAAAAAGACTTTTATAGATAGAAACACCGAATTATACACTGTTACAGAAATTGACAATGAGAAAGACATGTATTTTTCAAACATTCCAAAAATAATTTGAAATTGACAACACTTTAAGAACTCGATACTAAACGGTAATTGCTAAATTACGCGTTGAGTCACATTTTAACATTGAAGCGAAAGAACAAAGTGATGAAACTTGAAACGCGAATTACTTTTTTTTTTGTATGTTTAACATTATGCGCTTATTTCTTATATTGTGTTACACCAAAGTCGATTATCATTATGTGAGGAGACGTGTATTACATTTCTTATTCTGTTGCTTCATTAGCCGTCAAATGAATTTTGTTTGCTTCGTACATATAGTCCTTCATAATATACATATTTGGTTTGATAATCCTTACTATTTTGTCCTGATTAATATTTATCGCTTCTTCTAGATCTAGATCATTATTTTTTTTTGATAGCAACATATGGATGAGAGAACACGTCAATCGTGTGCGTAGAAAAATAATGCGAAAACTAGATCTATCTGATAAGATACCTGTTTGATTTATTATACTTTCTTTTTGACAAAATAAATAGAAATATTAGGTTTTCTATTTCTCTTCATTCTAAATGATTTGTTTCGAAGATATCTGTATATATAAAAGAAGAAACTGACTGACTGATCGTTCAACGCACAGCCTAAGCGGCTGGGGTTAGAAACTTGAAATTTTGACAGTAGGTACCTTTTATGACGTAGGCATCCACTAAGGAAGGATTTTTGGAAATACCACCCCTAAGGGGGTAAAATAGGGGATGAAAGTTTGTATGAAAATTCGTCATTTTTGAAGTTAAACGCACGAAAATTGGTATTTGGCCTTTTAGTTAAAAACAAAAAATATATATTTCAGCATTTTTCGAAATTCTACCTCTAAGGGGGTAAAATAGGGGTTGAAAGTTTGTATGAACATCCGTAATTTTTCTCCCAAATATGGTCTCCACGCGGGAGGGGCCGCGAGCAACAGCTAGTTTTTACCATAAAATTATGGTAAAATATTTTTGCTTTGAAAAATTACTTTTATTTTTGAAATACAGTGTAAACTCCATGTAACGTCACTCTATTTAACGACAAACTCTCTTAAGCGTCGAAATCAATTGGCTTTGGTTGGTTTAGCTTGTTTTTCATACAATGTTTCACTCTATATAGCATTACACCCACTCTCAATAACGACAACAATTAAGTTGCTAAAATTAGTAAAAACTGCGCAGCTGTGTACGATCTATTGTCGCTTTATTATCCTAGCCCGCAATAAACTCGACTGTCGGCATCATGCATACCGAACTTTCTAAGAAATTCATTCTTTTGTTTACAAATTGGGATTGCTTGCACGTGTAGACTGTTATTGACCATGATTCATAACTAGGAGTCATGGATTATCTATACCTTATCATATTCTTAGTTGCTCACAAACTTGCAAACTGTAAACATGGCTACTAAAAGAAAATCACTGTGTATTGACGAAAAAGTTTTACTGATACGCGCAATAGAAACGGGAGAGAAGATAAGTGATGTTGGCAAACGCTTTGGATTTAGTCGCTCTACCGTGTCCACAATATGGAAAAATAAAGAAAAAATCCTCCACGCTGCGGGCGAGGGAAAATCTTCCAAAAAATTAAAGAAACCTATATACGAAGATTTGGATAAAGCTGTACTATCATGGTTTCATCGACAGCGCCAGAATAATATGCCTATCTCGGGGCCGCTCGTGAAAGCTAAGGCGGAGAATTTTGCTGCTGAACTTGGTTTAACTTCTTTCAAAGCATCAGAAGGATGGCTCGGAAAATTCAAGCAGCGTCATCATATCAACTATGGTAAAATAAGTGGGGAAGCACGAAGTGTTGATACAAATGTGACTCATGATTGGATTAACAGAGTGTGGTCAAAATTCATAGAAAAATACGCCCCAAGTGACATTTTCAATGCTGATGAAGCAGGAATTTTCTATAAGTTGACTCCAGATAAAACTCTGAAATTTAAAGGGGAAAAGTGTGTGGGAGGAAAGCTTTCCAAGGAACGTATTACGGTGCTTGTAGCTGCTAATATGGATGGCACAGAGAAAAGCTACTAATAATAGGCAAATCGAAAAATCCGCGCTGTTTTAAGAACATCAAAAAATTGCCAGTGACGTATAAAGCTAATAAATCAGCTTGGATGACCAGTCAACTTTTTGAAGAAGAAGTGCGAAAGTGGGATGCAGAATTAAAGGGACGAAAAATTTTACTTCTTGTTGACAACTGCCCTGCCCACCCTTTTATATCAAACCTTGAAAACATAGAGTTGGCATTTCTTCCTCCAAATACGACTAGTGTCTTACAGCCAATGGACCAGAGTGTGATTAAAAGCCTCAAGGGTCACTACAGAAGGAAATTATTGATGGAGCTAGTCGAATCTGAGGGTAAAACTTCTGTTAATATGCTGCATGCAGTAAATTTTTTATCTAAAGCCTGGGAAGAAGTGACACCCACAACTATACAGCACTCTTTTCGACATGCTGGACTTTGTACCAATTCTACGAGTGATGAGGTGGAAACAGAATCTGAGTTTGAAAGCGACGACGACCTTCCATTAACTGAGTGGATTCAACAATTCAACATGGCAGGAAATACGGTAAATCTTCAAACCTACATTGAAGTGGACGACCGCCTGCTTACAACGGCTTCACTCACAGACGAAGAAATTTTGGATTCAGTGAGAAAAACTGAGGATCAAGAACAAGGTGATGAAGAAGATGAGACGGATGAGCCTGAGCTTCCGTCGAGCATTAAAGAAGCTCTGGAAGCAGCAAAATTATTGGAAAAATATTTCCTTTATAACCAAGATGCCTCAGTATTGCTAGATATTAATAAAATAACTAAAAAAATACAACAAAATTACTGGTGCAGCAAAAGACGTCAGACAAAAATAACAGACTATACTCAATAGCGTTCAAATAACATTCTTTTTTATGCACATAACTACTAACAATAGTCAGAAATAAACTTTTTATTTTTCTAATTCTGATGTTTCTTCTCTCCATTTAACGACAACTCTCTATAACGCCATAAAATGCACAGTCCCTTCAGTGTCGCTATATAGAGTTTACACTGTATGTCTTTTACATTTAAAGTATGAGTTAGACGTGTAATTATGATACTCGCTTCTAAAATAACTCCATCGCTTGTCGTTCAGCATCTGTACATTTCCGAGATTTTTTACTGACACAAATAAGATAGCGTTCAATATGACGCGTATATTTTTTCAATCTTTTACACATACATATATTTTCTTAAAAAGTTTAACTTAAATATTAATAAAAGTACAACAGGACTTCAACAAACTGTTTTGTTAATCAAAAAATCACTTCTTTCGTATACACATCTTATTTTTTAGCATTCTCACATTCACCCCGCATGCTCCCGACACTTTATATGAGAGGTTTAAGGGTCGGTCGAGATGCAGGTGGCTTGCGTCTGCGATTAACGTCCTGGCACCACGCCAACAATGGCAACAAGTCTGTCTGCATCTTGTGGCATATTACTGCCAACACTGTTACTGCTGGCGAATTAATTAAACGTTCCCTATGTGTCGTTTTATTGCTTACATGTGATATGTAATTTTGAACTTGGAACAAATGTTTGTAGTTGGCAGGTCATTATTAGTTTGTTAGGGTGTAAATTGTTTTTTTTATTGCCTCCGTTGCGTAGTATATTAGTAGTATCTGTGAATCAAGAGACTACAGATTCGATTACGGTACCGAGAGAAATTTTGCTGTGACTCGCAAATATTTATTCGGTGCTGGATGTTGAGGGACCAAAAGTCTCTCGTAATTCCTAGAGATTCCCTACTACATAGTATCTATCTTCCTATGAACCATATCTTCATATGTGGTCAGGTTTAAGTATGATATTGTTGGGTTTAATTAATTAATATCATTTTTGTAATTTAAAAGTCTCGTTTCTGATATCATATATAATTGTATTATCTCGTAATCCTTCTGTATATATTGTTTTTTATCAAATTGTAAACAAAATCTACTGTTGAACGATGATAATTCATAAAAAGTACACCGGTCTGTACTGAATCGGTCCAGGCGTCTTCGAATTTCTCGAATCGGGTAACATACATAAAAAAAAAGATTCCGACGAATTGTTAACCTCCTCCTTTTCTGAAGTCGGTTAAAAATGAATTAATAAGAGTGCTAGATTTCGAAAACTATTTTTCGCTATCACAACACAATCAAATAAAATTTATTGTTGTTTATCAAGACAGCATACATTCATAAAACTACCTCTTCGTGTTCATTTTTGGTCATTATTCTAATTTAATGGTATAATCATATTTATATGACTCTATTCGTTTAAATATCAGCTATCTCGGAGGCTCCTCACGATTGTGAATGGGATAAATAAAGAGAGAACTAATTTGCATAGAGTTTATATTAAAAAGAGAGCTGAAGTGTTTGATGGTGGTCGATTATTATCATGAGCGTGAAATTGTTATCTTGAACGTTGCCATAAAATCTCTTGCCCGCTTTTACCATAATGACCATTTCACAAGTGGTGTCGTAATTTTGATGCTATTAAATTTTGTGAAATCTTCAACTAAATTGATAAACGTGTGTAAGATTTACTGACATCGGTTTTTTGAAAGCAACTTTTAAAACCTTAGCATTTTTGTAAAACCAATGCGTTCCAATAAGGAAACACCCAATTCAAAACTGTTTCAAAAATTATTGCTTGTCCACCTCTGCCCACTAAGTTTGATTCATAAACACTTTTTGAAAAAAAAACGAATTTAGGAAAGGTTTTAAGATTCGTCATATTTTAGTATGACAAATAAGACTTGAGTGGTTGGGACTATCACAATGACTAAAATAGTAGGTGTTAAGACTAATAAATTTTAACTATTAAAATGAAAAGGTGAACAATTTGAAGAATGTAAATGTATGGGAGATCCTTCATTCTGAGATTCTCCCGGTAGTCTGGGCCCTAGATCTCCAGCAAAGCAGATCGTTTTATATGTACTTTATTGAACTATATTTAAGTAATCTTTTTCCTTTTAAAATAAAGATGCAGTATGCATTGTATTTTACCGTCTATACAAACCCGTCAGCTCGCCCTTTCATCTGCACACTTCAATCCATTTCACCCAGACGATTAGTCAAGGTGGCCACAATATCTGGAATATCTCTCCCTACATGGTCGTACAATTAACTGTCATACAATTTCCGTTTAATTGCATCTACATGTTCGTGGTTTTGTTTTACGTCAATGGCATGTTTGACTGCTAGTGAATCTTTTTGGTTTGTAATAAAGGTTATTATTGCATGTACGCTTTGTATGTGTCTTGTTGCATGTCAGCAATTTATTTTATTGTTTTGATCGAAGCGAAATGTTTCGAGATTTTTACGCATGTTGTTTAATAATTTAAGGTTTTTTTGTAACAGATTTCTGATTCATCATTTGTATTACAATAAGTATAAATCTATTTACGATATCATTAGTAAAAATAAATTTAGTTTTAATGCAAGTATTCTAAGAAGAATAATTTGAATAAGATAAAATCACAATAGTTATTGAACGCATTACAACCACTGACAACATTATGGAGTTAAAAAAAAAATTATTTGTGCTTTTCAATTATAAGTGTTTTAATAACCACGTCTGATTATACTAAAGGATTTAATGCTTTGTGTTAATCACCAAATCATCGGTTAAACTTAAAGTAACACAAAATTATTTCCATTGATCTCAGTGTACCACGTTTTGTACAATCCAGTCGTTTATTTATTTGCGTGAAATGTTTGCGATTTCTGATCGATTGTTTACATCCAGCCAGTACCGTACAATATGATTTATCTCAACTTCACAATAAACATGGGAACCGGGAACTTAGTCAGCACCAGATGCGCCTGTGTTTACGTTATATTTTATACGGGGACTACAAAGGCTGTTTACAGTTTTTATTATGGCATTATAATAATGGGTAATATCACAAACATTTTCAAGATTCATGATGATTATATTAATTCCAGACTTGTATTAAAAAAAAAAGTCTAATATAACAAATAATAGCCAGTAGTTTGTTATTTCAGTGTCTGTGTGCCTCGGTGGCGCAGTTGTAATTGTACATGCGTTACGATTGGTCTCGGGTTCGATCCCCGGGTCGGGTAAAGTGATATTAGGTTCTTCTATCTAGAAATTCTCAATTATTAGCCCGGAGTCTGGAATTTGTGCCCGGTATGGCGATAGGCTCGCCCCCTATCACATTATGGAATCGAAAAATTCGACGAAAAGTGGGTGTCCTGGTTACACCTCTGCCTACTTCTTCGTGGATTACAGGCGTAAGTGTATGTCTATACAAATAAATCAGCTCGCAATTATGATTAGTCAAGGTGACAATAATATTATATGTCCACTGCTGAATCTATTACTTATCACCTCTCTCAGTAGATGAGGCCCATGTTCAACAGTAAGACAGTGTATACAGACCTGTTTTTTTATTCCGAATCGGAAAGTAAACGTTTAATAAAATGTGAGTTTTAATCAATGTACATAATTCTATCCATATCAAACGCCGGTAAGGTCGGAAGTTCGATTTTCTTTTGGTGATGAGTTTTCTACATGAGAAGATGTTGTAATTCATTACTTTCACTATCTGAAGTAGGTATAAAATCATGTTTAAGATAAGAAATGTTTATCAAAGTTAATTTGGAGAATGAAGAGATTTATGCGCATACAGATTATATGTATAAACAAAAAGAAATGCTGTTCGGTGGTAAGCGCCGATTTCATAATAATACGAGTTACGATTTTAGGTAAAAAAAAAATTCTGGCAAATTGGAAAATACAAGAAAAACGGAAAGTGGTTTTTATGTGATTTTAGTAGACGCATGTTACCGATAAAAGCATGCGAAGTTGGGGGAAAAGCTAGTAGTTTACTTAAAGTTTTTTTTGTCCTGGCACGGCAAATAGACCACACTGCTCCTCATGGTAAGCGCAGTGTCGTCCAGTTAGAGTATCAAGTAGCGAGAGACCATCTATCCCTCGCTACTCAACATAACCATGCTGGCATGCTGTGCAGCTGGAAGTTAGATTAAAAATAACCAGTTAGTGAATAAACATACATATTATTTTCTAAAATTCTTTATGTATTAGTTGTTTACCTCTACTGAACGGTGTTATTTATTCCAATAAAATCTGACTTATAAGAAGACAATATACGGTTAAGTAGTTCATATAATTTCCATTTACACGTATTTACTAAGAGGTATTCCGGTTAATACACAATTTCTATGTAGCCTTATCGATCGCAGATACACTTATCTTCATTGTGATTAGATAAGCGAATAATACGAGGCTTTTATAAATAAAACCTAGGGTTAATTATAAAAGATGAGTAAAACTACCTAGCAGAGAGCATTTTGATAGTAGTATAAAGCTGAAGAGATTGCTTGTTTGAACACGCTAATCTTAGGAACTGTCATATGCCTCCGTGACACAGAGAGCCGGGTTCGATCCCCGCACCGAGACAAATATTAGTGTGATCCACAAATAAATGTTTCGGGTCTGGGTGTTGTGGGCCCGTAGTCCCCCTTAGTTCTGGATACCCACGAAGGTTTGACCTAGAGTCGGGTCAGCACTATGTGTGTGATTGTTGGGCGTATTTATAATTTATGAAAAAATACATATGCGTCACTATAAAATTTTAGGGTTGCCCTTGATTTTTGTCAGATCCCATCATCAGATCCTGACTTGGTGCCAATGGGGCCACCTGAGAAGTATGCTATTTTAAACAAAAAAAGAATTTCTCGAATCGGTCCAGGCGTCTTCGAGTAATCGGGTAACATACATAAAAAAAGATTCCGACGAATTGTTAACCTCCTGCTTTTTTCGAAGTCGGTTAATAAATTACAATGTACGAAAAAATTACGGGCTGTTTAAACTTTTTTGTTGTTGTTTAATGTTTGAATAAGTTGTAAGATATCTAAAGAACCTTTAATAAAACCAATGACCATTTAAAGAATGCAGTGCAACGGTCTCCTTTATCTATTAAATAATTACAAAATAATTCGATGATCTCACTACGATTCATAGAATGAAGTCATAATACAACTCTTAATGTCATCAGGTGACCCATTTACTTCAATGCCGGTCTTTTGCTACAGAAAAATAGCTCTGTCCTAATAAACGTATATTCATTACTAAGAGAGCTTAATTATTCCATTATTTTAGTGTCGAAATAACCATATTTCGAACTGACTTGCCTTAATGATTCTGTCATTTGTCAGCTAATGAGACCTCACTGGGTTGCACAGCTTTAGGTACGTTCTGAAACTCAACTGGATTTTTAACATGTTCCAAACACAAATGTCAAACATCGTACGCCCCGAACATGCTTATTACAATTCAGATGTTAACCGATACATCTAATTTAAAATTCCGAGAAAATCCAGAAATTACACTCAAGCACGCATGTTTTTGATATCAGTCGTCGAAATCTCGATCGATTTGTCAACATCATCGGTAATAAATCAATGGTTGCTTGAAACTTCTTAATCTTTGGTTAAAGAAATCTTAATAACGCTAAGAGCGGTGAGAAACCTGATTTCTTACTACTCTTGGAATGGTTGCCAACAGAGATTGAAATTGAATTTAGCGCATTAACCCTTCGACGGGGGCGAATTATTTGGAAAGTTCTTTGTATTTGGCGCAGTGATTTTTATTAATCTTGTCGGTGTGTTTAATTATTGGCCAATTATGTAGGATTAAATTCAATTGCGCGTGAAGGATTAAGTTGGAATACGATTTATTTTAATTATTAAGGCTTTTCTGGTCTGACCTATGTAGATTATTAATAAATCAACGTATCATTGACAATTTTAAAAATAAAATAAGATCTTTATAGTTTTGCATCTACAGATTCCATTAACATACTGCATTGTACTACTAATTAGTTATTTCCAAACTTTAACCACACGATTCGAAAATTACCCGCAAACAACATAAATTATGCCTTATAAGTACAAATTATCGCATATAAGTAATTTTCCTATTAAAATTACAGTATTAATAAATACTCCCCCATCGCACGTGCATCTAGCCTGATCCATTACAGTCGCATAGGGCTGCCACTACTTTACTTTGGACTATAGGTACTTTATACTTTGAACTTCAGACAAAAAATGGCGGTAATTTACAACCATCGAAATAAAATACTTTCCTAAACCCACGTTTTAATACTCCTGAAATGTAAATAATAGATTATAGTTTCAGAAAACTAAAAAACACTATTTATTAGTTAGCTGAACTGAAAAGTAGAAAATAATTCAATTAATTTGATTGTAAAGATAGCGTGGGGTGCTTTTCACTATACTCTGTTAATAACTCTAAATAATTATGTATGAAAGCGTGATTTCTTAGATTTTTAAAAGTATAATTAATTTTCCTAATTTTAGTCACAAAACGACATCAAATTACTTAAAAAATTAAAAGACTCGATTTCAAATCAAGAACCACAGGATAAAAAAAAATCTAAATATTTCATATTCTGCTTAGAATCACCAGGAATGTAAAGAAAATTACGTTGAAAGATTCCGTTACATACGAACATACATACAAACAAACATGGATACAGGTGAAGCTACTTTAAAGCATCTAAAAACGACGTTGATATTGATATTAGTTTTATTGGTTTCTCTGGACATCTGTGTTTTATTCGTTTCATCTGGACACTAATTACCTGGCAACCCTATGCGCAAGCAGAGTAGCCCGTCACGACTTATCTGCCAAGGTGTGAGTTACAAAACAAATTTATTACCAGAGACAGAAAAACTTATATTAGTAGCCAGCAGTTGAAAGGGTTTTAAAATAGTTTAGATTAATGCTAAGGCAATTTAACATGAATTGTTGAGGCGTATTTTTAAGCGAATACATAAAGGTATTAGGAATATTAACAATTTAAGACTGATAGTAATGAAATATGTGCAATAGTTAGTATCGGTTTAGACTATGTCTGAATTTCTGTAATGAACAAGGTACGTAAGTGTAATTACATTGTTTTATTTGCCTGAAAGACGAACGGGCATGTCGTTCGCTTGATAGTAAGATAAGAAGAAGAAATAAATAAAAATAAATATAGCAGCAGTTAAAAAACAACAGTAGCAGACATGTAAATTAAAATCTAAGAACTCATTTAATATTATCAAATTATATTTTTGGTAGTGGTAGAGCCACGCTGTAGACATATTTGTCTGCAGCATGAATGGGCCGGCTCGACCGGGGTAGTACCACTGTCTCACAGAAAACCAACGTAAAGTGACAGTTTACTGTCGCGTTTCGTATGGCAAGTGAGATATCCGGAGGCCCAGATTCCCCCTTCCCTTCCCTAATCCATATTCCTGTCCTTTAAGGCCGACAGCGCATACATGATACTTTCGGTATTGTGGATGTTCATGGGCGGTGGAGATCACTTAACATCAGGTGACCCACATGCTCGTTTGTCGGATAATGCAATAAAAAAAAAATAGTTAGTATCGGATTAGATTGTCTGAATTTCTGTAATGAACCAGTAAGTAAGTAAGTGTAATTAGTAAGATAAGAAGAAGAAGAAATAAATAAAAATAGATATAGCAGCAGTTACAAAACAACAGTAGCAGACATGTAAATTAAAATCTAAGAACTCATTTAATATCATCAAATTACATATGTCATACCTCAGTTACTTACTTCACAGTTTTCGAATGGTAAACCCTGTCAATATTGAAACAGATATAAGTACAAAAATATTAGACGTCGTAAAACTTTCTAATAACAAAAAATTTTTACGAGTTTGTTATTAAACAATTCATATTATTCAAAAACAATAAACCATAAATTGAAAAACCCATTGAACACTCCGAGCGCAACGCGGGCGATAATATTCAAGACCATCAAAAGCTCAATAAAAAGTAATTAAAACGCAACATAAAGGATTGAGCTATTATAATGTTCTGGAAGAAGGCGTTCTACAGAGTACAACAATAAAGGGGTTCTGAGACGATCAAGCCTCAATTTGATTTTATTTGCATTGAGCTTGATGCACATGTCAAGTTAGTTGATCAAGCTTGTGAAGTTCGTCATGATTTTACTACGACTAGAGCTTTTATGTTCATCAAACTTGACTGAATCAGTCAAAAAGAGCATCAAGTGATGAGTGTCAAATGTTTCTGAACGATCAAAGCTGCACTCAAAAATCTATGTGCTTGATCAAACCTCGCTTGACCGTTTTGAAATCCCTTTTAGCCGGCATAGCGTAAACAATGAGCGAGTAATCGCCATGTGTGTTCAGAGATTTATATGCCACACGACGCGCGATGTGAACGCTCAATTTATATCCGATAGTGTCGACCGCTAGCCGATGATTAGCATCAGATTGGTCAGGGCTGGCTCTAAATGAATTTACGTAAGACTCACTTAATAAGAGCTATTTAATTCCCTCATGATCAAATAAACGATTGCATTTCATTTAACATTTATTTAAGAAGGAATCTTAAAGATTTAGTATTCGTATATTTAAGATTTTTTTATGATTATCGATTAAGCTAAATATCTAATGTTTTTTAGTATTAACCTTTACATTAAATCGTTGCCAAGGCCCGGATTTTGTGTATCACACAAATTTGTTTTAATACGAGAATTGAAGGCCACTACGAATCGTTTTTACTACTTGTTGTGCCACTCAATTACAGCGACACTATAAAGTTTTTTCTAATTTATGAAATCATGAACGTTGTCCCAAGGTTGTACAGTACTAGTTTTTATACTATCTATCTTTCAATCTATCGTTGACTACAAATGCATTAATAAATACACTTTTTAAACATTTTTCTTTTCGTCTGTCACTGTCGTCTGTCTGACTCTTATTCGCGCGACACAGCTCTCACCTAATGAATCCCCCTTTGTATTGAAGTCGCTAAGTCACAACTTACTTAAGAAATTCTATCCAAAATATCATGTCCATATTATTTATGCATTCTTAGTATATAGCCGGTTATGCTTATAAGTGCAATTATTTTTTAAGGTTAAGTCCTCTAAGAGATTTAGACATTAACTTAGATGTGGTCAAAGTATAGTGGACAGACATGATTAAAAGCTTAACAGGCTTAATTGATTATTCTATTGGCGATATTTTTTGTTATCAGCGACGTGTCAGCCCTACCCCAGGGTCGTGTAGGGCTGGTAACACGATACCGTCACGCTATCTATCATCGGCTCGGGATGAATCAATAAATTCACTTTGTTAAACCGTAGCCTGTCTGACATTAGTCATTTCGTTTAATTCTTTCTCTCTTCTCACGGTATGTACGATCGATAAGGCCATTTGGGTAGAATGGACGATGCAATGGTCTAGTTAGTGAAAGGGGTGAACCACGTTTTTGAAATAATGGGCTACATCCTGAAT
The DNA here is from genome assembly GCA_905220505.1 of Laothoe populi. Taxonomy (NCBI): domain Eukaryota; kingdom Metazoa; phylum Arthropoda; class Insecta; order Lepidoptera; family Sphingidae; genus Laothoe; species Laothoe populi. Next base: position 15,808,384 of record HG992156.1, read on the forward strand.
GCCAATATTTGGAAGCTGTTATTAACTCAATTTTGTTCCGCATACTGAAAATCGTTTTAGTGCTTCAATTTGTTTTAATAATTTATTCTCATTTGTTGTGAACACACATAAATAATGTCAAGAGCTATTGCTCCCTTCACAACGCCTTCATTGATTGCCATCAATTTCAATATGTATCCTTTATGCAGTTTGTTCAAATGAAATTAGTCTGCAGAGTTCAATTATATTCATTTCCTCTATTCGGAACATTAACTAACTAGCTAATAACATACATTAATGTATTATATGCATAACGAGCAGGTACACTTTAAAATTATATCCGCTTCAAACAATAACTTCTCTAAATTAGAAATCAATATAAACATGATCTGAACGTATGATTAGTTCGAAACCTATAATAAATATTAGCTTTTTAAAATTGGATGACGATGTACGGTGGTCACACACGACAAGCCAATCGATCAAAATGTTACCATCGTGTGTACAGTTAAACTAGCGCTCCAATCACGTTTTTATGCAGTCAACAACCTCTCAATAACCTGACAGTGAATAGAATCACGCCGTAAACACATACAATCAAAGCAAATAAAAATTATATTAATCATTAGTCGGTCGAGGAGTTTGTGGAGCGAGCACGGTTTTTGCACGCACCCGCGCCGCTTCTTGCATCACGGGCAATTACCACTAACGATTCTAATGCGACTTCAATACGTCTGCGACTAGACGTTTCAACGGAACTCGCCTCGACTTTCTAATGCTTTGTCGTATTTGAAGGCCATGTTGTCTTTATTGAACGCTTTTATCTGATAATGATTGTGTTCGTCATGACACTCATGACAACGTTTTTGTGCATCCACTGATTTCACCTGCGTGTACATGAAAAATCGATAATACCCCGCCGATTATGGCCATGCCGTTACGTGAAGGCACATCACACCCACATGCTAACTACTGTTTACAACCGTCTCTGAATATGACCACACGGAAATTTACATTCGTTCGCCATTATAACATCCTTGCAAAACACACATTTCGTACAAAGTAAACAACCGAACGCATTTCTTATTTTGCAAAGTCGGGCGTGACCTCACGTAGAACCTGGTTACAAAAGAAACAATACGCACCTCAACAGGACGAGAGAATGTTTAAATAACTGTCAAAGCTACCGTGTTTTCGTCAGGAGAAATCTCGTTAAAAATCGAGTGGAATGCGCAACAACCTCTCTTTTATACAACTGCCCAGTGGAAAGATAAAGGTTCATACTCGAAAGTCCCCGCTGCGAAAGCAAACGAGACCGCAAACATTGCCAAAACTCGAGAAATTGCAGATGCACTTAACAGAATTGATGCGAACGCCCGCGCCACTACTTTGCGGGTTTATAATTTTAATGTGATGTTAGCGAATATATTAAGTAATATTTTTATACCGTAGTCGACCGCCCTAACTTGAGCGACCAGTTTTTGCAACAATGTCAATGTTGAATCGTTGAGGCGAACGCATTTGACCTTTGACGAGTGATTTGCAAAGCCGAGAGCCGAGTATTGTAGAATCTAGCGTAGTGTAGTGCGCAGACGTAGACGCGGTAACAGCGCGCTCACGGCTCATGGCCCCAGGTAATTTAGGACTATCAGTACCGCTTTCACTATTGATGAATGACCCGGCATCCCGCGTCCCTTCACACCTCACGACATACCCCGCTATTGAGTCTCACAAATCGCTTCCCTTTCATCGCCCTCGCGTCGTGTTTACATGAAAATTCATCTTAAAACCATCCTGGTTAAAGTGTCAACAATGTACAAAATGGAGCCGCCTTATTACAAGGAAATATGAGTTTGGTAGCCTGCAATTGGTCTGTCAGGCGCGAATCGTCAACTCAATTATTACTCGGATGTGATCTGTTATTACAGTCTTTTATTGGATCGCCGGGGGGCAAGGGAGATTAATCGATTGCGACTTTCTCTCGGGTTCAGGTATTGTTGGTTGTACGTGACAGGTGGTCACCAGGCGGCAAGTGTGCTGGTATTATACCACTATCAGTTGTGTAGATTTCTCTGTTGGCTGATGGATGGAGGGCGGCCGCGCTACCTCGTTAGCGGGGTTTTGTCTTGATCCTCGCTGTAAAAGTACCGTTGTACACGAAGAAAATCCACATTCGCATTACCTACAATCTTTGCAATTACATCGCATGGCATTTGTCATTTGGACACTGAAGTTGTTTGGCTGTCATCAGGTTTTTTGCAATTGTTTCATTATTTGCAATTTATTTATTTACAATGCTTTTAGCGGTGCGTATAAGCGAGATTAAGTCTTAGGTCCGCGTCCGAATTTTAAAAATATTCACACACAAGAAATTTAGCGTGGTATTGTTAATTTTGTCAGTAAACTCTGTAGTTTGGTTAATATATTATTTAAGTGTGGTATTATCACGAACGTTTTATCGTTTTTACGCGACTGTGCTATAGAGTGTTAATGAGAACTGATTGAATTGTTTGTTGGATACCTGTCATTCTTGAAATATTCAAAAAAGACCGTGACCATGAAGGCTGTAATGCTTTCGGAACTTTAGGTTAAAAAAAGTAAAATAAATCGCGATAAAAACCGTAAAATTAGTTTTAGTCCAATAAGTAATATTTGCGTAAACATAGGAACCTGTAATTACTGTTCAAAGTGTTATTGCACGTGGAATAAGTTTCATTTGTTGGGCAGCTACATATAAATTCAGACTTATTGTTAAGTAACTTTTTATTTTTTTTCTCGGTCTAACCAGATTAAAAAATATCTAAATTATCATAGCATTTGCATGCAAATTTAGATTTTGTAATGGGCGCCCTTCAGAGTATTAAAATCGATATTGTGATTGCTATTGTTAGTAATAGTACCAACAATATCATGTCCTGTGCGATCAGATATCGGGCATGCGATTTAATGTCGCTTACATTCGGCACGCACCTTAATCACCTTATGTTAGTGGTAGGATATTCATATCCGCCCGGGTAGAGACCACCGTACACAGGGTGTAAAACCCGCCATAGTGCCATACGCTAGTGTGTCGCGTTCCGGCATCAGCTAGTGTGCATCCGCATTTTGTCGGGGTCTAGAGTTGGGGTACGGTGTTTGGCCGTTTTGCGGCCTTCTGATTACTCTGTCACTAGACCCTCGACCGCTTCTTCACCTTCTTGCCCATGGTGTAGTGTGAAGAAGCAGGCCGGCGTGATTGTGTTGAGTAGCGGGAGATAGATTGTCTTGATACTCGATACTCTAATTGGACGGCACTGCGCTTACCATCAGGTGCAGTGTGGTCACATTGCCGTGCCTGGAAAAAAAAACCTCTTATATAACTAACAACAATTACAAACACGCGAAATTCATTCTTACTTTATAATTATTTCAACATGATATTCTTTTACACTTTAGGTTGTCGGTAATAATATGGTACAGTTGAAAAAGGCAAAAGAAAGTAATGACATTTGCGTTTGGAAACGCGTTCTTTTGGTTTTGAGTTTTTTTTCAAACTGCCCAAGGTAACGCAATGGTTCGAGTTTAGTGACTTCTGTATTGTTGTTTTTGGTTGTGTTTTTGCTTTTATAGATTTTGTCGGTTTCTGAATATTTGTTAAATTTACAAAGACAAGTTTGATCATTTAAAATATTTCCTATGGTAAATCATTATTCGATCATAGAATCGATGCCGTTAAGTAACAGACAACAGTAAAAAATGTTTTAAGCGCTAGTAGACCAAGTACGTCAGTTACTTGTACTGTGTTTTGCATCTTTTCAGTTCTATTTTTTGCTGCAATAGCACTAGACGTAAATCAGCGATATAGCGCTTGATAATTCATTGGCTTTATAAATCTGTCATGCAATAAATGAACGAGATTGAACACACGGTTTCCTGTGTAGGAGTTGGAAATGATATCCGCGTGGTGTGGGCGATTGTGTTCAGATGTTCACAAGGCACGTGGTCACGAATCACGAATGTTGATGGGTGAGATGGATTGGTAAAGACAAGCCTTGGATTGATGCGGAAGCTTTTACTGCTGCATGGAAAATGAAATAGGATGTTATTTGTTTGTGTAGGCTTGATACCTTTGATCTATTCTTCTTCTGTGTGTGAACTAATGACAAACCATGACAAATGACACCTTTCGGTTATATGGCTGGTGGTAGGATTTTCATATCCGCCCGGATATCGACCACAGTACACAGGGTTTAAAACCCGCCATAGTGGCACATGCAATTGTGTCGCGTTCCGGAATCAGCCAGCGTACACCCGGTTTTTGTCGGGGATCTAGAGTTAGGGTACGATGTTTGGCCGTTTTGCGGCTTTCTGAGTACTCTGGCACTAGACTCTCGATCGCTTCTTCAACTTCTTGCCCACGGCGTAATGTGAAGAAGCAGGCCGGCATGATTGTGTTGAGTAGCGGGGGAGAGATTGTCTTTTGCTACTCTAATTGGATGGCACTGCGCTTACCATCAGGTGCAGTGTAGTCACTTTGGCGGGCCAGGATGAAAAAAAAACGCTAAAAACAATTTATTTTTTCTAGTAATGGCCGTAATTTTGACTTCTTCCTCAAATTTATCATCAACCGTCATCCCTTAAAATTTCTTTTACTATTTTCTGTATACTAAATATTGCTTCTAGTGATTTCTCATATACTATCTAAGAATCACGATGGAATAGTACGCGGCCTCGTGCGTATCAGACTGACTGCCGTCTAAAGTTCAAAGACTTCGCAGCGCCAAGTGATAATTATTTACAATTGTCATAATGAAACTCATGATAAGTTACAAGCCATCGTTCTGTATGATACTTGTGAAATACCGTTGCTGTACTCGGATGCCTGATAACTATATATTTTGACTTTGAATGATTTGAAATAAGCAAAAACCAGTGGTTGCATTAACTGCAGAAATTTGTCATTTTTACCTCCGAGTCGTTCTGGATAATTCACACTCCATGAAATATAGATTTGACCATTGATAATTAAACAAATTATTGGATTATAATAATAATAATACTAGCCCTGTATTAAACATTGTCCCACTGCTGGGCACGGGCCTCCTCTACTAATGAGAGGGGTTAGGCCTTAGTCTACCACGCTGGCCTAATGCGGGTTGGCAGACTTCTCATACCTTCGAAAAATTCTCAGGTATGCAGGTTTCCTCACGATGTTTTCCTTCACCGTTAAAGCAAGCGATAATTAACATTTTAATACACACATAACTTTAGAAAAGTCAGAGGTGTATGCCACTTGGGTTTCGAACCTACGACTTTCGTCTTTGCAGTCCGTACCGCAACCAACTAGGCTATCGCTGATAATTATTGGATTATTACTTATTAAAACAGCAATTACATAGTACTATTTAAATTACTGCCTCGGTGGCGCAGTTGCAATTGCGCATGTGTTACGACTGCTGTGCTGAGGTCTCGGGTTCGATCCCGGTCGGGTAAAGTGTTATTGGATTTTTCTATCTAGAAATTCTCAGTATTTGCTCGGAGTCGGGAATTTGTGCCCGGTATGGCGATAAGTTTGCCCCCTATCACATTATGGGACCGAAATAAATTCTGCAAAAAGTGGGTGTACTGGTGGCACCTCTCTTTCGGGGATTACAGTATGTATGTGTAGTGTATGTATATGTATGTATGTATGAGAATACTTTTTTATTCATTGACTTTCAATTAATGTTAGTATGCTACAAGAACATTTAATTATAGTTTTTGCACTCACCGAAAACTAGTTTAAAACCTGTATCGTATAAGTCTATAATGTTTCCGTTAAAGTAATAAATAGCATAAGTGAAGTACAATTAAATACCATTACTAATCTCGCATATTATAATTTCATTAAAAAAGTAACCATTATTTCTCGTAGATTCAAAGAAATATTCCGTTGAAATCTCTATCATAGGTAAAGATTTCATATAAATCAAACATCAAATGTCACAAATTATTTGAAAGTGCTTGTTTTTTTTATCGTGGCTTGGCAAAGAGACCACACTGCATCTGATGGTAAGCGCATTGCCGTCCAGATAGAGTATCAAGTAGCGAGACGCAATCTATCCCTCGCTACTGGACATAATCATGCCGGCCTGCTCTTCACCTTCTTCACAGTGCGCCATGGGGAAAGAAAGTGAAGAAATAGTCGAGGGTTCAGTGTCATAGTATTCAAAAGACCGCAACACGACCAAACAACGTACCCCAACTCTAGATTCCCGACAAAAATGATTTAAACGATGATAGATTAAAACCGTTCTTGGCCATAATGTACAGACAACGTCTTAATACGTAAAAGTAGACGCTAGAAAATACGTGACGATGCAAGTAGTTTGTTTAGTGTTTGTTAATACATTTTGTGATGAAGTGGTGTCACAGCTCTTTGTGGCAACGCGTAATTTACGTCCTAAGTACGACAATTAAATAGTATCTTACATAACCGCACGCCATTGTGGAGGTCAATGACCAATGTCAAATCGTTAATGTGGGTGTGGTGCAGCAAATGTTTTGCTGTGACATTAAATTAGTGAACTGGAGTTGAAAATGCCAATCATTTTATATAACCAAAATAATATCAAACAGACATAGGTACCTATTATCTCCAGAAGTAAAAATTAGGAATAACTGTCTTCTTTTTTGAAACAGCGTCCATGAAGTAACTTTTTTTGTTTATGTTTGCTTGTCAATAATTATAGCACTTCATAGGCGTGCTTATGACAAACGTAAAATAAACGGTTGGGCGAAGTATAGTATGTTGGTGACGCGAAGTGCGAATCTAATAAGATCATTGACTTAAATGTCTTCCTTGATTACGTCAAGTATTTCACAGAATGTATTAAAAACTTGCACAAATACCGCTGAACGAAGATTACCTCCCCGGGCATGTTTATAGTTGATAATGTATTATGTATATTAAGTATTGATAATAGATTATGAATCCGCACAGCCCTCTCAGCTAATTAGCAATTCTAATTGAAGTTGCGTCAAGCTGTTGCAAGCGACGTCAGCGCTGCATTGATTATCCAGCTTGCGTTTAAATTGTGTTTGTTGTGAGGATAAATAATTAAAATACGCTTAAAGACTTATCAGGACCCTAATTCTTAAAGACAAATATTGAATAATCAGATTTCGATATCCTAATCTGTTGTTCCTACTGCGATGTTACATAATTCTGCAAGATAATGATTGGATTGTATATTGTTATATAGCATTTTGAATTATTTGAACGTGAACTCATACTAAGTCATGTTCCCTATTTCAAATCGAAGACTATTGTGATCGATAAAAGTTCAAATCCCAAATTGAAGAAAGCACTTACTCGTTTTTTATATCTCGAACACCGCGCAGTACAATAAAGCTTAATTGGTAAGAATCAACAATGTTACACTGTTCGAAACAATAACATCCCGTTTGTTGGCCGTTGTTCTTGTTCCACCGCGTCCTTCAATATCATATTTGTGCTTGAGAGAGCAAACGCCCCGTATGGGGTTGCCATGCCAGTGATAGAAAATTATTAAGCAGGAGAAATTGTCCTGTTGTTTACTATTTTTTATTAAATGACTAACGATACTAGTAGCAGCTAAAATCGTAATTGATATATTTTTTTTAATTCTATTAGTAAACATAAGCCGTGTTTCTAAAATTAACATCTTTGATTCTAGTTCAATTAGTTCATTCTATTACAGTCCTCCTTCGTCACTCACTGTTCTTTTTAATTTAATAAAATCATCGCCTACGACATTTTTAATCCCATCCCACTCTTTTTACATGCTATATGCCTCGGTTTTTTACTAATCTTCAAGTTTGACCCGTGATATAAACAATATTGTTGACCCATCCCTCTACTGCAAAGTAACTTGTTTGCTAATGAATACGTTATTTATATATATTTTTAAAACAAAACTCAAAGCAGTCTGCCAGTATCCATCTTTTAAACTGGGAGGTCTATACATATCGAAAAAGCCGGCAACACTGAACGATCGCCTCGCGTCTAAATTTAACTGCAGTTCGAGTGGCACTAATTGTGCTTATGTTCAAGTATTCTTTGTATAAACATCGCTTGCAACTGCCGTTTGTAATGTTTGGGCTTTCGTTTTCTTTGGAATTTCATTTTCTTTCCCATTTGTGTAAGTGTATGTTTCCCAGATATTTATTAGCTTTTTTTAGAGTTAAGAGCAAGGTATGCTTTCATTACTGTTTCTAGTTTAGTAGAGTGTTTTTGTAATTTATTTTTGAATTTGTGACTATAATTTGCTTATGGTCTGATGATCTACTCGCATTGCTCTACTTTCAGGAATCTCAGAAGTGAGACCATTGCTTTAACATCACTCCCTCTGTTGAATATTTTCATCTTAGATCCTAATTTTAAACAATAATTGAAGTATTAAAGTAGATATTTTGATTTAATTTTCCTATCCAAAATGAGTACATATATCTGTTCTAACTGATAGCCTGCGACAATCTGGGACAAATCTGCATTTATGTCTTGATGAACAGGAAATGCAGCATGTGATAATTGCCCACTTGATGGCTGCCTGCTACAATTGAGGATATGATGACAATTGGTGAAAAAGTGAATAATTTGATAATTACACGACATTATTAAAGAAACTGAAAGTGTTCTTAAATATGGATCTAATTGGAAATAGATTCCTAGAGTTGGGCGTTCACAGAATTAAGACTTATTGTTAATCGCTGCAATAGGGCATTAGAATATTTTTTTGCTGATTACAATTATAACGCAGTAGGCACTCCTCCTTAGGGTTTATTTTTAAAATATAAATCCATAAAATTCCTATATATCGGCCTGAAATTTTTGTTCTACAGCGACTAGTAAATACATTATTACAATCGTTCCCGTGTAAATTGTACTAGTCACGGTTTTGTTATTCCAAATGGCTGGGGCACACGCATTTAACACTTTAGACTCTGGACTCACAACTTTAACAATGCTCTGTACACTAATGAAACTTTGGAAATTGTTCAGACCCGCGTTAAAAACAAAAAGTGTTGTTCGTGTCGTAATATTTTCTTTTTCATGTGTTTATACACGCAAACGCGTATTGTACTTTTTTGTTTTCGATATGGTTGTTGTGAGTTGTGACTAATAAAAATCTATTTGTACTGCATCTAACAATATATTCCGAATGTTGTAAATAATAAAGTTAGTTTTTCGTAGTATGCTAAAGTATATTCCATTCGTCGAAATACAAACCAATTGGCTTATTTCAACCTCGATCATCATCTAAGCTCAAATAGTTTTTTGCTTCTCATGGCGCTATATATAAAACAGTAATTTATAAAATAAAATGTTTATATGCAACAGCGTCCGTCACAAAAGATTTTATGCATGCAATTTACACATTTGCCTAGGAAAACAAGCCACCGTTCGAGATTCTGAAGCTAGTTTGCCAACAAAAGCTAGGAGGCCTTTGGCATAACAATGCGCTGCTGATATTTATACTCCGCTCAGGTTAATTTAACCTTGGTGTTTGAGATTCTTCGCAAAAAAGTTTTGTCTACACAAAATGCGTTTTACGCTCCAGGTTTTGTTGTATGACCTTTGTTTTGGACTACAATACCTTCGATCAGGAATGCACGAAGCTTGTCAATTATTTGTTTTGTTTTTCGTTGGGTTCTTTATTTAAAAAATGCGTTTAAATTGTCAACTGCGACGCCATCCTCGTGAGTGTTAGTCTCATGAGCGAGTATAAATCTAGTTGTGTAAAGTGTTTATAAATAGAAGCAAGTTTTTGGTTTGGTATTATGGTTATTACTTTTTGTGATTGTCTAATCCTATTAACAGAAAGTTGTTTAAATTTTCGCTAATCAAATGAAAATATTAAAATACAAACATTTAATTAATATGCAGACTCTTGCTTATCATACTACACTCAGCGTTAGGAAGAAGACATTAATTATTGAATTTCAAAATTCTGGAGTTATGTCGTTGCAAGCCAGGATCACGCAGTCATCCATGCGATGCAATGCCCTAACACAAATATTTCTTCATCAGGTCAACGATAAATTGGACTTGGATTAAAATGACAATAGATAGAGCCGGTCGTCCGCCAGCGCCGAGACGCGCTTCCTCCACTTACAGAAGCTACGATGAGCTCGGCATTATAGACCGAGGTAGACCTCTAAGGTACAGGCACGGAGGAGTGGAAGACCTCAGCGGGATTGAAAGAAGGACCTACGAACCACAAAACATGGACGATATCACAGTCATCAGCTCGGAAGAGATACAGCGACCGAAAAAGAAAACCATTGAAGGTCTCGCGCATGGTTTCAGAAGGACGTTCTCAGTCCGAAATCGAAGGGAAGAACCAGAAGGAATCCCGTTGGATACGTTTAATATTACTTGCGAGGAAAATTTCGCCACAGTAAGAGGGGCGCCGTTTGGAAGACGCAGGTCCTTATCAAGGGACCGAGGTTCATCACTGCTTGCCAGGAGTTCATCAGAAGGGGATGTGCGGATGCCGCCACCACGTGCCCCGCCCGCGGCTCCTGCACCGCGACTGCACCGCTGCCTGCGCGCCCTCGGAGGCAGTTGGAAAAACCTTTTGCTATGTGAGTCTCGGATGGTCTTCTCAGCTTTATTAATTTGCGGTGTTCAGCTACTAATTATATGCACTTGAAACGTGTAAATAACTCTTAACCTATAGAAATCGAGCCGTTTCTCTCATTATTCTGTTATTCAAAGCGCCCAACCGTTCAGGGCTCGCGCACTGAGTTAATTATTATTGGAGCGACGAGTACAAATGACCAAGGCCTTACATTACACCGGATAGATGATTAACCGCAGCTTAACCGAATTAAACGCTTTCTTTTATGTAAATTAACCGATTGTTTGTAGTGTTTACGACAGGAGCAATTAATATGAGATTAGAGCGGTTGTCTATATTTTAGGGTTAAATGATACCGATGTCTAATAACGTAATAGTGAATAATCTATATTAATTGACGTTTAATGATTTACAGCGGCTTAAGTATTCGGAGATTAATTTGATGTAACGCTAAACATGTACACGTTATACATACAATTATACTGAGAGCTTGTGGGATTCGGCTCAATGACACATGCTACTTAAATAATGAGTAATTGTAATGAATGTTGATAAGATGGTAAACTATGTATATTAAGAATGTCAATAGAAGTTTAAGGGGTTGCTTTTACTTGATTATCATAATTTTAATGAATCTTGATAATGGCTTTATGTGTCAGAGCCTCACGCCACTACCGTGCAATTCTATCAACTTCCTTTTACAATTACAAGTACAATTGACCAGAGTATGTATGGCATTTGACAGAAGGGTTGACAGAAGAACGTGGTACTGACACGATGTTTGGAAATCTAGAGTTGCCAACCGTCCTGATTTCCCAGAACATGTCCTGGTTTTAAGAGTTTCCTGGGGTGTCCTGGATAGTTTTTAAGCAGCGTTTTAGGTTTTTAAAGCGCCCCGATAAGTTCCTGTATTTTAAAATCCGCACGCCACGTTTGCAAAACATACGTTACGGGCGGCCTCACAGCTTGTGATAGTTCGCGATGCTCGCGCTGTTTTAAAAGAATGTCGCGTCCTGTTTTTAAACTGAATTGTCCAGATTTGCCCGACGTCAAATCCTAGTTTTTGAATTTTAGTGTCGGCAACCCTACGTAAATCTATCTTTACAGTCATTTAAAATGAAGTTTCAATGGAGTATTTTTGTTTTGCTTTGCAATTGATTATGTCATGTGTCGCCATTTTAAAACTTACAGTCTTCATTTGGTCATATAAAACGGTAATATTGTGAAAACAAGACGTTAAATTACAAACACATTAAGTGCTTAATAATAATTTATGGCGCATACGATTGCGTGGGAGATTATTTCTTGCAAAACTCATTTTAAATCCTTGGCAGCTTGTTTATCCTCTCATGTATCTTAAGGACACTGGTGTTCGGGAAAAGGTATTAAGTAGTGAATAAAAATACAAGCCAAAATCAACTTAGTGGTTACGTGATAACTTATCTCATATGTCATTTGCAATAAGGAAGCAGTAGTGTTGGGATTGTGTTATAAGCAAGTAATGCAAAAAATGACGCCAACCAAATAGTCTCATTAGCCGTAATTGTGTTGTCGCCCTGTTCGCGAATCATATTCCAAACATCCTACTTTCTACTAATCCTACTAATATTATAAATGCGAATGTTTGGATGGATGGATAGATAGATGTTTGTTACTCAATTACGCTGTTATGGCTGGACGGATCCGGTTAAAATTTGGCACAGAGATAGATTAGGTACATGAAAAAATGACATAGGCCACTTTTTATCCTAGAAAAATGCACGCTGCCTATGGGATTGCAAAATATAGAAAGGTGTTATAGCTTAAGATGCGTCCAAGGATCCGTCCTTTTCTTTTTTTTATAGTACAGTCCGACAAACGAGCCAGCGGGTCACTTGATGTTAAGTGATCTTCACCGCCCATGAACATCCACAATACCAAAAGTGTCATGTATGCGCTGTCGGCTTTAAAGGACAGGAATAGGGATTAGGGAAGGTAAGGGGGAATCTGGTCCTCAGAATATCTCACTTACCATACGAAACGCGACAGTAAACTGTCACTTTACGTTAGTTTTCTGTGAGACAGTGGTACTACCCCGGTCGAGCCGTCCCATTAATGCTGTAGACAAATATGTTTACAGCATGGCTCTACCACTATTAATCTGTCAAACGGTAAGCAGCGGTAGGCAGCGGCTTTGCTTTGCCCTGGTATTGCATAAGTCTATGGGCGGCGGTGACTACCATCAGGTGACCCGTCTGCCTGTCGAGGCAGTAAAACATAGCTACCACGTTGGCGAAACCGCGAGCAAAGCTAGTCTATAGATAAATGCTATCGTTGTGTATTATATTATAGCGGTAGAGACGAACAAAATGACATATAAAATACCTCGACCATCCTATGGCTCTTGATAAATTAGGGTGCGGCTAGTATGCCGATCCAAATGATGGTCAAATGTCGAACTTAAGGCCAAGTATTGTCAAATAAATGTTAACTTTTAGATATAATTTTATATTCACACATTTAGGTTAATCCGCCTCCGCGAGTCGCCCACAAGCGAGTGTAGGTAGCGGATATAGTAAGCAGAACATTAATTGTTTTTTATATGGTAAAAACACATTATTTCGTTACCCAAATATACTTGTAAATTATTTTATTCTGTTTATGGGTATTATGCTGCAGATGGTAACTGAATGAAAATCTGCTACTATTTTTTATAAAATATTCGTGTTTATTTAAATTTTAGTAGTTTTATGGAGATTTTGATGTAGTTATTGTTCTAGTGGTTCAATAAGAATTGTAGTATATTTAAAGACGTTATATAACCTCGACTCTAAAATAAAGTCGAACTTTAAGACTTTTTTTTTTATCCTGCCACGGCAAAGTGACCGCTCTGCACCTGATGGTAAGCGCAGTGCGGTCCAATTAGAGTATCGAGTAGTGAGAGACGATCTATTCACCGCTACTCAACACAATCATGCCGGCCTGCTTCTTCACACTACGCCATGGGCAAGAAGGTGAAGAAGCGGTCGAGGATCTATTGTCAGAATACTCAGAAGGCCGCAAAATGGCCAAACATTGTACTCCAACTCAAGACCCCCGAAAAAAACCGGATGTACACTGGCTGATCCCGGAACGCGACACACTTGCGTGTGCCACTATGGCGGGTTTTACACCCTGTGTACGGTGGTCGCTATCCGGGCGGATATGAATATCCTACCACCTTATTTGATATATTGCTGACCCAATTGCTATATTAATATAGCTTCATTACGAATCTTTTCTATAAAGTACGTATATTTATATCAGCTCGTAACTGATGAAAAATGTTTTAAGTTTCTATTATATTTTTGTAAAATTATCTAATCATTTGATTTATAGTTTCACATTAACCCTAAACGCTTGCGATAGAACAAAAAAATTGCGTATCATTAATGTACATGAAAAACTGTTATTGTTACAACACCTATATAATAATAATACCAGCACTGTATTAAACTTGTCCCACTGCTTCACGGGCCCACGGGTCCCACTGCTGCACGGGCCCCTTCTACTAATGAGAAGGGATAGGCCTCAGTCCAATACAAGGGTTAACTTCACTAATCACATTTTATAAAGCAATACCAATATTATACAGTGAAATTGTATTAACATTAAAAAGCAATTGGAACAAAAATTTGCCGTAAAGGTTCGTGCACATTTCATATATTTAATATGTGTCTTTGCACACAGCGCGGCGCTAGTGTCGCGTTAACCCTCCAACGGGAGTGGTCTCATTAAGAAAATTGCCTTTTTAATTTTCCGTTACGCCGGGCCTACAAGCGTGAGTCTAACAAACACAACGCTTGAGTGGAAACCACCGGTTGTTCTAGTTTCATAAAGGGTAAACATGGAAAAATAACATATGAAGTTGTGAATGACGGGATTTATATTGTGTTTTTTAATATGAAATGTTTGTTTTTTTACGCAAATTTTTGGCTTGAGGTTTTAATTTGTGACAATGATAGAGGTTTGTAGATTAGGTGCTGTTTGGTGATACGCAACCTCGATTAAAACAAATAATATATTTTTACTTTTGTAAAGAATTGTTGTCATCATCATCTACCTGCCCTTATCCCACACTAAGTGGGGTCGGCACAAACGGTTTGAACCCTCCACGCAGCCCTATCATGCGTCATATCTGCATTCACCCCTTTCATGCGCATGTCCTCATTCACGCAATCCATCCACCTCTTTTTTGGTCTTCCACGACTCTTTCTTCCATCCACATTCATATTGACAACCAGTCTTGTCACATGCCTTTCATTCATCCCTCCTCATCACATGCCCATACCAAGCTAACCTAGCACTCCTCATCTTTTCCACAATTGGTGCTACTTTCAGGCTTCCCCTTACATACTCATTCCTTATCCTATCTAACTTTGTAACCCCACACATCCATCTTAACATACGCATCTCAGTAGCATGCATTCTCTTCTCATCCGTCTTTTTCATTGCCCAACATTCAGATCCATACATAGCGACAGGTCTTATGACAGTCTTATAGATTTTTCCCTTTTCCCTAAAGAATTGTTGTAACGTTACCTACTTATATCTGTAGAAGATCGTGGTAAGAAACGAGAAGGTAAAAATTTCTTCATTATTTGCAATAATATCAAACAATTTTATAACACAACGCAAAAGCCGGTACAAAATCGATATGAACCGGGATTTCCGTCATAACAATAGACAACAGATGCCGAAGGTAATATTCCATACTAATTGTATCCCGTAATAAAACGATATTAATGCAACGTTGTATGAATGCTCCGTGTTTGGGAAGCGAAAATAATATCCAAGGGGTGGCTTTTGAGGGATGTAGACGTCTTCGAATATCGTGTATTCATTGCTGTATGGTGGGGTGTCTTTTAGCGGAATTACTTTTGTTTGTTATACGTGTACAGGTGTATATGGTATTGTTTTTGGAAAGTAATTACTTTTCTTTACAAATAGCATAATTTTTGATTACATTTTTATAACAGCGACAGCCTAGTATGGACTGTCAAAAATAAAGTCGTATGTTCGAAACCCAAGTGGCATACACATCTGACTTTTATAAAATGACGTGTATATTCATTGTTAATGATCGATTGCTTTGGTACGATAACGATGGTAAAACATCATCTGGAAACCTGCATACCTGAGAATTCTCATACGAATTTCAAGATATGTGAAGTCTACCAACCCGCATTAGGCCAGCGTGGTGGACTTAACCTAACCCTTCATTAGAAGGCCCATTCCCAGCAGTAGGATAATGTTAGCAGGGCTAGTATTATTATTATAACTTATCAGACAATGTTTTTAAAGTGAATATACATATCCGCCCGGATAGCGACCTCCGTATACAGGGTGTAAAACCCGCCATAGTACACCCAACAACACGCAAGTGTGTCGCGTTCCGGGATCAGCCAGTGTACATCCGGTTTTTGTCGGAGGTTAGATTTGGGGTACGATGTTTGGCCGTTTTGCGGCCTTCTGAGTACTGTGATATTAGACCCCCGACCGCTTCACCTTTTTGCCATGACACTAGTGAAGATGCAGGCCGGCATGATTGTGTTGAGTAGCGGGGGATGGATTTCCTCTCGCTACTCGATACTCTAATTGGACGGCACTGCGCTTACCATTAGGTGCAGTATGGTCACTTTGCCGTGCCAGGTCTTCTCCCGTATACAATGTACATATTACTAACTTAAGACATAATTCAAACCACACATCGGTGTGTTTATAGCATAGTCGACACTTCGCACCTCATACAGCGTTGTAAAATATAATAGCAAGTTAACATCTATTTTACTGACTGTGAAATTGCGAATGCAACTGTAATTTACCGATATTGTGTTTATCAATAATAATTTTGTTAAAGCCATCCGCTTTAGAATATCGCCATAACCAAGCGCAAAATGTCCCAGTAATGTGCGATACAGAATTCAAAAAGGTTAAACTTTTGCTCGGTTTAAAATCTTAAGTAACACATCTAGCAATAATAAATAACATCCAACAGTCACACATATAGTTCTGACCCCACATAATAAATGTACACTACGGAAAATGCCCAATACGCAAAATGTACAACACGTAAATCAAGTAACACGCGCGAAAACACACATATGCAGGCAAATTTTTTAAGCACTGGAATTTTTGTCAATCAATGTCAAAAGATATCCAATGTGGAGATTATGTTTCTGTCACATATCAGCGTATTTTGCGTTTTGTACATTTGCGTATTGTTCATTTTGCGTATTGTAACGAAGAACCATGTAAAAGCAACTCACGAAAACATCAACGATAAGAGACCTGCAAAAATCCGTATTAATATTGTAACCAGTACGTTCGTGCTCGTAACACAGCTAATCTATTTTTATCTGCGCGGTCGTGTTATCCCGCGCACGTATTCGCAGGGTTATCCCGCCAGTCCTTGGACCCGTTGCGTCTTCAGTCTACACCGTGTCGCGGTTGGTCCGTCTAGCTCCCAGTCAGTCAGGCACGTACGATAGCTCGTGTGAGACTTGGCGCTTTGTACCAGGGGCCTGCGTGACCCGTCGTTTGTCTTTACCAATGTTTAAACTTGGCCAAGTTTTGCCGGAAAGGGTTATTTCGTGTTTTATCTGTTATGTTGCCGGGACCTGTGGAAGTTTTGATGCGATGAGTTTTAATTAGATTGTCCGAATGTCCTTTCCGTGGGAAGTTAATACTTGCTCCATTTCTCACACTTTCGCTAATTTATATGTGCTGTCGATCATTATGTCGGATGTTTGTTCGAAGAATAAATTAATTCGTTTAGAAAGCTAGATTATGTTGCACGTCTGTGGTAGTGTGTATTAGGATAATTATGTCTCAAGAATAGCATAATAAATTATTTCAATCAATCAATTTCGTATTATAAACAATTTGTGGGAGATACATTCTATAATCACTTATCCTTTTCAATAATCAAACACGTGAATGCCTTTCAGTTTCAATCGCAACTAATTTCCAACCGGACACATCACTCGATCGGTTCCATATAGATTAATGTTAGATAAATTGCCTTGATTTGCAACAAATGCAAAAAATGACTCAGCACATGTTAGTTTTGTTCTTATACATTGACGTGTGTAGAACAATCTGTTCTTCTGTCAGGAAACTAAATCGTTTTGTGCAAGTAGCGCTGATTGATTTCTTTAGGAAATTATTTGCAACGGCCTGAACAGAACCTGTCTATATCTCAGCCATTTACTGTCCACTGTTGGACTTAGGCCTCCCCAAGTGAACACCAACAATCCATGTCTTGGGTACCTGCTTCAAATCATTGGTACATCGTGCGTCCTAAACTGCGTTTGTATAAACGCGGTCTCCACTCCAGCACATCTCTGCTACATCGACCATCCGTCTGCTTACGTGACCAGCCCACTTCCACTTCAGGGTGCTAATTTAAATGTCTATAAGAAAAGATAATAATATATAAGATAAATATAAGATATGAATAAATTAAATTAAATTTTTGATATGGTCTATAAGATATATATATTTTTAAATCTTAAGTGGGTTGTTTACCTAAGAGCTAGAATACTTCGAACAACCCCGGTTTTACCGACCAAACAGTCTAATGCTTGATCTTTATTACTGTCCTGTCATCCAAGACGTATATAGTGACTTGTTGCATACTTGGTAATGGTGAGGTCATTATTAAAGTATTTCATTTTTACCAGATACCAGATATCAATGGGCCAATCAATAGGCCGCTGATAGTGCATAAACCACCTCTGGGCAGTCGTCTCCGCATTCAGGCAATATAAAAGGCCTTATCTTCAAGCTAGCCACATCATTGGTGATCATGCACACCAAAGAAATTTTCTAATTATAAGTAACTAGCTGTTGCTCGCGGCTCCGCCCGTGTGGAGTTCATGTTTGGAAGAAAAAGTATACAATACAAAATACCAATTTTCATGCGTTTAACTTAAAAAATTACGGATTTTTATATAAACTTTCATCCCCTATTTCACCCCTCGTGGGAGGAATTTCCAAAAATCCTGAAATATGTATATGTTTTTTATTTTTAACTAAAAGACCAAATACAAATTTTCATGACTTTAACTTCAAAAATGACTGATTTTCATACAAACTTTCATAGCCTATTTTACCTCCTTAGGGGTGGTATTTCATAAAAAACCCTTCCTTAGTAGACGCCTACGTAATAAAAGGTACCTACTGTCAAAATTTCAAGTCTCTAACCCCAGCCGTTTAGGCAGTGCGTTTATCGATCAGTCAGTCAGTCAGTTTCTTCTTTTATATATACAGATTAGAAAATTTCTTTAGCCAAGTAGACTAAAACTAATAATTGATATCAAAGCTTTCGAATGTAAATGACTTGGTTAGAAGGTTCGTCTAAATTGACCAAAACTAGGATTCATAGTTTAATATTAAGTTCCCCTTCAACTGATGCCGAAGATTCAATCACTTCTATAAATACAAACACTTTCGTCCAGATGTCGAAATTCTCTCTCCAAACTGACCAACGACAGACTAACAAATCACAAATTAAACAATCTCTCTCAACTGCTTTCATTGAAATCCATTTATAAATCGAATGCTAAACCCCGTGCGACCAGTGAAATCCTTGCAAATTGAATTATCGTGGTTCTCCCTTAAATACGCCGTCACTTTCATTGTCGAAGCCGGGCAGAGACATAAATATTTAAATGTTTAAACGAGTTTTGATAATATATTTTTCATTTGTTGATTAATGATCAGAAATAATAATACGCAAAATAAGTTTCGATTTTACCGGAACATTTTTTTTGACTACCTTTCTTCGGACACCATACTAAAGATAAATCTGGGAATTCGGAGCAGTTGGCAGCCCTACATTTAAAGGATAAATGATGACTTGGTATTAATTCATTTTAATTAATACATTTATAATGGAACCGTATTAGAGAAGATTGCGTTCATCTTTGTGCGCGTTGTAATAACATTGGGTTGTCGGTGGATTAATTTTAGGCGGTAGAAGATGTGGTGTTTTTTGAGCATAAGATTTTACTGTAACTGAATTAAAGTCTAAATATATATTCATGGCGAAAATAAGGTTGGCCATCAGTAACATTATTTTCAATATAAGCAAGAAAATAAAATAGACAACCCTACACGAATCTAATTAACAGTTAATACGACATCCTCCCATAAAACCAATGAAAACACAGTAATTAACCGTAGTAATGTACAGATAAATCGATACGTACATCTGACCGTAACGAGAGAGTGATTTACTGAGGTACAACACTAAATAACATCGGATTTATTGTACGTCGCCGTGTAATTGACATTTTCCGAGAGACAGCGCGGGTTTGATCGTGTTTCGTAAGAAGCGGTATGAGGACTTATTGATCGGTTCATTTGTGTACTGTAATCAATCAAGTACCTTTGAATACATAATAACGTCTGTATCTGTCTTTACTTTGTACGATTCTATTATTGTATCGATGGATCGTATACTAATGAAATATTATAAAGTTGCAAATAGACATAGTTTTAATGTTATGATAAATTTCAGTAACAGTACTGAAGATAGAAATTCTGGCCAGAACAGAAATAAAAGCGTCTTTTCTAGAGTTGTTCGTTGTTCTCGCGACTTTGATTCTTTGGAAATTATCTACATCTATCAAAACCTTAATACTTAAGTGAGCTCTTTTTAGATTTCTGTACGTCGACCGTTTACTAAAAGGCCATTAAGTGACATTTTGGCAAATTTGAGTTATATATTCAAAGCAACAAAGCAACTTTTTCTCTATAGATCGGTCTGGGTCATATTTTTCTATATTAAGTTATGTAGAGACGTTATTTGCACTACTGGACCCCTCGGACTGCCTCTGTGGCACAGTTTTAATTGAAAATATAATATACACTCACGCCTGTAATCCACGAAGTGGTAGGCAAAGGTGTAACCAGTACACCCACATTTCGCCGAATTTATTACGGTCCCATAATGTGATAGGGGCGAGTCTATCGCCATACCGGGCTGAATTCCAGATTACGGGCTGATACTGAGTATTTCTAAATAGAAAAATCCAATATCACTTTACCCGACCCGGGAATCGAACCCCAGACCTCAGCACAGCAGTCGTAACGCATGCGCAATTACAGCTGCGTCATCGAGGCATACGGGATACAAACCTACATAATACACGGATTAAAATCAATGATAAGATACTCCATTGTTGCGTCAAATAAGGTGAAACGGTACATCCCATTCTTATATATTTATTGCAAGAATATGAAAATGGAATTGGGTAGCCATTACTTCCTTTTTATTCAGATGGCATTTCAATATCTGCCCTTTGACAAGGCATAATAACGGATTATTAATAATAAATTATGTGAATACGTCAGTAATATATAAATGACAAATAAAGCGTTATTAACACGATTTTCTTCAGCTTTATGATATCGGTTCATTGAATTATGTCATAATCGAAATTTAATTCACGCATTCAAGACGCTTTGAACGTGTCAGGCGTATATTAATCTTTAATAAATAAATATTATGTGTTCTTTTAACGGTTAAAGCATCAGTAAATTTAAATTTCGAATTATAAATATCGGATCTCGTATTGACAAATTGTATATCATGACGCACGAATGAATAAGTTGACAAAGGATCGTAATTAAAATAACTGTTGAATCAAGAATAATTTTAATACAGAAATACATGGAGTCGAAAACACAGTCAACATTTTTATAAGCGTATCGCGTAAATGCGTATGTCAGTTAGACATATCACGTCGTTCGTCTATGATGCAATTTTTAGGTTTTCGGATTCAAATATCCGTTTGATCAGAAAAGTTAGCTGGTACGAGTTCTGTTTGTAAATAAAAAGTTTTTAATTCATAAAAAGTACACCGACTTCAATAAAAAACAAATTGTGCGTCCCTATAAAATTTGAAGGTTGCCTTCGATTTTTCTGAGATCCCATCATCAGATCCTGACTTGGTGCCAATGGGACCACCAGGGAAGTATACCCTTTTAAACAAAAAATAATTTCTCGAATCGGTCCAGGTGTGTTCGAGTAATCGGGGAACATACATAAAAAATATTTCGACGAATTGAGAACCTTCTCCTATTTTGAAGTCGGTTAATTAAATTAGTTTTTGCTCCGTGTTAAAATCTTCTTCTAGGATATAAGGAGCCTATGTCCACTCCACGTTTCAAGTCAAAGTTACTCACTTCTATAGCAAAATTCAAGAAAATTTGGTTCAACAGATATAGGTCTAATGTAGTAAAGATTTCAATTCGCGGCTTACATACAAATATACTACTATATCTTTGTCGCCATTCTTCCAAAAATAAGTTGAATTTTGAAAAACTTAAAATATCAATTTCAATAATTGTGTTGAAGAAGCAATAATTAATAATTAATTTACAATAATTACTATTAGAATATCACGTGTATTTGTCCAGAATAATATTATTTCCCATACAATCTTCTACAATCTTCATGATCCCTTTATGGTTCGAATTTAGAGAAATCATAAATTGTTATCCTTAATATATACACAGTCAGGTCATAAGTATTGTCACACAGTAAAAACTTTTATTTTAGAATGCTGGCCACAAAAAAGTTTATTGAATTCGAATTTCAAATTGTTCATGAAAATAAAAATGTATACTTTTTAGAATTTTACTCATTTTTAAATATGGAGTGGACGCTTAAAGAAGACCGTGTTGCAGTTTGCGTTGCATCGTTGCGGTTACGCGCCAATTCAAATTTTTGACATACTGAAAAATTTGAATATAACCAAAAGATTCGTTTATCGTATACCATCAAACGATACAATGAAGACTCTATTGTAGATGACAGGCCAAGAAGTGGTCGCCCTCGGTCTGTTAGGACTCCAGCAGTGATAAAAGCTGTGAAGGCGCGAATTCAAAGAAATCCCAAACGTAATCAGAAACTGTTGGCCCTTCAGATGGGGTTAAGCAGAACCACGGTGAAAAGGGTGTTAAATGAAGACTTAGGGCTTCGGGCATATCGAAGAAAAACAGGACATCGTTTGAATACTCGTCTAATGGACCTGAGACTGAAGAAATGCCGCGCTTTGTTGAAGCGGTACGCGGGAAAAAAATATCGGGAAATTCTTTTTTCAGATGAAAAAATTTTTACCGTAGAAGAGAGCTACAACAAACAAAATGATAAGGTGTACGCACACAGTAGTGAAGAAGCGAACAACCGTATTCCGCGTGTCCAACGAGGTCATTTTCCATCCTCGCTCATGGTATGGTTGGGAGTTTCTTATTGGGGCTTAAAACATTTGTGTGAGAAAGGTGTAAAAACTAATGCAGTTGTGTATCAAAATACAGTCCTGACGAACCTTGTGGAACCTGTTTCTCATACCATGTTCAATAACAGGCACTGGGTATTCCAACAAGATTCGGCGCCAGCTCATAGAGCGAAGAGCACACAAGACTGGCTGGCGGCGCGTGAAATTCATCACTTCATCCGGCACGAAGACTGGCCCTCCTCCAGTCCAGATTTGAATCCGTTAGATTACAAGATATGGCAACACTTGGAGGAAAAGGCGTGCTCAAAGCCTCATCCCAATTTGGAGTTACTCAAGACATCCTTGATTAAGGCAGCCGCCGATATTGACATGGACCTCGTTCGTGCTGCGATAGACAACTGGCCGCGCAGATTTCACTGTATTCAAAATCACGGAGGTCATTTTGAATAAACTTTAGTGTCATAAGAATCTATGTTTTGTTAAGTTCATTTTGGTATATAAATGGTTACATAATGAATAAACTTGTTTCAATTATTTTATATTAAACATGTGACAGAATTTATGACCTGACTAGGTATATACAGTTTTATCTGAATTGACAACTTTGGAAAGCCGACATTCAGTCTGATTAAAAAGGTGTCTTTTAAAGTATTTCCTTGACCGTGGTAAATCCATTCTTTTACGGTATTATTAAAAGTCGAAATTATAAAGAGCGTGTCATTGTAAGTTCTCATTGTTTGTGAGATTTTATCAAGACGTTCCACTTTTAAATCCGTTCTGTTTATCATATTAAGAAGAGCAGACAATGGAGCTACGTTTTCACCGTACGAGGAATTCGTAACGTCAGCAAAAAAATAAATTAGGTTTTTGTATTGTTTGTGAGTAGTTTTTTGTCATACCTTAATCGCATGAAGTTTGTGGTGTGTTTATTATTGGAATATTTTTAATCTGAGATAAAAGCAAATAAACGTCAAAATTACTATTAATAATTAAAATCAACATAATATATCAACTCGACTGCCTCGGTGGCGCAGTTGTAATTGTGCATGCGTTACGTCTGCTGTGATGTTGGGTTTTTCTATCTAGGATTCTCAGTATTAGCCCGAAATCTGGAATGTGTGCCCGGTGTGGCAATAGGCCCGCGACCACATTATGGGAACAAAATAAATTGGGATAAATTTGGGTGTACTGGTGATACATTTGCCTACCCCTTCGGGGATTACAGGCGTGAGTGTAATATGACAACAGATTTTTTCAAATATGGAAACCACATGAGTGTTTTGGTCATAAAAAAACATTGAACTAATACTTATGAATCACGCCTTTCAACATTCAATCGACTAATGAGCAGCTTAAATTATATACAGATTGTTCAAATAATCAGGGTAATCTCCGGTATCTCAGTAGGATCCGATTTTGATAATTCTTTCACAGTTAAAAAGGTATATTATCCCTGAGTACTATATACTTTTTATTGGGGTAATTAAATATTTGTTAAAAATAACCTCCACGTGGACGGAGCCGCGGGCAACAGCTATTCTTTATAATTCACTTAGTACAGTGAACTACAAGAGAGCGTGTCACGAAAACCCTCAAGGCTCGGTCACTAACGGGCCATTGTGCCGGCTCGTATATAACTTCATTTAATTGACGCGCACGTGAGAAATGCGACCGTTATAGGAGTCACAGGTGTCTGTGTCATAATCGATAATACAATATGTCCAGCGGACTACACAGAAAAGTGTATGTAAGCATTTATGTGAAAAAAAAAATATTCGGGAACGGCAAATTGACGGCAGCGCGTTCCCGGAACGCGACACACTTGCGTGTGCCACTATGGCGGGTTTCACACCCTGTGCACGGTGCAGCGGTGGTAAGAGCTTAAAACTTGAGGATATTTCTTAATTAATTCTTGTAGTGGGAGCACGAATTAATAACACTTGAAACTACATAGGTTTGGGATTCGTATGACAAGTGTCTACGTACTCAAAATACGTACAAGATATTGGTAATCAGAAAACTAAACACTTGGAAGATAACACTGCTTCTAATTGTAACAAGCTAAAAAAAAAAGAATTGGTATTTGTGCTAAGAAGAGTCTAAAACTTACTATATTTTATACACTACACTCATATGCAATTACAGTCGATACGAATTGAAAGACAATACTAGCGATCTTTAGACCTGTGTCCATGGATAATATATTTGACTGGTATTAGTTTTCAAGCTATTTTTACATGATTGTTTACAATAACTACCTAAGCTATGTTGATTTACACATCTTATTTAAGAAAAGCAAGCAAGATCTTACCTATTATCCAAATCCATAGTAGCGATCAAATTTTCTCGCATTTGTATATTTAATTCTCGATTGTCATCAAAATGATCTTGTCTAACAACAATGGCCGCCTCACTGTGGACCGTTTGCAAAAAGTTGACAATATTTTAATAAATGCCGAATGGCTTTTGTCCAAAAAAAGAATTCCCCTCTTTTGTGAACGACGCATCGGACAAAGCTTTCGTGCAAACGTTTATAAAAAGTTAAATATTTCGTTTTTGCCGGCACGACCGCGACGGTGCCTCCCCTTTTAGGGTAGTGGCGGGAACAGATTTGCATTTGATAGGTACCCGCTGAACAATGTATTTGTTTAGTATAATGAGGACATAGATTGTGTTCGTATACGGCGCGTCGATAATTCTTAAGAAAACACTGTATAATTCAAAACATTAAAAGGGGAAATAGAAGTAAATAACTTCTTCCCTAGTATACATGTGTTACGTATAAATACACACCCAAATACACCCAGCAGTGACATAGTTCTGACCCCACACTAGGTATAAAACCTGTATCGTGGGTATCCAGAACTACGAGGGACTACGGTTCACAACACTTAGACCCGAAACTATCTGTCTGCCATAATAAACATTTGTCTCAGTGCGGGAATCAAACCCGCTGTTTCTCGTTTCACAGCCGGCTACTTGGCCGCTGCGCCTCGGAGGCTGTCAATATCATATACAAATTGTCCTAAAAGTGGAAATGTAGAATTTCTTGTTGCCAATTGTGACATAATGACAAACTCCAAGCCGAGGCACTTGTTTGACAATTTTTGTATCAGGTCTGGATGTTATAAGACAGAAAATCTTTAATCCTAATACCATCGACATAAGATTATTTTATGCTATTGCGGGCTATGTGTGTTAAAAAAAGAGTTAAACTGACTGGTACTGACCACTGTGTGACAGTAAATACTGTATTGTATCCCATAACAAACGCCTTCAATCCATACCGCTTTATCACAAAAAACCTGTTAATCTGAATAAAATCAAAGCCGCCTCGACCATATTTCAATATCATCATTACTCGGCCTTACTAAACGAACATCTTTGTTTGTGCGGTGAAAAGGAATCAGCAGGTATGTTTTACGCGACAAATCAAGCAAAAAATATTCTCGACCCTTATAAATCGAGGTATGGCGGCTCGGATTCTTTAGGCTATTATTTGAAAGCATGTGCCCTTTGCAGGCTTTCAATGCCTCTCATTGTTCGCCCCCGTACGGCTTTGTGTCCCCGGGACGTGTGTGTAAAAGGGAATAAGTGATGTTTACGATTTTTGGGAATATTTTCGTATGTCTTTACATTGTGGCCAAATGGTTCATGCTTATTAAGGACTGTAAAATATATCGCTGGTGTGCAGTTTGTGGACTGTAAATTTTTATGTAGAACAATATTGTTCATCTTCCAAACATTATAAATACTTCAATGAAAATAAATACCTATTTCTTACACCACTGTCTTAAGTGAATTTTGAAAGCAAATTGGTCATCATATGTTAAGTTATCCCCGTCACCCATGAACACTCGCTATAGCAGACTAACGAGCATCCAAAATAAAGAAAATATACGAATTCTGAGGATATTTTTTTTAGTGCCTCGATAGGCAGACGAGCAGACAAGCCACCTGATGGTAAGTAGTCACCACCGCCCATAGACTTATGCAATGCCAGAGCACAGCAAAGGCGCTGCCTACAATGTTATACTCTACTGTTATCGGTACAGCCCTATATGCTGTTGTAAAACTACTGTTCCATTACTTTTAATACAGACCTAAGCTTTCGTCAATCCATAGTGTATGTTTGCAGGCAACGACAACGTATAGTTATTCGTCTTTTTTTAAATAAAAGGTGTTTAAACACAAATGTTCTGACTTCTTAATAATATAACAAAATATTTAAGTAAAGGGAAATGTTTTCTGTGCTTAAAAGTCACAATATTAAATTTACTGCGTTTGGCTCCCTGGCGCTTCTGCATTAGCCCTTTTGTTCGGAGCAAACAATTAATTCCACACCTTACATAATTCAATATAGAGCTCAGTTTACTACTTTGATGTTCGAGTGCGGATATTACGGAGAATTAGCTAAAGTTGTATTAACAAATTAATTTCGAGCTTTGTTGTGCTTTGTAATAGAGTTGTTTTTCGTGCTGAAGCTTTAGGTGCGGTTAACAGGGATTCAGCCAAAGTTGTGCGTCACACGTGTTCTCAATCACAATGGATGGAGGGTCCTCGAAGAGAAATTTGGCCCATTGAAGTGTAAATTGACAGGAACTTTGATAATTTGATATTTTGCTTTGTAAATAGGTTGCTATTGCTATTGTGCTTGCTTTATTTGAATGTGTTGTACATAGTACTAAATTTCCATTTACCAATTTCTTATTTACATGCATATAAAGATAATAAATATTGAGGTAAATAAGAATATGAAAATGTAATTTGAAAAGCCATTCTTCAAGATTTTCTTTATGACTTATTCCTATATCTAGTAACATTATGAGACCTTCTTTTAAAATTTGACGTTATATAAATCATTAACAATAATGTAATGATAAAATAAAAAGTACAAACATACAAATTAATAAATATATGTAAAATTAATTGCTCTACTATGTTTATGTTTCGGTCGTTACTAATTTTAATTATATTGTTTCAGGTAAGTTATCGCTGGTTTCACATACAACGTGTGGTATGTAAGAATGTTACGTATAATCCCACGTTCCGAAGGTATCATTAATTAGTACCCATACAATGGGCGGACAAGCTCGGACAATGATCAATGGTTGTAATGACGAATTTTATCTTAAGTGTGGTGTATTGATTATTAAAATAAAATGTTTTTTTTTTTACAGCGGTTGATAGTAAAGTTAAACAATTTACCGAAAATTATGTAAAATATATTTGTTAAATTTATCTATACAAATCTTAAGCTACGTAACATTATTACATAATCTTGTATTTACAATTAAAGTCGTATACATATTTTAATTGACCACCTTAATTGTTATTGTGAAAGAAAAACAAATACACATAAATATCTGATGCCGATTGCATTATGATTATATAATTATAATTCAATCAGTTTTTAATTACTCGCGTATCATTTGTCAGTACAATCGATTCGGCACTCAAATAGATTTAAATCGATTGTCTGAAGAGAGCGAAAACAATACACCTGACCAAGTGACCAGTTGTCCGGAGATATGGGACAACAGATTGCGTCCGTGTTGTCGGCCTATCGCACGTCAATCGTGTCGTATCGTGTGATAGATTGCAGATGCTATAATTGATATTTCATGATGTTTTTTTTTAATTCTTATGTCTGTCCTGTTGCATATGTGTACAATTAGCAATCCATATGGATATAGTATTCTTGAAAATGCTCTCACCGATAGTTTCTGCCATAG
This sequence comes from Laothoe populi, assembly GCA_905220505.1. NCBI lineage: Eukaryota > Metazoa > Arthropoda > Insecta > Lepidoptera > Sphingidae > Laothoe > Laothoe populi. The sequence goes on from HG992156.1 coordinate 15,836,950, forward strand.
TTTAACTGGCTTGATTAAAGTTCTGCTTTAAAAAAAAAACTATTTTTTTGGTAATCATCAAAAAATATCAATGAAATTAATTTTGGATCAAAGACCATAACAATCTAGCGATGGGTTTCTGTCTTACTGTGACCCTTGATTCCAAAGGCAACGGAAATATTGTAAAATTTTACTTGTCGTTTAATTGCAGTTATAGCCATTTTTTTATCGTGGTAAGGCAAAGTGACCACACCGCTCTTGATGGTAAGTGCAGTACCGTCCAGTTAGATTATCCAGTAGCGAGAGACAATCTATCCCTCGCTACTCAATACAATCATGCCGGCCTGCTGTGTAGTTTCTTCAGACTACGCCTTTCTTTTTTCTATAAACACAGTTCATTATTAAATGGCTGGTTGAGTTGAGAGACTTCCAAGATGGAATCAGTGTAATTATTGTAAACAATCAGTTGTCCAAGTCATCTCGCGTTAATAGGACAAGAAGGCACCGTTTTAAAATTTTCCAAGTGAATTACGACAGCGCTTTCGTGACGTGTTGAGACATCCGTTCTATCGTTGCTTCTGATAGATGGTAACTAGATACATACGTACATACACTCACGCCTGTAATCCCCGAAGGGGTAGGCAGAGGTGTAACCAGTACACCCACTTTTCGCCGAATTTCGGTCCCATAATGTGATAGGGGGCGAGCCTATCGCCTTGCCGCGCACAGATTCCAGACTCCGGGCTAATACTGAGAATTTCTAGATAGATAAACCCAATATGACTTTACCCGACCCGGGGATCGAACCCGAGACCTTAGCACAGAAGTCGTAACGCATGCGAAATTACAACTGCGGCTGAGATTAGATGTAGAAAAACTACTTAGTTGGGGGTCATGATTGACTGGTGGTGCGAGCCATCCATCAATAGAGTGCGGTCGGTATCCACACACCTGACCCCTGAGATGTAATCAGCGTAATTATGGTAAACACACGGCGCGGCGCGGTTATCGACGTCATCTCACGTTTATTGGACACGGAGGCGCCGCATTCGAACGTTCTGTCTAAGTAACGGGCGATGACGTTTGCGTAAGGGGCTATTCATTAATTACGTACAATTTTGGCCATTTGTAACCCCCTACCTCCATGTAAGGAAACATTAGATTTCATGGACTCCCCCTCCCACTTCTTACGTAAGATTTTACCCTTTATTATCTTTTATAGTAGTTTAATATCGTTAGAAGCGCATCAGTTGTACTATGCTCATTATTTGAAATAAAACAATTATTTTTATTTCATAATAAATAATCATTATGCATATTCCGGCTTAAAAATATAACGTAAGAATGACTTTTACCCCACTTCTCTCCCGAGGTCACGTAGAGATTTCTCGAAACCCGTCCTCTTGGGACTCCTACTTAATTAATGAATAGCCCCTAATGATTTCTTCGGTGTCCTGAAATAAAACATAAGACGTAATTTGTGTCGACAGTGCAGTTGTAAATGACTCTGTATAGAGATCATTAAGATAAATTCTTGTAATGATATTTAACCCATACAGAAAAAAACTCATCAGATTGACAAGTCATCATCATTATTCGCATGATCAAGCAGATGAATAGCAAAAAAACCACGACAGCATAAGAGAAATCAATGTACGGAATTTGTAGCCGCCTTCGAAGATACTTATATCAGACAATAAGTAAATGTTTTTAATTAATAAAAAGTACACCGACTTCAATAAAAAACAAATTACGCCTCCCTATAAAATTTAAGGGTTGGCTTAGATTTTTCTGAGATCCCATCATCAGATCCTGACTTGGTGCCAATGGGACCATCTGGGATGTATACCCTTTTAAACAAAAAAAAGAATTTCTCTAATCGGTCCACGCGTCTTCGAGTAATCGCGTAACATACAAAAAAAAACCCGGCGAATTGAGAACCTCCTCCTTTTTTTGAAGTCTGTTAATAAAAATATGATAATCATAATACTTTATAGTTTAAACGAGCTTATAACTTACACCGCAAGTCCTATAGCTCGGGGCCGAAGGTATGTGCTCCTACCGTGACGGGCCGGAGATTTTGTCCGGCAGATAAACCACTCCCCATGTTCGCAACTGCTTGTACTTTCGCATACATGGCATAGTACAACATCGGTAGCGAGTTATTATTTATTTACTTTGAAAGAACAAAGCGATAAACACTTTTGTTGTATCATACTCTTGTAGTATATACAAAGATTAAACACATTGTACCCTTTTTTATACTTGACCACACTGCACCTGATGGTAAGCGCAGTGCCGTCCAATTAGAGTATCGAGTAGCGCGAGACAATCTATCCCCCGCTACTCAACACAATCATTCCGGCCTACTTCTTCACACTACGCCATGGACAAGAAGGTGAAGAAGCGGTAAAGGGTCTAGTGTCAGAGTACTCAGAAGGCCGCAAAACGGCCAAACATCATACCCCAACTCTAGAGCCCCGACAAACGCAAAAAACAACTCTACAAACAAATGAATACTTTAATTTCTGATATTAAGTTTCAAATAACAAAAGCAATTATTGTAACCGGACTGAAATTTCTATTGTCCCAAACAATTTGTTAGCCGCAATTAAACCAATTACGAATACCGAACCCATTGTAACTGGAACAATACTTTCACTTATCACTCAGAGATTAACCGTTGCGTATTAGAAGAAATCGAAAGCGGTAAACAATTTAGTTCAATAGCATAAGTATGACTCAAGGTTATTTACGTTTTGTGGACGTCGTTACACGTCATAGGCAGTCTTGGGAAAAATAACTAAGAAATACCTAGACGAAGAATAAGATGTCAAAAATAGTTACAAAATAAAGTTATTTGTGTAGGTAGTGCTACGTTTTAAATTGAACCTTTAAAAAAATTGAGTAAATCATATGTATACAATGTATTACTATTACTAAGATGAAACGTAAGTAAAAACGTAAGCTTTCCGGCATAGCATACCTAACTCACAGATCGGAACTAGATTTTTATTATTAGGCATTGGTTAATACAAAACCATAAAAAATGGATGCGAAAATAATTCTGAAATAAACAACGCTGTTTCGAAATATTACAACCTAAGAACTTTAATCTTCTTCTCAAAAACAGCCTTTTCTTAAACTAAAGACCATATCTATGTGTGGAGAGTAATAACTACGGAAAATGTTGTATTTCAATAAGAAAAAAGTGTTTTATTATATCCAACAGTCACACATAGTTCTGATCCCACACTAGGTAAAACCTGTACCGTAGGTAGCATGAACTACAAGGGTCTACGGTCGCACAACACCCGGACCCGAAACAAATAAATGTCTGTCACACAAACATTTGTCTCGGTGTGGGAATCGAATCCACGGCCTCTCGTCTCACAGCCGGCTACACGCCCTCTGCGCTACGGAGGCTGTCAACTTTAATAGTCTAAATTGACTACGGTTGAAATAACACGGTCTTATTGTGTCTTTACCCGTTTACAGCCATTCGAAAGACATCGCTCAAAACTCAATACCCATCTTCTACCACTGACCGTTCCGTTGACAATTTTCTACTAATTGACATTCGTTTAAGTAAATCTCGCTTGTAATGAAGACATCTGAATTCCAACCCAACCCATGACCTAACCTAGTTAAATTAATGTCTCGTTAGTCGTTCTTTTTATGGTAACGTTTAATTGGTAGTGCTCGTATGCAAGTATGGGTTACGTTAATTATTTTGTCAGGTTTAAGTTTTTTGAAGTGACTCTACCAATGGTCCACCCAGTCGAACCGGTCCATTCATGCTATATTCTATAGATAGTTTTGTTTACAGCATTTAACCGCATCGCCTGGGTTATTATTACTCCTGTGTTTAAGTTTTTAGTTCTGAAAAACAAGGGGAAAAGGAATTTTTCAAAATAACTTCGATCTAGTCGCAGCAACAAGGGTGTTAGAGTTATATATACAACGAGAATAATGCTAATGATGTGAATAAATTAAAAATTATGAAACGTTGACAAAATATAAAACGTATTTTAATGATACACCATACCAGATTTTCCTCATTTTTTTTTATCCTGGCACGGTATAGTGACTACAACCCACCTGATGGTAAGCACAGTGCCGTCCAATTAGAGTATCGAGTAGCGAGAGACAATCTATCCCCCGCTACTCAACACAATCATGCCGGCCTGCTTCTTCACATTACACCATGGGCAAGAAGCGGTCGAGGGTCTAGTGTCAGAGCACTCAGAAGGCCGCAAAACGGCCAACCATCGTACCCCAACTCTAGACTCCCGACAAAAATCAATCAAATCTCAGTTCGATCGCAAACATTGTCGCAATGTCAAACTAATTACGAGAATTGGCTTTCACAAAATATGTCCCTGAGGATACACAAACAAATCTATTAAATTAAAAGAAGAATTGGAAAATAATCTCTACGGCACATACAAGCTTTTGTTCGGCCCTTAATGTGGAGTAATCCGTCGATCTCTTAATAAAAAGGAAAGCGTTCCAAACACATGTAATCTCGGCTTTGTAATGAATAGAAACATAAATGAAGGAGGATTTCCTCATTACGACATGAGGAAATATCCTGCGGTATTAAGTGTTGTATGAAAACAAAATCATTACATTAAGATGAGATATTCTGATGTATTGACTATTGAGCGTTGTAGAATAAACGAACTCATTATTCTAGATACACGTTTCTATGGTGAATGGGATGCTTTAGTTATTAATCATGTTGGTTTTCGATTATGTATTTAATAACACCGGAATGGATATGCTTGATTGGTTGTATTGATCTTGACTGAGATTCACAATGGCGGAATTTATAGCATCTTTTGTGATAAATATCTGTTTGGCCTCAGCTTTTTCGTTCAATCATTAAATTTTCTTCTATATTTGAATTTTGTGTGTATTTAGAATTTTTCAGTTGCTTATATCTGAAATACGTATGCTTATATCTTGATAAAACCTATAAATTGGAACAGAATTTTCAGATACATCAGAAATGTGTGTTTTTAAATATCAATAAAACATAAGGATGGCATTTATTCAGTAATCAGTAATTTATAATAAAAATAAACAGTTTATTTAATTTATAGAGTCAATCGAAAACCGTGTTTACTTACGTACAGCCATTAGCTGGTACTAGGCAGTGCAACTGATCCAATAATTTTATTGTCATTTGGACTCTTTTACGACGGACATCGGGTAGATATGCTTAACTGGTAAAGTGGACTCGTTTTAATCTCCGCGTTTCAGGACATTATCAATGTATAATTCTGCGGCTAGTACTTTGTAAATGTCAACAGAACGGTTTCTTGAAACAGGTACACCTTGTTTCTCAACGTTACGATCAGCGCTTACTATAAAAGTGTGGAAAATTACATTTGTACATTTGCCTTTATGTCTGTCTCATTTGCCCTTTATGACGTTTTAAAAACCTCCGACAGAGGTGTCGTGTTGTAAATAATGGTAAAAATTTAATGGTAAAAAATCTCGACTCTTCAATTACACATTGATGAATAATGTTATTATCGTTCATTGTAATTGCTTCATCGGGTGAAGTTAATTTTGGAATATTACGTGGTCTTCGCACCGGTGCAGTCTTTTGGTCGTATGAGGTGAGCCGACACTTACTTTCGCCCGCGACTTTTGTAGACATTTCAGTATCGCAAACGACTTTTCCATCACAACACTGAATTTAATTGCAGCAAATGAATACATTACCATTATACTGTAATGTTTCGAAGTAAATTGTAGGCTGTTGAGACCTCAGTAAGCCGCGGCGATGTTTAAAGGACTCCATTTAATTTCGCCTTTTTTCAGCGGACTTTCGCGTTGCATCTAGTTTTATCTGATCATTGTACGTTGATTATTTAATGCTTTCCTGTCGAGATGGTTTCGATTAAATCAAACAAACGAAAGTAACCTCGTTTGGTGGCAGATAACATGACGAGAGTGGATTCGTTCGGGAATCGTGGATTACGAGAGTGTAATTGTTGGAATGGCGTTGTCAATTAATGATTGCGTTACATGATGATCGGCTCATATTTATTAAATTTTGTTGTATGAAAATTAGATCAAGTTAATCTATAATTTGAAAAAAATCTTTCTTATACATTTTTGTATAATTCTATAGTTAACACCAGAACACGTAGTTTTATTAAGTTGTTATGATTGAGCCGCTTTGTTTATTATCCATATTAATCTATCTCTGTTCAAAAATATAATTTCTTATTATATTATTATAATATAAATAATGAACACAGTGCACGTTCACAGCAGGCGCATACGTCTTTACATTATTTAATGATAAAGAAAGTTTTTGCACTTAATATTCATAAATACATTGAACTTCTTTGATTGATGAATGATCTTAATATACTGTACGATTTTTGAGTACATGCTTGTATACTTACAAAACAATATAATGGTCGCTAACACTGATATCATATCAGACATTTTTAATTATTTCTTTTTTGATTTCTCCGGTACAGCATATTCAAATTATTATAACCGTTGAATTGTACTCTCGCCTTATTGGTCTAGTTGGAGAGTACATAGGCTGTGAAGTCCCGAATTCAAATCTCAGATTCAATCACAGATTCTCTGAGTTATCGAATCGATTTTGTATCTAAAGGTGATATGCTTCCCGCCTATCATATTATGGGACGAAAATAATTAGCTTGAGTGTACTAGTTACACCTCTGCCTACCTCTTTAAAGATACAGGCGTGAGTTTGTGTATGCATTTATAGCGCTGTCGTTTGTTTCTTGGACCTGTTTCAAATATTTTAAACCAAAACTCGACATCATTTTCAAATATAGACATTATTCAACGCCTTTTTGTTTCTAACTGTAGTGTGGTAGTAACCTTATGCCTAGTAGTGGCTGCCGAAACTATAATTATATATCTGCATAGACATAAGTTTTTACCAATGAAGATCTCAATTTCGCTCACGATTTCAAGATGATTTCATATGATTATTGGTTGTTGCTTGTTATTTATTGGAATTCTGTGTTGGTTTTTGTATTAAAGGCATGCTTGGGAGGTAACAACTTCAAAGTGTTAGTGTCTTTTTTGTGCAAATGTCTTCTGACTTATGTAGAGAGACTTTCAAATGAAATAAGAATAAGTTAATATGTTTGCAATACGATCCGCTAGGGGCGCTGTACGAGTTTTCATATATATTTTCGAGAATACGGATGAGTCAACTTCATCTGTAAACTCGCATTAGGGGCACAAATGAAATTCGAAAATACATGACCTAGCCCCATATGGATTTTTACATCAAGTCATATGCCAAACATCATCGTCGGTTCTATTTATAATTATTTACCGACTAAACAATAACATTTAATAATTATTCACTCAAAATGCAAATAAAAGAAAGCTATTAACTATGTATCGCTTAATACATAGGAGTATTTATCTTTCGAATGTATTACATAGTTCTATTTCGGCGCGTGCCCCGCTCGTGTAATTAATAAATCGTTTTAAGCAGCCTTTATAGATATAATTTGACAGTTTAATAGTTTCACCATGTCATCGAGTGATGGATTAACGTGTGGCGATTGCGGCGGCTTATCTCGCATTCTTGTGGAATAGCTCTAAAGTAAATAAGTACGTTATGAAATTATAACGGGACTTTGTACCGTAACATATCATTTATGTTTACGCGAATACTACACATTCATCATCATCCACAAGCTATAGAGTCCCACTGCTGGGTATAGACCTCTTCCATATTATGCCAGATGCCACGGTCCTGAGCCAGTCTCATCCAGATTCGACCTCCGATCTTAACGTGGTAAACCCATCTTGCTGCTGGACGGGCTACGCTGCGCTTTCCTTGTCTCGGTCACCATTCAGTTAGAGACTTACTCCACCATCATCTCGCCTAGCCTTATGTCCCGCCCAATAAAACACATTGCAATAAAACAATTTTTACGTTTTTAATTCAATGTAACATGTTTAAATGACAGATCGTCGGTTTAGGTGTTTATTTTAGTTTTTTTATTGATTCGAGGCAAAGGACAGATTTTCTGAAATTCATCGGATCGTATTTTTCAGTGGCTCTATGCGACTGATCTTTGCTTATCCTATGACAATACACATCATAATGATGATGTGGAGAACGGGCAACATCGCAACATTTCGATGTGTTGATCGGTGCAGCTAAGAGGTGAATAAAAGCATTAAAATTCCAAGATTGACCGCCAATCTAATGGCTTCGGTCATAAGGATATGTGAGAGCTATTTTATTACATTCATTCACCTATAACAAAAGCATAGTTTTTTTATCGTTCGATGTTATGATAGACTATAAAAGGCTAACGGATTATGGCCATTAGTAATAGCATTTCAGATTCGGTGGTCGAAACAGGGTCATCATCAGATGGGAATTATTATAGCCTTACGCTATTTGCATGATTAATAGGGTATGTTTAGCTTTAACGATAGATCTGTGTGTAGTCTACTTTCTACGCGGTATTCGATTTTTTTAGTGTAGTTACATATTCCATATTTGTACCATAATATGTTAGAAAAATCAACAAAACTATGCAAGATGGATATTTAAAAAGGCACAAATACAATGTTTATGATTTTATTGATTGATTTACACAGCACTGTTACACATCTCAGTGCTTAATATTAACACACACGCATGGCAGGATTCACTTAAGGCTTCTCTTTTTAATTAATATACCGGCATTACCCTCTAAGCTGAACTACGCGGCCATTAAACTGATTACGATTAACACTTACAACACCGAACCACGAATATACTAGCTATCGTCTCGTCTACTTGACAAAACAACTGAACTGAACCCCGGAGCGCGGAAGGCACTCTGTTTTATATTAAACATTTACTACTCCCACTTAGGTTGTCATTATTAATCTACCCCCAACTAGTCTCCTAAAAACTTTAGTTATACCTTCAGTATTTCTAATAGGAAATACCCTAATAAATACGATTGTATATTAATATCTATAGATATTTTAGATGCTTATAGTAGTTACGTTGTAATATCAGAGGTCACGAGTTCGATTACCGCGCCACTTACAGCAATTATTTGTACCTACCTACAACACCAATCACGACACGAAGAATCATCGTGTCGGATTCAAGACTACAAATATTATAATAGTTTATGTTTACGCGAATTTTTCACATTGGAATAAAAACTTTTTTTACGGATTTTATCGATTTTTTTTATATTTTAGTCATGACGATTTGGAAACTTTACAGCCTTCATGGTCACTAGACGGAATACACCAAGTTTTAATTCAATAGAAAGACCATATTCTCCTTCAAAATCCTGGATTATTTTGTCTCTATTAACGGCAATCTCTTAAAAACGACAGCCTCCATGGCGCAGCGGGAGACTAGCCGGCTGTGAAACGAGAAGCCGTGGGTTCGATTCCCGCACAGAGACAAATATTTGTGTGACAGACAGATATTTGTTTCGGGTCTGGGTGTTGTGGGACCGTAGTCCCTCGTAGTTGTTGATACCCACGATACAGGTTTTACCTAGTGTGGGGTCAGAACTATGTGTGTGACTTTTGGGTTATTTATTTATTATTTAAATAACTATTAAACTGAAAAGTGAAACTACACATCACTAATTGTCGTGTGCACACAAAACTTCTGGCTTTAAACAAGCCAATATTGACAAAGTGAAGCCGGCAGATGTCTGCGTAAGCCACCCTATGTCATTTAATGTGGGGTATTCACAATAGACCGATTCTTTTGTATAACACATATACTGCGACAAACTGGGCTGTGATTGGAGATTGAATGGATAAAGTGTATCGATTATGAATTGAAGTTGTTTTGGGATGTATGAAAACAAATCCGATAAGTAAGATTTATTAATTATATTGCTTAAGCCTCTTAAAGTATCATCTGTTTCGTATAATTTCAAAACTATGTAAGTTAATAAGAAGCAGTATAGGTTCTAATAATACATTGTCAATACTGGGAACAGGCTTCCTCGACTAATGAGGGTTTAGGCTTAGTCCACCACGCTGGCCCAATGCGGATTGGCATAATTCACTTACCTTCGAAATTCATTTGTGCATCGTAAAAGCAACCGATAATAAACGAAATCTGAAAGAGCCTCGGTGGCGCGGTTGTTATTGCGCATGCGTTACGACTGCTGTGCTGAAGTCTCTGGTTTTATCCTGGGGTGAGTAAAGTGATATTGGGTTTTTGTAGATATGGCTCACCCTCTATCACATTATGGGACCTAAATAAATTCGGCGAAAAGTGGGTGTACTGGTTACACCTCTGCCTACCCCCTCGGGGATTACAGGCGTATATGTATGTAATAAACGATAAATAGACACATAACTTCAAGAAGTCAAAGCAGGTTTGATGCCCGTCACACGAGTAACGTGTAAAATTTGAATTATTAAAGCTGCAAACCGCGACAATAGCCAGTCTAAACGATTATAAAAGCAATCGAATTAGTCTTTTCAAATCATACACGATTACTTTGCTGGGTACGTACGAATAATCGCCTTAATCGTTCTAGTAAACCCAGTGATGGTACTCATAATTGTCGTAATCCACCGTCTAGTAGCCGCTTGAGTATTGTCGATAGGCTTTCGTAATAAATCTTTAAGTCAAGTATTCTCAAAACCTTCGCTAGTAATTACATTTGAGTAATTGTTAGCTGGAAGGGCAGAGGCATGGTGATTTTTCCTTTAATTGAATGCCACCGTCTATGCAGTAACGATTTGAAAGATCGATTATTGGGTAATCGATTCTGTAGCAATTTATTTAGATATTTGTTACTAAATTGTATGTCTGTCAAATACTCCTTAAAATAATTTTATTACTAAATTGAGAATCGTTTTTTCCAATGCAATAATCAGACGGATCTCTTTTTCATGTTCTTGCTGAAAATTCACATGATTATTATACGAATTTCCGCAATTTGGAATTTATTTGTTGCTTCAAATCCAAAAATCGATTATAACTCTAAAAATATCGATAAATCGATCTCACACATGATTACACAAGCCGTTTCTAGGTAACCTCCACACACGCATCACGATCTGCTGTCACGATATCAGAGATCGCATCAGCTTGCATTGATTAAGGTTTAATCACAACACTAGTGCTATGAAATTTAATTTTTTGCTTTCAAATTAGTTTCTTGTATCCCCTTCAATAAGCAGGTGCATCAGAACTTGTATTTATTTATAACATATTTTTGTAACATTTTAATGCATGTGCTACTGGTGTGCTTTTCCTAAATAAATAAAATAAAAATAAATAAAAAAACAAAGAAGCCACAGTTCTGTTTTACATATTCAAGGGAAAAAGAACTGTAATAAAAATGACAGTATTGCAGAGTTGTAGTACCTTATGAAGCAGTATTCGAGAGCCCTTTGTCAAATCATTGTGCAGAGACCACGTTGTGCCTTAACGCGCAATCAAACCAACTGGATCAGGAATTCATATCTAGTTTAATATTTTGTCTTTAGTTGTTGGAATTTGACTGTGTTATTCGGCATTATCGATTTATGATACACTTCGACTATTTAAGACATATCACATTAAATGAAGCTATATAATTGTTAATTGTATACCACAGTTTATATGTTATAATAGATACATTAGGCTGAAAATCTAGGGTTTTTTGTCTCAGGATGCGCCTATGAATAACTTTTGCTAAAACAGGTGATTCGTAAGAAATATTACTAATATTATTTAATATATTTTATTACTGTTCTATCATTGTAGTGGTAGTTTGTCAGTTATTATTTCTTTAGATAATATTTAAAATAATTATCAAAATATTTGACAGGCCAAACCCAACTTAATATGAAAACAAATCTCCGATCTATACAAACAAGGCAGAATGACATAACTCCAGCTTCCTACTACAAATGGACTTGACCACAAGACATGATCACGTAGCTTGTGCGCCACATCGTTCCGACCTTCATAACTCTAATTTAGCAAAGGAAACATCCCGAAACTGATTCTCAGGGAATCGTTGATGAATAATTAATGAAAGTGAGGGAAGGGCTGCGGCCCGCGTCCGAATGATTTGTTGCTTTCGCCTCTATTTGTTAGGAATACAAACTCGTTCGGTTACACTTCTGGGCGGCTGTTGGTCTGGACGGGTGGACTGCTACTATGGCGGTGTCTCCTACGCGAGAGTCCATCTGAGTAAATACAGACAAAGTGTAAATACAACAACGGTATTTTAGCACGATTATGTTTTGTATTGAAGAACATTAAAGGCTGTTAAAATAATGCATATTATAAGATTTAACTCCTTTTAAATCTTTTTTTGCGTCGGCAAAATGTCACTGCACCTGACAGTAAGCACAGTAGATTGAGAATGGCCAGAGACAATTATGCCATTATTTTTCGACACTATTATTATCAAACTTTTAAGTTCGAAAAAAGCAGTGATAGTCTGGTTAAACGGACTGCCAAGACGAAAATCCAGTTTTGAAACTAACCAAATGGCATACAGCTGTGACTATACAAAGTTGTATTGAACTACTCTAGCATATCTCGGAACAACGTCACAAAACTTTAAAATTGCCTAACTATGAAATTCTTTTACTGAGAAATCAATGGCTGTATGGAATATTTTGTATCTAAAATAGTAGCATCTAACGACATATTGGTCTATGAGACCGCACGAGCCTACAGGAAGGGTAATCCATCCTGCCTCCCGATGGCCAGTTGTAAAGGTTCCATTTTCAAAATTATTATTGGTCTCCGCGGATGTATTTAATCAAATTAAAATGTTTTTGGACGTATACCAACCTACGTATAAATTCAGTCTGTCATCGCGAAGATAAAAGGGGAAATTGTTAATTATCTAAATGGATGTTGGGTTTCTTTTTATTGGTCAGTGCTCTTTGGCTAGTGTGTATGTTTATGAAAATACAAACGAATTTGAGCTAGGATAAAAGTAGAATAATATGAATTTCTAGATGTGTATACTATAAAAAGTAATATGTTATTGATATTTTGCAGATCCAATTGAGTCGAGACCGTGTTTTTTATATTAGATTTTACAGGTTATATTATTTATAATAAAGAATACAGCGTATATGAAGACAGCCTCCGTGCCGCAGTAGGTGAGTAGCCGGCTGTGAAACGAGGGGCCGTGGGTTCGATTCTCACACCGGGACACATGTTTGTGTGACAGACAGATATTTGTGTCCGGGGTCTGGGTGTTGTTAGACCGAAAGTCTCTCATAGTCCCTGCTACCCACAACACAAGACTCGTATCTTAGTGTGGGATCGGGGCTATCTGTGTGACTGATGGGTGTTATTTATTTATAATAACGAATGTATTCATCTTAGTTTTCGCTTTAGTTATACTTATCGTCACAGCCAATACCTTTATGACCTTTCCTACTAAATGAAAAGTAATAAATCGCTAAATATGTAGTTTTTATTCTATCACGCACCACGTTTCTAATCTAACACAGGTGCGGCTTTCTTAGTATAAAGCACTTAGATTCTTAACCTTTGTTGTGCAGCACGTCGGCTGAATACATAAGTTTCCTCAGGTTTACGGCTTATGGACGATTTTACCGCTGTTGCTAGGCCCGGGAGGCTGGTTTTTGTGCCTTGAATTTCTTTCTTGATTTTGCGTTTTCTCTTTTAAGCGTTTTTGGGTCGTCCGCGGCAGTTATGTGATCGTACACATTTTTTATATACACTACGTTTGGAAGATCTGGCGAAAAAGGTAACAATGATGGATGAGGTCACCAAGAGATCAATATTGGAATTTTTAGCTTCAGAATCTATCAATAAATCTTTTACCGAGACGTTGGGTTGTTTAGCAATTTCTTTCGGAAATATAAAATCTTAAATAACTTAATTACCCTTGAACCCTACCTATCGATTAATCGCAAAATCGATAAATATAGTGTCACTAGCTGTTGCCCTCGGCTTCGCCCGCATGGAGGTTATTTTTGGCAGAAAAGGTATACAATCTATGGAGGCATCTTAAGCTATTACACCTTTCTATATTCTATCCCATTTTTTCGGGATAAAAATAGCCTATGTCATTTTCTGATCCCAAAATTGTCATTATGCAAAAAACTATGTCGATCCTTTGCTCTGTGAATAACTAAACTATCCCACGGGAACTGTACATTTTCCGGGATAAAAAGTAGCCTATGTGCTCTTCCAGACTATAATCTATCTTTGGACTCCAATCCAAATTTCAATCAGATCCGTCCAGCCGTTCTGACGTGATTGAGTAACAAACATCCATCCATCCAAACATTCGCATTTATAATAGTAGTAAGATTTACACAATCGAATAAACTCGATTCGTATCGAGATCAATTCCGTTAGTAGGGGTGCGACGTGTCGAAACGAACACGTAGTTATCAGCTAATTTAATCAGCACAGCACAGACCCCGGCTATGCCGCAGTGGCGCCCGCGTGATGGATTCGCAATGGACCGAGATCCTGTAGGCCTACTGTTGAAATTAATTCCAATCTCGAGCTCGATACAGTTTCAATTCCAATCTAGAAGATATTGGAACTCTTAACTCACTCTACTAAATGAAATATAACATTAACGAACTAGCGATCGTAAATACTCTATTTCATTTAGTTACTAAAAATTCAGGCGTTTTCAGTTGAATCGTGCGCGTGTGTTGCGTCCAAGAGTGTCAATTGTACAGTTTTCGAACCCAATCCCAATTTTAAATTGGAATCGAGTGTCAAGAGTAACCCTTCTGTACGGGATTTCACTTGTACGATTTCTTTTACTCATTAATGTGCATGTCTGGGTTCTTATTAATTAGGGTTGAGCGATGGTATTTCGTCGTTTATACGATAAAAGCTTTAAATTGTGCTAAGGGAAAGTGATTTAATCAGAATATCGAATGTTTTTATGATTCTGTGCCATATGTAACTTCAAATAAATGGTATACAGAAAGGATAATAAATAATAATATAATTTTAATATTATTTATAACTAACAAAAATACGTAAAAAGAGGTTAATATAATTAGCAATTCATAGTTTTTCACAATTACAAAATAACATGTTACATGCAGCTCTAAATAAGAATAATAATCAGGAAACATAGAATTATGTTTATTTTGTGTTCAGCGATAAAATATGTGTGCCGAAAAAAATAATTAAGTATTGATAATCGCAGAAACGTCCACCAAATTGCTTTGAATGATCTGCAGGCGCTAATACATATGAATTGTATTTTATCTTGTCAATAAAGTAGCAAATATTATATATTGCAATAAAACTGATCAATTAGTTTTTTCGCAGTTTATTTTACTTTTTTAATCCCGACGTTTCGAAAGTTTTCAGCCTTCGTGGTCACAGGGCGGACTGAATTGTATGTCGTCACGAATGAATAGTGTAAACGCGCAATAAATGCGTTAAATTAATTTCATAAAAGTAGTTAAAAACATAGGCAATCATGGGGACTAGTGACAGAAGTGAAAAATTTGACCTTAATTACTGTGTTATTTATTGAAACATTGTCCATGAAGTAGTAACTTTTTCTGTTTATGATTGCTTGGCAATAATTATGCTGGTGGTAGCATATTCATATCCGCCCGGATAACGACCACCTACACAAGGTGTAAAACCCGCCATAGCGGAACACGCAAGTGTGTCGCATTCCGGAATCAGCTAGTGTACATCCGGTTTTTGTCGGGGGTATTGAGTTGGGGTACGATGTTTGGCCATTCTGCGGCCTTCTGAATACTCTGACACTAGACCCTCGACTCCTTCTTCACCTTCTTGCCCATGGCGTAGTGTGACGAAGCAGGCCGGCATGATGGTGTTGAGTAGCAAGGGATAAATTGTCTCTCTCTACTCGATACTCTAATTGGACGACACTGCGCTTACCATCAGGTGCAGTGGGCTTTGCCGTGCCAGGATAAAAAAAATGTAACTTCATAGCGGGGCTTATTTCAAATTTAAAATAATTTGAGAGTGATTATAACGCAACTTCAGTGCTTTTTGCCCACACCAAAAGTGCCCAACGTGCCTAAAGAAGTTTTCACTTCAAAAAGTTAAGCCACGCTGCCTCTTGAGCAATTCCGAATAAATAGGAAATGGTTACTCCTCGCGACCCGCATCCTTCACTTCCGATCCTCGCATTCATTACATCCTCCCTTAACTTCTTACATAAGATCACTGGCGAGTATATGTATGTGTCAACTGGATGCGTGCTATCAACTGACTGGTAATAACAATTCGTATATAGTTTTTTTTTATTTAACTGAGAGTTTTTTTTTTATATCCTCAATGTGACCACACTGCTCCTGATAGTAAGCACAGTGCCATCCACTTAGAGTATCGAGAAACGAATTTCTCGGCCTGCTATGTAGCTTCTTCACACAAAGCGGACCCAGGTTATAGAAAATAGAGAGCATGTGATAAAGCCAACTCTAACGCCAGCTTCCTTTATAATCAAGCCATTACAATAGAGTTTAAACAAAAGTACTTCAGTCTTTATAATCCAACTCAAAAACGAAATCAAAATTAAGATATTCACTCACCGCACAATCGCACCCGAAGAAATATAAAACGATCCAACGACATTTAGAATTCTCTTGTGATGATAATCGCTGAATATTTTCCTTAATTTTTCATTCAAGTCGACGCAACGGGGCCGACGAAATCCCCAGAGTTTGCTTTTAAGTAAAACCTTATTTAAAATAAACAGGCCGGTGTAAACGGTGTACGTGAGTGAAGTTCGCAATTCGTCGATATCTCGGTATTATTTTCACTGGCAATAAAACGAACGCGCCCTAAAACGTTCCGTTTCACCTCTTGTTTCGTTGATGTTGTGCCCTTTATAAACATTGTGGCATTGTGTTTTGATAACGTCGAAAATATATATTTATCGACGGTTAGCGGGCTACTTGATTAATGCGATATTGAGTAATACACATATTCAGAATCAGCGGATTTTTCTTCATATTTCGAGGCTAGTTTAAAAAAAAAAAAATTGCGCTAAAACTGGTAAAACAGGAATCATTTTAGGCCACTCTTAGTTTAGAAATTAATGCATAAATATAAATCATAAAGATGCAGTTCGTATGTACACAAATAATATATTAATTCTACTAAAATTCAGGTATATTTTTTATAGAGATTTTTTTTCCGAGAATTTAAAAAAAAATAAAATTTTCAAAAATGTTACTAAATGAAATAGCCCGGCAGCCTTCGATATTATAAATTAATAATTATTATTTTTCTTTTATTGTTTTCAAGGTTGTTGGTTAGGTAGCTTTTACGTGTCTTCCCTGATCAATGTACGGCTCAATGTAGACAAGATTCCAAACGTGTTATTTGTAACAAAGGTTTTTAAACTAAGGCGAAAGTGTGATTCGTACATAACAATCTCACAAGTGGTCAAAACACGAGATGTTGCAAGATATTTCTAGCTCACCACAAACGCCTACTCAATAAATAACATTTCATTGAATCATTTTCATATTCAACTATCACACAGTTTATAACAACATTAAAATTCGGTGAGAACTTTCTTAGAATTCGCTTCCAAAATTGTATTCATTGAAGGTAATAATTTAAATTTCGTATTGAAAGTCGATGGTTTGTGAAGGGTTGTATTAAAACAATGTCACGTAATGACAAATGAACGATATTGTGTTAATGACAAAATGCTGGCTGGTTCAATTTTAGAATTTTTATTATATTCTGGGATTCCACTTTCCACGATCCTGATATACTATTTATGCAGCATTTACTTTCAAACATATACGTTCACGCCTGTAATCCCCGAAGGTGCAACCAGTACAACAACTTTTCGCCGACATTTATTACCCATAATGTGATAGAGGGCGAGCCTATCGCCATACCGAGCACAATTCCAGACTCCGGGCTGATACTCAGTATTTGTTAATAGAAGAATCCAATATCACTTTACCCGACTCGGGGATCGAACCCGAGAACTCGTAACGCATACGCACACGCACTTACAACTGCGCCACCGAGACAGTCATATATCTCTTACTGCATAATCGTATTCCCAACAAAAAAAGAGTCACTAACAAATATTAGTCACTGCGAAACTTGTCCACGCCTGTAATTTTAGCGGCACATTCCACTAACAGTTCTAGTAATAGTTGTATTAGTATATTATACAACACCAGGTAGTGTTGTGCTTCCCACACGGTCGTCTCGACGGCGCCGGACCGGCCGCAACGTTCGCCTCAAACGCATTTGTTTCCATCTAAAACCAATCTAAATTACCATTCACAGTTATAAATCTTGCTAATATTGTTGTTCGCTGATCGTTTATTTGATATAAACTGTTGAAAATATTCAGTGGGTTTGATTTAATTACGATTTAGAAACTGTATAAAACCGATTGGTTTAATGGCGCTGAATTGCGCTGATAATGAAGTGTGATTTGTTCCCTATAATGAGGCCTTGTATGCTAACAGAAGCCTATTTGCTTGCGGATTAACCGTTGTACACATGGCAACTTAAATTCGAAATGCCAATTTAAATAATGGCTGGTTATTTTAAATTCAGAATAATTTGATGTTGTTGATCTAGCATTAAAACATCTATCAATCTTTATTACGTACTGCATTATGACGCTATAATCCATCCAAGCATTATACTATTAACCCGCCAAACCAGAAGCAATCCCGGTCTCTTATAGCCGTGAGGTCGCAGATACATCACTGTTGGCTAGTTAACCGTGACGTCGCGGACAAGACATTCAATAGCCGACGGTCGCTTGGGCCCGTTGCCATATCAATCATATTAAGAAGTTTAGTGTTGTTGTTCATGATCGATATTATATTGATGTGAAGAAAATGATTTTGGTTATGTCGATTTTTAATTAAAAAAAATAATGAGACACGATAATGACCCGTTTAAAACATATATTATTAAAAATACATTTCACTTAGAATTTGTTTCATAAAATTATATTATTATGCACAAATACCAATAATTTGTATCAATAATCATGATCAAAAAGTATCGTAACAAATCCTATTAAAATCTATTAGCATTTTTCTTTCTTTCATACATTCGTGAAGAATCTAGAATATCGATAACAAACCACACTTACTATAAAATGTGCATGCGCCGGCTCAATCATGTGCCAATAGGCGCTGGTAATTGAGCCACTGGAGCCTTTTAATTGGTGCCTTTTTGTATAATAACACACGAAGTAATCGTGGTAACGAGCCGCCACACTGTTGCCCACCACTAGTATTGAATTCATAATGAAAAATGCCTAAATAATTGTCTGTCTGCTGCATTGCTCTAATAGGGTTAAAATAGATGGTGCTCGTTGAAGGGCTATGTTTAATATAATTGCTATGATATATTTTTATTTCGTAGTTTGCATTTATTTTTAACAGACTTCAAAAAAGGAGGAGGCTAACAAAGTGGTCTACGGTGGAGTACGCTTGCCTAGAAGATACCTATTCACTCTTGACTTAAAGATACCTAGATTACAATTTTTGGGAAATATAGACTCCGGCAAAGAGTTCCACTCTCTAGCGGTGCGCATGATAAATGTACTAGCAAAACGCTTCGTGCGCGCTGGTGGAATATCAACCATGTATCGATGACGCTTCGCCGAGTCTCTTGTCGTCCGATGATAGAAAGGGTTGGGGGAATTAAATTGTGCAATTCCAAGGCACACTCGCCGAAATTTTTTAAGTATGTTACTCGATTACTCGAAGACGCCTGGACCGATTCGAGAAATTATTTTTTTGTTTAAAAGGGTATACTTCCCAGGTGGTCCCATTGGCACCAAGTCAGGATCTGATGATGGGATCTCAGAAAAATCAAGGGAAACCCTCAAATTTAATAGTGAAGCATAATTTGTTTTTTATTGAAGACGGTGTACTTTTTATGATTTAAAAAACTTTTACTTATTGTCTTTAAAAGCTTGACGGAACGAGTTGGTGTAACTCAAGAACACAATATTAAATTTAATTTAATACATTTTGACGATCGAACAAATATGAATTACAAATATACAAAATTTGTAGATAATCTTGTTAATGATGTAATTGTATAATACGTCTATGTTGTAACGAATTCAAGGAAACAATAAAAAACAAACATATGCAACGAATTTTACTTTGGATAGAATCAGTGACGCATATCAGTCACACAAAAGCGAGCTTCAATTAATATGTGTATTAACAGATGTACAAAGCATGTTATGATGATGGAACTGGCCAGTGTTTCCACTGCCCCAGATAACTGATGGCACTACGATCAACAGGTGGCAATAGTCCCGTTTGATGTAACGAACTTTTGTGCGGAATGTAGAGTAATTGGCACCTTCTTTGATATTTTTGAGTATTGGAACGTGAAATAATTGGTGGAAAAACTCCACACAGTGACAAGTGCCACGCGAGATCGGTTCGTTATCAGATTTTCAACCAAGTGCTTGTTGTGTATAAATTATTTTTTATACAATTTTATGTGTAAATAAAGATACAAATGGGTTTTATAAACTTCGATTCCTTAGTCCATTTTTTCAATGGAATAAAAACTCATTCCATTTAAATAAAGAACTATATAACCGCCAATAAATAACGATAAACAGTTTCGAACGTTTCTGACATTTATCCCTCAAGCTTCGATCGAGTTTTCAACCCAACGCCTTATAAAACATACGCTTTTATAGTTCTTTATTCTCTTCGAGCCGTAAAACTTCTATTTAAAGACATTTCTCAATTTTCTAGACGACTTGCGTCGGCACTTTAAACACTTTACTATGTCGTAAATCATAATAAGTTATTTTACGAATGATTTTTCATTATTTCTTCCGAACCACCAGTCTGACCATTCAGTCAGATAATACTTTTTTGACCTTGTGCTGCAGTCAACAGAAAACAAAAGGTCACGGCTCATTGTATGCGGTATAGTTTTATTTTATACTAGTGGTCCCGGACAGACGTTGTCCTGCCATAAACCACTTTCTCTGTGGACCGACTTTCGAGAACAGCGCCACCTTTCGCCAATATCCTATCTTTTAAGTTGGACCCAACATAACATATACAAAATTTCACTGAAATCGGTTGAGAGGTTTCAAAGTCTATAACGGACATAGGTAGAAACAATTTTTGTGTCTTGTAATAATAAAAATAATAAATAATACTAGCCCTGTATTAAACATTGTCCCACTCCTGGGCACGAGCCTCCTCTACTAATGAGAGGGGTTAGGCCTTAGTCTACCATGCCTAATGCGGGTTGGTAGACTTCACATACCTTCGAATCTCGTATGAGAATTCTCAAGTATGCCAGGTTTCCTCACGATGTTTTCCTTCACCGTTAAAGCAAGCGATAATTAACATTTTAATACACACATATCTTTTAGAAAAGTCAGAGGTGTATGCCACTTGGGTTTCGAACATACGACTTTCGTCTTCACAGTCCGTACCGCAACCAACTAGGCTATCACTGCATTGTGAAAATAAGGATGCGATACTGGGTTTTACAACCCGACCAGACCAAAGAAGAAGTGCTTATACAGCCAAACGAACGGGCGAACTGCACGGAATGGGGATTTGGCATTCCGAAATAGATAATTTCGTTGGGGGATGTGCATGGAAGTCGTAAATATTACATGGACGGCCGGCACAATGCGTGAATTTTACAACGTTTTTATTTTACGACGCGCCACTAAAACATTTCGGTCCCTACAATAAAATGGTCTGTTTTTTTACGACACCTGAACGTAAAACGCGCGTGTTTCCAGAGTGATTCCCAGCCAATATGGCCAAGTGTGGGAGGATATAGCTTTAAAGCAACTAACCACGGGGCAGTTTGTTCCGCTCAGGCCGTTAAAATTAAATTTTTCTAAATAGGGTTATGGGTTCAACACTGAATCTTGATTTGAGTGTGGGCCGTTGACCTGCATTTGATTGTTTTGCGATTAGATAGCTCGGTTACGATTACGGTTATAGAGCATCACTATCCAATTGATAAGCGAGATAGGTTTTTCTTATTGAGGACGCGAGATGTTGGTTTAAAAGTGGTGTGGTAAATACAGTTTATCGATAAGTTATTTTGCGTTTTAAAAAAATTCCACGTGACGAAAACAATTTACGTATTTACCAGTAGTATCCGACTAAAACTAGTTTGTACTCGCAACCGAATTTCGGTTTCAGTTTCGATGAAATCCGAAATTGCAACTTATTTCTTAGATAATTCTTCGGTATATTTTTAAAGATTTTGTTCATTTCAGCTAATTGCAAATATTTGCCGGTGTTTATAAAATAGTTATTTGATATTTTAATAGCTTAGTTGCTCTAAAAAGCTGTATTCTAATTGGGATGAGGTTAGCTAGGCATGTATTTCATTGAGAAAAATAAACCTTATAGAAATCAATCTTTTCTTCTCAGATCCAGAATACCACAGGATAGTTTCCGAACTAAGTTCGGTTTCAGTTGTAATTTCAGTGCACTGCCGAAAGAGAGAAACTCCAATTATTAGCGCCGGACATTGTCGAAACCGAAAGTTCGGTCGGACTCTATCTGTATATATAAAAGAAGAAACTGACTGACTGACTGACTGACTGACTGATCGATCAACGCACAGCCAAAACGGCTGGGGTTAGAGACTTGAAATTTTGACAGTAGGTACCTTTTATGACGTAGGCATCCACTAAGGAAGGGTTTTTGGAAATACCACCCCTAAGGGGGTAAAATAGGGTAAGAGAGTTTGTATGAAAATCCTTCATTTTTGAAGTTAAATGCATGAAAATTGGTATTTTGTAGTGTATACTTTTTGTCTCAAACATGACCTCCACGCGGGCGGTGCCGCGAGCAACAGCTAGTTTAACATATGATGTATATACTTGTGCATTGGACAAACAAATATTAAGTCCTAGTAAAATATAACATATTTATCCTAGAAGTTATTTTTCTTTTGTGTACACAAAATAGCATTCCATGTGAATTTCATTTTTAAAAAGGCAGTATATTTAAAATGGAATTACATGTACATACTTGTACCACTGATGCGTATTCAGCTTGCATTTTACGTCTTCATATATAGGATACATCATGTATAGTGACCTCAACATACTGGAGTCCATTTGAATCACGGCTTAAGTTATTCACAAGCAAACTTATCAGTTTAAAATAAAAGCGCACAATTCGAAAGCTAGGGCCGGCTCTGTCCCAAGACTTGCCACTAGTCAAAGTTAATGGACTATTTATTATAAGCCAGTTTCAACAACACTTTACGTGCGTTAAACTCATCAATTTAAACATTTTTAATACATGTCGACATGTTTATTCGTTCATTACTCCATATTACAGTGACATGTTTAGTGCCGTATTGTCTATGTAACAAGTAGTTCTTCCTGCTTGTAATGTAACAGACCTTAACAGTCGTGTGATAAAATTAAGGAGATTGGCTTTGAGGCAATCTTTATCGAAATTGAATATATTGTACGCTATATTAAAGTACAGTTATAGTCTATGTAACCACCACGGACAGAATTTTTCTCATTGGATATAATAGGGCCATCAATCTGCGGAATAGTTTGCCGGCCCACGTGTTCCCTACTTCCTTTTATCCTGGGTCCGTTAAGCGTAGTGAAGAAGTTTTTCAGGCTGGCATAATTGTGCCTAGTAGCAAAGGATGATTTCTTCTTACTTGATACTCTAATTGGACAGCATCTTACCATCAAGTTCACTTTGATGTGCCAGAATTAAAAAAAATACGAGCTTTCTTATTGCTCTTTCAAACTGCTCTCCTAGTACCTTACACATAAGAGCAATGATACGGACCATTAAAGTTTTGTTCAAGTATTTCAATCAGGATGCTTAATGCTGGGAGACAACGTCAAGCCTTGCTCTGTACCCTAGAATAGTTAAGCCATGGCAAACTTGACTGGACAATGCCAGTACGGGATAGAACGGTATTAGTCTGACGTCACAACTAAGACATGCTCGACTTGAGAGCTTAGTGTTAATTAGCTTTGGTTCCTATTTTGAAACGTTAACTTAGAAATTTAAAACCTGCTAATGGTCGCATACTGATCATAATTCTTTTTGAAAGTTAATGAGCTTATTTTTTTAAAAGTATACATACATACTTCTTTAATGAAATGTATATATTTTTATTTGAATTTTCTTTCATTTCGTTAGTTTAAAGCGTGGACACATATGAGTATATAATTAACGTTTGTTATGTTGACATTGACAATATTAATGTAAACAAATTTAATGTATTTGTCACACATAAATATGTTTTGCTTTTTGCACTTCTACTTCATATAAACGTATGCCAAATCTCACACTCGTTAAGAACAATATTCTTAAAAAGGGCTAATTTTTTTCTCGTCATTGATATATACATATTATGACCTAACAAAACCGCAGTTACGTAGAATGCTCAAAAAACTTAATACTTTTTAAAAATAACATTTATAGCGTAATGTTTATGCATGAGGCATTTTAAATAAAGATGTAACTGATACAGAAAAAGTCACCACCATCACCTGTTCTATACCAGATGGAGTTGACATAACGGCTTGTATAAATAAAAACGCAGTTATATTTACATCAAACATATGATTATTGAGATTGGTGTGACAAACTGGGTGGCAATAATAATGCGATCAAAGAACAGCTATGAACAATAATAGAGATTAGTTCTCACGCTCGTCATGGAAACTTCTAGAAGCCAGGACTGAGAAAGTGACTATCCCGCCCACACACTCGCCATTGTAACTTCTGTTTAGCCAGGATCGACAATGGCACGCAGTTTTTCGACAGCGAGTAATGAAACTAGGCGAGTCTTTGGGAATGCTTAACTGTTTTTTATCTCGCAACGAAATTAATCAAATAGAAATATAGGGGGGAGTTGGAAATATAAGTTATCCACTTCCCTCCATAGGAAAGCGGGAGAAAGATAATGAACTAGAACTGAGATAGGAATATATTCTTTGCAACGAATCACTGCTCATTTATTAGTAGGTACTCAGTAGGGGTCTAAGCAGTATTCAGGCTTCCATCCGGATGGCCGAAAACCGTGCGTCCTGGAGAGCCTTGGTGCACAAAGTGATGACCTCATATAGTCACGACCCTCAGTCATGAGGAGGCGACGAAGAAGAAGATGTTGTCTAAGAACATTTATGATATGATTAAAATAAAGGCTGTCCTATGTTTCAATCGCCTTGGATGTGTAGAGATGATGTCTTTAATGTTCCAAAAATAAATAGAGTCGTCCGCTATTGCATCTCCGGATTGGCTCGTGATTATATTATGAGGAAATCATTTCAATCTCACACAACTTACAGTTGTCGTTACGAATCGACTCAGTTGAAATTTAGTAATCGTCATGCCGACTTCAAAGTGAATGTAGAATATAATATCAGACGTACATTAAAGACCATTAATGAGATGGGGATGGTAAGGCTTGGTCTATGACGTTGGTATAAATATTGTTAGAATAGTACATGTTTATTATAAATATCGAGGGTATCTCAGAAAATAACTGTGGGTAGATTGATAAGTACTCACTGGGGTGAAGATTTGCAATGAGAGCGACTCGGCGGTCCAAAGCGCAGTTCAGGCAATCTGCTATCAGTATCAAGTTTTATTAAGAAAGCAGTCCGCAGTAAATCCTGACAAGGTTTTATTGTCGTTAAGCACAAATTTCTGTTACAGTGATTATTAAATCAATCGTTAAAATCGTCATAGTTCATGTGCCTTTTAAAAATACCCACTCTACATAATTCTTAGTTATATTACTAACTAGCTGTTGCTCGCGGCTCCGCCCGCGTGGAGGTCATGTTTGAGAGATAAAGTATACACTACAAAATACTAATTGTCATGCATTTGCAAAAATGAAGGATTTTCATACAAACTTTCTTACCCTATTTAACCCCCTTAGGGGTGGAATTTCCAAAAATCCTGAAATATATATTTTTTATTTTTGACTAAAAGGCCAAATACTAATTTTCATAAACTTAACTTCAAAAATGACGGATTTTCATACAAACTTTCATACCCTATTTTACCCCCTTAGGGGTGGTATTTCCAAAAACCCTTCCTTAGTGGATGCCTACGTGATAAAAGGTACCTACTGTCAAAATTTCAAGCCTCTAACCCCAGCCGTTTAGGCTGTGCGTTGATCGATCAGTCAGTCAGTCAGTCAGTCAGTCAGTCAGCTTCTTCTTTTATATATACAGACTAATTAAAATCACCAGAACAATAACACGTCTCAGCTATGGGACACTGCGGCAGATATGTACAAGTAGGCAGTACTTCTACCACTGACAAATGATATACATTAAACTGTGTTCCTCATTTATTGGGCTTAAATTCGATTAACATACATTTGTTAGTAAATATCGACATGCAGTCGAATGTCTCGTTCAGCCTTGCGCATTGTGGCCCTTCGACAATAGTCGAAGATAGATGGCCCGGAGCCGCCGGCGCGTAGGTAGTGGATTCCGATCCACGTGGGCCCAAATCTGTTGACATTCCACAGTGTGCTCGCCGAAAAATATTTATGACGCGGCTTGGGCGTTTGAATTTTGTGCCTGTTTTGTTGCGGTATTTTGCTTGTATTTTTTTTGGTGTGGCATTAATTTTTGTTTTGAGATTTTATTGTGAATTATGGCCCTGTAGAAATCTCAGTAACCGTGTGAAACATAATAACCAGTTATCAAAATATGTTGGTCTTTAGTCGAGACAGTAACAGCCTATGTAATACAAAAATAAGACAGTTTACTATTTCCAGAAACTCGCCAAGTTTCACTACTCGGTGTCGAAAAAATGCCTGCCATTACTATACTATACTTTGACTACACAAAGATATGTATCCATTATCCTCTTCCATTACATAACCTAGAACAATTATTATTTGATAATAAATAATAATAATACTAGCCCTGTATTGAATATTGTCCCACTGCTGGGCACGGGCCTCCTCAACTGATGAGAGGGGTTAGGCCTTAGTCCACCACACTGGATATTGGATAATACAGAAAAAATATTATACGAGAATAAAACCAAAAGCACTTCTTAATTTTGACTTCGCACCCGTTGAGTCGCTCTCCGTACTACAATACCCCTTAATTTCAGAAAAATAATAAATAGCCGTACAAAATACAGGATGTTCCAAAAAAGTCAACATTCATGGAATCATATATTATGAACCGTCGCCGAAAAAATCTTAGTTTTATTGTGTCCACATTCCCAACGTTTTGAGACATAAATTATAAAAAAATAAACTCACCACGCTTTGTTAGGCGCACAATGATGGTGGGATAGGGCGCAGACGCCGCGATGCCGGCAGATAGTGGGTTCGATTCCACCTCAACGCGAATATTTACGTCTAATTACCAACCGTTAGCGTTTCCACAGACTTTAAGCACTAAGTAAAACGTGAGATAAGAACGCATTTGCAATTTTATGTTTGGTTTTTTTAAAGCTGTGTTTGTTTAACTTATGGCAAGTTTTTAACATATTCTATACTTTTTCAAATGCTACTCGAGTATTTTAAAAGAAACATTATACTGTGAGTCTTATACTGATAACGTCAAATAATTACAAAAGGGGCAGCTCACGGATAAACATACATTAGTTTAAACACCATGTATATTTTTTAAGTTTCTTCACACCTCGCAATATTCTGCGTATTACCAAAACAAATTACCCATTTCCACGAATATATAAATGTGTTTCTATTGTCGGCATGGCATGGGAACAACCTTGAATCATGCTAATTGTTTGCGAATAACCAAGGTTATCGTAGCAGGTTTTATTCTTTGTCCCATTTTTTCATGCGCGGAGCATTCCTTATGATCGGGATTACAAATCCAAATTTTGTAGTTTTGTGTTGATAATATTATTTTATATTCCATGTCTGATGGTTTCATTCAGTGGTGTATCAGTGAATAATAAAATAATTTATTATAACTGCTACATGTGAAGATAGTAAAAATCTAGTTCTACAAAGAGGCCACAAGTACTTCAATTTAGTATTAGTTTTTAAATCTTTGTATATCATACGCAGGTGTTTATAGTGTATGCCTTATATTTGCACGGTATTTAGCATTAGCCTTATGTGGACTACTGAAAAATAACGATGCAGGTACGTTGTGTTGGCGAAATATATATAAATAAATGAATTTGTATGAAAGTAAATTTGACTATTTTAACGATTGTACAATATCATGAATTATCACTGCCGTGCACAAAAGATCATATTAGTATTACATGTTTGCGCGCTGCCGAACGTCCTCACGCAAGGAAGAAGGATACACGGCATCTAAATAGATATTTAGTCTGTGGGCACAACTTCAATGTCTCATTACAGACGTACGGTTGAGGTTACGAGTATAGGTATAAAAACTTGCAAAAAGTCTGAATATCATTTATTCCGTTATGTTGGCAACCTTGAGCTTTTATTACATTTTATCAGCCAAAGGGGCCGTTTGGCATTCGTTAACCGTAGACATGTACTCGTTTGTTTTAAATGTTTATTGGCGTTCTTTTAAAACTGATGTTACATAATGTTCTATTTGTTTCAGGTAAGTTCGTGATTTACGCTATTATGTTCTACATTTCACTACAGTAAGTTATTTATGATGCTAATATATCTTTGCTGTTTGTATGTCATCTAATTACTTTGGCTCTTGTTATTCCTGTTTGTTTAAATATTTTAACTCCCAAAATGTACAAACGAATCTAATGATTTAAGTACGTATCTCGATGACAGTCAAACGCGTTTGCCCACACGCAGCTACTCGCTAATATTATAAACAATTTCGAAATTGTTTAAAAAAAATAGCAATAAAGCAACAAAAAAGGGGTAAATTATCCTCACGTTTTGAATTTCGAAGAATATAACAACCCTAAATGGTAGTGTGAGGTGTTCTCTGAACTCCATAAGTGGAAATGAATGATGCTTGAAAATTAATCACAGCTCATATACGGTTTGGAATTCGGAATGCTTTCTTTTTTCGAAAATTACCCAGGGGTTTGTTATTGAATTTAGGGGTGAGCAAGAAGTGTAATGCACAGATGTCGATGTTATGGTCTCAAGTTAAACTGTAAAGAAATTATATTTTAAGATTATAGTAGGGACCAACGATGAATATGAATGTGGATGGACGAAATAGTCGTGAGAGACCTAAAAAAGATTGCGTGAATGAGGACATGCGCCATGAAAGGACTGAATGCAGCTTTGATGGCTGATAGGGCTACGTGGAGAGTCAAAACCATTAGTGCCGACCCCACTTAGTGCGGTATAAGGGTAGATGATGATGAGTAAGGACCAACAATGCAAGGATAACTGTGAAAAAAAAATTATTCATCTTAATTTATACATCTTCTGATAAAAATTTTGTTTAATCGCATCCTTTTTAATGTGTCCAAGTATTTACAAACATTTGTACAATACCTCTGTTGAATATGCGAATATTATACTTAAAATATAATATATTAATAAAACAAGACCAACGAATTGACAGTTGAAAACGCACTGCTTTATTTTTCTCTTTTGACATTTCAGGGCAGCCATAAGCTGCCAGTAGCATATATAACATATCTCCCTCCTAAATAAAAAATAACCTAAAAACCAATAACACACAAATACAATTAAAACTACATGTCCATACAAAAAAACTGTTTATAATCTACTCTAGGAATTTGGCGCAATAACCTATCTGCCTGTCTAGTATTTTGATCGGGCTCAGTTTCATGTCCAGGTTGCTGGTTTTCTAAATTTGATGTAGCCTCAATGAATTCATCATCTTCTGAATCCATGGTTGATGGCATTTCAGTGGAACAAGTTTCAGGACGTATCATTTCTTTATCACCCTCTTCCTCTTGGACGCTATTTTGGGGCTCTACAACTTCCTTCTCACTAGAAGACGCGGTCGTTTCGTAAACTTCGGGTACGAAGTCTGACACGTCGACAGCATTGTGATTGTTCCTTTGAAGTTTCCCCTTGTAAGGTATGAGTTGATTTTTATGTCTCTTTACTTGTACCAAAGTCATACAATCCTTAATTAAATAAGTTAATCGCCCTGTTCGTTTAGTAACGATGCCTCGATTCCAAGTGAAATGTTTATTACCTTCATATTTTTTATACATAACCCTATCACCGGCCTTAAAGCACTGTCTATTAATTCCTCCATAGGCTCTACTCTGTAAACACTGTTGCCGCTCTACGACTTCAGTGAGGAGGCTAGGTGGAGATGGCGGTGAGTTCGGATTTAATAAATCTAAACGTGAACGAAGTTTCCGCCCAAAAACTAATTGCGCAGGCGATGAGCCAGTTGTAGAATGTACTGAATTCCGATAATCGAAAAGGTACTTTAGCAAGTTATCTTCACTTTCTTTAAAATTATAATTAGCTAATAAACAAGATTTAATACCTTTTTTAATTATTTTAACATAGCTCTCCGCCTGGCCATTGCTAGCTGGATGATAAGCAGGCGAGGTCACGTGCGATATTCCGTTTGCCGATAAAAAATTTAAAAATTCTTGCGATAGAAAACATGTAGCATTGTCACTGACCAACGTGTGAATTAGACCAAACCTCGACATGAAGTCATATAATTTGGCTATAACTGTACTCGAAGAAGTACAATTTACTCTGTACACCTCTACCCATTTGGAATGTGCATCCACTATAACCAAATATAATTTACCGTTAACAGGTCCGAGAAAGTCTATGTGAACTCTGGAAAATGGTTGTGTAGGGTGTGGCCATACAGCAAGTGGTGCTCGTGCTGGAGACGGTCTGAGCTGCGTACAAATGTTACAATCAGCGATCATGCTTTCTATCGCTTTATCTATACCCGGAAACCAAAATCTACTGCGAGCTTCAGCTTTACATTTAACAATCCCTAAGTGTGATTTGTGAAGCTCTAACAAAATTTCTTTTTGTAACGTGTCCGGAATTACTATTTTATAACCCCGCATAACTACGCCATTTTCAAATGACAGTTGGTCTCTACATAAAAAAAATGGACGAACCTGTTCATCTGTAATTTTTACCGGCCAACCATTGAAAATATATTTTACAACTTTTGTTAAGACTACATTTTTACGAGTTTGTTCGCGTAACGTGTGTAGAGTTATAGGTATGCTAGAGTCTACAACAAAATTAACATACGAAGTCTTATCATCAACATACTCTGGCGTTCCGCTAGTTTCGAAGTTATCCATCTCGCATGATTCATTGTCACTTAAACTTGCACGGGACAAATAATCTGCGCAGTTATTAGCACATTTGACATATTCTATTGAAAAATTATAACCACTTAAGAAAATCGCATACCTCTGTAGCCTATTAGCTGAAACTTCTGGAACTCCTCGGTGAGGACCGAAAATTGTTATTAAAGGCTTGTGATCAGTTCGAAGAATAAACGGAATAGATCTTCCGTAAAGATACTGATGAAAACGACGAACACCAAAGATGATGGCTGTAGCCTCTTTCTGTATCTGCGAGTATCGGCGTTCAGCCGCATTCAGTGTGCGCGATGCAAACGACACCGGTCGTTCCGCCCCCGTGGCGTCTTCTTGTGACAAGATCGCCCCTAACCCGGACGGTGAAGCGTCTACGGTTAAAATTACCTTCGCGTTTGTATCAAAGTGCGCTAAAACTTGCTCGGATACCAATATTTTTTTAATATTATTAAAAGCAATATTATGCTCTGAAGTCCAACGCCATTTACAATTCTTTCGTAGTAAGGAATACAGAGGGTTGAGAATCGAAGACGCGTTAGGAACGAAATTGCGATAGTAATTTACTAACCCCAAAAAAGATTGCAACTTAGCAACATCTTTTGGAACTGGAGCATTTAATATAGCAGAAACTTTCTTAGGCGACTTTTTCAACCCATTTTTATCTACTATATAACCTAAATATTCCAGTTCCTCTTTAAAAAACTCGCATTTGGAATTTTGTAGTGTTAGTCCTGCATCCTGTAGCCTATGAAGTACAGTGCGCAATCTACATATATGCTGGGCCCTGTCCACTCCTGTCACCAAAATGTCGTCGAGCATACACAAAACACCATCTATACCAGATAAAACGTTCTCCATGAGGCGCTGGAAAATAGCTGGCGCGCTGGATAACCCGAATACTAAGCGTGTATATTTAAACAACCCTTTATGAGTGTTGATGACAGTAAACTTTTGCGATTCTTCATCTAAAACACATTGTGCGTAGGCTTGTGAAAGATCTAATTTAGAAAACTGTTGACCGCCTTGTAATTTCGTAAAAAGTTCATGCGCGGTAGGCAATGGATATTGATCAACCAATAGCTGTTTGTTTATTGTGACTGAATAATCGGCACACAAACGAATGGAACCGTCACGTTTTAACACCGGAACCACGGGCGACGCATACTCAGAAAACTCCACAGACTTTAATATGCCAATGTGCACCAGTCGCTGTATCTCTTTGTCTAGTTTATCTCGCAAAGCAAAAGCAACAGGACGCGGTTTAAAAAAAATTGGTTTTGCGTCATTTCTCAAATTAAGCTTTACTTTGTATTTGTTAAATTTTCCTAATTCGTCACAGAAAACACGAGGAAATTCGGCTTTTAACTGACAAACTAAATCTGAGGGTTTGCCACAAAAGTTAACGGGAAGCAGTTGTAATTTAAAAAAAGATATAAAATCTCTTCCTAAAAGTGGTGGACCACCGCCACGAACTATGAACACATTAAATGTATGTGTTTTTCCCCTATATGTGAAAGGCAATCGCGCAATACCTAAACATTCAATATGCCGACCCGTATATGTGAGTAAACGTTTGGTCGTTTTAGACAATACCACGGCTTTAAAATGTTCTAAATAGGTTCGTTCAGAAATCGCAGTGACCGCCGACCCGCTATCAACCTCAAATTTCATTGTTTTATCTAAAACGGTTACAACCTCAGTCATTGGTTCACCGTTGTAAGAGCGAATGTTAAAAAACTCACCGTCATCCCCGTTAGTGTCCGCGTTTTCCATAAAATTAATTTTTTTACACATACGACGCAAATGCCCCTTAACATTACACTTTTTACATTTATAATTGGCGAATCTACATTGCGTCGAAGTATGATTTTTAAAACCGCAAACGGAACACAACATCTTTTTACTAGTCACTATGTTAGTTTCGAGCTTGAGTAGCTGATCGGCGCGCGACGC
Source organism: Laothoe populi (assembly GCA_905220505.1). Lineage (NCBI taxonomy): Eukaryota > Metazoa > Arthropoda > Insecta > Lepidoptera > Sphingidae > Laothoe > Laothoe populi. Next base: position 15,870,106 of record HG992156.1, read on the forward strand.
AGCCATTGGCGCCGCCAATGATGCTGCGGCGCCTGCACGCGCACACCGGACCCTCTCTGCCAACTCCGCCGCCTTTGCCATAGTTAGGCTTTGTGGATCCTGAGCGAATAATTTTTCACGCTCCGTTCCTGGTAGCATTCCCATTACGAAATGGTCCCGTAATGCTTCCTCCACGTTTAGGAATCCACAGTTTGCCGATAGCCCACGTAGCCTCGCTGCCCATTGGGAATAAGTTTCACCTTCAGTTTGTACCGCAGAGTAGAACTTATGCCTTTCGTGAAAACCACATATTTGAGGTACAAAATGTCCGTCCAATAGCCCTAAAATGTCTTCGAACGGGACTGAAGTGAGTTCTTTAGGCAGAGCCAAATTTGCTGTGAGCTTATACGTAGGCTCGCTGAGTGCGCTCAACAATATCGCACGCCGCTTGATGCCCGAAGCGTCGGTTGTTGCGCCGACATCATTCGCGACGAAAAATTGTAGCAATCGTCCCTTGTACTCCGGCCATGTTTGTAAATTGTGGTCAAAACTCGTAAGAAGACCAAATATAGGTACAGCCATATTTTTGCTAATTCCCTTTTTAATTTAAAACACGTAAAATCCTCGTCGCCACTGTTGAATATGCGAATATTATACTTAAAATATAATATATTAATAAAACAAGACCAACGAATTGACAGTTGAAAACGCACTGCTTTATTTTTCTCTTTTGACATTTCAGGGCAGCCATAAGCTGCCAGTAGCATATATAACAACCTCAATAAAAAATAATTTGTAAACCATAACCACTGGTTCTTGAACGTTGTTGCATAAAATCACACACTCACTGACTTCGTGAAAACGAGAACTTACTTTTTAAATAAAAGAATCCCCATATCTCACTCGATTCCTTTGTTTTGCGAGCTCACGTCATTTCTAATTGCAGTAGATTGCGATACATTATCTGTTTGACCGCAGCGAAATCTATAACCAGCATAAGACGATCTCTCCTTACTATATTTTGTATAAGTAGTGCCTAGTCTTTGTATAATAGTTGCGTTTGTCCTACGAAGGTCGTCAGAACATTCCGGATAACGTTAATTAACGTTTAATACGTGACATAGATAACTTGTCAGTTTTACGTACTCTATATTTCTCGTAACAGGTTTTAAATATTTTTGTCTGAAAGCATCATGTCGCGTTGGTGTATTTTTTGTAGTCCGTCTAAATGTATGTTCTTAAATTGAGTTATTGTTATTTATTTTATTGATGTATTCAAATTACTGCTCCCATTTGTAGTAATACTATTGCAATAACTGAGATATAAATAATTTCATTTTGTTTTTAAATATTTACGAGTTATAATAATAGTAAGGGTAATAAAATTGGCATTTGCAACAAAATGTCCGCTATGTTTCAAATGCCTTTTAAATGTGTATGATAGCAAAGCATTTCTTTGATCTTGTTCGAAGTGAACTTTTAAATCACTGTCATTATCGTTATTTAAGAGAACAATTATGTACATAATTTTGAATGTGGCAACAGTGCAATAGTTCTGCAAAATGAAATATTAACCACAATTATCCAGAGACAACACAAACGTTCACAAAAATCCAACGACGCTTCCCCGTCTACATTCCCAATTTGTCGCATTTTAACTCTGCCAAGTTATAGTTGCGGTTGCGAAAACTCCGTTTATACTTACCATTGGGTATAATAACCTGTTGTACGAGTGTTTTGTTTTTTTTTATTGGCTCGATAGGCAGACGAGCAGACGGGCCACCTGATGGTAAGTAGTCACCGCCGCCCATAGACTTCTGCAATGCCAGGGCACAGCAAAGCCACTGCCTACCGTTAAAATGAGTGTTAGTTTATGTTGGTAATGTAACGGTGCATTCTCTGCGTGGCTCCGGGTATGGTGTGCTCCTGGCACGCGATTTGTTGTACTTTTATCTCGAACTTGTCTTGATCGCCGAGCGTTTGTACGTTTGATACGCCGACTCTCTGCGAATTTTAAATGGAATGTACTAAAACGACATACAGATTTTCTTTGTTGCGATAGCAGAGTTCTGGAATTTGGAATTTTTAAAATGTTGCTTCTACAAATTTAAATAAAGATTTTTAAGTAATAAACAACTAGATGGTTGCGGTACGGGCTGTCAAGACAAAAGTCGTATATTCGAAACCTAAATGGCATACACCTCTGACTTTACTAAAGTTACGTGTGTATTAAATGTTAACAATCGCTTGCTTAGACGGTGAAGGAAAACATCGTGAGGAAACCTGCATACCTGAGAATTCTCATACAAATTCCAAGATATGTGAAGTCTACCAACCCGTATTAGGCCAACGTGGTGGACTAAGGCCTAACCCCTCATCAGTAGAGGAGGCCCGAGTCCAGCAAGAGGATAAATTTAATACAGGACTGGTATTATTATTTTAAATGCATACAGGAAAATTTACTTTGGATCCTGTTGATTGCAAGTACATTTTGGCACTGCACCGAGCCATTTAGATAGCGATCGATGTACTCTGTTGTAAAACTTGCCATTTTGGTCGGTTCTGGTAACTCGTGTTCAGGGGTCAGCCAGTGTTTATCCAACTACTTGGCCAGCATTTTGACGAACTTTGACGGACGCAGCGCATCTCAGAGATCAACAATAAACTTCATATTTACCATCAGATTCACTGATGAACCGAGATAAAACATGCAAAATTCGTTTAAACCATAGACAGAATATAAATAAATAAATACACCCAACAGTCACGCACATAGTTCTGACCTGACACTAGGTGAAACCTGTATCGTGGGTATCAACAACTACGAGGGACTACGGTCCCACAACACCCAGACCCGAAACAAATATCTGTCACACAAACATTTGTCTCGGTGCGGTAATCGAACTTACGGCTTCTCGTTTCATAGCCGGCTACTCGCCCGCTGTGCCACTGAGGCAAAACATCTACTACTTACCATCAGATGGCCCGTCTGCTCGTCTGGCTATCGAGGCACTAAAAACATAAAAAGGCTTATTCAGCTGGCAGTAAGCTCTGCGTCATCTCGCACACCTTAGATACGGTACAGTCATCAAATGAGTATTTCCTGTCTGCAGTTCCGAGTAACAGCCTTGAGAAATGATTTTCCCCAAAGCCGGTTTTTTAGTACGTGGGTGAGGTATTGATTGATTTTCTTAGAATTGATCATCTCATTGAGCAATGGTTCAACTTCATTGCAGATCTTTTGGTAACAAATGCAATTTGGAGGTATAGCATTGTTATAAATCTTGAAGATAAAACTAAAATGTTCTAGATAGATTTTTTTGGTTTATGTTGAAAAACACACATAGAATCTTAACTCAAAAACTAGAGTATATCTTTACACAACAATTAAGATTGCAATATTACATAAAAACACAATTCAAATAAACAAAATGTATACGAAATGGTTGGTATTATCGGTTCAAAAATGTTAGTAAAATATTTAAAACTTAGGGTGGTGACGGGTGGTGGCCTTGTATTTCCCGCCACTATAATATCGTATTCCCATCATACGGGCTTTCGAACCTCACACGAATATGCAAAACAAAAGACACAAAAACGATTAAGCTTTGATCAGACAACACAATTGATAAAATAAACATTGTTCGTGAATTATAAAAATTACGTTTTAAGAATTTTCTTAGCACATTCTACGAAAACTTCCGTCTCAATTAATAAAGCGTCAAAAAACAATTAATAAAGCATGTAATACTCACTGGTTTCAGTGCAAATTGTGTTTAAAACTTTAAATTCTATTCACCATGTTAAAATAAGTGTTGCGACATTCTAAAACCGGATCTAATAACAAATAAATAACATATTTTTTTAATATTGTGCCTTATCCCCAAAATCAAAACGTGATTCCCTTTTTTTAATCGGAGATATTCGTATCCTCGATAATCGGGTTTTGTTGATTCAGATTCAAAGGCAGAAAAATATTTATAATTAGAACACAGTATATGTAGCTTTAATTATCTTTAAGGTTCTATTTTGGATATGTCCAGCTAATAAATGTTCATCAATAGTGATGTAACATTGATTTCGTGCATGTCGATTTTTTTAATCTCATCGTAAATCCAAATTTCGGCATAACTGAAAGTTAAACATGCAAAGCTAACGATTATTAATGCTTATGTTAATATCGACGGTTTAGGCAAGGTTTAATCGGTCGTTAAACTGTGTTTTGTGACTAATATGATCGTTTTATTAATTGATACTAAATGTCTGTAAAATCAAACATGAACATAAAAAATGGCGTTACAGGTGCTTATCGTCTTAACGAAATGGTAAAATGTAAATTTGTTAGGATTATACATTTAACTATTGCGTACTTTATATCGAATGCGTAATACTTGAACGCGAATTCCTCTGACGTTAGGTAAGTGAAAATTTATTGCCATCGATTCATAGTCCCAATGATTTAGTTTGATATAATATTAATTTTTGTATTCCGTATCGATGTTGCTGGCCTTTGCTTGTAAGATTATAAAGAAATCAACTTATAAATAAGGTTTATTATGAATACCATAATTTTTCATGGCATCCACTATCCTCTTAACTATCAGAATCGAATGATTTTGTATTTTAAAATAAGAATCACTGTAACGTTGGTTATTCTTATTTCAAAATACGAATGCACTGCACTGTTAGCTATTTTTATACGAATTCAACTAAATAATTCTCAAAATATAATAATAATGTATGTTTAAAACTTTTTTAAGAGGCTGTATTTATTGGTACTGTCAGAAATGCTCACCGTCTTCTCAGGACAGTGAGCATTTCTGAAGAACCAGCAGTCATAATTATATAATGATTTTTATAATTTAAGTGTGAAGGTGTTCGTTCGTAGTGATTTAATAAACATCTTAATTTAGATTTATATCGCTAATTAAAAATATACAACAAATATCGACCGCAGAATGCAGCGATCACACACGTTGATTTTATAACACACTTTCCCACAAGTAACTCCTGCTAATTACTATACTCGGAATTAACTGCGTGTAATAAAGCCGAAGGTTTAACTTACTGGATTATATTGAACCGTAAAACTTGTAATATTATTTAAGTTGGCAGTCGGAGGGATTATATTCGCAATAAATACTCAGGGGCAGACAGAATTACATTAGTATTTATTTAGTACGATAGATGCCGTTAGGTACTACGTCTTGGATGCATGCGGTTAGTCTGGACTGTGGTTACTAAATATTTAACCGCCTCCGTGACGCAGCGGCCGAAGAGCCGGATGTAAAACGAGAGGCTGTGGGTTCGATTCCCACACCGAGTCAAATGTTTGTGTGGCAGACAAATATTTGGGGGTTTGGGGTTGTGGGACTGTAGTTTCTCGTAGTTCTGGCTACCCGCGATACAGTTTATACCTAGTGCGGTCAGAACTGTGTGTGTAACTTCTGAGTTTATTAAATATGAGTCTTGGGACCCAAAGCTTCAAGCTTCTAGCTATGAGTCTGGAAGCCCTGTGTTTGCATCCGCAAAACATTTATGACGAATTATAATTGGTTCAAGCTGAATTTCAACACCTTGACATTGAATATGGCAAAGCTTGCGTGGCTCTTTATTTATATTGTCATTATTAAATTATATTAAGAAACATCAAGATTGTTACCTTGTAATGTGGTTATTCCACGGTTAGCATATTAAAGACCCCCATTTGCTTTAAAATCCTGGCTACATAACGTATGAACTCTTTTACTTAATTTGTAATAACCGAGCTTCGTTATTATGGCCCAAACCGCTTTAATCTAAGTGAAATCTTGAGCTCCACAGACAGATAAATCATTCTACGAACAAATCAATTGTGAATAAAAACATAATATTCTTATTTTCTCGCAAAATGAATGGAACATCCATGAAGGTACCATTCACTATTGCTCTGGATTTTTTTGTATTTCATTATCGTATAATCAAGTGTGACATCAGTCTTCGCTTAAACGTGATTTCAGTTCGTGTTGTATCCATGTAAATAAAATGATAAAAATCCGGTAACAGTATTAATAAATTATAAATAGATTTTTTTTTGAGACAGTCTTGGGACTTGTGTTTGAGGGATCACATTTTGGCTTAAATGTTTCAACTTATTAACGTTCTTTTCGAATATCAATTCTTCAGGCATACCTTAAGTTATAGGCTCTGTCATTCGCCATTTATCGAATTCATGGCTCAGTAGGCTTACTCTTGAAATCAATTCCAATCTCGAACTCGATACAGTTAAGACTCCATCTAGAAGATATTGGAACTCTAACTCACTCAACTAAATGAAATAGAATATTTACGAACTAGTGATCGTGAATACTCTATTTCATTTAATTACTAAACTAATCCGCCGTATTCAGTTAAATCGTGCGCTGGTGTTGCGTTCAAAGGTGCCAATTGTACAGTTTTCGAACTCAATCCCAATTTTAAATTGGAATCGAGCGTCAAGAGTAACCCTTCAGATGTTGTAATCTACAGCACTGTCCATGCCAAGAGATTAATTCAGATCGTAATAAAGTCCATGCAAACGAACTCGAATCGTGAAACACGTTCCTAAAATATATTCTTAGCTCAAGGCTTTAAAATTAATCTATCCGAGATTATAAGTTAGTTGATCTCGGCTCAGAAAAACTCTTTGGTTTATTTATGAATGGATAAGAACCGGTTGTAGGAGCTAGTCTGGTGTGACGTCATCTGTTACGAGATTTGATGATTGTACGCATTGTAGTACGGGTTTGAGCGTATGATTTAATTATGTAATTAGATTTTTATGACGACTAAATATAGGCTTTTGATAGTCTTTTTGAGGCTTGGAAGGTTGAGTTTGATATTGCGAGCTGGAATAAATACTGGACAGAATTAAAACAGATTTTTGTTTCGGGTCTGGGTGTTGTGGGATCGTAGTTGTTGATACTCACGATACAGGTTTGACCGAGTGGGTCAGAACTACGTGTTTGTCTGTTGCGTGTATTTAATATTATAACAAGTTTATTGTATGGTTATAATATTAGTCCTATTATAGATGACAGTGAATTACTTCACAATACACTACAATAGGTAAACATTTTTCCGCATTGTCTTCTAAGAATTAAGCGAGGAAAGAAATCTGTGTTGAGGAAAAAATTGTACAAAGTTTTTAAATGCGAATTTCGGCTCTTACTGACCAAGTGTTTTAATAATGGTTTCGTTTCTTTACGTGAATATTACACATTGAAATAAAACTAATTTACTGATTTTACGGACCGAACCTGTGACCCTGAAGGCTGTTACTCAAATGTACAAATAAACCGCGATAAAATTCGTCAAATTTGTTTTATTTCAACAAGTGTTTCATCTAGGATAAGCTAGTTACGAGATTTAAAGGGAAGATCAGACGTATGACCAATGTAGATCCAGAATCTACATTACCTGCTCGATTTACATAACAACAAGAATAGACATTTAATAAATATTATATCGCAAGAAGTTCTTTTCTTCGAACGTAAAAAAGCTACATTTTAATCTGAAAGTACTGTGAACATTTTAAAATACTGTAAGGAATACACTGACTTATATTCTATAGACACGAACTGTCGAAGAAAAAAGATGTTCCGATAACCTTGTCCGCCCACTAATGCCATCTATCATTTTACTAAGAACTATTTGGAAGTAAAACTCCCGTCACTGTCTCTCGAACGGGACTTTCCGCGCGATAAAACGGGACAAACTATATAATGATTTTGTTTTGAAATATAAACTTCCCGTATTCAAAATTGAAATTAATTAATATTTATTGATATTACGTTCGAAACGTTATGAAATTACGTTATTTACCTTATATACTATTAACAGTTTCACTGTAAATCAATTTAAGGCAGATTTGTTCGGGAATGTCGCTACAAATAACTAAAATTAACTGGTGTGCATTCGTAGGTGGCATGAAACATACTAACGTCGGTGCAGTGTATACACCGCGACTCGGTGGAACATAATGTTTGTTCTGGTCGCCGCATCTAGTACGTAGTACATATAGATCGCTGAAAGAATATGAAAAAAATCTAGAAAACCTTACATAGAAGAGTTTACCAAATACAGTGCTAATAACACGTATAATGGACACGCACTCCGACAAGATTGCAGATCACGTCTCGCGTTTCTTGCTATGCACTGAATCCGATCTGTGATGTTCTCGGAACTTGCATCTTGAATAGGCTTTTTGTTTCCACCGCCTGTGCCCACGTATTGCGAATATGAACGTGATTGTTTGTAGCGTTGTGTTTTGTTTTTGAATTTGGAATTGTTTATTGTTATGACATTAGAGATTGGCGGGCGTTGCGGTGAGAAGTAAATAGGGTTGTCAAACTTGCAATGTAATAAAATATTTCTGATATATTTTACATGGAAGTTTTTCTAAGTTTTTTGTATGTAGTTGCTAAAATGTTCTACAAAGGTCGTATAACTATCAAAATATTATAAAACAAATGTTTATTATTATGATAAACTTATTACAGCAATGTCTTTAAAATGTAATTTATTTGTTCTCAAACGCAAAATATATACAAGCTACAATGAGAATATAGTTAATTCAAAGAGCTTTGACAGTAAAATAAATTTAAAACATTCTGCCTAATCCAAATTTGCATACGCGTGACAAATAAAGTATTATTTAATATAAAAAAAATACTCCATTAACTTAATTATCATATTTAATAGACCATTTATTTGTAAATGCGAAATATTTACAAATAAATGGCTGCCTTAAACGGCGTTTATTAAGAAATATTTTAAACGCTGGGTAATACCCAGCGGCTTTGTTCCAAACCAAATGCTTCTGTTTAAATGAAAATTAATCTCGTAAAATATTATATATTCATTTTGAAGTTGGTATTATATTGGAGAAACTATTGATTAATAAAACGAAGTGATGTGCTATAATTAAACGTATTAAAATCTTGATTTTTGTTACGTGTTCTACCGTCTGTATCATGGCGAATGCTCTGAAGAATTGTTTTCCCATGTTTTCTTATCCCATCCTCTCCCTTCCATACCAGAACCACGCGTACTGGATTGCGGAGCCACAGCTTCGTGGTATCTACTACCCCGGCCCGAACCAAGAGGTTCGCAAACTCGTATTTTTGACGCACCATCAAGCTGTGGAACAGTTTACTAGCTACCGTGTTCCCTGCTTCCTATGATCCTGGGCCATTTAGGCGTAGTGTGAAGAAGCTACACAGCAGGCCGGCATGATTGTGTTGAGTAGCGAGGGATAGATTGTCTCTCGCTACTTCATACTATAACTGGACGGCACTGTACTGACCATCAGGTGCAGTGTGGTCACTTTGCCGTGCCAGGATACAAAAAATAAAAAATAAACCTCCTTGACTTTCGTGTGTATTAATAATAATCTGACAATCTATTGATCTTGTAACACCATCACTGTATTTTGATACCACCTTAGAAAACTAAACTGAAAAATATTGCAACCAATATCATGGATTAAATAATCCTACTTCCTACTAATACTATAAATGCGAAAGTTTGGATGGATGGGTTGTTACTCAATCACGTCAGAACGGCTGGACGGATCTGGTTGAAATTTGGCACAAATATAGATTATAGTCTGGAATAGCGCATAGGCTACTTTTATCCCGAAAAAATGTACGGTTCCCGTGGGATGGTTTTGGTTTTGTTTTACACAGAGCAAGGGATCGAAATGATTTTTGCATAATGGCAGTTTAGGCATTAGAAAATGACATAGACTACTTTTTATCCCGGAAAATGCACGCGTCCTATGGTATAGCTTTTCTTTCATAAATAACCTTCACGTGGGCGTAGCCGGGGGCAACATCTAGTAAATTCTAGTAGGTCTTAATTTTATCTGAGCTTAAAAGCAAACGCTTAAAGTAGTGTGCAAAAAATCATAATATAATTAAGGAGTCAAATAAAAAACATGCCTATTAAGCGATATTATTTTACCATCGTTAAAGCTATCCTATTAACTTGCTCGTAAAACATGTAATCTGCGATCTTGATAATAAATTAACTCTATAACTGTGCGATATGGTTCGCTGATATTTAAGATGATTATTATATGTGGTATAAGTATTTTTTTCCATATTCTTCTAGTAGAATAACGTTTTTATACATTTGATGATTAAAATTAATTTAATATTAAATTATAGAATTGCGTAGATGTTATCGCGTGTTCATAAATTTTGGTATTTATTTTTGCTTTTTTCGTTCCTTAATTTCATGCTATCGACAAAGCACAGCAACTTGGTGCTTCTAGCCATTGTAAAAAACTTGATGCTAAAGTACCGCCTCTTCTAGACTTCAGTGACGATAGTTCTTTAATTTTACTGTACTGTTTAGATGTATATAAACATTATACCACGCGATTGATCGATATTCCGTGTTCTAATTCCGGCTCAATTTTATGGGTCGTAAAATATTACGTTTATAAATTAGTTACCTCAATTTGTACTTCAAATAAGAAGATAAAATTTAGTTCAAATGTTCATTATAATTATCATAAAAAGTTTCATGATATGACAAATAATTTGTAAACATAGTAAAAGCTTTTCCATGATATCTACACTGAACTTTACCAACCTGCATAAGGCTAACGTGGTGGACTAAAGCTAAATTTCTCCCAAAAATAGTATTTTTTTTTCTATTGTACCACATCTTTATAACAGCCTGTGTATAAGTCAGTCACCTGTATTGACGGATATACACCTCTATCTACATCTCGCATAAATCTTACTCCTTATACCATAATAAGTTATTAAGTGGACTTCACATTATTCCGATACAGATGTCGCAATTCATTCACCGATATACACACAAATCACCGTCCGCTGTACAGACACCTTGCCATTCAACACTGACATTGCAATTTCGAGTTCTGTGTCTTTCGGAAGAGTTATGAATGCCAACACTGTGCTCATATCCTCTGTTTTAATAATTGCGATTGGATTGTGGGTGGTTGTTAAATGATTACTTGGTAATGGTATGTACTTAATCAAGTCATGCACTCTTAGTACGGGGAACAGAATTTGACATTAATAATGCATTGAAATTAAACAAGTTTTACAGATTTTTCGTGATTTATTTTTACTTTAAGGGTTAAGGTTAATAATAAACCGTGGAAAAAATCGCAAAATATTTCTTTAAATGAAAATGAAACCATTAATAATATATTTAACATCAGTGTTGATTTAGTTTCTCAAGATAAACAAAACAATATATCAAAATAAATCCGTTATACACAAAATGACACACACAGAACACATTTATTTTTACAGCAAATAATCGTACACATACAGTGAAGTGACATTTCGACAAACGAATTATGGAACTGTCACTGTAAAGAGTTGTTTCGACTTATCGAAATGTAGTCAATCATTTGTTATCTCCATATACGTTTCGTAATATGCGACGGCATTAATTGTATATGAAATCCCGATGAAGGGAATTGTGCCGGTTTATGAGGATCTCCAGCGGTCGGGTCCACCGCCCGCGGCTAACGTGTGATAGCACCTTTATTAAAAACATTAATAACCGCCCGTTTATACACATTTTGACACTTCCCAAATTACAGCTTGCGCGCACGAGTGACTTTTTGTCGACTTTCGTTTCATCAGCGGATTGACACAATAGTGTTTCATATAATGTATTCAATAATAAATACACCCAACAATCACATATAGTCCCGACCCCACTAGATGAAACAAGTATCGTCTTGGGTATCGTCTGAGTTTCTTGATGCTTACATTTCCGAAGCACCGGTAGACTATAAATAATTCTCACGTGTAAAAAGTGTCTCTAATGGCCTAATTTACTAAATAAACGATTTGATTTGATCTAGAACTACCAATGAACTACGGGCCCACAACATCCAGACCCGAAACAAATATTAGTGCATCATGCAAATATTAGCCTTGGTGCGGGAATGTAACCCACGGCCTCTCGTTCATAGCCAGGTACTTGCTGTGCCACGAAACTGATGTAGTACTGTTAGTAATATTAAAGATAAAAAACTTGTTTGTCAAACCGTTAATGGAGAATAATTTGAAGCAAATTTATTAACATAGGCCTCGCTTATCCGTTTTTTTACACATAATGGTCTTGTGCTAAGAGTATCCAATATCTTGATGTGACTTCCTAATAAATGTTGCCATTATATCATTTGATAATACTGTCGTTAAGCAATCTAATATTTGAGTTGTTTGGATAAAATAACATAATTTTTCATGATATGGTCACGAAGTCGTTTGTATCACAACTACATTTATTTCGATTGTAAAAAAGTAGTTAGTGTGCGTAAGCCCTTAACAGTTAGTTTGCTGTGAATTCAACTTTTCCTTTATGTCTCAATGTCCATATGAATCAAGATTAAACGTGTCATACCGACGTCTTAAACGGGTTTCGTTATGCGTGCTATAGTAATGTTTAAGTCGTAAAATGTGAGTGAAACGAGAAAATTGGCTATTTCTGAAATTAATATTTGTTGGTAATCATAGTGGCCGCGTGGGTGTAGGTGTTAAGTGCCAACGAACCCAAACCGGCCCGTAGGGCTCAATAGGGGAATTACTTTTATATTTTTTTAATATTCCATATTGTTAAGTCAACTTTTATTTGGCTAAGGTGATTGCTAAGGCCTTTAGAATTAACATCTCATATGAGGCCTAAAAATGGAAAAGCAGACAGGACAAGTTATTCTTGATACACAATCTTCTAATAGTTATATAGCTGTATAATAGTTAAACGCGAATTTCTGAAGCTGTCAGTTGAATGAGAATTTTCAAAACTGTCTTTATTGTCATTTAAAAAATTTACTTATGGCACATCAAGCTTTGAGCTTACAATCTGCAAGAACTTACTGTTATATTAAAATAAATCTTTTCAACAACCACACCAGAAATAACTACATAAACGGCAGACAATTTGCCCTTATCGTATCGATTGAGAGCAGATGTATGTTATCTGCCGGTTATCTGTCTCCGGTCTACAATCATCGTACCTCTCACTTATCCCGGATTGAGATGTCGGGGAACTTATCTCACTTGCGAGTATGTACCTGATAGTAAGTACGGTGTGGGCCCAAGGAATTGGACGAGGGGCACCTGCATACACATCATCACGCCTTTATACCATAGGTTTAAGCAGAGACTATAGATATCTACTTTAAAAGATTCTGACACACTAGCTTCATTTACTTTCATTAATTCCTTAATACATTCAAGTCAGCTTAGATTACTCCCAACCTGGCTAATCCCGGAACGTGACACACCTGACGATTAATATGGTTTTAAGGTGACCAGATATATTTTCATAAGTTATGTATGCTTGGGGTTCCTCATTAATTTAAATAATGCCCACCAATATAGCCAACATCTATTCATAGCGATCATCTCATATACAACACGCACAAGATAACTTTAGATAACTTGAGGTTAGTCACATTACTTGCTCTCTACGCCTCTCTCGCATCTGGAAACAATAGCTGCGATACCGTTCTCGTTCGTGACATGAAAATCGGGTTTCAGGACAGTAGGTTATAATAAGTGAATCAGTAATTTTTAACGAAACAATCATATTTATGAATCAAATCAAGCCTCACCTTTCAAGCGTATTAGACGTTACAATACGGAACCGATACTCGGGTAAGCAGCGTTCCTATGGGAAAATGACAACAACTTCCAAGTAACAATTGCCTCATTAAAACAGTGTCTATTCGTACATTTCAGTTAGGGTTGGCAGCGTGATATATCTGTCCATTCTTACGCTGTACCTATGTGAGTTGTTTTTTTTTTATAGCATAGTCCGACAAACGAGCCAGTGGGTCACCTTATGTTAAGTGATCTCCACCGCCCATGAACATCCACAATACCGAAAGTGTCATGTATGCGCTGTCGGCCTTAAAGGACAGGAATAGGGATTAGGGAAGGGAAGGGGGAATCTGGGCCTCCGGATATATATTTCTTTCCATACGAAACGCGACAGTAAACTGTCACTTTGCGTTGGTTTTCTGTGAGACAGTGGTACTACCCCGGTCGAGCTGGCCCATTCATGCTGTAGACAAATATGTCTTCAGCGTGGCTCTACCACTTATTACAAAAGCCATCATAGGTAATGAAAAGTGGCTCAAGTTCTCATGCCCAATAAAGCAATCAACTCTCGACGCGGCTGCAGCGGTGTTCTAAAAAGAAATTAAAGCAAACATCCACCATTTCCTCGAAGATAAAGCAGCCCATAAACCGTAGAGATAAGCCAGTGTTAAATTCATAAGAACTATTAAGCGGTACCTGTGATATGAAGAATGGTGACCTTTATAGTTTTAATGGCTTAAGCCGATCTCGGTAGGCCGTATAATTAGCTTATTTACATGTCGTACGTGATACGTCCGTCAACTTTGTCCCTTATTGGAACTCCATTAAGGTTTTCACTTTCAATCAATGATTATCGGGGTTGATCATTTTATATCTGAAAACCGGATTTCTTGGTTCGCATTAATGTATGATTTTTTTGTATGTGATTGCTTTAAAAAATCAAGAATTTCATTTTATTTTTTACATTCTGCTGGTTTTTTTAAATTTCACACAGTAAGATCCACTTACGATAAATATACTTGCAGTATATGATTGAATCATGATCAATAATGGACACTAAGTACATAAAATTAAAGTTCCAAATATGTCAATACCTCAAAAAACCACACGTCGTTATCACTTTTGTACAACATATGTATTAATATAATTTACATTGAATACAAAATTCATGCAGTAAATTACTTTCGGTACCCGTATAAGGCGGTGACACACTAAACAGAAGCTTGCCGGCTGTATACTGGCTTGGGCGGGGTGTGTGGATGGCCTTTATAATCAGCAGAACTCGTATTGGGAATCGGAAAGTTGGTTTGTTTATTAGCTATACTAGTAAAGTGGGCAATTCAAAGGTGTCTTAAGTGACGGTAGGCAGCGGCTTTGCTGTGCACTGGCACTGCAGAAGTCTATGGGCGGCGGTGACTACTTAGCATCAGGTGGCCCGTCTGCTCGCCTGCGTATCGAGGCAATATATATTTTTTTAAATTATTCCTGCTTACTCTATTGTCACCTGATGAAATTAAAGTCAAAGTGAATTAAGTAATTTAATTTAGTGCAGCCTAAGGTCAAAATCAATTGGTGTCCTGTACCTTTTTTTTTTTTTTTTTTTTTTTTTTTTTTTTTTTTTTTTTTTTTTTTTGTCGCGGGGAAAGCGTTTTATTACTACCGCCCGCTCCGGGGGGAAGCGGAATAAGAATAAAACGGTTATGCTGGACTAGCCGGTCTTACGACCCAGCATCCCCCTCGCCCGGATGATGGCTATCCGGGCAGCCGCTGGGCCGAGTCCCTACCCCCTATGTACACCCCACCCGACACTACCAGCTAAAACCCCGCGGTGGCCTTCTTCGGCGCTTACGGAGCGATCCCGGGGTATTCTAAGGAGTGCTAGAATTGCTGCCGGAACCGCCCCTGCGCGGTGCTGCGTAGCAGCTCATCTCCATGGGAGGGCTTAGGAGCCCCCGCGCACCGAACAACGACAGCGAACGAGGCCTTACCACATGCGCTGCCGTCCATCTCGGGGTCGCACGATGCTCCAAAACTGGGAGTGCATCGATTCGGGCTGACAGCCCCCCGCTGCGAGCCCGCGACCCCCGATGGCCCCTATTAGTCGCCTCGTACGACAGGCAGGGGTTACCGTGGTGGAATTCAAACGCCCCCGTTCCACAGGGCGGGAGACGCCGGTCAGTCGTCCACCCGGCGCCTCCTACGTCTTCTCTGGCGGCGGGAGGGATCATTTCGTTCCCGATCCCTCTCGGCACTCTCCTTCTGCGAGATGACGCTCTCGCAGAAGTGGGCCACCGCACGCCAGGACCTCCGGCTGGCGACCATGGACGACACCACGGCCGGCAGCGAGAGGTCTCCTCCGACGACTGCTCTGAGAGCGCTGCGCTCTTCGTCCCAGGCTGGGCACTCCTCCAACGTATGTTGGGCCGTGTCCTCGTGGCAGTTGCCACAATGGTGGCACACGGCAGACACCTCCTTTCCGATCCGACACAGGAACGAACCGAAACATCCGTGGTCCGTCAGTACCTGCGTCAGCCGGAAAGTTGGCGCACCGTGGCGCCTGTCTAGCCATCTCTTTAGGACAGGACGCACTGCCGCGACGGTCCTCAAGCCCGCACTTGGGCTTTCCAGCCTGGTATGCCACTCCTCCACAGCGGTTCTGCGAAATCGGGCCGCAATCTCCCTCGGGGCCAGTCTCACCTGACGGCGACTGGACGCCTCCTCCCGCCAGAAGAACGCGGACGAGAGGAGTTTTGCGTCCAACTCCCAAGGGAGGGTGCCGGCCAATACGCAGGCCGCCTCGTGGGAGACCGTGCGGTAGCCCCTTACTATTCGCTGCGCCAACAAACGCTGCGGTTTGCGCAGCAAGGCGACGCAGCGGGGTTTCAGGGACTGGGCCCATACGGGACATCCGTACAGGGCCATTGACCGCACGACTCCAGCGTATAAACTTCGGCAAGGGCTATTAGGTCCCTCCAGGTTCGGCAGCAGGCGTCCGAGCGCGCCCGCCGCCCGCACCAATTTCGGCGACAACTCCTTGAAATGGGCACGGAAATCCCACCGGCTGTCCAGAATCAATCCCAAGTACTTCATTGTACAGCCAATGGGAATCCGCACCCCCTCCACATTGATGTGGGGCATTAAAGGTGGCCGAATCCGAGGACCGTGAAAGTAAAGGGCCTCGGATTTGTTCAGGGCCACCTTAAGGCCCAGTCGCCGAATCCTGCCCACCACCTGTTCGGTTGCGAACGAGGCGAGCAGGGTGGCCTCCTGGAAAGACCTGGCTGTCGCTGTTACTAGCGTGTCGTCTGCATAACAGACGACAGCGACGCCTCGGGGATTGGTACCACGGAGCACCCAGTCGTAGCCGATGTTCCACAGGAGAGGGCCCAGGACTGAGCCCTGTGGAACACCGCAGGCCATCGCTCTTCGGTGCCACCTGTCGGCGCCTGGATACACTATGTACCTGTCTGAGAGATACGAGCGCACCAGACGCCGGAGATACGGTGGCACCACGTGGTACCGCAGTGCTTCCAGTATGCAGGCCCAGGGCAGGGTGTTAAACGCGTTGGCGATGTCTAGAGACACCGCCACCACCACTTCACCCCGAGCCACTGCATCCTCCGCTTGTGCCTTGACCCGCAGAATCGCGTGTACTGTCGATCGGCCTTGCCGGAACCCGTACTGGCACTGTGCCAGGTCCGGCCCGACCCCTTCAAGATGCTCGACGAGGCGAGCGTGAATGATACGCTCGAAGAGCTTACAGACCTCGTCGAGCAACACGATGGGCCGGTAGGCCGATGGCGACTCTGCGGGCCGCCCCTCCTTCTTGAGCAGGACCAACTTCCCAGTTTTCCACTGAGACGGAAAACGGCCCTGCTCCAGGCACGCGGAGAACAGGCCACGAAGCCTAGTCCCCAGATGCTCGACGGCTAACACCCACGCACGTCCGGGGATACCGTCGAGACCCGGGGCTGTTTTCTTGCCCCGCAGCCGAAGCACCACCGCCCGAAATTCCTCGGGCGAAACCCCCGAAATAACCCTTGCCGAACTCAACGACGATGGCGTCGATGGATGTGACGCCATCGGTGGGGGAGTGACATCTTCAGTGGCAGGGAACAAAGCTGCGACGACCTCTTCGACTAGGTCGCCCCGGAGACTCTGCGTCAGTGGGGGCGTCCACGGGCGATATCTCCTCATCGCCACGCGATATGGACGCCCCCAAGGGTCGTTATCGAGAGTTCCCCGGAACTCCTCCTGAGCTGCAGACTTTGCCCTAGCTATTGCCACGCGCAGCGCTCTCTTAGCCTCCCTGTGGAGGCCGTGAAGCAGCCGCTCCTGGTCCTCGTCGCCGGGAAGACGGATCCGACGACGACGGTGTCTGGCGAGGCGACGAAGGGCGGCCACGCAGGAGACACGTAACCGCGTGAGTTCCGCCGACCACCAGAACACCTGGCGCTTCTCGGGAAGACGTCGGACTCGGGGCATGGCCGCGTCACAGACGCGCGACATCGCTGCCCCGAACCACGACGCCTCCTGCTCGACCTGCATCGGTGCCTCCGGTGCAGGGAGCCACGCCTGGGCCAGTGCGGCCTCCTTCAGGGCCTCAACATCGAGGCGTTTTACAGACCAACGCGGGCCGTCCGACCGCGGGCCAGTCGGTCCTCCACTGGACTGGGGGTTAGGGGATAAGGCGACGTCGAACCGAATGTATCGGTGATCCGACAACGTCTCCTCGTCCACCAGAACTCTCCAGTCACGGACACGGCGGGCAATAGCTGCGGTGGCGAACGTGAGGTCCACCACCGATCCGCCATTATGCCGCACGCACGTGTTAACTGACCCGCGATTCACGACGGCCAGGTTGGCCGAGATCGCCCATTCCTCCAGGGCCTCGCCGCGCCTGCTGGTGACCGACGAACCCCAAGCCTGAGACTTGGCGTTGAAGTCGCCGGCAACGAGAACGGGGCGAGGCTGACTGCCTTGCACCACCAGGGCCCCTAGCCGAGTGATAAAGTGCTCGAACTCGGCCAGGGATCTATTGGGGGAGAAATACACACCCACAATCCAGATCCCCCCCAACAGAACCGCCACACATCCCGCCCCCTTCGCTACTTTTTCGAAGGGTGGGGAGCCGGCGGCGCCCCGAGTGATGACGGCCACCAAACCGTTAAGGTCCCCTGCCCAGTCTTCCCTGGGGGGAACAAAATAAGGCTCGGCGACCACAGCCACTTGTATCGACCACTGCGCCATGCTCTGGACTAGCAGGTCCTGGGCTCTGGCGCAGTGATTAATGTTCGCCTGGAGGAAACGTTGCGCCATATTAATGGGCGATCTCCATCTGCTCCTCTACGGGGAGCGCTGTCGGCTGGGTCACAACCCCCGATACCTGACCACGATTTACGCGGTGAGGGCGGGAGGAGGCGACGCATGCCTTGGCGCCCACCTGGTGCCCCGCGGGTTTTCCTGCATCTGCGCAGACTGCACAATGCGGCTCCGCGGAACACTCCTTGGCCTTGTGGCCCAGTTGACCGCAGCGGTAGCAGATGCCGCTGCGGTCACAATCTTCGGTGCACCGCATCCGCACATGTCCCTTGTGCAGGCAGCGGTAGCACCGCATGGGCCTCGGCTCAAGGAGCTGGACGCGTGCAGCGACCCAGCCGATCAGCACTCGGCCCGAACTTAAAATTTTGTCGGCAGCCTTGGCGGGGCACCGCACCCACGCCGCACCAAGGCCCGAACGGTCGGGGCGGATCTCCCCGACCTTGACAATCTCGATGGGACAATCCCCAGCCCTTGCGAGGGCACCTGCTATCAGTTCCGGGTCCGCTGATGCGTCTAACCCGGACACTCTTAGTTCCGCGGTTTTACATGGACGGGAGATGCGAACGTCTCCCGCCAGCTCTGTACCACGGAACACCTCCCTTACTTTCTCCGCAAGGGAGTCTGCTTTCACTTCGGACTCCGGGCCGGGTACCTCGTACAGGTACCCGCCCGTTGCCATGAGGCGCGCCCGCGTCTCCTTAATACCAAGGCCGGCCAGATCCACGCGTTGCTGGACGACACGCAATACCTTGGCATACGTAACGCCCCGCGCCAACCCCTCTGGTGTTACCGTCAACGAGACGGCTGCCTTGCGGGGCAGGTGGATCCGCGGCTCTGGACGACGCGGCTGCGGCGGTGCGGACGCCGCAGCACTCGGCATGGGCTGGGGATGTTTCTTTCCTTTTTTGGCCACAGTGTTCCACCCTTCTTCCATCGATGCAGGAGCAGGGGGAAGTGGCCGCGGCTCTCTGGGCGGTCGAGCAGCAGGAGTGCCGCTTCTTTTTTTTATTTTCCCTCTTTTCCCCCCCCTTCGGGATTTACGTTGAGGGGGATTTGGGGACATCGCAGACGTTGAGGGTGCCGTCGACCCAGCAACTACGACAGGCGTAGGTCTGGAAAAGGAAGGGTCAACAGAGATACGCCCCTCATTACTCCTTCCCTTTCCCAGCCCCTTTCCCTTCGGGGTCACCGGCGGACCAGCAATATCGGTTGGAGCCTTTGAAGCCTTGGGTACTAAACTTGGCCTAGATGGCCCGGCGATGGCGTATAGTGGCTGTGATGCCGCTCCAGCTCTGGCCTTATCAGCAGCCAGAGGGGGCCGAATGATGGGCTCCGGGGGTAGCCTCAAGCTCATTGCCTCCAAGCGCGCGTCTATAATACTTAGGACACGGCGCTCGAGCTGCTTGCAGCAATCTCCTTCTGAGCTGGTCCCAGCTTGGGCCACCGACTGCGACAGTTCCAGAGCTTGGACAGTCGACAACATTTTATCGAGGGACTGCTGCTGAGCTGCGAGGGAGGCCTAGAGGACGGCAATTTCTTTAGACATTGCCGTCTTTTCAGCCTCTAACCGAACCACCTCAGCGGATGCAGATTCCTCAGCCCGCTCTAACAGCTGATTGGCCGCCAGGATCAACTTCTTCTGTTCCGTCCCTTTGAGATTCCGGGACTTTGCCACGCCCCGGATAATGGCTGACAGCTGTAATCGCCAATCTTGGTCATCAGCTGTCACCGCCATATTGGCGGTGTCATCATCTGACATCATCGCCGGCCCCGTTGAGAGCGCAAGAACTTTTTGGGCCGGTTCGACATCACTTTCGCTTGTAGCGTCCAGCTGTCGATCCCTTAAAGCCCTCTTTGAGCGCGTCATTACGCCGCTCGTACTGGCCCGTACCCCGAAAGCCGAGACAGTTAAAATGGCCTCGACATTCGCCTTTTTGGGCTTACACCCAGCGCTATCCATCCTAGGGTCGCTAGCGTCCCCCGGGATAGGCAGCTCCTCCATATCTTCGTCACGGTTGATTTTTTGTATTTGGTTTTCCATATTTGTTCCCACGATTATGGGGGATATAAACGTCCACCCAGGCAGAGCCCCCTGTACCTGGGTAAGCCTTGGGATATCACGCACGGAGGGGCAGCAGGTACTCCGGCGGCGTGGTTCGCACTAGAGACCGAACTACCCATCGGCCATGCATCCCCTCGCGGTGCGCCGCCGCTTGGGATTCGGGGTGACTTTTTATAGAGGTTTTCTCCCTCGCGGCCCGGGCGGTTAAGCCAAGACCCTCAGTCTCAAAAGACGCCGCGAGACATGACCACAGCGCCTTATTGAGATTCCGATATCGGCGGTGACTAGGGAGAACGAGTTCTACCCTCGTCTGCTCCGCGGCAGTGTTAGTGCACACGAAGCCCGTCCGTGTTCCTCCACAGTGCCCTCTGCTAATCAGAGGGACACGCGTAGGAAGCCCCTTTGCTGGTTTTGGTCCACGCCGTTTCCGGTAATCCCCCCCAAATTCGAGGGGGGTCCCCTATCCGCCACCCAGGGAGACGCGCCCGATGGGAGACCAGCAACTCCACACGGGTGGTGTCCTGTACCTACTATGTCAGTCCTGTCAAACTAGAATTAATTATTGTCCTGTCATTGTAGATTATCTATGACAGGGTATTTAAGGTAAGCTTGCTTTGTAACTTATTTGTCACTTAATACTTAATTTTATGATAAAGATTAATTATCACCTATCTACGGTGATCCTATGCTATCATAAACCTAGTTCAAAAACGTCAACAACTTACGAGAGACTCTCTCTCTCTCTCTCTCTCTCTCTCTCCTGTGCACTTATTATTCCCATCTGATGGTGAGGTCTGCCTCCCTGGTATTTTGTCTCCACTTCGCTCTGTTCGACGTACCGTATTCGGTCACGTTGCAGGATCTAATATCTTTTTTGACCACATCTGCCCATTTGGTTTTAGGTCGCCCTCTGGGTCTGGATCCTGTAATGTTCAGATTGGTACATTTCCAATGTACTCTGGAGGCCTTTCTTCCTTACGAGAGACTTATATCGATTAAAATATGATTTCTTCTAATACCAGTTATGTTTAATAACATACTAACAGACCCGCGCGTTACAACGTAGCAGTATAAATGTCATTGACATGAATTTCTTAGGAATTATACATATTTAATAGTTTTGTGTTTGTAATTCGATACTGTAACGTTTCAAGTAGCATTTCTAATTTGCGTTTTCTGTTTACTGACGAGATTTGTCTGTGGTTTAATTTCGGTAGATAATTTTAATTGAATAATCTTGTTTTATGGGATATTTTACGTGTAATCGTGTTTACTAGTGTTAAATATCTTATGAATTCCCTGATTATTTCGTATCAGTCTTTATCCCGCAGCTTTGCTTCGAGATCATATCGACGCTTTGCGGTCTATTTAATTTACGCGACATTTTTGAAAAGTTACAGGAGAGCAGTTTAATTTTGTTTTTCGGGAAAAAAATTACTATAAAAATCTATGGCGTGAATTTTAGTAGAATTAATATATCAATTGTGTGTTGGGACCGAAATTCGGCGAAAAGTTGGTGTACTGGTTACACCTCTGCCTACCCCTTCGGGGATTACAGGCGTGAGTGTAATGTATATGTATGTACTTGTGTAAGCACGTACTGCATCTTTATGACTTATTTTCATGCATCTTCTAAAATAAATGTGCCCTGAAAAAAGAGCCATGTTTTACCCATTTGATTATAGCGCCAAAAAAATGCACATAAAAAATTAAACTAGGCTCAAAAGATGCAGAAAAATTAGCTTATTCCGAATATGTATATAACTTCTCAAGAAAAGTCGCTTAAATCACATAAAATATTCGTCGATATAAAAGATTCCGACGAATTGAGAACCTCCTCTTTTTTTGAAGTCGGTTAAAAAGACTTTTCAATTCCTTTCATCTCATTACACTTGACAATAGTTACCTTCTCACCGGCCAATCGTCGGTAAACTAGCGTCCAACCACTCCACTGAACTGATCAATATTTATACACCTATACATTTTAATTAACACCTGCGCTACGATCTCCCGTCGGGAGCCGTTATTTAATTGTCAAATTTACTAAGACCCTCGCTACAATAATAAATACTTCGATATCGAGGTCGTATAAATTTGTCGTATATACGCGTTTATTATATTGATAAATATTTTGGCGCCATTTGGTGCGGCCGGTGAACGGTGACCATTTACCACCGTCCCGCTGTGACCGTTCCAACGAAGTCTACATTTCTAATATTAATTGACAGTTATTGATATTTTTATGTGCAAGTGAAGTTTTTTTTGTGATGTCTGAAGCTATTGTCGTATTATTGACGCAGCTTATTGTTGAGCTAATGCGATATGAAAAAATATTTGTGTCGTTACTTACGTAATTTGTATTGACATGTGTCAAATATAATGGTTGGAATAAGTTGTGTTCATTCAAGCATAGTTTATTGTGTTTTTTTTATTTTTGAATTTTGAAACGACTTTCATATTTTACTAGCTGTTGCTCGCGGCTCCGCCTGCGTGGAGGTTATATTCGGGAGCAGAAGTATACAATCCAATTAGTTGTCTTCTGCACTGAGGCACCTGTAGCGATTCTCCAGCCTCTCAGGTGGTGTGCCTGAATCTTGAGATTGCATATAAAGAATATCTCATAAGTTTAACCTCACTTTGCCCCTTTTAGGGATGATTTTTCAAAAACGTTGAAACACGTATTCCTTTATTTCCTACCAAAAGCCTAAATATGAATTTACAGATCCCTAAGATGAGGAATTATGGATTTCCCATACAAATTTTGAACTCCTATTTGACCCCTTTCAAGGTTGTTTTTTGAGAAAAAAGATAGCCTATGTCCTTCTCCAGGATATAATATATTCCCTCACCAAATTTCATTACAGTCCGTTCAGCCGTTTAGTCGTGAAGAGGTAACAAACAAACAGAGTTACTTTCGAATTTATAGTATTAGTATGGATAACAGAAATTACATATTTATTTCTTGCGTGACGTTCACAATATGTTATCATTGTTTCCTTCAACGACTTTATAACTTCTATAGTTTAATAACTTTTTTTTATCCTGGCACGGCAAAGTGTCCACACTGCACTTGATGGTAAGTGCAGTGCCGTCCAATTAGAGTATCGAATAGCGAGAAACAATCTATCAGCCGCTACTCAACACAATAATGCCGGCATGTCTCTTCACATTACGCCATGGTCTATTGTCAGAGTACACAGAAGGCCGCAAAACAGCCAAACAGCGTATACCAACTCTAGACCCCCGACAAAAAAACGTAATGAAAGACAGTATAAATCTCAAAACTTGTTCAGCGTGAGCATCGTAAACAGCAATAGGTGCTATTGAACCGATGCGTTCATGCGACCCTGTTATTAGGTACGCAAAAAAAAGCGGTTGCAGAAACCAGTCCGGGCACACCCACGCATAGCTATAGCTCATCCGACCACTACATCTTGCGATTGTTTATTTATTGCCCGATTATATTCACCAATAGAGCTGCATTTATGAACTGTTTTAATTCTATATAAAATACGTGGTGTGAAGTTTCGTTCAAGAGTTGCCGCGTCTGCTTCAACCGTCTTTATTTTTAGTTTTTTTTATTCTGGCACGGCAAGGTGCCACATCGCACCTGATGGTAAGCGCAGTGCGGTCCAATTAGAGTATCGAGTAGCGAGAGACGATCTTTTCCCCGCTACTCAATACAATCATACCGGCCTGCTTCTTCACACTACGCCATGGACAAGAAGGTGAAGAAGCGATGAGAAGATGTTAATATATTTGATCAAGTAAATCAATGAAGAGTAAAATGGCCAGTATTATTTTTATGCGGTAAAGTGACCACACTGTACCTGATGGTAAGCCCAATACAGACCAGTATTAAGTAGTGTCAGACACCTATTCCTCGCTACTCGACACAATCAAGCTGCCAGAAAAGTAGCAGCAGCATATTAGAGCTCTAAAACCAAGTCTTGGGTAAATTGTCAAGTTGCTTATTCAATATTTATGTGACCTTTCATTACCGAACTATATAACTTCCAAGAGGTTGAAATTTATGCCCGATATGATGGTCTTCATCATTGTATGGAAATAAGCTCGAAGTATCTATAGGTAATATTTGCACTTTAAGGTCTTTCGTTTACATTGTAGCTAGACCTCTCACTCTTTGGGAAGTAAAAAGAGGGTACGATACATTTTCAACTTTCTTAACTAGAGCGTCTCGAGTGTGCGAAACCTCAGCTGCTGTTTGTGGAGTGGTCAGAGTTCAAATCGCTAAGCTCATTGACGTGTGGTACAGATTTAAAGTACAGGTGTTTGTAAAGCAACATAAAAATGTTTTCAAAATCTAAACTAGGACATTTAAAGACTCGTCATATACCGTTATGCAAGTTAATCTAAACAAAAGTCATTCAAACTAGCGGCGAACACACAGAACACTAGCGTCCATTAAACGACCACGTAGATGAACGATAGCCGTAACTAACCTGCGGAATTGCAAAACATATCATGCGTTTCAATGATTACGCCTAATTGTGGCTTTAAAAAATGTATGTCTCAGATTATCAGGTTTGATTTATGTGTGTGCGTGTGTCATTTACGCAAATAATGCTTATCTTACAGTAGCCGTATGTGGTCGGGCTAGCAGGTTGTTTGGCGAAATTGCAAGATTTCTGGTAAAGAAACTGAAGAAGACTACTGACGGATGTCGTTTT
Source organism: Laothoe populi (assembly GCA_905220505.1). Lineage (NCBI taxonomy): Eukaryota > Metazoa > Arthropoda > Insecta > Lepidoptera > Sphingidae > Laothoe > Laothoe populi. Next base: position 15,895,782 of record HG992156.1, read on the forward strand.
GTAGCGAGTGAAATTATCACTAAATCTTTCACAACGGATCAAAAATAAATATATTTATTATTAATATAAATAAATATCGGGTGTGTTTGTGATTCTCAAACAACTCTAACCAATAACATTAAAATATATCAATGACTAGATGTTGCTCGCGGCTCCGCCCGCGTGTAGGTTATTTTTGGGAAGGAAAGGTTTACAATCCACGGAGGCATCTTAAGCTATTACACCTTTCTATATTTTGCTATCTCATAGGATGCGTGCAATTTTCCGGGATAAAAGTGGCTTATGTAATTTTTGATCCCTAAACTACCACTATGCAAAAACTCATGTCGATCCCTTGCTCTCTGAAAAACTAAACTATCCCACGGGAACTGTAAATTTTTCCGGGATAATAAGTAGCCTATATGCTATTCCAGACTATAATCTATCTTTGTGCCAAATTTCAACCAGATCCGTCCAGCCTTTGTAGCGTGATTGAGTAACAAACATCCATCCATCTATCCATCCATCCAAACTTTCGCATTTATAATATTGGTAGGATTATAGATTGATAACAATATGTTCTAGTATGAAAAATGACTTTCTTGTCGTGCCTCTCCACTACTGAAGGTTGGCGGTCAGTTTTTTGAATTTTTCTCGGTCTAGTGCAAGTCTGAATAGCTCTTCAACAGACTCGATGCCAGTCCACTCTCTGATGTTACGGAGCCAAGACATTTTTCTTCTACCGACTTTCCTTTTGCCTGCAATCTTGCCCATCATAATGGTTTGTAGTAGCCTATATTTGTCATGCCTGAGAACATGCCCCAGATATGCCACTTTCCGCTGCTTAAAAAATGACTTAGCAAAGTTCAAAATAATAATGCATAGTTAAATTATTATTTATTACTGTTATTCACTCAAGTATCACATACATAGTCTTGACCCTACACTTGGTCAAACCTGTATTATGGGTATTAAGAACTTCGACACAACCCGTTTTGGAACTTAATTTTTTTTAAATAATTAGATCTTTTATGGTTATTTCCTTATTAGTATAAGTAAAGTATAAAGTAGCTGGGAAACGGGGTGTGGGCTGAAGAAAAAAGTCGTGGCTCAGGAATATTCGGGAGTGGACTGAAATCAAGAGTGCTGCAGAGTTGTTCCGCCTTGCAAGGAACAGAGATAAATATACGGAGTTGATGGCCAACTTTCAGTAATTGGAGAGGCACCTGAATAAGAAGAATTTCCTTATTATCGATATTTAAAATATTTGATCAAATATTGTTGGTGAAATTAATAAACTGCCAGAGATAAGCATTTTTAAGGAATGCAATGTTCACTTTAATGAGTTCATATCGATGTTGACTACAGAAAGTCATTTTCTAGAAGACTTCAGTCGGGTTCATAGATATTAGCTTAAACACTAACAAAGCAACTTATCACACACGACTACCATCACCAAACAAGTCGTACGTCATTAATACAGCACCTACCCAAAAATATATTGTCCGATAGTAGCTTGTACTATGTATATGAAAGGGTCCGATAATGACTCCCCGCGGTGTAGGACTTGGCGCACGGAGTTATGGGACCTTGGTGTGTGTACAGTAGTGTTCACTTGATAGAATATTCGAGAACACAGCTATGTTACTAGAAATTGGGTTCCATGAGAAAATTATTGTGCGATTAAACGGGCATGAATGGAAGGTTTGAAAGCGTCAATTCTAATTAAGTTTATCTATGTCAAATTCAATGCCTTACTAAACTAGTGAACGAAATCCATAAACTTATCAATTCGATAAACTTAATAGCCGAGTGTTGTACAATGACATCACATACAATTTGAAAGACGACTTGTTTTCATTTATCTTTAGATTATATTCGAAACGATACACAAGATAAAAAAAACATTACCGTATGATCTTATCAAGAATTAGTATATTGAATGTGAAACGTTTTCCACTCGTTCAGACAAAATATCTTATGCATTCCTACACACACACACACTCACGCCTGTAATCCCCGAAGGGGTAGGCAGAGGTGTAACCAGTACACCCACTATTCGCCGAATTTATTCCAGCCCACAATGTGATAGGGGGCGAGACTAACGCCATACCGGGTACAGATTCCAGACTCCGGGATGATACTGAGAATTTCTAGATAGAAAACCCAATATCACTTTACCCGACCCAGGGATTGAACCCGAGACCTCAGCACAGCAGTCGTAACGAATGCGCAATTACAACTGCGCCACTGAGGCAGTCTTATGCATTCATAGATTTCACAAATCGGAAATGTTCAGAGCACGTTTGAATATCCGGGAGCTGGCTACTGATTATTGTAAGGCTGTGGTTATTACATATGGAGCTGCGTCTAGTTTTCTATAAAGTCTTGTTTACAATAAAGTTGCACAGCGGGATGTTTAACGCTAATACCGTTTAAGTATTGTCTGGTTCTATGCAGTGATTTGTTATGGTATATATATTTTTTCTAATAAGTCTTGTAGTGTTATAATTCGGTTAAAGTGGAAGCATTACTTTCTTCTTATTAGCACCAAATATATAGAAGATAACTGCTACGATTTCTAATATGAAATCAGAAATACGACTTTGTTCATAATAATGATTAAATTAATTTCAGTTTGAGATCATGCTTACAAATGCATTAATTGATATTACCTTAGTTTAGACTTCGTTTTCCTTTTCCCTGCGCTTTACTCGTACCATTATAAACAGTGCCTTACAAGACTAGAACCCAATAAAACAAATGCAATAAGACCCTAAGTGGGTAATACGCGAGGCTGCCACGATAGCTCCCCGTTTCTGTCTAGTTGTTGCAATATCTATTAAGGATAATTTGCATGCGTCTATCCACGCTGCGTAATATGTTAACGTATGGGTTTGCTGGCTTTTCGTAAACCTGGTACCTTCAATAAGTTTGTTATTATATAACGGCCGTACTCAATATCCTCTTTTTTTTTGTTTTGCCCGATTAAAGATAGAAAAATCTAGCTCAAAAATGTTTGTCCCAATAAACTGAAACGAGCACAAGTAAGAGTAAGTGCATATTAAATTTTACATGTTTTCTTTATTGGATCGTCGAACTCTGACTATTCCAGTTTTATAACATAAATATCCTGTTTCATCATTCATATGATACAGAATCTTTTCGGAATCAGGGTAAGCCGTAAACCTCTCTTTATTCTGCTTTTCTTAGGAGATACCATAATCAAGAATATTCGGACGATAGTTTTTTTGATTGTTGTGTTTATTTTTTCTAGCTGATTACCGCGGCTTCGCCCGCGTGGTAGTTATTTTGAACGAAGTGAAATGGAGTCCATCTTTCTATATGGGAATATATAGGAACCGTGCATTTTTCCGGGATAAAAAGTAGCCTATGTCATTGCCTGATCCAAGAAATACCTCTACGCAATAATCTATCCCGGGAACCTTAATTTTTTCCGGAATAATCAGTAGTTTTTATTAAACAACCTTAATTTCTTGTTGAATTTTACTATTAAAATGATCGAAACATGAACAAGAATGTAAATAACCGATAATCCTTTCATATTGCAACTGACGTTAAATGCCAGGCCCTTTACTGTCGCATAATATAAGCACTTAACCACATAATCACGTTGGTAGTGCTCGAAGTTCCCAAGCCGGGATGAGCGTTTATTTAAAATTTTATAACCGCATTATCGGCGGAGATAAAAATGTTGTTAAACTACGGACGGCGCCTGCCAAACTATGCTGTAATTCGCCTGTTTATCTCCATAATGTACAGGGTTGCTGGGTTGACATTATGGAAATTGATTCTGTTATAGTGATTTTGCTTTTAGTATTAGTCTAGGATCTTGTATAAAGACTAAATATGTATTATGAGGAAGAATGAATGGCTGTGGCAAACGGTAAGAATTTCTTAAAGATGCCGGCGCTAGCTTAGAATATCAATATAATAAGTTAAGAAAATTGCTTATCAACATAATGTGTTTATCACATATCAAATTATAGGATATATTAATCCATACAACATTTTCGAAAAGCTTCTGCCTCCTGTGACAATTTTCAATATGAAAGATCGGGAACGGACACCAAGAATCTGCAACCAAGAATTAAGATTTGTACAGTCTTTGTAATGCATTGTAGTAGTAGAGCATACTCATTTCTAGATTATTTTTATGTCTTTAACATTAAACATACACTAAATATTAACTTTATTGTTACTTAATATACACAGTCAGGTCATAAGTATTGTCACACAGTAAAAACTTTTATTTTAGAATGCTGGCCACAAAAAAGTTTATTGAATTCGAATTTCAAATTGTTCATGAAAATAAAAATGTATACTTTTTAGAATTTTACTCATTTTTAAATATGGAGTGGACGCTTAAAGAAGACCGTGTTGCAGTAATTGCGTTGCATCGTTGCAGTTACGCGCCAATTCAAATTTTTGACATACTGAAAAATTTGAATATAACCAAAAGATTCGTTTATCGTACCATCAAACGATACAATGAAGACTCTAGTGTAGATGACAGGTCAAGAAGTGGTCGCCCTCGGTCTGTTAGGACTCCAGCAGTGATAAAAGCTGTGAAGGCGCGAATTCGAAGAAATCCCAAACGTAAGCAGAAACTGTTGGCCCTTCAGATGGGGTTAAGCAGAACCACGGTGAAAAGAGTGTTAAATGAAGACTTAGGGCTTCGGGCATATCGAAGAAAAACAGGACATCGTTTGAATGCTCGTCTAATGGACCTGAGACTGAAGAGATGCCGCGCTTTGTTGAAGCGGTACGCGGGAAAAAAATATCGGGAAATTCTTTTTTCAGATGAAAAAAATTTTACCGTAGAAGAGAGCTACAACAAACAAAATGATAAGGTGTACGCACACATTAGTGAAGAAGCGAGCAACCGTATTCCGCGTGTCCAACGAGGTCATTTTCCATCCTCGCTCATGGTATGGTTGGGAGTTTCTTATTGGGGCTTAACAGAGGTACATTTTTGTGAGAAAGGTGTAAAAACGAATGCAGTTGTGTATCAAAATACAGTCCTGACGAACCTTGTGGAACCTGTTTCTCATACCATGTTCAATAACAGGCACTGGGTATTCCAACAAGATTCGGCGCCAGCTCATAGAGCGAAGAGCACACAAGACCGGCTGGCGGCGCGTGAAATCGACTTCATCCGGCACGAAGACTGGCCCTCCTCCAGTCCAGATTTGAATCCGTTAGATTACAAGATATGGCAACACTTGGAGGAAAAGGCGTGCTCAAAGCCTCATCCCAATTTGGAGTCACTCAAGACATCCTTGATTAAGGCAGCCGCCGATATTGACATGGACCTCGTTCGTGCTGCGATAGACAACTGGCCGCGCAGATTGAAGGCCTTATTCAAAATCATGGAGGTCATTTTGAATAAACTTTAGTGTCATAAGAATCTATGTTTTGTTAAGTTCATTTTGGTATATAAATGGTTACATAATGAATAAACTTGTTTCAATTATTTTATATTAAACATGTGACAGAATTTATGACCTGACTAGGTATAACCTTCTTCAATAAAGAGGGTACAAAAAAAATCCAATCCCATTGGAAGTTCTAGAGATTTGCTTTAAAAAATTAAACTTTAGCTTAATAATATGAGCATAGATTAACATTTTCTGACTCAAATGTGAGGTTCAAGAGATGTTACCCCTTACTCTCAGCTGCTACAACCCTGCACCCAATCTGCTACTCGATTATGCAAATGGCACTATTTCAGATGTGCTAGCCATACGCCATGCGGTATCCACTAATGGCTTATTATGTTCCTGTTTACTGTTACGTTCAGTTGCATATATCATTCGGAATTTCGGTAAAAACCCCGCAAAAGGTTGTCTATTTTTGTTGACCATGTAAGTAATGTGGTATGGAGTGCAGGACGCAAATAATATCATTCGAATCTTAAACCTCACAATTCATGGTACAGCTTGTCGACCACAAAGGAGGAATTGTAACCAACTTACATTGTACCAATTTGGTGAGATCAGGGTGCCTTTGCCTAATAAGGCTGATTAAGAAGTACAGTAAATGCACTATGTGAGGATATTCCAAATATCAACGACAATTAATAGAAATAAAAATACCAGTTCATCGAGCAATTGTATTTTTTGTTCTTGATATACAAGTCTGGATAATCCAGCTGGGAAATGTAGATTCTAATAGTTAATTACTCTGCTACGTGTATAAGATTTGTAACGCTCGAGACAAAATTTCTCAAAATCTTGGCTTAATTATAAAGGTAATAATAATTCAAAGCCCTCTGTCCCAGAATCTCAAATTGCCGCGGGAAAATTGTACTTACATCTTTCATATCTAAATGTAAATTACACATCATAAGTGGGTTTGCATGTACAGATATCAAGTGAAGCAACAAGAAGGCAAGAAAATTGCGAGTAAGTAGGCCGCATCGCCACAAATAAGTCTAATCAGGTTCCTGCGTGACTCAAGAACTCATAAGAATATATGAAGAGGTCCTAACGAGAGAGAGACATTGATAGAAAAATAGGCTTTTAGTTGTCTGTTCTTGGCATTATTACATTTTGGTATAAAGAAAATGTGAAATAGGCGTCTTAGTTAGTAGTTCAATTGAGGTAAGGTTTAGAATGCCTTTTTAACTGACTTCAATAAAAGGAGGAGGTTCTCAATTCGTCGGAACCTTTTATTTATGTATGTTCCCCAATTCCTCGAAGACGCCTGGACCGATTCGAGAAATTCTTTTTTTGTTTAAAAGGGTGTACTTCCCAGGTGGTCCCATTGGCACCAAGTCAGGATCTGATGATTGGATCTCAGAAAAATCGAGAGTAACTCTCAAATTGTATAGGGACGCATAATTTGTTTTTTTATTGAAGTATGTGTACTTTTTATGAATTAAAAAACTTTTTTAGTAAAAACGAATTGTATTGTAGGTATAACGTATTTTCTTATAGTTAAGTTCGGATCAATGAAGGAAGACAAGTTTTACAATAGTTATCTTAGATGTAGGCTTTAAGGTACGCGACTGGTACAGGAGACGGCGACGCGCAACACGAGTAGGCAACATCTCCGCTATATATGTGGTTGTATAAAAAGTGTCGACCATTATAGTCTTTTGTCTTGGTCACATACCTAAGAAAGAAAGAAAGAGTGTATTTGGTAAAAATACAAAAAAAAACAAAAAATACAAAAATTGAATTGTTTACCTCAAAATGAAGCTACATTATTGCATATACAGCGAACGTGACGCTGTTAAAATCAATATTGTACTTCAAAATATGTAATGTAAAAAGCCATCTAATGTCTATACCATTCCAATTATTTTAATTAACACGTATTTTGCAAAAAAAAATTAAGGCACAAATATACTAAAAATCTCCAAGTAACAATCCCTAAAGCCCAGTATAAAACTATTTAAAGGCAAAACACTGATCTTTAAACATGTCTCCTTATAAATTATTCACGCTATTACGTTAAACCTCAAGCAAAACTTCAAGAGGCTTTGAAAAACATTCATCTACAGGACTCTTACTTTGTAAACAAAATTATAATAAAAGGTCGGTTAGACATTGTGCGAGAACTATTTATAAGTAATCCAACTCTGCGGGCATTCCGGCTCCTTTCAATGCAAAGTGCTGTTTGTACGCACGCTTTGGTATTGTAAGATGGTGGCTAGTCTTTGAGAATAGGGTGTGGATCATGGAGGATTTTAGGCAGGGTTTTGATATCATAAACATTCTCAGATGAAAATAAGACTGTCTTCGAGGAGTAAAACTAACATGCTAAGGCGGCAAGGCATTGAAGGGTTTCCAGTTTTCAGTATCTCGCGGCGTTTCTTGTCGTTGGATGAGGATCAAGATTATTGTTACCAGGTTTTAGCGAAAAAGGATTATCTCAAAAAAAGCCAGTTATACAAGCATCATTAGTATTTTAACATATTTTTTCGAAGTTTGAACACGGATAACGTGCATTAAGTTTTCCATGTATGGAAGGGAATATGTTGGTTTTCCTTGATCCGTTCCAAATGTGGTTGCATACCATTTGGACAAGATTTATATCTAACGTTTTTGTTTGTGTTTTTTATGTGTCATCACTATTCTGTTCCACCTAAGTCACAGACAAATATTAAACATCCTTTTTATATTAACTGCCAGTTAATTGTTCATTCATCCAGTCATTGAGTATATGGCCGAAAAGTAAATTATGGTTGATTAACAAAAATGAAATCTTCAACGTGGCATGGATTTTGTTCAAAAATATTATCAGATCTTCGACGGATATGGCTACCTCACTGCTGCAGTTTATTAATTTTCCGAAGTAAATCAGCATATTTTCTCTATAAGGTCCAGATATTTGGTCCCCTTTTGCACAATATCCTCGTTGATGCTGTCGTTTGGTCGCATCAGGACCGTGATGGCGGCAACCTTCGGCCGGTTATCCGTACATTTGCATAATGGGGCCGCGCGCCTTCTCCCGTCGACTACCTTACACTACGCTCAAATTATACAATAAGTTCACGCGACAATACCACTCTTCAACGCGTTACAAGATCCTGCAGCCAAAAAAATATAAAATATGGCGTGGTGGTCTACTACCTACGTATGCTAGCTTTATACATGTATTTGACTCTTTGTTCTATATTTCAAATATAAGAAATAAATCAAAATATGTAGAAGAAACTAAACTTGGAGTATAAATCGAACAAAACTGAACAAGACTGCTCGGTTAGTTGATAGGTTTTGACGACAGTAATGATGAAGATGATGAGTGCTTAAGAATATTTTATAATATAAAGAAAAAATATACAACAGACAGTGCAACTAATGAAAAAGGTTAAAGAAAAGGACAGCTAGCAGACACAAAGATGGATTGAATATATTATAAAAGACGTTTGAACAATGTAGCAAATACTGCGATGACAGCTGATACGAAGAAATAAAGTAAAAGACAAAGTATTCCAATTTTACATTGTAGTAAGAGAAATGATGGAACAGAGTCAAGTCTCATCTCAAATGGGAAAGTCTTGTTTATCATAACAGAGTTGCCATATCATTAATAACTCTAGGTATTGTAATTTATGGTAAGTGTGTACACATTATACTTGTATAAATACTAGATACTTCAAGGCAAGCCATTACTTCCCATATTTGGTTCTATCACAAATACGTCAAACAGATGTTAGATGTTAGGTTAAGTTCATAAACTTATAAACATAATCGACATTGCTTTTGAAGATTCGTGATAAGATTTACACTTCTTCCCGATTCCACCAAAGTTTCCATAAACTAACAAGTTGTGTCCTCTACTCATGTTTCGGGATCCTTTAAGTTTAAGAAATTTAGAGAAATCAGGGATAGTCAAGACACACTTTTAAGTAAGAGATTCAAGTCTATCGTATTACTGGCTCATTAGCTTGTTTAATACGCTTGGAATAATATTCGAAAACCAGTTTCATATTCTACTAAAACAAACAAATATCTTCATACAAATAGTTAAACAATAATTTTAAAAACATACGGCCCGCATACAGTTCTAAACCCCGACGTATGATAATGAGGTTCTATTCTGTTCCAAGTAAGTAAAGTAATTATGCGGACATTGGGTCTGTGATGTGAGCTGAATGCCGCGTCCATTCTGGATACACCTGACGGGTAAGCAGGGTCCGTTCACAACACGGCATCTTGCACTGACGTGTGGTGTTTGAGAAGGCATACGGCGTGAGCGATTAACGACAATTCTATTATAGAACCTGAACTATTTTTTTAATGTCTAGTAGAATCGTTTATTTAATAAATTTTTGATCGATTTCTTGCTCCAATTTATTATTTTGCGTGTGTTATTTCTAAAACAATAGAAGAATCTAGTGTTGCAGCTGCAACATACAGCATAAAATAATGAATAAAACATAAAGAGTAAGCCTATGTTCCTTTTTATTTATTGTCTGTGTAAATGACAGCTAGTGTTTTCAATTTGCAGTTATTCATTCTGTCCTTTGTGCAGTCAATCGTGTTAAGACATACATATTACAATATTATTTTTGAAGGGCATAAATAGCTTTTTACACTTACAAGAGGTATTGTTAAAAATAACATAACCATGTCAATGCTCATATCTAGAGCGACTAGAGTCATGACATTTTGGATCTTTCTGAGACACTAGTGAGATGACATTGTCCGGATCAACGCACGCACCCCACATATTGGCTACGGTGCTAATTTGATGTAGGCAGTTACATATACATATACACTCACACCTGTAATGCTCGAAGGGGTAGGCAGAGGTGTAACCAGTACACCCACTTTTCGCCGAATTTATGTAGGTCCCATTATGTGATAAGCGGCGAGCCTATCGCCATACCGGGCACAAATTCCAAACTCCGGGCTAATACTGAGAAATTCTAGATAGAAAAACTCAACATCACTACCCGACCCGAGGATCGAACCCGAGACGAGCACGGGAGTCGTAACGCATGTGTTACAACTGCGCCACCGAGGCAGTGTAGCCAGTTGTCGCTCATACTTTAAGCCCCAAATCCATATTCCAACGATGTCGGCTCGGCACAATGGCTACAAGCGTTGAGTGATGTGTCCCGCATTGGGCTCATGTCTCCACCACATTGACTCCGATGTGCTGACCGGAAAATTGTATTTGACTTGTGCATAATAGGCCGGGGTTTTTGTTGTACAATGTTGGAGTGAATCCTAAAATTTGTGTATGCTCTTGTGGATATTTTTATTACTACTCGATTTCAAAATCAATTTTTGATCTATCACTGTACTTGAGGCAATTTAAAAACAAAACGGAGCTCTGGTTAAATAATAAATATCTTTTGACAGTCACAATCTTCATTTACACTGCTGTGCCAGTTCAATATAGTTGTTATTTTGTCCTCTCGCCTGCCAGACCGTGCTTGCAATTTCTATGTTCCTGAGCCATTCATTTCCCAGGAACTTCATGTTTTGGTTTTCTACCTGTCGTAAACGTTTTTTATAGATCACTACTTGTCCAAATTGTGTTCTAGGAAGCCATATTCTGTACTTTCTACACATGGTGCCTTATGCATGCAGATCATTACAAATGTACCGCTTTCTAGCGGCAGTACGCTTCATAACTGGAATAGACGATTGCGAAAAAACAACAGTGAACAGATGCCCTACTCCGACTGATTCACGAAACGAAAACGAAATTTCTCATTAGATTTTGTATTTTGTACGTGTTCGTACACAATAGCATGGCTCACTGTCCATAGTATATGCGCAGCGCTAGCAGATCAATGTAGCAATTATTTTGATTGGATTATCAAGAGTATTGATTTGTAGTGTACTATTGTTGTCTGAATGCGAGGGCGTAGGTAAATCTTATCGGTGTTTAATGCTAATGTTCTCTAAAATCATGTCAGGATTTATCTTACGCACAAACGTTGACGATAAACAATCAAGTTCTGTGTATTGTTTATCGAAATATTTGGCTATACCTAAATTTCACGTGTCTTGCTTCACTTAATAATTTTAAGTCACTTCAAAACTTCGGCATATTTTAAATGTCCCGAAAACTGCTGACAATGCTTATATCCAGGAAAAAACTTAACAATCAAATAATATAACCTCGAGCCTGTTTGTAAGTCGAGTATAGTGCCAATGCGTAACAAAATCATCTGGGTGATCCAAGGACGATTGCGCCTTCTGTACAGTCTCGGCAATGTAAGTCATACAGTTGTAGCCAGTTTCCCACACTGTCACAGTTATGTAACACTTATGTTAAGCCACAGTAATCTTGAATATCATATTACATCATTTAAAATGTCCCTGCGATGTGCGGTTACATGGTTTTGTCATTAGTTTATTGTGTTTCGTTTTACGCAATTCGTATGATGAATTGAATGTCCAGTACAGTGGCGAATAAACAGATGGTCGATTTGATATATGAAGGAGTACGCTTAAGAGTATCTTTGAAATTACATTAACTTTGGTGACGTATAAAATATTTCACGAATTTGAAAATTTATGACCTTAAAATGTTATATTCAACTTTGATAATAATTAAACTGTTTAATTACAACTCTATCTTGTTAATATGTATTTCTAAACTACAACCACTTAGTTTATAATACACATAAATTAAATCTAATATTTGCTTTAACCGTCCAATTATATAAAATTAATTAACTTAAATCAATATTATTACATTAACGAAACAGAAACTGCAAACTCAAATAGGTAAAATAAATTGGTTTAGATTAGATTCTACTGCGTCCTAGTGATTGCTAGTTAATTAACAATTTTCCAGCTGTTTCCGTTAAATATTGCTTGTAAAATAGTGCTTAACTCGGATAATTTGTTAACTTAATCCGAAGATAAAATTATTATAGTTATATATCAGCCCCCAATTAATTATTAATTTATATTTTAACCTTTAGTTAATATCTCCATTGATCTGGTCTCCTTGGTTGTAATATGTATCGACTATCGACAATGAATCTGAAAGTTCGATGCTTCGTTTACCGTTTGTGGGAGGTTGTCAATTTACCTTTTTTTTGTAACGAAATCTAAACTGGTACCACAGATTCACAATTAATATTAATAAATATATATTTAAGATTATGATTGTGATACAGATAAATTCTTTTCCAAATAATATGAGTTCAAACCAGTATCTCTTTGAACATGAGTTCATGTTCAAAAAGATACTGGTACGTCTTTATTTTATCTTTATTAAACTTTTTTTTATCCTGGCACGGCAGTGCAGTCCAATAAGAGTATCGAGTGGCGAGAGACAATCTATCCCCCGCTACTCAACACAATCATGCCGGCCTGCTTCTTCGCACTACGCCATGGACAAGAAAGTGATGAAGCGGTCGAGGGTCTAGTGTCAGGGTACTCATAAAACGGCCATATATCTATTTGATTGACTTAGATGCGTGAGACTGAGAAAAATCGTGTCATTGTTGATCTTGGCTTACATGAGTTACAGTGGCGGATGTGTGTCCATCTTTATTCATCATCATCAGTCTTATATCCATCTTAGAACTAATTTGACGACCAATATTATATTTGTACCTACCAGGACCAGTGTAGCATTTGCCAGTGTCAAGATACAAAAATCAACCCCTGTTTGTAGTTAATATTTCGCTGACACCAGTAAAACTGCCAAGTCATCTCAAGCTAACCCGGGGACAAAACTAATTATACAGGTGGAACAGCTGGGACAGTATGGTGTTATTCACCACTCCCTCGCAGTCGGAATGCCCGTCGTAAATCAACGACACACGGTTATGATAGAATTATTGGATTAAATACTGGTCTACGGAGCGTGGACAAAGACATCGTGAGAGTTTGCCCTGGGCGCCGGGTTACAGCACTAATATTCTAACATAACAAACCTTAATGTACTGGAATAAATGTTACAATTGCTTGTGCTAAGTGATTGTAAATAGAGTTGGTTATACCGCCCCATATCTGTATGTATTTTGGTTTTATTTGATGTTACATCCCTGCATGGGATGTGTTTTTTGACTTAGCCAAATGTGGTCTAGTAAATTTCATACATTTCACCCAATTATGGGGAAATTTTTTAAACATTTTTGTATTTGTAATGTCGTTGTGAAATATTTTCCCAATATAGAATGATCTATTTGATCTCCTAAAATGTCAACTACAAGAAATATGTTTGTATGTTTGTCCAGTTTATTACCATCTCGCGTATCCCAGTATTATTTGTCCCGTTGATTGCTACGTATTTTATTGCCAAATTAAATTATTCATTCTGAATATTATAAGCATACCTTTATTAAAACAATTCACGATTCGAATAAATTATTATAAACACAGACTATGAATAAAACGTGCCACGGGCCGCGGGTCATGATACGCTGGTCAGTAATACAACCCGGTGTGGCCTTAATATTTCATACATTATACAGTTTCCATCAGTTTTATACCGCGTCGGATAATAAAATTGTGGCGTGGGTGTCGCCCCAATCTGGTTCCAATTTATGAATGGATAATGTTGTATAAGTACAATATTATATACTTCATTCAGAATTAATACATCGTGTTTGCGAATTTCTTAATTTTGTATTATATTTGTTGATTCATGGCCTTTCGCCGATAGACCCGGTCAATTCGTAGTTATTTACATGGAATCATGAATTTCTGTACTAATATCGTAAAGAGGTATTTTATGGGTGAATGTAGGGTTTAATCTATGGAACTACAGGATAAAAAAAATATTGAAAAGGATTCAATGAAAGCATTGATAGAAATCTCCATTATCTCGAAGTTTTCCAAGTTTAAAGGGTTGATTTATAGTATACAGTTCATACCTTTAATGGTCTTGATAAATACCTACTGGGGTAAGTTAACTGTTGTTTGTTCTTATAGAACCCTCACTTCTTTCCCTAATAAGGTGCAGTCGTTTGTTTTCCCGCCCTATCCCGGCTTCCTTAATCGTGATCAAAGCGAAGCAACTATTTTTCTATGTTTTCTATAAATGAAACAGATCCCTTTCACTGCAGTCTGGTCAACCGGCCATTCCGGTGGATCCGGCTATTCCGGCGGATCCGGCAACTCCGAAAGGTCCATCTGGTTAATCCAGGTAGGCGCTTATTTGTATCCGGCCACAGCGGTAGGTCCGTTCATACCGGCAGATCCGTCCACATCGGCAGGTCCACTTCGGTGATTCCGGGCCGGAACCTATACGTGTCCGGCCACTCCGGTAGCTTCGACCTCGCCAACAAGTCAGTCCACTCTAGCGATTCCGAGCCGGCGCCTACACGTGGGCGACACGCTAACGATATGCAACCAATATCGAATCCCAGATAAAGCGCGACTCGTAATTAAAGTGGACGCCAGCGTTTGATTTATTGTGTCGATTCGAACGTGACCGAGGTACTTATGGTAGGGGTGATTGGCACGCTTGGTGTGTTGCCTTTGTGTGTGTTTTATGTAATTGAATGTTTGTGTTTGGGTAAATGCAAAACAAACATTTCAACTATGCTATTTGTTGGAAAAGGGCTACTGCCTTAAAACACAGGCCATATCCTGAACAAGATATAGTTAAATTGGCAGTATTAGCTTAACTGGTAGTGGTACAGGCTAACGAAACGAAAGACTCTCTGACTTTTCTAAGTTACATGCGTATTTGTTAATTATCGCTTGATTTAACGGAAATAGCAAAGTCGTGAGAAAATATGCATACGTGAGAATTCTTCATATAGCCAGCGCGGTGGACTAAGGCCTAACCCCTCTCATTTGTAGAATGGCTCGTGCCCCGGGTTGATTTTGTATTAAAATTGCTAAACATAGGTATTTTCTTTCCCACATGTTATCGCTACTTATAGCTCAACTATGAGTTATTGTAACGTATATTCGCTAGCGACTTCGCTCACCTGTACTTATATTCGTGGTTGAGCTTATAGAACTTAGAAACTAGTTCAGACCTAAGACTGACATTCTTCATTATATATCAAGTTCCGAACTGCGCTGATTACAATGTTGTTCATGTTTGATCAATGTTGAAACATTATTTACCCAAATGAAATTCAATCATAACTACATTGAATTTTACGACGCTGAAAGGGGGGCAAGTTTAACTTTATCCCAAATGCATACTGATGTGTGAATTCTGTGAAATTAGTGGTGTATTGCAAAGCGCCGTGGGCTGCTGTGGGCGACAGCCGTGACCTACGAGTGACAGGTAGCTGATTACTGACATATCTAGCACTGCACCGCTACTGTACCGGTATTAACTCGTTGATTCGTTCTGGACTTAAGATTATAACGTCAAACAAATTTTAAAGGAAAAACCAAAATGCGCATAAACCTTTAAATACAATCAATTACCTAATCATTCGCATCGTAGGAGTTAATGTTTTGTACAATCATGGATAACTTAGTTTTGCGATTTCGTTGATGTCTAAAAACAAAATTTTGAAAATAAATGGAGTCACTATTATATGTATACCTCTGGATATCAGAATTTACTTTAATGTAATTGAGGCATTTCTTGTTTATTCAATTAAGTTTTATTAGTCTGTATTATTGCTATTTTGAGGTAAGTGATGTGCATGTTAATCATTTGCGGATTCAAGTGCTTGTGGCATCTAATGTCCATTTTTATTCACTGCAAAGTGACTGGGATATACACATATTACAACAGTAGGCAGCGGCTTTTCTGTGCCCTGGTATTGCAGAAGTCTATGGGCGGCGGTGACTACTTACCATCAGGTGGCCCGTCTGCTCGTCTGCCTATCGAAGCACTAAAAAAAAAAAAAACCGAATATGTTGTCTGTTACGCCGATCTGAGGTAGCTGGATATACACCGACTGTCGTCGAAAGGCGCCTCGCTAATAAGGGATACTGTAGCAAAATATTCGCCATGTGTATGGTAGTCGCTATACAGTCAGTTTTTATATCCCCAACGAAGTGTTATATAATATTTCTAGTTATTAAACTTCCCGTGTGGGCAGACCCGAAGCGGGTCATGGTCTGCAAGACCATATTATAATAAATATATTTGACAAAAATAACGTTAAGTAGCTATTAAGTTAGGGGTCAGGACTATGAGTGTGGAGGTTTGGTTGTATTATTGATGAATCTGTTCTGTGTTGCAGAAAGATGGTATTAATAACAATACAACGTAAAAGCAGATGATTTATAAATAATCGATCCTGTAATAATACTATATTAATACTAGCCCTGTATCAAACATTGCCCACTACTGGGCATGAGCTTCCTCTACTAAATGAGAGGGGTTAGGTCTTAGTCCACCACCCTGGCCTAATGCGGGTTGGTAGACTTCACATACATTCGAAATTCTTATGAGAATTCTGAGGTTTCCTCACGATGTTTTCCTTCACAGTTAAAACAAGCGATAATTAACAATGAATACACATGTAACTTCAGAAAAGTCAGAGGTGTATGCCATTTGGGTTTCGAACATACGACTTTTGTCTTGATAGTGCATACCACAACAAATTAGGCTATCGCTGCTGTTTATCCTGTAAACCGTATCTTATTTAAGTAATTGGAATTTGAAATTTGTATGGAATCATTCGTTTTATAATATACTAGCTGTTGCTCGCGGCTCCGCCTGCGTGAAGGTTATATTCGGGAGCAGAATTATACAATTCAAGGTGTTGTCTTCTGCACTGAGGCACCTGTAGCGAATGTCCAGCCTCTCAGGTGTTGTGCCTGAATCTTGAGATTGCATCTAAAGAATACCCCATAAGTTTAACCTCACTTTGCCCCTTTTAGGGATGATTTTTCAAAAACATTGAAACACGTATTTCTTTATTTCCTACCAAAAGCCTAAATATGAATTTACAGATCCCTAAGTCGAGGAATTATGGATTTCCCATACAAATTTTGAACTCCTATTTGACCCTGAATCCTATTTAAATGTCTCCTATGTCCTTCTCCAGGATATAATCTATCCCATTACCAAATTTCATTACGATCAATTCAGCCGTTTAGTCGTGAAGAGGTAACAAACAGAGTTACTTTCGCATTTATAGTATTAGTATGGATGAAGTAAATGATAAATGCTAATGAACCATTTTTGCTGTGTCTAAGTATATTTAATGATTAGATAATCGGTTGATACTATATAAAGAGTTTTAAAACTAACAATACATTTTGAAGATCGCGCTACAGAAATGCCAAGAAAATTTTAAATTCAAATTTTTATCTTAACTTGCCGATATCTTTATACGTGGAACTTTCAGGAGTACCTCTGCATGCAACTAAAGAAATGATGAAATAAATACTGCATTTGTGAATACCGTTCTGCCATACGGTCGCGATGTTTTGTTCGCAATAGAATCTGTATATGGACGGTGGTAATGCTCTCAGTGATAATGCTGAGTCGTGAGCAGCGCAATATGGTCCTATATAAATATGGGAAACCGATTATATTGATAAAACAATATGATTTTACAGTACGGGCGTACACAAGGTATAACTGCGATGAGGTCTTTCCCATGGATTACAATACAACTTGCACACTAAACAGTCACAGAAATTGAAGTCTGAAAATAAAAAAATAATAAATACACCCAACAGTCACACACATAGTTCTGACCCCACACTAGGTACAACCTCTATGGTGGGTATCAACAACTACGAGGGACTACGGTCCCACAACACCCAGACTCGAAACAAATATCTGTCTGTCACACAATCATATGTCTCGGTGCGGGAATCGATCCCACGGCCTCTTGTTTCAGAGCCGGTTACTCGCCCGCTGCGCCACGGAGGCTGTCAAAATGAATCGGCATTGTGAGATTGTACGTTGCGCGAATCAAAAAATTTACTTCGTGTTCCAACAAATTCCTGAGAAGTCTCAGGTTCCCAAATATCAATTATTTTTATAGTATCGATCATTAATATTGGTCGGCGCGGCGTCAACATTTTGGAAGACAACCGTTAATTATTTAGGTAGATGTTTTTGACATGTTGCTAATTAGACCGGTTTGAAAAATTAGTGTTTTTGACTAATGATGTTAAATTATGTTAAGATTAATATATATACCGCATCATCGGTGTCATGTGGCAACGTAGATAGGCTGAAAAAGGTCCTGAGTTCAAATTCCAGGTCGAGCAATCAAATATATGTTTTAGAGAGTTCAACTCAAGTTCAACTTTCAACTCTTATATGGAACTTTCCTATTAGGTAGGTATCGACTATGAGATTTAGATGTAACAAAATCTTTAAACACAGTTAGCGTTGATCTAATTTTAAGAAACTCACAACAACCTACCCAGTCTGTGATAATAAAAATAATAACACACTCAACAATCACACACCTAGCCCCGATCCCACACTATCTTGTGTTGTGGCTATCAAGGACTACGAGAGACTTTCGGTCTCACAACACCCAGGCACCGATACAAATATCTGTCTGTCACACAAACATTTGTCCCGGTGTGGGAATCGACCCCACGGCCTCGCGTTTCACAGCGAGCTACTCGCCTACTGCGCCACGGAGGCTGAGGTGTGATAGTGTTGTCCTTTTCATAGGATATCAATAATTTTGAGTCTATACCTACCCAACTATCATTCATGTTCGTACCAATTTCTGCAAGCTCCTATAATCCATTCTATCGCTCTCTATCCATATCAATATACTAATTGAATTTAATTATGGCTTAGAACAGAGAGCACAATTGTTTCGTGACGTTTGGATTGGAGAGAGTGTGAAGGGCATGCAATGCGCATGCGTAGTTTACGCAAGCGACCAACTGGCGCCTTTACTTCATCTACAGACATAGCACGATCACATCTCATTATACGAGATTTCTGAACTGTAAGTTACATAAGCGCTTTACCAGGTTTCTGGTCCTTATTCAGTTTAGAGTTGGTTGATCGGATTTCTCCAAATCCTTGCTAGGGTCGCCCTACCTGCAAATATCTTGCAGCTCCTTGGAAAGTGTTTACAAATAGCAGAAACCCTATGTAGTGTATCCCCGAGTTGTGTTTTAGAACTTTTTGCAGCCCTCATGATTCGATCACGATAGGCGATGGTAGTTTTAGGAAAATCTCAGTACGCAGAAGATAGCTTCAATAGAACAGCAGGCGACTAGCTGGCTGTAAAACGAGAGGCAGTGGATTCGATCCCGTACCCTGTAAAATTTTTGTGTGATCCACAAATATGTGTTTCGGGTCTGGGTGTTATGGGGCTGTAGAACCTCGTAGTTGTTGACACCTACGCAAAAAATTTGACCTTTTGTAGGGTCGGGACTATGTGTGTGTGTAATACGGGCTGGGGGTACTGGTCAATAAAGTCTAGTGGCCAGAAACAAATGGTATCGAGCCTTTAAGTCTAAAGAGAGACATAGCCTCTTTTTGTGTGTTCTACCGTTTGTATAATGGGTTGTGTTCCGAGGAATTTTTTGACATGATGCCCACCGCCACTTTCTACCATCGACAGGGAGTTCATCCTCACACATTGGAATATAAATGGTTGCGCATAGCGCGGTTTCAGAGGAAATTCCTCCCGCGAACGCTCCGAATGTGGAATGAGCACCCTGCCGAGGTTTTCCAAGGTGACTACAGTATGTGGTTCATAAAGAAGGGAGTAAATAGGTTTCTGAAGGATTGGCATCGCGCATGTGATGCTCCTGGTGTTGCAAGCGTCCATAGTTAACCACTTACCATCAGACGGGCCGTAAGCTTGTTTGCCACCGGTGCTATACAAAAAAAAACTATAAGGCATCTACCAAACAATCGTAAAAGGATGCTAATGCGTGCGTAGTTTGCGCAAGTGGGCCGGCGCAATGGCGCCGTCAGCTGATCTATCGGCGCCGGCGCTTGACCGCCTCTCATTATACTACTGCACCTTATCGCTGATGCAAAACCGAATATATTTTGAAGTCACTTTAACCGACTGGACAAAGAGGTTTTTATTATTAGGAGCAATTTTTTGTCAGAGGTCTAGAGTTGGGGTACGATGTTTGAACGTTTTACGGCCTTCTGAGTACTCTGACACTAGATCCTCGACCGCTTCTTCAACTTTTTGCCCATGGCGTAGTGTGAAGAAGCAGGCCGGCACGATTGTGTTCAGTAGCGGGGGATAGTTTGTCTCTCGCTACTCGATACTGTAATTGGCCGGCACTGTGCTTACCATCAGGTGCAGTGTAGCCACATTGCCGTGCCAGGATATAAAAAAAGAAAATAAAGCAGTTTTTAGGTTACCCTTTAGATGTGGTACTGTATTAATTTGGTTAATCATGATACCACAGTAAGATACGGTTATCTTGTATCGTGGGTATCATCTGAGCTACGAGAAACTTTCCATCTCACAACACACAATAAATGCAGATCGCACAAGCATTGATCTCGATATGAGAATTGAACCCGCGTCCTCTGGTCTGGCTAATCACCTACTATGTCACGAAGGCTGACGAGGCACAGATATACAGCGTAATATTTCAAATACGTTTCTTTTTAACGTATATTGCCTACATATTCATTCATTCATACATGAGCAATGTCTACAAAATCAAAATTATAAACTGTAATATAACTTCAAAAACCCAATCCTTATGAATAATCTTACGACTGCTACTAAAAGTTATTACATAGATTGCCAAACTGTACCAACCTCCCCGGCGCCCTTAACTTTGGGAAAGTAAAGTTCCTCTATAAATATATCAGTCCAAGTCTAGATAGAGTGAGGTGGGCGCAAGTGGATTGTGAAAGATACACGCTTTTTCCACAAACGCGTGGGCAGCTAATTATACATCAGGCAATAATTTATATTGGATAATATCGTCAGTTTATTGAACTGTTTGAGTAGTATAATGTCTTATAAATGGACTAAAAAGGTAAATTGCTAAACGGTCTTTTACGGTTGATAGATACGTTGACTTGTAATTTTGTTCTTTTATGACTGTCGTTTGGTTTGCTGAACGATCTGTGAAATTCTTTAGATGTTGTTGTGTATTAACATAATCTTTGAGCAACAAATATACGCATTTTTGTATAAAGTTTATTTCTATTTACGATATGTTACTGATATTTATTTTCTTGTTTCAGGTAAGTACACCTTAAGTTTAATGTGTCAAAACTACAGTCAAAGAGGTAAAAAGCCCTACTACCTTTATGGTTTCGTCGTCAAAGTAAGTTGGCATTAAATTCTGTCTATTATCTTTACTAGTGTATGAAGCGAAAGAAATTTTTGAATCCCAAAATGTAACACTAAATAGATAACAAGAGTCAAGAATTCAGTTACTACATAAAGCGTACATACGTTGAGCAAGAATCAATTTAATAATTCAGCTACAGACCCGGGGGCCAATGCGGGCCGCGTGATTCTAGAGCAGGACTTAGTGTCCGACCGAAACTAGTTTTTACCGAAACCGAAATTTACTTATAACGCAATTATTTTGTATATTTTTTGTTTTTGTTCATAATAACTTGTTGTAAATATATGCTTGTGTTAATGGAAGCAGTTTGATACTTTAATAATTGTTGCTATTAAAAAATATATCTATTTTATTTGGTATATGTTACATAGATATTTAATTTAAAAAATATATCTTATAGAAGCCAATCTTCTTTTCTCCTCTGCTCCTGAGGGCGTCATGAAACGTCACGAACATAGATTCGGCAAGTTTTCTGTCGAAACCAAAACTCTAGTTAGGCGTCAAAACTTCACGAAACCGAAACCAAAAGTTCAGTTAAACACTAGCGCGACGTCGTATGACGTCTCGTAAAATCGAAACAGAACGGGGGAAAGCGTTTACAGGCCTTTCGGGGGACTATACTATTCACGAGCTTAATTCGGGATCAACGCCCGCTTGAATCGTGCGGATTTATAAGGTTTTTTCGGTAGAAATAATAGAACAAATTATTTTATTTCAAACATTATTTAGAAAGCTGCGAGAATTTACTTGTGTATAAAATTTCGTATCGTTACGCTCACATTATCAAAACAACTATAATATACGGTTAATGCTCTTAATAAATTAATAAGTAACTCGTTAATCGTGTATAAACGTAGCACGCCATATGTGTAAGCCAGTGTAATTACACTGTGTTAATTTACAACATACTAAACAGCTTTTGTTCTATGACTTTTCATAGTTCACAATTTTATTTTTTATACCGTACTATTAGTTGTTCTACCTCTGCCTCGGTGGCGCAGTTGTAATTGCGCATGCGTTACGACTGTTGTGCTGAGGTCTCGGATTCGATCCCCGGGTCGGGTAAAGTGATATTGGGTTTTTCTATTTACAAATCCCCAGTATGGCGATAGGCCCGCCCCCTATCACATTATGGGACCGTAACAAATTCGGCTAAAAGTGGTATACTGGTTACACCTTTGGCACCCCTTCGGGGATTACAGGCGTGAGTGTATATGTAGTTGTTCTACGTGACTGCTGCAGTACCAAAATGACGTATTGCATGTATATTTTTATACTGACACACATTTTTTTCAATAAAACATAAATGGACGCGAGAGCATAACAACATTCCTTCCTTCAAAACTTTATATGCGTCTTGTAATCTCTCAAAACATAATTTATTCCAAAAAGATTGTAGGCTCAGTCTTATAGGGCCCAGGAGACCGCTCCCCAGGGTTCGACGTGAAGACACGTTTATGTTTTCAGGGGGAGAGTCACTGTCACTTTTGACAGGGTTGAGTTCCATAAAAGATATCCTAAATACAATTTGGTTAATATAGCCTCAAATTACTAGCTCGATATTCTATGTGACTATCTTATATTATACCTCTTGTGTAATAAGCTTATGTGTTGCATTTGAAGTGTGTAAATCGTGTTTTTTTATGCAAGAAGAGACAGACGGGCCCGTGCTCGTTTATCCTAGTGGTAACTACCACCAGGTAACACCCGTGGGTTACAGATAAACTGAATACCTGTGATACCAGAAGAATTGTCTCTAAGACCGATCAGGAATGCTGGTGGTACGATCTTCATATCCGCCTGGATAGCGACCACCGTACACATGATGTAAAACCCGCCATAGCGGCACACGCAAGTGTGTCGCCCTCCGTGGTCAGCCAATGAAGGTACAGCCGGATTTTGTCGGGGGTGTAGAGTTGGGGTACGATGTTTGGCTATGTTGTGGCCTTCTGAGTACTCTAACACTAGACCCTCGACTGCTTCTTCACCTCTTGCCTCATGGCGCAGTTTGCAGAAGCAGGCCGGCATGATTGTGTTGAGTAGAGAGGGATACATTGTTTCTCGCTACTTGATACTCTAAATGGACGGCACTGCGCTTACCATCAGGTGAAGAGTGGTCACTTTGCCGTGCCAGTATAAAATATAAATAAATAAAAAAAACACGTATGTATGACACGTATGTTGCAGTTAATTATAAAATGTAGCGACTAAGTATGGAATCGGTTCATGCACATACTTCAACGTATCTGAAATACTTATGGTCGTGGTTTTACAATATTTTCTTTGAGGCACGCAGTTCCTATTACTTTTTTGTGTTGTGCAAACCTTATTTTATATGCAGGCCGCTTTGTTTCTCAGAACACGTGTGGGTGTAGGCTTAGGTGCCGTAGGTCTTGTACTTTTTAATATTTATGATGTAATCCCGGGCTCGCGATCGGAACTTTCTCAGAATGAGGATAAATTTTAATGTCTGAATCTAAGTTTGCGGATGAAGAGTTTTTCTAAGGCTTCTTAAGTTAATTAATGAACGTCGGGAAACTTGAGGATTAATTAATCTTTTGTATCTGAGAGGGATACGGTTATGCGCAAGTATGCTTTATGTTATAAAATATATTATGAGTTTGAAATAAATTAAGATAAAAAATACACAAGAAAGGTATTTATTTAATTAGGACTTTGAAATATTGAAATATGCAATCGATTGTGAATAAATAAATAAATAACTTGTTCATAATAATACAAATTTACCTTCTGTTTTCGCGTTTAAAATTGTATACGAAAACAAATACAGAATTCCTTAAGCCGTTGCCAACATTCCAACAAAACAGTGTGTTTAAAATCCCCTGAATTACAATTAATTATAAGGAACAAGCTTTGCTAATTAAATTCTACGGATATGTGTTGCGGTGTTACGCCAGTCTCAAGCTGAGATTAATTCAGGAAGACATACGCAATAATGTGCCTGATTAGAAGCTAGTTTTTCAACATTGGTGTTTGATTACTCAATATTATGGTGCTAATATGCTTTTAAACACATCTTGAATTAAAAACTGATACCAAAGCAAACAATATATAATATAACACCCAACAGTCACACACATAGCCCCGATAGTCTTGTGTTGTACCCACAACACAAGGCTCGTATCATATCAGGGACTACGAGAGACTTTCGGTCTCACAACACCCAGACCCCGGACACAAGTGTCTATCTATCACACAAACATTTGTCCCGGTGGTGGTGTGGTCCACAAATATGTATGTTTTTCTTGGTGTTGTGACACCAAAAGCCTCTCATAGTTATTGATTCCCACGACACAAGACTCGTATTTGAGAGTGAGGACTATGTGTGACTTTTGAGTTTTATTAGTTTTTTTATGTAGGTTTAATTATCAATTTATCAAAACTAACTATAATTATACCCAAAGTTTGTTACTCCTGGCCATAGCATTTAAAAATTATGTTCCTTTCCAAATTTAAAATCTATAATTAAATATCGTGTTAATATTATTTCGAAATAAAACTGCGTCGTCGTGTTTTATTCCACGCATCGTGTGTACACGAGCTGTAAACAAACTAAGACAATATATAAACATTCATTTAAGACGTTTATTCCCGAGCGGCCGTCCGAACGTTCTATTTCACAGAAATTTCAAATCCTTTTCAATACAGCCTTGTGGAACGATGGTTGTCTGTCCTACTTACTTGTATTAAATAAAGAGAGATGGAATTAGGTCGGTGATGGAAGCAATCCCCGTGGAAAATCAACAACAGAACAAATAGAACGGGAACGTCCCTTTTTCTCCTGTATAAATTATTCAGAGTCACCGGACCCCTTATTTAGACAATTTCATCAGTTGACTCTTTTTTGTATGAACCCATATTTTTGTCCGTAAAAAACCTTTTTTATACAAATATATTTTTAAATACGGATGCGGGCTCCGGAAATGTTGTATTTAGAGCTTTTAATTTTCAAGTTCGTTTTGTATTACGCTCTTTTTTGTAGAACGGTTGATAGTGTATCCGGTTATATGCAATATGTTTTGATTTCAATACATTTTTTTAATGCCTGAATTGGCAGAAGAGCGACGGGCCACCTGATGGTAAGTAGTCACCGCCCATAGACTTCTGCAATTCCAGGGCACAGCAGAGCAGCTGCCTACCGTAAACATTTAAAGGTTTACATTATGTAAACATCATTCAATATTCTTAACACCATCTTACCAAATTGATTCTATTTCTTCGAATTCGTAACCCAAACTAAATCATTTTTTATTTCCAAAAGAACCCGTTACCTGATGCATCTAAGAAATAAAAATCATAACGGAAATACCTTTAGTAGTTCGCGAAAGCGCTAAGCTTCGACATGAATCGTGGGCGGAATAATTATACAAAACGCATTTCTGATGGCTCGGAACTACAATTTTTAATAGTATATTTTGAATCACTGACAGTTCTAAAAAAAACACCTTTTTATAATACTGTAATAATATTGTGAGGGTTGAATAAAACATTTTAATAAAATCAAGCTAAGTAAAAAAAAACTATTTTACTTCTCGAAGATTCGAGGTGTTAAAGGTTTCTGGCTAAGAAGCCCATTTTATAAAATTAAATAATTTCTGTTATTAATAATGCAAGTGTTCAAAAAATTGCTCTCAATCTGAAAACTGTATTTAAGATTATTTAATGAACTATAACCTCCAATTCATTTCCCGCCAAAAGATTTCCGTTGAATGAATAGCACATGTAAACATATTTCTTATCAAATTCACACGGCTGTAAAGCAAGCAGAGTTAAATCATTTCAGCAAGCGTACCTCTTATCGTATTTATTTAAAGTTATCAGTATATCATAAAACGGACCAAACGATAAGTACAAAAAATAGGAATAATTTGGGTTTTTAGCTTGTATTTTTATCATTTACATGATGAGATCTTGACAGATTTAGATGCTTTACTTAAATTTACAAATATAAAAGCAAATACGGAGTTCTTTACGAATACAGAAATATCAATATGGAATTTAATAATGGATTTCAAAAATAGGTTTAAAAAATATATTCTCATAAAAAAACGTACAGTTTACTTACAATGAGATTGAAACAATTAATTAATTATTATAAAAAAACGGTGAAAGAAAAACATCGTGAGGAAACCTGTATACCTGAGTATACCATCGTGAGAGTTCTAATAAGAATTTCTAAGGTATTTGAAGTTTACCAACCCTCATTAGACAAGAGTGAAAGATTAAGGCCTAACTCCTGTCATTAGTAGAGGACGCCCATGCCCAGTAGTGGGACAATGCGTAATACAGGGCTTATATAGTATTATTTTTATAAAAAGCAAATACGGAGTTCCTTAGGAATACAGAAACACCAATATATTTTAATAATTAATTCTTCTTATCTAATTAACTAAAGGCTATAAGAATTTCGTCCAAAATAACGCATAAATCTTAACAATGCCAATGTAGAGTTCATTTGCACAGAATATCACATTTAAAATCTTATTACCGGGCCCGAGTCGCGAGCACCAATGCTCCATTCACCGTGACATTCCCCTGTAATGTTGCACGAATTACGTCGACGGAATGGGAGAGCAACGCTCCGAGAATTATCCTTTCCTCTATTGAATTATTTCGTCGAAATAAATTGCTGTTTCTAATAACACGCCCCGCCCCTTAAGATGCTTTCTGTTTTATACAGTGGAAGTCTTGAAGGAATATAGGAATTTGCGACCGTCGCCGAAATTTATTAAAAAAATCATCAAGACATCAAACCTTTGTGAGATTTTTTATGAAGTTTTACTTTTGCCAGTTTACACAGAATCCAGCAGATGTCTTTGATCTGAAATTAATTTTATAAAAAAATCACTTATGTTCTGCCTGAAAACTTGTTCCGAGGTGTGCTGGTATATATTCAGTTACTTCAGGCTGGCATAATTTTGGCGATTGTCGATGGATGCAACTTATCTTAATACTCCTTTGGACTGAACTTGCCAACAGTTGCAGTACACTTTCCGCACCATGATAAAATTATACACAGTAGCTTCCTTCAATTTTTGTTACAAATAACTATTCTGATGTTGATTTGTACTATTTGTATTTGTAAATGAAACAGTCATCTCTTATATCATTACATTATTAATGCACAACCCCTATTTCCCCAATAAATGCCCCCAAGGCATGCAATTTCCACTTCAATGAAAACCACATGAGTTCAAATAGTGACGAAGCCGAGAGTGGCCGGCCCGAATCAGTCGAAAGTTAATTTAGTCGAAATGAAACTGGCGCTATTCAAATGCCCGAGGTCGTGTAATTTTTCTTTCATTACTCGTCAACAGCGTCCCTCCGAACGGTAGATATCTCCACGCCTCCCTTTTTCACGGCGTTAGTAACGGTCAGTGTTGAATTTTGTTTTTCTTTTTTAATTTAGATGGAATGTGTTCGTTGTCACCAGTCGGACATTCTGATTTTGTACTCAAAAGATTGTACTTTCTATTGGAGCTTTTGTAATGAACATTTTATATTTGGCAGTAATTTGTTAAGCAATGGAATTTTAGCATCGGCTTGGTTATTTCAAATCAGAATGCGTTAATAATATAAAGATATTAAAGAATATTCATGCAGTTGTTTCACAATGGGTATAACCGATTTCAACCATTATTGTGACAAATTCTATAGTCGTTCCAAAAATGTGATATTACATACAAAGTACAGAAATAATTTTAAATATTCTGAATCTCAAGCCTGAGAGGTAAAGAATTTAATCTTACGCGAGATTGGCAAATTTCCATACAAGTTTGGGCCCGCATTCCTTTTACAGATAGTCTGGAACAGCCTTCAACATGTTACCTAATGGTAAGGTGCGAAATTATTACTGTCAGCTCAAAACAAACTAGCCCGAAATGTGAGGACAACTATTGTTTATTATCTAGTTTCGGAATGTTGCTTAAGAATAGTAAACACGAGGAAAGGAATCAGGAATGGAATTATAGTTGAGAATTAGAAATGGCATTAGCGAGGTAAATTTCCTAATCACAATTTTGATGAGTAAAACCACGAAGCGAGCTGAAATGTGTATCAAAGAATTATGTCTAGCTGTGAACACGCATGTTAAGAAAATGGTTCCCCAGCTAAAACAGTATTAACGGTAGGCAGCGCCTTTGCTGTGCCCTGGCATTGCAGAAGTCTATGAGCGGCGGTGACTGCTTACCATCAGGTGGCCCGTCTGCTCGACTGCATATCAAGGCGCTAAAAAAAAATATTCATATTTCACACTTGATGTCGACAATACTACAGCGACAGTCAAACAATAAGCCATTATATCATTAAGAAACAAAGACTTGATTCGATAAGAGCATGAAAGTGTTTTATAAACACATGTGATGAATAAATCATTAAGAATGTCTCGGGCAGCGTGCATCAACTCGTGCCTCTTTACAAAAACGTTAAATACCATCTAATATTTCCAATGAATTGCAATTCGCGCAAACCGGTCAGGTCTGGTTGAACAAAATGCCAGTAGTTAGAGACTGCTATAAAATAATTGTGCTTTCTTTTTTTATCAGTTATAATCTGAAACATAAGTCACAACAAACATAATTAATTGAATTCTTGTGAACAAATGATCGTGATTTTGCGTTTCGGTCCAACTATTTATATATTTGATTGTCGCCGACAGGCTTATCATGTCAAGGGGCTTAAGGCGCCTTACTGACACCCGTCCGGCTCAAACAGCTTGTACCAATCAAAACGTAATTTAACAAATTATTTCGCGATTTTATCGCTTTGAAAATGATACCCGTAATTAATTTGTAAAGGTTTGGTGTCTTGAATAATATATTTTTATCTAATAACATGTAAATAAACTTAATACTGCAAAAAAATTACACATAATAAAGTTGTGGTAGCAGTTTGGGGATTTTCATATCCATTATTATGAAAAGTTCAAAGCGGTTCTATGTTCAAATCCGATAGAATTCAAAAGTCAATACGATTCAAACAACTATTTTAATAAAGCTATTAATCTGTTAGCAGCAAGCTCATTTAATGTAAAAGTAATCAGCTAATTAACACCTAAGTTGCAGAATTAAGTTTCTAAAAGCATTGGTGGTTATAAAACGACTCAAGTTATGCACCCGAGAGATCTTACAAAACATATTTATTGCAGGATGCGGAAACAGTTTCTGTATTTTACACAATGTTGTGTCTCAATTTATTGTTTAGTTAGATTATATTATTGCTTTTCTAATGTTTGAAACATACTGGCGGATACTGTTTATTTCAACCTCGATTTTCATTAGGAAATATAAATTAAATCAGTTATACAAAATGCCACGATGTTTATAAAGTAATGTAGGAATTAATCGCTATGTTTGTTCCAATTTTACAAGCAAATATAATTTTTTTAGTGCCTCGATAGGCAGACGAGCAGACGGGCCACCTGACGGTAAGTAGTCACGCCCATAGACTTCTGCAATACCAGGGCACAGCAAAGCCGTTGCCTACCGTTATCAACCTTATTTGCAAATGATTTCTTTGTAACTTGTCAACATGAACCTCATAGAGATAATATTAGGTAGATTAGCGATTACACTGTAGATCCGTATGTTGATTATATAAGTGTAAAGCCATATAGAAATAGCCTAATGTCATAAGCTCCACTGCTCAATTCTGATTTTTCACACAGCGCCCATGCCACGGTAATGTTATCTATACCCATGCCGTCAAGACGCTCCAAAGTGACTACACTGCTCCTGATGGTAACCGCAGTGCCGTCCAATTATCAAGTAACGAGACAATCTATCCCTCGCTACTCAATACAAATCATACCGGACTGTAGCTTCTTTACACTACGCCATGGGGGCAAGAAGAAGAAGAAGCGGTCGCGGGTCTATTGTCAGAGTACTCAGAAGTATGTACTATGATTCCTCTGCATTTATACTGTCATACAAGCCATGTAGTGCCTTCATGGCGTTCGCAGACGATGTTGGGACTGTCACTTAATGCGACCATCGGAAGTCTCTTCACAAGTTACGTAATGCGAGTTTTGATTTCGCGCGTCAATTTAAATGGCAATATTTCATTGCGCATATGTTACCAATATCAAATTGTCCTTTCTTCAATATAAATTCTGTAATTAAGAAATGGTAACACTGCGTTTTAATAATATTTTAATTGACTTGTATAAAGCTATACGAGGAAGTATTAATTTACATAATTTTACTCAAAACAGTAAATTTCGCCTACGCATCAACACCATGTAAATGTTATATCGTTAATTATTCGAACCTCGTTATGTACCGCGGTATACCTGTCTTGGTTATAACTTAATTAGCGGCCACGCTTTTTTATTACTTTCTTAATTATGTTTGAAGGTAATGTACCAATAACTGGTATCGATTTGTGCTATACCTTCGTAGCGGCGCAGAGCAAGAGCTTTTTAATAAGGTAGATTACTTTACTGCATATTTTTAAATAACTTATGTATTATAAAGGAGGAAACAAAGTAGTATGTAAATGATTCATCGTACGTTTATCGTTGTGTTTATGAATATGTTGTTTTAGATACATACATATAGACTCCTGTAATCCTCGAAGGGGTAGACAGAGCTGCAACCAGTACAACCTCTTTTCGCCGAATTATTACGGTCCCATAATGTGATAGGGGGCGCGCCTATCGTCATACCGGGCACAGTTCCAGACTCCGGGCTGATATACCTAATATATAAAAATACCTAAATAGAAAAACCCAATATCACCTTACCCGAACGAATTTAAAAATCGGATGCATGCGGGACAATCTACAATATAGACAACATTAATTATAAAAGGGTTTCGTTGTTTATAAGATATAATGATGTACATTAAATAATCATCTTCATACTTTCATAACATAGCATAACGTAACATAACACCCAACAGTCACACATACGAGTCTTGTGTTGTGGGTATCAGGGATTCGGAGAGGCTTTCGGTCTCACAACACCCAAATCTCGGACACAAATATCTGTCTGTCACACAAAGATTTGTCCCGGTGGGGAATCGAACCCACGGCCTCTCGTTTCACAGCCGACTACTCGCCAACTGCGCCACGGAGGCTGTCAAAATTACTACTTGTCACCTTTATACTCTTATGATACATTTAATAAGCTTTATTTTTTCCATTGCCACACTATTTCGGTAGATGATTCATTCACCAGTTTACACCCATCTTGCGGTGTTTGCCGCAATAAAAACTAATATTTTCTATCATCGTATGTAACATAAATAATGTTGGTTGGCAGTGTGTTTTGAAATTATCGCCGCGTCCCGAATTCAGTTTAATGAAGGTTAAATTTCGTGTCAATAAAATATTTTTATGCTGACCGTCCTAGTTACGGTTTTTAGGTTACTGCGAATATATGGGTTATGTTTCGGTAATTAATTTGTTCGACCACGCCGATGATCAAACGTCCCGCTAGTCGCTAGTGTAAACTTTATGTTTCCAAGGAAAATAGATTCTTTTTGTTTAGTCTAATGCAAGTGTTTGTTAGAAAACTAAAAATTGTAATGTTTATCACTGATAAAATTAGACACAACAGTCATTATGTGTTTATCATTAATTTCTTGAAATTATGTTTATTTTTTTAAACAATTTAATGTACCACTAGGCTGTATTTATTTTTACCTTTGCCTCCGTTTTGATTTTTACAAAAGTGACAGTAAACGGACTTTGTGTGCAATTTATACAATGACGAAAAAACCTAACATTCTTCGACATTGAATTTATATTTTAATTATTAAAATTATAATCCTCTACCATACATTACCACATATTTATTTATTTATTATCCAACCTAGGTTTACCTCCAACGAAGGTTACATTTATGTAAAAGAAAACTGTTACATTTTATATGTTATATATTACATATTCCAAATCGACGAAGATACAGACGCTAAAGTTGCACTGAGTCACAACAGTTGTACTCAGTTGTGATTTCTAAAAGCGTGTATAGTCATCCCACAATACAGACTGCAGACGTTCGGTGGCCCATTTACAAAAGCACGCTGACCTGCTATCGTTAATGTCAAACCGTTCTAATTAGAGGATATAATTTACTTGAGATCATATCTCGTTTCACCTCACTTGACCCCGACTGTGCCACCTCCGCAAACTAATCGCTGTTATAACGAGATATGTTCTCATATAATAGGTTACTGAATTATATTTATGAACTTAGAGTCCTTTATATGGGGTTGGGCTCAGTGGGTTGTAAACATTGTTCTCAATTGATTCGATCCTGGTATAGTGAATAATCATTTTAGTTAAAATTTAGTCTTAACGAGAGAGCATTAAAAAATAAACCCTCTGTCAAGGTTTTTAAAGTAAATTTCGCTTCGTAATGTAACTAAAACTCGATGCTCGTTTTCACCAACCTTTGCCTAAATTTAGTTGTACCTTTAAGGCTAAGAAAAGTCAAGATGCGCGACCTATTTTTAGGTCGCGATGCACTACTTTAATGTCAGTTAGCTGTTAAGGGTCCGTTAAAGATACAATAAGATTAGTGAATACATACCGAGCATAAGACTATATTAATTCTTTATATTCAATGCGTTCCTTCGATTGTGATAGTTTCTCATTCCCAGAGACTCGCCCGGGCTTCATAGCTGTATATAAAAAAACATGCCACTGTCGCATCTAGATCACAGGAGTTAAAGGCGATGTGTGTGCGGGAGAGTCTTTAATCAAACTATGAAACAATATCGTGAAGTAAATACCGAGAAATTGACTTTACAAATCGATGTCAGGAACTTTGTGTATCGATAATGTAATTTATCGTCGGAACTATTGAACTGTGATGTATGATGTCATGCGAAATTGGGATTATTATCGCGATGAGCTAATTGTCAACTATCAGTTCTGTGAAATTATTGATAATTCGTTTGAATAACAGCGTCCGTGGCGCAGTGGGTCAGTAGTCGGCTGTGAAACTAGAAACCATGGGTTCGATTCCCGCGGCGAGATAAATGTTTGTACACAGATATTTTGTTCGGGTTTGACCGAAAGTCTCTCGTAGTTCTTGATACCCACGATACAGGTTTTACATAGTGTGGGGCCAGGAATATGTCTGTGACTCCTGGGTATAATAGTACGTAATACGAAATGATCAAATACTTCATTATTGAATGTTTTTTTCAAAGTCATTTAGAAAACAAAGAGGATTATGGAAAACTGCATATCATTTCAACTTGAGTTATCCAAATAGCATTCGTAGTAGTTTTTCCTGAGGAATCTTACAAATCTTTGTACGCCATACAATTCCCAAGTCCACCCATGTGTATGTAATCCTCAGAGTACATTTGACCACTAACTCGCGCCCATTTCGTCTCATATTGTACATCCGCAATTGTGAGACCATTGACTCACTCAGTGGAGCAATTTCTTTTAAACAGATGTTTCATGATAATATTTATTTATATAAATGATAAATATATTAGATTTAGAATGAATTTATTAGATTAGATTTTTAATATGTTAGATGCGTTTTATACTAATAGAAAACTTAAGCATTTATACTGCCTCGGTGGGACAGCTGTAATTGCGTGTACAGTACGACAGCTGTGCTTACTTAGTTCTCCAGTTCGATCTCTGGGTCGGGTAAAAGTGATAGTTTTTCTACCATGAACTACTCAGTATCAGAGTATCAGCCCGGAGTTTGGTATTGTGTCCGGTATGGCGATAGGTTCGCCCCCTATCAAATCATAGGACGGTAATAAGCTCGTTGACATGTGGGTGCACTGCCTATACCTCTGCCGACCCCTTCGGGGCTACTGGCATGAGTACGTATGTATGAACCTAAGCACTTATAATAATTTGTTAGAACTAATTTTACCTCTATGTATAGATATTATTTTAATTCAAATAATAGTATTATATAAGAGAATATCTCTAAGACGCCAATGATTAAACTTTAAAAAGTAAGCAAAGAGTACGGTTAGATTTTACGATACCATAACATCTTAAAACGTTTTTATACAGACATATCAACTTAATTGTAAGCCTTCTCTCAACAAAATAAACCAACATTTCACAAATAATATCTCGTGTCCATAAAACACACAAAGCATAACAAAAGATAAATCAAACCGTTCGGGAAGATCCATAAAAATTTATATCTCAATCATAGACCATATGAGGTATAAGAAACCGTGGATTGGTAACAATATTTTTCGTACAGCGACATCTGTCCGCAATTAGAGAAGGATCGATTTGGTGCACGGCATTATTTATGGTGCAATAAAAACTGAAAGGGTAACGCTTACAATCCAATGGATGTGCGTTGCTATGAGCGATTAATATTAAATTTAATGAAGAATTAATAATGTTTTTTTATTTTAGTTATAACTATGTCTAGCTATGTAAGAAATAAACAGATGCTTATTTATCTTTAACTGTTATTAATTAGTTTATTATTATTTTAATTAATTATATTTTTTTCTTTAAGTAAAATATAGTTTGCAGTTGTTTTTTAATTTATTTTTTGTCCGGTAACTCGAATATAGGGCCGTTATGTCAGAGTGACATCACTTCTTTTAGTGCATGTGAATAAGCTTAGTAGATTTCCATGCAAAATAAGTACCATATACTTTAAAGATTTATTTACATTATTTGAAAACAAGAAATTTTATTAAGAAACATAAAGATTTGTAATCCTACTTTCCTACTAACATTATAAATGCGATTGTTTGGATGGATGGATGTTTGTTGCTCAATCACGCTACAACGGCTGGACGGATCTGGTTGAAATCTCGCACAGAGATAGACTATAGTCTGGAATAGCACATAGGCTACTTTTTATCCCGGAGAGATACTTTTTATGAGATATCTAAATATAAAAACAGTAATAAATTAAGATGACTGCATGCATTTGATAACTTTTCTTCCAAAAATAAGAACCACGCGGGCTGAGCCGCGAGCAACAGCTAGTGAAGTCATATACATATATTTTCTATAAAGATCAACAGACTTCTTAGGAATTTCTTGGATTTCAACGTAATTTTCATCATTTCCGCGACGAATGGGTTTAAGTGTTTTCTATATGTTAGTGGAACTGATTCCTAACGTTAAAGTAAGGAAACGCGTATAGGTAATTTATGTCACCCATTTATATTGGATGCAACTGTTTTAACAACTAAATAGGCCCATCTATGTCCGTAATAATGAACCCTGTGTGCTTAGTGCTTTCCGTTCGTATATATTTGATGAGAATAATTTATTCAGTTTTCACATCCATTTATATACAAGATGGCGGATGAAGAAATTGCGGACACTATAATGAGATTGATTCAGGTTCTAATGTATCAGAAATTGTTTTGGAAATACATACAGCAATATACACATATAAGTGCTCACGCCTGTAACCCCCGAAGAGGTAGGCAGAGGTGTAACCAGTACATCAGTACATTTCGCCGAGCTTATCACCGTCCCATGATGTGATAAGCGGCAAGCCATACCGGGTAAAATCCCAGACTCCAGAATGATACTGAGTACATCGTTATAGAAAACTCAATACCACTTTTACTCGACCCAGGGTTTGAACCCGAAACCCCAGCAGAACAGACGTAGCGCGCATGCAATGAACAATTAGCACGTCATAATAAAATAATCAAAACGAATTATTGACAAGCACGCGCACATAAACCCATTTGCACAATATGTTGAACAAGGATGATTGAGTTGAATATGGATAAAAGATACCGGGTAAAACCATGGCGCATTTTGAAGGTGACCTCGGCTGTTGGGACCGCGACACCACGGCAGTGGTAATTTATGTGCCATTGTGCCAGACGGTCCTCATGCGGGTCGCTAATTTGATAACCAGTTTATAAGAAATAATTATATGTCTCGGATGTTTTTCAGTACTGTCATCATGGTCGTTAAGAGGATCTGATTGGTCTAGACTCTAGAGGCAGTGTATGCTGGGTGAGGAACGTGAGGATATAGAATACATTTCAAATATAGATTTTCTATACATTTTCTACGTTACAATAAAATCATACATACATATATATATACATTCACGCCTGTAATCCCCGAGAGGATAGGCAGATGTGTAACCAGTACACCCACTTTTCGTCGAACCAATCACGGTCCCATAATGTGATAGGGGGTGACCGTACCGGATTCCTGACTCCGGACTGATACTGAGCATTTCTAAATAGAAAAACCCAATATCACTTTACCCGAACTGGAGATCGAATCCGGGACCTCAGCTCAGCAGTCTTAACTTTCTTAAAACAAATTGTTTTAAGAAAGTTACTGTTATTGAATAATTAACAAATAATTACCGTGGAAACAAGCTCATTCCGATGCCATGAACAAAATATCAAAGACTTTCAAATGTCGTCATTTTAAAAC
The DNA here is from genome assembly GCA_905220505.1 of Laothoe populi. Taxonomy (NCBI): domain Eukaryota; kingdom Metazoa; phylum Arthropoda; class Insecta; order Lepidoptera; family Sphingidae; genus Laothoe; species Laothoe populi. The sequence goes on from HG992156.1 coordinate 15,932,811, forward strand.
GTCGCGATAAAAGCGAAACGCTCAAAAGTGACGATAAAAATCTCGACAGCTGTTATATTTTGGAATTTAGTACAAAAATAATTAGCTGTTACATCGTTAACGAGTGTTCTGCTATTAACGGTATTAATGTAGCGTTTAAAATAACAGTTTTAACGGTTCAAGGAAGTCATTTCAAATACCGTGACGATTTTACGTAATTTTTTGTTTGTTCTTTTTTTAATTATTTTCGAATGACAACCCTTTCCGTATTGAGAGAGTTGGTCGTGCGATTGATTTTTAATCGATGTTTTAATTGTGTGAACTTTTTTAATCGAATTTTATAGCGTCTATTAAGTGAGTGTAATGAATAAAATCATGACTTGTTAATTAGTATATTTAAATTCATTTTTTTATGAAGTTTAAGTTAAAAATCATCATTATGAAAAGTGTTAAATATCGTTTGATGCTAATATTGTGTAGGTATATTCTTTAATAGAATATATTAAGAATGAATAAAAACAGTCAAACCTTCCTCTTTATCTTAGTTTTAATACATTATTGAACGTCATGCCTGACCGATGTGGGTAATAAATATGACAACCGTAAACTTATGTATGTAATCGTTAATGTCCCGTGATGTATGCAGATGTACGGCCTTAAACTCGTCGTTAGATGTCAAAACATGATTAAACAAAAGAACAGTTGGGTGCTAAAGTGAGTCTTGCAATAGCATAATGTCAATAGCCATGCTATCAAATCTAACTGAGTGAATGTTAAATAATAATAATAAATGACACCCAACAGTCACACACATAGCCCCGATCCCGCACTAAGATACGAGTCTTGTGTCGTGACTACGAGATACTTTCGGTCTCACAACACCCAGACCCCGACACAAATGTCTGTCTGTCACACAAACATTTGTCCTGGTGTCCACAGCCGGCTACTCGCCTACTGCGCCACCGAGGCTGTCATAAATGTGAATAAAATCGCTTGAGTTATTTCAGCGTTAATGTTCTCTTTAGCAAACAGTAGGCAGCGGCTTTGCTGTGCCCTGGTATTGCAGAAGTCTATGGGCGGCGGTGACTACTTACCATCAGGTGGCCCGTCTGCTCGTCTGCCTATCGAGGCACTAAAAAAAAATTAAGACGAATGCAGCAGTCGTCTTTCTCCTCTAAATGTTTGATGATCAAATAGTTCTTGGTTGTAGTTCATAGTACCATGTGCCGAGTAAATTAGACGAGACAAATTAATCCTACAAATGTTGCCACCTTTGCCCCTTTCTCCTATTTGGATATTGAGAAATTCCTTCGGAAAAGATTCGTACAATATATAATCAATACGATGATAAATCAGTTAGTCAGGACATTGGTTTTTATATACATATATACAACATTGTCAGGATTATAGTATTTTATATTCTGCGTCTGAGTAAAAACTATAAACTGTTCTAAATGTCATCATTTGTTCCAATAGTAGTCATACCGTTCTCTAAAAGGTTTAGCAAAACTCAACGAACCAAAGCATAATCACACATTACTTGTGTATAAGTTGAGGCCCTTTACAGTTAAGTCAACGCACCGTGAAGTATTTTTATAATATTTCCATACATTGTTATTATTTTATTAATATTCACGAAGCATTGCATTTTAAAATGTAGCTCACGATCGCGTCATGTGGCCGGGAGGCAGACGACTTTTGTATGATAATTCATACATTTTTAACACTTAAATTTTTTAATCTGTTCATTTAGCGTTTAAATTAATATATTTTTTTGTGGTTGTGTTAAATTATTCTTTACGTGTCATCGCACAAATTCTTGGATATTAGAATTGTTATTTTAAATATATTTTTTTTGTGTCGAACAATAAAAATCAGGATGAATTATAATTAAAATACTACCACACTTTGCATAGTAAAAATGTTGTTTGATAAAAATGCCTTTTTTTAATTTAATGGTAAGCTAAAAAAATATTATAAGAAAATAAAACCACAATTCAGATGAAGGTACCTAGAATGAAAGTAATAATGAAATGATTTTATTCCGTCCATACTTGTATTATGCAAATGTTACTACCATAATGTTAACGCTTCACCCATAAATGTCTAGAAGGTAGTCTATTAAAAACATGAGTGATTGGAGGGGATGCCAACTTGTGTGGTCGAAATCATTTCACGAAATTGCAAAGATATTTTTGGTATTATGATACATTATAATATGTTATTTATTACTCATTGTTTTCGATTCTATGTTATTGATTTATTTCAGATATTGATTTCTAATTTTGTATCATGTATGTACATTGGCATGATTTTTAAAACTTTACATTTCTTTATTAATCACGGAGTCATTAAAAGTTGAGAGTTTGTTGTTTTAACTGAAGACTCAATATTCTGTCGAAGCTTTGTGCGTCTGCAAAGTTTTTAATGCGATTAAAAAGGCATTTTCTGAAGTTAGTGCATTTTTATTTGCATTTCCAATTAAATGAAAATCTTAAAAGTTATGGGTTCTGATTTCTGTTACAATTTTATTTAAGAAATAATCTTTGGTATTCGTACCACTTTACTTTAAAATGAGTTGGCGTAATCTTTAATCGAAGCAATTCTCACAAATGACTTACTTTAGAGAACCTGTAGTAAGGGTTTTTATGACAATTTTATCATATACAAGGATAATAGTCATTCTCACGGCATTCTATACCTGTTAGTGGCACAATATGCGAAACCCAATACACGTGATTTGAGTATTTTATTCACATTACTGCTGATAATCCGCGTAAATGAGGCATGAATGTCTGAATGGTAAGAGGTGTTGCTAAACTAGCAATTGCAAGCTATGCCGTTTGCGTGGGCTAGTAATGCGGGGACAAAACGTATCTTCACGACTTGACACTAAGAAATGGGATAGCGTTTAACTGGTTGATACAGATATTTACGACACGACTACAATATTTAATATAATAATAAATAATTTAAATTACGGCCCTGTATATTTTTTTATATGCTGGCACGGCAAAGTGACCACACTGCACTTAATAGTAAGCGCAGTGCCGTCCAGTTAGAGTATCAAGTAACGAGAGTTCTCTCTAGTAGGTACACATCGCTACTCGACACAATCATGCCGGCCTGCTAATCAATAACAATAAGAATTTTGAAATGATAAAACGTGAATGAATGGATAAAAAAAAGTTTAATAAACCGCGATAGAAACCGTAAAATTTGTTTCATTTCAATGTATAATATTCACGTAAACATAAGAAACCATTATTATTAGAATTTTATTAACATGATTCGTGGACAGAAAAGCATATAAAAAATAAATATATCAAAAATGTACAGTGTCCATATTTTAGTTGCTGCCATGAAAACTAAAATAGCCCAAACAGGATAGGAGATTAAAAAATACACATACATATTTGAAAACAGCATATGCGCTAAGCATTATGTATGGAAAACGCATCGCGCCAGAAGATGAATTCTATCTTGCAAACGATGCGTGGCACGTTCGAATTTTAGCATGACACGTAAATCGGGTTCCCACCATGACTCCCAATGCAGTGGAAGGTTCCAATGCTATTATTTTAAATACAAAGAGTTGAGTGGCTAAGTCTGTTACCTTAGATTTTAAATCGATTAAAAAATCCCACTCAGATATTGCTTTGTTATTATTTATGTTTAAAACTGATGAAGACCTAAAACCAGGAAGAGCGATGTAGTGAGGAAAGATCTCAGAGTGCGGACTCGACGAGGAGAATGTACATAATAGGGTGAAATGTAGAGTAAAGATGAGGAAAGCTAATCTCATCACCATGTGGGATTAAATCTAGAAAGTGAGAGAGAGTCCTCCTGTCCCATATCCCTCCTTCCTATGATCCTGGGTCCTTTAGGCGTAGTGTTATGAAGGTACACAGCAGGCTGGCATGATTGTTACAGTCCTTATAGTCGCCCTTATGAATTCCGCCAGTATGCAATTAAAAATATCTATGTTCCGCCCAACTTTGTTAATTATGTTAATGGCTCTGACCACTGGAGCGTACCGGGCAGTCTTGGTGCGAGTAAGTGTTTTGAGTAGATTATTTAGTAAGATTGTGTTGAGTAGCGAGGGATAGATTATCTCTCGCTACTTGATACACTAACTGGACGGCACTGCACTTACCATCAGGTGCAGTGTGGTCACTTTGCCATGCCAGGATAAATAAAAATATGATGCGGGGAAATAAATAATTACCATAATATCAGTCAGCATACCAATTCTTACCTGTCAGTAAAGGCTTTGTGTTTACAATGAAAATACCTCCTCAATTACCTCTATCTTGACCCGTAAAACCAAAATCAATACTAATACCCACTTGACAGTACGCTAATCAGTAACTCAAAACGTGTACATATGGCATTTTAGAGCCCTATTTAAGGTATCTCACGATAAAAGTCCCTCACATGTCACGATGAAGATATAAAGCGTTAATTGAACGATAAGTGGAAGTGCACATTCTAGAATATTCAGCTCAGTGGGACAATGGTTATTAATGTCATTATTAATCTTGACACACGTTTCAAAAACGATACTCAAGTGAGCTCTGCTATGCGTTAATTTCTGTACACGTCATTGGTTCATTTTGGCGCCGAACATAAACTGACCAATCCCGTATCTGTATACGTATTTCATTTCTGTAAATGAACGCGTATTTAAGAATACGCAGTATTGTTGCGTACGTCCTTGAGGAGCGCATAGCTGTAAAAAATTAAGAAATAATTCGCCAATAAAATAATATTGGTTTTTCACAACTTAGCTTAAATATTGTTGTGGTCATTTTGGTGATAGCAAATTTTTGTTAATATGTAATAAAAACAAAAGTGTCTTCGGAAATAGGCCATCCTAAATAATAGCAGACAATGTCCCGTTCATAACCCATGACTACCGCTCAGGAGTATTCAAGAATCATCCCTATTTTATAATAACAAGTAAAAGAAACGTGAAGTTGTAGAGATACGCCGATTTGTAGCCGTCTGCAGGCTCAACATCCAGTGTACAATCTACTTTGAATTCTCAGTGCATGCGTTTGCACCAGAATGCAATGTTTTACAAAATGTCTAGATAGTTCCAAGTAAATGATGTACTTGCATGTACTAATTTTTATAGTTTTGTTATTTTTTTTAATACTTACACATTTTTCCTAGTGTTGCATTTGGTCAAATACGAAAGGTGATTTAAAAAAAATATAGAATACAGGCTGAGGGCCACTAAGCCCTTTCTTCGGCCCTTTTCATAGTTTTTATCAATCACCGTTATTTTTTAGTAATTACCACGTTGCTAAAGATATCATTAAAATAATACAAGATTTCTCCGCCTAGATTTATATCGCTGCTGCTGCAAAAAAAAAGTTAATTATCGCTTGCTTTAACGGTGAAGAAAACATCGTGAGGAAACCTGCATACCTGAGAATTTTTCGAAGGTATGAGAAGTCTGCCAACCCGCATTAGGCCAGCGTGGTGGACTAAGGCCTAACCCCTCTCATTAGTAGAGGAGGCCCGTGCCCAGCAGTGGGACAATGTTTAATACAGAGCTAGTATTATTATTGTTATTATCCATTTCTACTCCTCACAAAACTTACTAACAAATAGTAACTAAACGCGACGATTCGTAACACAACAGTTAACAGATGTACACAAGTGTTTAGTGTCCGTCTCGCCGTCGCTATGCCACAAGTTTGAATAGTCTCTATTTATACACAATATTACATACGTATGTTCGTAGTACTCAGTACTAGGAAATAATGGCCAGTATTTTGTTTTGGGTAAAGAAACAATTTGCATTATTCGTGCTGCCACGTCATATTATATTTTTAAGCTTCTCTCAAATTAAGAACTAGTAGTAGCTAAATTGTGTATTTCCACCGTTCATTAAAAAAATATTTTAAAAGTTAAAAAGGTTATTTTTTCATATTTTTTATTACGTCAGCAGAGAACGTTTATATATAAGTTATTAGTGTGTTGTGTTTAACATTGACAGTATGAACGTAAGCAATGTTTTTTTTTATTTAATTTAATACATTCGTAACAATTACCGTTCTTTCTCCATATAACTCGCGCAATATGCGTAAAAAGGGTTACAAAGTTTTCTCTTCGCGTATTATTTATTATTGAGTTAGTTTTGTACAAAATAATGCATACAGTACCGATAGCTTAGTTCCGTTTTACTTTAGCTCAAGCCGAATCACGCGAACGAATTAAATAAATAACACCCAACATCCACACACATAGCCCCGATCCCACACTAGGATACGAGTCTTGTGTTGTGGGTATCAGGGACTACGAGAGACTTTCGGTCTCACAACACCCAGACCTCGGACACAAATATCTGTCTGTCACACAAACATTTGTCCCGGTGTGGGAATCGAACCCACGGCCTTACTGCGCCACGGAGGCTGTCACAATTGCATTCAATCCGATAAGTTTGATCAGTGCTTTTCGAAAATTATAGCAGACAATTACTTTTTCTTAACCCTTTTTTTTATTAAAATTTACACATCGCAAAACACCAACACCAACAATCAACATATCGCAAGATACGAACTTAACCCTTCACGTGCCGAGTAATGTAAAAAACCCGAGTTGTAAGTTCGGCGAAGCTCACCGCCCGCGGCACACGTTGACAGCTCGATATACCCCGATGTATGATTTGTTACGCTTTGTTACTTGTTACCCTGTGATTTGTTACACTTGTTACGTTGTTTTTTACGATTCTTAAATGAGTTGGCGATGTTGTGTATTGTGGTTGAGAAAAATGCACGAGTCAAGGACGCTTCATTGGAGTGAAATGGGAGACTTATATTCAGTGTGTAATTTTAATGAACCGTGGACGTTTTGAAGTCGACATGCCGATTACAATGCCTTAACCCTTTTGATTCGCATGCACTGAACTTACCATTGGGTTTAAACGTTATGTACCATAACTCGGTGGCGTAGTTGTAATGACGCATGCGTTACGACAGCTGTGCTGAGGTCACGGTTCGATCCCCGGGAATTGTTATTGGGTATTTCTATTTAGAAATACTCAGAATCAGCCTGGAGTCTGGAATTGTGCCCGGTATGGCGACAGGTTCGCCCCTATCACATTATGGGACCGTAATGAATTTAGCGAAAACTGGGTGTAATACTTCTGTCTACACCTTCGGGGACTACAGGCGTGAGTGTATATATATGTAGCATAAAGAAAACAACACATCAGTGGTAACCCTAATGATTATTCAGTATAATATCTCAAGGAAGCACTTCTGGTACACTCAATTTACTTGAGTCCTAGACCTTTAACCGGGCAATTAACGCTGGCACATGTCTTAACACATCGTTCACGATACATGTGGTTCGGTGGCAGCCCTAGCTCAATCAGTGGCGCATGATGCTACGGTCCGATCAATTAAGACAGAGCCTGTGACGGCGGGGACAACGCCACCCGCGTTGACCTGCCTTTACGGTCCGATAGTGTGTGCACGGCTTTATGCGAATCAAGTTCCTGTGGTGTATTTATCGGTAATTGAAACGATCAAATTTGAAATTCGAATAGAACATGTTACGATTTTTAAACTGGCAGTGTGAAGTAGAAATTGAAAAATAAAAAGCACTTAATTTTATTATGTAAATAAGGATTGGTGCGTAAGTCAATTAGACTCAATTTTCAAGGTTATCCCTTTTTAGATCTATCAACATTTTCTCTGGCAACACAGAATAATTATCCGCGTACGTAGCCTCTATAAAACTGGATCGTGTCACATAAAGCCGACTTTAGAATTCAACTCAATTACACTCGTTTGTGTGCGTGGCGTTTCTAAATAAAACGAGATCGAAGGCCCCTACTGCGAGATGATAACAATTATTTTTTACGATACATAGCTCGTTTGGTATACGGCCTTCGAGCGTACTCCCGTTATACAGCCTCCAATAAAGCTTGAAATTGTGACAGTTACGCACAATGTGACAGATACGTACATCGCATCAGAATAAATGGGGTAATTGGTTACGTAGTGATGAGAACAGATGCATATACAACGGGTTTTATATGAGTTCGATTGCATTCTATGTAAGACATTCCCTGAATAATGTAGAATAAATAATTTTAATTAACATTTATTAATTACCGATACAAAATATGTGTTTACGTCGTGGTGTCTGTCTCGCCCACTGCCTCGATAGACAGGCGAGCAGACGGGCCACCTATTGTTAATTAGACAACACCGCCGCTGCCTACCTAGTTTCACACTATGAGTAGAGTTTCTCACTCACTACACGTAACGTAAGTTACTACTACAGTCTACAGGTGTAGATGGTCCATTAATGCAAACAAAACTGTCCACTTAAAATATGTATAGGTATGAGCTCAGGGGACATGCGGCAGCGCCTCCGAGCGACCGCTCCCTTCGCAGTTCGGTAACATGGACTTTATGTCAAAGCGTTGCAGAATTTATAATACTAAAAAAATGTATGTTGTTACCAATGGGAAAGCGCATCACTTCAGAACTGCGGGACCGGTGTGACCATTTTATAAATTAATAAATAACACCCAACAGTCACACACATCCGACACAAAAAAATACGAGTCTTCTGTTGTGGGTATCAGGGACTACGAGAAATGATCGAATAGTCCGAATAAGATTTTAAGGAAAGATTTTTTTTTTAAATGATCCGAATTTTAGGGAAGTTAGTCTCTTACGGTCCCGATAAACATAATCGCGCATGTAAAGTTGCGAGCAAAAACTTGTAAGATATGTTTACCAATTCTTTTAAACGATCAGCAAAACTCCTTTGTATCTGACAAGGAAGGGCCCGCGTAGGTGGGAGTTCAGACACTACGCTGGCAACACGGGCGGTATGGCGGAAAATTAGCCTCTTGGGCATTAATAATACTCGCTTTATAATTAATAACATTTTTAAAATTATGGTTTGAATATAATTTACTATCGATTATTTTTATCTAAACCAGATTATCAGCTAATGGTAATAAATATCTCCGGGGCAATAGTCGCGGTGTACCGTTTAAGTGTCAATAAAATAAACGCTTACAAAACCAAGCCATTTCATTAGGTCTACAGATCTGTATCGAAATGTCAATTTACAATAAGCCCACGGCTATAATTAGTGCTTATCGGTTAAGTTATAATTGTTATTCAGCATTGTAATTCGATTTCCGGAATTGTCAGTTGTAACTCGAGGAAATGTTGCGAAAGGAAAAATATAGTCCGGAGAAACGACTGCGTACGACATGGACGTGACATCACAGTTATTGTTTTAGAGACAGGCACACATACGAACGATAATATTTTTTTAAAATACAATAATAGCACTAAAATGGAAGGGAACTCGGGTACATTTATCGAGAGCCACAAATAATCCTTCAAAGAGCCGCATGTGGCTCGTGAGCCGCAGTTTGTAAAACTAGTAATATACCTATTTTCGGGAGCACGCTGTATAACCGTAGAAAAGAACCAGATCAAATGTACCTACAAGATTAATTATAATTAAGTAGTTCTCAGTTTAACCTAAACTCGTTCTAGAATGACCCTAATGACTGATTTATAATATTCTTTGGCTGTCAGTTAACGTTAAAATAAATTTAAATTATCTTCGTAATCAATGCGTATAATGGAAAGTATTTCCGGTTCAACATAATCCAAAATGTCAGTTTTAAATTTACCTTTTTCACTGTATGTTAAGTACAAGAGTGGTTAGTAAAAATGTTACTTAATTAAAGTTTCATACATTATACACGTAAGTCATCTACATACGAAATTTTTGCATCAAAATATGCAAAGGTACTTAAATATTTTTTTATAATAATTGACGCCTAAAGGTACCCACACACTTGCTTAGTTATTACCGATTGAAATATGAAATAAATCTAATTTTTGAACAGCTGCCCTGCGGCTAAAATATAATTGCCTGTATTGGCGCCATTTAGGAAATCCCTTCATAATAACTCATCGAACTTCACAAGGCTGTTCATTTGCAATCGCAACGATCCTATTTAATTGCCCTCCCACTGCAGACACACAAAGAACTCTATTATCTTTGTCACAAAGTGCAATTTTGATAGATGTGGTCATAAAAGGTTTTGCATGTGCTATAATAAGATATTCTTCGCATACTGTCACGTGAATAATACACACGTTATGAATATTGCATAGGAATCGATTCCTGCATCATACTTATTTGCGGAATAGTAATAGAAATAGTATTGGTGTATCGTAACAGTCATCGTCTTTTGTTTTAATTTGAAACTAGTTAGCAGTAGTTAGCAATATGTGAATAGAAATGTTTATTGAAAAAATATATATTTAAATAAAAAATAAACCTTTTTATAACTTTACGCTTATACTATGTTTCAAATGGAAATCAATAGGCTATTTGACAACATTGAAAATACACTGAAAATTATGGTCATCCTGTTAGACAATAGCTTAAAAAACCATATTTCACTTAATTTTAAACAAAATAATGTAAATTTTTGGCAAATTTAACGAAATAAAGTACAACATTTTTTTTAATTTTATATGAGATGTGAACACTCTGTGATCGGTTGCAACTCTGGTGACGTCACACGCAAGTAACCATAGTTTCTTCGAGTAGTTTTATTTCGCGTTTTATGTTTTCTGGGTGATAAATTCTATTGTTGATCTATTTTTGAAGCAGTTTTATGATAATTGTTTATAAAACAATTATCATAAAACTTAGCTTTGCTTATCATTATTAGCTTGTTTACTTGCATTTGTCGTCACATGTGTCATATGATCAGCGCCATTACAGAAATAGCATTTTTGCCGCGGTTTTGGAGATTTAAACTTTAACATTGATTTTTACTAAAAATACAGTAGATTTCCCGGAAATATCAATATAGTGTGCTTATTATGTAATAAATAATAGTTTTAAATCATTTTCGAAAATTGGTTAAATAGCCTGTTGTATGTTTTGAAAAAAGAACATATTTTATTTGGTTTGATTCTAACTAGACTGGTAAAGGACCGGAATATGAATCTTGATGACGTATATAAAAAGTTTTTTTATTCATAAAAAGTACACCGACTTCAATAAAAAATAAATTATGCGTCACAATAAAATTTGAGGGTTTCCCTTGATTTTTCTGTGATCCCATCATCAGATCCTGACTTGGTGCCAATGGGAACACATGGGAAGTATACCCTTTTAAACAAAAAAAGAATTTCTCGAATCGGTCCAGGCGTCTTCGAGTAATCGGGTAACATACATAAAAAAAAAGATTCCAACGAATTGTTAACCTCCTCCTTTTTTGAAGTCGGTTAAATATTATAATATTATAAAATAAATTAAAATACACCTAACTGTAGTCCTGCCCCCATACTTGGTCAAACCTGTATCAAGGGCATCAAGAACTACAAGAGACTACGGTCCCACAACACCCAGATCCGAAACAAATATCTATCTGGGAATCGAACCCAGGGCGTATAATTTCACAACCGGCCACTCGCCCGCTGCGCCACGGAGGCTGTCCAGATGCCTACGAGTCTTGTATAATACTTCACCCTAAACCCGTATCACGAAGTTCATCTTAAACAACTAGGATATCAATTACTACATCGGTGTCCGAGCTCGCTAACTAGAGTAATAAACAACCAAAACATGCATTCGACAACCGTAATGTCGTAATTATCGGATATTAGCTGAGATTTCTGTCATTTATGCATACAAGTTTAATAATTGTGGTCTGTATCAGTCTTGTATTATGCCGCATTATTGATATATGCACGTGTTGCTTGTCCAGTAGAGTGCTATGCGTTTGTAATTATTACAATTTGAATGCATTAGGCATGGCAAAGTGACCACATTGCATCTAAAAATATTTTAAAGCAGACACCATCGAAACAGAACATCATGACGTAGATAGAAGCGTAGCGTATACCGATTTTTTTCTGTAATTTATTAAGGAATAAATAAATTAAACTTAAAGAAAACTAAATCCGGCTGCCTAAATAACAATTAACTGATAAGAGAGAAGCTATTTGGTGGGTACACAATCGAGACTAATGTAACGACACCCCATATGTTAGAAATCTTTCAAGCCGTTTAGGATATAGAGCGTGCCAAACAAACAGACATATGCTCAAAAAATATTACTCTCCTTTCTGAAGCAGTTGAGTGAAAAGAAAATAAATGCAAGTAAATGGGCTGTCCATTTAAGAGATTGAAAATACGTATCCATAACTTAAGTAATCAATATCACTTACTCTTGCATCCTGCATAACAAAATAAATGGTAATTGGCCAACGGGTAAAATATTACAAAAAAAAGTTGTATCGATATTTTGCAAGAAGTATTAATAAGATAAGTAAGATTGACAGCTGTGAAACGAGAGGCCGTGGATTCGAACCCACACAGAGACAAATGTTTGTAATCCACCAGTGTTTGTTTTAATATTTTCCTTACTAAAGAAACGAAATTTTCTGAACCTTAAATTACTAATTAAATTATTTTCAAATTTGTTTTTATAAATCAAATTTTTGTTTTGTTTTTTTAATAATTGTTAGACTGTATGACTGTAGTGATATGCGTCAAATCGCACGATTATAAAAAATAAAACACAGACTATGTATATATTAAAAAAGAACGACTCAGCCAGTTAACATTTTAGACAGTAGTATTCAAGAGATTTCGCAACTGGATAGCTAGCGACAAAGTAGTGTCGAACATTGTACAGAAAAGCCGAGATAACGTTACAGAATAGTTAAGCGGACGCTAATTGGACGTCGTCGTGGTACATATAGCCAGGCGCCGCATAATTTGTGAATTAAAACACACATCCAAAACTGTACTGTTGGCAGAATGTCCAGATTTGGTGGTTAAACGTGTGAAAATACTTTGCTATAATTTGAGTTGAAGAAATGTTTTCAAATTTCATACGTGCACCGTGCGTCGTCCTCTGGATATTTTAATTTTTATCCTTCCGAAATTTACTCAATATTCTAAGCATGTAAGTGTAAATAAAGTAACCTTTAGCATTGTCCGATTCTTAATAAGTACCAGCTTCGCAGATGAATTCTTGATATGGCTAAATTAACGTAGTGGTTCATTTTGTTTAATTTGCAAACCAAACACCTTCCTTTTCTAGATTAACATTTCTTTTATCACGGAAAAGTGACTACACTGATGGTAAGTGCAGTGCTGTCCAGTTAAATTATCAAGTAGCGAGAGACAATCTATCCCTCGCTACTCAATACAATCAAGCCGGCGCTTGGTCCGCTGAGTAGCTTCTTCACACTACGTATTAAATTAAATTATACGTATATACACAAGTTCAAGACTATATCCGTGAAAAGATTGGTTGAAGGTTAAAATACAACTAGTGCACTTACAGTTCACTGAGCCTACTTCCATCCGGGCATCCGAGCATTCCGTATAGGGCCAATTTATTTTTATTGAAACTCAAGCACCGCTACCACTAAATCAATAAGGCGATTATTAAAAAAATATGCTATGTTTATATTACGATACCCAAAATCAAATATATCTTATCCCTTAACTCGGTAAATCTCCGCCAATGCGGTGAATATATCGTTAAATTTAAATTGAACAATGGCTGATAGGTTCCTGCTTTCCCCTTTATTGTATAGAGAGCGTATAAACAAAACATAAATCACAGCATCGAAGAGCTATTAGATTCAAAGCTTCTTTAGAGATTGAGCCGTAAGAGATAGGCACAACTTTATCTGAAGATATGACGCCCACATAGGTTGCAAAATCGCTGAATATAAATCATGATTTACACATTTTGTATGCATGTGTTGTATGATAGTGATAAAACTATAAATTGAGTGAAAAATAGAGATAATACACTGTCACGTAGATAAATGATTAAATAATGATTTATTTAGATTGTTGAAATGTACTACAAAGTCACCATGGGTTTTTTATCAATTAAGTTTTTTTAGTCTTATGCCCATCTGCACTAAACTAGAAAACGTCAAACTACAACGTCATTTTAACTCATAACTCACTTAGCCATAAAATGTGTCACATAAGGGGTGCCTTATTGCCTAGGTCCTAGGATATATACCGAGTGTTGCAAAAGGGGGTACTAATGAAAGCACCACGTTTAGAGTTTGTTTATCGATATGTTACTAATCACCAACTCTATACATGGTGGTTTCATTAGTACCCCGCTTTTGGATCACTCTGTAGATAACATAAACTTGATTTTTAATATAGACTTTCTTTGCGAATATACCAGAAAAGTTCTGATTTCTAATTTGCAGTGCAAGCTGGTAGTAGAAATGTTTACCCCAGTAGTTATTTTACAGTCGAATCATCTAGCTTAGCAATATTGCGTAATTATTCAACTCACTTTAGAACACAATGACAATTCCCAAGCAGCACTGCCATAATGTTAATACATTATTATTAATTGTTATTAATATAACAATTATTACAGAATTCGGCCGAAGCATATAACGTAATTTAAATGGTTTATTGACGAAGGCGGGGACCGATTGATTTATTTTTAATAAAGCATACGATTGAGGTTGTACACGACCGAATGCAATGCTAATAAAATGGAGGCTAAGTCATAAATCGGTGTATCGATTATCGAGTGGGTTGGCGCCGTAAGCCAACGTGCGTCCGCCATGTTGTAAAAATGCGAGCGCTCCGAGAACCGTACCGTGCCCGCATGCTCGCTAACAAGTCTGCGCGCGCGCAATCCGACAACGCCATATTGAAGTATGGCGCCAATGTGTCAATTTATCAAAATGATTTCGGTTATAAACTTTATATTTACCTTAGTGATATAATTATTCCCAGCGGTGTCACACTAAACCTGTTGCATTGGTGAGTGTCGTACGATAAATAAGTCCAAATAACTAAATTAACACCTCGGGGTGTCAATAAATGGTAATTTTGTAACGCCGCGCCGTGAACAGTAGCGTATGAGATATTAAGAAACAGTACATTATAAGAGTTCATTACAATGAAGTATGGCCCTTCACAAATGTCTTAATTAAACGACTATATCACATTTTAATGATACATTACGTGACAGGAGTAGAGACATAATTTATGTTGCTTGCACTCAGCTGGTAATCGACCACCGTAAGCGTTGTCGAAAACCCATCATTGTTACTCATTATGAGTTTTGCAAATAGTCAATATATTGACTTTTTATGTTGACAATGGTGTAGAATCTTTTGTCACAAAATTAACAAAACTAGACTAAAACTCAGTAAAATTAAATTTCTTCCAATCAAATTTCGTATTCAGAAATGGTCAGAGTGACAGGAACAGACGTATTTTAATTTGACACGACCTAAGTTACTCGATTTAATTCTTTCATGAATGTTTTATTCATTAATTCTTCATTGTGAAATTATTCGGGTACTGTAACACTATCTAAATTTAATTTAGTAATGTCAATCTAATTTGGTGTTGTTGTAATGAAGTTGAAATTGAATCCAATACAGCGGCAGAATACTGACCCTACACTAAGATACGGGTCTGGTGTCGTGGGTATCAGAAACTACGAGATATCACACTCCCACAACACCCAGATCCGAAACATATTATGCGTGGATCAGCCTAATATTTATCTTGGTACGGAATCGAACCGGCGGCGTTGTCCCACAACCAGCTACCCACACTGCACCACTGAAGCTGTCATATTTTTTTTGATACGGCTTAAGTGTTTCAATAAAACAAAAAAAATGAGCAGCATCGCTGCAACAATTAATCAACGGTAACAAGGACATGTTGGGTAAATAAACGTAAAGCAGCTTAATGACTTTGACCTTAAAGCTTTTATTAGTGCCGGTGTTTTTTAATAAATCAACAATAAACTACATTGACTACGATCAAAAATCGAAAATATGCTTACACAAAATTAATGTCAATAATATAATTAGTGAAAATTGTGTTGGGTTTTCGTACGTAAATAAAGAAAACTTTGATCTCAAATTCTAAATTCTAAATTCAAATTATAGAATACGTTTATGTTACGGGTTTATTTGCCAGTGGAATGTCTTAACTGAAATAGTGATGTGTTCATATTTTATGAACACAAAACTGGCCTATATGTTAATATGTGTAGTCACTTTACTACTACTCCTAGTCACTGCTACTACTCGTCACACAACGCCAATTACTCACATATTTGAAATTAAAATTAATTTATTGACTGCCTCGGTGCTGCAGTTGTTACGACTGCTGTGTTCCCGAGATGGGTTCGATCCCCAGGTCAGGTAAAGTGATATTGGGTTTTTCAATTTAGAAATGCTATAAATAGTATCAGCACGGAGCCTGGAATTGTGCCCGGTATGGCAATAGGGTCGCCCCCTATCACATATTTCTTTTCTTTATTTAAAAAGTTTATTCGCCTTAAATTATGTGTAAAGGATCAGCCAGGGTGTAGAAATGCTCGAAACGTCACGAATTTAAAATATACCAGCTAATCCAAACTGTTCAAAATGCGACCTTGCCTGAAGAACCCACGAACAAAATTCAATGGGCTTAAATCAATTTATTCTCATAAATAAAGCAAACTCTATTCACTGGTCATCAATTTTCTAAACTTACTTATTAAAACGTATAGGTACTAATTAAAGAACAGATTCTAGACTTCAGTTTTTAATCGACCTATAAACATAAAATGAACGTTGATTTCTAAATAATAACACAGAGTGAGCTCTGGTTGAAATCCGGCGCGGACCCGTCCGTCCCACGTCTGCGAAACCTGTCTGCAGCGGTTTGAAGGGTTGCCAGGAATGACATTCCTCGAATATTTGTATTTGGTTATAGTGATAGTTTTTTTACAACAGCGTAAATGCTTATTGGAATTTTCTGGGCCTATTTATTATCTACATATCCTGAAAACTTTTTTTGGATGAAAACAGATATTGTATTTTTAGACTAATTTACAGAAATTATTTTCTTGGTTAAAAACAATACGGTAATGAAAATTTTGTGAATGTAAATTATATTTCAATAATATTTGTACTGAACATAATGGCATCAGGCCCATTGATGTGGTGGGATGAGCTAAACTCCTACTGAAATAATTGGACGCAGAAAACTCTGAACAGCGATTTGTGGAAAGATTATAGAGAGGCATTTTCCCTGCAATGGGACTATGAAGTCTAATGCATATGAGATATAATGCTTATCTTCCTTTTTAAATGTTCTTACTTAACAAAGAAAGCGACGATCAGAAAGAGTGTGAAGGTGATAGATTGAATAAAATTAAACGTGGAAACATTGATTTTATTTTAAATAATCTGCATAAATAAAACTGACTATAATGAAATACACCAGAAGCCAGTCAGCAGGAAACCAATAAACTGGTAACTAGCAACCCTATTCTCGAATCAATGTGTGATAAAATTTCCGCCGTAAACACCAGCCGATAGGGTGAGGAATGCTGATGACAATCACATGGCACATTTTATGGCGTGCCACACAAACAGCCATGGCATTTAATCTATACTATAGGCGGGGCAAGTGAAATGCGTTCGAAGTGAAACATGCCAAACAACGTAAGGAAACTTAGAAGGAGAATTGTTTTAGTAGTATTTTTTTTGTTCTAAGTATCTAAACAGAATACAGACCCAAAAATTACACAAATTATAATCTGAATTATATATATATAATACCTTCATTTTCATCATGGTAACGTAAGTTGTATTATTTTAAACTTGGAATTCAGGACAATAAAAAAATAGGGTTCTTGTCAAACGCAAACGCTACTTCTACAACAGATGGAAACTAATCTCTCACCAACTCCAGAAAAACTCAATGGATTCCATCAACAAATAAACATCCATAACTATTGTTTAAATGCAGACCACCCATGGTACCGACGTCAGTGGAACAATAACTCACGTGTATACCAGATATTGGTCGCTGGTTACTGGTCGCCGGGTCGTTAATAACACCGTGTCACCGCGGAGGATAACATTTGTTAACATAACCCGATAGAATATTGCTAGCGTTCACCGGTTATGGGAGATAAGATGGTGATGAGGAAAATGGGGAAAAATGAACCTGCATACTTAAACTTTTGCAACTTTTATAAGTTCCTTAAGATTTACTAACCATTCCACCAGCTATCGATAGCCTTGATTCTTAGCAGCAGGTGTTCAATGTACACGTAATATCTGTCTACAGGGTGAACGCACTCAATTCTGGTATTGTGGTTTATTAGTGTTCATGATGGATATCACTTACCATCAGGTGACCAGATTGTTTGTTTGTCGGTTTCTGATATAAAATAAAAAGACCATCTACATTTCTTAAACATGTTGCATGTTGCAAATGTTGCATTTAATCATCAACAACAGCTTCTGTAGTAGCTTCTTCTTCTTCTGAACATCAATCTACTTCATTCTTTCTGACACAGGATTCTAAATGAAGTTGAACTATAATTCGTCAGACAGTCTACGAAGCCTGAGGTATCATACAATTGCTTTTTCATTAAACTTTATTAAATTACAATATAATTTACACTTTTTAAAAGGATGGGTAATGTGTTTCAGCTTTCCCCGCTTTCGCCGACCTTCAATATTCCCATAAAGCGTCGCCACAACAGCTTTGTGCTACATTTTAACGGCCGCGGAACTAAATCCCACAACATATTGTTTTCGTAATGCAAAATTGCATCTTGCGAACCTTTGTGGGACGACAACAATCCGGTTACGATTGTGAGATAGCATTTGACCCAACACCATACCATCTATGGAACAAAACACCGTATTATACTTATTTACAGCGCCAACCGACGTTTCGCGCCAGCCTACGTTTTGCGTTTCCCACACAATTTATCTTACATGTTTAATATAAAAAAGTAATTTTCCAAATGGTGTAGTTAAGTTGGTCGGATGTGCGCATAATTATCATTGCATAAAGTCGTGAAAGTGTTCGCAATTATTATCAATCTTCGTCTAAAAAGTTGTGTGGTGCGCGAATTTTCGCCAGTGGTCGCTCGCGAGTTGTTCAACTTGAGCGATAAGCTTTGGATACTGTCATTCTCGAGATAAAAACCACTACAACGGAACTTTCTGTTAGAATATTAAGTTGTTAGTTGAAATTTATTCAAGAATTACCAGGACACCGCCAGATCATCTTGATTCTACAATATTTTATCGTACTTTATATTCTTAAAAATCTTAATATTGTCCTTAGTATTTCTTGGTTTTATTCTCTTAAATTTTACTTTCATTCTTATTATGTTTAGAATTTTATTTTATTCTCAATTTCATAATCTTTGGTTACGCAAACCGCCACTTATGATGGACATAACGAGAAAAATTTGGAATTCGGGAAGAACCTTAAGATGCCTCCATGGATTGTATACCTTTTCTTCCAAAAATAACAGCCACGTGGGCGGAGTCGCGGGTAACATCTAGTTATTAATAAGGAACATGTTTGTATGCATTATGTACTTAGTTTGTACAAAGTCAAATAGTAGCGGTTAAGTTAATTCTCGCAGACTACAAGTAGGCAATGTTTTAATAACAAAGAGGGGCATATATCATTCTGTAGCAAAATGCTAATGATGGTAAATAAGTACACTTGATTGATTATAAGTCCACATCAGGCTCATCAGTCAGTTGATAGCGAAGAAAGTTGACAGTTTATCAGTATCAAATTTTCTCATGATAATGATTAAACCCCTTCTGAACAACTTGAATATTGAATGCATATCGAATTAAATGTCATTAAGGTAAAAGTGTGCAAATTCAATTAATTTGCGTTTCAATAAGGTGGAATTTGGCTATGAGTGGTGATTGTGTATTGATGCTGGTGGTAGGATATTCATATCCGCCCGGATAGCGACCACCGTACACAGGGTGAAAAACCCGCCATAGTGGCACACGCAAGTGTGTCGCGTTCCGGGATCAGCCAGTGTACATCCGGTTTTTTGGGGGTCCAGAATTGGGGTACAATGTTTGCCATTTTGCGGCCTTCTGAGTACTCTGACAATAGACAATAGACTGAAAAAAATGAGGATGTATGATTGTTTTTCGCTACTTGATACTCTAATTGGACGGCACTGTGTTTACCATCAGGTGCAGTGTGTTACCTTGCAGTGCCAGCATAAAAAAAATATATAACTTAGGGTGACGGACTGAAGTTAGAACCAAGGAGTATTAATTTAAATTTAGTGTTGACATATGGATAAGCGTGTATACCATCAAACTAGCAGCCCACTCGCTTGTTAATCAGAAAATAAATACATGACGTGAATATAAACTTCGTACGTAATCATAACTACAGTTAAATATACATAAGTTAATAATAATTCTATCTAAACGTTATTACTGTAAATTATTCGAGACCCCACAAGCTATTCAGATACGCATTTATATTTACATGTCTTGATGTCAATATATAAAAACGATGTGTGCATGTATGTTCCCTATAGACCCCAAAACGGCCGAAGCGATTTTGATGAAATTTTCAGGCAACTTTCAGATTTTCTCAGTGGGTGAGCTGTGGAGGTTTGTAGCGATCGGATCGACAGGTTTTTGGAACATAGTTCCTTATCGCACATTATCATTTGTTAACGGACTGAGGGGTTAGACTGAAAAAGTGTAACAATGAAACACGATACCAAAAACCGACATCCTTTTGCAGTGATTTTTGAGGCACTTCCCGATCACCTAGGAAACTAAAACTTTGAACAATCGATTCAGTTTGCCGTCAATTTTGAGAATATAATATTTATAATTAAATTTAATTGTCACTTAATACAAACACAAAAAAGATATAATGATAGGAATTCCGTTCCAATCGGGTGTCTATAAGACACCTCTCTTTTTTGCTCTTTAGTATTTTTTTACGGGGAGATGGCGGTGTCCCAAAGGACGCCTTAAAAAAATGTTTTTCGGTAGTGAGATCATACCTATGATAAACGTAATCACGCATGCGAAGCTGCGGACAAAAGTTAGTTATTTATAAAAAGCTCGCATCATCATCGCGTAACAAGTTGTGACCGTCAATTTAAAAGTTTATACTTAAGAAGTTGATAAATGGATTTTCGAAATGTTATCAGCCGTTCGTCAAAATTCGTATGTATACTGATGAGACAAGAAATTAAGCCAGCGGCTTGTGATCTTAAGCACATATTTTAAGCTTTTATAAATAAATGGAAAGGTTAATATGGATCATAGGTGTCTACTAAGAGTCGCTTATTTTATAACTACCACAGTATTCAAAACGGCTTAGTCCGAGAAGACCCGCGAAACAAACAGCGAGCATATTTTATCACTAGTAATGATAAATTTATGACCGATGAAGTTTGTAGCATAAATAAAAATTACTTATCAACATTTTGATTTATTTTCTTTATACAAACAAACAATAATTCTGTTTCAAGTTCTAACAGAAACAAATTACAAATTAAAAACATTTACACATTATTAAGATGCAAAGTTCTTCATAAAATGTATGATCCTACAATAATCTGTTTTATTACTATTGATTTCATAAAATCATGGTATTAACCAGGTGATATTATTACACGTATCACGGCCCCATAAATTTTTTATTCCTATACCCTGGAACCCACGCGGGCTCTAAATACATTAAATGTAACGCGGCTTATCTCTAAATGTACTAAAAACTCAATAAACTCGTGCGATAAAACGTTAAGCACTAATAATAATCTACAAAGTCTTATTCAGAGCTCGGTATAATGGTCTTAAGAGATTCTTAAGCTCTAGCCACACTTACGTGACTAAAGCGGGCGTGTAATGCCGTCTACAAAATAGCAATGCAAAAGATTTTCTGGTTTAGATTATACCTAAGTAGACATTATTATTAGAATACAATGAGTAAGGAGTCCTATAATAATACTTATGATTTTATAATTCAATAGAGTAGTAGTCGTGTGATACATAAGAGGAGAAAATTCTCTTGAAATGTTTGCAACAAGATAATTTTATTTAAAAAAAATATTTTATATTAACTACTATATGTAATTCCCCCACATATTGATGACCCCGACGTTTGAAATTGTGGTTATATTTGTGTATATTTTTACTACGGAGCACTAAAATGGCGGATTCATTTGAAACGATCTGAGTCGGCATAAAGACACCGGAATTTTGGCCAGACCGCCCATTTGTTTGGTTTGCCCAACTCCAAGTCCAGATTATTCTTGATGTGAGGGAATTAAATGTGTGCCCACAAATAAATTATTATTGATATTTTTCCCCACACATTTAGTGCCGCAACGCTTTCCACTACGCAAATGTGAAGAGAGCTCAATGTCCCTAATAATCCTTATAGTTTATTTACACACCATAACTGTCGTCAAATCATGTCACAGGCTATCAACATCAATGGCTAAGGACCGGCACCATAAGTGGTATTTTGTTTATCGTTCACTTTACCACGAAACATTGTGGAGTGCTAGTTATCGAGACGCTTCCTGCCTCATGCCCTATGGGAAATGGTGTTGCTTTAATTACATTTTTATCATAATAGATATATAATATGTCGATCTCAGAGTATTTCTACGAGGAAATTAACATCTATATGATGAGACTATGGGTCTGTAATGTCCAGATTTAATAAAAATAACTTTAATGTCCTATTTTGACGAACTGTGCCCTAAAATTGTACAAGAATGTAAATGCGTATTTTTGTCGCACCAAGCTATGGAACAAGTGGCTAGCTGGCGTAGGTCTCTCGCTACTTGATAATCTTACCTGGACCAGATTGCGCTTACCATCAGGTTCAGTGTGGTTGGTCACCTTGCCGAGAGACAATCTATCCCCCGTCACTCAACACAATCATGCCGGCATCCTTCACACTACGCCATGGGTAAGAAGGTGAAGAAGCGGTTGAGGGTCTAGTGTCAGAGTACTCAGAAGGCCGCAAAACGGCCAAATATCGTACCCCAACTCTAGACCCCAAAAAAAACCGGATGTACACTGGCTGATCTCGGAACGCGACACACTTGCGTGTGTCACTATGGCGGGTTTTACACCCTGTTTACGGTGGTTGCTATCCGGGCGGATACTAAATCTTACCACCAGCTAAACACATCAACAAAATTCGGATACAATCGGCTGCGCATTTAATATTTTGACTAAAACAATCCACAACAAACACATTATCAGCGTCATTTAATCTAATTACGTAAAGATTTACATAATATCTTTCCAAGTCAGTATAATTTACAGTTGTCGGAAAATTTCAAATGGTTCCAGTACAAATAACATCGATTTACGCGAACGATTGGAACCATTTGTACACAAAATCGGACCAAAGGGGACACAATGACACATTCATCTCAGATTAAAATCTGTCATGAACAAATCGACTAGTTAGTCTGGCTATTCTACGTTTTGATATATTAATGGTTTGCTACTATTATTGGTAACGTATGGAATAATCTAGATTTATATATTTTTTGTTGATGATCTTTTATGTCTGTGGAAATCTATTTTAATTATTACCGAGAAATAACTTTATACCATACATACATATACACTAACACCTGTAATCCCCGAAGGGGTAGGCAGAGGTGTAACTAGTACACCCACATTTCGCCGAGCTGATTACCGTCCCATAATGTGATAGGGGGCGAGCCTATCGCCATACCGGGCACAAATCCCAGGCTCCGGGCTAATACTGAGAATTTCTAGATAGAAAAACCCAATATCACTTTACCCGACCCCGGATCGAACCCGAGACCTCAGCACAGCAGTCGTAACGCATGCGCAATTACAACTGCGCCACCGAAGCAGTCTAATTCTAATTTTAGTCTAAGTTTACCATTGAATTTCTTAAACTAAAGTACACGCACTTCGTTTAAAATCAGGGATGTATGTGTGTATTGGAATGTATGTAGTTATTTTTGAGTTCAAAGGGCCACGATTGGTAACGTAACTCGTACACTTAATATTCTAACTGAATATTCATTTTAAACTCGAGCACGAAACGAATACGGTTGTTTGAATAAAAAAGTAATTGACATACGTAAATAGCGAACGCACCGCGAGCAAATTAAGCACTTGTTGTTTTTTATGTTGCATCGAGCATTGACACCAATCGTATAATGCCTATTGCCTGAGGCGTGTCGCCGGCACGCTTTCTCCACCATTAGTCGGTTGGCGCCAAAATTCCTAACCTATGATATGACAATTGACAAAACTTGTCAGAATCGATTGAAAACTTTTACCGGTAATCGATGTGATTATTCACTTTAAAAAATTACACTAAAAATGTATCGTATAATGGTTTTCGATGTTTAATTCATTCGGAATAATTATCGAATTAGCAATATAACTTAGTTGCTCTGTCGGTAGCCGTTTTATAGAATCATAAAAATATTGACCACATACAGAGACTAATTGGTCAATTTATTATTTTATATACCCTGGGAAATTTATCAATATCTTTTCACCATAAATCACGCCGAAACAGTACCTACTACGTTTCTTGAAGTCGTGAATAACTCTATCCTCAAATTTCAAATCAAACATAATAATAAATTATAAAATATCTATTCCATTTAAAATAAATGTAACTGATAATAATTGTGAAATTATGTTAAATGATGATCTTTGCAGAAACAAAAAAACAATGTCGAATGCGTATTAATAGAAAATCAAATTGCTTTTGCTCATGATTGAAGAGTATTAACGTATATGTCACCACGTTGTCACGCTTCTTAATTGGCAATTTAGATGCGTTTAAAGTGATTTGCATATAAACACCTATTTGTACGTAATCTTTTGATCTCTCTCAGTACGTGTTGAACAAGTGCTTGAGACACGCGGGAACTCATTACTGACATTTCCATGTGTTTATTTTTACGTGGATTAGTCCTGGTTCTCAACCTTTGTACTTACGGAATGTAACCGACTTCAAATAAAGGAGGAGGTTCTCAATTCGTCGAAATCTTTTTTTATGTATGTTCTCCGATTACTCGAAGACGCCTGAACCATGCCAGAAAGTCTTTTTTTTTTGTTTAAAAGGTATACTTCCCAGGTGGTCCCATTGGCACCAAGTCAGGATCTGATGATGGGATCTCAGGGGAAAAATTGAAGGCTTTGAAGAAAAAAAAAAAAAAAAAAGGCAACCCTCAACTTTTATAGGGACGCATAATTTGTTTTTTATTGAAGTCGATGTACATTTTGAGGCTGTCATAATGGTTTTTATTCAATGCAATATTGGGATGCCCGTATTGAGCCAAAGTTCGACTATAAAAATAATTATATTGGTTTTAAGTTATTTAATACAAAACATGAAAATAGGTTGACATTTTGCGAAGATATCACATAACTTTAAGTCTAAATTAATTTGGATAAATATAAAGCCTTATTAAAAATATCCACCGTATTAAAATCGATGAAAAATGAAATTAGTAAAATTTTATTATTTAACAAATATCCTGTATTTCTCTTGTTCAAAGCTGCAGCTTTTTGTTATTCTGGCATGGCAAAGTGACCACACTGCACCCGATGGTAAGCGCAGTGCCGCCCAATTAGAGTTCCGAGTAGCTAGAGACAATCTATCCCCCGCTTCTTAACATAATCATGCCGGCTTGCTTCTTCACACTACGTCTTAGGCAAGAAGGTGAAGAAGCTATCGGGGGTCCAGTCCAAAACAGAGAAACATCGTACCCCAACTCTAAACCCCCTACAAAAACCGGATGTACACTGGCTGACCCTGGAACGTGACATACTGCGCCGATATGTCTGGTTTTACACCCTTTGTACGGTGGTCGCTATCCGAGCGGATATGAATATCCCACCACCAGTAAATGGTATTCCGAGCTTCTATTATGAAGTGTTGACCCAGTGACGAGTCACGCTCTTGCAGCGGTAAATAAAGTATACATACTGGCGTCCATTATTGTTCTTGTTTTCACGTATTTTACTTATTAGCATATTTTTAACACATCCGCGTTTAGATCATGTGAATTAAATGTAGAATGTGATAGTGTTTGAGTTGTTTAGGTTGACTTTATGATGTGTGTTGACTTGTCTTTTTTCTTCGGAATGCTTTATTTTTTATTTATTTTTTCTACACACTTCAATTATACATTTCGCATAGGCGAACTTAATGCTCTCATTATCTCCCAGTCAACCTTAAGGTGATCCTACCGTCGGGTTCAATGTGTCACTTTGCGGTGCCAGAATAAAAAAAAATACCTGTGTTCTTAAAACTGCAATAGATTAAACGCTTTTTTTAGTGCCTCGATAGGCAGACGAGCAGACGGGCCACCTGATGGTAAGTAGTCACCGCCGCCCATAGACTTCTGCAATGCCAGGGCACAGCAAAACCGCTGCCTACTGTACGCTGGTCCTTTATATGTATAAGACTTACATAGTATTTTATTTTATTTTATTTATATAGTTTATTGTTTGTATTTTAGCATAACTAGTTAAGTTACTTTCTACATTGTGTAAAACGATTATACTAATTATATACTCTGTATTTTTTCACGTAAGTTCCTGCCTTACCCACAGCCAGTAACATAAAAAGTTTTTTGGTAAGATAAAATAAACGTGGAATATTTTATTTACATACTTTTAGACATTTCATAGGTTTTAATCCCTTCGCGAATTGTGACACAATTGTCAGTCAATAAAGTAGAGTAATTATCGTCATAAAACAACAATAACCGCTCGATATCATATTAAATGGAATTAATTATACAATAACAGCTTATCGGTACTAAATAGTAAACGCTCCAAACGACATGCGATGGTTATAAAAATAAAAATTTATTATTTGTAGACATTAATGAGTGCTGCGTAATTATGTTTAAATAGGTAATACAATTGTTACAAATGAAATATCAGAGTAAATGCTTTTCAGAATTTACTTAAATAACCATTCCGATTTTAATGGTTTTTGGACTATAAGTATGTCTAAAATATAGTCTTAACTATGTCGTATGTGTCTCCTGAAATTAATTGAGACCACAAGCCTCAAGTTTTTAAATATATAATATAATAAATTATAAAGGACAAAAAAGTAGAAAATATCAACATAAATTTAGACTTTAGAGTGGTAGATGGCTCGACTGCTCTACTCTACAATATGAATCGATACAACCATTGTGTCACACAAAATCCATGTGAAATAACATCGCGCTTTTGTATTTCTTTAGGTAGTAAGATTTTACTATCTCAAAATTCCCAACCTCTTTCCATCTCATTCTTCATGTTTTTTTCATTTAGGACAGACAATGCAGCAAGACCTTCTGATATTGCTGTTTGTTCATAAGCGATGGAAACCAAGTGACGCACTCCTTTGCCGGCCTCTGCAATAAAAAAATAATATTAACAAATAAATTAATTACGCACTCCTTTACCGATGAAAAATATTACAAACTCCTTTGCCGAACTCTGTGATAAAAAAATAATACAGAAAATTTATTGATTTAACACCAAATAGGTGCACTTGGCTGTATAACAAGCATAACACTGGCCACTTTTAAATTCACCCCTCGAACAATTAATGAACACGGGTAGTTCACGAAATTGCTAATTAGCCGACCGTTTAATGAGATACGCCGCCCGCAGGCATCGGGGCAATTTAATTACAATTTTTAATTTCGTCGTATTATATTACATGAACGTTATTAGCATGTAGTTTTGGGCGTAACAAGTGGCGTGTAAGCGTTTAAAGGGTTAAGTTCAATTTATTTTTAATTAAATTAAGTTTTAATGTTTGGCGTCCTGCAGATGTTCTGGTGTATTCAGTGAGAATATTTTACACACACTCACGCCTGTAATCCCCGAAGGGGTAGGCAGAGGTGTACACCCACTTTTCGCCGAATTTCGGTCCCTTAATGTGATAGGGGGCGAGCCTATCGCCATACCGGGTACAAATTCCAGACTCCGGGCTAATACTGAGGAATTTCTAGATGGAAAAACCCAATATCACTTTACCCGACCCGGGGATCGAACCCGAGACCTCAGCACAGCAGTCGTAACTCATGCGCAATTACAACTACGCCACCGAGGCAGTCAAGAATATTTTACGTGGAATAAATTACAAATTAACATTACTCTCCATATCGATGCATTTTACGTGGGAAAAGATTTTGGACATAATAGTCCAGTCATTTAAGCTTAAATTAGGTAAGAATCTCGGAATTCGAGATACCCAGCTGTAAGTCTGTAAATAGTTGTATATTGACACCCTAAAAGTTGTCTCAAAACCTACATATGGTAGGGTGTAAGCAACTATTAAATTTCAAGGTCAAAGGTCACAAAAATCGGTTTTATGCGCTTTTTTTGGAAATATCTCATTTCCTATGGGTTTTCTGCTATTTGTATTCATTATCAATATTGTAGAATACAAATTCTCTACAAATTTTGTTTAAAAAAATTTTTTATACGGTGAACCGTTTTCGAGATAGAGGGCGGAGAGCGCGCGGTCACCGCATCACTTCAGGTCAACCGGTGCCTCCGATCGAAAACGCGCAATATATCGACGGTACTTTGGTAAAACCTCGTATCTTCTGTGAATTTTAAATGAGAGATACGAGGTTTTACCAAAGTACCGTCGATATAGTTGATGAACTATCAATAAATCAATGATTCTAAATATTTGTCAATTTTTATTAATTATTATATTATATTTTATCATTTTTTTCCTAACTTATCCACTTTTTATTCAGTATTAATTTATTTGACAACACTTACCTGCCCATGTAATTGCAGAATTGTTAATGAAAATATAAGAATTATATTTGAATTTTAACCTAATTAATATTAATAACTTCTTACATGATGAAAAAAAAAAACAAATAAATTATGAATTAATCTTTTTCTTAAAAAATATCATTGAATATTTTTTTTTATTGATAGTAAAAAAATGGAATAAAGGGTACAAAAACTACAATTTAAAATTTTAAACATCTTCTTCCTCTTCATCGCCGTCTTCTGGCTGCTGGTAAATTTCAAACTGGTCTTCATTATCGTCTTTAACGACATTTGTCTCAAGATCTTCCATGATTTCGGGATCAAAGGTTCCATCTTCGTTAATGTCGCTCTGATATGGTAGAGCATTGAGACAAGCTTGCCCATTACATTGGCCACAAGCTAAAGAGCATTGCAAGCCCGCTTTCCTGCATCCGCATCGCGAACCACAACCACTTTTGCAGTTGCAGAAAATTGTATTTAGCAAATCTTCTGGAGCAGGTAGTAAAATTGTCATGATAGGCTCCAGAAAATCATTTCGCATTGCCCAACCCCATACCTGGGGTTCCAAATCATGTCCTAACCAAGTTTGAACTTGATAATATACACGGTTGAAATTATATTATGATTTGAAGTTTTTCTCTTAATTATTTTTTAATTTTAGTAAACGGTTATCAGTATTATTGAATAGATATAGATTTAATGCATGAAGAAAATGATAAAATATAATATAATAGTTAATAAAAATTGATAAATATTTATAATCATTGATTTATTGATAGTTCATCAACTATATATGGCGCGTTTTCGATCGGAGGCACCGGTTGACCTGAAGTGATGCGGTGACCGCGCGCTCTCCGCCCTCTATCTCGAAAACGGTTCACCGTATAAAAAATTTTTTTAAACAAAATTTGTAGAGAATTTTGTATTCTACAATATTGATAATAAATACAATTAGCAAAAAACCCATAGGAAATGAGATATTTCCAAAAAAAGCGCAAAAAAACGATTTTTGTGACCTTTGACCTTGAAATTTAATAGTTGCTTACACCCTACCATATGTAGGTTTTGAGACAACTTTTAGGGTGTCAATATACAACTATTTACAGACTTACAGCTGGGTATCTCGAATTCCGAGGTGAACTTACTATAATGACTGGACTATAACGAAGCTAAATACCATCCGATCAATTTTTATTATTAACGTTGCCAACCGGAGCTACTTACAAACTTCTCAATAAGTTTGAAAATACTTTTGTTTAGTGGTAGCATTCTGGTTTTTCTAGTTATCCTCAGACTAAACTTAAAGAAACCATATAGACTAAGGTAGCAAAGGCTTAAATTAAGTACGTGATGTAAATGCTCCAAACATTAGCGTAGAGAGAGTAGATCGCACCGTCTGACAGTTTTTATCAGGAACCTTAATGCTAAATTTAACGGTAATTTAAATTACATAATTTAATTTAACGGTAGGCAGCGGCTTTGCTGTGCCCTGGTATTGCAGAAGTCTATGGGCGGCGGTGACTACTTACCATCAAGTGGCCCGTCTGCTCGTCTGCCTATCGAGGCACTAAAAAAAAAAACAAATGGCATCTTAGGCCTTATTGTTTCAAATTTAGTCTAGTTATGATTATTGTCAGTCTTTTTAAGAGCTTTTTTATAGTTTTAGCTTATAGTCTTAATTAATTATTGTGACTATATGTTACAAAAACAAAAAACAATCAATCTGACTATTGCGATAAACTATGCCTAGCTCTTAATATTTGCCTATGAAATACTCAGAAATAAAATAGCCTTAGAATTTTATTTATCTAGGACTCGAAATATAAGTCGACAAAACATTAATACCCAAATACCTACGTTCAAACAATTATAACCGCAATATGAACCCAAACGCTAAATACGGCCATTATTCCATTTCGCCAGTTTTCCCCCGAGAAAGCGGGCGCGTTTGTAGAGAAACAACTTTGCCGCAACATTTTTTCATACACTCAATAAAACTACTGGAAGTATTATGACGATATTGTAATTTATACGAATTTCCTTTTGTATCAAGTATTCGGTACAAAAGACTAATCTTGAAATGCAAATAACCCTTCTATCGTTAATATAAATAGTTATATTAATTTAATTGTGGCAAAACTCAGCGGTATGTGTGCTCAGTACTGTGCTAATACTTTTGCGAACTCTCTAATAAAATGCTGTTTAAATGACAGATAACGTACTCTGACCATTGAAAAAAAAACTTTTCCGTATAAATTATACCGCTGGTATCGAGAAAAATAAATATTACACAAATTAATATAATATTGGACGTCGCAATTAAAAATTTGGGTACGTCACACAGAGGCGGGTCGCCGATAAAGTATCGGCTCGTTAATATCATATTTTATGGGTGCCGCTATAAAGTCCAATCGATCCCGGCCTCTTTCGATTTAATAACGCCCATTTCTTTGAAGTAATTAGCGTGCGAAGTGCTTCCATATCTTGATAATATTTTAATTGGAAAGTTGTTTGCCGTTCGATATTTAAATTTTTGTCGAAGAGCGCCATCTGTTGGCTTTGAAGTATTACTGCTGTGTACCTATCTTTTTTTTTATCCTGGCACGGCAAAGTGACCTGATGTGCACCTGATAGTAACTGCAGTGCCGTCCAGTTAGAGTATCAAGTAGTACAATCATGCCGGCCTACTGTGTAGCTTCTTCACACTACGCCTAAAGGACCCAGGATCATAGGATGGAGGTATCTATTTTAATACTGGCGTCAAATCAGAGGCCAATTTTTTTTCTTACCTATTCCAAAACGAAAACAACATGATCAATGTTTCAACCGCGTGAAGTGAGCAGCGGATGCGACACCATCCGGAACCATCGGAGCGTTATTAGCACGCATCGACTTTATCTCGCGTCTCGCAGTCCATTAAACACGGGATATTACACCGATGCTGATGAGACGCCACGGCTCTGAAGCTGCCATTATGGACGTGCAACTCTCACTGAATTTATTGAGTATTATTTGTTATACAGATAATATACCACATACTTTACCACGTGTTTATGAAATAACGCAAAAACATAAAAATAGTTTAGTAAAAATCAAAAATAAGAAAAAAGTTTTTATTGCCACAGCAAATACAAGTAAAAAACAAATACAAAATAAAACTTAAAACAAAACTGATTGCTCCGACAACAGGTCCCCTCATTCAGTGATATGCTGCAATACAGCCTGAGCAGTACTGCAGCGCTGATTTTCAATGTAGGCCCTGAATCAGGAGTACTATCAATATATAACTCCCTATTTATGTATAAAGAGTTTTTTTTTATGAAAAAGACATTTTTATAATAACCTGTCATCAACGCACACAGCCGAACGACGAACTTCATAAAACAAATACGTTCGCAATTTCGTATTTGTAAAAGGCAGTTTGCTGATTGCAAAATTTAAAACATTAAAAATGTGTAAAAAACAAAGACTTTTTACAATATTCAGTTAAATGATTAATTTTCATTTTGTAAAAAGATAAAATGAAAATTAATCATTTAATTAAAAATCTGTCGGGGTGTCTGAATTTTCAAAAGTTAGTCTCGTTTTTGTCTCGTGTCAATACATCCGATTTTTTTATGTTGATATGGCAATGCTTATAATCATCATCATCAGCCGGTGTCAGTCCACTGTTGGACGTAGGCCTCTCCCAAGTATGTGTAATGCTTATCAAATCAAATCAAATCAAATCATTTATTTTGTAAATTAGGCCACTATGGGCACTTTTTACATGTCATAATAATGTTAAGGTCTACTGGTGCTTCGGAAATGCCCACTGGTCTGAGAAGAAGCACCAAGAAACTCAGCCGTAGGTCTTTTGTAATTTGTCATTACAATTTACATTAGAAAATAATTTACATTATAAAATACATACATCCTTAAAGAAGTCACATTCACATGAAACAAAAAAAACGGTACGGTACATGTTAATACAAGGCAGAGTCGTAAATGAGGCTATACAACCTGTTATTTATTTTCTCTAACTAACAATCAATGAGCAATCCAGGTAGACCAGTCCACACAAGCAGCACCCGTTCACGAGTATGACGCATGTGCCAGCCATCGGCCTCCTCAACCATGACACAGGGAAGTGACCGACCCGGCACATAACGCCGCCGCAAGCACAGACCCTTAAGCGAGCATGACATACCTTAATCGCGTCAAAGAATGATAGAGATACAAATTCACAAGAAAATAGCTTTAAAAAAACAAGAAGCCAATACTATTACGACTCCGGCGTCCTGTGAAAACAATATACATCAAACCGAAATACATTATATAAAATAAGTACCTATCAGTGTGTTGCTGTGTTTAGCTGAGCGGCCATGGTTGTTTATCATTTAAATATTCCGTTATATTGTAATAAGCCCTTTTCACTAAAAAGTTTTTTAGTTCGACTTTGAATTGGTCGATGGGCAATATTTGCACGGGCTCAGGAATATTATTATAGAAACGAATACTAAGCCCCACAAAAGAAGCATGTACTTTTTGCAAGCGAAAATACGGCATACACAGTTTATGCTTGTATCTAGTATTTAGAGTATGTATATCACTTTTCTTTTTAAACAAACTGATATTTTTCTTTATGTATATAACATTTGCATAAATATATTGGGACGCAACAGTTAAAATACCTATATCTTTAAAGATATCTCTTAAGGAGACTCTTGTACTGAACTGATAAATTGAACGAACTGCTCGTTTTTGTAATATAAAAATGCTCTCAATATCAGCAGCCTTACCCCACAACAAAATACCATAAGACATAAGACTGTGAAAGTAACTAAAGTAAACAAGACGAGCAGTTTCTACATCAGTCAATTGTCTAACTTTCCTAATGGCATACACTGCAGAGCTAAGTTTCCCAGCTAAGCACGAAATATGCGTGCCCCACTGGAGTTTCTTATCCAATGTGATGCCTAGGAAAACGGTAGAATCAACAGTTTCTAAAACCTCATTGTTCATAACTATATTAGGTCCTAGATTTGTGACATTTGGCATTACAAATTTTACACATTTAGTTTTCTTGGCATTAAGTACAAGATTGTTTGCCGTAAACCACTGAGTTACTTGTGAAAGTGTACTATTAATTTCGTCAAAATTATCTCTATTCCTATCCACTCTGAAAACGAGTGAAGTGTCATCAGCGAATAGCACTGTATTGCACATTTTTTTTAAATAAAAAGGTAAATCATTAATATACACTAGAAACAAGAACGGACCCAGTATAGAACCTTGTGGCACTCCCAGTCGTACAGGAAGATCCTCGGACTTCACTCCATTCAGATCTACGCACTGAACTCTTTGGTGCAGGTACGAAGAAACAACGTCAAGAGCAATGTTGTGTATGCCGTAATGACGAAGTTTCCGTAAGAGCGTGTCATGGTGCACACAATCAAATGCCTTCGAAAGATCACAAAAAACTCCAATGGCGTTCTGCAACCTCTCCCACGCATCAAATATGTGTTAATTCAAATTTAAATCTAATTAAAAATTAAGTATTTTCTTGAAACTTATTTTCTGCTTTACAGCATGCTTATCTCGGTCTATTAAAATATTTATTAGATAAATTTCCTTAGAAAATGACTCTCTAATTCGTTCTATATTTCTGATATCAGCTGCAAATTGTTACGTCCGTTTTGTATCACTTGTATAGGAGACTGTAAGTGGTCCGATTCCAAACAAGCAATAAACTTTAGATTAAGCAATTTTATGTCCATACATAAAAACGACCATACAAAATACAAGTCCATACTTGTATGATTAAAATATGCCGAACATATCTCGTAATTGTATCATTAAATTTATATGCAGCTGCCTCAGTGGCGAAGTTGCAATTGCGTTACGACTGCTTTGATGAGGTCTCGGGTTCGATTCCCGGGTCGGGTAAAGTGATAGTGGGTTTTCTATTTTTTAGAAATACTCAGTATCAGTCCGGAGTCTGGAATTGTACCACATTATGGGACCGTAATAAGTTCGGCGAAAAGTGGGTGTACTGGTTACACCTATGGCCTACCCCTTCGGGGATTACAGGCCTGGGTGTATATTTTTACATGTGGAGGCTTTTAATTGGCAATATGTATGTTTTATCTTTACTTATTTTTAATTGTGTTATTAGTCCTTAAGCCTTGTGTAAAATAAATAAATTAATATGAATGTATTTAAAATATGCAATAATTATTATGACTGCATATTGAGGGGAAAGTAGTGTTGCATGTTTCTTATGGGTATTTTTGTTTTATTTGCTCATATAAAAAGATGTCGGAATTGAATCTTTGTACGTGAAGGATAGAGCTGTTATTATCTCTACGTGAATGCATTTTGTAAAAGACATAATTGCATTATCATGCACTCATGCCTGAGAAATCTTGTGAACTAAGGCCTTGACTCTGTAATAAATAGAGAAGACCCGTGTCCAGATAATTTATTATATACTGCTGATAATAATATCATTCCTTCATATTATTATACAATCTCTGCAAAGAAAAAAAAGGTAAAAATTACCGGAATTTTACTTCTCATTCTGTATGAGTTTCCGTACCTACTATTTATTTTGTACTAGCTGCACCCGGCATGCGTTGCTATATCACGTAAAGTAAATTTGATTAATTGCGATCGGTTGAACGGTATGAAAGTTGATATTCTGCAGCGCCATCTAGCGAGTTCTTTTTATTTTTTTGGGCCAGGAACCATCGCGGGCGTATGAAGAACAACTCACCAAAGTTTTATCATAATAGGATGAATATTTTACAAGTTTAGGAGACCATAGAGGACAAACATACTTCCATTGATTTTTATTTAAATAGATTAATTGACTACTGTATACTTTGTTATTTTTGTACTAGTACCTACCGCCAATAACAGATGGCGCTGATTTATGTTTCGTAAGCACATCGCTATTTCGAGACATAATCCAACGCACTGTTTAGCTCAGTTGCAACAACGTTCCACCGCGTCGAGATTGCCGCGAACTGCGAGTTCAAACCTCATCAAAGGTCTTTCAGTTATTTATTCCCATAATTATTCTGGTGTCGATGGCAAGCGTCACGATGCCTTGCATCATGGGATAGAGCGATGGGTGAAGAGCAACAAGCTGGCATCGTCCAACGAGGCGCCAGCTTCTGTTGCAGCCCGCACATTTCTGTTTTATTTTAACCATAAACAAGCGTGTACAATGTCCACATAATACATTTTGCGTTTTTATATTAGCAATATTATGTTATTTATTTTATATGTTTTCTTAACATTTTTTGCTGTATCCAACAGTCCCATTCAATAAGGTTAGTTTTTGACGTTACTTATATATTAAGGTTACTTTAACATTGGTATTTAACGTAAGCTTATACCTATATTTATTGAATTTTATATTACTATTTAACAATAAATAGCATTTTTGAAAACCTCAATTTAAGAGACATCAGTTATTGAAAATATAATGAAATTTAATAATAATATTAGCCATGTATTATGTGTATATTGTACACAGCTGGGCACGGGCCTTACATACTAATGTGACGGGCTAGGCCTTAGTCCACTGCGGTCTAATGTAGACTGCACACTCCTAGGATTTTTGGGGGAAAAATTAATTTAAAAAATTTAAATTAGTAAGTTTGTGGCAGCACACAGCGCCTCACCTTATTTGGCAATTTTTTTTTTAAGAACTTTCAATAGAATATCCTTATAACTTCTTTGATAATGTTTTTTAGATCGGACCGTATCTAAGAACGTTTTGTCGCGTTTACGTATCATTATAAAAGAAATATCTGTATTTTATATAAAAATGTAGGCAATAAAGAATATAACGGCATCGATCGATGTTAAATCGCGTGGTGGAATGCTAATCGTACAATTTTATTGGCTATTATTAGAATGTCAAGCGTGCAATATTATTACAACCTATACATACCGATAGAGCTTTTTACATCAGAATGTTATAATGTATTTCCTTGTGGGCTTATATCTCATGAACCGGGACAATTCAGTTTTTTCTTTCATTTTTTTTTATTTTTATTTTATTTATTACACACAAAACAGTTATAATCGGGTACAAATTGTATACAAAATTGTTTAAAGTTTTTTTACATAATTATAACCCACAAATTTGTGTTCCGGAATTAATATTAAGTGTTAACGAGATAACAAAGTGAAAAACATCTAATACAATGCTAATTTCAACTAGTTAATTTTTAAATAAGTCAGTGGAGTTTCTTTTAAAATCAATATGTAATTAAATGTTACACACTATTTAAATTTCGTCAATATTTTTTCTCTACCGCCGATACGGAAGGCACCAAGAGAAGAACGGGCAAGAAACTCTAGTGTTGCTCTTTTTAAAAACTAGTTTACATTATTTGGACTACATATATACAGTGTAAACTCCATGTAACGTCACTCTATTTAACGACAAACTCTCTTAAGCGTCGAAATCAATTGGCTTTGGTTGGTTTAGTTTGTTTTTCATACAATGTTTCACTCTATATAGCATTACACCCACTCTCAATAACGACAACAATTAAGTTGCTAAAATTAGTAAAAACTGCGCAGCTGTGTACGATCTATTGTCGCTTTATTATCCTAGCCCGCAATAAACTCGACTGTCGGCATCATGCATACCGAACTTTCTAAGAAATTCATTCTTTTGTTTACAAATTGGGATTGCTTGCACGTGTAGACTGTTATTGACCATGATTCATAACTAGGAGTCATGGATTATCTATACCTTATCATATTCTTAGTTGCTCACAAACTTGCAAACTGTAAACATGGCTACTAAAAGAAAATCACTGTGTATTGACGAAAAAGTTTTACTGATACGCGCAATAGAAACGGGAGAGAAGATAAGTGATGTTGGCAAACGCTTTGGATTTAGTCGCTCTACCGTGTCCACAATATGGAAAAATAAAGAAAAAATCCTCCACGCTGCGGGCGAGGGAAAATCTTCCAAAAAATTAAAGAAACCTATATACGAAGATTTGGATAAAGCTGTACTATCATGGTTTCATCGACAGCGCCAGAATAATATGCCTATCTCGGGGCCGCTCGTGAAAGCTAAGGCGGAGAATTTTGCTGCTGAACTTGGTTTAACTTCTTTCAAAGCATCAGAAGAATGGCTCGGAAAATTCAAGCAGCGTCATCATATCAACTATGGTAAAATAAGTGGGGAAGCACGAAGTGTTGATACAAATGTGACTCATGATTGGATTAACAGAGTGTGGTCAAAATTCATAGAAAAATACGCCCCAAGTGACATTTTCAATGCTGATGAAGCAGGAATTTTCTATAAGTTGACTCCAGATAAAACTCTGAAATTTAAAGGGGAAAAGTGTGTGGGAGGAAAGCTTTCCAAGGAACTTTTCAAGGTTTCTTCTCTCCATTTAACGACAACTCTCTATAACGCCATAAAATGCACAGTCCCTTCAGTGTCGCTATATAGAGTTTACACTGTATATGTAATAGTGTATGAACATTTAAATGGGATTATATTAGAAAAAAAATTAAGAATAGGTTTCTTAATTTCTTTTTCTTCATACGATTTTTGATGTTTGTTTTCTTGATAAATAAAATTATTTGTCCTTATAAAATTATAAACCGATAGTACTCTTACTGCCGGGGTCATAAAGATTTCTGAACTAGTTATGTATTCCCTCAAAGAACCCGCTAAATTCGATGATTACTGTAAAATTATCAAAATTATACTGAGACTAGTGGAAGATTAGCTCACTCTGAATATTGCCATTTTTAAATCTTTACTAAGGGATTATTTAATGGTCCATTACTGAATGAATGCGGCAGTTATATGGCTCCATTTATAATACATCCTTAAGTGACTAATGCCAGTATTTGTTGATAAAGAGCAACAGTTATTTGATGAAGTGAAGTTTAGGATGAAACAAATTATGGGCACATACATACACCCATTTACACTGCCTATTATAGTAAAGCTGAGCGTCTACTGCAACGGTCTGAAGAATTAGATTTGTTTAGCTTTTGTGTCGAAATTTGAAAGCAAAGCCAGATTGCCAATGTTTATGAATAAATTTTATTCAATTTTGACAAATTATCTGTTCAGTCAATCCTTTTTATACCAGACTTGTTAAACTGGCATTAAGTACCCTCTGATATATGAGATTTATTATAATATAATATCAATGGATAATATGGCTGAAACCGTGTGAAAAGCAATCTACGCGACAAAATAGCTAATATCTTAGAATCCTTCAACATATATATTGTTAGGAACATCAACAAAACTATGCAAGATGGATATTTAAAAGGCACAAATACAATATTTATAATTTATTAATTGATTTACACGACACTGTTACACATCTCAGTGCTTAATATTAACACACACGCATGTCAGGATTCACTTAAGGCTTCTCTTTATAATTAATCTACCAGCATTACCCTTATAAACTGAACAACGCCATTGAACTGTTTACACATTGATACACTTACTACCCCGCGAATGAACCACGAATATCCTGGCTATCACCTAGTCACCTTCACAAAACAACTGAACTGAACACCGGAGCGCGGAAGGCACACCGTTTTATATTAAACATTTACTACTCCCACTTTGGTTGTCATTATTAACTACCCCCAACTAGTCTCCTAAATACCGCAGTTATTAGTTACCTTCGGTATTACTAATAATAGGAAATATCCTAATAATATACTGAGGATAAACACTTCATACAACTCAATCTGTATTTGTCATAAATAAAGCGAGGATAAACATGGCATCCCTGATACCACAAAGATAAAACGACAAACAATGATAAACATGTCAGTCGTGCCCATCATATAATTTGTGGAACGTAGGCGGTTACAACTCTCCGTTTAAGTTGCTATGTAAATGAGACATTGTTCCGTATAGATCGACTTGTGTCGCTTACCTCGTGTTGTGGAGTACTGGCAGTATCCATTAGGGCTGTCAAATGGTAGTCTAGTTTTGCATCTAGATGAATTTGTAAACTAGGCAAAAGTAAGCAAAGATATGAACACTATTCGTAAATTCTTGCATAGATTCACTTAATTTTCGTTCAAAATTCTTATTTCATTTTGCGATCCTGCCAACCCTATAATAGAGGTATTGCGCAACTGAAACTAATTGCCGACGGTTAAGCCATTAGCGTACAATGCCCCCGATGGGCCCTCTAATTGTTGGCCTAATGAGTTGTAATAGTGGCCTTTGTTTTCACTCACTCGCCCGACGAGTTCGGCAATTTTTTACTTCTTTGAATGGGAGCAGGATCTGAATGTCATGTTTAGTTTAAATGGAGCCTGTAGGTAGGAGCTGTTTCTTCCAAAAATGCTCCGTATAACTTGTGTTAGAAATACAACTAGGGGTTGTGTGAGGTATTTTAAAAGACACAAATACGATGACTTAATGATTGATTTAATTATCATTATTAAACAACTTAGCGCTCACCCCATGTCAGGATGTTCTAAATACAGTTTTCTAATTAATCTCATATTCGTACAGACAGTATGACCCCATTAGTTTTAACTACAACATAATAAGGATTGCAGACTGACCACGGTATAAGACGTGAACAGAACAGTAAATGAACTGCACTCGCAGGCTCTTGCTTTTATTGCAAATCTTCACTCCACTGAGTAAACTTATTAATTAACCCGCAATTATTTTGTAAGACATCCTCGATATTTTTAATAAACGGATATTCCTAACACTAGTGTCAAATGGCAGGGTTGTTTCGTTTTGTAGGGAGAGATTTCTGGAGACCAGATACCCTTTTATCCCTCCCAATTCCCAATTCTGTGATTTAAGGTCGGCGGAATCAGCAGAACACTCAAACGCTGTACTAATGAGGTAACGAGTGACATTGACACTTGTCACTAAATCAATGCCTGTTCACGGTTCATCTTATAATAGACGTAAAGTAAACATGACGCTGAACTGTTAAAGCCCTTTGAAGCCGAAAGTGATGACAGCTCAGAGATCCGTTTTAGATCAGAGATCATCATTTGGATCATTATTGTTTTTATGCGGCCATTGGAGAATGATCGATTAGGGTAGCAACCAGTTTCCAGCTAAATATTTTAAAAATGTGTTATTTATTTAAAATACATTGTAATATTTCGCTTGAAATTGAGATAGAAAGAGAGCAACATTAATTCAGTAGAATGAGACCTTCCTTGAGGTGTGGTGTCAAGAAGCTACACAGCAGGCCGGCATGAGTGTGTTGAGTACCGAGGAATAGATTGTCTCTCGCTACTTGATACTCTAACTGGACGGCACTGCGCTTACCATCAGGTGCAGTGTGGTCCCTTTGCCAGGATAGTAAAACACCTAATAGTCACACGTTAAGATACGATTATCCTGTGTCGTTGGTTTCAGGAACTACGAGAGACTTACGGTCTCACAACACATTAACCAATCAAAAATTAATAAT
Organism: Laothoe populi; assembly: GCA_905220505.1. Lineage (NCBI taxonomy): Eukaryota > Metazoa > Arthropoda > Insecta > Lepidoptera > Sphingidae > Laothoe > Laothoe populi. The sequence goes on from HG992156.1 coordinate 15,973,930, forward strand.
ATAAATAACATACCATTTTGACAAATGAATATCCTTGATGTAATGGCGATTTAGAAAGGAACTATCGTTATTTGACAAACATCGTAAATTGTAATCTTATATCCAAATATTCCATGCTAAAGTTATTTATCATTTGCGATTGTATGTTAATTTTAGTAGTTGAACAGATTTTGTGATTTACCCATGTTTTGAAAGACTATAAAAATCAACCACGTCTCCTAAGAATTTATCTGATTGGTTGTTACGAGTTATTGTCTCTATCTACAGACTTTTGTATAAGAACATGATATCATTAATAGAGAAGTAGGCCGGCAAGATAGTGTTTAGTAGCGGGGGATAAAATGTCTCTCGCTACTTTAATTGGACGGCACTGCGCTTATCATCAGGTGCAGTGTGGTTACTTTACAGTGCCAAGATAAAAAAAAATCTAAGTAAGGATTATTCGTTATTTCCAAGACATATTATGCGTCTATAAGATATTTCTATGGGTATTGTTAACTTTAGAAACAAAACTAAATTAAATATACTTCGAGAATATTAAGTTGAACATTTGTAATGTAATCAAGAAAACTCATCCCAAAAGTTTAATAAAAGAACTACAATATATTCGTCTGGTATTTTTCAAAATGTTTTAATCAAGTTAGTAGCACAAAGACGTATTTTGTTAATCAACATTGACAGACGAAAAGAGCTTAAACACAAGACTTATATCACATTCAAAATTAAAGTGACGAAACTGTCTTTCAGATTTTAGTTATGTTTTAAGCCATAATACAAACGTCATTATCTTATAATGTACGATTGTTAAAAAATATTTAATATTTCAAAATCACTCAATAATGTGGACAAAGAATCTGTAGAATGTAAAAATATTAAAGATATAAAATTAATGAATGCTATAGATACAATTGCTGTAGAATCATTAAACGTGATAAGAACATCATTAAATTCCTTAATTAGAGTTTAGCAAAACTTTAGTTAATTTTCTTTGTATTGTTAATATACAGCTATATACACGACACTCAAAATGCCAAACCTCGTGATTTATGGTCTTAACTGAAGGGGAACATAATTGTTCCAGGACATTAAAATAATGACAATTAACGCAGCACAGTATTATGTGTGCAACGAAGTCATTGCAGTGACGATTCCATTCAAATCTGTTAAGATATTGTCTTTTATATGCCTGTTTTAACAAGTTATGTATTTTAGGTGACTGCCTCGGTGGCGCAGTTGTAATTGCGCATGCGTTTACGACTGCTATGCTGAGGTCTCGGGTTTGATCCCCGGGTCGGTAAAGTGATGTTGGGTTTTTGTATCCAGAAATTCCCAGTATTAGCCCGGAGTCTGGAATCTGTGCCCGGTATGGCGATAGGCTCGCCCCCTATCACATCATGGGACCGAAATTTGGCGAAAAGTGGGTGTACTAGTTACACCTCTGCCCATCCCTTCGGGGATTACAGCCGTGAGTGTATATGTATGTATTTTAGGTATGGATTTGGTTATATTTTAAATTATTTCCATAGATAATTATCACATTTTGTGAAGACTCAATAAACCACTCATTAGAAGTATCAATTCAATATGTCATTGCGACTCATTTAAAAATAATGCATGTCACAATACTCTAAATTGGTTGTTTGTTCTTCTATATCTATGTTTATTACGAATGCTAGCAGATAATACTGTAACATTGTCCACTAATGGCACTATAGATAAGGAATGTGTTTCATTTGTAAAGTATTTAAAAATGTGTGGTGAAAGTGCACGTGACGTCAATATATTCGCCTTTTTGGGTTTGGGCAGGCAAGTGCCAGCCACAGTAATGAATCTTAGAGACCCCAAGATTGTGCCTGGCGCTTAGTCCAACTAAAACCAAAATATTTAAGTGATGCAAAAAACTTTATGAAATTCGTAAGTTAAAAAATCATCTAAAAAAGAGAAAATATTATTAACTTATCCACAGATTTTGTTTTAAAATATCTGAAGTTCTCCTAATGTCACTGAAACTAAATTATACTTAATTACTTTTATACTATGCTGGGCATGAAAGATACAATCTTATGCAGCTTGTCTCTAAGCCAAGGAACCTTTAAAATCTAATGTTCCAATCAAAGAACGCATTTGCAATGTAAAGTCGTTGGAATTGAGATGTAGCCGCGTTTGTTTATAGCTCGGGGCGCGGTTTCGTATCGAAAACCTTTGCCATCATTACACTAACTCACACACATTATGATTGTAAATGTTATTGAATACTCGCTTTTGTACGTGGCTTTGTTCGTGGGGACCGCGCTATGTGTTATATTTGATCTGTGAAGAAAATGTGCGTAACGTAGAAGTACCTACAATCCCAAATTTAATATTTTTTTAAACTTGTTATCCAGATTGTCATTGCACACTGTAAAAGGTTTTTGAAATTGGCTTTTACGTGGATTACTGTGAGATAGATCTCTACTAGCGTCCGTCTGGATAGGGGCCACCACTTTGTCTGCCGTGAAGTACTGTTGTTCTAGTTTGAAGGGCATTGACGGCATTGAAGGCATTAGCATTTGAGACGTAAAGTCTTATCTATGAAGAGGATGACAGTGTATTGAAATTCAAATATCGGTACCTACTGTTTTTGGACAGGCGTAGTGTGTACCATTTTTTCAAGGAGAAAATCCAAAAATAGTTCACAAAGATTTAAAAATATACACACAGACCTTTTTACAATTTGTTTGTTGTAAAGAAACATGGGAATATTGAGCAACGTTTTTGATTAAATTGCTTGCTGTTAGTTTCGATTTATGTTTGGCTTCTGTGACATGAAATTTAAATAATATTAATATAAACAATCACAGATTAGCTGTCACAGTATTATATAATACTAGCTGTTGCCCGCGGCTCTGCCCGCGTGGTAGTTATTTTTTAACGTTACAGTTGACTAATAAAATTTGTTTATGAATTTTGTGAGTTTTTGTGTTACAGAAAAATTTATTTCTATACAATTTGTCGCTGAGCGTTAGTACTTATAAATGCTCCATAAAGAATTGGTAATTATTAACTTATTAGTAAAGTAAATAATTTAGATTTGGAATTTTCATTTTTTTTGGCAGTTTTGTAGTGCTACCTTGAAATTATATTGTTACTTTAAAACTCCAGATGTAAATAATATGTGCTTAACATAATTTCATGTATTAACTTATTACTCGAATATTATTATACGTTTGAAATTTATTCCATATAAAGCTATAAAACTACCCCGACTCCGAAATATCACAATCTTTCATGAAAAAATAATTTTTGATGTTCCTCACAATCTACTTGATTAAAAACTACGTGATCATTATAAACATATTTATTTACTTCCCTCTATTTACTCAATCAACAAGCAGTATATCCTTGTTCATAAAACACACAAAGTAAATTACAAGTCATGCATTCTAGTCCCAATGCAGAAACTAGTACTCGAATCCAAGTGCTTGCAGTGGTAGTATTTACCAAACTATATATTATTCTAAGCGTTCAACTCTAGTGTTTTCTTAACTAAAGGCTTTCAAGCAACTAAATAGACAAAATAATTTATCCAGACACACACACACACACACACACACACACACAACGTGCATAGATATAAACTTTTATCAACAACTTATACATATTAATAAAACCTATTGCTCCTATTGGTTAATTCGTTTTATTGGTGTATAAAATAGTTAGGTTTCCCACTTCCCGTGAGAAATGTCAAGAGTCCTCAGTATGGTAATATTCAGATGATTATACATCTAAGTTATCGTTTTTACGAGCACCGGTCTTAAGATATGCATCTGACAATGAATGCATGTACTATGCAGTGCGGACATGTGAGATTACTTAAATACTACTTTATAGTAATAATAATACTAGCCCTGTATTAAACATTGTCCCACTGCTAGGCACGGGCCTCCACTACTAATGAGAGCCTAATACGGGTTGGTAGACTTCACATGCCTTCGTAATTCTTCAGGTTTCCTCACGATGTTTTCCTTCACCATTAAAGCAAGCGATAATTAAAAATGAATACACGTAACTTTAGAAAAGTCTGAGGTGTATGCCATTTGGGTTTCGAACATACGACTTTCGTATTGACAGTCCGTACCGCAACCAACAAGGCTATCGCTGCTGCTTACTACATTACTATTCTATAAACGCTAAACAAACGGACCAGTAATAGCATTTGATTAGCTTACATTTACCGTTGTTTACGGGTTTAATGCGGATAGTGTTAGTTTAGTGGCTTTATGGCTCTCACGAGTCTTCAGCACGTTCAGACTTCACATTACTTCAATTATATTACTCTGCTTCTTTGAATATTTTCTTGATACAAACGATATTTAATTTGGTGATCGTCTTACTTAAAGTAATTGAAAATAATATGGCAGGCCAGGACGTTACGCCGAAAAATGATAAAGACAATGATCACAGCTAATTTCAAGTCTTAATTTTTGTACTTGTCGAAACAGGGTTTTAAAGAGCGTGTTAATTCGATAGGTTCAACACCATATCAGTGTTAGTCTTCGTCCAAGTACCACTAAACATAGAAAACATAGCATTTCGTTCATGTTCATTCTAAAAATAAACACGTGCAACAACGTCGGCGCCGTATAATTGTATTTAATAACGTCTGCAGGCGATGTGAATGTCAATAGAATACGCACCGTAGATCGAGCTGACGTGCCTAATCAATTTGATTCGTCGCCTGAAGGTGCGTTCCTACTGCCTTGTATCGATGCATTAATAACTGCAGATTGAGAGCTAAGTGCATAGGTTTGAGTTGTTAGTTCGTGTGTTCAGAACACTTCATCTAGTCTGAGTTGTCGGGTAGTACTTGTAAATGTACCATCTGAGCAGTTAAAGTATGTGCTTCTAGATGCTGTTGATCATGATTGGGTTGTTGGCAATCTACAATTATTTTGATTACTATATGAATTGTTTTGTTACATCTTGCATCATTCAACGCGTCCTTGCCACTATTTGTTGTTGACCTGTTCAGTTACCTACCTTATATCGTACATACTTGTTATTAGTTCAATAACACTTCATCACTATCATGAGACATATATAAGTCTACTGCTGGCTAGTAAAATCGTATATTTAATATTTGAACTAATTCTTAAATTATAGAGACTTCTGCTTGTATATTAAATTAAATCTTCATGTCGTCTAACGAAGTCGGAGACGAAGGAAATGTGAAACCAATGATAGAATTATGTTTTATTATGCTCACAGATAACGTATGTGCGCAATTGGTTTATATCTTTAAAATTAATTTGCATTTATCTAGGAGAATTAACAAGACACTTATTAATCGTTTTTTTAGTTATACTCTAGTCACTGGAGATCCAGTCGCTGTAGCACAAGGCAGCAGTTTAGATCGGATGCCTGTACATTAAGATGCTACTGTCTGTGACTATACATCGCGATAGGCGGCATCGGGAAAACTTGTGCTGCTGGAAAAATCAAGGGCCTTTACGTCCAAAAAAGAGTAGCGACCAAGGCAGAGCGCAGAGGCGGTACCGACAGCTCACTATTTACTGTATATGCCCAGATATCTAGGAACAGTAGAATAACGACAAAGGGTTTTTATTCGATAGTGTATAGGAAACTCGTTAGCTGTCCGATCTACCAGTTACTCATCTGAGATTTGGTTGGAATAATGGCGAGTCCGGTATAATCCTTTCTCCACCCCGGGATTGGTTAAAATATCCCTGATGTGATTTTTTTCAGCGGCAAAAAGTTTTAAATGGCGACTATTAATTGTGGTATGTGCGCGTTGCAAACTATAACAAATAAATTGTTTTTCTTTCTTTATTATTATCTTCTAAAAATTTAAGTATAAAAGTTAAGACTTTTACTTTTTTTTAAGAAAGCTAAAATTTTCAATATGACTGAATGAGGGCTTCTACACAAAATAAAAAAAACACTCGTTAACTTTCTATCCATAGGCTTGAGAACTCTCGCCTGTATGAATAAAAGCGTAGATGATATCTTTTAAAATGTAGGTAAAGCCAAATACAAAACACAGTCTCCAAACCGAGGTTAATAAGAATTCCACGCGAGTGACGGTAATGATCGGTTAATTGTCGATAATCAGACGCTATGCCGGCGCGTATTAGGATCTTGTCGCCGCAGCCTGGTTTATTGCTGTTATTACACTAAACGGCAAGCCGTGGCCGCCATCTTGATCGATTAATGTCTAGGCTCGATATGTATTTAGTTAATGTCGGTATCTGAATTGATTTGTAATTGATGTTGTTTGTCCGGATGTAAAATTAATACAAAAACGAGCCACGGAATCGTCAAAAAACAAACGTAGGCAGATTGTGGCGTTAGCATACGATTATTCTTTATTTAGATGCAAAGGGTTATGTAAGGTCAAATTACTCCAGAATGCACTACCATTAGGATTCTAATATTTTGCTATTGCTTAGCAATGATCGAACGATACAAACAAAGCAAAGCTTCTCATAGAATTGCGTTCACGGAAATATTTTTTAATTGACCACAACTGGCAACGCAGGCATTCTTCGTAAGGCCTTCACGGATTTCAAAGTTTTAGCACCTAAGGAATTATGAACGGTAATTTACCGAAATAACAAGTTTATCCTTCATCTGAGTCGTAAAACGTCAGCAAGGCCGTCGCGATCAGTCAAGCCACGGGGTGGTCCTGTGATCAATGTTAAGATACAAAGGTTATGCGATGAGTATAAAAATCTTATGTATAGCGATCTCCATGGTGTATTGACTGTAGAGTTCAAATCGAAAGGTCACTGGTTATTAATGAAAGTACTTAATTTTCATTTACCTTTATCATTCGATGGAGCTGTGAAATAACTTTACCAATATCAATATCCTCTACACTAACAATTTTAATTTCTATCTCATTAACCAACATACAATTGTCACTAGCGTCATTGTCATGCATTTCTGAATCCATAGAAAAAAACTTGTAAGTCTTTTCTAACTTCTGATTCTAATAATGGAACACAATCCATACAATCAATCCTAATTCCCAATAATGAAGTCTAAAGCCAGGTGATAAAGGCGAGTGGGTGGCTACAGTAAACATGTCCCTGGATTAGGGGATCAACGGTTGAGACTTTACATCCCGCAGATGACGTTTAACCGTCAGATCGGCATTAACCACGATCCGCTCTACTGTCGGCCTGTGTGTTTTTCTATAGCAGATTATAGTCATCATTTTATTAATGAAAGGTGGTTGGATAATGGTCCCTTTTTAAAGATATGATGAAAAAAAATACTCAGACTTTCGCCTAATCGCATACTTGCATACAATACACAGGGATCTGCGAGCACAGATAAAGGCTTATGTGAAATGCCTAGTCTGAATGCTAAGTTCCTAAAGGGACTCTTCGGCGACACTAGGCGATCACCAGTGTAGGCATTAAAATTTGCCGTTAGCCTCAGAGGACGATCTTGATTTGATACATTTTACTGTTTTATTTTTTTCGATAATTTTGCCTTATTGGAACTCCACTAGATTCTGGCTATGAAAGTCGGATCGGCTACGATTATTTTGGTTGAAATTAGACATGTTATTGCGATGACGTCATTTAGATTTCCAAAAAGTTTCGTAGACTTGTGTGAAATCGCTAATGATTACCCATCTTGGCCTGACATTAAAACATACGGAATATTTTAATACAACGGTACATACAAAATTAAACGGAGTTTCAATTACATGCGATTTTGCACGGACTTTGGTTTTTGCGTGCACACATAAAAATATTTTCATTATTAATATTATTTTTACAACATTAAATACAGTTTTGCGTGCGGTTAATGGAACGTATTAATTTAATACGTAGAAAGTAATGTCGGAATGTTGGATGAAAGGTGTTGTGATATTTGTCAGAAGTAGGCCCCCAACTCTAATCAAAAATCGTTGTTAAAAGATAGTAGATGACCTTATGAATTTTGCCGGTTATTTAATATTTTCATCGTACTATTGATATCTCGTTCATACGATAAATTTAGCTATAATAAGACTGAAAGAAGAATTGAGAAAAGATTAAACAATAAAATATTTCCCACCAACCATTACCAATATTATTAATTACCACGTAACATTATTATCTCCAGTACATACTTTCCAAAATAATGTTTCAATACTTTCGAATATTGATTCTTATAACTATTTCGAAATTTAAACTGCTTTAACTGCTCAAACTGGCCAGTTGTTTGCAAGAGAAAAGGCAAAAGAATTCGCACATAAATTGCACCGCCTCATTTTTTACCTATCGGGTGTTTGCATCGCAATTAATTCGATGTCGATTTTTCCCGCCCATTAGTTAGAGTTATCGATTTGGTACAGCAATTAACTGATGGGATTCGATCGCTCTCGGACCGAACGAAAATGATTGATTACTATTTTAGATTATTAGCGATGTTCCCTCGGCGAGTCTTATCGTAGATCGTCGTTAAGGATGGTACGCTGTATGGAGTATTTTATTAATTTGTAATTAAGCCTACAATATTATGACAAAAATAGTAATCGATAATCGTAATATTATAAAATTAGGAGCGGGTCTTAATCGCGCAATACTTTAATGGTATAAATACCACAACTATTTCCCGACGTTTCGACCGAGTTGCATCGGCCGTGGTCACGGGCTGACTGACTAATTTTATAATATGTATTCAAATCGCGAGAGTCTAAAAACGATAATCGTAAATCGATATTTTGTTGTGTGTATTAATTTATATTTGCATTCATGAAAAAATAATCATAAATGACTAGGCAACTTCAAACGAATGCTTTACCTATGTAAAACGTTGAATACAGTTTCCTCTGAATTGACTATGTACTTTTATGCAATAATTGTCCATTCAATGTTATATTGATTGTAATAGATATATGAAGCTGTGGCAACCCTAGCAAATAACTCCAAAGTACCCAAACACCCTAACTAAGAAAAAAGCAAGGGATCAGGATCCGCTTACCAGATTTCTGACCTGTCCAATCCAGATAACAGTGTTGTGAAAGATTGAAAGGGTGGATTTGCTACTTGTTTATTTATAAAGACATCGCTAATGGCCGAGTTTTATGAAAGAAATATTTATTTTAACCCGGGTTTCATATAAAGGTTTCAGTTCCTTTCTGGGGATTCTAAAATATCTTTCAAAAGAGATAAATTATGAAACTAAAGAACTGGGGAGAAATTATGTCAAGCTTTAGTGAAGATTGTAGTGATGAAGCGTTTTCATTCCAAAGATTAATGTTTTCCTTTTACTTTAGAACCTAGATTCTGGAATATTTACTAAATACTCTTGAAAATAATTCAGACTATACAGAAGCGTTAATATACACCAAGTTACTACGCTAATCTTTTAGTACTAACATAACATAACATATACACGGCTGTAATCCCCGAAGGGGCAGGCAGAGGTGTAACCACTTTTCGTCAAATTTTGGTCTCATAATGTGATAGGGGGCGAACCTGTCGCCATGTTTTAGTACGCTCACAGTTAAAAGGTCATTCTCAAGAGTGTGCTCAAGAGTCTATCCAGCGTTTGACTGGCTTCTGAAGTATTCTAACCTCTTATTCAGCATTGAACTGTATTCTAACCTCAAAAAACTTTACTAGGAAAACTGTCACCCAAATAACTTCAAAAAGTCAGACGTGTCTTTCCTGCCGAAGAAGGCCACCACGGTTTTAGCTGGTAGTGTCTGATGAGGTGTACATAGGGCGTAGGGACTCGGCCCAGCGGCTACCGGATACCCATCTTCCAGGCGAGGGGGTGCTGGGCCGTAAGACTGGCTAGTACAGCATAACCGTTTTATTCTTATTCCGCTTCCCCCCGGACCGGCGGTAGTAATAAAACGCTTTCCCCGCGACAAAAAAAAGGGTTGGCATCGAACACGCGACTCTTTATTATCCTTCCTTAATCCTTAGGCTAAAGCTGCTTTTTAATCTTATTTGTCGCGTTTATGACCGTTCTTAACCCATTCTATGCTCTTTCCAGTGGGCGGGATGTCTCGCGGCGGCAGCGGTGCCGGCAAGACAGCCACCGCGAAACGAGTGCCGCCGCCCGCGGTGCCCGGTGATGCATTCGGCACCCCCCAACACAGACACTCGGGCTCCAGCTTCGGCTCACAAGGGTACGCCTCGTGCGAGGACCAGCCGTACCCACAGCCACCTGATACGCCGTCTCATACTAGAGGTAAGAGGAAATTAATACATACATATTTAGATGCTACTCCAGCAGATAAAACTATCATAAATGTTGGGGATATTGTGTTGATCAAATTTAAAATTGAAATGAAATCAACAACGGTATGTCAAATTTCAACTTGAAATAATTATCCAAGTTTTCAAAATCTCCATTAAACTGGGAGTTTCAGTCAGACTGGCAGACAAAGCAAATAATACTTTTACAATGTTGTTACAATTATTAAAAATCAAAACAATTTCTGTTGCAAATCAATGTACTAAAACCAACTCGGATATATCTACCATCGATACTTCACACATCACCTCAAGCTAACAAGCTTTCTCTTCATTCCAGACGACCACTCAGACTATGGCAGCACGGTATCTGGTGTCTCCGGGGTGTCGGGTGCGAGCGGCAGCCTCGGCAAGAGTCCCGCGGGAGGGGGCACCTTCACCTTCCCCCCTCCTTCCCAGCCGCTCACACACAAAGCAGCCGTGTACTACCATCACCAGCTAGCGCTGAGCGATGATCAGGGCATCGACATGACACAGGTGAGGGAATAAGAACACTGATATAGTTAAGTAGCAAGAGTTAAAAGCTATGAGGTGTTCTGTGGCTGACCATATAACACCTGAAAAAGTGGAGAGATTGACTGATAATAAAGATATTTTGTAATGTGCGAGGGTTCAAGAATTTACATTTAAAACGCCAAACACTATAAGTTAATAAAAAGTTATCATCTTTTTTGATTTGTAAACGATGGTAATATTTTTTTGAATATCCGTAATTATTAGTTTGTAAAGTTTATTCCTGTTTCTACGAGGCGTTGTTTGTAGGACTCCTTATGATATACCTACCGTATTTACAATTCACAAATGCGCTTAATTTCCAGAGTCCTGGCCGAGACAGTCCAGGCTCATCTTCAGGATCGGCAGGCTCAGGGTCACGCCACTCCTCGGCGTCACTGGACAGCGGCAGAGCTTCAGGCAGGATACCACATCACCACCACGCCGCGTGCCACTGCGGCGACCTGGCGGATAGAGTCAGAGCCATGATCGCGCAGGGACTGCCTGTAAGTTCATAGAAGTGACGTCACTCTTTAGTATAATCTTTGTGGAGGCATATAGGAATGACATCAATCTTCAGCATAACTAGCCTGTGAAAGAACTTTGAATCCTGTCCTGGGATCTTTAAGCTTATGAAGAAGCTACTCAGCGAGGGATAGATCCTCTCGCCCCTTGATACTCTGACTGGACGGCACTTATACCATTACGCATAAATTATTCAACTTTGTTGTATATAAAAATATTATCCCTTCTCCAGGACACAGACATAATCCACGTGTGCCTGGCCGACCTTCAGATGGAGGAGTACTCCCGTCTGTTCATAGAGGCTGGGTACGACCTGCCCACGGTGACGCGGATGACGCCCGAAGACCTCACTGCGGTCGGCATCAAGAAGCCCAACCATCGCAAACGGTTAAAGGCCGAACTGGCCAACCTGAACGTGCCAGATAACTTGCCGGATTACATACCGGTGAGTGTGTAAATTGTAAAAATGTATTAAGTTCTAAGATATTCTTGTGGATTATCTTCACTCAAACAGATAACCCAGTTGTTAGTTGTGCTGACTGCTCAGATGAAAGTGGATTCGAAACAAGCCAAATGGCGTACATCTCTGACTTTTTAAACGACTTCAAAAAAAGGAAGAGGGTTTCAATTCGTCGGTTTTTTTATGTATATCCCCCGATTAATCGAAGACGCCTGGACTGATTCGAGAAATTCTTTTTTGTTTAAAAGGATATACTTGCCAGGTGCCCATTGGCACCAAGTCAAGATCTGAAGGGATCTCAGAAAAATCGAGGGCAACCCTCAAATTTTATAGGGACGCATAATGTGTTTTTTTATTGAAGTTAGTGTACTTTTTGAGGCTATCATAATGGTTTTACTTACTCAATCAGGTGTGTTTTCGTTGTTAATATGGCTTGCTGAAGCAACACCGTTTAAACGAAGAGAATATCCTGCGTATTGCAAAGAATTACAAATATATTATTCTAGAACCTTTGTTTAAAATGTAGCATAGAATTTGTAAAAGAACCTTTAAATAATGTCTTCTATAAGATTGTGTCATGAATCGATTCACATTAATTCTACAGTCTTTCACGTTTTATTATATTGTTTACTCCAGGGTTCTTTGGAGGAATGGCTCCGATTACTTCGACTTGAGGAATATGGACCAGCACTAGTGGCTCAGGGGTACCGCACTGTCCATGACGTCACACAACTTGCTTGGGAAGTAAGTACAGTCAATTACTCTTAATAGTGGAAGGTAGCTTGAGTATACCTGCGACAAGGGTCATGATAACCAATACCAATTTCATAAGTCACATTATTAGCAGACCATGAAAGGATCATTGATTTTGAAGATTTGACAGTGGCGTAGGGGGTGAGTAGCCGACTGTGAAACGAGAGGCCGCTGGTTCGATTCCCGCACCGAGACAAATGTTTATGTGACAGACAGAGATTTGTTTCGCGTCTGGGTTTTGTGGGACCGTAGTCCCTAGTAGTTATTGTTACCCACTTTACAGGTTTATTTCTTTATCATACTTGGTAGATACCTCGTATAGGAGAGAAAGAGAGAAAGGAGCACTATTATAATCCGGTTTCAAGGATGTTGTAGCTAGTAAAATTATTGATTATTATGTAGGTTAATATATAAACGTTTTACAAGTTGATCAGCTAATTGTAAGTAATGTCTACCGCCCATGAACACAAAGGAAAGATATAGAGATTGAGGAAGGATAATTTCATTTCATAACAAAATCCGTACAAAACTTAACAGCAAACTCCTAAAGTCGATTTCCTTGAGACAGTCATTCATAAACTTATTTCAAATTTAATTAAAATGTGTTATGATTTTCAGGATTTAGAAGATATGGGCATTGTCCGTCTTGGACACCAAAAGAAAATACTTCTTGCCATAAAGAGAGTTAAAGACATAAGAGCGGGTAAAAGGAGCATCAGTAACCAGGGGTCCCTGGACTTCCCCAGGATACAGTCAGGCCAGGTCAGTATCATAGATACGCATGCTTTTGTTATTGTGTTTGTAGTGATGTTTTAGAATTTAGACTCTTTAGAAATTATGACAGCGGATGTCAAGAGAAAAATAATAATGTCTATAATCATCCGTTTTCATAATAATATGTGCTATAGAAGGCAGTTAGATTTCCTTATCTATCGAAATAACAATTATTTTCAAAGCATCACTTCAAATCAACTATTTAATTTTATTTTATGATTATTTTTATTTCACACATGTCATTTCATCTCATCAGCCATCTTGAATTTTTATTGCCGCCAAAATTAATTCTAACCTAAAAAGCTATCAATGACTTTAATAATTTTCCTTTTGAATTACTAACTTTTATTTTAACAATGAGCATTTAAAGCTTAATTGAACTAAAAAGAGATATTTGAGCGGTGCCTTTTTGTTAGTTCAGTAATTGAGATCCTGGCACAAATGGCTGTTAAGTTTTGTTTGCGAGTCAAAATGGACACATTTTTGGGGAAAAGTATTTATGGAAAGATCTCTACAGATCATGCAGTCTCGTGGATAAATTACCCACTCTTATAAAAAGTCGAAACTTTTCCCGATGGGTTCAGATGAAAACATAATTTCGCTTAGACTTTAGGTCTATACCTATCCATCGCCTACGTCATTTCGTTGGTCGGATATTTTAGCAACTCTGCGTTTTTACTGTCGTTATACCTTTTGATTTTATATCTCAATATTGCTATTTTTTTAAAGTCCTAGATAATGAACATATCAATGTCTTTATTACTAAAAATATATAACCTTAAAATTTTATGCTTTTGCCTCATTTGTAAACGACTTCATAATTATCATCCATAATTCCTCACGATTTTATTTTTAATTTTATTTAAAATGTGCAAAGGCAAAAAATATTTTCTATTTTATAAACGCGTGAGTCGCGATCCGGCCAACTCATCAGTCATTAGCATCCAGTACCCACCATACCACAAGCCCGATGCAGCATGTGAATGTTTTGTTTTATTTTCATTTTCCAAACACATTCCGCACTGTGGACGTTATCGGCCAAAGGATTTATATCCGAGGGAGCGTTACCAGTGGGAGAGGAGTTACCATAAACCCCCCGACCTAAACTTTGATGCCCTACCGACGCCCCTATGTGCCACTGATCTGGTCCCAATTCAGGTATGAGAACCTCCTTCGGCACAAGGTCTTGTCTGTCCGCACCCGACGCACAACGCTTCTATGTGCACCTCTGTGTTTGACTGTACGCATTTATTGATGTTTTTGTTGTTTTTTTTCACATCGATTTTAGTGTCGACTAGTATCGATACCCATGAATCGATTGTCTGGGCGTTATTTGTACGTACGAACTTTGTACATTTGCCTGCACGGTAGTTACATAGTCCTATTAAATACTATTATCTATATGAGCATGGATTTATTAATATTCAATTTTAATATGCATACGATAAAACTATATTTTTTGATAAATTATAAGCCTGGCATGGTGAGAGAGAAAGAATGGTACAAATAGGCAATTTAACAAAATAACAACTTATACAGAAATAAATGTAAATATTTGTTTGTTAATGTTTAAAATTGAGATATTTAATACATTTTTCGTAAATAAAGATTTATATTAAGACATTGGTTTATGTAAATAAAGTTTTCCCATACCATTTTACAGAGTGACCATTTATGTAATACTATTTTCTTATTACAGCGCCATCTGTAATTCGTATACCTCAATTAACATTAACGGTTTTTTTAAACTTCATTCTATCGAATGGTCAACCTGTAAATCGGTTATAGGAAAACATGAAACACTCTTAACACCACACATGACCAACAGATCCGTCATCCCCGCGGCAAATCACTAGAAAGCCTCGAAGACCCGTCAGAGAGGACATCACACACCACATTCTCACCCGACGCTAGCTTCTACTACGGCACGGGGCAATGGCGGCGCTCTTACGACGACGGCGACATCACTCCCACTAACGATAGCTCCTACGAAGGAGGCGGTACATTGCCGCGTCCGAGAGGCTTGGTCCGCCCCCGCCCAGTAGCCAAGATTCAAGCCACACCGGCGTATCGAGACAAGTCGCCCGACTACACGTACGATGAGATCGCGTACTCTGCGAGACTGCAGCGCGTGGCGTACGGGGCGAGTCCGCACGTGGCCCGGAAGCCCCCGCCGGAGCCCCCGAAGCGGCAGAGCTCTCAGTACGCGCCGTTCTCCCGGTTCGGTCAGACGACGGTGGAGATACATCCGGAGAAGAGTCTGCCGCTGAGCCTGCCTGCATACCCTAGTTCTGATTCTCTGAGCGTGTCCCTGGACAGTACGGGACTGCTGCCGCCTCCCCCCGCGCCCTCCTCCCCGCCGCGACGGTACGACGACGACAAACACAGGACTGGATCAGATGCTAGCTTTAAGGTAAATCATTGTTACATACATACATATACATATACACTCACGCCTGTAATCCCCGAAGGGGTAGGCGGAGATGTAACCAGTACACCCAGTTTTCGCCGAATTTCGGTCTCAATGTGATAGGTGGCGAGCCTATCGCCATACCGGGCACAGCACAAACCTGATATCACTTTACCCGACCCGGGGATCGAACCCGAGACTGCTGTGCTGAGGCAGCAGTCGTAACGCACGCAATTACAACCGAACCACCGAGGCAGTCGAATAATTGTTGTCTATAGAAATATAACATTAATTCTCCGTTCACGTAGAGTACTGATTGAACTGGTTTAAATTAGCCGAACAGATAGACCTAGATTAAAAGCAGGTTACTTTTTATCTCCGTTGCGGGTTAGATTCCTGCACTGAAGGAAATTGGGTGTACATATTTACTGTGTAGGGCGGTCCCGTACAGTACCGATAAATATAATTACACATGCGTTGCTTGATATTTACTATTACATACATATACATACACTCACGCCTGTAATCCCCGAAGGGGTAGGCGGAGGTGTAACCAGTACACCCACTTTTCGCCGAATTTCAGTCCCAAAATGTGATAGGGGGCGAGCCTATACCTCATGTTATCTGATTAATTGTAATTAGATTTTTTTATGAAATCATTCGTTTTATGATACCTGAAGCCTAAATGCTAACCAACTACTTTTGGAGTGCCTAAGTATATTTAATGTGTAGATAATAATAATATTATAATAATTGATAATTATCAAGAGTTGTAAAATTAACAATAAAATTTTAAGATCGTGCTACAAAAATGCCTAGAAAAAATTCAAATTACAATTTTCGTTTTTTAACCTCACTAATATTTTTTTAATCTCTGACTCTATCTACATGGTGCTTTCGTTAGTACCCCCCTTTTGCAACACCCGGTATATACAAGATTAGTCTTTGTATACCGTAAAGCCGAAACACCCAAATTAGATTTTGGTATAAAAGATCAGATAAATATGTCATATAGTAATAATAAGATAAACTCACGCGGTGACATGCAAAAATAATTTATCCCGTTTCTTGAACGATGCATGGTAATACGCGCACCGCGCGCTGCTGTTTGTTTCCCGCCAAAGTATTATGTAGGTATAGGTGAACGACCTACACGCGCCGCATTTTTACTAAGTAATAACCAGGTAACCAGGTTGACGAAAATTTTTATATGTTTTTGGGATACCAATATAACACGATAAAAATAAGTGCAATAGATTGTGCTACTGATTCTCGACAATCTACTTTCGGCTTTGTAATATACTAAAAATAATGTTGTATATTTTCCATGCATAGTCTATAAATAATATAATAACTAACTTTTATTTTGCAGTCGAGTTCGAGCACAGAATCGGACAGCATCCCGTTCGCGAACGAAAACGCCGGCACGATAAAGCAAAACCGCGGCCAAATTGGCAGCAGACCGCACACTGTGGACTATGGCCGCGGTGGAATTTCCCTTGCACCGCTCCCACCACGCCCCGACATCAAACCCACGACCCCACACATCCCCGAGCAGAAGGACGGCAAGAGCACGGAACCAGTCGACGTACTTAACGACATCGGCAACATGCTTGCCAACCTCACGGACGAACTAGACGCCATGTTGGAAGAGGAGAAACGTCAAGGCCTCACAGATTCCTAAAATCGATTATTAATCGATTCTACGTGAAACATTCTCGAAGATAGAATAATAAATTCCAAAGATCGTTTATCGGCATTGATTGAATAAATTAAGGCAGGGATCGGGTGGGTTTTTGCGTTTATTTTTTAAAAGCAATAATATGACAAAAGCAATCGTTTTCAATAAGGCCGTTCGCTTAGCAATCGATCGCTAACAAACTCTATCACATCCTGCCACAAGCTATCGACTTATTCCTAAAACTTAAAGAATACAAAATATAATGATACATATAATAATATTATAGTTTTGTAGCGTTTTGTACCGGTGTAGTACATTTTTATACAATAATGGATGAAATAGTTTTAATTAGAAAACTTTAGTGAGCTGAGTGATTATTTCGCTGTTTGTACTATTTAGTTCCTTCTTTGTGTTACATTTTAATTTTTTCTATTCAATATAATATTAGATCATAGACGGATCCAAAATGAACAGAAAAGTGGCTATTTTTGTAAATATTATTTTTACTTAAATTATGTCATAGATAAAATATTATACAGCCCAGTAGTTAGTTTTTCATGTACAATAAAATTGTAGATTACTAGTTCTTGCATTAGAAAGTGAAGTTAGTTAGAATTTATACAAAATATTAGTAATAGTGTTAGTGTGAAAAATTAGAAGTTAATGTACCATAGATTATGATATAAATTAGCTTATTCCTTATAGACATTGTATGTTAATATTCTTGTACTGATTAGTGTCGAGTTGTTTGATCCATCAATACATCTGCCTACAAAACAGTCTAAAGAAACCATCGACAATTGAAAAGTAATATTTGATCCTTACACCTCATCCACCAAGCAAAACTTAATGAAATTCGGCCCAATTAACCCCTCCAGTCAGGTAGGATATTAAAAAAAAAGTCGGGAGTAAAGCAACAAGCTTTTATTTCCATAGCATTAAAGTTAAAAATTGCATGCACGAACGGCGAGTGTTGCTAGTGTAAGCGCCGCCGGCGTGTCTATCCGTCATGACAGTTTAATGCCTTTCTACATTTTAAAGGGAAACCTTCATGTAGCATTAGACTGTATGTTAAAAGGCCTTGGCTTTAGGTACAAATTTAATTAAAGCTTAATATGTAAAATGTACAAACAAGAGTTACTGTTTATTAAATGAGGTAAAAAATAACCTGGAAAAGATTGAAAAGATTACATACGATATACAAAAGACAATAAGATCTGCATTTATATTATTATGATCTTATTCAAATACTTTATTTTTTTTTATTTATTCCTAGCCATGAATACATGTCCTTTAGCCGTCAACACTTTCAAATTGTCGGTGTTCCAATCTGAGGGCTTTCATAATTTGTCGGGTTATAATGCTTATGCCACACAATTTGCTTACAACTAAACACCCATAATAAAGGGTGTTAATGCTGAAGTGATCACTGGACGATAATGTTATGTAATTTTTAAGAACAATAAAGTGCTAAGACCTCCCCTTTACTTTTAAGCGAGTCCATTTAACGTGATATGTAGTGGCCATAATTAAACATGTATTTTGATAATGCAGTGATGAGAGAAATGTATATAACTTCTACGCGTGATTTCGCATTCTATCTGAGATTATTTATCATACCTTGACGATTTTTCCGTCTTTGAAGTTATAAATATCAATTCTGTAGTCATAAACTTAAATATATAATACTTCAATGATTGGTAATGAACTGCAATAACACTTATATCATTTTAGTTTGACAGAATCAGCGTATAGTCTATATGGAAACACACAGGGCACTCTAAATTGACTTTAAACTAAAACTGCACATCTTTTTTATTTAGCTTAGTCAATGACAGAATTGATACGCATTTGTACAAACTACTTTTTATAGAAGAACGAAATTATGCATGGGAAGTGTTGGAAATAAAAAGAAACACCCGACGCAATTTATGCATTGGATACTAAAAAAAAAGATAGAAAAAAAAATATTTGGTCAACACTTTAGATGATATACAAATTAAAAATAAAACATAATTATACACCCTAAGTACACCCGCTACTCCACAATTTGGAACACCTGTGTCTAAAGTATGACCAAAAAGGTCATAGGCTCAGCATTTGCCAGGTAGTAAAGTACTGCCTGGCGCTTGAATACAAGGCCTTGTACTAAATATACTATGTTCTCGTCACTGTATTTTCAATACACTACCCCATAGTGTAACCCTATGAAACACGGATGTATAGATAAATACATAATAATAAAAGTAGCACGTTAGCTTGATCCTGTAAATATTTAACACAGATCAATGTTTCCATACTGTCTTCTTTGATAATCTTTGATAACTGCTCGTAATATTCTAGACATTTTGTATACCTACGTGATAATGAAATGTAAACTTGTATTTAATTTTATCTTCGGCCATAATGAAGAGAACGTGTGGTTTTGTGATTACATTTTCTGATAAATTTATATCTCACCACTTGCTACGTATTATTTATAAATAAATAATAAATCTGCTAATCATTTGACATACAATTTAATTGTACCTTTAACGATTTTTATGAAAATTATGTTCGATATTTATTTGTCTTGTTAATATGAATCTTATGTCACTGCCACACCATGGGGACGCAACTAGTTCCCACTGTCAACAAATATGTTCTTAGTCGCGAAAACAAACGGTCTTTAAGTAAGCTATTTATACGAAAAAAAAAACATAATATTGTCAAGTGAAATGTTATCCAATGGCAAATGTAACAAAGAAAAACAGTTTTGGTACAACACAATAAGGATTAAAATAGCTTAAATGTCCTTTAAACTGAAGAAAATGATGCCTACATACTGGTGGCAAGGTACCTAGATCTCTCACGTAGAATAGACCTGCCTAAGTAATACTTAATATTAAAAAAACAATTCGAAACGTCACGTTCTATTCCTTATGGTTGAGACCTTAAAGCCGTCACTTCTTTCTCGTCAAAGGTGCTAGGCATGAAATAAAATGATATAATTTACGCAAAAACATATTATGTTTAGTTAACGTTCATTGTACTAGTCAAAATTAATTTACAAGTGACGGCATTTGTGACATGTTTAGTAATTTTATTATATTCTGTAATAATTGTACCTAATTGAATTATTAATGCAGCTTAACGACTTTTACTTATTTTATAGTTCAGTTCTTATTTGAATAAATATATTTGTAATATCTTATCTGAGTATTATTTCATAACACTTCACGCTGTTCCTAAGAGGATAGGCAATAAAGAAATAAGTAAATTCTCAGTTTCTCAACAGTTTTTTTTAAGTTGATGAGCCAATTGTGACTTTATTCAATTGCAAAATTACATATATTTATAGTATTATTATGTATTTATTTTTTAATTAAAATCATGTGATTTTCGATTGCGTAATAATATAATGGTTCAATAACGAAAACAAAAAGAACCTATAGAACCTTATGACAAACTAAATCAAATAAATTGTTAAAATATGTTTCATCAATTAGCCCTGTATTATTATACCTACTGACTCACTGCTCGATACGGGTCTTCTCTACTAATGAGAAAGATTATACTTTAGTCTACCAAGGTGGCCTAATGCGAGTTGATGATTTCACATTTGAAATTCTTATGGAGATTTCTCAGGTATGCAGATTTCTTTACGAAGTTTACCTAAATCGTAAGCGATAATTGTCAATGAAAACACACCTCACTTTGAAAGTCTGAGGTATAAGCAATTTGAAATGGATTCGAACCTACGACTTTCGCGTCGGCATTTCGTGCTACTCGTACGAACAGCTAGACATTTCGTTTATTTAGGGAATAAAATAAAATGCAAGATATCTGATTTAGGAAGTTCCCAATATTTATGATAGTTACAATATTTCAATATTATTAAACACTAGCTTATGCTTGCGGTTTCGCCCGTGTGGTAGTTATGTTTGAAAGAAAAGGTATAAAATCCATGAAGACTTTTTCAGCTATTACATCTTTCTATATATACTATACCATCCCGTGCATTTTCCGGTATAAAAGGTAACCTATGTCATTTAGAGACCCTTCAATAAACACTATGCAAAAAATCATGTCGATCCCTTGCTCTGTGTAAAACAAAAACGAAATTATCCCACGGGAACCGTAGGTACCTTTTTCCAGGATAAAAAGTAGCAGTGCTATTCCAGACTATAATCTATCTCTGTGCCAAATATCAACCAGATCTGTCCAGCCGTTCTGGCGTGATTGAGTAACAAACCTCCTTCGATCAACAATACAACTAGATAACGGGTCACATATAAACTGAAAGCTAAAATCTGTCTGCGTGAGTATATATTACACAGCTATATATTTTTACTAACGAACGGAGATAAAAGTTTTAAAACCATTTTAAGTTCAAAGTAATCACAACCGTAGTACCTAGTAATAAAGTCACAAATCTTTAAAATATTATCTTATACTTACGATAACTCATCGCAAAACAATAAATTACTGAGAAATGAAAAGACATAGGTTAAATAACATTTATTGTGAAATCAACCTAAGATGGCAAAAAATAAAGTGCCTTTTTCTGTAATTATCTTGCGAGTTACGTCGTTTTGTTTCGTATCTGTTTGCTTCTTCGAATTTTACGACAGGAGGTATGGAGCCGCATTGAACTCTAAAATAATATAAGTACTTATGTACGTCGAAGATTTATTAAGATTTTTTTGTTTATTGCATCTACGTTTGTTAATATTTATTAAAGTTCTCCAACAAAGATAACACCTTTTAAATGTATAAAAAACAGACAGTAATATATGAACCCTGTGCATCTTAAATCTAAGGAGACACAGCATGCAAAAATAACAATGTCAAAATATTATCTATTATACTTATATATAAAGCTAAAGTTTGTTTGTTTGTTTATTTGAACGCGCTAATCTCAGGAACTACTGGTTCGAATTGAGAAATCCTTTCAGTGTTGGATAGCCCATTTATCGAGGAGCGCTATAGGCTATATAACGTCACGCTATGACCAATAGGAGCTAAGCAGCAATGAAAAATGTTGCAAAAGCGGGGGAAAATTATTCTTTTTGAGAGCTTCCGTTGCGTGCGCTGCGTAAACGGTTAAAGTTACCTAACAATCATGTATAACGAAATTGTTCCTCTTAAAAAGTTCTAAAAAAAAGTCCGCGATAGCATATATCTATCTTTTTCGGTTGGCTCACTATAACCCTTTTAATGGTTATCGAATTTGTTATGGAGTTCTGTATACATTTTTTGGCTTGGTTGTTCTGAGGGACTTCAACACACTCCATGAGTTGTGGTTGGGCTTCTCCAGAACTAACCAAACAAATTAAAAAAACAGATTATGAATGTGCCAACTTGTAATTTGGGAACTGCTGTTTTAACCAATCAACGTCGGTTAGTATTTTCGGATATACCTAGTCAGGTCATAAATTCTGTCACAGGTTTAATATAAAATAATTGAAACAAGTTTATTCATTATGTAACCATTTATATACCAAAATGAACTTAACAAAACATAGATTCTTATGACACTAAAGTTTATTCAAAATGACCTCCGTGATTTTGAATACAGGCCTTCAATCTGCGCGGCCAGTTGTCTATCGCAGCACGAACGAGGTCCATGTCAATATCGGCGGCTGCCTTAATCAAAGATGTCTTGAGTGACTCCAAATTGGGATGAGGCTTTGAGCACGCCTTTTCCTCCAAGTGTTGCCATATCTTGTAATCTAACGGATTCAAATCTGGACTGGAGGAGGGCCAGTCTTCGTGCCGGATGAAGTCGATTTCACGCGCCGCCAGCCAGTCTTGTGTGCTCTTCGCTCTATGAGCTGGCGCCGAATCTTGTTGGAATACCCAGTGCCTGTTATTGAACATGGTATGAGAAACAGGTTCCACAAGGTTCGTCAGGACTGTATTTTGATACACAACTGCATTCGTTTTTACACCTTTCTCACAAAAATGTACCTCTGTTAAGCCCCAATAAGAAACTCCCAACCATACCATGAGCGAGGATGGAAAATGACCTCGTTGGACACGCGGAATACGGTTGCTCGCTTCTTCACTACTGTGTGCGTACACCTTATCATTTTGTTCGTTGTAGCTCTCTTCTACGGCAAAAATTTTTTCATCTGAAAAAAGAATTTCCCGATATTTTTTTCCCGCGTACCGTATTGATATAATGATGCCGGCCTGCTCCTTTACACTACGCCATGAGCAAGAAGGTGAGGATGCTGTTAAGGGTCTAGTGTCAGAGTAGTTAGAAGGCCGCAACAAGGCCAAATAATGTATCTCAACTCTAGACCCCCGACAAAAACCTGATGTACACTGGCTGATCCACGAACGCGACATGCCACTATGGCGGGTTTTACACCCTGCGTACGGTGGTGGCTATCCGGGCAGATATGAATATCCTACCACCAACCAGAGTGACAATACAATACAATACAAATCTACTCCATGCATCTGCTGTTCTGTTAAACAAAGTTAGCGCGTGTATTGGCCGACGTTGACTAAACATTCTTAGGCAATGATTTAAAATCGGTAATTTTATTCAAAATTTGATATTAGTTGTTAGTATGAAGCTTAAAATATAACTTATTCTAGTTGTACTTACGGAAAGTAAGACACTCCGACCGATAAATTGCTTTACCGGGTATTATTTTCGCAACTTTTGAATACACTGCGGCGTTGTGAAACGTGTTCACATTGGCTCTGTTTGGAACGAACTAAACAACAATAAGAGCTCACTTCGAAAGTGAGCTGTTATTTGCCGAGACGTTTTTGGTGCGCCGACCCGATATCTAGTTGTATTGTTGATCGAAGCAAACATCCATCCATCCATCCAAACATTCGCATGTATAATATTATTAGTAGGAAGGATTCTAATAAAAATTGCCGATTTTCTGTAGAGCGTACTTTATTTCTTAGTTCTGTAACTATTGCTCGTTCTTCGTGTATATTATCCAGTCTGCTAGATCTTAAATTTTACGTCAACGACGGCGGTCTAAAATACTGAATTCATAACATACAATTCAGCTGTTTTCCTTTTATAGATTGAAAATTTTCTTGTGTTATTTTACTGAAATTAGGTTTTCCATCGCGCTTATTGGTAGAATGTAACCGGGAAAATTATGTTGACCAATCACGAGGCGAGAACTCCGATCAATAAATAAACCAAGTCTTAAAGAACAGTCGCATAGTGTTGCGCGCCTACATCGCACGGTGGTCCCGTTCCACAAAAAATCGGACATAGAGAATTTAAAATATTAAAGTCATAATTTTATAAATCTGAATATGCCGTTCGATTCGTATATGAAATAGTAATTTAAATGATCTTTGCGTTTTTAAAGATTGGACTTATAGTTTATGAGTACATCGAATAAAACTATTTTTATTGTATGGAAAGCTACATAAAAATATGAATAACTCGTCATTTGCGTCCATTTTCGTTCTGAAACTTTTATGGTAGTAACTTGTCATTATTTGCCACATTTTCTTCAAAGATACATGGTGCTACTTTTTTGCACTTTTTGAGATATGATGAAAAGTAGGTAAATATTAGAAAATCTGGTCTAAATCAATATTAATAGTTTTATTCGATTTACTCGTAAAATAGACGGATAATTCGTACCAGGTAGTACCTTTTAATCACTAAGTATGTAGGTACACGAGTTTTATGATTGCGACTACAGTGGTCATCAATATTACTTGTTTTTTTTGAGTTATTTGGTATTTCGGTACATGTAAAGTGAGCAAATTCCAAAACAGAGTATGTATTCTTAAGACCCGACTTTAAAAAAGTAGCACCATGTATCTTTGAAGAAAATGTGGCAAATAATGACAAGTTACTACCATAAAAGTTGCAGAACGAAAATAGACGTAAATGACGAGTTATTCATATTTTTATGTAGCTTTCCATACAAGAAAAACAGTTTTATTCGATTTACTCATAAACTATAAGTCCAATCTTAAAAAACGCAAGGATCATTTAAATTACTATTTCATATACGAATCGAACGGCAAATTCAGTTTTATAAAATTACGAGTATAATTTTTTAAATTGCCTATGTCCTTTTTTTGTGGAACGGGACCACCGTGCATCGGGTCGGGGAGCCGTGAACAGGTTTCAGTTCAGCTTATCACTCCTTTATTAATAATTTAAATAGAAATTATAATATCGTATAATGTATTGTAAACCAATTGGAAACAGCCTATATAAAAATGTGCCCTAGCCAATATATTTTTGCTTGTAACTTTAAATCGTTTTAGAATCGATACGATATGTATTATATCGATAGTTACTAGAGGCACATCCCCATCTTCAGATTTTCCTGTTGTCATCTGTGAATTTCAGCTGCGCGATCGATAATACAAATTTAGAGTAAGAGGAGGTCAAATTTTATTGAGCCATTCATGGACCGTTCGCTTCCGTAGTGCAATAAGAAGTTTTAATCTAAAGTGAAAAGAATGGATTCAACTGGCGCGTATGGAGGCGGTAAAGCCGGAGGAGCATTCGACCCTCAGGCCTTCATTCAAAAGCCTCCTGTAATTGTAAGGGCGGTATGCTGGGTAAGCTATATCGTATTCTAATGTAACGTAATACTTTATATATTTTCTTGCTGTGTAAAATTTATTTTAATTTTTTACATTTTGGCAGAAAATCTACTTGCTCTAAATCTCTCAAATACTATTTTTGTCTTATACGTAATTCTAATACATAACTATTCTTATCATTCATGTGTTATAAGGCAGAATAATAATAAAAAAAAGTAAAATTCCAGCAGAAATTAAATTATTATTAATCGATTTCCATAAATGATAAAAATGCACTGAGAAACTAACACGTACGTAAATATCAAGTAATTACAATTCCTATACCACAAAAAGTTATCTACACATACAGGCTACAAACTTGCAAACTAATATCAATAGGAATATGGTGAACCTATTTTTGGTCTATACTTTTATATAATCACTAAAGCCATGTTGAACCATGCTCTATAATAGGATGAATAGAGACATCTGGAAAAAAAATCTTTACAGTATCGACTGTCGTGGCATTTACAATAAAAAAAAATATTAAAATATGCTTTAGTTTATACAGTACATGTATCTATGTAATAATTTCAACATTAGTGTTGTCCCAATTGACCCACATATCCCTATCTACATCACTAGACTGACAGATACTATATTATATATATACAAACAATAGGCCCTGTATTAAACATTGTCCCACTGCTGGGCACGGGCCTCCTCTACTAATGAGAGGTGTAAGCCTTAGTCCACCACACTGCCTTATTCAGATTGGTAGACTACACATGACTTCAAAATTCTTATGAGAATTCCCAGATATGCAGGTTTCCTCACAATGTTTTCCTTCACCATTAAAGCAAGCGATAATCGTCATTTAATACACACATAACTAAGAAAAGTCAGAGCCATATGCAATTTGGGTTTCGAACATAAAAATTTCGTCTTGACATTCCGTACCTCAACAAACTAGGCTATTGCTGCTTTCGAGGTACCATATTGAAAAAGCATAATGATTATTCTATAACCTATACTGAAGATCTATACTTAATATAACACACTCACACACATATGATGTTGCACTATATCATACTAATTATACAATGACATCAGAACTTAAATTGATTTAATTTATTGACGGCGACAATAGTGGGCAAGTAGCAGTGTGTAAAATGAGAAGCTGTGGGTTTGATTCCCACACTGATAAATGTTTGTGTGACAGACAGATATTTGTGTCAGGGTTGTTGTGGAACCGTAGTCCCATATAGTTCTTGACTCCTATGACACAAGACTCATATCTTAGTGTGGTCAGGTCTTTGTGGTGTTATTTATTATTAAAGAAACTATTAAATATTTTTGTACTCAGCTACTTTTACTCTTAATAGCTATGACTATGTATACAATGAGTTTCTTCTGAGTATCATTAAATGAATATGTAAAGCTTAAATGTATTTCTGACAAATGATTGTAATAATAAATATTTTTTCCTCAATTATGGAAATAATAAAAGGCTTATGTAATTGAAGAATTCACAAATAGGGAAACAAGAAGTAATATTTTAATGGCACCTTTTGGCCACAGTGTTAACAAATTGAATAAATAATATTCCTTAATTACATTATATTATTACTAATTAACTTATTTACTGCCTCGGTGGCGCAGTTGTAATTGCGCATGCGTTACAATTGCTGTGCTGAGGTCTCGGGTTCGATCCCCGGGTCGGGTAAAGTGATATTGGGTTTTTCTACCTAGAAATACTCAGTATTAACCCGGAGTCTGGAATGGTGCCCGGTGTGGCGATAGGCTCGCCCCCTATCACATTATGGGACCGAAATTCGGCGAAAAGTGGGTGTACTGGTTACACCTCTGCCTACCCCTTCGGGGATTACAGGCGTGAGTGTATATGTATGTATGTATGTATTACTAATTAAAATATCCAATAAATTATTATTTAATCTGTCAATCTAACAGACATTTTTGAAGGAAAAATATATTGTTTACAGCATCACTGACTTTTGGTTATGAACATGTAACAAAGAACATGTCAATTATGTAAATGCATCATCTCCAAGTGACTTTCTTGCTTACACAAATTAACCCATCCTTGAGATGTTGACATTATATGGAATTTTTGAAGTGAAAACTTCTTTAGGCATATTGGACACTTTTGGGAAGAGAGGAAGCACTGAACTTGTGTGACTATCACACTCAGTTTTTTTTTATATAATAGTCCGACAAACGAGCCAGTGGGTCACCTGATGTTAAGTGATCTCCACCGCCCACGAACATCCACAATACCGAAAGTATCACGTATGCGCTGTCGGCCTTAAAGGACAGGAATAGGGATTAGGGAAGGGAAGGGGGAATCTGGGCCTCCGGATATCTCACTTATCATACGAAACGCGACAGTGAACTGTCACTTTATGTTGGTTTTCTGTGGGACAGTGATGCTATCCAGGTCGAGCCGGCCCATTCATGCTGTAGACAAATATGTCTACAGCGTAGCTCTACCACTATCAATATAGAATATCTAGATTTATTTACTTTTGACATAACAAGCACGCCTATGAAGTTCTATAATTATTGACAAGCAAGCACAAACAAAAAAGTTACTACTTCATGGACGCTGTTTCAAAAAAGAACACAGCAATTCTAAAGTTTCAAGATTTCACTTCTCTATGTAGTCCCAATGACTGTCTATATTTTTTTATCCTGTGTTTGACTTTGAGAATGGGTACTCTACAGGCTTAGCTGCTATCTAAAGTTTAAGATTTAGTAATTAATGAGGTCAATAATAAATATTTCATTTATAGTATTTTATTTAATAAGTTAATTTACTTTATTTATGTTTAATATGACTCTGATAATGGATGATTTTCTAATATCATTCATAGATCAAAAATGTAGGCAATATTATAATACTGAGTGGATTTAAGTTAGTCAGAGATTCCATAAGAAATTGTAAATAAATAAAAAGAAACACCCAAGAGTCACACTCATAGTTCTGATCCCCCACTAGGTTAAACCTGTATTGTGGGTATCAAGAACTATGAGGGACTACGGCCCCACACCACCCAGACCCGTAACAAACATCATTCTGTCACACAAACTTTTATTTCGGTACGGGAATCGAACCCACGGCCTCTCGTTTCACATCCCGCTGAGCCACGGAGGCTGTTCGTGTCCGAAATACCCATATTGAATATGGGTAATTCGGACACGAACTCAACACTTAACATCAACACTTAAGTGAACTTTTTGGTATGCATTGATTTCTATATACTTGATTGATCAGTTGGTATTTGCTTGAAAACGCCTTTCTCCCCACTTAATCAGCTAAAGTAAATGGGACATTGCGCATGCCATAGATGCCAGCCTCAATCTGACCAGAAGCACAGAATCCTGTGACTCCACAGGCTTCTCGGACCGACATAAATGCGTCGAGGATTCAGATCGTTGTGAAACTACGCCCTCGCATACAGGATGCCGTGGGAAGCTATTTCGGCTGCCGATAGACATCCCCTATATAGG
The DNA here is from genome assembly GCA_905220505.1 of Laothoe populi. Classification (NCBI taxonomy): domain Eukaryota; kingdom Metazoa; phylum Arthropoda; class Insecta; order Lepidoptera; family Sphingidae; genus Laothoe; species Laothoe populi. Next base: position 16,003,344 of record HG992156.1, read on the forward strand.
GGGCTGTCACTCATACCTAGGATATATTACTGTTTATTAAGTGGGCAATGTCCAGTGACAGTGTCTGCGACTGTGGAAATGTCCTGTCTAGTAACAGTAGGGGCTGTGTCAAGCGAGTTAAGCTTTGGTATTCATTCAGTTTGGTTGTGGGCTTCTTTCTCTGCACATAGCTCGTTAAAAGTCAGGCCAAGTGCGTGCCGTAAACGCCAACTAGAAGTTAGATGCAAGATCCTCCGATGATCGGTCAGTTTTTGGCGTTGAATACAATCGACGCATAGCTAAGGCGTAAGTATATCCTAAATATCTTCATTATCTATGTATCCTAAGTATTTAGACAGCCATATAGCCAGTATGGCTAATGGAACGTATTTATATGCCATCATGAACATTGATGAACGTGAACTTGGGCTTTGTCAATTTTGTGCAGTTTATTAATGTTGACTCAAAAGTCAACTGCGGAATCTAATCGATGTCGGCAAATCATACATATTTCGGATCGTTGTTGAAATGTTCCTGACCTATAAATTGTGTCATGCAGAATTGAACAAATCTCGGCGGAAATTTATCGTGCGTACATATTGACGTAGCTAGAAATTTTTGCTAGGGGCAGTCTGAAAACATATTGCATTTTTTTATTTTGGCTCGGCAAAGTGACTGTACTGCGCCTGATGGTAAGTACAGTGTCGAAAAAGAGTATTGAATGACTAGAGACGATAAATCTCTCGCCATTTTATCCTATTGTAAAAAGCCTTTCCTTCTCATTACAAAGGAAGAATGTCCATATGAGCTAAATTGCAATAGTGAATAGAATAATGTATAATACAGAGCTGATATCTTGAATTTGTCTTTGGTATTTCAAATTTACCATGTATAGACCGGAGTTCAGGGGCTGAATTTTAACGGAATAGCGATATTTCTGGGGCGTGCCACCATTGCATCTACTTTATTACGTCCTTGTACAATACATCGTTAAGTGTATTTTACATAAGTAATGTAATAGGACCGATATATTGAAGCCAACATGTCAAGGGAACATTATGGTTATTGTTTTAAATTAAATTGTGTTTTATATTCCGTACTTAGCTATCGTTTGATAATAACAGTACCTGCAACAACTTTCTATGACTACTCTACATATGTTCTCAAGATAACAGGCTCGCTTATTTTGATAGTCACTGATCTTATATTTTATCTGTACTATGGTCCTTTGCTTAAATAAATAAAATAAATTGTTAATTCTGGTTACTGGTTGGTTCTTTGGTTTTGCAGCCTTCTGAGTACTCTGACACTAGATCCTCGACCGCTTCTTCACATTCTTGCTCTTTCTTGCACCTTTTCATGATTGCGTTGAATAGCGGGAGATAGATTGTCTCTCGTTAATCGATAATATAATGTAATTGGACAGAACTACGCTTACTATCAGGTGCAGTGTGGTCACTTTGCTGTGCCAGGATAAAAAATATATTAACAATGTATTTGTAAATTACATTTAGAAATGTTTTCTTTTTATCTGATATGTTGAAATATAATATATAAATTGAAATAAATGAGAGTAAGTAAATACCGATTATGTTATTTTCAATACCCGATCGCAACTCGAAACTTCCCATAATAGTTGCTATTTCCCAAAAGCAAATGGAATATGTTCAATTTTGGAAATCCATCACGCGAGCTCAACTTTCTTTATAAGTGAGTTAGTTCATTATAACTTCTAAGCACTTCTGTTCCGTTAGATTTTCATGACCTTGTTTTTCAGATAAAATAATGCCAATATAATTTAAAATATTCATAAATATTAAACCATACAGTCACATTTTTCTTGATCCTACACTGTTCCAAGCTCTGTATCAGGAACTACGACACACTTAGGTTTCATAAAATTCAGAACTGATTGCAGATAGTAATTTATAGCAGCGATAGTGTAATTGGGAGTACGGACTGTTAAGACGAAAGTCATAGGTTCAAAACCCAAATGGTATACACCTCTGACTTTTCTAAAGTTACGTGTATAGTCATTCGGTCTTATTCATAATGAGTTATCGGAGGTTTAAAAGGCCGTTAATATGAGCTTGTTAAAAAACGTTATTCATAATGGCTCAATAGTGCTAAAACGCTCCTTATCTCTCCGATAAAGTTAAGGAAGCGAAGACCCTTCTATAAACGTTCCATAGCAAAAAAATGGCCGACGTCGATCAGCTGTCTCGTGTTTGACGCTTATTTTCGATGTCACTTTTAATCAAGTAAAAACACATCGACCAAAGAGTATTATACTATATAATATGAGATCGACCTTGTAGCGCATTTTATTTACTTACCTATTAAAAATGCAAGCCTTACAATCCCTGCATACCATTGCACTTATTGAAAATCTTTCGTCTAGGAAATTGTATAGGCAGAGATTTGATCCACTTTCTCTGGATGACAAGGAATTCCGTAAACGGTATCGTTTTTCGAAATAATCGGCTGCTGTTATTATTGATTTATTCCGCGAAGAGTTGCAGCTGAATCGTAAAGGTTGTGGCACATCACCAGAATTGCAAGTAATAACTGCAATAAGGTGTTAAGGTCGTCGTGAGGCAAGTTAATCCTTTTTGATATTTTTACTAACTTGTACCTAATGATGAGCTACTGTTAAGACTCTTTTCTTTATGTTATAGATGCAAGAAGATGCTGGGGACCTCCATGGATTATCTCAAGCCGCTACCAGTCGCATATGTAGCAGAGTAGCGCGTGCGCTCGCACAACACGCTGCATACTATATAAAGATACCCACTTATTTGCAGAGGAACAACGTCTAATAACGGAATTTCACCAAATAAGAGGCGTCCCCTCTGTAATTGGTTGTATTGATTGATTGCACCCATATAAAAATAAAAAAACATGGTGGTGATGCAGCCCAATACTATATAAATAGAAAGGGATATTATTCCATCAATGTTCAGGTAATATTTCATATCTAAAGTTGTAAATTAAGGTAGGTTTTACTTTATTGCATAATCTAAACTCAGAATTGTTGTAGGTGACTTGTGATGCTAGTCTTCAGATCAGGGATATTGTTGCTAGATGGCGAGGCAGCACTCATGACTCCCGTATATTCAATGAATCCACTCTAAAAGAACGTTTTGAGGCAGGGGCGTAGAGTTTAGGGGTCGACTTTTTTGTGGCTCTTGCAGTGTTGCACAACATTGCAATTGCTCAAAGAGAAACATATACCACAGAGGAAAGTGTGTCCAATATTGAAGAGGTGTCTGAATATGATACTAACAGTGAGTCAAGTCCTAGACAGGGAAGGAATTCTGCCATCTTGCAGGCTATTATAGCAAGGCACTTCAATGAATGAAATTTTATCACTCAAATGTAAATAATTAAACATCGTTTAAAATTCAGTTATCTATATTTTTTATTCGTCATATTGTTTTTTATAAAATTATTTTTTTCTTTTATTAATGTTTCTTTTAAGTTTGCATTTTTAATTCTCTGGTGCTCACTTTCCATCTGCAGAGCATGCAGCTCTCTCCTACGTTGCATTTCCACCGCTGCAATTTGTTCTGCGGCTGTGCGATGAACCTGAAATAATGCAGTGTATAAATATACAAAATAATAAAATACCTTTTCGTTGATATTTATGTTACAATTCTTGATGGGTGTGAATGTAGACTTAAGATTAGCTGGTTAATGTTAGATGTATAATTATTATATGTTTTTTTTATTGTTGAGTAAAGTTCATTATTAAACTGTATTAAGTTTATATACACACCCATATTTAATTATTAACCAAAACATGATATAACTTTTATAACTATGGAAATATTAGTTTACTTACTGTAGGAATCTTTTTTTTGTGATTTTCTGTTTTTTAAATAGTTGAACTGAAGCAATTGGTGGAGGTCGATCTGAAGGCTCCACATATGTCATCTAAAAAAATAATTTTATTTTAGAAAAAAGTATCTACAGGATTTTAGCATAAAACTGAAATTACATAATGATGATTTGTAAATACCTGCTGTATGTTTCCAGGTGGAGATGGGTTTGGAGATTTTTTGTTTGATTGGTTTGGTTTACTGCCTGAAAAATATAAAGTATTATTTATCTATATACATACAACAGAATTCTACATGATTACAGCATAAAACTGATTTATTAATACCGTCTTTATATTTTCAAGTGGAATCAGACCCTGAGGAGGCACAACTATCTGAAAAATAAATAGTTTTTTGAAGTTTTATAAAAAAAAGTTTTGTTTTGGCAAAGTAATAATTTCCTCTGGCCCTCGTGGGTGTGTTCCTCTATGGTAATCTTTACATTACTTATTAAAAATGATTTGAGTTTAATTTTGACTTTTGATTTAACATACCTCTTGAATTATACAATTTTCTTGATCTTGTGAGGTGGATGGTTTGACGAATATTAGTTCTGTAAATGTGAATTTTCATTACACAAAAGTATTCTCACCTCAAATATACCTATAGTTACAAGTACAAAAACTTTGACTCAATTGTCAAATTATAAAAACATGCAATAAAATATTATCTGATTTATTTGATCTGAATCAAATTCATTGTTGTCAGTAGTGAATTCATTAGGCAGCCAGCTGCTAATGTCTTCACTACTTAAAACACCTTACTTAAAAACACCTTTCTCTCTTCTGCCTTAATTTTTTTTGCCTTAATTTTCAGAAGGCCCCACTGTGCCTTCAGCTGGTTTACTGTGCGTGGGGCCCCTTTACACATACAATTAAAGCTGGAATAAAACGAAGTTTGTTTATATCGTTGTGCACATTGTTTGGCATTAAAACAATGCAAGAATAACAATTAGATTTAAGTTGTACCTCTCTCTCAAATCGCTTCACGCCGCCACCTTTAAGGAATTGGAGTTCGTGTCTGTATTTTTATTCTCGATGTCATGAACCCGCTCCCTCACTAACACCTTCAAGAAAAGCTTGTAAGCAAAAACAATGTTAGTAATGGATACATAAATAGCGCAAAGAGGAATTTTGATAACCAGAAAATGGCTGCACCAACCTTGTGTTCCTCTAGCCAGTTTTCACCCCTCGGCCGCTTTGCAGATTGCTGCATTCTGACCAAATGAGACCTTTCTAGATTGCAAGGCAAATTAAATTTTCCATCAAGAGTCTTCTTCTTCTTTTTTAAAAAATATATGGATTTACGACAATGATTACCCTCAAGAGTAAAGTTTGTTTACAAATGACAATGACAAGTTGTCGTTTTTTTTGGCTCTTTCCAGAGACAAAACCTCGATGAAATCAATTGAAATCACGTTTTTTCTACGAAATGGCAACATTGTGTACGATAGGGACATTTTATTTATCGGAGCTTAATGAAACGATTATGAATAAAGAATTTTATGAAACGTTCGATAGGCTTATATTACGTTTTAACTAATATAGGTTTATACCTTCGATAAGCGTTTTATTATGAATAAGACCGATTGTATTTATCGCATGCTTTAATGGTGAAGGAAAATATCGTCAAGAAAACTCTATACCTGAGATTTCGCATAAGAATCTCAAATGTATGTAAAGTCTATCGAACCCCATTAGACCAGCGTGGTGGACCTAACTTCTCGAGTAAGGGAGGCCCGTACCTAGCACTGGGGCAATGTTTAATACAGGGCAGTATTATTATCATTTATACTTTGCTTGGATTTCCAGAACTAAATGATAATAAATAAATAACACCCAACAGTTACGCACATAGCCCCGAGCCCCGACCCCACACTAAGACACGGGTCTTGTGTTGTGGGTATCATCGACTTCGAGAGACTTTCGGTCACACAACACCCAGAGTCCGGACACAAATATCTAATCGATATCTAATCGAGCCCACGTCCTCTCGTTTCACAGCCTACTGCGCCACGGAGGCTGTCAAACTAATGAAATCTGTTTGACTATCATCTAAGGCTGTGGAAATTATTCCTGTTTAATACTTTACAGTTGTTCAGCGTTATTGTGATGGGCTGTATATCGGCCAAGGGCTGGCGCACCACAGAAGACGGCAAGGAACACTGCGTGTACAACGGCGACACCAACGCTTGCAACTACGGCGTCGGCATCTCGGTGATCGCTTTCATCGCAGCGATCATCTTCATCGCCGGCGAGTATCTGTTCGAGCAAATGTCGTCTGTCAAGACAAGGAAGCACTATGTGCTGGCTGATATGGGATTCTCTGGTAAGTGTATTTTTGTTTTATACACACGACTGCATGCCATGTGTTTAGGCAGATACTATTGTGTGCCATGAACTACTATGATGATCTTTCACCTGCTCCATATTCATTTTCCAGGGTTAAAGGTGTTCATAATATGACCTTTTTGGAGAAGATAGTTTATTAAGCAAGCTAGTCAAGATTATAATTTGAATTTTATCAGATATTTACAAAGCAATGAATAAATTTATTTCCTAATACAATTAACAGCCGTATTCAAGAACGATATTTAAGTGTGCCTATGCTTAGTGAGTTTGAAGTTAAAAAATTGAGAAAATTTTATGTTACATATCGACAGTCTCCGTGGTGCAGCGGGTGAGTAGCCGGCTGTGAAACGAGAGGCCGTGGGTTCGATTCCCGCACCGAGAAATATGATTGTGTGACAGACAGATGTTTGTTTCGGGTCTGTGTGTTGTGGGACCGTAGTCCCTCGTAATTGTTGATACCCACGATACAGGTTTTACCTAGTGTGGTCAGAACTATGTGTATGACTGTATTTATTTATTACTAGATGTAGCGGCGGGCGGTTATTTTTGTAAAAAAAAGATATACAATCCATGAAGGCATCTTAAGCTATTACAAAATATAGGAAGGTTCTTGCTATGTCATAGGAAGCGTGCTTTTTTCCGGGAAAAAAGTAGCCTATGTCATTTTCTAATCCCTAAACTGCAACTATGTAAAATATCATGTCGATCCCTTGCTCTGTGAGAAACTAAACTATCCCACGGGAACTATATATTTTTCCGGGATAAAAAGCCTATGTGCTATTCCAGACTATAATCTATCTCTGTACCAAATTTCAACCAGATCCTTCCAGTCGTCCTAGCTTGGGTAACAAACATTCATCCATCCAAACATTCGCATTTATGATATTAATATAGTAGGATTATTTATATTATGAGCGTATTTGACGTGACCTGAACACTTTCATAATAGGCAACATACTCCTTTCAGGTTCCTATGCAATGTTCTTAAATATAGCTGGCGTTGTGCCAGATATATGAAAAGCTACGGCCGTCTTGACGTTAGTCGTTACCGCACCCTTTGTACAATACCGCGGCCTGTTTGACATTTGATTTTATGTTACGTAATGCAGCCATATCAGGTATCCAATCAATTAGTATGCTCACGTCTGTATCCTCGATAGCGCAGATATTGAGGGAACTAGACCGCGCACCATGCTCCATGCTTTTGATATTTCCGTCCCTTGGTATGATAGGGATCAATCGCTATACTGCATATAAATTTCAATATCGGGCATTCGATGTTTGTTGAATTTGAAAAATTTACTTTCTTTTTTTTTTATTCTCTACCCTGGTACACATTTACTACTCCGCCATTGAATAAAGTGACGCTTCATTATTTTCACCCCGTGCTCCTAATACAAACCAACCCTGTATTAATCTTGTCCCACTGCTGGGCACGGGCCTCCTCTACTAATGATAGGGGTTAGGCCTTAGTCTACCACGCTGTTCTGATGCAGGTTGGTAAACTTCACATACCTTTTAAATCCTTATGTGAATTCTCATATGTGCAGGTTTTCTCACGATATTTTCTTTCGTTAAAGCAATATAATAAACGATGAATACACACATAACTTTAAATTCACGAGTACCTATGCTATTTGAGCTGGTTTCGAACATATAACTTTCGTCTCGACAGTCCACATTCCAACTAGGCTATCGCTGCTAATATAAGAAATTACTGAACAAAAATCATATAAAATCAAAACGTGGAATTTGTAACACATTAGATTTGAGGTCGCCCTAATTGACCTTATTACCGAAACGATGGATATCTTGTGCACTGTACATATCAAAGTTCAACCACCCACAAATACCTGACCCAGATAATTTGATTAATGCAACACACATTTTGGGACTTTTGGTTTCGAAGGTCGTTATTTTCATACCACGATGGTGGCAAACAAGCTTATGCTCGCCTGATGGTAAGCGGTTACCTTAGCCCATGGACGCTTACAACACCAGGAGCATCACATGCGCGTTGTTGACCCTTCAGTAACCTATTTACTCCCTTCTTGAAGAACCCCATACTGTAGTTGCCTTGGGAAACCTCGGCAGGGAGGAAATTCCTCTGAAACCATTTAGGTTCCAATGAATGAGGATGAACTCCCTATCTATGGCTAGCGGTGGGATGGTAGTAAGTTTGTTGTATTAAATACATTCGTCCTAATATAGTACAAAGAAATAACACTTAAGAAATTAAGTTAATGCAAGAATAGAAGTGTATCCTACACAGGCAAGTGACAATATAATTTATTCTCCAGTTATATGCTGATTTTAAAACAATGTTCTAGCATTTAAATTGGTAGAGCAGACAGTTTGAAGTATAAAATGAAAATATGAAAGTTCGACGGTTTAATAGCATTGTCAAGACTGACAAGTACAATACGCGTATGAAGAAAATCCGCCCAAGACACGATCATGTATGGCATAACGGTTTACGAAACATGACACAAGAAAATTTCCTCTCGTTCTATTAATATAACATCTAGTGCCTATACACAATGAGAATATGCCACTAGTGTACGTGTATATATTGAACATCACGCTTCAATGGGTGTGTGTAGAGGTTACACAACTCAGTCAAATGATATGCCTGCATGATATCCACTAGGAAGTCATATTTATCAATCGTGCCAACATGCCTTAGGCATAGATTTCATCATTTTAGTGTACGCATTCGTGTCATCATCTACCTGCCCTTATCCCACACTAAGTGTGGTCGGCACAAATGGTTTTAACTCTCCACACAGTCCTATCCGTTCGTCGTTGTATATCTGACGACGTATATCAAATCTGTATTCACTCCTTTCATGCGCATGTCCTCATTCACGCAATACATCCATCTCTTTTTAGGTCTTCAACGACTCTTTCGTCCATCCACATTTATATTGACAACCAGTCTAGTCACCTGCCTTCCATCCCTCCTCATCACACCACGTCTTAAATCTAACATTAAAGACAGAATGTGAAATTGATGTGTTGAGGGATTTTCCTCTCGTTAGACTGTGTTCACATGGCGATAAACCGCATGTTTTTAGTAGGATAGTAATTAACGGTATATTAGATATTTTGCAAAAGACTACAGTATATCACCGTGTGAACAGACTTACATCGCCTTTTGAATCGGAATTTGCATCATTTCAGATTCTACAAACTGTATTCTTTAGTCACGTCGAAATTTTTGAGGAACTATCTATTAGAAAATCCCTGGTATGAAATAGTAAAAATTCAACAATGCCTACACCTTCCTGTCTTTTTCTAAACAAACTAACAATGCAACAAAACACAAGACGTGTATACCATCTAACGCACTGTCCACCCTCAAATCAGGTCGGAATAAGTGTTACTGCCCCATAAATTCAGTAATAAAATGTTACTTATTGTGTGTGAATTCTTTTACGACACAACGTAGTCTATTTTTGTCGTTTAATTACTTCGATGCTATCGTATGATTTGCGATAAAATTTTCCTTTGTGTCTAAACGTTTGTGTTACGTTTGTACGAGAATTAAATTTATTTAAATCGACCTTTTAGCTTTTCCTTTTCCTCTATATCTCGTTTTGAATTCTTCGCTTTGTGTTGACTGTTGAATAAGCTTCACCTACTTTGTTATTTTTTTTTTGAGTATCTTTTTTTTCAATCTTATTGAGGCTTGCATCTTAAAAATAAATAAACACACTCTAACTCTCGACTTTCCAGGATTAGTCGTGATCGTAAGTCGAATTGAGAAATAAATGCACAACAGCCCAAAGCAATCAATGGAAAACCGCTCACAGACATTGCCTTCGAGGTTTTGGTTGATTAATAGAATAACTGAATTATATAAAGAAAAGACCAGACTTGCTAATTTCGTTGTTCGTTCTAGATTACGAGAAATTTTCTTCAACTTGTGTGGTTCTGATTTCATCGTGTTATCGTCACTGATTGCTATTGCAAAGGCGACCATCCATCGAATTGAATTGAAAATTAAAATGGTGACATCTAGTGGTACTTGTTTGAACTACTTTTCGCTTTCAGCGACGTGCCCGTATCCATGGACCAAATGCAAACTACACGCGTTTTACGATATAGCTGGGCATCGGCAAGAAATCTGCAATATTGTAGGCGAAAAAAATAATTGTACAGTATACTGAACATGGTTTGCACACTTCTACACTTTAACGGGATATATCATATTTAGATTTTAATGCTTACTGCCCCATACAAAAGGCAGTAGAAGTGAAGGAGAGTCCGAGATATATCGTTTATGATGGTTATTTGCTATTCTCATTTTTATTCTGAACGATAAAAATATAGCCAGTGTCGTTTTTAGGATGTCACAACGCTTTTTTGTATACGTATGTCTGCAAGTAAATAGAATAAATCATTTTAAAGACTATTTGCGTTAAAAACCGGTATCATCCGCATTTTACTACTGGAAATTCTGTAAAGACGTCTGTTTTCTATGAGATAGTGGTAATAACCTAGAAAAGCCAGCCCAATCATATTGCCCAACATACCCTTGAGGAGTGTCCAGCCTGGGATGAGCGCAGCGCTCTCAGCTCAGCTGTCAATGGAGACCTTTCTCTGCCGGCTGTAGTAGCTGCCATGGTCGGCAGACGAAGATCGTGGCGTGCGATGGCCTCCTTCTGCGAACGTGTCATGTCGCAGAAGGAGAGCGCCGAACGGGATCGGGAACGAACCGATCCCGCTCGTCACCAAACGAGAAGGAGGCGCCGAGTTTGACGATTGACTGGCGCCTCCTGCCCTGTGGAATGGGGGCCCTGAAGAATTCTACCACGGTATACCCTGCCTGTCGTAAGAGGCGACTAAAAGGGATCACGGGGGTCGCGGCTGCACAGCGGGGGATGAGCGGCCTTTATATATTTATATTTTTATATATATATTCTCATGGTGCGACCCTGAGACGGGTGGCGGCGCGAACATCGTGCTGCTGCTGTAAATTGGGGAGGGCATTTAGCCCAAGAAGATACGGGCCGTAAAGGCATGGCGCAGGGATGATTCCGGCAGCAATCCAGAGTATACTCAGGATCCCCCGGGATCGTCCCACATGTGCTGCAGCAGGCTACCGCGGGGTTTTTAGTCGGTACACCGGCGTAGGAAAATTGGTTAGGGTCCCGACCTAGTAGTCCTTAGGGCGATCTGGGTCGGAAGGTCGGTGAGTCTGGCATAACCATCTCTCCTCCCCCGAGGACCAGAAGGTATCCGTAAGAAGGATTTTCCCCGCGGGAAAAAAAAAGCCCAATCATATTGCAGACAACACTGTCTACAACTTGGCTGCTACCACTTGCATGTGTTATAGTTTCTGTGTATCTAGTTCTCGTAACCATATATGCATGGGGATTACTCAGATAAGATGCCTTTATCTTTCAAGACCTTGTAGTACAGACCACTAAATCTAAGTACATTTTCATACATATTTTTTTATCTGGCACGGCAAAGTGACCAAACTGCACCTGATGTTAAGCGCAGCGCCGTCCAATTAAGGTAGCGAGAGATAATCTATAGCCCGCTACTCAACACAATCATGCCGGCCTGCTGTAGCTTCTTCACACTACGCCAGTGGCAAGAAGGCGAAGAAGCCGTCGAAGGTCTAGTGTCAGAGTACTTTACTTAAGAGAATAAAAATGTAGAAGGCAAACGGCCAAACATCGTACCCCAACTCTAAACCCCTGACAAAAACCGGATGTACACTGGCCGATCCCGGAGCGCGACACACTTGCGTGTGCTACTATGGTGGCTTTTACATCCTGTGTACGGTGGTCGCTATCCGGGCAGATATGAATATCCTACCACTAGCAAACATAGATTTGATATAAAATATATTATCTAAGATTTATTTATTATAAAAATCGGTAAAACACGTAGCGGGTCGTTGTTAAATTTCAATAAAGTACACAGAACGCAATATCCGCCTTGTAGCTTCTTTGTTTAGGTCCTCTTTAGAAAGTAGATTTAAAATTAAATACTTGTGCATTTCTTTAACATCACTGCTTTTGTGCATTGTTTTCTTTCGATCCAATATAAGTATAGAATAGAATTGTTTCCTGTGTTTAAATTTGTATACATTATATGCTGGTGAAATAACAAGGAAGCGGATTAAAAAAAACATTAATAAATTAGGCACTAATTATAATTTTAAATATTGGTATGAGCAAAAGTGGGTGACTAGTGGAAACATCTTACTATCGCCCTCGATGCAAGATGCACCACAATGGCCATTTTTTATTTTTTTACAGTTATTATAGGCGGACATAACGCCTGTCCTACCTGTCGGGTTGGGTTATGGATAGATTCATTAAATAGGTGTAAGAGTGGTAATAAAGTTCATTGGCATTCTGCAAAGTCATGACTGCATTGTTTTTCTGTCATTCGGCAACTACCCCTTACACCGGATTTTAATGACTTCTAACTTACTGACTTTTGACCGGATTGATAAAATTCTTTTGATAATAAGTTTTAGGTAACGTAATGTTTGAATCAAATCATAAAAATGTTTACCCTATACCACTTACACTTACCAAGGGGTGCAGTAGTCGGCTGTCGTAACGCTTCGTAATGTTACAATTATTAGGGTATTTCTTATTATTAGAAATACCGAAGGTATTTAGGAGAGTAGTTGCGGGTACATTAATAACGACAACCTAAGTGGGATCTAGTAAATGTTTAGCATAAAATGAGTTTAAAATAAGTTCAATGGTCGCGTAGTTCAGCTTAGAGGGTAATGCTGGTAAATTAATTTTAAAGAGAAGCCTTAAGTAAATCCTGACATGCGGTTGTGTTAATATTAAGCACTGAGATGTGTAGCAGTATTATGTAAAGCAATCAATAAAATTAAACATTGTATTTGTGCCTTTTTAAATATCCATCTTGCATAGCTTTGTTTATATTGCTAACACAATAAGCTAGACGATTGTACAACGTGCGAAGCTGACACGGGTCATCCTCATTTCTGATGATACAGAGGGATTCTGAGCGCCTGGCTATCACCAAATTATGGACACTAGCCGCTTGACACCGATCAGAGGTGGTTCCGACAGAAGTCAGAAAGTTCTAGCCTAATTTCCTGGGGATATCCTAATGTACCCCAGTGTGGCCACTACAAAATTTACCAGGAGTCGAATAACACGCGAAGTTTTCAAGCGAAACTGCAATACCAACTGGCGGTAGAGTAAAAAAAAGAGAGAGGTGTCATTTGAAACGGAGTTCCTTTCGCTATATCTTTTTTTGTTTGTATTAAGTAGTGATTAAATAAAATTATAAACATTTTTGCATATACTCAAAATTTACGGCAAGTTGAATCGATTGAATAAAATTTTAGTGTCCTTGGTGATGGGGAAGTGCCTCAAAAATCATGGTGGTGGTCATCACATGCAAAAAGGTGTCGATTTTTGGAGTCGTTTTTCATTGTTACACTTTTTCGATAAGGTGCCATAAGGAACTCCGTTCCAAAAGATTGATGGAATCTTAATAGTGTATGATATTTTAGCTTTATTTCTTACGTGAAAGCCTTTCAGAGTAAGGAAGACATAATGATTGTCAGGTAATCACAAAATTATACTTAACTAGCGGACCGTGCAGACGTCATCCTGCCCGTAAAAGCAGCGACACACCGACTGCAGCGCCATCTGCCGGGCTGATATGTGAATCTAAACCATCCAGGGCACCACCTAAACGCAAACAAAAAAAAATCATTAAAATCGGTCCAGCCGTTTAGGAGGATTTCAGTGATATACACACGTACAGTACGTATTATATATATAAAGATAAGTTACTTAGCCTCTCTCATGCTATTTGTTGCAGCATTCTGGGCTTTCCTGTATTTCGTCGGATTCTGCTACTTATCAAACGCGTGGGGTAAGACAGACAACCCGCCCCTGGGGACCGCCAACAACATGCAGGGAGCCATCGCTTTCTGCTTCTTCTCTATCTTCGCTTGGGTGAGTTTAACGTTTGTAACATCGCACGCCGGCGTACCAAAGAAAACGGGCGAAAGTCGCCCTTATTGACAAGCGATTTTAAACATTAACATTATGGAACTGAAGCTCATTTTGGCTTGTATTTTTACTCACTACTAATTACCTCACATATTTTTGAAGCATTGCCAACCTTAAGACGTATGACGCACAAGTGCCAACATAAAAAATCCGAACAAACATAACTTTATGTATGTGTTCCCAAAGCTGCCACCATAACGTCCACCTCCATCAAGCTGTGGAATAGCTTGCCAGCTACCGTATTCCCTCCTTCCTATGATCGTGGGTCCTTTGGCCGTAGTAGCGATGTATAGATTGCATCTCGTTACTTGATGCTCTAACTGGACGATACTGCTACCATCATGTGCAGTTTGGTCACTTTGCCGTGCCAGAAAAAAAAACCAAGGTGTAATGTTAATGTAATGAGTTAAAGGATTTTTCGTTGCTTTCAGCGATAGATAAGATAAGAAAACCCTTAAGTCCACGTTAATAGCCTTGACCGTGATTCGTTTACGATGTGTATTTTTTTATATATACGTACTCGTGTGTAATCACCGAAGGGGAAGGCAGACGTATAACCAGTACACCCCCATTTCGCCGAGCTTATTGCCGTCCCATGATGTGGTAGGAAGAAGTGGTGGAAGCCTATCGTTATACCGGGTACAATTCCAGACCCTCAGGCTGATGCTGATGCTGATGCTGATATTGAGTATTTCGTGATAAAAAACCCCAATTCACTTATACCCGACCTGGGGATCTTGGCATTTCTGTAGCAGTCTTGAAATTTATTTGTTACTTTTAAGCATACAATACATTTGCTGGTGGTAGGATATTCATATCCGCCCGGATAGCGACCACCGTACACAGGGCGAAAAACCCGCCATAGTGGCACACGCAAGTGTGTCGCGTTCCGGGATCAGCCAGTGTACATCCGGTTTGTGTCGGGGGTCTGGGGTACAATGGCAATTTTGCCTTCTGAGTACTCTGACACTAGACCCTCGACCCCTTCTTCACCTTCTTGCTCATGGCGTAGTGTGAAGAAGCAGGCCGGCGTGAGTGTGTTGAGTAGCGGGGATAGATCGTCTCTCGCTACTCAGTACTCTATTTGGACCGCACTGTGCTTACCATCAGGTACAGTGCGGTCACTTTGCCGTGCCAGGATAAAAAAAAACTTTTGATACAGAAGTGGTTATTCATATTAATACTGGTTTGTTGTTGAGACAGGTGGCGTGCGCGTTCTTCGCGTTCCAGCGGTTCCGCATGGGGGCGGAGGCTGCTTTCGCGCCCGCGTACGAGGTGGAGGGCGCTGTGGGCACGGTCGGGAGCCCCGGCTCCTTCCCGACGTACCCCGGCGGTCCGGACCCGCAGCCCGTCTACAGCGACCCCCCATTCTCGCAGACCACGGGTGGTGAGTGCACCGACAAGTTTCACTCATTTGTTTAGGGATTACAGACAACAAGTCTTTAATGTAATGATGTAATACCTATAGTTTTTTTTTAATTTATTCATGTCCATGGATACAAGTACTTGAGACGTATACATTAATTGTTACAAAACAAAAACTAGAGACTAAAAATTAAATTTTATCAACAGTATGAATTATAAAGTTATATAAAGCTAAATTATAGCTGTAGAAGTATAATAGGGCTACCAATCCCGGAATTCAAATATCAAGATTTGAAGTTACAATAACTAGGACAATTCAGTTTGAAAACAGGACGCATCTTTGTTTTAAGATAGCGTAAACGCTTGCGAGCCGAGAGGCCTCCCCTGAAGTAAGGATTGCAAAAGTGGTGTGCGAATTTTAAATTACAGGACCTTATCGGAGTGCTTTAAAAACCCAGGACGCTGCTTAAAAACTATCCAGGACACCCCAGGACATGTCCTGGGAAAACAGGACGGTTGGCAACTCTAGAGCATAATGAATACGGAGACTGACTGAATTGACCTTACAAATAACTTTATCTTTTGTAAATTGTGGGTACCGTCAGTTGATTTGCTATTTTGAAGGTAGTGCATACATTCTACACTTCTCTTCTTCTTCACATATATACTCAAGCCTGTAATCCCCGAAGGGGTAGGCAGAAGTGCAACCAGTACACCCACTTTTCGCCGAACTTCAGTACCATAATGTGTTGGGGGCGAGCCTATCGCTATTTTGAAGGTAGTTTCGAGTTGTTTATTCGATGATCTCAATCCAAGAGTGGCGCACATCGAGAAATCATAATATAAAGGAGCGCCTCGTCATTTGGCGAAGCATTCAGAAATAATTATTGAACAGTCAGTAACTTTGAGGTTGTAATGCCGAAATAATGTGACAGTACTTACGATTAAAGCAATTAGTGAAAAGTGTATTTGCAAACGATGGTTTTTCTTTTTTCCATGAGTTTTTTTGAGTGCCTTGATAGGCAGACGAGCAGACGGGCCACCTGATGGTAAATAGTCACCGCCGTCCATAGACTTCTGCAATACCAGGGCACAGCAAAGCCGCTGCCTACCGTTAAATGATGAGTTATTGTATTCCGAACTGGCAGTAGCTTAATTAACGCTGAAGTGTTCAACTTGTGTTATTCGTTAACTATCGTACGAAGTGCATCCTGACTATATCTGCTGGTAAAAAAAAAACAGTATTGGGTCTATTTGGGCTGGTTTGGAACCTACGACTCTCTAGGCTATAGCTAATCATTTGTGATATTTTTATATAAATGAAACATTCTTTTTTTTTCAGGAAACATCGACTACACAGCTCCGACCTACTAAGTATTGCACTTAATATTTTGAAGATCTATTACCGCTTCGTCATATACTTTAAAGACATGTATTTTAATAGTATATGTATGTATTATTTGTCCAAATATAATTTATTTTTCGACTACAATGTGATTTCGTTGTACAGGTATTATTTGACAATATACTTTGTAGGTACTTAGTTAAAGCTTCGATGTTTATAGTATGTGTAACGTATGTATAGGTTTAAGTGACATTTATGTACTTGGTACATACATCGCTTCACAGTACCTGCTTGTAGGGTATATAATCGAGAAATATTTCCAATATTGTAATATGTGTATATAAGAAAATTATTGAAAAATATATAACCAAAGTGAATGATGTAAACCCTATATTTTTCACGCTGGTATTGTGCCATCTGTCGGGCTTTATGAGAATATACTGTCGCCATATTTCCAATAAATAATGTAGATCGTGATGTACCTAATTGTAGATCGTGTGTAAGATAAAGTATAATCGATGTTTATTGCCGATGTGGTCGCTAGAATTTGAAAACTATCGACTCTCGAATATTAGTTTATTTTAGTTTTAGGGACTTAAACAATAGAATTACCTACGAAATAATTGAAATAGTAAAAGAAAGAAGAAATCAAGTCGATAAAAATAATAATAAACGGGAATATATCGATATTACCAGCGTCACTATCGTTTTCAAATTTAGAAAGTGTTGTCGATCACACCGCGTCGTGTAATCAGGCTTCTCAAAAGTAAATAAATATTATTATGTTAGGCTAATTAGGCACGTAATTTTAAAAACAGCATATCGATATTTTGTGTTTAAGACATAGTGACATCACTATGGCAAAGTTATAACCCTATTGAATTGAATAATTAGGTTTATGCTGTTGTGTTAAATGTTTACGGAGTGTTCATTTTTACTTGCAATATGTCAAGGAATAAAAAAGTTCAAGTTTAAGAGTAAAAAGTTTTTATCGACTTTTCATCTCTATTTGTTTGAATTTTTTTAGACGTTAAAGGCCAATTACAAAAGACAAGTAAAAAAGAACCTCCGCCAAGTGATACTTAACAAAATGATCTGTATTTAGTATTATTAATGTATTAATCGCTTTAAACTTGAAATATAGTATTTTTCAAACCTATTCTATGTTTACAAGTATTTATTGATTTTCACGTATGACTAGGCAGTATGATCGAAGGACTATAGCCTGCCCTTTGAAAGAAAAATTGTTTATTGATATATTTAACTTTATGTTATTACTTATTAATTAAGTAATGACATGCTAACTGCACACTTGGTATAGTGCTGTGAAACCGTGGTTCAGGGTTTGATTCCCAGATTGGGCAGTCAAAGTTCTGGAAATTATTTATTTCCGAAATGGCGGTAGAGTCGCCTCGTATCACAATATTAGGACATTAATAATGGATTTGCGATTAATGAATAATTGATGGCACTTAAAACATAAGTCGTTGACATAAAAGTACTATATTTTGCATGTATATTTCCCAGAACCGAAGGTAATGATGTATAAATCTTATCTTTTTATCATATTAAATTAGTTTAAAATAAGACGCAATATTCAATATTAAAACGATATAAAAATATTATAAAATAATTGACCCCAAAATAGTGATTATAATGAGTCATTGTAGTTATTTGCTTAGGCTGTCTGTTCGCTTAATATCATTTATAACTCTAGTGTCTATGGTGTAAATATTGCCAGATAATTAAAACACGGTGATACCTTTATACATGTTTTGTTATGTCATCAAATAAACAAAAACATGGTAGAAACCTGTTCATAAAAACTAACCTTGTCCGTATTTTCTAAATTGGCATTTATACAATTAACGTAAAGTTTATAATTTTTAGGTGATTATTAGTTTCTTAAAACTTCCATAACATTGCACTCTAATTTGTAAAGAATTCTTAGCAATAAATGTTACATGATATTAAATGTTTAAATTATTTTCATATTTACTGTTGGTAATACTGTGCTGGTTCAAAGTTTCCAATAGAATGAAAGATATCTGAATAAACAGTCAAATCATATCAGTTTTGTATAAAGGTGGCAATTTTGAAAATGTTCTTTTTTGGAAATATATTAATATGTAATTGCCAATAAAAATATTAAATTCTACCATATTCTACCATTATCACCTAGTGCCTACAATTTGATTTTATTTGTTCACTAACCACTTGTTGAGAAATTTGGTAGATTTTGTAGTTTTGTTCTACTAAAAATGGTAGAAATGAACTAAGAATGATTCCACTGTCCATTATAGCATACCCTTAAGATTAAACATTATTGTTTTGTTCACACTGAAGCAATTAAAGTGACGCCACATTTCAGGATTTACAAACTGTCAGTACTTAATATTTTTGGGTCAGACTAAAGATTTAAATAGACGTCGTATCGCATGCCGACACATTTTTGGGCACATGCTTTTCGATTCAGCCCATTTTAGACGTTACGCGATAAAGCGGATCACACAAAAAATATGACACGGTTCGTTTTCATTTAATGTGTCTAATTAGATGTTAAGTCTGTGGGTTTAAACCAAATATTTTTGGGGGTCTAGAGTTGGGGTACAATGTTTGGCCATTTTGCGGCCTTCTGAGTACTCTGACAATAGACCCTCGACCGCTTCTTCACCTTCTTGCCCATGGCGTAGTGTGAAGGAGCAGGCCGGCATGATTGTGTTGAGTAGCGGGGGATAGATAGTCTCTCGCTACTCGATACTCTAATTGGACCGTACTGCGCTTACCATCAGGTGAAGTGCGGTCAATTTGCCGTGATAGGATAAAAAAAAATATACTTCAATCTTCATCAGTTTTGGTCTAGGTTTTCTTCTAAAGTTGTTTTAGTGGCGTCTTAATGTTTATTGGTCTGCGATTATTTACAACTTGCTAACGAATGTAAACATATGTCTATACACTATTTTTATGTAACGTAGTACATAAATATCTAGATGTAGATAATGTAACGCTATTTTGTTAGATTGAGTCTGTTCTGATGATAATAACACTTGTTTCCGTTTAAAACTCAGGCGTTTGGAGGCATTTAAAAAAAATTACTCCAATATAGCTACATTTAAAATCAAACGTATTTGTGTAGCTTAAACTCAGGCCCGTAGCCAGAAATTGTGTTCGGGAGACAATGCCCCCATGGGCCTTAGATAAATATTCTGTAATTTACAAACCCTTTATGAACCCTAATGCACACAGAATACGCACATAATGAAGTTATGAACCAAGCGCCTGCGTTCAAAACGAAATCGATTCTAAATAATATATTGTAATAAGTGTTGAATATTAATGCTAAAGTCGTTCAGTGTTTGGTGAAATAATTAATGTTAATAATGTATAGGTGGTTCCATATTGTTTCCGATGTGATTTCATATCTCAATCCTGTGTGTGTATGATCTTTGTAATTATAGATTCAAAAAGGCGTCGAACTTTCGGTTATATCAGCAAAAAAATATTTATTTAATAAGCAGTTACGAAGAGCATTGATATTAAAAGTTTAAATAAATAATGACAGTGATGTAGGATGACGTACCCAAGTCACTAGAAATGAAACGGTATCAAATCTCCTTACATTTTTATGCTAGCCTGGTACTTAGGGCAACTTCAGAGGTGTTACTTTTGTGTCACGCGCATCTTAAAATTTCACTCTCATCACAACGTGCCTAAAGAAGTATAACTTAAAAAAATCAAACCTTCAGTCCCAAATTTATTCTTGAAGAGAAAATTAAAATGGCTTAAGTAACTGAGTTAAATGAATATTGCTCGTTTTTGCTGACCCTACTTACTTAAATTAAGTTAACATAATGGTTATTCCATACTATAATTGCCTAGGTTATACTTGCATAGGGCAGGCACCAAAGTAATTTATCAAGGTATAGGAATTAATTAAATGAATACAAAAGGTTTTAAGAATGTCCTGTTTGTAGCTTTATTCAACCAAAATCCTATGCGCAGTAATATTTGTCTATTAAAAATCTATGCATCAAATTTCCCTTTTAAATATAGTTTTAACAAAACAATATATGGCCGAAAGATAACCTTTTAATTCAGTAATTAATTTCCGTACCTAGTGTAAAGTATTATTTTTACGTAATTGTTATTGAGCTCCTCATTACGAATATAGTTATGGTATGATTGACAAGAATAAGCTGTGACATTTAAAAATATATTTCTGTATGAACTATATTACTTTGACACACAAGGATGATATTTTTATGGGGGGTCCTACACCACTCGTTAACCCTGAATCCGGGCCTGTATAACTAGAACCTTGTGGTCTAAATCAAAACATTTACTAGCCTGGTGAATTGCATGGTTAAGTTAATCAGCCCAAGACAATATGTTGTGTAATAAACTGTGAAACGAGAGGTCGCGGGTTCGATCCCTGCTCAACTGAAACATTTGTATCGGTTCAGTGTTGTGGGGCCGGAATCTCAAGTTCTTGATACCCAGTATATAGGTTTGACATAGTGCGCCGTCAGGGTTGTGTGAGACTGTTAGTTATTTTGTAGCCTCCGTGGCGCAACGAGAAGGTTGCTGGCTGTGATACGAGAGGCCGTGGGTTCGATTCCCGCACCAAGGCAAATGCTTGTGTGACAGACATATTTGTCTCGGGTCTGTGTGTTGTGGGACCGTAGTCCCTCGTAGTTCTTGATACTCACAATACAGGTTTTACCTGGTGTGTGGTCAAGAATGTTTGGCTTTTGGGTGTATTTATTTATAATCCCCAGTAATTACATTGATTTAAGTGTCGTTCAAACTCGAATATAACAGGTCATTTACCATCAACGTGTTTATGTTGTTTACAAATAATGACATCAATATAGTATAAAATATTTATTTCAGTTTTTACACATTTTTCTCAGATATACAGAGGTGTAATCTCATGTCGACACAGATTTTATAGTGACCCAATTTCTCAAGATAACATTAGTCACGCATGCGCGGAACACGATAGCTTATCGCGTTTATCGCAGTGTTTTTTTATTAACCGACTTCAAAAAAGGAGGAGGTTAACAATTCGTCGGAATCTTTTTTTTTATGTATGTTACCCGATTACTCGAAGACGCCTGCACCGATTCGAGAAATTCTTATTTTGTTTAAAAGGGTATACTTCCCAGGTGGTCCCATTGGCACCAAGTCAGGATCTGATGATGGGATCTCAGAAAAATCAAGGAAAAACAAATTTTATAGTGACGCATAATTTGTTTTTTATTGAAGTCGGTGTACTTTTTGTAGGTTGATATTCGAATTGGATAACAAAGTATACCGATGTTTGCAAATTTTGCTTTGTTTCCTTGTCTTCTAGATTCTTAGGTCAACATTGTCTATTGTTTGGGTGGATGTCTGCCATCTTGAATGAAATTCGATAATATCTTTTTCTTCTTCCAACATTCTTTAACATCAGTAGGTATAGAATTCGTTTGTGGATTATGTGCCCGTCGTTTTCGCTCCCGTATTGGCCTTACTAGTCATTTACGCAAGATTTAAAAACAGACGGTAGGCAAAGTCTATGGGCGAGGCTGCATGGTGGAGAACCTTTGCCTTCTCTGTTGTATAAAAAAGAGAGAATGAATCAAAAAAAGTCTATGGGCGGCGGTGTCTACTTACCATCAGGTGGCCCGTCTGCTCGTCTGTCTATCCAGGCAGTAAAAAAAGACGCTGCTTAAATTATCTTTTGTAGTTGTAAAAGACCCATGATGATGAATATCTATTTTACGATCACACTGAAATGCATGTATATCGTTGACATTATCAAAATTCACATGTCCTTTTCGGAAAAAATTACAAGAGAGAATATTGTTTGCTTATTAAATATTCAACTGGAAAATGGGTTCACGTATTTTATTTTGATATTTTGCGGGGGAAAACTACTCCATTCGAATAGTTGAAGAAATGTGCACGGATGGCATTAAATACCAATATATATTTTTTTTGAGTTAAGAATTTTGATAATTAGGCCGACGATATTTATAGTATTTACTAAAGCACTGATTTAACCACTCTCGTATATAAATAGAAGCTAAAATTAATTTTATTTCCATAACATTAAAGTTGAAAATAGCATGTAAGAACGGCGAGTGTGCCAGCATTTTTGGCGCGCCGGCATACCATTTGATACGTCACTGGTCATTGAGTTTCTAAAAAGGAACTCTGTATCAGATAAAATGATCTCCAAATAAATTATTTTTTGTTGATTTGTGCATCTATAGCATATCATAACTATATTTGTGAATATTCTCACTCGATGTGTTATAAGTGTTCGATAAATGTGCAAATGACATTATGGTAATTAAAAAAAATATTGAAAAATAAATGTGAATTTGTTGTTTTATTTCATGAGCATAATATCCTTATCCCACTTCAATAATTAAAAGCTTTATACCGGACTAGATGTTGCCCGCGTGGATGTCATTTTTGGAAGAAAGATACAATCCATGGAGGCATCTTAAGCTATTACACCTTTCTATATTTTCCTATCCCATAGGAAGTGTACATTTTTTTTGAGATAAAAAGTAGCCTATATGCTATTCCAGACTATAATCTATCTCTGTGCCAAATTTCAGCCGTATCCATCCAGCCCTTGTAGCGTGATTGAGGAACAAACATCAAACATTCGCATTTATAATAGTAGGATAGCCTTTCCCTCGTTTACTATATAGTACTGTATATTTCATTCTTAAATTTTTTTTTTTATCCTGGCACGGCAATGTGACCGCACTGTACCTGATGGTAAGCGCAGTGCGGTCCAAACAGAGTACTGAGTAGCGAGAGACGATCTATCCCCGCTACTCAACACACTCATGCCGGCCTGCTTCTTCACACTACGACATGAGCAAGAAGGGGTCGAGGGTCTAGTGTCAGAGTACTAAGAAGGCCGCAAAATGGCCATTGTACCCCAACTCCAGACCCCCGACAAAAACCGGATGTACACTGGCTGATCCCGGAACGCGACACACTTGCGTGTGCCACTATGGCGGGTTTTTCGCCCTGTGTACGGTGGTCGCTATCCGGGCGGATATGAATATCCTACCACCAGCAATATATATTTTAAAGTTTCACTAAAACTTAAAAATCACTAACAAAGGAAATTGTTAGGCTGCCTCGGTGGCGCAGTTATAACTGCGCATGCGATAGGACTGATGTGCTGAGGTCTCGGGTTCGATCCCAGGTCGGGCAAAGTGCAGTGATTGGGTGCAGTCGCACCACTTTAGGGCTGCACTGCATACATGGACATCGTAATTTAAACAGTAAATATTTTCTTTGTTAGTGTTTTTTAATTTTTAGTACATATACACTCATGCCTGTAATCCCTGAATGAGTGGACAGATGTGTACACCCGGTACATTAACGGTAGGCAGCGGCTTTACTGTGCATACCTGGCATTGCAGAAGTCTATGGGCGGCGGTGACTACTTACCATCAGGTGGCCCGTCTGCTTGCCTGCCTATCGAGGCACTAAAAAAGGAACGCCTGAACGCTCGCGGGGGAAGTCTATACGAAACTAGCGAGAGTCTAGCTCGGTTTTAATCAGTGTGCGTATTCGTTCTCAGTGTAGTTTGTGTTTAATCGAAGATCGCTAATACTATGAACAAAAATAATGGCAGAGAAATTCTGGGTGGGGTGCGCCTTCTATATATCAATGGGTGCGCGTTGCCTTGACCTCTGTCAGTCCATTCGGGAAGAAGTGTGTTATGTAGTAACCAATATAATATAATCTTTTATTGCTATAATGCTAAAATTGTATCGATGGTTGGCGGGCTAAATAGTTATTTGGTTTAAGCGACATTTTTTGCGTTATTGAGTTATATACATATACCTAGTATATTGAAGTCGATGTAAACAGTAAACCTGTAGGTACCTGTATCTACCTATCTGAGTTTCGACACGATGCGTCTAACTTTGCCAACTTTACATTTTCCAAAGCCATATAAATCCTGACTCGTGCCCAGTAGTGGCGTTAGGGTTATGCGCTTTGGGCGACCACACACTATGAGCAAGGGGCCGTTCAAGTATTACGTAAGCATATTTATTACAATTATTTACCCCCTCATCCCCCTTGTCAGCAAAAGTAAGCAAAGCTCTTACCCCCTCCCCCCATGCTTACGTAAACATTTTTTTATTAATGTATTGTTTTTAATATTAAAATTATAATGTTATAATTGTTGCTTTGCTATGTTTACAATACGGGACAATATATGACTAGAAATTTAGACAAGTGAATAGCGCGCGATAATTCCCCTTCTCGGTTCTAAAGCGAGTACCTATAAGTATGCATTATTTGCGGGAATCCCCGAAAATGCGTTTCGTTTTCAAGCAAAGACAATGTGAGGGTTGCCATTAGTGTAAAAAAGTAAATAACTACCGATGACGTAATCATCATCTAGACTCCCCTACCCCCCATGTCATCCAAAATAAGCAAAGCAAAGACCCCCCGCCCCCTCATATTGCTTACGTAATACTTGAACGGCCCCCAATGTGACCGGTTGAGTTATAAATTTATAATTTCGGTTTATTTCTTCAGTATTTTTTTTAAATGGCATGCTATTTAATATAATTTTTTTAGGTGTCATAAAAAACCAATCTTTATCAAGAAAGGAAAAATTATGTAGACACTTTCCGGATAGAAAACATAGAAAAGTAATATTTAGAAATAATAATAATACTGTATTTATTTTTATAAAAAAAAGGGGGCAGGAGGCTCACCTGATGGAAAGTGATCACAGCCGCCCATGAACATCTGCAACACCAGAGAGCTTGCAAATGCGTTGCCCGCATTTCAGGAAAGAATATGCTCTTTTCTTGAAGGTTCCCAGGTCGTAACGGTTCGGAAAGACCACCGGCGAAAAACAATTAAAATTAATTAAACATTGTCCCACGGCTGGGCACGGGCCTCCTCTACTACTTAGTGGGGTTAGGCCTTAGTCCACCACACTGGCCTGATGCGAGTTGGTAGACTTCACATACCTTCGAAATTCTTATGAGAATTCTCAGGTATGCAGGTTTCCTCACGATATTTTCCTTCACCGTTAAAGCAAGCGATAATTTACATTTAATACTGTCTGTCACAAACATTTGTCGCGGTATGAAATCGAACCCACGGCCACTCGTTTCTCAGCCGGCCACTTGCCCGCTGCGCCACGGAGGCTGTAATTGATATGTAAATATCAATTATATTATACAGTAATTATTAAATTTTGTGTCTTGTTTTCTTACCACATGTGAGTTACAGAATATAGGGGGTCTCCGTAGAATTCTAAAACCGATACTGTCTATCTAACAATTAAATATTTTTCCTCCAAACCTTAACGAGTAGCTAAAACTCTCACAACTTTTATTCCAAATTTCCTTTTAAAGGCTTCATTACTCTTTATTTAGAAACAATATTACCAAGTCCAAAAGACTGAATGGTTTTGAATAAATAAGACATTTCATATTTTTTATACATTTTGCAAAAGGGTAAGGGCAAGGAAAGCACCATGTATATAAGTGTCGGTGATTAGTAACATATTAACTAATTGAACATTGAAAATGGTATATCTAAGTACAACTTTAAGGTCGTATACTGCGGTGAAGCACAAAAAAAAACTAATGTAGGTAAATAATAATGATGGGTGACACATAAATTTATTAAACTCATCAAAGTGGTCAACGAACAATATATAACAAATTCTTTCACATAGCCAATAACAAAATTCGTATTACATAACAAGTATATTACAGATTAGAGAATAATAATAATTTAATCTTGTGTGTTTTATGCAACTTGCTACCAAGTACAGTCAGCAGCAGATATATATGAGCACATAATGTGTTCAAATAATTCTATACACCCAAGAAAATCAATAACATCTACAATACAAAAGTAGTCAAATTATCGTGAGCAGCCATTGCGTCAAAATGATCTACACACTCGATTTTCAAATATTTGTAAACAAATCTTCACAGTAGGAATTGTCAAAATTCTCTAACCAATACGTACAGGGTTGTGCGTATTTAAAATAAAAATAAATAATATTTGATCTTTGTATGAAAAAAAAATATTGCCTTTAAAAGATGAGATATTCACGATTGTAATCCTTGTCACCGAAACTTTAGTAAACCCTTTCTGACTAACCTTGTATATCTTATATATAATAATATAGTGTTTTTTTCGACTATTTTTATGACTCCCCATCTAAAATTTGATTCGATATATCGAAAAAATAATTCCCTAGAAGTTATGTACAGCCCTTAATATTAATTGTAAGTACTTTCCCAGAGCGAGAAAAGATTTTCCATACAAAATGTACGTAAATACAATAAACTTTTTCTTAAGTTCTATTACACAGCGGCATTTCATGCTATCATATTGTTGATTTTTTTTATACTATAGTCCGATAAAAGAGCCAGTGGGTACCTGATGTTAAGTGATCTCCACCGCCCATGAACATCCATAATACTGAAAGTGTCATGTATGCGCATCTTTCAATGTTGAATGAATTTTAATTATTAGCAACATTCCCGAACTAATCAGCCTTAAATTGATTTACAGTGCAACTGTTAATAGTATGTAAGGTAAATGACATAATTAATTAATTTCAATTCTGAATATGGGAGAGGCTATTTTTCACATGGGCATTAGTTTGTCCACAAAAAGGGACGGAGCTATCACGCTTCTAACAGTCATAGATCAATCGATCAGAGGGTGCAAAATAGGCACTTGACGGATGAATTGTACTATTGTATTATTTCACATTCTTTGTATTGTTTACCACATATCTGTATATATAAAAGAAGAAACTGACTGACTGACTGACTGACTGACTGACTGACTGACTGACTGACTGACTGACCTTTTATCACGTAGGCATCCACTAAGGAAGGGTTTTTGGAAATACCACCCGTAAGGGGATAAAATAGGGGATGAAAGTTTGTATGAATATCCGTCATTTTTGAACTTAAATTCATGAAAATTAGTATTTGGCACTTTAGTTAAAAATAAAAAATATATTTTTCAGGATTTTTGGAAATTCCGCCCCTAAGGGGGTAAAATAGGGAATGAAAGTTTGTATGAAAATCCGTAATTTTTAAGTTAAACACATGAATATTGGTATGTTGTATTGTATACTTTTTCTCCCAAACATAACCTCCACGCGGGCGGAGCCGCGAGCAACAGCTAGTTTTTTATACAATTCCTATTTTTCTTTTTTAAAGGAGTAAGTGCCCGCTTGTTGAAATGTCAGGACGCATACAGTGTTATTGTAAAAACACTTCCAAAAATGTCAATAAATCTACTGTAATAACTTGAGGCTAAGTTAGGTCCCGCATTAGGCCAGCGTACTGGACTAAGGCCTAACCCCTCTCAATATTAGAGGAGGCCCGTGCCCAGCAGTGGGACAATGTTTAATTCAGGGCTAGTAATAATAATAAATAAAAAAGGTAGAACCAGCGATAAGCTCTACTACTCAACATCAGGAACTAACCAAATTTATTTTGTTTCAAGGAAATCTATACTATTATATAAAGCTGAAGTGTTAGTTTGTTTGTTTATTTGAACGGGCTAATCTCAGGAACTACTGGTTCGAATTGAAAAAATCTTTTAGTGTTGGATAGCCCATTTATCGAGATTTATATAACATCACGCTATGACCAATAGGAGCGGAGCAGCAATGAAAAATGTTGCAAAAACGGGGAAAATTTATTACTTTTGAGAGCTTCATTAGCTTCAGAGTTACATAACAATCATGTACGACGAAATTGTTCCTCTTAAAAAGTTCTAAAAAAAAGTCCGTGATAGCATATGTCTATCTATTTCGGTTGGCTCACTGTAACCTTTTCAATGGTTATCGAATTTGTTCTGAAAGAATGCATTATTTGGAAAGGGGTTTTTATAAACATGGTATTAATCCTTATCCAAATAAATACTTTATTCATCACGAGTATGTAATTTTGAACATAGTTTCCCTTTACGTCATTTGATTTCAATGAATATCTTAGGAGATATAACAGTTTTAAAATATCTCCGCAGCAAAATTAATATTGTTGTTTGTATGTCTGTTTCTTACCTTTTCATGACTAAACGGGTGAACGAATCCTAATGAAATTCAGTAGAGGGATAGAATATATCCTAGGGAAGGACATAGGGTATACTTTGTCTCAAAAAAATATCTTGAAAGGGGTGAAATAGAGGTTAAAAGTTTGTATGGGCAATCCGTAATACTTCAACTTAGGGATCTGAAAATTCATATTTAGGCTTTTGGTAAAAAATAAAGAAATACGTGTTTCAACGTTTTTACCAAATCATCCCTTAAAGGGCGAAGTGAGGAGTTAACTTATGAGGTATTCTTTAAATGTAATCTCAAGCTTCAGGCACAACACTTTTTTTTGGTCGCGCGGAAAGCATTTTATTACTACCGTCCGCTTCGGGGGGAAGCGGAATGAGAATAAAACGGTTATGCTGGACTAGCCGGTCTTACGACCCAGCACCCCCTCGCCCGGATGATGGCTATCCGGGCTGATGCTGGGCCGAGTCCCTACTACTTATGCACACCCAACCGGACACTACCAGCTAAAACCCCGCGGTGGCCTTCTTCGACACTTACGGAGTGGTCCCAGGGTTATTATAAGGAGTGCCTGTCTAGCCATCTAGACAGTCACAACACCTGAGATTCAGGACGATCGCTATAGGTGTCTCAGTGCAGAAGACAACTCCTTGGATTGTATACTTCTGCTGCCGAAAATAACCTCCACGCGGGCGGAGCCGCGAGCAACAGCTAGTATTGTATAAAAGCGTTTATTTTATAACTAACTGAGGCACCTATAGCGATCGTCCTGACTCTCAGGTGTTGGGCCTGAAGCTTTAAATTGCATTTGAAGAATACCACATAAGTTAATATATAATAAGGGATGATTTGGTAAAAACGTTGAAACACGAAGGTATTTCTTACCAAAAGCCTAAATTTGATTTTCCAGATCCCTAAATTGAGGTATTACGGTTTGCCCATACAAACTTTCAACCCCTATTTCACCCCCTTCAATATAATATTTTGAGACATAAGTAAAAGTTTTTAATTCATAAAAAGTACACTGACTTCAATAAAAAATAAATTATGCGTCCCTATATATTTTTTTTTATCCTGGCACTGCAATGTGACCGCACTGTACCTGATGGTAAGCGCAGTGCGGTCCAAATAGAGTACTGAGTAGCGGGAGACGATCTATCCCTGCTACTCAACACACTCATGCCGGCCTGCTTCTTCACACTACGCCATGGGCAAGAAGAAGGGGTCGAGGGTCTAGTGTTAGAGTACTAAGAAGGCCGTAAAATGGCCATTGTACCCCAACTCCAGACCCCCGACAAAAACCGGATGTACACTGACTGATCCCGGAACGCGACACACTTGCGTGTGCCACTATGGCGGGTTTTCGCCCTGTGTACGGTGGCCGCTATCCGGGTGGATATGAATATCCTACCACCAGCCAATTTGAGGGATGCCCTCGATTTTTCTGAGATCCCATCATCATATCCTGACTTGGTGCCAGTGGGACCACCTGGAAAGTATTCATTTTTAAACAAAAAACTAATTTCTCGAATCGGTCCAGGCGTCTTCGAGTAATCGGGGAACATACATAAAAAAAAGATTCCTACGAATTGAGAACCTCCTCTTTTTTGAAGTTGGTTAAAAAGATAACCTATGTCCTTGCCCAGGATATAATCTATCCCTCTGCTGATTTTCATTAGGATTCTTTCACCCGTTTAGTCATGAAAAGGTAACAAACAATTATACAAACAACAATAATAATTTTGCTGCGGAGATATTTTAAAATTGTTATATCTCCTAGGACATTCATTGAAATCAAATGACGTAAGAGACGTAACTTTGTTCAAAATTAAATACTTTTGATAAATAAACTATTTTTTTGGATAAGGATTAATACCATGTTTATAAAAAACCCTGCTCAAATAATACAATTGCTTCAGAACAAATTCGATAACCATTTAAAAGGTCGGTGAGCCAACCGAAAAAGATAAGACATATGCTATCGCAGACCTTTTTTTTCAAGAGGAACAATTCCGTGATACATGGTTGTTACATAACTTTGACCGTTTACGTAGCGCACGCAACGGAAGCTGTCATAAATTATTACTTTTTAAATAATAATAAAACCGCCTTCAAAAAAACCCAGACACAACTAAAAAGCAAAAAATAATTGGTTACTTGGAGTCGGTGCCGGTGTTGTTTTTATTCTGTTTTTTCCATGTTTTTTATTTTTATTTAAAAAGTAATAATTTATTTTTTGCTTTTTAGTGGTATAAATATAAAGTAGGTACGTTAGATAGAGTACCAAAAGAAAACACCACTGAAAAAGTCACAGAAAAGCAAAATTTGCAAATTTTTTTCAAGTTATTTAGGTTTTAAAACAAACTACTTAACCGATGTTGATAAAAATTCTATGGGACCAATCTAGAAACATGTTCTCTGTAATAAAAGAAGAATTTTCTAAATCTGTCAATAAATGACGGAGTACTGAGGATACAAACATAAAAAAAATACACGTCGAATTGAGAACCTCCTCCTTTTTTTTGAAGTCGGTTAAAAAGGAATAAATTTTCCCCGTTTATGCAACATTTTTCATTGCTGCTCCGCTTCTATTGGTCATAGCGTGATGTTATATAACCTATAGGGCTCCTCGATAAATGGTCTATCGAACAATAAAATAATTTTTCAATTTGAACCAGTAGTTCCTGAGATTAGCGCGTTCAAATAAACAATCTCTTCAGCTTTACATATAAGTATAGATATAGATATAGATTTAAAGTGATGTATTTATTTTCCACTAAAATTTAAACTTTGCATTATTTTTATTTATTTTTGTGGCTCCAATAATACCTCACTTTGAGTCAGCTAAATAATTGTAAATACAAAAGTTTAAAATAAAAGTAATTTGTTTCAACAAAATAAATGATGACGAAATACATAATTTTGGGCTCTGCCACTGTTGGGTAATAAAATTAAATTTTACACAACTACACAATCTACAGGATAGTTCCTCAAAAATTGAAATGAACTGTTGCATCTGCTCATTGTGATGCTCTTTGGCTTAGAAAAGGGATCGATGGCATTAGTGTGCGGAAAATGTATTTGGAACATATGTCAATGTCTATGAGTAAGCTTTTTAATATGCATGCGCAAACACGCATTCAGATACTAACATAGAAAACTTGAAACTTCAGAAAAGTAACCTACGAGTAAGCTTTGTTATACGCAGGCGCATACACCCGTATTAACACACATTAAAAAATACATAAACCTAGAATATAATATACTGTGTAACGTATTCTATCTCATTTTCTTGCCAACTTATATTTATGCGATTGTCTCTTAGTGGTGATGTATTTAAAATTTTTGTTTCATCGAGTTTCAAATCACAGCGATTTTAATTATTTAATGATTTTAATATTTTTTAACTTAAAAAGGATATTTGTGAGATTCATTAGTGCTACATTCCATGTGGGTCCGCTGGTAAAGATTACTTACGGAGAAGACAAAATTGAATCACTTTTTTTTATTTTTTAGTACACCAACAGAATGATTACATATTAATTCAATTGACATATTGTTAAACTAATTATTTAAAATACAATGTAATCATACCGACCATAGGCATGCATGACATTTTTTATAATATGGATAATTTAATGCTACATTACAAGAATCTTAAATAGTAATTTAGATCTTACAAAAAAAAATTAAACATCTTAAGTTACTATCTATATCTTTATTTAAATATAATTCATAATTATTTGGCTTTAGATTTGGCAGGTGTGTAAGGAGCGCTTGAATGAATCGTATGCGTGGGAAAATATATCAGTGGATATATTTTCCCACGCATACTACGCATACATATATATTTTACACCGATTTCTCCAAAGCGTTTGATCGTGTTAATCACCATATTTTACTAACCAAGCTTCAACATGTGGGAATTCATGGCAATCTTTATAGATGGTTCTCGTCTTATTTACTAAATCGAACCCAGTTGGTTGCCTTGAGTGGGTATGAATCTGTTCCTTTTTTGGCCTTATCAGGAGTACCCCAAGGATCGAATCTAGGTCCATTATTGTTTTTGATATTTGTTAATGACTTGTTGGGAAGGATTGATAGTGAATGTTTGGCATATGCCGATGATATAAAGATTTTCAGACGTATGTCTGATCATCGTTGTTGCGAACATCTTCAATCTGATATAGACACCATTAATAACTGGTGCGAAGAGAATTTCATGTCTCTTAATATCAAAAAGTGTCAGGTAATTACATTCACAAAAAATAGGAATATGATTAACTATAATTATAACATTAAAGGCATTGTCATCGATAGAGTTAGTGTTGTTCGTGATCTGGGTGTTATGTTCGATTCCAATATGTCTTTCAGGGCACACTTTGATCACATATGCAGCAAAGCTAACCGTATGTTGTCTTTTATTCTTCGAATTGCTAGACCCTTCAAACATGAAGTATCTCTGATTACATTATACTGTTCTTTAGTAAGGAGCATAACAGAATACTGTTCGTCAGTATGGTCGCCAATATACAACACTCATAAAGATCGTATTGAATCTATACAAAGGCGTTTCCTCAGAGCTCTATGTATAAGGTATGGTTTAAGGCGCAAATTGACTGATTATGATGAGCGATTACAGAGGTTTAAAATGTTGAGTTTAGAGAAAAGGAGATGGGTGAGCGACCAGTGCATGCTATATAAAATTAGTAATGGTGTAATGGATAGCCAACTTTTACGCCAATTAAACCTCAAAGTACCGACGCGATCTGTGCGTATACCACAACTATTCTGTTTAACTGCAAGCAACAACAATGTGTCACAAAATAATCCACTCATCAGAATGTGTAGTCAATATAATAATGTCTGTTCTGAAATGGATATATATCATGATAGTTTAAACACCTTTAAAAACCGTCTAAGATCTAACAAAGCAACAAAATAAGTGGTTTTGGTATCCTAACCACTTATTTTGTTACTTCTTACCTTCTTATTTTATTCTATTTTTATGAGCAAAAATATTTTTTTATTTTTATTAAATTAATTAACTAAGGTTCACTGTTAGTTAAGTAAACATTACTAAATTGTGTTATTAGAATGCTGTGTACAGTAGTAAATGGATGCCAGATTTATATCATGTCTGTTATGAATGTAACTATATGTAAAATTCAATCTGTTGTCTGTATCTGTACCAATAAATAAATAAATATTTTATTTTGATTTCAAATAATTTGGATAGTATTCAAGTAATTCGAAACAAAGATACGTCACTGACGTCATACAAGGAATGAAATCAATACTTGACTAGTATTTGATAAAATAAATCCATTTGACAAATCATGGCATTATAGTAATGCTATTCCAAACAATTATGAGTCTAAATACATATATATAGGATTTATTATTCGTGTTTCTTTATTTGTTCTGGAAATCTGCTTAGATACCAGATTGTTTATCATAACAACGGCCTTCAGTTTGCTACTAAATATTTGACAATGTATGTGCTCAATTATAATTGACAGATTGAGTGCTCACAACATTTAGAAACTTTTGGTGTGTAGATCATTTTGGTCACTTTGAGTGTGTAGTACTATATGAACACCTTGGTTGTTTAGCTACTTCTGCTGCTGACTGTACATAGTACATTTATATGCAAATATTATTGTAGTAAAATCGCATGCTTAAATGTATGCTGGTCT
Organism: Laothoe populi; assembly: GCA_905220505.1. Taxonomy (NCBI): domain Eukaryota; kingdom Metazoa; phylum Arthropoda; class Insecta; order Lepidoptera; family Sphingidae; genus Laothoe; species Laothoe populi. Next base: position 16,038,091 of record HG992156.1, read on the forward strand.
ATTTTTAGTACTACTGTCTACTTATAGTATAATACTCTTTGGTCTACTTGGCATACTGCGGTGGCATGGCGGTGGTACACTGGATTTGATCGAATGAGGTTTTGTATTATGTTTGAGACTTTTTTTTTCAAAAAAGGAGGAGTTTAACAATTCGTCTGAATATTTTTTTTTTTATGTACCTTACCCGATTACTCGAAGAAGCCTGGACCGATTCGAGAAATTCTTTTTTTGTTTAAAAGGGTATACTTCCCAGGTGGTCCCATTGGCACCAAGTCAGGATCTGATAATGGGATCTCAGAAAAATCGAGGGAAACCTTCAAATTTTATAGAGACGCATAATTTGTTTTTCATTGAAGTCGGTGTACTTTTTACGATTTAAAAAACTTTTTTAGTCGTCAAATATGTTGTAAGATTTGTTTATTTATTATTATAACCATAACATAACTTTTTTTTTTGTTGTTGTCGCGGGGAAAGCTTTTTATTACTACCGCCCGCTCCGGGGGGAGCGGAATAAGAATAAAACGGTTACGCTGGACTAGCCGGTCTTACGACCCAGCATCCCCCTCGCCCGGATGATGGCTATCCGGGCAGCCGCTGGGCCAAGTCCCTACCCCCTATGTACACCCCACCCGACAGTACCAGCTTAAACCCCGCGGTGGCCTTCTTCGGCGCTTACGGAGCGATCCCGGGATATTCTAAGGAGTGCTAGAATTGCTGCCGGAACCGCCCCTGCGCGGTGCTGCGTAGCAGCCCATCTCCATGGGAGGGCTTAGGAGCCCCCGCGCACCGAACAACGACAGCGAACGAGGCCTTACCACCCGCGCTGCCATCCATCTCGGGGTTGCAAGATGATCCGAAACTGGGAGTGCATTGATTCGGGCTGACATCCCCCGCTGCTAACCCGCGACCCCCAATGGCCCCAATTAGTCACCTCGTACGTCAGGCAGGGGTTACCGTGGTGGAATTCGAACGCCCCCGTTCCACAGGGCGGGAGACGCCGGTCAGTCGTCCACCCGGCGCCTCCTACGTCTTCTCTGGCGGCGGGAGGGGTCAATTTCGTTCCCGACCCTCTCGGTACTCTCCTTCTGCGAGATGACGATCTCGCAGAAGTGGGCCACCGCACGCCAGGACCTCCAGCTGGCGACCATGGACACGACTGCTCTGAGAGCGCTGTGCTCTTCGTCCCAGGCTGGGCACTCCTCCAACGTGTGTCGGGCCGTGGCCTCGCGGCAGTTGCCACAATGGTGGCACACGGCAGACACCTTCATTCCGATCCGACACAGGAACGAACCGAAACACCCGTGGTCCGTCAGTACCTGCGTCAGCCGGAAAGTTGGCGCACCGTGGCGCCTGTCTAGCCATCTCTTTAGGACAGGACGCACTGCTGCGACGGTCCTCAAGCCCGCACTTGGGCTTTCCAGCCTGGTATGCCACTCCTCCACAGCGGTTCTGCGAAATCGGGCCGCAACCATAACATAACCTGCCATAGCCCAGTTGGAAGTGTTACCGACTGCTAAGACGAAAGTCGTTGGTTCGAAACCAAACCAAATGGCATACACCTGCTTTGACTTTCGAAGTTACGTTTACCTGTATAATAACAATGAATACGTGTGTATTCATTGTTATTATCGCTTGCTTAAACGGTGAAGCAAAACATGCATGCCTGAGAAAAGGCCTGCCACCCCCTTTGGTCAGCGCGGTGGACTAAGGCCTAACCCCTCTCATTAGTAGAGGAGGCATGGGCCCAACAGTGGTACAATGTTTAATCCAGGACTAATATTATTATTATTAACATAAGCTCACTGTTTCACCAGAGTTGTGATTGATGTATCTACAGTTCACCTGCAACTGCCGCGGGGACACGGCCCAACACACATTGGACTAGTCCTAAGACGCAAATCCTAAGACGAAGAGCGCAGCGCTCTCAGAGCAAACTTCGGAGGAGACCTTTCACTGCCGGCCGTGTGACCTTCCATGGTCGCCAGCCGGAGTTTCTGGCGTGCGGTGGCCCACTTCTACGAAAGCGTCATGTTGCGACATGAGGCATCCGATCATGCCGAGAGGGATCGGAGATCGATAAATCGGAGCGACTGACCGGCGTCTTCCGCCCTGTAGAAATGGGGGCGTTTGGAGAATTCCGATACGGTATCACCTGCCTGTCGTGAAGAAGCGACTAATTGGGGTCATCTGGTGTCGCGGACGCGCGCGCTTCGGGGGGCTGTTACAGCAACCGCATAGATGCATGCGACCCCGAGATGGACGACAGCACAGGTCGTAAGGCCTCGTTCGCTGTCGTTGACAGCGAATTGGATCCTTCTGTGGCGGAGAATAATCACCCTCTTATTCATGGAGGTGTGCTGCTACGCGGCACCGTGCAGTTGCAATTCCGGCATCAATCCTTGTCAATGTTAGGATAACGCGGGATTTTAGCTAGTAGTGTCGAGTGGGGTGTACAAAGAGAGTAGGGACTTAGATCAGCGGCTGCATGGATAGCCATCATCCGGGCGTGGGGTGCGGGGTCGTAAGACCGGCTTGTCCACCATAACCGTTTTATTATCATTTCTCTTCCCCCCGTAGCGGGCGGCAGTAAGAAAACGGTTTCTCCGCAACAACAAAAAAGTAGACGGCTACAAAACCCCGAATGCTAGCTCTATTATTACGTTTTTAGTCGTTATAAGTTGCGCAATAATACTTACACAGCCGGAAATCGTGCTATAAATGAAGTCATCTGCTAGCATTTAGCAAACAAGTATGCTGTTTATTATTTGCATTGGTCTAAAATTAACGACACTCTTGTTTCATAATTTTTTTTTATGATTGCATAATATATCATCACTCTGTTAGGTTGACTGACCTAGAGACTAATGAGTGGTATCAGTCTTATTTGCCAAATATTGAACCGGTTGTTTCAGGTTTTAGCTATTTTTGGATTCTTAATTTATCCTTACCTTGTAATGTGATTATAGTCTCTAGTATATTGTAAAATGTAAGGCCATTCCAAAACAAACTTTACTAAGCGACCAAAATCATATAAAACAAAACAAAACAAAAAAAAACATACAAAAAAAACTGCTTCGGTGGCCCACATGCGTTACGACTACTGTGCCAAGGTCTCAGGTTCGATCCCCGGCTCGGGTAAAGTGATATTGGGTTTTTCTATCTAGAAATTAAACATTGACATAACATAGACATCATATAAAATACCAGCTTCCAACTTAGGTTCATAATGCGTTTTAACTCGTTAGAGAAAAAAATAGAAATTCGATCTAGGCTATAGGTTTAAGGAAGGTTATGGAAATAAATACAACATAAATCAGGTAAATTTTCTTTAATTTCTGAATTTCGACACTTCAACTTATAATTAAAATTATCACAAATAAACAGTGAAAACTGATGATTCACAGAATCTAATCGACGCTGCAATGGGAAGATCTTTTAATTGTAGCAATTCGACACGATATTATGTTCGCGGCAAATTGTAATTTATGAAAGACGCCTTACATTGCAAAAGAAATACACAAGATTTCAACTTAAACTTAATACCATCATACTAAATTGTTCATTACAATGATTTCAAAAATATACACTCGACAAATATTCGGGGCGCAGGGCAGACGGACGACGAAATATTTTACGATGCTAAACGACATAGTGACAAAAGTCATTCAACTTTCCTTAACAGTTGTGCTAAATTCTGCGTGGACTGATCCGAAATGTGTGGGCAGGGCCATTGTAGTTTCCTCGTAAATAGAAATTAACTGCGACATGTACAAAATGAACATTTACGCAATAAAATTACACTAAAAAACGAAAACCACCTTTGGTTTGTGAAGTACCTTTTGAACCCTTAAAACTATAAGTGTACATCTCAGGTTTAACCCATTTACATCACTTATAACAAATTATTTAAACAGCTTTCACATTCTATAAATCTACTTGATTTATTTAGTGATAATAGAGACAGCTTCAGTCTCCGATGTTTTACCGCCTTTTCAGGCTCAATGACAAGGCCCTTTAAAAAAAACTTAAGTCTAAAAATCTAAAAAAAAAAGAAAATCACGTTTTCAAATTCCAAACTAATATAAACTTAAGAATAATATCACTTATGCCAGTACAAAAGGAACTGAATGAGATGTCAGATAATAAGCATCAATGGATTTAGTTTAAATTCAAAATTATTACAAACTTTCATAATTAAAATAAACCTGACTACTGGGCTTTATAGTTAGCGAAAATGGGTTAATAAACAGGCTTGAGGTATTTCACTTTTTAATATATAGTAAGTTTTTATAGTAAGTATAAAATTATATTTGTAAAAAACAGTTGCTGTATGATTTGTCACTTTCTATAGTCATTTACAATATTCAACAGACATGTCAGTAATAACAAACCAGCGCCAACACTTCAAGAAATAATATTCAGAACTATGAACAATAATTATTCTCATTTCGCAATTCGAAAATATGGATAACATTTAATTTACAAGCTAACCAACCTTTTTTTTAGATTTTCCATTTGATTTGTCTATGCTACTTATTTCGAAATGCATAACATTCCTTTCACTGGGATGTCTTAGAACTGTAAATCTATCTTCACAAAATGCAGTGGTTTTTACATTTGAAAATTACATTGTTAAAGCAAGTTTATTCTTAAAATTACATAAACCTATAATACTCTAGCACGGATCTACACACTGCATCAACTTAAAACTATGTTCATTGTAACAGGCCTGTACTTAGAGAAGTCCTTTGGTTGTGACTGAATGTGCATTCTCTAAGCCCTGCCTGTAAGCCTGTACTACTTTTTAGCTTTAGCAGAGTTCCCTTGTTTGTTTGGGGGCGTCCACCGTAGTGCAGATGGGTCTATAGATAATCTAGGTTTTTTGAAATGAGGACTTGCTAACTGTTCCGACACAATTTTTGGGGTGACACAAATTATATGTTGCCCTTTCCAATATTTAACCATGTTCATAGACTGCAGTGTATATATGATATCGGTTTGTGATATACCTGACATATGACTCAGATCTTTGATGCTTAACGTTCCTCTGCTGGCACTTAAAACTTCTAACAAAACGTACGACCAGTATGATCTATAACTTAACTTGCCTAAATCTGACAAAGGTTTTTCTGGACTTCCCACAACTTGCTCAAGTCTTGACAGTTCATAACTAAAAGCAATCAGCAGCTTACCATAGCCTTGTCGTTGGTATGGAGGTAATGTTAAAATGCAAGCTAAATTATTACCTTCCGGAGAATCTTTCTCTTTTGAAAAATAACCTACTAGATGCGCCCCTTGTTTATCAACTTCACATAATATGTAGAATAAGAACTGTTCTATATCAAAGTATAATGTTTTGTGATCTAAAAACAGTTTTGCAAGTAAACATAAATTTTGACAATAGATTTTATGCTCCTTGCCATCTGCTTCAAATATAGCTATTGTACCTTTTCTATATATTTCATTTCCTATAGGTTGTCTCGCTGTACATTCGCTGAGGTGATATCTGTAAGTTTTTTCCATTCTCATATACTTTAAACAATATTCACATATCCAAAGCTTCGATTGTTTACCATATTCATCAGGATAAGGACTGAAGTACCATGTATCTATTTCATATTTGCCAATTTGTATCCTATCAATATATTTAACTTTTGTTATTGCTTCGTGTTCTTTCTCTAGGGCGGCTGTGGTTGGGTCCATTTCAGCGTAGGATTTTTGTACATGATTGATTTCGTCGTGTTTACGTTTTTGGTTTCTGGTTATTTTACGGCCCGATTTGTCGGTGAGCAGGTGGTCGCAATTAATGTTATTGTTCGACTGCTCGCAAACATCGAATCTATCTGACATAACCCTGTGGCGGGAGACCCACTCGTCGAGTCTTCGGTCGTAACCGACATAGTGCACGTAATATTCATAACAAGATTCGGGCACATTGTACCGCGTCTGTATTATCTCAGCCGGGTGCCATGACTCATCCGAACGCCGCACTAAATAATGTTCTCCGATGTCCAAAGGCTGCTCTTGCGTGGACTCCGAGTCCTCGTTGTCAACGCTTCTACACTCTGGATTAGGCAACTCATTATTCACAATAGGTTTTTCTAATTCCTTGTCACCTTTTGCCATAATAAAACAAAACTCAACAATCGTATCACGCAATACCGCGCAATGCGATCTATCGAAGTGGCCATATTAGCATAGATTATAGAAAAATCAAGCGCGCAAAAACGTGCACCGCTAGGGCTGCACGACATAGTCGCTAGGTTATGGTAAATTATCGAACATAATATCTTATATTTTTCTTCAACATTCATATTAATAAATAGTAAAAACTAATGCAAATATTACGGTGTAAAAGAGAGTTATTATCTTTTCAACTAATTGTTTTAAACATATGATATCACAGTTTAAATGTTAAACGATACTTCTAACTCGAAAAAAATCATAAAACGTACCCGACAGAAAGCAATATATCGTCTTAATATCGATGTCACAATGCGATAAATTGGTAGTTGATGTTCTGCCCTACAACATGCTTGTAATGCTGCGTACACACCGGCCCAACGAATGCCAACGAATGGGTTTCGCTTACCTTCGTTGGTCCTGTCTGGACGGCTTAGCGAACGCCAACGATCGTTCGATGAAATGTGCCGGCGATCCGAAGCGTGGCGGTAATATCAAGGGAATCTAGCTATTAGATCGAACTCAGTGTGGACGGTCGCCGAAGGCCAACGAACGAACGCCTACCTGAAGCCAGAGAGCGTAGCATGCAGACGTCTATATATTTGAGTCGTTTAGAACCAAAATCGGCAAAGTAGCGCCGACTTGTTTTTTGGCAAATTAAAAAAAACTGATAACTTTCGTTTAAGTCGAAAGACAATTTTGCTGAATATTTTATTTAATCTTAGGAGATATTTAATTTAATCAATGGCAACAACAATGATAAAACGTTAATCTCAACAGTGAAAAGTCTTATTAAATTTTCTAGATTGCCGAGTTTGATCCCAACTAAGTTAATATGGCAGCCTTTGCTACTATACTGCCAAGTTTCTCGTTTTTGATTGGTCATTGACTTCATGAGAAATAGGATTGTTGACTTGACAGACGCTTCTGATTGGTTGATAGTGATAGATTGCCGTCTTTGGTTCTAAATCAACTTTTGCTTTGTGTTTTAGATGGGTTTATAACCGTTTTTAATTATAAATCATCGCAATAGTCGGTGCAGATTTTAATTTCCTATATTGCCATATATTATATATCTCATTTTTGCCCAACTACCTTTTTTGCCGATTTTGGTTCTATACGACTCATTTCCCGCCGTACCAAACGTTTTAATTGAAATAAAGTTTTACTACTTTATAAATTATATTTTATCATATTTCATTTTATTGGAAATAATCTCTAATCTAAAAATATATTTTATATTTGTATTCTTAAAATAAATGGTTGTCCACCATCTCCACTTTCGTTCGATTTCTTGTCCTTGCTAACTCGTTATAGTGTATGAAACTAGCAATTATAATTATTTCGTCGTCCTCTATGATAAAACAGCAAATGCGAGCCGGAATCAGGTGCCAACGATCGTTTCTTCGAACACTAAATGTATTTGGACGTATCTCTGAAGGCCAAAGAGCGTGCGGTAGCCAACGCTGAATATCCTTCGTTGGCGTTCGTTGGTCTGGACAGCTGAGCGAACGCCAACGATCATTCGTTGGCATGTGCCGGCGATCCGAAGCGTGGCGGTAACATCAAAGGAATCGAGCTATTAGGTCGAATTCAGTGTGGACGGTCACCGACGGCCAACCAACGAACGCTTAGTTGAAGCTAGAGAGCGTAGCGTGCAAACGTCTAAATTAATAATAATGCTAGCCCTGTATTAAACATTGTCCCACTGCTGGGCACGGGCTTCCTCTATTAATAACCCCTCGGTTAGGCCTTAGTCCACCACGAGCGAACGCCAACGATCATTCGTTGGCATGTGCCGGCGATCCGAAGCGTGGCGGTAACATCAAAGGAATCGAGCTATTAGGTCGAATTCAGTGTGGACGGTCACCGACGGCCAACCAACGAACGCTTAGTTGAAGCTAGAGAGCGTAGCGTGCAAACGTCTAAATTAATAATAATGCTAGCCCTGTATTAAACATTGTCCCACTGCTGGGCATGGGCTTCCTCTATTAATAACCCCTCGGTTAGGCCTTAGTCCACCACGTTGGCCTAATGCAGGTTGGTAGACTTCACATACCTTTGAAATCCTTATGAGAATTCTCAAGTTTGCTTTCGATGTTTTCCTTCACCGTTAAAGCCAGTGATAATTAACAATGAATACACACTAAACTTTGGAAAGTCAGAGGTGTGTGCCATTTGGGTTTCGAACATGCAACATTCGTCTTGACAGTCCGTTCCCCAACGCTATCGCTGCTATCTAAATTAATAAATAATATATTTCCCGCCGTAATAAATTCAACATAACGTTAGATGTTTTAGTGTCTGCCCGTATTCAAGCTAAGATGATGTCATATGTGGGGAAATTTGGTTACTATTAGGTATATAGGAACATTGAAATAAAGTTTTACTGTTTTATAAATTTTATTTATTTCATTTTATTTCAAAATCTTTAATCTCGAAATATATTTTTCCATTTGTAAGTTTGCAATAATTTTACTTCCAATATACACATTTCTATTTCGTTCAATTTTTCTGGTCCTTGCTAACTCGTTATGGTATATAAAACTAGCAATTATAATTATTTCGTCGTCGTCCATGATAAAACAGCACATGCGAGCTGGAATCAGGTGCCAACGATCGTTTCGCCGAACACTAAATGTATTTGGACGTATCTCCGAAGGCCAACGAGCGTGCGGTAGCCAACGCTGAATTTCCTTCGTTGGCGTTCGTTGGGTTGGTGTGTACGCAGCATAATGGTAACCTATGGTTTTCCTATTCTATATCTATGGTTTTACTTATAACTTGGCAGCATGTTCTCTGACGTTAGCCGGTTCCATAGAAAGAATAAAATAACCTATGGTTTTAGTGCTGTCGTAAAATTAATTGATGTTTATACAATTTATTAATACAACAATACGACTAGAGTAACTTTGCTATATTTACAGTTTATTTGTTTTTACAACTTAGGATTATAATTTACAGAATACAGATCAAATAGAAATTTAAAACATTTTGAGTTTGCCAAGTTTTACAGATATATTTTTAAACCAGGGTCACACGGCTTTATCACTGGCAACATTTTTTAATGCCGAGTGCCGACAGCCGTTTCATCGGACGTAATCGGCGAAACGTTTCCGTAGTGAACGCGAGTAGTTTTATGAGATTTTTCTTATCGCTAGTGGAGAGATATGAAATTATTGTTGTTATCTAAAAACTGTGCTGTTCGTTTGTAGGAGTGTTGATTGTGATGCCGACGTGTATTGATTACTAGAGGTGGTTACTTGTGCATTTGCAAGTCGATTTGTGAAGCATCCGTTAAGTTGTGGTTTATTTTGTGACAAAGGCTATATAGGACGCAGACATGCAGGCGATCAAGTGTGTCGTCGTCGGTGACGGGTAAGTTTGCTGTGTTTCTATCTAATTTACGCTTAGTAATGAAAAAAATTGTAGGTAGTGGTAGGTACATGGTCTGACGTCATAATTCAAATTGAATCGCAGCGATATTGTTACCGAACGCGGCCAGTCGCGACTTTTAGTCTTGGTATCGGATTGGTTGGGCGATACAGTGTGCATTTACTGTTATCGCTATCCCAATGCGTTTTATGGGTGTGCAGTATGCATCCGTTTAACACATGTGTACCAAAAAAATACGGTACATTTAATGCACATATAACGCTGTTAAAGAAAAGTAAAAGAAAGTGGTTATTTTTTGTTAAATAATGTATACAACACGAAAATATGCTGTCTTTTTTCCTTTACAAAATATTTTACTACTGGGTACCTTCACTTCATTTTATATATAGTTTTGATAGTGGTAGAGCCACACTGTAGACATATTTGTCTACAGCAGATGTTCCCAAAGTTGACTGAACAGCGACCCACCTAACAAAAAGTTCCAAATTCGTCACTCACCTCGGTTCACATGGTTGGTTCTCATGAAAAAAAAAACTATATGAATGGACTGTTCAAATAGGTTTTAATTATAATACTCTGTTCGGTCGAAGTATATCCCTATTTTCATGGCCCAACAAATATTTGTTGGCGACCCATAGTTTGGGAAACACTGGTCTACAGCATGAATGAACTAGCTCGACTGGGGTAGTACCACTGTCTCACAGAAAACCAATGTAAAGTGACACTTTACTGTCGCGTTTCATATAGTAAGTGAGATATCCGGAGGCCAAGATTCCCCCTTCCCTAATCCCTATTCCTGTCTTTTTAGGCAGACAGTGCACACACGATACTTTCGGTATTGTGGATGTTCATGGGCGGTGGAGATCACTTAACATCAGGTGACCCACTGGCTCGATTGTCGGACAATGCTATACAAAAAAGAAGATATATGGAAAATGTAGTAATGAGGCACTAGAAGTTATTAGTACAGTCTTAAATCTTGTCAAGTAAGACTCGCATAGAAAGGTTTTGGTACTTTTCAACCACCCATGCAAAATGCCAGATTTTAGGTTTTTCTGTAAATGGTTGCGAAGCTCCTATATTCCTTTTATAAATTATAAACTTATTTATTGGGCAAACAAGGGAGAATGCTCAATTTATCTATATGCTCTATATTTATTAATAAGTGTTTCAAAATTCAGAATAAATACGGTTATTTTTCTCATTGTAAAACCCTTTCATTTATTTGTATTTATTTATATAATACGAAAAACATTACAATTAAATTAACAATATAGCATTGGGCTGCGCACTAATTATAATTTACACTTCTAAAGTAACTAAAGTAAAAGTGATTTTATTTCTTTATACTATATGTGTGAATAAGTCACAACAGGGGCATAGTTACTGCCAAAACAGTAGTTCAATGATATGGGTGCCCTGGGCAACAGAGGCCCTGAATGTCTTTACAAAAAATCTTAACCCTTAATTTCCACACTCTCAACAAATTTTGATATAGGGCATACTGTACACATTGGGGCAATGTTGGTTCAACATGCTGGCCCAGCACCTTGGCCCTAATGTGTACAGCGGGCATAAGGCAAGCTAGACCACTGGGTCACACATATAGCCTTATAAGTACTATATTTTCACTTCTTTCATGCATTAGGTTAGTAGAATATAGGCTGTGAATGATGGACAGACCGACATAAGAGGGATTCTATAAGATGTGTTATGCATAAAATAAATATAGCATAATGACTATGGAAAAATAGATGATATATTATATAATGGGTGGAGTTGCTATGGAGGGAAGTGGATAATTTATATCTCCAACTTCTATATTTCTATTTGATTAATTTCCTTGCGGGATAAAAGACAGTTATAAAGCATTCCCAGAGACTCGCCGAGTTTCATTACTCGGTGTCGAAAAAATGCATGCCATTGTTGATCCTGGCTAAACAGGAGTTACAATGGCGGGTGTGTGGGCGGGATAGTCTCTCTATATAATGGGTTTTTAACTTCTCATCAATGTTCTTAATTGCAAACATGTTCTATTAATCATAAGAGTTTTCTCTTTTAGAAGTACAGTGTAAACTCTATATAGCGACACTGAAGGGACTGTGCATTTTATGGCGTTATAGAGAGTTGTCGTTAAATGGAGAGAAGAAACATCAGAATTAGAAAAATAAAAAGTTTATTTCTGACTATTGTTAGTAGTTATGTGCATAAAAAAGAATGTTATTTGAACGCTATTGAGTATAGTCTGTTATTTTTGTCTGACGTCTTTTGCTGCACCAGTAATTTTGTTGTATTTTTTTAGTTATTTTATTAATATCTAGCAATACTGAGGCATCTTGGTTATAAAGGAAATATTTTTCCAATAATTTTGCTGCTTCCAGAGCTTCTTTAATGCTCGGCGGAAGCTCAGGCTCATCCGTCTCATCTTCTTCATCACCTTGTTCTTGATCCTCAGTTTTTCTCACTGAATCCAAAATTTCTTCGTCTGTGAGTGAAGCCGTTGTAAGCAGGCGGTCGTCCACTTCAATGTAGGTTTGAAGATTTACCGTATTTCCTGCCATGTTGAATTGTTGAATCCACTCAGTTAATGGAAGGTCGTCGTCGCTTTCAAACTCAGATTCTGTTTCCACCTCATCACTCGTAGAATTGGTACAAAGTCCAGCATGTCGAAAAGAGTGCTGTATAGTTGTGGGTGTCACTTCTTCCCAGGCTTTAGATAAAAAATTTACTGCATGCAGCATATTAACAGAAGTTTTACCCTCAGATTCGACTAGCTCCATCAATAATTTCCTTCTGTAGTGACCCTTGAGGCTTTTAATCACACTCTGGTCCATTGGCTGTAAGACGCTAGTCGTATTTGGAGGAAGAAATGCCAACTCTATGTTTTGAAGGTTTGATATAAAAGGGTGGGCAGGGCAGTTGTCAACAAGAAGTAAAATTTTTCGTCCCTTTAATTCTGCATCCCACTTTCGCACTTCTTCTTCAAAAAGTTGACTGGTCATCCAAGCTGATTTATTAGCTTTATACGTCACTGGCAATTTTTTGATGTTCTTAAAACAGCGCGGATTTTTCGATTTGCCTATTATTAGTAGCTTTTTTTTCTCTGTGCCATCCATATTAGCAGCCACAAGCACCGTAATACGTTCCTTGGAAAGCTTTCCTCCCACACACTTTTCCCCTTTAAATTTCAGAGTTTTATCTGGAGTCAACTTATAGAAAATTCCTGCTTCATCAGCATTGAAAATGTCACTTGGGGCGTATTTTTCTATGAATTTTGACCACACTCTGTTAATCCAATCATGAGTCACATTTGTATCAACACTTCGTGCTTCCCCACTTATTTTACCATAGTTGATATGATGACGCTGCTTGAATTTTCCGAGCCATCCTTCTGATGCTTTGAAAGAAGTTAAACCAAGTTCAGCAGCAAAATTCTCCGCCTTAGCTTTCACGAGCGGCCCCGAGGTAGGCATATTATTCTGGCGCTGTCGATGAAACCATGATAGTACAGCTTTATCCAAATCTTCGTATATAGGTTTCTTTAATTTTTTGGAAGATTTTCCCTCGCCCGCAGCGTGGAGGATTTTTTCTTTATTTTTCCATATTGTGGACACGGTAGAGCGACTAAATCCAAAGCGTTTGCCAACATCACTTATCTTCTCTCCCGTTTCTATTGCGCGTATCAGTAAAACTTTTTCGTCAATACACAGTGATTTTCTTTTAGTAGCCATGTTTACAGTTTGCAAGTTTGTGAGCAACTAAGAATATGATAAGGTATAGATAATCCATGACTCCTAGTTATGAATCATGGTCAATAACAGTCTACACGTGCAAGCAATCCCAATTTGTAAACAAAAGAATGAATTTCTTAGAAAGTTCGGTATGCATGATGCCGACAGTCGAGTTTATTGCGGGCTAGGATAATAAAGCGACAATAGATCGTACACAGCTGCGCAGTTTTTACTAATTTTAGCAACTTAATTGTTGTCGTTATTGAGAGTGGGTGTAATGCTATATAGAGTGAAACATTGTATGAAAAACAAGCTAAACCAACCAAAGCCAATTGATTTCGACGCTTAAGAGAGTTTGTCGTTAAATAGAGTGATGTTACATGGAGTTTACACGTATATTTTATTAAAAAGACACACTGAGGCATCAGTGGCACACTTATAATTGCATATGCAGTATGACTGCTGTGGTGAGGTCTTGGGATTCCAGGTCAGGTAATGTGATATTGGGTTTTTCTATCACAATATGCTCAGTATTAGCCCAGAGTCTGGAATTGTGCCTTGTATGGCAATAGGCTCGCCCCTGATCACATCATGGAACGGTAATAAGCTTGGTGAAATGTGGGTGTACAAGTTACACCTCTGCCTACCCTTTTATATGGGATTACTGATGTGAGTGTATATGTATGTGTGTATTTTATGAAATCAAAAATAATCCAGTTTTATCTCTACTATATCTTATTCTGACTTTCTTATGTCACAACATTGCATGTTTATTCTATTTGATTGTATAAAATATTGCAGTTTGAAAGTTTTTAATAATAATAATAAATAGTAATTTTAGTAATAAATTCTAACTAAATTATCTTCTTAATGTAAACAAATACTTTATAGAAAGCCTTATTTACCTTAGCATCTTATGTAAAATTATCCATGTGTAACATAGGTCAAGTTACAATGGAGTTGACCTAGAGCCAGAGTATAATGTTATTTGAAACCTAATATTGAGTAATTGAATATATCCGCTACTAATGTGGCTTATTGAATAGGTACCTTAGGGTGACAATGTAATGTAATTTTAATAATAAAAAAAAGAACACAAAATAACAACATAATATTTTACTACCACTGTTAGTACCACAAATATTTAGTCTACCACTTAATTCCTCCAATAAAAAAACAACTACTACTAAACTTATTTTATAAACTAGTCAACATTCATAGAATTAAAAGAAAGATCATCAGTTATCATCATTATCATTATCAGTTTTTTTCCGCTGACTAATATATATTTATATTATGTATAACTGACTTAAAATATGACTTATATATTGAGTAATTTACCTCTAAATCATCAAAGGGTACTTAATGGTGCCTTTAATGCATAAACTTATTACAACCCTATAAAACTGAGAAGTGGCAAATATTTGTTGGGTTTATATGGGTCTGGGTGTTATGTGATGCTGGGTGTGTCCCTCGTAGTTCTTGATACCCACAATACAGGTTTTACAGAGTGTGGGATCAGAACTACGTGTGTGACTATTGGGTGTTAAAAAAAAACAAGTTACAAACCAATCAAATCTGGTGAAAGGGGTAGTGGTCAAATGACAGAAAAAGAATGTACAATATGAGTCATGGTGTCCCCACCCTGAATGGCCATTACAGTGCAGTCTTGCGAGGGAGATAGTGAGATATTGCTATGCACACGATTTTACTCATAAATGTGACCTCATGTTTGAGTCAAATTCTATTGTTTTCCCATAAGTATTTCATATTGTATGGTATTCCGTGCCATATCAATTAATCCGATCCCACACTAAGATACGAGTCTTGTGTCGTGGGTATCAGGGACTACGAGAGACTTTCGGTCTCACAACACCCAGACCCCAGACACAAATCTCTGTCTGTCACACAACTATTTGTTCCAGTGTGGGAATCGAACCCACGGCCTCTCGTTTCACAGCCGGCTACTCGCCTACTGCGCTACGGAGGCTGTCGCATTTTGAGTCAATTTATAATTTTTTTTTCAATAATTTAGATATAGATCTTCACTAGACCTATCATTATCAAAATTGTGGCCAGGTAAAGCTGTGGTAAACTTCAGATGTCTTTGTAAATATTTTGCACCAACTTTGGGCCGCGACTCTTCGGCACGAGCCACTATGACGAGTTTTTTAGCATATAGTATACGGAGTTCGATTATAGGGTCCCAAAATTTATCAAGTGGATATTTTTTATCTCTACCAATATAATAAATTACCACTGGACTTCGGACTCTCACGATTCGCCTTAGCTTAGCAGTAAAAAAAAATAGTACCAGAGTCCGACTTCCTACCTAGATGCCTCCATTTCACCCAGTCTAGCGCATCCTCCATAGTCAGACCATTGACTGTCGTATCTTCCTTAATACGACAAGCAATTTTCGCGACGTCCGCAAAACAGTTAGACAATCGCATTTTATTATTTAGAAGAATATACATGGCTTACGTCATATTTACGGTGATCGATCAACTATAATAATCTTGACGCATAGAAAGTTCTCTATATGACAGAAGCGTGAATGTCCTGCGGGTCCATGATTTATCACCGACGAATTAGCGATCACTTGTGAAAATACTTACGACCTTATACAAATATAGGAGAGTTACTTACACTTTACGACTCTTACATAAGTCAATGTTATACAAGTTAGTAATTTGTTTTTTTTTTATGCTTGAATAGGCAGTCGAGCAGACGGGCCACCTGATGGTAAGTAGTCACCGCCGCCCATAGACTTCTGCAATGCCAGGGCACAGCAGAGCCGCTGCCTACCGTTAATGTATTTATTTATTATTATCGTTACTACCGATTCAAAAGGTATTGTAAAAAAGAAGCAGAGCAAGAAAAATCCTTAGAACACATGAATGACAACGGGAAAAAAACGAGGGTCGCATAAAATATGCAAATAAGCACTTGGGTTTTAATTTACGTAGGTAACTTTATATAATAAAATACAATTGAAATATTATATATGTATAATATATGGAATATTATATATGTATTATATATAATATATGGACTGCCTCGGTGGCGCAGTTGTAATTGCGTATGCGTTACGACTGCTGCTTTGCTGAGGTCTCGGGTTCGATCCCCGGGTCGGGTAAAGTGATATTGGGTTTTTCTATCTAGAAATTCTCAGTATTAGCCCGGAGTCTGGAACCTGTGCCCGGTATGGCGATAGGCTCGCCCCCTATCACATTATGGGACCGAAATTCGGCGAAAAGTGGTTGTACTGGTTACACCTCTGCCTACCCCTTCGGGGATTACGGGCGTGAGTGTATATGTATATATGTACAATTGAAATAAAAAAAATGGAAACACGGCTATTTCAGGAAAAAGGCAGGATGTAAATAATTAATTTTTACTGGAGCAAAAGACAATCGTCGTTGTGGTGGAAGTACATTCCGGGACAAATAATTTTACCTTATTTTTCCCATATGGTGCTCTCAGTTTTGAATGAATCAAATGAATTTTGAATGAAACATGAATCGATTTTTGACTTCTAGATAGATCTATATGTATGTAAAAGTAGTATTTGAAAATGATAAATATTACGATGCCGAAATAGTTGGCCAAACTTGTTCTGCATCGTAATCTTAGTCCATTAAATACTTCTGCTACTGGGCTTTTAAATACTACTAGTACATATAAAACAAAATATAAAAGAACCGTTACCAACATTACTTAGCTCGTCCAAATTTAACGCTAAATATAAAAACAAATGAACATTCGTCTTCATTAGATCAGTATAAAGATTAGTAGAAATCTACACCTTCTCGAAGGTTCGATAAAACGCGGTTCGGTTCATACTGTCACCATTTAATATTTAATCATTATTCACTTCGGAGAAAGTGAAAGTAGAGCTAATGTCGTAATGTCCATTTTCGGCCTATTCTTATATGTTTATCCTACTATATATATAATATTATAAATGCGAATGATTGGATGGATGGATGGATGTTTGTTACTCAATCACGCTACAACTGCAACGGCTGGACGGATCTGGCTGAAATTTGTCACAGATATAGATTATAGTCTGGAATAGCACATATGCTACCTTTTAACCCGTAAAAATGCACGGTTCCGTGAGATATATTTGTTTTTCACAGAGCAAGGGATCGAAATGATTTTTGCCTGGTAGGGCAGTATAGGGATCATAAAATTACACAGGCTACTTTTTATCCCGGAAAAATGCACGCTACTTGTGGGATAGCAAAATATAAAAAGGTGTAATAGCTTAAGATGTCTCCATGAATTTTATACTGTTTCTTTAAAAAATAACTACCACGCGGGCGAAGCCGCGAACAAAAGCTAGTAATAAAATAAAACCATTATTTACAATAACGATTCTATCACGCATGCTATAGAAAGACGATCTTACGCTGTGACTCATATTTCATCGAATTTTATTTGGGTTATAAATGTGGTGAAGTAGTTTGTGTCTGATATAGGCCCATTATAACTAATGATTGGAATTTGTGTTTAGAATTGAAATGTTTAGTTGCCATGTATTATATTATCCTGCTTCTAGAAGTTATTTTAGACATTACTCGTCCGCAAGATAAGTGCTATTCAAAATATGGTATACTAAAAAGCGATTCTTGAAAGTTACTAAATCTACAATGTCGGTGATCTCGGTATACGTACCGGACCTTTTACCAATCTTATAATCTTACTGCCAAATATAATCGTTGAATGAAAAAAACTATGGAACAGGAAGTAGGTACTTTTAAAATACAATCCTGGTCCCTGTTTGATGTGGGTACACTTTTCAAGTCTATAATAAATTTATGTTACCTAACCAGACAGCATTAAATTGATTTACATTACAAAGTATATTTATTGGATCAATAATAGCAAAGTGAAACTTATTATTTTTCAATTAAACTTTTTGTTGACTGCACTTTCCACTCATTAATTTTATAAATTTCAAAGTTTGGCAAACTAAAAGAAAGAAGAGTTTGCGCACAAAGTTTTTTATTAAAATGTCATTGTTCTAAATTGCGTGTTAATTATTTATGTCAGTTAGCACTTATAGATTAAAGTAATTAATGCAGCTTGCAGTAAGCAAAGTATCGTATTTGTTTTGTTTATTCGAGACTCAAAGCGAGCCATTTTGCTTACTTCAAGTGGGTCGAAGGTATTCGTCTAATATTTGGCGACTTACTTGAAATTAACTTTGGTTCCCAGTGTTTATTCTGTGCAGCGGAGACTGTACAGCATATCGAGTCAGCTTGCATGTGTGGGCGAAACAGTAGCTTTAGTTTGATTCCTGCAAACCTTCTGGACTACCTTATACTATATTATTAATCTTATACTATAAACAGACTTTACCAATAATTGGAAACCAAAATTATGTTTCCAATTATCTTAACCAATTCTATGTACTCTTAAAAACTCAAGAGGACCAACGCATTTAAGATTATTATTTTCATCGATACTGTCTCCTGCCAGTTTGGAGATCCGGCTAACTTCTGCCAACAAAGCAAAAGCCAAACCACAACAACGACGATTGGTCGAATAATATGAAGATTGGACTATTGTATCGATTCACAATGAATTGGCCATGGTTAATGGTATCCCCATTCTCCATGCGATTGATTGACCGTGACAGAAGCAAATAACGTTTGTACAATGTTACGAGAATGTTTCGTAGATAACAGTACGTAATGTTTCATTATCAACTACCTATCTGATAGAGTAACTACTGGCTATATGATACGCAAATTACATACAATACATAATGTATTATGTTAAAATAAAAATTGTATATTTCTATTATATTGAAATTTTTGTTCAATGATAGATTTATTTATTTATTATTAAGGACCTCTAACGAAGGTTACACGTATATAAAAGAAAAAGTGTTACATTTTATATATTAGCTTTGTGACGTGCTTCTTCAATTACAGGAGACCACAGTGACTTTGAATATTATTATTTACAACTAATTTTACAACACTAGGAAAGAAATAGATACTAGTTACTAACATACTAATGATTAGCTGCATAATATTTGCCAGACTTGTTTTTTATACCTAGAAGTGTCCGTGATGTCAAGATCATGTGTTTTCGCAAGATAGTTGTACTGCCTACAGAGCCTTGGGATAGCAGCGAAATGACGGGCTCAGATACTCGATACACTAATGTGTCGAGAGGCCCTGTAACTATTCCAAGCGACGCGACGGCTTAATCAAAGGTCTTATAGAAGGCGTCTTTGAGCTAGCCGTTGACAAAAGTTGCTTCTTCGGGCTGGAGCGCCATAAGCGCCGGCCACAATGTTTGGTGAAGCTGTAAAAGCAAGTGTAAGCTAACAGCACAAATCCATACGAAAAAAAAGCAGCGAAATGACACAGATTTGTTCTAGACACATACATAGATGACAACAATACAAGAAGTTTAGTAGCTGTGGTTCACATATACGTACTCATAAATAACCGTCTAATATTTGTTTACCGTAACTGATCACTTAGTTCTGCCATACCAGCAGACTAGATTCTGGATTTATTATCCTACAATTTCTGATTTTAGTAAGTTTCACATCTTCGAGATTTGCATAATAACTTAAACTAATTGATAAAACCGATTGCATTGACTTAAAGGATTCAATTTATAGTGAAATCTAGTCTTTGAATTCCATAGTGGTGTTAAATTAAGTAAACACGGTTGCTTTATGCTTGTAACACTTTCTATAGAATTCATTTAAATAATGAATCGAAATGAACTTTTTCTCATTACAATATACCACGGTCAGGGAACTGATGTTGGAGTTATTTCCATAATTGATGGTGTATTGTTCGTCGCATGTGAGGGGACAAATCCACCGAATTAGCTTCAGACCAGTGTTGTAAATTAATTTATTGTACACACGGGAAAATATATAGACTATGTATTTATAAATAGACAATGAATTATTTAGTTTACATTTAATTCCAAAGTAGGTAAAATAATGTGTTATCAATAAATAATTTTATTCATAACACAAGAGCTCGTCACACAATAGCTAGTAATAAATGAAAAAAAGGAAATCTGTTGTCAAACAGAGTAGAAAAAGATACTGTTTTGTCCTTGCCGATTTATAACATATGTATCTAATTAAAATACGCTCGAGTAATTTGATTAATACGCTTAGAAACCTCTTTCTAACTTAGTGTCATTCGATTAACGAATTAGTTTGTTGGAACAAAGTTAACCATACGTAGAAAATTAGCTCTCCGTTCTTTATTACTGCCAAGTTTGAATTAAATCCAGTTTGGGGCATGCCGTGTCCGAATAGCTAGCGTACAAATTCCGGACTTATAATATTAGCGAGATTAGACAAAGGCTTTGTTGTTAATCCGGAGAACCGCAACGGGCGCGGTCACATACAAAGCGTCCCAAAAGGCCGCGTGTTGAAGGATCTGTTTCACAGTCTGTGCCGTTTTGTGGTGCTCGGAGATCACATGCAACATGCTGGTTGTGATAGAGTAAATTTATTAAAGGATAAAATGTTAACTTTACGCCAACAACAACGTATTGTTTTAAAGTGACAGCTTCGACCATTCAACTTGCTTTACTGTGCCCTGGCATTCAGCCACCATCAGGTGGCCCGTCTGCTCGACTGCTTAATGAGGCACTAAAAAAACTAAATCAGAATCTGTAAAAGTCTTATGAACTCCTCAACTGATGACTAATCAAACAGTTTTCACATGAAAATTTAATTTTGTTCGAGATTAGTGCACATTACAATTCTTGGTCCGTATTGTCAATCGTGGTTTGCATGAATAGGTGCTTGAGTAGCATAGATACATACTCAAGTTATTTGCGTTTAAGACATTCGCTTACCATCAGGTGCAGTGTGGTCACTTTGCCGATCAGGGACAAAAAAAAATCTGCGTCAGTTCCAAGACAGCAACGAATGTGAAATATAGTCTTCTTAAGCTTCTGGTGTGGCAGCTTAGTACAGTCATTATATAAAGGTCACACATTGCATTCCACACTGTCCGACCAACTAGACCCTATGACCGAACAAAAAACGTACGGTTAACAAGCGGCCTAACTGCTCGCTTCTTTGAGCACAATGACGCCCGCATTGTAGAAACTCGCTTTGATGCATAATCAAATTAGTGTACCGGCCAACCTTGTAAAGCTTACCCGTTTAGATAGAGTGAGGATTTACTCAACAGATCCGTTTGGTTTTGTTAAGTAATGACGAGCAGCATATGTATTGAGTTCCATGGCTCTTTTTATTTGGTCAGATATTTTGGTGATTAAGATTTTAACACACGCCAATAATCTTGATGATTGGAGGGCGGTTGTTCGGTCATAAAAAATGTAAGGATATTGATGTATCTTACGTTTGTAAGGACTAAGTTGTTGATGGTTTTGTTTGTCATTTTATATTTTTAGTTAAGAAAGTTGTAAAAATAATAGGTAACTTTTTGATTTCATTACAGTTTTTTGGTTTGATAATTTTATTCAAAAAAAAAAATTGCCGTGATTGGAACCTACCATAATTTGCGGGTGCTTATATGCCAGTTCTACGTCATAGAAAAGTCCCGTAATAAATAAATATTTTTTATATATATAGCAATTGAGTCAGCAGTTTCTCAAAAACTTCTTGGAATGTAACATGAAACGTAATTTATTACAAATTGGCTTATGTTACAGTCCTAAAATATTGTTTCCTGTTTCCATAAAGATAACAATAAATTATAACGTTTGTTTATAAAACTGAATGCTAATGAGAGATTAATATCAAACACAGTTGAGGCAAGCGTAATTCCTTGCAAAGATATCCTTCAACATTCAATTATTCGAACATAAAGGAACTGCCTTGTAACGAATTGGCGTTCTTAATTTCAACAGGTATACCTTAAATTACAAAACGTTTGATGTAAATTAAGGCTTGGTTCAGTGGTTCTTCGTGTCTTGTACATCGACCTCATTTCCTTCGTACGCCTTCTAATTAGCTCTCCGGTGAGTCATGTTCAAAGATTTGTACGTAACACTTAAACAGGCTCTAAGGGTTCGTTTACCTTTTGGAAAAAAACATTTAATCATTCCGTGCAAGTACCTTGTTCTCGTCTACATATCAAGTACAGTTTAGCATTCAGTAGAGTGTATATAGTGAGTGTTTAGGTTTACGAGTCTTTGTCTAGATTTTGGTGCAGATTTGATTTTCTTATTGTTCCTGTCAAAATTATTGTGTTGTTGGTTTTCGTCAATTCGGTACAATTTTACTTGTTCTCAGCCAAGAGAAGTACAAATTTCTATGAAATTATGTTATGGAAAGGCATTGTATATATTACCGGCCATTTTGAATATACTGTCCGAACTATATTCATGACTGTGCAGTTGTCACCATCATCCTGATATGGTGTTACAGCAAATTCTCATGTACCTTCTATTAAGTAAGTCAAAAGCAACACGATTTTCCCTTTGATGGGCAAGTAGTGTGAACAAATTTCGCTGACTATACACATGCCATGTTTTCCTTTTAGAATATTAGTTTTGTTTACCACTGGAATTTTCCTTCGCGATTTGGATTAAATGACAATGTTTTTATTAAACTTGTCATAATACACAGTCCTGACTCTTGGCCTCATATAATACATAAAACAGCTTACGTTGTAATTGTCTGGGAATACCAAGAACTTTTAGTGTCACAACATCTAAGTCTTAAATCCGATGCACAAAAATCGGAGTCGCGAACATCTAAGTTTCGCCATATTTTACAAACAGAAGCTAGTACGAGTTATAAGATTTATTAATAGATCCATTTGGTAAAATTACGATTATGTATGATATACTCGGCCACATATTATTATGTCAACCTTTTATAGTGAATTGAATACATAACTTCTGCATCTAACTAACTCATAGTTCCGTGACACATGCCATCTGGAACCTCGCCCTGAAGTAACATGAACAAAATAAAGATTGGTTGATATGCTTTAGTTTTAATCTTTCTTGGTAACTCGTGATTCGGCTATTGGGTTCAACCTAAGTGTAGGAGTCCTTAAACTACGTTAGAATTTTTTTATGACACCGACACTAGTCCGTTGTTGAAATTACGACCCAAACGTTCTCCCATACTGAAAGAGAAATGATACCCAAGAGTAACAAATCGGATTAACGTAAAGCAAGCGGCATGTAATTATTCATGGTACTGGTTGGAACTTTTATATTATTTTTTAAATAAGAACGAATTTTCCGAATTAAATTTCAAAACGCCACAAAACCTCTTGTAAATTCAAATGACCGCCAATTGTATAAATAAAGGAAGTTGCTTCGGTAACGGCAAAAACTTTCCACTGTAATAGATGCGGCGCGGATGGAGGTCGGATATTGGCTGGCTTCGGGATCCATTAAACAATGCTGTCTTCTGTTCAGTCGGCGCATTACTACTTGCTAGTGTTGGTGCTCGTATGATTGACGCTATGTTGTCTATGTTAATAATGTAGGCTGGTTCAAATTTTAAGGGTTTCTGTACGTAGAAACGTACGTAACGTAGACGTTCTATTCCAAGAATTAAATTCCTTCTCACTTCTGTATTTATAGTTTCAAAAGTCTATATAGTTTATAGACTCGACAACAGTGACTTTCGCACGTTAAAACTATTGTGAGCATTTAATGGAGTATGTATAATTATATCATACTCCATTACAAGTACTTGTACTGAGGTCTTGGGTTCCTACGCGTTTTTATTTTTGACCTTATTGTTGAACTACGTTGCATAGATTGGAATATTTATTTTAGTTTCAAATGATTCAAACATAATTTAACTTTTTTAAATACCTTATTTTATTGTTTATTTTATTACTATATGGTAAAGTTAGTGGGAGCTATTATATAACGTAAAATAATCTTCTTTAATCAGGTCCCGGAATCTTTGCGTAGTGCAGATGGAGACAAACATGGGGTCTTCACGACAGGAATCCAAGAGGATTTTCCCCATAGGGTCTAAATTAACATTTGTTGTCATGGTAACTACATAGTTGATAAAAGGCATGTATATATTTAAGTCTCCATTCTATAATAAGGTCCAATAAATATCAAAGTAATCTGAGTCGCGCTTGGCCGGTTTTCATTAACTTAAATTCTTTTTACAATTCCACAATTTCCTTAGATTGATTTCAATGTAATGAACACACAGCGCGTTAGTTCAACTATCGCTGGACAAGTTTTTTTTATTAAGTGGCAGCTGTCGGCCATACAGGGTCTTGAATCCCATGTTGGACAGGTGCGCGAGCGTTAATGACGACAGTTAAAATGTTTGTATAATTATATCCACCCGATGAATTTTGTTTTTGAATGTTAACTAATCTTTTTGGAGTAAAATTTCATCAGACTGCCAAGGCGCTACCGAATAGTACTACATTCCTTCAACTTTTTAAGCATAATATTATGGCCAGTACCATAAGCATGTCTTAAAAACGGAAGTAACATTTGTTTTACTTTTAAGAGTTTAGCTCCATTAAACGATTCTGTTTTATAAATGGAACACATTATTCAAGCGTTTCTTCTATACTTTTTAATTTTATGACCGTGTCTACGCGCATAAAGAGTTAATATTCAGTTTGTTAATATTTTTCAACCGGGCATAAAGTTCATGCATTTTTTATACAAATATATATAACTAGACAATCACATCGCTCGCCTCGCCTGCCTTGTAAACAGTAGTAATAACATTTAGAACTTAATTACTAAGCACTGAACTGCGCTCATAAGTCCGAGACAACATATCGTAAGGCTCAAAATGCCCAGTAACTTCACTGGTTTACTGTAGTGCACTTGGAAAAAATTACCACCGACCCGACGTAGCCTTTAATTACTTTGTTTGGATTCTTTATGACTTACAAAGTTTATCCTTTATTTTTTAGGTTATTACATCCACATAAACATCGAGTAATGCAATTATTTTCCCATTGGCATAGTAGTTTATTTATACTTAATTTATTTTGAAATTTCTATAGTTTTTTTATATAGCCAGTTTCGGTTCTATAGCTAGTGGTCAGTTTTGAGCTCTGGGGAACACTTCGATCAACTAGTGTTACGTGTGCTAAGTGCTATATATTCACACTAGCTGTTGCTCGCGGATCCGCCCGCGTGGAGGTCATGTTTGGGAGAAAAAGTAATTTTCATGAATTTAACTTCAAAAATGACGGATTTTCATACAAACTTTCATCCCCTATTTTACCACCTTAGGGGTGGTATTTCCAAAAACCCTTCCTTAGTGGATGCCTACGTGATAAAAGATACCTACTGTCAAAATTTCAAGTCTAACCCCAGCCGTTTAGGCTGTGCGTTGATCGATCAGTCAGTCAGTTTCTTCTTTTATATATACAGGTTGATTACAGTAAAAGCCAATTGCAGAACTCTAAATTCTATCTTTACATCTCTCGTAGTGGGATTAGGTTTGCTCTGTGTTGTTTCAACCTTAGTTGATTTGTCTTTTTCATAGTCAAATAAAATATTGCATAGTTTCAGTTATAAGTCACTATTATTAATGTTTTCCTTGGGAATAACGAACCATCAAGTCCTATTGTTCCTACAATAACGCAATCACCTTACATTTCATAGTTTATACATGCCTACGATTGTAACAATAGGACCTTAGTCACGGAATTTTATCGGACAAGGGCGAAATATATAGTATAGTGGTAGAGCCACGCTGTAGACATATTTGTCTGCAGCATGAATGGGCCGGCTCGACCGGCGTAGTACCACTGTCTCACAGAAAACCAACGTAAAGTGACAGTTTACTGTCGCGTTTCGTATGGTAAGTGAGATATCCGGAGGCCCAGATTCCCCCTTCCCTTCCCTAATCCCTATTCCTGTCCTTTAAGGCCGACAGCGCATACATGATACTTTTGGTATTGTGGATGTTCATGGGCGGTGGAAATCACTTAACAACAGATGACCCACATGCTCGTTTGTCGGACTATGCAATAAAAAAAATAAAAAAAAGTGTACCACCGACATACACCTTCCGTTGCGCACGATAAGCTGGATTGATTCATGTTTTAAAATTGTCGGCGAGCTATAAAAAATAAGAGCATTTGAAATGTTATATTTTACAGTGTCTGTGTTTTGTCTTAGTGCGCTCTTTCGGGCCATCGTTTCAAATTTCAACATCGAAAAGCAGTTTTTTGTTTTATTTTTTCCTGTATCGGATTTTATTATTGCTGTGTGTGGTTTATATAGATGTCAGAATACAATATGAAAGAAACTTGTTAAACTGGAGAGGTTTGTTTGATGGAATAATGGCCAATTTCAATCTCAATCTGCATTGTCAGATCGAACCAGAAAATAAACCAATCAGACTATGTCATTTGTAGGCGTGGCGTTCAAACTTAATTCTTACTGGCTCATTTTTCGCAACGATCTGTAGTCTCGGATTATGATCGTTTATTGAATATTGGTCGTTACACTACAATGTTGAAATCTTATTTTATATGGCCGTAGAAATGTAAAGATAGTTGAACTAAATGTCATAGCCGTATAAAAGTAATTGTTACATGTATAACGAGTGCAGTACAAGATAATCCTCGATTACATACATAATTCACACCAGCAATCGAGAGCGTGGGAAGCTCGCGCGCCCGCTACTTGCTTCACGGTTCTAACAATTTATAAAACGTACGTATTTGACGTAGAAAAGTATTTGAAGTTCCATGATTAAGGGCCATAGAATATATGGATTTATTTGTATAAATAAAATGATAATAAATAGTAATAACACCCAATAGTCACACACATAGCCGAACCCCACACTAAGATACGAGTCTTGTGTTGTGGGTATCAATAACTACGAGAGATGCACGGTCTCACAACACCCAGACCCCGGACACAAATATCTGTCTGTCACACAAACATTTGTCCCAGTGTGGGAATCGAACCCACGGCCTCTCGTTTTACAACCGGCTACTCGCCAATTACGCCACGGAGGTTGTCTAAATATGTTACATTTATTGCCCGTACGACGTTAATATGACTGAAATTTGTCAAGAGTAATACATTTATAGTAAAGTAAGACATTTTCAGTAGTTTTGAAATCACCAAGTACCGTCCGCGTTGCACCAACATAAATAACTTCATTGAAATGTATCCAAGAATAAGAGCGTAAATCCTCATTTCGTCGCAAACTTAATGTTTCGTTGCACGTGCGTGGTAAATAACTCTTAACCTTGCTCTCCCCTCGTCCTGCGGGAACCGGTCGATCCGGACTGCACCGGAATTTCAAGTGAAAATAATGGCAAAACCATTGAATTGTGACCCCCACGGATGATCTTGCGGTTCATAGTGTTAATAAAACAGAATGGAAAAGTAAACTAACTTCGGAGACCAGCAGCTTTGGTCCATATGTTTATATAGCTCAGCCTCCGTGGCGCAGTTGGCGAGAAGCCGGCTGTGTAACGAGAGGCCGTGGGTTCGATTCCCACACCGGGACAAATGTTTGTGTGTCAGACAGATATATGTGTCCGGAGTCTGGGTGTTGTGAGAATGAAAGTCTCTCGTAGTCCCTGATA
Organism: Laothoe populi; assembly: GCA_905220505.1. NCBI lineage: Eukaryota > Metazoa > Arthropoda > Insecta > Lepidoptera > Sphingidae > Laothoe > Laothoe populi. The sequence goes on from HG992156.1 coordinate 16,065,950, forward strand.
CTCACAACACAAGACTCGTATATTAGAGTGGGGTAGGGGCTATGCGTGTGACTGTTGGGTGTTATATATATAGCTGTAGATAGATACGTTCGTGGTATTAATAACTCTAAGCGATCAGATATCAGAAAATTAAAACAAATTTCGTATTACGCGTCAACGAAATTGCTGACCGAATTTACATTTAAATTTAAGATGCGTAGGATTCGTCAGGGCTATGAAAATACGGCTAATTTGAGAGCCGTCGGCAAATTATGAAACTCGTGTCGAAATGGGAACGCTAAAATTGGAGCTATTATAGTGGTATATCAAGAACAAGGTTCGATCGATTGAAGCGGTGATGCCAAGATGCAATACTACTTTCTATGAAAGTGGATTGTAAATCAATTATTTTGATCGAGGTACTCTTGTCAGCTGTAATGATATTTATTAGAGGATGCTAAGGATGATTTTTAAAATTGATAGACTGCTAGAGAAAACGGACTTCGTAGAGCAGCTTTATGGGATTTTGTCTTGACGATTGAAATAAATGTTCGATTTATATATGAACATCATCCATAGAAATTCAGTTACTTTCAGGGTTAACCGTGTTTTCAAAGAAACGTTATAATAATAACGTAATAATCCACGTCTGTTTAACAATGTAAGATATCAATCTGTATAAATAAAAGAAGAAACTGACTGACTGACATATCAACGCACAGCCTAAACGGCTGGGGTTAGAGACTTGAAATTTTGACAGTAGGTACCTTTTATGACGGAGACATCCACTAAGGAAGGGTTTTTGGAAATAAAGGGGGTTAAATAGGGGACGAAAGTTTGTATGAAAATCCGTCATTTTTGAAGTCCACGCGGGCGGATCCGCGGGCAACAGCTAGTTCAATAATAAGCGACTAAAAAACAAAACATTAACCGTTACGACTAAACATTCACACAACCAATTTAATACAAACAACCACACTCAACCTGCAAAGTTTAATAAAAAACCAACGAACTCCCGTCCGCAGAGACTGGCAGGTTCAAAATGCTCAACAAACCGTAACAAGAGAACATTTCCGCCACAAAGTTCTTTCATCCCTGGCTTCCGTTGAGCGTGTAAGTAATTACAGTGGCGCCCTAATTCTCTGTGGTGCGCGCTCTGTAGGCCTACCCTTGAAATCATTTCCAATCGCGAACTCGATACAGTTTCAATTCCAATCTAGAGGATATTGGAACTCTAACTCAACTAAATGAAATAGAATATTTACGACCTAGCGATCGTAAATACTCTATTTCATTTAGTTACTAAAAAATCCGCCCTATTCAGTTAAATCGTGCGCTGGTGTTGCGTTCAAGAGTGCCAATCGTACAGTTTTCGAACCCAATCCCAATTTTAAATTGGAATCGAGTGTCAAGAGTAATCTTCCTGATCTCGATTTGCAACTCGATTGACCTGTTTGCTTCCTCTGTGGCATAATCTAATGCTTTCGCGAGCGGGAACGTTCGTTTAATTTCGTTCAATGGTGACTTTTTCATAACCGTAGTCACAGGAATTGCAAGTTGATATGTGATTCACTATGATTTAGTTGCTTGTGCATATTTGGAACGTGGCTACTTACGGTTTGCGATTTGTGTAACAATCCATAATGCCGTTTGTTTAACGGGTTTTGTGGTGTTACAATAAGTCGACGACCTCTGTAGACTTTGTTTTTATAAACCTTAATTTAAAGGCGGGGAAATAAATAAATAGCACTCAATACTCACACATATAGTACTTGACCCCACATTTAAATCATATTCTGAGTATTGGGGCTATGAAAGACTCAGTCTCTTAATTAATTCGAAATAAATATTTGCGAATTACAGAAATATTTGTCTCGGTGCAGGGATCGAACACGCAGGTCGTTTATTCACAGCTGGCTACTCGCCCATTGCGCCACGAAGGTTATCAATAAAATGATTAGATAAACGAAATGATAAAGACCATTTACTTTATGATTAGGATTTACGCAGAAAATTGAATTAATGACATTATTGTTTATTGAAGTTAGGAAATTTTTGGTAATCCAAAATTTATCAAGCAGAAATTATGCACCAAGATTGGGTTTGGTGTAACTTTTGAATTTCATTCATATGTTCCTCATTCAATTTGTAGTATCTACGTATTTGGTTGCTCACATAAGTCATTTCCACTACAACAACCGATCTAAGAGATGTGACCTTCACACCAATGATTCCGACTTCGCAATATAATTGCTTGACATTTTTGCGACTACTCATCGAGGTCATTGTTATTATTCTATCATAGAGTACGTCTGCGGAGTTCTACGGGTATAGACATTAATGTTTTTATTGTTCGTTGCAGGTATGTTGTCATTACATCATTGGACACGCGGCCTACGCGTAAGTGATATTGCCATGATGTAAGATGTAATGTGGTTTACGACATGAATTACTAAACTTGTGAGTTGGATTCTTTTTATGGCAGAAGGAAGTCTTCTACTATCCTTACGACAAGTTTTTTTTATCCTGACACGGCAATGTGACCACACTGCACCTGATGGTAAGTGCAGTGCTGTCTAGTTAGAGTATCAAGTAGCGAGAAACAATCTGTCCCTCGCTACTCGACACAATCATGCCGGCCTGCTTCTTCACACCACGCCTAAAGGATCATAGGAAGGAGGGAACATGGTAGCTGGCAAACTGTTCCAGAGCTTGATGTAGCATCATGTTTCAATTTTGTTTGTGTAGTTACAGTATTAGTGTCCATAGACATGTATACAACATCTATGTGTTCTTCATCTATACATTGGAGAAAAACCGATGAATATGAAACCTGGCATGTATTCTTCAACTCTATTTCCAGAATGTAGTTACTGTAACAGAATTACGTGACATTTCAAAGTCTTTTTATATCTGCTAAGAATGAACAAAGCCTAAGTAGTAACATTTTTTTTAATAATATTATGATAACCTTTTATATTTCACATTAATTTGTGTCAAGCGGGTTATTTTCGGAGCTAAATCTAATTTCTAATAAAAACCCGTCGCCAAATTTTCCGTATTGAAAATGTCTCGCAAAGGAAATTGAGTTGGCCGAGAAGGCGCTCGATTGGATCCTTGAGAGGTTCTTTTGTATTTTCTTACGTCTATAGAAATGGCAAAGTTGATTGCTGCTCTTGGCCAATTGTATATTATTTTTTTTATTCAAGAAGTTGAAGAAATATGTGTTATGAGTAATATCAATAGACACACGTTCTCGATGAATTCTGTCAATACCCTTAATGTATCGAACCTAGATAGAGATAGGTCGACCGGTGTATTATTCATAAAAACGTGACGTAACGTTTTGTACAGTGAGTAGGATTACTGGAGGGCCTCCAATAATCCTACTCACTCACTCCTTTACTTGATGAATCCACAAACGTCCTCCACTTTCCAAACTTCACTCATTTGCGTTATGGGGCTGCGTGATATTTCTTGTTCTCGGGTGTTCAGTAATGGAGATAATAATAATAAAGCCCGGGATTCTATAGTCCCGAGATGATGGCAAGATAAACATAATACATAAACATATCACGCCTGTAATCCCCGTAGGGGTAGGCAGAGGTTTAACCAGTACACTCACTTTTTGCCGCATTTATTACGGTCTATGGGATATAAATGCGGTCCCGTAGGCCCGGCGAGCCTATCGCCATACCGGGCTCAATTTCAGACTCCGGGTAATATGTGTGTGTATAAATACTGTGTATTTCTAAATAAAAAACTCTATATCACTTTACCCGACCCGGGGATCGAACCCGAAACCTGAGCACAGCAGTCGTAACGCATGCGCAATTACAACTGCGGCACCGAGGCAGTCAATAAACATAATGATCATCATAATTCATTTTTTACTATTTATACTCCATAATTAGTAAATTAGTAACAATGATACCTATAGTCTATATTAGTGGGTAATGCACTTTATAGAAAGAATGTATTAAAAGACAATCTGGTTTAATCGGAAGCTATAAAAATTTTAAATTTAAAAAAAATGGGTTATGGAATAAACGATCAGGTGAGTCACTTGATTAGGGGATTACAATACTAGGGGAATCGTTGGTGCGTCGAAGGCGGTATGTTTACCCAAAAAATGATTATATCGGGACTTCTTCCCATCCACCTTCCTCTTCCATAAAAATCTTTCCACCTTCTGGAAGCGTGACAATAAGCTCCGTTATATTAATTACATAAATATATAGGCTATGTAGAATAACAAAGAAAGTTCTGGATAAATAGGTCAAACCTAGTCTATTGGGGTAAAAGTGTAATGAGCATGTAATTCGTGTCCCATACATCTATAGCTAGGCTTAGTATGTCTGGGATCTGAATTAACTGCGGTAAGTCACCTCTATTGCGGCTAACCCCAATACAACCGTTGAACTCACAGAGGTCGTAAAGATATAAGGACGGCTGAGCACGGCATGAATTAGTGTCTGAAAGAATACCGTTTATTTTTGTATCGATAAATGTATTAAACGTGATTGTACGACGAACTGTATTGCGGCAACTTATTTTAATATCGTCTAATTTATCTTTGCATTTGTGGATATAAATTGTATTAGATGTTATGAAGTTGTAAAAGTACACTTTAAACAGTGATGTCGACACATGAATGGGTCCTTTTGACCGGATTATTACCAAACACACAAATACCTCTCTTTAAATCATTAACATGGTCTGGGAATACAGACGTGATGGAACAGCTTTCGTATGATGACTGGTGAATGTGATATACGGAAGCGCAATGCCCCATTTTCTGATCCCCTTTCTTCTTTTTCATTTATGGCCGGCGGGTCACCCGTGATTCTTCTGGTATTGTTGGATATTTATAGACAGTGGAGAATATTTTCCATCGATTGAGTCGCTTCTCGGTTTGGCGGCCTTTGCCATTTAATAAAAAAAACTCTAGAATACTTTCAATTGCATAAACTGAAGTTTAGTTTCTGCGCTTTATTTTTTCTTAGTTCAATGTATTTATTTTAAGTGATCATTTATTATTTACTTATGATTATTTACCTATTAACTTATGACTATTTACTTATTAACTAGTAATGCCCTACAACTAGACAAAACTCTTTTCAAGGTGACGACTCTCTTTTGATTTAGCTTTCTTAATTTTGATCTGAAATAAATGAATTATTATTATTAATATCCTTAATATCCATTCCAGAAACGTTCTGCCCAAAACCAACCGGTAGCAAGCTATAATAATAATGTGTTACTATTAAAACGTTTGTGGTCACATTAATAGCGTTTTTACTATCCGTATACGTTCGAAACACTATTAATAGAGAAATTTAATGATTTTGCAATAACCACAACCATATTTGCCAGGCAATCGATTGCCTTACCGATTTAAAAATAAAAGCGGGTTAACGTACCACAAATTGTATACAACTTCCTGAAGTTTGCCACACTTGACACATGTTTTAACTCAGGTCGTTATCAGGTGAATGGTTTCATTGTTCATCGATCAGTCAATTGTAGGACCGGCTTAAGAATCCACTGAGACTGGAGCTTCCTGCGCACGGACGCACGTCCTGGAATTAATTCGGGATAAGGGTGTGTCTTGTGATGTAGAAGTGCTTGGAAAACATGTCGTATAAAGAATGGAGATTCGAAAATGATTAAACCGACGTGTTTAATGTTAAGTGTATGAGATCTACAGCTTCATATTTTAAACATGAACATGCAAATGCATAATGAAATACATACTATTTGTCCCGACCTTAGTGAACTCCAACCTTGACATTGGTACAATTATCGCGATCACGAGGAAGCCATAACGCAAAAAATACATACTAAAATAAAAGATAAAAATAACAAATGGCAAACATCTTTGTCTACAGCATGGGAGTAGCACCAATAGAAAACTGAAGTGAAGTGGTAGCACACTGTTGCGTTTCGATTAGCGAGTGAAATTTCCAATCCAAATACACTACTCCTTCCTAATCTCCATTCCTTAGTTTTATGGTCGGTAACGCACCCCAGATTCTACTTGTATTTGTATGTTTAATGACGGTGATTTACCATAAGGTTACTTACCATAAGGACCAGTTATTCTTTAGCTTGTTTTTGCTATCTATCATCTATTTTTATTTCGTTATAACTCTGCTGATGGATTCTTAATTTTTTAACGTCTTCTTTATCCGTGTAGCTCCGACCTCACCTGCGGATATCGTGAGGGTATTTTGAACGTACACAAGTCGTGTGAATATCCACGTTTACTATGCTGTCTTGTTATGAATGTTTACAACTTGGTTTTATGTTTATCGTGTGCTAATATCATTCGACCGTGACATTTTTGCGTTATTGTTGTACCGTATAATATGATAATTTTTAATAGTTTTTACGCAAATAAATTGCGAGTATCTCGAATCGAGATCACATTTTTTTCGTTTCCGTATGGGTTGCATAGATTGTTACACCGGGTTCTTAGTTCTTACCAATACCTGACCCGAATTATTTGATATATTTTATTGTTTTACCGAGTTTCTTAAACCGTTATAATTAAATGTAATGTATGAAAAGAAACGCAAATACACGTAAAATATTCTATACCTCACCACCCATGAAGACCGTCTCATCCTTAAGGATATTAAGGCGTTTACAAGACGTAAAATTTAACAGCTTTTTATCTTGTGACTTAATTACTTTTTACTCATCAAGTCGTTTTATGAGGGAAGGGTAAATAACATTTTAATATCCTATGAAGCAGTAGTATTGTCGCCTTATTTGTTGACTGACATGCATAAACTGCGAAGCGAAGAGTTGTTAGATTCATATCATTAGGCGCGGTAAACACAATTTATATTTTTAAAATTAACACATAAAATAATTATATTAACAAATAGAAATTGTGTGTCTGATATGGCGATGGTTTTTACCACTTATCACATCATGGGACGTAAATAAGCTACAAAAATATGCTGCACTAATCACACCTCTGCCCGTTCGAGGATACAGGTGGTTTGAAGATAAATAATGATGCAAAAAATTTCAAGTGTTTTTAATAAACCTCAATACATCGTTTCAAGTAGCGTTTAATGAATTTACTTTTGAATTCTTTCAGTGAATTATAGACACTGTTAGTCATGACCTTGGCCGTGATTATTCAGGCCTCACTGCTGGGTTCGGATTTAATATAATAAATGATGAGAGCATTTCGGGATTCTAGAAAACTATCTCTCTGCCTAATAGAGCACAGGCATACTGTTGCTATTGCAACTAGGATATTTACAAGTGACAGTTATTCTTGAAACTAAATATTTTCCACTTTGTTTCACTACTGAGGCTTACCCTCATTTTAATTGCTGGACCGTGATTTCCCCACGCTACTCCAACATGTATTGTGGAGTCGCCGTTGGTTTGGTACAGTTTGGAAAAATCAGAATAGCTTACATAATGAAAAACCAATCATTTTTAATCACTTCAAATGGGAAGAGTTTTCCCCTTACAATGAAACATACACCTGACAACCTCCATGGCGCAGCGGGCGAATAGCCAGCTGTGAAACGAGAAGTCGTGGGTTCGATTCCCGCACCGACACAAATGTTTGTCTGACAGGCACATATTAGTTTCGGGTCTGGGTGTTGTGGACCGTAGTCCCTCGTAGTTCTTGATAACCACGATACAGCTTTACCAAGTGTCAGTCAGAACCATGTGTGTGACTGTTAGGTGTATTTATTTATACTGATACAATGCCAGGTAAATATATAGCATAGGTATGGCTGTCATTCTTCGATGGCGTACTCGTCAAACTTTCTTTTGTTTGCGTTGGTCAAACGAGTGGAATACTTTGGTATGCGTGGCCGGCTATGTATCTGCATGCTACGTGCTCTAAATTGTTTCAATGTTGGATTGTACTGACCTAGAAACCAGGTAGTCTTTACCACAAAATCGGCTTATAAAGTTTTCATTGGAGAATGTAAACTATGTATTGAGGGGATAATGAGGTCGCTCGGATCGAGGGTTAGTTTTATGGACTTTTATCATCGTAGGGTTGACTAAAGTCTGAGTTACGCCCGTATTCAAGAACGACCCATAAAATAGATCTTTGCCGTACGTTGGTTCTTGTACTCGTGATTGGCCAGTATTTATTTGCCAAAAATGAACCTATGATGTATACAGAAATTTATGCATACTAAAGATCGGCGTAAGTATAGTTTTTGTACATACATATAAACTCACGCCTGTTATCCCCGAAGGCATAGGCAGAGGTGTAACCAGTACACCCACTTTTCGCCGATTTTTTGTCCCATGGGGCATGTTACAGGGGGCGAGCCTATCGCCATACCGGGCACAGATTCTACACTCCGGGCTAATACTGAGAATTTCTAGATAGAAAAACCCTATATCACTTTACCCCACACCGGGATCGAACCCGAGACCTCAGCACTGCAGTCGTAACGCATGCGCAATTACAACTGCGCCACCGAGGCAGTATAGTTTTTGTATATGGGTGTAAATTTCTGAAATTATTGTAAACCATTATTACGTGTTAGTTTTAATTTTTTACATCTAAGTTTGATAAAAGTCGTACATATAATGCGAGCATTGCAAATTCGTGGCTAATTTAACTAAGCTTAAATTTTTTATTTCTACAAAAAGCTTAAAATTCTAATTCTACTCTAATTACGTTTGTTTGTACATCAGCCATGCTAAAAATAGTGAAGCTCTCAGTAATTCGGGCAGTATTTGTTTGTCTAATGCAATTCTCGCGTCTGCAACATTGCACGAGGTGAAAGAGATACAAAAATAGATTTTTGTTTAGAAAAATACAAAGTAAAGATAGTATCGAATAGAAGTCGTTACGTGGAAATAGCTTTCCCGAGAGTGCTTTAGAATGCGGCGTGTTGAGGTAAGATCGAGTTACCTTCGCTCGACCTGGCTTGATGCAGCCAACGTATCATTAATCAGAAAAAAGGAGAGTACGTCTAAAATGATTTAGAGTTCCGTATATTTTAAATGATTGAATGGAACCTTTATAATCACTCTCGTGTCTGTTTGTGCGTCTTCAAAAGCCTATATTTCATGTAGACAAAGCAATCCAGCTAAAACACTCTAGATTAAAGTTGCTTTTAAATGAAAATAACATAATATGTACATTACATAATACGTACATGTGCCAAAATTACTTATACAGATTAAATAGGCTTAAGTTTATTTCCATTTTTTGTAGGAGGTTAAAATATAATAAATATAATGTTATATGTATACTAAAAATCCATACTAATACTATAAATGCGAAAATAACTCTGTTTCTTTGTTTCTTTGTTTGTAACCTTTTCATGACTAATGAAATAGATTATATCCTGGAGAAGGACATAGGCAATCTTTTTTCTAAAAAAACAATCTTAAAAGGGGTCAAGTAGGAGTTCAAAATTTGTATGGGAAATCCATAATTCCTCGACTTAGGGATCCGGAAATTTGTATTTAGGCTTTTGGTAGGAAATAAAGAAATACGTGTTTCACATTTTTTTCAAAATCATCCCTAAAGTTACAGCCACACTAATCCTCCTCGTACTATATCCATATCTACTAATACTATAAATGCGAAAGTAACTCTGTTTGTTTGTTTGTTACCTTTTCACGACTAGACAACTTCTTGGATTGTATACTTCTGCACCCGAAAACAACTTCCACGCGGGCGGAGCCGCGAGCAACAGCTAGTAACTATATAAATGTTTTTAATGAGGTAAATCCACTGATGTGATTGATGACATTAATATAGTATGTATTTTATTATTGCACAGTTATATAGAAAACAATGTTAATAGTGTATTTATTGTCTTTATGCCCTCATAGGGAAAAATAATCTTGTCATAAAGGCTTTGTCATAGGATGCCGTAATATGGGAAAGGCCTATGTATTACAGCGAAAGAAAACAAGTTGATACGTAAAATGCAAACGTTTCATAACATTTTACGAAAATGATAATATATATTCAAACAGACAGCCTCCGTGGCGCAGTAGCCGAGTAGCCAGCGGTGAAACGAGAGGCCTTGGGTTCGATTCCCACTCAGGGACAAATATTTGTGTGACAGACAGATATTTGTGTTGAGGGTCTGGGCGTTGTGAGACCAATAGTCTCTCATAGTCCCTGATACCCACAACACAAGACTCGTATCTTAGTGTGGGATCGGGGCTATGTGTGTGACTGTTGGGTATTATTATTATTATTAAAAAAAAACGTGCCTTGAACTTATTTCACTTTTTTATTCTGGCACGGCAAAGTGCACACACACACCTTTAGATAAGCACAGTTTCGTCCAGATACAGTATTAAACGAGAGAGAACCATTCCTTGCTACTCGACACAATCACGCCAGCTGAACAGCTTCTTCACACTACGCATAAAGGACCCAGAATTATAGGAAGGAGGGGACTGGCAAACTGTACCTGTTTGTCGGTTTTTTTATTTTTTTTTATTGCATAGTCCGACAAACGAGCATGTGGGTCACCTGATGTTAAGTGATCTCCACCGCCCATGAACATCCACAATACCGAAAGTATCATGTATGCGCTGTCGGCCTTAAAGGACAGTAATAGGGATTAGGGAAGGGAAGGGGGAATCTGGGCCTCCGGATATCTCACTTACCATACGAAACGCTACAGTAAACTGTCACTTTACGTTGGTTTTCTGTGAGACAGTGGTACTACGCCGGTCGAGCCGGTCCATTCATGCTGCAGACAAATATGTCTACAGCGTGGCTCTACCACTATAAAAACCAAACCAAAGGCCAAAGGAACGAATCAGCGAACCACTTTTTTAACGGTACAGCTACGCTGATGACTGTCCACCGGGGTTGTACCATTGTCGCACAGAAAACAGAAGTAAATTAGTAGCTATTGCGTTTCGTACGTACGATGAGAGATCTTCGGCGATCGATGTTTCTCCCCTTCTCATTCCATTCCTTTCAAGCAATGCTTTCTTTATTAGTTTAGTATTGTAAATTTTCATGGACGGTGGCGATCAGTTGCCATATGATCACCCACTTGCTAGTATACTGGCCTCTACTATAATAAGATTCTTCAGACTATAGAATTTAATGTTCACTAACATTAGTAAACTAAATTTATAGTTTTATGATATGTGACAAAAAATATAATTCAGCATGCCATATCGTCTCAATGCTAAATTTAAAAAATATATATTTTTTTATTAGTATAGATACATGAACTCCTTGTTCATGTTTCCATTATCAATAAAAAATAAACATCACATACATAAATTCAACAGAAAATACCTACATGAACCACGCCTGTGACGTCTGACAATCGATCGTTCGGCAGACTTTGCACGTGCTCCTTGTACCTGAGGTTTTACGATGCCACCTCGATGCTTTGTTTGACTATTCTACGCGGCCTCGTCTTGTGATGCGCCATTATTATTATTTAAGACCTCAAAGAACGCAAGTTCGTTATCTTAATTCATTGTTTTATTGATGGCATTCTCGGTTGTGATTTATACAAGGCCAAAAATATTCACTTTGCGTCTAGTGGCAGCGTCAACGAGTCCTGAAACTGATTTGGATGCTTAAATCCTTTGATCTATATTAATCGGTTTAGGACTGAATGTACTCTTATAAGTCGATGTGGTCGCCCTATCTTCTTTAGGAATACAGACAAGCTTAAGCTAATTCTTTACAAAGTGCGTAATTAGCTTAGAATAAAGTTCAGCAATTTTGTAGGGTTGCTTCAAGTTATTATTGTGAATATTACTCTTAGAATTCTTTAGCTTCCTCATCCTTCTTTTTTACTCTATGCAGCTGCAACAAAAATTAGGCGATGGAACAGCTGAAAGGATGGTTGGAGGTGACTCAAACGACAAGCAAGCGTGGATGAGCCATGGCCTCCTTGTGTAATGTTAATTGTTTTAACCCAGTTTGCGTAACACTTCAGTCATTCGTTGTTAAACTATAAATACAACAGAACTACTGTCTTTGAGTTCGACACAGTATGTTAAGATTCTTGGATGCTTATAATTTTGGACATCTGGTTCAAATCAAATCAACTTTCATTGATTCGTCAGCTTGAGATGTGCTAGCGGCAGATATGACTCTGAAACAATATGAAGAGAAATTGGTGTATCAAAATGATGAGCCGGTCGTTAGTGTCATTGAATAAATTATAAGTTTAATTTGAATTGATTTGAAAAAAATGTAACCGCTGCGTCTAAATACTGCGTGGCACTGCACTACGTTTAGTTTCCTAAGACTAAGACATAAGCATAATTATCATGCAACTATTAAGATGGAATGGATGAACATATTTATTACCATTATGTTGATGTGAATAGCCTATAGAAGTTCATAAACTACGCTTTAATCCCGCTTAAACCTTTGGAGGCCTATGCAATGAGACTGAAACGTTAAACCGTTCTGACTACACGGATTTACAAGTAATTAAGCAGTCTTGTGATGAGTCCTTAATCCCTGTGTATAAGTAGTATTTCTGGTTGAACTAATATTTGCTGGCTACTTCTATTAGAGATTAGGTTCGACCGGTACTAGAGGATTAGCATTTAGCATCTGTTTTTTTTTTGTTAATTAGTTTGAGCAATTAATTTAGAAGAAAATATTATTGCTGAGAAATCTACATTAGACGTTGTGTCGACGCTCGGATAGATCGATGTCATTCAATAGCTAAATAAACTAAGGCCTATCTTTTGAAGGTTAAGGCATAGATGCAATTAGTCTCGGTTCGCGTAGCTTATTTCCGTCCCATGATGTGATAGGTGGCTAGCTTATCACCACGTCGGGCACAAATTCCAATGCAAAAATCCACTGATGAGTGATTTTTGTAATCGAAAACTCGAACACATTGTATTTTGAAGCCCAATTTGGAATTTAAAGGATCTCACGGGTTTCTATGCCTGTGTATGTTACTACAGACAATGCGATCAGTGTTTTACGAGAACATTTAGATAAAAAAAGATCTGCCAACCAATATTGTAAATAACCAGTTCAGCAAGAAACTTTATCACAGCGTGACTGACGCCATCGACAAACAACGAAAACACGCCAGCCGAACAGAACCGCTTGTTTTTTGGTATTTATTAATCGGCAAAAATTTGCCCTACATATTTTTAGAATATGTTATGTTACATCACATATTCTTGTAGTCTGAGATTTATACAAAAACAGTGAAATATCTATATTCATTACTAGTTCTCTAAGGATATTCAATACTTTCTACGTAACACATTTTAGTTATTAAATTGTTGAACTAAAACATAGGTTTTATTATTTAAATAGCTAACGAAACAATTTTATAATTCCGTTCAGAAATAAGTAACTTAAAAGCCACTGAAATCTAGTGGAAGTTTATTTAGTATTATTTGCAAATTTTCAAGTAAATCGGACGTCTGGAAGTTTGTGAATATTACGTTCAATGATTGCATGCAAAGTGATCTAATACAAAGCGTGTATTAAAAGATGCTCATTAAGGCTTGACGTATCCTCCCAATTTGGTGCAGTCGAGGGAAATAGTGAAATGCCCTCACAAGTCACAACGTAAGCGTTTTTGCTTATACTAAAATATTAATTATAATTGAGACCTTTGTTTAAATTATTTTAGAATCTTATTTCAAAAAATCGTTTTTTTTTTTAATGAATGAAGAAGTTTAATTGCGAATTTATAAAGACATCTATTCTAAAACATGAATCACAATGCCGTAACCTTACGAGCGTCAGAAATAGAAACAATAAAATGCGCTTACCCACTAACGTGTGGTATTTATATCTGTACTCCTCAAAATAAATGAAATTATCTCCCGTGTCGTCGTAATGTAACCGTACTGAGTCTGTGTTGTGGGAATATTGTCGAATCAGATGTTTTGTGTATTGTTTGATATGCACCTATAATTGTTTCCGAACTGTTGTAGGTATAGTTCACTATATTATAATAATAAAGAATACATGTCTTTCAAATCAGTAAAATAATGAGGATATTTCGAAAGTGACGAATGAGCACTTTTAAAGACGATTTCCAGAGTATCGAGTAACTAGAGACAATCTATCCCCCCTAACACAATCATGCCGGCCTGCTTCTTTACACTACGTCATAGGCAAGAAGGTGAAGAAGCGGTCAAGGTTCTAGTGCCGGAGTACTTAGAAGGCCAAACATCGTACCCCAACATTAAACCCCCGACAAAACCGGATCGTGTGCCACTATGGCGGGTTTTACACCCCGTACACGGTGGTGGCTATCCGGGCGTATATGAGTATCCTACCAGAAATTTGCGCACTATACTGGCTTTAAACCATTCTCAATTAATATATGCGCGTGTTTCATAAACAAGGCCCAAAATCTGAGTTCATACTGCCGATCAGAGCTTAAGGAAAAATTAATGTACAGTTTTTATATAACATCAGAATTCACCAACGCCACCACACATTTCAGTTTTGTATACTCTAGTATATAAGATCATTTTGCATTCGCCGTCCACGAGTCCCTGGAGCGCTGTATGAATATAGATAATAATTTGCTGTGTCAACAACCAAAACCGAAACGACGAAGTTACAAACGTAGGTACTTTCAGTAAGGAATTTCGGTTAATTTACACTCAAGTATTAAATGTTATGTCTTTAAGTTGAGTAATACTGTACTACATCATATTATAATTACATAAATTGAAATCTGATGTAGTTGTCTGTTTGATTAACTTTATTGGTGTGTTAAATATTAAAACTATTCAATGATCTTATATTTGACTTTATACGTACATATTTAACAATAGTTGAAACTGACTATGGTTGAAACAACATCTTAGAAAGTCAATAAGTAAATGCCTTGGTGGCGCAGTTGTAATTGCGCATGCGTTACAACCGCTGTGCTGAGGTCTCGGGTTCGATCCCCGGGTCGGGGAAAGTGATATTGGGTTTTTCTATCTAGAAATTCTCAGTATTAGCCCGGAGTCTGGAACCTGTGCCCGTTATGGCGATAGGCTCGCCCCCTATCACATTATGGGACCGAAATTCGGCGAAAAGTGGGTGTACTGGTTACACCTCTGCCTACCCTTCGGGGATTATAGGCGTGAGTGTATATGTATGTAATAAGTAAATTTATTACTTGTTGACTTTCTAATGATTTAATCTTAATTATTATTTAATTTAATGTAATTATACTGTTGAATGTAGTATTATTTAAACTTGATGTTATATTGACAATTAATTTAGTTTCTATTATTCTAGAGTCAAAAGTTGTAGGCTTTAAATTTCAATTCTGAATCTTTGATTTTTCAACTTTGCACTAGACCTCATATTAATTTAACTCGATCTAAAGAGTGATTTAGCTTTCAACTCAATTCTTGAGTTTATACGACTGGTTCGGTCACTTTGGTTTGTAGATAAACCTACACAAGGATTTACAAGCAGCACTGAAATCAGAATATTTGAATACAATACATGGATATTATCAAGGCCTCATATCCAACGGGAATCGAACGGCCGTTGTTAGGGTATTATTTCAATTTATACGATAAATATCCATTTCGCGGGCTTTTATGAGTTCGTATTGAAGCGCCATTGCTATTTTGGCGGCCATTTGCAAAATATGTCTGTACTCACGTAATGGCGGCGAATACGACGCGCGATAACAAAACGAGTAATAAAAAAGGAAATAGTTTTTTTTTACAAACTGCCTTTTGTTTTCTTATATTTTTACTGTTATATGCTTTTTGTAATATTTTCTGTAAATATTTGCTTTCCTGCATTTGAAAAACTTGTCTTAACTAATTTTTATGCTATTTGATATGTTGAAAGAATTACGCCCTGAAACGTCCACACAACTGAATACAAGCTGGATTCAAGGACGGCCTTGTCAAAACGTATAAGTGAACAATGCTTTCCCTACTCTACATTGGAGTCGATGGACATTGTCGGCCGTGTTAGAATAGTCCATGGGTGGCGAACATTTTATCAATTTACTGCAATAGTATATATACACAACACAACTGAACATGATACAACTGAATATAATACGCAAAAGAAACCCTTTTGCGAAAACAGAATCAAAATGGCTTGAAAGTTGAGCCCACAATATTTATTTTAAATATTGGTATGAGTAAAAATGGTTGCGTAGTGAGAACATATCACTATCTCGCTCGTACAACGGCACAGTAATGGCCATTCCGAGAACCGTGACGTCACGGGACATATCATGCATCCTTTTACTGTAATTTGACAGTTACCCTTTCCAGCAGATTTGAATGGCGTCTAATTTACTTATTTTTGTTCGGATTCATAAAATTCTTAATAGGTTTTAGGTAATGTCACTTGTTGATTTAATTAATAAAAATAAAAAATGTGTCAACTACCCTATTCTTTCAATATAAATAAGATGTATTTTAAAGGAAATTGTGCAGATGTACATACAAACTCATTACTTTTACTAATTAGTCCTGTAAAGTTAAATAAACATTTGAGATAGTATCATAAAATATCATTAAAATACTGTATTTCTCAAGTGGCATTATTTAAAACAAAAGCCGAAGTTCTGAAAACATTGTCAATTTTCATGCCAACTGTTCGCTACTTCTGATTGTAGTATACTAACAAACTCAATGCCTGCCGTACGAGGAACACGGGATATAAAGGAACAAAAGCTACGTCACAACTTGACATTTGTGTCTTACGTATCAAGATCAAATGTCACTTACAACACCCACAAGGAACTCGTGAATCTAATTAACGTTAGTCCGCTTTGCGATGAGGATTTTGAAAGGTTTTTTTTTCTAGCCAACATAACAATTCGTCTGTCGTATAGTTTTTGGTATAAAGTAGGCAGAAGATGTGTTCGATTTATATACAATTTCGACACGTTTTGAGGTGTAATGATAGAATAACCTCAAATATGATTTTACCTTGACAGCTAATATTTCTCATGCTTGTATTAAACAACTTCTTTTGCGTTCAATTCGTTTAATACTATTTTATAGTAAGTACTAACGATAGTAAACAAGATATCATAGCCGAAGCTCTATAGCAATCTTCGAGGCAAGTTTTAGAAATATTTTACCTTGACAACAGATGAAGTAATAACATTAAAGGTAAGTGCACAAATACGTAAGAATCGCGACGATTATTATTGGAACGCTTGATTCTGTAACATTATGCCGATAAGCACAATAAAGTGCCATTCTCAGAGCCCATTTCTGTAAATTACCTGTTTCACTTATTGCCGGTCAGAAATCGCCTAAAACCTTTCATGCCGAACATCAAAATAGTCATAATATTCATTTGCAGTAGCGCTTGTGACATTTATTTTATATTATGAAATTGAATTCTTTGAAATGATATTATTAAGATGTATTGAGCTGATACAATACATAGATTATACACGAATCAGCTGCTTATGGAACTTAATTACTTAAAGATCTTTGTGTTTCTTACAATAAATATCAAATAAACATATCCACACACACATACACTCACGCTTGTAATCCCCGAAGGGGTAGGCAGAGGTGTAACTAGTACACCCACTTTTCGCCAAATTTCGGTCCCATGATGTGATAGGGGGCGAGCCTATCGCCATAACGGGCACACTTCCAGGCTCCGGGCTAATACCGGGAATTTCTAGATAGAAAAACCCAACATCACTTTACCCGACCCGGGGATCGAACCCGAGACATCAGCATAGCAGTCGTAAACGCATGCGCAATTACAACTGCACCACCGAGGCAGTCAACATATCCATAAAATAAATATCACTTAATATTACGTAGGTCGGTTATTTCGTCGTTAAAATGAAGTCGTATTGGCCATCGGGTGTGATAATAATTCGCGGAATCGAGAGTGAAGAGATTCTCAAAGGCGACCACGCGCCGGAAGAGCAGAGTGTAGGGCGGCCCCCTAATATAAATTAAAGTAGTTATCGTTCATGTGACCTGTCGGTTGACGCTGCGTTTATGAAGCTCTTATGAAACAATCCTTACAATACGATTTGGATCTCCATCTCGTTTTGTTTTCCCCATAAATATTCAGCCGCAGATCCATAATGATCCATCCTGTAAACAAACAGGCAAATCATATCTTTATTCTTCAGACTTATTTGTTGATCGTCTCTTTGTCTTATTAATGCTGATTTTATGTCGTATCGTTTTCATTGAAAGATATATCTGAAGGTTTTTTTCGTTACCTCTTTACGATAAGACAATTTGTTTTATGGTTGAATGTTAAATTCTTTTGATATGTTAAATTAAGATATACTTTTAAATTAATTGGATCTCAGTGGAATATCTGAACAACTTTTAAAATGCTTGCCATTTTTTGTAAGGAATTTATTACATCCTGCTGTGATATATTAAATTATTTCAACATCATGTCATTAATCATCTGTCAAGATTCATTAATTATTTTATTGACACATCCGTAAGGTCTTCAATCCCATGAGTAAACCAATCACATATGTAACTCAGATCTTGATGACTAAACATCATGAATTAATCTGGTTTGAAAGCAAACGAGATTCCAAACTCATTAAAACATCTTCAGCATAACAAATAAGACGAGCACATTAGTGTTCCATACTCATAAAGTCTGTCCATTTAACCGTAGTTAAATTATCCACTCGCCCGAACACTCAAATCGATCTATGAGATATTAAGTAAATTACAGCAAGGAGCAATTTGCACTTAAACCCAATTTAACGAATAACCGTTCCATTAGTCAATATCAGTACAGTCGGTAGTGTGGGCTCGTTTAATGGAATTAATATAGCTTTCATAGCGTCTCTTACATTATAAGAGAGTCTTAACTCTAAATTTATTGTGTGGTTGGACAAGGAATTACGTTAGAGTGTTAATCGATAGAGGATTTTGTAATTTCAATGGGATTACTTTGTAATCTGGAAATTTAATTAACTGGTTTCGAGAGCTCACAGAAGTGAGTGATTGTTAGTGATTGTACTTTTAGCTTGATCGTAGTCTGGTAGGGTAATTGAAAACCGGAAGTATTTGTCAACGACCACCATAGACAAGTTGAACAAGTTTCTACAAAGTAGGTCGATATCAGCTATTGTCAATCCCACATAAAATGTTATTTACTTTTATTAAAAAAAACTATTGGCTGCGACCAGAAGTGGTACTGCCATAGACAGCTTTCTATAATAGACCAAATTTTCATTGAACAAATAATAAACATTTAGGACTCTACAACACCGCCACTTATCGGGTCTAAACTATTTTATCTTTTAAGCTGGAACCAATTATATACATTCATAGATTTACGCTGAAGAAAGCGGTGGAGCTGTTTCCGAGAGTTAGCGTGTACCAATATTGGGACACATGGTTTTAATATTTTAATATGGTCCAATTATTTATTGGTTTGTTTATGTTTTTACATAAATGTGTACTTTGGTAAAGAATATTTTAGCTATATTAAGTTAGGTCCAGTTTTAATACTAATGATTCATTTAGTTTTAATTTTAAAATAATAAAATCTGTAATTTGTCTAGAATATAATTGTGTAGAATAAGATGTTTCTTATAATTAAAACTATATCAAGTCGATTCATAACACGCGGAAGATAAAACAGCTACAAGATATAAATATTAGCTTCAAGTGCTGTATGGTTACTGTGGAGAGCAAGAAATTCGGAGAATTCTTACAGATCACGTACATTTTCTGTTTAAATTGAATTTCCACGAAACAGGTAAAAATTAGAATAAAGTTCAATAGAATTTTATTTTGACTGAAGATTTTTTGATCGAGTGCTTTGAGGTTTGAGGTTTTTTTTGACTCTGATGTACATACACATCCAAAGATTTTCAGAGGAACTGTTAGACTTTAATCATCTTGATTTTCTTGATATTCATTGTTTGCTGAAGTTATTGGCCATGCAAAAACCTCTGTATAGACATTTTGGTACTTTGTTGGAATATACTTACTAGTTTTTTCAAATCAGATATTTTCTTTTCATTGATAGGCACTTTACACGCATATGCAGGAGTATTACTTGATGGTAATGGGGGCCTGGTGTCCATCCTCCGTAAGAGTTGGAAATCATGACTGAATAAACAATCTATGGATTCACGCGTTGGTGTGGTCTTGGAAAATGTGAAATGTGACACTTTGGAAATAGCAAAGTCTAGGACTCGTGCCATTTTCAAACAGACTTAAATTTTCGTTTGCCATAAAAGTTGACTTGTGGTATATGAAGATATGCCATTTTCACAGAAAAGATGTACAACGCAACAAGAAATAAAATGGCGCCAAAAAGTGATATTTAAAAAAATGAGACTTATGCCTTTTTCGAAATGACGGGTTCAATTTATTGTGGTGCTAAATTAAATTTCCACGAAGTGAGAACAAACACACTACCTTAACTCTTTATTTTAAGTTATGGTATAGTTTTTCGTTTTCTTCTTTAACAAAAGCAACGTTGTGCGCTAAGGAAATAACATAGGACTTAAACTTTATGATTGAGTTAAAACAACTTTTAATTGTCGAAACAAGCTTTAATCCTTATACGCTCGGATAATCCAGTCTGGACGGTGAATTTGGTCCCAATGTAAAACTGCAGTGTGCGTTAATTTAATGCGCACTCGAAGCCGAGGTGAGTGGTTGTGCTCGTTTATTTGATTTCATTAAACGCACTCGACTCGGGCTTAGTTCGTGAGAAGCAAGTGACGCATGCATTACTCATACAAGCTCTATAGCGTTCTATTACGGATCCTATTATGTGTGAATCGTATAAAATGTTAATTGTATGACAACGTAAGTTACCTGTATCCTGTGATTCAGGTTTATTGTAATATTTAATTATAATTAACTAGTATGGGTAAAATGACAATACTTTGAATAACATTGTTACATGTACCGATGCATGCTGATGTCTTAATATCCTTTTCATAATATATCCACACCAGTACCACGCGTACTGGCTTGCGGAGCCACAGCTTCGTGGTGTCTAATACCCCGGCCCGAATCAAGAGTTTTCAAATTCGAATTTTTACCGCACCATCAAGCTGCGAACAGTTTGCCAGCTACCGTGTTCCCTCCTTCCTATCATCCAGGTTCCTTTAGGCGTAGTGTGAAGAAGCTACACAGCAGGCCGGCATGGTTGTGTTGAGTAGCGAGGGATAGATTGTCTTTCACTACTTGTTACTCTGACTGGACTTGTACCCACCATCAGGTGCAGTGAGGTCACTTTGCCTTGAAAATCGTTCGTCCCACAATCTCCAGACGGGAATCAAATATTTGCCGATTATTCAAATATTTAACGGGTGTCGAACTCACAGCATTCTACTATGCAACGGAGGTACAGTGCGCATCAAATAATGTCTAAGGGTTCCCCACTAACGTCTAAGTTGTTTCCAGAAGTCTTTTACTAGATTCCGTCAAGCGCAGGAATTTCTCGCCTCTGTTGTATGTGGTTGACTTAAAACTTAATCAGACCACCTTAACGACATTCCTGAAATTTATCCGCCACATTGCGGTCTCCAGAACATACCAAGGCAGCATATTCAAGGTTCAGTTACTCAAACAGCGGGACAAAGGATATCCAATGTTGCATAAATCTCAATGCATAAGTCAACGCGCAAGACACCGGCTTATCGGTAGACGAATACCCAATGAGGTATGCTAAATAATACATCTTTGTCGTCCGGATTTTATTAGGGTCTATGGAAGGGAAATTAGTATAGGATATCCGCTAAAATATGTTAACTTTTTTATCAGTGGACTCGTATTTGACAAAGGAAATTATAACGGTGAGCTGTCACTATGAGAAATATTATCAAACAAGGATATTGGTGATGAATGATAAGCACGCAACGGTTTGAACTCATATCCAATATGTCTACTAATTTGTCTTTGTTTTACTTATATGGTTTCATTTAAAATAGTTAAGGAATCAACGGATTGTTTAAATATTCTATGTTTTTGTTTTGTGAATAAAGGGTTAGTACTAGCCAATGGATATGTTGAAAAAGTCATAGTGTGGATTTGTGTGGACTCTAAGCGTTTTGTGATGAGTCAAGATTCTGATTGATGGAGAATGCCTTACCTTCTGTTAGTGCCCTCAAATTGATGCCATTAAGTGCGTATGTCAAACATCGTGCAAAAACGGAACCAAAGTGCGCTCGGCCTTATTTATATCTAATTGTATATATCGTGTTAATTTATAAAAAGAAATACATTATCCTGCATTCGTTTCCGCTTTATCAACGTTACGTGTACGTATAACAAACATAGTTGCGTGATAAAGTGAATCCGATTAAAAACGTCCGTCTGTCCGTCAGCCGACGCGCGGACAATGACCCTGGCATCCTTACAAAACATACATACGAATGTGGTACGCACATCTCGGTTACACGATTGTGCCGGGATCGAAGTTGAGCAAGCTCTACGGCTATTGTGTACCGCTCGGGTATACGCCGATGGGATGAAAAAGTTGCAAGCATGGGATTTGTGTATTCATTCTTTTTAGATTTTGCAATTTTTAACGCAGTGAGGTAATCAGTCTACCGACAAATATATGTAAATATGAGCTTGGAAATTAATGAGTTCTAAGTTCATTTGTAATCAGGCGATTTTTTAACTGCCTTCAATATTCAATTTTGCTATAAGTAAAGCAGCGATAGCCTAGTTGGTTTCGGTACGGACTGTCAAGACGAAAGTAGTATGTTTGAGACCTGTCCAAATGGCATACACCTCTGACTTTTCTAAAGTTACGTGTGTATTTAGTGTTAATTATCGCTTGCTGTGACGGCGAAGGAAAACATCGCGAGGAAATCTGTATACCTACCTGAGAATAAAATTCTCATAAGAATTTCGGTATGTGAAGTCTACCAACCCGCATTAAACCCTCTCACTAGTAGAGGAGGCCCGTGCCCAGCAGTGGGACAATGTTTAATACAGGGCTTGTATTATGGTTATATTGATCTAGGAGCATTCATAAGGCTCTCTCAGAATATAAGTGCACAGTAGATTTGCCTGTGCATAGTAATATTGGGTTTTTCTATCTAGAAATTCTCATTATCAGGCCGGAGTCTGGAACCTGTGCCCGGTATGGCGGTAGGCTCGCCCCCTATCACATTATGGGACCGAAATTCGGCGAAAAGTGGGTGTACTGGTAACACCTCTGCCAACCCCTTCGGGGATTACAGGCGTGAGTGTATATGTATGCATGTATGTAGATTTGCCTGTCTGGTGGATGTTTAGCGTGTGGCCTTTTTACCCAAAATTGAGAAACAAATAGTTCCCTAAGGACCCGCTGACGGCATGTTTAGAATAAACCTTTTTTGTAATGAATTTTGTTAACCCACTTATCGCATTTGTGTTATATTTTAGTTTCATTTATTTTACCTACCGTAAGTAGTTACTTAGATAAACAACTATGTATCTAGCACTTATGAAACTATTTGTCTTAAGTGATCACACTGGATTTTGACCGAATCTAGAAAATAGTATGAATTGGTTTCTTATGTTTACGCGAATATTATACATTGAAATGAAACAAATTTTTACGGATTCTATCGCGGTTTATTAAACTTTTTTAATCCCGACGTTTCGAAAGCTTTACAGCCTTCATGGTCACGGGGCGGACTATTATTATTATAGTATGAATTACCTAAGAATTGGTACTCGTGTGCTATTTCAAAATATGTCCTATTTTTATCAACTTTAGATCTATGTTCAATTTCGTTTAAATATAATATTACGTTGTGTATAGCTATTGTCATTCTTCATATTTCATTTAATTATGTTTTTTCAGATATAATTTTATTATTTCTTTCTTCTGCAACTGAATACTGCCTATATACGCTTCTTCTATATAAGGCATCCAACAGCATTACTTACTAAATCTGAATAGAAATTTAACACACACTTTGCCCTACACAGTTAATCACACGCTTAGACAATCTTACTAAGAAACAAACGTCAGACGTAATAAACTGCCGAGATACTAAATAAAGCAATAAGGCGCATTTAAAAAACAATCTAAAACATGTCTGTGTTGAGAAAGAAGTGGCAACTGGCATCGTCCGTTTGAGTCAGCCGTCAGCCGCGCAATCTCTCGACATGCGTCATATGTTACTTTGTTTCTTGGTCTTTTTCCATGAGGAAGTGCACATGTGATATGATTTATGATAAACGTGTAATCAAACTTGATTTAAATGATGTCTCATTTGAATATTTTGAGGGATCCAGTAATTGAACGTTGTATGCACATTCATATTTTCCTGATCTATATCCAGAATACGTCGATATTTTTCTGGATTTCATTTGAAAGCAGATCGATTGAATAACTTATTTATGTTTATGTCTTTGAATTGTCATTTTAATTATCACTACATAGTATATAACAAAGTCACTGTCGCTGTCTGTCCGTCCCTATGTATGCTTAAATCTTCAAAACTACGCAACGGATTTTGAAGCGCTTTTTTTAATAGGTAGAGTGATTCAAGAGGAAGGTTTATATGTATGATACATGCATAATATTGTAGAGAAACACTGATGAATTTACAGATTTCTAATGTGATGTCGTAAATAAACACATTTTTTTGTGCTTACATTGCAAACGCTGACTGAATATATTTTATAGTTTCTCCCAAATATGATCTCCACGCGGGCGGAGCCGCGAGCAACAGCTAGTAACTAATAAAATTTGAATTAGGAGCGGTGACGCAGTGATTAACATCCCAATATTCTTCCAAACTTTAATAGTCCTGTTAGTATTCTGGTTATTCTCTATGTTGATCATAATGTCCTTATGGTATTGCAAATATATAATATACTTTCAGTTCAAATTATCCGGTCCCAAATTAAATATAAATAGCGCTACATAAAAATAATGGAATTTAAATTCGAATCTGCAACTCTTCATGTCCCAAATATTCATATTTACTATGCAAAAGAGACTGGCAAAATTTAGAAGCAGTTGTCAATATTTCATACAGTTAATATTCCAAGTGGTTCAAATTAGATCCTGCTGCAGTTTGAAATCCTAAAATTGGTGAAATAAGCTTAATTCTATTAATCAAAGGGAGTCTCTAGGATTTGATCTGTCCGTACCAGGTGGCTGTCATTGGTAATAATCTTCAGAGTATAATTTGGATATAACCTGCAAAATACCCATGTCTTAACCCAGAAGATTAAATAAAATTCCACCTACCATGCATTTGGCATCTCTATTATTTTTGTCTAGTTCTCTGATTAATTATAGTATATTAATCCACGTATTCATAGTGGATTATATTTGGGCGCTATCTTAAGTGCTATTGCTCTTCAGTAATAGTGAAAAGTATAAGTCCTACAAAAATTTCGTCTAGAGCATTCTAGCTCTTGTAATCAGTATAAAGAAAAAAAAATATCTTAAAACAGGGCATATGTTTTATGGTTGATAATTAATCATTGGAAATGTCTTAAATAATTCCGTCATAATTCTAGCGAAATTTTCGGCAATGTTGAAACGAAGACAACACATAGATATACCGATGTCATAGCCATCAAAATTCAACGTAAGCCTTTCATGTTATCAAGTTACTCGAAATGTATGTGAGGTGTTCCTTGAAATGTGTTTACTAGGAATAAAACTATGTGATAAAAAAATGACAGGTCGGGAACGCAACACGCACTCAAAGCTTTATTGTGGCACGATCAGTCTTTACGAAAAGATTTACGTAGATTCCACGTTTCGCCAATTATATTTATGTCCTATGATGTGATAACGAATGAGCTTATTTTTTTACACAGATTTTGATATTCAAATAACAATGAAATAGGTTTTTAGTGTCTCGACGAGTGTGATTACCAAAACGTAAAAATAATATTTCCCATGGAAACTTTCAGCATTTTCTCAACCCTTAAATATTGAAAACTTTATTTGTGATGATAATCTAATTATTTCATTGTTTCACGCTGTCAAAGGTGCGATCTTTTTCCGTCCAGTGGTATCTTCTAGACGTAAATGAATCCGTCGTGACATAATTTAAAACATATAAGTAATGATAGTTGACAGTGGTAGATCATTTCTATAAGTATTAGTTCCACAGTAAAAATTGTGTGTAATTCCACGTGTCGAACTACAAGAGATATTCGGCCGCAGGCTCTCTGGATCCGAAATTAATAATTACGTATCACAAATAAACCTTGGACATAATATATTAGTGTGATCCAAAAACGTTTGCTTCGGGACTAGGTTTTGTGGGATCGTGAGTCTCTTTAATTTATGTCCTTGATCAGGATAATCTTTTGTGGACAGAATTTTGTGTGTGAATATTGTCATGTATTTATTATTTTCGGTGTGGATTCATTGCCATATAACCCGTGGTCTTGTTATTAAGCTGGGATATTCACCCACTATGCCACGAAAGCCAAAATGGTCAAAAATAATTGTTTGACTTGAACGATTATTTCAATAACGCGCTTAGCGAAAATAACAATTCAATTTATACTGTTATTTAGATTTAATATGTACATATTATAATTAAAGTGTTGTCGTTGACGTAATACTTCAGCAATACGATCATTTCTATAAATTAAAATATTATCATCGTATTGTATTTATTATATTTCACGATTGGTATTATGACAAATTAGAACGTTTCAGGGAAATGTTCTATTACCCGTACATGTTCCAGTAATGTTTGCTTTTACGTAAGCATTATAATAAATTAACAAATAAGTCATCGTTACGAAGAACCAATTCTAACAAATAGATAATTGTAATATTTAAGTCCACAATACAGATGGATGGGTCCACGCGTATTAATATCGTTTGTATGACTCCCGCGGTGTTATGATTTTGCGATACGATGCTGGCGTTTCATCATGTTGTACTTCTACTACTCGCTTGGGCTTAATACTCCTGAATCGATTTTATGTTTAATTGTAATAAGGATAATGAATACTATGATTCCAAGAGGAAAAACTTTACATAAACTTTAAAATAATTTCCTTGTTTAATTTTATGGATCATAAGCCCTGTTTTTTAATAATTTTTGTAACATAATCTGACAGAGTTAAAACTTTCTAAAGTATGTACGAGAAAAGAAAACAGTGTCATATTCAGTGTGTGATTACTATATTGAATTAAATGTTTATTGTTGACAGTATATATAACAGAAATCCGCCTATTATCAGATATATGTACAAGTGCCAAAAAAGGTGTCATTCATTTTTTCAAAATTACATGTCCTAATTCATCAACGCCCACACACAAACCATTGGACCATAATAGCTGAAATTTTGACAACATATTAATATGAAGATAAAGCTATTTTAAATATATTTTAATCATATACCACCACTCAAGCAGGAAAGACTTGCAGTTTGTATGAATATTTTTTTTCTGGTAAAATTCACTTGAAATTATCAATTTTTATTTTGGTTAATGAAACGCCTATCTCGCCTATTTTCAATCCCTAAGAAGAGAAAGGGAATGGCATATAACCTAAATGGAAAATAATATACTTCTTACGCATTGGCCGAGCTACAAGAAAAAGCTGATCAAATAACCATAATACATTGATAGCCCAAAGACAAACACCGACAGTGACAATTGACAACGTTATATCTAAAATAAAAGACCTCAATATTTCACGTTCGTGAGCGTATTGGCCTTATCGCGTCGACGGATCGCAATAAATCGTTTGCGATCAAACAGTTTTTATTTACACAATAATATTGATTGAAGCAATGACTCACGGATCACAGGCCACTGCGATATCAACCTCATTGCCGCTCGGATAATGATGCGCTGTATTTGTTCTAATGACGTTTCTTTAAATACGATGACCTTCTGCACGAATGACGGAATCTACAACATCTGTTGTCATGGCCATTAGATCTCTTTCATTTTATTCCGATTTTTCTTGTATATGCGACTGCAAATTTGTTTCTGATTTCACAAGTTACTGTTTGGTATTATTTTGAGTTGTATATCTACAAAATTACACATACGAAACTACCCTATTGGAAAAAGTATTATCGTTATGTTTTTTCAATAATTTCAATTACCTCTAAAATTTAATACTTTTGAATAAATTATTATCGTAGAAAAAAACCAACAGCAATTAAAAGGCGAGCACGGATCTGCCTATCGACCGCGGTTTAACATGTTATTCAACTCGCAGATTGCAGTTATTTACTTAATTCGAGTATGTAAGAGAGCGAGCAAGGTGCGTACGAGCAGGGTCGTGGGTTACAAAATGGCCCGCGGTGCGTCCATTCGTCCTATACACGCAGGGTTGACGGTTTTTTTTTGTAACAAAACTGCACCAGATGGTAAGCGCAGTGCCGTCCAATTAGAATATCGAGTAGCGAGAGACAATTTATCCCCCGCTATTCAACGCAATCCTGCCGGCCTGCTTCTTCATACTACGCCATGGGCAAGAAGGTGAAGAAGCGGTCAAGGCTCTACTGTCAGAGTACTCAGAAGGCCGCAAAACGGCCAAACATTGTACCTCAACTCTAGACCCCCGACAAAAACCGGATGTACCTTGGCTGATCCCGGAACGCGACACACTTGCGTGTGCCACTATGGCGAGTTTTACACCCTGTGTACGATGGACGCCACCCGGGCGGATATGAACATCCTACCCCCAGCACGATTTTTTTTGTTTATATATCCTCCTTGGTCAGTGTCCTATAAGTTCCTGTAACTGTAATAACGACGGTTACAATCAAGTGCTAGCGTTGGAGGTTTTATAATTTGTAGATCGTCCGTTGAGCGCTTGTCATCAATATTTATAGTTATAATTATTATCTATTGTTATCTTCTTAATGAATTTTTAATTAATAATTATAAATCAATTAAGATGGATAAAAATGGAGCGAATGTTTTCATACTGGTATTGTTTTGTTGACTTTTTTATATTTATACATAAACTAGTTGTTGATCCGCCTGTGTGAAAGACATTTATAGAATAAAAATGTTTCTAGGATAAAACATATCCTATGTGTTAATACAGCTTATAACCTATCTGTGTGCTAAATTTCATCCAAATTCGTTCAGCCGTTTTTGCGTGATTGAGTAACAAATCATTCATATTTATAATTTAAATAGGATTATACCTCCATTATCCATCTATGAGATAAAAATAACGTCGATGAGTACAAGGACCGTACATCTTCTAGAATGTCATTTTTTTTTCTAGCACGGCAAAGTGACCGCACTTCACCTGATGGTAAGCGCAGTACGGTCCAATTAGAGTATCGAGTAGCGAGAGACGATCTATCCCCCGCTACTCAACACAATCATGCCGGCCTGCTCCTTCACACTACGCCATGGGCAAGAAGGTGAAGAAGCGGTCGAGGGTCTATTGTCAGAGTACTTAGAAGGCCGCAAAATGGCCAACATTGTACCCCAACTCTAGACCCCCAAAAAACCGGATGTACACTGGCTGATCCCGGAACGCGACACACATGCGTGTGCCACTATGGCGGGTTTTTCACCCTGTGTACGGTGGTCGCTATCCGGGCGGATATGAATATCCTACCACCAGCGAAAATTAAAATTAAATTAAAATCCCATAGGCTCATTCAGAACGTACTTTAACTCCCGAGCCATAGATGTGGCAAATACGAATGTTAATGATTCCTAACACATTTTAAGACCTTTGCGTTTCTGCAAGATGTCCATCATGTAAAATACGGCAGTACATTGGAATATATATAACACTAGCTGCACCCGGCATGCGTTGCATTGCCACGTAAAGTAAATTAGATTAATTGCGAACGGTTGTATTGAAGTTGATGTTCCGCAGCGCCAACTAGCAAGATCTTTTTAATTTTTTTTTGGGCCAGGAACCACTACGGGCGTATGAAGAACAACTCACCAAAATTTCAGCATAATCGGATGAATGTTTAGGAATTTAACGGTAGGCAGCGGTTTTGCTGTGCCCTGGCATTGCAGAAGGCTATGGGCGGCGGTGACTACTTACCATCAGGTGGCCCGTCTGCTCGTCTGCCTATCGAGGCACTAAAAAAAATCTAAACGTAATCCAAGGAGGACAAACATACATTACATTGATTGTTATTTATATAGTTTACAAATGGTATCGTCAGTTTTGTAAGCTATGGCCTTCCTGCTTCCGAGTTTATTCATAATACTAAGAACGTAAAGGTCTTGAATATTTGACGTAATCGTTATTTTGAATCATTGAAGGATTTTATGTTATCCTTAAGTTCTATGCGTAATATGAAGTAAACGGTAAGAATACTTTGTGATGTTTAGCGCCTTGGATAATTTGGATGCTGCTACACTATATTTTAAATTATTATTACTAAGAAACTCCTTGAGGACGGAGTACGAAAGAAAATAGAAAATTTCTCAACGCAAACCTCAAACGCAACCCGGTTATTGAAGCCAATATTTTAATTTAATTATTTGTATTTGGCTGCCCATATTTACTAGGGTACATAGGGTATCTATTCGTTTGTTGAATCTAGTAAAAGACAAAAATCTTCATTATTACAAAGTAACAATCAACAAAACAATTTTGTCTGATTCAGATGACGCATTAATTTAAAATACAACATTTGGATCATATTATCATACTGCTAAATCTAATAGTATCACTAAGTATTGTAAAGTTGAATATTTTGATGTTGTGACAAACAGAATGGTTACAACATTTACTTTGCGTAAATAAATTGATAAAAAAATAGAACGTTTGGCAACCCTACACGGAATATCTGATTGGCTGTTTTACTCAAACGAGGGTTGAATATCAGGATTGCATTATTATACGGCGAATTTAAATCGCACGCCATTGACCTCCAGACGTGTTTCGTTAAGGACGTTGTAATTTAACATAACTTTTCAATTGGAAAAGTGCTTTGAGAAGGGTTTTGAATATACAAAAAAGTAATAACTTTGCATAGTAGTTTTTGTTATGAAATATATAGATATTTGTAGATAACGTATATAAGCGCGTACTATATTTTCATTACAGTTTACGTATATATGATATTAATAACAGCTGTTGACCTCGTATAAAATATTTATACCTATATTTTTACTCTTCAGATCAGCAGCGATAGCCTAGTTGGTTGCGGTACGGACTGCCAAGACGAAAGTTGTATGTTCGAAACCTAAGTGGCATACACCTCTGACTTTTCTTAAGTGATGTGTGTATTAAATGTTAATTATCGCTTGCTTTAACGGTGAAGGAAAACATCGTGAGGAAACCTGCATATCTGAGAATTCTTAGACCTTATTCTTAAACCCGCATTAGGCCAGCGTGGTAGACTAAGGCCTAACCCCTCTCATTAGTAGAGGAGGCCCGTGCCCGGCAGTTGGACAATGTTTAATACAGGGCTGGTATTATTATATTTTTATTTTAATCTTCTTTATGACAAGGTTAACAAGGTACTGTTTAAAATAATAATAATAAATCTTTATTTTGCACAAAATATTTACAAAAGAGTACAATCTTAAACAAAAAATTTAATAAATGTGTTTATAATTAGATAACAATATTTGGCAGAGGGCCCCAAACTAGGCTTAGCCTGTATCTTGGGGACCTGACTGAATAATTAGTTAAACAGAATTTGTAAACAAAGTGAAGTAAATTTAAAAGAAATATCAAATCTTATACCTAAATAAAAAATTATACTTAAAACCTTTATATAAACATCTATGTACTAAAATTAAATCTTTGTTTTCCATTTATTAATACAGGTACTAATTGTTTTAAAAATATAATTATAACATACTAATATAAATACATATACATACTATACTAATATAAACTAAAATAATACTTATGTTGATATTTCTATATACATATACACTTACGCCTGTAATCCCCGAAGGGGTAGGCAAAGGTGTAACCAATACACCCACTTTTCGCCTAATTTCGGTCCCATAATGTGATAGGGGGCGAGCCTATCGCCATATCGTCATATTTCTATGTAATGACATAATAAAAATAAATTTTATTATATCATGCTTTTATTAAATTAGCTGCGTATTTACGATATATTATTACTAGTGGACATTAGATAAAATATATTACGTCTTATAATGCGATTAGAATATCCAAGTTGTGATGTCTTAGTACGCTAACTAGTGTTTTTAGCTTACAAATTTGAGCAAACTTCATAGAATTTGTAATATTAAGAATGTGGAAAAATATCACTTAAAATAATATTATGCATCATTATTTCTATTGCAACTTCGTACTTTTCGAGTAATAGAACGGGTCAAAGTCACTGACAAGTTCATCCTTACCTTGATCTAATAAATGTAGTAGGCTGATCTACAAACGAGCTATGTTCTAATACGCAATTTAATAATACACATGTCCGGAATATACAAGTTATATTCCACTTTATCAGAAAAAACTTTGAGAAATAAGTAGCTTTCTTAGGAATGCTGAATATTGTAGTGCTGCCACTAATAGAGACCGGCCTAAAAGCGTTGCCGTGTGTCAAGTCTCGTGGTTGCGAAGGTGTCTTATTAAATTTACATATTTATCTAATACATAATAATAATACTAGCCCTGTATTAAACACTGTCCCACTGCTGGGCACGGGCCTCCTCTACTAATGAGAGGGTTAAGGCTTAGTCTACCACGCTGGCCTAATGCGGGTTGGTAGATTTCACGAAATTCTTATGAGAATTCTCAGGTATGCCGGTTTCCTCACGATGTTTTCCTTCACCGTTAAAGCAAGCGACAATTAACGTTTAATACACACGTAACTTTAGGAAAGTTAGAGTGTATGCAACTTTGGTGTCGAACATACGACTTTAGTCTTGATAGTCCGTATCGCAACCAACTAGGCTATTACTGCCGCTATATATCAAATACACTATATTAATAAAAGTATTATAAGATTATATAAAATAGCTAACCTTTTTTTTTGTTCACAGTGCCGTCGGTAAAACATGTCTACTCATCAGTTACACGACAAATGCGTTCCCCGGAGAGTACATACCCACAGTGTAAGTAAATCAATTTTCTAATTTATTTGTATAGCTATAGTTTAAGAATTCTGGATTAATTAAAAAAGCTTAACTAAATCATAAAAACAGAATTTAAATGGACACAATTCCTTACATACCTAGTCAGGTCATAAATTCTGTCACATGTTTAATATAAAATAATTGAAACAAGTTTATTCATTATGTAACCATTTATATACCAAAATGAACTTAACAAAACATAGATTCTTATGACACTAAAGTTTATTCAAAATGACCTCCGTGATTTTGAATACAGGCCTTCAATCTGCGCGGCCAGTTGTCTATCGCAGCACGAACGAGGTCCATGTCAATATCGGCGGCTGCCTTAATCAAGGATGTCTTGAGTGACTCCAAATTGGGATAAGGCTTTGAGCACGCCTTTTCCTCCAAGTGTTGCCATATCTTGTAATCTAACGGATTCAAATCTGGACTGGAGGAGGGCCAATCTTCGTGCCGGATGAAGTCGATTTCACGCGCCGCCAGCCAGTCTTGTGTGCTCTTCGCTCTATGAGCTGGCACCGAATCTTGTTGGAATACCCAGTGCCTGTTATTGAACATGGTATGAGAAACAGGTTCCACAAGGTTCGTCAGGACTGTATTTTGATACACAACTGCATTCGTTTTTACACCTTTCTCACAAAAATGTACCTCTGTTAAGCCCCAATAAGAAACTCCCAACCATACCATGAGCGAGGATGGAAAATGACCTCGTTGGACACGCGGAATACGGTTGCTCGCTTCTTCACTACTGTGTGCGTACACCTTATCATTTTGTTTGTTGTAGCTCTCTTCTACGGTAAAAAAATTTTCATCTGAAAAAAGAATTACCCGATATTTTTTTCCCGCGTACCGCTTCAACAAAGCGCGGCATCTCTTCAGTCTCAGGTCCATTAGACGAGCATTCAAACGATGTCCTGTTTTTCTTCGATATGCCCGAAGCCCTAAGCCTTCATTTAACACCCTTTTCACCGTGGTTCTGCTTAACCCCATCTGAAGGGCCAACAGTTTCTGCTTACGTTTGGGATTTCTTTGAATTCGCGCCTTCACAGCTTTTATCACTGCTGGAGTCCTAACAGACCGAGGGCGACCACTTCTTGACCTGTCATCTACACTAGAGTCTTCATTGTATCGTTTGATGGTACGATAAACGAATCTTTTGGTTATATTCAAATTTTTCAGTATGTCAAAAATTTGAATTGGCGCGTAACCGCAACGATGCAACGCAATTACTGCAACACGGTCTTCTTTAAGCGTCCACTCCATATTAAAAAATGAGTAAAATTCTAAAAAGTATACATTTTTATTTTCATGAACAATTTGAAATTCGAATTCAATAAACTTTTTTGTGGCCAGCATTCTAAAATAAAAGTTTTTACTGTGTGACAATACTTATGACCTGACTGTGTATAATAATACCCAACAGTCACACACATAGCCCCGACCCCACACTAAGATTGTGTTGTGTTGTGGGTAACAGGGACTACGAGAGACTTCCGGTCTCACAACACCTGGGTGTTGTGAGTCTGGGTCTGGACCCCGGACACAAATATCTGTTTGTCACACAAACATTTGTCCCGGTGTGGGAATGGAACCCACGGCCTCTCGTTTCACAGACGGCTACTCGCCAACTGCGTCAAGGAGGCTGTCAAATGTCAATATATGGACAATAGTAGAGGCTTTTTTGGGGTCGGTGCCGATCGATGCCCGTGAAGAATTAACTTAAATTATACCGAATTTAAATCGTACACTCGGCAGAGTAATCGATTTACACAGCCCTATCATACATAAAATTTTCTCAACTGGAACCCATCCTTACATAAACGCGCACTTTTTTAAATTGGCACCACAAAAAAAAAAACAAATAACAGATGTAAAAAATAAATAATATTAATTCTATAGCCAGAATTCCTTCTTCGAATATAAGTTTTTTTTATTGTACTTTGTTGGTCAGTGACAAACTTGTATTACGGTCACATATACCAACGAACTATTGGTTATGGGCCTCCTTTACTATAAAGAAGGGTTAGACATTTCTTCCACCACATTGACCCAATGCGGAGGTGGTAGACTTAACAAATCCGCGAAATAATTATAGAAAACTTTCAACAACATTGACTGAACAATGCCAAGAGGGCACGAAAAGCCAGCAATATATTATTAAAAACATTAAAATACAACAATGAGAATTATGAAATGTGAATTACTCACTTGAACAATGCGTTTACGAGCTCCAATCGTGTTTTGGTTGATAAGCCGTACAAAGGTTGTTGTACAGTCATCATTCAGATTATAACAACGTAATAAAGGTAAACCAACAGAGTAAAAATGTTACACGCAACACGCACGCACACGATATCAATTTGCATCAAGAATGCTTTATGCAAGCTGCTGTTGCCACAAACAGGTTGGCTTAAAAAGATTCACTTTGTTTACTGGATTTGTTTCTGAAATGTTAAAATAAAAGTTATATACAAGATCTGAGATAAATTCAACTAGTGTAAATGCAGTCAGACATTCCGAACCCTCCACGAGATCAAACCCGTACCGTGGGTTAGAACTATGAGGGTTTACGGTCATACAACATCCAGTACATTTTGCTGGTGGTAGGATATTCATATCCGCCCGGATAGCGACCACCGTACACAGCGTGTAAAACCCGTCATAGTGGACACGTAAGTGTGTCGCGTTCGGGATCAGCCAGGGTACATCCCGTTTGTGTCGAGGATCTAGAGCTGGAGTACGTTGTTTAGCCGTTTTGCGGCCTTCTGAATACTCTGATACTAGACCCTCGACCGCTTCTTCACCTTGTTACCCATGGCGTAGTGTGAAGAAGCAGGCCGGCATGATTGTATTGAATAGCGAGGAATAGATTGTCTCGCTACTCGATACTCTAATTGGACGGCACTACGCTTACCATCAGGTGCAGTGTGGACACTTTGCCGTGCCAGTATAAAAAAAAGGCATTCTCGTCTCATTATCATAATAACCAGTAGCCAGTAGGCAAAGGCTACCAACATACAATAGTAAAATACCTGGCAAGTATTTCACTAGAAACTAAGTGAACAAATCAAACTATGGTAAAACGACTAAATCTACCAACCGCAAACGTAGCATTATCAACCAATACAACCAGTTCATAGACATACCCGACATCTTCAATGGACTCTATGGCTTAGGGAGTGAGTAGCCGGCTGTGATACGAGAGGCCGCGCGTTCGATCCGTATCGCCGTTGATCTATACAAAATTTTATAAGGTGGTAAAGTTTGTAAGTTTGATCTAGAGGATATTTTTTTGGAAATACTGATCCTATTCTGAAAATTCTTGCAGGGTTAGAAACTACATTCCTTATTCGTTAGGCTATATTTCATTGTCATCTAAACGGTACTTCATGTATGTTATCAACTATTTTCTTGTGCGTATTGCAGATTCGACAATTACTCAGCCAACGTGATGGTGGACGGCAAGCCGATCAACCTGGGCCTGTGGGATACTGCTGGACAAGAAGACTACGACCGGCTGCGACCGCTCTCTTACCCACAGACCGACGTGTTCCTTATATGTTTCTCGCTCGTCAACCCGGCGTCGTTCGAGAACGTTCGGGCCAAGGTACATAACTTCCCTAGTAGACAGCCTACTGTTTGACAGTGGAAGAACGAAAGAGGGAAGCTGCTGATAGTTAAATTTACAATTTCTTACCCATCAATATTATCGATTATAATGAAAGAATAGTTCAAAATACTATGTATTTCTTTTATAAGTTTTTTTATCGTGGTACAACAAAGTGACCACACTGCACCTGATGGTAAGCGCAGTGCCGTCTATTTAGAGTATCGAGTAGCGAGAGACAATCTAACCCCCGCTACTCAACACAATCATGCCGGCCTGCTTCTTCACACTACGTCATGGGCAAGCCGGTGAAGAAGATGATGAGGGTCTAGTGTCAGAGTACTCAGAAGGCCTCAAAACGGCCAAACATCGTACCCCAACTCTAGACCCCCGACAAAAGCGGATGTATACTGGCTGATCCCTATGGCGGGTTCAACACTCTGTGTACGGTGGTCGCTATCCGGGCGGATATGAATATCCTACCACCGGCAAAAACGCTACGGTGGTCGCTAATCAGTCATTATAATTTACCCTATTAGTAATAGCTTGGTTCGGCTTTGTCAAATACAGTCTTAATGGCCACTTTACAGCTATATTCAGTTACACTAGGCTCGGCCTAGTTTGAAATTGCATTTTTTTATACTTTTATAACGCCTTTGAGTACGGTTGAAGAAAGTTTTCTACCATTAAATTCCATTCAAACGTGGGTATCTATTGTGTCTCAATGCAATTATAATATCGACCGAATTCGTAGCGCAGACGAGTAACTGGCTGTAAAACGAATGGCCACGGGTTGGATTCCCGCTTAGAGACGAATGTTGTGTGATCTACAAGCATTTGTACCCCCAGTATTGTGGTACCGTAGTCCCTTGTAGTTGTTGATACCCACGATCTCAGAATACAGAAAAAACCAGAAACCGCGCTCAATAAGAATTACATACCCCGCGCTGTGTCCAAAAACAATACGTAACGTCCCGCGCCTGCCCCACCTCCAACCCGCGTAATGTTGCTAGCTCGAAGCTGTTTCCCACTTTTTGGGGTAAACTTATAACACTAAAGAAAGTATATTAATAAAAATACATTAACTAATATTTGTAAGTAGGGTAGTAAACTAACGTTGTACACAACTACTTCAAAATACATGACAAACATTCTGAACCGGAGGGATACAATATAAATAAAGTAATTATTATGACTACATCTACCCTAGTTGGAATAGCTGCTTTCCTAAGTCTTTTCAAACCATTTTTTGTGTCATAAAAATATTGCTCTTTAAAATGAATTGAGCAAATTACGCTCCGGCTTGATGGTTTCCAAAACTCATCTAGCGGAGTTCTTTGTATGATTTTCATCCAGACCGAATTTCTCTTTTCATCATTAGGGAAACTAAAATTACAAGAACGATATACAATAGAACTATATATAAAAAATAGTGAATATTCTATAAAAGTATTAAAAAAATAAGTGGGTAAAATTTGCGATCAAAATAAAATGGCAACACTCAAAAAATGGACGCGTCATGTTCTAAGACGATCACAATAAGTAAAAGAAATTCAATAATTAAATAAATATACCTTTGTATGCGCTACTTACAGATGAAATGTGATCCCATCCTGTTTTTTTGTAATCCCAGCAGCATTTTTATATGTACGGACAACACAAGACGGCATTTTTGAATTAAAATTGAAACTTGTACAATACGTCACGACGCGCTTACTGCAAAGGAGTGACTAATCGCAAAATCGTCAAACCACTCTGTTTAAGAGTGGTTTTTGTTGCTTCAGTTTTAAGCGCGCTGGCGGTTTCTGGTTTTTTCTGTATTCTGAGCCCACGATACAGGTTTAACCTAGTGTGGGTCGGAACTATGTGTGTGCCTATTGGGGGTATTATTATTATTTAATTCGGGTGTGGATATTGTGGGGCCGTAGTTCCTCGTAGTTCTTGATACCCACGATACATGTTTGACCTAGTGTGAGGTCAAGACTGTATGTGTGACGGTTGGGTTTATTATTGTAATATAGGGTTACCAATCCCGGAATTCAAATACTAGGATTTGAAATTAGA
The DNA here is from genome assembly GCA_905220505.1 of Laothoe populi. Taxonomy (NCBI): domain Eukaryota; kingdom Metazoa; phylum Arthropoda; class Insecta; order Lepidoptera; family Sphingidae; genus Laothoe; species Laothoe populi. The sequence continues at coordinate 16,104,562 of HG992156.1, forward strand.
AAAACCAAGAGAATTCAGTTTAAAAACAGGACGCATCTTTGTTTTAAAATAGCGTAAACACTTGCGGGACGAAACGCCGCCCCTAAAGTAATGATTGCAAAAGTGGTGTGCGAATTTTAAAATACAGTACCTTATCACGGCGCTTTAAAATCCAGGACGCTGCTTAAAAACTATCCAGGACACCCCAGGACACTCTAAAAACCAGGACATGTCCTGGGAAAACAAGACGGTTGGCAACTCTATTGTAATATCACTTATCAAGTTTAGTATTACGTATACATAATGACGTATCATTCATTATAGTAAAATATTTTATTATTCCAATGCGGTGTTGTGGCATGACTCAATATTCAAATACAACTAATGAATATGAAACGGCGTGCACTTTTGGCGGTCGCTATTACTGTAATTTTTATTATACATACAATGACACAACCAAGAAATGTTACGCACGTTTTAATATTTAAAAATAAATAACGATCAAGTAGTGAGTCATAGCAATTAGAAAGCCGTTTCTAATTTCAGTAATGATAAATTCATTTGTTCCTTTTAGATCTCGGCGACGTTTCCTTTTAAGTTGTATTAATTTATTGGAGCCTGGTAGGTTTTTAAAGATAATACTCATAAATATAAAATTTAAAGATAATATTACAATTGGCTGGTGATAGGATATTAACATCCACCCGGATAGCGTCCGGGTGTGAAACCCACCATAGTGACACACGCAAATGTCGCGTTCCAGGATCAGCCAGTGTAAATCCGGTTTTTGTCGGGGGTCTAGAATTGGGGTAAAAAAATTAGCCATCTTGCAGATTTCTGAGTACTCTGACACTAGACCCTCGACCGCTTCTTCACCTTCTTGCCCATGGCGTAGTTTGAAGAAGCATACCGGTATGATTGTGTTGAATAGCCGGGAATAGATCGTCTCTTGCTACTCGATACTCTAATTGGACGGCACTGCACTTACCATCAGGTGCAGTGTTGTCACTTTGCTGAACCAGAATAAAAAAATAACAATATATACTTTAAACCTAACTTATCAAGGTACATATTTTACAACCCAACCTTACCTAACCTAACCACTAGTGTGTTTAATTCCAGTGGTACCCAGAGGTGCGGCATCACTGCCCGTCAACGCCCATCATCCTCGTCGGCACCAAGCTCGATTTGCGCGAAGACAAAGACACCATAGAGAAACTGAAGGACAAGAAACTCGCGCCTATCACTTACACACAGGTACGTACACTCCATCATAACCATAGATAAAGATCAGTCAATTAAAAAAAGAACACCGACTTTAATAAAAAACATTATGCGTCCTTATAAAATTTGAGGGTTGCCCTCGATTTTTCTGAGATCTCATCATCAGATCCTGACTTGGTGCCTATGGGAACACCTCGGAAATATATCCTTTTAAACAAAAAATAATTTGTCGAATCGGTCCAGGCGTCTTCGAGTAATCGAAAAAGAAAAAAATAATACGACGAATTGAGAACCTCCTCCTTTTGTTGAAGTCGGTTAAAAAATTATTTTTGAAGCGAAAAGATGCTATTACTTCATAATATTCCTTTCTAAAACCTTACTGCTACCTTCTTTTGTAAATATTTAATTCTCACTAGTGAGGAGGGGAAAATATGCAAAAGTTCCCCCTGTATGCAAAAGTTCCTCCTGTATGCAAAAGCTCCTCTATGCATAAGTGGTGGTCGAATGTAACATCACTCTATAACCGACCTTTCAAAAAAGAAAGTATATTAGGTTCAGTATATTGATGGCTTAATTATCAAATTCTCAGGTATGCAGGTTTCCTCACGATGTTTTCCTCCACCATTAAAGCAAGCTATAATTAACAACGAACACACAAGTAACCTTAAAAAAGTCCGAGGTGTATGCCATTTCGGTCTGGTTTCGACCTGCGCCTTGACAGTCTGCACCATTCTAGGCTGTCGCTGCTTCTTAAAATTGTTATTGGGCACTTTTGCAGGGTCTGGGCATGTCGAAGGAGATAAACGCTGTGAAGTACCTTGAGTGCTCGGCGCTGACGCAGAAGGGTCTGAAGACGGTGTTCGACGAGGCCATCCGCGCCGTGCTCTGTCCCGTGCAGCCCATCAAGAAGACGAGGAGGTGCACGCTGCTGTAAACAGACATACAGTAGTACAACCACCTGCTACAGGTACCACCACTTTACACTTAAAAACTTCAGGGGTGTATTTCTTTTAAATCCAACAGAGTTTCATTGAAATAACTGATTCATGGTTGTATAAGTTTTATTGGTTTTATCTCTTACTCTGTTGAGAGGGTAATGACATGAGAACTTCCTATTGCTCACTTTTTATACAATTCAATGACTGTGCCCCTCCCATCATTTTACTTTCCAATAAGTCAATACAGCAACATAATTATTTAAAGTTAATTTAGAATTATTAAATAATTCTAAAAATACTGTAACATTAAACAAATATATTTAGTATTTATAAAACGTGAGTTTATATTGTGAATACATTTACTTTGTCAATTACTTTAATGATTATTAATAAAGTACTGCTCACATATCATTCCAATCAAATCATATACACTCACGCCTGTAATCCTCGAATGGGTAGGCAGAGGTGTAACCAGTACACCCACTTTTCGCCGAATTTCGGTCCCATAATGTGATAGGGGGCGAGCCTATCGCCACACCGGGCACCATTCCAGACTCCGGGTTAATACTGAGTATTTCTTGGTAGAAACACCCAATATCACTTTACCCGACCCGGGGATCGAACCCGAGACCTCAGCACAGCAATCGTAACGCATGCGCAATTACAACTGCGCCACCGAGGCAGTCAACGCATGCGCAATTACAACTGCGCCACCGAGGCAGTCTGTCCAAGTCGAGTCAGTCCAATCAAATCAATACAATTACAATCTCTAAGTGTTTGTTTTGCATATCCACCTAACACACTGTACATGATCGATAAAGGCTACGACTACTGGCTCTACGTTCTCTGTACTCTAAGTCACACATGACAAATATTTTATTTGCTTTTTTTTTCATGAAAGTGTATCATACTAGCCTTTTTCGGTGAACACTTTTTTTTAAGACAAGTAAGTCTATGAAAGATAACATGAGGTAAAAAAGATTGTTTTCAAAAAAGTCATAGGTAATGAAACCATGTTTTGTGATTCAACATGTCACCTAGCTGCAAGCTTATTTTTTAAAGCAATAGTTATTTAATTTTATGTATTTATTTCCCACCTTATTATATACATCCTTATACCGAAATGGGGAACAAAAAAAGAAAATGTTGACCACTCATTTTATTGGTGAATGAGACAAACCAAAATTAAATAATTGCCACGTAAAATGCACACTTAACTCGTTTTTTTGTTCCAAACATTAAATGTTAGTTATGCATATCAATCTTAAAAATAATTGAGGCAGTTCCGAATTTAGCCATAAATATTTTTTTGTTTCCAGATAGTGTTAATCAGATGTCGAAGCTGTTAAAGCCGATTAAACGCAGCATAGCTTAAAATCATAGAGCGCACTGAAAATCAACACGTCGTGTCGCAACAAACAACTGTGTGCTGTATAATGGACTGCATTATGCATACTGATACACAATGAACGCATACTGATAGGTGTTACTATTTACTATTAAATACGCATTAATGTAATGTGGGTTGGTGTGAGTGAGGCCCTCCTGAGTAATAATGTATTGCTTTTTTATATTGTCTGGAGAATTTATATGACACTGACAGTTGTGGCTGTATGCCCCTGTGACCTTTGCCAACTATCTTCACATAAAATATATTATCTATGATGGTTTTAAAATAATCTGATGAATTAGTTTTAAATCAATTTGTAATAAACGAAATTAAGCCATGAACTGTCAGTGAATTAAAATGTACACTTTTTCAGAATATAACTCAAATTTGGGTGCTTTATAGTAACGCGATCTTTGCTATTATACAAAATAAAATATACATTCCTACATTGTTCAGGTGTAAACATACATTCTGTACATATTGTTTTCTATCTGCACTCATTCATTTTGATGTGGTGTTGAAAAATAAATGGAATTGTTCAAATTTGTGTTAGAGCAGAGATTATATTTTTCGATTTATTATAGCTTATTACTTTTATTTTGTTTCCAATTTATTACGTAGCAGTTTCGATAAGTACAGAACTACGATAATGTCTCTCCGTTTCTTGTCAATGTGTATTATTATCCTAACATTAATTGTACATTTTTAATTAAGTGCAAAAATATCGTTTTAGATAACGCTTTGAATAAATATTGATGTACTTTTTTGAGGTTGAAATTTCATTCAAAACTGAGTTGTGGTGAAATTAAAAGCATTATATTTAAATTGATTTGTGTTCATTATCTGATTGACCCTATATTTTAAACTAACTTTTAAACATTTTTTACTGTCCGTTAAATTATAAAAAGAACAGGTTTTTAAAATTAATTTGATTAATCCGTTTTTAAATCCACACTCAGTTCGAATGAGAGATAATGTTATTTTGATTTTTAATAAGGAGTGAATGAACGGCCAATACTTTAGATACATATCGTTGGTGGAACAGTTGCTAAAACGTGTCCTACAATGCAATAGGCAGAGAGGCGGTAATTTAATTATTTTTAGGACATATATAAAGTGAATGTTATTAAGCCAAAACTGTCGTTTACTCGGACTGCATAATTAAACAATTTTATTTAACAAAATATTATTTTTTTGGTAAGTAATTAAAAAGACCATTAATAAATTTCATTTCGCACCCAGTTAATGCAAGTGGTTGTAAAATCAACAAAACACGTCATTAAAATAAATAAATTGTCGCCCCAACCACAACATTCAACGACATACAAAAGGTTTGCAATCTTCAAAGGCTATTGTGGATTTCGCACAATTATATTAAGCGTATTGTACCGACCGAGGCGAAATGGCTGCTTGTCTGTCGACACGTTCGCTGTCCATTTCTTTTTGGTCGTTATTGCTGACGGTACATTGAGTCTACATTACTTTTATCAAATTCATATTTTTACAAAAATAAACTCTTGAGATTTTAAAACCAGTGTTAAATGAACCCTCATAATGTCCTATTATGATCTTGAGTCGTGTAAGTCGAATAAAAATACAGGTCGATAATGAAAAACTATTTAGTGTTGTTCTCTATGTATCGTCAGACTCACATCATTGGGAGGTATTTCGCTGTATATGTGATAAACGGGTTTAGGCTTTAATTGACCGTCGCATTTATAAAGTACGCACTCATTTGTCGACATTGAAGGTTTAATATTACGATATAACTGAATTTTAAAAACTATTTTAGTTGATATATAAAAAATAAGAGAAAATTCTCATCCGCCGCAGTAAAAAAAAAATTATTCGAATTTAATTGTCACTGAAAGAACAAAAGAAACAGATTTAATTTTTTTATCAAACTTTCATCTTAGATCTCTTGTGTAATTAGTCCGTGCGTAATTACTACTACTCATTGTAATTGTATCTTTTAAATGAGCGCGTACACAACCGGTCTTGAGCATTTTAGGAAAACCTTTTCGCTTAACTCGCCTAATTTCATGGATGTCGTAGATCGATACTGCAATGTATTTAATGAACAAGAATAAAATGGCACTAAGTTAATTAATGTCTAAATCCACTCCTTATATTTTATAAATGTTAAAGTAAGGTGAAATAGTAAATGTAAGATTTGAGTTTAAGATGTGTGCAATTGTTGTTGCTTACCACACGAACATATTGATCAGCTTGATGCCATAGACAAATTGTATTTTTTTGTTTTTATTGTCGATAAAGCTCTAACAATTGCACGGAACATCCCTAGCCATAAGATTTTAATGTACGTATTGTTCAGATGCAAATATTTAGAAGAATCAACATGTAAATAATGGTATTAGTATTATACAAAAATGTAACGCGACCGACTCGTAATCATTAACATACCTAACTGATTCATTTGAGGGACTTTGAATTAATTTTAGACTAATATTTGAGCTATGTATCGGTTTAGTGTTTTTCGTTTTGTTAATTTAAATTCTTACATCATTATTCGTTTGTGGTTTCGACCAAGTTTGTGGGACACTTATGTTGTTAGTTTCCAGTGTCATCGAAAATGTATTTAAATAAAAAAAAAATGTAACCTTATTGTTATGCATTTTAGTATCGATTGGTGTGGTTGCAATGTATGTCACATTGTTAATTGTTTGTATTATTAAAAAAATATGTATAACTAATTTATCCATGTGTCGCATAAGTGTATTCATTCTGGGCTTTGAAAAACTAAAGTAACAGCTTGTATAATATTATTTTTATACAAATTGAAGTATATGGGGATGCGCTGTCTAATCCAACAATAAACGCTGAGAAAGTAAATTCTTCCAAATATTGTAAAGCCTCTGAATAATTCAAATTATATTTATATTAACTGTTCAAGTGTTTGTTTAATTTTAATCCCCCTTTTTGTTGATTTAAATTTATTTATTATATCTCATTTTTGGCCAGGAAATATTTAGTGTATATATGTCAAAATCATTTTTTCGATAAAGGGAGCTATTACACTATTTTTTTTAATTCTGGCACGGAAAAGTGACCTCACAGCACCTGATGGTAGGCGCAGTGCTGTCCTGTTAGAGTATCAAGTAGCGGGAGACACCTATCTCCCGCTACTCAACACAATCATGCCGGCCTGCTGTGTAGCTTCTTCGCACTACGCCTAAAGGACCCAGGATCATAGGAAAAAGGGATCACGGAAGTTGGAAAACTTTTTCACAGTTTGATGGTGCGGCCAAAATACGAATTGGCGAACCTCTTGGTTTGGGTCGAGGTAGTATACACCACAAAGCTGTGACTCCGCAAGCCAGTACGCATGGTTCTGGTGTGGAAAGGAAAGGATGGGATGAGATCAAACATTTCTTGAGAGCATTCGCCATGATACAGTCGTTAGAACACGCTAAGGAAATATCCCTACGCAGCTGTAGCGGTATATAGGTAACATTTTCACGAACGCGTCTAATTTAACTACCAAGGCCGGCATGATTGTGTGGATTATAGTTGTCTCTCGCAACTTGATATTCTAACTGGACGGCACTGTGTAGCATCAGATGCAGTGTTGTCACGTTGCCGTGCCAGTATAAAAAATAATCTGAGCGTAACGGTCACACGAGTTCAGTGTTTTTTTCCCCATGCCAAAAGTGCCCAACGCGCCTAAAGAAGTTTTCACTTCAAAAATATTTGCACTAGGTGCTAAGCTTCATATACGAACTCTGCCGCAATTTGTGGATGCCTTACCAAGCAAGCAAAAACAACCGTCTTGTTACTGTTGGAAAATAATACGTACATACATATACACTTACTATAATCACGCCTATCATCCCCGAAAGGGTAGGCAGAGGTGTAATCAGTACACCCACTTTTCACCGAATTTATTACAGTCCCATAATAAGAGGGCGAGCCTATCGTCATACAAGGTTCAATTCCAGACTCCGGGCTGATGCTGAATATTTCTAAATAGAAAAACTGAATATCACTTTACCCGATCCCGTGACCTCAGCACAGCAATCCTAAGTCATAATAATAATAATAAGCCTGTTTATTTCCATATCCTAAGTTACATTTCAATTAAGGATTAAAGATTATTAGTAAGTTTAGCGTATAATTTATGTTAGTATAGTTAGTTTTTTTTTTTTTTTAGTATTTGTGGATATGGATCCCTCTACTCTACTACTTACTCTTCCAATGATCTCTTCCTGTTTTTTCTATTATATCATCAGCCCACCGTGTATGTGGCCTGCCGACTTTTCTTTTTCCTGCTGGTCCACACCATTGCGTGCTCCTAATGGTCCATCTGTTGTCGCTAAGACGTGCAATATGACCAGCCCACTGCCATTTTAGTTGTAAGGCTTTTTAATGCATCTGTTAAATTGGTTCTTTGTCTAATTATGTCGCTATTTATTTTGTGTACTTTCCTGATTCTTAATATGCTTCTCGCTTAATATCCTAAGGCATGCGCAATTACAATTAATTACGCTACGTAATTTACGTAGTACGTTACAACAGAAGCATATCATATCAATTAACTGAAAGATCATAGATGTCATATAATAATAATAATTATTGCGATTTGATGTGTAATGTTTACGAATACGGAACATAATATTCAGAACATAGATGTATTAATTGAAATGTGTTGCTTATTCATTTGGAGAGCTGTTCTTAGAGCTAATCTTCTCTGGCACCGTCATAAAAATTGTAGGTTTCCTGTGGGGAATTAATATCTGTCTGTCACACAAACATTTGTCTCGGTGTGGGAATCGAACCCACGGCCTCTTGTTTCACAGCCGGCTACTCGCCAACTGCGAATTGGAATGGGGTACTGGAACACTTTTTTGATTATTATATGGTTCACGGCGCACTTGGCATCGGGTGCCATATATTGCCAGTACTGAATAGAAGGAAAATATTTATTATAAATGTTGCCCAACATAACCGAATCATCGACGCGATGGTCAGTGACCCGTGAAACCGGTAGTTAAAATTTTCCTTACGGAGCCATATAATTAAACCGAAATAAAATGTATCTGTGTAAAAATCTAACAAAAAAATATTTGCGTAAGTACAGAAATGTTTTTTTTTTTATCCTGGCACGGCAAAGTGACCACACCGCACCTGATGGTAAGTGCAGTGCTGTTCAGTTAAAGTATCAAGTGGCGAGAGACAATCTATCCCTCGCCACTCAACACAATCATGCCGGCCTGCTGTGTAGCTTCTTCGCACTACGCCTGAAGGACCCAGGATCATAGGAAGGAGGGAACACGGTAGCTGGCAAACTGTTCCACAGCTTGATGGTTCGACAAAAATACGAATTTGCGATCCTCTTGGCTCCGGCCAGGTAGTACACACCACGAAGCTGTGGCTCGGCAAGCTAGTACTCGTGGTTCTGGTATGGAAAAGGAGAGGATGGGATAAGATCAAAAAATTCTTCAGAGTATTCGCCATGATACGGACGGTAGAACACGCCAGGCGCGGAAATATCCCTACGCAGCTGTAGCGGCTCCAAGCTGTTACTCACGTCTGCATCATTCACAACGCGGATGGGTGTTTTGATTTACTATAGTGGCCATGCTGGAGCTAAGATATTATGAGACCATGGATTTTCTATAAATTATAATCTTTCCAGCATTCATTGTAAAATAATTAGATACTAATTTATCGTGCGCCACTGACATGAAATCATGTTTATACTGCTCATTAAATACTTACTGCGTAGATAAATGTACTTGAGTCGTAGATAGGTAAATATATACCTATTTGAATGCAAAATTATCTTGCGGTTCTGCCCTTAAAAGAGTATTTACAAAGACAATGTTAAAGCAAAGATCATGAAGTTGATTCCATGTTATTGTACAAATCGAGGGTCACCGTTCAAGTTTGTGATTGTTTCCATCCAGTAAATATTGTTGTATGTTCTGTTTTAGTCGCTGTGACGCACTGCCAGTGTGCAGTCCACTGCGTCTGCGCAGCAAAAAATAAGCGAAATAATTATTTTTCAAAAATAGATCTGTTTGTGTATTTTTTTTAATTAAATATGGCAAAAGTGTTGTTGAGTAAGGAGTTGCCAGATATAGAGGTTAGTTGTGCATAGTTTTAAAATATTTAGTCCATAATTTTCAATAAAACACCTAAATTACGTGATAAGTTTGTGGTTAGGTATTAGGGATTTTGTTTATATACCATGTTGCAATAATTACATTATTACGTAAACATTTGTTTATGCTGTGTGCTATGCAGTACTTGCACGTTCCTTTTTCAAGGTTATATTTATAATAATGAATTTTATATTTGTATTGCTAGTTTTCAATCATGCTGCATCATGTACTGTGTTTTCTTGTTTACTTTATGGACTAAGACATTAATTATTTATAACTGTCATCATAATTATTTTCTTGCCTCTATTTCAACGTATATGACTGCCTCTGTGGCGCAGTTGTAATTACGCACGCGTTACGATTGCTGTGCTGAGGTCTCGGGTTCAATCCAGAAATGTTCAGTATCAGCTCGGAGTCTTAAATTGTGCCCGGTATGGCGATAGGTTAATAAGCTTTCCCTTTTCGGGGATTACGGGCGTGAATACGTATGTTTATTATGTTTATTTCAACATGATGTCAGCATAAGATGCTAATGTAGTAATGTTAAAGCGTTGTCTTCATTGTTGCAACTGCTCACATACCATATTCATTCACCTCTGGGAGATCAAACCACATAAGAGAAACTTTCACACAAAGTGTTGTGCAACCTGGGAATCAGATGCAGAACGTCCCCGGTTCACATTCTATAATATACTGCCAACCATGCCATAATGCATGACGATAGAATGAAAGTCAGGAAAAGTCCGTTGATTACAGCAAAGATAAATGTATTATATATCTTATCGGAGTACCAAAGTGACATTGATACAGAGATAGTTGTTATGTAGGTAGTAGAAACTGGCAGATGTAGGTTACTAACGCTGTCCTTAGGTTTGTTTAGGTTTTAGTTTTTTACCAATTCATTTGTGGAGATTTCGTCTGAGCAATAGTGCTTTGTGTTCGTCTGCCGTTATACAACATTGCGCAATCACTATTATACGCACTCACGCCTGTAATCCCGGAAGGGGTAGGCAGAGGTGTAATTAGTACAACACACTTTTCGCCGAATTTATTACGGTCCCACAATGTGATAGGGGGCGAGCCTATCGCCATATCGGGCACAATTCTAGACTCCAGGCTTAACTGAGTATTTCTAAATAGTAAACCCCAATATCACTTTACCCGACCCGGGGTTCGAACCCGAGATCTCAGCACAGCAGTCGTAACGCATGCGCAATTAGAACTACGCCACCGAGGCAGTTGTTTGTTATTGTTGTTTCATGTATAAAATTATAATAGAGTTTCAAGGACTCTCTGTTTTTTTCCATTATTAATAGTGTAGCGGACTTATTCCACCACTCCTCAAGTGTCGCTGGCGGGTAACCAATGAAAAGCCAAAACTTGCTGACTAATAGTGGACTGTATTTATTGAATGTTGTTATCACAATGATCTCCGACGGACTACAAACTAATTACATTTTGCCCCATCTTATAAGGGGCTCGCAATATGTGAGCGCTCATCGGGTGCGAGACTGTACCGTCTAGCGGTCGGCCAATCAGAGAGCGGCGCTCCCTGGGCCTCCCGTCGACCAATCACGACGCGTTATTATACATCGCACCCGGTGACGCCCACTTACAACTAACAATCTGCGGCGTAGCTTCACACGCTCGAAGGCTGGCTCACTCGGCGTCCGCCGGCGCTTCGATGATGTCCGCAACAGTCTCCCCCCTAGTGCCTGCTCCATCAGGCGCTCCAACTTCAGCGAAGGACGTCGTCGCTGGCGCTGGCACGATGACGACGAGGCGAGATGTCGGTCTTCTCAATATTCCTCCCTTGGTCCGCACGTCTGCCATCCTTGTCCGTCCATCCGGTCCTACGCATGGTTTTACCAAATCTCCTTGTGGCAGTCCCTGGGGCTTGGCTCCTCTCATCTTGCACCACTGGCAAAGGTGCACCACTTTCTTCACGGAGTTCCGCAGTGAGATGATCCAGTACCTTTGTCTCATCTCACTCATCACCGTGGCATGATTTCCGTGGTGGAACTTCTCGTGATACCGGCGTATCAGGAGGCGAGCTATTGTGCTCTTGCCATCCAATATGATCGGTCTCGTTTGCAGGGTGCTGTCGCACATCTTTCCTATTCTGCTATTCAGCCGCAAGACTCCTTTGTCGTCAACGGCAACGTCTAGCCGTTTCAACCTGCTTCTCGATCCCAGAGGTGCCTTCTTCTCGATGCGATTGATGTCATCGCCAAATGTTTCTCTTTGACTCGCTCGTAAGAGAGCCAACTTAGCTCTTTCTAAGTATTCAGCGTCGATGGGCAGCCAATTCTTGGTGTCTTTGACACCTTTGATTCTCCTTTTCCTGCAGAGATCCAAAAACATGAACAATCTCGCTGTTGAGCGGAGTAGACGCAGCCATGAAGAGAATCTGTGCGGGTCTGGTGTTCCCCGAGCATCTTCTTCAATCGTTGCGGTGACCCTTTCTCTGGTTTCTTCATCTGTGGCGGTTACCTCAAAACGGTTCTTCGGCCACTCTTCCTCGGGTCGACGTAAGAATTTCGGCCCGACGAACCATCGGCTCTCGCTCCCGAAGTCCTTTGTTTCTCGGGTAGCGTCATCAGCCGGGTTCTCCTTAGTTGGCACCCATCTCCAATCTTCAGGGCGTGAAAGCTCCTCTAGCTCGGCGAGGCGGTGAGCGACGAACGCTTTGAGCCTGCGTGGGTCGGATTTTATCCATTGCAGGACTGTGCTGGAGTCTGACCAGAAAACCTTTCTCTTGATGTCCAGGTCCGTTTCACACGTTATGGTGGCGGCGAGTCTCCCGCCTAGCAAGGCCGCTTGCAATTCCAAGCGCGGGATCGAAATTTTCTTCACTGGCGTAACTCGGGCCTTTCCCGCTATTAACGCCACTTTAATCTCTCCAGTAGATGTCTCTGATTGCCAGTAGCACGCCGCCGCGTACGCCGTTTCGCTGGCGTCCACGAAAACATGGAGTTCCCCTACTCGATGTTGCGGAGCTAGGCATCTTGCCACTCGTAATTCGCTGAGAGATTCGACCTTCTTCACGAAGTCGTGCCATTCCTCCCCATGTTCCGGTTTAACTTCGTCGTCCCAATCAGTTCCTGCTCGCCATATATTCTGGATCAACTTCTTTCCCTGTATTAATACCGGGGCGATAAGTCCCAGTGGGTCGAATGTTGACATCAACGCGCTGGTGACCTCTCTTTTGGTCGGTGTCCGGGATCCCGAAATGATCTCGGCGGGCGTATTTCGCAATCTCACGTCTAAAGCCAGTGCGTCCTCTGTTGTGCTCCATCTGAGCCCGAGCGTTCTTTCTTCCTGACTGACCAGCGTAGTCTCGTCCGGCGAATCCTTGGCTTCTGCAACATCCTGCAATATTTCCGGACGATTGCTGGCCCACTGGCGTAGTTCGAATCCTGCACTTCGATGGATCTGTTGCACTTGGTTCGTCACCTTTCGAGCTTCTTCTGGATCCCAAAAACTTTGAAGGTAATCGTCCATATAATGGTTCCGGACGATGGCTTCCGTTGCCTCGGGATATTTTTCTTTGTGTTTTTCAGCATTCAGATTTTTCACAAAGATTGCTGTAGCGGGAGATGATGCGGCCCCGAAGATTACTGACGTCATTCTATACTCTCGGGGTTTCGCTTCCCTGTCCTCACCTCTCCACAAGTATCGCAGGCAATCTCGATCGTCCTTCCTTATCTTTATTTGCAGGAACATTTCTTTAATGTCTGCTGCCACTGCTATGGGCCCTTGGCGAAAGCGTAGCAATACTCCAAAAAGAGGCTGGAGTAGATCAGGTCCTGGAAGCAGTGCGTCGTTCAAGCTCTTGCCTTGAAACTTGGCGGCAGCGTCGAACACAATCCTCATTTTCCCTTTCGCGGGATGCACTACTGCGAAATGAGGAATGTAAAATGTACGGCCTGGGATGCACGAGGTTGAAGCTTCTTCGGCGTAGCCATGGTCCACCAAGTGTTGGAGTTGCCTTGCGTATTCTCTCCCTTGTTCCTTGTTTCTGTCGAGCTTCTTCTCAACTCCCGTCAGTCGGTTGAGCGCTTGAACATAATTATACGGTAAGGTCTCGTTGTCCGTTTTCCATAACAGCCCCGTTTCGTATCTTCCGTCGATCCTTTGTGCCGTAGTTTGGCTCAATAGCGTCTGGGCCCTCTCGTCGACGTCGTTACTTGGCCGCCGTTGTTGTATCCCGATGGATTCAAGCTCGAAATGCTTTCTCACCATGTCTTCCAAACTGTTGTCCGCGGGCAGACAATAATTGACGGTGTGTACTGAAGCGACTCCTTCATCGATGCGGCCGTGTAGCACCCATCGGAGGCTGGTGAGTGAAGCAACAGGTTCGCTCTGTTTGCCCTTCATTATTTTCCTAGAGACTATTAAGTCCCAATTGTCCTGACCTATGAGCAGCGATGGTCTTTCCCGGTCGTACAGATGATCTTTCACCTTTCCCTTTAGGTGCTTGCACTTCTCGATGACGTCTCGACGGATGCACTGTGGTGACAACAGAAGTGATTCCACTGTTCGCACGTTCCTGAGTTGACGCCTGTCCTGTCGATGCGCGCCTTTGATTCTCAAGTCCATCCTTTGAGAATCCTTCTTCTCGACGACTTTTCCACCGACGGTCTCCAGAATGAGCGTTTCGGGCTTCCCGGTGGCTCCGATGCGAGTGGCCACATTAGCGTCCAGCAAAGTGACGGTTGACCCTACGTCCAGTAGTGCCAAAATGCGAACTGAACCCTTGGGGCCGAAAATGTCGACTGGCACCATCTTCAGGTACGCCCTGGATCCGCTTGTCACCGTGAACACGGGCTTCGTGACTACATCTTCCGTGACCGCGGACGGCTCTGCTTGCTCCTTTTTCTCTTCGCGCTCGGCGTGGAACATCACATGATGCGGACATTTACATCTTTTGCAGGCTTGCCCCCTGCAATTCATCCTGGTGTGCCGCTGTCGTAGGCACTTGAAGTTCTTCTCACAGTTCTTTCTTTTTGGCGAGTTGCCATCTTTCCTCGACGCTTGCCTCTCTGAACCTCTTGCACTCGGTGATCCAATGATCGCCATTGCAGTTGAGACAGTGTCGTCTTTGAGCTTCTGTCGTTGTTGCGACAACGTGCTCCTCTTCTTCGTATGTTGCGTGGACCGGTTGTCGGTAGGTCGTCGGCCTTCTTTTGATCGTCTCGACAACCACGAATGCCCCACACAAATCGGCTTCCGTGTCTAAAAATTTCTTGATTTTCAGCAGCTCTGGTTCCTCAGGGGTACGCGCATTGTAATCGTACCATCTGTACTTCAATATAGCCGTCATCTTTTCAACGATGCGTCGGCTTATCTCCGGTGAGTACAAATACTGTGGCTTGTTCAAAGCCTGTATAGTATTCACCGTGTTGCTGATCCGACTTGCGAAGATACATATCTCCTTGGGGGTGTCGCTCAGTCGTGGAAGCTCCTTAATTTTTTCCACTTCTGCAAGCACCAATTGTTCCGGTCGTCCAAACCGCCTTTCCAGTGCGTCGATCACTTCGCAAGGATCCGATGCTGCGAACAACAAACTCCTAACGGCTTCCTTGGCGTTTCCTTTAATCGCCTTTCGTAGGCGAGCCATGTTCTGCACCTCGTTGAACGTCGTTGCGCTGTCGTGATACGCTCTCTTGAACGGTAACCACTCTTCTTGTGTTCCATTGAAATCGGGCAGGTCCCATGTTTTCTGCGGTACAAACAAGTTGGTCCATGGTGTCGATCTTGAGGCGGTAATAATCGCGTCAGCCAGTTCCTTAATGTCGTTCTTCTGAGGCGGCTCCGGTTGTTTCTGTTCCTCAATATAAGCGGTAGTGCGCTCCACCCATTGTTCTACGTGTGTAGACTTCTCAGCCTCGAACTCTTCTTCTATTTCGTCCTCTGAGTCGCATTGAGCGAGCTCGAGTTCCGTTTGCGCAAGTGCGGCTGCCATTTACGCTACTTCCATTTGCTTCTTCAGCAGTTCACGGCGTGCCTCCAATTCCAACCTCTTGCTGGACTTATTGGACCTCGGCGCGTGCGGCACAAGTGTTTCCGAAGAAACAAACGGTGGAACCTCCCTTTTTCCTCCAGTTTTCTTCGGGTTCTGTGCCATAGTGCTGCTTTTAGTCGGAGCGATGACTGTGGCGCTGCTGAGCTGAGCTCGACTCTCAGGCTCCGTTGTATGGTCGTTGCGTGGAGGCGCAGTAGGTGCTCGTGGTGTGGGAATCAGTGGGGCTTGCACGTCGTGTCTCCTTTGTCCCGTACTAGCGGCTACGGCTGTACGCGTCGATCTGCCTGAACGGGTTACTACCGTTGAGGGGTTAATTGATCGAGGCGCACTAGACTCGAGAGTGCGTGAGGTCCCCGCTGAAGCAGCCGTCCCCGTTGTTCCCGACGTGACGGTGCTCGACTCCACTGGCGTCTCCATCGACCAATCGGTGGTAGCCGTCCTTGACAAATCTTCCTTATTCGAAGACTTGCTTGGAGATCTTGAACGTACGATCGGCATGTCGATTTCTTGCTTTTCTTGTACGGTTCTTCCCGATCCGGCTCGAAGGACCAGAAATTGTAGCGGACTTATTCCACCACTCCTCAAGTGTCGCTGGCGGGTAACCAATGAAAAGCCAAAACTTGCTGACTAATAGTGGACTGTATTTATTGAATGTTGTTATCACAATGATCTCCGACGGACTACAAACTAATTACATTTTGCCCCATCTTATAAGGGGCTCGCAATATGTGAGCGCTCATCGGGTGCGAGACTGTACCGTCTAGCGGTCGGCCAATCAGAGAGCGGCGCTCCCTGGGCCTCCCGTCGACTAATCACGACGCGTTATTATACATCGCACCCGGTGATGCCCACTTACAACTAACAATCTGCGGCGTAGCTTCACACGCTCGAAGGCTGGCTCACTCGGCGTCCGCCGTCGCTTCGATGATGTCCGCAACAAATAGAAATTAAGTTAAGTAGGTATTACAAAGAAAAATTCGCGTCTGTATTCCTATGAACATATCGCCAAGCTATTCTATTCTTATGGTGAGGGCATCGCCATATCCGACACACATTAGACTTTCTCGATTAAAAAAGCTAAAATACATATTACGATTACCCAATCTGGAATTTAACCCATTACCTCATCACGTACTAGTTTTTCAGCGTACCCCATTATCCATCTTTTAGTAAATAGTAATTTTGCAATTATAGACACCATTGAGGGCTCGGAAATATAGAACTTATGATCATGCATTTAAATATGCCTTTTGAGCCAAAAAGGCAAGGAGTATGTATACTCATGACACTGTTACAATTCAAGGTTTCTAATATTATCTACTTAATGAAATTGTATGATAAGTCAGTGCCTAAGTCTTTATCACCCAGGTTAAAGTTCAGGAAAATTTTAATCGGTTGCGATAAGTCCCAGAAGTCAGCATCTATTTATCGTAGATATTAGGAATAAAATAAAAAATAAGTATACGATGTTTTAGTAACAACATGTATTCATGAAGTACCTAGGTTTTGCAATGTGAAGTTTTTCAATCGTTTACATTATTTCAGAATATACTAAGGTTGAATCCCACGGTGAAACCGTATTCAAACTTGGTACCGTCAGCTCAGACTAAGAAGAACAAGCAGCATTGGAAGAGAAACAATGATAGGAAGTGTAACGTAAGATTTCATTTTGTTTTCATACTTGCCTATATCGAAGTTGTCAATGCTGCCGGGAAAAGCATGTTTATCAAACCACAAGAACAATAAAGACTTGCTCCGATCTTATAGATGATTTCACCAAACAAAGCGAACACTGAAAACACAACTGCCATAAATACAAAAGATCTGATAAACAATTTCATATTATGAACGTTAATACAAGCTAGCATAAAACATTATGCAATATTCTTTTAGACATGTCCAACATTGACGAAGAACTTCGATGACATTAAGCATACGACTCTGTCGGAACGTGGCGCGTTGAAAGAGGCAGCGAGATGTCTGAAATGTGCAGACGCGCCGTGCCAGAAATCCTGCCCCACGCAGATAGATGTCAAGAGCTTCATAACAAGCATTGCTAACAAGGTATAACTGGAGAAAGTAAACTGAGCTGTATTAGAATTGCGAAATTTGTGAACCTCGACTGACTGACTTCATAGGTAAAAACAATCGGTTACGCTTGGTAAATAGTGTAGCACGAATAGTCTGGATAGCATGCTAGTCGTCTAGTTTTCTTGTGAAGGAGTATTTGTTAGGTTTTGTAGCGCAGTAGGTAAAACGATTGGCCGAGGGATCGATCCCAGTGCAGAGCCAAAATGTTTGCATAATCCACAAATGTTGTAAGACCAATAGTCTAGATCAGTGCTTCCCAAACTATGGGTCGCGAGCGAATATTGGTTGGGACATAAAAATAGGATCATACTTCGATCGAACGGAATATAAAGTTTTTATTTTTATTTTAACAGTCCATTCATATAGTTATGCCTCTTTTTATTCATGACAACCAAGAGGTGAGTCTCGAATTCGGAACTTTTTATTATATGGGTCGCTGTTCAGGCAACTTTGGGAACCATTGGTCTAGATGCCTAATACCCATACAAGATAATTGTATCTTATGGGGTCAGGAATATGTGTGCAACTGTTATTTGTTATTATAGTCGATAGGTGTCTGCTAAGCGAGATTCTTTCGGGTTAGTTAACAACGTTTTGCCTATACCTATCATCAAGCACTGAGTAATCACTATTGTGTAGAAGGACATTGAAGCCAGATTATTACTGAGCACTATGTGACTTAACATCTGTATCAGAAAGACGAGCGTAGTGTAGTACATTTACATATAAATTTCTCTGTCATGATATCAGTAATTATAAACACAAACGGGCGTGCGATCTGGGGCATTATTCTCTATATCCTTACAAACGCGTAACGAGGCGCGTTAATTGTCTGTTATTCACATGTAATTTGCATGTTATTAATTTATTAACTCTTTATTGTACACTTATGATTAAAAATAAAGAAAGATTTATATATTACAGTACAAATGGCTATCCTATCGCTCTAGGCAATTTTTTCCAGACAACCATGGGATGGATATAAGAAAAGGAGAAAGAGAGGTGTTATTGTATTCTGTAATGCCGTTTACGCGTTTTAAATTTTTTTATTTTATTTTATTTTATTGGGAAAACAAACAAGTGTACAGACAGATTACAAGTAAAATTATCTTAAGATTAAGTTAGTGTACACTACGTTTTCACGAATTACACAATTACATTAATTTTAAGGACATAACTACCCTGCTGGTATTCATATCTATTTATAACATCTCCATTCTCTGCACTTATGTTTTCTAGAACTACTATGGAGCCGCCAAGGCTATCCTCTCGGACAATCCTCTAGGCCTGACGTGTGGTATGGTGTGTCCGACTAGCGACCTCTGCGTCGGCGGGTGTAACCTCCACGCCACTGAGGAAGGCGCCATCAACATCGGCGGGTTGCAACACTTTGCCGTTGATGTAAGTATATGAGCAGTAGCTCAACCATGAGTTTATGTCAAACAGTTACGACAGGTAAAGGAAGTCGCTAGCTTTGCAGTGATGTTTTCATGTATGGAATGTTACGTTGTTATACTACAGATTTTAGTTTCTCACATAAACCCTAGAGGCGCTGTTCGTTTTGTCATATAAATATATTACATTGTCGCTAGCGATTATACGTAAGAAAAACTCATGGTTGAGCTACTGGTGTCGAGATACCGAATTATATGTCTAGATATTGTTTATTTACAGGTGTTTTTTTTTGCTTAAAAGTTTTTATATAGAACAGCCTCAGTGGAATAGTAAATAAGTAACAGGATGTGATACTAGAGGTCGAAGATTTAGTAGTCCCCTCTTTGTAGTGGCTGCTTCACAAATATTTATTTCGGATCTGAATGTTGTGGGACCGAAAGTCTCTCGTTGTTTCTGATATCCAGACACAATATAATTATATCTTTCAGTGTGATCAATTGGCTGAATGGATTGTTGTTTATTATGTATTACTACAGATTGTTACAAAATAATGTTACAAAATAATGAGTACCTATAGTAGACGAAGAGAAGGGTTAAATAGATGCTTATACACATTCAGGTCATAAGTATTGTCACACAGTAAAAACTTTTATTTTAGAATGCTGGCCACAAAAAAGTTTATTGAATTCGAATTTCAAATTGTTCATGAAAATAAAAATGTATACTTTTTAGAATTTTACTCATTTTTAAATATGGAGTGGACGCTTAAAGAAGACCGTGTTGCAGTAATTGCGTTGCATCGTTGCGGTTACGCGCCAATTCAAATTTTTGACATACTGAAAAATTTGAATATAACCAAAAGATTCGTTTATCGTACCATCAAACGATACAATGAAGACTCTAGTGTAGATGACAGGTCAAGAAGTGGTCGCCCTCGGTCTGTTAGGACTCCAGCAGTGATAAAAGCTGTGAAGGCGCGAATTCAAAGAAATCCCAAACGTAAGCAGAAACTGTTGGCCCTTCAGATGGGGTTAAGCAGAACCACGGTGAAAAGGGTGTTAAATGAAGACTTAGGGCTTCAGGCATATCGAAGAAAAACAGGACATCGTTTGAATGCTCGTCTAATGGACCTGAGACTGAAGAGATGCCGCGCTTTGTTGAAGCGGTACGCGGGAAAAAATATCGGGATATTCTTTTTTCAGATGAAAAAATTTTTACCGTAGAAGAGAGCTACAACAAACAAAATGATAAGGTGTACGACCACGGTAGTGAAGAAGCGAGCAACCGTATTCCGCGTGTCCAACGAGGTCATTTTCCATCCTCGCTCATGGTATGGTTGGAAGTTTCTTATTGGGGCTTAACAGAGGTACATTTTTGTGAGAAAGGTGTAAAAACGAATGCAGTTGTGTATCAAAATACAGTCCTGACGAACCTTGTGGAACCTGTTTCTCATACCATGCTCAATAAACGGCACTGGGTATTCCAACAAGATTCGGCGCCAGCTCATAGAGCGAAGAGCACACAAGACTGGCTGGCGGCACGTGAAATCGACTTCATCCGGCACGAAGACTGGCCCTCCTCCAGTCCAGATTTGAATCCGTTAGATTACAAGATATGACAACACTTGGAGGAAAAGGCGTGCTCAAAGCCTCATCCCAATTTGGAGTCACTCAAGACATCATTGATTAAGGCAGCCGCCGATATTGACATGGACCTCGTTCGTGCTGCGATAGACAACTGGCCGCGCAGATTGAAGGCCTGTATTCAAAATCACGGAGGTCATTTTGAATAAACTTTAGTGTCATAAGAATCTATGTTTTGTTAAGTTCATTTTGGTATATAAATGGTTAAATAATGAATAAACTTGTTTCAATTATTTTATATTAAACATGTGACAGAATTTATGACCTGACTAGGTATGTAATACCTTTGTTCAGTGACGTATATATAGCTTTTAAATGGGGGGTGGTCCGCGGGTAAAAGCTAAAAATCAAAACGCTCAAATCATAGTCATTTGTAAATTACTTAAACATAGAATGGGAACACGCTAGTTAATAAAAAAAACAGCTGCAAACAATCAATAGTTACTTTAAGTACATTAAAATAAAATTCGTAAGTAATTTCCGTAAAGCATTTATTTCATTATGACGAAAGTAACAAAGTAGAAGATACATAAAATAAGCATAATTTTATGGGGGTGATTTGGTGAAAAGGGACGGAACTGCGTAACAGGAAGTGGGGAAGCGCGAGCTATTTTTGAAGTGAAAACTTCTGTAGGCGAGCTCGACACTTTATTTTGTGGGTATTGAATGAGACTGAGCCGTCACGCTCGGCTATATAACGCTCTCGTCGACTTAGGGAGCGAGAAACTTATAGTCGACGCGTCACTGCTATACTCGCCCGGTGACCATTTATTTATAATTTATAATATTATGGCATCAGGAGCAAATGGTTTTCTTCCATGTTTACTTGTGATAACTATAACTTGGTACAGAAAATTAAAAAAGGAAAATTATAAATATTGAAATTATAATTTGTGCAGGATTTGAACACGAATGAATCGAAAAGGAACGATGAAACCAATGTTCAAATTTCATATTAGTTTCTGTTTATGAATGTTTAACCTCTTATGTATTACAGGGATACCGGTTTTCGGAAAAATGTAGAATACAAATCAATTTTATTTCCATAAAATTAACGTTAAAAATCGCTTAATACGCTCGTCAAAGAAGGTCAAGGGCGTCAAGGGCGGTTATGGCCATTATTTGGGCGGTAGTTGGCTACCGAATGATACATGACTGATTGACGGTTAATGATTTATTTACGTTCATGAATCGAGCGTGTTGGCGTCTCCTTTTTAACCGACTTCAAAAAGGAGGAGGTTCTTAATTCGACGTGTTTTTTTTTAATGTTTAAACCTCAGAAAATTCTTCTTTTATTACAGAAAATATGCTTCCAGATTGGTCCTATAGAATTTTTATCAAAATCGGTTGAGTAGTTTGGCTTTAAAACCATAATAACTTGAAAAAATATGTTGTCCGAATATACGAAACAGCGAATTTTGCTATTCTGTTACTTTTTCAGTGGTGTTTTCTGTTGGTAATCTATCCAATGTACCTATTTTATATAAGTACCACTAAAAAGAAAAAAATAAATTCTTACTTTTAAATAAAAATAAAACCGCCTTCAAAAAAATCCAGACACAACTAAAAAGTATACCTGGGAAGTATACCCATTTAAACAAAAAAAGAATTTCTCGAATCGGTCCAGGCGTCTTCGAGTAATCGGGGAACATACATAAAAAAAAAATCTTACGAATTGTTAACCTTCTCCTTTTTTGAAGTCGGTTAAAAATAAAACCGCCTTCAAAAAAACCCAGACACAACTAAATAGCAAAAAATAATTGGTTACATTTACATCAATTAATTACATACACTTTAAATCAATTATTTTTGGAGTCGCCGCCGGTGTTGTTTTCTTTACTTTTAGATTCATAAAAACCAAGTATGGATCTATTTTTTTTTGTATGCCTGAATATTCTGTTTTTTCCATGTTTTGGCTGGCACCGACTCCAAATAATTGATTTAAATTGTATGTAATTAATTGATGTAAATGTAACCAATTATTTTTTGCTATTTAGTTGTGTCTGGGTTTTTTTGAAGGTGGTTTTATTTTTAACCGACTTCAAAAAAGGAGAAGGTTAACAATTCGTCAGAATCTTTTTTTTATGTATGTTCCCCGATTACTCGAAGACGCCTGGACCGATTCGAGAAATTCTTTTTTTGTTTAAATGGGTATACTTCCCAGGTGATCCCATTGGCACCAAGTCAGAATCTGATGATGGGATCTCAGAAAAAACGAGGGTAACCCTCAAATTTTATAGGGACGCATAATTTGATTTTTATTAAAGTCAGTGTACTTTTTATCAATTACAAACTTCTACTTATTACCTTTAATATTATGGAAATAAAATTAATTTTGGCTTGTATTTAATCCCTACTTATTACTTTTTTCCGAACACCGGTATCCTTTTGATACATGGAGATTAAACAAATATATAATTGTTTGATATTGTATACATAAAGTGACATAAACATAGTGCCATTCCTAGGAAAATATAAATTTATGTACGTGAAAAAGGATAGCTATATTTGACCTCGAACCATACTGACAACATTTATTGAATCCTTCTGTGAAAATACTTTGGATGGATTAAAATCTGCCGTAGATTTCTGCATATAACTCAATGTCGCAAAAATTGGCACTTAAATCAAATAGCCTGCCAACCGTCTATATTATCCGCTATCAATATTCCGCGATTTTTTATTATGTGGAATGCTAAAACGGGGGGGGGGGGTCCGGACCCCCTGAACCCCCCCCCCCCCCCTTATATACGCCCATGCCTTTGTTGATAAATGCTAGACGTTTGATAAAAATGGAGGCACCAATACTTATTACATCAAGGTAAGTGTGTTTTAAATGCAATATAATTTACAGGTATTCATGAAGATGGGCATACCTCAAACTCTAGACCCCAATACCAAACTTCTTCCAAAAGGTGGTAATCAGAAAATAGCTTTAATAGGCGGAGGACCAGCTAGCATAAGTTGTGCCTGTTTCCTCGCTAGGCTGGGTTATAAAAACATCACGGTTTACGAGAAAGAAAAATATTTTGGAGGCTTAAGGTAATATTTGAAAAGTATTATAAATTTTTCATTTTAAAATCTAATTTCATAGGTTGTTCGTTTTAGTTCCTCAGAAATCCCACAATATCGTCTGCCGTACAGCGTAGTGCAATTTGAAATCGATCTTGTCAAGAATATGGGAGTCAAATTCCTTAATGGACGGAAACTTTCTGCTCAAGACATTACGGTCAATGTAAGTTTCTTTACATTAAATTAACACCTCATAACAATTTCACTACAATTTTAAATTTGCGAAATTTGGATACTTGCAACAAGAAAAAGCCGACATAAATATGTACGTAACTATTTTTAAATTGCATTTTTTGGTCAACAAAACAGATTGCGAGTAAAAATTAATATTGAAATATCAAAGCTAGTTCTTATTCTATACTGTTACATACCCTAAATATTGTTATCTATATAAATTAAAATCAATGTAAGTGTGTTTTACCATCTAAAATATTGATCCGATTATGATGAAACTTTGGTAAGTTGTTCTTCATACGTCTGCGATGGTTCCTGGTCCAAAAAAATAAAAATACTTTCCTAGATGGCGTTCGCAAATAATCAAATTTAATTTATGTGGCATTGCAATGCATGCCGGGTATATTATATTAGTAGTATATTATAATAATAAGTTAACAGCTTGCTATAGTTAGACAATTCTGTTCACCCGTTAATGCAACACTATCTCCCACTAGTTTATAATTGTCCTTTTTTGTATTAAGTATTATTTAAAGACATATCATAGGTAAGTCTTATCAATCATACAAGTAGCTAGTAACAGACGTCTTATCTTAACATTGATTTATTTATATTATCGTATTTATAATCATGGTCAATAAATGTAGGTCGTTACCATTGGCGAAGACAACATGCTTTTTCTCACTTCTATTTAGAATTTCGTCACAAATTAAATGAGATGAATAATTGTATTTGATATATTGTATATGTATTATGGCGATAGGCTCGCCCCCTATCACATTATGGGACCGAAATGCGGCGAAAAGTGGGTGTACTGGTTACACCTTTGTCTACCCCTTCGGGGATTAGGTACAGGCGTGAGTGTATACGTATGTATGTATTATTTAATTAATAATTTTTTTGTCATTAGCGATAAATAAAAAAAAACCAAAATGAATGTCGACTTTATTTTTGTCGCTTTTTATTCAACCGCTTTTCGCTTTTTATTTTTATTCATAGTACTAGCTGTTGCTCGCGGCTCCACCCGCGTGGAGGTTATTTTCGGGAGCAGAAGTATACAATCCAAGGAGTTATTTTTTATTGCAATTAAAATAGCCTGATGTTTCTGTACCTATTTCTATAATTCTTTTTTTATTAAATTAAATAGGTAATAATGTTAACATTTATTAATTAGGGATGATTGAGAGTGTTATAAACGTAAGAGTAGACAAATATAATCAGAAATCTCCGAACTGCTAAGCTATCGGGAGTTACACGTGTTATTGTGAGTCAACAATAAAATATAGACATTTGCTGTCGTGGTTTTTTTTTTATATAATTTTAAGGAGAACATTTCCGTCATACATGATTTCTGTGTAGCTTTAACTATTAAGGCTGCACACGCGAAGGAAGCTTAAAAAATGGAGTAAGTTCTCCTGTTTTCCCAACATTTCCCTTCACTGCTCTGCTCCTGTTGATCGTAGCGTGATGAAAAGTATACTATAACCTGCCCAGGAGTATGAAAAACAATTGTACCAAGTTTTATTGAAATCCGTCGAGTAGTTTTTGTTTCTATAACGAACATACAGACAGACAGACAGACAGACAGACAAAAATTTTACTGATTGCATTTTTGGCGTCAGTATCGATCACTAATCACCCGCTGATAGTTATTTTGGAAATATATTTCATGTACAGAATTGACCTCTCTACAGATTTATTATAAGTATATTCATATATATATTCATAGTATTATAGGTCATGAAATCAGTTTCATGACCTATAATACTATGAATAAAAATGCTTTTTGTTGTTTGTTCGTGTTTTAAACTTTACAGTACAATAAAACTCTTTATTGTATTTCCATAAATAGTTAAGCATAGCGTACACAAGACTAAAGATATATATGGTTCTACAACATAGATTTAGTTCTACAATGGGTGGTCTTAGCGCTAAAAGCTAGACAACCTTTGTATGGATAAAGACGGAAGTGAAAGAAGTAGGCGGTGTTGTACAATAAAGAGAGAAAAATGTTTTTTTTTTCTGGCACGGCAAAGTGGCCACACTGCACATGATGGTTAGCACCAATTAGAGTATCAAGTAGCGAGAGACAATCTATCCCCCGCAACTCAACACAAATTAAATTACAAAATCAAATAATACGAAATACTAATATTGATGTAGTTTTGAATATTAAATACTTATACACTAATACGTACATATAAAGTACACGTATGTTACTTGAAGTAATTATCGTAGGCTTTATACAGACAAGACAATTGATTTAATGCATGCTAACTTATAATTTCTAGGGTTTACTGAACGATTGTCACTCGGCGGTGTTTCTTGGCATCGGTCTTCCTGAGCCAAAGAGCGTACCTATCTTCAAAGGACTGAACCAGGAAATGGGATTCTATACGAGCAAAGATTTTTTGCCTCTCGTTTCAAAGGGTAGTAAGAATGGTGAGTAATATTTTAGTTTATATTTTCATAAATTTTGTTTTAATTTTTTTGAAAATTTTATCTGCTTCTAAATGGCCTTTTGACTTTAGGCAATAGTATAAATATAATGAGTTAAATCTGAATGAAACCCAAGTCGCTGTTGCTAGCTTATTATTGTAATTTATCTAACGTATAGCTGTAAATTTCATCAATTAAAATAAGTAGGTAATTGGTTACTCAATTATGTTAACAGTACTCATACAATATGGTAGTTTCCTGTGCTTAATTTTGTACATTATTCGATTAGCAACCGAATAAAATACGCAAAAGAAACCCTTTTGCGAAAACAGAAGCAAAATTGCTTGAAATTTGAGGTCACAATATTTATTTTAAATATTGGTATGTGCTATAACGGGTGCGTAGTGGGAACATATCACTATCTCCCTCGCTCAAAGGCACAGTAAAGGCCATTCTGAGAGGTGACGTCACGACTCATATCATGCATTTTTACTGTCATTTGATAACTATCAGAAGATTTGAATGGCGTTTAATTACTCGTCCACTATGCCACGGATCCTGACCATAATGAATTATTTTCTAGGCATGTGCGCCTGTAAGTCAGCCCTGCCCGAGTTATACGGCAATGTGATAGTCCTGGGTGCTGGAGACACGGCGTTCGACTGCGCCACGTCGGCACTTCGGTGCGGCGCTAGAAGAGTCTATGTCGTGTTTAGAAAAGGATTTACTAACATCAGGGCTGTGCCTGAAGAGGTAATTATATAAATAACAAAAGTTTTTTAATTCATAAAAAGTACACCAACTCCAATAAAAAACAAATGATGCGTTCCTAAACAACTTGAGGGGTTTCCTTGATTTTTCTGAGATCCCATTATCAGATCCTGACTTGGTGCCAATGGGACTACCTGGGAAGTATACCCTTTTCAACAAAAAAGAATTTCTCGAATCGGTCCAGGCGTCTTTGAGTAATCAGGGAACATACATAAAAAAAAGATTCCGACGAATTGAGAACCTCCTCCTTTTTATGAAGTCGGTTAAAAAATGTTACGTAGCAAGGTGTTTATAGATCGACTGCGGAAATGTAGTCTATATACAAATAATGTATTTGAATAGAAAGGCTTATTCAAAGACATGAATAATACTAGCCCTGTATTAAACATTGTCCTACTTCTGGGCACGGGCCTCTACCAATGAGAGGGGTTAGGCCTATAGTCTACCACGCTGGCCTAATGCGGGTAGACTTCATATAACTTCGAAATTATTATGAGAATTCTCAGATATGCAGGTTTCCTCACAATGTTTTCTTTGACCGTTACAGCAAATGATAGTTAACATTTAATGCACACGTAACTTTAGAAAAGTCAGAGGTGTATGCCATTTGGGTTTCATAAGACTTTCGTCTTGACAATCCATGCCGCAACCAACTAGGCTATCGCTGCTAGGTATATCCTCTATACCTCTTATAAGGGTTTATTATTACACATTTACATGAAAGTAATTATTAAAATTACATGTTCGACGTTACGACGCGTCATAACCAAGTGAGTGGTAGCTTTTTTAATGTTTCCTATCTTTTGCAATTTCCCATGAAGAGATACTTCATTTTGTAAAGTTCCCCAAAAAGAGAAATCCAGGAAATACCTACCTAATTAATCTAAGTCTTAATTGTTTTCAGGTTGATTTAGCTAAAGAAGAAAAATGTGAATTTGTACCCTTCATGTCACCGCAAGAAGTTGTAGTTAAAGGTGGCAAGGTAATAATTAAATCAATTCAATATTTAAATATCTATAGGTACTTTTTGATTCTGATATTTACGTCTTGGATTCGATTTATCGCAGATCACAGGATTAAAGATGTGTCGCACGGAACAACTAGACAATGGCGAATGGGTCGAGGACCACGATCAAATAATGCAGTTGAAGGCTAATTTCATAATTTCTGCTTTCGGATCTGGACTTTATGAATCTGATGGTAAGTGGTATATTTATCTTCTGGAAAAACTCATCGTCACCGGCAAAGTGGAAGACAAAAGAGAGGGAGGTCGCAACACAACACGTTGGTCCGACCAAATCCGCCACAACCTTTACATGACAGTCCATAATGCTATTCGAGTTGCCGGAAATCGTGACAGATGGAAAAACATTATTCTGGAGAAAGTGAATCATGGAGGAGGTCACGACCCTCAGCAATGAGGAAAGCGATGCAAGGAGGAGGTATATTTATCAAATTAATAAAGTTTCATCATTACTTGAATGTTTTTAGCTGGCGGGTATATTAGACTTGTTATTGCTATTGGTAAGAGCGCTCCGATCTTGGATATTAGTTCATATGTAATAATTCAGTCAGAAGATACTATTACTGGAGTAGAAGATGGGAATAAAGATACGAATGGTGATTATTAATCAATAATCATATTAGCGTTTAAGACCCATTCTCCAAATAGATAATAGTTCAAACCCCGAAAGTGTAAAAAACTTACTAAAATGGTCCTTCGAGCCAGATTAATACTTTTCCATAATAATTTCAGTGAAAGAAGCGATGTCTGGTGTTAAACTTAACCGATGGGGGCTGCCAGATGTGAACGAATCGACAATGCAAAGCGTTAGCAACCCAGCTGTGTTTATCGGTGGAGATTTAGCTGGCGTAGCAGAGACTACGGTGGAGTCAGTTAATGACGGAAAGACGGCCGCTTGGTACATGCACTGTTATTTACAGGTTTGTGTGTTTTTTAAATTCTATTTTAATATAAACATGCAAAGAAAAACTTTCATCACTGCGTAAATTTTCATTGTCTTAATATCTTAAGTTATTGATTAAATATATCCAATGTGTTTTGTTCTATTTTGCGTGTACTTGTTCGTAAATATGATAAATTTTCCTCATTTAATTCAGTTTAATCGTTCTTCCAATGTAGATGTGAAATAAGTTTTCAAATTTCGTTTTAACATTGATATTCATAAATTAGAGTCCCTTGTAAATAGTCCCTTGCTGGTGGTAGGATAGCGACCACCGTACACAGGGTGTAAAGTCCGTCTAGAGTTAGGGTACGATATTTGGCCGTTTTGTGGCCTTCTGAATACTCTGACACTAGACCCTCGACCGCTTCTTGTCCTTTTCCCCCATAGCGTAGTGTGAAGAACCAGGCCGGCATGATTGTGTTGATAGATTATATTCAGCGGGGGATAGATTGTCTCTCGCTACTCGACCTCTAATTGGACGGCACTGCACTTACCATCAGGTGCAGTGTGGTCACTATGCCATGCAAGGAGAAAAAATATACCCTTAAAATTCAGGCCAGCAATTAAGGTTTTTGCTGTGGGCATTTACGATTCTATTCAAACCCAGGGCATACCTTTCGACGCGCCTGTCGAGCTACCCAAATTCCACTGCCCAATTGACGATGTGGATCTCTCTGTGGAAGTATGCGGGATAAAGTTTGAGAATCCATTTGGTTTGGCCAGTGCACCCCCCACAACAAGTACTGCGATGATTAGAAGAGCATTCGAGCAGGGATGGGGGTTCGCTGTTACCAAGACTTTCGGTTTGGATAAGGTGAGATTATTTTATACTGACAGCATCCTTCGAGCAACAGGCAAGTGTGTGAAACAAGAGGCAACGGGTTTGATTCCCGGACCAAGGCAAATGTGTCATCCATAAATTTTTGTTTCGGATTTCGGTGTTGTGGGTCCGTAGTCCATCATAGTTCTGGACTCCAACAATACAAGTTTGACCTAGTCTTGGATCAGGATGTTAAGTTTATTATTTATTTATTAAAATAAAGAAAAGTCAATGTGGTTATAGAAATGTGAACAATAAAAACGACAAGTATAAAAATATAAGATATTGTTAGATGTCAAAGTTATGTTTGAATTTTCGATGGATGTAAAATCATAAAGACTTGCTTACAGGAATGCAGTCCTAAAAGTGTTGCATGCCTGGTGGTAGGATATTCGTATCCGGCCGGATAGCGACCACCGTACAGAGGGTGTAAAACCCGCCAAAGTGGCACACGCAAGTGTGTCGTGTTCCAGGATCAGCCAGTGTACATCCGGTTTTTGTCGGAGGTATAGAGTTGGGATGCAATGTTTAGCCGTTTTGCGGCCTTCTGAATACTGTTCTTCACCTTCTTGCCCATGGCGTAGAGTGAAGAAGTAGGCCGGCATGATTGTGTTGAGTAGTGAGGGATAGATTGTCTCTCGATACTCTAATTGGACGGCACTGCACTTACCATCAGGTGCAGTGTGGTCACTTTGCCGTGCCAGGATAAAAAAACAAATTTTTTATAATTAGGTACTTTCCGAGATTACTCTACTCTATTGCCTTAGAAACCGTGTCTCATATTTCATTTCAGGATTTAGTTACCAATGTATCTCCACGTATTGTTCGAGGAGTGACGTCAGGCGAGAACTACGGTCCTGGACAAGGTTCCTTCCTCAACATCGAACTCATTTCGGAGAAGTGTGAGGCTTACTGGTGTCAGAGCATTACTGAACTTAAAAAAGACTTTCCTAACAAAGTGAGTGTCATAAGAACTTCATCGTTTATGTAATTAAGGAATACCATATTTTTTATAGTAGAGCCTAGCAAACGAGTTAGCGGGTCACCTGGTAATAAGAGGTATTGACCGTCAATGAATACAGATGAGAAGAATTGTGGATGCATTTAGAAAGTAGAACTCAGTTTCATGTCTTTTCTTCGTAGCATCAATGAGTTTTTGAGGAAATATCGTAGTGCTGGTGGTAGGATATTCATATCCGCCCGGATAGCGACTACCGTACCCAGGGTGTAGTGAATAGTGTGAACCTGCCATAGTAGCACACGCAAGGGTGTCGCGTTCCGGGGTCAGACAGTGTACATTAGGTTTTTGTCGGGGGTCTAGAGTTGAGGTACGATGTTGGGCCGTGTTGCGGCTTTCTGAGTACTCCGACACTAGACTCTCGACCGCTTCTTTACTTCCTTGCCCTATGGCGCAGTGTGAAGAAGTACAACCGGCCGGCATGATTGTGTTCATTAGCGGTTAGGACTCTAACTGGACGACACTGCGCTTACCATCAGGTGGAGTGTGGTCACTTTGTCGTGCCAGGATAAAAAATGCTGTAGTTCCTTTAGATGCTAAACTATTCAGTCCACATGAGCTCCAAGACCAATTCTTTGGTTGTTTTGGGACCGCAGTCCCTCGTCTCGATACCCACGATACAGGTTTCAGTGTAGGATTAGCAGTATGTATGTGATTGTTGGGTGTATTTATTTGCTTGCAGGTATTAATAGCATCGATAATGTGTTCGTATAACGAGGAGGACTGGACGCAGCTGTCTCGGCGGGCGGCGGAGGCGGGTGCGGACGCACTCGAGTTGAACCTGTCGTGTCCACACGGCATGGGCGAGTCGGGGATGGGCCTGGCTTGTGGACAGGTACTATCACAGCACTAGTAATGTACATACTCGGTTATTGGAACAGCTCTCCAATTCAAATGTAACGGACTTTAATTCAAATGTACTAATAGGCTAGTTGACTGTTTTTGAGAAACTGTTTTATTTTATTCTTCAAGGTCTATATTATCATTAATAAACATAAAACATTAGATTAAAAGATTTAATTAGCATTTTTATAAACCAACTTAATTTTTACCACCAAAACGCTACCAGCTGTCATGGTCTCTCGTGTGACGTGACCATCCGAAAAACTAATAGACGTTTGCCTCAGCTTGCTTTCAATAGATGTTTCATACGGTGACGTCATGCATGACTGATTTGTGTTTCATGTCACGTGACAA
Source organism: Laothoe populi (assembly GCA_905220505.1). Lineage (NCBI taxonomy): Eukaryota > Metazoa > Arthropoda > Insecta > Lepidoptera > Sphingidae > Laothoe > Laothoe populi. The sequence continues at coordinate 16,136,833 of HG992156.1, forward strand.
AATGCTTTTATATATTTGTTTCTTGAAAATATTAAATAATCACATATAAATTAACAGATTGGTTTAATTGTCGATATTTTTAGCTTGAAATCTATTTTAAAAAATTCTATTAGGTTTTCACATACTGTCAACTACCCTATTCAAATGTAACTGACGTAAACGGACTTTAATTCAAATGTACTAATTCTTCTTGAGCTATTACTACTAGTACATGGTAATAGGTATATCCAAGAAGGGTAGGTCGAGACTTAACTATTCTTAATGTTAGTTTAAATGAGAATATATGTAATAAAAATAATTAAAATTACTAGTAACTATCTGGATCGCAGTAGTCGACTCAGGGAGGATGGTAGAATTAGCATCCCGGCCTAGGCCCCTTATTGTAAAGGGCCCTCAAATTTGAGGATTTTTTGAGATTTAGACGCCCACAATACGGATCGTTTTATGCACCTATATGAATTTCGAAACAGACAACGCCAAAGAGTTTTTGTTCTGGTCCCCTGATATCGTCTTTGTCAATACATAGAGAAATTATTATTGCTTATAATGGTTTCCTGGAGTTCCGAGTGCGATCTGCATCGAAATTTATTAAGCAATTCTTACGTGATTGCATCAAAATAACACGCAGTCAAAGACCAGTTACTTGACTATTTATAGGCACCTATAGCTAAGTGTACTTTTATACAAAATTTTCATTACTCGTGTTATTATTTTCCAGGACCCCGTCCTAGTAAAAGGCATATCACAATGGGTGCGTAAAGCAATTAAAATTCCGTTCTTCGTCAAATTGACTCCAAACATCACGGACATCGTTAGCATCGCTGTCGCAGCTTATGAAGGTAGTTCATTTTAAAAATGTTACTCCGGGGATCATAGCCCTTAACACACTCACATAAATACATTCTCGTTTAAAAAATGGTTTTGCTGGTGGTAGGTATTTATATCCGCCTGGATAGAGATCCACCGTACACAGGGTGTAAAACCCGCCATAGTGGGACGCGCAAATGTGTTGCGTTCCAGGGTCAGCCAGTGTACATCCGGTTTTGACGGGAGTCTAGAGTTGGAGTCTACGATGTTAGGCCGTGATGCGGTCTTCTGAGTACTGGACACTAGACCCTCGACCGCTTCTTCACATCCTTGCTCCATGGCGTAGTGTGAAGAAGCTACACAGCAGGCCGGCATAATTGTTTTGAGTAACGGGGGATAGATTATTTCTCGCTACTTGATACTCTAACTGGACGGCACTGCGTTTACCATCAAGTGCAGTGTGGTCACTTGTACTTGCACGTACTAGGAAAAAAAGATCATTTTCTCATTTTTTTTAAATACTTAAATAATCGTAGATCTTAACAAATGGTGTTGTTCTAACATATTCCTTAGATAACTAAAAGTAAAAGGGCTATAGAGCCCTTTTACAGTTTTCTAGATAACACACCGATAGTGGGTGAACTGAACCCTACAAATGCAATAACCCTACGGTCATGATATATTAAAGTATTTAGATTTACCTAATGTATGTAGAACGAAACGGTAGGCAGCGGCTTTGCTGTGCCCTGGCATTGCAGAAGTCTATGGGCGGCGGTGACTACTTACCATCAGGGGGTCCGTCTGCTCGTCTGTCTATCCAGGCAGTTAAAAAAACAATAAAGGATTGTCATTTATTATATTTTTAGGTGGTGCTAGTGGAGTTTCTGCTATCAACACTGTGCAGGGTTTGATGACAGTAAAAGCCGATGCCACCCCTTGGCCTGCTGTGGGTGGGTATTTTGTTTATAATTAACTAGCTGTTGCTCGTGGCGTCGCCCCCGTGACGGCCATTTGCTCCACCGAGTCGTTACGAGACGTACACAGCCTACCTTCCTCAATTCATTAGCTAATAATAATACTAGCCCTGTATTAGACATTGTCCCACTGCTGGGCACGGGCCTCCTCTATTAATGAGAGGGGTTAGGCCTTAGTCCACCACGCTGGCCTAATGCGGGTTGGTAGACTTCACATACCTTCAAAATTCTTATGAGAATTCTCAGATATGCAGGTTTCCTCACGGTGTTTTCCTTCACCGTTAAAGCAAGCGATAATTAACAATTAATACACACATAACATATTGGCTAATAAATTTAAAAAGTACTAAACTGGTAGTTATAGAGTTAATCGCGTTCAAACAAATAAACAAACACTTCAGCTTTATAATATTAGTATACATAAATATACTGATGACCGTGTTTACAATCCGAATAGTTTTTTCTGTCTCTCACATAAACGTTCTACAGAAAATAATATCTAACCCTTAACATTCAGACGTTATCGCAGGTAAAGCCACTCGTTTGCTATATTTTATACACGCAATCCACAGCTTGTAAAGACATTCAAGATTTTAAAGATATTTTTATATTTGACAACAATTGACCTAGGAATGAAATCCACGATATTGTGGCATAGTCGCCCTTGCTGTTTGTTTTTGATTGAGGTATGGTATATTTTCAAGGTTATTTTATGTTTTGACAGCCTCCGTGGCGCAGTAGGCGAGTAGCCGGCTGTGAAACGAGAGGCCGTGGGTTCGATTCCCAGACCCGTACAAATGTTTGTGTGACAGACAGATATTTGTGTCCGGGGTCTGCGTGTTGTGAGAGCATGCGTCTCTCGTAGTCCCTGACACCCACGACACTAGACTCGTATCTTAGTGTGTGACAGTTGGGTGTTATTTATTATTATTGTTATTATATCTTTGCGCAGGTGTTGAAAAACACACAACATACGGCGGTGTGTCGGGCAACGCCACGCGGCCGATGGGGTTGAGAGCTGTCTCAGCTATCGGCAACAAGTTACCCGGCTTCCCGATATTGGGTATTGGAGGCATAGACTCCGCTGAGTCTGCACTACAGTTTATAATGTGCGGAGCGCCTGTTGTACAGGTAAATATAAGTAAAAGTTTTTTAATACATAAAAAGTACACCGACTTCAATAAAAAACAAATTATGCGTCACTATAAAATTTGAGGGTTGCCCTCGATTCTTCTGAGATCCCATCATCAGATCCTAACTTGGTGCCAATGGGACCACCTGGAAAGTATACCCTTTCAAACAAAAAAAGAATTTCTCGAATCGGTCCAGGCGTCTTCGAGTAATCGGGTAACATACATAAAAAAAAAGATTCCGACGAATTGTTAACCTCCTCCTTTTTTGAAGTCTGTTAAAAATACGACCAAACAGTCCTTTTTATCCACTACTCAATAGCAGAAGGCGGCCATGTTCATATTATGACATTTTTATTAACAAAACTTACAATCGCATTTATTCAATATTGAATTATCAACTAACATTATATTTTAGTATCTATTACTAAGTTAATATATACAAACAACTAGTGATAAGTGGTATCCAAATAAAATATCGGTCTTTATGTCACATTGGAGTTATCTTTATTTTTTCCCTCGTACTCCATTAGTCAGTATCTAATTAAATGTATGTGTAATTACTCAAGAGGTAAATCATATTTAAAAAGAATTATAAAAATCAGTCCACATTCGATAGATATTGCGTAGAATTCATAGAAAAATAATTCATATTTAGAACATCATTTTGGACTTAATTTAAATTGCCTCTTACAGATATGTAGTGCCGTTCAGAATCAAGACTTTACTGTGGTAGATGACTACATTACCGGACTAAAGGCGCTTTTGTATTTGCGTTCTAAAGGCCTAGAGAATTGGATGGGCCAATCCCCTCCAACATTCAAGCACCAAAAAGGAAAACCGGTGCAAACTCTATACGATTCAGATGGAAAGGTAATTTTATTGTTATAGTTAGTGGTGTTCTAATAACGTGACAGATTTTATTTTTGGTAAGAAGATGAATGTATTTTTGTTTTTGGCCTAAGCCCAGCGTACTGGGTTTGAAAATATAGATACTTTTGTGTCTTTATCAGGTTTCTTAGTCTCTGTTCTCGAGGTAGATCTACTGATATTATTTAAATCTGTGTATAATAAAATAAAAATATTGAATTCTATTTTCAAATATTTTTGTCTCCGAAGACACTATATTTTTATAAGTTTTCGTAGAAGCATAAACTCCGAGTAATTTTTAAATAATCAATTTATTTTAAAATAATAATGGGATAAATATTATAAAATTTTTATAAATATATTGTTTTTAAATTTTCAGGTGCTAGCTCATTTTGGTCCTTACAACCAGAAACGCGAAGAATTACTCCACGAGAACAGGCTAAAATCAGACTTATTAGCAGACAATACGGTTGAAAGTTATTTGCTAAACGGAAAGATTAATAGTTACTCGGGAATACCACGAATCCAAGATGTTTTAGGAGAAGCTTTGTCACGAGTTGGGACGTACAAGCATTTGGACAACACTAAGCAAGTGGTAGCTCTTATTGATGATGTAAGTTTAAATTCATAAATCTAATATTTATTGAATCCGTAAAATGTTATACAATATTAGATTCAGTAAATTTTCTACTCGACCACCAGTTTGGAATGCAGTTAAAATACCATGTAAGGTAACAATGCAGCGGCTCCACTTAAGGCCATGTTTCAAACGCAGTCAATTTCCGACCATTGTTTAAACCTTATTTTGATATTAACCTATCGGCTTACCGACTGCCTCGGTGTCGCAGTTGTAATTGCGCATGCGTTACGACTGCTGTGCTGAGGTCTCGGGTTCGATCCCCGGGTCGGGTAAAGTGGGTTTTTCTATCTAGAAATTATCAGTATTGGCCTGGAGTCTGGAATTTGTGCCCGGTATGGCGATAGGCTCGCCTCCAATCACATTATGGGACCCTAATAAATTCGGCGAAAAGAATTATAGGCGTGAATGTATGTATGTTTGATATTAACCATGTTTAGATAATTTTGAATTTCACATCTCAGTCTAGTGCAATTAGGTTTATACCTCGAAACCCAGCTTTAATGAATGAGTTTGGATGTTTCTGGATTTTTTTTTACTAAAAAGGAAGTTTACGTTTATGTCATCTATGTTATAAGTTTTACTTTAGTTTTTCTAATCAAAGTGCGATTTTCCATCTCATATGTATACTTTTCAGGACATGTGTATCAATTGTGGTAAATGTTACATGGCATGCGCGGATTCTGGATATCAAGCTATTGAGTGAGTAAACAAAAAATATATTACAGTAATTTTTTTTCTTAGCATGCAAGTATATTGGTAACGACCAATATATTTGCATGTGAGGATACTCAGCATTTGCTTAGGCGTGGGACAAACGTAAGAAAAATCGATAGTGTGTGTTTAAAACCTTTCCCTTTCTTCATTCATTAATAACCTGCGAAGGTTCAGAAAAAATCTGGTTAAAATGCTTCCAGAATCCGTTGATTTTCGATCTATCGCGTGTTCATTTTGAATTTTACTAAATTACCAATTCGTTTAGTTTCTTATCTTTATATATATAATTCAACTGTACGTGTGTGTCACTGAACTCCTAAACGGCGGGACCGATTTAAATGTATTTTTTTTGTATGTATTCACAAATCAGCCCAGCAGATGGCGCTGCTTTTACGGGCAGGACGACGTCTGCACGGTCCGCCAGTATATATATAAAAATCAATCGCCGTTCGTTAGTCTCACTAAAACTCAAACGGCTTGACCTATTTGGATAACAGATATTTCATTTATAACACCGTACCCTTTGTAGGTTTCATGAGAACACGCATCTGCCACGCGTGACTGATGACTGCACTGGGTGTACATTGTGCTTGTCTGTCTGTCCAATTATCGACTGTATATCGTAAGTATATCTATAGAGGTCTAATCTTATCTCAACAATACTATTAGTCAACTGTTAAACTCATATAAGTTTTTAAAACTGTCTCGGTGGCGCAGTTGTAATTGCGCATGCGTTACGACTGCTGTCCTGAGGTCTCGGGTTCGATCCCGGGTCGGGTAATGTGATATTGGGTTTTCCTTTTTAGTAAATACTCAGTATCAGCCCGGAGTCTGGAATTATGCCCAGTATGGCGATATGCTCGCCCCCTATCACATTATGGGACCGTAATAATGAATTCGGCAAAAAGTGGGTGTATTCGTTACACTTCTACCTACACCTTCGAGAATTACAGGCGTATGTTTATGTATATGTATCTTCTAGACTTGAAAAACCCACCCACAAAAGAAAACCCATAGAAGCGTAGCAAATGGCTGCTGTAACGACCATAAATGAGACTAAATAATATTTCTGATGAATACCCATACTGAATAAGAATTATAGGCCTCATTGGTTTTAGTGCCTCGATAGGTAGACGAGCAGACGGGCCACCTGATGGTAAGTAGTCACCGCCGCCCATAGACTTCTGCAATGCCAGGGGGCACAGCAAAGCCGCTGCCTACCTACCAAATTCCTGGGGCATTTAAAATATGTTTGAGCATTCGATTCAAAAAATCATATTTAAGTTACCTACCGGTATAGTAATTTGTGCCCAATGTGGCGATAACTCACCACCAATCACATCATGGGACAGAATATACTTAGTAAGCCGTGAGGGTATTTTACACCTCTGCCTACCTCTGGATATACGTATGAAGGGTGTAAGTTCATATTGTATAAGTGTTAATCTTATAAAAGGAATTCTTCCTGACCTAAACACTTAAATTTGTTTTTATTTCTAGGATGGTCCCCAAGAAAATTCCTCATGTCGTCAAAAGAGGTTTGCATTACGGAGTTCACGCTGTATCGCCTTTAGATAATGTATGCCAATAACGAATAACACAATTTGTAAAAAAATATATTATTATTATGTATATTATACAAAAATATATTATTTTTCAGTCATAATTTTGTTGTATAATTCTTCTGCTCTCTTCATTGCCTCTTTCCAGGAAAATACCCAAGAATTATGCGGATTAACTTGTAATGTTAACGCTGATAAGGGCTTGGGACAATTATAATGCATCTTATTTACTACATTAATTTTTGTATCATCATATCTATCATGAAGCCTCTTGCAAACAAAACACTCAAACATTCTAACAGTTTTTATACCATCTAACTGATAAGGCCGCAATTTGTACTCGTTAATCAGCCTCTCGTTCGAAATAAGTTTTTTTATTTTATGCTCCAAATACTCTTCATATAACTTATCATCTTTCAACAACTCTCGCAAATGCTCTGCCAGTAGTTTGGGTGTGGGAAAATCCTGTAAAAGTATTGCTGATTTCTCATTAGGAAACCAATCTCTTATTGATGGTGATCCAAAATAAATAGGCACAGTACCAACTTTGATGGCCCGCCAAAATTTCTCTGTAACATAATCGTCACACACACCATTTTCCATAGCCACTACGAATTTATACCTCGCAATGAACTTTAAAAATTCATCTTCATTTAAATTGTTTAAATAGTCTTCAGTGAATTTCTTTGGCAAATTTTTGTTTTTGAGACAAGTGCCGTATGAATCTACTTTTATAAACTTCATCAACTCTTGTACATATGCATCTCTTTCAGTTGATGTTTCACAGTCACTTTGGAGATATATAACTGGAGCTATATCATCCAATAGTTTGTTCTTCTCAGCTGTTTCTATAAAATATTTGTTACTTGTTATATCTTGGAATGCATTTAAGTATTGTAGTGGGAAAGGCACGTCACTATGTCTGCTGTATGTTGCAGAGAAATTAAACAGTTTCAATAGGTCTTCACTCATCAACTCCTCAAGATTTCTCGGTGACTCTTCATGATATAGTCCCCAGACAATTTCTTTAGGTTTTCGTGGTAATGGAAGATTGTCTAACTTAATACTGCTACCATAGAATAAATAAGCATCTATGTCATACACTTTGGTTAAATTTTGGTCACTGTATATGTCACATTTTATATTACCTGGGCAATGTCTGGTCTCTGACGTTCCAGGGAAACTCATAGTCCACCAAATTATCACAGGATTTTGGGGTGTAATTTTCACATCACTGCTACCATTGTAAGACCAACATATGACCAAAAAGAACAGAAGCAAACAGACCCATATGTAATATTGTATGGTGACACGACATACTCTCTTCATTGCTCTTATTAATAATTTAGCTGTATAAAACATGGTGTTCAACACATAACTTCTGTATTTATCATGAGTGACACATTATATAATTTTTTCCACAAATGTAACAGGAAAAGCATTTAGTTAAACAAACTTCCTGTTATGTTGACATGATAACACTATTCATATTTATAGCTATTTTGACTGTACGAATCAAAAAGTCCATCCTCTTTCCTTATGCATATAATACAAGTCCATACAAAACGCTATTGTTAGGTCTAAATAAAATAGTCCGTATATAGCTCCTTGCATTTTACCCAACACAAGGAGTTCAAACAGAGCAAATAGTGTAAAATTGAGTTCAATCAGTACGTAATAAAGCTCAGCCTCATACATAACTTGGTCAACAACGTACAACACCATAAACAAAGTGGACAGCATGAGAGTTGGTGCAGCGACGAGACACCCCACTGTGGTCAAGGGTTCCACAATGTGAGGCACTATATTCAGCAGTAATGCCACTACCTAAAAGGAACATACTTGCTATATTTTACACTGTTATCATTCCAGCAATAAATAGGGTATTGTTTTAATTACATAGTAATTAATAGTGAAATATAAAGCATTTTAGTTGGTTATATTTTTTTGTATATTTTGTCAGGGGTTTAGAGTTAGGGTAAGATAATAGATGATGATAAGAGATGTTGAGCCATTTCGGCACCTTCTCTCTCTAAGTACTCGACACTTGAACCTTGACTGCTTCTACACCTTCTGCCTATGGTGTAGCGTGAAGAAGCAGGCCAGCATAATTGTGTTGAGTAGCAGGGGATAGACTGACTCATGCTACTTGATAGTCTAAATGGATGGCACTGTGCTTACCATCAGGTGCAGTGTGGTCAGTTTGCTGTGCCAGGATTTAAAATGTACTTCAGGTGTATCTTATGAATGGCTTTTAATACTTTGTATTTATTTTAAATAAAATAAATTCTCCAAAACATCTACTGAATAATACAATCAATTGCAATTTATTATTTTATTGAATCAAGGATCTTTAATCAAAGAACATCCTCTCTCTTTAATAACGTAATACGCGTCTACACACAGCGCCAGTAAAAGGTGGCAGTAGAAAACTCCGTACAGTGTCTCAGATGAGTGTGTCTTTAGAAAAGCCCCGATTAGGGCCAGGGCATTTAGTAATATCTGGATGCCTAAATACAACTGTTCCGCTAGATCGTGTACTTGGTCCACTAGGTACAGGATGAGGAACATTAGCGACATTATTAGAGTCGGCGCAACAGCCAGGCAGTGCATCGTGTCGGCCTCCGTTAGAATAAATGGGAGTATCATGAGTAGCATAGACATAACCTAAAAGTAACAATTCCATGACAACATCTCGTCTTACCTATAGTATTAGAGGACATTTTAATAAAATCTGCTTCAGTGACAAACTTCAGTAGATATTACTATTTTTACAACACATTTCCAAAATCTTAATTGTTAATAAGAAATCATAATTCATTTAATCCGTTAAGAATTTACTTGGTATAACATATTGAATTTAATTGAATTCTTGGTGCAATCTTAGAAAATCTTTTGGTGAATATAAAACAAAAATTTGGTGTAAAATTTAAAAATGTGAGAAACTAAAACAAAATGAAAATAAACAGCAATCCCAGACTATGTAAAACTAAAGTGAGTCACTGCCCAATTCATATCGATATTGAAGATTTACGATTGTTATATCGACTACATAATTGAATCGATGAATACTTAAAATGCAGATGTCTATGCAAATAAATTAACAAATCATTTCATAAAAATACATTAAAAGACTATTTAATATTTGTCATCAATATATTTTTCGTTTTAAGAGGTATCATATTCCTCCATATTATCTACTTTCACTTGAATACAAACATAATTACGTATTGATATAAGATTATGCACAACTAAATGTACAGCCTCTTTCATTGGCGATTAAAAATAAATCTAAAGATAAAGCAGTTAGCAGAGCGAAATAACATACACCATAAATTAACCATAACCAGACTCGAGCAAGGTTTAAAATGAAACATTGAATAAATGCACCAAATGTAAATAGTATTTGAAAGAAGAGATACATTTTTTCCATAAATAAAGGTACTTTTCTTCGTAAATAAAGTATTATAAATAGAAAGGATATTATTAAGGTGGGACCAGTCGATATACAGTACATATGCCCTTGAGGTTTTGGTATTAATGCTGGTAAAATAGTAATAAGAAGTGATATTCCCTACAAAGAATAAATTATCAGTAAAACTTCTTACCAAATAAAAAATAACTGAATATAAAATATATATAACTTACAAATTCAACCAACTTCATAAGAAAAATATTATATTTAATTAGTTCATTCCATTTTTTATCAACTGGGACGGAATCTGGAAAATGTAAAAAATTATATAGTAAAATAAAAAAACAAATATTTTCTAAAACGTTAACCTAAGGCATGGCCTAGGTAGATAATGTAAACATACTGACTATTTACACAAGTCGTGCCTAAAGTTAAAGATAAAATTTAATCAATTTTATGTTTTATGTTCTACGAAAACGTTGTACATTGGATTATTGCGAAGAATGATTGGTAACATTTCCTGTTGATTCTCATAAGAAATAATGAATAATTTGTCTATAATAATAAAATTGAGTTCATCTATATACTATGCTATAAAAATGCAATTTACCATTTATTATCATATCAGACATGGTTAGATTTATTCTTGTAAATCTATCAAAAAGAAAGTGAAGTTGTTATTTTAATTATTGCCTTTTCTAATATAAAATAACTATGGGTGCAATATTTACAGCAAATATGATTAAAAAATTGATTAATTAGGTATGACACATGAAGTAAATGACTTATCTAACAAAGAGATTATTATGTATGGTAAAAAGTATTTAGTTAAAAAAAAATATGATTTAATATAATATAACGGTTTTACATAATAATAAAACCGATATTATGTGCCGAGAGGGAAAACATACAGCATTTATTAGAAGAAGACGTGTATACTTTAGCCGTGTTTACAGTGGATATCCGGTCAATTGAGTGTAAATCTAAAAACATAGATGGCGCCACCAGCAAGGACGGCACCCGTGGAAGGAGTCGTCGCCATTTTTTGGTTCATAGTCTTCACCAGGAAGAACTTCCTGCAATGCTGTATGTTTTCCCTCTTGGCACATAATATCGGTTTTATTATTATGTAAAACCGTTATATTAATGTGCCTCCGGAAAACATACAGCATTTATTAGAAGACGTGTTTGTTATCTGCTGGTGAACAATATATGCACAACGCTATGATGATTATTAGAAAGAAATATTCCAGAAAAAAAGGAATCACATAATCCAAGTTATTTATTTGATTAAAAATACATAACAATAATATTCTAGTTTAGATAAATAAAGTATAGTATAGTTTATCACAAACCATAAAGTAATCAGTCAAGTAAATTTTAAGCCATGTATTTTGGTCTTAATGATTAATTATCTATATAGTAATTTCATAACAATTAAGTTAATTAGGTTGGAGTAAACGTTTTAAATAATAAACTATGACCATCTTTAGGAAGCTCTATTTCGCGACAATAATGATTAAAGAATGTGGTAGAGGATTTTCAATTACCACGTGATAATATATCGTCAATAGGTACATTATCTAACCACCCTAAAGATGCTACTGCTGATCTGCAGCTTCCTGGCGGTGCATGAATGCCACTATCTCTAAGAACTGTGCGAACCCAGTTCCCAATTACAGTACGTGAGGCTGCTTTGACTTTACTAGTAACTGTATTAAAACGTTGGTTTATGCTCTCTGCCTCTGTCTCTGCTCTTCTCGGTAAACTCTTTTCTATTAATGATCTAACTAGAGTTACCGGACAGATGTTCTTGTCGGAATGTTTAGAAATTTTCCACGCGGATTGACGATGTGAATGGGTATCTGTCTTAGATCCAAAGGCTGGCATGAAGTATATATCTTCTCCATTATCAAAGAAATTGTTATCCGATATATTGAGTAATGTAAGGTCATGGACTCTACGACCCGAGGCAAGTAACAACACCGTGGCTGTTCTTCGAGCTATTTCAAAGAGTGTATCTATTGGGCGATTAGATGAAAGCCAATCTAAAACAATTCTTGGGTCCCATGTAAAAGGCAGTTTAAGTATTTTTGGTCAGGGCATGTTTTATAATAAAACTTGAAAAAGTATGTGGCTCTGTATGAGGGCCACAGAAAGTTGAAACTGCTGATTTATGAACAAGAATTGTGCTATATGACAAATTTTCTTCCAAGAAAAGATACATTAAAAATCTAGCAACGTCAGCAGGTTGAGGATATTTGGGATTGACTTTGAATTTGTTACACCAAGTCATCCATCTCCTAAGAGCTGGTAAATATGTTGTCAATGTGGATTGTCTCTAACTATTTTTTAATAGATCTTTTTCTTGTTCAGACCAGTCCTTTATTTGGGCACCCCACCCCCAATTTTCCAAACTTTCAGGGTTAATGTCTGTACTTGTGGAGGAGTTCGTGCCGTTGTTACATCTATTAAGGTCTCTGAAAGGTTCTTCAGTTCGTGTGGCTGATCCAGTGCTCTCGCCTTCAAATCTTGAAACCAGAACGCTCGAGGCCACTCGGGTGCTACTATTAGATAAGTTCCCGTCGCACTGTTTAAATGTCTCAGTACTCTGGGCAGGAGACTGGGAGGAGGAAACACCCACGCAAGCTTGTATGTCCAAGGTCTGCTGAAGGCGTCTGTATAGATTGCTGATCGATCTCTGGAGTCTATTGAAACGTAGTTTCTTACTACAGCAGTTTCTTGACTTGCAAATAGATCTACTTCTGGTTGACCCCATTTCTGAAAGACTTCCGCAGTCGTTGGGGGTAGCAAATGCCATTCCGCGGGTTGTTTCCCTCGCGATAATCTGTCTGCTACTGTATTGTATCTCCCTGGGAGAAAATGTGCCGATATGGTGATGTTGAATTTGTCTGTTAGGTGTGATAGCTTGAAGGTTAGGTCGAGTAGCGCTAATGACCTTGTCCCTCCCTCCTTTCGAATATATGCGATCAGAGTTCGATTGTCTGATTGTATTAGCACATGTGAATTCTCTAAAGCTTTTGCCTTCCTTGCGATTGCCGCTATCACGGCATAGAGTTCTTTTTTGTTGCTGTGCCACCTTTTTTGATGAACCAACCAAACACCCGACATTAATGTTCCATCTAGCTGGGCACCCCAACCCAAATCCGAAGCGTCCGTCGCTAGGAAATGGGTGGCAGGTTTTTTGTGTATTACTGATGAGCCATTGGTAGCTCCGCGCCACCATCTCATCTCCCGAGACACAACTCTTGGCACCGTTTGTTTTTGGTGGGGTCGTGTTTGTCGAAACGTCGCAAAAAGATTTGAAGGTTGCGACTGTGTAGTTGGCCATGGGGTACGACAAAGCTTGCAAAATTTAGCCGACCCAAAATACTTTGCAGTTGGCAAAGACTTATTTGATTTTTCACCAAGTAACGATTTAAAATGTCGTTTAGGTTCTGTATTTTCTTTTTGGGCAACGACATTGTATTTTTCACAGTTTGCCAACGAATACCAAGGTATTCCAAATCTCGAGTTGGTACCAAAATAGACTTTTGGTAATTGACTTTCCAGCCCAGGTACTCCAAGTGCCTCACGGCTTCCGCAGCCTGAAGACATAACTTGGAATGGTCTTGGTTGACCAAAAGGTAATCGTCTAGGTAAACTAGTACACGATATCCCTTTGCACGGAGGGTCTCCGCGACCCAACATGTTATTGAGTCTCCTCAACAGGTGCGGCGCTGAGGCCAGGCCGAAAGGTAGGCAAGTCATTTCGAATAATTGATTCCGGTAACTGACTCTCAGGAACGGTCGGTGCGATTTTGATTTTGGTACGTGGAAATAAGCTTGAGATATATCTAGTTTTATCATCCAGTCTCCCGGTTGAAGGAAATTTGGTACTGAAGTATGAGAAACACCCAATCGCGCGCGGACGCTTCGTATCGGTAGACGTGTGTATTGTGCTATTCGTAAACCGGTTCTAAGCCACCGCTTGTTCGATCGAGTAGTTTGTACCTATACTTGGCTATTGTACGATGTTGTCTACTAATCCGTGTTATGATTAGCGAAGAATCATTAATACAAAATGAGGCGAACGGAACAAATGTGAATTCTATGGAAAATAGTGAGGTGACAAGGAGATGTGGTACACCATTTCAATATAGTACAGGAGTAGATGACGAGATGGACGAGATGGACGAAGAAAATATTAGAAGGACACCTAATAAGAGGGGCAGAGTATTAGACGAAAATGAAATTTGGACTACTGTGGAGAGACGAGGGAAGCGATTTGCGCGATCTCAGGAGACTGGAACCAGAGTTTCCGAAGATAAAATCGAAATATGTATAACATCACAGGAAGAATTACCAAAACAGTTCGGACTGGCCAAATTGTTAAAATCTCAAAATATACAAAATATTATACGAGTGAAGTACATAAATGCTTATAAAGTTCTTATTCAGTTCAGTGACGAAGAAAGTGTCGAGACATTACTTAATTGTGAAGTATTCAAAAAGAAAGGATTTAAATGTTATAAAACTTATGAAATGGACCATGCATTTGGTGTTATTAAAAATATTGAAACAGAGTTGTCAGAGGAAGAAATAATGGAAGGTTTAAATAGCAACACTGTTATCATAGGGGTAAAGCGGTTAAAAAGGAAATGCAGCGAAGATGGCGAGTGGAAGATCAGTGAAACGGTCAGAATATGTTTTAAATCTTCATCATTGCCTTCCTATGTGTATATATATGACACCAGAATAAGTGTAAGCCCATATGTCTACCCCGTAACACAGTGTTCACGCTGTTGGAGATTTGGTCACAATCAAAAAATCTGCCCCTCAACGAAAATTGTGTGCCCAAAATGTAGCCGTGGTCATCAGAACTGTGATACATCTGATTTTAAATGTAATAATTGTGGAGGTAGGCATATGACCTTGGCTAGGATTTGTCCTGTATATCTAAAAGAAAGAAAGATAAGAGACCTCATGGCTGAATATAATTGTTCATACAAAAAAGGATTGCTTCTCTATGTCCCGCCTTCACCTTTTAACCAACAAGAAAACCAAACAGAAATACATCAAGAACATGAAAGATGTGAAGAGCCTGCTGTTCAAAATCCTCTTGAAGAAATATCTCATAGTAATACCAACTGTAACACCACATATGCGAATGTTACCAAGAAATCAGGGAAGAAAAGTAAAACTCAATCTAATAGTAGGAAAAGTCAGGAGAATGATAATGACATGGTTATATCTTGGTGGGAAGAGGATGGAGACAGTGAAAAAGATTGTGAAAATACGACAAATTTAGGACAAGAAAAGGATAGTGATGGTCAAAATTTTTGGAAGAGGTTAATTATTAAACTAAAAGAGAAAATTATTGAAAAGGATAAAACATGGGAAGAAAAGATTAAGGGGTGTGCAGATATCTTGATCAGCGAGTTTTTATCAATAATTATGTTGTGTGTGTCTACGTTTCCTAGTAAGATTCAAAAATGGATTCAAACCCTAATAAACAATTAATCAATATAGTGCAATGGAATGCTCATAGTCTAAAACCAAAACGCAATGAATTCGAATTACTTTTAACTCAGGAAAAAATACATATTGCTATTGTAAGCGAGACGTGGTTAGATAGAAATGATTCTTTTAAAATAAGTGGTTACAACATCTATAGAAACGATCGGCTTGATGGATACGGTGGGGTGGCTATCCTAACCCATTGGACAATAAAATCTATTCAATGTAACATAGATATTTTGAATCCTCATATCCAATTAGTTCACTTAAAGCTACTTAATTGTGAAAGCCTTCAAAACGTTATCGCCGTGTATAGCCCACCAGCTATACAAACCAGAAAAGAAAATTGGGATAGACTGTTCTCTATAGTTGATCAAAAAACATTAATTACAGGGGACTTTAATGGACACCACCCAAACTGGTCGACAAAATCAGATCCAAGAGGTGCTCAAATAATGGATTCAATATTACATCATAATTTTTACCTTCTAAATGATAGCTCACACACAAGAATTAAGTATGTTAACAACTTACTACAACAAACCTCCCCTGATTTATCCTTGATATCAAACGATTCCGCCTTGAAATTTACTTGGCAAGTTTTAAATGAAAACCTCGGCAGTGATCATATGATAATCAAAATGAAGGCAGAATCTATATCTAGAGCTCCGGTTACGATCAAAAGAAATTTTAAAAAGGCTGATTGGTTGTGCTACAAAGAAAAAGTGGAAGCAGAACTTTCATATACGGTATTACCAGCAAGCCATCAATTAGCATATGATACGTTTGTGAACATTATTAATGAAACAGCCGATAGCACTATTCCACTTTCCAGATCATCAGATAATCCTCTACGTCAAGCAAAATTTACACCCAAGCCCTACTGGGATCAACAATTATCAAAAATAATAGCAGAGAGGCGACTAGCTTTGTCGAAATTCAGAAGAAACCCTAATCCTGATAACCTGGAGAACTTACAGAATAAAACAAGTTCTGCTCAAAGATTTATAAGAATCGCGAAAGCAAAATCGTGGCAATCCTTTTGTGACAGCATCGACAGTGCTACCTCATCTGCCGAAATGTGGAATAAAATGAGGTGGCTCAAGGGATATAGATCTTCTAAAAAAAACACAGATCCTGAACAAGCAGAAGCACTTTTATGCAGTATAGCTCCGGACTATGTCTCACCCCCCACACCAATATTTTCCTCTATTAATTCCCAATTGTGTGACCCAATCTCGATACAAGAAATGATAAATTCGGAAAAAAAAACAGACACTGCTCCGGGTGCAGATGGTGTGTCCTATTCTATGATAAACCACTTACCAAGGATAGGAAAATTATTACTAGTATCATTATTTAATAGATTTCTGGCAACAGGTTTTGTTCCGAGACAATGGAGAGTTATAAGGATAATTCCAGTACCGAAATTGGGTCAGGATAACAATTGCACTCCAGGAATAAGACCTATCTCCTTAATATCTTGCATTTGTAAGTTGTTTCACAAAATAATAACCCACAGACTGGAATGGTTTGTGGAAAGACATAAGGTTCTTTCCGAACAGACGACTGGGTTTAGGAGATCACAATCATGTATGGATAATTTAATAAGATTAGTTACACAAATTCAGATTGGCTTTACCAGAGGATATTCCACTGTTGGATGTTTTGTGGATATAGATAGTGCCTACAATAATATTAATATAATTAGTTTGCTCGAAATTCTTGACAGTCTTAGTGTGGGTGCAACTTTATGCAAATATTTATGGGAATTTCTGCATGAGAGATATCTTTCTATTAATACTTACGAAAATAACTATTTAAGTCGTACTACAGGAATAGGAATCGCCCAGGGCGATCCCCTATCTCCAATATTGTTTAATTTAGCCACTGTTAAAATTTCTAAAAATATAGTCAATGTATACATCTCGCAATATGCCGATGATTTTATATTATATAGTTGCAAAAATAATATTAACGACGCTGCAAATTACATCAAAGTTGCAATTAATTGCTTTGAAGGGTTAATCCAGGAACTAGGTTTGACTATTTCAATTACAAAAACTAAAGCATGCATTTTTAGCAGAGGTAGAAAATCTCATAATATTAAGCTGAAATTAAGTAATCATCAAATTCAGCAATCGAAATGTGTAAAATACTTAGGCATCTGGCTAGACCAGTCTCTTAAATGGAAAAAACATATTGAGTATATACGAGACAATACTGTTAAATATATAAATATACTTAAAGTTTTGGCTGGAGCAAAGTGGGGTATCCACCAAATGCACCTGAGACGGTTATATATTTCGATTATCCGTGGTCGATTTGATTATTGTTCTTTCCTGTATGGGAATAGTGCTATGTCTCACTTGCAAAAGCTTGATAGAGTCCAGAATCATGCCATAAGGATCATTGGCGGTTTTATTAGATCAACTCCAACGCATGTAATGGAATCTGAAATGAGCCTTCCACCGTTAGAGCTACGCAGATACTTCTTAGCTGGAAAATTTTATTTAAAAGCGAGATCCCTCAGAAATAATCTTTCTATTACCACTATAAAGGAGCTATTTGAATTGTGCAACAGTAGTTACTGGTCAAATAAGCGACTCCCCCTAATATTAGAAGTTCATCGCGAATATAAGGATGACAAAATTTTCACTAGCAGTCCTTTGGATATGTTTAGTTTAGGAATCTGGGTTACAAAGTTTAATGCATCTGAACATATTAATTACAACATAGAAGGAATAAATTCAGGGAAAAGACATGTAAATAAAATTGATTTAAGGAAATTGTGTAACACGATGCTTGATTCTAAATATGGCACATTTTATAAAATTTTTACGGATGGGTCCAAAGAAGCAAATAAAAATGGGGCAGCGTTTTTTGATTCTGAATTAAATACCTGCACAAAATTTAAGATTGAAGACAACACCTCGATAATGCACTGTGAGCTCATAGCGATCAGTGAAGCTTTGTCATACATTGAAAGCATACAATATAATAATTTTGTTATATTATCTGATTCTAAAAGTGCTCTTCAACATCTGGCTCGGATAACCTCGAGCTTTCGAGGATACCCGATAGCCTACAAAATTCTGGACTCCATCTGGAAGTTGCAAGCATCTAACAAACAAGTCGTGCTTCAATGGGTCCCTTCTCATGTTGGTATCATGGGTAATGAGGAGGCAGACAAGGCTGCGCGTCAATCTACGAGTGAAGGAATTCTACTTTCCTGTTGTTCTTTATATAATGACATTTTGGCGGTGCATAGAACTAAATGTAAACAAAAATGGAAGGAATATTTTGATGAACGTTCTCGATTTAAAGGTATATGGTACAAAACAATTCAATGCCAACCTCCACATTACCCATGGTTCGAAGAGAAGGATTTGAGCCGCAAAGATGTTGTTACATTATTGAGACTTCGTTCTGGACACATACCGTCTAATAAATTTAGGCATTTAATGGGCTTTTCTGATACACCTAACTGTGAGATTTGTGGCGTTGTTGAAGATGTTCAACACATTTTGGTGGAATGTGTTCGGAACCAGTCCAAACGCAACGATATGCTACTTACTCTTAATATTGGAATTGTTAACAGCATTTTGGCTTCTCCTTTATCAGAAGACGCCAAGATGCTGTCTACATTATATCTATTTTGTTTTGGAAGTACCTAGTTACTGAGTGTTTATAACTAGCCTTAATCTTAACGGAAGTGACATTGTCATATGTGACAAAACTTCCTTAAAACAAAAAAAAAAAAAAAAAAAAAAAAAAAAAGTATGAGAAACCAGGTGAAAATGTTTCGTTTTTATAAACTTGTTTAAATCCCGAAGGTCGAAAATCGGACGTAAAGAGCCGTCGCTTTTCTTCCGTAGAAAAAGCTTGGATATAAAACTGGGTGTTTTCCTGAATACTTGTTGGAGTATATTTTGATTTTGAAGGTCTTGAATCATTTGAGAAATTGCCGGCGACTGTTTGGTTGCATATTGTCTCATGATCCTTCTTGTTGGCATTATCAAAGAGGGTTTCTTGCATAAGGGTATTCGGAATCCAAAGATTGCTGATATTATGAATCTGTTTGCACCATTTGATTTCCAACGGTCTTTGAAAGTCTTTAAACAACCCCCTTTGAATTGAGTCGGATAGTCACTTTTTTCCTTCTTTATTTCGAAATGAATTTTTTATTTGTTTATAGGCATCACTCTTACCCTTGTAGGAACGTTTTATTTGTTGTTTTTTAAATGAGTCATGAATATTATTTTTTTGTTGTATATGAGATCTAAATTTGGATGTTGACGGAATTTGTTCGTTAAATTTTCGCTTAGAGGGTAATTGTTCTCTATTTTTTGGTGGTTTTGGAGGTGATAACCACAAATGGGGTCCCCCTAAAGATTGTATAAGCGAAGTCAGTTTTATTTTGTCAAATAAAAACTCTACGCTAGGGGGTATATTGTTAAGAGCAGCTTGAACACTTTTATCAGGAATTTCAGCTATTAATCTCTTACGCCGAGTTTCAATGCATTCGGCACGCTTGCCACAAACAATTTGCAAAGATTGTTCGGACAATTTGTAAGACTGAGACGAATTACCGAAAGTCTCTGTAATTTTATTAAAGAGGGTATCTGAACATAACTCGTTCGGGTTTTTGTGGGCCCAATCAAGGATACCTTGTAAACCGGACTGCAACAATTCCCTTTGGTATAATAATGCATTGGTAATTGCGGCAATAGTTTCCTCGGTAGAGGCCAGAAAATCTTTACCCCTACTTAAACAACACATTTCATCATTAACTTTTAAATTACAAAAACCCGGAAACGCAAGCAAATCTGCCATAGATTTTTTATATCGTATATGTCGCCATGTGGGCGAGTTAAAATGTTGTAGGTCTATTAATTGTAACAACCGTTTTTCATCAGCTGATTTGAGTACCATTTTCTCATCAAAATTGGTCCGACAAAGCCCTAAATCTAACGATTTTGACGAACTTGCCGACGGATTGGTTAAAAATTCACGATCGGCATTATGTGTATGTTCAATTGTGTCGGTATTCCCCACATTTACACTTGGGGTACAGTGCTGATGTAATATAAAATTAGTAAGAAAACTGACCTGGTTACATAACGCATCGATCCGAGGATCGACCGTTACCTGTGAGTCGCGCTTTCGTTTCTTGCGCGATGGGTCCTCTTGTTCGCTGTCTGATGAGCTGCTACTACTGGTAGTTCCCTCCTTGTCCTGCACCGGATCCGCCTCAGAAGTTGGTGAATTTAACAAGTGATGCGCCACATTGGCTTCATCAACACCGTTTGCGGATACCGTATTCATTGCGAACTCAAAGAAAATTGTTACAATAACGAAAAGTACTGAATTTAAAATAAATTACACTATAATAAAACAAATTGAGTAACACTGAGTTTCGACCGAACTTGGCAAAAGTACACAACGCTATGAACCAAAAAATGGCGACGACTCCTTCCACGGGTGCCGTCCTTGCTGGTGGCGCCATCTATGTTTTTAGATTTACACTCAATTGACCGGATATCCACTGTAAACACGGCTAAAGTATACACGTCTTCTTCTAATAAATGCTGTATGTTTTCCGGAGGCACATTAATATTAGTTGACAATCATGTAGTTTTTATTCAATGAGGAAAAAGATAGGTATAGGGTAAGTTAGTAATTACGTATAGCTTATTTAAAATACTAAATGAAATAGCTATTCAATATTAGTTGATTAATATCGCTACAGAGTGTCCAACTTATTATTTCGTACTATTATTTCGTTGCAAGTTACCGCACCTCACTAGTAGTAACTGTCAAAAATCACTAAATCCATGGTGGAGACGGTTTTTCCTTTTTTTAATTTATTGAAGACTTGTATATTTAATATGTTTTAGCTAGATATTGCATATCTTATTATCAATTATGGAAGAAGAAGATCCTGTCGTACAAGAGGTAAATTTTATATTCATTGACTTACAACGTGGTATAAAAAAGGTTATGTTATTGTGCAAAAAAACCTAATTAAAAGATTATATCCTGTATTTATGCTTACAGATACCTGTGTTCCTATCGCAGGCGCTAACGGAGAACCTATATGTGTACCAATATCCAGTAAAACCAGCTAATAGAAATTGGAATGAAGCTAAAATAGTGAACGCAGCTGTTAAGCCCAAAAATCAGATTGTACGACTAGAAGTTGGTTTAGACACATATAGTGATAAATATTGTCCATCTAAAGGCGAACAAATAGCTTTAAACACAGACGGACAACAGGTAACAAATAGAAAGAAATAAGGATTAGATAGAAAGAAAAAAAGTTTATGAAATCTAGCATTAAACATTATGCTATGAACAAATAACAAGATTCTTTTTAATATTTATCAAAAAGAAACAGTAAATTAATTTTATTTTGAGTCAAGTCAACATAAATCAATATTTTTGTAGCTATTGCATCATTATGATTTCTTATGTTGACATAAATATTACACATTGAAATAAATCAAATTTTACGCATGTATCGAGGTTTCCTTTTACAGACCGCCTGGTGACCATAAAGGCTGTAAAGCTTTTGAAACGTCAAGACTCAAAAGTATAAATTAACCATGATAAAATCTGTAAAATTAGTTTTATTTCAAAGCTATTGCATCACTTGTAAAGTGTAGGGCAAAATATTACACTACTGTCAAGGGACCAAGTACTGATTTTAGAGAATTGCATGTCAGATTTTATATTAACACTATCTGCAGGATACTGGCCTCTGACTCACAGATGTCTTTATATAGTGTTCTTGTTGTTATATTCAATGACTGATACCGTTTTCTTAAAAATAATATTTGTGGAAAAGGAAATGATAGATTAGCATATTATTAATAGTATCTGTGTATTTCATAAATCCTCAAGTATTGTAGGTGTTTATCACTGGTGTTGCATGCCTTAGATGGGCCCTGTATCACAATTTGTTGGGGTGCCTAAATATAGGGTAAAGAGGTTCTGGCCATTGTAACCCCGGGCCCCATATAATTGATACAGCTGTTAGGGGGAGTAGATAGGTCCCTGGTGTTTATGATGGTCACCCTAAACCGTCAGGTAACCAACCAGCTATTATTTGGTAGCACATATGTTCATTGTCGGAATAAACAAATCACACACACATAGCAAGATGTGTATGAATGAGTTCAATTAGACAATTGTATACAGACTGCAGGATGTTATCAGTTCGACAACTTTTTGTGCTGCAATCTGTTTTACGAACATACCAGACTCCCTACCATTTCGAAAAAGCATAGAAATGTTCCCTAAAGTATTCCCCACAAAACTACTTTTGTTAGTTGCCAATTCTACAAATTAAGCTCTCATTTTATCAAAAAGATCTAAAAGCAATGTAACATAACAGACGTAAATAGACATAGAGTAAAATGCAGTCACTTAGTGGCTACTTCAACAAGATTATACCTCTATGGAGAATCTACTCACTTTTATAATTAAATCTGTACAATTTCTAGATAACAATTGCACATTCTTACATCATACACACACACCCACATGCAAGCACACATGTACCCACACAATAATTAAATATTATTTATAATTTTTAAGGAATCATCATGGCATATAAAGGAAAAGGACAAATCTCTGTATTTCAAAACTGGTGTCATGGATAAGATAGTGTATGAGAGTACCACGCCATGTTTAGACACAAAGCATTATGCTGTAGCTATTTTACAAGATAAGGAATTGCATTGCACACCCATACAAGGTATGTAAATAATATCAAAGGTTAGGAGCCTAAATGATTTAAGTCTCATTTTTGAAAATTTGCATTTTGTTGCAACATTTTGTTTAAAGTTTTTTTGTTTTTCGGAAAAACAAGCACTATGCTAAAACTATTGTGTGGATTGGAGTTGAATTAATATATTACTTGTTTAAGCACATACTGCATCTTTATGACTTATTTTCTTACTTATTATAGCAGTCGTAAACGCATGCGCAATTACAACTGCGCCACCGAGGCAGTCTAACTAGGCTCAAAAGATTCTATATCCGAATATGTAATAAATTAGTAAATATTACTTCTTTCAGGTATAATACAAATGAGGCCATCATACTCATATTATGACAAGCAAGAAAAGAAAAATAACGAAAAAAACAAAGCTGACAAATCTGATGATGAGGAAAATGAACCTGAAGCAAAAAAGGTTTTCATTTTATACCTTTGATATTATTTTGTTAAGTTTTTTTTATATCCTGGCACGGCAAAGTGACCGCACTGCACCTAATGGTAAGCGCAGTGCCGTCCAAATAGAATACTGAGTAGCGCTCTTGACAATCTATCCCCCGCTACTCAACACACTCATGCCGGCCAGCTTCTTCACACTACGCCATGGGCAAGGAGGTGAAGAAGCTATCGAGGGTCTAGTGTCAGAGTACTTAGAAGGCCGCATAATGGTCAAACAACGTACCCCAACTCAAGACCCCCGACAAAAACCGGATATACACTGGATGATCCCGGAACGCGACACACTTGCGTGTGCCACTATGGCGGGTTTTACACCCTGTGGTCGCTATCCGGGCGGATATGATTATCCTACCACTAGCCTGCCAGGTTGTCTGAATGTAGGTTTAATATATGATTTTAAATTTCAGGTTACTGTGAAATTCGCTCGTCAAGAGACGGATGTGGCAAAGAAAGCTCGTGAGAAGTCATATGAGTCAATATCACAGCGGATATCTGTCGAGCCATGGCATGACGCCCTGTGGAAACATTACGACACAGACCATGCTGAGGTGAGCACTAGTCCATATTTTATTTGTTTGTCAGGCCGGTATTGTGTTCAGTAGGGAGATATAGTTGTCTCTCGCTACTTGATACTCTAACTGGATGGCACTATTTTTGCCATAAGGTGCAGTATGGTCACTGCCAATAAAAAAAAAATCTCAGATTGTATTTCAAACCTCATATGAGTCATTGTCAATATATTGTAGTGTTATTCCATTCAAAAAAACTTTATATAATATTATCCTGCTGTATAATACACCAGGATAATATTATATAAAGTTTAAACAAACATTTTAATAAAAATTATAGACACTGATTTATTTTTCATATAAATTTAACCAGTCAATGCACAGGGGCGTATTTGGAAAACACATGGCAGTCTTGACCCCCCATATTACCAATGACTAATTGAAATTAATATAAGCGATACTTTCGAACATGAGGAAATGGATTATGTAAATTTTATAATATTCGAAACAACGTCAAATAGTGGCTACACTTTTTGACGCGATGAAGATGATTTTTTACTCTAGTTGTATACCTCGATGGCCAACAGCTGGAACGTCTCAAGTTATTTAGTGCGACTTCTGCGGATGGCTCTTCGTTGACTTTGAGGGCGCGGGAGTACATTCGCGCCCTGGTTCCTCCGCCGCCGGCTGATGAAGCCGACGTGGCTCCGACCAAGAGGCCTTCACCACAAGACCAATTGAAGGAGATACTGCTTAATGGTATGATTTTTATTTATTTGTTTTTATTCATGAATTACGGTACTTGTCCTGTGATTCTTCTGAGGGGTGTCTCCTGCTACATATTATTTTTTATTGTGTGGCTTTAGATATTAAAGAGACCTTTAGGCATAAAGTGAAGAAGCTACTCAATAGGCTGGCATGATTGTGTCGAGTAACGAGATATAGTTGTATATCGCTTGACTCTAACTGGACGGCGCTGCGCTTACTATCACGTGCAGTTACCTGCGCCAGAATAATAAAAAATATTGTAAACCATACAGTATATTTTTAACAAACTACTCTCACTGTCACACATTATCACTTGTTACAGCGAAATTGATGACGTTCAACGACTTGCGCGCGCTGGTACGTACAGAACAGGGCGGTGAGTTGAGCGAGCAGGCGCTGCTGTCCGTGCTGAGCGGCGCGGCGTGCTGCGTGCGCGGGCTGTGGGCGGCGCGCTCGAGTGACGTGTACACTCGCGCCGCGCCCGCCACGCCGCGGCTGCTGTGCGCTGCCAGGGACCACGTGGTAAGTATATATATGACAAACAAGACGTTGCTCGCGGCACCGCCCGCGTTGAGTTTATTTTTGGAAGAAAAGGTATAGCAATCTATGGATGCATCTTAAGCTACACCTTTCTATATTTTGCTATCCCATAATGCATTTTTCCGGGATAAAAAGTAGCCTATGTCATTTTCTGATCCCAAAACTGCCAATATGCAAAAAAATCATGTCGATCCCTTGCTCTATGAAAACTATAGATCCCACGGGAACTGTACATTTTTCTGGGATAAGAAGTAGCCTATGTGCTATTCCAGACTATAATCTATCTCTGTGCCAAATTTCTACCAGACCCGTCCAGCAGTTGTAGCGTTATTGACTAACAAACATCCAAACAATCGCATTTATAATATTAGTAGGAAGTAGGATTAGTAGGAAGTAGGATGGCATAGCAAGGCCGGCGTTAAGGGTGGGCGCGGTTGGGTGACTGCCCGGGGCGCCGGAGACATACTTAACAGCGGCATTTTCAACATAAAACTCTTTAATTCCTTTAAACTAGTAATGAAATTATTAAAGGGATCACACTAGAACATGGCCATTCCAAACATTCCGTGTTTGTTTCTTCAATTTTTTTGCCAGGATTTAGATAGTGAATAGGGGGCGCCGTATAGCAATGTCGCCTAGGGCGCTATTATTGCTAAAACCAGCACCGTAGGATAGATTTGGTCTAGGTCCATTCTCGTTCACATACTTACATGATATTAATTGGAATGGAATTGACAAATGTCGCTCTCTGCGCGTGCCAAAAGGAAGTAGAAGTTTGTCGGAAGTTGAGAGTTGGGGTATGGTATTTGGCCGTTTTGCGGCCTTTTAAGTACACTGATACTAGACCCTCGACTGCTTCTCCACCTTCTTGCCCATGGCGTAGTGTGAAGAAGCAGATGTTTGTGTTGAGTAGCGAGGGATAAATTATCTTTCGCTACTCGATACTCTAATTGGACGGCACTGCGCTTACCATCAGGTGCAGTGGTCACTGCCGTGTCAAAATAAAAAAAGTATGAAATAAAATAACTTAAATACACTAATTTACACAGTCACATATATTGCCCTAACCCCATCTTAGGTTAATCTGTATACTGAGTGTCGAAAGTTACGAGGAACTTACGGCCCTACTCACCAAATTATCTGGGTTTGGGAAACGATTTCGTTACTAGAAGATCAAACCAATTAAGTCCGAGTTTGTATTATCGTAATACCAAATTTTAGTAACACTATGTTTCTTTTCCAGCTTTATTTATTTACACAACACGCGTACATTGACCGTCGGAAGGTCACCGTAGCCGTAAGACTGCCCCCCGCAGACGTACTCGAAATCATGCGCTCTGTGGCCAAATTCAACCCTCGGACCGGTTGGGAGCTTCTACTCCCCCCTGATACAGCCTTCGAGGCAAAATACCCTGACGTCATCCAACGGCAGAACCTCGCATGGGAAGCGCGTCAACGACAGTTCAATGAAATGCTGATCGGTGAAAACGTGCCAAAAAGACAGAGGAAGAAATCTCAAAGGGACTCAGTCGGTTCGGACACCATGATGAGTCCCAAACCCCGGTGTAATAGTGTGAGTGAGGAGGATAATGATAAAAAGAGACAGAAGAATAAATCATCCACTGGTGTCGGTAAACGGACGCGCAATGTGAGTTCTAGCAGTGTTAATGAAGTGTCATGATCAAAAGTGATTTTAGGTTATTAAATTGTCATACTGTCTCACTCTAATAGGGGTTTGAACTCGTGTGAGAGTGGGACGAACGGTTATCATTCAAATGTGCTAGACCGTATTCAGTTCATCTGTTAATTATTGTGATATGAGACTGTTTTATGATACATGTATAAACTTTTATCTTTTATGTTTATATCTATTAGTAAAAAATAATTGTTGGCATGACACCGTGACACGTAATGAAAAGTACAGAAACATTTATTGTGACTCAGTTAATTGTTTGGAATGGATGGCGGTTTTATGCAGAAATATTGCAATTATGGTTTACTGTATTGCCACCTTATTTAATATACAAACGTATGATTAACAATCATAAAAAATAACCAACTATTGTATTGAAAGAACAATATAAAAATCCTTAATATATTACAAATCAAAACAAGCTACGGCCAAACTAATATGTATAGCTTAATAGAGAACTCTTATCTCCTAACCAGTGAAGTTTTGAGTAAATATATTGATATGAAATTATACATTGAAGCCTGAATACTGATATGGAAAATATATGACATCATGTATTTAAGATCCTCCCATACATTGAAATTGCCTATAGCAAATTAGTCCAAAAATAACATCTTTATACCTAAATAGATAGGCAAAAAAGTAGTACTCTCGTAGTTAACTAGAGCACACTAATTTTGTGGATGCTACTTCCGTCCCATGATGTATTAGTCGTCAATGGTATCGCCATATCATGCGTAAATGCAATCACGTGTAAAAACTGTAAAATTTGTAACCTGATGCAGGCATTAATCTAATTTTTTTTTTTCCAAGTTTTTTTTCGCTGCTAAAACGTATTGTTGGGGTGAAATTATGTTTACACACAATTAATTGGCAACACTGACAAAGTAAGAATTTTATTATCACAAATCGTCTTAGCACTGAGTTGAAATTATATGGAACGTGTCTGAATACTCCCACTAATTATATACAATAGATTTTTACTTCAGAGGTAAATTAGTAATGCTATTATTTGCAAGATCTTGTTTTAGCATCAATAAAATCGCTAAATCGAGAAGTTAATAATTGTATAAAGCATTAAATCCTGCGATTCGAATGATTAGTCATCGCAATAACTCTTAAACAACCTGTCTCATGTTGTATTCAAAGTTTTACGCGCATTTATGCCTTTGTAAAATTTGTGTTTTAGCGCATGTTACCTCTGTAATAATAATACTAGCCCTGTATTAAACATTGTCCCACTGCTAGGCAAGGGCCTCCTCTATTAATGAGAGAGGTTAGCTCTTAGTCCACTTTGTTTACTTATTATATAGTTTTCAGTCTGGCTTACCGGTTCCAATAATAAATGTCACCACTATTTTTATTTATTATTTTATTTATTTAATAAATAAACTATGCTGTTCTAATGCGGGTTGGTAGACTTTACATACCGAAATTCTAATGAGAATTCTCAGGTATATAGGTTTCGCCACGATGTTTTCCTTCACCGTTAAAGCAAGCGATAATTTACAATGAATATACACGTAACTTTAGAAAAGTCCGAGGTGTATTGTTAATTGCGGTAGCACAACCAACTAGGCTATCACTGTATGTTACTTCTAATGTACAATAATTTGCCGTGACGCCTCTTGTAGTAAATTAGTTACTCTTGTAGTATATTACAGTCTCATTGATTCTTTGTATTCCAATTCAATTAAATTTAATAATTGTTACGTTGTTTTATAATAGAGCTGAATTGTTAAGTTGTATGGTAAAATATAAATTCACAGTAAGATTTTTAATTTCGATATACTAATGGTTTCTTATGTTTACGCGAATATTATACATTGAAATAAAACGAATTTAACGGGATTTTAATTAAATATCAACTATACGGAGGGTAGAAACATTGCACTATACTTTCGTGACGACATACAACTCAGTCCGCCCCGTGACCATGAAGGCCTTCGAAACGTCGGGTTAAAAAAGTAAAATAAACCGCGATAGAATCCGTAAAATTAGTTTTATTTCATTTCGATATACGAATTACATCGCTAGTTATAATCGCGTGTCTTAGAATATGTGATTGAGATGCTTTGTTAGAAATTGCGTAGAATATTGGTTTTCAAGCGTCACACTATAAGTTACTGAATTCATTTAAAAAATATTGATTATTTATTTTGTAAAAATAATATTCAGCCTACTTTAATAGTTACTTGGCATGCTTGTTTTACGTTTTGAATGATAATCTTTGTTATTTATTTTGTATTTAAAAAATAAAGAAATACTAGGGATCGGTCGGAATGAAAGTGATAGGTAGCATTAAATAAAGAAATGTTTGTATTGACCCCCCGTTACTAAATACGACCCTGGGTAAGAGCGGTTACTAGTATGAACGAAACTTGTATGATCGTAAGAAAAATGATTTATACGAGATTTGAAAATTGTGTTTATACGCTATTGATGTATTTTATAATGGAAATAAAACTTTTAATACATGTTTTGGTTTTTATTTCTCTGAATTTATTGGTTATGTAAGTTTTATAAAGGTTTTATAAACGAAAATTTTGGAAATAATTATGGATATGTTACCAAACGATTTATAGAGTAAAACTTTTTTTATACAATACCAAGTAGCATTTGGCGAATTTAATTTATCATATGATAGAATTTCAGTTGCTTTCAACTTGCACTGCCTTTTCAGCTGTTGATTCTAATAGAATTCTTTATTCTAGGTTTAAAAATAAATAAACATAATTTGCTAACACAGTTTTTATTTACTACAACACATATTTGGTGCAAATAACAAACAATAATAGTAACATTTAGTGCATAGATTAATCACAATAGATTTCATATTATTACAATCAACGGCTTATTACAATTCGCTTGTAGTTTGTAAGACTATAGTTGTATTATTAATTTAAGTCAATACATAATATGAAAAATATAATTTTACATAAGAAAGGTAATTCGCAGAACTAAATTAAAAAAAAACTAAAACAGCAATAAAATAATCTGATAAAAAGTATAAAAACGAACTATTTACAACAAACATAAGACAATTAAAAAACGCTTACGTACCTAATTATTTTATGCTAGCTTTTTGATATCCAGATATAAAATATTAGATGATTTAATGAGTGCCTGATTATGTATGTATGTATGTGTTTGAACTCGATAGACGCAAAAATAATGGATTTTAAGTTGTAAATGTAAGAACAATTCATTTCTAAGGGTTAAGTAGAAATGTGATTTAAACACTCAATGGCAAAAGTACAAGATTTATAAGTTAAGAGCTAAGTCTAATTAAAAAAAACAAAGTAAGTGACACGTTTGATTTCTTTTGACTAAACTCAAAACTAAATTTTGAACTTTATAACGGTATAGATTTTAATATTTATTGCTTATGATTGGTCTAATTGAATATCACTATATATGGTTTCACAATAAACAAAACAATATTATAGTAATATTTAATGATGATTAAGTACGACGATTATGATTATTAAGTACGACGTTTTAACATTAAATTAATAGTACCAACGGGAATTTGATCCCCATCCATTAAATTTAAATTCGTCCCTGTCATACTAAGAGTTACACTCATTGCTGTGACATTAACAAATAAAGCAACTTTGCTATCAAAGAAATTTCAACAAGACATACTAAAAGCAATTTAATATCTAATAAAGAATACAATCACAGTTAGAATAACACCCAAAAGACCGTTGACCTTTGTCGCGCTGTTGCAGAATTCCAAATCGCATTTGCTTGTTACATCGCCGAACTTGCTTTTGACCACGGACCAATCACAGAGTCCGACCCTGCAGCCATCTAAGTACATTGGTTTTTCATTTTCAAGGAACAACACTTGATATTGATCCTTGATTTGGAAATTGCCGTTTGGTGTGCATCTGAAGGAAATATAAACCATGGAAATTAAAAGGAAAAATACATATACAATCACGCCTGTAATCCCCGAAGGGGTAGGAAGAGGTGTAACTAGTACACACACATTTCGCCGAGCTTATTCCCGTCCCACGATGTGATAGAGGCCAAGCCTTTCGCCATACCATTTTTTTTTATAGTATAGTCCGACAATCGAGCCAGGGGGTCACCTGATGTTAAGTGATCTCCACCGCCCATGAACATCCACAATACCGAAAGTATCATGTATGCGCTGTCGGCCTTAAAGGACAGGAATAGGGATTAGGGAAGGGAAGGGGGAATCTGGGCCTCAACATGAACATTTTTGTGGCACTTTGTGAATTCATATGACATGTGACATATAATATGTGATTAAATTCCTTTTTTTATTGGACGCATTAATATTGGAGAATATTTACACAACTTACTTGTACAGTATAGCAGCCAGGTTGGCATTGAAGGGGGTCATAATGGACGTGGTCCACTTGCGAGCCTGTATCGAGTTTGTGTGATAGTTGTCTCCGGTGAGAGGAGCTGAATCTCGCCTTGCCTCAATTGCTGTCAGCGTCATCAGAATCATTGGGACTTCCGTGAAATGGATCATAGAGCGAGGTTTGTGACCTCCTTCTGTTAAAGTATTATATTTAATATAAGTTCGGGTACATTGAGAGGATCGATGATAGAAGATTAACTATTCAGATGCACAAGGTGAGTTTAGATGAAAAAGTAGGATGTCCGCACCGAAATTATGTCGACTAAAAAGTGCGACGTTCTTTTTTTTTATTATTCTTACACTTGACATTTTACACGCGAAGTTAATAATTTTATATTCTAATTTTAATCACATTTTCTTCTTCAGTGGTGTTTTTTTTTTCAACTAAACAATGAGTCTGAGAGAAGGTATGTTTTTCTGTAGTAAATAATGTAAATATATTTACCATGTTCAGCGTGGTTGGTGAAGAAATTCATCATATCTTTGACAAGAGTGCAACCTATATTCTGGTTCAAAGTAGAACCATATCCGTACTTGTAGAACGTTTCCAAGTCTTCTACATATTCTAACCGTTTGAGATCTTCTCGCGTGAAGACCTGAAATGGTTAACATAAAACTTATAGACGAAAATATGTTTGCAACGATTTAATAAACAGTACCTAGTTGGTTATAATCTGGGATATAAATAGTAGTTATTATTCTGCAGTTAGAATTTAAGAAATGGTATGTATTCAAAGTTGATTTTACCAAAACATAAATAAGGCACATACATTATATTCGACAAAAATTCTTGGGGGCTCACACCCCCATATCTTTCATCCTAGATCTGCATCTGGACTGTGTGTATAAATTATACTTTTTGCATATTTTTTAATACTCACCGAACACCACGGTGAGATTTGTGTGACGTCCCAAGCTTTGTTGTATCGACAAATCTGATACATCTGATGAACGGTGTCTTTATTTAAGTCGTAGTTGAATCCCAAGCGTTGAGAGATGTTGCTGATCATCTAGAAGTTTAAAACGACTTTTTATGATTGATGGATCTTTTATGGAGTTTTATGTTGGGAACACTGGACACCCGAGTCAACAAAAGTAACTTCCTGACCAATAAGCAAGGGTATAAAAGTAAGGAGCGAGGCGACGCGGGGATTGTTTACTTGTGATTCTCTAACAATTAACATCTTTATGTAGAACAAAATAAAGTGGACTCTCTAAGCCTATTAGGCTATTTGACAACATTGAAAATACACTGCAAATTGTGGTCATCCTTTTAGACAATAGCTTAAAAAACCATATTTCACTTAATTTTAAACAAAATAATGTATATTTTTTGCAATCAAACGAAATAAAATACAACATTTTTTTAAAATTTTATCTGTGATGTGAACACTCTGTGATTGTTTGCAACTCTGGTGACGTCACACGCAAGTAAACATAGTTTCTTCGAGTGATTTTAGTTCGCGTTTTATGTTTTATGGGTGATAAATTCTATTGTTGATCTATTTTTGAAGCAGTTTTATGATAATTGTTGATAAAACAATTATCATAAAACTTAGCTTTGCTTATCATTATTAGCTTGTTTACTTGCATGTGACGTCACACGTGTCATATGATCAGCGCCATTACATATAACGTTTTTGCCGCGGTTTTGGAGATTTAAACTTTAACATTGATTTTTATTAAAAATACAGAAGAGTTCCCGGAAATATCAATATAGTGTGCTTATTATGTAATAAATAATAGTTTTAAATCATTTTCGAAAATTAGACAAATAGCCTATTTGACACTCTTTAATTTAAATCTCCCGATCCCTTGAAAGATACTCAATAACTTAAAAAAAACAATATTAATTGTTCCACTCGGTAATTTGAAGTTGAAGGAGTAGTATCTTGCCCGTCAACATGCAATAATTTGAAGTCTGGGCTTCGCTGCTCTTTATAATTTGGAGCGTTTATCATGCACAGACCTGTCATATGTTTACATAACTTCTTGAACATTTGTGAATAATAGGCTATTTGACTAATTTTCGAAAATGATTTAAAACTATTATTTATTACATAATAAGCACACTATATTGATATTTTCGGGAAATCTACTGTATTTTTAATAAAAATCAATGTTAAAATTTAAATCTCTAAAACCGCGGCAAAAACGCTATTTCTGTAATGGCGCTGATCATATGACACGTGTGACGTCACATGCAAGTAAACAAGCTAATAATGATAAGCAAAGCTAAGTTTTATGATAATTGTTTAATTACCAATTATCATAAAACTGCTTCAAAAATAGATCAACAATAGAATTTATCACCCAGAAAACATAAAACGCGAACTAAAATCACTCGAAGAAACTATATTTACTTGCGTGTGACGTCACCAGAGTTGCAACCTATAACAGAGTGTTGACATCACAGATAAAATTTTAAATAAATGTTGTATTTTATTTCGTTTAATTTGCAAAAAATATACATTATTTTGTTTAAAACTAAGTGAAGTGGTTTTTTAAGCTATTGTCTAACAGGATGACCACAATTTGCAGTGTATTTTCAATGTTGTCATATAGCCTATTGTGCCAATGTTTAAAATAATAAATCACGAATTTTGATCAAACTCTTGTCCACTTTGGTATATACCGATGATCATGCTTGACAACAATATAAGTACTTATAATATGTACTTAAATGTACTATGCTAATACAATGCTAATATCAATAACATGTGGGTAGTCCGACCATCTCCGATCTCTGTCTACTGTCCGAATAAATGAACAGTTTCGTCATTTAGTTATCTGTTGAGTATTTATCACACTTGATTTTTTTCCCTCCCTCCTGGTTATTTAAACTTTTGTTATTTTGAACTCTTGGTAATTTGAAATCTCTAGTCCCTGTGTTGACTGTATTCAATATATTATAGAAGTACACCTTGGGCCATGTTGCTATAATTTACTACTCTCGTCAAGATTGGTAATGTTGGTGGTTTAATGAGGATACATTGGAGGAAAAGGTATACAGTCAGCATTCTAAAAATAATCGAAATTTGCATACGTCGTATGCAAGAGATTGATGGAAGGACTGTCTCGGTGGCGCAGTTGTAATTGCGCATGCGTTACGACTGTCGTGTTGAGTTCTCGGGTTCGATCCTCGGGTCGGGTAAAGTGATATTGGGTTTTTCAATTTAGAAATTCTCAGTATCAGCCCGGAGTCTGGAATTATGCCCGGTGTGGCGATAGATGCCTACCCTTTCGGGGATTGTAATCCCAAATTGGTATTAAGCGTGAATATATATGTATGTATGAATGGATGGAAGTAGATGAAGTTATAGTGGTTCGTTAGGATCGTGCAAAGGGGAAATCTTTAGAAACTGCCTATCCTTATAATATAAAGATAAAGGCGTGGTATCTGTAAGCTTTCATTTACAACTAGTCAATTTCAAAAGAATAACACTGACATGGTAGCTTCACGGTTAAGTGTGGAAATGTCAACAAATAATGATTGTTTACCTCTTGATATTCTCGTTTGGACTCGAAGATATCTCGTTGCAGTAACGTTTCATTGTTTTCCTCGACCTGCTTCGTCCACTGCGGACAGAACTTGTACGGCTGCAAAAATTGTTATAAATTATTTTTCACTGGTTTATTATAATTATATAATGTCTAATGAATTTAAAATTAGAATTAAGATATCAACATAATTAATTAGATTGTAAAAAAGTGCGGCGTGCTTGACATCAAATGTTATAAATAGTTAAAAAATATTATCAAGATATAGTAAAGAGCACCGCACGCTTTTATTTTCACATTTTGAAGGTAGAGAAAACTATGTACTTTAAAAGATTCGTAACATAAATAGATACAGGTCAAGCTAATATAAAGCGTTTAACAATATATTTAATGATAAATGATTTGATATGACATACCCTGAGTAGCTTCTCATCGTTTTCTCTCGGAACATCAAAGCCCTCAGCCTGCGCTCCGAACAGTCCTTCAGTGAAAGCCCTAAATGTATTTGTTGATCTCGGATCGTTCACGAATTTGAACTGGAATATAATGAGATCACGTGTTACGTTGCTTGGTGGGGTTTTATATCGTCCCCGGGAAATATCAGCTATACTAATTTGATCTTTTATGGAGATTCATAGATAAATCGATTATACCGCAGCTCCTTTTGGATATTCAAGTATATCAGTAAAGGACAAATTCAGACACAGAAAAAATATTGCTATTATAATAATATAATAATAATAATAATAAATCATTTTATTTCAGAATTAATCCATACTAAACATTTTGTTACATATTAATCTAAATATAAAATCTAACACTAACTACACTATTTACTATTTCTAAACATTATTTGTTAGTGTGACAACTTATCCATCTCCTCATCATAGGAGACTCCCATCGGTCTATAAACACTCTCAGAATAGTGCTGGTGGTAGAACGAAGACGTGCCAGTAGGGACGCACACCGTTTCCTCATGATAGCTGCAAAACCATCAATCCGATATTCGGCGAACATCCCCGACGCACTACAACGCCACGACAACCCCAACAATACCCTGAGAGCATTATTATATTGTACTCGCAAATCGCTGTATGTCCGCTGCCTATAATTGACCCACAAGCCGCACGTGTAAAATGACTGACAGAAAGATTTAAATAACGTTATCTTAACTGGCGTCGTACACCGAGCAAACCTGCGTGCCAACATGTTACAACGAACAGACAGCGACCTGCGCTTATTATGCTTAATTACAATATATTTCTTTACCATAATCACGGGACCCTAGAGTACTATGAAATTCTCTTTTTAAATGACTTCAAAAAAGGAGGAGGTTACCAATTCGTCAGAATCTCTTTTTTTATGTATGTTCCCCGATTACTCGAAGACGCCTGGACCGATTCAAGAAATTCTTTTTTTGTTTAAAAGGGTATACTTCCCAGGTGGTTCCATTGGCACCAAGTCAGGATCTGATGATGGGATCTCAGAAAAATCAAGGGCAACCCTCAAATTTTATAGTGGCGCATAATTTGTTGTTTAGTGAAGTCGGTGTACTTTTTATGAATTATGGTATAACGTTATTCTTAATTTGTCACCATTTTTACAATTGCAAACAAATAAATGGGCAGAAAGCAGACAAATTAGAGTTAATCTTTCAGTTTCTTATGATTTCAAATATTCCTTCAATTCCAGATTTTTTTTACTAGAGACTAAATATTTAGAGGATCAAAAGAATCCTAGACTACTATGAAAGTCTTCTACCTAATAATGAAAGCCTCATACAAATCGTTACTACACTTCCGAGATTAGCTTGGAGAAACAAACGTACACAACGTTTTTGCTGGTGGTAGGATAAAAAAAAAAAAGTATTTAAATTGAGTACCAACTTACCAAGTAGTCCTGCTGGTTCGTGGTCAGCAGTCCAGGGTACCGCTGCTTCCAGGCCTGGGCCAACTGTTGTGTCGTCATGTACCCATCACCAGTGAGATCCCCAGCGAACGTTAAGTTGTGCCGATAGTTCCACTCCCATCTTTCCAAAAGATCCAAATCCGCTTTGCATACGCGTTGCTACAAATGTTTACAAGTGTGAATCGTAACAAATCGCCTCATGAAATTGGAATGTATGTATTTTAAACATTGGTCCAGTAACAATGTATGTGGTCGCCTGTAAAACTAGGTTCTTGTTTTGATAGTTGTGCCTTTTTTTATATTTTTATACTAGTAACTTTGGAATATATTCTAATTAGACTACCTCGGTGGCGCATTTGTATTTGCGTACGCGGTACAACTATCGTGTTCTCTGGTTCGATCCCGGGGTCAGGTTTTGCTTGATTTGTTGTTTTTTGATATTTAATTTAGTAACTTTAGAATATATTCTAATTAGACTGCCTCGGTGGCGCATTTGTAATTGCGTACGCGGTAAGAGTGTCGTGCTCTTGGATTCGATCCCCGGGTCAGGTAAAACTCAATATTAATAGTTTTTCTACCACGAAATATTCAGTATCAGTCCGAAGTCTGGAATTGTGCTCGGAATGGCAATAGGCTCGGTTCCTATCATATCATTGGTCGGATAAGCTCGGTGAAATACGTGCGTACCGGTTACACCTCTGCCTACCCCTTCGGGAAATTCAGGCGTGATGCGAATTTATGCATGTTTAGCATATATACAACATTTATTATTATGCTATTTGACCCAAAAGTCGAATATTTATTGGGTAGACGGTTTTAAAAATATGTTAATGTGTTTAAAAGTGGTAGAGCCACGCTGTAGACATATTTGTCTACAGCATGAATGGGCCGACTCGACCGGGGTAGTACCACTGTCTCACAGAAAACCAACGTAAAGTGACAGTTCACTGTCGCGTTTCGTATGGTAAGTGAGATATCCGGAGGCCCAGATTCCCCCTTCCCTTCCCTAACTCTATTCCTGTCCTTTAAGGCCGACAGCGCATACATGATACTTTCGGTATTGTGGATGTTCATGGGCGGTGGAGATCACTTAACATCAGGTGACCCATTGGCTCGTTTGTCGGACTATGATATAAAAAAAAATTAATCCGCCATATTAAGAGAGCTGCATCTTTGCCTGTTCTTTCATGTTTATAAGTGAGAGTATGTTATGTTAATGCTAAAGGGTATACAGACAGCCTTAGTAGCATATTCCGAATAGCTGGCTGTGTAACGCCTTGCCACAGGTTCAATTCGCATCTATAAATGATTATGTTAGTAAATATGTTTTTATGGTTAGGTTGTTGCGAGACCGAACTTCTTCCGTAATTCCAGATAACCACAATACAAGATCGTAATCTTACTACTTATTAATCGTATCTAAGTATGGTCGGAGCTATATGTGACTGTTGGGTGTTATTTGTTTATTTTATTAAGTTATTCAAAGTGGAGTTTTCCTTGTCTCGTCGAAGGTCGATTGTGATTCTATTATATCTTTTGTGTTGTAAGTATATATGTATATGTGTTGTAAGATAGTCCCTGAATGTTTTAAACAAGGTGCTTCCTTTAAAATAAGGACAAAACCGGAGGCAGCCAATAATTTATTTTAATGTCGGTATTGTAAAGGCAGGTTCTCAATTAGTCGGAATCTTTTATTATGTATGTTCCCCGATTACTCGAAGACGCCTGGACAGATTCAAGAAATTATTTTTTTGTTTAAAAGGGTATACTTTCCAGGTAGTCCCATTGGCACCAAGTCAGGATCTGATGACGGGATCTCATAAAAATCGAGGGCAACCCTCAAATTTTATAGGGACGCATAATTTGTTTTTTATTGAAGTCAGTGTACTTTTACTTAAAGTACTGAAATCGGTAAACCTTTACTTATGCACGATCAGAGTTCCTTCTTGGTTAAATACAATATTGACTGTTGTCAAAACTGCATTTGAGATCTCTAGGTTTCTTTACGTTGTTTACGGACACACTTACATACACATGGTGGTGGGAGGATATTCATACCTATTACATATATTCGCGGCTTTGAGTTTTTAAGCCTTGATACAACATAAGCTCACGACAGTCCAGTAAGGCCTAGGCAGAATATCAGCGCCAGGTCTTTTGGTTTTGGTCATACTTTAGATACAGGTGTTCCGAATTGAGGAGTAGCGGATGTACTTAGGGTCTATAATTGTTTTCATTATTGTTGTATTACTCCTTGTGTTTTTAATTTGTATGTCATCTAAAGTGTTGTTGTTTGACCAAATAACATTTATTTTCTTTGTTTCTTTCTATCCCCAAAGGGTTCGCAGATGCGCAACTATACCTTAACATTACTTCCGTCTCGATAAGTGGTGCGCCTATTGGGCACAAATTCCAATCCCGAGAAACTCACGTATGATTTCTCCAATCGAAAAATTTATTGCTTGACCCGGAATTTGAACCCAGGATCTTTCGGTTAGACAACCTATGATTGCTGCCACTAGCTTAAAAATGCATTAAGCATTGATTTACTAAAAACTATATTCGTTTTGTTCGTACATTTATCGTTTGCAACATATTTTATTTTCAATATTTAATTTAAACACAATAATGTATAGCGGAATGTCACTCACGTTATTATTTCTAAAACTGCCATCTTTGTAGTTTCTGATAACAGTATTTTTGAAGTCGGTTAGTTTCTGCAGCTCTATTATTTCGTTTGTTTCAGGGTTGTGGGACCCATGACGATTTAGCAACCAGAATGCGATTGGTTGACAACCTGTAAATAAAAATGGATATTATATATGTATACCAAAAAAAGCAGTGCTAACCAGGCTGGTAATGGTACGGACAGTCGAGACGAAAGTCGTATGTTCGAAACCAGACCAAACAGCATACATTCTGACTTTCTAAAGTTAAGTGTATATTGCTTGCTTTAACAGTGGATGAATACATCGTGAGAAAATCTGCATACCTGAGAATTCTGATACGAATTCCAAAGACTACCAACCCACGTCAGGCCAGCGTGGTGGACTAAGGCTTAACCCCTCTCATTAGTAGAGGGTGCCCGTGCCCAGCAGTGGGATATTTTTTAATACAGGGCTAGTATTATTGTATTGGAACGGAGTTCCTTATCGCACGTTATCATTTGTTTGCGGGCTGAGGGGCTACAATAAATTGTAACAATTATGAAAAACGACACCAAAAACTGAAAACTTTTTGCGGGTTTTTTAGGCACTTCCCGATCACCTAGGAAACTAAACCTTTTTTCAATCGATTCAGCTTTTAATTAATGTTTAAATA
Source organism: Laothoe populi (assembly GCA_905220505.1). Classification (NCBI taxonomy): domain Eukaryota; kingdom Metazoa; phylum Arthropoda; class Insecta; order Lepidoptera; family Sphingidae; genus Laothoe; species Laothoe populi. The sequence goes on from HG992156.1 coordinate 16,177,349, forward strand.
CCCTTTTTTATTACTTAATACAAACACAAAAAGATATGCACCTATGAACCAATGACGCATAGAAAGAGCTCCCTTGAGAACGTTCTAGAATATGGGTGTTAGGCTACTGAATTTTATTGTCGCCTTATAATTTATTGCAGCTATAACAGGGTTGGCAACTTTTTTTAATGAAAATAAAGTATTTACCTCTCTGACGAGTATAAAAAAGTATTTGCAATAAAAAAAGTACTTTATTACAAACTAATTTATTAAAATGTTTGAAACATATTTTCTTGTGCTCCTAGCACACTAATAATTTTGTATCTTTAATGTATGTACTATAGGAATAATTAAAATAGTCATTAAAATAAATAAGTAAGTAATTAAGTTTTAATAAAAATTACAGAAACTCGGTTTCTCTCTTCCCGCCATTTTATGTTCATCACCGAGAAAACCCTGGCCGTGTTCCGATATACACTGCGCCACTGTTCAGTGCTCTCATACTGCTGCAGTATCAAATGACGTCATAAATCGTCGCCATTTTTGTACTGAGAGCCACTGCGAGCACTGGCGTTTTCGAGGTAAGGCGCTCTCAGTGCTTTGGTCACGTAATCAACAGCGTTCAGAAACAGTGTCTCCATATGAAATTTCCCCATTTCAGGTTTAAATTTTCCCCAAAAAGATACCTTTCCGAAATTTTTCCCTAAAATATTTTTCCTTTTTATCTTAATGTTACCACAGGAATATCGGAATAAAAATAAGCCTATTTTACGTCCAGTGGCCCACTTTTTTGTTTTATATCACGATGATGGCAAACGAGCTTGCGGCCCGCCTGATGGTAAGTGGTTACCGTAGCCTATGGACGCTTGCAACTCTAGGAGCATCACATGCGTCATGCGCGTTGCCGACCCTTCAAAAACCTATTTACTCCCTTCTTGAAGGACCCCATACTGTAGTACCTTTGGACATCTCGGCAGCTCATTCCACATCCATTTCATACTAGTGAAAGTTCCATCAAAATCGATCCAGCCGTTTGGGAGATTACTTGGAACAGACAGACAAAAAATTTATGCTCTCATATAAAGGACAATGGGTCAAGTGTCCCCACCCGTCAACAGGTTTGAAATTGGTCTCAATCGATTAATCTTAGCAAGGTGATGATTTTTTGGTATGACGACAACAACGAAAAGTATTGAGTTTTTTTTTTAATTCACATTTTAGTTTTATATAGAAAATTTAATTTTTGCTGATTTTACTATATTACGCCGTGCTATAACATAGTATATAGGTGGTAGAGCTACATTATAATCATTTTTTTCTACAGCTTGAATGGCCTACCTCAACTGGTATGTTACCGCTGTCTTACATAAAACCGACAAGGTTGCAGTTTTGCGGTAGCGACTCGCGTTCTCCACGAGACTACGGGGGACCTAACGAATGCTTCGTCAACTTTTTTTTTATGCTGGCGCGGCAAAGTGACCACACTTCACCTCCATATAGAGTAGTAAGAGACAGTCTATCCATCGCTACTCAACATAATCATGCCAGCCTGCTGTTTAGCTTCTTCACACTACGCCTAAAGGACCCAGGATCATTCGAAGGAGGGAACACGGTAGCTGGCAAACTGTTCCACAGCTTGATGGTGCGGCAAAAATAAGAGTTTGCAAATCTCTTGGTTCGGGCCGGGGTAGTAGATACCACGAAGCTGTGGCTCCGCAATATTACGCTTAATTCGGGTTTATTTTTGTTACTAAGTTATATTTAATACTGGCTAGTTTTAAAGAGTTTTTATTTTGTATAACATGTGTACGTCACTGGTTGGGTTCTATCGAAAGCCAGCGCTGCAGTATGAGTAATCCTGTACTGCAGCATGCAGCTGAATAGGGACCCCCATTGTCGGATCAATTATTATTATTGTAATTTTTGCATTTTTTTAATGTGTTTTAACGTTCCGACAATAAAAAATCTTTTCTTTCTTTCAATCCAGTACGCGTGGTTCTGGTATGGAAGGGAGAGGATGGGATAAGATCAAACAATTCTTCAGAGCATTCGCCATAATAGAGACGGTAGAACTCGCTAAGCGAGGAAATATCCCTACGCAGCTGTAGCGGCTCCAGACTGTTACTCACGTCTGCATCATTCAAATTGCGGATGGCCCGCCGCTGCAACCCACCCAAGGCATCAAGAAGGTATTTTGCGGAACCGTCCCAGAGGTGCGAGCAGTATTCCATTCCTGGCCGCATCTGCGCTTTATATAAGCGGTAGAGCTGACCGGGCGTGAAAAACCGCCGCATCCTGTTCAGGATTCCGACCCTGCGGGAGGTGGCGGATATTACGCCCTCGATGTGACTCCTTGGATTAAGATCGCAGCGGATATCCATACCTAGGACACTAAGGTCATTCCGCATTGCGAGTGGAACACCCTGAAGAACGGGGATGGGAGAAAACGGGGATTTCTTGCACGAAAACGCGACCATGGAGTTTCTGGCCATCCTCTCCATATGATAACTGCTTTCGGAACTGGCAGTAGTTTAATAAACTCTGAAGTTATTACAAGTTATTTAACTCTGTTAAATAACTTGTGTTATTTCTTCTGAACTATCACACGATTGCATTGTGATACTATATCTGAAGATCGGAGAGGGATGTATAAGCCCTCTCGACAGCCTCGACATGATAATTATCATTTGTATAATTTTCCCGAAGGTTTAAATGTTTACCTAATACTTACATATTATATTTGTAGAATGTACAGTAAAGTCAACGTTTGATAATCGTATCGTCTAATTATATTTTCGGGTGATTACTGTCTCTCGCTACTTGATACTCTATCTGGACGGCACTGCGCTTACCATCAGGTGCAGTGTGGTCACATTGCCGCGCCAAAAAAAAAAACTTACTCCGGCCAAACCATAAGGGCTAAATCAAAATGATGCACTATGATTTTAAAATGATCTAGAAAGAGTACACATTGACATGTACCTGTCTCCAAAGATTGACAACAATCGTGCAAGCCCGGGGGGTCGTTAGTAAATATTATAATAAAATAGTATTATGTTTTAAATTCGTCTGATATCATTATTTTAAAAATATATGCAAAAAATAAGAACAACCATAAATGAATAGTTTCTAGATAAGACAATCTTTATTTTAAATCTCTTTTGATATTAGTAAAAACAAAGTACTAAAAAGTATTCATGCCATCCATGCTATGAATGGCGGTCGTGTTGCACCACGTATGTAGGGTGCTTCTGTAATTGCCTAGGTTTTTAAACGTTTATGTCCAAACGGGACGTTTTTAACTAATGTAGTTCACGAGCTCCGATAATATTTTTGCAATTACTATCATCTGTTGTGGAAATATTTTAACTTCTGCAATTACACAGAGTACTAAACATATACGAGCAAACAAGACGTCTCCAACTATTACATTTTCCAAGATCCAGTTTATCTTTCCTTTCCCTACCATCATCAGATCAGCATCAGATTTTGTACTATAAATATGCCAAAGGTTCTAAGCTCAAATATCCAAACACGCTGTTTTAGCTATTGGTAGTTCCTAAGGTTTAGTTACTTGGCGAACAGTTCCTGGTGCAATTGCCTATCAAATGTAACAACATGTTACGCGACCGTATTTCTTTATATCTTTATTAAAAGTATGTCAAAATAGTAAAAAAATGCAATAAAATAGCAGTGTTTACTAACAACATTTTTAATGTATGTTTTTTTATTTTGTAAGGAATCTCCATTGATTTATTAAATTTAAATGATGTGGTAAGAGTTTTTATAGTACACTTAATAATAATGTATATGTATGGTGTCTGTTGGTGGGTGGGGACAGGGCTCATACAAATTCGCCCATTGTCCTTTCTAAATAAGTGGTAATTTTGATATTACAAACAGACGCTTCAACATTATTTATTTGTATTGATTTGACATCTACTAAAAATAAAACACAGTTTTCATCTATTTACTTTATTCAAAATTACATACATTCTACTATCTAACACTTCCCTCTGATTGGTACTCGAAATGAGATGTTGACTCGCCATTGGCGTGTGGCAGCGGCACGACTGCGACGCGCTGCAGCGGGCATGTTATCGAAAGAATAATGTTGGCAGCATTGTATTATTTTCATTGTATTTTGCCTGCCATTTCAATTACGACACAAACAACAAATCTTAGGTTTCTGTTATTAATTAGATACAGAATTAGTTCTCCCCAAACTTTCGCCAAAATAAATAAAGAAGTGGTCGAGGGTCTAGTGTCAGAGTACTCAGAAGGCCGCAAAACGGCCAAACATCGTACCCCCACTCTAGAAACCCCTGACAAAAACCAGATGTACACTGGCTAATCCCGGAACGCGACACACTTGCGTGTGCCACTATGGCGGGTTTTACACCCTGTGTACGATGGCTGCTATCCGGGCGGATATGAATATCCTTTTTTTTTTTTTTTTTTTGTTGTCGCGGGGAAAGCGTTTTATTACTACCGCCCGCTTCGGGGGGAAGCGGAATAAGAATAAAACGGTTATGCTGGACTAGCCGGTCTTACGACCCAGCATCCCCCTCGCCCGGATGATGGCTATCCGGGCAGCCGCTGGGCCGAGTCCCTACCCCCTATGTACACCCCACCCGACACTACCAGCTAAAACCCCGCGGTGGCCTTCATCGGCGCTTACGGAGCGATCCCGGGGTATTCTAAGGAGTGCTAGAATTGCTGCCGGAACCGCCCCTGCGCGATGCTGCGTAGCAGCCCATCTCCATGGGAGGGCTTAGGAGCCCCCGCGCACCGAACAACGACAGCGAACGAGGCCTTACCACACGCGCTGCCGTCCATCTCGGGGTCGCACGATGCTCCGAAACTGGGAGTGCATCGATTCGGGCTGACAGCCCCCCGCTGCGAGCCCGCGACCCCCGATGGCCCCAATTAGTCGCCTCGTACGACAGGCAGGGGTTACCGTGGTGGAATTCAAACGCCCCCGTTCCACAGGGCGGGAGACGCCGGTCAGTCGTCCACCCGGCGCCTCCTACGTCTTCTCTGGCGGCGGGAGGGATCATTTCGTTCCCGATCCCTCTCGGCACTCTCCTTCTGCGAGATGACGTTCTCGCAGAAGTGGGCCACCGCACGCCAGGACCTCCGGCTGGCGACCATGGACGACACCACGGCCGGCAGAGAGAGGTCTCCTCCGAGATATGAATATCCTAACACCAGCAAACATAATTGTTGGTTGGCCTTTACGGTCTTAGTGAAACAAATGTATGATTTTGTTTAATTTATGAGTTAAGGTTTATTTATAATATTATCTTCTCCAATTTTAAAGCAAATTGAAACATGCACCTATTACCGGTTTCCTGGTAAAATAAATTATTACGGTATTTTTTTACCGGTAAATAAAATCTACGGTAATTGCAAGCCCTAGAATATAACGATACCTTAATTGTTGAAATCCATCCAGCCGTTTAGATGATACGAGGTTATAAAGAAATTTACAAACATACATACAAGATACGCGCGAAAAACATAACCCTTCCTTGGCAGTCCGGTAAAAAGGGCGGGTGGCGCCAGCCAGTCATCAAACTCGGCGCCCCCTCGATTGGCGGCGAATGGAATCGGTTTGTTCCCGACCCCATAGACCATAGCAGATACCATCACGGCAGGCAGAGAACGGTCCCCATTGATAGATTTTCTGAGAGCGCTGCTCTCTTCGACCCAGGCTGGAAACTCCTCGTCGGGGGTGTTTCGGCAGTTTCCACAATAGTGGCACTTTAACTGTAGTCTGTGCATGTAAGTTACTAGTACTAGTTGCATCTGGGGGAGAACTAGTTTAGTTGTTGGCAACACTGAAGAGCACTGTATAGTGGTTGCAGTGTTTTTCGGAACACAGCCCCTGTCAGTGGAGGCTGATGTGGCGGGAACAGAGATCGGATACGCAACAATTTTCGGGTGTTATCATTCATGCATAGTGAAATCTTGCAACAAAAACATTTCGTTCCATTCTAAGATAGAAATAAAGTATTTTCGATACTTTTTTAAAGTATAAAGTATAGTGAAGATACCTAATTTATTTTAAAGTATAGTTGGCAACCCTAGCTATGACACATTATAGGGATATAAAACATCTTGTACTGGTATTTAATGAGTCCTTGACGGCTTGACCGCGAGTCTTTTGTTGGCGATTAATTAACTGCATAATCTTATGTACTCCCTGCATTCCTTATTCTGAGGTGCAGATGATGTGACATATGATTTGTATGTTTTATTTGATGAAATTACGCCACCTTAACAATAAGTATAATACGTTTTTCTTATTTCATTGATTTATTTATCAATCGATATTTTTTTTGCAATACTTACATACATATACACTCACGCCTATAATCCCCGAAGGGGTAGGCAGAGGTGTAACCAGTACACCCACTTTTCGCCAAATTTCGGTCCCATAATGTGATAGGGGGCGAGCCTATCGCCATACCGGGCACAGGTTCCAGACTCCGGGCTAATACTGAGAATTTCTAGATAGAAAAACCCAATATCACTTTACCTGACCCGGGGATCGAACCCGAGACCTCAGCACAGCGGTTGTAACGCATGCGCAATTACAACTGCGCCACCAAGGCAGTTTGCAATACTTAAGTTAATTATATTTGTATCAGTAAATTCTTGTTAGTCTATTAATAATTAATATAGACTTACTGACTGCTTCGGTGGCGCAGTTGTAATTGCGCATGCGTTACGATTGCTGTGACTGAGGCCTCGGTTTCGATAACCGGGTAGGGTAAAGTGATATTAGGTTTTTCTAGAATTGAGCTCGGTTTGGTGATAGGGTCGTCCCCTATCAAATCATGGGACCGTCATAAATTCGGCGAAAAGTAGGTGTACTGGTTACACCTCTGCATACCCCTTCGGGGATTACAGGCGTAAGTGTATATGTATGTATTGTTAATATAGGTATTTCATTATTATCGTCTTTCACGAACATTGTAGGATTTTTTAGTTTCTCACAGTACCAACTCCGAAGAGACGTTATTACAACACACGCATCAAATTCCATTAAGAATAGATTAGACTGTATTCTCCGGATACTCATTGTGACTGCAAGTACCAAGATTTCTAAAGACACGGTTTTTACTTTTATGATTTTGAAAATCGTATTCTAGTAATACAAAATGGCCGGTAATGAAATGGCGGCAATCTATTCAAAATAGTTCGCACAATACATTGCCGTAGCACAATGTATTAGAAAATGTAAGAAATAAATGTATTGTGTAGTTAATTATGTACTATTCAGAGAGTATACGAAAGAATCATCAATCTAAATACACCAATGATCAATGGTAGTATGACGTGCGGGTCGAACGCATAAAACAACGGAAGCGGAAGCCATTACGCTGAGGTAATGTTTCACATGAAAAGACGATGGCTATTGACAACTAGTAGATAAATCACCGAATAAATTAAATATTGCTTTGCTAAATGCCTTTTATTAGGTGTCCTCGTTTAAAGCCATTGATTATGTATTTTCTTATAACAGGGGCCGGTTTTATAGCCATCTGTTTTTTAATACAGATATTTATCTCTTTCCGTTATATACCATACCGATTCCTTGAACACGGGAAAATTAATTATCTACTGGATAGTTGGCTGTTGATTGTTGCAGTTAGCAGAGACTTATTCGTGGGGAAGCGGAATAATGAGAATAAAACGGTTATGCTAGACTAGCCGGTCTCACGACCCAGCATCCCCCTCGCCCGGATGATGGCTATCCGTGCTGCCGCTGGGCCGAGTCCCTACCCCCTATGTACACCCCACCCGACACTACCAGCTAAAACCACGTGGTGGCTTTCTTTGGTGCGGTCTCACGACCCAGCATCCCCCTCGCCCGGATGATGGCTATCCGTGCTGCCGCTGGGCCGAGTTCCTACCCCCTATGTACACCCCACCCGACACTACCAGCCAAAACCACGTGGTGGCCTTCTTTGGCGTTAACGGAGCGCTTCCAGGGTATCCTAAGATAGACTAGTGTTACTGCCGGCACCGCCCCTGTACGACGTCGCATAGCAGACCATCTCCATGGCATCTTATGAGCGTCAACGACTGCCAACGAGGCCTTACCACCCGTGCTGCCGTCCATCTCGGGGTCGCACGATGCACCGAAATTGAGAGTGCATCTATAAGGGCGCTGTGCTAGCCCCGCGCCCGTGACCCCCGATGGCCCCAATTAGTCGCTTCGTACGACATGCAAGGGGTACCGTGCTGGAATTCTCCAAATGATCCCATACCACGGGGCGGATTGTAAGTCATCTGCTCAGTTAACATTAAGAGCAAATTCATTATCAAATTATGTGTTTATAAGCTGTTATAGCTAATAGCGATTGAACAGATTAGGATAGATTGGTGGCTAAAGATACTTAGGGCGCGTCACCATGTCGGTAAGTGTTAATAGAGTGAACCACAACTGACCCCATGAATCACACCATTGATGTGCCTATTAGCGGCCATTTGTTAATGCTGACATAGTTCCTACTGATCGACATTTCGCACGAATCTTAATTAGCGGATAAACTTTTCCGTTCAGGTTACTACTATGTTTAGTGATAGTGTTTTTTGTGTGTTTTTTTGACACACCTACGTCCAAATGTTCCAGGTTTTTTTATTATCCAACAGTCACACACATAGGTAGGTCTGACCCTACACTAGATTAAACCTGTTTCGTGGGTATCAAGAACTACGAGGGACTACGGTGCCACAACACCCAGACCTGAAACAGCTATCTGTATGTCACACAATCCTTTGTGTCGGTGCGGGAATCGAACCCACTGCCTCTCGTTTCACAGCCGGCTACTCGCCCGCTGCGCCATGGAGGTTTTCGAAAGCTGTAGGTTAACTGTTGGTCAATGGTGGATTAAGTAAGTTTTTCAACCGTTAATGATTAATCTATCGTTGTCCGTTGAAATCTTTTTTCGTAGTCATTAAAGATCACGTTGTAACACTACTCAAACTCGATTGTTGTTTATTTAAGTCCCAATAATTAAATGAGATTATTAACCGACTTCAAAAAAGGAGAAGGTTAACAATTCGTCGGAATCTTTCTTTTTATGTATGTTACCCGATTACTCGAAGACGCCTGGACCGATATGAGAAATTCTTTTTTTGTTTAAAAGGGTATACTTCCCAGGTGGTCCCATTGGCACAAGTCAGGATCTGATGATGGGATCTCAGAAAAAACAAGGACAACCCTCAAATTTTATAGTGTCGCATAATTTGTTTTTTATTGAAGTCTGTGTACTTTTTATGAATTAAAAAACATGGCTGATAAATCAATTTCACCCCAGTATCCTCAGGTTGAGCGAGAACTTGCTATCCAGGTCAGCGCCAACTGCCTATTATTGGAAAACTGTTATATAATTATATAGCATGTTTATATGTTTAGAACGATTCCATTTTCGAAATTAATATACCACGCGGAGAGAAACGTGAAAATATTTACATATTGACTGCGATTTGCAAGTTAATGAATACGTTTTTGCCGGCAACTTCACAATATTGTTTATCATCACAAAATGATAAACAATGTTCGACTGAATATTTCATAATTAGAAATAACACCCAACAGTCACACACATAGTCCTGACCCCACACTAAGATACAAGTCTTATGTTGTGGGAATCTAGAAATACGACGGAGTACGGCCCCACAAAACCCAGACCTTAAACCAATATCTGTCTGTCACACAAACATTTATTTTCGGGAATCGAACCCACGGCCTCTCGTTTCACAGCCGGCTACTCGCCCACTCCGCCACGGACGCGGTCTTATGTATATACATTAAATCACAGGCTTTTGTCCAACCTCTAATATCTATAAGAAATAGAGAATTAACATACAACCAATCCCGTTTATTGGATTCAATTACGGAAAATGTGAAGAAATTTTAAAATCTTCTATGGCTTCAACCTTCAAAACCTTTCTTGACGAATCTTCTACAAAAATATTTAAAAGAATATAAAATTTCTTATATTCTTTAAAATTATGAAGAGAACTTTCATTTTAAGTACCGGCGAAATAGGGGACTCCCCTGTGAAAATGGAAATATATAATTATCAACACATTCCTAATCAGTATATACTTAAGCATGCTATATCTCCCATGTTGATCTAACTGATTGCTTGATGAGTATAGGAAATCGGCGAGTCCCGAAATGGGCGGTTGAAATTCCTAGTCAAACAATCAAACTTTGTAATGAGTTTTCGATTCGTAAAAATCACACAAGTTGTACGGGATTAGAATTTACCACGACATGGCGATAGTCTTTGTACCATAGGATGGAAATAAACTTGTGTAAAGTATTTGCACCGCTGCCTACCTCTTTGTGAATACATGCGTGAACGTGTGTATTAATCTGACAAGCAAGGTTGCCGTCATTAGCCGTACCATTTTTATACTAAAATGAACATAATTAGCAGCTTATTTGCACCATTGTCGTGACGTGATGTAATATATTCAAAGGCACACATTGTTCGTTAGACATTAGCTTGAGGCCCAAGGGCTATATGGAAACGTTGGACTCGTTCCAGAACATGTCAGGTCCTAATAAAAGTTTAAAATAGGTTAACGTAGTGACAATAACATGGTTCACACATTGTTTAACGTGTAAACGCAATTGTTCGTAAATTATTATTCCCATTGAAATAAAACAAATTTTATGGATTTTATGGCGGTTTATTTTTGCTTTTTAACCGACTTTAAAAAAGGAGGAGGTTCTCTATTCGTCGGAATCTTTTTAACCGACTTCAAAAAAAGGAGAAGGTTAACAATTCGTCGGAATCTTTTTTTTATGTAGGTATGTTACCCGATTACTCGAAGACGCCTGGACCGATTCGAGAAATTCTTTTTTGTTTAAAAGGGTATACTTCCCAGGTGGTCCCATTGGCACCAAATCAGGATCTGATGATGGGATCTCAGAAAAATCGAGGGAAACCTTAAAAATGTATAGAGGCGCATAATTTGTTTTTCATTGAAGTCGGTGTACTTTTTATGAATTAATTTTTATGTATGTTCCCCGATTACTCGAAGACGCCTGGACCGATTTAAGAAATTCTTTTTTTGTTTAAAATGGTATACTTCTCAAGTGGTCCCGTTGGCACCAAGTCTGGATCTGATGATGGGATCTCAGAAAAATCAAGGGCAACCCTAAAATTTTATAGTGACGCATAATTTGTATTTTTTTGAAGTCGGTGTACTTTTTATTAGTCCCGAAGTTTCTACAACTTTACAGCCTTCATGGACGGGGCGGAATGTTTTTGTCGTCGCGTAAGGATAGTTTAACGCATGTTTAACGTTTCTACCTTAAATTTAGATTAATATATATTTTTTGTGACATTATATTTGTTATAAAAAAAAAGGCAAAGGTTCTTTACCATGCAGCCTTGTTATACCTTTTTATTTATTGTTAGTCCAATCTATGCCGAAAGAGCTCACAGTGTCTTGAGATCTGGCAGTTGGTCTTTTGGGTTCCGGATTATATGTGTAATATTCGCGTAAACATAATAGTAATATAACATACGATTATTATTTTTACGCACTGAGAATCCATTTGCTCCACCATCGTCGGCGAACAGTGCTGCCAATATATTTTGTAAAATTAGTAACAGTTTTCAAATACATAGTTGTTCATGATAAAAAAAATGAGGAGAGTAAATAACGAAGCAAATGCAAGCTTGATGCTAATATTAATTAAACGTACGTTGATTTTATCTTCACTTATATATTCAGTTGTGTAAGAAATGTTACAATTGAGAAACCAAATATATCTATATAGTTTTTTTTTATTCTGGCGCGGCAAAGTGACCACACTGCACCTGATGGTAAGCGCAGTGCCGTCCAGATAGAGTATCAAGTAGCGGGAGACAGTCTATCCCCCGCTACTCAACACAATCATGCCGACAACATACATCATTCACAATGCGGATGGCCCGCCGCTGCAACACATCCAAGGCATCGAGAAGGTACCTTGCGGAACCGTCCCAGTGGTGCGAGCAGTATTCCATTCCCAGCCGCACCTGCGCTTTATATAAGCGGCAGAGCTGACCGGGTATGAAAAACCGCCGCACCCTGTTCAGGATTCCGACCCTGCGTGAAGTGGCGGATATTACGCCCTCGATGTGACTCCTTGGATTAAGATCGCAGCGGATATCCATACCTAGGACACTAAGGTCATTCCGCAATGCGAGTGGAACACCCTTTTTTAAATAAACTAAAAAAATCGGCGAAAAGTGGGTGTACTGGTTACACCTCTGCCTACCCCTTCGGGGATTATAGGCGTGAATTTCCATCATAATGTAGGGATTTCATTATGGTAATATCCTTATTGTATTTCATATTTGTCTCACTGTCGCCGCTGGTGGTGATGGTGAATGTTTGCGGAAAATGCTTCTTTTCAGTCTATTTAATATGGTGGACATTAAAATAAACCTAATTTCTTTAAGAGCATTTGTATTTTGTAGGCGTAAGGCGGCAGTAACATTAGTGTTAAAAGTATAGCAGAATGGGGTAGTTGGCTAGATATTTTTTATTAATTAATAAGCAAATTAGACGCCATTCAAATCTGCTGGAAGGGGTAATAGTCAAATGACAGTATAATCTGTATATATAAAAGAAGAAACTGACTGACTGACTGACTGACTGATCGATCAACGCACAGCCAAAACGGCTCGGGTTAGAGACTTGAAATTTTGACAGTAGGTACCTTTTATGACGTAGGCATCCACTAAGGAAGGGTTTTTGGAAATACCACCCCTAAGGGGGTAAAATAGGGGATGATAGTTTGTATGAAAATTCGTCATTTTTGAAGTTAAGTTTATGAAAATTAGTATTTGGCCTTTTAGTCAAACAAAAAATATATGTTTCAGGATTTTTGGAAATTCCACCCCGAAGGGGGTAAAATAGGGGAAGAAAGTTTGTATGAAAATCCGTCATTTTTGCAGTTAAACGCATGAAATTTGGTATTTGGCCTTACAGTTAAAAATTAAAAACACATATTTCAGGGTTTTTGGAAATTCCACCCCTAAAGGGGTTAAATAGGGTAAGAAAGTTTGTATGAAAATCCTTCATTTTTGAAGTTAAATGCATGAAAATTGGTATTTTGTAGTGTATACTTTTTGTCTCAAACATGACCTCCACGCGGGCGGAGCCGCGAGCAACAGCTAGTGATGCATATGTACCGTGACGTCATTATTCTCAGAATTGCCATTACTATGCCGTTATGCGAGGGAGATGGCGATATGTTCCCACTACGCAACCGTTTTTGCTCATGCCTTTGAGAATTTGCTCATACCAATATTTAAAATAAATATTGTGACCTCATTTTTCAAGCAATTTTGATTCTGTTTTCGCAAAAGAATTTCTTTTACGTATTATTGGTTGCATATCGAATAACGTACAAAATTAAACACAGGAAAGTACTCTATTTAACTTTGGGATCCTATCCTGCTAAGTTTACTTTTCGTGATTTGGCCCTTCGACATAGGACCCATCGATTTATAAAAACAAGCACAGGTGTGGTCGGAATTAATAGTAAGCGATCAGTATTTATAATATGTATTTGAGCCTATTATATTTGCTATCGCACCTGCATTCAAATCATTATAAGTGGATTCATATTTTGAATACGTTAGTCAATTCTAAACCTAACAGATGTAAGATAGAAACACCTTGTCAACATGGGATTTTGGAATCTAATAAAGAGGAAAAGTTATTTAATTACTGCGATTAGAAAGTAGAAATGTTTGAGACTATTAATATGATGAAGTCAAGGCCCTTGGATAAACCCACTCGGCTAAACATAACACCACACAATGTGTACCCAAAGTCGTAAAATATTTGTCATGCAAATTGGATATTGTTTGCTATTAGTTATAAAGAATAAACTCTAGTTTGCAGTGTTTGGTATAACACGATATTTAGACTTCAAAAAAGGAGGAGGTTAACAATTCGTCAGAATCTTTTTATGTATTTTCCCCGATTACTTGTAGACGCCTGGACCGAATCGAGAAATTTTTTTTTGTTTAAAAGGGTATACTTCCCAGGTGGTCCCATTGGCACAAAGTCAGTATCTGATGATGCGATCTCAGAAAAATCAAGGGCAACCCTCAAATTTTATAGTGACGCATAATTTGTTTTTTATTAAAGTCGGGGTACTTTTTATAAAAATACTTATTATAGCTAGCGTGTAACAGTTTAACCGAATTATCATTTAAATGGACTACCGCCTTGATTCAACAATCTCTGTAAAGTCTGTTACATATTTTGTACAAATAATCATAAAAATGTTCAGTAAAACGTACAGTATATAAAAAACCAAGACATACATTTTTAGTAAGCTAACAATTCATCCATCCTGATAAGAGATCGCAACCTCGCGGACAAATAAATAGATACATCTCGATAAATATTGGAAAAGAAGTACATAAAATTTAATTTATCTATTCTAAAAAGATAACCGAAAATAACCTACGAAATACGATACAAATCACTGCGTAATTGGGTACTATGGCTCATAGCGCTAAATACACAAATCTTACAGTATACATATATACAGTATATGTATAAAAATAGGCATCTTGGAAAAATAGGCCTAGCTACTTTCCTAACAAAATAATAACAAAGAAAAACCTCATAAATGATGATCCCGGGTCCTTTAGGCGTAGTGTGAAGAAGCTACACAGCAGGCCGGCATGATTGTGTTTAGTAGCGAGGGATAGATTGTTTCTCGCTACTTGATACTCTAACTGGAAGTCACTGTGCTTAACATCAGGTGCAGTGTGGTCACTTTGCCGCGCAAGAATAAAAAAAAGCTGCATTCCGGGTACCAGAAACTTCAGCTTCAACCGGTGTGTGTATGGGGACGACGGCGCGGCAAACGTTCAAAACCTCAAAGGCTTTGGCGTGGTTATAGCCTTAATAAGCTTCGCTTTTTAGTACTTAATTTCACCGTCTTGTAAGTGACGCGTTCTGATCGTAGTCTGTTTCAAATTGTCTATGCGTAAACAAGTCGTAAAATGTTCTTAACAGGTACCGGAGAATCATATTACGCAATTTTTATGTAGTGTTCATAGTTTGAAAGTTTATTAGAGCTTATTTTCACGATCCGTGGCACAGTGGGCGAGTCTCCTTCTTGCGTCGTGTTCCTCAGTAATGAGGGTCGTGACCTCCCTTCTGCATCACCATCTCACGTATGTTCTTCTTCCATACTTCTCTGTCTCTGGTGACGTGGAGGGCGTTGTAAACTGTGAAGTCAAGAGCGGTGCGGATTTGGTCAGACCAACGTATTGGGTTGCGTCCACGAGGCCTTCTTCCATCTACTTTGCCGGTCACAATGAGCTGTTCGAGGTTGCCACCGTCTTTCCTTGCAATGTGACCGAAGTATCCTAGAACACTGCGTAGGCACTCGGATGACAGCCGCGAGTGGATTTTAAGTTCTCGCAATATAGAGACGTTAGTCCGAAATACTGTCCAAGGAATACGGAGCATCTTTCTCGAGCACCACATCTCAAAAGCGGCAATGCGTCTACGGTCTGCAGCTTTTAGGTTTTTTGGAGTTATTTATACGGATTCGAATTTGCATGCGTGGTGATGCCACTTGTGCCAATGCTGGAACTTTCCAATTACTGAGAATGTGATTCGTGAGAGGAGAATATAAATTTCATTATATAATTTTTATACAACGAAGAAACGAGTAGGTCCCAGGCTTCCTCTTAAAGGAATACGTAATATTGATTTGTCTCCCGAGAAAAATAAGTGTTAGCCTGGCACCACACGCATACGTTAAGTAACATCATTCAGAACTCTGAATTATAAAGAACTTATTTATTTAATATTCGGAAGGCTTACAGACTAATATATATGACTAGTATTTCCTTGAATAATATTAGTTAATAATATAAAAATATAAATTAATTAATAATAAATAAATAATAATAATTTTAAATACCTTATGAATAATTAATTGCTAGTGTATTGATGATGCTATGTATGTATGTATACATAAGCTGATATGCTTTTCTTAAAAATTCTTTACTTTTTTTAAATGTTCTGACTTGTCATAAGAGCTATGTAATTGCCTACTTGATCAATAAACGATTTCATTTCATTTCATTTCAATAACAAATAATGAATAGTATTTTTCTAATTAACTTAAATTGCTAATTATGTTACAAACTTCTTTAATATTTAATTATTATACTACTTAACACATACTATGAGTCGAGAACAAAGTAGGTACTAAACAAAAAGTCTTGAGCTAGTGTGCGTTTAGCTTTTTTGGCAGTGATGCAGAACAAGTCGATATTAAGATTCAAATGCAAACCGTTGAAGCTATTACAACTTCGCAAGAGATAAGCATTTTGCCTGTATTTACTTGTTGAGTAGGGTGTACATAAAAGAGGTCTTGCAGATTCGTTCACAGTTTTTTTTTATAATAAATCAGGGCAGTCAATGGATCCCTGTTCTAACTTTAATAAAAAAACGTATCCATGTCATAGACTTAGACTAAAGATAATAAGATGGTCTCATAATAAGCGGCTTTGCTGTGCCCTGGCATTGCAGAAGTCTATGGGCGGCGGTGACTACTTACCATCAGGTAGCCCGTCTGCTTGTCTGCCTGTCGAGGCACTAAAAAAAGCTATAGTCTTAATTGCGAATTGAAAATAGAGAAAAATCAAATTTTGGGAAGTGGTAGAGCCACGCTGTAGACATATTTGCACATTTCTACAGCATGAATGGGCCGGCTCGACCGGGGTAGTACCACTGTCTCACAGAAAACCAACGTAAAGTGACAGTTTACTGTCGCGTTTCGTATGGTAAGTGAGATAACCGGAGGCCCAGATTCCCCCTTCCCTTCCCTAATCCCTATTCCTGTCCTTTAAGGCCGACAACGCATACATGATACTTTCGGTATTGTGGATGTTCATGGGCGGTGGAGATCACTTAACATCAGGTGACCCACTGGCTCGTTTGTCGGACTATACTATAAAAAAACCGATGGCTGAAACAACACGATGATCTTATATTTGACTATGATAATAGATATTAATAGTTAACATTAAAACGGGTTAATTAAGCCTTCTAAATCACAGCACAGGCATAATTAAGTGTATGGAGAGGTTGTTTTATAGCCTCTAACTCTATTTTCATTACATGCAGATACAAGGCCATTTCAATAGAGTTCAACGTTTCATATTATTGTATTCGTTTTTTAGTTTCTCAAATGCATTCAATGTTACGTTTATACAATACATTATCTCACAGTCGCTGTTCACACAAAACAAACCCGTTGATTTTGATTCCATCTATGCAATTGTTTTGTTTTTACAAACCGAGGGCGTTGAACTTTGTTTTTCGCAAATACTATTTTAACACTTATGATGTAAGTTATAGAGGATATAATTGTGTGCTTTATATTATTGACTATTGCACTTTTTTTGTCGAGTAGGTAATCTTTATAATACTTTTAAATTTTGTTAAATAAATATATTGTTATAATTTGTGGTTTTTAAGAATTGTTTGATAGCTTAAAGCAAAGAGTAAGTTTTAAGAAATTATTTAAATTAATACTGGTAATAAAAATGGTGATTCGATTAGGTCTCTAATGGGGATCTATTTTTAGGAGCATTTGTGTTTATGGATGGATATTATTATAACATTAAATACACAGCATACATCTTATATTGTTTTATGAATCTAAAAAAATGTTATTTGTGTAAAAAATTAAGTTTTTCATTATTTATGTTTTGTAACAAAAGCTGAGCTTCAAAAAATCCTCAGTAGGTATTCCATTCGGTTATAAAATTATTTGACGCGTAATATTTTTGATTTTATCAAATCAAAAATAAGTTTGCTATTCATGATGATAGATGGCATTAATATCTAATTACTTTTTCGAAACATCTTTTCCAACCCACTTAACCACAAAAGCGGTTCAATGGAATAAGTTTCCGCTTGACGTACTTGGATCTTTATTATTAACTTCAAGGTAAGTTTGTGAACATAATGTACCATACCATGAGTAATATTTACTTTCTCCAATCGAAGCTTTCCTAGTAACGTTCTCAAATACCGTTCATGCGTTATTGATTTAACTCTTTGTTAAACGTTTTGTGTATTGTGGTATTTTTTATGCTGTAAAAAATAACGGTATTTGTAATTTGGTTAGCGTGAGAGAAAATTGTGTTTTGTATACCGGTAGAAAGTACTATTTTCCTTGCTGATAAAATTTCTAGGTGAGCTCGGTTTAAATGATTTCTTTTGGCTGTATATCACTTTATTTTATTATCTACAAAAACCACAAGGACGTAGAATAATTCGGTTTAAAAATAAAATATAAAAATGCAAGTCTGATTTATTCTTGACTGCTGATTGTCCAAATGATTTCATTTTGGCTGTATATCACGTTATTTTATGATGTAGAAAAATCCACAAGCACGTACAATAATATGTTTTAAAAGTAACATTTAACTTAACAGTAAACACAACATTATTTAGAATAACATTAAAATATAATAATGCCTATATCTGATTTGTTCCTGGCTACCGATTATCCAAATTGGTTTAATCGTTTTTTAAATTTCGAATTCTAGCTACTTCAGCTGTTAATTATCCAAACTGATTAAATAGTTTCTAAATTTCGAATTTTAGAACATAAGTGAAAACTCATATCGGCATGGATCTTTTTGAGTATTTAAACATGGATAGTATACTTCATAGATAAAGTTTTTTTTTTGTATTTTACATAAATACATTATAGTACATTTATAATCCCTTAAAGTAGGTACAATGCTTATGTAAAAAACCTGAAAAAAACTTACCAGGCACATCATGAACTTTTGTGTTCGGTATTCCTCGACTCGCGAAGATGTAGGCTGTCTTCATCCCGAACAGGAAGTAAGGGTCTTCTTCAACAGAGAGGCATGTTTCCTCCTGACCCTGGACAGTTGATGCCAGTACTACCAGGAAAAACACGAGCCACCCCATCTCCGGCTATAGAAAGGTTTAATTATTAACTTAAATTTATTGCAGAAATATGTTTGCTGGTGGTAGGATACTTATATCCGCCCGGATAGCGACCACCGTACACAGGGTGTAAAACCCGCCCTAGTGGCACTCGCAAATGTGGCGCTTTCCGGGGTCAGCCAGTGTACATCCGGTTTTTGTCGGGGGTCTATAGTTGGAGTACGATGTTTAGCCGTGTTGCGGCCTTCTGAGTACTCTGACACTAGACCCTCGACCGCTTCAAGAAGCAGCCGACATGATTGTGTTGAGTAGCGAGAGATACATTGTTTCTCACTACTTGATACTTAAATTGGACGGCACTGTTCTTACCCTCAAGTGCAGTGTGGTTACTTTGCCGTGCCAGGATAAAAATATTTTTTTTACATAAAACGTTGAGTATAAGTTTTCAAGGCTACCTAATTATTGTATTTTTTTTTATATATCATAGTCCGACAAACGACCCTGTGGGTCACCTGATGTTAAGTGATCTCGACCGCCCATGAACATTCACAATACCGAAAGTATCACGTATGCGCTGTCGGCCTTAAAGGACAGGAATATGTCTACAGCGTGGCTCTACCACTTTTAAAGGAAACCACAGATCAAATCATATCTATTTATAATAAAACATTAAGTGTGTGTGTCTCAAGCCATCACATTTCATCATCAATCATCATCATCACAGTTTCATTAAATTTAAGCTAACTTGAGAGAATGCGCAAGAAAAAGTTGGTATGTTCATTGTAACCAAAATTATTATAAAAATAATTAACCAATTAGGAATATCTATTCATTAGAGCGGAAACTAATTTACAGAACCCTGCTGACTTTTCCACGTGATCCACATACATACACTCACGCCTGTAATCCCCGAAGGGGTAGGCAGAGGTGTAACGAGTACACCCACTTTTTGCTGAATTTATTACGGTCTCATAATGTGATAGGGGGCCTTCTAGCTATCTAGCCTTATAGCTTCGGCTAGTATTTCTAAATAGAAAAACTCAATAAGTTTTAGTACTTTTTTTACTTTCAATACTTTACCCGAGCCAGGCATCGAACCAGAGACCTCAGCACAAAAGTCGTAACGCATGCGCAATTACAACTGCGCCACTGAGGCAGTATATAAAATCTATTCACAATATACGACTTTTGTGGACGTATGCTATAAAAACTTACACATACAATACCACTACATACATGTCATACTAAGCTAAAATTAGCCAAAGTTTTTGCACATATTAACTTTGTACCTTTATTCCTTGGGCAAATATGTTATAAAAAAAATAAAACATTAACGCTTTCCATACGTAGCTATAATGCTGTTTTAAACTTTACAATTCGCATCAATGGAAACAAAACGCCATTAAAAAAACTCAGCCGCACCGGTTTCATATGCAATGGAAAAATAACAATCACAAAGGGGCGTGTTCAGCGGAATAACTTTCACAACACATAAAATATCACTTGGACACAATAACAAAACGCAAACGGGTGTTACCTTTGCGCGGGAAGATTCGGGATAAATGGAGGCGTTTGTTTGTAGGTTAGAAAGCGCGGGAGACACGGCTTCTCTCGAACGCGATACCGAAGGCACTGAATGTAATCGTAATGTAGTCCGCCGAGTGCCTCTATAGCGATGGGCCCTATTCGTTTTTGAGAATAAACGTTTGAACAACAAAAAACATGCTCAGATTGCTGTATGAACGTAAAATGTGGCATATTATACTGCCTATCATATTATGTTTCTTGCCTATTTTAACGTATTCTATCTTATTGACACAGTTGGGATATGTTAAAATACTGTAATATATAACAGTATAGTAATACCTAAGTATACCTATCTGAAATGAAGTCGATAAAAATACATTATCGAATGCGTCTACAAATTGAGCAATCATAAATGCCATTTAACTCAAAGATTTCGACTGATTAAGGTCTTTTGTCTAAAAAGTAATTCAAGAGACTACACGACCTTTCTTTTTGTTACCAGACACCAACATTAGGTGTTTGTTCTTTAGAATAGAATTTTCTTATTTATTTTCATATTCTAGGCATCTATCATTGTATGATCTAATTATATTATAATATTTATTACCTCTTAGTAAGAGACATTTACCATAACGCCCATTTTTACACGTTGACGATCTTTAAAGACGGTGATGCAGTATTTAGGTATTTAGGTACCAATGGGACTGCTAGAGGACCGAAAAAACACCAGTGTTTTTTCGGTCCTCTAGCAGTCCCATTGGTACCTATTACCCGATTGAGATGGCGTATCTGCCACATACATATTTAAAATACACTACCAAGCCACTTTGTGTGCCAAATAAGAAGGTTTCCTGTTATATATTTTGTACCTCTCTTTTGTAGATTGCAGCTGATGAAAGATTGTAAATGAACAATAATCGTTTTTGAAGGGCACTGATCTTTTGAGTTAATATAGTGCTTTTTTATTTCGTAATAGTTTTACATATGACTGCTGTCTCACCTGACGGTTTTTTTTTATTTTTTATAATGGCACGGCAAAGTGACCGCACCGACTGAGACCGCACTGCGCTTACCATCAGGTAAGCGCAGTGCGGTCTCAGTACTCAGTACTCTAATTGGACCGCCAAATAGAGTACTGAGTAGCAAGAGACGATCTATCCCCGCTACTCAACACACTCATGCCGGCCTGCTTCTTCACACTACGCCATGAGCAAGAAGGTGAAGAAGGGGTCGAGGGTCTAGTGTCAGAGTACTAAGAAGGCCGCAAAATGGCCATTGTACCCCAACTCCAGACCCCCGACAAAAACCGAATGTACACTGGCTGATCCCGGAACGCGACACACTTGCTTGTGCCACTATGGCGGGTTTTTCGCCCTGTGTACGGTGGTCGCTATCCGGGCGGATATGAATATCCTACCACCAGCAAAGTTTCTGTTTATTATTGAAAATGCTTGTCCAGACATCTTCAATGTAGACTTGATAACACTGGGATACCATCAGAAACACTAGCCTTCCGGACGTCGAGAGACTACAGCTCACGCCGCACATCACAATGCCTGATACGGATATCAGGCATTGTGTGACCGCAACCGGGCAGCGTAGGTGGTAAATGAGCATTGCAATCCTCGAGTCTCGAATTAGCCGCGAAAAAGTGTACCAGTAAGTCGGCCTTCTCTTGCGAGCTGTGGGCTACTGTTCTATTTCGATATCTCAGCTGCGAAGGGTAACAGATATTAGATTGGACGGCCTCAGCCAAGCTCCAATAAGCACCACTGCTTGTCGGGTGATTGGCCGAAGCACATACAATCCTGAAGACGCGCTGGGCATCTGCTGTAACATACGCCTTAGCAGCATGGTTGTAGGCTGCTTTAAAGGATTTAAGATTGGGATCGTTCGTAGCGCGACTCATAGGTGCTATTTCCCCATCCCAAAAATGCTCAACGTGCCTAAAGAAATTTTCATTTCAATGAACGAAAATTATAAACGATGCCAATATAGTTGAACTCGTGACGAGACGATATTCTCCGAAGAGCTCAGTACAACCGTAAACCACCGCAGCCGCTATAAAAAATGACGCAAACCGTACGGTACGCTCTATATTGCACCCGTTTGTCTTGTTATTTTGTCATCAATATTTTTAACAGACATAAAAAAAGGATGAGGTTCTCAATTCGACGTGTATTTTTTCGTTTCACAGCTGGCTACTCTGGCTGCGCCACGGAGGCTAAATATCACTATTTTACCAATAGACCCATGCTGCGTTTTACTAAGTTCACCAGAAGCTAAAAAATGCCATTAGCAATTCCATCATTTAACGGTTAATCATTCCGTTCCTTAATGGTGGGTAACACACTAACTTTTTCATGGCAGGTGGACGGTGGTAATGGCATTGTAATCTTTTTATCAACAGATTCGTTGGTCACCACACAGTAAAAAAATGTAGTACATATCCTAAGTTGTTGTCGTATGCGCTAATATAACGTTTTATTATTGCAGATTCTACTTTTTATAATTATATAATAATATTCGAGACATAAAGACTGTCATAATGTAATAAAGATCCCGTTTCTTCTACGTTGATTAGATTTTCATGTCTTTCGTTTTTACACGTGCTATTATTATAATTACGAACCTTAAGTCATGAGTTGAAATTGTTTTGAAGCGATTTAATAGTGATTTTTTGGTACAAGAGTTTGTTGAATTTTAAGTAAAGGGTTTCTACAGGTTAAGGTATAACTTATAAGCTTAAGAATTAAAATTATTACTAAAATCTTACTTTGGTCAGATTTCTTGATATTTTATTATTTTTTATTAATTTTGTAGAAAGCTTACGGACTAATACAATCATATAGTTATAATTATAACTATCTGTATATGTATTTATAATTACAAAGATAATGAAAAACTGTTTCCAATGATAAGCTTCCGAAAATTAAATTAATTTTAAAATTAACGTTATACCAACTAAGTAGCCGTTTTTAAATTATTTTGCGTTTTGGATGTAAATATGACATGAGCCTAGAGAAAACTATAGTTGTCTGAAAGAAATATGAATAATTTTTATTATTTAAATTTAGATTGGTGATTCTTTTGGACTATGTTTTTAAAGACCCCAAAAAGAAGGTATATTCTTCTTATATTCTTATATCTATATCTGAATTCGCTAGCGAAAATGTAGAATATGTATATTACAAAAAACACAGCGCCTCTGGCGGTTACGTGAAAATTACATTTGGTAATCTAAGAACGAAACTGCCCATACATAAAAAACAACGCATACATAAACTCATGGTTGAGCTACTGCTTTGGTTATAGTTTATTTTAAATTTCACATTAACATTTGAACATAGTTTGCCATACATGATTCTCTTAAAATAATAAATTTTATGCAGAGCAATGTTAATTACTTCATGAGACTTAAAAATTAATCAGATTAAAGAACGATTTCTAAATTAAAGTCAAATTCCGTTCAAGTAGGTTGAGTGAGTGAACAACTCTTTTGCCGTTTTAAGAAATACAAAACATATTTTATTAATAGACTTTTTAACTTCAGGATGGCTTAATTGCTTCTCTTATTAGCCTGCTCATTACTGCTGAGAGTTCATGAAGTGCGTAGAAAGTGCTCTGGTTCTTATTTTAAAACAGTTATACATAAGTTACTTTCGATTTCATTCATTACGAGGAACACAGAACAAAGGCATAAAATACAATGAACACTTATTAGCCAGATTAAAAAGGAGACTATTTTATTTTTAAATTCACTGTAATGTTCAGAGCAAAGGTGAAAAGACTCTTTTCCTTTACACTCATCTCTATTGAATGTGTTATGTACAATTAGTATGTATTGAGTTAAGTGCTCATTAGCTATATTCGTAACATCCATACCAATACTATAAATGCGAAAGTAACTCTGTTTGTTTGTTACCTTTTCACAACTAAACGGCTGACCGGATTGTGACGAAATTTGGCAAGAAGATAAATTATATCCTGGAGAAGGACATAGACTATCTTTTTTCTCAAAATACAATCTTGAAAGGGGTCAAATAGGAGTTCAAAATTTTTATGGGAATTCCATCATTCCTTAATTTAGGGATCTGAAAAAACATATTTAGGCTTTTGGTATGAAATGAAGAAATACGTGTTAAATTTTTTTGCAAAATCATCCCTAAAGTTATAGCCACCCTAATCCCTACTTCCATACTATCCATACCAATACTATAAATGCGAAAGTTACTCTGTTTGTTGGTTTGTTTGTTACCTTTTCACGACTAAACGGCTGACCGGATTGTGATGAATTTTGGCAAGAAGATAAGTTATATCCTGGAGCCTTCTCCTATTTAACCCCTTTCAAAATTTGTATGGAAAATCCATAATTCCTCGATTTAGGGACCTGGAAATTCATATTCAAGCTTTTGGTAGGAAATAAAGAAATACGTGTTTCAACGTTTTTGAAAAATCATCCCTAAAAGGGGCCAAGTGAGGTTAGACTTATGAGGTATTCATTAGTTGCAATCTTAAGATTTAGGCACAACGCCTGCGAGGCTGGACAATCGCTACAGGTGCCTCAGTGTAGAAGACAACTCCTTGGATTGTATACTTCTTCTCACGAAAATAACCTCCACGCGGGCGGAGCTGCGAGCAACAGCTAATTAAATTATGAATTAAATTGTTACATTACATTCGATTATTATAGTATTATTGATGTTTAAAATGTCCGCACTCTTTATATCGAACGGGAAATGGAAAATGTCAACACAACTGACCAATGAAGTAGAAAAATCTTTATTTTTGGATCGATGGTAATTCGGCATTTCTGGCTATAAAGGCGATTAAAAAAAAAACAAAAGATCAGATCTCGCACGTCTTATTGAGTGAAAGTATCAAATCGGTCACAAAGTAATACGTGACTGATGGACAATTGCTATGTTCTGACGTCCGATTGATTCTTAAAACATTTTATCATAAAATTTCTGAGAATTAAAGGATTGCAGTTCTTATAATCTTACTAGATGTTGCCCGCGGCTCCCCCCGCGTGGAGGTTATTTTTGGAAGGAAAGGTATACAATCCATGAAGGCATCTTAATCTATTACACCTTTCTATATTTTGCTATCCCATAAGATGCGTGCGTTTTTCCGGGATAAAAAGTGGGATATGTCATTTTCTGATCCCTAAACACTATGCAAAAAATCATGTCGATCCTTTGCTCTGTGAAAAACTAAACTATCCCACGGGAACTGTACATTTTCCGGGATAAAAAGTTCCAATATTCCAGACTATAATCTATCTCTGTGCCAAATTTCAAATCCGTCCAGACGTTGTAGCGTGATTGAGTAACAAACATCCATCCATCCATCTAAACTTTCGCATTTATAATATTAGTAGGATATTATAATTATTTTTTTCGTATATGAGTTTCTAGGCCTCACTAATTTGGTAACAATAAGGAATATGTAATACTTGATGCATTTGTATATCCCTTCAGGGACATTGGCGCAAAATAACTATTAAAATTGTTTAAACTTAAATCTTATAAGATGCAAAATCTACATAAATATTCCAATTTATTTGTAAATAAATATATGAAAAGAATAATAGTAATATTTACGTTATGCATACGTACATATTCACTCACGCTTGTAGTCCCCGAAGAGGTAGGCAGAGGTGTAACCAGTACACTTACTTTTTGCCGAATTTATTACGGTCCCATAATGTGATAACGGGCGAGCCTATCGCGATACCGGGCACAAATTCCAGACTCCGGGCTTATAATGATTATTTCTAAATAGAAAAACCCAATATCACTTTACCAGACCCGGGGATCGAACCCAAGACCTCAGAACAGCAGTCGTAACACATGCGCAATTACAACTGCGCCACCAAGGCAGTCTTATTTACGTCATAGTTATATAATAATCTGCTTGCCGGGATTTAATCAAGTTTGAAAATTTTGCAAACTTGATTTATCGATCAATGCACCGCCATGGCAGTATGATGAAACACATAAAAACATCTGACCGACATACATCTGTGAGGTTGCGCGGAGGTATCAAGCAAACAGACGGGGGATATAGTTGTCAGTATAAAATAACTGAATAAACTAATCTACAAAATATATTTTTTGGTTTTCAATAATTATTCCAACGTCAATTGTGAATGAAAATGTTTTATGTTACAAATAATTATGTGTGTCCTAGTCACACTTTAATTATAAGTTTTGTGAAATAATTTATATGTGGTTTCTAAAAATGTGTTTAGATCCAGAACTATACGTTTTTATCCCTTTCTAAGGAATGTGAACCCGAAGGTTTCTTATGTTTACGCGAATATTATACATTGGAATAAAACTATTTTTTACGGATTCTATGGCAATTTATTATTTTTTTTTGTTTCTGACGTTTCGAAGGCTTTACAGCATTCATGGTAACGAGGTCATATATCTGTTAACTTGATACGTTACTCATAAAAACGGCTGAGCTAATTCGATGCAGATTTTAGTATAAGCTAAATACCAGTAAATTTGAAAGGCATT
The DNA here is from genome assembly GCA_905220505.1 of Laothoe populi. NCBI lineage: Eukaryota > Metazoa > Arthropoda > Insecta > Lepidoptera > Sphingidae > Laothoe > Laothoe populi. The sequence goes on from HG992156.1 coordinate 16,204,393, forward strand.
AGAAATAAAGAAATTGTTGTAGAGATTATAATCCAAAAACCTTGCAAAATCTGGTAATTTAAGAACGTAGTTTGGTTACCAAATACCTAGGTGTGTAAATATCGTCTTATTAAACATAATAATGCCACAATTTCGAAATGAAATGTCACGAGAATATGATATGTGCAATTTTATATAGAAGAGCTATACATATAAAAATATAAAATTTTTGGAAAGTGGTACAGTTAGCCACGTAAAGTCTTTATCCTCAGGTCTCATACAATTGTTAGACATATTCTTTGTTATTGTCTCCCCCGTGACCATGAAGGCTGCAAAGTCTTCGAAACGTCGGGTTAAAAAAGTAAAATAAACCGCGATATAATCCGTAAATTTCGTTTTATTCCAAAGACATATTCTTTTTATATTTCACAATAATATTAAACATTCATTAACATTATGTTTTGATGCCGTATAACTCATTCAAATACGTGCCTGTACTCTCCACGTGGTTACCTTTGTGATGCTAAGCTCTTAGAAAGTGGCACGCCGTGAGCTTGTATCGTCGAGTGTTTATCGAGATAAAATTCTGTAAGTCGGTACGGATAAATTATTATACATACATACACTCACGCCTGTAATCCCCGAAGGGGTAGGCAGAGGTGTAACCAGTACACCCACTTTTCGCCTAAGTTTGGTCCCATAATGTGATAATGTGAGCCTATCCTCATACCAGGCACAGGTTCCAGACTCCGGGATAATACTCAGAATTTCTAGATAGAAAAATCCAATATCACTTTACCCGACCCGGGGATAGAACCCGAGACCTCAGCACAGCAGTCGTAACGTATACGCAATTACAACTGCGCCACCGAGGCAGGAAAAATTATGTGGGTTTATAATGTAGATTTTCACACTTATAAAGGTATAATGACTTTACTGAATCTGTAATGGGAACCATTTTAGTTTGTTTTATTACAAAAAATGACTTATGTACTCAAGAAACTTCTGTTTTAATACAAGATCTAATATTTCCTATTTTTTGTTGGTCTAAACTATAATATTAAACTTAATCCTTAACAAAGATTATATTTTTTTTTATCGTTACCTACCTAACTAATGGCAGCTAACTAATATATACTTTTCTAATAAGAGTATAAGACGTTCTACACCAAAATGTATTGGTATCATCACGGAGAAACAATGGTCTGTCACTGTGATCCTTCTATTGCCACGTTGTCCGTCGGTCAAAATTTCAAATTTTGACAGTTTAACTAAATGATACAGGCTAATTTGCAGAGTGTATCAATACGTTTTTGCCGTTATAAAGTAGCGCAATACATTTCTAAGAATACCCTGCGCCGTTTAGTGTCAATCCATCGATACAAAGCCAGCATACCTTCGCGTAAGCATAAGTATGATGTATTAACATACACAAACATTGCACGTGCACGCGACCTTAATTTGTATGTGCGGAGACCCGTGATTCGCTACGGGTAACCCACTTCATATTATTTGTCAAAGTTACTTAGATGTAAATATACTATTACGTATTAATACATTACAATACAACCAAAATATAAAACTACAATATATAGATCTCTGAGTATTTAACCCGGGAGACGCAATTGGGCGCTTACTGTTACCCCTCTGCGAAAAGTACAAGCACAATGTGCATACCGTAAACTGCTACAAGATTGCACGGATTTAGAGTTTTCTTGACAATTCAATATTGAACTCTAAGCTATAGAAATCAAGTTGTCCCTAGCCAAAAAATCACCTCTTAACAAGGAAAAATTGCAGTAAAAATGTAGTTAAACATTTGTTTTAAACTTCCTAAATACTGAGGTAATGGCCTTTACACACATTTTGCTTATAATTTCCTTTCTTTGTTGACTTCACTTGAGTCTTTTAATTACATTAGTTACAATTTTTTTTTAATGGTATTAGGCAACGTTGAACTGATTTCTCTAAAACTCCCATACAAAAGTGAATATGGCGTAGGGCTGCCCCAAAGTAAATAAATAATAATTATTTTATTTTACCTATCGATAGAAAAGGACAAGGCTATCAATATTTCATATCGTCATGGCGACGCCCTATTGTTGTTTCCACAGTGGTCACTATATAGACATTATATTACAATGTCAGTATAATACACACTAAGATAAATTTGTAATTGTGTACATAAATTTGAAAGTGTGGTGTGCGTGCTTACATTTTGCATGTTTATTTGTAGGTGTACGAAGCCCCCCACCACAATTGTCAGACTTTTTTCTTCAAAATTCGAGCGTAATGCCGTCTCCTTTTGGTTGCCTAATTACTCTAAAATATAGATCAATATCTATACTGCGCATACCATCAGGTGCAGTGATGAAAAAACTGTTTACCGGATGTATTTACTACTATAAGAGGAGGAGGAGGTTTAATATGACGTATTATCTGGGTTAAACAACATCCGGTAATCTGAGTAATTTGTATAATCTATATACTGTATAATCTGTACCTATACTGCATATGTTACATTAAAGTATGATGACTATATAACGTCTTAACTCTTATTATGAGCTGTCTATATAACATCTACAATGATTTAATTAAACTGAGAAATAAAAATAATTGTATTAATATACATATAATTTTATGATAGAAAAAACGAGCATGTTATTTTAATGCACGAAATAAAACGTTTTGGAGTGAAAGTAAAAAATGTGTTCTCTATGGTCTGTCACTAATGGCGTGTCTTCCTCGACCACACGTTAAATCGTCAAAATGGCTAAGAAAAAAGGCGACGAAAAAGTAAACCAAACCCCTCAAAGTGATAATGAAGAGCAGAATTATGACGAGGAGCCTGATTTTGACGATCCAGAGGGTTTCGTGGACGATATTCCCGACGAAGGTGGGCATTTTGTGCGAAACAAGTTGACCGGCCATATGCGTCACCCACGCATTTTTTTAGTTTTTCCTTAAAGTTGTTGCTATTTTTATACGTTTTTCGTGATATAACATCCAATATCAAGTGCAAATAATTAAAGTATGTGTTTTGCTTAGTGTTTGTGTTGAGAAGGTTGCAGAACATAACCTAACTTTGACGTTGCAGAATTATTGGCCGACCTCTTAGAGCAAAAACCCAAGGAATCCGATGGTTATGAGAACGTGGTAGTAGTCGATGGGTGCCCGCAGGTTGGGCCCGAGCGTCTAGAGAAGCTCCAGAGCGTGATAACCAAGATTTTTAGTAAATTCGGGAAGATAGTTAATGAATATTACCCGACTAATGAGACTGGAGCCACGATTGGTTATATTTTCTTGGAGTACAGCAATCCTCAGAACGCTGCCGAGGCCGTGAAGGCGACAAACAATTGTAAATTAGATAAGCAGCACACATTTTTAGTGAATCTGTTCACAGATTTTAACAAGTAAGTACAATTGCTTTGTTCTTGAATTATTCATTTAAGTGTACATATGTAGACATCCATATGGGTTTTGAATTTAGAAGTCAGTGACTTATAATGCCTATCAAGGCAAAAAAAAAACAATAAATAGTGTAATAACAATATGTTTACTGTAATTTCAATATTATTAAAATTAAAATTCAATGCTGCAAGGGGAGGAAAATTTTTCAGTTATATTAAAATAGATTTTGCCAAACTGCCTATGAATTACAACAAATAAACACCAGTAAACATTTTTTTATTAAAGCTGAGAGTACTAATTTTATTTTAAGAGATTAACACCCGAATATTCAAATGCAACTCAGGCTTACTAAGATTGTGCTAAGAACCTCTTATTTATCATAATCATATAGTGTTTAACAAGATAAGTAGCTGCTAGACAGATGGCCAGCTGAGTAGCATTTCAATATTTGGATGTAAATGATATTTTTTGAGTAAAGATTACTTAACTTCTCTCCTTGCAATTAAAATGTGTTATTAATAATGTTCAATATTTTATTATTTAACGGATCCACTTAACTCAATGCTTTATCAATCTCTACGTTCAACTTCAAGATATGCTGACATCCCTGATGAGTGGGAGCCACCAGCGCCCCAACCATTCAAGGTTCAGTCGGACCTGCAATGGTATCTCATGGATCCTGATGCGTATGACCAGTTCCTGGTGGGTATCGGCACTGGTGTGTCTCTTCAGGTGTGGCAGAACGCATTACCTGAACCAATCAATGTACAAGAAAGACCTGTGAGTACCAATTTAGACAATTTTGAAAAATAACTAGTTATTTCTTATTTATCATGATGATCCGACAACATCTGCTAATAGTCTTAGGACTGATCGCAGATATACAAACAATAAAAAAAAAATATTTTATCAATATTGTTGGAATATTGCTATTGAGTTTTTTTTTGCTATGATTAACTGCAATTTGTCATGAGTTATTCAGTATGAGAGTATTTGATCAAGGATTTATACTGTTTCATCATTTATATTTAACTTATAATATTTGTATGTTTGGGTAGGTCAACATTTTCAACTGAATTTTAAAACAGTTCTTGTAGCCCGAATAGACTGAAATTTAGTATTCATGCATAAACCTGATGATGATGGAATATTATTATTCACGTTTAGAGCCATTACATTTGTCTTGACAAGTACTTTATTCATTCACTATACTACTTTAAATCACTATTTTGTGCCTCTTAGAGCATTAAAATAAATGCTTGTTTAAAAATGATTTTAGGATAAGAATTTGTTCAGAAATTCTGTGGTTTTATCATTCATCTATATATAAAACCTCTGTATCACAATGGCCTGATACTTTTAACTGACATATAATGCATTTGATGGCGTAATTAGAAAGTATTGATTTGAAATGCAATTTGTGTTGTTTTTGCAATGTCCTATTTATCTGCTCTGCTATATAATGTAATATTTCATAAATAATGCTTACTCGGTAGTTGTGCACAAGTGAGTAAGCATTATATGATCATAGACAAATGTGCCATGACAGAACATTTACTCAGACATTGAGAAACTATTTTAACAAAAGAAGTATTCAGTTATCTTTATGACCAATTCCTAGTCTTAACCCTTTTAATCATAGGTCACAGTAATCCAAACTTAACTAACATAACATATACATGTTTTAAATGCAAAACTTTTATCAGTCAAGTTACTACTTAGTACTTTTAATATATTTTGCTAGAAACACAGTACTTTTATTGTTTACTTTTTTTAGAATTGGACTGAAACATATGCAGTATGGTCCCCATTGGGTACATACCTAGCTACGTTCCACTGGAGAGGTGTGGCCCTGTGGGCGGGTCCGAAATTCTCGCAGTTCCAAAAATTCTTCCATCCGGAGGCGAGGTTTATCTCATTCTCACCCTGTGAGAATTATATTGTAACCTTTTCACCCAGTGGTGATAGAGGTGATGACAAGAAAGTCATTATTTGGGATATTAGGTGAGTTTGATAGAATATTTCAGAATTTGTTTAGATTTCCAAACGGAGCCATATCACACATTGGTCAGACCTGTACACATTTAGAATGCTTTCTAGAAAATTCTAAGCAGCTTTACACTTGTATGTTTCTTGCCTTATATTAGTAAAATAATAAAGGTAATGGATGTTTGTGGTATATAATATGTATAATATAGTTGCAATTTTGCACAACATTAACATGAGAAAAATTTATCAAATTTATTATTGTGAAACATCTGCATTTTGTACTTTGTATTCGTTTTTTAATTTAATTTTTAATGGTGACAGCTCATTGTGTATTCAACTGGTGTCACAGCTGACAACACTTTTTGTCTCTTTATTATCTTTTTTGTTTAGTTTTTTAAACCAAGTCCCCACTCATGCTCTCTATATTGAACTTGCTTTTTACTTGGATATTGATCACCATGCCTTTAATGCAAGGTATTATTCCATAGTAGCACACAGATGCCAAAGGGCAATGGAGAGGGCTATGCTGGGAGTCTCTCTGCCTGATCGCATCAATAATGAGGCCATCCGCAGAAGAACCAAAGTAACCGATATAGCCCTCCGAATCGCTAAACTTAAGTGGCAGTGGGCGGGGCACATTGCGCGTAGAACCGATAGCCGTTGGGGCGGAAAGGTTCTCGAATGGCGACCACGTACCGGAAGGCGCAGCGTGGGTAGACCCCCCACAAGGTGGACTGATGACCTGGTAATGGTCGAGGGAGTCCGCTGGATGCGGGTGGCGCAGGACCGGTCATTGTGGCACTCTTTGGGGGAGGCCTATGTCCAGCAGTGGACGTCCTTCGGCTGACATGATGATGATGATGATGACACAGATGCCATGACAGACATGCATTAAAGAACAATACCTGAGGAAAACGAAAGTGCTAGAGTATGGATAGACAGCTTATCATGAAAAGCAACTAATTTGGAAACTTTTAATCGGAATATGAATTATATTTATTTATTACTATAATACAGTGAATGTTCTTTTGATACTGTCTTAAAATGTAACTATATACTTGGGTACATCTGTACTAAGCATATCATCACTAGTTATTAGTTTACATTGAGATTCAATTCACTAGTACATTGCGCATAACTTGTATAATCGAATAAGCAGATTCAAAACACGTTACGGCGTTAGAAGTATATCTGTTAAGGAATTTCCCATTTTTCTCTCAAAACTTTAGATCTTAACAAAATAAAATGGCACCAGCTTGTAGGTGAACTATATTGAAAGTTAAGAAAATAATTAATATGGGCTCATGTTTATTCTGGATACCGCTTAATGTACATAGTACATGTAAATAGTTAACTTTCCTATTTCTGAGTTTTTTATTTCTTTTTTTTTATTCCTAACACGGCAAAGTGACCACACTGCACATGATGGTAAGCGCAGTGCCGTCTAGTTAGAGTATCAAGAAGCGAGAGACAATCTATCCCTCGCTACTCAATACAATCATGACGGCCTGCTGTGTTGCTTTTTCACACTATGCCATGGGTCATAGGTGAAGAAGCAGTTGAGGGTAATCCTTAGGCCGCAACATAGCCAAACATCGTACACTAACTCTAGAAATGTATGAACTGGCTGCTTTGCAGGATTCCTAATATTGTTTTTTTTATACTTTGTATTTTTATTAATTTAGTTATATAAATGTATAATTATGGGTTAAGATAACTGACTGACTGACTGACTTATCCATGTTGGATAAAAGTCCCTAAATTAAATAAAAAGAAAAAAAATAGATTAAATACAGCTTATAATGACACACATATTGTTAACAGGACAGGTCAAGAGAAACGTAGTTTCCCACCACCAGATGAGTATGTGACATGGCCAATATTCCGCTGGAGTAAGGATGACCGGTTCTTCGCACGGTTGGGAGCCGATGTGCTCTCGATCTACGAGACTCCAGGATTTGGATTGCTCGACAAGAAGTCTATTAAGATACCTGGAATTAGGTAAGTTTTGGACTAGAAATGCACTAATTGTGGGCTTTAGAAAGCATTGCTAATACATTCGAATACTTGAGAACAATTATATTATAGACTTGAAAATGGTTGAAATAAATATTTTGCTTAATAAATCTTCATAATATTCTATAATACAACAACTGTTTCAATCCATTTGGATTTTAGTTCCATTTAGATTGATGCACATTAAAATTTGTTTGAACAAAACTTAGGTAGTTCTTTGTTGTTTATCCTGAGACGGAAAAGTGACCACACTGCACCTGATTGTAAGCACAGTGCCATCCATTTAGAGTATCAAGTAGCGAGAAACAATGTATCCCTTGCTACTCAACACAATCATGCCAGCCTGCTGTATATCTACTGGAATATACTTTACACCTAACAGGTTATTTAAGATTCATTTTGTGTCCTAGATGGTTTGAAACTGGGCTATCAACTTTCTCTTAGTTGACTAAACATCATTTAGTCCAAATGCCAAGTGAACAAGTTCAATAAACTTGTAAGGGAAAGAATCCGTTCCGTCTTCCGTCGCCCCTCACTTCCTCCACTGCTGAGACCCGACGGGTCTTTGGCTCACTCTGCTGAAGAGAAAGCAAACTTGTTTGCTTCTCTCTTTGCTGAATCTTCACGTTTAGATACTGCTGGCGAAGTCCCTCCTAGTCTACCAGTTTGCGAGACACATATGTCAGAAATTCGCATTCGTCAGACTGAGGTAAGAAGAACGCTGCGTAATCTGGACGTGAATAAAGCCAATGGCCCAGATGGGATTCCAGCAATTGTACTGAAAACTTGTGCACCTGAGCTTTCTCCTATTTTGACTCGCCTGTTTCGTCTCTCTCTGGTCACTGGGCAAGTGCCTAAAGCCTGGAAGCAAGCTAACGTGCAACCCGTGCCCAAAAAAGGTAGTCGTGCTGAGCCTGCCAACTATAGGCCCATCTCGGTTACGTCCATACTTTGCAAAAGTATGGAACGTGTACTGAATGGCAGGCTCATGGCATACCTAGAAGCGAATGACCTCCTAAGTGACCGACAATATGGATTTCGCCGAAACCGGTCAACTGGAGACCTTCTAGCGTGTGCCACTCACATCTGGAGCGAGGCTGTCGAGAGGCATGGGGAAGCGCTTGCCGTTTCACTCGACATCTCGAAGGCCTTCGACAGAGTGTGGCACGATAGCCTCTTAAGCAAGCTTCCTTCATATGGCTTGCCCACTGGGTTATGTGCATGGATATCGGACTTCTTGAGGGAACGATTGATTCGAGTGGTCATTGATGGCTGCTCCTCCGATCTATTGGCTATCAATGCCGGGGTACCTCAGGGGTCGGTACTTTCTGCGACTCTATTCCTGCTGCATATCAATGATCTGCTTAAGCCCGGTACTTTTGGGTACGCAGACGACAGCACAGTGGTAGAAAGTTATATATCTAATGCACGAACCAGTGGAGTCCAAGTCCAGTCCCTCAGGGAGGCCTTGGTAGAACGCTTGAACTTGTCCTTACAGGCAGTCTCCGATTGGGGCGATGCCAATCTGGTCAAGTTTAATGCCACTAAAACCCAGGCTTGTCTATTCTCTGCTAAACGGAGTCCCTTCCAACTGACTCCTACTTTCAGGAATGTGTCCGTACCGATAACTGACCACCTAGAGATTCTGGGCGTAACTTTGTCTCCAACTCTCAGTTTTGGCTCCTACATTGAGCATAAAGCTCAATTGGCTGCCAAAAAGCTGGCTATCCTTGCGAAGGTGAGACGGTACTTTACGCCGGGACAGCTGCTCGATCTGTATCAAGCGCAAGTCCGGTCGTGCATGGAGTACTGCTCTCATCTTTGGGATGGATCGGCCAAGTACCAGCTTGAGGCGTTGGAGGCAATCGAGAGACGCGCCAAGAGGCTTATAGGCAACGAATCCATAGTCGAGGCAAGGCTGCAAAGCCTTGATCATCGACGTAAAGTTGCCAGTTTATCGGTTTTTTACCGGATACATTTCGGCGAGTGTGCCTTGGAATTACACAATTTAATTCCCCCAACCCCTTTCTATCATCGGACGACAAGAGACTCGGCGAAGCGTCATCGATACATGGTTGATATTTCACCAGTGCGCACGAAGCGTTTTGCTAGTACATTTATCATGCGCACCGCTAGAGAATGGAACTCTTTGCCGGAGTCTATATTTCCCGAAAGTTATAATCTGGGTATCTTTAAGTCAAGAGTGAATAGGTATCTTCTAGGCAAGCGTGCTCCACCGTAGACCACATCATCACTTACCATCAGGCGAGATAGTGGTCAAACGCAAGCCTATTTATAGTAAAAAAAAAAAAAAAAGAATGATCTAAGTTTGATTTAATGTTATTAATGAATTCTATTTTTAGTAAGTCTAAAATAATAGTTTGTAACAGATAATAAAATTCATAGAATAAGTTGATATATATTTTTGAAGAGGTTTGTAAGAACGAATTATGTTGAATCTTCTCGATCTCGGAATGTACATACATATACACTCACGCTTGTAATCCCGAAGGTGTAGGCAGAGGAGTAACCAGTACACGCACTTTTCGCCGAATTATTACGGTCCCAAAATGTGATAGGGGGCGAGCCTAACGCCACACCGGGCACAATTCCAGAGTCCGGGCTGATACTGAACTTTTTTAAATAGAAAAACCTAATATCAGACCTCGGGACCCCGAGATCTCAGCACAGCAGTCGTAACGCATGCGCAACTCCAACTGCGCCATCGAGGCAGTCTTCAAATGTACCTAGTTTAAATTCGAAATACATATTTGTTACAGAGATTTCAGTTGGTCACCAACTGACAACATCCTTGCTTACTGGGTGGCGGAAGATAAAGATGTGCCAGCTCGGGTGACACTACTTGAATTACCCAACCGCACAGAAGTACGGTCCAAAAATTTGTTCTCGGTAGCTGATTGTAAAATACACTGGCAGAAGAGTGGAGATTACCTGTGTGTTAAAGTCGATCGTTACTCTAAAGTGAAGAAAGACAAGAATGAAATCAAATACTCTGGAATGTATTACAACTTTGAAATATTCCACATGAGAGAGAAGGAGATTCCGGTCGATTCAGTGGAGATTAAGGAGCCTATTCAGGTTAGTCGTTTATTTTATATATTTTTTTCAGAAAAGGTACAGAATGTTTATGCATTTTAATAGAAAAATACAATAAATAATTGTTAATTATTTGGTAAAGATAATTTAAGTTGGTTTAATTGAACTACAGTTTCAGAAGATTTGTGTTCTATTCCTTTTTTTTATTTTATTTTAACAGTCACCGTGTCTCAGCAGCCTAGTAGCTCGCTGATAAACTAGAAGCCACGGGTTCAATCACTGCACCAAGGCAAATTATTGCATAATCTACAAATCAGTGTCTTGGATCTCGGTGTTGTGAGATCGAAAGTCTCTTGTAGTTCCCTGATACAAACAGGGCACAAAATTATTATCTTAGTGTGGGGTTATATGTGTCACTTTTGTGTGTATATTTATTTAATTCTATAATTGACTACCTCAGTGGCGCAGTTGTAATTGCGCATGCGTTACGACTGCTGTGCTGAGATCTGGGGGTCCCGAGGTCTGATATTGGGATTTTCTATTTAAAAAAACTCAGTATCAGCCCGGAGTCTGGAATTGTGCCCGGAGTCTGGAATTGTGCCCGGTGTGGCGTTAGGCTCGCCCCCTATCACATTTTGGGACCTGGGGTGTGACCTGTGGGTTCGATCCCCGGGTCGGGTAGTGATATTGGATTTTTCTATTAAGTAATAAAATCGGCGAAAAGTGAGTGAAGATACAAGCGTGAGTATGACAGGACTATGCCTATGCCTATATGTCTATGCCTATATATTATGTATCCTTATGACATCTTTTAATTTGTTAACAGGCATTTGCATGGGAACCAGTAGGATCAAAGTTCTCAATCATCCACGGTGATCCGGCGAACATCTGCATTAGTTTCTATCAAGTGAACACGGGCCAGGCACCGACCTTGCTGAAGAAGTTCGAACGCAAGCCGTTCAACCACCTGTTCTGGTCACCAATGGGACAGTTCATCATCCTAGCTAACCTGGGTCTGACCGGTGGAGCCCTGGAGTTCTTGGATACTAACGACTTCACTATTATGAATGTGTCTGCGCATTATCAGGTTTGTATCAATAAATTTCAACTTATCTCTGACTTAGAATACATCCCGGGAGTTAGTATACATTGTGAAACGAGAGTGGGTTCGATTCCCACACTGAGACAAATTTTTGTGTGACACTGGATATTTGTTTCGGATCTGGGTGTTGGGGATCGTAGTCCCTCGTTGTTCTTGACACCCACAATACAAGTTTAACCTAGTGTGGGGCGAGAACTATGTGTGTGACTGTTGGGTGTATTTATTTATTGTTTATAATCTTATCTTAGTGACGATTCTGGAGCTTAAGTTAAGTACAGCACTTATGTTGACAGGCGAGAGACATATTCCTTGAGTCATCAAAGCAACAATATCCACCAAGTCTCAGATGCTATCCAGTCTGTTACAATTGTGTATCCTTTTACTTGCATATATACACAAATTCTGAACAACTTTTATGAAGCCAGTATGTTGTGTGTAATAGAAGTGAATGTTTACAGATGTCGGGCATTGAATGGGATCCGACTGGACGCTACGTGGTGACAGGCGTGTCCTCGCTCAAGTGCAAGATGGACTGTGGATACTACATCTGGTCGTTCCAGGGCAAGATCCTCAGAAGGTGGGATTTTATTCCTTCTAACAAATAAGATTTCTAACTTTGTTGCTGTGTCTTAAGTAAAATTAATTTCATTGCTCATATTATAATTTTTTCTCGATAAACCACTTCATTTAAAGGTGGTCTGTAAGAAATAGCAATAAAACTACCAATTGTACTTTTATTTATAATTTTAACAGTTTCAGTATAAAAAATAAAATGTTGAATAAGTATGATAACAGAAGGGTGATATTCAGTCCTAATATCAAAATTAGATAATGTCCTGTCAGTTGCACTTTGTCTCATTGATTCACAAAAATTTATTTGTGGTGATCGATTTATAAATATTTGGTTATACTTACTATGCAATTGGCAAAACTCTTATAGAATATTTTGTTGAAACGCGTGTTTATTTCCAGAGTGATGAAGGAAGGCTTCGCTCAGTTCCACTGGCGGCCTCGACCGCCGACTCTGTTGTCCGAGAAACAACAGAAAGATATCAAGAAGAACCTCAAGAAGTACTACTCGCAGTTCGAGTCTAAGGACCGCATGCGCAGTAACAAGGCCAGCAAGGTATGTACACTGACGTCCGAATACTCTAACGCAACTCAAGTATTTAAGATCATGTTAATCATTTGAGATCCTCTTATTACCCGACTGCCAAGGAAGGGTTATGTTTTTCGCGCGTATCTTGTATGTATGTTTGTAAATTTCTTTATTACCTCGTATCTTCCAAACGGCTGATTGGATCTCGACAATTAAGGTACCGTTATATTCGTCTAAAAACCCAAGTGCTCTTAAATAAGTGTTTGAAAAAAAAGAACAAGATGGCGGATTATTGGCGCGAAATAGTAATACGTTAATAAAAAATATTGACCAAACATATCGAGTAGGGTATCAAAAGGAAATTAAAAGGGGATTACAAGATATATATGAGTTATATGTTTAAATTAAAATTTTAATTTGGGTATAGATATTCGCTTAAACTCAAACAAGTAACGCATTATATTCATAAATATAGTATCATAAGAGTGTGCCGGGACAATAAAAAGTGTAATATAAATTAAATTATTAAAAAAATCAAAAACCCGACTGCAATTTATAAACCGAAAGAAAAAAATGGATCCCGCCTGCTACTAATTTTATTTTCTATTTTCGTATTTGTATGGTGTGTTACACAAAATAAGTAGCCGTTAGATGGACAACCAGTTGAGTAGCGTTTGAGTATTTGGGTGCTAAACTACAGACCAAAAATTTAATGAGACACCATTAGTATTTCAATGTATGAAAACTAAGCATATTATTTTTTATTAAGTATACTAATGTATCAATAAAGTGCACGCTTGAATGCGTGTTGCGAGAACTATATAAAGATAGTGTCTATTTTGGTCTTTGATTGAAAATGATGAAATAAACATTTTTCAACATAATTGCTACAGCAAATAGTGTGGTTGGTCCATTTACTAACAAAGGCCGGCAACGCATTTGCAAGCCCTCTGGTGTTGCAGATGTTCATGGGCGGCGGTGATCACTTTCCATCAGGTGAGCCTCCTGCCCGTTTGCCTCCTTTTAACATAAAAAAAAAAAAAACTTGTTTCATTCACTCATTCATTTTTTTTAAATTTGGTAACTTATGTAATGCAGGATACAGTTGTAGGACAGCTGCCTTCCTGATCAACAAATAAAGTTTTGTCATATTGATTTTTTAATTGGTCTTCTCATGTGAACACTATCTGAAAGTATGTGATGTTTTGTTGGTATAGAAATAGCGTGAGCTGTGAAATAAGTAAGCCGTCCAGGGTTTGATTATCAGGTCAATAAATTTGTAATAAATCTAAGATTTTAATGTGGCTTATATAGTGAAAGCTCATCCCCATATTTATGTCTTTAGAATGTGATTGACCAAAACCAAATTCAATCATAGTTTGTAGGTAGTAGGTACTAAAATGTTCAACAATAACCAACATTTCTCCTTTGCTGCATGACTCGGACACCGGTGTCCAGTCAAAAACTGTCAATACTCGCCGTTCTTGACGTGCGTATTTTAAGCGATGTTTAACGTTAATGTTATGGAAATAAAATTGATTTTTGCTTGTATTTTACTCACTGCTTATTACCTTTTTCCGAACAGCAGTGTCCTTGTAATCCTTAAGAGGTTAACCGAGCCAGAAGTATACTAGTTAAGTTTCAAAATGATTAATCAAATGTGTTAATTTCAGGAATTGGTGGCGAAACGTACTGAGCAAATGAAGAAACACGTGGAGTACCGCGAGGCGAAGGTCCAGGAGTGGAACGAGCAGAAGCCACGCCGGCTCGAGCTCAGGAACTGTATGTATACCATATATTACTACAGACAGGTCTCTGAGAGAATCAGTTTGGGCCACCACGGAGCCATCTTAAGACAACCTCCGTGACGCAGTAGGCGAGTAGCCGGCTGTGAAACGATAGGCCATGAGTTCGATTCCCACACCGGGACAAATGTTTGCGTGACAGGCAGATATTTGTGTCCGGGGTCTGGGTGTTGTGAGACCGTGCGTCTCTCGTAGTCCCTGATACCCACAACACAAGACTCGTATCTTAGTGTGGGGTCGGGGCTATTTATGCGACTGTCAGGTGTTATTTATTATTATTATTTATCTATATCAGACATACGCTGGTGGTAGGATATTCATATCCGCCCGGATAGCGACTAAGCGTACACAGGGTGTAAAACCCGCCACAGTGGCACACGCAAGTGTGTCGCGTTCCGAGATCAGCCAGTGCACATCCGGTTTTTGTCGGGAGTCTAGAGTTGGGCTACGATGTTTGGCCGTTTTGCGGCCTTCTGCGTACTTTGATACTAGACCCTCGACCGCTTCTTCACCTTCTTGCCCATGCCGCAGTGTGAAGAAGCAGGCCGGCATAATGTGTTGAGTAGCGGGGGATACATTGTCTCTCGCTACTCGATACTCTAATAGGACAGCACTGCGTTTACCATCAGGTGCAGTGTGGTCACTTTGCCGTAATTCAGTTTGGGCCACCACGGAGCCATCTATATCAGACATGCATTCTGATTTGAGAGTCATGAAGCTAGTGCAATTTCTCGGCATAATAATACACCCAACAGTATATAGTCCTGATCCCACACTAGGTGCAACCTGCATGGGTACCAAGAACTACAAGGGACTACGGTCCCACAACACCCAGACCCGAAAAACAAAGATCCATCTGTCATACAACCATTTGTCTTGGTATGGGAATTGAGCCCATGGCCTTTCTCTCACAGCCAACTATCCGCCCCGGTTTATCTTTTGCATACATAATTACTTGGGTGATAATCCTACTAATATTATAAATGCGAATGTTCGGATGGATGGATGTTTGTTACTCAATCACGCTACAACAGCTGGACGGATCTGGTTGAAATTTGGCACAGAGATAGATTATAGTCTGGAATAGCACATAGGCTACTTTTTATCCCGGAAAAATGTATAGTTCCCGTGGGATAGTTTAGTTTTTCATAGACCAAGGGATCAACATGATTTTTTGCATAGTGGCAATTTAGGGATAAGAAAATGACATAGGCTACTTTTTATCCCGGAAAATGCACGCTTCCTATGGGATAGCAAAATATGGAAAGATGTAATAGCTTAAGATGCCTCCATGGATCATATAACTTTTCTTCCAAAAATAACTGTTACATCTAGTGTGATATGTAATTTTTATTTTATTTGGATGGCTTACAGCTATCAATAACAGAGCAATATATAAAGAAACGAATACAACAGATAAGCCAATTACGAGCCACCGCAGATAGTTTATAAAGTTACTTATTATTATTGTCTTGATATACTAAAAATAATTTAACAAAAGTTTACAATATTACATACTTAAACTAAGGCTATTTAAAAATAATAAAAAGAATGCTGTTGTAATATATCGCCCAGTATTTAGCAAGTAGATAAAAACACAAAATAATAATTATAAACTAAGCAGCTAGTCGTCATGAACCTCAACAAAACTCTTAGTTAAAGCATTTTTTAACCGACTTCAAAAAAAAGGAGGAGGTTAAAAATTCGTCGGAATCTTTTTTTTATGTATGTTACCCGATTACACGAAGACGCCTGGACCGATTCGAGAAATTCTTTTTTTGTTTAAAAGGGTATACTTCCCAGGTGGTCCCATTGGCACCAAGTCGGGATCTGATGATGGGATCTCAGAAAAATCAAGGGCAACCCTCAAATTTTGTAGTGACGCAAACTTTTTTTTTATTGAAGTCGGTGTACTTTTTATGAATTAAAAAACTTTTACTTATTAGATTCAAAGATCTTGGAATCATATTTGACGACACCTTAATACGTGATATATATTTTTTTTTATTCGCAAATGCGATGTTGATGTGTAATTAAGTGGTTTTGGTAAAAATGTTACATGAGTCACCATATCGAGGATTGGGTGGCTTTGTTGCATATATAGTGTAGCAAACCAAATACATATGAACTATTAATATAAATTATATGACAGTTAAATGGTTGCACCTGGGTCGTAAAATATTTATCACGCTGTAAGAAACACTAAACATCATCTTACAGTATTGCAACAAAGTTACATTAACCTACAAATATTCAAGGTGTAAGATTTTTATAGGGTTTTAAAGGGCATACGTGTACATTTATACTTTATGCACAATCAGTTATTCTATGAAGACTTGAAGATCCGGGATGTTTCATCAAAATGATTTGTTTAGATTATTACTAAGTAGTTTAAATTAGACAAAAGATTCTTCAGTTAAAAGTATTTTAAAAAATGACATTAGACGAAGAATTTTATCGATTATATACAATTTGTCTATATGTGGCATCTAAGCTTCCAAAAGACCAATAACATGGATAAGAGAGCCTCTGTAGCGCAGAGGGGAATAACCGGCTGTGAAACGAGAGGTCTTAGGTTCGATCCCCGGACCGAGACAATAATTGTATGGATCTACTATTTAAACCATTTCAACCATTTTAACCATTTATTTTTCCACACACACAATACACAAACAAAAAAAAATTATATACTATCTAGTTACATAATTTGGCTATTTTGCTGCAACATGTGCGGTGGAAGGGGCACCAACTCAGTATACGCTGCTGAAAAACAGCACTGATTATCAGCTGGACCCCACCCCACACCCCACAAATATTTGTTTCGGGTTATGTGTTGTCGATACTTTGTCTCCCGTAGTTCCTAATACCCACGGCGCAAGACTCGTCTTACTGTGAGGACAGGACTAAGTGTGTAACTATTAGGTGTTATTGGTTTATTTGTATAACTATTAGGTGTTATTTATTATTAATAATTTAAATGATTTTGTATTGAAAGTTTGTTTACTCAAGATCAGTCGGTCTACTCTTGAACACAATTCCGATCGATCGGTATTGGATTTGAAAGATTTCGTGGTTTCGCTCAAGAGAGCGCCATATTATTTCAATATTGTGTAGCCATTAATGTGCAGTAATTGGAATTAAGATTATCATACGAATGGTTATACAATATTGAAATAATATGGCGCTAGGATCGCACTCAGAATACGAAATCTCACAAATCCAATACCGATCGATCGGAATTGTGTTCAAGAGTAGACCGGCTGTTTAGTCATTTAGGAATTACATGTCTTTTTATAATCAAAGATTTATAATGGCTAAGTCAAGATCACCCGCAAGGGTTAATCGTACTCATATTTTTATTGTAACGACACTAATGACTAAATCTTTGAAATATCATGAAACTAATTGGTGGTATTTTTCCAGATGTGGACACAGATGGTCTTGACAACGACACGACCACCAGTACAGTAGAAGAATTTGTTGAATTTTTCGTCAAAGAGGAACAATCGACCATCGAGTAGTCGCCATTCCGTTGAATCGTTTGAGGTCGGAGTCCTTCCGACCTCCGTGAGACCTCCGGCGACCCGGGGAGTTCCCTGATACAGTTTTTAATAAACCAGACGACACAATAAAAAGCTTTTTTATATATATATTCACCCCGTAAAATAAGTAGTCACAAAAATTCAATGTTCAGTGTAATATTTCGGTTTATAAATTATACAATAGGTGTTTATAGAAATCATATTAAATTGATATGTTACAACAGACTGCGGTTTTTTAATACATCATGTAATTTAGTGTGGTATCTGGAAAATATTTTAATTTCATATTCTTTTTAATAGTAATTAGCTCTTTCACTTTTAGTTTACTTTTATAAAGCATCTATTAGGCAGCTAATAGAAAACAAAACTCATGGCAAATTGATAATATAACGGTCTAATGAGTTACCCGAAATATTAAATTTTATCGATTTTTGTCCTGACAAGGCAATGTAACCACACTGCACCTGATGGTAAGCGCAGTGTCCTTAAGTTATAGTATCACGTACAGAGACAAGTATTCCTCGCTACTCAACACAATCATGCCGGTCTGCTGTGTAGCTTCTTCACACTACGCCTAAAGGACCCAGGATCATAGGTAGGAGGGAACACGGTAGCTGGCAAACTGTTCCACAGCTTGATGGTGTGCCAAAAACTTATATACAAGAAATATATATAGTTTTTTACGCTATTTAGGTCTTGAATAGTGGATCGCGCTAATAAATTAAATACAAAACTATTGTGCACACAACTAAAAAAAAATGCTTTATAAAAAACAAAATACATACAATCAAATTACAATGCACAATCGGCGGTCTTATCGCTTTGAGCGATCTCTTCCAGACAACCTAGCAAGGAGAATTATATTTACTCATGATTGGATAGCATAAAGACGGAAATTTTGATATGAATGAAATTTTAACTAAATTTAAACTATAGATAGATGGTGAGAGTGTGGAACAAGTGATAGAGTTTGTGTATTTGGGAAGCGTGATAACGAGAGATGGGAAATATGAGGTGGATATTGAAATGAGAGTGATGGCAGGTAATACAGTGAATGGTTCCTTGCACGCGATAATGAGCAGCCAGGTGGTGTCACAAAAGGCGCGAATGGCTGTTCATAATGGTGTGCTGGTACCGACACTTATGTATGGAAGTGAAAGTTGGGTGTGGCAGAAGAAGCATGAAAGTGGAGTTAATGCGGTGGAGATGCGTTCCTTACGGAGTATGTGTGGAGTCACCCTTGCTGATCGCATGAGGAATAGTGTGATAAGAGATCGTTGTGAGTTAAAGAATGATGTGGTGACTAAGATAGAAAGAGGTATGCTGAGATGGTTTGGCCATATGGAGAGGATGGATGAAAGGCGATTTATGAAAGGTATTTATCGTTCGAAAGTGACTGGTAGAGGGCGCCCGAGGAGAACTTATTGCAATCAAATAAACGATCTTCTCCTAAAAGGGCAAATCCGGAGTACCTCCAACCGTCGAAAATGTATGAGAAGATGTATGACTGTGGAAGAGGCGAAAGAAGTGTGTCAAGATCGTAACTTGTGGCAGTCAACAGTCTCTGCCTACCCCCATGGGATACGGCCATGGGTGTATATGTATGTATGAATGAAATTTTGAGGTAGGTACAAACCCTTTTGCCCTCCTTACTCTCATAGAAGTCCAATATGAATGATTTAGGACAGGTAAATTCTTCGCAGAAGTTATTTAGAATTTTAAAATCTGAGTAAGTGTTCACATGGTGTAAAACACCAACCAAACACCGTAAATTCACGGGTTGTCGACTTTAAGAATGAGCGTTGGAAAATGGAGCTTGTATGGGCCACCATTGAAGTCATTATCCAACAGCAAACTATCACTTCACGTATCTTTCAGGATGGTTCTACCCCGGTTCATTCATGCTGTGGAAAGAATTATACCGTAACTACCATTTTTAAATTGCAAATATTTGATTTAATAGTTATATAACATGTTGAAGGACAAAAGAAATAAAGTAATTGGGTAAGGTTATTGGTAATTGTGTCTGGACCATTGACCGCATAATATATTACAATTTTTTATTACAACAAAAAGGCTACGCTACGTTGTGTAATCAGAGAGTGAGGTCTTGGGTTCGATTCCCAGGTCGAGCCTTAAAATTCTGGTTGAGTTTTCGATACATTCTTATAGGCTACTACTGGTCCCTACTTGTAGCTTTGTATTACAATACTAGCCCTGTATTTAACATTGTCCTACTGCTGGGCACGGGCCTCCTCTACTAATGAGAGGGGTTAGGCCTTAGTCCTCCTTAGCTTTGGATACACATCAGTAATTTCTGAAATTAATGTTTCGTGTTCAAAGGACATAAATGACAAGAATAGATGCTTTTGTAATAATTACAGATGTTGGACATTCATTCGACACCATAAAACCAGCACTGTATGAAACACTTTCCCAAGTTCCAATGCTGGGCACGGATTTATATCAATAAAATGTTTCTTATGTTTACGCGAATATTATACATTGAAATGAAACACATTTTACGGATCCTATCGCTGTTTATTAAACTTTTTTATCCCGACGTTTCGAAAGCTTTACAGCCTACAGGGTCACAGTGTCTTGAGGCCTTCTGCGTAGATCGGACTACAATAAATAAAAATTAAAAAACAACTACCTATATGGAGGGTAGAAACATTGCACTATACTTGCGTGACGACATACAACTCAGTCCGCCTTGTGACCATGAAGGCTTTCGAAACGTCGGGAAAAAAGTTTAATAAACCGCGATAGAATACGTAAAATTTGTTTCATTTCAATTAATGAAATGTGTTACCAACGCTGGCATAATACGGGTTGGTAGACTTCACGCACGAAATTCTTATGAAGAATTCTGGGTTATGCAGTTATGTTCCTTACGATGTTTTACGCTGTTTCAAGCGATAATAAACAATGTATACACAATAATTTTAGGAAAATAAGTAGTGTTTAGTGAGCTTGTTTCGAAGCTACACGGCTTCTTTCTCGGCAGTCCGTAGTCCGTAGCACGGAATAGGCTAACCCGAATAGGCTATCATTGTTTTTTGGTAAATAATAGCAGAATTTATTAAATTGAACAATAGGTTTTAGTTTTTTTTATTCACCCAATAGTCACGCACATAGATCCGATCCCACACTAAGATAAGGCTTGTGTTGTGGTTATCAGGGACTACGAGATACTTTCGG
Organism: Laothoe populi; assembly: GCA_905220505.1. Taxonomy (NCBI): domain Eukaryota; kingdom Metazoa; phylum Arthropoda; class Insecta; order Lepidoptera; family Sphingidae; genus Laothoe; species Laothoe populi. The sequence goes on from HG992156.1 coordinate 16,225,597, forward strand.
TCTCGCACCACCCAGACCCCGGACACAAATTTCTGTATGTCATCTGTGTGTGGGAATCTAACCCACGGCCTCTCGTTTCACAGCCGGCTACTCGCTCGATTTGATTATTAGTTTCAAAATGGACTCGCTCTTTTTGTAATTTGCGAAAAGCGACTTTAAAAAACTTACACAGATTATTCCAGGGTTTCAAACGCTATTCCTTCTCCTTTCACAGTATATTTATGCCCATATTATACTAAGGAAATCATTAATTGAAAGGACTGCCACGGTGGTGCAGTTGTAATTGCGCATGCGTTACGACTGCTGTGCTGAGGTCTCGGGTTCGATCCCCGGGTCGGGTAAAGTGATATTTGGTTTTTCTATCTATAAATTCTCACTATTAGCTCGGAGTCTGGAATTTGTGCCCGGTATAGCGATAGGCTCGCCCCCTATCACATTACGGGACAAAAAAAAAATCGGCGAAACGTGGGTGTACTGGTTACACCTCTGCCTACTCCTTTGGGGATTACAGGCGTGAATGTATATGTATGTATTTATTAATTAAGTGGTGTTGGATTAATTACGTCCACATGTTTAGTTGCGCGAAGACTCCTGAGTGTATTGGGATATGGCTGTTCTGGTCTTGAGATCTTGGGAATGTCCCTTTTTTATTTATTTATTTATCTTAGTACAGGAAACAAACAGTATCATGTATATTAATAATTATAGGTTCATATAACTAACGCTTGGACCAATAAAGTTTCCAACAATAAAAAATGTGTTGTGTGTGTATTTATTTGTGTTACTGATAGTTAAAAAAATACAACATTTTAGTTTGTTTCAAAATACATACATCATTACATTGCCAAGGAATCAAATGCAGAAAAACAAAATATAACAAACGATTACAGTAGATAAAGTGTACTTCAATACACAACTAATAATGTAAACAGTTACTTTAATTAATAAACATAAAAAAGTATGCATATTGAACCATATACTATTTAAGTATTTTTCACGGTAATCCAAAGCTTATTAAGTGAGTCATTAAAAATATCCATAAGGTGACTCTATATTGGATCTAGAACTATTTACTAACTCTGTAAATGTTGTATTGATATATGATGATAATAATGAACCGAAGATGCTTTTTCGATAAGGTGAATGGTTTGGAGTTATTCTGTAACGAGGATGTACTGATCCTATATTCTTTTTATAATTTAGATGCAAATACTGTCATTTATTATTTTGCGATCAGTTAGTGAAGTAATTTTAATACGGCGAAAAAGGTCACCGCTGGGCTTCGATTGGTAAGCTAGTCTAGGTTAGTTGCTAACTCAGAATACAGAACATTATTATTATTTTTTTCTGTATTCTGAGGTTGCTAAGGACTCGCCCAACAGTGTCTGGATGACTTCCACCTTTACTCGGCGGTTTGACGTTGTGTCATAATTACAGTGACCGGGTTGGATGATGCGGTAATTCTTTGTCTACACAGTACTATCGTGCTATCAAATATTTTCTTGGTGTCTGGGAATTGTTGGTACTTAGCCTCGTACTAAAACACCCCAATACTTGTATCACCATGTGTGTAGTTTTGGATATATTATTTTGAGTTTTGTCCAAAGTAAACTTCCTAATGCCAATACTATTATACATACTACAGTTCATACACGAATACATCAATTAGTAAAATTGTACTCACAGCCTTTGACAATAGTGGCCAGATTATGTTTAAAGGAAATAAATCTATTGTTAGTGAATGTAATGTTTGCGCTATTGTTCTCCTTGATATTGTACTTAAAACCCTTGATTAAAGTGGAGTGTTCACTCAAAAGGCCACTAATTTATTATTTGATGATTAGGTACATTATTGGTTTAGGATTTTGTAACCACTGCTTCTGCAGGATATCGTAAAATTACTCATACATACATATACACTCACGCCTGTAATCCCCGAAGGGGTAGGCAGAGGTGTAACCGGTACACCCACTTTTCGCCGAATTTCGGTCCCATAATGTGATAGGGGACGAGCCTATCACCACACCGGGCACCATTCCAGACTCCGGGTTAATACTGAGTATTTCTAGGTAGAAACACCCAATATCACTTTACCCGACCCGGGGATCGAACCCGAGACCTCAGCACAGCAATCGTAACACATGCGCAATTACAACTGCCCCACCGAGGCAGTAAAATTACTCTTTAATGATTTTATTAAAGATGGCGGTGTGGTATCGATTAATGATAGAATTGAATTTGTGGATCAATAAACCGATATATTTACCCGACTACGGCAAAGCAAAATGGAGGGTTATTATTGATTATAAAGTGTCGGTAGGCAGCGGCTTTGCTGTGCCCTGGCATTGCAGAAGTCTATGGGCGGCGGTGACTACTTACCATCAGGTGGCCCGTCTGCTCGTCTGCCTGTTGAGGCACTAAAAAAATAATAATAAGTTGATCCCGCGAATCGACCTCAGACACTCGAAAGTGGTTTTTTTTTCTGTTTCGGGTCGATTCAAAAAAGTTAAACACGATCATTTTCGAAAAATCGTCATACCGAGGAATAGTTATCTCTTGCTACTTTATACTCTAAGTTGACGGCACTGCCCTTATACGGAGTGGTAACTTTGCCGTGCCAGGATAAAAAATAACATATACATATTAGAACAGCATTATACTAAGCAGCTTTTAAATATTTTTTTACCGTCCTACATCACCCCATTACTGGGCAAAGACCTTTCTCCATGTATCGTGATGCAGTGCTACTTCAGGGCATTCCCTATGGATCAAAATCGTCTCGGTCGACCGCATTGTCGTCGTCTAAAATTATTAAGGTAAAAAAATATTGGTTAGATATTTGCCGAAACGTGCGACCCTAAGATAAGGAAGCGATGCTTAAGCTAGTTTCTAATCTGGGATTTAAACTCACATCACCTCCTCGATCAAGGCACATAGCTTGTTTGAACTGAATTACGTGGCTATTATTTCGGGACTACTGTATTTGCATAAATAACTAATAGGTAATTGGTTTGTGAATAGATGCGTTATTCCCTTTAATATTATGAGAATAGATCATACAAAAATAACATTTTGTTGTCCTATGTTACAGTATAATTATATAAATTGATATTCAAAACAGGATAGCTTTATGTTTTTCATATAGTGGAGCTTAGTTGTACATGTAACATCAGAGCAAATAAACTCCCAAATACTGTGAAATTTAAGTAAAACTATAATTAATGCTTGTGAATAAAAACTCTTACCACTAAATGGATTCGAAATTTAAATTTAAATAATAGCAGAATAGGACTAATCAGTATTATAGGCATATTATGTTATGATAGAGATATGGGAAAAATGGAGTTGGGCTTATGAAGAGCGGAAGAATGACGAAAGGTTCCAAATCGAAAGGACTTAAGTACCGATTTGTAAATAACTATACATTGAATGATGACTTTAAATGAACTGCCTAGGTGGCGCACTTGTAATTGCGCATGCGTTACGACTGCTATGCTGAGGTATCGGGTTCGATCCCCGGGTCGGGTAAAGTAATATTGGGTTTTTCTATTTAGAAATACTCAGTATCAGCCCGGTGTCTGGAATTGAACCCGGTATGGCGATGGGCTCGCCCCCTATCATATTATGGGACCGTAACAAATTCGGCGAAAAGTGGGTGTACTGGTTGCGCCTCTGCCAACCCCTTTGGGGATTACAGGCGTAAGTGTATGTATGTGTGACTATAAATGGGCATCTTAGAGATTATTTTAGTCAGCAGCGAACTTAACGACAGATTTAATTATTAGATAAAGGCAGATTTTATACAAATCATCACCTCATTGGTTTAGTGGCACCCTAGTTAGGCTGAGAAAACTGGGTTCATATCATAAGTTGAGTCATCACAGTTTGTATTTGAATTTTCTATTTTGAATATCACACATTAGTATCCCCGTATGGAATATGTGTTCGATACGGTGATAGAATCGTTAAATATCATGACTCCGAAATAGGCTGTGGGTCAGGGGTGCTTTTTTTTATTTATTTATTAACAAACATAATTTATTTGTACAATAGATGTATCATAAACTAATTCTAGTTTTTCTGTACATTAACGCCAATCATCGTTATTACAATTCGAAGCTATTTTTGATGAATACAATCTCTAAAGACACATTGTTGGACCAACTACACTGGCCGACCTACGACGGTAGTTCATACTAATTAATATCTTGTGGAAGCGCGGGCGCGGGTAGATGCACCGACATTTGTATCAAAGCAATACAGAGTGTCTTTTTTCTTTTGAAGTGAAACTTCTTTAGAATCGTTGTGATTTGAAACTCGATGAAACGAAAAAGCGACAGTAAAAAGAGACAAACACATAAATCTATAGGACTAAGCCTAAGAGAGAATGAGAGCCTACGAGAGAGTGGGATCGAGTGGGATCGGGTGGTATCGAGTGGGGTCAAGTGGGATCGGGTGGGATCGGGTATCTTGCTGCGGAATCGATTAGGATCAAATTGGAATCAAATCGATTAATGTTATTGACGTAGTTCTTTAATGGTTTTGAAGTATTTTAGTAGTTAGTACTTAGTATGTGTGTGAATACACGTGTATGTGCCTGCGTATTACAAAGCTTACTCGTATGTAACTTTTCTGAAGTTTCACTTCTGCTGTGTGTGAATTGCACACACACGTTTTTTTCTATTTCTGATATGTGTATAATAGTGTGTGTGTGTGTCATAAAATATAAAGTATAAGTGTATTTACGTTTACTTTTGTAAGGTAGATTAAGATTTTTTATTTCCATATTTGACTTGATGTTCCTCAGCCTAACTCCGGGGTTGCAGGCTTTGCTTCAAACATAAGGAATTAATGAATAACGAGTTAGTTTATTTTTCGTATAGATATTTGGAAATGCGCTTGGAAAACAACTGAAGCATAGGCCCAAAAGCCTTAGAGTATTTAACACTGGAGACGCCATTGAGCGCTTACCCCGTTTGACAAATGTAAGAGCACGGTGCTCATACACGTTCTATAAAACTAGTTGCGCTTCGTGGTCCGCCACTAAAAAAGTGACATCACGAGCGAATTGAGCTCCGTCAAAATGCCTGCCTGTAGCGGTATTAACATGTAAAAATAGATCTGACACATCAAACTTACAATAATACAACATTATTTTTCACCTGGACGTATTTTTTTAAAGTAATATTATCATTAAAAGCAACAAAACATATAATTTCTAAAAATTATCATCGGGTAATAAATGTTGCCAGGTTAAACTTTTAGCCACAGTAGTGCAAAATTTATTTGCATTCAATATCTTAAAAGCAAGTTGTTTTTTTAATATTCTATTTTAACTAGATCTTGCCCGCGGCTCCGCCCGCGCATTTTAACCTTCTATATTTTGCTATCCCACTTTTGCTATTTTTTCGAGATAAAAGTGGTCTTTGTCATTTTCTGATCCCTAAACTGCCACTATGCAAAAAATCATGTCGATCCCTTGCTCTGTGAAAAACTAAACTATCCAATGGGAACTGTACATTTCTCCGGGATAAAAAGTAGCCTATGTGTTTTTCCAGACTATAATCTATCTCTGTGCCAAATTTTAAGTAGATCCGTCCAGCCGTTGTAGCGTGATTGGATATCAAACAACCATGCATCCATCCAAATATACGCAATTATAATATTAGTAGGATTTCTTTATTTATGCTTCCTTAACTTAATTTTTAATTTAAAAATATTACGAGAGTTGACATATTGACTAAGTTTACAATTTCATAAACTTTATTACACTGGCATTTTGGGTGGTTTATGTGGTAACACTGTCGTTTATGCAAGACTCAAATAGTGTTGTAGATAAACTTATAAAGGTTATCGATAAAATTACTAATCCATCTGGACTGTCTTCTAAACACATACTTTTAACGTAAATAGTTCTAACACACTAGGAATGTCACAAAATATACCAAAACCAGAATAAAGTATTTGTCAAAAAAAATTGATCCTAAAAATGTATCCGGTATATTTAGGTATGAATTTTGGCGCCATTCATTTATTACGTAAGATGATGTAGGGGGGAGTCGATCATGTCTAACTTTTTCTTACAAGGGGTGGGAGGGAGTCTCAATAGTTCTTACGTAAGATCACACAAATGCGCAAAGTTAGGATTATACTTTGAAAAATCGCGGGCCATGCCTATAATTTTAAAAACATGCAACTTAGATTTTTTTGATAACCGGTATGACTTGCCTTTTCACCCGGTTCCGGCTTGACGTCGACTTTTGGGACATTCAAGATCTATAATTAGTGTAAGATAAGATTGTCTCGGTAGCTCAGTTGTATCCGCATACGCGGTATGACCTCTGTGCGTGAGGTCGCGGGTTCGATACCACGGTCGGGTAAAATGATAATAGATTTTTCATCTTTATACTCAGTATCAGCCCGGCGCGGTCTGGAATAGTATCCGGTGTGGCGATAGATTCACCCCCATCACTTTATGGGACGGTAATAAACTCTCCGAAATGTACACACCTCTTACACCTCTACCCGCCGATTCGGAGGTTACAGGTGTGAGTGCTTACTTATGTATGCATACTATCTTAATATAATATTAATATTATAATAACATCGGGTGCAGTGTGGTCTTAGAGTAGGCAACCAAAAGGAGACGGCATTACGCTCGAATCTTGAACATAAAATTCAGCAATGTCGGTGGGGGGCTTCGTACAACTACAAATAAACATGTGCACACAAATGCAAAATGTAATCACGTCGCTACACACGCACACTACACCATTTCATACAACACTGGCAAATTTATGCACACAGTTACAAATTTATCTTGGCGTGTAATGTATTTACAGTGTCATATATTGACAACTGTGTAAAAACAGTAGAGCGTAGCAATGTCGACACGAGGTATAGATAGCGTTGTCCTTATCTATCGATAGATAAAATAAAACAATTATAATTTATGAAATGTTTTAAAATTATTTTTTATGTGTATCATCTTTTCTATCGCTTTCTTGCAATCTCTGGGTGTGATTTCGTGAAAAGGGACGGAAGTAGAGAGGTATAGTTAAAAATAGTGTAAATTAATATTTCTAATTTAATCTAAATACTGTAAAGATAATAAAGGTAATGAGTACTGAGAAAAATACAAGCCAAATAAGCAAAAATAAAAACTTTATTATTTAAAAAATGAATTTTAAATAATACGCCTTTAATTTATTTAAAATGGACATCCACCTGTTGTTACATTACTTAGGACTAAGTTATGATGAGGTAACAATAATCTTACTATTAATTAACAACATTTTAAGGATACCACGACATGCTTTGAGAAAAAAAGTAACACCAGTATTCAATAAAAGTAAAAGGTTAATTAAATTTTCAAAAATAACAATGAGCATGACCAAATAAGAATTTAATTAATAATAATATATATATATATATATATATATTATATCTAAGATTAAGATATATATTATATCAATATTATAGAATTGTAGCTATAAGAAAAAATGGTTAGCTATATGTACATCTAACCATTTAGCCACAACAGATTTTTTGAATTTTGGCAATTTATCAACAAATACATCATACATACATCGTTTCACAAATAGAGTTATATGATTTGGACAAACGGGATATGGCAGAGAATTGTTTTAGGTTGGTTCTGGTCTCTTGGTTTCTTATATAAGTAAACTCGTCTTCTTCTGTTTTCCTAATGAAAACACGACCTTGCTTAATCTACAGGAATTTGTACTCTTTATCTTTGGCGATCTGGCGAGCCGCTGCGTGTAATTTGTTTTTAGGTGATAGGTGCTCAACAATGTAAAGCTGCGATTTATTACCTCCAATGCCTATGTGAGCAGTGCTGAGATTGTCGTTTGGATTTACCTTATTAAAATTTATTGTTTTCGCTAAAAATGTATCCCGAAGCCTAGGGGTAGCCAATTTAACAATGATTGAGCGAGGTCTCTTGTCGTCTCTGTTACTTTTTACCACACGAGTGCAATGATGAATGTCGGATTCTTTCAAGTCGCAGGATACCTTAAACAGCTGAGTAATCATAGATAGCAAGTTTTACTGTTTGTGCTCGGGGACACACTCTATCTCAAGATTGTTAGAACGGTTATGCTGCTCAGCAACCTGAAGCCTGATTTGCAGATCCTGTTACGTATTTGTTAACTGAACGTTCTCTTTCTTTAGCTCTTCCAGTGTGTCTTGGTATTTGGCGATGGTGGATTTGGTGGTTTTATAATTTTCATTCAGAAACAAAAATTATTCTCCAAAGCAGTTATTTCCTGTTTTATAGATTGAAATTCGGTTCTCACCATCTGCTTAAGGGTTTGGTTAAGCTCCTGTGCTAAAGCCAATTTCATGACATTGAATTCTTCTCTTATTATTTCCCTAACGTCTTTCTTTGTAATAACTGACGCGGACGAGTTTAAGCCGGAACTTCCACTAATTGCGCTAGTATCAACAGTGGCTTTATTTCGATACGTAATATTGTCATTAATAAAAGGTAGCGAGTCATTATTGTACCTTGACTTGCCGGGTGAGTCGATGGGACGTAAAGGTGTATTACTGTTATCAGTTTTTGGTTGCTTTGCACATCATCCGTGACACTTCCATTTTTTTTTGGTCAACACTAATTGTAGAGAAGCGTTTTTCAGGTATGTCAGCACATGGAACACAACAATGACGGCCGTTGCAAATTATTTTAAAATGTATTTGATGATTACTCACTCGTTTTGAGGTATCCGATTCATCAAATATAGCACCGGAAAGTACACAAAACGACCTTTCCAATGGTATATAGTTTGTGAGAAAATGTTCTGTTATTCCATAAAATTTCTAATTAAATAAGCGGAGCCAAGAAATACAGTGTTACTGGTAACGAATGCGATTAGCGAATGAAATTATTGTATGTCATTGAGAGCGATTATCGCCTGTTTTGTTTGGTGTGGTAGCCGGCTAACGGCTATCTATTATGAAGAGCATATAAAAAGGGCTTGACATCTCGACATGAATACAGGGTGTCCCAAAAGTCGACGTCAAGCCGGAACCGGGTGAAAAGGCAAGTCATACCGGTTATCAAAAAAATATAAAAAAATCTAAGTTGCAATTTTAAAATTATAGGCATGGCCCGCGCTTTTTCAAAGTATAATCCTAAATTGCGCATTTGTGTGATCTTACGTAAGAACTATTAAGACTCCCTCCCACCCTTTGTATGAAAAAATAAGACATGATCGACTCCCCCCTACATCATCTAACGTAATAAATGAATGGCGCCAAAATTCATACCTAAATATTTTTTAAAAATACCGGATACATTTTTAGGATCACATTATTTGACAAATACTTTATTCTGGTTTTGGTATATTTTGTGACATTCCTAGTGTGTTAGAACTATTTACATTAAAAGTATGTGTTTAGAAGACAGTCCAGATGGATTAGTAATTTTATCGATAACCTTTATAAGTTTATCTACAACACTATTTGAGTCTTGCATAAACGACAGTGTTACCACATAAACCACCCAAAATGCCAGTGGAATAAAGTTTATGAAATTGTAAACTTAGTCGTAATATTTTTAAATTATAAATTAAGTTAAGGAAGCATAAATAAAGTAATCCTACTTATATTATAAATGCGTATGTTTGGATGGATGCATGGTTGTTTGATATCCAATCACGCTACAACGGCTGGACGGATCTACTTAAAATTTGGCACAGAGATAGATTATAGTCTGGAAAAGCACATAGGCTACTTTTTATCCCGGAGAAATGTACAGTTCCCATGGGATAGTTTAGTTTTTCACAGAGCAAGGGATCGACATGATTTTTTGCATAGTGGGAGTTTAGGGATCAGAAAATGACAAAGACCACTTTTAACTCGAAAAAATGCACGCTTCCTATGGGATAACAAAATATAGAAGGTTAAAATGCTCCAAGACCTACACACGGGCGGAGCCGCGGGCAACATTAGTTAAAAATTAATATTAAAAAAACAACTTGCGTTTAAGATATTGAATGCAAATAAATTTTGCACTACTGTGGCTAAAAGTTTAACCTGGCAACATTTATTACCCGATGATAATTTTTAGAAATTATATGTTTTGTTGCTTTTAAGGATAATATTACTTTAAAAAAATACGTCCAGGTGAAAAATAATGTTGTATTTTTGTAAGTTTTATGTGTCAGATCTATTTTTACATGTTAATACCGCTACAGGCGGGCTTTTTCACGGAGCTCCATTCGCACGTGATGTCACTTTTTTAGTGGCGTTACATTTGTCAAACGGGGTAAGCGCTTAATGGCGTCTCCAGTGTTAAATACTCTAAGAGTGTGGTCACTTAAAGGTGCCAGGATAACAAAAAATCTAAATCGACATGTCATGATTCTTCACGAGTTAATAAAATCATCTAATACATTTAGATCTGCCTGACTAATATTAGACTGCCACGGTGGGGCAGTTGTAATTGGGCATGCGTTACGACTGCTGTGCTGAGGTCTCGGGTCCGAACCCCGGGTCGGGTAAAGTGATATTGGGTTTTTCTATTTAGAAATTCTCAGTATCAGACCGGAGTCTGGAATTGTGCTCGGTGTGGCGATAGGCTCGCCCCCTATCACATTATGGGACCGTAATAACTTCGGCGAAAAGTGAGTGTAATGGATACACCTTTGCTTACCCCTTCGCGGATTACAGGCGTGAGTGTATATGTATGTACATTTAGATCTCAGTTGCAGGCCAAAATTAGATTTAGCTGTAAAATTAGCACTCGCTTGATGTGAATTGTTGTTTTCAATAGAGGACGCCACGCGTGCCCAGCAGTGGGTCGATGAATATGTACTTAGTGTACGTATACATGACAACATTATTTTTATTATCATTAAGGTGCTTGCGTAATATCCGATGTTTTTAATATAATTTCGCTGTATACGAGTACAACTAAAACGATTTTTTTTATCCTGGCACGTTAAAGTGACCACATTGCATCCGATAGTAAGCGCAGTACTGTCCAAGTAGACTATCAAGTAGCGAGGACAAACATCCCTCGCAAAGTGACACAATCATTTCAGTTAGTCAGAAGCTTCTTCCCAGTACGCTTAATAAAGCAGGGAATACAGGAAGTAGGGAACACGTGCGTAGGCAAACTTTTCCACGACTTGATGGTGCGGCTAAGATACAAATTCGCGAACCTCTTGGTTCAGGACAGGGTAATAGAAACCACGGTGTTGTAGCTCCGCAAGCCGGTACGCGTTACAGACGGTAGAACATGCTAAGCGAAGAAATGTCTCAGGGCAGCTGTAGCAGCTCTAAGCTGTTGGTCACGTCTGCATCATTCATAATGCGGATGACCCGTTGCTGCAATCCAGATCAACCATCGAGCAAGCAATTATCGGAACCATAACAGAGGTGGAAGCAGTATTCCATTCCCGGCTGTACCTGCGCTTTATATAAGCATCACGCTAATATACGCTAACCGGGCGTTAGAAATCGCCGCCGCAAAATGAAATCCGATATCTATACCTTAAGATCCTAACATCATTCTGCAGTGTCATTGGAACACCCTGAAAGTGGAGACTGGAGAAAAGGGGGATTTGTGGCATGAAAACGCGCACACCTATGTTTGCCTGGCATTGAATTCAATCCTATTCCTGATATCCTGAAAATATGAGATCTAGGGTCTGGTTGAGCTCAAATACAAGATCGTCGCGTCTCCGCATAGTGACCGCCCGGCATCCGGCTACTAGGCAGATGCTAGAGGGATGTAATAGTATGCTATTACATCCCTCTAGCATCTGCCTAGTATAACAATACAATACATAAATACATATACAAAATCATACAATCCATGGAGGCATATTATGATATGCCTCCATGGATTGTATGCCTTTTCTCTCAAAAACAACTTCCACGCGGGCGGAGGCGGAGTCGGATTCTTAAAATGTTGTTCATTAAGAGTAAGATTATTGTTACCTCATTATAACTTAGTCCTAAGTAATGTAACAACAGCTGGATATCCAATTTAAATAAATTAAAGGCGTATTATTTAAAATTCATTTTCTAATTTATTTATTTTTTTGCTTATTTGGCTTGTATTTTTCTCACTATTATTACCTTTATTATCTTTACAGCATTTCGATTAAATTAGAAATATTAATTTACACTTTTTTAACTATACCTCCCTACTTCCCTTTCACGAAATCACACCAAGAGATTGCAAGAAAGCGATAGAAAAGATGATACACATAAAAAATAATCTTAAAACATTTCATAAATTATAATTGTTTTATTTTATCTATCGATAGATAAGGACAACGCTATCTATACCTCGTATCGACATTGCTACGCTCTACTGTTTTTACACAGTTGTCAATATATGACACTGTAAATACATTAGACACCAAGATAAATTTGTAACTGTGTGCATAAATTTGCCAGTGTTGTATGAAATGGTGTAGTGTGCGTGCGTAGCGACGTGATTACATTTTGCATTTGTGTGCACATGTTTATTTGTAGGTGTACGAAGCCCCCCACCGACATTGCTGAATTTTTTGTTCAAGATTCGAGCGTAATGGCGTCTCCTTTTGGTTGCCTACTCTAAGCCAAAAGCACAGTAAAGACTATTTCTTCTCCAAATACATTATTAAATTAAGTCTTTAGCTAAAATAAAATTACTCTTTGGTATATAAAAATAATTGCAAATAATATAATAGGGCTAAAAAATCTACTTTCATGATTGCTGTACTTTTTTTTCTTTCGTCCTACAACCTAGCGAGAGCAGATACCTATACAGATTTTTCTCAGCTTTTAGAACCAACCCCCAAGCCGCGAGTGCACTTAAGCCCGAAAATACATTTTCTAGTTAAACTGTGAAAAAGCTGAAAGTCCGTTGTAGCAATATGGCAACGCGCATGACCGTGCCGCCTCGTCGTCCATTCAGATTTCAGACACGCCGCCCTTCAGTTCCACTGAAAGACGGCTTCGTACGCTCGCCCGAGGACGCTTTGCCGCGTAATTCGAATTTCGAACTAATTTAAATCGAACGGGCGGCTGAACGGCCAGCAACGTGTGCAATTTTGTGTAACAAAGTGATTTTTTTTTTTAAATATTAAAAATTATAAGTGTTCAGTTTATTTTTTTTATGGTTTTTAGTTTTATTTTCGGCGATCGTGCTTAAATTGGTAAGTTGTTTAATACTTTAGAAAGTAAATACTTTGGAACGTCAATGTTTAATTAGGTCCGGTTTGTTTTTATATACACTATCGATTAGTTTTTTTAGATGCAGGAAGCGCTTAATTAAAAAAAAACCGGTACTTCACCCGTAACTCTTTCAACGAGTGACACGTCGTATAGAAGTTTATAGATATTTATATTGTAGGTATTAGATGTACTAGATACGTGGCTAGGGGAAAAATAACGAGATACTTTTAAAATCTCTTAACTTATATAAATAGATTACTTATTAATCTTAGGACTAATTTTTATGGCATGACGAAAATTACGACATAATTTTTACAATAACCCCGAATTAAATAATAACTTTTCTTTTTTCCAAATTATGTATTTTTGATAAACTACAATTCTTATTAAATTAGATTTAACTTATAAATAATATAAGTAGAATTAATGACACATTGCTCATTTATGCTCTGATTTTGAGTGTGAATCCATTTACCTTTAAATAATTTAAATCTTATAACATAATTAGTTTTCATATAAGTAAAAAGGTATTGTAAACATAAAAAGACTTAACGGTGAAAATACGTCAAGATATAATGTTATTTATAATAGAGCCATTTTGTCCCCTTACGAATACCGTTAGATCATTTCAGTTAAAGTGTTTGTATATAAAAGATATTTTAATGTCCGCCATTACAAAATATTTACTTTACATCAAAGCGTCAATTATGTTAAACATAAATTTGTAATATGACAATAAGTAAATATCAGAGTATATTTTCAATGTAATATAATATGTCTCAAGATTAGGCCCTAATGAAGTAACTATAATTTGCGGAGAACATATTTTTCAGTAAACTTTTGACATGTGGTTTATTTTTTCTATAACTAGGAGCAAAACGTTTCTGATTCTTTTTCTAAATGAGGTTCAACTTGGACATAATTTAGATTACATATCAACTATGATATATCTTAAATATAAAGCATAGTGTTTAATATTTGTAAATAATTATGACGAAAATTACAATTACCTTGCCGTTGATTTATTTTTTAAATTATGAATCTGAAGCCTTATTGGACTTCACTTAATTAAAAAAAAAACAAGAAAAATTCATTACAGTTTTGTATTTCGAACATAAATTATTTCTTTAAGTCTTACATGAAATCCTATTATTTGCAAACGGTCTACAAAGTCTATTCGATTTTGAAAACCTAATATTCTTTAACCATCTTCTGGGCTTTCCGATTAGGCCTTACATCCAAATTGCTTGCCAAAAGATAGGTTAGGACCCTTTCATTGTTGTAGCAGGGTGAACAAAGTGGACCCTTTTTGTATAAGCGTAATTATTTGGGGAGCAATTTGTTGAAAGTCGTTTTTTGTATGTCACATTTTATATCATAAATTAGTTTGCGGAAAATATATCGTGTATCTAAAATATAAAAGCCTTTTACAAGAAAAGATGCTTAAAAATCTATTTCATACACAAACGCAACTTTAAAGAAATAGCGTATAAAATACAATAAGATGTTAAAATGTTTTTGTCGGGATCTAGAGTTCGGGTACGATGTTTGGCCGTGTTGCGGTCTTCTGAGTAGTCCGACACTAGACCTTCGACCGCTTCTTCACCTCCTTGCTCTATGGCGTAGTATGAAGAAGCTATACAGCAGGCCGGCATTATTGTATTGAGTAGCGAGGGATAGATTGTCTCTACTGATATGTATGATACTTAACCGTGCCAGGATAAAAAAAAACTATTTACTAATGCGACACAATAAATGTTTGTGTTGTCTGTATATGCATGTGTGTATGTGTGTGTGTGTGTGTGTGTGTGTGTGTGTGTGTGTGTGTGTATTTTAAAATTATTGAGTGAATTACGGGAAAAAGGTTTACCTTGTGTGAATGTTGTGTATTTTGATTTTTTTTTATAGCATAGTCCGACAAACGAGCATGTGGGTCACCTGATGTTAAGTGATCTCCACCGTCCATGAACATCCACAATACCGAAAGTATCATGTATGCGCTGTCGGCCTTAAAGGACAGGAATAGGGATTAGGGAAGGGAAGGGGGCATCTGGGCCTCCGGATATCTCACTTACCATACGAAACGCGACAGTAAACTGTCACTTTACGTTGGTTTTTTGTGAGACAGTGGTACTACCCCGGTCGAGCCGGCCCATTCATGCTGTAGACAAATATGTCTACAGCGTGGCTCTACCACTATACTATGAATTGAAAGAGTTCTCAATATAACGTTTAGCGTAGTTTGCATCTGCTCTCTGTGATTTTACAATGTAGTTTTACTATTTTATCTTATATGCAATGCAGTAGCAGATGCTGCAGGCTATATCTCTCGCAATCTTACTAACACATTCCTCGAAACAAAACAGTATACGTACTACAAGTTGGAGTGTGCTCTAGATAGCTCATTCATTCTTTAAACAAAACTGGGGCGACTTCACCACATAAACTTTTTAATTCAGGCTCAACAGTGACTTCATTTCATGATCAGGCCAGTACATTCTTTAAGTAATGTCGATCGTCAGGAGTTGTGTAGATTATAAAGAAACTCTTTAGACATGTAACTTTTTATCTACGACCAATATTTTTTACTTTTCGCAATACAGCCAAAACTGTAAATATGATGGATAGATTAGATTACGTAAATTCATAAAATACTTCAGTTTTTTTTGCCGCGTCACGTTTTTTTCGCGGAGATCAGCAGTTTAGTATCACCGCCCGGCCTGGGGTGGAGGGGCCGTTATGCTAAGCTTGACAATCTTACGACTCAATGCTGAACCGCTCGGGAAAGATTGTAAACATCCAGGCGATCTCTAAGCCGTGTAACATTACACCGACAATAACACCTTAATGCCCAGGTGGCGCCCTTTAGGATTATTAGAACCTTTTATGGTCGCCTTTTCAAAACTGTCAACAAAACTCTTGGACTGAGAAAAATATATCTGATTTTTGGATGGCTATCAAATACAAATATAGGAGTATTATCGCATGTTGAATTGACACTGCTACTGAATGTTGATCGGACTAATATTAGACTATGAGTTAACTAAAAATATGTAGGGGTTTAATATGTTTTCTCTCGTGTTTTATTATATCAATAAAATGTTAGGATTGACGTTGTATTCCGATTGTGACATTTATGATACAGAGATAAGATCAGAATGTTATTTAGAATATTTCAATTACGAGAATTGTCTATGAGATCGTAACAGTGATTTAGATTAGTAAAACCACTATTCAGAACCCCCTGTTTGAAACACTCCTTTGCTGGATTAGCTGTCGACAAAATACTGCTGCGAATAAAATTCAATGATATTAATATAGGAGCAGCGATAGCCTAATTGGTTGCTGTCAAAACCAAAGTCGTATGATCGAAACCCAAAAGGCATACACCTCTGACTTTTCTAATATACGTGTGTATTAAATGTTAATTATCGCTCACTTTAACGGTGAAGGAAAACATCGTAAGGAAACCTGCATACCTGAGAATTCTCATAAGAATTTCGAAGGTATTTGAAGTCTACCAACCCGCATTAGGCAGGCGTGGTGGACTTAAGCCTAACCCCTCTCATTAGTAGAGGAGGCCCGTGCCCAGCAGTAGGACAATGTTTAATACAGGACTAGTATTATTATTGTTTATATTAATAGTAAAAGAAAATAATAATCTGCTACCTAGGGCTAGTTTTGGATAATCTTTTCGTTCATATAAAAACCGTCGGGGAAAAGTCGAAACTAAACTATGCCTTGTTAGATTCTATAAATATTTCATTTGATATGGATCTTGTGGAGGAATTTCCGAGGTTTCCGGCGTTTTTGCAATACCTACTATAGGAATCAAGCTTAACTGCTCTCATCATAGGACCCATAAAATAACTTACATGGTGCTTTACGTCTGGCTTCTCCAGATATAAATGTCCTATGATAGAGGTTAATACCTCTTTAGTTCATTATTTGTCTCCCGCTTTGCTATAGAGGGAAGTGGACAATTGATATTTCCAACTCCTCCCTATATTTCTATTTGATTAATTTCTTTGAAACACAGTTCGGTATTCCTAGAGACTCGCCAGATTTCATTAATCGGTGTCGAAAAATGCGTGCCATTGTCGATCCTGGTTAAACAGGAGTTACATTGGGTGTGTGGGCAGGATAGTCTCTACACGATCGAACTAAGATATTTTTTATTAACAGTCCTTGTGAGCTACATAAAAAACTTTCAAGTGCCTCGATTAGACCACCGAATTTGTAATAAATTGTGGGCTAAATAAAGGCCCTGTTTCGGCTTTCATTCTGTCTCATTTGTCAAAAAGAACACAAAGCTAACAGGCAAAAGTTTCGTAAAGTAAGTCCGTTGGGTTGTTTATGTATTGTAATGATGGATAGGTATAATACTTCTTAAGGCTTATAATTCTGTTGACATGTATGAGCTCTAAGATGCGTACGAAATTCGAATGATATTTGAATGTTATTTTTTTTGTTTGCATATTAAGTTCAGCTAGACATTTGTTTTCCCGCGGGGAAAATCCATCTTACGGATACCTTCTGGGGAGGAGAGTTGGTTTTACCGGACTCACCGACCTTCCGAACCATTTCACCCGAGGGGTTGGGGTTCTAACAATTTTCCTACGTCGGTGTACCGACTAAAAACCCGCGGTAGCCTTCTGCAGCGCATGTGGGACGGTCCCGGGGGATCCTTAGTTGTACTCTGGATTGCTGCCGGAACAATCCCTGCGCGTTGCCTTTACGGCCCGTCTCTTTTAGGGCTTATTGCCCTCTACATTCTATAGCAGCGCGACCACCCAACTCGGGGTCGCACCACGAAAACAAGTATGTTTATAAAGGCCACACATCCCCTGCTGCGCAGCCGCGACACCCGTGACCTCTTTTAGTCGCCTCTTACGACAGGCAGGGTATATCGTGGTAGAATTCTACAGAGCCCCCAATTCACAGGGCAGAAGTTAACTTAACGTCTAGCTGAACTTTGCGCTATGACCAAAGAAAACATATGAAAAATCGTTCTAAATTTTGGCTACAAACTACTGAATAATACTATCTACTTAAATTTTTATCTTTAAAGTATGGTATTCGGTATCCACTATCCAGACAGCAGCTTTAATCTTGTAATAAAAACAATGTACGTGATATGAAAGCATCATGAATTTAAAATGAGAATATATTATAAAATATTAAGTGGTTCTTGCGTTATGATCTAAAAGCATTTCCACTAATCACATTTAAAGTTTATTTTATTCCTAATATAAGCAAAGGCTGAAAACGCCACTCAAAATTCATTTTCACTGGAACGTAATCAGATATCATTGGCTTAATTACATTGAAGTCGAGCTTTGTTTCATTATTTCTGATTTCAACGCAGTCAACAATCAACTTTGTATTATGAATTGTTACGTCACTCGGGAATAATGTTGGTATTGTTTTTATTATACACAATGCTTGGAGTGTATAAGCTGATAATTTGACAGCCTCCGTAGCGCAGCGAGCGCGAAACGAGAGGGCGTGGGTTCGATTCCCGTGACGTGCTACGTCTGGGTGTTGTGTGACCGTAGTCCCTCGTAGTTGTTCATACCCATGATACAGGTTCTAATGTGGGATCAGGACTAAGTGTGTGACCGTTGGGTGTATTATTATTAATGCATATGTAAAAATTAAAAGTTTTTTAATTCATAAAAAGTACACCGACTTCAATAAAAAACAAATTATGCGTAACTATAAAATTTGAGGGTTGTCTTTGATTTTTCTGACATCCCATCATCAGATCCTAACTTGGTGCGAATGGGACCACCTGAGAAGTATACCCTTTTAAACAAAAAAATAATTTCTCGAATCGGTCCAGGCGTCTTCGAGTAATCGGGTAACATACATAAAAAAAAGATTCCGACGAATTGTTAACCTCCTCCTTATTTGAAGTCGGTTAAAAAAATAGCAGCAATAGCGTAGTTGTTAGGGGTACGGACTGTCAAGACGAAAGTGATCTGTTCGAAACCAGCCCAAAATGCATACATCTCTGACTTTTCTAAAGTTATGTGTAATTTATCGCTTGCTTTAACGGCGAAGGAAAACATAGTGAGGAAACCTGCATACCTGAGAATTCTTATACGAATTTCAAAGGCATGTGAAATCTACCAACCCGTATTAGATCAGCGATGGAGTAAGGCCTAAACCCTCTCAGTATTAATGGAGACCCGTGCCCAGCAGTGGGATAATCTTTAATACAGGGCTAATATTATTTATTTCATACAATAATCTCAAGACTATTATTATTAAATGGGAAAATTAAAATCATTTATTTAGAAAATATTTACGCGTCTATAAATTTTATTACACTCTAGTTGTTCGTGGTTTCATCCGACAAACTTTCAATACCTACCGAATCATCGTGAGGCTATTGAAATTAAAAAACATCCTAATTTCAATAGAAAAGAAGGTTGGAATCTAGCATCAGCCTGGGATCCAATTATACATTTAATTAAATCGGAACCCAAAAGACTATCTGCCAGGCCTCAAGATATTGTGAGCTTCTTCTGCATAGATCAGACTACAACAAATAAAAAATAAATATCAACTATATGGAGGGTAGAAACATTGCACTATACTTTGGTGACGACATACAACTCAGTCTGCCCCGTAACCATGAAGACTAAAGCTTTCGAAACTTTCGTGTTAAAAAATTAAAATAAACCGCGATATAATCCGTACAATTTCGTTTTATTTCAATGTATAAAATTCGGGTAAACAGAAGAAACCATTATTCAATATCCTTGTATTTTTTCCAATTTTCCCGGCATCATTTCCAATTATTTTGCCTATTAATCTCATTCGTACTATTTCGATTATTTGAAAATAGCATAATTGGTTCAACCGTATCAAGTAATCCGTAAATCAAAGACCAGTATTTAATTTTTATTTATATAGATTACTCAAAAATGTTACTTCATAAACTACTAGCTTTTGCCCGCGATTTCGTTCGCGTTGAATTAATATTCATTTTTATCTTAGAGTGTGTTAAATACTCTAAGATTTTTATAAACAACTATTCGTCCCGTTGGCAAATATGACATAATAATAATACTAAACCAATATATAGATATAGTATATGATAATATGACATAAAAACAAAAAAAAAAACTGTTGATCCGATCTATACCGAATTTCATATGTTCATCCGCTGGGATTATCTGAAGATTGTCTGAAAATTTAATGAAAATCGTTCTAGCCGTTTTGTAATCCATAGGGAACATACAAAAACATCGATTTGTATATACATAGATGGTTACATATGTTAGTATCATAAGATATATTTTTCAAGTAATTTATTCACCCGAAATATTTTCAGATTTTATTTTATATTTTTTTCGTAATCATCACTTTGTCAGTCAAACCTACTCCTAAACCGCCGCCCACCTTCTAATTTCGCACCGGCGGATATTTTTCTAACTTTATCTCACAGCCACGGATTCATCTTCATTAACCAAGAATTAGGGACGCTACACAATTTGTATCCGACAATGTTAATTCTTTATTTAGTTTTTGAGTTATGTTGGTAAATAGTAGGTTTATGACCTCGGTGGTGTGACCTTAAGGTGTAGGACTAGTGGCGAGATTGTCCAAGCTGATTTTAACTTCTAGAAACTTCCGTGGCATTTTCTGGCATGGCATTTCATCATGTAATTTCATGCCATCTTCAATGAATGGAGGGATTTACTTTTATCTAAGCTATCACAAGATAATAAATAAATACTCTAGACTGGGTGAAGTCTGTACCTTGGGTATCCAGAACTACAAGGGTCTACAGTCCCACAACACCCAGACTCGAAACAAATGTTTGCTTGTCAAAACTATGGTGTCAGTGTGGGAATCGAACTCATGGCCTCTCGTTTCAAAATCGGCTTCTCGCTCACTGCACAGGGGCTGTCTGTGCTTAAAGATTTTGCACGAAAAAAAACACAGAGGTTAATACTTCTAAAGAATTTTTGTTATTTTAAATCTTGAAAACAAAAAATATACATATAAGGTTTTGAAGTATGCCACCATTTTTCCATAAATTCCGCGAGTGATAATTGATATTATTGATTGAAATAAATATTTCATTCAGTTTATATTATAAATATGAACCAGTTCGTTGTAAACATGTCTGCCTATCGAACAGAATGGATATATGAAGTTTATTTTAAGAAATTTATAAATAGTTTATATCTATTTGTATTAGAATTTGTGAATTGAGGTCATTGCTTTTGAAACATTAATAAACTGACGATTTCAGATTTCTTTTATAAAAAAAATATTTATTACCAGAAAGTAGAATAGTAGAATGGTATGAATGAACCGATAGACAATTTTTCAGTCTGTCAGTCGCATAAATATTGGAAAGTGTTCATTATTCTCGAGATCATTTTGTGTCAGCTACGGAACTCTTTAGTATACAACATCATTAAGCCTATTCCATTCCATAACAATTGATAATTGGCCCAGCGGACTATTAATCGACTGTGAAACGAAGGGCCACGCGTTCGATCCCCGCGCCGAGTCATATGTTTGTCTGATTCTCAAGCATTTGTTTCGGGCTCAAGTGTTGTGGCATCGTAGTCCTTGATACTCACAGACAGTATCAAAACGAGTTACGGCGCCAGGTGCGGTGGCATACTTTTTCCCGTAAAAAAATCTTCAAGAAAAAAGTGCGGATTTTTTATAAAATAAGTAGATAAAGAAAAACGTAGGTATATCCGTAGACGAGTTCGTGAGCGCACAGCGGGGAGCTGTCACGGCACCCTTATCGATGCACCACAAATTTCGATGATTCGAGCGACCCCGAGATGGACGGCAGCACGTGTGGTCAGGCCTTGTACGATGTCGTTGGCGCTGAGAGCGTCCTTCGGTGCGCGGGGCTCATAAGCCCCGCATAGAGTTGGGCCGCTACACAACGCCGCGCAGGGGCGGTTCTGGCAGCAATCCTAGTAACCTCAGGTTTCGCTCCGTAAACGCCGAAGAAGGCCACCGCGGAGCTTGGAGCTTTAGCTGGTAGTGTCGGGTGGGGTGTACATAGGGGGCCCGGGGCAGGGACACGGCCCAGCGGCTGCAAAGATAGCCATCATCCGGGCGAGGGCCGAGGGGGTGCTGGGTCGTAAGACCGGCTAGTCCAGAATAACCGTTTTATTCTTATTCCGCTTCCCCCGGAGCGGGCGGCACTAATAAGACGCTTTCCCCGCGACAACAAAAAAAGGTCTACAGATGTCTTATAATAAAATCAACCAGTCCACATAGGAAATAACAACTTTATGACTTTGAATGCAATTGAAAGTTTATTGAATTTACTAGCAAATATTTCTTATGATAAGTTAGTACCTATAAAAGATACTAGTAAGCATTTTAACTAATGTATACTTTACATATATCATCATAAAAACACTGGCAATTACATAAAGTAAGTAAAAAAATAAATATGTACATTAGAGATTTCTAGTGACTTCTAGGTAATAAAAATGCATGGTTTGTTTGTTCCTAGATACTTCTTGGGTACGTCACTGTCATTATTCACTTTAAGTACCAGGCTGGCATGAAATGTAAGGAGATTTGATACCGTCATGCAAGGTTTGTTTGTTCCTAGATACTTCTTGGGTACGTCATCGTACGACACTGTCATTATTCACTTTAAGTACCAGGCTGGCATGAAATGTAAGGAGATTTGATACCGTCATGCAAGGTTTGTTTGTTCCTAGATACTTCTTGGGTACGTCATCGTACGACACTGTCATTATTCACTTTAAGTACCAGGCTGGCATGAAATGTAAGGAGATTTGATACCGTCATGCAAGGTTTGTTTGTTCCTAGATACTTCTTGGGTACGTCATCGTACGACACTGTCATTATTCACTTTAAGTACCAGGCTGGCATGAAATGTAAGGAGATTTGATACCGTCATGCAAGGTTTGTTTGTTCCTAGATACTTCTTGGGTACGTCATCGTACGACACTGTCATTATTCACTTTAAGTACCAGGCTGGCATGAAATGTAAGGAGATTTGATACCGTCATGCAAGGTTTGTTTGTTCCTAGATACTTCTTGGGTACGTCATCGTACGACACTGTCATTATTCACTTTAAGCACCAAGCTGGCATGAAATGTAAGAAGATACTGTATCATTTCTAGTGACTTCTAGGTAGATAAACCTTGCATTTTTATTGAAGTTATACTTCTTTAGGCTCGTTATGAAAAAAGTTGCCTGCTAAACCACTCATTAAGTCTCGAAAAATAGCTACCAACAAAATAGAAATCGAACCTCTAAGTTACTTATCTATAAGTTATATTTAGTAGTGATTTAAATTGAATATTATTTACTATTCGTAAATATTAGTGAAAAAAATTGTGCTTATGTACTTTTTCAAGTGCTCCAATATAATTGAGGTTAACTATCTTTATGTATTATTTATTGATATAAACTAAAATAGTACTAATATTAATAATTAAAATTATTTATTAAGTAAATAAGTACACGCACCCATTTTTTTTATTATCGCATAGTCCGATTAAGTTTATTAGATTAATCGGACTATGCGATTAAATAATAATAAGATTAAATAATTTAATATAAAGAACATTTTTAAAATTTGCCCTTCCGGAAATGTTGGAAAAGACTGAAAGCGCTTTTCTGGGATGCACATGTCATAGCATGTAAAGGCATATACATATATCTATATATATAAAATAAAAAATTGTCTCTACCTATGTCCGTTATAGACTTTGTAACCACTCAACCGATTTCAATGAAATTATGCGTATGTGTGTGGTTGGGTGCAACTTAAAAGATAAGATAGTTTTACATCCGATAGGTGGCGCTGTTGTCGAGATCTGAATTACTTATTTTTTCAACGAAAATCTGATCCACAGAAAAGGCGATTTATGGCAGGGCAACGTCTGCCCGGGACCAATAGTTAATAATATTTTTTTTATTTTCATCACTCACGATGGTCATGTGCGGCATTAGGTCTTGTAATGATTTTTATTCACAATATTGCAATAAGGCAACTTAACATACATTGAGCTGCTCTAATAATAATAATACTAGCCCTGTATTAAACATTGTCCCACTGCTGGGCACGGGCCTCCTCTACTAATGAGAGGGGTTAGGCCTTAGTCCAACACGCTTGCCTAATGCGGGTTGGCAGACTTCTAATACCTTCGAAAAACTCTCAGATATGCAGGGTTCCTCACGATGTTTTCCTTCACCGTTAAAGCAAGCGATAATTAACATTTTAATACACACATAACTTTAGAAAAGTCGGAGGTGTATGCCACTTGGGTTTCGAACCTACGACTTTCGTCTTGACAGTCCGTACCGCAACCAACTAGGCTATCGCTGCTATGAGAGCTGCTCTAATCTAATGTAATTAAACTGAAATCGTTTACTAATTGTATGACCAAATATTGTTAACCGGTGTGAAAAGAGCAACGCTAGAGTTTCTTGCCCGTTCTTCTTTAGCGAAACTGCATTCAGAACTGGCGGTAGAGTAAAAAATTGTCTGAATCTAAATGATGTATAACATTTCATGGATTCAATAAATATTTGATTTTGATTTTTATTAAAGGTGGACACAGACCATAGGTATTTTCAAATTTCTCAGTAACAACCATACTTGACCGCATATCCAAATACACTATCAAAATTATGTTTGGCAGAGTAATGGCCCGGCTTATAAATAAGATTTGACGTGCGTTAACATTACTCATACGATGATCCGCATTTTCACCAGAAATGTTTACGCGTACGAACAATGGCTGCGTATCGAAATGGATCAATAAACACGTTGAGACGTGACTTATTGTAATTCTAATGGACACACATGTTTTATACATTAATGGAATGTACTAGGACCATGAGTTTATGTCAAAAGTTACGATAGGTAAACGAGTCGCTAGCGTCGCAGTGTTGTTTTATGTATGGTATGTTTCATTCTTACGCCCAAATACTCAAACGCTACTCAGCTACCGACCGTCTAACGGCTATTTATTTCTTAACACGCCATGACAAATAAGAGGGTCTAAAATGTTTAACACGAACTTAACATTTAGGACAGACTTTGTTTACGACTTTCTTATGCAAACTCTGATTTAACTTTTTTTTTTCACGGCAAAGTGACCGCACTGCACCTGATGGTAAGCGCAGTGCGGTCCCATTAGAGTATCGAGTAGTGAGAGACGATCTATCCCCCGCTACTCAACACAATCATGCCGGCCTGCTTCTTCACACTACGCCATGGGCAAGAAGATGAAGAAGCGGTCGAGGCTCTATTGTCAGAGTCTCAGAAGGCCGCAAAATGGTCAAACATTGTACTCCAATTCTAGACCCCCGAGAAAAACCGGATGTACACTGGCTGATCCCGGAACGCGACACACTTGCGTGTGCCACTATGGCGGGTTTTACACCCTGTGTACGGTGGTCGCTATCCGGGCGGATATGAATATCCTACCACCAGCTAAACTTAACTTAAGTTTAAACTGGCATTAGTATTAAGTAATTCGAAATTTGAAAAAAAAAAGATAAGAAAAAGGAATTTGAATAAGAAAAATAAATTATAGGGTATTTTCATGGGTTATCTACAATATATCTCTGTATCATATATAGCCGATAATTTGCGTGATCGAATAATCTAAGTGTATTCTTATTATAGTGATTAGTCAAGCCGTTTTTGATTTAAAACCGGACATACAGACAGACAAAATTGGGATCAGTGAGTCATAAAATGAATATTTGACACAAAACCGGGTAAATTAGCATATGTATACATCATATATACATAAATTTGTCTTGATTGATTTATCAACGCTCACACCACACCGATCGAAGTAAAATTTTCATCTTCTTAGACTGTGTATTCCTAGCATAGGTAAAAACTACGAAAATATTTAATATTCCATGTCTACAGGGGTGAAATAGGGTTTCGAACTATGCAGAGATTTTTTGCCAAATTTTCTTGAAACTTTTTACTTATACCCTTTGAAGCAAGAAAGTTTTTCGGCTTTTTTCTAAACTCAACCCATAAGGTAGAGACGGTGAAGAACTTGTTTGGAAATAATTTTTTCCAATACACGAGCGGAGTCGCTAGCAAAAGCTTGTGTAATATACATTAATATTTTTTTACAAATTATAGCATTTCAAGGTCCAAGCGGGGCTTAAATTGCCATTTGCTGACAACAGTGTCGGATTTAGGATGTGTGAGTCTCAAGAATAATTATTTGTATATAGTTGCAGAATTGTAAAATATATTTTACATTCCGAAGGTTAAATCAAATAATCTGACAATTTATTTGATTTTTTTTATTCACTCGGTCGGTCACATTAAGGGCGATTTGGATGCATTGTATAGGTACACTTATGAAGCTTTGGATATCGATTTTTTTGTTTTTTTATTGCCTCGATAGGCAGACGAGCAGACGGGCCACCTGATGGTAAGTAGTCACCGCCGCCCATAGACTTCTGCAATACCAGGGCACAGCAAAGCCGCTGCCTACCGTTGTTTTACAATGGACTCGCTCTTTTTGTAATTTGCGAAAAGCGACTTTAAAAAACTTCACATATTATTCCGGCCAAGGTTTCAAACGCTATTCCTTCTCCTTTCACAGTATATTTATGCCCATATTATACTAAGGAAATCATTAATTGAAAGGACTGCAACGGTGGTGCAGTTGTAATTGCGCATGCGTTACGACTGCTGTGCTGAGGTCTCGGGTTCGATCCCCGGGTCGGGTAAAGTGATATTTGGTTTTTCTATCTATAAATTCTCACTATTAGCTCGGAGTCTGGAATTTGTGCCCGGTATAGCGATAGGCTCGCCCCCTATCACATTATGGGACAAAAAAAATCGGCGAAACGTGGGTGTACTGGTTACACCTTTGCCTACCCCTTTGGGGATTACAGGCGTGAATGTATATGTATGTATGTATGTATTTATTAATTGAGTGGTGTTGGAATAATTACGTCCACATGTTTAGTTGCGCGAAGACTCCTGAGTGTATTGTGATATGGCTGTTCTGGTCTTGAGATCTTGGGAATGTCCCTTTTTTATTTATTTATTTATCTTAGTACAGGAAACAAACAGTATCATGTATATTAATAATTATAGGTTCATATAACTAACGCTTGGACCAATAAAGTTTCCAACAATAAAAAATGTGTTGTGTGTGTATTTATTTGTGTTACTGATAGTTAAAAAAATACAACATTTTAGTTTGTTTCAAAATACATACATCATTACATTGCCAGGGAATCAAATGCAGAAAAACAATATATAACAAACGATTACAGTAGATAAAGTGTACTTCAATACACAACTAATAATGTAAACAAAAAGTTACTTTAATTAATAAACATAAAAAGTATGCATATTGAACCATATACTATTTAAGTATTTTTCACGGTAATCCAAAGCTTATTAAGTGAGTCATTAAAAATATCCATAAGGTGACTCTATATTGGAACAGTAGTTCTAGATCCAATATAGAGAGACACATAACTTATACAGTATACTTACTAACTCTGTAAATGTTTGAACCGAAGATGCTTTTTCGATAAGGTGAATCGTTTGGAGCTATTCTATAACGAGGATGTACTGATCCTATATTCTTTTTATAATTTAGATGCAAAGACTGTCATTTATTATTCTGCGATCAGTTAGTGAAGTAATTTTAATACGGCGAAAAAGGTCACCGCTGGGCTTCGATTGGCAAGCTAGTCTAGGTTAGTTGCTAACTCAGAATACAGAACATTTTTATTATTTTTTTCTGTATTCTGAGGTTGCTAAGGACTCGCCCAACAGTGTCTGGATGACACCTTTACTCGGCGGTTTGACGTTGTGTCGTAATTCCAGTGACCGGGTTGGATGATGCGGTAATTCTTTGTCTACACAGTACTATCGTGCTATCAAATATTTTCTTGGTGTCTGGGAATTGTTGGTACTTAGCCTCTCGTACTAAAACACCCCAAGACTTGTATCACCATGTGTGTAGTTTTGGATATCTTATTTTGAGTTTTGTCCAAAGTAAACTTCCTAATGCCAATACTATTATACATACTACAGTTCATACACGAATACATCAATTAGTAAAATTGTACTCACAGCCTTTGACAATAGTGGCCAGATTATGTTTAAAGGAAATTAATCTATTGTTAGTGAATGTAATGTTTGCGCTATTGTTCTCCTTGATATTGTACTTAAAACCCTTGATTAAAGTGGAGTGTTCACTCAAAAGGCCACTCATTTATTATTTGATGATTATGTACATTATTGGTTTAGGATTTTGTAACCACTGCTTCTGCAGGATATCGTAAAATTACTCCTTAATGATTTTATTAAAGATGGCGGTCTGGTATGGATTAATGATAGAATTGAATTTGTGGATCAATAAACCGATATATTTACCCGACTACGGCAAAGCAAAATGTTAATGTTAGGGAGGGTTATTATTGATTATAAACTGACGGTAGGCAGCGGCTTTGCTGTGCCCTGGCATTGCAGAAGTATATGGGCGGCGGTGACTACTTACCATCAGGTGGCCCGTCTGCTCGTCTGCCTGTCGAGGCACTAAAAAAATAATAATAAGTTGATCCCGCGAATCGACCTTAGACACTCGAAAGTGGATTTTTTTTCTGTTTCGGGTCGATTCAAAAAAGTTAAACACGATCATTTTCGGAAAAAATTGTTATACCGAGGAATAGTTATCTCTCGCTACTTGATACTCTAAGTTGACGGCACTGCCCTTATGCAGAGTGGTAACTTTGCTGTGCCAGGATAAAAAATAACCTAATAAAAACATTTATTAGAACAGCATTATACTAAGCAGCTTTTAAATATTTTTTTACCGTCCTACATCACCCCATTACTGGCAAAGACCTTTCTCCATGTATCGTGATGCAGTGCTACTTCAGGGCATTCCCTATGGATCAAAATCGTCTCGGTCGACCGCGTTGTCGTCGTCTAAAATTATTAAGGAAAAAAAATATTGGTAAGATATTTGCCGAAGCGTGCGACCCTAAGATAAGGAAGCGACGCTTAAGCTAGTTTCTAATCTGGGATTTAAACTCACATCACCTCCTCGATCAAGGCACATAGCTTGTTTGAACTGAATTACGTGGCTATTATTTCGGGACTACTGTATTTGCATAAATAACTAATAAGTAAATGGTTTGTGAATCGATGCGTTATTCCCTTTAATATTATGAGAATAGATCATACAAAAATAACATTTTGTTCTCCTATGTTACTATGTTACAGTATAATTATATAAATTGATATTTAAAACAGGATAGCTTTATGTTTTTCATATAGTGGAGCTTAGTTGTACATGTAACATCAGAGCAAATAAACTCCCAAATACTGTGAATCTTAAGTAAAACTATAATTAATGCTTATGAATAAAAACTCTTACCACTAAATGGATTCGAAATTTAAATTTAAATAATAGCAGAATAGGACCAATCAGTATTATAGGCATATTATGTTATGATAGAGATATGGGAAAAATGGAGTTGGGCTTATGAAGAGCGGAAGAATGACGAAAGGTTCCAAATCGAAAGGACTTAAGTACCGATTTGTAAATAACTATACATTGAATGATGACTTTAAATGAACTGCCTAGGTGGCGCACTTGTAATTGCGCATGCGTTACGACTGCTATGCTGAGGTATCGGGTTCGATCCCCGGGTCGGGTAAAGTAATATTGGGTTTTTCTATTTAGAAATACTCAGTATCAGCCCGGTGTCTGGAATTGAACCCGGTATGGCGATGGGCTCGCCCCCTATCATATTATGGGACCGTAACAAATTCGGCGAAAAGTGGGTGTACTGGTTGCGCCTCTGCCAACCCCTTTGGGGATTACAGGCGTAAGTGTATGTATGTGTGACTATAAATGGGCATCTTAGAGATTATTTTAGTCAGCAGCGAACTTAACGACAGATTTAATTATTAGATAAAGGCAGATTTTATACAAATCATCACCTCATTGGTTTAGTGGCAGCCAGTTAGTTAGGCTAAAAAACTGGGTTCATATCACAAGTCGAGCAATCACAATTGGTATTTCAATTTTGAATAGGTATTATACATTAGAATTCCCGTTTGGAATATGTGCTAGAATATGGTGATAGAATCGTTAAATATCATGACTCCGAAATAGGCTGTGGGTCAGGGGTGCTTTTTTTTATTTATTTATTAACAAACATAATTTATTTGTACAATAGATGTATCATAAACTAATTCTAGGTTTTCTGTACATTAACGCCAATCATCGTTATTACAATTCAAAGCTATTTTGATGAATAAAATCTCACACATTGTTGGATCAACTACACTGGCCGACCTACGACGGTAGTTCATACTAATTAATATCTTGTGGAAGCGCGGGCGCGGGTAGATGCACCGACATTTGTATCAAAGCAATACAGAGTGTCTTTTTTCTTTTTGAAGTGTAACTTCTTTAGAATCTTTGTGATTTGAAACTCGATGAAACGAAAAAGCGACAGTAAAAAGAGACAAACACATAAATCTATAGGACTAAGCCTAAGAGAGAATGAGAGCCTACGAGAGAGTGGGATCGAGTGGGATCGGGTGGGGTCGAGTGGGGTCGGGTGGGATCGGGTGTGTTGCTGCGGTATCGATTAGGATCGACTGGAATCAAATCGATTAATGGTAATGACGTAGTTCCTTAATGGTTTTTAAGTATTTTAGTAGTTAGTACTTAGTATGTGTGTGAATACGCGTGTATGTGCCTGCGTATTACAAAGCTTACTCGTATGTAACTTTTCTGAAGTTTCACTTCTGCTGTGTGTGAATTGCACACACACGTTTTTTTCTATTTCTGATATGTGTATAATAGTGTGTGTGTGTCATAAAATATAAAGTATGAGTGTATTTACGTTTACTTTTGTAAGGTAGATTAAGATTTTTTATTTCCATATTTGACTTGATGTTCCTCAGCCTAACTCCGGGGTTGCAGGCTTTGCTTCAAACATAAGGAATTAATGAATAACGTGTTAGTTTATTTTTCGTATAGATATTTGGAAATGCGCTTCGAAAACTACTGAAGCATAGTCATAAAAGCACAGTAAAGACTATTTCTTCTCCAAATACATTATTAAATTAAGTCTTTAGCTAAAATAAAATCACTCTTTGGTATACAAAAATAATTGCAAATAATATTATAGGGCTAAAAAATCTACTTTCGTGATTGCTTTACTTTTTTTCTTTCGTGCAATGACCTAGCGAGAGAATAACCTATACAGATTTTTCTCAGCTTTTAGAACCAACCCCCAAGCGGCGAGTGCACTTAAGCCCGAAAATACATTTTCTAGTTAAACTGTGAAAAAGCTGAAAGTCCGTTGTAGCAATATGGCAACGCGCATGACCGTGCCGCCGCGTCGTCCATTCAGATTTCAGACACGCCGCCCTTCAGTTCCACTGAAAGACTGCTTCGTACGCTCGCCCGAGGACGCTTTGCCGCGTAATTCGAATTTCGAACTAATTTAAATCGAACGGGCGGCTGAACGGCCAGCGACGTGTGCAATTTTGTGTAACAAAGTGAATTTTTTTTTTAAATATTAAAAAGTATAAGTGTTCAGTTTATTTTTTTTATGGTTTTTAGTTTTATTTTCGGCGATCGTGCTTAAATTGGTAAGTTGTTTAATACTTTAGAAAGTAAATACTTTGGAACGTCAATGTTTAATTAGGTCCGGTTTGTTTTTATATACACTATGGATTAGTTTTTTTAGATGCAGGAAGCGCTTAATTAAAAAAAAACCGGTACTTCCCCCGTCACTCTTTCAACGAGTGACACGTCGTATAGAAGTTTATAGATATTTATATTGTAGGTATTAGATGTACTAGATACGTGGCTAGGGGAAAAATAACGAGATACTTTTAAAATCTCTTAACTTATATAAATAGGATACTTATTAATCTTAGGACTAATTTTTATGGCATGACGAAAATTACGACATTGTTTTTACAATAACCCCGAATTAAATAATAACTTTTCTTTTTTCCTAATTATGTATTTTTGATAAACTACAATTCTTATGAAATTAGATTTAACTTATAAATAATATAAGTAGAATTAATGACACATTGCTCATTTATGCTCTGATTTTGAGTGTGAATCCTGTAATCTTCCTGTAATTTACCTGTAAATTATTTTAAATCTTATAACATAATTAGTTTTCATATAAGTAAAAAGGTATTGTAAACATAAAAAGACTCAACGGAGAAAATACGTCAAGATATAATGTTATTTATAATAGAGCCATTTTGTCCCCTTACGAATACCGTTAGATCATTTCAGTTAAAGTGTTTGTATATAAAAGATATTTTAATGTCCGCCATTACAAAATATTTACTTTACATCAAAGCGTCAATTATGTTAAACATAAATGTGTAATATGGCAATAAGTAAATATAAGAGTATATTTTCAATGTAATATAATATGTCTCAAGATTAGGCCCTAATGAAGTAACTATAATTTGCGGAGAACATATTTTTCAGTAAACTTTTGACATGTGGTTTATTTTTTCTATAACTAGGAGCAAAACGTTTCTGATTCTTTTTCTAAATGAGGTTCAACTTGGACATAATTTAGATTTCATATCAACTATGATATATCTTAAATATAAAACATAGTGTTTAATATTTGTAAATAATTATGACGAAAATTACAATTACCTTGCCGTTGATTTATTTTTTAAATTATGAATCGGAAGCCTTATTGGACTTCACTTAATTAAAAAAAAACAAGAAAAATTCATTACAGTTTTGTATTTAGAACATAAATTATTTCTTTAAGTCTTACATGAAATCCTATTATTTGCAAACGGTCTACAAAGTCTATTCGATTTTGAAAACTTAATATTCTTTAACCATCTTCTGGGCTTTCCGATTAGGCCTTACATCCATATTGCTTGCCAAAAGGTAGGTTAGGACCCTTTCATTGTTGTAGCAGGGTGAACAAAGTGGATCCTTTTTGTATAAGCGTAATTATTTGGGGAGCAATTTGTTGAAAATCGTTTTTTGTATGTCACGTTTTATATCATAAATTAGTAAGCGGAAAATATATCGTGTATTTAAAATATATAAAAGCTTTTTACAAGAAATTTAAACCGATGCTTAATCTATTACATATACAAATGCAACTAAGAAATAGCGTATATATATTAAGATGTTAAAATGTTTTTGTCGGGATCTAGAGTTCGGGTACGATGTTTGGCCGTGTTGCGGTCTTCTGAGTAGTCCGACACTAGACCTTCGACAGCTTCTTCACCTCCTTGCCCTATGGCGTAGTGTGAAGAAGCTATACAACAGGCCGGCATGATTGTATTGAGTAGCGAGGGATAGATTGTCTATACTGATATGTATGATACTTAGCCGTGCCAGGATAAAAAAAACTATTTACTAATGCGACACAATAAATGTTTGTGTTGTCTGTATATGCGTGTGTGTATGTGTGTGTGTGTGTGTGTGTGTGTGTGTGTATATTTTAAAATTATTGAGTGAATTACGGGAAAAAGGTTTACGTTGTGTGAATGTTGTGTATTTTGATTTTTTATATATTATAGTCCGACAAACGAGCCTGTGGGTCACCTGATGTTAAGTCATCTCCACCGCCCATGAACATCCACAATACCGAAAGTATCATGTATGCGCTGTCGGCCTTAAAGGACAGGAATAGGGATTAGGGAAGGGAAGGGGGAATCTGGGCCTCCGGATATCTCACTTACCATACGAAACGCGACAGTAAACTGTCACTTTACGTTGGTTTTTTGTGAGACAGTGGTACTACCCCGGTCGAGCCAGCCCATTCATGCTGTAGACAAATATGTCTACAGCGTGGCTCTACCACTATACTATGAATTGAAAGAGTTCTCAATATAACGTTTAGCGTAGTTTGCATCTGCTGTCTGTGATTTTAAAATGTAGTTTTACTATTTTATCTTATATGCAATGCAGTAGCAGTTGCTGCAGGCTATATCTCTCGCAATCTTACTAACACATTCCTCGAAACAAAACAGTATACGTACTACAAGTTGGAGTGTGCTCTAGATAGCTCATTCATTCTTTAAACAAAACTGGGGCGACTTCACCACATAAACTTTTTAATTCAGGCTCAACAGTGACTTCATTTCATGATCAGGCCAGTACATTCTTTATGTAATGTCGATCGTCAGGAGTTGTGTAGATTATAAAGAAACTCTTTAGACATGTAACTTTTTATCTACGACCAATATTTTTTACTTTTCGCAATACAGCCAAAACTGTAAATATGATGGATAGATTAGATTACGTCAATTCATAAAATACTTCAGTTTTTTTTGCCGCGTCACGTTTTTTCGCGGAGATCAGCATTTTAGTATCACCGCCCGGCCTGGGGTGGAGGGGCGGTTATGCTAAGCTTGACAATCTTACGACTCAATGCTGAACCGCTCGGGAAAGATTGTAAACATCCAGGCGATCGCTAAGCCGTGTAACATTACACCGACAATAACACCTTAATGCCCAGGTGGCGCCCTTTAGGATTATTAGAACCTTTTATGGTCGCCTTTTCAAAACTGTCAACAAAACTCTTGGACTGAGAAAAATATATCTGATTTTTGGATGGCTATCAAATACAAATATAGGAGTATTATCGCATGTTGAATTGACACTGCTACTGAATGTTGATCGGACTAATATTATACTATGAGTTAACTGAAATATATAGGGGTTTAATATGTTTTCTCTCGTGTTTTATTATTTCAATAAAATGTTACGATTCACGTTGTATATCAATAGTGACATTTATGATACAGAGATAAGATCAGAATGTTATTTAGCACATTTCAATTACGAGAATTGTCTATGAGATCGTAACAGTGATTTAGATTAGTAAAACCACTATTCAGAACCCCTTGTTTGAAACACTCCTTTACTGGATTAGCTGTCGACAAAATACTGCTGCGAATAAAATTCAATGATATTAATATAGGAGCAGCGATAGCCTAGTTGGTTGCTGTCAAAACCAAAGTCATGATCAACAAAAGTATGATCGAAACCCAAAGTGCATACACCTCTGACTTTTCTAATTTACGTGTGTATTAAACGTTAATTATCGCTTGCTTAAACGGTGAAGGAAAACATCGTGAGGAAACCTGCATACATGAGAATTCTCATAAAAATTTCGAAGGTCTACCAACCCGCATTAGGCAGGCGTGGTGGACTTAAGCCTAACCCCTCTCATTAGTAGAGGAGGCCCGTGCCCAGCAGTAGGACAATGTTTAATACAGGGCTATTATTATTATTGTTTATATTAATAGTAAAAGAAAATAATAGTCTGCTACCTAGGGCTAGTTTTGGATAATCTTTTCGTAAATATAAAAACCGTCGGGGAAAAGTCGAAACTAAACTATGCCTTGTTAGATTCTATAAATATTTCATTTGATATGGATCTTGTGGAGGAATTTCCGAGGTTTCCGGCATTTTTGCAATACCTACTATAGGAATCAAGCTTAACTGCTCTCATCATAGGACCCATAAAATAACTTACATGGTGCTTTACGTCTGGCTTCTCCAGATATAAATGTCCTATGATAGAGGTTAATACCTCTTTGGTTCATTATTTGTCTCCCGCTTTGCTATAGAGGGAAGTGGACAATTGATATTTCCAACTCCTCCCTATATTTCTATTTGATTAATTTCTTTGAAACACAGTTCGGTATTCCTAGAGACTCGCCAGATTTCATTAATCGGTGTCGAAAAATGCGTGCCATTGTCGATCCTGGTTAAACAGGAGTTACATTGGGTGTGTGGGCAGGATAGTCTCTACACGATCGAACTAAGATATTTTTTATTAACAGTCCTTGTGAGCTACATAAAAAACTTTCAAGTGCCTCGATTAGACCACCGAATTTGTAATAAATTGTGGGCTAAATAAAGGCCCTGTTTCGGCTTTCATTCTGTCTCATTTGTCAAAAAGAACACAAAGCTAACAGGCAAAAGTTTCGTAAAGTAAGTCCGTTGGGTTGTTTATGTATTGTAATGATGGATAGGTATAATACTTCTTAAGGCTTATAATTCTGTTGACATGTATGAGCTCTAAGATGCGTACGAAATTCGAATGATATTTGAATGTTATTTTTTTTGTTTGCATATTAAGTTCAGCTAGACATTTGTTTTCCCGCGGGGAAAATCCATCTTACGGATACCTTCTGGGGAGGAGAGTTGGTTTTACCGGACTCACCGACCTTCCGAACCATTTCACCCGAGGGGTTGGGGTTCTAACAATTTTCCTACGTCGGTGTACCGACTAAAAACCCGCGGTAGCCTTCTGCAGCGCATGTGGGACGGTCCCGGGGGATCCTTAGTTGTACTCTGGATTGCTGCCGGAACAATCCCTGCGCGTTGCCTTTACGGCCCGTCTCTTTTAGGGCTTATTGCCCTCTACATTCTATAGCAGCGCGACCACCCAACTCGGGGTCGCACCACGAAAACAAGTATGTTTATAAAGGCCACACATCCCCTGCTGCGCAGCCGCGACACCCGTGACCTCTTTTAGTCGCCTCTTACGACAGGCAGGGTATATCGTGGTAGAATTCTACAGAGCCCCCAATTCACAGGGCAGAAGTTAACTTAACGTCTAGCTGAACTTTGCGCTATGACCAAAGAAAACATATGAAAAATCGTTCTAAATTTTGGCTACAAACTACTGAATAATACTATCTACTTAAATTTTTAGCTTTAAAGTATGGTATTCGGTATCCACTATCCAGACAGCAGCTTTAATCTTGTAATAAAAACAATGTACGTGATATGAAAGCATCATGAATTTAAAATGAGAATATATTATAAAATATTAAGTGGTTCTTGCGTTATGATCTAAAAGCATTTCCACTAATCACATTTAAAGTTTATTTTATTCCTAATATAAGCAAAGGCTGAAAACGCCACTCAAAATTCATTTTCACTGGAACGTAATCAGATATCATTGGCTTAATTACATTGAAGTCGAGCTTTGTTTCATTATTTCTGATTTCAACGCAGTCAACAATCAACTTTGTATTATGAATTGTTACGTCACTCGGGAATAATGTTGGTATTGTTTTTATTATACACAATGCTTGGAGTGTATAAGCTGATAATTTGACAGCCTCCGTAGCGCAGCGAGCGCGAAACGAGAGGGCGTGGGTTCGATTCCCGTGACGTGCTACGTCTGGGTGTTGTGTGACCGTAGTCCCTCGTAGTTGTTCATACCCATGATACAGGTTCTAATGTGGGATCAGGACTAAGTGTGTGACCGTTGGGTGTATTATTATTAATGCATATGTAAAAATTAAAAGTTTTTTAATTCATAAAAAGTACACCGACTTCAATAAAAAACAAATTATGCGTAACTATAAAATTTGAGGGTTGTCTTTGATTTTTCTGACATCCCATCATCAGATCCTAACTTGGTGCGAATGGGACCACCTGAGAAGTATACCCTTTTAAACAAAAAAATAATTTCTCGAATCGGTCCAGGCGTCTTCGAGTAATCGGGTAACATACATAAAAAAAAGATTCCGACGAATTGTTAACCTCCTCCTTATTTGAAGTCGGTTAAAAAAATAGCAGCAATAGCGTAGTTGTTAGGGGTACGGACTGTCAAGACGAAAGTGATCTGTTCGAAACCAGCCCAAAATGCATACATCTCTGACTTTTCTAAAGTTATGTGTAATTTATCGCTTGCTTTAACGGCGAAGGAAAACATAGTGAGGAAACCTGCATACCTGAGAATTCTTATACGAATTTCAAAGGCATGTGAAATCTACCAACCCGTATTAGATCAGCGATGGAGTAAGGCCTAAACCCTCTCAGTATTAATGGAGACCCGTGCCCAGCAGTGGGATAATCTTTAATACAGGGCTAATATTATTTATTTCATACAATAATCTCAAGACTATTATTATTAAATGGGAAAATTAAAATCATTTATTTAGAAAATATTTACGCGTCTATAAATTTTATTACACTCTAGTTGTTCGTGGTTTCATCCGACAAACTTTCAATACCTACCGAATCATCGTGAGGCTATTGAAATTAAAAAACATCCTAATTTCAATAGAAAAGAAGGTTGGAATCTAGCATCAGCCTGGGATCCAATTATACATTTAATTAAATCGGAACCCAAAAGACTATCTGCCAGGCCTCAAGATATTGTGAGCTTCTTCTGCATAGATCAGACTACAACAAATAAAAAATAAATATCAACTATATGGAGGGTAGAAACATTGCACTATACTTTGGTGACGACATACAACTCAGTCTGCCCCGTAACCATGAAGACTAAAGCTTTCGAAACTTTCGTGTTAAAAAATTAAAATAAACCGCGATATAATCCGTACAATTTCGTTTTATTTCAATGTATAAAATTCGGGTAAACAGAAGAAACCATTATTCAATATCCTTGTATTTTTTCCAATTTTCCCGGCATCATTTCCAATTATTTTGCCTATTAATCTCATTCGTACTATTTCGATTATTTGAAAATAGCATAATTGGTTCAACCGTATCAAGTAATCCGTAAATCAAAGACCAGTATTTAATTTTTATTTATATAGATTACTCAAAAATGTTACTTCATAAACTACTAGCTTTTGCCCGCGATTTCGTTCGCGTTGAATTAATATTCATTTTTATCTTAGAGTGTGTTAAATACTCTAAGATTTTTATAAACAACTATTCGTCCCGTTGGCAAATATGACATAATAATAATACTAAACCAATATATAGATATAGTATATGATAATATGACATAAAAACAAAAAAAAAAAACTGTTGATCCGATCTATACCGAATTTCATATGTTCATCCGCTGGGATTATCTGAAGATTGTCTGAAAATTTAATGAAAATCGTTCTAGCCGTTTTGTAATCCATAGGGAACATACAAAAACATCGATTTGTATATACATAGATGGTTACATATGTTAGTATCATAAGATATATTTTTCAAGTAATTTATTCACCCGAAATATTTTCAGATTTTATTTTATATTTTTTTCGTAATCATCACTTTGTCAGTCAAACCTACTCCTAAACCGCCGCCCACCTTCTAATTTCGCACCGGCGGATATTTTTCTAACTTTATCTCACAGCCACGGATTCATCTTCATTAACCAAGAATTAGGGACGCTACACAATTTGTATCCGACAATGTTAATTCTTTATTTAGTTTTTGAGTTATGTTGGTAAATAGTAGGTTTATGACCTCGGTGGTGTGACCTTAAGGTGTAGGACTAGTGGCGAGATTGTCCAAGCTGATTTTAACTTCTAGAAACTTCCGTGGCATTTTCTGGCATGGCATTTCATCATGTCATTTCATGCCATCTTCAATGAATGGAGGGATTTACTTTTATCTAAGCTATCACAAGATAATAAATAAATACTCTAGACTGGGTGAAGTCTGTACCTTGGGTATCCAGAACTACAAGGGTCTACAGTCCCACAACACCCAGACTCGAAACAAATGTTTGCTTGTCAAAACTATGGTGTCAGTGTGGGAATCGAACTCATGGCCTCTCGTTTCAAAATCGGCTTCTCGCTCACTGCACAGGGGCTGTCTGTGCTTAAAGATTTTGCACGAAAAAAAACACAGAGGTTAATACTTCTAAAGAATTTTTGTTATTTTAAATCTTGAAAACAAAAAATATACATATAAGGTTTTGAAGTATGCCACCATTTTTCCATAAATTCCGCGAGTGATAATTGATATTATTGATTGAAATAAATATTTCATTCAGTTTATATTATAAATATGAACCAGTTCGTTGTAAACATGTCTGCCTATCGAACAGAATGGATATATGAAGTTTATTTTAAGAAATTTATAAATAGTTTATATCTATTTGTATTAGAATTTGTGAATTGAGGTCATTGCTTTTGAAACATTAATAAACTGACGATTTCAGATTTCTTTTATAAAAAAAATATTTATTACCAGAAAGTAGAATAGTAGAATGGTATGAATGAACCGATAGACAATTTTTCAGTCTGTCAGTCGCATAAATATTGGAAAGTGTTCATTATTCTCGAGATCATTTTGTGTCAGCTACGGAACTCTTTAGTATACAACATCATTAAGCCTATTCCATTCCATAACAATTGATAATTGGCCCAGCGGACTATTAATCGACTGTGAAACGAAGGGCCACGCGTTCGATCCCCGCGCCGAGTCATATGTTTGTCTGATTCTCAAGCATTTGTTTCGGGCTCAAGTGTTGTGGCATCGTAGTCCTTGATACTCACAGACAGTATCAAAACGAGTTACGGCGCCAGGTGCGGTGGCATACTTTTTCCCGTAAAAAAATCTTCAAGAAAAAAGTGCGGATTTTTTATAAAATAAGTAGATAAAGAAAAACGTAGGTATATCCGTAGACGAGTTCGTGAGCGCACAGCGGGGAGCTGTCACGGCACCCTTATCGATGCACCACAAATTTCGATGATTCGAGCGACCCCGAGATGGACGGCAGCACGTGTGGTCAGGCCTTGTACGATGTCGTTGGCGCTGAGAGCGTCCTTCGGTGCGCGGGGCTCATAAGCCCCGCATAGAGTTGGGCCGCTACACAACGCCGCGCAGGGGCGGTTCTGGCAGCAATCCTAGTAACCTCAGGTTTCGCTCCGTAAACGCCGAAGAAGGCCACCGCGGAGCTTGGAGCTTTAGCTGGTAGTGTCGGGTGGGGTGTACATAGGGGGCCCGGGGCAGGGACACGGCCCAGCGGCTGCAAAGATAGCCATCATCCGGGCGAGGGCCGAGGGGGTGCTGGGTCGTAAGACCGGCTAGTCCAGAATAACCGTTTTATTCTTATTCCGCTTCCCCCGGAGCGGGCGGCACTAATAAGACGCTTTCCCCGCGACAACAAAAAAAGGTCTACAGATGTCTTATAATAAAATCAACCAGTCCACATAGGAAATAACAACTTTATGACTTTGAATGCAATTGAAAGTTTATTGAATTTACTAGCAAATATTTCTTATGATAAGTTAGTACCTATAAAAGATACTAGTAAGCATTTTAACTAATGTATACTTTACATATATCATCATAAAAACACTGGCAATTACATAAAGTAAGTAAAAAAATAAATATGTACATTAGAGATTTCTAGTGACTTCTAGGTAATAAAAATGCATGGTTTGTTTGTTCCTAGATACTTCTTGGGTACGTCACTGTCATTATTCACTTTAAGTACCAGGCTGGCATGAAATGTAAGGAGATTTGATACCGTCATGCAAGGTTTGTTTGTTCCTAGATACTTCTTGGGTACGTCATCGTACGACACTGTCATTATTCACTTTAAGTACCAGGCTGGCATGAAATGTAAGGAGATTTGATACCGTCATGCAAGGTTTGTTTGTTCCTAGATACTTCTTGGGTACGTC
Organism: Laothoe populi; assembly: GCA_905220505.1. NCBI lineage: Eukaryota > Metazoa > Arthropoda > Insecta > Lepidoptera > Sphingidae > Laothoe > Laothoe populi. Next base: position 16,267,227 of record HG992156.1, read on the forward strand.
ATCGTACGACACTGTCATTATTCACTTTAAGTACCAGGCTGGCATGAAATGTAAGGAGATTTGATACCGTCATGCAAGGTTTGTTTGTTCCTAGATACTTCTTGGGTACGTCATCGTACGACACTGTCATTATTCACTTTAAGTACCAGGCTGGCATGAAATGTAAGGAGATTTGATACCGTCATGCAAGGTTTGTTTGTTCCTAGATACTTCTTGGGTACGTCATCGTACGACACTGTCATTATTCACTTTAAGTACCAGGCTGGCATGAAATGTAAGGAGATTTGATACCGTCATGCAAGGTTTGTTTGTTCCTAGATACTTCTTGGGTACGTCATCGTACGACACTGTCATTATTCACTTTAAGCACCAAGCTGGCATGAAATGTAAGAAGATACTGTATCATTTCTAGTGACTTCTAGGTAGATAAACCTTGCATTTTTATTGAAGTTATACTTCTTTAGGCTCGTTATGAAAAAAGTTGCCTGCTAAACCACTCATTAAGTCTCGAAAAATAGCTACCAACAAAATAGAAATCGAACCTCTAAGTTACTTATCTATAAGTTATATTTAGTAGTGATTTAAATTGAATATTATTTACTATTCGTAAATATTAGTGAAAAAAATTGTGCTTATGTACTTTTTCAAGTGCTCCAATATAATTGAGGTTAACTATCTTTATGTATTATTTATTGATATAAACTAAAATAGTACTAATATTAATAATTAAAATTATTTATTAAGTAAATAAGTACACGCACCCATTTTTTTTATTATCGCATAGTCCGATTAAGTTTATTAGATTAATCGGACTATGCGATTAAATAATAATAAGATTAAATAATTTAATATAAAGAACATTTTTAAAATTTGCCCTTCCGGAAATGTTGGAAAAGACTGAAAGCGCTTTTCTGGGATGCACATGTCATAGCATGTAAAGGCATATACATATATCTATATATATAAAATAAAAAATTGTCTCTACCTATGTCCGTTATAGACTTTGTAACCACTCAACCGATTTCAATGAAATTATGCGTATGTGTGTGGTTGGGTGCAACTTAAAAGATAAGATAGTTTTACATCCGATAGGTGGCGCTGTTGTCGAGATCTGAATTACTTATTTTTTCAACGAAAATCTGATCCACAGAAAAGGCGATTTATGGCAGGGCAACGTCTGCCCGGGACCAATAGTTAATAATATTTTTTTTATTTTCATCACTCACGATGGTCATGTGCGGCATTAGGTCTTGTAATGATTTTTATTCACAATATTGCAATAAGGCAACTTAACATACATTGAGCTGCTCTAATAATAATAATACTAGCCCTGTATTAAACATTGTCCCACTGCTGGGCACGGGCCTCCTCTACTAATGAGAGGGGTTAGGCCTTAGTCCAACACGCTTGCCTAATGCGGGTTGGCAGACTTCTAATACCTTCGAAAAACTCTCAGATATGCAGGGTTCCTCACGATGTTTTCCTTCACCGTTAAAGCAAGCGATAATTAACATTTTAATACACACATAACTTTAGAAAAGTCGGAGGTGTATGCCACTTGGGTTTCGAACCTACGACTTTCGTCTTGACAGTCCGTACCGCAACCAACTAGGCTATCGCTGCTATGAGAGCTGCTCTAATCTAATGTAATTAAACTGAAATCGTTTACTAATTGTATGACCAAATATTGTTAACCGGTGTGAAAAGAGCAACGCTAGAGTTTCTTGCCCGTTCTTCTTTAGCGAAACTGCATTCAGAACTGGCGGTAGAGTAAAAAATTGTCTGAATCTAAATGATGTATAACATTTCATGGATTCAATAAATATTTGATTTTGATTTTTATTAAAGGTGGACACAGACCATAGGTATTTTCAAATTTCTCAGTAACAACCATACTTGACCGCATATCCAAATACACTATCAAAATTATGTTTGGCAGAGTAATGGCCCGGCTTATAAATAAGATTTGACGTGCGTTAACATTACTCATACGATGATCCGCATTTTCACCAGAAATGTTTACGCGTACGAACAATGGCTGCGTATCGAAATGGATCAATAAACACGTTGAGACGTGACTTATTGTAATTCTAATGGACACACATGTTTTATACATTAATGGAATGTACTAGGACCATGAGTTTATGTCAAAAGTTACGATAGGTAAACGAGTCGCTAGCGTCGCAGTGTTGTTTTATGTATGGTATGTTTCATTCTTACGCCCAAATACTCAAACGCTACTCAGCTACCGACCGTCTAACGGCTATTTATTTCTTAACACGCCATGACAAATAAGAGGGTCTAAAATGTTTAACACGAACTTAACATTTAGGACAGACTTTGTTTACGACTTTCTTATGCAAACTCTGATTTAACTTTTTTTTTTCACGGCAAAGTGACCGCACTGCACCTGATGGTAAGCGCAGTGCGGTCCCATTAGAGTATCGAGTAGTGAGAGACGATCTATCCCCCGCTACTCAACACAATCATGCCGGCCTGCTTCTTCACACTACGCCATGGGCAAGAAGATGAAGAAGCGGTCGAGGCTCTATTGTCAGAGTCTCAGAAGGCCGCAAAATGGTCAAACATTGTACTCCAATTCTAGACCCCCGAGAAAAACCGGATGTACACTGGCTGATCCCGGAACGCGACACACTTGCGTGTGCCACTATGGCGGGTTTTACACCCTGTGTACGGTGGTCGCTATCCGGGCGGATATGAATATCCTACCACCAGCTAAACTTAACTTAAGTTTAAACTGGCATTAGTATTAAGTAATTCGAAATTTGAAAAAAAAAAGATAAGAAAAAGGAATTTGAATAAGAAAAATAAATTATAGGGTATTTTCATGGGTTATCTACAATATATCTCTGTATCATATATAGCCGATAATTTGCGTGATCGAATAATCTAAGTGTATTCTTATTATAGTGATTAGTCAAGCCGTTTTTGATTTAAAACCGGACATACAGACAGACAAAATTGGGATCAGTGAGTCATAAAATGAATATTTGACACAAAACCGGGTAAATTAGCATATGTATACATCATATATACATAAATTTGTCTTGATTGATTTATCAACGCTCACACCACACCGATCGAAGTAAAATTTTCATCTTCTTAGACTGTGTATTCCTAGCATAGGTAAAAACTACGAAAATATTTAATATTCCATGTCTACAGGGGTGAAATAGGGTTTCGAACTATGCAGAGATTTTTTGCCAAATTTTCTTGAAACTTTTTACTTATACCCTTTGAAGCAAGAAAGTTTTTCGGCTTTTTTCTAAACTCAACCCATAAGGTAGAGACGGTGAAGAACTTGTTTGGAAATAATTTTTTCCAATACACGAGCGGAGTCGCTAGCAAAAGCTTGTGTAATATACATTAATATTTTTTTACAAATTATAGCATTTCAAGGTCCAAGCGGGGCTTAAATTGCCATTTGCTGACAACAGTGTCGGATTTAGGATGTGTGAGTCTCAAGAATAATTATTTGTATATAGTTGCAGAATTGTAAAATATATTTTACATTCCGAAGGTTAAATCAAATAATCTGACAATTTATTTGATTTTTTTTATTCACTCGGTCGGTCACATTAAGGGCGATTTGGATGCATTGTATAGGTACACTTATGAAGCTTTGGATATCGATTTTTTTGTTTTTTTATTGCCTCGATAGGCAGACGAGCAGACGGGCCACCTGATGGTAAGTAGTCACCGCCGCCCATAGACTTCTGCAATACCAGGGCACAGCAAAGCCGCTGCCTACCGTTGTTTTACAATGGACTCGCTCTTTTTGTAATTTGCGAAAAGCGACTTTAAAAAACTTCACATATTATTCCGGCCAAGGTTTCAAACGCTATTCCTTCTCCTTTCACAGTATATTTATGCCCATATTATACTAAGGAAATCATTAATTGAAAGGACTGCAACGGTGGTGCAGTTGTAATTGCGCATGCGTTACGACTGCTGTGCTGAGGTCTCGGGTTCGATCCCCGGGTCGGGTAAAGTGATATTTGGTTTTTCTATCTATAAATTCTCACTATTAGCTCGGAGTCTGGAATTTGTGCCCGGTATAGCGATAGGCTCGCCCCCTATCACATTATGGGACAAAAAAAATCGGCGAAACGTGGGTGTACTGGTTACACCTTTGCCTACCCCTTTGGGGATTACAGGCGTGAATGTATATGTATGTATGTATGTATTTATTAATTGAGTGGTGTTGGAATAATTACGTCCACATGTTTAGTTGCGCGAAGACTCCTGAGTGTATTGTGATATGGCTGTTCTGGTCTTGAGATCTTGGGAATGTCCCTTTTTTATTTATTTATTTATCTTAGTACAGGAAACAAACAGTATCATGTATATTAATAATTATAGGTTCATATAACTAACGCTTGGACCAATAAAGTTTCCAACAATAAAAAATGTGTTGTGTGTGTATTTATTTGTGTTACTGATAGTTAAAAAAATACAACATTTTAGTTTGTTTCAAAATACATACATCATTACATTGCCAGGGAATCAAATGCAGAAAAACAATATATAACAAACGATTACAGTAGATAAAGTGTACTTCAATACACAACTAATAATGTAAACAAAAAGTTACTTTAATTAATAAACATAAAAAGTATGCATATTGAACCATATACTATTTAAGTATTTTTCACGGTAATCCAAAGCTTATTAAGTGAGTCATTAAAAATATCCATAAGGTGACTCTATATTGGAACAGTAGTTCTAGATCCAATATAGAGAGACACATAACTTATACAGTATACTTACTAACTCTGTAAATGTTTGAACCGAAGATGCTTTTTCGATAAGGTGAATCGTTTGGAGCTATTCTATAACGAGGATGTACTGATCCTATATTCTTTTTATAATTTAGATGCAAAGACTGTCATTTATTATTCTGCGATCAGTTAGTGAAGTAATTTTAATACGGCGAAAAAGGTCACCGCTGGGCTTCGATTGGCAAGCTAGTCTAGGTTAGTTGCTAACTCAGAATACAGAACATTTTTATTATTTTTTTCTGTATTCTGAGGTTGCTAAGGACTCGCCCAACAGTGTCTGGATGACACCTTTACTCGGCGGTTTGACGTTGTGTCGTAATTCCAGTGACCGGGTTGGATGATGCGGTAATTCTTTGTCTACACAGTACTATCGTGCTATCAAATATTTTCTTGGTGTCTGGGAATTGTTGGTACTTAGCCTCTCGTACTAAAACACCCCAAGACTTGTATCACCATGTGTGTAGTTTTGGATATCTTATTTTGAGTTTTGTCCAAAGTAAACTTCCTAATGCCAATACTATTATACATACTACAGTTCATACACGAATACATCAATTAGTAAAATTGTACTCACAGCCTTTGACAATAGTGGCCAGATTATGTTTAAAGGAAATTAATCTATTGTTAGTGAATGTAATGTTTGCGCTATTGTTCTCCTTGATATTGTACTTAAAACCCTTGATTAAAGTGGAGTGTTCACTCAAAAGGCCACTCATTTATTATTTGATGATTATGTACATTATTGGTTTAGGATTTTGTAACCACTGCTTCTGCAGGATATCGTAAAATTACTCCTTAATGATTTTATTAAAGATGGCGGTCTGGTATGGATTAATGATAGAATTGAATTTGTGGATCAATAAACCGATATATTTACCCGACTACGGCAAAGCAAAATGTTAATGTTAGGGAGGGTTATTATTGATTATAAACTGACGGTAGGCAGCGGCTTTGCTGTGCCCTGGCATTGCAGAAGTATATGGGCGGCGGTGACTACTTACCATCAGGTGGCCCGTCTGCTCGTCTGCCTGTCGAGGCACTAAAAAAATAATAATAAGTTGATCCCGCGAATCGACCTTAGACACTCGAAAGTGGATTTTTTTTCTGTTTCGGGTCGATTCAAAAAAGTTAAACACGATCATTTTCGGAAAAAATTGTTATACCGAGGAATAGTTATCTCTCGCTACTTGATACTCTAAGTTGACGGCACTGCCCTTATGCAGAGTGGTAACTTTGCTGTGCCAGGATAAAAAATAACCTAATAAAAACATTTATTAGAACAGCATTATACTAAGCAGCTTTTAAATATTTTTTTACCGTCCTACATCACCCCATTACTGGCAAAGACCTTTCTCCATGTATCGTGATGCAGTGCTACTTCAGGGCATTCCCTATGGATCAAAATCGTCTCGGTCGACCGCGTTGTCGTCGTCTAAAATTATTAAGGAAAAAAAATATTGGTAAGATATTTGCCGAAGCGTGCGACCCTAAGATAAGGAAGCGACGCTTAAGCTAGTTTCTAATCTGGGATTTAAACTCACATCACCTCCTCGATCAAGGCACATAGCTTGTTTGAACTGAATTACGTGGCTATTATTTCGGGACTACTGTATTTGCATAAATAACTAATAAGTAAATGGTTTGTGAATCGATGCGTTATTCCCTTTAATATTATGAGAATAGATCATACAAAAATAACATTTTGTTCTCCTATGTTACTATGTTACAGTATAATTATATAAATTGATATTTAAAACAGGATAGCTTTATGTTTTTCATATAGTGGAGCTTAGTTGTACATGTAACATCAGAGCAAATAAACTCCCAAATACTGTGAATCTTAAGTAAAACTATAATTAATGCTTATGAATAAAAACTCTTACCACTAAATGGATTCGAAATTTAAATTTAAATAATAGCAGAATAGGACCAATCAGTATTATAGGCATATTATGTTATGATAGAGATATGGGAAAAATGGAGTTGGGCTTATGAAGAGCGGAAGAATGACGAAAGGTTCCAAATCGAAAGGACTTAAGTACCGATTTGTAAATAACTATACATTGAATGATGACTTTAAATGAACTGCCTAGGTGGCGCACTTGTAATTGCGCATGCGTTACGACTGCTATGCTGAGGTATCGGGTTCGATCCCCGGGTCGGGTAAAGTAATATTGGGTTTTTCTATTTAGAAATACTCAGTATCAGCCCGGTGTCTGGAATTGAACCCGGTATGGCGATGGGCTCGCCCCCTATCATATTATGGGACCGTAACAAATTCGGCGAAAAGTGGGTGTACTGGTTGCGCCTCTGCCAACCCCTTTGGGGATTACAGGCGTAAGTGTATGTATGTGTGACTATAAATGGGCATCTTAGAGATTATTTTAGTCAGCAGCGAACTTAACGACAGATTTAATTATTAGATAAAGGCAGATTTTATACAAATCATCACCTCATTGGTTTAGTGGCAGCCAGTTAGTTAGGCTAAAAAACTGGGTTCATATCACAAGTCGAGCAATCACAATTGGTATTTCAATTTTGAATAGGTATTATACATTAGAATTCCCGTTTGGAATATGTGCTAGAATATGGTGATAGAATCGTTAAATATCATGACTCCGAAATAGGCTGTGGGTCAGGGGTGCTTTTTTTTATTTATTTATTAACAAACATAATTTATTTGTACAATAGATGTATCATAAACTAATTCTAGGTTTTCTGTACATTAACGCCAATCATCGTTATTACAATTCAAAGCTATTTTGATGAATAAAATCTCACACATTGTTGGATCAACTACACTGGCCGACCTACGACGGTAGTTCATACTAATTAATATCTTGTGGAAGCGCGGGCGCGGGTAGATGCACCGACATTTGTATCAAAGCAATACAGAGTGTCTTTTTTCTTTTTGAAGTGTAACTTCTTTAGAATCTTTGTGATTTGAAACTCGATGAAACGAAAAAGCGACAGTAAAAAGAGACAAACACATAAATCTATAGGACTAAGCCTAAGAGAGAATGAGAGCCTACGAGAGAGTGGGATCGAGTGGGATCGGGTGGGGTCGAGTGGGGTCGGGTGGGATCGGGTGTGTTGCTGCGGTATCGATTAGGATCGACTGGAATCAAATCGATTAATGGTAATGACGTAGTTCCTTAATGGTTTTTAAGTATTTTAGTAGTTAGTACTTAGTATGTGTGTGAATACGCGTGTATGTGCCTGCGTATTACAAAGCTTACTCGTATGTAACTTTTCTGAAGTTTCACTTCTGCTGTGTGTGAATTGCACACACACGTTTTTTTCTATTTCTGATATGTGTATAATAGTGTGTGTGTGTCATAAAATATAAAGTATGAGTGTATTTACGTTTACTTTTGTAAGGTAGATTAAGATTTTTTATTTCCATATTTGACTTGATGTTCCTCAGCCTAACTCCGGGGTTGCAGGCTTTGCTTCAAACATAAGGAATTAATGAATAACGTGTTAGTTTATTTTTCGTATAGATATTTGGAAATGCGCTTCGAAAACTACTGAAGCATAGTCATAAAAGCACAGTAAAGACTATTTCTTCTCCAAATACATTATTAAATTAAGTCTTTAGCTAAAATAAAATCACTCTTTGGTATACAAAAATAATTGCAAATAATATTATAGGGCTAAAAAATCTACTTTCGTGATTGCTTTACTTTTTTTCTTTCGTGCAATGACCTAGCGAGAGAATAACCTATACAGATTTTTCTCAGCTTTTAGAACCAACCCCCAAGCGGCGAGTGCACTTAAGCCCGAAAATACATTTTCTAGTTAAACTGTGAAAAAGCTGAAAGTCCGTTGTAGCAATATGGCAACGCGCATGACCGTGCCGCCGCGTCGTCCATTCAGATTTCAGACACGCCGCCCTTCAGTTCCACTGAAAGACTGCTTCGTACGCTCGCCCGAGGACGCTTTGCCGCGTAATTCGAATTTCGAACTAATTTAAATCGAACGGGCGGCTGAACGGCCAGCGACGTGTGCAATTTTGTGTAACAAAGTGAATTTTTTTTTTAAATATTAAAAAGTATAAGTGTTCAGTTTATTTTTTTTATGGTTTTTAGTTTTATTTTCGGCGATCGTGCTTAAATTGGTAAGTTGTTTAATACTTTAGAAAGTAAATACTTTGGAACGTCAATGTTTAATTAGGTCCGGTTTGTTTTTATATACACTATGGATTAGTTTTTTTAGATGCAGGAAGCGCTTAATTAAAAAAAAACCGGTACTTCCCCCGTCACTCTTTCAACGAGTGACACGTCGTATAGAAGTTTATAGATATTTATATTGTAGGTATTAGATGTACTAGATACGTGGCTAGGGGAAAAATAACGAGATACTTTTAAAATCTCTTAACTTATATAAATAGGATACTTATTAATCTTAGGACTAATTTTTATGGCATGACGAAAATTACGACATTGTTTTTACAATAACCCCGAATTAAATAATAACTTTTCTTTTTTCCTAATTATGTATTTTTGATAAACTACAATTCTTATGAAATTAGATTTAACTTATAAATAATATAAGTAGAATTAATGACACATTGCTCATTTATGCTCTGATTTTGAGTGTGAATCCTGTAATCTTCCTGTAATTTACCTGTAAATTATTTTAAATCTTATAACATAATTAGTTTTCATATAAGTAAAAAGGTATTGTAAACATAAAAAGACTCAACGGAGAAAATACGTCAAGATATAATGTTATTTATAATAGAGCCATTTTGTCCCCTTACGAATACCGTTAGATCATTTCAGTTAAAGTGTTTGTATATAAAAGATATTTTAATGTCCGCCATTACAAAATATTTACTTTACATCAAAGCGTCAATTATGTTAAACATAAATGTGTAATATGGCAATAAGTAAATATAAGAGTATATTTTCAATGTAATATAATATGTCTCAAGATTAGGCCCTAATGAAGTAACTATAATTTGCGGAGAACATATTTTTCAGTAAACTTTTGACATGTGGTTTATTTTTTCTATAACTAGGAGCAAAACGTTTCTGATTCTTTTTCTAAATGAGGTTCAACTTGGACATAATTTAGATTTCATATCAACTATGATATATCTTAAATATAAAACATAGTGTTTAATATTTGTAAATAATTATGACGAAAATTACAATTACCTTGCCGTTGATTTATTTTTTAAATTATGAATCGGAAGCCTTATTGGACTTCACTTAATTAAAAAAAAACAAGAAAAATTCATTACAGTTTTGTATTTAGAACATAAATTATTTCTTTAAGTCTTACATGAAATCCTATTATTTGCAAACGGTCTACAAAGTCTATTCGATTTTGAAAACTTAATATTCTTTAACCATCTTCTGGGCTTTCCGATTAGGCCTTACATCCATATTGCTTGCCAAAAGGTAGGTTAGGACCCTTTCATTGTTGTAGCAGGGTGAACAAAGTGGATCCTTTTTGTATAAGCGTAATTATTTGGGGAGCAATTTGTTGAAAATCGTTTTTTGTATGTCACGTTTTATATCATAAATTAGTAAGCGGAAAATATATCGTGTATTTAAAATATATAAAAGCTTTTTACAAGAAATTTAAACCGATGCTTAATCTATTACATATACAAATGCAACTAAGAAATAGCGTATATATATTAAGATGTTAAAATGTTTTTGTCGGGATCTAGAGTTCGGGTACGATGTTTGGCCGTGTTGCGGTCTTCTGAGTAGTCCGACACTAGACCTTCGACAGCTTCTTCACCTCCTTGCCCTATGGCGTAGTGTGAAGAAGCTATACAACAGGCCGGCATGATTGTATTGAGTAGCGAGGGATAGATTGTCTATACTGATATGTATGATACTTAGCCGTGCCAGGATAAAAAAAACTATTTACTAATGCGACACAATAAATGTTTGTGTTGTCTGTATATGCGTGTGTGTATGTGTGTGTGTGTGTGTGTGTGTGTGTGTGTATATTTTAAAATTATTGAGTGAATTACGGGAAAAAGGTTTACGTTGTGTGAATGTTGTGTATTTTGATTTTTTATATATTATAGTCCGACAAACGAGCCTGTGGGTCACCTGATGTTAAGTCATCTCCACCGCCCATGAACATCCACAATACCGAAAGTATCATGTATGCGCTGTCGGCCTTAAAGGACAGGAATAGGGATTAGGGAAGGGAAGGGGGAATCTGGGCCTCCGGATATCTCACTTACCATACGAAACGCGACAGTAAACTGTCACTTTACGTTGGTTTTTTGTGAGACAGTGGTACTACCCCGGTCGAGCCAGCCCATTCATGCTGTAGACAAATATGTCTACAGCGTGGCTCTACCACTATACTATGAATTGAAAGAGTTCTCAATATAACGTTTAGCGTAGTTTGCATCTGCTGTCTGTGATTTTAAAATGTAGTTTTACTATTTTATCTTATATGCAATGCAGTAGCAGTTGCTGCAGGCTATATCTCTCGCAATCTTACTAACACATTCCTCGAAACAAAACAGTATACGTACTACAAGTTGGAGTGTGCTCTAGATAGCTCATTCATTCTTTAAACAAAACTGGGGCGACTTCACCACATAAACTTTTTAATTCAGGCTCAACAGTGACTTCATTTCATGATCAGGCCAGTACATTCTTTATGTAATGTCGATCGTCAGGAGTTGTGTAGATTATAAAGAAACTCTTTAGACATGTAACTTTTTATCTACGACCAATATTTTTTACTTTTCGCAATACAGCCAAAACTGTAAATATGATGGATAGATTAGATTACGTCAATTCATAAAATACTTCAGTTTTTTTTGCCGCGTCACGTTTTTTCGCGGAGATCAGCATTTTAGTATCACCGCCCGGCCTGGGGTGGAGGGGCGGTTATGCTAAGCTTGACAATCTTACGACTCAATGCTGAACCGCTCGGGAAAGATTGTAAACATCCAGGCGATCGCTAAGCCGTGTAACATTACACCGACAATAACACCTTAATGCCCAGGTGGCGCCCTTTAGGATTATTAGAACCTTTTATGGTCGCCTTTTCAAAACTGTCAACAAAACTCTTGGACTGAGAAAAATATATCTGATTTTTGGATGGCTATCAAATACAAATATAGGAGTATTATCGCATGTTGAATTGACACTGCTACTGAATGTTGATCGGACTAATATTATACTATGAGTTAACTGAAATATATAGGGGTTTAATATGTTTTCTCTCGTGTTTTATTATTTCAATAAAATGTTACGATTCACGTTGTATATCAATAGTGACATTTATGATACAGAGATAAGATCAGAATGTTATTTAGCACATTTCAATTACGAGAATTGTCTATGAGATCGTAACAGTGATTTAGATTAGTAAAACCACTATTCAGAACCCCTTGTTTGAAACACTCCTTTACTGGATTAGCTGTCGACAAAATACTGCTGCGAATAAAATTCAATGATATTAATATAGGAGCAGCGATAGCCTAGTTGGTTGCTGTCAAAACCAAAGTCGTACCCAAATGGCATAAACCTCTGACTTTTCTAATTTACGTGTGTATTAAATGTTAATTATCGCTCACTTTAACGGTGAAGGAAAACATCGTAACGAAACCTGCATACCTGAGAATTCTCATAAGAATTTCGAAGGTATTTGAAGTCTACCAACACGCATTAGGCAGGCGTGGTGGACTTAAGCCTAACCCCTCTCATTAGTAGAGGAGGCCCGTGCCCAGTAGTAGGACAATGTTTAATACAGGGCTATTATTATTATTGTTTATATTAATAGTAAAAGAAAATAATAATCTGCCACCTAGGGCTAGTTTTGGATAATCTTTTCGTTCATATAAAAACCGTCGGGGAAAAGTCGAAACTAAACTATGCCTTGTTAGATTCTATAAATATTTCATTTGATATGGATCTTGTGGAGGAATTTCCGAGGTTTCCGGCGTTTTTGCAATACCTACTATGGGAATCAAGCTTAACTGCTCTCATCATGGGACCCATAAAATAACTTACATGATGCTTTACGTCTGGCTTCTCCAGATATAAATGTCCTATGATAGAGGTTAATACCTCTTTGGTTCATTATTTGTCTCCCTGATATAGAGGGAAGTGGACAATTGATATTTCCAACTCCTCCCTATATTTCTATTTGATTAATTTCTTTGAAACAGTTCGGTATTCCCAGAGACCCGCCGAGTTTCATTACTCGGTGACCAAAAATGCGTGCCATTGTCGATCCTGGCTAAACAGGAGTTACATTGGGTGTGTAGGCGGTATAGTCTCTACACGATCGAACTAAGATATTTTTTATTAACAGTCCTTGTGAGCTACATAAAAAACTTTCAAGTGCCTCGATTAGACCACCGAATTTGTAATAAATTGTGGGCTAAATAAAGGCCCTGTTTCGGCTTTCATTCTGTCTCATTTGTCAAAAAGAACACAAAGCTAACAGGCAAAAGTTTCGTAAAGTAAGTCCGTTGGGTTGTTTATGTATTGTAATGATGGATAGGTATAATACTTCTTAAGGCTTATAATTCTGTTGACATGTATGAGCTCTAAGATGCGTACGAAATTCGAATGATATTTGAATGTTATTTTTTTTGTTTGCATATTAAGTTCAGCTAGACATTTGTTTTCCCGCGGGGAAAATCCATCTTACGGATACCTTCTGGGGAGGAGAGTTGGTTTTACCGGACTCACCGACCTTCCGAACCATTTCACCCGAGGGGTTGGGGTTCTAACAATTTTCCTACGTCGGTGTACCGACTAAAAACCCGCGGTAGCCTTCTGCAGCGCATGTGGGACGGTCCCGGGGGATCCTTAGTTGTACTCTGGATTGCTGCCGGAACAATCCCTGCGCGTTGCCTTTACGGCCCGTCTCTTTTAGGGCTTATTGCCCTCTACATTCTATAGCAGCGCGACCACCCAACTCGGGGTCGCACCACGAAAACAAGTATGTTTATAAAGGCCACACATCCCCTGCTGCGCAGCCGCGACACCCGTGACCTCTTTTAGTCGCCTCTTACGACAGGCAGGGTATATCGTGGTAGAATTCTACAGAGCCCCCAATTCACAGGGCAGAAGTTAACTTAACGTCTAGCTGAACTTTGCGCTATGACCAAAGAAAACATATGAAAAATCGTTCTAAATTTTGGCTACAAACTACTGAATAATACTATCTACTTAAATTTTTAGCTTTAAAGTATGGTATTCGGTATCCACTATCCAGACAGCAGCTTTAATCTTGTAATAAAAACAATGTACGTGATATGAAAGCATCATGAATTTAAAATGAGAATATATTATAAAATATTAAGTGGTTCTTGCGTTATGATCTAAAAGCATTTCCACTAATCACATTTAAAGTTTATTTTATTCCTAATATAAGCAAAGGCTGAAAACGCCACTCAAAATTCATTTTCACTGGAACGTAATCAGATAACATTGGCTTAATTACATTGAAGTCGAGCTTTGTTTCATTATTTCTGATTTCAACGCAGTCAACAATCAACTTTGTATTATGAATTGTTACGTCACTCGGGAATAATGTTGGTATTGTTTTTATTATACACAATGCTTGGAGTGTATAAGCTGATAATTTGACAGCCTCCGTAGCGCAGCGAGCGCGAAACGAGAGGGCGTGGGTTCGATTCCCGTGACGTGCTACGTCTGGGTGTTGTGTGACCGTAGTCCCTCGTAGTTGTTCATACCCATGATACAGGTTCTAATGTGGGATCAGGACTAAGTGTGTGACCGTTGGGTGTATTATTATTAATGCATATGTAAAAATTAAAAGTTTTTTAATTCATAAAAAGTACACCGACTTCAATAAAAAACAAATTATGCGTAACTATAAAATTTGAGGGTTGCCCTTGATTTTTCTGACATCCCATCATCAGATCCTAACTTGGTGCCAATGGGACCACCTGAGAAGTATACCCTTGTAAACAAAAAAATAATTTACGAATCGGTCCAGGCGTATTCGAGTAATCGGGTAACATATATATAATCGGGTATACTGAAACTGGTAAAATTAGAATAAATGACTCTATAGCTTTACTTTTAAATGACGAACTGGTTTCAGATAAACTTAATGTAGCCAATTATCTCGAGCAGTATTTTACTAACATACCTGTAGAGACCACTAAATACCTGCAGTCATCGGCGACTTTAGCAGAATCATTGTTAAAACAAAATGTTAAGGGAAATATGCCCAATTTCTACTTTGAAAGGGTAACATATTATGAAATAGTTAAGGTTTTTAAGTCTCTAAAAACAAAAGGTACTGAAGATTTATGGGGGCTGTCCATTAAAGCTATAGAAGCGGTCATTGTAAATATTGCTCCTATTTTAGCAGATATATTTAACCTTTGTATAGTTAATGGTATTTTTCCTGATCTAATGAAAATTAGTAAAATTATACCCATTTTTAAGAAAGGTTGTGCACATGACGCGGTTAATTACAGACCTATATCTATATTACCAACTCTTAGTAAGGTCTTCGAAAAAATCATGCTCAACCAAATGCTAGTTCATTTTAATAGGAATATGATATTGCATCCTAACCAGTTTGGGTTTACAAAGGGTCGGTCTACTCAAGACGCTGGTTCAATTTTAATAAAAACTGTGTTGGAGGCCTGGGAGGGGATGTCCTCATGATGTCTGAGAGCTATGTAATTGCCTACTTGATCAATAAACGATTTCATTTCATTTCATTTCATTTCATTTCATTTCATACATAAAAAAAAAGATTCTGACGAATTGTTGACCTCCTCCTTTTTTGAAGTCGGTTAAAAAGCAGCGATAGCGTAGTTGTTAGTGGTACGGTCTGTCAAGACGAAATTCGTATGTTCGAAACCAGCCCAAAATGCATACATCTCTGACTTTTCTAAAGTTACGTGTACTTTATCGCTTGCTTTAACGGCGAAGGAAAACATCGTGAGGAAACCGGCATGAGAATTCTTAAACGAATTTCAAAGGTATGTGAAATCTACCAACCCGTATTAGGCCGGCGATGGAGTAAGGCCTTAACCCTCTCAGTATTAATGGAGACCCGTGCCCAGCAGTGGGACAATCTTTAATATAGGGCTAATATTATTTATGACATACTATAATCTCGGGACTATTATTAATAAATGGGAAAATGAAAAACATTTATTTAGAATTTTCTAAATGTTGACACGGGATGAGACACACTTGCGTGTGCCACTATGGCGGGTTTTACAACCTGTGTACAGGGGTCGCTATCCGGGCGGATATGAATATCCTACCACCAGAACAAATGTGAGGTAGAAAGAATCGTAGTTCCTGACTGCAACACAAGGGTTGTTTTATTGTCAAGTTATCGTATTAGGTCTATAAAATGTATTTATTTTGTAGTAGCTTTTGTCTGTAGGTTTATTCATTATCCTTTGAAATTGGACTTATTTTTACGGATTATATCGCGGTTTATTTTACTTTTTACCCGACGTTTTGATGGCTTTACAGTCTTCATGGTCGCGGGTAGGACTGAGTTGTATATCGTCACGAAAGTATAGTGCAATGTTCCTACCCTGATTAAAGTTGATTTTTGATTTTTATTTGTTGTAGTCCAATCTACGCAGAAGGAGCTCACAATGTCTAAATTGTCTATATATATATTATGTGTAATTATTTATTTATCATACATTTGTATGTGTATGTATGTGTGTATATATTTGTATACATTATTTATAGTATTTTTGTTTATTTATATTTATTGGTGCTTTTAATCCTTTATTCTTTAGACTGCCCTCTCTTTCTCCTTTTCTTATATCCATCCCATGGTTGTCTGTAAGAAATTGCCTAGAGCGATAAGACCGCCATTTGTACTTTTAATATATAAATGTAATCTTTCTTTATTTTTTAATCTTAAGTGTACAATAAAGAGTTAATAAATAAATAAATGTCTTGAGGTCTGGCAGTTGGTCTTTTGGGTTGCGATTTAATTAAATGTATAATTGGATCCTCTGATGCTAGCTTCCAACCATCTCCTCTATTGAAATTTAAGAAACCATTATTCAATTTCCTTGTATTTTTCGAATTTTCTCGGTATCATTTCCAATTATTTTCCCTAACAATATTATTTGTAGGATTGCGATCATTTAAAAATAGCATAATTGGTTCAGCCGTATCAAGTGATGCGTAAATCAAAGATCAGCATTTAATTGTTTATATATAAGAGTTGGAATACAAAAATAGATACAGCTTTATAAATTACTGTCATTTGCCCGCGATTTCGTGCGTGTTGAATGACTTTAAATATTCATAAACAACTATTCGTCCCGCACGGAAAATATGACACATAAAAATCAAAAAATAATTCAGTTGATCCGATCACTACCAAATTCCACAAGATCCTCCGCTGGGCTAATCTGAAGATTGTTTGAAAATTTAATCAAAATTGTTCCAGCCGTTTTGAATTCCATAGATCTATAGATTCCATAGATACACACACATCGATTTGTATACCTATACATAGATGGTTACATCTGTAAGTATCATGAGATATATTTTTCACGTAATTTAAATTTATTTAACCGAAATATTTTCAGATTTTATTTTATACTTTTTTCGTAATCATCACTTTGTCAGTCAAACCTACTCCTAAACCGCCGCCCACCTTCTAATTGCGCACCGGCGGATATTTTTCTAACTTTATCTCACAGCCACGGATTCATCTTCATTAACCAAGAATTAGGGACGCTACACAATTTGTATCCGACAATGTTAATTCTTTATTTATTTTTTGAGTTATGTTGGTAAATAGTAGGTTTATGACCTCGGTGGTGTGACCTTAAGGTGTAGGACTAGTGGCGAGATTGTCCAAGCTGATTTAACTTCTAGAAACTTCCGTGGCATTTTCTGGCATGGCATTTCATCATGTTATTTCATGGCATCTTCAATGAATGGAGGGATTTCCTTTTATCTAAGCTATCACAAGATAATAAATAAATACTCTAGACTGGGTGAAGTCTGTACCTTGGGTATCCAGAACTACAAGGATCTACAGTCCCACAACACCCAGACTCGAAACAAATGTTTGCTTGTCAAAACTATGGTGTCAGTGTGGGAATCGAACTCATGGCCTCTCGTTTCAAAATCGGCTTCTCGCTCACTGCACAGGGGCTGTCTGTGCTTAAAGATTTTGCACGAAAAAAAACACAGAGGTTAATACTTCTAAAGAATTTTTGTTATTTTAAATCTTGAAAACAAAAAATATACATATAAGGTTTTGAAGTATGCCACCATTTTTCCATAAATTCCGCGAGTGATAATTGATATTATTGATTGAAATAAATATTTCATTCAGTTTATATTATAAATATGAACCAGTTCGTTGTAAACATGTCTGCCTATCGAACAGAATGGATATATGAAGTTTATTTTAAGAAATTTATAAATAGTTTATATCTATTTGTATTAGAATTTGTGAATTGAGGTCATTGCTTTTGAAACATTAATAAACGGACGATTTCAGATTTCTTTTATAAAAAAAATTTTTATTACCAGAAAGTAGAATAGTAGAATGGTATGAATGAACCGATAGACAATTTTTCAGTCTGTCAGTCGCATAAATATTGGAAAGTGTTCATTATTCTCGAGATCATTTCGTGTCAGCTACGGAACTCTTTAGTATACAACATCATTAAGCCTATTCCATTCCATAACAATTAATAATTGGCCCAGCGGACTATTAATCGACTGTGAAACGAAGGGCCACGCGTTCGATCCCCGCGCCGAGTCATATGTTTGTCTGATTCTCAAACATTTATTTCGGGCTCAAGTGTTGTGGCATCGTAGTCCTTGATACTCACAGACCGTATCAAAACGAGTTACGGCGCCAGGTGCGGTGGCATACTTTTTCCCGTAAAAAAATCTTCAAGAGAAATGTGCGGATTTTTTATAAAATAAGTAGATCTAAAGAAAAACGTAGGTATATCCGTAGACGAGTTCGTGAGCGTATAGCGTGGAGCTGTCACGGCACCCTTATCGATGCACCACCAACGTTGGGCCGCTACACAACGCCGCGCAGGGGCGGTTCCGGCACGGCAGCTCGGGTGGTAAGGCCTCGTTCACTGCCGTTGTTCGGTGCGCGGGGGCTCCTAAGCTCCACATGGAGATGGGCCCGTACAAGGCACCGCGCAGGGGCGGTTCCGGCAGCAATTCTAGCACTCCTTAGAATACCCCGGGATCGCTCCGTAAGCGCAGAAGAAGGCCCACCGCGAGGTTTTAGCTGGTAGTGTCGGGTGGGGTGTACATAGGGGGTAGGGACTCGCCCCAGCGGCAGCACGGATAGCCATCATCCGTGCGAGGGGGATGCTGGGTCGTAAGACCGGCTAGTCCAGCATAACCGTTTTATTATTTATATCTTATTCCGCTCCCCCCGGAGCGGGCGGCAGTAATAAAACGCTTTCCCCGCGACAAAAAAAAAAAATAAGGGGCGGTTCCGGCAGCAATTCTAGTAACCTCAGGATACTCCGGTTTCGCTCCGTAAACGCCGAAGAAGGCCACCGCGGAGCTTTAGCTGGTAGTGTCGGGTGGGGTGTACATAGGGGGCCCGGGGCAGGGACACGGCCCAGCGGCTGCAAAGATAGCCCTCATCCGGGCGAGGACCGAGGGGGTGCTGGGTCGTAAGACCGGCTAGTCCAGCATAACCGTTTTATTCTTATTCCGCTTCCCCCGGAGCGGGCGGCAGTAATAAGACGCTTTCCCCGCGACAACAAAAAAAGGTGTATAGATGTCTTATAATAAAACCAACCAGTCCACATAGGAAATAACAACTTTATGACTTTGAATGAAATTGAAAGTTTATTGAATTTACTAGCAAATATTTCTTATGATAAGTTAGTACCTATAAAAGATACTAGTAAGCATTTTAACTAATGTATACTTTACATATATCATCATAAAAACACTGGCAATTACATAAAGTAAGTAAAAATAAAAATATGTACATTAGACATTTCTAGTGACTTCTAGGTAATAAAAATGCATGGTTTGTTTGTTCCTAGATACTTCTTGGGTACGTCATTGTCATTCTTCACTTTAAGTACCAGGCTGGCATGAAATGTAAGGAGATTTGATACCGTCATGCAAGGTTTGTTTGTTCCTAGATACTTCTTGGGTACGTCATCGTACGACACTGTCATTATTCACTTTAAGCACCAGGCTGGCATGAAATGTAAGAAGATACTGTATCATTTCTAGTGACTTCTAGGTAGATAAACCTTGCATTTTTATTGAAGTTATACTTCTTTAGGCTCGTTATGAAAAAAGTTGCTTGCTAAACCACTCATTAAGTCTCGAAAAATAGCTACCAACTAAATAGAAATAGAACCTCTAAGTTACTTATCTATAAGTTATATTTAGTAGTAATTTAAATTGAATATTATTTACTATTCGTAAATATTAGTGAAAAAAATTGTGCTTATGTACTTTTTCAAGTGCTCCAATATAATTGAGGTTAACTATCTTTATGTATTATTTATTGATATAAATTAAAATAGTATTAATATTAATTATTAAAATTATTTATTAAGTAAGTAAGTACACGCACCCATTTTTTTTTATTATCGCATAGTCCGATTAAGTTTATTAGATAAAGAACATTTTTAAAATTTTCCCTTCCGGAAATGTTGGAAAAGACTGAAAGCGCTTTTCTGGGATGCACATGTCATAGCATGTAAAGTACCTATGTCCGTTATAGACTTTGTAACCACTCAACCGATTTCAATGAAATTTTGTGTATATGTGGTTGGGTCATTCTTAAAAGATAAGATAGTTTTACATCCGATAGGTGGCGCTGTTGTCGAAATGTGATTTTTTTATTTTTTCAACGAAAATTCGGTCCACAGAGATGGCGGTTTATGGTAGGACAACGTCTGCCCGGGACCAATAGTTAATAATATTTTTTTAATTTTCGTCACTCACGATGGTCATGTGCGGCATTAGGTCTTGTAATGATTTTTATTCACAATATTGCAATAAGGCAACTTAACATACATTGAGCTGCTCTAATCTAATGTAATTAAACTGAAATCGTTTACAAATTTATGACCAAATATTGTTAACCGGTGTGAAAAGAGCAACGCTAGAGTTTCTTGCCCGTTCTTCTTTAGCGAAACTGCATTCCGAACTGGCGGTAGAGTAAAAAAATGACTGAATCTAAATTATGTATAACATTTCATTGATTCAATAAATATTTGATTTTGATTTTTACGAAAGGTGGACACAGACCATAGGTATTTTCAAATTTCTCAGTAACAACCATACTTGACCGCATATCCAAATACACTATCAAAATTATGTTTGGCAGAGTAATGGCCCGGCTTATAAATAAGATTTGACGTGCGTTAACATTACTCATACGATGATCCGCATTTTCACCAGAAATGTATACGCGTACGAACAATGGCTGCGTATCGAAATGGATCAATAAACACGTTGAGACGTGACTTATTGTAATTCAAATGGACACACATGTTTTATACATTAATGGAATGTACTAGGACCATGAGTTTATGTCAAAAGTTACGATAGGTAAACGAGTCGCTAGCGTCGCAGTGTTGTTTTATCTATGGAATGTTTCATTCTTACGCCCAAATACTCAAACCCTACTGAGCTACCGACCGTCTAACGGCTATTTATTTCTTAACACGCCATGACAAATAAGAGGGTCTAAAATGTTTAACACGAACTTAACATTTAGGACAGACTTTGTTTACGACTTTCTTATGCAAACTCTGATTTAACTTTTTTTTTTTCACGGCAAAGTGACCGCACTGCACCTGATGGTAAGCGCAGTGCGGTCCCATTAGACTATCGAGTAGTGAGAGACGATCTATCCCCCGCCACTCAACACAATCATGCCGGCCTGCTTCTTCACACTACGCCATGGGCAAGAAGGTGAAGAAGCGGTCGAGGGTCTATTGTCAGAGTCTCAGAAGGCCGCAAAATGGCCAAACATTGTACTCCAATTCTAGACCCCCGAGAAAAACCGGATGTACACTGGCTGATCCCGGAACGCGACACACTTGCGTGTGCCACTATGGCGGGTTTTACACCCTGTGTACGGTGGTCGCTATCCGGGCGGATATGAATATCCTACCACCAGCTAAACTTAACTTAAGTTTAAACTGGCATTAGTATTAAGTAATTCGAAATTTGAAAAAAAAAAGATAAGAAAAAGGAATTTGAATAAGAAAAATAAATTATAGGGTATTTTCATGGGTTATCTACAATATATCTCTGTATCATATATAGCCGATAATTTGCGTGATCGAATAATCTAAGTGTATTCTTATTACAGTGATTAGTCAAGCAGTTTTTGATTTAAAACCGGACATACAGACAGACAAAATTGGGATCAGTGAGTCATAGAATGAATATTTGACACAAAACCGGGTAAATTAGCATATATATACATCATATATACATAAATTTGTCTCGATTGATTTATCAACGCTCACACCACACCGATCGAAGTAAAATTTTCATCTTCTTAGACTGTGTATTCCTAGCATAGGTAAAAACTACGAAAATATTTAATATTCCATGTCTACAGGGGTGAAATAGGGTTTCGAACTATGCAGAGATTTTTTGCCAAATTTTCTTGAAACTTTTTACTTATACCCTTTGAAGCAAGAAAGTTTTTCGGCTTTTTTCTAAACTCAACCCATAAGGTAGAGACGGTGAAGAACTTGTTTGGAAATCATTTTTTCCAATACACGAGCGGAGTCGCTAGCAAAAGCTTGTGTAATATAAATTAATATTTTTTTACAAATTATAGCATTTCAAGGTCCAAGCGGGGCTTAAATTGCCATTTGCTGACAACAGTGTCGGATTTAGGATGTGTGAGTCTCAAGAATAATTAATTATTTGTATATAGTTGCAGAATTGTAAAATATATTTTACTCTCCGAAATATCCTTACAGTATTTAACTACTCTAAGGTTAAATCAAATAATCTGACAATTTATTTAATTTTTTTATTCACTCGGTCGGTCACATTAAGGGCGATTTGGATGCATTGTATAGGTACACTTATGAAGCTTTGGATATTGGGTAAAGTTTTATTTTCTTATATTTCTATTATCACTCATTTCCCGTGAGTGTGAATGGACGAGTTATTAGACGACCGCAACGACGATTCTCTAAGCCAACGAGATTGAATGAAAAGAATGTGTCAGTAGTGTGTTATATGGATTTTTCCTATGCCTTCGGGAGACGTCGTGATATTATGCATGCACTAGTTCCCAGAGAAGCTATGATAATTGTAAGGTTTGTAGATGTATTTACAATATAAATATTTATGTAGTCTTTATTTATCATAACTCTATATATTGGGCCTTATACGTCTATTTCAGACGATTTAATCATTGTCTCATAGACAAACACTTTTTTTCGTGGCTATATAAGACAATTCTAGAGCGACAGCTTTTACCGCACACTCTACAGAAGAAGTTACCGACTGGTAGATCATAGTAGGCCTGGTGAAGTTTTCGTCTTTTGTCCGCCAGTGTTCTAAACCAGTTGTTGTCGTGAGCTTCACGCCCATTCAGCACGCGTTTTCTCCACGTATCTCGATCTTCAGCTAACTCTTCCCACATCCTATGATCAATTCCGAATGATATCATATCTCTCTTGGCGCAGTCTTTAAATCGTAGTAGAGGTCTCCCCACATTCCTCTTTAATAAGATAAGTTATAAATTATTATTATTACTTCTAACAAATTTGGTCGTTTATTAAATGAAGGACAATGCGTAATTTTCGCAACATTATAGAATAGGGAATATTAAAGCTGCCAACACGCTTAGCGAAATAAATAGCTCACACAGCTAATTATTTCACTGAGCATTATCCCTTCGGGAATTTAAATGACGTTTTCAATTAATGCGCATTGTATGCAATTTACTTTTTTTTTCTTACTTGTATTACAGTCAAGGTCATTGATCAGGTACGACCTCTATTTATAATACAATAA
The DNA here is from genome assembly GCA_905220505.1 of Laothoe populi. Classification (NCBI taxonomy): domain Eukaryota; kingdom Metazoa; phylum Arthropoda; class Insecta; order Lepidoptera; family Sphingidae; genus Laothoe; species Laothoe populi. Next base: position 16,291,024 of record HG992156.1, read on the forward strand.
GAGTCTTTACAGTCGTCTTGTTTGTAAATTGGAACTCGCGTCAATGTAAAAACAGCTGAGTGAATTTCGATACAGATTTCACTGGTATATTTAGTCTCCAGGAAACATATAAAATGTATATATTTATTCCAGATACAGCCATTCAGCTCTACCATTTATAACCATGTTCTTGGTTACACTGTATTTGTTTTCTACGTGTTAGTAAATACTCGATGTTATGATATGATATATAAAATGGAAAATACATAGGTAGAGTTAAATCCCAAATTTAAAATACAGTTGTTCGCTTTCCTAGTTCTTCGGTGCATAACAATTACCTTGTTATATTCTTTGTTTCATTTCTTCAATGTCTATATATAAATAATTTACAATACTACACTCCTTGTTTTAATCCAAAATGTCAGAGGTATTTTTTCCCCCGCATTAAACCTAAGTCCAGCCCTGGTACGGACGTCCTTCGTTAATGCGGTCGCTACGTAGCCCCATAACGTAATTTCTGTTCATGACAGGTATCCACTTTCGCATATAGATGTCTCCTTAGGGTGTTGCCTTTTGTGTGTATACTCAGCATATGGAACAGAATAAGAATTAGGGAACGGTAGATATTTTTTAGGTAAAAGTAAGGTACAAAACTTAATTTAGCCTACGTGCTTGGAATTTTCTTATAAAATTATGTGTAAAGGTACGTTACAGTGAGTTGTTTGTGTGAGCCATAAATATTTGTTTCGGGTCTGGGTGCTGCGCGACCGCAGCCCTCGTAGTTCTTGATACCGATACAGGTTTGACCTTTTTTTTATATAACATAGTCCGACAAACGAGCCAGTGGGTCACCTGATGTTAAGTGATCTCCACCGGCGCAATATCGAAAGTATCATGTATGCGCTGTTGGCCTTAAAGGACAGGAATAGGGATTAGGGAAGGGAAGGGGAAATTCGGGCCTCCGGATATCTCACTTACCATACGAAACGCGACAGTAAACTGACACTTTACGTTGGTTTTCTGTGAGACAGTGGTACCACTCGAGCCGGCCCATTCATGCAGTAGACAAATATGTATAATATGCAATCAGGACTATGTGTGATTGTTGTGTGTATTTATTGATTCTAATTATGAAGATTAAAAATTCACGAAGACAGATGTTTATATCCAAATTGAAAAATCACGGCCTATGTCACATAAAACTGAAGTGAACTAGTCTTCACGAATCATATATCTTTCATCAGTACAACAATGAACATTGTTCATCATACAAAACGCAACACACTAGCGTTGCATTTTGTACGATGAGTATTCACTGGCACTCGCCAGCGGACCATAAAGCCCTTCGCTCCCATCATTCCTTTCACAAAGGTGGACAACACACTTTCAATCTTTCTAGTATCTGGGTGATCTTGAAAAGTCATGAACAATTTTCTGAAGATATATTTACATACATACATATACACTCACGCCTGTAATCCCCGAAGGGGTAGGCAGAGGTGTAACCAGTACACCCACTTTTCGCCGAATTTCGGTCCCATAATGTGATAGGGGGCGAGCCTATCGCCATATCGCAGAAGATACATTTATTTATTAAAATTCTCAAAAAGATAAATAACACATCTTAAATGTATAACAAGTTAACATAAATATACGATCATTGTGCATCTCAAATCTAAGTAAATAAAAAATAAATTAAAAGAAATCTAAACAGTAAACTCAACATTTTTACGTTATACGTTACAAAATTATATTTGTTTTTATGTTAGTTTTTTAATTAGAAATTAAATTGAAAACATTAAGAAATTAAAAATACGTACACATTACAAATTCAATTGGGCTTCTTTAATAATATGTTAAACTAGATACATATACACTCACGCCTGTAATCCCCGAAGGGGTAGACAGAGGTGTAACCAGTACACCCACTTTTCGCCGAATTTCGGTCCCGTAATGTGATAGGGGGCGAGCCTATCGCCACACCGGGCACCATACCAGACTCCGGGTTAATACTGAGTATTTCTAGGTAGAAAAACCCACTATCACTTTACCCGACCCGGGGATCGAACCCGAGACCTCAGCACAGCAATCGTAACGCATGCGCAATTACAACTACGCCACCGAGGCAGTCCAAATGTATGTTTAAACTTTGCTGAAGTATTGCTGAATACATCACTCTATTGCTCTATTCTATTAGCATCTTTTATCAAAAAATAACGACATTATATTACATCACAATCGCAAGTCCTGAAAAATCGATTCGAATTCCAAATTTGAAATATTCAGTCTTATTCAATGTTTTGTAATTTATTTTCGGATTTTGTTTTGCTCGTGAAGTATTCGTAGAATGAATTGTTTTTTCATTTATACCAAGTATATTACTTCGAAATGTGAGTCTGACAGGAATATCTGAATATATTTATTTTACATACAAAGGTTTGGTTCCTGTAAATATTACACAAGAATCAATGCATATTTGAGCATGATTTGAAAAAAAATAAAAATCTGGGCGCACCAGATATAATAGGTGGTGAGCTTATCATCTTATTAACGCAAGTTCGATTCTTGGTTAACGATAAAATTGTTTTTTGGAATCAAAACTCCAACTATATTTTAGCTTGCCCGATCTAGGAATTGAACCTGTTTCTCGGACAAGTACGCTGCCACTAATGAAGTGAAGTGACGAATGAGGTTCATCTTGACTTTGAAACCGAAAACAGTGCGCCCAGTGTGTTTTCGACAAAGGTTGCGTTACCGTATTCATTAAAATATGTGTTTAGACCGTTACAGCGCCCCTAACGGATAGTATTGAAAACGTATTAACATATTCACATTATGACGCGACTGTTATCAATAAGCCCACACTAGACGCACCTGATTTTAATACGATTAACATTTAGAAATAATTTTTTTTATGGGTTTGATCGCAGTTTATTATCGCGCCGTTTCAAAGACTTTACAGTCTTCATGGTCACGTACTGTCACGAAATTATAGCGCAGTGTTTCCTCCCTCGTTTTAAATTTTTATTTGTTGTAGTCCAATCTAAACAGAAGGAGCTCATAGTGTCTTGAGGTTTGGCAGTTGGTCTTTTGGGTTCCGATTTAATTAAATGTATAATTGGATCCCAAGCTGATACTACTTTCCAAGCATCTTCTCTATTTATATTTGAATGTTTTTTAATTTCAATCGAGAAAAATCCTAGGTAGAAGTTGATGTTCCTTTAGAAGGATATGTGGTTTGTCAAATCGAAAATCATGCTTGGAGCCTTCCTTGAATGTTCAGCAACTGCAGACTTCGTAGAGCGTTGGTGTTTCAAGTCACCGATAAACTGAAATTATAGGCAGCGGCTTTGCTGTGCCTGGCATTGCAGAAGTCTATGGACGAAGGTGACTACTTACCATCAGGTGGCCCGTCTGCTCGTCTGCCTGTCGAGGCATTAAAAAAATATAGTGTCATTTCAATGTGTAATATAAGAAACCATTACGATTTACATTTATGTACATTAAACACTGTTGTATGATATACGACGTACAAAACAAGTCAAGAATGAATTATTCAATCGTTGTCGTTCATTTTATTTACATTTACCGACTTGTTATGTTAGAAAACACTATGTAAAGATTTTTTCTGCACAGATAAGCAAGGTAAAGGCTCTGACTATGATTACGACGCTATTGTCTGTTCGTATTCTCTCCTTTTTCTCGGTACAGGGATGAAAATGTAGTTTTATTTGGTTTTATGAACGTATTATGGTTACTATAAGTTTCTGAGCGTGTTGAAACGTAAATGTCAGTTGGAATATTTTTTATTCGTTTTTCTTTTTTTTACCTAAGAATTCTCTCAAGTATTTCTAAGGTATGTAAGTTTACCGACCCGCATTAGGCCAGCGTGGTGGACTAAGTGGAGGCCCGTGCAGCAGTGGGACGATGTTCAATACAGGGCTAGTATTTTTTTGCTTATTTCATTTACGAATGTTTGGGAACGAATCATTATGATTAATAATATGAATGCTATACCACTGCTGAAATCCTTTTTATTGAAACATAAACTGACTGTCTCGGTGGCGCAGTTGTAATTGCGCATGCGTTACGACTGCTGCTGTGCTGAGGTCGCGGGTTCGAACCCCGGGTTGGGTAAAGTGATATTGGGTTTTTCTATCTTGAAATTCAGTGTTAGCCCGGAGTCTGGAAACTGTGCCCGGTATGGCGATAGCTCGCCCCCTATCACATTATGGGAGCGAAATTCGGCGAAATGTGGATGTACTGGCTACACCTCTGCCTACCCTTTCGGGGATTATAGGCGTGAGTGTATGTGTGTATAAACTAATAAAAACTGATAATGCTCTTATTTCACTGCAATCTACAATCATTTCGATCATCGGAAGCTCCTTGGCACAGCGGGTGAGTAGCCGGCTGTGAAACGAGAGGCCCTGGGTTCGATTCCCGCACCGAGACAAATGTTTGTGTGACCGACAGATATTTGTTTCACGTCTGGGTATCATAGAACCACATATCATAGAAATACACACGATACAGGTTTTACCTAGTGTGGTTTCCGAACTATGTGTGACTGGTGAGTGTATTTATATTAATTTTTCAAGATTTTAGGACACTCATTTCTTTTTTAGGCTGTCGTACCTCGAGGCAGTGCTCTTGAATATTGGTCAGTGATCCGTTCAAAAAGCGTCTGAAACGGAGGTTTCGGTTCTGTTGGCTCTCTCTTTATCTCTATTTATATAATAATAATACTAGCCCTGTATTAAACATTGTCCCACTGATGGGCACGGGCCTCCTCTACTAATGAGAGGGGTTAGGCCTTAGTCCACCACGCTGGCCTAATGCGGGTTGGCAGACTTCTCATACCTTCGAAAAAATCTCAGATATGCAGGTTTCCTCACGATGTTTTCCTTCACCGTTAAAGCAAGCGATAATTAACATTGTAATACACACATAACTTTAGAAAAGTCAGAGGTGTATGCCACTTGGGTTTCGAACCTACGACTTTCGTCTTGACAGTCCGTACCGCAAGCAACTAGGCTATCGCTGCTTTATTTCTATTTGATTAATGAAAAATGTATACCATTGCGGGATTAGGTGTCTTCCCTTAACATAAGTAATAAACTAAAATTAGATTCCATACATTTGTAAGTAAAAAACAATCTTTGTTTTTGTATTTATATTTTATGTACCGCCATGTAGTTATTCCGATTATGAAAAAACTTTGTCAATTTATTGATTGCACTTGCATGTATGTACCACTGTAAGGTGTTTGTGGGTTCGATTTTCGCGGTGGGAAATATTTTTATAGTGTTGGGCGTTTATTGTGTAAAGCACTATCCCTGTGTGTCTATAATGCATGTGAAGTTGCGGGCAAATGTTAGTAATATATAAATACTACTTATAGTACCTTCAAACTAGACCATAACCGCAAACATAAAATAGTCGAACATCTGTTCAGAAATTTCTATATTAAACTAAAATTACAGAAAAGGTTACATTCAGGACCAAATTTGTCCGATATTAGGCACAGGTTGCGGTTATTTCCAATTTACTATATTTATTAACCGAACGTGACAAACGCGGCTTTGATTTTCGTTTTATACGGATTTAGGTCCAATTTTTTTTGTGAGAAATTGGGTATAACAGATTAGTGGGAAAATATTTCTTTACCACACTTAGGTGATAACTGAAAATCGGCAGTTTATATACGCATCACAGCACAGCATCTACCTAAGTTGCCACAGCCATGAAAAATAGAAAAGACCTAAAGCTGTGTTTCTTGGTGCTTTTTCTCAGACCACTGGGCATTTCCGAAGCATCGTTACATAATTCTGTACTGTATAATGAGCTCTCAGTTACCTCTTTTACCCGAATTCAAAAAAAGGAGGAGGTTCTCAATTCGTCGGAATCTTTTTTTTATGTATGTTCCCCGGTTAATCGAAGACGCCTGGACCGATTCGAGAAATTCTTATTTTGTTTAAAAGGGTATACTTCCCAGGGGGTCCCATTGACACCAAGTCAGGATCTGATGATGGGATCTCAGAAAAATCGAGGGCAACCTTAAAATTTTATAGGGATGCATAATTTGTTTTTATTGAAGTCGGTGTACTTTTTATGAATTAAAAAACTTTTTATTAAATAAAAAATACTTTTATTTGATTGAACTACTTACTAATATATTTTTTCGACATCATATAATAGGGTCGTTCTACTTAATGAAGGTGACATCTCATTTCTATTTAATGAGTATTTAAATACGTAATAAGTAAAAGTTTTTTATTCATAAAAAGTACACCGACTTCAATAAAAAACAAATTAACCGACACTATAAAATGTTAGGGTTTCCCTTGATTTTTTTGAGATCCCATCATCAGATCCTGACATGGTGCCAATGGGACCACCTGGGAAGTATACCCTTTTAAACAAAAAAAGAATTTCTCGAATCGGTCCAGGCGTCTTCGAGTAATCAGGTAACATACATAAAAAAAAAGATTCCGACGAATTGTTAACCTCCTCCTTTTTTGAAGTCGGTTAAAAAGTTTTATAAGAATGCTTTATTTTGTAAAATTTATTCCGGTTTCGGGAACATAAAACAGGAAGAAACCGGTTAGAAGGTATGAATATATTACACGAAGTTTTATTATTACAAAAATTTTGCTTTTCCCGTATATGTATGTAACATTGCTTAAGTAAAAACTAGGAGTAAAGAGTGGAGGAGTGTAGAAGTTATTGTAAAGACGTAATAAATATAAATAAGTGTTTTTTAATTTATAAAGACAACAAAGAATACAATCAAATAGCAAATAAAATAACCAGAGTTAGTTAGTGCTATCAAGATTCCACTACAAAATCTATCCCCAAATCATAAATATGATTTTTTTTATACTGTCACGGCAAAGTGACCACACTGCACCTAATGGTAAGCGGTGTGCCCTCCAATTAGAGTATCGAGTAGGGAGAGATAATTTATCCCCCGCTACTCAACACAATCATGCCGGCCTGCTTCTTCACACTACGCCATGGGCAAGGAAGTAAAGAAGCGGTCGAGGGTCTAGTGTCAGAGTACTCAGCAGGCCGCAAGACGCCCAAACAACGTACCCCAAATCTATTCCACCAACAAAAACCGGATGTACACAGGCTTATCCCGGAACGCGACACACTTGCGTGTGTGTACATAGGTAAAAGTTACTGATTAATTACAATTTAAACTACCTACAAAACAAATTTACCGAAAGTGCAAAATTGAAAGGTTAGTATTATTTATATGTTATTTTATTTTTTTGCATTATTTGAGTTAACTGGTCCGTTAAGGCAATTTAATATGTTCGTAAAAATCTGTATACGGATATTGGGTGAAAAAATGTAAGTTAAGGAAACTGAAAAATTCGGGAAATCTGAAGGCACTTTTGTAAAATTTCAGTCTCCCAGAGTAACGATAAACGAAATCACGCGGGCGATTTCTCGGGCCCTAGCTGGTATAAAGTAATATTCGGTCAATCCCAATAACATTATTACAATAATAGTTCATAATATGTTAGTCGACACGATTTTTTTTATTATTTTAATTATTAAGTTACATTATCTTAAACTTATTTAAGTTAGACTCCATTCAAATCTCCTGTCAAATGACAGTAAAAGGATGCACGATATGAGCGGTGACGTCACCTTTCAGAATGACCATTACTGTGCCGTTGTGCGAGGGAGATAGTGAAATGTTCCCACTACGCACCCATTTTTATTCATACCAATATTTAAAATTTATATTGTGACGTCATTTTCCAAGCAATTTTGATTCTGTTGTCGCTAAAGGGGTTCTTTTGCGTATGATATTCGGTTGCATATCGATTTATGTATAAAATTAAACACAGGAAACTATTGTATAACAGAGGCATTATGGTGTAATGGTGTCAGCTTGCAGTAATAAAAAAGTGGCCACACAACTCATGACTACCGCTTCGGATTTTTTATAGACAATAAAAATAATAATCCACACTTTATAAAGTCACATAGAAAGTGCTATAAAATAGATTTCATACTAGGACAATGTGGTGAGGACGTCGCAAGGTTATGTCGCTTTCGTGATATTTGTTAAGACCACGGTTCACGTTACATGTCTACATTTATGTCATGTCTTAAAAATACTTCTAGTTGTAAGAAGTCTGAGAAGAGAACTGACGAAATCACTTTGCAACAAATAGATGGCAAATATATACTTATTAAAATTTCACTCTTGATAAGATTTTATTTATGTGTTTTTAACCGACTTCAAGAACGGAGGAGGTTAACAATTCGTCGGAATCTTTTTTTTTTATGTATGTTACCCGATTACTCGAAGACGCCTGGACGGATTCCAGAAATTCTTTTTGTGTTTAAAAGGGTATACTTCCCAGGTGGTCCCATTGGCACTAAGTCAGGATCTGATGATGGGATCTCAGAAAAATCTATGAGAAACAAATTTTATAGTGACGCATAATTTGTTTTTTGTTGAAGTCGGTGTACTTTTTATGAATAAAAACTTTTCAAATAATGTAATAACTATCATAAAAAGTAGATGATACCAGCTATTCATGCAAATTCCGTTCCTGTCATGACGGATAGACACGCCGGCGGCGCGTAACACTAGCAACACTCGCCGTTCGTCCATGCAATTTTTAACTTTAATGCTATGGAAATAAAAGCTTGTTGCTTTACTCCCTACTTTTTTTTTAATATCCTTCCTGACTGGAGGGATTAAAACTACTAATTATATTCACGTGGGTCCACTGTTAGACGGAGTCAAGACATCATAAAAACAAGTACAGCTACATTTTCATTGTTCTTAAATGTATTTTTTTTTATTTATTTCGGCACTCCCTCGCTACTCAACACAAGCTGGCCTGGTGTATAGCTTCTTCACACTAACCTAAAGGTCCCAGCATCATAGGAAGGAGGGTACACGGTAGCTGGCAAACTGTTCCACAGCTTGCTGTGCGGCAAAAATACGAATTTGCGTACCTCTTGGCTCGGGCCGTGGTAGTAGACACCACGAAGCTGTGGCTCCGCAAGCCAGTACACGTGGCTCTGATATGGAAGGGCGAGCATGGGATACATTAAACAATTCTCCAGAGCATTCGCCATGATACCGACGGTAAAGCACACTAAGCGAGGAAAGGTCCTTTCGAAGATGTAGCGGCTCTAAGTTGTAATATCAAACAAAACATATCAAATCGTGTATCTACGACCTCAAAAATCTCCGCTTCTGTAGCTTTATGCGCGGCGGTCAACGCTTAATTCTGTAAGGACATTGGCACAGAGTACAGCCTTAATTAAAGGTCACATCGGGGCCGCATGGCGAATATTTTTATATGTTAATAGATGTTGTCGAAAACAATTTATGTTTATAAATTATAGGGGAATACATGTTTACTGATTGCTATTGTTTAGGTTTTGATACTTGAAATGTCTACGCAAAAAATATATTTTTTTATCCTGGAACGGCAAAATGGACCGCACGGCCCTGATGGTAGGCGCAGTAGCGTCCAGGTAGAGTATCAAGTAGCGAGAGACAACTATAACCTCTCTATTCGACACAGCCATGTTTCTGAGTAGCTTCTTTGGAATACAATGTTGAAAGATGATTAATAATTAAATAATTTTAAATAATCATTTTCATATAAACATATTCAAGTTATTATAAAACGTACGAGTGATTATTTATTTTTAAATGTTGTTTATTAGTATTTATTTCATATGTTTGGAAAATTACCGATTTCACTTTACAATTTCGTGACAAGCTTTTTGAATAACATGAAAATTATTAAAAATAAAATATGGGATTTTTATGTAACTTATTTTTGCTGATACCATAACAATATAAAGTCAGTTTTTACTTATCTTATCGTTGGCGATTCACCCAACATCATAGTATGATTGATCTATTTATTTTATCCTTTTCAATACATTTTTATAAATATTTAAAATTAAAGAATCAATATATCCATGAATAAAAATTTATTGCACTCCGTTGGTAAGTACATGACTTGAGAACGGCTAGACCGTCCATAAAAGATTTTATTGTAATAAAAGTTAAAAAACTTGGCCGGAAAATTAGAAAACTTCGGAAACTCTAAGTGCTTTAAGGGATATCAATGTCTACAGAACCGATAAATGTATGTCGCATAATGTCATTTTAGCTGTAAATTCGGAAACTCATTATATCGATGGACGGCCGGCTGTTTGAGTTTAGTGACATTTTTGATAATTTACAGAAGAGAGAAAAAAATAACTTTAAAAAAACTATTACTTAGCAGCACTTACTTGATGACTTATTTTCATGAATTTATGAGCATTATTTTCTAAAACAAATGTGCCCTGAAAAAAATTAACGTACGTACGTACTACGTAACCGTGGTAGGCTGTTAGAGCCGCATGTTCTGAAGCTATGCTACGTACATTTCGTAACGCAAAAAAACTTGTGATTTCCAATTGCAAAAATTATCTACGGAAATCCCCAAGAATAAGACCATTGTCAGAATTATGATACCCATAACACAAGTATCATATTACCTTGGGTATCACAGTTCAAAAATATACCTACTACAATTAGTTATATTGTGGACCATCTCGAGTATTTGAAAAGAAGTATGTCGAAATATCTCCAAACTCGTACACAGATAAATCAGTTGACTTGATATGTTACCTGAAGTACAAAAGGCTTTGTGCGTGAGTAATCAAAGGCACCGCGCGGCTTCAATGGGCTCTTGGAAGATAACGAGTGTTGCCAGCCTTCTGTCTTTACCTGCAAACATGTCTTTCGAAATTCTTTTGTGAGAATTATCGAGCGTTTATATCATTATGTTTTATTTGGGTAATGTTCAGATGTTTAGTGCTCGGATAAAACTGGTTTCTAATTCGTCTTCTTCTTCGTTGCCTCCTCATGACTGAGGGTCGTGACTATATGAGGTCATCACTTTGTTCACCAAGGCTCTCCAGGACGCACGGTCTTCGGCCATCCGGATGGAAGTCTGTATACTGCTTTTCGAGATTTCTTTCACGGTGTCGGTCCATCTGGTCGGTGCTCTTCCGCGGCTCCTCTTTCCTTCCACGTGTCCTGCCACAATAAGTATTTCAAGGTTTATAATAATTTGCGTAATTTTTTTATTGGTTACAAATTTTCTGAGTTCTGTATGTGATACTTTGAGCCAGTTGTATGTGAGAGTTTGCATATTAATTGAATTTTAATGAGTGGGGTTAGGCCTTAGTCCACCACGTAAGCCTAATGCAGGTTGGTAGCCTACAAATATCCTTCTATATTTATTTAAGCTGTTTTAATTACAATGTGCAAAATTCCAGACTCTGGGCTGTTACTCAGTATTTCGTGGTAGAAAAACCCAATATCACTTTTACCTGATCCGGAGATCGAACCCGAGACCTCAGTCTAGCAGTCGTACTGCTTACGCGCCACTGAGGCATGCACTGTTTGTTTAATCTAAGTTACAACATAAAGTTACAAACATTTTCGACAATAGGGTAGTTGACAGTAAGTGAAAACCTGATTTGAATTTGGATCTGAATTTGGTTTTTCATAATAGTTTTGCCTAAAAATATCGAAAAGTAAACCAATTTGTTAGTCTTAATATTTCATTATTTAATATTTTCAAGAAAAAAATATGTAAAAATACAGCATTTTGTAACGTGACATGAAACACCTGTCAGTCATGCATGACGTCACCGTTCGACACATCTAAGAAAACGCTGAGCCAGACGTCTATTAGTTTTTCAGATGGTCACGTCACGAGAGGCCATGACTGTGTGGCGTTTTGGTGAGAAAAATAAAGTTAGTTTATAAAAATGCAAATTAAATCTTGAGACTTATGTTTATTAATGATAATAATATTATAGAATATAAAACGGTTTCCGAAAATCAGTGAACTAGCCTATTCTCTGGCATGCAAGTTTCCTCACGATGTTTTCTTTTAACGTACGCGATAAATAACAGTCATACTATAGATTGTATTCAATGAAAGAAAACAATCAACAGAATCTCAGGCAAGTTTGTAACTACGATTGTAATAATTCTGCGGAGTTTCGCAATGATCGATGTTTGTTTCGGAACTACATCGGAAAGGAATTATGATATTGATTACTGAACGGTGTTTTATCGGTATCCCGCCCATTTAGGTAAATAGCTGGCTGGCACGGAGCCCGGTTAGCGCGATTCAAAGTGATTTCTAGACGTACAACTGCGTGGGCAGAAAAGCATAATGTAATATTTAGGAAATAGGAATAGAGCTAGAATTTTGGTAATATTTATTATATTTGTGGTTTTAATTAATACTATGGTCCTGTGGCCATTTATTTCATTAAGGGTTTTTTTTGTCAAAGAGTACGAATCTTGTGTTGTGGGTAACAGGGACTACGGGAGACTTTAGGTCTAACAATACCCAGACCCCGGACACAAATATCTGTCTGTCACGCAAACATTTGCCCCGGTGTGGGAATCGAACCCACGACCTCTCGTTCCACAGCCGGCTACTCGCCAACTGCGCCACCGAGGCTGTCTGGCTATATGGTTATAAAGGGTACAAAGATTTTCTTCGCGTTCACCAATTGTGCAAATGGCGTAGTGTGAAGAAGTGGCCGGCATGATTGTGTTGAGTATCGGGGGATAGATTGTCTCTCGCTACTTGGTACTCTAATTGGACAGCACTGCGCTTACCATCAGGTGCAGTGTGGTCACTTTGCCGTACCAGAATAAAATAAAAAACTGTATTATGAAGATCCTAATAACATATCGTATTATAAGATTGATTATAAATATAGCGAAAAAGTATTTTCAATAGTCTATTCTTTTTTCCAATGGCTATAATCACTCCCTTTCCTATTCTCAAGTCCCATTCCTTTAAGATCGGAAATGCACCCACGATTCTTCTGGTTTTGTAGGAGTACAATGGCACTGGAGATCACGTACTATCAGGTGATCAGACCCACTTTCACGTTTGTAACTGCTGTCTGATTGTTTTTTTTAATAAAATCATGATTCGGTATGGTTCGGTATGGAATCCAGGTGCAAATGAGAGGTTTGCTTCCTGCCGACTTTTGAAAAAGTACTTTATATTGGAACATAATATAACATGTGATTGTGACATTGAACAGGCCCCCTATTCCATATACATGTGGCCATTTAATATTTCCAACTCCTCCCTATATTTCTATTTGATAATTTCGTTGCGGGATACAAGACAGTTAAGCATTCCCAGAGACACGGCGAGGTTCATTACTCGGTGTCGAAAATGCGTGCCATTGTCGCTCCTGGCTAAACAGGAGTTACAATGGCGGGTGTGTGGGCGGGAGTCTCTATGAAATACAAAATAGCCCCATCAGTTAAGTCCTGCATAACTTTAAAGGAGAGATCGCAAGCTAAATAAAGGAATGCAATTTTAAAAAATCCATTATATTTTGCCAGACAAGTTTTCTGCAGACATGCAGTCTTATAATGGATAATCTTGTTGGAAAATTACAAACTTCAAGAGAATGCGTTGTGGTTTGTAGATGAAATTTGACAATCGTGCTTATACTCAGCAAAAGCGTATATAGCAAAACTACGATGTAATTTGACTGTCTCGGTGGCGCAGTTGTAATTGCGCATGCGCTATGGCTGCCGTGCTGAGGTCTCGGGTTCGATCCCCGGGTCGGGTAAAGTGATATTGGGTTTTTCTATTTAGAAATACATCATCCCGGAACTTAGCCCGGTATGGCGATAGGCTCGCCCCCTATCACATCATAATTTTGAGCTATTGTTAAAAATGTGGAAGTCATAGATAAAAAACTTAAATTTATCAAAATGACACTTACTCGTATTTTATGAGACGGGCGACAGCACACCTCTCCTGTATTTGTAGGAATATGCATAGGATATAAGTTTTCGATTTCGATTCGATCAATCCTAATAAAATATGACAATTTGTACCGATATAGCGATAAACTTACAAAATGAGATAGAAATATGTTCGGCAAACCTTAGATGTATTGTTTGTAGTTCGTGCCCTTTGGAGATAAAGACATTATGAGACAGGGAATTTGTTCTTTGGCTACACTTGTACAGGTATTGCTAGCAAGCCATTTCCCACGAAATTCACCTATCAGCTCAGATAAACAAAATTTATCTATTTGAAATGTAAACAGAATACAATTTAAAATGTTTTCAAATTACATATTCATGCCTATAATCCCCGACGGGGTAGGCGGAGGTTTAACTAGTGCACCATTAATTTCGCCGAGCTTACTGTATGTGATCTCGTCATACCGAGTTCGATTCCAGACTCCGGGCTAATACTGAGTATTTCTAAATAGAAATACCCAAATTCACTTTATCCGACCCGGGGATCGTACCACAGACCTCAGCACAACAGTCGTACCGCGTAAGCGTACAACTACCCCACCGAGTCAGTCATTAATCTACAGTATATTGAGGCGTAGCGATAGAACACTCAAGGCGAGTCCCGTACAGTTAATCCAACAGAATTAAGCTTGCAATTTATTATACTCTATAAATCCGGATTCATTGTTTCGACCTATCTAGTTAACAATGTGTTTTATTTACTAGCTGTACGCGACTTTGTACGCGTGGAGTTTATTTTACTCTTAAAGTTTCGTTAGAAAAAAAGAAAATGAACAGAGCTTTTGAAGAAAGCGATAGCCAAGTTGTGTAGTGAGGTAGCCAAGCGGTACAGATTGCAGATACAAAAGCCGGAACCAGTTCAAAATGGCATACATTTCTGTGATTTCAAAGTTTATAAGTTTTAACGGTAGGCACTGGCTTTGCTGTGCCGTGGCATTGCAGTAGTCTATGGCTGGCGGTGACTACTTACCATCAGGTGGCTGCTCATCTGCCTATCCAGGCACAAAAAAAATATACTTTATAAATAATCGCTTGCTTCAACGGCTAAAGAAAACATGAGTTAACTTGCGTACGTGAGACTTCACTATCAGAATTCCAAAGGTATGTGGAGTCTACCAACCCGTATTAGCCCAGCGTGGAATAAGGCTTACCCCTCTCAGTTTTAGGCCCGTGCTCAGCAGTAAGACAGTTTATAACACAGAGTTGGTATTAGCTTCTTTAACTTCTTCTTTTGGCAGTCTCTGGGTAACCGGCTGGGTAGCTGACTGTGAAACGAGAGGCCATGGGCCCGATTTCCACACAAATATTTGTGTAACAAACAGATTTTGTTACGAGTCTGGGTGTTCTGCGACCGTAGTCTCTCGTAGTTCTTGATACCCACGAAACAGGTTTGGTAGTGTGGGGTCCGAATAAAATCCGTGTGACTGTTTTTTTTATTCTAGCATGGCAAGTAACCACACTGCACCTGATGGTAAGCGCAGTGCCGTCCAATTAGAGTAACAAGTAGCGAGGAACAATCTATCCCCCGCTACTCAACACAATCATGTCGGCCTGGTGTGTAGCTTCTTCACACTACTACTGTTGAGTGTATTTATTTATTTGTATACATTGAAGTAGGATAATTAGGTGTATGAGCAAAGAGGATAGTTGCTTTACTGATATAGGTATAAACAACGTAGAGCTGAACAAAAAAGCAATTGATACAAAGGTCTACAGCCAAACGTTTAGCCCTGTACCTTATTCATGGTCATAGTATCAAAATCAGTTCGGAATGCAGTTTCGCTAGAGAAGAACGGACAAGAAACTTTAACGTTGCTCTTTTCGAACACCGGCTTAAACAATATTTGGTCATACAATTAATATAGGATTTAAGTTTAATTACATTAAATAGCAGCTCAATGTATGTTAAGTTGCCTTATTGCAATATTGACAATTGTAAAGTTTTCTGACAAGTTCAACGGAAATTACAAATCAAATAATAAAGACTTTTCTGAGGACCATACCATGCTGAGCAGACTTCAACAATTATAAATTAAGATATGTTCCCGAGAGCTGATTTTGATGAAATAAAGCCTTATTGCCTCAAGCTACGATAAAATTGTCAGAGAAAACTATAAAAATTACTCTAGTATTTGTAATAAGCGTGTTCAAATAGTCATTTTTTTTATTATTGTATTCTGTTAAGATAAAATTGACAGTGAAAACTATCAAAATTACTCTAGTTTTTTTTGTAATAGGCGTTTTGAAACATATACATTTTTAAAGTCGTATTGTATTCTTATTATTGCCAAATATTTTCTTATACAAATACTATTCCTCTATATTTCTGTAATGGTATAGATTAATGATTTTATAGCTGCATATATTTTGTTCGTAGACTTGTTTTGATGCTGTTCGTATGGAAATAACATGTTACCATACATCATGTATGAGCTACAATGCCTATCTGTCCTTGTACAATTGAATTTGTATGCAATAACATCATGTTGGACGGCAGCGTGAATTTATAGCAGAATAATTTTACTTCAAATAATAATAATAAAATACACCCAACAGTCACACACATACCCCATACGGAATACTGAACTTTGCGAATTCGTCAACTTTAAATGTTTTTTGACAAAGCAATTCAGTTTGAAATATTCATATTCCATCAATTGTAATTTTTTTTACATCATAGTCCGACAAACGAGCCAGTGGGTCACCTGATGTTAAGTGATCTCCACCGCCCATGAACATCCACAATACCGAAAGTATCACGTATGCGCTGTCGGCCCCACGGACAGAAATAGGGATTAGGGAAGGGAAGGGGGAATCTGGGCCCCCGGATATCTCACTTACCATACGAAACGCGACAGTGAACTGTCACTTTACGTTGGTTTTCTGTGAGACAGTGGTACTACCCCGGTCGAGCCGGTCCATTCATGCTGTAGACAAATATGTCTATAGCGTGGCTCCACCACTTTAAAATTAATAATTGTACTATTTTACCTCAATGTTTCGTAGGCAATGCTAAACATACTATTTTTAAATTATTATTAATATACCATTGTTAAATACCTAAATAAAATCATTAGTTTAAATTAATAATTATTCTTTTCTAAAAATAACTGAATTTAGGTTTTTTCATTAATAAATTTACCTCGTGTTGTCTAAGTCGGGTTAAACCATACTGATATACAGTAGGCAATGGAAGATTTCCTGGTAATTTAGTTATGTGAATTTTGGGAAAACCCAAAATTCTATTTTTTTGTATTCTTATAAAAATAGGAAAAATTAAATAAACAACCGACCACGTGTTTAGCCAGACAGCATTATTAGTTTTAAACACTTGTCAAAATTTTGCATCTTCTTTCTTTTTTTCACACTAGGTTTACTTTTTATTTAAAGAAACATCGTAGGATTTCACAGTCTCCGAAAATATACTTGAACACTTTTCTATTGATACTATTTATAATATAAATATTATATAGAGATTATTTTTAAACAATGTTTATAATTTGTGTAATTTAAAGCAACAGGTATAAACATATTACAAATACGCTATTTTATATACACGTACAATTTTTTTAAATCTGGCATAAATGTATAGTTTTCGTTTACACATTAATTTTGCCAATATTCTATACTATATGTTAATTTTAAAATAAATAAGATAATAATTATAATATTTTTTGTAGTTAAATTCCTCATAAATTTAAGTTTGCAAAATAAAAACAATGATTGTAGACCATAGATTAATTACGCAACCCTTGTCAAAGTTTTTCAAGGAACCTTTTCGTTTTTACGTTAATAGCTGAAAGAAGGCGAGGGTATTTGGTACATATTTATCCCTGAATTAGTATATGGCCTTTTCCTTATCTCTGTAGTGGCCTTCGACTTATGTAGAGGTCAAAATGTATTAACAATATCTCGATGAATAGACATTTAATTTTTACCGTCAAGTACTGTATGCTGTAAATATGGCGCTATTTTTATTTGATAAAAATTACACCGACTTCAATAAAAAACAAATTATGCGTCACTATAAAATTTGTTTTTTCATGATTTTTCTGTGATCCCATCATCAGATCCTGACTTGGTGACCCTGAATGGGATCACCTAGGAAGTATACCCTTTTAAACAAAAAAAGAATTTCTCGAATCGGTCCAGGCGTCTTCGAGTAATCGGGTAACATACATAAAAAAAAAGATTCCGACGAATTGTTAACCTCCTCCTTTTTTGAAGTCGGTTAAAAAATAGAAGACAAAGCTATTATTCTACTTATATACGTAAAAAAAAATCCGCAACGATACATACTCCTTAACCACTCAAGTATATGAACATATTTGGCCATTTCAAACTGTCAATACTCGCCCTTATTGACGTGCGTATTAAGCGTACTTGTAACTTTAATATTATAGAAATAAATTTGATTTTGGCTTGTATTTTTACTCACTACTTATTACCTTTTTCCGAACACCGGTGTCCGTGTCATACATGAGAGGTTAAAGTAAGATGCAATTATCTTTTGTCGTGGGTATCAGGAACTACGATATACTTTCGATCTCAACACTCAGATAATAACACCCAACACCCAGCAGTCACACACATAGCCCCGACCCCACACTAAGATACGAGTCTTGAGTTGTGGGTATCAGGGACTACGAGAGACTTTCGGTCTCATAACACCCAGACCCTGGACACAAAAATATCTGTCTGTCACACAAACATTTGTCCCGGTGTGGGAATCGAACCCACGGCTACTCGCCAACTGCGCCACGGAGGCTGTCAAGGATCGAAAGGAGGAAAGGTTACCGAATAGCTATCGAATAAAGACTAAGATTTTCGTAAATACGTTCACAATAATCCAGATCTATTACGTATTTGAAATCCTAGTCGCATATTACTAGCAAGATATTGGACAAAAATATAAAAGCTTGAGATCACACCAATTCTAGAAGCAATTTTATCTGACGATATCATTGATTCGCTCCTTTCATAAGGCAATGGTTTGTATAACGTACACGTTTTTGGAAACACTCACTACCCCAGCTCTATGAAAAATTAAAAGCATATTTATATATAATAATTAATATAAGTTGTTCATTGTTGTGCCTTGTAACGGCTTTATCAAATCTTATTTCTTCAAAAACACAACATTTACGGACTTATCGCGGCTCGAAATAAATTTGTAAAAATTCGCAATAACATGAGTAAAATTTATTTTATTTCAATGTCATATTCGGGTAAAGAAAAGAATCTAATTTCTGTTAGAAAAAATAGACACCCAGTAGTCCACACATACGAGTCTTGTTTCTGCATCAGGAACTACGAGAGACCCGGAACCGAAACAATTATATATAGACTAGATGACCTATCCAAATACTTCGCACTGATAGTAATACAACAAATTAGTTGATTATACTGTCAACAGATGCCACTGTTAACTTTCCACCTTTTTAGGCAAAATCATTTAATTTAAAATATTTGACTATTTTTGTCAGTAGCGGTAAACATAAGCTTTCAAAAGGTTTTTGAATCATTTAACTTGATGAAGAATTATGGAAGTTATGACAAAAAAAAATACCTTTGAGAAATAATACATAGAGACCTCATACACATACGTCACTGTATAGTGATCAAACCCGGAACCTCTCGTTTCACAGCCGGCTAGTCGCCCGCTTAATTATGGAGGCACTTTCAACTATTGTTTAATTTGGAAATCAAACCCAAAATCAATCCATAACATGAACCACTCAACCACCACCGGTTCAATGAAGCGACGAATGAGAAATACCTAACAAACTTAATCCCACAATTTTGAATGTCAGATTCGTAGCCACAGACTAAGGCAAACGGCAGCGGCTTTGTTGTACCCTGGAATTGCAGAAGTCTATGGGCGGCAGTGACTACTTACCATCAGGTTGCCCGTGCCTATGGAGGCACTAAAAAAAGACATTATTCCAGATACTTTCAACAGGATTTCCATTTCCCATTTCAGCGTGTACATTCCGAGATCGACAGCAGCCTCAGTATCCGCTGTGTAGAATAAATTCACACACATCTAACAATAGTTCCGGAAAATAAATATTTCAGTCGATAGTTTCCTACACGAAGCGACAGTGATTTATTTTATTGTATGCAGGGTATTAAATCAGGGCACGGCGTGTTTCATTTGGAGGTCCTGGAATCCTTCCGTAGTGTGGAGATAGCCATGGTTTTAGTCAGTACACACTGGCATACCCCGCAAAGAGGGGATCCGATAGGATTATTGACAAATAAAAACTATAGCAAACTCGGCGGCTATGGGCGAGCGTCCAATACGCGGTGTAGCTCCATTAACTGGGCTGTACGTTTTCAAACAAATAAATTCATTTTTCAGACAGATCCACAGCAGTCGCGCTGTTGGTTACGCTTTGCGCTCTGTTTGCAACGTCAGATGCACTCTCTTTATAGTTTCTGACAGATAAAGTGTCAATGTCCTTGCTCTTTCCTTTTTCTCGGGAATAAAAAATAAAAGAATTAAAAGTTTGAATATGAAATTTGTAATATTATCAGCTTAAATTACATTATAAAAATGTACATACGCATACAAGTATATTGAATCTACGTAATAAAAGTATTCAAAGTGTTGTCACTTATTTTAAACGGATCTATTGAATTGTAATAATTGTTTGCTTAATTTTAAGAACTCACTAAATACTAACTAATTTTAAGGACGTCCAGTGGTTAAAATTCAACCGTAATTCAATCTCAGTACGTTAACTTAATTGTGTTTAGTTTTGTACTTTATTGAGTTTTTAAGTCATAGATTCCTCTATAATTATTATCTATTTTTTCAAATGTTGTACCATTACGTTAACTGTGAGTGTAAAATCAATGGCGAAAGAAACCTATTATTTTGTCTTCATTGGTAGACATACATTATTAGGGTATACCATGTGTTTAATATTAGCAGGTGTAAGCAATTAATATTGTATTTTATGTATTTTTTACACTTATTACATATAAAGTTTACTCTTATGCCAAGTCTTACACTGCTCCGTGCGCGCAATATAAAAGGGCAATAAAGTTTTCCTTTACATATTTATGTATAGATATTATAGTGGTTTCTTATGTTTACGCGAATATTATACATTGAAATGAAACAAATTTTACGGTTTTTGTGTATTGTGTAGTTGGGTTCAACTTAAAAGATAGGATAGTTTTAGATCCGATAGGTGGCCCTGTTGTCGAGATCTTAAGTTATTTTGTCAATGAAAATTCGGTCCACAGAGAAAGCTGTTTATGGTAACAACGTTTGCCCGGACCACTAGTATAAATGCAACAATATCGGTTGCTGGTTGGTTTTGTCGTATCGTCTCAATGATCCGTGGGTCAGAAGATCAGTCACATACTAATACTATAAATGCGAAAGTAACTCTGTTTGTTTGTTTGTTTGTTTGTTTGTTACCTCTTCACGACTAAACGGCTGAACGGATTGTAATGAAATTTGGTAAGGGAATAGATTATATCCTGTAGAAGGACATAGGCTATCTTTTTTCTCAAAACACAACTTTGAAAGGGGTCAAATAAGAGTTCAATATTTGTATGGGAAATCTATCATTCTTCAAGTTAGGGATCTGAAAATTCATGTAGTGGACTGTATATAAATATAAATATGTACTGTGGGTGTTTACTACCGATGACTCGCAGTACTTCTTCAACTTCGATATATTTTGTTAACGTAATGAAACACAGGAGAACTCCGAACAACTACAATTTATTCCATCAATGTATCTACATATGTACAATAATTTAGTCTCGCAACTGGCACATGGTGCGAGAACGTTCATTAGGCCGTTGGCTAATCACAGGCCGACTGTGCGTCTTCTGTCTCCCTCGCACACTGCCCGATGCGTTGACCAATCCCGTGGCGGTCCGTCGGTGCGAGGAACGATCCTCCGTCTTGCTCGCACACCGCCCGAGGCTCGCAACTTCACACGGGTGCCAGCCTACGCGACAGTCTCTTCGGCGTCCTCAACATCCTCCCCCCGGCGTAGCTTGCGCAGCCTTCTCTACTCGGAGGAGGACGATCTTGGTTGTGGGCCGCTTGAAGACTCCATTTTTCGTTCTGACGTCCACCACTCGAATGCCGCCGTCAGGACCTTTGTAGATGCGCTCGACGACTACCCTGGGCCAAACGTTGCGGGGAAGGGTGCCATCCACGATGAGCACTAGGTCGCCGACTTGCAGCGGTCGATCTTCGCGATGAGACTTGCCTCGAGGTACCAGGCTCGGAAGGTACTCACGAAGCCACCGCCGCCAGAAGTGATCTGCCAATGCCTGGCTCACTCGCCATGTCTTCTTGTCGGCTTCAGTGCACGGTCCCGTTGATGGCAAGCCGGTCGATGAACCTAACAGGAAGTGGTTAGGTGTTAGCGCCTCGGGGTCCTCGGGGCTCACGCTAACATGGGTTAGCGGGCGGGCGTTAATTGCGAATTCCGCCTCCGCCAACAGCGTGAGCAACACTTCTTCTGCCGGAACTCTTTCCCGCAGCGTCGCTTCGAGGGCAGCCTTCACCGATCGCACCAGCCTTTCCCAGGCACCCCCTTGGTTGGGTGCACCGGGTGGTATGTAGCGCCACTCCATCCGATGAAGGTGTCCTTCTTCCTTGAGGATTGGTGCCCACTCGACGTACGCCGCTCGCAGCTCCTGATCGGCGCCTCGGAAATTGGTCGCGTTGTCCGAGTACATGAGACGCGGCCATCCTCTTCTTGCTGCCATCCTACGCAGTGCCATTATCGCCGAATCACTGGTTAGTGACGTGACGAGCTCTATGTGCACTGCGCGCGTAGTGAGGCACGTAAAAAGTGCGCCCCATCGCTTCTCTCGACGACGTCCCACCTTGACGAGCATGGGGCCAAAGTAATCTACTCCACAGTTGGTAAACGGACGGTGGAACGGGTCCAGACGAGCTCTTGGTAGGTCGCCTGGGACGGGCACTCGTGGCCTTGCCCTTCTTAATTGGCAGAGAGTGCAGTTTCTTTCTACCGTCCTCACTGTAGGTCTGAGGTGTATGATCCAGTATCTTTGACGCAGGTCATTCGTCACGCGTTCTCTGCTTGCATGACCTGCCGCGCAGTGTTCTCGTAAGACCAAGAGTCGAGTCAGGCGATGTCGTCCATCCAAAATGATTGGCCTCTTCGTGTCTTCGTGTGCTGCGGCTACATTGATCCGACCGCGCACGCGCAATACTCCGTCTTCCATTACTGGATCCAACCTAAAGAGCTTGCTTCCTTTTGACACTGGACGGGAGCCCTTGACCTGTTCTGTCTCTTTGGCGAAGCTTTCCTTTTGTGCTCGCTTGATGAGCTCCTTCTCTGCTCGTTCTATGTGCCGATATTCCATTCGTTCGGCTTTGTGTCGACACATGTCTATGAAGGCCAAGACTCTCGCTGCCGCTCGTACCAATGTCTCGTACTTCGAGAACCTTTCTGGATCCGGCAGCCATGTGTGCGAGTCGTTCGCCTCTTCGTTGGCGAGATGTAAGACCTCGACTTCATCTTGGCCCAGCTCTTCTTCGTCCTTTTGGCTGGGCCAATTGTCTTCTGGTTCGTACAAGAACCGTGGTCCCTGGAACCAGCGGTCGCTGTCGCTGATTGCGCAGGTACTTAGTCGGGTGGCGTCGTCCGCCACGTTTTCAGCTGTGGGTAACCATCGCCACTCTTCGCGATGTGTGAGCTCAGCCAATTCGCCAAGCCGATGTGCCACGAATGGTGTATATCGGCGGGCGTCGTGTCGAATCCAGTGGATCATTTCCATTTGGTCTCCCCCCAGTCGCATGGACGAGACGGCGTGCAGCTCCATGGGCACGTCGCGCAATACGTCCGGGTGACTGGCGCTCCATTGACGCAGGGTCAACCCTGCCCGTGCGTGTACCTCCCTGGTCTCCCTGATGACCTGCCGCGCTTCTTCGATGCTGCTGTAGCTCACCACAAAGTCATCCATGTAGTGGCTTCCCGTAATTGCTTCCAGGGCTTTCGGGTATTCCTGGGCGTGTTCTTCAGCGTTGAAGTTCCGCACGTAGTGTGCCATGAATGGAGAACTTGCGGCCCTGAAGATCATGCTCTTCATTTTGTAATGTCTGGGCGGACTCGTTCTGTCCGCCCCACGCCACAAAAATTGTTGCGCTGGCTGATCTTCCCGACGTATCCCTATTCGCAAAAACATCTCCTGGATGTCAGCTGTCACGGCGATCGCTTTCTCCCGGAATCGGAATAATATCCCGGGTAGCGACAACAACAGATCCGGGCCTTCCAGCAGCTGACTGTTGAGGCTCACTCCGCCACTTACTGCCGCGGCGTCGAACACCAATCGCTGTTTGCCGGGCTTGTTTACATTCTGTACAGCGAAGTGAGGCAGGAACCAACAAACTGCGCTGCTCATTTCAGAGCCGTCGCATAATTCGGCGTAGCCTTTCTGGAGCAGATTTTCTATCTGGGAGGTATACTCTTCGGCGAACTTCGGATCAGCGTCCATCTTCCGCTCCATGCTCTTCAAACGCCTGAACGCCATGTCATAGCTTGACGGCATCTTAATATTATCTTGCCGCCAAGGTAAACCGACTTCGTAACCATTTTCGGTTTTCCTTATAGTGTTCTTCACTATATCCATTGCTCTGCGATCAGCATCGCTAACGCGGGGCTCTCGTGCCACGCCTAAAGCTTCTATCTTGAAGTGGAACTTTACGGTGTTGTGAAGCTCCTCATCCTGCGAGACGTGTTGTTCGTAGCTGTAAACGTGCAGCACACTTTCTCGGGTCTTCAGCAACATCTTTCGGGGTAACGTCCCATGTATTACCCACCCGAGATGAGTTCTTGAGGCCGCAGGCTGGTTTGGCTTGCCGACGCGTAACTCTCGGGACACTATGATTTCCCAATGATCGGCGCCCAAAAGGATTCCTGGTTGCGCGCTCTCGTAGCATATATCTCCATGTTTGAGATCTCTGAGATGCTGGAATCTTGTTAGCTCCATCGGGACCATCTGCCGATGTAGCTTTAAGTCCTTCATCGTTCTTGCCCTTATTTTGTGCGATGTTCCTTCGCTTTTGCCGCGGACTTGCACCGTGACCACCTTGCTGTCCCCTTCGGTCTGGGACATGTTCACCCCATTAATTTTCAGCGGTCGTGTTGGACCTTCTGCGCCAATCTTCTCCGCTATTTCTTCGTCAATCAGGGTGACGGTTGCTCCTTCGTCCAGGAGCGCGTAGGTGTTAACCTCCCCCCGTGGTCCAGCGATTACCACGGGGCACATCTTCAACAATACTGCGCTTGGGCCCGCAGCTCTTCTGGTGCCTATTGACAGCACAGCTTCAGCGTTCTCTGAAGCTTCCGATGCTGCCGCAGACTTCTCTTCGAAGTGCAGCGTCGCATGATGTGGCCGTTTGCACTGACCACATGGTTTGGCGTGACAATTTCCTCGCCAATGTTTTTGGTATGCGCACTTAAAGCATACCTTCTTCTCCTTTAGCAGGTCCCAGCGTTGCTTCACCGTCAGCGCTTTGTATCTTGGGCACTGGTATAACCGGTGGGCCTGCTCACATTCCAAACACTTTTCCTGTTCGTCGGTGGTGTTGTAAACTGTGGTTAACTTTCTTTTAGGCTTCGCTGCTAGTACTTGCACTTCTCGCCTTGTCGTTGTGCTTGTGCTTGTATATGGAGCATACGTGTAGCGCAATGCTCGGTCCGCTTCCCGCATCAAGAAGCGTGATAACACGACGACCTCTGGATCTGCAGCATCTTCATTCTCACTGGCGTAGTCGCACCATCTCGATCTTATGTGAGGGCTTAATTTTTCCAATATCTCCCGAGTCAACAAAGGGTTGTAGAGATATCCCCGTCGATCAATGGTTCTCAGAACACAAACTACGTTTTGCAGACGAACAGCGAACTGGTTTAATTCCGTAGCCGACGAACCGAGCTTCGGTAGCCTTTTCAAGTCTTCAATGGCCTTGTCAATAATTATTTCCGGCCTCCCGAAGCATTGTTCCAATGTTTTCATTATGTCATCCGGATTCGTTGCAGTATGTAGTAGCGCAGCCACCGCGTCTCTAGCTTCCCCTTTCAAACAGCTTCTCAGTCGCTGTATGTTTTCCGCTGCGGACACGTTGTACAGGCTTGTACTGTCTCTCATGGCTGCTTTGAAAGGCAACCATTCATTTATGGCTCCGGAGAACGTTGGTAGGTCGGTGTGACGTAACCTTGGTCGAGCCATCTTCTCCAAGGCTTCTGTGAGCTGCTCGACGCCTCCCTTTATAGGTGTTGGCGATCTTCCTCTCGCCGCCTCGAACCGTATTTGCCTAGGTTCCTCCCTGGGATCGGTCTGCAGCCACTCCTTAACGCGCTGATGTCCCTCCTGCGGACCCAGCGGTTCTTCATGGACGCTATCATTATCGTCCTGGATAATAGATACTTCGGCCGCTAGTCTTTTCTTAACTAGCTCGGCTTCAAGCTCTAACTGCTTCCTTTGCAGTACTGCCAATTTCTCGGCCGCCTCCAATTCTGCCATGCGCAGCCTAGTATTGACGCTCGCCGTCGATCTATGCGAGCGTACGGAATGCGTAGGCGATCTCGGCCGATCTTCATGTCGCGTCGTACCCGACGTACCTGCCATCATTGTAGATACTCCGGTAGCGGCGCGATGTTCCACCGTTGTGGAAGTGAGCTTCGAAGTGGGTGACGCCGGCGGATTTACCGACAAGCGCCTAATTCGCTCGATTTCAATCCGACGTCTCTCTTCTTGGCTCGTGGTAAGTTGTTCTCGTCCCGGTTCTTCCAACTCTGCCTTATCACCTTGGCTCCTTGTGACAACCATTGTGAACGATGATATTCACGAAAAACGACGATCGTTACGGCTTCCTTACTCCGAGCAGCCTCTTGATCCGAATCCCTACTTGATTCGGTACGGCCTCCTCACTCGGTGAAGCTTCCCGACTCACGTCCTGAACGTGTCTTACGTTTTTCGCGATCCGTCTTCAGCAATCCGGTTCACACACTATCCTAGCCGCGGTTCACACACTATATCGATTCGGTGCACGCACTATCGATCCGGTTCGCACACACTATACTTGATCCGGTGCACACACTATCTTCGATCCGGTTCCAAGGTCCAGAAACACTGTATCCTCTATCCGGCTCGAAGGACCATAAACACTGTATCCTCTATCCGGCTCGAAGGACCATAAACACTGTATCCTCTATCCGGCTCGAAGGACCATAAACACTGTAGTGGACTGTATATAAATATAAATATGTACTGTGGGTGTTTACTACCGATGACTCGCAGTACTTCTTCAACTTCGATATATTTTGTTAACGTAATGAAACACAGGAGAACTCCGAACAACTACAATTTATTCCATCAATGTATCTACATATGTACAATAATTTAGTCTCGCAACTGGCACATGGTGCGAGAACGTTCATTAGGCCGTTGGCTAATCACAGGCCGACTGTGCGTCTTCTGTCTCCCTCGCACACTGCCCGATGCGTTGACCAATCCCGTGGCGGTCCGTCGGTGCGAGGAACGATCCTCCGTCTTGCTCGCACACCGCCCGAGGCTCGCAACTTCACACGGGTGCCAGCCTACGCGACAGTCTCTTCGGCGTCCTCAACAATTCATATTAAGGCTTTTGGTAGGAAATAGAGAAATACGTGTTTCAACGTTTTTGAAAAATCATCCCTGAAAGGGGCAAAGTGAGGTTAAACTTATGAGGTATTCTTTAGATGCAATATCAACTGCACAACAACTGAGAGGCTGGACAATCGCTACAGGTGCCTCAGTGCTGAGGACAACTACTTGGATTGTATACTTCTGTTCCTGAAAATAACCACCACGCGGGCGGAGCCGCGAGCAACAGCTAGTTTAAAAATAAATTCGTTGTCTCTGATTTTTACGACACAAGACAAATCTTAGTGTGCGACTGCTTATATTTATATTGCTCGTTGAAGGAAAATTATATTTAATAGGTATTCATAAAAAGCATAAGTGCTATTCCCAGAGCAGATAGAAATGAACTTAGGAATGAACCACCGGCATAGTCAGTAATACCATATCTTTGTTCCGGGCTTGGGTGTTGTGGGTTCGTACCTAATCCCTTGTAGTTCATGAAACCTACGATACAGATTTGACCCAGTGTCAGGACTATGTGTGTGACTGTTGGATGTATTATTATTATAGATATAAAATATTTACTCGATTCATTTTGCATTAATAAATTTGTAAAGCCCCGGGCCGTTACACGAATGGGTTAATATTCAACATCAACATGCCAGGGGAATCCCGGATGCCTTACCAACCCGAAAGATATAAGAGATATATGCTTAGTTGTAATCAATTTGCTGAGAGTCGTTTTTTTCGTAAAGAGATTTCTCTCTCGAAAATTCAATTTAAAAACAAAACTCATCTTTGTTTGAAAATAGCGTAAACACTTGCGAGCCGAGAGCGAGAGCCCCCCCCCCCCCCCCCCCCCGAAAGCAAAAGTGGTGTGCGAATTTTAAAATACAGGACCTTATCAGAGTGCTTTAAAAACCCGGGACGCTGCTTAATAACTATCCAGGACAAAAAACCAGGACATGTTCTGGGAAAACAGGACGGTTGGCAACTCTAGTCTAGGCCCGTGGTTCTATTCTAATAGGGGTCATCCTTGTTTGGTCGATCGTCCTTCAGAAACTTTTCGACATGTATTTAGTACGACAGCTTTATGGTTAAAGTGTTATTGTGCAATTTGCTGTAAATGATGGGGTAGGTTATAAACAATTTTATAGACCATACGAAACAAAATAAAACCGCTACATCATGTCGTTCTTTGTGTTGCAATATGTAAGTGAATAATAGTGAGAAGGTTGTTCAATCTATACGTAAAACAGCAGAGTGCTCTACTATTGAAATAAAAATCAGTTGTGATTTCTAAGCTTACTGCATATAAACAGAACAAAACTCATGCCAATCGAAATACGAAGCGATCGAACAAGAAATAACAATACCACAAACCTTGACCGCCGGTCGTAAATACATCTCCCGATAAAGCGAAAAGGCATTCGTCTCGATAAAACGTAATTGTGGATAGACAACGTCTGAACCGGTTGAAACCACTCGCTACGATATTGCTTCCGGACCGCAGAAGGGATTCCGTTGACCCGATTTCGTAACATTATTCTTTTTGACGTTGATCCCGTATAGAAATAATGTAAATGACAAACAAACGGCGTCATTGATTATTTTGACTACCTATCGTATATATGAGTAAGATTATTATGATCAATTAGTAAAAGTAAATTTTTGTCTTCGAATGACGGGTTCTTTTGACAAATGACACTTAAAGCACATGCACCAAATACACGGTCATTTGCTGACATAGACATAAACACTCACGCCTGTAATCCCCGAAGGAGTAGGCAGAGGTGTACCCAGTACACCCACTTTACGTCGAATTTATTACGGTCCCATAATGTAGGGGGCGAGTCTATCGCCATACCGGGCACAGTTTCAGACTCCGGTCTGATAATGAGTATTTCTAAATAGAAAAACGTAATATCACTTTACTCTGGTACCACCGGAACCAGATCGAACCTGAGACCTTAGCACAGTAATCTTAACGGACGCGCAATTCCACCGACCGCAGTAACTGCATGCGTTGTTATCATTACATTTAATTCCATAATTTGACACATGCATACGTAACGCATTCATTGCACTACACACAAGCAATATAGTAAGAGGCAACTCGCAACTTTTAATTGCACTTTAAAGATAACATAACATTTTCAAATATTATTGAGAATTCAAATCTATTTAATAAGTTATTTAATAATTTGTGAAGGAAACTAAATTTAATGAACTGTTAACAAAATACACCACTAACCAATTGAAACCGTCAATACATCAAAATCATTAGTATATCCCTTATAATTGTAGGAAATTAAATAAAAGTTATTTAAAGCTTAAAAACAACATCTGCAAAGAACGTGACTTCTTCTACTGGAATATTTCTTGCGTCTTCAAATAGAAATAAATAAAGCTATTCAAAATGAACGCAGTATCTAATTAAAACTCGAAGAATGTATTTTAATGAAGGGAGTTACTTTCATTTATTTTTATAGGTATTTAGTATTACCGTTGCCTACTTTGATGAAAAATCAGAGTTTTTAAAAGCTTGCTCAAAACCCTCTTTGATAAAGTAAATTAATATATAATAATAATATTACTAGCCCTGTATTAAACATTGTCCCACTGCTGGGCACGGGCCTCCTCTACTATGAGAGAGGTTAGGCCGTAGTCCACCACGCTGGCCTAATGCGGGTTGGCAGACTTCTCATACCTTCGAAAAAATCTCAGATATGCAGGTTTCCTCACGATGTTTTCCTTCACCGTTAAAGCAACCGATAATTAACATTTTAATACACACATAACTTTAGAAAAGTCAGAGGTGTATGCCACTTGGGTTTCGAACCTACGACTTTCGTCTTGGCAGTCCGTACCGCAACCAACTAGGCTATCGCTGCTTCTCTGCTAAATTAATATATATTATTATTAAATTGAACTCAGATGTAAACCAGCATTCATAGAGCAGCAAGCGGATGTGAAACAAGAGGCCCCGGGTTCGATCCCTGCACTGAGACGAAGAGACAAATGTTTGATATTCAAAAAAATAAATTATTTTATTTTACTGCTATTAAAATACCATATAAACCCATAATAGCAGATCAGTGCTAAAGCGGGGTTATACTGACAAATTATAATAATTTAAACAATACTAAATATTAATATAAAAAAAAACTATAACCGTGGCGCAGTTGGCGAATAGCCGGCTGTGGAACGAGAGGCCGTGGGTTCGATACCCACACCGGGACAAATGGTTGTGTGACAGAGAGATATTTGTGTCCGAGGTCTGGGTATTGTGAGACCGAAAGTCCCTCGTATTTCATGATAACCACAACTTAAGACTCGTATCTTAGTGTGGGGTAGGGGCTATGTGTGTTACTGTTGGGTGTTATTTATTATTTAAATAACTAATAAATAAAACTTTATCATTTTTGCGCCATTGCGAATTTATTTATAAGTTGCGACATCTTTCCGTATATATCCTATTATATACAACATACCGGTTTCTATATTTACTTGGTGAATGTACTTTACATGCGTAAAGGGATCTAAAGTGGCACATTAAACTAATTCAATATTTGATTTATGGAGAAATACGACCAAAGTGTATTTTAGAATGATGTGGTTTTAAGCGTCGAATACCGCCGCGATTGCTAATGTTAAGTAAAGATATTCTTACACGAATATAAACCATCAAAATTTATTCGCATCTTCCAAATTGGACTTTAAGAAAAGATTATAATTCAAATGCTCTATTTTAATAGAGATATCTTTAAAAGTGTATGTATAAGATTTGGAGATAGAAACTGACGTCATCTGGTAACAATTCGGTTACAAGGGCGAAATATTCGAAATTTGAATGATAAAAAAGTAAAAAGTGATATCTACTAGTTACATCTCTGTATGCCTGACGGCGTGCTATAATTTTTATCCAATTAAAATCAATATGAAATTCGACATATGAAGCTTGACTGTGACCGTCGGGTCACACTATAACACGGCTATTGGATGCTCAACCAGAACATGTCAGTTTTAAATTGGATGAGTCGTGACAAAATTTAATAGAAAAAACATAACTTTATGGGACTCATTTTCCATTCAGTCGAATGATTTACATCTATCAGGAACTAAGTTTCTTGAGAATTACAGTTAAAATAAATTAATTTCTATTAAATATATTTAATTTTAATATATGACATTTACAGACATCTTGTTTTTTACACGAGTCTATATATAAAGCAAATATATCATGAATAACGTTTTTAGAGAAAGAACGACTGGAAAATATGCCAGAAAGATTGGTTTTTCGAAAAAGGCATTTAGCAGGCCGGCATGATTGTGTTGAGTAGCGAGGGATAGACTGTTTGTCGCTACTTGATACTCTATCTGGACGGCACTGCGCTTACCATCAGGTGCAGTGTGGTCATTTTGCCGCGCCAGAATAAAAAAAAAATACCTTTTCTATGGGAATCAAGTTTTACTGTACAGATAAACATAATCACGTGTAAGAATCTGCGTGCAAAATCTACTAGAAAGTATATTCCATAACGTTCTTTATAGAGAACGAGAATCCAAAATAATATTATGCTAGTCAAATAACAAAATATTTTTCAAGCCAAGGTCTGTAATATAAAATGCCACTCTTGACAGGGGTCTAATGATAAAGCCACGCGAGATGCTCAACCATGTATGTATCATGTATTTCAACAACAACGATATTTTCTCGAACGTTTTGTTGCCTTTGTCTATTATTTAAAAAGGCGATACGGACTGCCTCGGTGGCGCAGTCGTACTGCTGTGCTGGGGCCTCGGGTTCGATTCCCGGGTCGGGTAAAGTGATATTGGGTTTTCTATTTAGAAATACTCAGTATGACTCAGACTGCCTCGGTGGCGCAGTTGTAATTGCGCATGCGTTACGACTGCTGTGCTGAGGTCTCGGGTTCGATCCCCGGGTCGGGTAAAGTGATATTGGGTTTTTCTATCTAGAAATTCTTCAGTATTAGCCCGGAGTCTGGAAAATGTGCCCGGTATGGCGATAGGCTCGCCCCCTATCACATTATGGGACCGAAATTCGGCGAAAAGTGGGTGTACTAGTTACACCTCTTGCCTACCCCTTCGGGGATTACAGGCGTGAGTGTATAAATACTCAGTATCAGCCCGGCGTCTGAAATTGTGCCCGGTATGGCGATAGGCTACCCCCCCCATACACCCTATCACATTATGGGATTTGAAATATACGGCGAAAAGGTGTATATGTATCTTTATTACGTTTACTGTTTTTTACTGACTTCTCATAAGAGTTATGTTACCTACATAATCAGTAATCGATTTGGTATTTATTTTCCAGCCCGATTTACGCATACAGTTTACCGTACGACATAAATGAGAATATAACATATGATGCTCTTTCATAACGCTGCTTCGATTTCTTCTTTTCATGTGGCATGACAAAACCTCGTATTCGAGAATTTTCTATTATATTGATTGTGTCGTGCGAGAAACTCTTTCAGTGTAAATGGGCTTTAAGTTTTCATTACTTATAGGTACTAGTAGTCGCCCACTGGACAAAGTTCAACCGTACTTCATAAAAAAAGGAAAAAATCAATAAAACCGAGGTTCTATTTTTAAAAAGTATACTTCTATAATCATTGCGTATATACGCCTATTACGGCTTCTGAGAGGGTGTATACACATGTCATTAGTGACATTATGTGTGTGTGTAATATGAGTTTGACACTGACAGTATGATTAGGTATAAACAATGGATGTTTAATTTTATTTATGTATACGGTGAAGGAAAACATCGTACGGAAACATGTATACCTTTTTTTTTTTTTTTTTTTTTTTTTTTTTTTCGCGGGGAAAAGCGATTTATCACTGCCGCCCCGCCGGGGGGAGTGGCGGGACGGTTATGTTGGGCTCACCGGCCTTACGACCCAGCGTTAAGCCGTCCGGGAGAGATGTTGACATCCGGACGACCGCTGGGCCGAGTCCCTAACAAATTCCCTACACCGGCAATACCAACTAAAAACCCCGCGGTGGCCCTCTTCGGCGCATAAGAGACGGTCCCGGGCACACGGGGCGAGAAGCGCCCCATTTTCGACCAGAACCGCCCCTGCGCGGTGCCGCCTTGCGGCCCGTCTCCATGTGGGGGGGGCTCAGAAGCCCCCGCGCACCGAAGGACGCCCTCGGCGTCCACGGCAGCAACGAGGCCAACCACCCGCGCTGCCGTTCATCCCGGGGTCGCCCGGTGTGCCGACGAAGTATATACAAAATAAAACTATGTACCAACAAATTTCGACACACCAAAAAGGGCGCTACGACAGCCCCCCGCTGCGCGCCCGCGACCCCCGATGACCCCTATTAGTCGCCTCTTACGACAGGCAGGGGATACCGTGGTGGGATTCTCCAAACGCCCCCAAACCACAGGGCGGGAGACGCCAGTCAGTCGTCCACCCGGCGCCTCCTACGTCTTCTCTGGCGGCGGGAGGGACCGTATCGTTCCCGATCCCTCTCGGCACTCTCCTTCTGTGAGATAACGGCCTCACAGAAGAGGGCCACCGCGCGCCAGGACCTCCGGCTGTCGACCATGGCCGATACCAAGGCCGGCAGCGAGAGGTCTCCTCCGACGACTGCTGCGAGAGCGCTGCGCTCCTCGTCCCAGGCTGAGCACTCCTCCAGTGTGTGTTGGGCCGTGTCACGCGGACAGTTGTCACAGTGGTGACACACGGCCGACCTTTCTGCGCCGGCTATGCGACACAGGTACTCGCCAAAACAACCATGGCCTGTGAGCACCTGTGTCAGCCGGAACGTCGCCGCGCCGTGGCGCCTGTCCAACCATTGGCGGAAGACAGGACGCACTGCCGCTACGACCCGCTGACCCCAAATTGGGTTTTCCAGCCTGAGACGCCACTCCTCCACGGCGGCTCTGCGGAGGGAGCCACGGATGGCATCCACCTCTCTCAAGGCCGGTCTCTCCCCGCGCCTGAACGCCTCCTCCCGCCAGTGAAATGCAGCGGAGAGGGCTCTAGCGTCCAGGTCCCACGGTATGAAACCGGCCAAAACACAAGCCGCCTCGAAAGAGACCGTGCGGTAGCCCCTGATCGCACGCTGCGCCACTGATCGCTGTGGCCTGCGCAGCAGAGCGACGCACCGGTCGCTCAGGGACTCGGCCCAGACGGGACTGCCGTACAGGGCCATGGACCGCACGACTCCGGCGTACAGCCTTCGGCAAGGGATGCCAGGACCTTCCAGATTGGGCAGCAGGGTTCCTAGTGCACCTGCTACCCGACACAACTTTTTTACTAATGTTTCAAAGTGGGCGCGAAACTCCCACCGGCTGTCCAAAACCAAACCCAAATATTTCATAGTTTTGCCGATGGGAATCCGCACCCCATTCACAACGATGTGGGCACCGGCCGGTGGCCCCTTCCGAGGCCCGTGGAAACAAAGGGCCTCGGTCTTTTCAAGGGCCACCTTAAGACCTAAACGTTGAATACGTCCGACAACGTGGCCGGTACCCACCGCCGCCAGAATTGCGGCATCCTGGAACGTCCTGGCCGACGCAGTAACAAGCGTATCGTCGGCGTAACAAGTGACGCCGACGCCCCAGAGGTTGGCACCACGGAGCACCCAATCATATCCGATGTTCCACAGGAGTGGGCCTAAAACTGAGCCCTGTGGAACACCGCACACCATCGCTCTCCGGTGCCACCCATTGGCGCCCGGATACACCACGTACCTTTCGGATAAGTACGCGTGCACCAGACGTCGAAGATAAGGTGGCACCACATGGTACCTCAGTGCCTCGTGAATGCAGGCCCAGGGCAGCGAATTGAACGCATTTGCGATGTCTAAAGACACCGCAACCACAACTTTGCCCCGGGCCACTGCTTCTTCCGCCTGCTCCTTCACCCGCAAAATCGCGTGGATGGTGGATCGGCCTTTGCGGAATCCGAATTGACACTCCGCTAAATCCGGACCGACCCTCTCGAGGTGCTCGACGAGGCGAGCGTGTATAATACGCTCGAAGAGTTTGGCGACCTCGTCGAGCAATACGATGGGCCGGTAGGCCGACGGCGACTCTGCGGGTCTTCCTTCCTTCTTCAGCAAGACGAGCTTCCCGGTTTTCCAACGCGTCGGGAAGACGCCCTGCTCCAAACAGGCGGAGAAAAGGTTGCGGAGCCTCGGCCCCAAGTGCTCGACACCTAGCATCCAGATCTTGGCGGGGATGCCATCGAGACCCGGGGCGGTGTTTTTGCCCCGCAACCGCGACACTGCCGCCCGCATCTCAGCGGGCGAAACCTCTGGGATATCCCTTGCCGAACTCGACGATGGCGCCGACTCGCGGGGCGCCATCGGTGGAGGAGTGGACTCCACGGTGGCCGGAAACAAGGCCGCGACGACTTCGGCCAGAAGATCTGGCCGGAGACTCTGCGACAGCGGGGGCGCCGCTGGGCGAAGCTTGTTCATCACCAAGCGATAAGGGCGCCCCCACGGGTCGCTGTCGAGAGTCGAAATGAAATCCTTCCTCGCCGCGACCTTGGCTCCCTTAATGGCCACCTGCAGCGCTCTCTTCGCCTCCTTGTAGAGGCCGTAGAGATGCCGCTCCTGGTTTGCGTGTTCCTCGTCCCGGAGACGCCGGCGACGGTGCCTGGCGTACTGGCGGCGCGCCGAAACACAAGCGATGCGCA
The DNA here is from genome assembly GCA_905220505.1 of Laothoe populi. Lineage (NCBI taxonomy): Eukaryota > Metazoa > Arthropoda > Insecta > Lepidoptera > Sphingidae > Laothoe > Laothoe populi. The sequence goes on from HG992156.1 coordinate 16,327,201, forward strand.
ACAATGCTAACTCCTGCGACCACCAGTACACCTGGCGTCGGGGCGGGAGACGTCGGACTCGGGGCATGGCGGCGTCACAAATGTCCGTCACCGATACCCCGAACCATTCCGCCTCCAACTCGACCTGCACCGGCCCATCCGGTACAGGGAGCCACGACATAGCCAGAGCGGCAAGCTCTAGGGCCTCAATATCGAGGCGCTTCAACGCCCATCGCGGGCCGTCCTGATGCGGGGCGCTCGGTCTACCACCGGACTGGAAAACGGCAGACGCGGAGATGTCGAACCTGATATAACGATGGTCCGACAAAGTCTCCACGCCCACCAACACCCTCCAGCCCCGGACACGGCGTGCGACGGCCGGACTCGCGAACGACAAATCGACAATAGATCCGCCGTTGTGCCGCACGCACGTATCCACCGACCCCCTATTCAAGATGGCCAGACCAGCCGAGATTGCCCAATCCTCCAGGACCTCACCACGAACATTGGTCGCCGACGAGCCCCACGTCAGAGACTTGGCGTTGAAGTCGCCGGCGACAATTGTCGGGTGAGGTTGGCCTTGCGCCACCAGGGCCCCCAACTGAACAAGAAAGGACTCAAAATCAGCGAGGGGTCTGTTGGGAGAGAAATAAACTCCGACTACCCAAATATCTCCCAACAGAGCCGCGACGCATCCGCGACCCTTTGCTACTCGTTCAAAGGGCGGGGAGCCCGCGGCACCCTGGGTGATGATGGCCACCAAGCCATCGACGTCCCCCGCCCAGTTATCACGCGGGGGGATGAAATATGGCTCGGCGACCACGGCCACTTGCACCGACCACTGCGCCATGCTCTGGGTTAAAAGATCCTGAGCACGGGCACAATGGTTGATGTTCGCCTGGAGGAACTTTGTCGCCATTATTGGGCGATCTCCATTGCCACAACCTCAGCCTGCGGTGGGCTCTCCTGCTGCAACTGGGCTGTAGCCACAGCGGCAGCTGGTCTCCCTCTACGGGGCGGACGACGGTTCTTGCGGGAGGAGGCGGGACACGCCTTCCCCCCGACCTGATGTCCGGCGGGCTTCCCTGCCGCTGCGCAAATCGCGCAGTTTGGCGCCGCCTCACATTGCCGGGCTTTGTGACCGGGCTGACCGCAGCGGTAACAGAGGCCACTACGGTCGACTTCACCCTGGCAACACTCCCTGACATGCCCAGATTCGAGGCACCGGAAACAACGTAATTGACGCGGCTCGAGCACGGTTACTCGAGCCGCAACCCATCCTATTAAAACACGCCCGACGCCTCTAACTTTCTGGGCCGCTTTGACGGGAAGCCTTGCCCACACCGTGCCCAGACCAGAACGATCGGAGCGAATTTCTCCAACCTTTACGGAGTCCACACCACACTCACCGGCCTTGGAGAGGGCCATTGCGACAGCTTCGGGGGTGGCTGTGTAGTCCAACCCCGAAAGTCGTATTTCCGCGCACTTTGTGGGCCGGGATACACGGATGTACTCCGAACCCTCGAAACACTCCCTTAGCCTCGCGGCCAGGGAGTCAGCCCTCTCCTCGCTATTGGCCCCGGGCACCTCATACATTGGGGCACCCGTGGCCGCAAATTTAGGCCTCAGCCTCTGTATGTTGAGGCCGGTGAGGTCCACCTTTTGTTGGGCCTCTGTCAACACCTGGGCGTATGACAAGCCCTTCTCAACTGCTACCGGCGTCAGAGATATTATGACGGCTGCGGAACGCGGCGTTCGGAGTTTTGGCTCAGCCCTGTGCGGCTGTTGCTGTTGAGTTACAGCAGGTGCCGCGCCGGGCAAGTTCTTCTTGGCAGTCTTTTTGGCTGCCACCACGTTCCACGGTGTGTCAAGGGACACCGGGGCAGGCGGCAGTGGACGGGGCTCAACCGGTGGGGGCGCCTGAGGTACCCCCTCCTTCTTCTTCTTCTTTTTTCCTCCCTTCTTCAAAGTGGTGACAGGAACATGAGCCACCGCACGGTCTGCCGGTTTTATAACTGGACCAGCAGCTCCCTTACTTTTCCCTGCCTTCTGGAGGCCAGAAGGCCCAGCTACAGCCATTGTCTGGAAATTTGATGGCCCAGTGTCAGGCATCAATATGGTCGAGGGATCAACAAATGGGGAAGCAGTTATAGGAACAGGAGGCAGAACTCCTTTCCCCTTGCCCTTGCCCTTTCCCTTTCCTTTACCAACTACGGGTAGTTGTTTAGGCAGTTCAATATCAGTCTCACAATTGGTCCTTAATTCATGGGCCAATGGTGGCCTCTGGGACGGCCCCATTCTAGCAGACTCGATTCTCGCGGTAATGCGAGCCTCGAGTCGCTCCAGTGCCTCCTGCGTAGGCTGTGCGTTCTTATCCGCCTCCAGAAGGTCAAGGCGGCGGCGGAGGGAGGCGTTTTCCTCCGCCTGTATCTTTTTGTCCGCTTCATGCTGAGCGCACAGATCTCTCCATTTATTTGCCTCCTCCTGGAGGCGTGCGATTGCCGAGGATTCGGGCTGCTCCACAAATTTCTTGATTGTGTCCATCACCACCTTTAAGGACTTTAGGTGTGCCTCTTTCAGATGGCAAGATTTAGTGGACACCATATTTATAACTCGGCCGCACTCCTTTAAGTCGTCCAGGAGGACCACTCTATCCTCCTCAATCCCTGCCATGCGGGGTATTTTTGGAGGAGGAGGAGGTGGAGTCTTCATGAAGGATCGAAGCCTCTCCTCCATTTCTTCCTGCTCCTTGAGGCGGGCAGCTTCACGCCTCTGAGCTTCCAGCTCTCTTTGGGCCTTTCGGGTACCGACATATTTACCGATTGTCGATCGGCCACTTCCATTCACTGCCGAGTGAGCCTGGGCATCAGTGCCACTTTCGGATTCACTTGAGTGTGCGGACCGGGAGCGCACAGAATCCGTCTCACTCCCTTCCCACATTCGGCCTTTCTGCACATTTGAAGACGCGCGACTACTTCTGGCTCCAACAACACGTGCCGGAGTCACCACGATCCTCTCTGCAGCCACAATCTCTGTGGGCATCTCACCCACAACCTCCATCCCTATACGTCCGTCTTCGGGCTCGCGCCCTACAACCACCGCCTGTCTGGACCCAGAATCGGGCGCCGGACTAGGCAATCTCGTCAGTAGATTTTTGGGTTTTTTGAAAATAGAGTCCATAACAAGTCCCACGAGTATGGGGGAAATAAACCGTCCACCCAGCCAGAGCCCCCTGTAGCTGGGTAAGCCGTTACTTACACGGACGAGGTACCGGCATTTACCCCTCCGGCGTGGTTCGCACTAGCGACCGAACTACCCATCGGCCATGCATCCCCTCACGGTGCGCCGCCGCTTGGGATTCGGGGTAACATTTTATAGAGGTTTTCTCCCTCGCGGTCCAGGCGGTGAAGCCAAGACCCTCGGTCCGATCGGAGCGCGAGACATGACCACAGACCTCCATATGACCGGATTACGATATACGACGGTTGACAGCAGAAGAGAACGTCCCCCCTACTGCCCGCTCGGCGGCGGGGTAAGCGCACACTGAGCCCGCCGACACCCCCAGGACAAAACCCGAGGGGAACCAAAGGTGCCAACTACTAAAAATTGACAACAGCCGCCACAACAGGCGACGACTGCCAACCACCTTCTGTCAGGACATTAGCCGTCGGTCAACGTGACCGCCGTTGCCCAGGGTGCACCACGAGGAGGTTTCCTGACTCCGCACCCCAAACATGTATACCTGAGAGTTCTCATGCGAATTTCAAAGGTGTGTGAAGTCTACCAACCCGCATTACGCCAGCGTGGTGGACTGGCCTAATGCTTAACCTCTCTCATTAGTAACGAAGGCCCGTGCCCAGCAGTGGGACAATGTAATACAGGGTTATTAAAAAAAATGTAGTTGTAACTAAAAACTGTAAACTTTTAGCTGCCTGCACTCCTCCATATATTTATTTATTGAATAGCACGGTACGGACATCACTTATAGTATTCAGAAGAAACTGACTGACTGACTGATCGATCAACGCACAGCCTAAACGGCTGGGGTTAGAGACTTGAAATTTTGACAGTAGGTACCTTTTATGACGTAGGCATCCACTAAGGAAAGGTTTTTGGATATACCACACCTAAGGGGGTAAAATAGGGGATGAAAGTTTATATGAAAATCCGTCATTTTTGAAGTTAAATTCATGAAAATTAGTCTTTTAGTTAAAGATAAAAAATATATGTTTCAGGTTTTTTGGAAATTATGCCTCTAAGGGGGTAAAATAGGGGATGAAAGATTGTATGAAAATCCGTCATTTTTTAAGTTAAACGCATGAGTATTTTGTAGTGTATACTTTTTCTCCCAAACATGACCTCCACGCGGGCGGAGCCGCGAGCAACAGCTAGTTACTTATATAGTTTAACTATGCCAAATCTCATACTCCTCCGTAAACGCAATGTGCTTGGAAAGGGGTAAATGTTTTTTTTCGTGTTAATACATAGATGCTTAAAAGCTATTTTGTTGTTGACTAACATTTTAATTAAATTAGAGGGCTTAATGACTACGGGTGTGAAGCAATAAATAATAATATTGTATGTCCTAACACTAGGCTCTTAAGTACTGAAGGCAAATGACCTAGGTAGCGTCGGAAACAAAAGTGTTTAATGTTGTTTAAAATTTTATATAAAACTAGCGGACCATGCAGACGTCGTCCTGCCTGGAAAAGTAGCGCCACCTACCAGGTCCAATTGTGAATCTTAACCATCCAGAGCGCCACTCAAACGCATACACAAAAATTCATTCAAATCGGTTGAGCCGTTTAGGAGGAGTTCAGTGATATACACACGTACACTAGAATTATATTTATAAAGAAGATAAAGATTTAGAAGAGAATAATTTTCTGCATTTTAATTATGGGCGGAATGGAATAAAATAATTCTTGCACAAGAATAGCAAGAATTTTGTGCACCTTTTTTTTATATAACATAGTCCGACAAACGAGCCAGTGGGTCACCTGATGTTAAGTGATCTCCACCGCCCATGAACATCCACAATACCGAAAGTATCATGTATGCGCTGTCGGCCTTAAAGGACAGGAATAGGGATTAGGGAAGGGAAGGGGGAATCTGGGCCTCCGGATATCTCACTTACCATACGAAACGCGACAGTATAACTGTCACTTTACGTTTTTTCTGTGAGACAGTGGTACCACCCCCGTCGAGCCGGCCCATTCATGCTGTAGACAAATATGTCTACAGCGTGGCTCTACCACTTCAAACACGATAAACTTAATAGAAACAATTATTTTTCGTCAATATATGATGATATCGACGATTACGGCTATTTGATTCAAGAGACATTTTTGAAAAGTTACAAGAGAAAGGTTTAAAGATTATTGGTTTTCGGAAAAAAATCACTTCAAAAAAACCATTGCGTGTATTTTTGTAGAATTGATATATTACTAGTGTAAGCACGTACTGCATCTTTATGACTAATTTTTATGCATTTATGAGCGTTATAAAATAAATGTTCCCTAAAAAAATGAGCCATGTTTTACCATTTTATTTGAGCGTCAAAAATGTGCACAAAAAATTGTAACTAGGCTCAAAAGATACATAAAAATTTGCTAATTCCGAATATGTATACACATATAACTTAATATCGCAAAAAATGTCGCTTTAATCAAATTGCTCGCCAACCGCCGATATTATGTGAACATGACTAATTATAACACACACACACACACACACATACACTCACGCCTGTAATCCCTGAAGGGGTAGGCAGAGGTGTAACGAGTACACCCACTTTTCGCCGAATTTCGGTCCCATAATGTGATAGGGGGCGAGCCATACCGGGCACAAATTCCAGACTCCGGGCTAATACTGAGGAATTTCTAGATAGAAAAACCCAATATCACTTTACCCGACCCGGGGATCGAACCCGAGAGCTCAGCACAGCAGTCGTAACGCATGCGCAATTACAACTGCGCCACCGAGGCAGTCAAAATTCAGTAATTATAACTTAAATCGAAGTCAAGATAATAGTCAAGTCAAGAGAATAAGTCAAGATTAAATATATTTTAGAATAAAATGGCACGTAGTATCAATAAGTAATATATATAATAGTCATCAAATGACACATTATTTATTTGTGTGCCCTTTTTACAAGTTAACCTTTTTACATTGATTTTATCATAATCAAATATTTTTAGAGACAATCCCGCCATAATTTCTCCTGTTCAGTCAGGATCAGCAATAGCACGCATTTTTTGACATCGTGTAATGAACGACGGGTCTCTAGGAAAATTGTCTTATAATTCCACAAAAGGACCCTGTTATGCAGAAAAGATCCAACTGACGTTTTCATACTATTGAATAAAAGCAGTTTCAAGTTTGACAGCGAATTTAAAAATTGTACTATACAGTTACTAAACGAAAATTCGTTGGGTATTACACAAGGCTTTTTAGGTAAATGTCATAAATTGTCACTTTTGTGCACATATGATACTTGATTAGTAGATGTCTATGTATTTAACTCGATGTCATAAATATATTCGTTGGATCTTTTCTGCGTAACAGGGTCCAAATGCAAATTATTTGTATCAAACACGCAACAAACAAAAATCTGCCTACATCTATACAAGCTACCGTTTATTTTAAACATTTCTGCACGCCTGTCCCAACCTTATTTTAATTAAATAATTTAGAGTTCGTCCTTTATCCCACCCGCATGTACTCTGAGGCACCGAGTGTCACTGGGTAATTAGACCCAGTTATTATTTATACCTCCATGGGCAACTACAGTTGCCGGTTAGATATTTAGGAAACGGGGTTTGTAATATTAAGGGTTCATGTATAGTGGTGTAAGTACGAATATTTTTTTATCAAAATTAATAAATAATAATAATACTAGCCCTGTATTAAACATTGTCCCACTGCTGGGTACGGGCCTCCTCTACTAGTGAGAGGGGTTAGGCCTTAGTCCACCACGCTGGCCTAATGCGGGTTGGCAGACTTCTCATTCCTTCGAAAAACTCTCAGATATGCAGGTTTCCTCACGATGTTTTCCTTCACCGTTAAAGCAAGCGATAATTAACATTTTAATACACACATAACTTTAGAAAAGTCAGAGGTGTATGCCATTTGGGTTTCGAACCTACGACCATCGTCTTGACAGTCCGTACCGCAACCAACTAGGCTATCGCTGCTATATCAAAATTAATAGTCATTAATTTTTCCACTGCCTCGGTGGCGCACTTGTAATTGCGCTTGCGTTACGACTCCTGTGCTGGGGTCTCGGGTTCGATCTTCGGGTCGGGTAAAGTTATGTTGGGTTTTACTATCTAGAAATTCTCAGTATTAACCCGGAGTGTGAAATCTGTCCCCAGTATGGCGATATGGTTTCAATATAAATACTTTTCACATATTGTTCGTACTAGTGGTTCTGATCAGACGTTTTCCTACCATAAACCGCCTTCTCTGTGGACCGAATTTTCGTTGAAAAAATAAAAAAATCACATCTCGACAACAGCGCCACCTATCGGATCTAATACTATCCTATCTTTTAAGATGGACTCAACAACACATATGCACAAAAATTCATTGAAATCAGTTGAGTGGTTTCAAAGTCTATAACGGACAGAGGTAGAAACATTTTCTGTGTTTTATATATCGACACATTTGTTCATAGGTTTATTACTTTAAGTACATATTATGCCGATAATTTACAGAAAGAAAGTCATTGTCACACATTAACTGTAATGTGAAGCACGGTCAATTTGTAGTGCAATTATCATGTAACAAAAATAATAGAATCTAAAAAGTAGTTAATAAATAACACCCAATAGTCACACACACAGAAAAATAAAAAAGAAGAAACAAAATAGAGAAAAGAAGGAAGAAAAAAAAAAATTAAGAAGACAGAAATTAGTCTTAAAACAATACCACACAAACATTTGTCTCGGTGCGGGAATCGAACTCGCGGCCTCTCGATAGCTACTTACCATTGCGCCACAGAGGCCGTCAATATTGCGGTTGTGATAAATTGGCTACAACTTTCCTCAGCGTAAAATGAAAAAACTTAAACCATAAAGAGGAAACGCTTTTCGCCCTCTACGGGCTTATTCGCTCCAAGAAACACATTAGTGTTATTGTGACCTGAAAGTAACCTCTCATATACAGGCGTGTATGTTAGCTCGCGTGTCAAATAAGATCCTATACTAATGGGACGGATGCAGCGTGATATCGGGTCCCGTACCCCCAGACAATAATGACGTCAGCTGATCCTCTCGGTAGGAAAACTTGTTAGGTGCAACATCAATGAATGACAGATAATATATAAATAACTATATGTTGCACTTTGTAACTACTTAATTCTCGGCCTTGATTACTTAAATTTAAATAGCGAAAATCCTATTTTAGTATGTAAAAAAATCCACACTACGCACTACATTATGGTGATTATCATGACTACTAGAACTAGAAGACCCACAGTGCATTTACAGTAATATTTGAAATTAGATTCTCTCCAATAACCGAGCAAGACTAGTCCAGTGTTAAACTTAAGAAATTTACATATCTCGAGACCTTAATACCTTACACAAAATCAAACATTCCTAAAATTAACCCCCCAAACCGCAAACTAAATCCGCCCACCGCAGCTATACCGACTTGCACTCGTAAATCGCACCCCGGCTCACCAGACAGCAATAGAGGTCGTTAACCTGAACCGTGCCGCGCAATTTGCCCTGACTTATTGCCTCACTCGTTAATAGTTGACACGATAGTTTACCGTAATACGGCCCTGGTTTGTGATTAAACACTTATAATCGCTCATACACCGGTGACAATGTGTTATTACAGGCGAACTTTTATACAGTTGATACATTTTAAGCGTGCGTCAAAATTATTATATTTAATCAATGGCAAAAAAAAATTGCTTTAAAAAAACACGCTTTAGCTAGCTGAAGTAAAGAGTAGAAAATAATTTGATTGTAAAATGCGTGGGGTGCTTGACATTAAATAATATAATTCGTTGGTATCTGTTTATAAAAGAAAAGTTAATATCAGGATATAATAAAAAACACCCCACGTGTTATTTACGAAATTATATTATACTTTTTAGTTCATGAATTATATTATACTTTTTAGTTCACGAATTATATTATACTTTTTAGTTCAAGAATTATATTATACTTTTTAGTTCACGAATTATATTATACTTTTTAGTTCACGAATTATATTATACTTTTTAGTTCACGAATTATATTATACTTTTTAGTTCAGCTAGCTATAAGAATGATTTATTATTTTTTAAATCCATAGTTTATTTTCTTGTTTTTAGTCTCAAAACAACATCAAACATAAACATTTATAATTTAAACGACTCGATTTGAAATCAAGACCACTAAACAACTAAAATTATCATATAGTTTATTATCCTGGTGATCTTGGTGCTGGTTGTCATCGGTGCTTGATAATTTGCATGAAAATTGCGTTGAAAGATTCCGTTACATACAGGTGAAGGTAATATAAAGTGTGTAAAATGATACACACTTCTGATTTTTTCTAGTCACGTGTGTATATGTATTGTCAATTATTTAATTTTATTTTTATGTTTCTTGTGTATGGAAAAGAAACAGTTTCTTGAATCTATAAATATGACAATTTATCATATAATAAAAAAATATTTATAATTTCTCGCTTGTTTTAACGGGGAAGGAAAACACCACGATACCCGCAAATACCTAATTCCTAAGAATTTCATACTTGTGATGTCTACCAACTCGTATTAAGCCAGCGTGGTGGACTAAGACTTAACCTCTCTCAATAGTAGAGAACGCCCGTGTACAGCAGTGTCATTTATTACTCCGTTACTCGTACTTAGATATAACTATCTGGAACACATGTTTTGGGTTATAATTACTGTTCAACACACGTGCTCTTATAATTTTATTGCATACAAGATTGTAACCTGTTTTGTGTTTATTAAATAAATAAACAAATAAATAAATACATAGCTAATGTTATTATATAATAATAATCAATATTGTATTTTCTCTCGCTACTTGATACTATAACTGGACGGCACTGTACTTACCATCAGGTGCAGTGTGGTCACTTTGCCGTGCCAGGATAAAAAAAAACAAGATATAACGCAGACGATATTCCATCAGAATTATTTTTAAATATAACATAGCGTCTAGAATGTACAATTTTTATGACATGGTCGCAAGCGTCATAAAATATAATTTCTATCAGTTCAAATAAATTACGTTATCGATTAAAATTTTATCACTCTCCTTTACCGAAGTCAAAGTGACCGCGTCTTCAGTGACATTATGTATTTTTTCCTGGTGACTACACTTTGTACCCACAAGTGTAGGATCAATTCCCACATCGAGACAGACGTTTATGTGATAGACACATGTGTGCGTGTACTACCGTGTGTATCATGGCGAATGCTCCGAAGAATTGTTTGATCTTATCCCATCCTCTCCCTTCCACACCAGAACCACGCGTACTGGCTTGCGGAGCCACAGCTTCGTGGTGTCTACTACCACGGCCCGAATCAAGAGGTTCGCAAATTTGTATTTTTGCCGCACCATCAAGCTGTGGAACAGTTTGCCAGGTACCGTGTTCCCTGCTTCTTATGACCCTGGGTCCTTTAGGCGTAATGTGAAGAAGCTAAAAGCAGCAGCATTTCCTTTTATAAAAGTGAAAATAAAGTTGAAATCCTTTATTTGTCATGTCGGCAATCACATAGCTCTTAAGCAGGCCGGCATGATTGTGTTGAGTAGCGAGGGATAGACTGTCTCTCGCTACTTGATATTCTATCTGGACAGCACTGCGTTTACCATTAAATGCAGTGTGGTCTTTTGCCACGCCAAAAAAAAATGTTTGTATTAGATTTAGGTATTGTACAGACTGTTGACTGAAAGTCTGACTCGTTGTTCCTGATAGCCATGACACAATATAATGTGAGGTCGGGGCCTATGTCACAGTTGGATATTTTTAACCGACTTCAAAAAAGGAGGAGGTATGTTACCTGATTACTCGAAGACGTCTGAACCGATTCGAGAAATTCTTTTTTTGTTTAAAAGGGTATACTTCCCAGGTGGCCCCATTGACACAAAGTCAGGATCTGATGATGGGATCTCAGAAAAATCAGGGGCAACCCTCAAATTTAATAGTGACGCATAATTTGTTTTTTATTGAAGTCGGTGTACTTTTTATGAAAAAAAAACGTTTACTTATTTTTACTTATTTACTAAAGTGGTAAAATATGTAGCAGAAAGTATTAAGGTTAGTTTTTCAGCCCAGCTTGGGTTAACGGCCTCACGGGAGTCTAGTTCCGGATAAATTATATTAGAAAGTTCACTGCTGCGACCAGAGTGCTATTTTAAAAGGTGAAGGAATGTCAACCTTAATTTCCTTTTATAAAAGTGAAAATAAAGTTGAAATCCTTTATTTGTCATGTCGGCAATCACAAAGCTCTTTTGCCAAGTTAGTCCAAAAATATATAACAAAAAGCATATTAACTAATGTATACATAACATAAATGGAATCATCAATGCACTAGAAATACGTTTTCTGTAAGACAGAGGTATTACTAGAGGTATTACCCCGGTCGAGCTGGCCCAATTATTTTGTAGACAAAACTGTCTACTGCGTGCAACTCGAAAGTGTAGTCACAGTAGTAAGTTCAGCCTCGGAGGCGCAGTTGTAATTGCGTACGATTGCTGTGCTGAGGTCTCAGGTTCGATCCTCGGGTTGGGAAAACTGATATTGAGTTTTTCATAATCAGTATCATCCCGGAGTCTGGAATTGTGCACGGTATGGCGATAGGCTCAATTCCTATCGCATCATGGGACGGTAATAAGCTCGGCGAGTGTGGGTGTACTGGTTTTACCTATGCCCACCCTTTTGGGGATCATAGGCGTGAGTGCGAATGTAAAGATATTGTACCGTGTATAAAAAAAAACACTAAAATAAGGAGACAATTTCAAAATTCTAATGTAACGCCTTTAGTATTGACGACTCTATATATACTTATTTAACTCTTGATTACACCTCGACCTTTTCTATCCTTTAGGAATTGTTTGTGGAGATAAAGTCGTTTATAAATGATACGTTTCACATTTGATAAAATAGATTTTCTTTCTAGAAATATATTTGAAATACTGGCGTCACGTGCATGCAAGAATTCGACTCAATCAAATAATATTTGCTCGTGTATTACGTTTCAAGTAAAAGTAAACATTTCAAATTCAGCATTCACGTGTTCGCGATAGCAAAACTCAGTAGTTTTCAATGTTGTACCATTTCTATTCGAATAATCGATTTTATCAAACGATGCTACCTGAAGGCTTTTAAAATTATTTAGTGTAACCCCTCCTGCCCCTCTGTTATTTTTAACCGACTTCAAAAAAGGAGGAGGTTCTCAATTCGTCGGAATCTTTTTTTATGTATGTTCTCCGATTACTCGAACACGCCTGGACAAATTAGAGAAATTATTTTTTTGTTTAAAAGGGCATACTTCCCAATTGGTCCCATTGACACCAAGTCAGGATCTGATGATAGATCTCAGAAAAATCGAGGGCAACCTTCAAATTTTATAGGGACGCATCATTTGTTTTTTATTGAAGTCGGTGTACTTTTTATGAATTAAAAAACTTGTAATTCTTTAGTTAAATTTTTTTGTTTATTATTTATCAAGAGTAACTAAAAGCGCTGGTGGTAGGATATTCATACCCAACCGGATAGCGACTATCGTACACAGGGTGTACAACCCGCCATAGTACCACACGCAAGTGGGTCGCGTTCCGGGATCAGCCAATGTACAGTCAGCAGCAGAAGTAGCTAAACAACCAAGGTGTTCATATAGTACTACACACTCAAAGTGACCAAAATGATCTACACACCAAAAGTTTCTAAATGTTGTGAGCACTCAATCTGTCAATTATAATTGAGCACATACATTGTCAAATATTTAGTAGCAAACTGAAGGCCGTTGTTATGATAAACAATCTGGTATCTAAGCAGATTTCCAGAACAAATAAAGAAACACGAATAATAAATCCTATATATATATGTATTTAGACTCATAATTGTTTGGAATAACATTACTATAATGTCATAATTTGTCAAATGGATTTATTTTATCAAATACTAGTAGTATTGATTTCATTCCTTGTATGACGTCAGTGACGTATCTTTGTTTCGAATTACTTGAATACTATCCAAATTATATGAAATCAAAATAAAATATATCCACTGATATATTTTCCCACGCATACGATTCATTCAAGCGCTCCTTACTTACCTGCCAAATCTAAAGCCAAACAATTATGAATTATATTTAAATAAAGATATAGATATCATAGCTTTCATAAATTCGTTGTGTATTATTATAATGTTAACATAATGTAACTTAAGAAGTTTAATTTTTTTTGTAAGATCTAAATTACTATTTAAGATTCTTGTAATGTAGCATTAAATTATCCATATTATTAAAAATGTCATGCATGCCTATGGTCGGTATGATTACATTGTATTTTAAATAATTAGTTTAACAATATGTCAATTGAATTAATATGTAATCATTCTGTTGGTGTGCTAAAAAATAAAAAAGTGATTCAATTTTGTCTTCTCCGTAAGTAATCTTTACCAGCGGACCCACATGGAATGTATCACTAATTAATCTCACAAATATTCTTTTGAAGTTAAAAAATATTAAAATTAAAAAAAAATTAAAATCGCTGTGATTTGAAACTCGATGAAACAAAAAATTTAAATACATCACCACTAAGAGACAATCACATAAATATAAGTTGGCAAGAAAATGAGATAGAATACGTTACACAGTATATTATATTCTAGGTTTATGTGTTTTTTAATGTGTGTTAATACGGGTGTACGCGCATGCATATTAAAAAGCTTACTCATAGGCATTGACATATGTTCCAAATACATTTTCCGCACACTAATGCCATCGATCCCTTTTCTAAGCCAAAGACCAAAGAGCATCACAATGAGCAGATGCAACAGTTCATTTCAATTTTTGAGGAACTATCCTGGAGATTGTGTAGTTGTGTAAAATTTAATTTTATTGCCCAACAGTGGCAGAGCCCAAAATTATGTATTTCATCATCATGTATTTTGTTGAAACAAATTACTTTTATTTTAAACTTTTGTATTTACAATTATTTAGGTGACTCAAAGTGAGGTATTATTGGAGCCACATAAATAAATAAAAATAATGCAAAGTTTAAATTTTAGTGGAAAATAAATACATCACTTTAAATCTATATCTACACTTATATATAAAGCTGAAGAGCTTGTTTATTTGAACGCGCTAATCTCAGGAACTACTGTTCAAATTGAAAAATTCTTTGAGTGTTCGATAGACCATTTATCGAGGAGCCCTATAGTTTATATAACATCACGCTATGACCAATAGAAGCGGAGCGGCAATGAAAAATGTTGCATAAACGGGGAAAATTTATTCCTTTTTAACTGACTTCAAAAAAAAGGAGGAGGTTCTCAATTCGACGTGTATTTTTTTTATGTTTGTATCCTCAGAACTCCGTCATTTATTGACCAATTTAGAAAATTCTTCTTTTATTACAGAGAACATGCTTCCAGATAGGTCCCGTAGAATTTTTATCAACATCGGTTGAGTAGTTTGTTTTTAAAACCAAAATAACTTGAAAAAATATGCTGTCCGAATATACGAAACTGCGAATTTTGCTTTTCTGTGACTTTTCAGTGGTGTTTTCTTTTGGTACTCTATCTAACGTACCTACTTTATATTTGTACCACTAAAAAGCAAAAAATAAATTATAACTTTTTAAATAAAAATAAAAAACATGGAAAAAACAGAATAAAAACAACACCGGCACCGACTCCAAGTAACCAATTATTTTTTGCTTTTTAGTTGTGTCTGGGTTTTTTTGAAGGCGGTTTTATTTTTATTTAAAAAGTAATAACTTATGACAGCTTCCGTTGCGTGCGCTACGTAAACGAAAGTTATGTAACAACCATGTATCACAGAATTGTTCCTCTCGAAAAGTTCTAAAAAAAGTCTGCGATAGCATATGTCTTATCTTTTTCGGTTGGCTCACCGACCTTTTAAATGGTTATCGAATTTGTTCTGAAACAATTGTATTATTTGGGCAGAGTTTTTTATAAACATGGTATTAATCCTTATCCAAAAAAATACTTTAATTATCACAAGTATTTAATTTTGAACAAAGTTACGTCTCTTACGTCATTTGATTTCAATGAATATCCTAGGAGATATAACAATTTTAAAATAAATCCGCAGTAAAATTATTATTGTTGTTTGTATTATTGTTTGTTACCTTTTCATGACTAAACGGGTGAAAGAATCCTAATGAAAATCAGCAGAGGGATAGATTATATCCTGGGTAAGGACATAGGTTATCTTTTTAACCAACTTCAAAAAAGGAGGAGGTTCTCAATTCGTCAGAATCTTTTTTTATGTATGTTCCCCGATTACTCGAAGACGCCTGGACCGATTCGAGAAATTAGTTTTTTGTTTAAAAAGGAATACTTTCCAGGTGGTCCCACTGGCACCAAGTCAGGATATGATGATGGGATCTCAGAAAAATCGAGGGCAACCCTCAAATTGGCTGATGGTAGGATATTCATATCCACCCGGATAGCGACCACCGTACACAGGGCGAAAAACCCGCCATAGTGGCACACGCAAGTGTGTCGCGTTCCGGGATCAGCCAGTGTACATCTGGTTTTTGTCGGGGGTCTGGAGTTGGGGTACAATGGCCATTTTACGGCCTTCTTAGTACTCTGACACTAGACCCTCGACCCCTTCTTCACCTTCTTGCCCATGGCGTAGTGTGAAGAAGCAGGCCGGCATGAGTGTTGAGTAGCAGGGATAGATCGTCTCTACTCAGTACTCTATTTGGACCGCACTGCGCTTATCATCAGGTACAGTGTGGTCACTTTGCCGTGCCAGGATAAAAAAAAAATTATAGGGCCGCATAATTTATTTTTTATTGAAGTCGGTGTACTTTTTATGAATTAAAAACTTTTACTTATGTCTCAAAAAAATATCTGGAAGGGGGTGAAATAGGGGTTGAAAGTTTGTATGGGCAAACCGTAATACCTCAATTTAGGGATCTGGAAAATCAAATTTAGGCTTTTGGTAAGAAATTAAGAAATACCTACGTGTTTCAACGTTTTTACCAAATCATCCCTTATTATATATTAACTTATGAGGTATTCTTCAAATGCAATTTAAAGCTTCAGGCCCAACACCTGAGAGTCAAGACGACTCCTTGGATTGTATGCTTCTACTCCCGAAAATAACCTCCACGCGGGTGAAGCCGCGAGCAACAGCTAGTATTGTATAAAAGCGTTTATTTTATAACCACTGTTGGGCACGAGCCTCCTCTTCTATTGAGAGGGGTTAGGCCTTAGTCCAGCACGCTGGCCTAATGCGGGACCTACCTTAGCCTCAAGTTATTACAGTAGATTTATTGTCATTTTTGGAAGTGTTTTTACAATAACACTGTCCTGACATTTCAACAAGCGGGCACTTACTCCTTTAAAAAAGAAAAATAGAAATTATATAAAAATTATGTGGTACACATTACAAAGAATGTGAAATAATACAATAGTACAATTCATCCGTCAAGTACCTATTTTGCACCCTCTGATCGATTGATCTATGACTGTTAGAAGCTAGATAACTCCGTCCCTTTTTGGGGACAAACTAATGGCCAATTTTGTTGTGAAAAATAGACTCTCCCATATTCAGAATTGAAATTAATTAATTATGTCATTTACCTTACATACTATTAACAGTTGCACTGTAAATCAATTTAAGGCTGATTAGTTCGGGAATGTTGCTAATAATTAAAATTCATTCGACATTGAAAGATGCATTATGGCGTGATTACTTCGGTAGCATGAAGCAAACTAATGTCAATGGTATCGGAACCGCAACTCGATGTAACATTATGTTTGTTCTGGTCGCGGCATCTAGTACGTAGTACATATAGGTACACTTATACACTTCCCCCCGCGCGAGAACACAGTGCAGTGAAGTTCGTGTGCGCTGCTAATTAAAATTGTGTTAAACGTGTTTGGAGTTCGTTTGCCAGGTGGTGAACTGTTTCTAGTTGTGTGGTATTGCCTTGTGTACAACGGTCCGTAAGTTTTTGTGCGTTTTTATTAGGAATAACGAAATAATTATCAAATTATTTCCTCGGTAAGTTCATTTTTATATTTTGAGGGTGTCAATAAAAAAAAAAAAAACAATATATCGTAAGTAAACAATTGTTGTTTCGGATAAGTAATTTTGTTATATTTCGCATTATAATTATTATTACCTACAGTAAATCAGTGTTACATAAACTAGTAGTATTATGTCGACTAATAAAGGTAATCCGCCCGATCGAGGCCCCGATCCTTTCCGTAAAAGTGGTTTGATGTCGCGATCGCCAAATGCCGGCAAACCAAAGCGACTTTTCAGTGAAGTCTCACCGTCGTACGTCTCGCCAGAGAGATCTAAACGGTTACAGCTTTCGGAATCGGATAAATTAAATTCGCCCGCGTCCGTTGATAACAGCGATGAAAACTCTGCCGATTATTGCGACCTTGTGTCCGAAGCTGCTAATTACTTGTCCAAAATCAATGAACTCGTCAACGATCAGGGCTCGCGTATGAATGTCGCGAATAAATCGGCAGTTATGGATTTTACGCAACGAATAACCGCTATAATTTCAATTTTGGCAATAAAATCGTCCTGTAATGAAACAAAGTTAGCCAATACACATCTTGAGTTGGAGAGCCTTAAAAACCGTACGGGTCATAATATACCTAAACAGGATAATAACGTACCATATGCAGACAAACTTAAGCTTCGTCTGCCAAAACAAATACCACCAATGGAACCACGCGCCCCACTCCCGTGTGTAGTGGCCTATCCGACTAGCGAGCGATCTGTTGATATCGGTTCATCGTCTGCTACGAAAGAGGCGTTATTTAAGGCAATTAAACCTAGCGATGATGGGTTTCAAATCGTAGGCGTTAAAAAGACCGCAAAGGCCGGCGTCGTACTTCGCGTCGCGAATGAACGTCAAATAAAAAAATTACAGTCTGTCGAGGCAATAAAATCCGCGGGGTTGCGCTTAGAAAAACCTAAAGGTCGTCGCCCGCGCATTCTTATTAAAGACGTACCATCTTCAATGGAAGACGACGTTTTTCTTACTGCGTTTTATCGGCAAAATATAAAAGACGAAATGCCAATTAAAGAAGACGATTTTATAAAATCAATCAAAATTGTTCGTAGGCGTAAATTAGACAATGGTCGTAAATGGATAGGCGTAGAACTAGACTCAGTAGTACGGAAACATTTAATCACGACAAAAGACAAATTGTTTATAGATTGGGCAACATGTCGTTTCATTGATGACGTCGAGATAGTCCGATGCCTTAACTGCCAACATTACGGACACGTGCATAAATTCTGCACAGCGAAAACACCAACATGTGCGATTTGTGCAGAGACGCATGAGACCAGGGCTTGTCCTCACAAAGCTAACTCGGATTTTAAACCAGTATGCGCGTCATGTAAACTTTTTAAAAAACCCCACGACCATCGATGTGGGTCTAATGACTGTCCCACTTATAAACACAAATTAGAACTTCTGATTCTTTCGACACAGTACTAATTAATTTCTAATATGGATAATAATCTTATCGTCGGTCAGTTAAATCTCCACAACGATAGGGTCGCGACGTCGGAGTTAGATACGTTAATTCGCGAATATAAGCTCGATATAGTGTTAGTACAAGAGCAATACCAACACGCGCGTTTACGTAGTAGGACGGTTCAGCTAGACAACGGTTCACGAGCAGGTATTTATGTGTCAAGTTCCAATTTTACCATCACGTCAGTGCGTAATCTTATGACGTCGCACTGTGCTGTCGCAGAGGTTTCAACTCCGTGCTATAAGGTTTACGTTGTGAGCTGTTACTTTCAGTATTCAGATCCTGTGGGTCCACACATACACCATCTTCGTCATGTTCTGCGGTCTCTTGTAGGTCAGAAAGTTATAATAGGCGCGGACGTTAATGCGTCATCTATACTTTGGTATGGCAAATATCGTTCTACTGATACCGAAAGGCGTTGTGCCGTAGAAGATTTCATCGCAGAGATGAATCTTATTATACATAATACCCCCGATGCACCACCTACATATTGCAGCCCTACGGGCGAGTCTTCTATTGACGTCACACTTTCTAGTGGAGACGTTCACCTAGATAGGTGGCGTGTCCTTCCGGATGCGTCGTGTAGTGACCATCGCCTGATTGTGTACAAGTTCATGCCTAGATTAACGCAGGGTCCTATTTATAGCAACTTTAATTATAGATATAAATCTAAAAGTGCCAATTGGAATTTATTTAGCGCTTTATTTGCTCAACATGTCGGGGACTTCACTCGCAATAACCTCTCAGCTGAAACGTGTGCCGAAATTATGTCGGACACGTTTACATACTGTGCGGACGTCACAATCGGTCGGGGCTCCATTACTAATACTCGTAGATGTGATTGGTGGAATAAATATCTAGTTCACCTGCGTCGTACCTTTCGCAGGGCTCGTAGGAGGTTTAACCGACTTAAAAAACGCTGTGTTACAGGAGAAGCATTTACAGCTGCTTTTATCGCACTCAAGGTTGCCAGATCACATTATAAAGCTGCGGTGAATAAATCGAAAGGTATTTTATTGCGTAAAATTGTAGAACGATTGGATAAGGAAGGTCCGTGGTCTCCTCTATACCATGAATTCAAAGCAAATAGGTCAATAAATCTGGCCTATATACAGAATATTAAAATAGACAACACCTATACAACTGGTATAGAGGATACAGCGGAATCCCTCTTAAACTCCCTAATACCCGATGATACAGTAGCGCGTGATAACGAATATCATAACCAAATACGGATGTGGGCCGCGGAACCACCGAACACACCCTCGTCGGATTTCCCGTCTTTTGAAGAATTTATCGATATCGTTAGATCTTTACCTGTGAACAAAGCCTCCGGTGAGGATAAAATATCTAATAAAATGATCAAGGAAGCGTGTAAAGCAGCGGGCGATTCTATTCTAATAGTTTTTAATCGATGTATTGCTGAAGGTGTTTTTCCTCGAATTTGGCGATGCGGTTTTATTCGGATAATACCAAAAAGTGGTGACAAGCCACCCGACGACCCTAAATCGTATCGGCCTATAACGTTATTACCATCCTTAGGTAAATTGCTTGAACGACTAATTGTTCCTCGGCTAATACCGGGCGGTCCAAAGTTTCATGAGAAGCAATTCGGTTTTACTGTAGGGAAATCTACTGTTGACGCCGCTTTATCCGTTAGAAGAACTGTTAGCAACTCGAATAGTAAATACGTCTTAGGTATATTCTTGGACATATCCGGTGCTTTCGATAATGCGTGGTGGCCAATGCTACTACTTAAGCTGAAAATCCGAGGTTGTCCTAAAAATATATATTAACTTATTTATTCATATTTTTGTCTAGGCACAACCAAATTAAAACTTGGTCACCACGAAGCGTCGAAAGCTCTTACGATGGGTTGTCCACAAGGCTCAGTAGTCGGTCCGTACTTGTGGAATTTAGGCTTCGACGACTTTTTCGCACTCCCTTTACCTCAAGGTTGCTCCTTAACCGGCTGTGCTGATGACGGGCTCTTGCTTGTTCAGTCGAATAGTAGATCGGGACTAGAAAATTTGGCCAGCGCGTGTTTAAAGTTAATTTTTGATTGGGGTGAAAGAAATCGTCTGACTTTCGCACCTCATAAAACTTACCAACTACTTTTAAAGGGCATTCTTAAAACACCGCCGCGAATTAAATTCAATAATACTTATATAAAATGCAAAGAATCGGTCTGTTACCTAGGGCTAGTTTTGGAGAGAAACTTTTCGTTCTTAGAGCATATAAAATCCGTCGGGGAAAAGTCGAAACGCAATTTCTATGCCTTGACAAGGATATCCACTTCAACGTGGGGATTATCTTTTAACACATTAAAAGTCATCTATGGGGCTACTTACTTGAGCAGTATTTGCTATGGATCACCTGTATGGGCTGATAGGGCTACTATCGGTGCTGTGCGAAGAAAATTGCTCCAGAGTCAACGTTTGGCGTTGATATTCTTGTGTAAGGCGTATAGAACCGTTAGTACTGAAGCTTTACCTGTCCTTGCGGGTGTACTTCCAGTCGATCTGGAGGCACAGCGTCGCGCCGCTATGTATTACTCCACGAGAGAGGATATGGACAAAAACTTTCTTACGTCGCGCGAACTCTCGAGAATCGGTAGACTTTTTAAACAGCGTTCCGAAATATGCAACGAACTGCTAAACGAGTGGCAATGTCGATGGGATAATTCAATTAAAGGGCGGCATTTATATCAGTATTTTCCTTTGGTTCGCGATCGTCTAACAAAAACTTGGCTAGAAATTGATCACTGTGTTTCACAATTTCTCACCGGTCATGGCAACTTTAAGAGCAAACTATTCTCATTTAAGTTGGTTGATTCGCCTGCGTGCCCATGTTCTACACCAAACTGTGAGTACGAACAGTCCGCCCATCATGTTCTTTGGGAGTGTAGTCTCTGGCAAAATGAGCGCAACATTATGCTTGACAGTATGCAGATAACATCTGGAGTTGTATACTATATGGACCTTGTGGAGACTGGGAGGAATTTCCGTGCTTTCCGGCGATTTTGCCATACCTATTATTGGAATCAAGCGTAACAGCTCGCATGATAGGACCCGTTAAGTAACTTCCGTGGTGCTTTACGTCTGGCTTCTCCAGACGTAAATGTCCCTTTATTGGAGGTTAATACCTTTTTAGTTCAGTATTTGTCTCCCGCTTTGCTATGGAGGGAAGTGGACAATTTATATTTCCAACTCCTCCCTATATTTCTATTTGATTAATTTCGTTGCGGGATAAAAGACAGTTATTAAGCATTCCCAGAGACTCGCCGAGTTTCATTACTCGGTGTCAAAAAAATGCGTGCCATTGTTGATCCTGGCTAAACAGGAGTTACAATGGCGGGTGTGTGGGCGGGATAGTCTCTATAAAAAAGTACATATAGGTCGCTGCTCATAGATAACTTTACTTTTGTTTTTAATAATATTTTACGTTTCTAGTAATGTTAAAACGATTTCACTTTCCGTTAGAATAGCTCATAAGGATTACAATGCCAATTTAAATTATCCAATTTCCAAGTTGACATTGCTTGGAATCAACCACCCCCAGGGCGGGCGGCAGTACTGAAACGCTTTCTCCACGATAACAAAAAAAGTTTCTTCGTTACGTTTTTCTTCACCGTTAAAGCAAGCGATAATTAAAAATGAATACACACGAAACCATAGAAAAGTCAGAGGTGTATGCCATTTGAGCTGGTTTCGAACATACTACTTTTGACAGTTCAAACCACTACCAACTAGACAATTGCTGCTATCCAATAAATTATAAAAAATATACTACAAGTAAGTTAGATATCACAATTGGAAGTGGTACAGCCACGCTGTACACATATTTGTCTACACCATGAATGGGCCGGCTCGACCGGGGTAGTACCACCAACGTAAAGTGACAGTTTACTGTCGCCTTTCGTATGGTAAGTGAGATATCCGGAGGCCCAGATTCCCCCTTCCCTTCCCTAATCCCTATTCCTGTCCTTTAAGGTCGACAGCGCATACATGACACTTTCGGTATTATGGATGTTCATGGGCGGTGGAGATCACTTAACATCAGGTACCCACTGGCTCTTTTATCGGACTATAGTATAAAAAAAATCAACAATGTGATAGCATGAAATGCCGCTGCGTAATAGAACTTAAGAAAAAGTTTATTGTATTTACGTACATTTTGTATGGAAAATCTTTTCTCGCTCTGGGAAAGTACTTACAATTAATATTAAGGGTTGTACATAACTTCTAGGGAATTATTTTTTCGATATATCGAATCAAATTTTAGATGGGGAGTCATAAAAATAGTCGAATTAAACACTATATTATTATATATAAGATATACAAGGTTAATCAGAAAGGGTTTAATAAGCCGAGGCCATAAAGTTTTGGTGACAAGGATTACAATCGTGAATATCTCATCTTTTAAAGGCAATATTTTTTTTTTCATACAAAGATCAAATATTATTAATTTTTATTTTAAATACGCACAACCCTGTACGTATAGGTTAGAGAATTTTGACAATTCCTACTGTGAAGATTTGTTTACAAATATTTGAAAATCGAGTGTGTAGATCATTTTGACGCAATGGATGCTCACGATAATTTGACTACTTATGTTGTATAGATGTTATTGATTTTCTTGGGTGTATATAATTATTTGAACACATTATGTGCTCATATATATCTGCTGCTGACTGTACATCCAGTTTTTGTCGGGGGTCTAGAGTTGGGGTACGTTGTTGGCTGTTTTGTGGCCTTCTGAGTACTCTGACACTAGACCGTCGACCGCATCTTTATCTTCTTGCCCATGGTGTTCTGTGAAGAAAAAAAGCTACAGCAGGCCGGCATGATTGTATAGGGTAGCGGGGGATAGATTGTTTCTGGCTACTTGATTCTCTAAATGGATGGCACTACGCATACCATCAGGTGCAATATGGTTTGCCGCGGCAGGCCAAAAAGAATAGATAATTGTACACGTAACCTTTCTTAAAATTAAACTATAAACAAGAAAACGTTTAAACAAAGTCTTGCTTTTCCCTAATCCCTTTAAATGGCTATCTAATTAAAACAATTTGATTCGTACCTTTGTAAAGTTTAATTCTGTTTAGTTACTAAAAAGGTTTGGTGGTTAAGCGTCCTAAATTGCTGATCTAATAACAATAAACACTGGAATAACTACTTTGCGTAGTAAAAGTCTTAATGTACTACATATTATCACGCCTTTATCCCGTAGGGGTGGGCAGATTCTATTTACTTCCACTTTGATGACACACAACTTTAGCTTCATCTACTTTCATTAATCTCTTCATATTAACATTGATTTAGATTACCTACTGTAATCGAATGTAATTAAACTGAAATCGTTAATTAATTGTATGACCAAATATTGTCAATCGGCGTGAAAAGAGCAAAGCTAGAGTTTCTTGCCCGTTCTTCTCTAGCGAAACTGCATTCCGAACTGGCGGTAGAGTAAAAATTTGACGGAATCTAAATTATGTTTAACATTTCATGGATTCAATAAATATTTGATTTTGATTTTACTCTTAATCTGACTGCCTCGGTGGCGCAGTTGTAATTGCGCATGCGTTACAATTGCTGTGCTGAGGTCTCGGGTTCGATCCCCGGGTCGGGTAAAGTGATATTGGGTTTTTCTAGCTAGAAATTCTCAGTATTAGCCCGGAGTCTGGAATTTGTGCCCGGTATGGCGATAGGCTCGCCCCCTATCACATTATGGGACGGAAATTTGGCGAAAAGTGGGTGTACTGGTTACACCTCTGCCTACCCCTTTAGGGATTACAGGCGTGAGTGTATATGTATGTATATGTCTTAATCTGTCATTGATTAAGTATTGCACCAATTTGCCCAACATAATTTCGTTGCTATCGTCCTCTGCCAACCTTCATCCACACTTGTCTCTTATATCTGCTTTGTTAATCTCCTATCATCCATCCTCTCAATGTGTCCACCTCAACATATCTTTCTCAATTCTCTTTACTACATCTTCTTGCACTCCACTAAGTTCCATCACATTATTCCTCACTATACCGACAGCCTCCGTGGCGCAGTTGGCGAGTAGCCGGCTGTGGGTTCGATTCCGACACTGGGAGGAATGTTTGTGTGACACAACACATGCTTCTCGAGGTTCTCATTGGTACAGCTTTAATCTTTCTTGCTTCGTTTGCCACATACTCTGTCACTACCATTCATAAGTGTTGACATTAATACAAGCAAATGTATTTCCTTTTTTACATTAAAAGATATCGACTCCCTGACAATTAGGAACTATTGTTAACCGCAACCACGCACGTAATGAAATTTACCCTCGGAAGTTCATTTACCGGGATTAAAACGACCCAGCAAGCTGGAATAAGGGAAATTTTGTATTGGACCTGAACATTTAATACAGGTCATAAACAACTTTGTCTACATAGAATTAGCTCTTTGAACTGGTGTCTTGTAGTATGGAGAGAAATCTTTAGTAAATATCCACAATTATGTAAAGGCCTCAATACTATAGAATATCTATAGCAAAAACCCTTGAAGTACAAGGTAAATTCATATTTTGGCCCGGTTTCTGTCAACGAAAATGAATAATGGTGAAATACCTGATGTTTGGACTGTATTATGGTAAAAGTCGCCATCATGGCTTATCTTTGCGAGTGGAGTTCTAAGGTAAGTTGGCATATATTCAATTTGAGACCGGCATATTTCTGACTACTGTTAGATACGTAACTTAACGGTCAATTTTATATTTGGACTGTATTTATTATTAGATACTAGCGGGTCCGGCAGAAAAGACAGACTGCCGGGAAAAGCAGCGCCACACCGACAGCAGCGGCACCGACTGAGTTCAATTATTTTCAAACCATCCAGGAACTCATTGAAATAATCACACAAAATTTCATCCAAATCCGTCCAGCTGTTTAGCAGGAGTTAGGTGACTACACAACACGTACACAAGAATTATGTATATACATATATATATTTTTTATTCTGGCGCGGCATAGTGACCACACTGCACCTGATGGTAAGCGCAGTGCCGTCCAGATATAGTATCAAGTAGCGAGAGACAGTCTACCCCCCGCTACTCATCACAATCATGCTGGCCTGCTGTTTAGCTTCTTCTCGTTACGCCTAAAGGACCCAGGATCATAGGAGGGAGGGAACACGGTAGCTGGCAAACTGTTCCACAGCTTGATGGTGCGGCAAAAATACGAATTTGCGAACCTCTTGGTTCGGGCCGGGGTAGTAAACACCACGAAGCTGTGGTATATTAAGATAGTGAAGTCACTCTGCTTGCCCAGATAAAGAAGGTATACTTAAAAACAATATAGTGTTCGGGTTTAAAGTTGAATATAAAAATATGGTGATTTGGCGAATTGCCTCATTTTGTAAAGTACTTAAACCGCGAAACCGTGAGGTGAAATCTCATGTCGGGTAATTATTATTTGTGTTTGATTTTTGATTAAAAAATCAGGCAAATTGCTCAGGATAGGGATTTGTGTGGCTACCTATAACATCAAGAGACTGAAATAAGAGAGCCACCGGAGAACTAGTTGCACTCTGCCCACCCCTTTGAGGTCACAGGCGTGAGCTTATGGTAAGCTACGTTTGAAGGCAGTTTGATTGTTTTAGTTACCAATTTGAAATTACCATCATTTAGCTAAAGTCATCAGGAAAATTACAATGATTATTTTCCAAATAACAGTCATCATCATCTACCTGCCCTTATCCCACACTAAGTGGGGTCGGCACAATTGGTTTTAACTCTCCACGCAGTCCTATCATGCGTCAAATCTGCATTCACTCCTTTCACGCGCATGTCCTCATTCACGCAATCCATCCAACTCTTTTTGGGTCTCCCACGACTCTTTCGTCCATCCACATTCATATTGACAACTAGTCTTGTTACATGCCTTTCATCCCTCCTCATCACGTGCCCAAACCAAGCTAACCTATTATTATTATTTTCCAAATAACAATAAAATTACAATATGAACAATAAATTAGACAATTAAAGCACCAATTGCGAATTTCAACCAAATACATGCAAACTCATGTAAATGCAACTAAAGCGATTGCATCAACGTCGAGCTATGCACGCTGATTACTCCATATTAGTTTAGGCCGAATGAGATTAAATTGTGGTGCATGGCATTTAGCTAATTTACGAGTTAGTTTACCGATAGCTAGTATTGACATTTAATAGACTCAGTGAACCTTATTTACATATTAATACGTTTTTAAGCACATCACGCGCACCGAGGTGGTGGCATAGTTAAAGCTTATATGGGAAAGGAGTGTTGAGAGCAAAAATGTATATATAATATGGGCTACATATAGTAATTATAATATAATAATATAATCACTGTTTACATTTGACAGCCTCCGTGGCGCAGTTGGCGAGTAACCAGCTGTGAAAAGAGAGGCCGTGGGTTCGATTCCCACACCGGGACAAATGTTTGTGTGACGGACAGAAATTTGTGCCCATGGTCTGGGTGTTGTGAGACCGAAAGTCTCTCGTAGTCCCTGATACCCACAACACAAGACTCGTATCTTAGTGTGGGATCGGGGATATGTGTGTGACTGATATAATTATACCACACAAAGTCACAATAATCTATCTCCTTGCCAAATTTCATCACAATCTGGTCAGCCATTTAGTCGTGAAAAGGTAACAAACAAACAAACAGAGTTACTTTCGAAGTTATAGTATTAGTATGGATAATAAAAACACATTCCTTGTTTACATTCAAGCTATTAATGTCAAACACATAACACACGTTGATGATATGAGGCCGTCAGCGCAAAAGTGGCCTAAGCTTGAGACAATAAGTATGAAAATAATGGGGTTTGTATATTCATGAATTTTAAATCAATGTACATAAATGCAATTTTTGCAATGCCATCTTGTTGTCATCATATTGGCAATTGGTGAAACTAGAGATAGGCCGGTTTTGCATTACCACATTTTAAATCATTTGTAGTACATAGGTCAGATTATGAAAAATTGAGGGTTAGGCCACTTTTGCACTAACAACCTCATATATGTGTACACGCTTTCAAATAACGTAATAGAAAAAAATATACAGGCTGATTTTTTCAAGTGGGCGTGCATGGCATAATCCGAAACTATGAGAGATAGCGAAAAGTACTCAAAGGAGTCTCAGGCCCGGTTTTGGTGAAAACTAAAATTGCATCATTGGATTTTTTTAAAATCGATATTTCTAGACAGGAGTCGAACTCATTGATTTAGAAAAAAATCAGTCTGAGGTATGTGCTATTTGGAATGGCTTGGACCCGGGACTTTCATTTCAGCAGTCGAACGAATCCCAATGAATTCGCTGCTTTTTGAAGAGAGGCTAAGATCAGGAAGCAATCATTCAAAATATTCTTAATAGCGTTAGTGGCAATTTGCTAAGTTTGAAATTTGTCACGTTTTAATTTTCAGGTAGTGTAAATAAAATTTGTATTAAGCTCGTCGTTGGATTGTACAAAATTGCGACTATTAAATATTAGTTCACTATATCAGGTTTGAATTGACCTGCATTCTATATAAGACTGCCTTAGTGGCGCAGTTGTAATTGCGCATGCGTTACAACCGCTGTGCTGAGGTCTCGGGTTCGATCCCCGGGTCGGGTAAAGTGATATTGGGTTTTTCTATCTAGAAATTCTCAGTATTAGCCCGGAGTCTGGAACCTGTGCCCGGTATGGCGATAGGCTCGCCCCCTATCACATTATGGGACCGAAATTCGGCGAAAAGTGGGTGTACTGATTACACCTCTGCCTACCCCTTCGGGGATTATAGGCGTGAGTGTATATGTATGTCTATATAAGACCGAAAATAAACACTCAATAAATACTTCACAAATAACAATAAACACATCTTAAAGTAACGAGTTGATAAATTCGACTTAGACTCAAGCCGTGCTAATCCGAGACATGTATAATAATAATATATAATATATAATAATATATACCATAACCCGCTTTACTCCGTGATAAATGCTTAAGCTCCGTCTTGTGTTTTGAGCCGTATTTTCATAATTACCACACGTAGTGTGAAATTGTCAAACTTTCACAAAATAAAGCAGACATTTCAGACATGTGTGCTTTGTTAGGAATTTTGAAATGGAGACATCATTTTTTTTTATAAAATTTAGTTTTTACCTTGACAAGACGCAACTCATTACACCTCATTTGATATAATGTCCTAAATACCTTCAAAAAACGTAAGTATTAATCCATGCTAAAGGAACTAGATATACACCGGCTTACTCTGGAACAGGACTTGCCGTAAGTTTGTCAATTTTTTATTTTTTTGTTTTTATCGTCTTAATATCTTCTTTGCTAATGAAAAAGACTTGTAATAGATCACTTAAAAATAAGAAAGATTTTTTTATATATCATAGTCCGACAAACGAGCCAGTGGGTCACCTGATGTTAATTGATCTCCACCGCCCATGAACATCCACAATACCGAAAGTATCATGTATGCGCTGTTGGCCTTAAAGGACAGGAATAGGGATTAGGGAAGGGAAGGGGGAATCTGGGCCTCCGGATATCTCACTTACCATACGAAACGCGACAGTAAACTGTCACTTTACGTTGGTTTTCTGTGAGACAGTGGTACTACCCCGGTCGAGCCGGCCCATTCATGCTGTAGACAGATATGTCTACAGCGTGGCTCTACCACTTCAAAAAAGATATACGTGCCAAACAGCAAGTATTTAAAAACACTAGTTAATTAAACTGGCATTTTGAGTTTTTTAATGGTTTCCTGAGCTGTTGCACTGGCACTCTGGGCTGTCATCGAAATGTAGTCTAACGTATAATAAGTGCGAATAGCAAATAATATGTGTTTTCTTATCATTGCTAGCAAATAGTAATCACATACATATATACATATACACTCACGCCTGTAATCCCCGAAGGAGTAGGCAGAGGTGTAACCAGTACACCCACTTTTCGCCGAATTTCAGTCCCATAATGTGATAGGGGGCGAGCCTATCGCCATACCGGGCACAGATTCCAGACTCAGAGCTAATACTGAGAATTTCTAGATAGAAAAACCCAATATCACTTTACCCAACCCGGGGATCGAACCCGAGACCTCAGCACAGCAGCGGTCGTAACGCATGCGCAATTACAACTGCGCCACCGAGGCAGTCGTAGTAATCACATACAAGTAGTTGTTGAGGATCATGTAACATTCAATGTTATCTGATAACGCAATAATCTTCTGGTTCTAATGATGAGCTCAACTGAGCTGCGTAGCGACACTCATTAATTTTGTAAATCGATTGTACGTACATGGCAACTATTGTAGTGGTTTAGAACGCTTTGTCGTATTATGGACTTATTTCAAATACGCTACGCTAATATATTAACTATATTTGAGCTGATTATGAATACGAATACGTGATAAAACTACACCGAATTCAATAAAAAACAAATTATGCGTCTCTATAAAATTTGAAGGTTTCCTATCATCAGATCATGACTTGGTGCCAATGGGACCACCTGGGAAGTATACCTTTTTAAACAAAAACAGAATTTCTCGAATCGCTCCAGGCGTCTTCGAGTAATCGGGGAACATACATAAAAAAAGATTCAGACGAATTGAGACCCTTCTCCTTTTTTTGAAGTCGGTTAAAAACCATTTGCAACTAATAAAACCACGAAATACTTGAAGAAATATACATACACTCATGCCTGTAATCTCCGAAAGGCAGAGGTACACCTCTGCCACTGTGACCATTACACCCACTTTTTGCCGAATTTATTACGGTCCCATAATGTGATAGGAGGCGAGCCTATCGCCATACCATTGAAGAAATATCTCGCAGGTTATTTTATTAAATAACATGGTCTTAACTTTAAATATCTATATATAGTATAAAAGTAAGTCGCCGTCCGCGTCTATGTTCTGTTAATCCGCTAACTCCTTCCAAACCACGCAACGGATTTTCAAACCCTTTTCACCATAACGTAGATATTTTTTCCGGAACGTTTATTATGTATAGTAAGTGAAAAAAAAAATTAAAATTAAAGATATTTCGGAACCAAGTTGCTGAAAAATATACTTTCATGACTTAACACATACATCATTTTTTTAATCTAAAATGCACCCGTGTGAAGCCGAACCGAGTCGCTAGTTATACATCTACTAGCCAATATAACTGACTGCCTCGGTGCCGCAGTTGTCATTGCGCATGCGTTACGACTGTTGTGCTGAGGCCTCGGGTTCGATCCTCGGGTCGCGTAGTGATAATGGGTTTTTCTATTTAGAAATACTCAGTTTTAGCCTGGAGTCTGGAATTGTGCCCGGTATGGCGATAGGCTCGCTCCCTATTATATTATGGGACTGTAATAATAAATTCGGCGAAAAGTGGGTGTACTGGTTACACCTCCGCCTACCCCTTCGAGGATTACAGGCGTGAGTGTATATGTAGCCAATATAAATCATTACGGCGTGTATTCATCTTCAAGAATTACAGTTGCCGATAAATATCTTTATCATGGACCATACTAAGACTAAAGAAACTGTACACCCGACAGCCGTCCTAGCCATAATAACAGTCTAGAACAAATCATTAGCTAGACACGAAAGGTCAATACGTCTAGATTTTTCACTCTTTATATTCGCTTTGTGTTTTTATGTAAAGAAATCTTTTCACGTAATTTTCACAACTTTCCAGAAGTCCGATTTACTTGAAAAGTTGCACACGTATCAAGGCCCGATGACAATACAATATTTTTATAACATTGGCCATATATCCTAACCAGGATCACCAGGATAATAAAAAATATGAAAATTTTACTTCTTTTTTTATCATGTAGTCTTGATTTGTAATCGAATCCTTTAATTATAAATATTTTTGATGCTGTTTTGAGATTTAAAATAGCGGAATAATATACATAATATATACACATAGCTCGTAGAACTGACCACAGATGGAAAACTTTTCTGCAAAAGTTCTCGAGTGGAGACCACGTCCCGGCAAGCGCAGCGTTGGACGTCCCCCTGCAAGGTGGACAGACGACCTCGTAAAGGTCGCAGGAACCCGCTGGATGCAGGCCGCTTCTGACAGGTTGGTCTGGAGATCTTTAGGGGAGGCCTATGTTCAGCAGTGGACGTCCAAAGGCTGAAGAAGAAGAAGATACATAAAACAGATTCTGTATTTATTAAATAATTTTGAACATACAAAAATCTTTGCCTACCCAAGACAAAAAAAAGTATTACAGATAGTAATAAATTAGAATACTACAGGTCTTAAAGAGCGCCGTTGAATATGTGAACATGACTTGCAATTTTAGTACAGTCAATGACAAAATTAATGGGTATTATTAAAGGCCAGTCCTTAATAAAATAATTAGTGCGTTAAATTTTATTTAAATTATGTTCTCAGTTACAATACTCAATACCGTGGCCGTACAAATTTCATGGAAATTACTCCATTAATATGACCCAATAAAGCGATGCTAATAGCGGTATCAGATAATAATAAGAGAGATCATGTCTCACGAGGTTGTTGACATGTGGAATGTTGACTCGGCTATTATTGTCCCGATAGTCGTTACTGCCAATGGGCTGATACCAAAGAGCCTCGACCAACATCTTCAGAGGCACTCAATTGGTCGTTGGGTCAAAAGCCAGATACAAAAGGCAGTATTATTGGACACTCCACGCATTGTGAGGAGGTTCCTCACTCTGGGGTCCTAACTGCCGGTGGCTTGGGTCCTAGGCCTCGCCATCGGAGGATGCACATTTTTATATTATAATTTATATTTAAAAATGTAACAAAAACCTTTTAAATAAAGAGTACTGTACATAGAGAGATCATAAAATTATTGTAATAACTATTGTCAAAATGTTGCCTGTTTATTGTACTTTTGTTCTACTGCGATATACGCTTTGCTACCTATTTTATAAATAAAAGAATACTATTATGTTTAATATATTCAATAAATATTTCTCGAGTAAGTCCAAGACTCAAATTGGTCGTAAATTCCGAGCAAGAATGAAAAAGTGACAACGAAACACAGAAAACGGAAATTAAACAAGGGCCTCTTTTAACCGAGAATAAACTTATAACAATAAATTCTCCTCATTCAGATTCTTATTCTCATGACAATAAGGCTTATTTTATCTTAAGAGAATGTTTGGAAAACCTTGTCGAAGTAAATGCTATAAAATTGAATCGATTTACGTTAATAGCGAACTGTAGAAGCCTGGATTGGCAGATTTTCTTTCTTAATAAAGTTAAATATTGACCCGCGTTTTTTGTTATTCAATATTCTTCGAAGTTATATTTACAATTGTGGAATAGCATTACTAAAAGCATTTCAATAACGATTAATGATTATTGCTTTAACAGTTATAGAATTGTTATTACCTTTTCACAAAGTTTAAAAATAGTATGTTCATAAATATTATATTGTTATTATTAAAGGTAATAAATTAGAACTTTGTGCGCTGCAACCACCACAATACTATGGACGACGCAATAAAACTATCAAACAACAATCTAAATGTGTTCACACAAATAAATGTATTATTTTTAAGTCCGAGTAAAGATCATTTTCCGAAATATACAACAAAATTATAAAGCTGTCATAAGCTCAAACACATGTTATAACCAAATAATATAATCAAATAATATTTAAAATCCATAATTAAATAGTTATCTAAATACTTTTCAAGGCGACTGTACAAATAGGAAAACTAGTTAAAAATATATAACCGACAACTGGTGACATGTGCACCGTACGCAAACGTACAGACAGACATACGTATTACGTATAGATATAGATGTGTATAAGATTGCAGAGACGCTGTCGACACAAATTACTTTAATTTATGCATGCATGTGCATTCGGGTTTGACGTAAGCTATGACGTCATTGCGTGAACAACTGTCATTAATATGGGAATTATTTTCAGATAATTTGACACGTATTTTTAAACTTTTGATGTGACTTCGTTGGCGTCACACGTTTTTTAGTTGGGATATTATCTGTATACCTTGTGATAGTTTTAAAAGAGAGGCTAGCTTCGTAGTTGGCACGCGTCGGTCTAATTTATTTCATACCCATTATAATAAAAGTAATTATTTTAAATAAGTCCCTTTAGTGTTAATACAGCTCACGACCTTTAAAAGTTTGTTTCACAAACTAGACATGTATACAAATTAAAATAATTAACCTTTGACAATGAACTCTCTTTTGGTATATAATAAAGAAAATTGGACGTTGAGGTTTTTATGGACATTTTTGTTATATGATCTTTGATGGATGGATGGACGGATGCTTTATGACTCAAAATGCTGTAATTATTATGTACTGGTTCTAACCCTAACAACCAAAATTACCCTTCTTACTTTATCTCTATTCCTTAGTCAGCAAATCACGAATCTTCTGGTAAAGTGGGTGTTTATACGAGGTAAAGACCACTCGCTATCAAGCTGACTGGTTGTTTTTTTTTAGTGCCTCGACAGGCAGGCGAGCAAACGGGCCACCTGATGGTAAATAGTCACCGCCGCCCATAGACTTCTGCAATGCCAGGGCACAGTAAAGCCCCTGTCTACCGTTGCTTGACTTATGTTATAATAAAATAAGTAAAAAAATATTTTTAAGTTAAACGGGTTTTATTGAAAAAAAGATAATAATGATGTGGATAAAGTACTAAGTATTTCGGCAGGTCTTAGGCACCAGTCAACACACCAAGACACTCTCCTTATTCTAGGACATTGATCAGAAAAAATCTTGGGGCGACAAGAAACAACCAGGGTAAATAAAAAGTTTAAAAACCTAGAAGTGTAGGGAGATGAATCGATAAATTTTATTCCGCAACACATTCTTTACAGACGCGGCAACTATGTCAACAGGCATCGATCGCTGACGGCGCCACTTGTTATCGACACTTTAGAATTTATATTATAAGCGTCGAAAACATAATTAATTTTGTTTATTTGGAACATAAAATCTCAACATCTTCACCTATATCAACCTTTAGTTTGTATACTCTGTGACATACGGAGAAGGTACAGCGTATGGGAACAAATCACATTAACACTTTCTTGATGTGAGGGAATTAAATATGTGCTCGTTTCAAACCTTGACTGATCTTCAACTTTCAATAGCATGGGCTCAGTGGGAATAATAAACTTATAACGACAGGCTCTGTAACGTCGTAGCCAGATGTGAAAAGAGAAGACGCAGGTTCGATCTCACACTGAGACAAATGTTTGAATATTTGTTCCGACTCTGGGTGCTGTCAGACTCGTATTTGTGTAGGGTCAGGATTATGTGTGTGACTATTGAGTGTTATTATACAAAGAGGCTACGATGATCCATTAAACCTAGGATTTTTTTTATCCCGGTCCGGCAAAGTGACCATATCTGATGGTAAGTGCAATGCCGTCTAGTTAGAGTATCAAGTAGCGAGAGACAATCTAACCCTCGCTACTAAATATAATCATGTCAACCTGCTGTGTAGCTTCTTCACACTACGGCTAAAGCATCCAGGATCATAAGAAGGAGGGCACACGGTAGCTGGCAAACTGTTCCACAGCTTGATGGATTATTTGGATGATATTAAAAAAAAAATTCTCGTAAATATGCTTATAATACTAGCCCTGTATTAAACATTGTCCCACTGCTGGGCACGGGCCTCCTCTACTAATGAGAGGGGTTAGGCCTTAGTCCACCACGCTGGCCTAATGCGGGTTGGCAGACTTCTCATACCTTCGAAAAATTCTCAGGTATGCAGGTTTCCTCACGATGTTTTCCTTCACCGTTAAAGCAAGCGATAATTAAACTTTTTAATACACACATAACTTTAGAAAAGTCAGAGGTGTATGCCACTTGGGTTTCGAACCTACGACTTTCGTCTTGGCAGTCCGTACCGCAACCAACTAGGCTATCGCTGCTGATAAAATATGCTTAACAACACGTTATGTTGGCGTGACATGGCAAAAATTTCATACCGTAGGGGTTTGTAAGATTAATGACTCATAATTTTAAATATATTATCATAATAATAACTGATAATAAGCCCGCAGGGCAGCTTGTGGCGAGTTGTTGGGAATTAGCGATCCCACGTACTCGAGTGCTACCGGGGAATGTCCTGTTCTTCATCTCTAGCTTGCCTGTACCGGCTGGTTGGAGTGATCAATGACGAGGAACAGATTGATATTACTTATTTTTGCACGTATTTATAAAATTATTTTGAGTAGGGAGGGATAGATTGTCTTTCGTTACTTGAGACTCTTACTCGAAGGCACTCGTTCGAACCCGAGACCTCAGCACAGCAGTCATAACACATGCGCAGTAACAATTGCACCACCGAGGCAGTTATATATGTCTTGTACGTCTATATGTTTGTATGTTTTACAAGTGTTATCAGATAATTATCAGGATATAGTAAAAAGCACCTCACGCTTTTTTACAATAAAATTATTCTCTGCTTTTTAGTTCAGCTAGCTATTGAAGCATGTTTTTAACTATAATTTATTTTTAAATCTTTTCTACTTGTACAACATACATGCATGGTCTTTGAGACGTGCATACATACATACATATAAAGATATAGGTGAAGCTCATATAAAAACAGCCATAGCTTTGCATTTTGCAGCATTTGGAATTGGCACAGACAGCAGAGAATAAAGTCGTTAGATTAATTGTTTGATTTTTAAAATCTCAAATAAAATCATTTTGAAAGGCAAAGGCAAAACAACGAATTCCTATCTTTCAAAACAACTCTTACATTAATCTAGGTAAATCGAGTGTCGTTATGTACGTTTAAGAGAAATGACTTTCGATCTCCAGTAACTAGTTATAAATGATAGCAAGGTAACACTGAAGGCTGTTACCGGAGCTTTTATCTCGTTCTACCCATTATTTTTGAGTATGCTTCTGGAAAATATGAAAGGTTTCGAGTGAAAGGATTATTATTGAAAACTAAGTTTATGATACTGCGGTCCGTCCACTAAAAGGCCGTTAAGTAAATAAACTTAATTTCGAGACATTGTTAATAACGTTGAAGTGATGTCACTAGAATTGATCCTATTAGCCGTGAGCGTTTTATATACACATATCGCCCTGATTATATAAAGAATCTCAATCCGAATTCAAATTCAGTTTCGATAAAGCCAAAAAGAATAAAGTGTAAATCCCGAAAAAAAAAATTTGTTATTATAATAATAAATTTTTTATTTGCAAATACACAGTAGTAATAAGCAATAACAGATTAATATTACGGTACATTTTGTTACTACGATTAAACAATATGGGAGCATCTGTAGCTAAACTAGGAAGAACCTGTATTTCAGCTTATAGCGCTATTTGCTATATATATATATATATATATATATATATATATATATATATACATATATATATATACACATATATATATATATATATATATATATATATATATATATATATATATATATATATATATATATATATTGTGTGTGTGTATGTGTCCTCCTTTGTGTATAATGTTAGTGATTGAGTGTATGTATGAGGGTGTGTAAAATGTAAATATAATGTACCTTCTGTCAAAAGTGATTTGGTTAGTTTATTTTTAGGATCGATCTGTGCATGCCCATTAATATTGATTAATGAAATTGGCTGCAAATAATCTCAGCGAGAGGTTCCACTTTAGTAAAATGTACGAAACGTTAAGAGTCAAATTATATTAATACGGTGGTATGCTTATACAACCATTATCGCGGCTACAGTATGTAAACATTAACCTAAGAAGTTGCTTAAAGTGTTTATCTTCCTTATGCTTCAAAACAATACGAGGATTGTCAGTTTAAGATTTCTGACCCACATCCTACATTCATATAAACATTGTGGTAGGCTATAAAACCTTATTATGATATGATAAATTTGTAATGCATCATAAAGCCCCGTTGAATATTTGTCATATTTTTCAATACAAAATATCAAATTACAGAAAAAAGACAATATTTAAACAATTTATTTTAAATACGACCTCTAGTAATATCTGCGACACACATTTAAAATTGTTCTATAAATATCCTCAAATTAAATATAAAATGATTAATTATATCAAACAAAGTTCAAGGTGAAGAACACGCTATATTCTTTTCACGAACTCGACTACAAAATATTAATAATAATTATTTGGCATACAATTCCTACTAACTACTGATTCATTTTATTTTAACTCTATCGACAGATCTGTAGAAAAAAAACAATCAATACTAATACTATAAATGCGAAAGTAACTCTGTTTGTTTGTTTGTTACCTTTTCACGACTAAACGGCTGACCAGATTGTGATGAAATTTAGCAGTGTATAAATTATATCCTGGAGAAGGACATAGGCTATCTTATTTCTCAAAAAACAACCTTGAAAGGGGTCAAATAGGAGTTCAACATTTGTATAGGAAATCCATAATTCTTCGACTTAGGGATCTGGAAATTCATATTTAGGCTTTTGGTAGGAAATAAAGAAATACGTGTTTCACATTTTTTCCAAAATCATCCCTAAGGGGGCAAAATAGGGGATGAAAGTTTGTATGAAATTCCTTAATTTTTTATATACGCATGAAAATTCGTATTTTGTATTATATACTTTTTCTCCCAAACATGACCTCCACGTGGGCGCAGCCACGAGCAACAGCTAGTAAATAATTTAAATGAAGACATAAAGCACCAATTCGATAAACAAATATTGGCGCGTAATCCGTCATTGCAGTTTTTCCCGCCATGTTTTCATCGTAAATCTTGGCGAGTGCCGACGCGTCGCGGTCGGATATTGAGCTGATTTTACGATTAAATTGCTTTGTCCTCGGTATTGAACTTACAATTTTTATTCATTATATCGCCCGTCCAATAAAGCGCGTGTCATGGAAAATACGGATTTTATTCTGGATGAAATTGAATTTCATGATGGAATCAAACGTTGCTTGTATTCACATGATTGGACAATGCAACTGCCAACCTTTGTGTGATGGAAAATGCTTGCATTTATTGTGTATATTTGCTTTCAATAATCGTATATGAATATTTCAGACATAATTCCAAGTAAAGGTAATCAAAATATTGCCGGGAAGCGACAAAATCATCTCAATTAAAGTAATTTATTTGGATTCTCACAAGCTAAATATTTAAATACGTTTATTTTTTTATCTTGGTGTGATAAAGCCACTACACTGCACTTTATGATAAGAATTATCTTTCGAATCGTTCCCTCAATGCTGCTCTTTGGCGAAGTAAATTACATCATGCATTTTAAGTTGCAGGGGTTTTGTAATTTGTTAACTATACCGGTGAACTGACACGAGAGCCCCTTCCATCTACTTTTGTCATATCTATCAAGGCTGTCATTTATAATGCTATGTAAAGAGCAGTTGTAAATACTATGGTCTTAATTGTCGCCAGAATGATGTCGACCTTAGGATACTGGATAATGTAGTTGACTTGGGAATGCGACTGGCCAGAACGGACTACAGACACCTAGGTAGTTTCACTGTGACCTACGTGGCGCCTTAAAAACCGGCTGAGTGTAAAAAAAAAATATTATCATTATATATTAACCATTGACATTTAAAATGTATTAAAAATGTATCTTTCCAAATCTAGTATTTTAAAATTCTACATAATATTTTGTATAAGTACCGCCTGATTTAAAAAAATAACAAATCACAAATACCTAACTGCTTTCACTTACAATATAAAACGAATAGTCGAAGGCAGAATGTTTGCAAATCGCGTGTACCCTTAAGTAAGCTGTTACGAACAATTGTGTGCACTTTAGATCTCCGGAACACGCCTGGGGCACCGGTAAATTATAGCACGTGCTGCAATGCAGTCTCTTGTCTGAAACATTCTGTTTTAGTTTCTACGTGCTCGTATTTTTTACAAAGCGAAATTTTTGTTTTGGAAAAAGTGGCGATAAATATTTTTACTGAGTATTTCTAAATAGAAAACCCAATATCACTTTACCCGACTCGGGGATCGAACCCGAGACCTCAGCACAGCAGTCGTAACGCATGCGCAATAACAACGGCGCCACCGAGGTCGTTGAAGGCGAAGAATAAGTTTATTCTTAAAACTTATTCTTTTTCGCAATGTATTAGACTGTTATTTTTATGTTTGCTTTTATTTTCGTATTTATTTTGTTATCACCATTGACTTGACATGCATTAACATTTCTGTACTTGATATTCTGTCGATTGGTTCGTGAGTTGAAAACTTAATTACCATTTGTCATTTACAACCTAATTGGGGTCTCACAGAACATAGACCTTAAGCGCTAATTGGACCCTCGGCTCCACTCAGCTAAGTAACACTAGTTGACAGTAACTGTAGCAATTGATTCTATCTATATGATTCTCAACATAAGTTCATAAAAGCTGAAATATGAAATAGCTCTAGTATTCTTTTTCTAGAGATTCACAATGCTTATGACGCAACTTATCTTTTCGTTCTGCCGTAATATTATAACATAAGTGATTATGTCATCGAAGATTCGTTGAAGCAGCGACAGCCTAGTTGGTTGCGGTACGGACTGTCAAGACGAAAGTCGTATATTTGAAACCCAAATGGCATACACTTCTGTCTTTCTAAAGTTACGTGTGTATCAAATGTTAATTATCGCTTGCTTTAACGGCGAAGGAAAACCTGCATACTGGAGAATTCTCATCCAAATTTCGAAGGTATGTGAAGTCTACCAACCTGCATTAGGCCAGTGTGGTGGACTAAGGCCTAACCCCTCTCATTAGTAGAGAAGGCCCGTGCTCAGCAGTAGGACAATGTTACAATGTTTAATACAGGTTTAGTATTATTATTATAGGAGATCCGTTGCGTAAGACTGTACTGGTATAGTATATGTCAGAGTGAAGACGTCATAGTTTATTAAGCTACTGCCATTTCGGAATGTAGTTATACTATGCGAAAGAAGTTGCAAGAAAGCCCATGGTTGCTATTTTTACCACAACACACTATACATTACAATAACGTACGCACAATATACTTTTCAGCGAGACGCAGTTTCGTTAACTTATTACTTG
This sequence comes from Laothoe populi, assembly GCA_905220505.1. Taxonomy (NCBI): domain Eukaryota; kingdom Metazoa; phylum Arthropoda; class Insecta; order Lepidoptera; family Sphingidae; genus Laothoe; species Laothoe populi. Next base: position 16,367,985 of record HG992156.1, read on the forward strand.
TAGGTAACGTCAGTCAAACATTATTTCGGCATAAAAAAAAAAAAATGGCGAGTCGGTCTGTGAGTTTTTATTGTGCCCCTACTCTATGAGTGAGATCACCCGATAAACAACTCAAACCATCCTCAAAATAGGAAAACGACTGACGGTACCAACAATTTACAATAGATCGAGTTATTTGCAAGTTCAATTCATCCGTATTTATGATGCCCAGACATATACAATATATCACTATATGTCCAAGTCCCATCGTAAATTCAGATAATGTAGTTACCTGTTTGATTAGTTTAAACTAACAGGATAGAAAAAATACAATACTTACCTATATTTAATTCTGTGTGTTAAAATGTTAATTATCGCTTGCTTTAACGGTGAAGGAAAACATCGTGAGGAAACCTGCATATCTGAGAATTTTTCGAAGGTATGAGAAGTCTGCCAACCCGCATTAGGCCAGCGTGGTGGACTAAGGCCTAACCCCTCTCATTAGTAGAGGAGGCCCGTGCCCAGCAGTGGGACAATGTTTAATACAGGGCTAGTATTATTATTATATTTAATTGATTATTTAAATAAGAACAATTAGATGTATAGGCAATTAAAAAATTGTTCGGATTGAGAAGAGTCTTCTGTCCCATCTCTGCAAAACGTGTATCGATATAAAATTTGTATAGTGTGATTTAAGTACTTATGTTTTTCTTTATTTTGAATGCAATTTTATTTCGGTGATTGGCTCTATTCGTGACTAGCTATTATAATAGAAAAGAAAAATAATCAGTTCAGTAGCTACTTAACATTTTTATTAAAAAAAATGGTACATAATGTAATGAATTACATTCTAAAAATAATAAGTAATTTTAATCTGTTTGAAATATCTCTGCTTCATTATTTTATTAGAGGCTGATGAAATAATTTGTTTGTAAGTTATGTAACACTATGGTCGCTTGTTATTTTTAAGTGTCGCAGTTTTAAATATTATTGGATTGGCATATTCAGAAATTCTTATAGCTATAACCTACAAGAAACAATCCTCGCACATATATAGCTATGAAGGATTTTTCATCCAGAATCCCAGAAAATACCACGTAATAATCCAATCACAATCATAGATTTAGTATATACCCATCCACAATGCATGCTCGCCTCATATATAAAAACTTTATGGAAAACTTCATCCAAAACGTCATGAAATTTCTTATAGAGCCAAGCCCTTGTCAACAACTTGGTCAAAGAAAGTAACAGGGCTTGGCCGTCTCGAAGATCTATAAACCAACGCAATGTCAGAACCTTGTTCTTCAAAACTCATTGTAGCATATATCGTAATAATGACATATCCATACTAATTACTAATACTATAAATGCAAAAGTAACTCTGTATGTTTTTACCTTTTCACGACTAAATGGCTGAACGGATCGTAATGAAATTTGGTAAGGAGATAGATTATATCCTGGAGAAGGACATAGACTATCTTTTTTCTCAAAAAACAACCTTGAAAGGGGTCAAATAGGAGTTCAAAATTTGTATGGGAAATCCATAATTCCTCGACTTAGGGATCTGTAAATTCATATTTAGCCTTTTGGTAGGAAATAAAGAAATACGTGTTTCAAAGTTTTTGAAAAATCATCCCTAAAAGGGGCAAAGTGAGGTTAAACTTATGGGGTATTCTTTAGATGCAATCTCAAGATTCAGGCACAACACATGAGAGGCTGGACAATCGCTACAGGTGCCTCAGTGCAGAAGACAACTCCTTGGATTGTATACTTCTGCTCCCGAATATAACCTCCACGCAGACGGAGCCGCGAGCAACAGCTAGTATACTATAAATGTAGCTATATGGTAAATAGACTGTATTTTCCAGTATCATTAAAAAATTTAAGATTTTTTTTATGAACAGTTGAAAATTGTTGTTCGTTATTTATTTGACATGTTAATACCGACAAAAAAACATAAAAGCCGCAAAAATAAACAAAGAGTAAATAAACAAGTGAAAAATAATATTAATTACACGAATTATAGCTGAAAATAAATCTTTCCATATAAATGCGTAGTATACGTTATCTTTGTACCTGTTTTATCTATATAAATAAAAATCTATGTAAGTATGTTTGTCCTCTATGGACTCCTTGAACTATTTATCCGAGTATGTTGAAACTTTGGTTGATATTATTTTTAAAACCTGTCACAGCTATTATTGTTTTATTCATCATTCGACATCAGATCTTAAACAGCATATGTGGAAATATGTCTTAAGTAATCTTCTATAAAAAATATACACGAAAATCGCTTTAACTCCATAAGATATAATTAATTTCAAATATCCTTTATTGCAGTTGGTTCAAGTTCAAACTACATGGCATGGACTGTCATGAAATACGAATATAGCTTTAAGTGGCATCGTATTGGGTGACAGCGCGTGTTATATACAGGTCAATCTTGAAATCGACAGCATCCGTGGCGCAGTAGGCGAGTAGCCGGCTGTGAAACGAGAAGCCGTGGGTTCGATTCCCACACCGGGGCAAATGTTTGTATGACAGACAGGTATTTGTGTCCTGGGTCTGGGTGTTGTGAGACCGAAAGTCTCTGACAGTCAGACAGACCCACGACACGAGATTCGTATCTTAGTGTGGGATCGGGGCTATGTGTGTGACTGTTGGGTGTTATTTATTTATATTAATCTTGTGTAGAATGCGCTGTCATCTAATACGAAGCAGTCAATTTCATTCTCTAATTATAGGTACTGAAGTGGATAACATGGAGGCCATAGATTGTGTTGAGTAGCGAGGGATAGATTGTCTCGACACTCGATACTCTAATTGGACGGCACTGCGCTTACCAACAGGTGTAGTATGGTCGCTTTGCCGTGCCAAGATAAAAAAAGGTCCAAACATAGTTTCTACATGACATACAATCCGGCACAGTAATTTCCTCTTACTACGGTCCTGCAAAAATTGCGTCGACATTCGATAACGCCCTGTCACAATAATTACTATGAGAGCTTTTCCCCCCTAATGTAATTATGGGATCGATGGGTTTCGGGTGATGTTGCTATGTTGACATAACGTTATTTACTGGTTAACTTATCGTCTTGTTGTTTTTCTTTTAGTGTAACTGGAAAAAGAAATAATATTACAGAAGGGGCGTGGTAATTGCATCTATCAATCAATATCTGTAAGAATTTGAAATAAGAATACGGGTTCAGCAATGGGACTGGTGAATGGGAATGGTGTATACATGTACACAGTATTAATATTAGGTCAATGTATCTAACCACGTACGCTAAGAACTGTTTTTGAAGTGAAAACTTCTTTAGGCACGTTGGGCACTTTTGGGATGGAGAAAACGGCACTCAGCTCACGTACCGTCACGCTCAGATTATTTTACTTTTGACATAAGCACGCCCATGAAGTTCTTTAATTATTGACAAGCAATCATATACAAAAAATTTACTATTTCATGGGCGCGGTTTCAAAAAAGACGACAGTAATTCCAAAGTTTTAACTTCTGTCGGTTGTCCCCATGACTGCATATGTTTTTTTTATTCGTTCGCCTGTTGGGAAGTGCAACAGCTGCCTATAAATTACAGGAATATCACTAATGATTGGATTATTATACTGCATGTCACTGCGCTTCGCATATAGATAGATATAATTTTTTTTATACTTGCACAGCAAAGTGACCACACTGCACCTGATGGTAAGCGCAGTGCGGTCCAATTAGAGTATTGAGTAGGGAGAGAATCTATCCCACGCTACGCAACACAATCATGCCGGCCTGCTTCTTTACACTACACCATGGACAAGAAGGTGAAGAAGCGGTCGAGGGGTCTATTGACAGAGTACTCAGAAGGCCGCGAAGTGGCCACACATCGTACCCCAACTGTAGACCTCCGTCAAAAACCGGATGTACACTGGCTGACCCCAGAACACGACATACTTGCGTGATATAAAAAAAGTTTGTTTAGGCAACAATGCATCCGCAATTAAACTTAGCTTAAAAGAAGACAAAAGTAACTATAAACTACTTACAGTCTAATGTATTACATTGCTGCCGAAATTAGGCCCAGCTCAGCATGATGCTTTGCTCCTAAATCAAAGCGCTGGTAATTCTGCTGGTACCTAGATATTTATGCGGTAATTACACAGTAGGCGAAGTGGCGTCTTATAGTGATCGTCTAACATACTACCAATATATAAAATAGGTACCTATAAAAAACATCATGAGAAATAAAAACATACAATAGCTCTCATATCACTCAGACTCAGAAGGTTTTAAGTCTCATAAAGCCTATTAGATGAATAACGTCATTCGGAAGCATCTCAAAAGCCAAATACACCAAGATATCTTAGATTACAACACGTAATGTTTTTTTTTAATTAATACCCCAACCGTCACACACATAGTTCTGACCCCACTCTACGTAAAACCCGTATCGTGAACTACGAGGGACTACGGTCCTACAACACCCAGACCCGAAACAAATATCTGTCTGTCACACAAACATTTGTCTCTGTGTGGGAATCGAACCCATGGCCTCTCGTTTCACGGCCAGCCTCTCTCCGGTGCGCCACAGAGGCTGTCAACATAACACATATTTGTCACATAACTCTGTCATAATGTACATGAAATGAATATTTAGTGAGAGCTAAATGCAAATACTTTTAGTTAGAAGGCAGCCCGCACCCACGGGACGTCGGTCCCTCATAAATTTACTATTACTAGGGAACGTAAAATCAGTATCATATTTTTTCTCTTTTATGTTGGTTTGAATAAAAACTACATAAAAAGTGAAATGGATTTACTTTAGAATAAATAAAATAATAGTTATTTTTTTATAAAGAGTATTTATTTTTTACGTTTATTTATTTTACTCTCGAGAATATTTATAAATAATAAATACACCAAGCCATCACATACATAGTTCTGACCCCATACTAGGTCAAAACTGTATCGTGGGTATCAAGAACTACAAGGGACTACGGTCCCACAACACCCAGACCCGAAACCAATATCTATCTGTCACACAAACATTTGTATCGGTGCGGGAATCGAACCCACGGCCTCTCGTTTCTCTGTCGGCTACTCACCCGCTGCGCCATGGAGGCTGTAAAAAATAAATATAGAGAAATTAAAAATATGAATAATCCACTTCCCTACATAGCAAAACGAGAGAGAACATAATTAATTAAATACATATTAAATTACCCGCAAGCATAATTTACATCTAGGAAAGCTAGGCATAAAATGCCAAGGATATAACTTGATTTGCCCTACCATGTGAGCTGTTAAACTTGTTATCGTTTCGCAGTCGGCTGCCCGCCTACTGACCCATAGAGGCTGCTTCGAGAGTATTTACACCATATTATATACATCTACCGCATATGGTAATTTCCGTGACGTAGTAGCAATTTATTACGGGAAAGTGAATGTACTTACATACATTTATTATACTTTATTTGCATTTTAATACTTACATACACACTCACGCATGTAATTCCCGAAGGGGTAGGCAGAGGTGTAACCAGTACACCTATTTTCACCGTTTTTTTTCGGTTCCATAATCTGATAGGGATGAGCTTATCGCCATATCGGGCACATATTCCAGACTCTTGGCTAATACTGAGAATTTCTAGAAAAACCCAATATCACACTATGGGACCGTAATAAAATCGGCGAAAAGTGGGTGTACTGTTACCTGTGCTTAATCCCTTCGGGGATTACGGCGTGAGTGTATATGTATGTACATTGGGTCAGTGTGATTTATGACTCAACTCGTGTAGTGCAAAAAATGCCGCATTAATTTATTTTGAACAACTTCACAAAAAAAGGGAGTGACGCGGAAGAGTATAAATAAATTATATCCAGAATCTTTCAGTGTTTATGAAGCAGCGTACTTCAGATCGTTCTAGGGTCCAAAATGACTCTTAATACCAGTAAAGCAATAACCAACCAACAGGCTAAGCATTACTTATACTTAACTTACTATCGCACATTCCATTTTGGGCTAGGATATTCGAAAGTAAAGAATTGGTATATAATGTTTGCAATTAATTAAAGTATATTTTACAAGTTTGAATACGTTCAATTTATCATTAAATAACATTTTATAATAAAGCGTAAATACACGAAGACCCTATGAATACATTTGAGAAACAATACAAACGTTCCCGACATATCGTATCAAAGCTTTGAACCGTATAATAGAATTTTCCTGCGTTTGTACAGAATATCCGTAAATTTAAGCAAATTATTTCGACCTCTGGCTACTTACAGATGGCATTTCAAAAGTTTAATTATACAGAGCATGCCGCAAATTTAATATTCGTAATTTGCTACGAAAGGCTACGCAGTCGTAGGCGTTCGTAGCCTCGTAGGCGTCGTAGCCACTGCGATATTTTAATGATCAGGTTTTTATCTCCCATTAATTCGTAAAATTTTGAAATACTTAAATTTGTAATCAAATTATAAAAAAAATTGAGAATTAAAAAATATAATTTAAATTAAATAAACATCATAATAACATTATTGTTTGAACTTTTAGCAAATTGAAGTTATGATTATTCAATTTATGTATGTAAATAAGTAATAGTGAATAATAACTATCAATATTTTATTTATGAAGTAAATTATTTTATTGAATTCGATTTTGGAATAAAGTTCAAAACCCCATGAGTCGCTGCCGACGCAAACTAAAAACCAACGAATAGATGCGACAGTAAATAATCATGACCAGCCACAACAGCTACTAAAACCACTCAAACCCTTCAAAGGAGATCAAATAAAATAGGTTCCTTACCCGAATTAACTCCACCACCAATCCGCTCAAATTCCGATCCTAAATTCTAAAAATACCCATTTATTTTCAAACAATACATTAAACGATAACAGCTCAGTGGGTCGTCCCGTAATAACTTCCGGCAGGACTTGGTCCCACCCACCTCGCCCAAATTTGAATGAATGCCTAAATCCAATGCATGTATTTACATATTGTGTTTATAGCTAGATATTAAGTGGGTTATGGTTTTTGATCAGAATGTATGAGCTTTAGCTTTAGCTTTATTCAGAGTTCATTATTTCTGCCGTTTGTTTATTAAAGGGCGTTACGTGAATAAACTTAATTTTTAGATATCATTTAAAACTTGAAAGTGTGTCCCTAGAAATGATGTTGTTAACTATCATCTTTAGGTCTTACAGCTTAATATAGTATAGAAAATTATTGCCAAGACTGTTCTATAGAGAAAAAATGATTTATTACTTTTTACATATAACTCAAATTTTCCAAAATGTCACTTAACGGCCTCTTGTGAAACAAATGGCAGATTTGTGGATATCTTGACAAAAGTCTCACTATTTAAAACAGTACGTAACGTAACGTGACTTATTGACTATATATATTGGATTATGTGGAACGTGAGAGTGTTCTGTGTGTATTAAGCCTATAATATGTTATAGGAAGACTCATGATACAGTATTTTATGTTATAAATATTTTATAAACTGTGTGTATGAGCAGCGATAGCCTAGTTGGTTGCGGTACGGGCTGTCAATACGAAAGTCAAGTGTTCGAAACCAGTCGATATGGCATGCACCTCTGACTTTTCTAAAGTTACGTGTATATTCATTGTTAATAATCGCGTGCTTTAGCGGTGAAGGAAAACATCGTGAGAAAACCTGCATACCTAAGAATTATCGTACGAATTTCAGAGTTGTGTGAAGTTTACTAATCCGTATTAGGCCAGCATGGTGGAATAAGTCCTAACCCCTCTCATTAGTAAGTTAAGATAATGTTTAATATAGGGCTAGTATTACAATTACTAGTATGTATATGAATAAATAATCAAAATGGAGTTTGCAAGCAAAAGTAAATATCATTGTTATTTAATATTAGCTGAGAGTTTGGAAGTCGTACTTTGGAATACTAACATAACAATAAAATGCTTGAAATATAATATCAGATTTATTTTCTAATTTTTTTCCTATTCATGCACATCTTGGAAGCTTAAAGGTCATGTATTCATCCTTGTACTTATTATAAATACTATGCATTGCCATATTCTCTTCTCTTTATTATGCCAAGGTCCTTTCTTATTGATGTGTTGATAAATGTTCATGTACAACATATTAAACATGGTTTTTCCATCCATATGGAAGATCTCAAGGATGTCATACAAAGAATTATATTTCGCAACTTTTTTATACTATTCTAATCTGCTTCTTAATCTTCAAGTAAATTTTGAATTTGTTTTATTGAAAATAGATAATAAAACGATAAAATAAATTGTAAGTCAATGTACAATTTAAATCTACACCAGCCACATGCAGAAAAAAAATGTCACAAATAATAAACAAAAAAGTTCAGAGCAATATTCAAAATTAATCCATAGATGCAAAACACCGCTATAAAAGACTATAAAATTGCCTACATCTATATCATGCTGGGTCCATATTAGTTATAAATAATGTCACATGCGAGTCGGAATCGATTTAAAAAGGTTCCATACTATTCGAATTCCTTTTAAAATGATACAGTATGTTTTTGTAGTAGTTTCGGAATTTAGTTTAAAAATGCTCAATGTTTGTAAGTTTTCTTTAATATATTTTAAGTGATGATTATAAAGACCAGTTGTATTTCTCATCAAGAGTCCGTCGTTTTAATATGATACGTCATCAGATGTCATAAAAATAGTCCATTGCTCTTATACCGATCTAGTTATCTTACTCCATATAAGTATCAAATTTCACATTAACGTGCCAGGAAAAATAAAAAAAAACATCAATTTTCGGCCAGCAGATTCCAAGAGTAAAGAATGAATAGACTGACAGCTCCTTCTCAAATTTTAATGATTCAGTTTTTCCATCAATGCATGAAACCCTAAAAATAACTTCTCATCACACAAACTCACATTCGGCTCTACCTAAACCTCCCTTTCCTATATTTTAAATGGATTGAAAACTTGAAAGCTCGAAATTCAAATAAGCAGTACTGTTTGAACGTTCAAAGTTCTTAACACGTTTTCAAACAAGCTAAAACTTAAATTCAATCTTGTCTTACGAAACTTCGTTTGACACGCCCAACGCGTTTAATGGTAATCCACTTTTTATATTAATTTGAAATATTCTAAACGGGACTTAGCTACAAAAGACAAATCCAAATAAATAAACTTTAATCTTTTCGAACTTTAAAATAATATTAAATCTTGTTTTTCGTTGACTATTTTAAATAGTTTCTTTATGTTAAACATTGTACTTTTTTGAGCTCGTGAGTAAACGTGATTATTTAGAAAATTAGGAAAGTTTTAGATCTTATTCGCTGTATTTATTTAAATTAGCTATAATACTTAAAATGTTGTTGTTGTCAACTTTTAATAGGGTTTTGCTATTTTTTATATAATACTTAATTAATTTACCATCATGATTTAACTCTACATAAAATGAAGTCTATATAATGTAACCATGCATAAGGTCAATTTAAACATGACTAAAATAAAATAATTTTGATCTTCGACCGACGTCAACACAATAATAATAATAATGTCTCTGTATATGATTACGATAGTTTAAGTTTAGATAATAAATCCTGCACGACCTAGGATGTGAAATTGAAAAAACTTCTGTTAAAATATTTTCGGAAATTCTAGACTAGATTTTTTTCGATATCTTACAACTATATAATATCTCACTGCTAAGCCCTTCTACACTAATAAGACGGGGGTTAGGCCCTAGCCATTAGCGCAGGTTAGTAGACTTTACCTACCCTTCGGAATAGGGTAGTTGACTCGATTTTTTTATTAATTTAATCAACAAGTTACATTACCTTAAACCTATTATCGGAAGAATTTTATGAATCCGAACAAAAATAAGTAAATTAGACACCACTCAAATCTGCTGGAAGGGGTAGTTGTCAAATAACAGTACAAGGATGCATATCCTTAGAGTAGGCAATATCTGATACCGTGACGTCACGGTACTATGAATCGCCTGTACTGTACCGTTGTGCGAGGGAGATAGCGATATGCTCCCAATACGCCACCGTTTTCGCTCATACTTGTGAGTATTTGCTCATGCCAATATTTAAAATAAATATTGTCACCTCATTTTTCAAGCAATTTTTATTCTGTTTTCGCAAAAGAGTTTCTTTTGCGTATTATATTTAGTTGCATATAGAATAATGTACAATATTAAACACAGGAAACTACCCTATTGTTTTGGACAATTGATAAGAATTAATTTTACGGATTTAACTCAGTTTATATTTACATTTTATTCTCGCCGATTAATAACTTTACAGCTTTATTGAGCGCTCCGTGAAAAATATTTATATTTAAATGTATTATATTAGCTTCAATAAACATTTTCTGATGGAAAATTTGGAAGTATGTGGTTTTCCCCAGAATAGGACGAAAGAAAGAAAATAAATTTTATTTGGTCAAACAACAACACTTTAGATGACATACAATTTAAAAACAATTAGAAACCCTAAGCACATCCGCTACTTCTCAATTTGGAAAACTTGTGCCTAAAGTATGAAAAAGACCGTAGGCTCAGTATTTGCCAGGTAGTAAAGTACTTGTATTCTGACCAGGCCTTTATTAAGGCAATCAAGGAATATTTTCATCATCATGTCAGCCGAAGGACGTCCACTGCTGGACATAGGCCTCCCCCAAAGAGTGCCACAATGACCGGTTCTGCGCCACCCGCATCCAGTGGACTCCCACGACCTTTACCAGGTCATCATTCCACCTTGTGGGGGGTCTACCCACGCTGCGCCTTCCGGTACGTGGTAATATTTTCATCACTAAGGCAAGATCACATATAATTGCGATAAGGTGTGTGTGTGGGAATTGGGATCGAACCTACGATATGATCTGCAATCCCTTTCCCCTCCACCGTTTTATCGTCACAATGCAGGTTGTTAAAGCAATCATAAAAGTTTTATTGGCTCAACCGCGAGGTAATCGCATGCAATCGTGGTATACGGCCGACGCTGGATTTGCGCACGAATACTCTCGCTTGTAATATACTTTGTATCATATTATTATTCTAATCCAGCCTAAATCAGGTTTACATATCAGGTTAACAAATATATACCCTATACAATGGCAGAGTGTATTACTTTCAATGACGAAAAAACCTAATAATTACTTTATTTATTTATTTATACACTTCATATACAATGTATATAGGCGGACTTAATGCCAAAGGCATTCTCTCCCAGTCAACCTTAGGGTGATGCAGAGATGAACAAGGTAGGTGCATAAAAATATACAGGAAGGTAAAAAAAAAATATTGTTAAAAGAGGTCTTGAAGAGAAATAGCAGGGTTTCGTCTTGGTCGTTTAATCAGACACACATGTCAAAATTAATGGCTCACTATGGCTTAGATTTACTCGTCCCCATGGCAATGGCAATGGCATGGCAAAATGGCGGCTAGAGGGGAGAGCAAATCAAGAGGCACGGCTGTGGCGGGTGGCTGTGATTGGCTGACTGACGTCACATCCGCAACATTCGGCCATCCTGCAACAATTGCTCCCGCAATAGGAACAGAAACATGAATTAGCTTTCCAGTAAATCAATTAAATCATCAGTCTCTAATTGCTCATCAGGACTACTTTCGCTGTCGGATATATGAGCTACACTTTTGTAAGGTCTTAACGAATCTGCAGACACTAAACCTGTAAAACTCTTATATCCTCGTAATCCTTTAATACTTCTTATCTTATACCTATCATTGCCAACTATTTTTGTAACTACATATGGTCCAGAATACAAATCATCGAGCTTAGTGTTAACCCTAGCTGCACTATTAGTAGGAGCCTGTCTCCACAATACAAAGTACCCTTTTCTGTACACATGTGCCACCTTTCTTTTCTTATCAAAATTATGTTTCATTCTCTCACTCGATTTTTGAAGTCTGGTGGCAGCCTTTTCCCTGCGTAATTCTACGGGTTCTGGAATTTGTTCCGGAGTGGAAACATCACATCTAGATCTTCCAGACCGAGCAAACATTAAATCAAATGGTTTATAACCAGTACTAGCGTTTTGTGTATTATTTATCCCCCAAAGAATGTCTGGTAAGGCCAGTTACCAGACGCCTCACTAGGGTCACTGGCCCGCAAAGCATCGAGAATTGTACGGTTTGTGCGTTCAACCTGGCCGTTTGCTCTAGGACAAGCAATAGCATTTAATGTATGTTTAAACTGTTTCTCATTGGAAAAATTCTTAAAATATCTACTAGTAAAGGCCTTGCCATGGTCAGTTACTACATGATTAGGATAACCAAACAAACTAAAGATCTTTTTCATTACTCGAATAGTTTCAATCGAATTTACCGCCCGTGTTGGTTCAGCTATCACAAATTTAGTAAAAGCGTCTGTCATCACTAGCATTTGCTGATACCCTTTTTTTGACCTACAGAATGGTCCTATGTGGTCAATATGTATCATGCGCATAGGTTCTGATGGTTTAGGTATCGGGTGTAACGTACCTTCCTTTTTTCCATAAGTACCCTTACCATAGGCACAATGAAGACATGACGTTACGTATTTCTTTATGAAACGCGTCATTTTCGGAAACCAGAATTCTGATTTTATTAACTCCAAACAGCGGTTAAAGCCTACAAGACCAATATCATCATGGTGCATCTGAACAATTTTCCATCTAGCAGAGTTCGGTACTACTAAACGATTTCCGTTTAAGGTTTTACGATATAGCCTACCCTCCACTAGCCCATAATCATTTTTTATTCGCATTGCGCATTCGCGCATCGACGTTATTACATTCTAGTTGATTAATAATAGAATTAAGTTTGTCATCCTGACTTTACACGGTAAAGAACCAATCCGAAACTTCTAATCGATTAATATCCATTTTAATAACTGGATGCCTACTTAACGCGTCTACGTGTTTCATGCGTTCACCAGGTCTATATTCGACGCTTATGTCATAGTCTTGTATTAAGAGCCACCATCTTGCGATGCGCGGTATCATGTCGCGTTTAGTAAGAGTGTCTCTAACGGCTGTACAATCTGTCACTGCTTTGACGTGCTTACCCACCACATACACACGGAATCGAAGTAATGATTCGACAACAGCTAGAGTTTCAAGTTCGTAACTATGGTACATGCTTTCCTCCCTAGACGTAACTCGACTAAAGTATAAAACAGGACGTAACGAACCGTCATTTTGTTTTTGCAATAATATACCAGCAATGCCTAACTTACACGCGTCTGTATGTATTTCAGTGGTGAGTGCGTGATCGTATAAAGCTAACACTGGTTTCGAACAAATACTGTTTTTCAGTTGTTCAAAACTATCACTATGGTCCTTATCCCATATCCACGGCGTATTCTTTTTCGTAATGTCCTTGCGTGGTTATGAATGCAGTTTTGTGCGTGTCTTCCGGTTTAATTAACAATTGATGGTAACCCTGGGCCATGTCCAAACTAGTGAAATATTGTTTACCTGCTAGCTTTGAAACCTGGTCATCGATATTAGGCAACGGGTATCTATCTTTGACAGTGATGGAGTATGCACGATAATCGACAAATAACCTAAAATCACCGTTCTTTTTCTTGACTAGAATGACCGGTGAAGCGTAACTAGATTCTGATTCAGTTATAATACCTGCGTCTAATAATTCATTCACTTTGGATTTAACTATTGCTTGTTCACTATGCGAAAGTCTGTAAGGTTGGCGATAAATAGGCTGATCACTTGTAAGTTTAATTGGCATATGCACTAAATTTGTGCAACCTAGATCATGTGTTCCAGAAGCAAAACAATTGGAATATAATGATAATAAACTAATTAAACTTGAACGATGTTCGTTATTTATTGGTCCTACCTTAAGATTACCTACTTCTAAACCTCCTATTTTAAAATTATTATTGACAATGGCTTGGCTAGTACTTGGAAAACAATTCATAGATTGGCCTTGGCAATAATTAATACTACTAACCTGGCTTATTGGCTGTGGCTGTGCCTGTGGCTGTGGCTCCTCGCAGCTTTCGGCCCTTGTCAGGACCTCGCCTTGGGGCCATGTAATCGTGTCTTTACCCGCATTAATGACCTTAATATACCCTTCTTCTCCTCGCAGTAGGGTCACAGGCAGTGAATAAGAAATCCCGTGAAGGTTATAATAGCGCGGAGGAGTCACAACATCATTATTTTTCCTGTTTCCTAATACTCGTACTGGAATTATGGATGATCCTGGCGGTAAGCGTTCCTCATTGACAGTAATAATTTTAAAACGGTCTGGCTCCTCTATTATTTGTATTTCACAAATATTCGTATCACAATCAAGATTAAATCGAGCAATACCTTTACTAATTGTCAAATTCATTCCTTCACTGTTAATCACCGGTTGACCGATCAATAAGTTGATTTCCTTCATCTTGATATTCGACAGATATGCTTGACATTGCATTGTGATGCCATCAATCTCCAAAAGAAAATGTACCTCTCCTTGGCTAGAAACTAGATCACCTGAAAATCCTTTTAGTACTATATTTGTAGGTTTAACCTCCAAATCTAACGCGATCGATACACGTTCGTTAAGAATGTTAACTTGACTTCCGCTGTCAACATAAGCTTTGACATGAACTCCGTTGACCTTTGCCACCTTTTTGTATGTATCATTGAAGGATCTTAACATGTTAACCTCTTTTATGTTTCCAGTGGTCACTTTTTGGTTATTGGACAACGTAAAGCAATATGTCCTAGAACTCCACACTTGAAACACTTGCGTGTATCAGGCTGAGTACATTTATGCAGTAAATGTCCTGTATTCTTACATCGTGGGCAAGGATCTATTTCAGGGTTGGCAGGGGTGCATTTCTTGTCGAAAGTTGGACGAACTGGCGCATTCTTGAGTACCTTAGGGTCTTGAACTGCGGTGCGATAATCATCTAAGGCACACAAAAATCCTTCATACAGCTCACCTGGTGACTGACATTGAAATGCCCGAGCGTTCGGCTGTAAAGTTTGAGGCAACCCTCGAATTATACAGGAGATGCTGGCGCTGTCAGACAACTTGCACCGAAAGCACATGGCTACTTTGTCCTGGTAGTATGTCGTCATAGTCTCAGTTGGTTGTTTTTTTCTCTGTAGTAGCTCTTCAAGCATGCCGCCGTAATCCCGATGTTTCGGAAATGCCCGTAGTAACATTTCTTTCCACTCGGACCACGAGTAATTGTAATCTTCTAGCCGGTTGTACCACCTTTTCGCTTGACCTCGTAGTTTGTCTTGCAAGTAAAAAGATTTGGTAGTGTCATTCCATCCGTGTATTTCACCTAATTGGTCAATCTTCCTGATCCAGGCTTGAACAGTACAATCTTCACTTTCCGGGTCGAATTCCGGAATCAAAGAGGCAGCACGATGTTCCTTCGGTCGATGCGGAGTTTGATTTACCGCATGTAGATCGTAAATTGCTTTGTTAATCTCTTTTTGGAGCAGACTCTTCAACAATTTTTTAGCCGGTGGTGTTTGTGGTCCATTGTTGTCTTCATTTTCGCTTTCGCTTTCAGAAACTTGTAAACGTACGTAATTTCGTTTCATTTTGTCCGAATACCACTTCTGATTGTTAAAAGAGGTCTTGAAGAGAAATAGCAGGGTTTCGTCTTGGTCGTTTAATCAGACACACATGTCAAAATTAATGGCTCACTATGGCTTAGATTTACTCGTCCCCATGGCAATGGCAATGGCATGGCAAAATGGCGGCTGGAGGGGAGAGCAAATCAAGTGGCACGGCTGTGGCGGGTGGCTGTGATTGGCTGACTGACGTCACATCCGCAACAATATTATTAAGCTCTATATAAATAAATATATCCGAATACAATATATTGTAAAATACAATACATAATATATATATATATAAAACATAAATATGAAATACATTCTATTACATATACTTATATAAACACATATAAATATATACAAAATATACATATCAATATATATCATAAATTAATGATGTGGTGATTCTGCCACTCCATTCAGCAATAATTGACGAACTCTCAGCTTGAAAGCCGATCTTTACATACTATTATTTAGCGATGTTATGATACATAAATAATATTATAGTTGCACTAAAATAAAATCTACTTGGGACATACTTATGATTTCAAAATATAACTTTATATAATAAAACATACGTACAAGTGTTACTAAGTCTTTTACAATTTGTTTACCTACGGTACGGGCAATGCCTAGTGCAGGTACCAAGAAATTAAAGTTGCATATTGCAATTCTTTTTTATAATTCATTATATTTAACAACCAGTTCTCCTAAGATTTTATTAATTACTAGATGTTGCCCACGGCTCCATCCGCGTGGAGGGTATTTTTGTATGAAAAGTTACCCAATCCATGGAGGCATCTTATTACACCTTTCTATATTTTGCTATCATGGGATTGGGAAAATGCACGCTTCCTATAAGCATGCATTTTTCTGGGATGGAAAGTGGCGTATGTAGTTTTCTGATTTCTAAACTGCTACTATGCAAAAAATCATGTCGATCCAATTCTCTATGAAAAACTGAACTATTTTACGGGATCTTTACATTTTTCCGGGATAAAAAGTAGCCTATGTGCTATTCCAGAATATAATCTATCTCTGTGCCAAATTGTAAACAGATCCGTCCAGCCGTTGTAGCGTGATTGAGTAACAAACATCCATCCAAACATTCGCATTTATAATATAAGTAGGATTGTATTATGCATAACCAAACTTTGCTAGTCCATAAGTATAATTGAATTTTGTGGATGAAAATAAATCTTTATTATTATTATAATAAAGATTCGACTTGTAGAAAATATTCATAAACTTTGGCGTTATACGTCAAAATTTTAGTAATGCAATTCAATCATAGAACTCCATTTGGAATATCGAAGTGGCAGCTGCATCATATTGAAGAGCATTGGAGTTAAATTGAATTTGCTTAGTGCCCAGTCTATCGAAATATAACAAGCCATTTCAACATAATTATCAAATTAATATATTCATTTGCATAAAAGCTATTATCATTTGGATCATAATTACAAAACTATGTACTTACCAAAAAAATATTTTATCTTCAAAGATTATACACACATATAATATTAAATTGCTTAGATTTATTTCACGTGGATTTAATTACATTTATTTTATACTACATAATTAATACAAAACTAGCATATTCATAACTGTGTAAATCATTTTATTTAATATAGAAAAATCAATAAACCCAACAGTGGCATACACAGCCGCAACACCATACTAAGAGAATATAATTATGTTCTGCATAATAAATAAATAACACCCAACAGTCACACTCATAGCCCCTACCCCACACTAAGATACGAGTCTTGTGTTGTAGGTATCAGGGACTACGAGACTTTCGGACAACACCCAGACCCCGGACACAATTATCTGTCTGTCACAAAAACATTTGTCCCGGTGTAGGAATCGAACCCACGGCCTCTCGTTTCACAGCCGACTACTCGCCAACTGCACCACAGAGGCTGTCAACATATAACAAATAGTATAACAAATATTTGTGGATCATACCAACATTGCATTGGTGGGGAATCGAACCAGCGACCTCTCGATTCACAGCCGACTATGCACATGCGAGGAGATTGACAATATCAACAAAATATATTCAAAAAGCACAATTTAATTATTGATACTGTATACCAGTATAAAAATGAAAATTGATGGAATTTCTCATATATCATAATTGATATTAGTTGGAACTATAAAAGGCGGGGAACAGAACTAACAGCCTTTGACAAATACAAACAAATTGAATGTAGGAAGGAAGCGGAGTAAGCATATATTTGTCGAGAAAATAAACCGACTCGAGCAAACCAATAGCCACTAATAAAATTGATATTTATGTACACATGTGTTTAATTATTGTGATGCTTTAGACTTTTTTTTATCCTAGCACTGCAAAGTGACCACACTGCATGTGATGGTAAGCGCAGTACCGTCCAGTTAGAGTATCAAATAGCGAGAAACAATCTATCCCTCGCCACTCAATACAATTATGCAGGCCTGCTGTGAAGCCTCCTCACACTACCCCATGGGGCAAGGAGGTGAAGAAAAGTCGAAGGTCTAGTACTCAGAACGCCGCAAGACGACCAAAAATCGTACCCCAACTCTAGTCCCCGCAAAAAACCGGATGTACACTGGCTCACCCTGGAACGCGACCCACTTGCGTATGCCACTATGGCGCGTTTTTCACCCTGTGTGCGGTGGTCGCTATCCGAGCGGATATGATTATCCTACCACCAGCATCTAATCATTTTATGCCTCAATCCTCATAGATATTGTTTTAAAGGCAACCCTGAATATGCCATAAGTTAGTTTTATTTTACCAAACAGCGCCAAAAGTAAGTTAAATTTTCCAGACACATACTTACTGATTTAGCTTATATATCCAACTTTAAGGTATGTATCTCTTTCCTTTGAAAATCTAATAATGCAGTATATATTAGTTAGTGGATTGCCTTAGTGTCATTCATTCCATAGCAGGTGGCTTGAATGTTGAGATGGCTAGACAGGCGCCACGGTGCGCCAACTTTCCGGCTGACGCAGGTACTGACGGACCACGGATGTTTCGGTTCGTTCCTGTGTCGGATCGGAAAGGAGGTGTCTGCCGTGTGCCACCATTGTGGCAACTGCCACGAGGACACGGCCCAACATACGTTGGAGGAGTGCCCAGCCTGGGACGAAGAGCGCAGCGCTCTCAGAGCAGTCGTCGGAGGAGACCTCTCGCTGCCGGCCGTGGTGTCGTCCATGGTCGCCAGCCGGAGGTCCTGGCGTGCGGTGGCCCACTTCTGCGAGAGCGTCATCTCGCAGAAGGAGAGTGCCGAGAGGGATCGGGAACGAAATGATCCCTCCCGCCGCCAGAGAAGACGTAGGAGGCGCCGGGTGGACGACTGACCGGCGTCTCCCGCCCTGTGGAACGGGGGCGTTTGAATTCCACCACGGTAACCCCTGCCTGTCGTACGAGGCGACTAATAGGGGCCATCGGGGGTCGCGGGCTCGCAGCGGGGGGCTGTCAGCCCGAATCGATGCACTCCCAGTTTCGGAGCATCGTGCGACCCCGAGATGGACGGCAGCGCGTGTGGTAAGGCCTCGTTCGCTGTCGTTGTTCGGTGCGCGGGGGCTCCTAAGCCCTCCCATGGAGATGGGCTGCTACGCAGCACCGCGCAGGGGCGGTTCCGGCAGCAATTCTAGCACTCCTTAGAATACCCCGGGATCGCTCCGTAAGCGCCGAAGAAGGCCACCGCGGGGTTTTAGCTGGTAGTGTCGGGTGGGGTGTACATAGGGGGTAGGGACTCGACCCAGCGGCTGCCCGGATAGCCATCATCCGGGCGAGGGGGATGCTGGGTCGTAAGACCGGCTAGTCCAGCATAACCGTTTTATTCTTTTTCCGCTTCCCCCCGGAGCGGGCGGTAGTAATAAAACGCTTTCCCCGCGACAAAAAAAAAAAAAAAAAGGTGGCTTGAATGTCAAAAGACGTTTCAATATCTTTCGACCGGTGTGAAAAAGGGCCCGCGTCTTTGTCTACATATGAAGGCAAAATTGTGAAAATTTCTGTATCCATAACAGGAATGTTGGTGAATTAAAGAGTGTAAAAAATGTAGAACTGAAGTCGATTAATTCATGGCCTTATGTTGAAGTTACGGCTATTGTCATAATTGTTGTGAGGAAGTGAGAAGAGTATATACTATACACAGTCAGGTCATAAGTATTGTCACACAATAAAAACTTTTATTTTAGAATGCTGGCCACAAAAAAGTTTATTGAATTCGAATTTCAAATTGTTCATGAAAATAAAAATGTATACTTTTTAGAATTTTACTCATTTTTAAATATGGAGTGGACGCTTAAAGAATACCGTGTTGCAGTAATTGCGTTGCATCGTTGCGGTTACGCGCCAATTCAAATTTTTGACATACTGAAAAATTTGAATATAAACAAAAGATTCGTTTATCGTACCATCAAACGATACAATGAAGACTCTAGTGTAGATGACAGGTAAAGAAGTGGTCGCCCTCGGTCTGTTAGGACTCCAGCAGTGATAAAAGCTGTGAAGGCGCGAATTCAAAGAAATCCCAAACGTAAGCAGAAACTGTTGGGCCTTCAGATGGGGTTAAGCAGAACCACGGTGAAAAGGGTGTTAAATGAAGACTTAGGGCTTCGGGCATATCGAAGAAAAACAGGACATCGTTTGAATGCTCGTCTAATGGACCTGAGACTGAAGAGATGCCGCGCTTTGTTGAAGCGGTACGCGGGAAAAAAATATCGGGAAATTCTTTTTTCAGATGAAAAAAATTTTACCGTAGAAGAGAGCTACAACAAACAAAATGATAAGGTGTACGCACACAGTAGTGAAGAAGCGAGCAACCGTATTCCGCGTGTCCAACGAGGCCATTTTCCATCCTCGCTCATGGTATGGTTGGGAGTTTCTTATTGGGGCTTAACAGAGGTACATTTTTGTGAGAAAGGTGTAAAAACGAATGCAGTTGTGTATCAAAATACAGTCCTGACGAACCTTGTGGAACCTGTTTCTCATACCATGTTCAATAACAGGCACTGGGTATTCCAACAAGATTCGGCGCCAGCTCATAGAGCGAAGAGCACACAAGACTGGCTGGCGGCGCGTGAAATCGACTTCATCCGGCACGAAGACTGGCCCTCCTCCAGTCCAGATTTGAATCCGTTAGATTACAAGATATGGCAACACTTGGAGGAAAAGGCGTGCTCAAAGCCTCATCCCAATTTGGAGTCACTCAAGACATCCTTGATTAAGGCAGCCGCCGATATTGACATGGACCTCGTTCGTACTGCGATAGACAACTGGCCGCGCAGATTGAAGGCCTGTATTCAAAATCACGGAGGTAATTTTGAATAAACTTTAGTGTCATAAGAATCTATGTTTTGTTAAGTTCATTTTGGTATATAAATGGTTACATAATGAATAAACTTGTTTCAATTATTTTATATTAAACATGTGACAGAATTTATGACCTTTTTTTATTTTTTTTTGTCGCGTGGAAAGCGTTTTATTACTGCCGCCCGCTCCGGAGGGAAGCGGATTAAGAATAAAACGGGTATGCTGGACTAGCCGGTCTTACGACCCAGCATTCCCCTCGCACGGATGATGGCTATCCGTGCTGCCGCTGGGCCGAGTCCCTACCCCCCTATATACAACCCACCCGACACTACCAGCTAAAACCCCGCGGTGGCCTTCTTCGGCGCTTACGGAGCGATCCCGGGGTATTCTAAGGAGTGCTAGAATTGCAGCCGGAATCGCCCCAGCGCGGTGCTGCGTACCAGCTCATCTCTATGGGAGGCTAAGGAGCTCCCGCGCACCGAACAACGACAGCGAACGAGGCCTCTCGCGCTGCCGTCCATCTCGGGGTCGCACGATGCTCCGAATTTGGGAGTGCATCGATACGGGCGTACAGCCCTCCGCTGCACGCCCGCGACCCCCGATGGCCCCTATTAGTCGCCTCGTACGACAGGCAGGGGTTACCGTGGTGGAATTAAAACGCCCCCATTCCACAGGGCGGGAGACGCCGGTCAGTCGTCCACCCGGCGCCTCCTACGTCTTCTCTGGCGGCGGGAGGGATCATATCGTTCCCGATCCCTCTCAGCACTCTCCTTCTGCGAGATAACGTTCTCGCAGAAGTGGGCCACCGCACGCCAGGACCTCCGGCTGGCGACCATGGACGACACCACGGCCGGCAGCGAGAGGTCTCCTCCGACGACTGCTCTGAGAGCGCTGCGCTCTTCGTCCCAGGCTGGGCACTCCTCCAACGTATGTTGGGCCGTGTCCTCGCGGCAGTTGCCACAGTGGTGGCACACAGCGGACACCTCCTTTCCGATCCGACACAGGAACGAACCGAAACACCCATGGTCCGTTAATACCTGTGTCAGTCGGAACGTAGGCGCCCCGTGGCGCCTGTCTAGCCATCTCTTTAGGACAGGACGCACTGCTGCGACAGTCCTCAAGCCCGCAGTCGGGCTCTCCAGCCTGGTATGCCACTCCTCCACGGCGGTTCTGCGAAACCGGGCCGCAATCTCCCTCGGGGCCAGTCTCTCCTGACGGCGGCTGGACGCCTGCTCCCGCCAGAGGAATGCTGACGAGAGGAGTTTGGCGTCCAACTCCCAAGGGAGTGTGCCGGCCAATACGCAGGCCGCCTCGTGGGAGACCGTGCGGTAGCCCCTCACTATTCGCTGCGCCACCAATCGCTGCGGTTTGCGCAGCAGGGCGACGCAGCGGGCGTTCAGGGACTCGGCCCATACGGGACATCCGTACAGGGCCATTGACCGCACGACTCCAGCGTATAAACTTCGGCAAGGGTTATTAGGTCCCTCCAGGTTCGACAGCAGGCGTCCGAGCGCGCCTGCCGCCCGCACCAATTTCGGCGACAACTCCTTGAAATGGGCACGGAAATCCCACCGGCTGTCCAGAATCAATCCCAAATACTTCATTTTACAGCCGATGGGAATCCGCACCCCTTCCACACTTATGTGGGGCCCAAAAGGTGGCCAAATCCGAGGCCTGTGAAAACAAATGGCCTCGGTTTTGTTGAGGGTCACCTTAAGGCCCAGTCGCCGAATCCTGCCCACCACCTGTTCTGTTGCGAACGAGGCGAGCAGGGTGGCCTCCTGGAAAGACCTGGCCGAGGCTGTCACTAGTGTGTCGTCCGCGTAACAGACGACAGCGACACCTCGGGGGTTGGTACTACGGAGCACCCAATCGTAGCCGATGTTCCACAAGAGAGGGCCCAAGACTGAGCCCTGTGGAACACCGCACGACATCGCTCTTCGGTGCCAACCGTTGGCGCCCGGATACACTATGTATCTATCTGAGAGATACGAGTGCACCAGGCGCCGAAGATACGGTGGCACCACGTGGTACCGCAGTGCTTCCATTATGCAGGCCCAGGGTAAAGTATTAAACGCGTCGGCGATGTCTAGAGACACCGCCACCACCACTTCACCCCGAGCCACTGCATCCTCCGAGAATTTATGACCTGACTAGGTATATATACTTACTACGTTAAAAGAAAAAATATTTTGAACACCGATTTATCATATAGCAATTACATATCGTACCGTCTGTATCATGGCGAATGCTCTGAAGAATTGTTTGATCTTATCCCATCCTCTCTCTCTTCCATACCAGAACCACGCGTACTACAGTACGCGTGGTATCTACTACCCCGGCCCGAACCAAGAGGTTCGCAAACTAATATTTTTGCCGCACTATCAAGCTGTGGAACAGTTTGCCAGCTACCGTGTTCCCTCCTTCCTATGATCCTGGGTCCTTTAGGCGTAGTGTGAAGAAGCTAAACAGCAGGCCGGCATGATTGTGTGAGTAGCGGGGGATAGACTGTCTCTCGCTACTTGATACTCTATCTGGACGGCACTGCCGATCATTTTGCCGCGCCAGAATAAAAAAAAAATAAAAATAACTGGACGTGTTTTTTTAGTGCCTCGATATGCAGACGAGCAGACGGGCCATTTGATGGTAAGTAGTCACCGCCGCCCATAGACTTCTGCAACTCCGGTTCATCGGAAATGCCAATCTAAAAAGGATTAGATAATAAGAAACTCTTGTTTCAAGTCTGACTGATAAGGTTTCACAATCACCTGTGACATAATGTATTTTAATGATGAATTTTAAATTTGAATGTACATATACATATACGTCATATACACTCACGCCTGTAATCCCCGAAGGGGTAGGAGGTGTAACCAGTACACCCACTTTTCGCCGAATTTATTACGGTCCCATATTTAATGTGATAGGGGGGCGAGCCTATCGCAATACCGGGCACAATTCCAAACTCGGGGCTCATACTGATTATTTCTATATAGAAAAACCCAATATCACTTTACCCGACCCGGGGATAGAACCCGAGACCTCAGCACAGCAGTCGTAACGCATGCGCAATTACAAATGCGCCACCGAGGAGGTCTTAACTTTATTGTCTAAGCTGACCTTGGAGTATTTAAGCTGACAAATATTTTGGTATAAATATATTATTGGATTTTTAAATAAAATGCGTCGTGATGTAAAAGTACTAATGACATATCAAAACACAAATGAATAACTTTTGAAATGTTGAGAACTTAACGGCCCAAGAACTAAAAAAACGAGCAATTAGCTGGCAGGCGTGTATAGAAATACAGAATGGGTTTTTTTAAATCCTTTTAGCATAACGTTAATATATTCATAAATTAGAAAGTATAGTAAAGTGCGACGAACAATAATGATTGAGAATGATTAAATTAAATCGAACTTTTTTTTTATTCTGGCGCGGCAAAGTGACCACACTGCACCTGATGGTAAGCGCAGTGCCGTCCAGTAAGAGTATCAAGTAGCGAGACGACAGTCTATCCCTCACTACTCAACATAATCATGCCGGCCACTTCTGACACTTTTAACGGTTTCTAAAGAGCTTTAAGTTGAAACAGACGTTCCTACTTCGGTAATGACCTTAATTCTTCTTTAATATTGGTTTTCCTATAAGTTAATGGGACTTATTAAATTATTTTTCATTAAAAAGTCAAACCATCTCTAGGCTTATTATTGTAATTT
Source organism: Laothoe populi (assembly GCA_905220505.1). NCBI lineage: Eukaryota > Metazoa > Arthropoda > Insecta > Lepidoptera > Sphingidae > Laothoe > Laothoe populi. Next base: position 16,392,579 of record HG992156.1, read on the forward strand.
AAAATGTTCAAAATATCATTTCTATATAGTCCCAGTATCAAGAATTAGACTTAATATACATCATCAATCATGACATTGTATTTAAATGTCTCATTTAAATACAATGAGATCGAACGCTGATTCAAGATAAAATACATTTCTAAATGACACAATATAGATATAAATATTGGTTTTTATTTAAATCATAATATAATCTTAGTTTGATCAATTCAATCGCACTTCAGATGGCCGCGTCAACATCTAGACGCGAGCATTAGTAACAGAGCGTCAAAGCCGGCGCATCTGCACGATGACACACTATAGTAATTATTCATAAAAAGTACACCGACTTCAATAAAAAACAAATTATCCGACACTATAAAATGTTAGGGTTTCCCTTGATTTTTCTGAGATCCCATCATCAGATCCTGACATGGTGCCAATGGGACCACCTGGGAAGTATACCCTTTTAAACAAAAAAAGAATTTCTCGAATCGGTCCAGGCGTCTTCGAGTAATCAGGTAACATACATAAAAAAGATTCCGACGAATTGTTAACCTCCTCCTTTTTTGAAGTCGGTTAAAAAGTAAAACTATGGACTTCCGACGGTAGTGTCACTGGCAGCTTTAATAGGTTTTTACAGACAGAACACACATACACACAGTGTGTGATGGTTGACGCGGCCATATAAGGCCTGTCTATAGTTTTATTTAATTAATATTTAATTTAATATTTAATTTTAACTTTCACTAATGCATAGTTTAACAAACGAGGTATTTGGCCCCCGGCTTCATCGCCTGATTACATTTAACCTCACACCAACGCTATTTAAAGCTATCGTAGGTGACATTATAACTGGGATGCACTCGGTGGCGCAGTTGTAATTGCGCATGCGTTACGACTGCTGTGCAGGTTGTTTGCAGGATCGTACCTGTCTCAGGTTCGATCCCCGTGTCGGGTAAAGTGATATTGGGTTTATCTATTAAGAAATACACAGTATCAGCCCGGATTCTGGAATTGTGTCAGGTATGGCGATAAGCTCACCCCCTATCCGTTATGAGGCCGAATAAATTCCGCCAAAAGTGGGTGTTCTGGTTACACCTCTGCCTACCGCTTCGGCTATTACAAACGTGAGTATATGTATGTATGGGATGCAATCACAGTTCGCTAAGCTAATTTCCTTCCCATGACGTGATGTCGCCGTTTGTCACGGTGTTTATTAGACAAACATTTCAGTCCTTGACAACTTTTGTGATTTATCAAATAAAAAATTCAAACAATATTATGGTAACCCCAATATGTAGTTCGAACGCAGAACTTCAGTGACGTTATTTTTATTTTTTTTGGAACCTCTCTCATTTGTAGAGGATGCCCGTGCCCCGCAGTGGGAAAACGTATAATATCATTGGTCTTAATTTCCACAAAACTTCAGGTGGATATAGAACCTTACGTAATTATATGAATAAGTAGAAATTAGAAATGTTTTTATACCCCAAATTCACAACATAAATCTGGTCAACACACACACTTTATTAAACATGATCTCAAAAACTGCTATTCTAAACATCACCATTACATTATATCATCGTCATTTAGCAAAATATATTATTCATGTATGCACTCACAGTCAATATTAGCGTGCCCCCAAGAACTTTCCTCAATCCGTATCTGGACTAATTTGCCACAAATTTCACGCGCAAGCTAACGGCTATTAAAGCTTGACAAGCTCTTGCAATGGCTTAAGCGGCAAACCGTAAGCGGCTGAGTGTGTTAGAAGGAAAATCGGTAAATTATTATTCTGTATATAAAAAAAAGAAACTGACTGAAATATCATCGCACAGCCTAAACGGCTGGGATTACATACAGACTTGAAATTTTGACCGTAGGTACCTTTTATGACGTAGGAATCCACTAATGACAGATTTTTGGAAATACCACCCCTAAAGGGGCATGAAAGTTTGTATGAAAATCCGTAATTTTTTGAAGTTAAACGTATGAAAATTGGCATTTTGTATTATGTACGTTTTCTCAAAATCATGAACTCCACGCGGGGGGATCCGCGGGCAACAGCTAGTTTAGAACATTTACTAATTGTCGATACGCCGACAAAAGTACATTTTAATTGTTTATTCTCAAAAGCTCCTTGTTTGATTCCTATTGAAAGCCAACGGTGGTTTTGGAATTTTTGGGTTATATATAACTTCTTGGAATGAAGACTATTTTTATACAGTTTTAACCGCGGTTTAAGTTAGTTAATAGTACTTTTCGTATTTTAGTTTATTAGTAAAAATAAAGATACTTGTATCGCGGCTTGATTATTGGGGTTTAGTCTGTTGTAGTTCCTGACATCGAATATATCTTCGTATATAGTTCGTATATTTGACATCCTCCGTGGCGCAGCGGCTTTGAAACGAGAGGCTGTGGGTTCGATTCCCGCACCAATACAAATATTTGTGTGACAGACAGATATTTGTTTCGGGTCTGGGTGTTGTGGGACCGTAGTCCCTCGTAGTTCATGATACCCACCATACAGGTTTGACGTAGTGTGGGGTCAGGACTATGTGTGCGACTGTTGAGTGTATTTGTGTATAGTGAGAATTATAAGCGATTTAAGGTTTATTCTTTATTTACAGTTTCAATATGCGATTCCTACCATTTACCGACATGAAATTGTCTTTCTGATAAAAAAACGTGCTTAAATAACCAAACTGCGACACAAATTCATTGCGATCTATCCATCAAAGGGTATCAATCTGGTATCAGGTTTACGGATTGTATTCTATTCTAAAATGACTATAGTAGATTACGTTCTATACATAATACAAAACACCTATAAATTTCTTTTTAATCTGTGGAGCGTGTCTTGTAAGTAAAGTACTTGCAGGATTCCTGAATGAGGCCTCCAGATTTTTTTTATTTCTGAAGGCCAAATACGCAATAATTCAAGTGACGGTTATCGCCGCGTATGGAGAATGAATTCATAATTTCAAAGAAACCGTAGATGATTTGGAATCAAGGTCAGATTTATTGGGAGTCTTACAACCTCCAAGCCCTACGTAAAACAAGCTATCTATACTAAAGACCAACCCATTCGAGTCAATTAATCCGTGTTTTAGACAAAATTGGCTGCACCACGGCTTGATATTTTGTAAGGTTATTTTCTGGTTTTGACGAGATTCGTTTTTTTTATCCTAGCGCGGCAAAGTGACCACACTGTACCTGATGGTAAGCGCAGTGTCGTCCAATTCAAGTATCAAGTAGCGAGAGATAATCTATCCCCGCTACTCAACACAATGATGCCGGCGTGCTGTGTATGTAGCTTCTTCACATTACGCCATGGGCAAGAAGGCGAAGAAGCGGTCGAGGGTCTAGTGTCAGAGTACTCACGGCAACACGGCTAAACATCGTACCCCAACTCTAGATCCCCGACAAAAACCGGATGTCAGTGCTGACCTCGGAACGCGACACACTTCCGTGTGCCATTATGGCAGGTTTTTTGAACCCCTATTTGACTCCTTTCAAGATTGTTTTTTGAGAAAAATGATAGCCTATGTTCTTGGCTAGGATATAATCTATCTCCTTGCCAAACTTCGTCACAATCCGGTCAGCCGTTTAGTCGTGAAAAGGTAACAAACATACAAACAAAATACATACAAACAGAGTTACTTCCGTATTTATAGTATAGTACAGTATACAGTATAGTATGGATAGACAAACTTTACTATTTATCACAGCATTAGATCATTCCAATATCATACATAATTATGTCGGGACTTCGGAATAGCCGGCTGTTGCATCTTGCTTATTCATGAACTTGTATCACGGAATTCTATGGTATGCGTTAAACTTCAGGAATCGTTTCAATAAGTGGACTATGGACTTGACTTTACAATATTTTAATAATACAGACATTTCAATAACTTAGACAATTAGGGATTACAATATTAATTAGCGACTTAGAGCCAATTGGTTTGCGAATTACCACAACGCACAACCGCTGTCAACCAGAGAACTAATCAAAGAACATTATAATATGGAACTAATTGACAAGACATTCGCAGTTCGCACGCAATGACAGACGCAACTCCATTCGGGGCTACCCGCTCTTAATTACAAATAGTATTTAATCGAATACAAAACCATAATTCCTTAGAAATAATAAAGTTAATGGATAATTCTCAGAATTGACTGATTTTCATTATTCAATAATATCGCGTGCCGTTATATATATGTATTCACATATTGTGTCGGCAATGTTTACGGTAAAAATATTTTTGCTATACCCAAGGTTATGAAAATAAACAATACGGGACGAATTTATAGACCCCACTTACCGAATGTAAGGGTTTTATAGCTTTTACGTTATGGATCTGATGTATATTTATATTTAAATGGTCATAAAAAAAACTGAATAATATTGGTAAGAGAGCGATATGTATCCATTACTCAGAAAACATTGAGATGTATATTAAAATATACACAGTATTATCACTCATAGTCTATGGTACATATATATACATATACTCTCACGTCTGAAATCCCCGAAGGGGTAAGCAGAGTTGTAACCAGTACGGTAGGCGAGCCTATCGCCACGCCGACCAAAATTCTAGACTTCTTGCTATTACTGAGTATTTCTAAATAGAAAAACTCAATATACCCGACCCGAGGATAGAACCTGAGACCTCAGTAAAACAGTCGTAACACATGCGCAATTACAACTGCGCCACCGAAGCATTATATGGTAGGGATTATAATTGCACGTCTTGTTATATATTTATATCGTCTTAAGATTTAAAATATACGATATGATTTGAGCTCTAAGAATATATAGAAATAAAACTATTTAGATGCATACATAATATAAACGATAGTTATTTATTTCAGGAGGACCTTGTCAGATTAAGTACATATTGTATTGATAATAAAATTCAATTAAGTACTCCGAAATGTGTGGCTATCTCATTTACAAAAAATAGAAATGTCATAGCACATACATACACATTGGCCGATGTTGCTTTATCTAAGGTTTCATCGGTTAAGGACCTGGGGGTATGGCTTGACAATAAACTACATCTAGACCAGCATGTTGATACTATTGTCAAAAACGCCTATCGTATGTATGGCTTCGTGATGAGGTCCTCTAGGGACTTTAGATGTGCTACCACTTACATTCACTTGTATAAGTCACTTGTCAGATGTCAAATGGAATATGCTGCCCAAATGTGGAATCCTTTGTACGAGAAGTATATTAACAGTTTAGAGAGTGTCCAACGTAAATTCTTGAGAACAACACATTACCGGTGTTTCCATGCGTCTGCTTCTTATAGTCACCTCCTTCGCCTCTATAAATTGTTGAGCTTAAAATCAAGACGAACTTACCTTGAAATTATGTTTCTTTTCAAATTGTGTAATGGCGGATTTGACTGCGTTGATTTGACTAACAAACTATATTACATTGTCCCAAGGACAGTAATAAGACGTGAGGTGCGCGCCAAACCTCTTTTTGGTATTCCCAGCTGTCGTACAAATGCAGGAGTGCGTGCACCTCTTCGTCGCCTGACCAAAACTTACAATGATTTATTTTCCGAATTAGATTTGTTTGCTTCATCGCCCAACTCATTTCGCATTCATTTGCTTCAAACTATGTTAAGGATAGATAACATACAACATTCTTAGTCCACCAAATGCTCTATCTCTTAATTGTTATTGTTTTTAGTAAATTTTAGTATAGTTAAGTCAGTCATTTGTTTATTTTATTTTTAGTATCATTTTTCTTTTCTTGTTGGCTTTCTCTCACGTGTGAATATGTAACAATTGTATGTATTCTGTGAAGAACGTCGTAGGTTGTACATTTGTATTTTTTAGCTATATAATTCTTTGAATATTATCACAATGTATAATATACAAATAAAAAAAAAGACTACATTCAGTTTCCGTATCATAGCCGCCGAGTAGCCGACTAAACGAGAGGCGGCACATTCGATTCCCGCACCAAGATAAATGTTTATGTAATCCACAAATATTTGGCCTAATATGAGGTCAAAACTATGTGTGACAGCTTCCGTGGCGCAGCGGGCGAGAAGCCGGCTGTGAAACGAGAGGCCGTGGGTTGTGCGACATACAGATACTTGTTTTGTACCTGGGTGTTGTGGGACCGTAGTCCCTCGTAGTTCTTGATACCAGTTTTACCTAGTGTGGGGTCAGAACTATGTGTGTGACTGTTGGGTGTATTTATTTATTATTTATTTAAGTTATGACTATTGGCTATCGGGTGTTATACATGCACATTTACGCTTGCATTCGATGGGGTAGGCAGAGACTATTGAGCGCCATAAGCTATGATCCTGACACACTTATCTTCCACATACATCATACATTTTGTATGTTTAATTTACTTAATGATTTGTCCTTCTCGTAGAAGATAATTTATTTGATACATGAAATCAAATAAATTATATAGATATCAAAACTAAATTTAAGCAAACAAATTGTACTACGTTAAATTCTTTAACGGACGTTTTTAAATAACCAATTTCAGTCAAATTTCATTTCGTATCAAGCACGACCCAATAGTTAGATAACGAGCTATAAATTAGCCATATCTGTCACTGGTGGAGGTTACCCGAAACTTAAAAAAGTTTCTATAGCTTACAGGCAGATTGGATAATATTTATAACCGTCTAGCCGTCTGGTTAAAAGATTTTAGCCAAGGCAGAATGAAATTTCATTTGTCTATATAAACGATTTTTTTTCTTTCCCCCTTATAATGGGAAGGCAAAGGGTCCAAGCCCATACAGCCTCGTCAATCGTAGTTTAAACGATATGGTATTAAGCTTAAATAAATAGGAAAAGGAATCACAGATCATACAGCCTAACATACTATTACGAACTATAGCTGCCTGTTTATTAACTATTTATTTAAAAAGGAACTTTGTAACAATACTCTCTGGAGCACTGCCATTATTATAATGCGTTTATTTACTGAACAAAGCTCCAGTATCTGATTTTGTAAAATAATTGGGTAAAAAATGCACAGGAATTAAAAACACTCAGCCAGGGCTGCCGATCGCATTTTTAATTATCTTGTCTATCAGTCGAGTGTGATGGATCGTGCAAGATATTATACTCGCAATGAATCATACTATACAACATCATATTTACATACATATACACTCACGCCTGTAATCCCCGAAGGGATAGGCAGAGGTGTAACCATTACACCCACTTTTCGCCGAATTTATTACGGTCCCATAATGTGACAGGGGTGAGCCTATCGCCATATCAGGCACAATTCCAGAGTCCGGGCTGACACTAAGTATTTCTAAATAGAAAAACCCAATACCACTTTACCCAACCCGGCGATCGAACCCGAGACGTCAGCACAGCAGCCGTAACGCATGCGCAATTACAACTGCGCCACAGAGGCATTGTATTTATGTCTAAAAACAAGCCACAAATCTGATATCACATTATGATATAAGAAGTGGACCGATGGATCATTATCTAAAACCATTACGATCCCAAGTATAGACGTATCACCTTGTGACGTCAAACCAGTCCAGAAATAGCTAATAATGAATCAACCACAAAGATATTCTCATATCAATCAATCGATTAGACGTTGGATTTATATTATTAGTTTGTAAGCTGTGTTTAGTTTTTTTTTGTGCCTGACGAGGCATAGGCAGACGAGCAGACGGACCACCTGATGGTAAGTAGCCACCGCCGCCCATAGACTTCTGCAATGCCAGGGCACAGCAAAGCGGCTGTCTACCGTTGCCTTAGTGGTATATTTGCAATTATCTACAACAATATTACCGAAATAACAACATACATACATATATGTCGCAGTACAACACAACACAACACAGCATTCATGCATCATGTGTCGTGTCATGTATGTCAGGTTAGGTTAGGTGTAGGTACATCAGGCCGAGGCTGGGAGAGGTATTATGCAACCTCTCTGATCGTCAGGGACAATCAGGATGCACAATCGCATTACGGTGCCGTAGAAATAACACAAGTTGAACCATTAATAGTTTATTAAGCTACTGCCAGTTCGGAATACTAAGCGTGGGAAGAACTGGTAAGAAACCCACTTATCTATTACATAGGCTGATACATAACACAATTGATTAATATTACGTCGGTCAGCACTGCCTGGGCAGTGACTATGTATAGCCAAAGCCAAGTATAATAATTAATTCGTTTACACAAATTAATTATCCAATGAGTCAAGGATAAGCTAGCAGCGGGATACCACAAGTGCACCGAGCCAAGCTAAAACCAAGACTGCCCGAACTGCGGTCGTTCCGCCTGTTTTATACAGGTGTCAAAACAAGTCCCGCAGTGGGGAGAGTGGGAGAACCGAATGACGCGCGCTGTCGTGATTGGTGCACGTGTTGTTTATTACGACGGTGCTGGCGCCGTCACGGCCATACTGACATGCGGGCGTCCTCGCACGCGCCCCATCGTTGTCCTAGATATCTGTCGATAGAAAACATCGTTCGATTATCCTGACAGAACATTAACTGGTCCGGTCCAAATTGACCCTTCAGGCTTGTGGTAGCCAGTTTGGGCGACAGGAAACCATACAAAACTTTCGCTAGTCCGGAATGATCATTGCCTAGCTTTTGCTAGTCCAGAATGATCAATCCCTTAGCTTTTGCTAGTCCAGAATAATCATTCCCTTAGCTTTTGCTAGTCCAGAATAATCATTCCCTTAGCTTTTGCTAGTCCAGAATAATCATTCCCTTAGCTTCTGCTAGTCCAGAATAATATTCCCTTTAGCTTTATCATTGGACCGGCTGGAGCCCTTCAATGATTTTATTACTTTAACTTTTTTTCTCTTTCTTTTATTATTCGGTGCTAGTCCGAACATAACTGTTCCTTAGCTAAATACTTTATAAATCCAGTTAAAGCTTACCGCGTATTGCCAAACTATTACCATGTATAATTTGCCATTACCATGCTTTTCCGCCGTCACGCCATCACAGTATTCAACGTATGGTATCCGTAATTTACAGCAAATTAAGCAATGTGTACCTTGTATTATCACCTTCCAGAGCCCTTCTGAAACTTAAAATATCTTTAGTATGCACAGGCTAAGGTATATCCAAATCAATAATCAGGAAACTCAAGGTACAACTGACTTTTAAAGTAAAAAAACCAAAACTAAATGTTTTGGTTTTAGCTATGCTTGTGATTTCTGGCCATGCATAGCCTAGTAACTTGTAGTTACTTCTCTTTATGGGAATCCCCCATGGGAACGCAGAGCTTTCATTTCCAATTTTTTATCTACTTATCTGGTCCAGTACGGCAGTACCCTTCAGATTTAATTTCCACTTATTTTCTACTTATCTGGTCCAGTACGACTGTACCCTACAGAACTACTACTTCCAGGTCCAGTCATAACTGACTTCAGGGTTGTCACAAATTACGATATATTATATTGTGAACCCGAGGAATCTAAACTGTGCCCCGGTCACAGTACCACACAATCTCTAAAATTATATTTCACGCCTTATACTGACACGGCGTGAATATAGGTTTAGGTAAAACAAAGGAAATCTAAATGTGTAGGTATTTCCTTTAAGGTAACCTATGTTATGTTCACATTTTCCTCAAAACATGAATTTAACCCTTTCTGTAGTTAATTAACACTACCAGAATATGATTAAATGAATTACGGGTTTTTAATTTACCACGATCACAAATATCATCAGATCCTTAAGCGCTGACCGCTCACCTGTGGTCACCCAAGATATGTTGAGTAGACAATAACCAGGCTACGAACGCAAGCTATCAACAACCTTACGAATCATTGGCATAAATTCGAACTTTGATCTATACAGCTTCTTGTTTAGCAAGAACCTTATAAAAATAATTAATTATCGGGTAGAATAATTTAAAACATAAAACTCAATTACCACCCGTACAATCATTGAATTCCTCTTAGCGGAAAACAGTCAAGAACAATACTTGCTTACCGTTTTTATGAAACAGTAGCTATCATTTGAAGATTAAAATGTCATACTAGAGCATGTAATTACAAATTAATAGTGATTTTAATTTGAAACACAACATAACTAAACCCGTCAAACAATCTGGACTATTATTTATTGCATTGAACGAATGATTACTCATTAACACCTTTAAATGCCAGTTTTGAGTTGTGGTTTTTTTTTACATTTGATATAAAAGTTTATTTTCAATCCTTATTCAAGCTGGAATCGAACCAAAGCCAATTCAATGTTCATAAATAGATCATACGCGTCATTTGTTACGTATTTTCACACACATTGTAACCAGCACATACATTTTGAAAAACTTATTACAGACCCATGATGCGACAGGAGCGAGCATATCGCCATACCAAGTACAATTCTAGACTTTAGGCCGATACAGATATTTCGTATTAGAAAAACCCAATATCACCACTTTTACATGACCCGGGATCGAACCCGAGATCTCGGCATAGTAGCGTTTACTATGCCATCGAAGCAGACGTATTTTCACCTCCCAACCAATTGCTCGCTTTAGTTGAGGGTACATAAATAAAACCAGAAGCGACTCACCAAATTCCAAACACACTAGACATATGTAGGTAGGTACGTAAACAACATACTGTCACAAGAATCACTTGCCGTCGCTAGAGCGCCGTAACAGCGCGACGGGAAACCATCAGTCGGCACATGGAATTTCAACACAAATATTATTAACACAAAAATCATCGACGCTTCATATTTTCCCGTTTTTTTTTTGTTACGACAATTTTTAACAAAGACTAACATTAAGGACTTATTACAATTCGTCAACATAGCATCAAAATGATTTCAACACTCGTAACCTTCAAATGTACAGTAGATTAGCATTTAGCACTTTTTACCATCATTATTCTTTTTGATAATAAAATTCTAATCATGGATAGCTTTTTTTTTACAACCCAACAAAACGCATAAAACTTGTAAAACTACTTAATGTTTTACAAACTCTCAAACAACAAAAATAACATAACCAAACTGTAGGTATTACATCACCTGATTTACGCTAGTGGGCGTTGTCCTTGATCCAACTTCTGATGTCGCAGTACAACACAACACAACACAGCATTCATGCATCATGTGTCGTGTCATGTATGTCAGGTTAGGTTAGGTGTAGGTACATCAGGCCGAGGCTGGGAGAGGTATTATGCAACCTCTCTGATCGTCAGGGACAATCAGGATGCACAATCGCATTACGGTGCCGTAGAAATAACACAAGTTGAACCATTAATAGTTTATTAAGCTACTGCCAGTTCGGAATACTAAGCGTGGGAAGAACTGGTAAGAAACCCACTTATCTATTACATAGGCTGATACATAACACAATTGATTAATATTACGTCGGTCAGCACTGCCTGGGCAGTGACTATGTATAGCCAAAGCCAAGTATAATAATTAATTCGTTTACACAAATTAATTATCCAATGAGTCAAGGATAAGCTAGCAGCGGGATACCACAAGTGCACCGAGCCAAGCTAAAACCAAGACTGCCCGAACTGCGGTCGTTCCGCCTGTTTTATACAGGTGTCAAAACAAGTCCCGCAGTGGGGAGAGTGGGAGAACCGAATGACGCGCGCTGTCGTGATTGGTGCACGTGTTGTTTATTACGACGGTGCTGGCGCCGTCATATACACTCACGCCTTTAATCCCCGAAGGGGTAGATAGAGGTGTAACCAGTACACCCAATTTTCATCGAATTTATTACGGTCCCATATTGTAATAGGGGGCAAGCATGTCACCATATCAGGCACAATTCCAGACTCCGGGCTGATACGGAGTATTTCTAAATAGAAAACCCAATATCCCTTTACCCGACCCGGGGGTCGAACCCGAGACCTCAACACAACAGTCGTAAAGCATGCGCAATTACAACGGAGGCAGTTGAACTAACTACTTTACGCCTTACGGTAGGCAGCGGCTTTGCTGTGGCCTGGTATTGCAGAAGTCTATGGGCGGCGGTGACTACTTACCATCAGGTGGCCCGTCTGCTCGTCTGCCTATCGAGGCACTAAAAAAAAAATAAAGACAATATTTATGTTGAAATGTTAAACGAACCCAGTAATAATATTAAATTATTGAGTGGTGATGACCCTCACTTCGTATTCATCACAATGTGATTTAGTTTAAATAAAGAATCTGTAGAAATAAAATGTAAAAACAACAATGAATATTTTCGTAAATTACCTCAGGGCTGGTGTGGTTTTGAAACGACTATCTTGAGTCTTCCCTGCCAGAGCAGACTTTTCTCAAGAGACGTTAGAAACTTACAAAGCTTTTCGGCTTATCGATATCACAGACTATTTAACATAATTCAAATGTATGCATTGTACAACTTTATTTTTATTAATGTACTAGCTGTTGCTCGCGGCTCCGCCCGCGTGGAAGTTGTGTTTGGGAGAAAAAGTATACAATACAAAATACCGATTTTCATGCGTTTAACTTCAAAAATGACGGATTTTCATACAAACTTTCATTCATTATTTTACCCCCTTAGGGGCGGTATTTCCAAAAACCCTTCCTTAGTGGATGCCTACGTCATAAAAGGTACCTACTGTCAAAATTTCAAGTCTCTAACCCCAGCCGTTTAGGCTGTGCGTTGATCGATCAGTCAGTCAGTCAGTCAGTCAGTTTCTTCTTTTATATATACAGATTATTTTCTTTTACTGTATTGTATTATTTTGTATCATTCACTTAATGTATTATTTTCGAAATAATGTGTGTACTCATTCTGGCATGATGACAATAAAAAAATATAAAGTGATGATATTTAATTATTAAGTTAGCTAAAATTATCGAAGAAACGTATTCACTTTATTATTTGCAGAATCTTATATTTTATATAGAAGTGACGTCACACGCAAATACCATGACACTGTTTTGTCGCGTAATTCAAAATTTGACAATAAAAGACATATTTTGCTATTATTTTTTCAAATTTCATCCAAATCGGGCCAGCCAGTGATATTTAGGAGGAGTTAAGTGACAGACACGTACAGAAGAATTATATATATTAAGATTACTCAGTTTTCACTCAGTATTTCTACTTCGTCTGCACTGTGCATCTACAATGTTTAAACAGTTAATTGAAATGGATTCTCTCATCGTGTTTCGTAGAAGATGAAATATTTAGCAACGCTTTGAAGTAATTTGTTTAGATATTACGGTTAGCGCACTATTTTTTGCATTTTTAGCAAATTAGTGCAGTATCTCTTAGACGTTTATGTTTGGTACGTAATGTAATATTGTAACATATCATCAAACTTTATCACTGAGAAAGTAGGCATTGTTACAAGGGAATAATTTTCTATAATGCAAACATAACACAATCAAGGGGAATCAAAACCAGGACACTGGAGTTTTAGCCACCGCCATAAATATAAATAAATACTGACACACACATTTTGACCCCACACTATAACTCTTCTGGTCTTATGTCGCTTGTAAACAAATCTTTGTGGATCACACAAACATTTGTCTTGGTACGGGAATTGAACCGGCGACCTCCCGTTTAATAGTCGCGGTTTTGCTCGCAGCTCCACGCGCCCAATCCCTAATCCCTGGTTACATTATTGTTATTTTCATAGAAAATCATTTTTTTAATAATACAATTTTGCTCATGTTACTCCGGAATAATGTAGCTTTTCATAGCTAAAAGTTTTTTTTATCAATTCAGTAGTTCTTGAGTTTATCCATCACAAACAATTTTACAAGCAATCAAATCTTTCTTCTTTATAATGTTAGTGCAGACACTAGGCAAACTTTACTTACTACCTCGGTGGCAGATTTCTAAATTGCGCATGTGTTACGACGGTTTGCTGTGCTGAGGTCTCGGGTTCGATACCCGGGTCGGGTAAAGTGATATTGGGTTTTTCTATTTAGAAATACTGAGTATCAGCCCGGAGTCTGGAATTGTGCCTGTTTTGGCGATGGGCTCACCCCCTATAACATTTTAGGACCGTAATAAATTCGCCGAAAGGTGGGTGCACTGGTTACACCTCTTTCTACCCATTCGGGGATTACAGGCGTGAGTGTATACGTATATATGTAAACTTTACTTACGTTTCAAACGCATTCTAATATAATTAATAACTATGGAAGTAACTCAGAGAATAACTTAGTTTACATGCATTCTCCTTGCAATTATTAACTAAAGCACTATGAACTCTAACTTAGAATATTCACAAAGTCATGCCGATGCCCTATTATAAATTATACATACAATTGTTTAAGACATATATGTGCATACATTACATTATAATCTCAAACGATTCAACTCCTTTTGTTTTAGATGTGGTTTCAAAGTATTTTATTGAAGTTAAGCGACTTCAGCTGGGTGCTTAAATCGTACGCTTACTTATATTTATTATACCTGTTATTCGCGGCTCCGCCCACGTGGAGGTTATTTTTTACCAAATATACAATTACCATAATAATTAAAAAAGTAGTCTATAGCACTCAGGGATAATATACCTTTCTAACAGTGAAAGAATTTGCAAAATCGGCTCAGTAGTACCGGAGATTACCCCGAACATCCAAACTCACAAACTTTACATCTTATATTAGTATAGATTGTTTGTTTCACTAACGCATTGTGCATCGCTATCTCTAGTAGTTCACATTTAGTAGTAGCATATGAAAGCTAGTTTAATTGTGCCTAAGACTGTCTTTAATGTTAGGAACATCAACAAAACTATGCAAGATGGATATTTAAAAGGTACAAATACAATGTTTATAATTTATTGATTGATTTACACAGCACTGTTACACATCTCAGTGCTTAATATCAACACACACGCATGTCAGGATTCACTTTAAGGCTTCTCTTTATAATTAATCTACCAGCATTACCCTTTTAAACTGAACAACGCCATTGAACCATTTACAATTACTTACTGCCCCGCGAACGAACCACGAATGTTCTCACTACCAACTCACTGCTACACCACTAGTCTTCTGAACTGAACACCGGAGCGCGAAAGGCACTCTGTTTTATATTAAACATTTACTACTCCCACTTTGGTCATTATTAACTACCCCCAACTAGTCTCCTAAATACCTCCGTTATACCTTCGGTATTTCTAATAATAGTAAATACCCTCATAATAATATTTTTAAAATTGTTGTCTGGTATATCCAAAATGGATATTCGGCCACTGGACCGATAAATTTAAGGCTCGTGGTTAAAAATCATACCTTCATCGGATCTGAGAACAGTGACCGAAATACATAAATTTGAATTTTAAATTAACAATGTCGTAAGAATACCTACATACTAAATTGCGCCATAACGCCGGCTACTAAATTGACGTATAAATTATATTTACAACCAGATATTTATTTTCCATTTCATTCACAGATAGCCTCCGTAGCTTAGTATGCGAGTAGCCAGCTGTGAAACAAGAGGCCGTGGGTTTGATTCCCACACACCGTGAAAAATGTTTGGGTGACAGACAGACATTTCTGTCTGGTCTGAGTGAGACCGAGAAGAGAAAGAAGTCTCTCGTAGTCCCTTATATCCACGGCACAAGACTTGTATCTTAGTGTGGGATCGGGCTTAATATGAATTATACGCTAAATATATGGGGCGCAAAAACCTTTGCTATTTATTTAAAAATAAAACGATCAGAGTGCATGCATACATAGTGGCGCATATGAATGCGCGCGTCTTCATTCGTGCAAATGTGTGCGAGAATATAAATTTGGCAAAGTGAGAATTTGTCAAACGCTTGTATGATCATTTTCAATTTATGTAGTATATTTTAAAAAGGTCGAAATTTAAACATTTCAGATACAACAAATTGAAATGGACGACCTGGCATCCAACATAGCATCTTGGCACGCTTTTAGATAGATAAAAAGAATATTTCTTCTAGATGTGAACACAAATTCAAAATTCATGGACACCATATATATTTTAAAGGCGGTTAAATCTTTATAAAAAACATCCAATAGTCACACACATAGCCTCGACCCCACACTAAGATACGAGTCTTGTGTCGTGGGTATTGGGGACTACGAGAGACTTTCGGTCGCACAACACCGAGACCCCGGACACAAATATCTGTCTGTCACACATTTGTCCCAGTGTAGGAATCGAACCCACGGCCTCTCGTTTCACAGCCGGTTACTCGCCAACTGCGCCACGGAGGCTTTCTCTGTCGATTCTGCTATTCTGCGATCTTTACGTGGACTCTTATTAAAATGACTTCATTATAGACAACCAGGGCACTGAAGCACCCTCTCTTCACCTCGCTGGCGCCGCAGTCAAAGGATCCATTGTGTGAGTCACGCACTGCCATTGTTCTTGGCTTGCAAGATGTGTCATGTCTGTACATTTTCTTGTAAAATGTTTTGTAAGAAAAAACTTGGCCACATTTTATTTTAATTAAATTGTAAAAAGCGTCGCTGTTGTTCTAAATTTAAAAAATATCGAACATTGATATTTTTATATATATATGAATTATTCTTTTCTACAGTGACGTTTAATTTTAAGTAGCCTTTATAATAATTTTAAGGTACAGTCATAAATAAAATATGCACATGTGAAATCTGTTTTACAAGTCAAAATCCCTATCCATCCAATTAAGTTTCATCCCGGAGGCTTCGTTACCTTATATTGTAGCTTAATTAAAAAACGGTTTACCTTTGAGTTGATCTGTTCACTTTACTTTGATTTACATTTTTGTTTACAAATTATAAGCAAAATAAATAACTTTGAAATACGCTAGAACGCAAAAAATACATTGAGATTTAAGAGAGATCATAGAAATATGTTGACTTAATCGCTATACAAATATATGTGTAGCTAGATTTTGCCCGCGGCTCCACCCGCGTCTTATGATTAATTACTAAAAATATATATTATTTACCAAAATAAAATGTAGTTCATAGCACTCAGGGATAATATAATATACCTTTCTATCAGTGAAAGAATTTTTCTAATGGGATTGGTATTTAACCGGAAATTACCCCAAACATCCAAACTCCAAACTTTACCTCTTTATAATATCTGTATATATAAAAGAAGAAACTGACTGACTGACTGACTGATCGATCAACGCACAGCCTAAACGGCTGGGGTTAGAGACTTGAAATTTTGACAGTAGGTACATTTTATCACGTAGGCACCCACTAAGGAAGGGTTTTTGGAAATACCACCCCTAATGGGGGTAAAATAGGGGATGAAAGTTTGTATGAAAATCCGTCATTTTTGAAGTTAAATTCATGAAAATTAGTATTTGGCATTTTAGTTAAAAATAAAAAATATATGTTTCAGGATTTTTGGAAATTCCGCCCCTAAGGGGGTAAAATAGGGAATGAAAGTTTGTATGAAAATCCGTCATTTTTAAGTTAAACGCATGAATATTGGTATTTTGTATTGTATACTTTTTCTCCCAAACATGACCTCCACGCGGGCGGAGCCGCGAGCAACAACTAATTATAAATATAACTCTTTAATCAAAATTTTCAACGAAGTAGAAATCATTTAGGCTCCTTATTGACAGGGTGACACAGGGTGTAAAACCTGCCATAGTGGCACACGCAAGTGTGTCGCGCTCCGGGATCAGTGTACATCCGTTTTTTGTCGGGGATCCAGAATTGGGGTACGATGTTTGGAAATTTTGCAGCCTTCTGAGTACTCTGACATCAGACCCTAGACCTCTTCTTCACCTTCTTGCCCATGGCGTTGTGTGAAGTCTGAAGAAGTAGGCCGGCATAGATTGTCTCGCACTACTCGATACTCTAATTGGACGGCACTGCGCTTACCAGGTGCAGTGTGGTCACTTTGCCGTGCCAGGATAAAAAAAGTAAAAAAATACTGATGCATAAGAATCCTTAGAAAAAAGCAGCGACAGCCTAGTTGGAAGTGGTACGGACTGACAAGACGAGAGTCGATGGTTCGAACCAACACAAATTTCATACACCTCTGACTTTTCGAAGTTACGTGTGTATTCATTGTTAATAATTGCTTGCTTAAACGCTGAAGTAAAACATCGTGATGAAATCTGCATACCTGAGAATTCTCGAAGGTAGGTGAAGTCTGCCAACCCGCATTAGGCCAGCTTGGTGGACTAAGACTCCCCTCTCATTAGCAGAGGAGGCCGTGCCCAGCAGAAGGACAATGTATGATACAGGCTAGAATTATTATTATTACGGTCAATGAGTCGTTAACGTCATTATTAAGTCTTAAATTAAAAGTAATTAAAAATGATAATATTCAAGAAAGAATGAAAAGAATTTCACACACGTAAAGTATTATTATGTTTTTATCGGAAAACAGAGTTATTATTATATGTGTATACTGACCATAGGAAGTCTATGACAATAAGAGCGACGTATTTCTGGTATTCCTGGTATTGCCAGTTAGCATAATCTAAATACAGCGAATGTGAGTGCATTCTGTCGTAAAACCATCGTAAAATGTGCCCGTATATGTATATTTAACGACATCATATTTGGGGAGTTTATAGTCAGGGTTACCGTATGAAGAGCTGAATTTAAATATGTTTTACCAGAAGCCTGGAAAGCGAACGATTTTGTCACCTGGTATGTGATTACCATCGTTCACAAGCTCATATCATATAACAAAACTTATAAGATGGCTCAGCTTCGCAAGGTTGCAACTTAGATTAAAATTGCGAACTGCTTAATATGAAGAAAATATTTTATATTGATATTGGGTTTTTCTATATAGAAATACTCAATATCAGTCCGGAGTCTACAATTGTGCCCGGTATGGCGGTAGGCTCGCCCTCTATCACATTATAGGACTGTAATAAATTCGGCGGAAAGTGGGTGTACTGGTTACACCTCTGCCTACCCCTTTGGGGATTACAGGTGTAAGTATATGTATGTATGTAATTTTAAAAATACTAAGACAATTATAATTTACATTTAATGCTTAAGGTTACTAACATATTTATTTGGATAAGGATTAATCATTCGGGAAAATAGGTAGCGTCTAGACGTATATTTTTTTTTTAGAAAAATATGTAACTTCGAGTCAACCTTTGTAGAAAGAGATATACCATCACGGAGTTTTTAGCTAAGATTTTTGAAGAATACAATTCTTAAGTACATAATTTTGATGTATGTCTTATGACTTAGCCAACGTAAGCCATGAAGTAGTAATTTTTTAGCACTTGGTTCCGAAATATCTTTATTATTTATATGTACGATATTTAAATTAGGATGTACTTACCTTTTATTACCTTTCGAAAATAACTACATGTTAGTGTAAACCATCACAAAATACGTTGCGTGGTTTAGAAGGAGTTAACTGATAAACGGACGCGGAGGGCGACTTTATTTTGTACTATGTATAGAAGATAATAAATCCACCAAATCAATTTGGTTTTTCACTGTAATGTGCATTTTCTTTTATGTATTTTTTTTCTTGTTTTGTTTTTATTGAAAAGCCAAATAAACTCTTTCTTTCTTTATTTCTTTAAATAATCACACACATATTCCTATACCCACACTAGCGTAAATATTTTAAAACTAAGCGGATATATCTTGGCGCTGAATGACACGAAAAAACTAGTTTCATGACAACTGCCAACAATTTGACATTGAAATTCTCGGAAACACATTTCTCCATATATTTTAGTTTGCCAAGATTCTGGAAAATTGTGTTTTAAATTGGCAACCCTGTAGGCCATTTACTAGATACTGACTTCCGCTGGATGCGGCTATCTTTATGATGTTTTGTGACGTTATCCGTTGATTAAAATATTTAATTACCGGTCTTTGTGGACAACTTTATTATGTAGTGGCTGAGGGCGTAATGGAGTTATGAGACATTTCCGTTGGCGAAAATATGATCGTAAGGATCCATAAAATAAGCCAGTAGTTGAGTCATTCATTGAGTAAAATTTTTAAATATATTTTGTATTTTTTTAGTGTAGGATAAGACTGCCTTGGTGGCGCAGTTGTAATTGCGCATGCGTAACGGCTGCTGTGATGAGGTCTAGGGTTCGATTTCCGGGTCAAGTAAAGTGATATTGCGTTTTTCTATCTAGAAATTCTCAGTATTAGCCTGGAGTCTGGAATCTGTGCCCGGTATGGCGATGGGCTCGCCCCCTATCACATTATGGGAGCGAAATTCAGCCAAAAATGGGTGTATGAGTTACACCTCTGCCTACCTCTTCGGGGATTACGTCGGCGTGAGTGTGATGATTAGATGTGATATGTATGTAGAATAAAAGTTTTTGTTGCATTAGCGCTTTTTCCTCGTTTTTATAATGTCATTATTACTTTACATGTCTGACACGCCGTAATCACGGGACTATAGTCCCGGACACTTGGAAGGTGTACGTGGGGCCGAAGCCAACACGTAAAGACCCGTTAGGCAATTTTAGTTTAATGTTGTGATGTGACATCAACCGACATTTATCGCTGTATACACTATACAAGTGCAGCCAAGGACAACATTATTATTATTATGACAGCCTCCGTGGCGTAGTAGGCGAGTAGCCGGCTGTGAAACGAGAGGCCGTGGGTTCGATTCCCACACCGGGACAAATGTTCGTGTGACAGACAGATATTTGTGTCCAGGGTCTAGGTGTTGTGAGACCATGCGTCTCTCGTAGTCCCTGATACCCACAACACAAGACTCGTATCTTAGTGTGGGATCGGAGCTATGTGTGTGACTGTTGGGTGTTATTTATTTATTATTTTTTTTGTACATTATTACAGTAGTAACATATACTTCTCAAATAATGTTTTTAAACCCAAAACATAAATCATTAAATTACCGTGTTATACCTATAGAAAAAGCAGCGATACCCTAGTTGAGACAGACTGCCAGCCCTAACGGCAAACATCTCTGACATTTCAAATCATACGCATGCACTCACGCCTGTAAATCCCCGAAGGGGTAGGCAGAGGTGTAACTAGTACAGCAACATTTCGCTGAACTTTTTACCGTCCCATGATGTGATAGGGGCCGAACTTATCGCTATATCGGGCACAATTCCAGTCTCCGGGCTGATACTGAGTATTTTGTGGTAGAAAAATCTAATATCACTTTTACCCGGGAATCGAAACCGAGACCTCAGCACAAGAGTCACAACGTACATAAGTACAACTGTGCCATCGAGGCAGCCACTTTTCGAAGATACTAATACATTCACGTGTCTATTAATTATTGCTTGCTTTGACGGTAAAAAAAAGTCGTGAGGAAGTCTGCATACCTGAGAGTTCTCCATCAGAATTTAATATGAAGTCTACCAACGCGTACTAGGTCAGAATAGTGGACTATGCCTTACCTCTCATTTGCAGAGATGACCCTTTGTGCCTAGCAGTGGGACAGTGTAATACAACTGTTACATCGTCTTGTGAGGCTAATGCAGTCTCCGTAGTCGAAGAAAACAGTTAAATTCAAATCCCTCGATAGGCATTTTATGTTTGAGCCTTTCGAATAAAAAATACCGTTGAAACTAACGAAAACAATAAATGCCATAATTCACAAAATAACAGACCAGTTAAAGCGAACAAATACCTTTGTTATTGGCGATTTCTTCCAGACAACCTCTTTATTACGAGATCATTCAGATACATTACATCAGTATCAATACCCTTTGCCCCTTTGTAAGGCGACGTCTAGCGACAGGGAACTAAATGACTACCCAATCGAGTCTCATGATGGAAAAGTTGCTTAAGTACAAATATGTAAAAGTTGACGAGTGAATTTAGTTGGAATTCTACCAATCCTCGTTCTCGTTATATTAGTTTATATTGGTGTGATTTACCCTTATTATTTCTAACAACAGCAACCAGAAGTATCTTATATCACAGCGAATCGAACCCACAGCCTTTCGTTTCATAGCTGGCTACTCGCCCACTGCGCCATAGACGCTGTCGGCATTTATGCCAACGGTTTTCAATTGAGTAGTTTTTGTTCCGACCACCGAGACGACTACGATTTATTTAAACATCAAATAAAACGTTACAAAGCAATGTATTTCACATAATATATGTTATATAAAGGAATATATGCGTTTCATTCAGTACACATATAATAAAAAAGTACTGTTTGTTTTCATCCATATTATATTGACTTTGGAGCGAAACGAAAAAAAACTCATAAGTTCCCAAATATGAGAATGTCACTCCGCCTCAATTTTACATATTTGTGGATTAGGCAATTCCATCTCTAAGGGACAGAATTTATATGACTGAACATACCCTGAGTCAATTATACCGCCCCTTGGTTTCCTTTGTTGCGTGTTTTATTACACCTTTCGAGGTTAGAGGGTGCGTTCGAACGACACCTTTTACGGTATGTTGTGAACGTACTGTGTATGGGGCACTTTTTTTATATGCTGGTGGTAGGATCTTTATATCCGCCCGGATAGCGACCACCGTATACAGATTGTAAAACCTGCCGTAGTGCGTTATAGTCGCACCCGCATAGTCGCTTTCCGGGATCAGCCAGTGTACATCTAGTTTTTGTTGGGGGTCTAGAGTTGAGGTACAATGTTTGGCCGTTTTGCGGCCTTCTGAGTACTCTGACATTAGACCCTCGACCGCTTCTTCACCTTCTTGCCTATAGTGTAGTGTGTAGGGGCAGGCCGGCAAGATTGTGTTGAATAGCGGGGGATAGATTGTCTCTCGCTACTCGATAGTCTAATTGGACGGCACTGCACTTACCATCAGGTGCAGTGTGGTCACTTTGCCGTGCCAGGATAAAAAAAACTTATTAAGTACTCAAAGTGTTTTAGTTTTCGAGTTTGGTTGTTGTAAGATTTACCTAGTGTGGGGTTAGGACTCTATGAGTACCTCTTTTTTTGAATATATTATTATTAGTTATTGTTTTATCTTTTAATTATTTTGATTTAAACCTGTATTTTAAAGATTAATTGATATAATTATATAGCATTCTATTATGATGACAATTTAAGTTCTTCAAACAGCCTTGATGCAAAAAAATGTAATATCGTGTTCCTGTCAGTTGTTGGTGTTGTCTATGGATTGCATCGATAAAATATAATCTTAATAAAAAATATCAAGCTTGATAATTTGATGCCGATTAGTTAACATACTTTTTGATCTTCAAGAGTACATTTTTTTTATCGAATATGTTATTCACTTACGAACTTGCTTAGTAAATTAACTCACACACTCAATGCAATCTACATAAAATAAATCTAATTTAATTGTTTGTTATTTATTTTATTTTGAAATACCATTAGGTAATACACAGCACATACATATATGATGACAAAGCAAATATCTAGGACTGTGTTATAAAATCATTTGGCGGGAAAATGTAGAGTCGATGAACTCTCAATAAAAGTGATTGCTTTATTACATAGGCCTATCAATCTTACTAATATTAAAAATGAGAATGTTTGGATGGATATTTGTTACTCAATCATTCCACGGTTGAACGGATCTGGTTGAAATTTAGCACAGATATATATTATACATAGATATATATAGTCTGGAATAGCACGTAGGCTACTCTTATCGAAGGTGACCACTGAAAACCAGCGCTGTGTTGTGGTATGTACTATGTACGTGCCACAGCACAGCAGTACGCTGAGTGGTCACCTACCTGTCACAGCTGCGACGTGCAAGTGCCAAACCCTTTAGTTTTAAGTGTAATAATAGTTTTTGTTAATGTGGTATGTGCGCGTTGTAGTTTGTGCAAATAAATCGTTTTTCTTTCTTTCTTCTTTCTTTCTATCCTGGAAATATTTATGGTTTCCGTGGGATAGTTTTGTTATTGTTTTACACAGAGCAATGGATCGACATGTTTTTTTGCAGTTTTAGTTGAGTGTCTGTGAATGACATAAGCTACTTTTTAACCGATTTCTAAAAAAAGGAGAAGGTTCTCAATTCGTCCGAATCTTTTTTGTTTATGTAATATGTTCCTCGATTAATCGAAGACGCCTGGACCGATTCGCGATACTTCCCAGGTGGTACCATTGGCACCAAGTCAGCATCTGATGATGGGATCTCAGAAAAATCGAGGACAACCCTTAAATTTTATAGGGACGCATAAAGCGCTTTTTGGTGCCCACAATTTTTATCCCGAAATATGTACGGTTCATGTACGGTACGATGGCATATATAGAAATGTGTAATAGCATAAGATCTCCATGGACTTTATAGCTTTCTTTCAAAAATAACTTCCACGCTGGCGGAGCCGTGGGCAAAACGTAGTGGAGTAATAAACATGGGAAAAATCATTCCATGATAGTTTCTAAAGAATTTCTCGTGAAGGGTAATCAGTAATATAATCATATTTATTATCCAATAAAGCAATGGCCTCGTAAAATAAGGTTGATATGAAAAGACTCTGAGATATAAGAATGAGTGATCAAATAGAGATTCGACTAAGGTCATTGATCCTTTGGAATTTAACAAGTAAACTAACATTGAAATAAGCATAGTCGCACACTGATTTTGAGTTACAAATTATTTTTATGAGTTTTTTTTACGGTCCCATAATGCTCGTCTCATAAAGGCTCGCCCCCTATCACATTATGGGGCCGAAATTTGGCGAAAAGTGGGTGTACTGGCTACACCTCTAGCTATCTCTTCGGGAATTACAAGCGTGAGTGTATGTGTGTGTGTTAAATCCATATTTTAATATATTAGGTATTAAATACAACCTGCGACTTTTTATCTTAGTAGTGAGTAAACAACTAAGTCATCACAGATTATCTACTTAAATGCGTTTTATAGTTTGTCAGATTACGAGAATCACAAAAAAAAAACTTTATGAGAAGTTGATAAATTACGATGAAAATAAATGCACACAGATTGTAAAAATAAACATCTTGTCATATTGCATCAAAAGATATATAAACTATAAAAGATGCTAACGTTATAGAGAATTTTGGAATAGTGCCATAAATGTTGTACACTCACTAAAATTAAACTAGACGCTGAGACTAACATCATTTCAAACATAGCTCTTACTTATATGTACATTTTAATCTTAGCTGTCTTTAGTCTATTAAGCCTTTTGAAAATATCACCAATGCCCCTTAAACATGCTGGTGGTAGGATATTCATATCCGCCCGGATAGCGACCACCGTACACAGGGTGAAAAACCCACCATAGTGGCACACGCAAGTGTGTCGCGTTCCGGGATCAGCCAGTGTACATCCGGTTTTTCTTGGGGGTCTAGAGTTGGGGTACAATGTTTGGCCATTTTGAGGCCTTCTGAGTACTCTGACATTAGACCCTCGACCGCTTCTTCACCTTCTTGCCCATGGCGTAGTGTGAAGGAGCAAGCCGGCATGATTGTGTTGAGTAACGGGGGATGGATCGTCTCTCGCTACTCGATACTCTAATTGGACCGCACTGCGCTTGCCATCAGGTGCAGTACGGTCACTTTGCTGTTAGGATAAAAAAGAAAAAAAAAACAAATTAATTTTCAAAATAAATGCAATATATTTAATAAATTTCAAGAAAACGTAATTAAATGATTGATTGATCATTTCATCATGACAAAATTAAAATGAACTTTTTACTATCTCTTTACAATTGGCAAAGGAATGTAATAATATAGGTATAATAAAAATAATAACACACCCAACAGTTACACACATAGTTCTGACCCCACACTATGTCAAACCTATATCGTGGGTATCAATAACTACGAGGAACTACGACCTCACAACACCCAGACCCAAAACAAACATCTGTCTGGCATACAAACATTTATCCCGGCACGGGAATTGAACCCAGGGCCTCTTGTTTCACATCCTGGCTACTCGGCTGCTGGGCTACGGAGGCTATCAAAGGAATATAATAATATATAATATACAAAGTTCTGACTGCCTCGGTGGCGCAGTTGTAATTGCGCATGCGTTTACGACTGCTATGCTGAGGTCTCGGGTTCGATCCCCGGGTCGGGTAAAGTGATGTTGGGTTTTCTATCCAGAAATTCCCAGGATTAGCTCGGAGTCTGGAATCTGTGCCCGGTATGGCGATAGGCTCGCCCCCTATCACATCATGGGACCGAAATTTCGCGAAAAGTGGATGTACTAGTTACACCTCTGCCCACCCCTTCGGGGATTACAGGTGTGAGTTTATATGTATATATACAAAGTTCTGACTATAAAGTAGTGTATCATGTGTATCAAGGACTACGAAAAACTACGCTTCCACAACCCAGACTAGATAGTAATAATTATAGCACAAATATTTGTCACGGTGCGAGGATCGAATCCCTGCCCTTCTGTTCATAGTTAGGTATCTCTTCATATTTAATAATATATACAAAAAAAAAATAAGTTCAAAACTAAAACCCGACTATTGAAAAATCACGCTCTAAAATATAATAATACAAGAATATATTAAATATTTTATTGTATTTCATACATATTCATATGTAGTGGTATTCAGAAGACAACAGTGGTCGTATGCTACTTTGGAGAATGTATTGTATTGTTACGGTTACCTTTCCTTTTGCTTCGCCGTAGTCGGGTAAAAATATAGGACACAAAATCGTATAGTAAGATTGAATGTATTGTTAGTAGGAAGTTTCTTAGTAGTTCAACAGAGAAACAAAATAATTATAGGTAGTTTAGGAAAGTTCTTTGGCGTATTCTTTTCTTACGTAGGTTGATAATCAATCATGCATGATGAGTCAATGTTATTTAACTAACAATTCTTTATTTCCGCAGTCATATGAAAGGACAATTTGAATTTTGTTAACAATTCCAGAACCGTTTGTTATTTAGATACCAAATGCAGCTTATTCGACTTGTTCCGGATTAGAAAAGACTTTTTTTATTGACGCTTAAAGATAAATAAATAAATAACACCCAACAGTCTCACACATGGCTCCGACCCCACACTAAGATACGAGTCTTGAGTTGTAGATATCAGGGACTACGAGAGAATTTCGTTCTCACAACACCGAGACCCCGGACACAAATATTTGTCTGTCACACAAACATTTGTCCAAGTGTGGGAATCGTACCCACGGCCTCTCGTTTCACAGCCGGCTACTCGACAACTGCACCACGGAGGCTGCCAAATATTTATTTTTAAGCGCCAAAATATATTTATTCCATTTAATTTTGTTTCAGGTAGTCAAACAACAAATCAGTGAAGTGAAATGTATGCCATTAATAGAAAATTAAATAGCAAATAATTGCGCAATACTGTTTTAAAAATAAATAAATAAACTCAATTTAAGAGTCTACAGATTATAAATCAGTGCTCGTTCGTTTTTAAAATAGATTCAGTGCAATGCTGCCAGTGTTAGAATAAAAAATACAATTATTTAATTGGTGAATTTAAAAATCGGCACAACGAGGACTGCGACAAAACAGCGATGGCTCGGCCTGAGGTTGTGCGATGAACCCGAGGAAGAGGGGATGGACGAGCCAAGCGCTGCCAAGCGGCCCTCTGTCCTCACCATAGACAGGGCTGCCTTTCTTCTTCTGAGGGTCAAGAGAGCCTTCAAAAAGAAACGGCAGCAAAGGAAGGATAAACAGTAAGTATCCTTTATACCTTATTTACAAGTCTTGGTACAGCCGAGTGTGTTGACATACTTTTGTCATCAATAGTGACAGAGTTAAGCCTATGCACATCTGGTATAATCTCTCCTCTAACAGCCTAATAAGTCTTATTAGACTGTTAGAGGAGAGGTTATATCAGACATAGAAAATAATTTCTTTGCAATAATTGTTACTGTGGATACTTGTCCTTCGACGTAAGTATATTTATTAGTTTATACAAGGTGTTGCAGAAACATGGTATTAATAAACACAATACTCCTAGTATAGAGTCGGCGATTAGTAGGTTACTGGTAAAGACAAAAAATGAAAATTGGTGTTAGAAATATTAGTGGTTTTTTATGTAGCGCAATATGAATTAGTATTATGACTTTCAAAACACCTAATAAGAGTTAGCATTTAACAGTAGTTTTAAATATTTATATTATAAGATTTTTTATAGATTAAAAGAAGAGATAAATTTTCATATATCCATTATTTACATAATACCAGGTTTACATGCTTTCAACTTTGCCAATCACCCGATCTTAACGTCATATTATCATGATATACCACATTTTGGCATCAACATGTATATTTATGCTCTATTTCAATATGACATCGACTTTTATAGACTGGAAATTAAGGCACCATCAGAGAAAGCAACAATATTCTGATATTATATAAATAGCAGTTGAATTATTCGTCATAAGAAATATATGCTATTTTATTTTCTTTCAAATTAGGGGGGAATATTTATGACTAAAGTTGTATCTCTACAAGTAGAGCTATTCATCTGAAACAACGATTACCCTCTTGAATTCTCTTGTCACTTAACGAAAGGTCAGAGCTCGCGTGGGCCTGTTTCCTTAATGAACTTTTGACGTCCTAGAAACTTCTAGATAATGGCGATAAACGCGTATACTTTGTTTAATTAAGGGTTTTAGTACTCGTGATAACAATTTCTTTGCTATCAAGTATTACAGATACAAAATTACGATGTAAGCATGTGCCATGTATTTTGAAATACCTAACGGCGCGCGACATTAGTGAATAATGAAAATCTGTTAATTTTGAGACTTATTATTATTTTATTATGTTGAAGGATTTATGGTTTGTATTCAATTAAATACTATTTTTAATTAGGAGCGGGTAACAGTTGCGTATGGACTTGCGTTTGCCATGAAATGCGAATGTCTTGTGGTTGACAGCGGTTGTACGTTGTGGTTATTCCCTTTGGCTCTCAATCGCTAATTATTATCATAAACCCTAATTGTTTTTCTATCTAGAAATTCTCAGTATTATCCCGGAGTCTGGAACCTGTGCCCGGTATGGCGATAGGCTCACCCCCTATCACATAATAGGACATTTTACATTTATAATACTTAAATACATACACATTATATTTATAGTACTTAAAATAGTAAAATGTCAACGGCAAAATCCACTTATTTAAGTTTAATCAGATGCTGCCCGACCTCCTGTTATATCCATGAAAATAGAACAGAGTTGAAACATTTCTCTCATTAAATAGACATCATGTTTCCATCATTATATAGTTCCTTTACTTACTCAAATGTAAATGAGGGTAGACGTATTCTACATTTCCATCACGTACTCCGTTTACGTAGCTCAGGACCACGACAATATTCCTTGTCGTCGAGCGTATCGGTAGCATCGGCAATCATAGTCGTTTTTAATGCGGGCTCAGTCTGGATTGCAGCATAAAACGAGTAATGTACACTGAGTTTTACCGCTGAGATTAAGTAGTCGCAATACGTAACAGCTTTATTATGGGCTGATCATCCAAGCTGAAAGGACGTGAGGTCGCAATTTAAATTGTGATTTGGGTCTTTTGTTTTAGAAATAAAACGGTTTCTTTTGTGTGTGACACTTTTTTTTATCAAATGTCCGGATATCAAATATGCGATCTTTTTTAATTTTGTGATTAATTACTGTACTTAGATATCAATTATTAGGGTATTTCCTATTATTAGACATACCGAAGGTATGACGGAGGTATTTAGGAGACTAGTTGGGGGTACATTAATAATGACAACCTAAGTGGGAGTAGTAAATGTTTAATATAAAACAGAGTGCCTTGCGCTCTGGTGTTCAGTTCAGTTGTTTTGTGAAGTAGACTAGGTGATAGCCAGGATATTAGTGGTTCGTTCGCGGGGTAGTAAGTGTATCAGTGTATAAACAGTTCAATGGCCGCGTAGTTGACCTTAGAGGGTAATGCTGGTAGATTAATTATAAAGAGAAGCCTTAAGTGAATCCTGATGAAGATGTGCAACAGTGTTGTGTAAATCAATCAATAAAATTATAAACATTGTATTTGTGCCTTTTTAAATATCCATCTTGCATAGTTTTGTTGATGTTCCTAACAAAATATAGTTTTTAATTGATTAAACGTTTCTTTTTATTATAATTCACAATAACTGTGAAATGTAACTGTGTAATGTAAAGTATTCTAATTTACTGAAGTGCCCTATCAGTATTTACTTTTAAAACATTATCATAATAATTTTGTGTTACATAATATCATACTTTTATTAAGAACGTTCTTTTGATTACTCAACTCCTAGTTTAGTTTTGGATTCGAAGCACTATATTAAAAGATTATTTAAAAGTATTCAAGTCCATTCATTTAGTCCACATTGCAGAGATATTATATATTTTGTTAAAAAATATTTATATATTTTGTCGGGCTACTGAGTTGGGGTACGATGTTTGGCGGTTGGCCGTTTTCGGCCTTCTGGGTACTCTGAACAAGACTTTCGACCGCTTCTTGACCTTGTTGCCCATGGCGTAGTGTGAAGAAGCAGGCCGGCATGATTGTGTTGAGTAGCGGGGGATAGATTGTTTCTCGCTACTCGATACTCTAATCGGAAGCATTGCGCTTACCATCAAGTGCAGTGTGATCACTTAGCTGTGCCAGGATAAAAAAAACATACGAAAATTACAATTTATTTCATCGTTTTTTTTAAATTGATTCAACATATAGATAAATTTATGCCTAGACGGTTAAACCACTTTAAGGATTAAGCTTCTTAGCAATGCTAACCCTGTCTTATACATTATCCCACAGCTGTGCACGGGCTTCCTCTACTAATGAGAGCAGTTAAGCCTTATTCCACCACGCTGAGCTCATAAAAACTGATTTATCACTTTTTTACATTATACATCACTATAAAGCAAACTGTAATTATAATAATTTCTGTGGGTTGGTTTTCAAATAATTATTTATCTTTGTTTTAAACAAACTCAGAAATAAACAATGCATATTAGTGAAACAATTTTTTTTTATTATTCAATACGTGGATTTTACAATGCATTAGGATTATCTATGGCATTATCTATTGATTTAAGATTGTCTTCTTTATTTGTTTCTTTCTTTTCTATCTTCTCTACTAAGTTTTTCTTCACAGAAGATGAAGTTACAGGTAACATAGTAGGTTTCAATTTATCACCGACAATTTGAATCCTGTCTTTAATTAAAGCGTTTTTCTTAGGCAGGATTTTAGGAAAATCAAATGTTGCCATGTCTTTCCTTTTCGGGAACAGGAATATTTCAACTGCTTTTGGCTTTAGAGGGGATGCTGTTGGTTTTGGGATTATACTGTCAAACATAAAAGACTGGAAAGGATTGGTCCGCATAGGATTAGCTTTCTTCTGATTAGGTGATATTTCGAAGTAAACAGTTTCTTCATGTTCATGAGTATCACAGCATAATGCAGAGGTCACTGGTTCTTTTTTGGAGAACAGGTCGTTGCTTCTTAATATTCTGTTAATAACTTCGGCAGGATTGGTGAAGAAGGAGTCTTTTATACTCCGCAGGTTAGAACAAACGCACGGCTCTTCCACCAGTTCTGGCTTTGGAAGGGTGAATGGATGTATTGGTTGGATTGTGTGGTCAGACCTTGATATTGTATCTGAAATATTAGACGTTAGTTTACTGAAGAAGAAAATATCAGTTACCATGCTTTTAGCAAGAGAAATAGCTAAACTAGCAAGTTTCAAGATTTACGCTAGTGTTTTTTCAAATCTCTTAAATTATTACTAAAAGCATAAGTAAAATGAAGGCCATGTCAGTGTAATCTGTATATATAAAAGAAGAAACTGACTGACTGACTGACTGACTGACTGACTGACTGACTGACTGACTGACTGACTGACTGACTGACTGACTGACTGACTGACTGACTGACTGACTGACTGACTGACTGACTGACTGACTGACTGATCGATCAACGCACAGCCTAAACGGCTGGGGTTAGAGACTTGAAATTTTGACAGTAGGTACCTTTTATCACGTAGGCATCCACTAAGGAAGGGTTTTTGGAAATACCACCCCTAAGGGGGTAAAATAGGGTATGAAAGTTTGTATGAAAATCCGTCATTTTTGAAGTTAAATTTATGAAAATTAGTATTTGGCATTTTAGTTAAAAATAAAAAATATATGTTTCAGGATTTTTGGAAATTCCGCCCCTAAGGAGGTAAAATAGGGAATGAAAGTTTGTATGAAAATCCGTCATTTTTAAGTTAAACGCATGAATATTGGTATTTTGTATACTTTTTCTCCCAAACATGACCTCCACGCGGGCGGAGCCGCGAGCAACAGCTAGTCTAAAATATAATAACAATGGTCTATTCAGAAGTCTTTATAAATCAGATCCACGTTTAATATTACGATAGTCCATTAGAATAGAATATTCATGTTGGAGAAAAGAACATCTCTATTTAGAACTCCAGGGGTATTGTACATAAAAATAAAGTAATAGATTGCTAGCGAAGTCTAAGATATATGCAGAAAATTTAATGGAACGCAGTAAGTATTTATTTTGTAACAAAACATATTTACCTGGTTTACCGTTGAAATAGAAAGAAATTTCCATCTTGCCAAGATTTACTAGAGAATTGCTGATAGTAGGCATAGTCCTGAAGGTTCTAGCAGTTTCTCTAGATGTAGCCGAAGATAGGGATATTAGAAGTGGAATCAAAACTTGCATCATGTTGCTGCAAATAAAGCATAATCATATTAAATAAATCAACATCGAAAATAATAGTAAAACTGAATATTAACATACTCATAAACAAAATTATAAAAGTCTACAAGATTAATTATCAAATTTTATTAAAAGAAGGAAGAGGAATCATGGATAAATAAAAATGGACAAAGTTGTTTTATTAAATCTGAGTGTTAAACAAAAATACCCATCTTATTACTTATTATTAACGATAATTAAAATTACACTTTTTTATAGCTGCAAACTTAATACAGATTAAATTACCCGAAAAGATTAACATCATAATGATCTTAAACATTCCTAAGTACAGGGAAATTTTTATTCTTTCAGTTGCCTTTGTCTGACGAAACAACTTTCTAACATTAATGGATTCCAAGTTTTAAAGGACCTTTAAAGAGCAATGGGCTGTAGCTTACCTCTCCGTTAGTTGAATATTATAAAGTTTCTATTGGAAAGGTACAAATCAAATCTCGCGTGTTTCGCAATAGCTATTTCATTTTTATTGCTTTTCTATTTTATTTTATCGCTATTGGTTAGCTTTACTTCATATTTCTTATTTTGAACATTTCACATTTTATTGAACTATGGTTACATTAAACGTCTTTTATGAATACTGATTTACTGGTTTTAACAATATGAATATTTTCTCAATAAATAATCTCATAATAGCTTCATTATTAAGTTAATTGAATAAAATATATTTTGCTGTTATTAGATATTGTGACAGCCTCCGTGCCGCAGTAGGCTAGTAGCCGGCTCGGAGACGAGAGGCCGTGGATTCGATTCCCACAAAAAAATGAAAAATGTTTGTGTGACCGACAGATATTTGTGTCCGGGGTCGGGCCGTTATGAGACCAAAAGTCTCTCGTAGTCCCTGATACCCACAACAAAAGACTTAACTTGATCTTAGTGTGGGATCGGAGCTATGTGTGTGACTCATAAACTACATCAAAGTTAGGGATTACTTTCAATTTAATATTTTTGATAAGTATGCAAACGTTTTAGATAAAACTAAATGAAAATGTCGAGATTGTCCATTAATCATAAAAAAATATATTTAAAATCAGAACTGCAGTAATAGATAAAATTATAGCCGGGAAAATAACATTTATTTCTCAGATTCGTGTGTTATTAGAGTAAAGTTTGTAATTAATTCATTTTTTTTTTCATTTGCGATTTAAATTATTTTTACCAATGGTATTGATTATTAGTCTTTTAAACTGAGCAAAAGTTTTGTAACCATAAATATGGACACTTCGTCCGAACAAGCCGCTCAAATGGTGTCATTGATGCGGGAAAGCTTGGATTGAGAACGATTGCTAGAAATTTAAATTTAAGCCAGTCTACGGTTTCTAGAGTATACCGAAGGTTTGTAGAGACAGGTTCTTACAAAAGGAGACCTTACTATACTCCAAATGGAAATTTCAAATCAATTTGTCCTTGTATTTCGATTGAGCTATTTATTTTTATCCAATCGAAGACTTACTGCTCAGTATAAGTCTGAATTTTCGAGGGATTCCGCCATTTTTAGGTTCGGCAACGCTGATGTAATGCTCCTGGTGTTGCAAGCGTCCATAGGCTACGGTAACCGCTTACCATCAGGCTGTAAGCTCGTTTGCCACCATCGGTGGTATAAAAAAAATATTATCTGCAGTAAAAGTTTTTTCATTCCTTTTCAAAACTGTAATCCCATTCAAGTTTTAACAATGACAAACAAGACAAAAGAATGGCTACGAAATGCTATGTTTAATATAGTTATAAAAATAATCAGCAAAATATAAAAGACAAATGTAGAATTTTAAAAGTTTTAATTAAAATCTTTTGAAAGAAAAATAGTAGTTTCTAGTTTAACCAAAGTATACTTAATGTGAATAAATATTGTAGAAGGATTACATGAAAAGTAAAATATACAATTATATTTAACGTAAAGTTTTAATCTTATTTTTTTAAGTATTTATATGTCTTAAACTTCGAGATCACGATAAAATTTACTTTTATATATAAAAGTATACTTTTCACTACTAAGATATTTCAAGATGTAAATTATCACCATCTTCAGCCTTTGGACGTAAACTGCTGAATATAGACCTCTCCAAAGTGCTCCAGACAAATCTTTCAGAAGCGGGCTGCATCCAGCGAGTTCCTGCGACCTTTACGAGAAAACGTTGGCGTTGTGTTTTGCGCGACAGAGTAACGACAGCCCAGAGGATAATATGTTTTAATAACTAGAACTATTTACTCAATAGTGAATTCAAAGGACTGACTAAGGTTTTCTTTTTTCAAAGTATTCTTTATTGGCACTCGACCTCGATAATAATACTAAGAGTAATTTCTAGTAGCGTTCAAAGGCTTATAAATTAACAGCGTTAATGCATTATTTTTCTAAGACTTTTGAATGTCTTTCAGGGTGATTAGATGGATTGGGTACACCGCCGTTTTGCGACATGAATCACAGAAGTGCACTGAATGAGCTGTATACTGTAGCGTGAATAAATAAATAAATTAAATAATAAATAAATTCTTTATTTCTTCAGTAAGTCAAACATACACTAAAATAATGACATGGAAAATGTACACAAACAGTTTGTAAATAAGTGTTATATGCGCTACGGTATCCAAGTAAAGATTCAACTTGTGTTATGGATAACCGTTGCTCACATCTTACTAGGTTAGACTAGAGCCCGTATTACAGAACGATACTCAGTCGTGAATCTAGTTTTAAGTATGTACTTGCGTAATTCTTTTATTATAGAACGATACTTAATTCTAGATTCATTAAACAGAACTCAGCTGAGTAGTTTCTTATTTTTGAACGATACTTCATACGAGATCTTTACCCAAATATCGATTTGATCATAATTTACGTAAATATGGTCGATAGAAATAGAATCGCTGAATATATAAACTTCTTTACAAAATAAAATTGTTTTCAATCTAAATACACTAATAATAATAGCTATACCCTGATATTGTGTTAATAGATCGATTAGCGCGCCGAGCAATACTTGTGGACGTCACCATTCCGCATGACGATAACCTCGTTAAAGCTGAAAAAGACAAAATGTCCAAATATTTAGATCTGGCTCACGAGGTTGTTGAAGGAAGATAATGATGCTGGTATTGCTTGTGCTAGTAAATAATTTTAGTATTACTTTATTTCTTTAATTTTTTTTTACCTGTCAGTAGTATTAATTAAACCCGCCTTAGATTTTGTTTGATTGCTATCTAGCAATCTAAATATTATGGAAATATTGGGGGTCACTTACCAAATATTTGTGGGTAGATTAGATACTCGGTGGGGAAGATTTGTTATAAAAAGGAAAGCATCAACGCCCGCGGGGGCAGTCTATACGAAACTAGCGGGAGTGTAACTCGGTTTTAATCAGTGTGCGTACAGTTGTTTTCAGTTTAGTTTGTGTTTAATCAATCGATGATGGCTAATATATAAGTTACCGATGGATAACCACCACTGTACGGGGTAAACATCCTGTGATAATAGTGGCACGGCGAGTTCCGGGGTTAGCCAGTGTGTATCTTTTGCAGGCTGGGTTAATATTGGCAACGATTGACGTACTCTTATGGCTCTATAATCGATACAATCACCATCTAACGCAGTGCCTTGTCGTGCTGCGATAAAAAAGATAAATATCAGTGTTGTATAATTAACATTATACTAGCTTTTCCCGCGACTTCGTTAGCGTTGAATGAGTTTAAATATTCATTTATATAAGCAACGACCCGTCCCTTAGGGAAAAAGCCAAAAAATCTTAAAATGGTTTCTTATGTTTACGCGAATATTACACATTGAAATAAAACAAATTTGACGGATTATATCGCGTTTATTTTTTTAGAAGACATGAAGACCTTCGAAACATCGGGTTGCAAAAGTAAAATAAACAGCTTTATAATCCGTCAAATTCTTTTTATTTCAATGTGTATTCGCGTGTAAACATACTCAGATAGTAAAAAAGAAGTTGGTTAGTACATCTTGGTGGCTTTCGAGAGACTATCCCGCCCACACGCCATTGTAGCTCCTGTTTAGCCAGGATCAACAACGGCACGAATTTTTTCGACACCGAGTAATGAAACTCGGCGAGTCTTCGGGAGAGGCTCTATTAGTGGCTTCAAGGCCCGTAAAACAAATAATTTCTTACAAATGTCAAATTCCAGTTACTCAAATAAGATGAGGTTTGCGATATATTTAACTTTACCGGTAAGTTACCAATCATCTGACTGCCTCGGTGGCGCAGTTGTAATTGCGCATGCGTTACGACCGCTGTGCTGAGGTCTCGGGTTCGATCCCCGTGTCGGGTAGTGATAATTTGTTAATCTATTTAGAAAATACTCAGTATTAGCCCAGAGTCTGGAATTTGTGCCCGGTATGGTGATAGGCCTCCTATCACATCATGGGACGGTAATGAGCTCATCAAAATTTGGGTGTACTAGGTACACCTCTGCCTACTTCTTTAGGGATTACAGACGTGAGTCCTTCCTTGTGTATTTTTATGTGTACCACCTTTTTGCAACATACTGTATAAGTACATATATATATAAATCTTTGTGTGAGATTTGCACATAAAATACGTATAAACCTATTCCCTTCGTGACCTTGGCATGATAAGGCACAGATGTTAATATTTTCCTGGTTACGAGGCAGCGAGCGGTTTTCCCTGTAGATGAGAATGTAATAAAAGTAAGAGGACCATTTATTCTTGCCATTCTTTGATGTCTGTAACTTATTTAAACAAATAGACACATTTTGTTTCTTATTGTGATAGATTATCTATAGTCGGCTAAAAAGCATACATATATATACACTCACGCCTGTAATCCCCGAAGGGGTAGGCAGAGGTGTAGAGAGACTATCCCGCCCACACACCCGCCATTGTAACTCCTGTTTAGCCAGGATCAACAATGGCACGCATTTTTTTTTGACACCGAGTAATGAAACTCGGCGAGTCTCTGGGAATGCTTAATAACTGTCTTTTATCCCGCAACGAAATTAATCAAATAGAAATATAGGGAGGAGTTGGAAATATAAATTGTCCACTTCCCTCCATAGCAAAGCGGGAGACAAATACTGAACTAAAAAGGTATTAACCTCCAATAAAGGGACATTTACGTCTGGAGAAGCCAGACGTAAAGCACCACGGAAATTACTTAACGGGTCCTATCATGCGAGCTGTTACGCTTGATTCCAATAATAGGTATGGCAAAATCGCCGGAAAGCACGGAAATTCCTCCCAGTCTCCACAAGGTCCATATAGTATACAACTCCAGATGTTATCTGCATACTGTCAAGCATAATGTTGCGCTCATTCTGCCAGAGACTACAGAGACTACTTTTGGCAGAGGTGTAACCAGTACACCCACTTTTCGCCGAATTACGGTCCCATAATGTGATAGGGGGCGAGCCTATCGCCACACCGGGCACCATTCCAGACTCCGGGTTAATACCGAGTATTTCTAGGTAGAAAAACCCAATATCACTTTACCCGACCCGGGGATCGAACCCGAGACCTCAGCACAGCAATCGTAACGCATGCGCAATTACAACTACGCCGCCGAGGTAGTCTAAAAAGCAATTCATGAAAATTATGACTAGTATTTAAATTCATGCTTTTAAATATTTAAATCAGTTCTAACAATCATCCCCATAGTCTAGATCCACATAAAAGTACTAGCCTTGTGACATATTAAAAACAACGAGGGACTCTGTCAAAACACCCAGATCTAAAACAAATATACATGGGACAGACATTTGTCTCAGTGTAGGAATCAAATCCACGACCTCTCGTTTCACAGTCACCCACGGCCTCATCGAAGCCGTCTTTTATCGTGACTTTTAGATAGAAAGCGATATTTTCGGATATATCGGAGCTTTATAAGGCCGTTAATAGGAGCTTGTTAAAAATGTTATTCATAATGGCTCAATAGAGATAAAACGCTCAACATTTTTTAAAAAGCTTCTATTAACGCCCTTATAAAGCTCCGATAACTCATTATGAATAAGACCGTTAATGAAACAATCAATATCTCACTTATACATCAGTCGGTGTGTATATATATAATACAATAAAAAAATAAAAATTACCGACTTAAAAAATGACAGTTACAGTGTTACGGTAGCGCAGTGTTTACTAGACTCTTGGCGTATACCGTGGCCGTGTTGTGTTATTAGACTCTGATAATGCGGTAGCACTTTAATACAACGTTCAAATCAAATCTCAATCAAAAATATCGTTACATTTTGTCATCATCCTTTTTATTTATTTTATCTCATATTACATTAGAAAACAATGAGACTATACAGTTAATACGTTAAACAATGGGTCTACAGTTATTACGTCAAAAGCAATGGTACCATACAGATATTCAAAATTAATGTTTATATTAAATTTCTAAGTGCTAAGTACAATATAAAGAGCTATTTATCGTACAAAGCTATCCCCTTTGAATAAAATATTTAAACAATATATTAACTATGACCTCCGTGGCGCAGTTGGCGAGTAGCTGGCTGTGAAACTGAGAGGCCGTGGGTTCGATTCCCTCACCGGGACAAATGTTTGTGTGACAGACAGATATTTGTGTCCGCGGTCTGGGTGTTGTGAGACCAAAAGTCTCTCGTAGTCCCTGATACCCACAACACAAGACTCGTATCTTAGTGTGGGGTCGGGGCTATGTGTGTGACTGTTATTTATTTATTTATTGCATTATGACGAAAGTGTTTGTTGAAAATGCATGTAATCGTCTATTTCAGTACAAATTTTACAAATTGCATATGCACGAACTGAGAGTCGGTTTGTTTATTTGCGGGTAGGTGAAGGAACTCTGTTTAACAGCCACGCGGATTTGTAGTTTTATAATATTCCTATTTCTGTACGAGTGCATTTCAGCATCGCTGGCATGCTTGTAAGTAATAAAATGCATTTAAATTTATATTTATTTATGAGAGCACACATTTCAATAACACTATACCATGCTGCGTTTTGTTTGTCGCCTTGCAGCTAGCAGCAAGGCCTACTTGGAATTAAAAAGTCGTGGAATTTCAAAGGATATAATTTTGTCATACGTACGGTAGGCGTATGTTCATTTTTATCAGTTTTGTTCATGTTTTATCTGTTCTTATACTTGTTAGGGATGTATTATAAATAGTATATATGTATTTAACTATTTGGTCTTACTTCGAGTGATCAGTGTTGCTAGACTATATGCCATGAGAAACGTAGAGAATCATGCCTTTTTAAGTTCGATCTGTTTTCATTAATTTTCAGAGAAATATAATAACAATGTAGTTCTGTATAATGGATTTTAGTTGACGTTTTTGCAAATGATAACAGAGACTTTTATAGGTAATACTACTAAAAAAATTATCATAGATCATTGGCCCTCAATCAATACTTCTTCACATGGAAATTCAATGGAATTTCACATGAAAAAGTATTGATAACTTCATTTTTATAATTATGTCCTCTTTTTATCAAACAATTCTAGTTTGTTACTATAATTACGTGTATTAAAAAATTACGGCTAAGTCGGATCTGGTGTTAATTATTCAGTAGATGTCTAACTTTCCTGTAAAACTAAAGAAGGGTCCTATTTAATTTACAATTTTCACTTCTTCACAAGAGTGCATTGAAATGTATTATCAAAATAATTTTATAAAGATCAAGTCTTGTAAGTACATTGAATGAAGCAAAAAGTGCAAAGTGAAACGTTGTTGTTTCCAGTTTGCACTCATTGCTTTATAACCTTTTGAAACCTGCATACCTGAAGAACCTTAAGAATTTCAAAAGCATGCGCAGACTAGCATCCCGCACTAGGTCAGCCTGGTGGACAAAGACTTGACCCTCTCATTAGTAGAGGACGTCACTAGTGAGACAAGTTTATAACAGGGCTATTCATAGATACAAAATTGAGAGTCTAGACAAAAATAATTACATCAAACAGAGCCTGTCAAATTTTAGCCTGAATTTTGCCTGTAATAAAAAAAACATTATTATGCTTTATACATCTGAAAACAGGGCTATTCAATTTCTAAATAAATCCCTCACAATATAAATAAATCGCGTCACGTAGCGTGGCACGGCGTGGCGTTAGTTAAATCTCAAACGGCGATTTCCGAAACGGCTCGTAAAATTGCCGATACGTTACCGGACTTATTGGTTGGTTCACGCTAATACTTAAACGTACGAATGGCGTGTACGCGTTTTACTCTTATTATATTGGTGCGTTCGTGTGTTGTGTATTTAAGGTTAAATTAACGGTAGGCAGCGGCTTTGCTGCGCCCTGTCATTGCAGAAGTCTAAGGGCGGCGGTGTCTACTTACCATCAGGTGGCCCGTCTGCTCGTATGCCTATTCAGGTTTTAAAATTAAAAAAAAATGATAAGGATTAATCTGACATGAATCAAGTGGCCGTACATTTAGGGACAAACTACTATCTGAATAACTATTACTATTGATTGAATCGTAAAACTGACGTAACTGCCTCGGTGGCGCAGTTGTAATTGCAACTGCTTTGCTTAGGTCGACTATGGTTTGGGTTCGACGGGTCGGGTAAAAGTGAAATTGTGTTTTTATATTTAGAAATACTCAGTATCATTCGGAGTCTGGAGTTGAGCCCGGTATGGCGATAGGCTCACCCCCATCTCATTATGGGACTGTAATAATTTCGGTGAAATGTGGGCGTACTGGTTACATCTCTGCCTGCCCCTTCGGGGATTACAGGTGTGAGTGTATATGTATGACATTCTACTCTCCGCTTCATGATTTTCTTGTAAAGCTTTGTCACACTACTTGACAGATGTGTCGAAGTAGGCGTAGGTGAAACTGGAAGCCCACATTAATTACAGGACTCTGGAGCCGGGTAATGAGAGCCGTACGGTCGTATAGGCATGCCACGATATTAACTTAAACATTTTCGCAAGACAAATTTTACCTTGTTCGCCTTTATTTTAATTCTTGTGCTTAGCTTTTTATTTAACACTTTTTACATTTAAGTATAGGCGGACTGAATGCCGGAGATGAGATGAGATGAAAGAATAAAATATGTAATTATATTGTATTGTATTTCTTTTCATCTCATCTCTTCATACCATTCAATACAAAACCCTTATTTAAAACATCGAAGTTAAATATTATGTTGCAATATTTGACAGAAGACACCTTTCTGTTTTTGTACAAATTGGATATTTTGTCTTGACAATTCTTAAGGTTAAAACAAACAAATTGCCTTTGTAACATGAACCTACTGTAGTCTCTTCTCTATTATCATATTTGGGGCTTTATCCATTATATTCTCAGTGCTTGTTATTCTTTTGTTTCCATTACAATTATTAAAAATTGCACGATGGACCGACGACTTGAAGAAGGTGGCGGGTAGCGGGTGGATGCGGGCTACCCAAGACCGGGATGGTTGGCGTTCACTTGGGGAGGCCTACGTCCAACAGTGGACGGCAACAGGCTGAGTATATGAGGCGATATTATTTTAAATAAACGTTTGTATTTGATTCTTTAGATTTTAGTTACGGTCAGATATATTGAAGCCAATGTGACTAACACTGCTTCAGTGAATTTAAGTTTGGACCTAAAACGAAGACACGATTTGGTTGATGAAGCATTTCTGGATCAAAAAGACGTTCTTTTAGATATGGTTTGTTGTTATTTGCCGATAGTCGAAGATTTTTGATTTGTTTTAATTACGGATTTACCGCCGCACTCAGTCAGTAATGGACTATTAAGTAATTCCTTAGTAAACATTGAAAAATTACGAGTGACTTAATCCATCGTAAGTGAAAAAGTTATCATTCATGTAAAATTTTGTGAATTTTAGTCATAATCGCATGTGCAGGGTTTTTAAGGTAAAATATAACAAATTACTGATACAACTTAACGTGATTTACATAGTATGGTCCTTAAATGTGTTATATGTGAAGTAAAAAATATTGTCTTCGAGAGTGGTCGTTACTTAAAAGATTTAATGATAATCAACTAATTGTAAATTAAGGCAATTTATTAAATAGATCATTCTAACCATTAGCCTACATAGTTATGTGGACGTTAAATTATTTCGTAAACTTACCATTATAAATAATTAATATTTTCTTAATTCTAACCCAGGTTGTTGGTTGTTTTATAAACAGAAGTATTTAAAATTAATGGCAAGATATAATACCAGCTCGGTATTAAACTTGCTAACTGGCATCCTCTACCCTCTCAGGTGTCGCTATATAAAAAGTCGTATGTCAATTCCACTTTTAAAGTTATGTCAAACCCCAGAGAGGCTACTAATGAGTGGGTCCCAACAATAGACTAAGGTGTTGGAAGACTTCACATACATTTGACATTCTTACGAGAATTCATAGATATGCAGATTTCTCACGATGTTTTCCTTCACCATTAAAACAAGTAATCATTTATAATG
Organism: Laothoe populi; assembly: GCA_905220505.1. Lineage (NCBI taxonomy): Eukaryota > Metazoa > Arthropoda > Insecta > Lepidoptera > Sphingidae > Laothoe > Laothoe populi. The sequence goes on from HG992156.1 coordinate 16,435,524, forward strand.
AATACACATATAACTTTAGAAAAGTCAGAGGTGTATGCCATTTAGGTTGGATTCCAATACTAATGGCAAGATATGTAAATAAAATTGCTAATATTAAATATGGAAACAATGTTTTAGCTAGAAACGAAGCTAAAAGAAGTTAGAGACAAAAGGAAAAAGAAATCTGATAAAACTTCAAATAACAACCATTTAGATACGAAATGCGATGTGCTCCCGAAAAATCTCGAACTAACTTTAAAAACCAGTGGAATCAGCGCGATTGGAGAAGCTGAGATGCAGCTGAAATTTGGAAAGTCTGGTATGATAAGTGTATTGCCATTATCAATAATACAATTTATCAAAGAAAGTATTTTTCAGATTGCATTGCTCAAAATTATCTGCAAAATAATAGCCAATTTGTATGCCACATTTGTAAAATAACTAATTACAATTTGCATTCGGAGGAAATATGATCAATCTAATGTATGATGCTACCACCAGTTCGGTATGCATGGGGAAGAGCTGGCAAGAAACCCTCATGGTTGCTCTTTTAAACACATCACAGTTTACGTTACAATATGCGGTACACAATAACACTTTCACATCACGTTAACTTACTACTTTAACATTATTTCGGCATTACGACCGACAAGTTACTAACTGTTTCAATAATAATACACGAATGCCGCACCAAAGACGAGGTGCTCTTTTATATTGTGATTTTCGTTGTGACCCACTCCTCTGCGAGTAAGATCACTAGATAAACAACTCAAAACCACCTTCAAAATAGCAAAATAAATGAAGGTACCCACAGTTTACAACAAATAAAGTTAATTGCAAGTTCAATTCAGTGTCCGTATTAATCACGATCCGGCATATGCATAACTCTGTGCATAGAAATATGTGTGATAAAATAAAATGTAATGTAACCGAATCAAGCATTATTGAAAAACTATAACTCGTTACACTTTAGTCGTTGAATTACAGAGGTGTTAAAGACAGCAATACTAATCCTTTTAAATTTACATAGTACTAGTCCTGTATTAGACATTGTCCTACTCCTGACCAAAGGCCTCCACTACTAATGAGAGATGTTAAGGGTAAGATACATGATTGTAAAACTTACACGTATCAATTGGGAATTTATCCTAACAGTGTCAATAACTGAAATACCTATGTTGAAAAAAATCATGAGACTTTTGCCAATGACGTCAAATTACTAACAGTCTAGAAACTTCTAAATTGTCCAATGAAAGTATCAAAATAGTTGTGTAAGTTATTCTTTGTTTAAACAGCTGCATTACATCACATCGTCCCAAAGGCTCTTCGACTTTTGATCTAACATGCCTCAGAGATAAGTCAATCTGCGTCGTGCGGGGAAGTAATTGCATTCATTAAAGTCGTGTCAGTGGCTAACACGATTTCATATAATTCTATCTAGTTTTCATCACGTTAGACTAAATAATAAATATTAAAACGAAAATTCATCGAATTCGTGCGGTCGGCTTCGTCAAATTTCATTAAATATTCATAAAGTTTTAAATGAACTCTTGCGAATAGTTCGTGTGGTTGAAATAGGTTTACACGATATTGGGGATCTATTAAATGCACAAATTTATAGCTGCTTTTGTTAAATTGACATTGCGGTTCAACGTATTTGAAATATATTTGTGGTAGAGAATTTTAGTATCATATTTATGTAGACATTTAACAATTTTGATTTTATTTAATACATTCATTGAAATGCTGGTTTATTTTTATAAAAGAACATAATCCTCTTTAAAGTTTTGTGTCGCTGATAGATCTGCAGGGGCATAAGATGTTAGTACTTGTAACTAAGACTTTGAACTTAGGTACAGATTCTCGAATAATTGACAACATACATAGAGTTTCAACATTTAAGATCACCTTAATCCCCACTGTTCCTGGCAAAGCTGAGTAAATTCTAAAATCTATTCTATTGGTTACGCCATCTGAGCTTAGTAATAACACTACATCGTGACAAAACTGCTCAATCAAATTATATAAACATGACAAATTGAGTATACAGCAATAAATCTTTTCGATTCCTCAAATATTTGGGCTACAAATAAACTGCTGCCTAACCTGTTTTTATAGGAAAAGGCACTTTGAATATGGAGGCTAGTGGAATTTCAAACGTGGGTCAAGCCCGAGTGGAATTGGGTCTCGATGAGGGAGCAGTTCGTATACCTGGACTTGAGAATTTGTTTGTTGGTGAGATAAGATAATTTATTCAGCATAATGATGTTAAATATCAGTTTGACATTAGAAGAATAAATACACGAAAAATACATTACCTGACAATCAATATGGAGTATTCAGATATACAAAGGACGAAAAATTTATGCTTTATCACAATTCTTCGAAAATAATAAGTGGATATTTATTAAACATACATTAAATGTTTTGATTATGTCTTTAGAAATTTACTTTTACAATGAAAATACATGAATAACGTTCAAATAAATTAGATAGTTTTAAATATGCAATAAACATTTTAACTTTTTATGTTCACAATTTTAAGGTCGATCCATTTTGAATATGTGTCAAAAACAAAACGAAAGTAGAAATGCGGAAAAAGAAACCAATACTACTGAGGTGCAAGATACTCATAGAAGTGACGTTGAAAGCAAGAATATAGCACATATTACAGGAGCCGATTTAAGTAATACAACTGTGGCTACATTAAACACATCTACGAGTGTTGTGCTACCGACTAGCAATGAAACTAACGTAGTATCTAATGTAAAAGTTGCAGAAAATGCAACCATTAATGCTATTTCGAATTAAATAATTATTAGATTGTTTTCTTTTCTTTTCCTGTAGAACATTATATCCTTTTTAATTTATGTATCAGAAATCCTGGTACACTAATTGAAACCTGTATCTGGGTATTAAGAATTACGAGGACTACGATCTTACAACATTGACTTGAAACAATTATTTGTGGATCAAAAGATTTGTCTTGGTACGGAGATCGGAGCTGCGGCCTTTCGTATCATATCTGGCTACTAACCCACAGCGCAATGACGGCTATCCAATGTTGTATATGTATAATGTTGCCCCGTTTCCCATGGGACAGTAATTTGTTTCGGTCTTGTGGATCGTAATGTGATGTTAAATAACTTATAACCTTCCTCGATACATAATGTCCTCAACAGATGTCTCACCCTGCAGCACTTTCCTCGGCGGTGGAAGGAAGCCTTCGTCAAGATAATCCCCAAGCCCGGGAAGACGGACTACAACACTACGGGAGCGTTTCGGCCGATCGGCCTGCTGCCCGTTTTCGGCAAACTCCTGGAGCGACTTCTCATTAAGAGGGTCACTTACAGGGCATCCAAGTGCGGCAAAGCCAACGACCGTCAGTTTGGCTTCAAAGAGCAGACGAACACCACTGCTGCCATCCGCGCCGCTCTGGAGTTCGTCGAGAAATCCAGGGCACGGAAGCACCTGGTCGCCACGGTGTCACTCGACATCAAGGCGGCCTTTGACAATGCTTGGTGGCCCGCGCTACTGCACAGGCTCAGGGTGACAGAGTGCCCAAAAAACATATTCGGGCTTATTCTTAGCTACATCTCCGATCGTAGCGTCGCCCTGGACCATGCGGGTGCACGGGTTACCAAGATTATGACCAAGGGCTGCATCCAAGGGTCCACCTGTGGGCCTGTGCTCTGGAACATTATTCTCGACGAACTGCTAGAGCAGGTGTTGCCGCCTGGGTGCCACTTGCAGGCCTATGCGGACGATGTGCTGCTCATGGTTTCTACCGGAGACCTGAGCACGCTCGAGACCACAGCCAACAATGCTCTGGGTGTGATTGCTGGGTGGGGGAGGAGCGTCAAACTTACTTTTGGCGCCGCCAAAACCCAGGCCATAGCCTTCACGCCCGGGGCTAGGACTGCGAGACTCGCCATGGACGGTTGCAGAATCGAGTTTGCTAGAAGTATTAAGCTCCTGGGGGTGGTCCTGGATGAGAGACTAACTTTTCGCGCTCATGTGCTCCATGCCATAGGTAAGGCCAATAGCATGTACCACAAGCTGTGCATTTATGCGAGGCCTACTTGGGGAATGCACGCCGAAAACGTGCAAATCATTTACCAGCATGTGATTGAGCCCACCATCACCTATGCCGCTGGCGTTTGGGGGCACGTGGCCAAGAAGAAGTATGTTCGCAAACTGCTTGCGAGTGCACAGCGCGGATTTGCCATCAAGGCTATTAAGGGCTTCCGCACAGTCTCCACCTCGGCCGCCCTGGCTCTTGCGCAGTTTATCCCCTTGGATCTAAGGGTCCGGGAGGTCCACTGTGTGGAGAGCACTCGTCTTTCCGGGACCACACATCTCTTCCCCGACGACATTCGCTTCGAGCTCCCCACTCCCATCCACGAACTACTACACCCTGCGGATCGCGTCACAATCCCACTGGTGACCTTTTATTTTTGGTTTCGCGGGGAAAAGCGATTTATCACTACCGCCCCGCCGGGGGGGTGGCGGGACGGTTATGTTGGGCTCACCGGCCTTACGACCCAGCGTTAAGCCGTCCGGGAGAGATGTTGACATCCGGACGACCGCTGGGCCGAGTCCCTAACAAATTCCCTACACCGGCAATACCAACTAAAAACCCCGCGGTGGCCCTCTTCGGCGCATAAGAGACGGTCCCGGGCTCACGGGGCGAGAAGCGCCCCATTTTCGACCGAAACCGCCCCTGCGCAGTGCCGCCTTGCGGCCCGTCTCCAAATGGGGGGGGCTCAGAAGCCCCCGCGCACCGAAGGACGCTCTCGGCGTCCACGGCAGCTACGAGGCCAACCACCCGCACTGCCGTCATCCCGGGGTCGCCCGGTGTGCCGACGAAGTATATACAAAATAAAACAATGTACAAACAAATTTCGACACACCGGAAAGGGCGCTACGACAGCCCCCCGCTGCGCGCCTGCGACCCCCGATGCCCCTATTAGTCGCCTCTTACGACAGGCAGGGGATACCGTGGTGGGATTCTCCAAACGCCCCCAAACCACAGGGCGGGAGACGCCGGTCAGTCGTCAACCCGGCACCTCCTCCGTCTCGACTGGCGGCGGGAGGGATCGCCTTGTTGTTCACGATCCCTCTCGGCACTCTCCTTCTGTGAGATGACGGCCTCACAGAATAGGGCCACCGCACGCCAGGACCTCCGGCTGTTGACCATGGCTGAGTGGTGACCTCCTCCAACCAGAAGTCGACAAAGCGATCCGCAGTAACACAAACACAGTACACATATACACGGACGGGAGCAAGCAGGATAGCAATAAGGTGGGAGCTGCCTTCGTGTGCTTCGACCCTGGAGGGAAGAACATCACGCCCACCGTAAGAAAGCTTAAACTACACGACTGCTGCACGGTGTTCCAGGCGGAACTTCTGGCCATCCTGCACGCGTGCCGATGGGCTCTTGGCCGGAGATACCAGCAGGTAATTATATTCTCTGACTCACTGTCCTCGATCATGGCTATCCAGAACAGAAGCAACACCCACCCCTTGGTTACAGCGATACATCGCATTTTGCGGGACTATCGTGGGGTGGGTGACCTGCGGGTCTCTTGGGTCAGGAGCCACGTTGGCATAGTGGGCAATGAGATGGCCGACAAAGCGGCCAACTCCGCCTGCACTTTGCACAAGGCCCCTGATTACATGAAATTCCCCATTTCTTACCTTAAAGCTCATCTTCGGGGATCCACCTTGAACACCTGGCAGTCACGTTACGAAGCAGCTGAACAAGGCCAGCATACGCGATCACTCTTCCCCAGCCTCGGAGACATCCGCAGACTGTGGAAGGTGACCGCACCCAACTTTTACCTCACTCAGGTCCTTACCGGTCACGGTTACCACAGGACCTACCTCCACAGGTTCCATATTATAGACGTAGACCACTGCCCCTGTGATGGCGCCACCACCCAAAGCCTGGCTCACCTCCTGGAGGACTGCCCTATTTTTGGTGTACATCGGCATACACATGAGATGGTGTGTCGCCGCTTTGGGGTGTCACCGTTTGACATTTCCCAACTTCTCGCCGAGGGAAGGGAGGGGGCGTTCGCGGCCTTCGTGGAGTTGGTGAATACCATCCTCAGCCAAATCAAGACCTACAATCAGGCGACCACACCGGCTGGACCTTGAGCTTGTTGTTGCACAACACCACAGTCATTATTGTTGTTTTAATGTAATTGTAATTTTAAGTAGATAAAAATATATCCGTATTCCTCATCACACCACACTCAACTTACACACTCAATCCCGATAACACCACTCAGGGGGGCTTACGAGAGGCGGACGGAAACATGCTATATCATAGCTATGTGAAAGTCCTGCCTCTGCAGAAGATCCCCCTACACGCACACATAACCGGCAAAGGATGGACCTACGTATCAAATAGCGAGGGTCCTAATCCTTTGTCGGGCACACCCCACATTACATACACAACTCTATGCAGCGAAACAAAACAACACTTACACGTCAAAACACGAGAAAAAAAAAAAAAAAAAGTAGTTGCCTTGGTAGTTCCAAACATTGAAGCGTGCAAACCAACCTCCAGCTTTCTATTATTTGATTCAATTTTGAAAAGCAAAATTGTGAGTAGAATAAAATTATTGATTTACGTTAGAGTGGGTATGGTATAGCTCTTATCATAATAACTTTGTCAAACTTATTGACATGCGAATATTAGAAATAACACTTTAAGAAGTATTGAACTTATAACTTTAAATCAAAAGTATGCATACATAAAAGGCACCATTATAATTTCCTTTGGAACAAACCCTTCAATAGCACAATAATTGTAATAAGCAGTGTTCAATATACAGGGAGGATTTTATTAAAGATATTTAGAAGATCCCAACCGTTAAACGTCACGGCCATTAAACGGAAATTTAGTTCCAAATTTAGCTAAAAAAGTGCCTTTTGATCAAGTGAAGATATTCAATATTCTAAAATATCTTTTAAATGTTCCGGAAAGTTGTCTTTACAAATTTGTGTCAAATGACTGACAAAAGACATTGTTCTGCGATTCCAGAAAACGATTTGTTCGTATCGCCTCGATGAAATATTGTAAAACAGTTAAACTTTGTATTTACCTCTGTACTTTGTTTTTATGTACAAGCAATCTGAATTGGTCGCAAATTGTTGTTTTGTCTAAATAGGAAATATTAAAAATAATCATTTTAAATATAACTTTGGTAACTGTTCTTAAACGTAGAAAATCTCTTAAAAATAACAGTTGATTCAGGTTTTCATGCAAATTGCCTTTAAAACTATAGTATAAATATGTGTGTTATATTATATAAAAAAAGTTATGACATCTTAAAAAAATTAAAGACAAATTAAAAAAATGCTCATTCCGGGCGTACTAAAGCTTTACCCACTTCTATTTGAAGTGATCAGCGCAAAAATCTAGATACAATTTATGCCCTGCATTTTCTGTATGTGGCGGCATTTGTCATTTTAGATTAGAAGATAAATACATTACTGTACATGAGTAATTTAGTTTAAGAGACGTATTCTATCATCTTACCCTTCTGCAATGTGGTGGCGTTGTATATTTAACCTGTTTCTAGAAAAAATGATCACATTAGTATAACATTCTGTTATGGTCGCAGTTGTCAGGGATGCAGCCGTAGTGGCTATTTTGCACAGTGCCGCATTATTGGTAAGCGTATGCAAACGTTGCAATTCTATTTTAATGAGTTTAATAATTATAATAATACTAGCCATGTATTAAACACTGTCCCACTGCTGGGCACGGGCCTCCTCTACTAATGAGATGGCCTTAGTCCACCACGCTGGCCTAATGCGGGTTGGTAGACTTCACACACCTTTGAAAGTCTTATGAGAATTCTCATGTTTCCTCACGATGTTTTTTCCTTCACCGTTAAAGCAAGCGATAATTAACAATGAATACATACGTAACTTTAGAAAAGTCAGAGGTGTATGCCATTTGGACTGGTTTCGAACATACGACTTTCATCTTGACAGTCCGTACCGCAACTAAAAAGGCTATCGCTGCTTTAAGAGTTTAAAGAGTCTTAATAATCTAACATAATAAGGCCTATCTTCAATATAAAAACCAATGTAGAAACATTTTATTCTCGATTGAACGTAATATTATTTTCCGAGAATAAAAGACCCTGTTCTGTCGTCACCTAAAAGCATTATCAGGTTAATAGTTACATGGTTCACTCCATTAAAACAAAGCCCTCGAAGATAAGGCTGTTTTCTATTATCACGACGTATCATTTTATGGTGCTGTAGGCATTGTCTGCGAGCTAAATGTCAAGGTGTCACTGAGGTGTTACGTAGCCGTGAAATGGAAAATTAGAACGAGTCTCCATGTGAGCGCGTGGCTTGTTTGTAATATATCGTACTTATATATACTAGTGATAAGTTACGCCCTCGTTCGGTTACCATGAGTTAGGGATAGACATGCCATTTGTTTTTTTTCTATCAGTCCGACAAACGAGCCAGTGGGTCAACTGATGTTAAGTGATCTCCACCGCCCATGAACATCCACAATACCGAAAGTATCACGTATGCGCTGTCGGCCTTAACGAACAGGAATAGGGATTAGGGAAGGGAAGGGGGAATCTGGGCCTCCGGATATCTCACTTACCATGCGAAACGCGACAGTGAACTGCCAATTTACGTTGGTTTTCTGTGAGACAGTGGTTCTACCCCGGTCGAGCCGGCCCATTCATGCTGTAGACAAATATGTCTACAGCGTGGCTCTACCACTTTTGATTTATTTGAAGGTCTTCAATCTACAACTCTTTAGTATTATTTTTTGTATCTTGTAAGTCTTAGTCAGTGTAAGCAACAAAGCATCGACGTTGCTATAGTACTTATAAACTTTATTTTAACCCCGTGTATCAGTGACAAATAGCTTTAAAATCTTCGGGGAGCTGGTCTGCGGGTGAACGCTAAAAATCTAAACGCTCAAATCATAGATTTAGAAATTACTTACACATAAAATTGCGACACGCTACTTAAGCTGCATACCGACATATTGTCGCGACGTGTGCTCATATTTTGTGGCACAGATTATATTATCCGTCATCAATATTCCGCGATTTTCCGGACACATTGAACCCCTATATACGCCCATGCGTGTAATATAATATTTCTAGCGGAATTTCTATGAACGATATTAACTTCATCATAATGCGTTCCATGGTTTAGAAGAACTAATTCAAGAAACAGACACCTTTTTTATACTATTTATTATGAATACAAGATGTTGTGAGCAGTGTATTTAATAATTGTAAGAAATAAGTTTGACCAAACTTGCCAATTAACTAGTAGCGAATGGCTCTGACTAAAAATTGTTGCTTTCTATTAGCAGTTTTGTTCCTTAGCTAAAAACTCTCTGGATAAAATCATCACACTGAACAATATTAATTTAGAGACCAATTGCTCCAATGAGGCAGTGAATGCAGGAATGCAGTTAATTAATGACTAATGACCTCGCCAAGCTGACCACTGTGCACACAATACAAACAGCTACGAAAAGATTTATGAATGTATCGTATCGTGTTTATTGGCTTTTATTTTTAATTTGCTTTAATATTGGGAATATTGAAAATTTGTCACGATGTTTTGGCTTATTACAGCACTTATTTAATTTAGAACACACGTGTATAATTAGTTATAAAGATCGTTCTTCAATTTGATATTCAATGTATGTTAAAGTAAGATGATAGATGCAAATCGCTTTTGATAGGTTGGTCTGGAAATCTTTAGGTGAGGCCTATGTCCAGCAGTGGACGTCCAAAGGCTGAAGATGATGTGTGTTATAATTTATACCCCCACATTTTCTTAATTAAGTTTCACATTGACTTCAGAAAGAAGGAGCTTCTCAATTCGGTAGGTAATTTTTGTATGTTACGAGTAGCAGTGTGTTATGTGATTAATCTTTATTTATGTAGTCGGTATGGTTTGCGCAAGCGAATTCCCATATACAGTTAAACAGGCTTTACAGAAAGGTTACACTAATGAAAGCTCCACATAGAGTTGGTAGTTTATAGCTTAATAGCAAAGCTGTAAATTGAGTTTTAAAATTTATTTGCCATTTTTGTAGCGCGATTTTAAAGTTGTATTTTGACTTTTAAAACAGCTGATATATTGTTAGCTGGCTATACAACGATTTAACATATTTTGTTAGTTCCTTAGTATTCATCGGGGGCTTTAAAACGAATGATCCGATAGATTACTCAGATAAGATGAGGTTTACTATTTTCTTTTTAATTTATGTTTTTATAATTAAGGTTGTCTGGCAGAGATTGCTCTTAGCGATAAGACCGCCTTTTGTAAGATTATACATAGAGTTTTATTGTTTCTTGTAATGTAATTTCATAATGAAGAGTTATCTTTCTATCTATCTATCTTTAAGAGATTTGCAACTTTACAGATAAGATATCAATCATCCCATTTTCATGGTTTTGTTCTTTCTTCTTCCAACACGCTGTATATTCTGTTAAGGTTTGATGAATGGAGTATGAGGCAAAGTAATCCTCGACGAACAACAACTGCCTTTGAAAACGGTGTTTATATTTAATTATTTTGTTTCAGTGCTGCTGCAGCGGCGGCGGCCGCGGCGGAAGCTCTCGGCGGCGGAGGGCGGCGCATGCCTCCACCGCTCCTACGCTCGCGCACGCTACCCGCCATCATAGCACCCGGCTTCTCAATACTGCACGCGCAAATTGATCCACAGAGGGCCAATGGTAAGTCGAAAAGCTTTACGCCTAGGACTTGCGAACCTTTTACTTCAAACAATATAGCTGAAATCAGTTTAACTAAAACTTAAAATATTTGTGTGACATAAATATTGTAAGGTGGGAGAGTTATGTTTTTGTTTTACACAGAGGGTGAGATATTTTTTTGCGTAATGTGAGTTGAGGGGTCTGAGAATGACAAGGGCTACTTTTTATCCCGGAAAATGACTGTTCCTATGGAATAGCATTATATAGAAAGATGTAGCAGCTCCGTGGATTTTGTTGCTTTTCTTTCAAAAGCAACTTCCACGTCGGCGAAGCCACGGGCAAAAGCTATTTTGCTATAAAAATGATCTTTATGTCAAGGGAAACAAAGGTTTTCACAAGTTTAGTTTCAAATGCGTAAGCAATACTCAAGTTCATATCAGTATCATTTTAATGTATGTTTTACGTTATTTCTGGGACACGCTGTATAACGCAAAGATAGAAATCACAATCACGTACTAAAATACAGTTGACAGAAAGATTAAAATTATTCCACGGATGTAGCTTTAATAATTTTTTCACGGCTTAAATTCCGACCTGAATAAAATTAGTGTAATTTATTACTTCAAACGAAAACACCCTCTCTGACATTTTTCCGCGTGTTGATACGAAAGATTGAAAAATGAACGCAGTAAAAGGATTTTCATGGAAGCTTAAAAAGCTATTTATACGGAAGGATAGCGAAGAACTATGTAAGGTAAATAGAGATAAAGTGACGCGTAAAGTAGAATGAATAATGACGCACTGTGCAGCTAAATTGAGTTCTTAGTTGAAAAAGTTTTATGTGTAGACATGCTATTGCAGTGAATGCTCCTGTACTATTGTAACTCACTCGTTTCTCGAATGAAAAGTTAAAGTAAGTAAAGTCTAAAGTTTTAGTTATCTTAAAATATTGGTGTTATCTTAAAATGCTGGTGGTAGGATATTCATATCCGCTCGGATAGCGATCACCGTACACAGGGTGTAAAACCCGCCATAGTGGCACATGCAAATGTGTCGCATTCCGGGATCAGCCAAAATACATCCAGTTTTTGACAGCGGTCCAGAGTTGGAGTACGATGTTTGGCCGTTTGTGGCATGATTGTGATGAGCAGCGGAGGATATATGACTATTTATTAGAGAGAGACGTTTCGCTACTCGATTCTTTGATTGGACAGCACTGCATTTACCATCAGGTGCAGTGTTATCACTTTGCCGTGCCAGGATAAAAAAAATATACTCTTTGAAAAATTAATCCATAATGTTTAAATTTAAAAAAACTACGAAATACGGTTGAAATTCAACCACTGGACGACCACTAGTTCCTATTTACCAAATATAGCGTTTCCGGATATGAGTTTTGAGTTCATGATTTGTGGTTGTAAATTATCATATTGCATATTACGTTCTATATTTGCTATGTGACATTGGATCGAGATAAAACTTATTTGAAATCGAAAACATATAGTTCTCGACTGGTTAAACTAAAAATAAGGTAAGTGCCACATCGTGTGCAGTTAATGTAAGTTGGAAAATTTCCATTACGGTTCGCGTGCTAGTCAACCGTTTCTGCATACTGGTATTTAAACTGGTGCCACTGCACTTCCTCGCACGCGATGCGACCAAAGAAACGTATGGCTAAGATTTATGACATGGATTTATCTGTTTAAAATGAATGGAAATTGTTTTACGGTGACATTGTGTATCTGATCATTTTAGTGTTCATACAGCTATATTAGCATTATTTTCATCGTAATTTTAATTTCAAATTTGATTTTGATAATATAATTGATTTATTTAAGTAAAAACTTCTTTGGGCAGGTTGGGCACGCCTATGAAGTTCTATAATTATTATTTATTGATAAGATAAGCAGTCATAAAAAAAGTTACCACTTCATAGACGCTGTTTAAAAAAAGAACACAGTAATTCCAAAGTTTTAAGTTTTCACTTGAAAGAAAGACTTTATTTGCCTTATATCGGTATCTTCTGTACCCATGATTGTCTATTTTTATTTTTTATGCTTTGGTGTTCTGGTTTCTTGTTAAATAAAATAAGTAGGTACATCAACTAATCTATGTTCCATAAATCCGAGGCCGTACGTCGCCCAAATTGGAAAATCGACGAATTCCAAGAAACTCGTTAATAATCTACTGAAAGACATTTCTAAGAAGTTCATTGACTCAATCGCTTTATAAAAATAATATATAAATAAGGTTTCGTGACGAATATTTCCGTTTTAATACAAATTCTATATTTGTTGTCAAATAATTGTCAAATAGTTATTCTAATTTAATTATAACTCCAACGTTGATTTTAAATTTGTGTTTTTAAACACCTGTTTATATTTTTAAATCCATAAACAAACTGTCAAAACGGATTTCAGACAATATTACGACGTGAAAATCCAATTTTATTATATCACTAGCTGTTGCTCGCGGCTCCGCCCGCGTGTAAGTTATTTTTGGGAGCAGAAGTATACAATCCAAGGAGTTGTCTTCTGCAATGAGGAACCTATAGCAATCGTCCTGACTCTCAGGTGTTGTGCCTGAAGCTTGAGATTACTTTTAAATGATACCTCATAAGTTAACCCCTCACTTCGAGGAGGAATAACTAACTTGAGGAATTTTGGATTTCCCAGACAAATTTTGAACTTCTATTTGACCCCTTTCAAGATTGTTTTTTGAGAAAAAAGATAGCATATGTCCTTCTCCAGGATAAAATCTATCTGCTTGCCAAATTTCATCACAATCCGTTCTGCCGGTAGGCAGCGGCTTTGCTGTGCCCTGGCATTGCAGAAGTCTATGGGCGGCGGTGACTACTTACCATCAGGTGGCCCGTCTGCTCGTCTGCCTATCAAGACGAAACCACCCACTAAAAAAAAAAGTCATGAAAAGGTAACAAACAAACAAACAGAGTTACTTTCGCATTTTTAGTATTAGGGTGGATATTTATTTTTATTTATTTATTTGAAAAAGGTTCTCCAACAGTACACACATTATTTCTTAAATCTAATACAAAATTACAAAAAATATATTCTGATGTGTGTACCAATTACAGGAGTACACAACATTGGCAAATCACACGCATCTATACTAAAAAAACAAAATACTTAAAACTAAAATTTGGCACAATCCAACAGCACAATACTTGTAATCCAACAGCACAATATTTATAAAAAAAAACACATTTATATAATATACATACATACAATTACACATATAATATAAACATACACATACATACATAAACACACTATTATTTATCAGCAATTATTATTTCAATTGACGTTTTCTTTTTAATTAATTTCTATAAGCCATATAGTTTCTATTGGTAGGTATGCAATGACTGTCATGTTCGTTTAAATGTTTTAGGAGATTTTTCTTATACATGATGTGGGTATCATAAAATATATCTATGCTAGGAGCAATTCTACAAAGGGAATTATAGGTGGTACACATTCTAGTAATAGGCGCCTGTAAGCCCAGATTAGTTCTAGATGATGGAGGGCAGAATGTGTTCGTTATTGGGTGTCTGGGGATTTTAGACGGAACCGAAATATTTAACTTAGATAGTAGTAAGTTACAGTCCAATTTAGAGTTTACTATTTTGTGCAAGCACAGCAAATCATGGTAACTTCTGCGTTGGCGGAGAGACATCATCTTAAAAAAGGTCATGCGTTGACTGTAGGGAGATCTATGGGATATACCAGGATGCGCAAAAGCTAAGTATCGCGTGAAGGAACGTTGAATACCTTCAATCCTTTGCGAATGTATAGCGTAAGTAGGATTCCAAATCACACTAGCATACTCTAATAAACTGCGAACTAATGCGTTGAATAAAATCACTTTGGTGCGTACTTGACGAAAGCCTTTTGTGCTGCGTTTAATAAAACCCAAAATTTTTGCAGATGTTTTAACTATTTTGTTAATGTGAGTAGTGAACTTGAGATTGTTATCCAAAACAACGCCCAAATCTTTAATTTCCGTTACTTCCTGCAATAAGTGGTTGTTAATAGTGTATGTTGATGGAATCAGTTTCTTTTTCCTTGTAAACTTAATGTGATGGCATTTATTGACATTGAGGGTCATATTGTTAACACTACACCACTCTGCAATTTTGATTAAGTCTTTTTGCAGTAGCTGCGTGTCTTTTTCTGTTTTAATAGGTAAATACAACTTTAAGTCGTCTGCAAATAAGGAGGATTTACAGTTGTCTATAGTGTCAGTGATATCGTTAATGAACAAGGAGAACAATACAGGTCCGAGATGAGAGCCTTGCGGTACGCCTGATACGGCTAGATACTCCCTTGACACATATCCCTTAACTGCTACCATTTGTGGTCTATCGTGAAGGTATGATCGTAACCATTCCAAAAATGGACCGTGTATTCCCTGTGCCTCCAATTTGAGCAATAGAATTTTGTGATTTACCTTGTCAAACGCGCTACTGAAATCAGTGTAGACTGCATCTACCTGATGACCTTTGTCAACTTCTGCGGAAATATCGGAGACGAAGCAAGTTAAGTTTGTTACCGTAGAGCGGCGGCTTTTAAATCCATGCTGAGAGTCCGAGATAATTGAGCTTAAGTATTGTGTTAAGACTGGACAAACAAGTGATTCGAAAATTTTTGAGAAGCAAGATAACATAGAAATGGGGCGGTAATTTTGTACAAAGCTGTGGTCACCCTTTTTGTGGATTGGTATAACTTTGGCAATTTTCCAATATTTTGGAAATTCACCGGTACAGAGGGAATGGTTTATTATTATGCTTAATGGTAAAGCAAGGCCACTAGCACAGCGTTGTATAAAAAAGGGTGATAATTGATCAGGACCGGCTCCTTTTGATATGTTAAGGCTTTTCAAACTTTTAAGCACTTCTCTCTCTGAAAAATGTATCCGGCCTAAAGATTTTGAAGTTAAATGAGATGATTGCAATTTAGAATTATAATATATGTTAGGTAGACTTAAATTTACATTGTTGCTGGAATAGACGGAAGAAAAGTGGTCTGCAAAAAGTTCAGCAATGTCCAGACCACTGTTGACTCCAACGTTTGTGTTGGATATTCATGTAGTAATGAATGAAGTAGGTTTAGGACACTTATTTATTTTAGGTCATTAAATAATTCACAAGTTAATCTTTGCTATCAATCAGTTTTAAATGCAACTGATTTGAGTCTGTTGTATCATTTACATAAATACGCTTACGCCTGTACTTGTGAAAAGGTAGGCAGAAGTACAAAACCCACCCATGGTTGCATAGTTAGATATAATGATTTTTGAGTTCAAAGTTGAACATATCAGTGTATATAATTGTATTGTCTTGAAAACATCTAATAAATTTAAAATTCGAAGTATGTTTTAATTTTTTATTTTTCGACTGTAAGGTTTCGACTGTAAGTTGAAAATTTTAATAAGAAATCGCTAGTATTCCATATAATGAAACCTCGTGACCATTACGCAATGAGGTGAAAAAAATATGTAAATTTAAGCCAGTATTATTTGTATAGGCCGTACAAATACTCCTTAGTACGACAAATCTAGACGACAATTCAATAAATCCTTTTTCTCGACCGATCCTTCTATTGTTTCCCTTCTTCTTTTAAACAATGGAAAAGTTTTGATCACGTTCCCTTAGGCTTGGGAGAGTGCTTTAAGAGTTTTTATTTGACATAAAACTTTTCAAGCCTTTCAACTTTTCCTGTTGAATGGGGTGGGTAGTAATTAAAATTTCCTTATTATGTATAAAAGGTTTTATGTATAATTTTGTTAAACGCTTTGAAGATTGTGTTTGTGAAGATGGAAAGTAAAATGAAATGTAGGAAATTAAAATTGAATTGCGGCTTTGCCCGCGTGGTAGTTATATCTGAATGAAAAGTTATGAACTCCATGGAGACAACTTAATCTATTACATATTTATATATCCCATAGGAACCGTGCATTATTCCGTGATAAAAGTATCTCCCTCCGTCGTCGCCCTAAACATGTTTTGGGAGATCCAAACGATCCCATCACGGTCGCTGTCGAGGCAGCACTGTCCCTGCCCAATCGCAACCATAACCATACTCTGAATGCACGTCGACGTAAGACTCGCCGGCGAGTCCAAGGAGCCCGGCCGAGGCTCAGATCTTCGATACAATAGTATATCGAGACGGCCCTAAACCTATTCCAAGCGACGCGATGGCTTAATTGAAGGCCTTTTAGAGTTGAAGTTGCGTTTTCTGGCTGGAGCGTCATAAGCGCCGGCCACAATGTTCGGTGAAGCTGTAAAAGCAACTATGAGCTAACAGCACAAATCCATACGAAAAAAAAAACCGTGATAAAAGTATGTGCTATACCAGACTGTAATCCATCTCTGTGCCAAATTTCAACCAGCTCCGTTCAGGCATTCTGGCGTGATTGAGTAACAAACATCCATCCATCCAAACAAGATTTAAATATTGATTAATGTTACTTTAAATTATTAATTTATTAGATTTTTGTATTTAATTTCAATCGCTAATAATGGATCGCAATAAAATAATTGGCTCTAATTTTGCATAATTTATGTAAATCAACTGCACTATGGCTAATTCAATTAAATAATATTCGATGCCCATCCGTTACACACATAGCCCAGACCCACATTAAAATATAATTATAATGGGTCGTGAGTATCGGGACTACCCATCCTCTCCCTTTCACATCAGAACCAAGCGTTCTGGCTTGTGGAGCCACTGCTTCGTGATGTCTACAACTTTGGCCCGAACCAAAAGGTTTACGAATTCGTATCTCAGCCGCATCATCAAGGTATGGAACAGTTTGCCAGCTACCGTATTCACTCCTTCCTTTTTTTTATTCTGGCGCAGCAAAGTGACCACACTACAGCTCATGGTAAGCGCAGTGCCGTCCAGCCAAAGTATCAAGTAGCGAGACACAACTACGTTATGCACAATCATGCCGGCCTGCTGTGAAGCTTCTTCACACTACGCCTAAAGGACCCAGGGTCATAGGGAGTAGCGAGGGATAGACTGTCTCTCGCTACTTGATACTTTAGCTGGACGGCACTGCGCTTACCATCAGGTGCAGTGTGGTCACATTGCCGTGCCAGGATAAAAAAAACTTCAGACTTTTCGTCTCAATACCCAGACCTACAACAAAAATTTGTCTTTTACATAAATGTCTGTCTTGGTGTGGGAATCGATCCCACGATCTCTGTTTCACAGCTACGTGCTGACTGCGCCACGGCTGTCGTTCAATATTATAATAGACTTGTTTGTACCATTATTGCTTTCGACGAAATTATTTTCTATTTTAACGCACAACCAAAACACTTGGTCACATTCTATAACCAGCGTTTCCGAACAATTAATATTCGTATTAAATACGTATTTAAATAGCAATGTCCCACAGCCAACTGCTGTTTACGAAATGTTCTGGCTGAGGTCCAATAATCAGTTATGCCGTATCGAACCAATCAAAATAAAGAAGTAAGTATATGATACAACACACATACAATCACGCATATAATCCCCGAAGGGGTAGGTATAAGTGTAACCAGTACAGTCACTTTTCGCCAAAATATAGGTACATACATACATATACACTCACGCCTATAATCCCGGAAGGGGTAGGCAGAGGTGTAACCAGTACACCCACTCTTCGCCGAATTTCGGTCCCATAATGTGATAGGGGGCGAGCCTATCGCCACACCGGGACACCATTCCAGACTCCGGGTTAATACTGAGTATTTCTAGGTAGAAAAACCCAATATCACTTTACCCGACCCGGGTATCGAACCCGAGGCATCAGCACAATAGTCGTAATGCATGCGCAATTACAACTGCGCCACCGAGGCAGTCGCCGAAATATATGATACAATTTTGATTAATAATTGTTACTAATTAGTGTGGGGTCAGAAATATGTGTGTGACTGTTGGTTGTATTCATTTACTTAATTGTAAAGATTGTATTTTATTATTCCCAATACTAGTTTTAGTTTTAGTCTAGATAAAGTTATGAATATAAATAAATACACCCAACAGTCACGCTCATAGTTCTGACCCCACACTAGGTCAAATCTGCGTCGTAGATATCAAGAACTATGAGGGGCTATGGTTCCACAACACCCAGACCTGAAACAAATATCAGTCAGTCACACAAATCTTTTGTCTCGGTGCTGGAATCAAACCTACGGCCTCTCGTTTCACAACCTGCTACTCGCCCACTGCGTCATGGAGGCTGTCATATACCCAGTATGCGTGAATTGATTCACATAATTGCGTACGGGGTACGAATGCTGTGCTCAGGTTCATATCGTAAGTAAGATTTTCAAAGCTCATACATTTCGCCGACCTTATTACCGTGCTTTTTACCGTCCCATGATGTGATAGGCGAACCTATTGCCATACCGTGGACAATTCTAGACTCAAGGTTAATTGAGTATTTAGTAGTAGAAAAATCTAATATCACTTTTACCCAACCCGAGATCGAATCCGAGACCTCAGGACAACAGTCGTACGTGTAACGTATGAGCAATTACAACTGCGTCACCGAGACAATAGTACTCACACACACATACATACAGTAGGCAAACGTGTAACCAGTACACCCACTTTTCGCCAAATTTCGGTCCCATAATGTGATAGGGGGCGAGCCTATCGCCATACCGGGCACAGATTCCAGACTCCGGGCTGATACTGAGGAATTTCTACATAGAAAAACCCAATATCACTTTACCCGACCCGGGGATCGAACCCGAGACCTCAGCACTGCAGTCGTACCGCTTACCCAATTACAACTGCGCCACCGATGCAGTCAGTGAAAACATAAATATGTATTTTAAACAGTACAGTAGTACTATTTAAAATAATACTGTTATATTTAATAGTATTATTTTAAATACTAAGACTGCCTAAAATATAATAAAATTAAATATATTGGTATTATTTTTAAATCTTCCTTTAGACCCTGAATATTGTTTGCGTTTCATCAACTTTCATTATAAAATATTCTGAAACGAGATTTTCAAATAACTTGGCAACTAAATTAGTTTTGCGGCCTGGGCTTATTTCCAATTTTAAAATTAGCTAAATGCTTTTTTAAATATCATCAATTTGGATTGAAATTGTATTTTTCTAGGGTCTTATACTATCTACTAGCTGTTGCTCGCGGCTCCGCCCGCGTGGAGGTCATGTTTGGGAGAAAAAGTATACAATACAAAATACCAATATTCATGCGTTTAACTTAAAAATGGCGGATTTTCATACAAACTTTCATTCCCTATTTTACCCCCTTAGGGGCAGAATTTCCAAAAATCCTGAAACATATATTTTTTATTTTTAACTGAAATGCCAAATACAAATTTTCATGAATTTAATTTCAAAAATGACGGATTTTCATACAAACTTTCATCCCATATTTTACCCCCTTAGGGGTGGTATTTCCAAAAACCCTTTCTTAGTGGATGCCTACGTGATAAAAGGTACCTACTGTCAAAATTTCAAGTCTCTAACCCCAGCCATTTAGGCTGTGCGTTGATCGATCAGTCAGTCAGTCAGTTTCTTCTTTTATATATACAGATTAAGTAATTAAGATTTAAATGTATTTGCTTAAAAAAAGCAAAGACATTTTAATGAAAAATATTTTAGTGCTTTCAATTATTTTATAATAATACTCATTTAAGTTACTTTGAACACATTATAAATAAAAAATATATAACGAAAATTAGTATTAAATCAACTTATATAGTTAGACTGCCTTGGTGGCGCAGTTGTAATTGCGCATGCATTCCAACTGCTGAGCTGAGGTCTCGGGTTCGATCCTGGGGTCGGGTAAAGTGATATTGAGGTTTTCTATTCAGAAATAATCAGGATCAGCCCGGATTCCGGAATTGTGCCCGGTATGGCGATAGGATCTCCCCCTATCACATTATGGGACCATAATAATTCGGCCCAAAGTACTGATTACATCTGTGCCTACCCCTTCGGGATTACAGGCGTGAGTGTATGTAACTGTTGTGACTGACTATTCGTTATATAAATAGAGAACAACCAAGACTGACCATTGCTGAAATAACGCGATGATGAAAAAACTATTAATAACTACTAATAAAGTTATACTTGCCATCGTTTAAAACCATAAGACATCAGAATTTTCATAACACATCAAATTTGATTACATTAGACAGGACCTGTTTTAATGTTACTCGTTACTCATAATTAAAGACATTGATTGACAGCCTCCGTGGCGCAGCGGGCGAGTAGCCGGCTGCGAAGCGAGAGGCCGTGGGTTTGATTCCCGCACCGAGACAAAAAATTGTGTGACAGATAGAAATTTGTTTCGGGACTGGGTGTTGTGGGACCGTTGTCCCTATTAGTTCTTGATACCCACGATACAGGTTTAACCTAGTGTGGGGTCAGAACTATGTGTGTGACTGTTGCGTGTATTTATCAAAGAGAAAATTACCTTTTTTGATTCAAAATATGCATTACCACGTGACTTAGAAGCCATTAAAAACGTATGAAAAACTATCTGCCACAAGGTTTACCTACTCAGCAAATCAATCCATCTTCATTCTGTAATCGCTGGTCTCATTACAAATGTCTGGCAGTAGTTTCGGGATAATTTATGTTTACCTAGATAAGAGATTAAGTAGGTCGCTTGCTTGACGATTAGAACTACGTCCATAAAAATTGGCAACACTACACAAAAATTTAAATTCAAAATACTGTATGGCGGTTGACTGCGCTAGTCAACCGGAGATTAGGGGTTAGGATTCATAATTTAATTACGTGTAACTTTACTTAGTAATGAGTTTAGGATTATAAATAAGGAAGAGAGTGATGAGTCATATTTACTAGAACAGATTCGAGAATTAAGTACTTTACGAGACTAGGCAGCATCTATACCAATTTTGATAATAATACTTAGAGTCCACCTAGTTTTAGCGCGTTCTGGGGTCTAGAGTTTGGGTACGATGTTTGGCCGTTCTGCGGCCTTCTGAGTACTCTGACACTAGACCCTCGACCACTTCTTCACCTTCTTGCCTATGGCGTAGTGTGAAGAAACAGGCCGCAATTCTTCTGCAATGCCCGGGCACAGCAAAGCCGCTGCCTACCGTTAAGTTAGTTGGACGGCACTGCGCTTACCATCAGGTGCAGTGTGGTCACTTTGCCGTACCAGGATAAAAAAAAGAAGCTGAGGCACCTATATATTCTCTCACATGAGAGACGAATTATTATCATCATAGAAGTACGTAGCATACTCGAATGTACTTGATAAGACTTCGCCAAATCGCATCCCGCTGCCATTGGATTTCAGGCTTCGATAACTTATTGATTGAATACGGACATGATAACAACGATAACGTGAGAGTAATTATTTAGTGTTTTACACGTGTACTTTCATGTTTTTATGTCGATTCTGTTGTCTCTTTTTTAACCGACTTCAAAAAAGGAGGAGGTTCTCAATTCGTCGGAATCTTTTTTTATGTATGTTCTCTGATTACTCGAAGACGCCTGGACTGATTCGAGAAATTCTGTTTTTGTATAAAAGGGTATACTTCCCAGGTGGTCCCATTGGCACCAAGTCAGGGCCTGATGATGGGATCACAGAAAAATCGAGGGCAACCCTCATAATTTTATCGGGACGCATAATTTGTTTTTCATTGAAATCGGTGTACTTTTCGGTGTATCTAATAATTTCTTTCGTCATTGGTTTAAACTGACAGGACCGAGTTGCTCAGTTTAATTGCTAACTTTATTATTATAAAGTCATAATGATGTGGATAATGTATTAAACGCTAACAAATAATTCAGCAGGTCTTAGGTACCAGTCAACATACCACTCTCCTTATCAATCTAGGGCATTGATCACACAAAAAAATAAAATCGTGAAAAATAATGACCATTATTTTACCAGTTTGATTTAAGTGCACAACAAACATGTAAACTAGGGTCAAAAACTTTCAGAAAAATTTGCTAATTCCGAATATGAATATAAATAACTCAATATCGGAAAAAATCTCTTTAAAATCAAAAAGACCGCCAACCGATATAAAGATTCTAATAACTTTGAAAGGCGGAAGTAATAAAGCAATTTGTCTTTTCAACATTTATTTATCCTCATAAAAAAAAGATACAAAATCCGTCCAAATTCCTGTAACACGTTAGACGTACCGTGTCGTCACTTCAGAAGATTTAATATTTATAGGGCGGGCCGAAGCGCTGCTGGGACCAAATTGAGGCGTAAAGTCGCCCGCTGCGGCCTGTTTGCATAATATTTGAATTTTAATCGACTAATAGAGAGTAACATAAATTTTGATGATCGGTGTGCAGGGGCTCCAATTATTACATCGGCTTGGTGAGCTGATTCCAGCTGGGCAAGATTGTATGATGAAACAGTTTTTATGAGTTTATTTCTGTGGTGTATATTTCTTTATTTCCCACAGCCTGCGTGTTAAAGTAGGCAAGGAGCCGGCTGTGAAGTAAATGGGTGTGGGTTCGAACCGAGACAAACGTTTGTGTGATAGAAAAATTGTTGTTTCAGGTCTTCTCAGATCGATTGTCTCTCGTAGTTCCTGAAGACTCATTTGTCCCATGCCCGTAATTATTCTAAAGTGAAGTCATGGGTTCAAATTCTATCAAACAAATCCGGGTGAGGTTTCGATCAGAAAAATCATACGTAATTTATCCGGATTCGAATTTGTAACTGAAATAAGCCCTGAAAGTTTCAGGCCGATACCTTGGGAGCGTTATTTGCTTGCGTCTCCTTCATAGAAAGAGACATTAACTTAGGGTTTTGTTTTCATTATTTAATTACTTGAATAATGAATAAGTGTAAAGACATTTTTTTTATTTGGCCTCGGAATGCCTCGGTGGCGTAATGCGTACGCGGGAGAACTGCTGTGCTTGGTTCGATCCTCGGGTCGAGTAAAAATGGAATTTGGTTTTTACACCAGGAAATATTCAGCTCAACTCCGAGCCTGGAATTGTGCCTGGCATGGCGATAGGCTCTGGTCCCTGAACTGGTTATCCCTCTGCCCACCCCTTCGCGGATTACAGGCGTACATATGTAAGTTAAATTACGCCAAATACCCGGTTTCATTGACACGACTGCTGCTGACTTCAAATATATCTTGACTATTTGACTTGTCACTTAAATGGCACAAACTTAAACTCGCCTAAGGAAATACTATCTTAGTCCGGCTTTGTTGAGTGTTCACTGATGCCTCTAAATTCTAAACCCTTCGATAAATTTCTCTTACTGACCTGACCTCGCTTTTGTTGGAATCTTTTTCCTTTCACCACGATTACGTAATGAGCCGTTTGTCGCGTTTTTTTTTCGAACATATAATCTCAGATTGTGTATAACATTTTTCATTGTCTTTCTATTACTGTGGGTCTGTTTAAAGAACATCAGAATAACTGTGTGTTATTGTTACTTGTGCATATTTTATGTTACCACAGATTAAATAAATTAAAGTTTAACAGTAGGGGAACTGAGTACCTCAGATTCAGGATTAATAAATAATTTCCCATAATAACCCAACACACGAGTCTTGTGTCGTGGGTATCAGGAACCTCAGAGATTTTGTGTCTCACACACAGAATAAAGACAAATAATATATGTGTCACTGTTTATGCCATTTGTGCTGGTTTAGAACATACGACTTTCGTCTCGACAGTACCAACTAGGCTATCACTTGAAATACTAACATCCAACTTTAAATTTACTTTCCTAATGGATAAAGTTATTCAGTTTATTTGCACAATGTTTAAATTAGTTTCTAAATAGCGTGTTTACTTGTTATTATGGCCGAATACTCTTTAGGCTGAAATTACGCCTATGCAATGGTTTAATACCTTAATTTACTACTCACAATATTGTTTAAATAAAATAATAACACTCAACAGTAACAACAGTACTGACTCTAGACTATGGATACAAGTCTCATATCGTAGGAATTAGGCATTATGAGAGACTTTCGATCTTACCACACCCATACCATATTATATTGGGGTATTTACTATTATTAGAAATACCGAAGGTATAAAAGAGGTATTTAGGAGACTAGTTGGGGGTAGTTATTAATAACGACCTAAGTGGGAGTAGTAAATGTTTAATATAAAACAGGGTGCCTTCCGCGCTCCGGTGTTCAGTTCTGTTGTTTTGTAAAGTACACGAGACGATAGCCAGTATATTCGTGGTTCGGTGTTGTAAGAGTTAATCATAATCAGTTCAATGGCCGCGTAGTTCAGCTTAGAGGGTAATGCTGGTAGATTAATTATTAAGCGAAGCCTTAAGTGAATCCTGACATGCGTGTGTATTATTAAGCACTGAGATGTGTAACAGTGTCGTGTAAATCAATCAATAAATTATAAACATTGTATTTGTGCCTTTTAAATATCCATCTTGCATAGTTTTGTTGATGTTCCTAACAATTAACCATTTATTTTTCCATATTACTGGAAGATTGGAAAACCGAGACTGCTTTCAGTCTCTTATCATTCGTAAAGGTAATCATCACACATGAGAAGTTACAAGTTAAGCAATAAAAAAATTAAAATAACTATATATTCTTAAAGAAAAAACGTCAGTTATAACATAATATTATCGCAATCATTAAACTCGTAATACTAATGCAACTTGAGTTACGCCATATGAAATCCTAAACGTGCCATGAGACTGTAACGAACTGGTATTTACGAGGCTGTGAAAATAACCGCTCAATGTTAATAACGTTTATTTCAGAACGCGCTGCCGCAATCAAATTAGGTGTTGGTGTAAACATTTATATTGTTTCGTGAAAGACGTGAGAGATGATTTTTATTGAAAATAGATAATGAAGGAACAATGAAACACTGAGCAAGAACACTGAACACTCCCTTTAAAAGGACAACATACTATCCCAAAAACCCGCCATTGTAACTCCGGTTTAGCCAGGATCAACAATGGCATGCTATTTTTCGACACCGAGTCATGAAACTCAAGGACTCTCTCTGGGCATGCTTAACTGTCTTTTATACCACAATGAAATGAATCAAATAGAAATATATTGATCAGTTGGAAATATTAATAGTCCACTTCCCTCCATACCAAATAATGAACTAAAGAGGTAGTGACCTCTAACATAAGACATTTACCTTTGGAGAATCCAGACGAAAAGCACCACGGAGGTTACTACATAGCTCCTTTCAACCTCCTTTACTCCGTGGCGCAGTAGGCGAGTAGCCGGCTGCGAAACGAGAGGCCGTGGGTTCGATTCCCACACCGGGACAAATGTTTGTTTTACAGACAGATATTTGTGTCCGTGGTCTGTGTGTTGTGAGACCGAAAGTTTCTCGTAGTCCCTGAAACCCACAACACAAGACTTGTATCTTAGTGTAGGATCGGGGCTATGTTTGTGACTGTCGGGTATTATTTATTTATTTATTCATGCAAGCTGTTAAACTTGATTCTTGAACTTGATAATAGATATGGCAAAAAACGCCATAAAAAGCACGGAAATTCCTCCTAGTCTCCACAAGATCCATATAGTATACAACTCCAGATGTTATTTGCATACTGTCTAGCATAATTTTGTGCTCATTTGCGCTGTAATAGGACAATAGGAATTAAAGTAGAAATTAAGACGAAGAACGTCAGAACTGGGTTCAAAGAAAGACAATAAGGAGAGATATAAAAAGTTCTACCAAAAAAAAATGGCATATGAAGTACCATAGAAACAATAAAACATACTAAGTGTTCAAAAAAAAATAATTTTTATTAACATTTTTAATTATATGTTACTAGCTGTTGCTCGCGGCTCCGCCCGCGTGGAGGTCATGTTTGGGAGAAAAAGTATACAATACAGAATACCAATATTCATACGTTGAACTTAAAAATCACGGTTTTTCATACAAACTTTCATTCCCTATTTTACCCCCTTAGGGGCGGAATTTCCAAAAATCCTGAAACATATAATTTTTATTTTTAACTAAAATGCCAAATACTAATTTTCATGAATTTAACTTCAAAAATGACGGATTTTCATACATACTTTAATCCCTTATTTTACCCCCTTAGGGGTGGTATTTCCAAAAACCCTTCCTTAGTGGATGCCTACGTGATAAAAGGTACCTACTGCCAAAATTTCAAGTCTCTATCCCCAGCCGTTTAGGCTGTGCGTTGATCGATCAGTCAGTCAGTCAGTTTCTTCTTTTATATATACAGATTATACCGTTTTAAAAACAAATAGAGTTCATTTAATGTAAAAAGTAAACCCAAAGTACTTCTCACAAAAAGCTTCCTTTTTAATATGACCTTAAAATCCATTTTGCTGTTACTAGACGAGATATTTCCAGGGTCACTGAGCAATCACTTCAAATATCAAAGCGTATCGATGGAAACGACTAGTTCAAGGATTGCGAATTTCAGCTAGATTCCGCTTTGAAAGATTTGTTTCGCATATTATACAATCTGCTTTAGTTTTTAGATCTTTATATATACATACTAGCTACACGGCATGCGTTGCAATGCCATATAAAGTAAATTTGATTAATTGCGATCGGTTGAAAGGTATAGATGTTGATGTTCTGCAGCGCCATCTAGAGAGTTCTTTTTAATTTTTTGGGCCAGGATCCATCGCAGGCGTATGCAGAACAACTCACGAAATTTTAATCACAATCAGATTAATAGTTTAGGAGTTTATTTTATTTATATGGATTCTTTTCCATCACACACATACAGATAAGAGGAATTGACCTAAAATAACTTCACGATTGCTGTGAGGATTATTCTATCTGCAATTATAAGAATGTTAATTGGCAAAATATGTCTTTAACATTTTCAGTCCGCAAGGCGTTCTTATACAAAGGAAATTAAAATTCCTTGTAGAGAACAAAGAAGAAAACCCGAACAGCGACCAACATGCGCTGCAATTAGATAAATTACACCAGCGTCGTCACGACTGCATAAGAATTGTTGGCAACAGAGCAATAGTGTCGAACCAGCTGAAAAGCTGAAGTAATGGGTGTTTTATTGCCAAGTTTGTCGGAAGTTGCCGATTTTATTGATATTGACACACGCAACAACTTTATCATTTTTGTGATTTATCTTTTGTAGATCTTGTATTCTTACGGGAGTTGTACCTTATTCAAGTGAAAACTTCTTTAGGCACGTTGGGCACTTTTGGCATGGGGAAAAAGCTCTGAACTCGCGTGACTGCACGTCTATGAAGTTCTGTAATTATTGACATGCAATCATAAACAAAAGAAGCTACTACTTTATGGACGCCGTTTCAAAAAAGAACACAGTAATTCCAAAGTTTTCAGTTTTACTTCTGTCGGCAGCCCCCATGACTGAACTGACATGAAAATCTTTTCTTGAAGGTAAGTAGGTAAGTAAAAAACATAAAATAATCAATGTTAATCTACATCTCATTGTATTTATCGTGGAGGATTTAATAACGTTGTCTAATGTCACAAAACCTTTGTTATGTCACAATAACTGTTTATTGTTCTGTAAAACAAATTCCGAGAACGGCTTAAATTTTCAGATAATTTCACGAGACACAACAATTACTTAATCTGTGGTAACCATCACAATCAAGCTAATATTATAAAAGCTGGAACAGATCGTGAGTTGGGTCTGTGGTTGAGGATTTCCGAGAGACATAGCTTAATTATGTCAATAAACTTGGTCAATATTCCGTAGTTTGGGTGTTTCATCTTTATTAATTAGAGTTGGCTTATATTCTTTATTTGAGTTTAGATTATTTTAGTATGAGCATGTGATGAGGAGGGATGAAAGGCATGTGACAAGACTGGTTGTCAATATGAACGTGGATGGAAGAAAAAGTCGTGGGAGACCAAAGAGGTAAATGGATTGCGTGAATGAGGACATGCGCATGAAAGGAGTGAATGCAGATTTGACGCATGATAGGGCTGTGTGGAGGAATCGAACCGTTTGTGCCGACCCCACTTAGTGTGGGATAAGGGCAGGTAGATGATCATTTAAGTTTAGATTATTTTCTTCCGTATGTTTGATCCTGTATTCTATATATATAAAACAAAAAAAATGTTTCTACCTATGTTCGTTATA
The DNA here is from genome assembly GCA_905220505.1 of Laothoe populi. NCBI lineage: Eukaryota > Metazoa > Arthropoda > Insecta > Lepidoptera > Sphingidae > Laothoe > Laothoe populi. Next base: position 16,464,332 of record HG992156.1, read on the forward strand.
AACTTTAAAACCACTCAACCGATTTCAATGAAATTTTGTGTATGTGTGTGGTTGGGTTCAATTTAAAGATAGAATAGTTTTAGATGCGATAGGTGGCGCTATTGTCGAGATCTGAATTTCTTTATATTTTCAACAAAAATTCAATTCAAGAGTGAATAGGTATCTTCTAGGCGAGCGTGCTCTACCGTAGACCACATCATCACTTACCATCAGGCGAGATAGTGGTCAAACGCAAGCCTATTTCGCTAAAAAAACCACAGAGAAGGCGGTTTATGGCAGAACAAGTCTCCCGGGTCTACTAGTCTGAAATATAATTGTAAAATATAACATCAAGAATAATAATTTAGACACTATAAATTCTCGACTTTTATGAGTTTACATGAATCTATGTATAAGTAAAACGGTTTACTTCTTAATACTTGATCAAACTTATTTTGTAAAAGATTTATATAGTTACAACATACGCTAAATCGTAAAATTACACTGAACCGTAAGATATTAGTTGAGTCATTCCTTATATACAAGATTAGTTTTTGTATACCATAAAGCCGAAACACCCAAATTAGATTTTGGTATAAAAGATCAGATAAATATGTCATATAATAATAATAAGGAATACTCACGTGGTGACATGCAAAAATTATTTATCCCGTTTCTTGTACGACGCATGGACATACGCGGACATTGACCCTTTTAGCGGCCGGCTGAGGTTAGGTAGGTATGTATCGGTGAGCGACCGACACGCGCCGGATTTTTATTAAGTAATAAACAAGGTAACCAGCTTGACAATTTTTTTTATATGTTTTTGGGATACACATATAATATGTTAAAATTAGTGCAATGGATTGTGCCACTGATTCTCAATAAACTACTTTCGGCTTTGTAGTATACTAAAAATAATGTTGTATAAATAGGACATGGATTATATTAAATTATTGAATTTGAATTTGCAGTAGAATTTGCATAAAACGCTCAACTAATGGCGAGCAATAATATTATAACTGCTCATTAGTAAAGGCCTATTTGTGCCCAGCAGTGGGACTGTGTATAATAAAATATATTATTTTTAATTTGTAATGAGTCGAATTATCGACTAAAGTTAATCCAGAATGCCTTGTTATTTAATAAAAACGTGTCGAATAATTTTCATAACATTTTTACAAAAAATAGTTTCTTATGTATACGCGAATGTTATAAGTACATTGAAATAAAACTAATTTTACGGATTCTATCGCGGTTTATTTTACTTTTTTATCTCGACGTTTCGAAAGCTTTACAGCCTACATGGTCACGGGGCGGACTGAGTCCGCAAATAAACCACGATAGAATCCGTAAAATTAGTTTTTTTTTTTTTTTTTTAGTATTACCTCTGTAGTAGTGTACAGTTTTGTCTACAGATTGAATAGACAAGTTAATTTACCACTGTCTCACATAAAACCGACCTGAATGGCTTACTGTAACGTTTCGTACAGTGGTTGCGATTTCCGCACCATAGATATAATTATAATAATACCTACGTGATTATATAGCGATAGCCTAGTTGGTTGTGGTACGGACTGCCAAGACAAAAGTCGTATGTTCGAAACCCAAGTGGCATACACCTCTGACTTTTCTAAAGTTATATGTGTATTAAATGTTAATTATCGCTTGCTTAAACGGTGAAGGAAAACATCGTGAGGAAACCTGCATACCTGAGAATTCTTATACGAATTTTGAAGGTATGTGAAGTCTACCAATCCGCATTAGGCCAGCGTGGTGGACAAAGGCCTAACCCCTCTCATTAGTAGAGGAGGCCCGTGCCCAGTAGTGGGACAATGTTTAATACAGGGCTAGTATTATTAATTATGTAAATATTATTCATATTCTGTGAACCACAAATTTGTAAATGTGTAGTGAGAAAGTAATGCACCTTTTAAACATGAATAATATATTACATCTAATGTACTGCGAATATGCTGAGTCGAATTTTGCTCTCGGCTTGGTCTGTGTTAAGGCATTATCTAGGATTAATCCAAATAGAAAACATAGAGTGCTTTTTAAATGAATTAATTAATGCTCAATGCTCTTTATTCAAATTTCATATATAGAAAAAATTATAACCTGGGTATCTTCAAGTCAAGAGTGAATAGGTATCTTCTAGGAAAACGTGCTCCACCGTAGTACACATCATCACTTACCATCAGGCGAGATAGTGGTCAAACGCAAGCCTATTTCGGTAAAAAAAAAACTTTGGATATAATTGCATAGCTCTACACTTGTACACATAAACACAGCCTTCTTCTTTCGGGATGAAATAATAAAAAAAAACGATATACACGTGGTTTATTATTTGCGTTGAAGAGCAAAAAAAAATTTGCTATTTTTGAATTCCCGATAATTCATTTTTAAACTATGCCTCTAATATAAAATAGATATTTTATCAAAATCTAAGATTTCTATTCCTAGAATCTTCACTGAAATTAACTTAAATCTAAGCTGAGTGATGCCACACCACACAAGCCAGTCTTTAAAAATATTTCGTTATTAAGCATTAAAATCTAAAAATATATATATATATGTCCGAGAGACTATATGTTGTGTCAGATGGCTGAGGTCATGACGTCATCATAGGTCATGACTATGAGGGTTATTCATCCCTCTTTGCTCTACAGATAATCAGGATTCACTTCGTACGATAGTTCAGTAGAAATAACACACGTTAATCACTTTATAGTTTAATAAGCTACTGCCAGTTCGGAATACAATAATCCATGGCAAAAAGAACTGGCAAGAAAAACCATGGTTTACAATTACATTACTTTAATTGTAGGCAACGATCAGTTAAACAGCACTTGGGCATTACGACCTCTAAATTACTAAACCATTCGAGATATTGACTCGTCTAATAATTATTCCTGAATGCTTCGCCAAATGCCGAGGCACTCTTTTATATTGTGATTTTCGTTGTGCCCCACTACGAGTGAGATCATTTAATAAACAACTCGAAACTACCTTCAAAATAGTAAAACAACTGAAGGTACCCACAACAGATTTACAAAAGATTAAATTATTTGTAAGGTCAATTCAGTCTCCGTATTCATTATTCTCCGACACGGCCATTCTGAAATGCGATGCGTGCTCTGCATCGCTTGCTAAATCCTCTAAAACTCCGCTGAAACTCAGAATATCATCAGTATACACAGGCTAGGTTACTCCACAGTACACCTGCCAACATTGTGAAAAATTATCATAGTTATGGTCCTTAAGAAGTAATGAAGATGTGAGTTCGTAACCACTGTAATCAAAGTTGATTTGTAGATTTCAATAAGACGCAACCAAGTCTTTGTACAAACTGTAAAATTTGTTAGAAAATATGTTACTGCTCCACTCCATGTGACAACAGTTCAATGAGTGGGCTCACTATAAGTGACATAAGTTCAAAGTTCAATGTTCGGTGTTACTCACTATAAGTGACACAAGTTCAAAGTCGAATGTTCAGTGTTACTCACTATAAGTGACACAAGTTCAAAGTTAAATGTTCGGTGTCACTCACTATAAGTGACAAGTTCAAAGTTGAATGTTCGGTGTTAAAGGAGGATAGGAATGACACGTTGAACGGGGCTACACGCCATCAGTCAGTTTTGTTTTTTTTTTTTGTTTACTTGCTGCTTTTTAGCCTACAGCCTTTTTTTAGCTTTTAGCGTTGTGTGTGTGTATGTATGTGGGTCTGTGTGTGGTACACAAATGAGATACCAATATGAAAGTTACTCACCAAAAGTTACTGCCACGTTGAATCAGCGTGTTGGTTGGGCATCGTCCTTACCACCAATGTCAGCAAGATGTCAAAATATTTCATGGCGTTCCGACTCCATTCTATAGTGCGTTAGGCACTTTGAATAGTTTGCTAGATCCTATCTGAAACTTACAGACTAACTCTGCGTGACAACAGCATAATTTGTGAGAAAATATGTTACTGAAACTGCGTGACACAGCATAATTTGTGAGAAAATATGTTACTGTTCACTCTGCGTGACAACAGCATAATTTGTGAGAAAATATGTTACTGTTCACACTATGTGACAACAGCATATTCATTAAGGTAGTGTGTTAAAATGTAGGAGTAATTTACAATAGCAAAACATTTTTTTTTTCTTTTAAAATAATTGATAGACTTAAATCTTGTAAATAAAGTGCGTAAAGAAGGTGCTATGGCGACACGGCCATTCTGAATTGCGATGCGTGCCCTGCATCGCTTGGTTAGTCAGCCTTTTCTGAAACAGATACTCAAACAGATAGTTAATGTTAAGCCTGGGTACTTCCACAGTACCTAAGCATAATTATTAGAAAGAATATTTTTTTTTATTAATCTGCTCACTCTACGTGACCACAGATAGATATTTAAAAGCTCACTCCTTACGACAAGGGTGGCAGATGAAATGTTGTGGTAAAAGACACTGCTCACTACACGCGAGTATAGGTCAAATAAAATACGCGGGTAAAAATATAGAAAACTATACTCAATTAGAGTGCCATAATTAATTGTGGAATATAGCGTAAGACACTGTTCACTCCACGTGACTACAGCATTTTTTTTTTATATATGGACTGTTCACTCCACGTGACTACAATCTCTTTAGGTTTTGTGTATAGTGTTAAATGTAAGAGTAATTTGACAGCTCTTATGACAAGAGTGCCATACATAATGAATTTGTTGAATAGCGTAAGACACTGTTCACTCCACGTGACTACAGGTCAAATATGTGTATTGAAATATATGCAGTACTGTTCACTCCACGTGACTACAGTATAATTTGTTGAAATATAAGGACTGTTCACTCCACGTGATAACAGTCACAATTTTTTTTTTCATTTGGCTCTTGAACGGCTCCACACGCCAAGAGTATCTTTTCATATATATTTTTTTTTCTACATTTTTTTTCATATTTTTTTTTTCATTTTTTTTTTTCATGTTTGGTTATGTGTGTTTGTGTGTATGTATAGTGTGAGTTTTGTGCAAAACATAAAGAAAGGTGCTCACACGTCCATGTGTGAGGTACCTGAAAAGAGGAACGGCACACACAGTAAAACCGTTCACCCGTTCGGCCGATCCGACAAATGAATGATAAGTAGACGCAAATTTCAGTGTCCAATTAGCATAGAAAAAGCCCATATTACCGATAAAAAAATCAGTAATACTTAATAAGCTTCAATACTACTTTGAACTTCTACTAACATTGTAGTCACTAATTATTAAGAAACCGAAATTTAGTTCATTAATTGTACACACATCACAATAATAAAACAATAAAAAAAAAATTACTTGAATGAACCAATGAACTTAAGATTGTTTTTCAAGATCGATTCTATCTAGCGCTAGATAGTTCACAGGAGAAATATGTTTCACTCGGTCACTCCTGACCCTATAATTTACCGACAACCGCTCGCGAATTTTCTGTGTGTGTACATCAGTCGCTAAATCGCTACACATCAACGACAATGGTCTTGGAATTTTTCCGATCAAAAGTTTCAGAGACGTAGCTTTTGTTATTTTAAGCATTGCTAGGTGGACCTCTCTTATAGAGTCCTACCACGATCTGTGATCGCTAGTCCATCGCAGTTAATTATCGATTTAAGGACACTCGTGAAACGCTCTACATGAACGTTCACTCGAAAACCCGACATTGAATACTTATAAGCCCGAATGAAATTGCGGCATACTCGTACAAACCCTTAGGTGTAATAAACGCTGTACACCGATAGGTCGGAGTTAAATGAAACTCAATCTAATCGGTCGAATAACATTAGCAAGCAATTAGTAGTATACACTTTCGCTAAGATGATAAGAATGCGTTTAAACCGTCAACCTGTTTTCACACTAGTTGTGGTTTTCTAGATAAAAACAAAGCTGGAGTAGCTATTTAATACAAGTAATTTTTGGTGTATGTCCTAGGGACACACACCAGTATTAACAAGCGCAATGTCAACAGAGGGCTACAACATTTTGGATATCGACTAAGGGTAGTTGCAAAATATAATAATACTAGCCCTGTATTAAACATTGTCCCACCGCTGGGCACGGGCCTCCTCTACCAATGAGAGGGGTTAGGCCTTAGTTCACCACGCTGGCCTATTGCGGGTTGGTAGACTTCACAGACCTTCGAAATTCCTTTTGAGAATTCTCAGGTATGCAGGTTTCCTCACGGTGTTTTCCTTCACCGTTAAAGCAAACGATAATTAACAAAGAAAAGTGGCAAAATAACATTAATTATATTGAGAACTCGAGGAATTTTTAAACTGTATCACAGTCGCGGTAACACTGGATCTCTGCAATAATATTTCGCGCTTTATAATATCATAGCGTAAATAGAGGTTAAACAAAACATAGTCTCGGTTAAATCACCATAAAATGTAACAACCAGAAAACTAAGTGTTAAACACTTGACTGATGTCTAACTGTAGTGAGATGTAGAAGAAACCGAAATTAAATATATCAAAATTAATAAAGTACCAATATGTATTACATAAAAGCAATAAGTAAAAATAAACGCCTCTAGTGGGAGTGGTGAACCTGGGGCTTTTATAATAAATATTCAATATTTGGCTTCAAATTTGTGGACCCCGTTTACACTCCATAGATCCCTATTTCTATTTTTTTTTTCGCTTACTTTGACCCCTTAGTAGTCATCGGCCCCAGGGTGTCGATATAGACAACTTTGGGTATCAATGCTTTAAGGTAACTATGTCATGTTCAAGTTATCCACAAAACTTGGATGTAAAACTTTCTTTAATATCACTACCAGAAGATAATGAATTTAATTATGGATAATTAACTCACCACGATCACTAAGAATCAAACCAAATCAAATTATTTTCACCTCAACTAATTGCACAGTTTAGCGTTACTATTAATATAAAAATAATGTATTACCGGGCAGAACGAATTAAAACCAGAACTAACAGTTACCACCAATACCAATATAAAAATTCCGCTCTTTAGCGGGAAACACAAGCATGATACGTGTACGTCCTTTTTTTTTATTGAATTGTAGTCAATGTTACAAAAAATAAATGGCTATACTTGACTAACTTGATTATCAACTATTAATTCTGAAACTTTAATAAAAACTAGACCCGTAAAACAATATTGCAGTAACTATTAAATTACTGAATTATTCATTCAATGCAGTTTTTTCATAACACGTTAAAACATATTATAGTTTTTTTTTTTAACACCAGTTAAAGAGTAAATGTTTTTTTTTTCAACCCACACACATGATGGAATTGAACCACATCAAATTCAAGGTTCATTAAATCATCAAACATCACACGCGTCAACTGTTATGTATTTTCACATACATACACACTCACAAGTGTAATTCCCGAAGGTGTAGGCAGAGGTGTAACCAGTACACATAATTCGCGCAGCTATTATCACCCCATGTGTGATAGGGGTGAGCCTATCACCATACCGGGCATAATTCCAGGCTCACGGCGGATAAACCCAATATCTCTTTACTAGACCTGGGGATCGAACCCGAGACCCCGCACGGCAGTCGTACAGCCTACGGAATTACAACTACGCCACTGAGGACCGTGGACGTCCAAATATAATATCACTGCGTCATTAGCAGTTAAGCAAAATCTCGATGAATTTTCCATCGGTTGTAACAGTATAAATTTAAATAAAGAAATAATCAATTAAGTTGGAAACAAACCACACTATTTTGCATTTAACTGTTTAGATTAGCAGAAAGATCAAACTTAATAGTCGTTCATTACCATCAGTTTTAAATACAAAAACAAAAAATCAATGAGGTAGGAAACACATCCTCATATTTCCAACTAAATTAATAGTTTATTTTAGCAGAACGATCAAAATTAAAAATCGTTCTGTACATTTAAAAACTGAGAGCGACTCACCAAATTTCAAATAAATCCACGGGTAGGATCACATATGTAGGTAGGCACGCAAACAACACGCTGTAGCACTACTTGCGCTGCCAGAGAACCGCCTCAACAACTCCACAGCGCCACAGAAAACCATCCACAGCATATGGAATTTGAACACCAAAATCATTAACACAGTAAACATCGACACTTCATACCTATCGTTTAAACGATTTTTAAATCGAATAATTCATAATTTATTTACCAACATAAGGGACTTGCTATAATTTACAAACATAGCACAATCCAAATGATTCTCAAATTCGCAATCTTCAAATGTACTGTAGACTAGCAAATTTACAGTACCGCCGAGCACTTTTTACCACTTATAAAGCGGTAGAATATTACACTTTACGATCACAATTTTATTTCGGATGATAGAATTTCAATGATTTATAACTTTTTGCACAACCCAACAAAGCGCATAAACTAATTACTAATGTTTTCCAAACTCTCGAAACAGAAATATTATAAAATGAAACTGTAAGTATCACATCACCTGATCTACGATAGTGGATGTCCAGTTCGATCCCACTTCTGATGTCCGAGAGACTATATGTTGTGTCAGATGGCTGAGGTCATGACGTCATCATAGGTCATGACTATGAGGGTTATTCATCCCTCTTTGCTCTACAGATAATCAGGATTCACTTCGTACGATAGTTCAGTAGAAATAACACACGTTAATCACTTTATAGTTTAATAAGCTACTGCCAGTTCGGAATACAATAATCCATGGCAAAAAGAACTGGCAAGAAAAACCATGGTTTACAATTACATTACTTTAATTGTAGGCAACGATCAGTTAAACAGCACTTGGGCATTACGACCTCTAAATTACTAAACCATTCGAGATATTGACTCGTCTAATAATTATTCCTGAATGCTTCGCCAAATGCCGAGGCACTCTTTTATATTGTGATTTTCGTTGTGCCCCACTACGAGTGAGATCATTTAATAAACAACTCGAAACTACCTTCAAAATAGTAAAACAACTGAAGGTACCCACAACAGATTTACAAAAGATTAAATTATTTGTAAGGTCAATTCAGTCTCCGTATTCATTATTCTCCGACATATATATATTTATTGAGGAATAACAAACAATTGTACATTACAAAATTACAACACAGTATAGTGACATAGTATAGGCTAATATAGAATCCACAACATTTATCACGGATTATAATAATAGTGTTTCAATCAAAGGGCTTTGGCATTATAAAGTTTTCGTTTTTTTTATTTTTTTATTTATTAACTTAGATAAAATGGATCATAGCGCAAGATACTAATATTAGAATCCTACAAAGGACGACTCACTGAAAAAATGAGTCATTCAATTATACCGGTTCATAGGCGTGAAGTTGTTGTATTTAAATTTATGCATAATATAAAATGAAGTCACCCTCCGTGTCTGTTTGTCTGTTTATCCGCTAACTCCTTCTAAACCACGCAACGGATTTTGAAACGGTTTTCACCATAAGTTATAAGTATGTACTAACTAATTAAAATTCAAAGATATTTCGAAACCAAGTCACCTTCATTTTACGTTATTTACGACCATTTTTTAGAATTGAATATTAATCCTTGTCCAAATAAACATGTCAGAGAGACTATCCCGCCCACACACCCGCCATTGTAACTCCTGTTTAGCCAGGATCGACAATGGCACGCATTTTTTCGACACTGGGTAATAAAACTCAGCGAGTCTCTAGGAATGCTTAACTGTCTTTTATCCCGCAACGAAATTAATCAAATAGATATAGGGAGGAGTTGGGAATATAAAAGAACATGTTAGTAACCTTGGGCATTAAATGTAGATTATAATTATCAATACATATATTCTTTCAATTAGGCAGTTCTCGATTTTTTCGATCTTAATTTCACCCGTGCTAGATTAAAAGTTCAATAAAAATCGCATTATACGTCCCTATTAAATTTGAGGGTTGTCCTCGATTTTTCTGAGATCCCATAATCAGATCCTGACTTGGTGTCAATGGGACCATCTGGGAAGTATACCCTTTTAAACAAAAAGAGAATTTCTCTAATCGGTCCAGGCGTCTTCGAGTAATCGGGTAACATACATAAAAAAAAAGATTCCGACGAATTGTTCACCTCCTTTTTTGAAGTCGGTTAAAAATCAAAAATATGTTAGTAAAATAAAGACAAATAATATTAATAAGATTATATTAACGTTTTGTATAGGTATAATGTTCTCAGAGATAAGAGACAAAATAATTAAAATTAAAATATCTTATAACGGTTTAATTAACAAGCCAGTGTTTCCTTTAACACCGATTATCGTCGCTATGCTTGTATTATTATGAAGCATTTTCTAGCTAGGCGCAAAATACTAAAGTAATCACAATTTGACTACATATTTTAAAAATGATTTTATTATTAAAAAAACCCCTTCGAAAAACTGTATTCGGTTCAAACTCCCCTATTTGCAGAGTTACCAAATTATTGAACGAATATAGTGACTTAGTGGATATTCACAATGACTCACCTAATAAGCTCCGTAAAATAATCGCAGACCACTTGAACATGTCGGTTTAATACGGTTTCATTTTTTTTTAATGTTAGTTGTTTTGATTTTTATTTCTTTAAAATTGTAATTAATAATGCATTCTATGCATTAAATTTTTTAATTTAAGTGTTTTTATTTATGTATTGAAGCACGCAGTGTTTACATGTAATTGTTTCGTTACATATATCTTATTTTTTTTTTAGTGTGTTTTTCTTGGAAATGTATTAATGTAAAAAAACGTTGGTAAATCTAATAAAAAAATATTAACTTAGTAAATCTTTGTTTTATAAATTATGACAAGGCTATAAAGAGCCTTGCCATGGGTTATAATATAAACATAATACAATATACTTTACGAGGCAAAATATTACGCTTTAATTTAATTACAATCCCCCAAGGTGCGTTAATCTGTGTTCATATTTAATAAACTTCCGAACTTGTAGGGAGTTTGTGTCAAAATCCGCTATTCGGTTAAAAGGCATATTTCTGGGAAATTGCTTTATGCTACGCGGGAAAACTAGGAGATTGAGTATTTGGGAACTTGACACTTGTATTTGAGTGTTTGCTGTAGACGATCAAAGTATTTATCTATTAACACACATTGTCTGTCTATAGTATTAGGATATTTCCTATTATTAGAAATACCGAAGGTATAACGGAGGTATTTAGGAGACTAGTTGGGGGTAGTTAATAATGACAACCAAAGTGGGAGTAGTAAATGTTTAATATAAAACGTGTGCCTTCAGCGCTCCGGTGTTCAGTTCGTTCAGTTCAGTTGTTTTGTGAAGTAGACTAGGTGATAGCCAGGATATTCGTGGTTTGTTCGCGGAGTAGTAAGTGTATCAATTTGTAAACAGTTCAATGGCCGCGTAGTTCAGTTAAAGGGTAACGCTGGTAGATTAATTATAAAGAGAAGCCTTAAAGTGAATCCTGACATGCGTGTGTGTTAATATTAAGCACTAAGATGTGTAACAGTGTCGTGTAAATCAATTAATAAATTATAAATATAGTATTTGTGCCTTTTAAATATATGACGGCGCCGGCACCGTCGTATTAAACAACACGTGCACCAATCACGACAGCGCGCGTCATTCGGTTCTCCCACTCTCCCCACTGCGGGACTTGTTTTGACACCTGTATAAAACAGGCGGCACGACCGCAGTTCGGGCAGTCTTGGCTTTAGCTTGGTTCGGTGCACTTGTGGTATCCCGCTGCTAGCTTATCCTTGACTCATTGGGTAATTAATTTGTGTAAACGAATTAATTATTATGCTTGGCTTTGGCTATACATAGCCACGGCCCAGGCACTGCTGGCCGACGTAATATTAATCAATTGTGTTATGTATCAGCCTATGTAATAGATAAGTGGGTTTCTTACCAGTTCTTCCCACGCTTAGTATTCCGAACTGGCAGTAGCTTAATAAACTATTAATGGTTCAACTTGTGTTATTTCTACGGCACCGTAATGCGATTGTGCATCCTGATTGTCCCTGACGATCAGAGAGGTTGCATAATACCTCTCCCAGCCTCGGCCTGATGTACCTACACCTAACCTAACCTAACCTGACATACATGACATGACACATGATGCATGAATGCTGTGTTGTGTTGTGTTGTGCTGCGACATCAGAAGTTGGATCAAGGACAACGCCCTCTAGCGTAAATCAGGTGATGTAATACCTACAGTTTGGTTATGTTATTTTTGTTGTTTGAGAGTTTGTAAAACATTAAGTAGTTTTACAAGTTTTATGCGTTTTGTTGGGTTGTAAAAAAAAAAGCTATCGATGATTAGAATTTTATTATCAAAAAGAATAATGATGGTAAAAAGTGCTAAATGCTAATCTACTGTACATTTGAAGGTTAGGAGTATTCAAATAATTTTGATGTGCTATGATGACGAATTGTAATAAGTCTCTAATGTTAGTCTTTGTTAAAAATTGTCGTAACAAAAAAAAAAAAACAGGAAAATATGAAGCGTCGATGATTTTTGTGTTAATAATATTTGTGTTGAAATTCCATGTGCCGATTGATGGTTTCCCGTCGCGCTGTTACGGCGCTCTAGCGACGGCAAGTGATTCTTGTGACAGCATGTTGTTTGCGTACCTACCTACATATGTCTAGTGTGTTTGGAATTTGGTGAGTCGCTTCTGGTTTTATTTATGTACCCTCAACTAAAGCGAGCAATTGGTTGCGAGGTGAAAATACGTCTGCTTCGATGGCATAGTAAACGCTACTATGCCGAGATCTCTGGTTCGATCCCGGGTCATGTAAAAGTGGTGATATTGGGTTTTTCTGATACGAAATATCTGTATCGGCCTAAAGTATAGAATTGTACTTGATATGGCGATATGCTCGCTCCTGTCGCATCATGGGTCTGTAATAAGTTTTTCAAAATGTATGTGCTGGTTACACCTCTGGTGAAAATACGTAACAAATGACGCGATTGATCTATTTATGAACATTGAATTGGCTTTGGTTCGATTCCAGCTTGAATGAGGATTGAAAATAAACTTTTATATCAAATTTTAAAAAAACCACGACTCAAAACTGGCATTTAAAGGTGTAATGAGTAATCATTCGTTCAATGCAATAAATAATAGTCCAGATTGTTTGACGGGTTTAGTTATGTTGTGTTTCAAATTAAAATCACTATTAATTTGTAATTACATGCTCTAGTATGACATTTTAATCTTCAAATGATAACTACTGTTTCATAAAAACTGTAAGCAAGTATTGTTCTTGACTGTTTTCCGCTAAGAGGAATTCAATGATTGTACGGGTGGTAATTGAGTTTTATGTTTTAAATTATTCTACCCGATAATTAATTATTTTTATAAGGTTCTTGCTAAACAAGAAGTAACAATATGAGGCTCTGTGACCTACCTTATTATTATCTGTATAGATCAAAGTTCGAATTTATGCCAATGATTCGTAAGGTTGTTGATAGCTTGCGTCCGTAGCCTGGTTATTGTCTACTCAACATATCTTGGGTGACCACGGGTGAGCGGTCAGCGCTTAAGGTATCTGATAATATTTGTGATCGTGGTTAATTAAAAACCCGTAATTCATTTAATCATATTCTGGTAGTGTTAATTAACTACAGAAAGGGTTAAATTCAAGTTTTGAGGAAAATGTGAACATAACATAGGTTACCTTAAAGGAAATACCTAGACATTTAGATTTCCTTTGTTTTACCTAAACCTATATTCACGCCGTGTCAGTATAAGCCGTGAAATATAATTTTAGAGATTGTGTGGTACTGTGACCAGGGCACAGTTTAGAATTCCTCGGATTCACAATATAAAATATCGTAATTTGCCACAACCCTGAAGTCTGTTATGACTGGACCTGGAAGTAGTAGTTCTGTAGGGTACAGTCGTACTGGACCAGATAAGTAGAAAATAGGTGGAAATTAAATCTGAAGGGTACTGCCGTACTGGACCAGATAAGTAGAAAAAAAAATGGAAATGAAAGCCCTGCGTTCCCATGAGGGATTCCCATAAAGGGAAGTAACTACAAGTTACTAGGCTATGCATGTCCGGAAATTACAAGCATAGCTAAAACTAAAACATTTAGTTTTGGTTTTTCTACTTTGTTAATGTCCCTTGTAAGATACCGCGATAATTAAGTCAATTGTACCTTGAGTTTGCTGATTATTGATTTGGATATACCTTAGCCTGTGCATACTAAACATATTTTAAGTTTCAGAAGGGCTCTAGAAGGTGATAATACAAGGTACGCGTTGCTTAATTTGCTGTAAATTATGGATACCATACGTTGAATACTGTGATGGCGTGACGGCGGAAAAGCATGGTAATGGCAAATTATACATGGTAATAGTTTGGCAATACGCGGTAAGCTTTAACTGGATTTATAAAGTATTTAGCTAAGGAACAGTTATGTTCGGACTAGCACCAAATAATTAAAAAAAAGAGAAAAAAAAAAGTTAAAGTAATAAAATCATTGAAGGGCTCCAGCCGGTCCAATGATAAAGCTAAAGGGAATAATAATTCTGAACTAGCAAAAGCTAAGGGAATATTATTCTGGACTAGCAGAAGCTAAGGGAATGATTATTCTGGACTAGCAAAAGCTACGGGAATGATTATTCTGGACTAGCAAAAGCTAAGGGAATGATTATTCTGGACTAGCAAAAGCTAAGGGATTGATCATTCTGGACTAGCAAAAGCTAGGCAATGATCATTCCGGACTAGCGAAAGTTTTGTATGGTTTCCTGTCGCCCAAACTGACTACCACAAGCCTGAAGGGTCAATTTGGACCGGACCAGGCCGAAGGGTCAATTTAGACCGGACCAGTTAATGTTCTGTCAGGATAATCGAACGATGTTTTCTATCGACAGATATCTAGGACAACGATGGGGCGCGTGCGAGGACGCCCGCATGTCAGTATGGCCGTGACGGCGCCGGCACCGTCGTATTAAACAACACGTGCACCAATCACGACAGCGCGCGTCATTCGGTTCTCCCACTCTCCCCACTGCGGGACTTGTTTTGACACCTGTATAAAACAGGCGGCACGACCGCAGTTCGGGCAGTCTTGGCTTTAGCTTGGTTCGGTGCACTTGTGGTATCCCGCTGCTAGCTTATCCTTGACTCATTGGGTAATTAATTTGTGTAAACGAATTAATTATTATGCTTGGCTTTGGCTATACATAGCCACGGCCCAGGCACTGCTGGCCGACGTAATATTAATCAATTGTGTTATGTATCAGCCTATGTAATAGATAAGTGGGTTTCTTACCAGTTCTTCCCACGCTTAGTATTCCGAACTGGCAGTAGCTTAATAAACTATTAATGGTTCAACTTGTGTTATTTCTACGGCACCGTAATGCGATTGTGCATCCTGATTGTCCCTGACGATCAGAGAGGTTGCATAATACCTCTCCCAGCCTCGGCCTGATGTACCTACACCTAACCTAACCTAACCTGACATACATGACATGACACATGATGCATGAATGCTGTGTTGTGTTGTGTTGTGCTGCGACATATACATCTTGCATAGTTTTGTTGATGTTCCTAACAATAGTGACATATATGCATATTGTAAGAAATATGCGACCCTTTAACATATATAAGATTGTGACAGCCTCCATGGCGTAGCAGGCGAGTAGTCGGCTGTGAAAAGAGGCCGTGGGTTCGTTTCCCTCATCGAGATAAATGTTTGCGTGGCAGATAGATATTTGTTTCGGGTCTGGGTATTTTGAGACCGTAGTACCTCGTAGTTCTTGATACCTACGATACAGGTTTTACCTAGTTTGGGATCAGTACTATGTGTGTGACTGTTGGGTGTATTTTTTTTTATTTATCTCTTGTATCTGTTAATTTGTGTATCTGATAAAAATGGCTGAACGAATTTCGATATGGGGTTTTTATCCTAGCACGGCAAAGGTATTGATTATTTTCATACATAAACCACCAAGAAACTTATAAAACTAGACTAATTATACTAGAAAAAGTCACGAGTGAAGTCTGGAGCAAGTGCTATCAGCATGTGACCATTAAATGGCTGAGTTTCTTGGTGCTTCTTCTCAAACCAGTGGGCATTTCCGAAGCACCGGTAGACCTTAACATTATTATGACATGTAAAAAGTGCCCATAGTGGCCTAATTTACAAAATAAATGATTTGATTTGATATGAAACCTACCTACACGTGCCCGACAGATTAAGCACGCAAGCTCTTTGATATCTACATTATGGTTATTGTTGTGTTATTTCTGGCATGCTATTTAGTTCTATCACGAATCTAGACAACCAAACAGCATCGGGAAATATCAATAAATAAAATGTATAAATACAATATCATTTAATTTTTATTTGGGTTGTGATTCGCTCGCTCGATTTTTTTGACCTACTGTGTCCTATCGCTGGGCAAAGGACTCCCCCATTTCCTTATACTGATTCCTATTATTTGCATTTTCTGGCCACGTATTTTCGAAGGCGTTTTAGTCGTCCCGCCATCTCTTCCTAGTCCTACCACACCGCCGTCAGCCAGAAGGCAACTCGGTGGCAGTTTTAGCCCATCTCTCTACTCAAACAATATGTCCCGCCCAATTCCACTTCACTTTGGCTCGCTTTAATAGCCTTTTAAATTGAAGATGAAGTTAAAATATCACAGACATCTGGGTTTTATGAACGCAATTCTTTTCTTTAAAAGTCTTTAGACTGGGTGATTAAACAACTTATTTTCAGGTCTTCTTGTGTGAGATTTGATTTGACAGTTGTGATTATATCTATGGAAAAAGGCTGAATTAAATTTTTATAACTTGAATAAAAAAAACATCTTTATTAACACCAAATAAATAATAGCAACGCTACTAAAAATAACAAAGTCTCAAATAAACAAAGAAAATTACAGTAGTAAATCATATGTATTTATACTTTCTTTTAATATTCAGTGGCGACCTTTCTCACCCGGTGAAGGTTTTTTGTAATGTTCCAATGTTTATTAAAACCAGAGTTGTGTACATGACACATGCCAGAGTTAATAAGGAATATCAATGAATTATTTGATACAAAATGATATCGCTACCTGGAATACTAATTATATCCAAATAATCTAAATGTCAGAGTAGCTGTCTGAAAATAGAAATACATACATTGATTACTTGACGCGCCATTTTGCCATTTCGGTCGAAATGATTATTAGGGTATTTAGAAATACCGAAGGTATAACGGAGGTATTTAGGAGACTAGTTGGGGGTACATTAATAATAACAACCTAAGTGGAAGTAGTAAATATTCCGGTGTTCAGTTCAGAAGACTAGTGGTGTAGCAGTGAGTTGGTAGTGAGAACATTCGTGGTTCGTTCGCGGGGTAGTAAGTAATTGTAAACGGTTCAATGGCGTTGTTCAGCTTAGAGGGTAATGCTGGTAGATTAATTATAAAAAGAAGCTTTAAGTGAATCCTAACATGCGTTTGTTAATATTAAGCACTGAGATGTGTAACAGTGTCGTGTAAATCAATCAAAAAATTATAAACATTATATTTGTGCCTTTTAAATATCCATCTTGCATAGTTTTGTTGATGTTCCTAACATGATTGTGAGTTTTATTTACCAAAAAAATTAACAATGTCAGAAATTTTGTGGGTGCGTCGTCTTTTTTTTTTCACGGGGAATCCATATACGGATCTTCCAAAGAAGTAGGTTGGACTCACCGGCCTAGACCGTCCTACCGACTAAACCCCGCGATGTTCCACTCTCTCCTTTATGTCCAAAGGCGCGGGGTACGCAATTGCATGCAGCCGCAACTTCTGCAGGAGTCAGCCCTTATACAGGGCCAATCACGGTCTGAGGAATAGACCCCTCAGACAGATCACTGGAAATGCGTGTGTGTTTCTCCACGCTATCATCGCTCTTTGCGAAAACAGGTTTTAAGGATGTTGGTTAAGCTATTTGGATATCGAACCGTACGTACTACGTTTACAGCGAAGATATAGATATTGTTCGAATCAGGATATTATAATCTATGGAAAATTAATTACAGCGTAGTTAAGTTGTAAGTCATTAAGTTGTAGAGGGTCACTACAACTTCGAAGAAAACAGATCATTGCAAAGCTTTATCGCTTTGATAAATGTCTTTAGATTTGCCGCTTTACTACTAGACATTGCTAAATTCGCTTCAATAGTTGTATTTCGTTGTGTCTAGTTTGAGTGGAATGTAACGTCAGAGTAAACAAGACAGAACATTGTATGGGATGAGATGAATAAATATTTCTTATTAAGATCGTATGCATTTTGCTGCATTATCTTTCTAATCAAAAATATATTCCAGTTTGAGCGTATCTATCTTCTATCCCATAGCTCATCATTTATTTATTTCCCAGTATTGTATCCTATGTTCTTAGGATACAATATCTTATCGTTATTTTCATTTATAACGGAAGTAATTTTTTTTATTCTAAGAGTTAGGCGAGGGTCTGGGTGTAACTAGTGAATTCTAGAACATCTGTGGCGAAGATATTAATTATGAACAATCAATCACGCAGCTTTCAACTCAAATGTTTTACACCCCACTGTTAGGAACATCAACAGAACTATGCAAGATGGATATTTAAAAGGCACAAATACAATATTTATAATTTATTTATTGATTTACACGACACTGTTACACATCTCAGTGCTTAATATTAACACACACGCATGTCAGGATTCACTTTAAGGCTTCTCTTTATAATTAATCTACCAGCATTACCCTTTTAAACTGAACAGCGCCATTGAACCATTTACAATTACTTAGTGCCCCGCGAACGAACCACGAATGTTCTCACTACCAACTCACTGCTACACTAGTCTTCTGAACTACCCCCAACTAATCTCTTAAATACCTCAGTTATACCTTCGGTATTTCTAATAATAGTAAATACCCTAATACCACTATTGACATTTCGGTGCGAAATTTTATTACAGAAGTCTAAGGAATTTGAGTGTCTGAGATAAGTAGTATTAGTGAGTATTGGTGAGATTTTAACCTCTCGTGGTATAATACTCAAGTATTTTAACTAGAACCCATAGATCAAGATCTCACTGTACAAAGGAGTGAAAGGAACTTTATGAAAATTGCATTTGGCAGCAGTCGCAAAGAGAATAATGCTTGGCAATTTCTGTAAAGTAGCTACCGTTCTTTTGAAACAATACAGATAATACTGCAACAATTCTTGGGTAATAAAAATAATAATAATACTAGCCCTGTATTAAAGATTGTCCCACTGCCAGCAGTGGGTGCCCAGGCACGGGCCTCCTCTACTAATGAAAGGGTTAGGCCTGAGTCCACCACGCTGGCCTAATGCAGGTTGGTAGACTTCACATACCTTCGAAATTCGTATAAGAATTCTCAGATATGCAGGTTTCCTCAAGATGTTTTCCTTCACCGTTAAAGCAAGCGATAGTTAACATTTAATACACACATAACTTTAGAAAAGTCAGAGGTGTATGCCACTTGGGTTTCGAACATACGACTTTCGTCTTGGCAGTCCGTACCGCAACTAACTAGGCTATCGCTGCTATTAAATCGTAATAAAAATAGATAAAGCATTTTCAAATGATGTCTTCTGGAAATAGCCATGTTATTAGTAGCATTTCAGTATATAACTCGGTGTGAACTGTTTAAAAATGCATAACGTTCCCGCGATATAATACTCTAGACACGCTCGTTAAATGTTCTCGCTGCTTCGGCATGCACAATGCTGGGTGCTTTATCCTTGTTATCTTCTGTGGGATCTGTTGTTTTGCATTGTCACCTTATTCAATGTCACTAGCTTTCGCTTCACCCCCGCAAAGTCGTTCACAACACAAAGAGAGTAGAATTTTTAAATAAATCTTGTTTTACTTAAGGACAACGATGATAGAATTTTTAGAATAAATGTAGGAGTTCCAGAGATTACTATCTTCATACAAACTTTCACTCTAGATAGATTGACTTTGAATTTAAATCAATGTATTGTGTACATTTGGTGCTCATATATTCCATAGCATGAGAGGCAGAGGGCATGAGAGCAATCGAGTAACCAGTTTCTGTATGAAAAAAAATTCAATTGATCCGTTAATGTTGCAGATAATACTGTCTACTAATTACTTTAACCAGCTCAATTGCTTCACAATTCACTTAAAGGAGCCAATGTTGTAGATACAATGCAGGTGATTTTTTAAGTAATAGCGCATTGTTTACAATATTAGGTATATATATAGATTGATTCTCACTAATCGATACCCAATTCGACCGCACTGCGCCTACCATCAGGTGCAGTGTGGCCAATTTGCCGTGACAGCATAAAAAAAAGTATGCGACTAAGACAGGGAACCGCGACAGGCGACTATTATATGTCTATACAATTGCATACAAAGTGGACTTGTCTCTGTCACAGTCACAGTCGTTTCGCCACCTGTTTCGATCGGATAACTTAAAACAAATTGCATAGCTTACTTACTCTATATTTATTTTAAGTCTTTTTTTATCCTGGCACGGCAATGTAGGTCACACTGCACCTGATGGTAAGCGCAGTGCCTTCCAGTTAGAGTATCAAGTAGCGAGATTCAATCTATCCCTCGCTATTCAAACCAATCATGCCGGCCTGCTGTGTAGCTTCTTCACACTACGCCATGGGCAAGAAGCTGAAGAAGCGGTCGAGGGTCTAGTGTCGAAAGTACTCAGACCGCAGCAACACGACCAAACATCGTACACCGACACTAGAAATCGACAAAAATGTTTCATTCTTCATATATATAATTGTAAAATTGTTCTTCTGGGATAAAAAAATGCAGAAAATAAAATAATTAGTACAACAACCTTGAGAATAACAATAATGGATTACTGCGGTTTACGTGTTTCTCCGTATTTGAGTGGAATAATGTTTCCTTTTGTACGAATTAATGGGATTCGTAATGTAGGACTTATGAAATACAATATTTGGCATCAATATTTGCTTACGTAATTGTGTTTGCGGTAAGTGTATGGTATACAAAACATACGACAATAACACTTGGGTACTTTCGTGTGTTTCATTTTGTTAATCATTTAAAGCATTAAAGAAAGCCATTTGCAAAAACAGAATTAAAATTGATGAAAAAATGATGTCACAATTATCTCTATATTTTATTTCTCAAAAATGTTTTTTGAGATAATTTCCATAAGTCTTCAACCAATTTAATGATTCACACACCATTTGAAATCTTATGTTTGCCACTATTAAAAAATATATCTAAATGTTTTAAAATTATAAGTTTTTCTTAAACAAATGAAACAGTGCCATCTGTTGAGAGTGTAATCAACTAATTTGTTGTATTGTTAATTATTACTGATGTGAAGTACAGAGCATAAGTGGGTGCATAGTAACATCTCACTATCTCCCTCGCACGTCTGCACCGAAATACCCATGTTGACTCATGACACATGAAACTCATTTTGTGTATCCTTGTTCTGTTAGTTGAAAACTATTCGCACTATCTAGCTGTGGAACAGTTTGCCAGCTACTGTGTTCCCTCTTTCCTATGATCCTGGGTCCTTTAGGCGTAGTGTGAAGAAGCTAAACAGCAGGCCGGCATGATAGTGTTGAGTAGCGAGAGATAGACTGTCTCACGCTACTTGATACTCTGACTGGACGGCACTGCGCTTACCATCAGATGCAGTGTGGTCACTTTGCCGTGTCAGAATAAAAAAACCTATTATTTCTATAAGATTTGGAAGTCAACTAATATCTAAATGTTGATAGGATATTCATATCCGCCCGGATAGCGACCACCGTACACAGGGTGTAACACCCGCCATAGTGGCACACACAAGTGTGTCGCGTTCCGGGATCAGCCAGTTGTCGGGGGTCTAGAGTTGGGGTACGATAGACCCTCGACTACTTCTTCACCTTCTTGCCCATGGCGTATTGTGAAGAAGCAGGCCGGCATGATTGTGTTGAGTAGCGAGGGATAGATTTTCTCTGGCTACTCGATACTCCAATTGGAGGCCACTACGATTACCATCAGGTGCAGTGTGGTCACTTTGTAGTGCCAAAAAAAACATGGTTTTTCCGTTTCTAGAATTACAAATCGCGTTTGAGTTGACAGTTTTGGTAAAATAATTTGATATCTCCCATATTTTATCACATCATGGGACGTATTTACAATTGGTCTATTAGATGAGTATCCGTTGCATGTCTTTAAGTTACACATAAAATATATCAAAACCACGGCATCACAATATGTAATAACGTTAAACCAACAATCATTGAACGCAAACAAAAGCATTATATAACATTTCTCTAAAACTCAGTTCGCTAATAAAATAAACGGTTGCTTATAAATTTATTACATTTCACGTAATTTGCGGCAACAATTAATAACAGTTGCCTGTTTTTGTTATGTAATGTCGGAATTCTGCCAGATTACACAAACCACGCTCTTTGCAGGCGTGTGAAAATCATGGGGCTACTCAACTTATAATAATACTCTGTGACTGTCCCACAGCTGGGCATAGATCTCCTTTACTAAGGAGGTTCGGTCTTAGTCCACCAAACTGACCTAATGCAAATTAGTCTACTTTGCATACATCTGAATATTTTATGGTAGGTACCTATACTAGATGTTGCCCGTTGAGGTTATTTTTTGAAGAAAAGGTATATAATCCTTGTAGGGATGTTAAGCTATTACACCTCTCTATATTTTGCTATCCCACAGGAAGCGTGCATTTTTCCGAGATAAAAAGTAGCCTATGTCATTTTCTCATACATAAAATGCCATTAAGCAAAAAATCATGTCGATCCCTTGCTCTGTGAAAAATAAACTACCCCACGGGAAGTGTATATTTTCCCGGGATAAAAAGTAGCCTTTGTGCTATTCCAAACTATAATCTATTTCTGTGCCAAATTTCAACCAGATCCGTCCAGCCGTTGTAGCGTGATTGAGTAACAAACATCAGTCAATCCATCCAAATATCCGCATTTATAATATTAGTAGGATAGTAGGATTCTCAACCGGAAATTTCAGCAAACGAGTTGTCACATGGTGGAATCTATACCGGCCATAAACACTCACAAAAACACATTGGGTACACACATTGGGTACATTGTTTTTTTATTCTGCAATCCGGCAAAGTACCACACTGCACCTGACGGTAAGCGCAGTGACGTCCAGTTAAAGTATCAAGTAGCGAGACACAACTACACCTCGCTACTCGACACAATCATTCTACTGAGTAGCTTCTTCATACTTCGCCTAAAGGTTGTTGGTCTACGGGGAATTCCCCGATTTGAAAAAGGAATCGGAATTTCAGAAACTTTATGCACTGTATGAAACACAACTGCAAGCTGGTATTTCACGTCGGATTTGTGACATAGTTATACTAAACCGGTTTTTTGTCGGGGGTCTACAGTTGGAGTATGTTTGTTCGTTTTGCGTCCTTCTGAGTACTCGTGACACTAGACCCTCGACCGCTTCTTCACCTTCTTGCCCATGGCGTATTGTGAAGAAGTAGGCCGGCATGATTGTGTTGAGTAGCCGGGGATAGATTGTCTCTCGCTACTCGATACTCTAATTGGACGGCACTACGCTCACCATCAGGTGAAGTGTGGTCACTTTTGCTGTACCAGGATAAAAAATAATAATAATCAGGTGTCTAATAATAATATTATATTAATATTTGCTGTAAGCAAAAGATTCTATACCGTTATTCTATAGCGAGTGTGAGCTAGTGGGTCGGTCCCGTGTATCATGAGTGAATAAGGGTCACCTTGGAGTTATTGACATCAGTTAAAACAAACTAGTCTTTTTTCATATTTACATTTCTATCTTCAAAGGAATTATAATTCAAGAAGTTTAGTAACCTATCAAAATGCGAACTCAGCAAATTTAACATATAATAAAAACTTTCTTAAGCTGTTTCAATAAAGTTTAATACAAATACTGAAACTTTATACAACTCAGTTGTTCGTAGTTTCGTATCAAGATATATATGAGTTTAAATTAACATATCGTCTGCAGTGGGACGTGAAATTATACATTGTGTTTAAGTGCAATTTTATCTTTTAAACCTATCTTTCTATCTTTTTTTTTATTCTGGTACGGCTAAGTGACCACACTGCACCAGATGGTAAGCGCAGTGCCGTCCAGTTAGAGTGTAGTGAGAGAAAATCTATCCCTCGCTACTCGACACAATCATATCACAACTAAGAAATCTAGTGGTCTAGTGTTTAAACCAAAATTGTAAGAATCTTTGTCTAGGTTGTGGTCTTCTTTCTACGCAATTAACTCTTTAATCGGGCTATTGTATGTGCTGTAGTCGCCAGCTAAAAGTTTTGCCTAATTGCCATCAGAAGCGTAGGATCTCCTGTTATCGTAGATGTAGTGTAAAGATACTGAGCAGGTCGGCATGATTGTATCGAGTAGCGAGATAAAGTTGTCTAGCTCAACTTGATAATCTACCAACAGGCCCAGTGTGGTCAGTTTATACGCCGGAGTCGTGCGGTCAATGGCCCTGTACGGATGTCCCGTATGGGCCGAGTCCCTAAAACCCCGCTGCGTCGCCTTGCTGCGCAAACCGCAGCGTTTGGTGGCGCAGCGAATAGTAAGGGGCTACCGCACGGTCTCCCACGAGGCGGCCTGCGTATTGGCCGGCACACTCCCTTGGGAGTTGGACGCAAAACTCCTCTCGTCAGCGTTCTTCTGGCGGGAGGAGGCGTCCAGCCACCGTCAAGAGAGACTGGCCCCGAGGGAGATTGCGGCCCGGTTTCGCAGAACCGCCGTGGAGGAGTGGCATACCAGGCTGGAGAGCCCAACTGCGGGCTAGAGGACTGTCGCAGCAGTGCGTCCTGTCCTAAAGAGATGGCTAGACAGGCGCCACGGGGCGCCTACGTTCCGACTGACACAGGTATTAACGGACCATGGGTGTTTCGGTTCGTTCCTGTGTCGGATCGGGAAGGAGGTGTCCGCCGTGTGCCACCACTGTGGCAACTGCCGCGAGGACACGGCCCAGCATACGTTGGAGGAGTGCCCAGCCTGGGACGAAGAGCGCAGCGCTCTCAGAGCAGTCGTTGGAGGAGACCTCTCGCTGCCGGCCGTGGTGTCGTCCATGGTCGCCAGCCGGAGGTCCTGGCGTGCGGTGGCCCACTTCTGCGAGAACGTCATCTCGCAGAAGGAGAGTGCTGAGAGGGATCGGGAACGATATGATCCCTCCCGCCGCCAGAGAAGACGTAGGAGGCGCCGGGTGGACGACTGACCGGCGTCTCCCGCCCTGTGGAATGGGGGCGTTTGAATTCCACCACGGTAACCCCTGCCTGTCGTACGAGGCGACTAATAGGGGCCATCGGGGGTCGCGGGCGCGCAGCGGAGGGCTGTCAGCCCGTATCGATGCACTCCCAAATTCGGATCATCGTGCGACCCCGAGATGGACGGCAGCGCGTGTGGTAAGGCCTCGTTCGCTGTCGTTGTTCGGTGCGCGGGGGCTCCTTAGCCCTCCATGGAGATGGGCTGCTACGCAGCACCGCGCAGGGGCGATTCCGGCTGCAATTCTAGCACTCCTTAGAATACCCCGGGATCGCTCCGCAAGCGCCGAAGAAGGCCACCGCGGGGTTTTAGCTGGTAGTGTCGGGTGGGGTGTACATAGGGGTTAGGGACTCGGCCCAGCGGCAGCACGGATAGCCATCATCCGTGCGAGGGGGATGCTGGGTCGTAAGACCGGCTAGTCCAGCATACCCGTTTTATTCTTAATCCGCTTCCCTCCGGAGCGGGCGGCAGTAATAAAACGCTTTCCCCGCGACAACAAAAAAAAAAAAAAAAGGCCCAGTGTGGTCATTTTGCTGCGCAAGCATTAAAAAATCTCCACAAGGTTCTCGAAGCGACTTCGGTATGAGCCCTCGCGCACCGAAGGACGCCCTCGACGACAGCGAACGAGGACTTATAACAGTTTGACCTCTGCTCACCACTCTGCGGATAAAGGACTCGGTATATCAGTTTGACCTCTGCCCACTCCTCTGGGAATACAGGCGTGAGCTTATACTATATCACGCCTCTAGTGTAAAAGAAAATACAACGTACATAGTTATAAAGATTATATTCATACTCTTTCAACTTCAATGCCAAATCTTTAGACGGGCTTCTGGGACGACTACTCCTTAAAGCCAACTCGGTATTACGTAACCAAGTCTTAGAGTTTGTACAGCCCCCCTCCCCGTAACACCCTTACCCGTCTTCGTCACCAGTACCAATTGGCACATTTTACTTTATATGTTACTAGCTGTTGCTCGCGGCTCCAACCACGTGGAGGTTTTTTACACCTTGGCTAACGTTATTGTAGTTTTAGTTGGGATCGTTTTTTTTTTCTTGCAAAAAAATAGCCTTTATATTAATCAGTGATAATGTAGCATTCAAATTTTAAAATCAGTCCAGTACTTTTTGAGTCAATTCGTTACAAACATACTTACATACAAATCTTTCCTCTTTAAAATATTAGTATTTTTTAGTGCCTTGATAGGCAGACGAGCAGACGGGCCACCTGATTGTAAGTAGTCACCGCCGCCCATAGACTTCTGCAATGCCAGGGCACAGCAAAGCCGCTGCCTACCGTAGTAGTATAGATTTCTTATGTGTTAAAATACATGTTTTATTTAAATTTTGGCTCGTGTTGCCATTTATAAGACGCCTTGCTTAGTACAGCGCGTACGTACGTAGACTAGATTACCTATAGTGTGGAAATCATTTCTCAATAACTTAACTTTCCGGTATATAAAATCTATTTGAGCATGTATTTTGCACAAAAAATCAATTGAAAAGTAATGCAACATAACACGACACAATCCCCATCTTTGCCCTCTATATCCAGGATATCGGTTGAATCCCTCCATCTAACTTTGAAGCGAGTTGAGTCGATAAAATTCTATTCAAGTAGATCGTTATTAGTTGCTGAACTTGCTTTCCTTTTTTTTCTTTTGGTTATTCTTATTTTGAATTATTTTAATATTTGAAAATTTTGAATAATTTAAGTATTTTAATATTATAAACGAATGATTTTTAGCCTGGCACGGCAAAGTGACCATACTGCACCTGATGGTTATCACAGTGCCGTCCAGGTTAAGTATCAAGCAGTGAGAAACAACTACTATCTACTTGATAAAATCATGCTGGCCTGTTGAGTAACTTCTTCACATTACACTTAATGGACCCAGGATCATAGGAATGTAACTACAATATGCCGCACTCACAGAGCTAAGTTAAATTAGTCTTAAGTAACAATTACTTAATAATCATTAAACCTATCACCTCCACAGACAACATTTAATCCACGCTTCACCTATAATAGATTTAAAACTGAAAAAATTACGTTTTGTTCGAACAAGCTTGTCTTCTAAGCTGCTAGCGTAATTACTTTTTAAATAAAAATAAAACCGCCTTCAAAATAACCCAGCCACAACTAAAAAGCAAAAATAATTGGTTACATTTACATCCATACAATTTAAATCAATTATTTTTGGAGTCGGTGCCGGTGTTGTTTTCTTTGCTTTTAGATTCATAAAAACCAAGTATGGATCTATTTTATATTTTTTTGCATGCCTGGTTATTCGGTTATTTACATGTTTTTAGCTGGCACCGACTCCAAATAATTGATTTAAATTGTATGTAATTAATTGATGTAAATGTAACCAATTATTTTTTGCTTTTTAGTTGTGTCTGGGTTATTTTAAAGGCGGTTTTATTTTTGTTTAAAAAGCAATAATATATTTTTTGCTTTTTAGAGGTACAAATATAAAATAGGTACGTTGGATGGAGTACCAAAAGAAAACACCACGGAAAAAGTCACAGAAAAGCAAAATTCGCAGTTTCGTATATTCGGACAACATATTTTTTCAAGTTATTTTGGTTTTAAAACCAAAATACTCAACCGATTTTGATAAAAATTCAATGGCACCAATCTGGAAGCATATTCTCTCTAATAAAAGAAGAATTTTCCAAATCGGTCAGGAGTTCCGAGGTAACAAACATAAAAAAATATATATACACGTCGAATTGAGAACCTCCTCCTTTTTTTTGAAGTCGGTTAAAAATGAAACTTCTCAATTTTAGATCATCATCATCATCAGCCGGTGTCAGTCCACTGCTGGACGTAGGCCTCTCCCAAGATGCGCCACTGAGCCCGATCTACAGCTCTTCTTTTCCAGTTACTGCCCACCGCTTTGCGTATGTTGTCGCTCCACCTGGTCAAAGGACGGCCTTCGCTACGTTTGCCGATTCGTGGTCTCCACTCTAGGACAAGTCTACCCCAACGGTTATCAGGATTATCAATTATCAATTTTAGATGACAAATAATAAAAGGAATAAGGCTGCTCAAATAGCGACAAGTAGCGTTTTATACAAGTAAGATTAAAAAAAACATGTCGAATCGAGACCCTTTTTTACGTAGATTAAAAAGAAACAAAAGCATTTTTTATTCATTTGCTTTGCATTCTTTGAATTTGCTCTCCAGATTATGCAAACTATCATATTCTGTGTCGAACTGCGACGAAAATCAAAATAATCTAATAAAGATGAACAAAAGAACTCTGGGAATAATTGACTCTATTGCCTTTCCAAATTCCACACTCAAAGCTGGCATTTTATGTGTAAAACCTCGACGCGATTTGTACCTTTTTGTGCTCTCGCTAAGTGTTTGATTATTTTACTTGGTCCCTAAAGAGACGAACCTGAAAGCCGGTAAAAGAAAATGTTGACTTTACGTGTATAAAATAAATGGGACTTCGTTTTTAAATAGTTAAGTTCTTAGAATTGTGAGTGTTTGAGTAGATGCCTAGCAAATTACAGGCAGAAATTAATTAAATGAAATATGGTCAAACCTTATTAACCAAACTTACTGATGAAAATAATCCTACATTTTCACCAAATAGAAACAGCATAAACTTTAAAACAATTTAAGCAGTGAATTAACTTACGCCAGTATGTGTATTGCCTCGGTGGCGCAGTTGTAATTGCGCATGCGTTACAACTGCTGTACTGAGGTTCGACCCCGGGTCGGGAATAGTGATATTGGGTTTTTCTATTTAGAAATGCTCAGTATCAGCCCGTCTAAAATTGAGACCGGTAAGGCAATAGGCTCGCCCCCTATCACATTATGGGACCATAATAAATACGGCGAAAAGTGAGTGTAACTACTGGTTACACCTCTGCCTACCCCTTCGGGGATTACAGGCGTGAGTGTATATGTATGTATGTACGCCAGTATGTAACCGTTGAGTTATTTCCCTCGGGAGTGTCGCGAGCTGGCCGCCATTAACTCTTATAAATGTGCCAATCAGAGTTGCACAAACACACATACGTTCCAATTACACATAACATTTTACTTAAATAACTCGTATTATATATAGACTATAACATACCCATACTGCACAAAAAATAACAGCGGGTAACTACTCCACAAGTATATCTCCATTATCCACAAGGATTATTAAGGAATCTCTATTATCCACAAGATGTTGCTCGCGGCTCCGCCCGCGTGTAGGTTATTTTTGGAAGAAAAGGTATACAATCCATGGAGGCATCTTAAGCTATTACACCTTTCTATATTTTGTTATCCTATAGGAAGCGTGCATTATTCCGGGATAAAAAGTATTCCAGACTATAATCCATCTCTGTGCCAAATTTCAACCGAATCCATCCAGCCATTGTAGCGTAATTGAGTAACTAACATCCGTCCAAACATTCGCATTTATATTAGTAGGATCATTAACAAATCATAGCAACTCAACGACCCAAAGGCATATGCTATCACTCAACCCTAGTTTTAAATGTTCAAATAAGATATGGTTCAAGTTCTAAATTGCTGCAAAGAGACGTTTTAGGTGGCAATTGAATTTACAAATGTTTCGGAAATTAATTCGGAATGCGACGGAAGTCATTTCGGATTCAGAACGTGTCTTTGTCAGTCCTTGAAAATGGAACAATTGTGTATTTAATTCTTAAGTTTGGAACTTGTTTCAGAGTTTTGTTAAATGACATTTAAGAAATGTGTTATTTTTAACCGACTTCAAAAGAAGGAGGAGGTTAACAATTCGTTGGAATCTTTTTTTTATATATGTTACCCGATTACTGGAAGACGCCTGGACCGATTCGAGTTTTTTTTTTTTAAAGGGTATACTTCCTAGGGGGTCCCATTGGCACCAAGTCAGGATCTGATGATGGAATCTCAGAAAAATCGAGGGAAACCTTCAAATTTTATAGAGACGCATAATTTGTTTTTCATTGAAGTCGGTGTAGTTTTTATGAATTAAAAAAACTTTTACTTATAATAAATAATTTTGATGAATAATACAGAAACAATATGCGCTTTCAATTATGAAGTCCATAAAATGTTCCGCATTATTTATATAATAATACTAGCCCTGTATTAAACATTGTTCCTCTGCTGGGCACGGACCTCCTCTACTAATGAGAGGGGTTAGGGCCTTAGTCCACCACGCTGGCCTAATGCGGGTTGGTAGACCTCACATACGTTCGAAATTCTTATGAGAATTCTCAGGTATGCAGGTTTCCTCACAATGTTTTCTTTCACTGTTAAAGCAAGTCATAACTAACATTCAATACACACGTAACTTTAAAAAAGTCAGAGGTGTATGCCATTTTGGGTTTTGAAAATACGACTTTCCGTACCGACTGTACCGCAACCAACTAACTAGGCTATCGCTGCTATGAAATGAATGGAATTATAATGGTATTTAAATATCTTTGGAAATATATTCTTGATATATTAAAATTCCCGTGTCATGAAGTTGGTCTGTGATGAGCTCCGAAACCATCTCATCGATTTCAATGGAATTTTGTGAATATATATGGTAGATTCCAGCTTTAAAGATAGGATATTTTCGCACCCGATAGATGGCTCTGTAATCGAGATCTAAAACTTTTAACCGACTTCAAAAAAGGAGGTTAACAATTCGTCGGAATCTTTTTTTTAAACGACTTCAAAAAAGGAGGAGGTTAATTTTTATGTATGATACCCGATTACTCGAAGACGCCTGGACCGATTCGAGAAATTCTTTTTTTTGTTTAAAAGGGTATACTTCCCAGGTGGTCCCATTGGCACCAAGTCAGGATCTGATGTTGGGATCTTAGAAAAATCAAGGGAAACCCTCAAATTCTATAGTGACGCATAATTTGTTTTTTATTGTTGTGTACTTTTTATGAATTAAAAAACTTCTTTTTTTTCGGTCTGTGGACCATGTCTGCCCGGGGCCACTAGTATAATTATAAATTTAATCTACCTCAACGTCTTAAAATAAAGTCAACGAGGACTTTTTAATTCTCAGGAATTGCAATATCGAATAGGCGGCGCATCCTGCAAGATATGATTTCATTCGTCCCACATTACGGAAGCCGGCCAAGGGTGGAATTTCATTATACTGGAACCAGCATTAGATGTAGTTATTGCTTTCTGCTGACTTTTATTCCAATTATTTATCGAATATCATTTATAGGATTATGCGGGAGCAAAGCCATGATTAGATTTTCTGCGTATATTTATTTTATGTGAGCAAAGCTTTTCCCCGGAACTTGGCATGCGTTATTACGTTTATGGGGACCGCAGGAGCATTTTTCCTGAATTTCCCCATTTTCCGAGTAACTTTCCAATTTATTACTAAAAACGTTATTCGGTCGGTCTAATACGAACATTTAAAAAATGTCATATCATTCCAGCCGTTCTCAGATGGTGCTTTTACCAACAAATCATTTACTTTTTATTTATCGCCTCAGTGGTGCAGTTGTAATTGGGTATGCGTTAACTGCTGTGCTGAGGCCTCGGGTTCAATCCTCGGGTCGGGTAAGATGATATTCGGTTTTTCTATTTAGAAATGCTCAGTATAAGCCTGGAGTCTGGAATTGTGCCCGGTATGGCGATACGCTCGCCCCCTATCACATTATGGGACGGTTATAAGCTCGGCGAAGTGTGGGTGTACTGGTTACATCTCTGCCTACCCCTTCGGGGATTACAGGCGTGAGTTTATGTGTATATCTATTTGTATTACTCCTTTCATGTTTTATGTCATCTAAAGTGTTAACCAAAGTTTATTTTCTTTACTAAATTAAGGCATATTCAATATTATATTTCTTTTATGTAAATTTATCTTCTGAATAAATTATAAGCATGTTTTGTTCGCTGACGATTCAATCATCAGATAAACCGGACGAATAGTTATTATTCAAATTACAGTTGTAATTAGACTTATTATTTCCTATAGAAAAGCGTTCAAAATGTCGCTGTTTATCTGATGAAAATTATCTGACGATAAAAAATAAGATAAAGACAAATAACAATAATTTATATAATAGGTACTGTATCAAATGTAACAATTGTAACAAATGTTTGTATATTATTTTATTTGGGTACATAATGGTGTGTATCGATCTAGCGGGGACCCTCGAGCTGGACCGACAAAACAAGTGGCAATGCTTTGCTTATTCAATGTACTTCATGAATTTATTAACAAGATCCAATGTACCTCAACTATTTTGATAGAAATTACAATAAATCGCCTCATCCATCCAGCGGAGCCCTCGGTTGTATTACGCTCGGAATACATAAAAATAATA
The DNA here is from genome assembly GCA_905220505.1 of Laothoe populi. Taxonomy (NCBI): domain Eukaryota; kingdom Metazoa; phylum Arthropoda; class Insecta; order Lepidoptera; family Sphingidae; genus Laothoe; species Laothoe populi. The sequence goes on from HG992156.1 coordinate 16,496,859, forward strand.
CTGATCGTATTTTATTTTTATTTAAAACTTTATATACACATAAGTAAAAGTTTTTTAATTCATAAAAAGTACACCGACTTCAATAAAAAACAAATTATGCGTCACTATAAAATTTGTGAGATTCCCTTGATTTTTCTGAGATCCTATCATCAGATCCTGACTTGGTGCCAATGGGACCACCTGGCAAGTATACCCTTTTAAACAAAAAAAGAATTTCTCGAATCGGTCCAGGCGTCTTCGAGTAATCGGGTAACATACATAAAAAAAAAGATTCCCACGAATTGTTAACCTCCTCCTTTTTTGAAGTCGGTTAAAAATGTATAAAGGCAGACTTAATGCCAGAGGCATTCTCTACCAGTCTACCTACGGGTGATGCAGAGACGAGACAATATGGGTGTACATACAGTACGAAAGAATACATTGAGAATCAGTGTTAAAGACAAGATACTAATACATAAATAAATGTACCTAATAAAATATACATATACATAAATAATAAATATATAGAACAGAATATATTAGATACGTTAATAATATAGTATACATAGACATACACACAAATATAATAAATAGATATCAGCTAAAGTTGTAATCTTTCACATCATCAGCGAAGAGCATCCGAACTTTAGACTTAAAAGTGAACCGGCTGGTCGCCGCCCTGATTTCGAGTGGGAGCGCATTCCAAAGAAGTATAGATTGGATAGTAAAGGTGGAGTAAATAAAGGCAGAACTGTGAGAAGGAGACTTTAGAAGTAAACTGCTTGAGGAGTATCTTGAGCCAATGTACCTTTCATTTCATGTATTAACTCCAAGGTATCTTTAACAGAACAAGATAAATTTAGCAAGAAAAATTTGTCTGCCGAGCTGGGCCTTTTGTAATTTGAATTCATACATGAAAAAAGGACACCACTGTTATGTACCAATGTACCTATGAATATACTTACAAGTCTTTATGATAACTAGCTGTGTATAACTTATAAATCTACCTGTACATATTTTGTAAGAGACCCCCAACATCTCCAATAAATAGCGACTACCCTATATTACATTGGTAACGCCAACATAATGATAATAATTTTGTTTCAGATCTAACCCAAAGCCAATTGTTATGCCGTGGGGTGTCATCACACAAAGTGTGTGGACTCCGTGCGCATGCGCCACGCATCTCATTCACGAACAAAGATGAGACGGAAACGCACGAGCTTCGTCGCAAGTCGGCCAGCAGTCGGCTCGGCTGCTCACCACGGACTAGCATTGCCAGTGAAGACAGGGGCGATGGTATAGTTTTAAAGTAAGTAATAATTTTAATTTGTTTTCGTTAGAAGCTTAGTTTTAAAGTAATTCATGAATGATAAGGAAGTTGACATGATATATTGTTATTTAAACAATAAGTTACGTTATCTTAAACCTACTATCAATAGAATTTTATAAATCCGCTGAAATATAAGTAAGCTCGAAGCCATTCATTAAAAACAAATGGAAGAGAAATTGTCAAATGACAAAAAAGGATGCACGGTATGTTCTATGACGTCACCACTGGGGTTGGCCATTACAGTGCAGTTGTGCGAGGGAGATAGTGATCACTAAGCACTTTTGCGGTTTATCAATATTATTTAATCTTTTAAATAATTTTGTAATATTGTCTTTTCAAAAAAGCTATTCTTTTGCGTAATATTTTCGGTTACGTATCAAAATTGTATAGTTGGACCGTACATAAGTTAATGAAAGTATTCGTCGGGGTATAATATAATCACTATAGCGTTTTCTTTTAGATGTTGAAATCAATTAATAAATAAACACCATCTATTTCTACTCCAACGAGAAAAACCTAATCAAAGAATATTACGCAGTACTTACTTAAGTTACTAATCACTTTTCTTAAACTTTCACACGGCTCACCAAGTTCAGCGAAATCTCTTGAAACCTAATTGAATTTAACATTCATTTACCCCGACAACTTTATCTTAAGTAATCTTTTTAGTAGTCCACTGTCTTAGTAAGTTAGTTCGGTAAAGTTGACATTGAAAATTTCACGTTGCAAGACCCAAGGAACTAATTTGATGGTATAATCCTATATATGTTATTTGAAGCAGATTACACTAGAGCTAGAACTGAAGCTGCACACAGCAAATTAACAAAGTTTTATGAAGGCGTTGATGGAAAAATATGATTGGTTTTATTTTTAACCGACTTCAAAAAAAGGAGGAGGTTAACAATTCGTCGGAATCTTTTTTTTATGTATGTTACCCGATTACTCGAAGACGCCTGGACCGATTCGAGAAAATCTTTTTTTGTTTAGAAGGGTATAAGTATACCCTGGGAAGTCCCAGGTGGTCCCATTGGCACCAAGTCAGGATCTGATGATGGGATCTCAAAAAAATCAAGGACAACCCTCAAATTTTATTGTGACACATAATTTGTTTTATATTGAAGTCGGTGTACTTTTTATGAATTATGTACATACAATTTATGAACCCATATACAGTATGTTGCAAAACGAAGGTACTAATGAAAGCTTCACTCTTAGAGTTAACATTGAGTATGATTTTTTGCAAATTAGTATTTTAGAGATCAGAGAATGACATAGGCTACTTTTAATCCTGGAAAAATGTACGATCCGCGGGATATCAAAATATAGAAAGATGTTATAGCCTATACCATGGATTTTATACCTTTCTCTCAAGAATAACTACCACGCGGACGGAGCCAGACAACAGCTAGTATTTTCATATGGTGATTAGTTTAATTGACTTATCAAAAAATTCTTGAAACTTATAATTTTTCCGACTTGCGTGGCGTACAGATTCACCAATCTGGAAGTCCTAAGCGGTAAACCTGTCCAGCAGTAGTCTTATCAGTACTTTAAGCTCTTTCATACTCTGCGTCATTGTAGATGTGGTTTATTTTGATGATGCTGTACAGACTTATTGAAACGGTATGTGTTTGCTTCAGAACATCTCTTAACCCATTCGGTTTTGAGGAAGTAGCTATTAAATTTATTTTCCGTTACCTTCATAATTTATTTTGGTGAAAATGTGCCCCTGGTTTGCTATTAATAGCAAAGACTCATTCGCTACGCCATGGGAATCAAACAAAGTGTATATTTGAATTAATTATTGCAATAAATATACATCCAACTCAATAATTTTAAAGTACATTTTGCATCTTCTACTAAAGAGTAACACACTACTACTTCTGTGCACTAGAGACGACAACATTATTTTACCGAAACATTTATATAGTCACTAACTTTAGAATAATTATCATAAGTATTCATTTAGCAGGTGAACTCTCATTTAGCCTTTAACAAATGAAACCTCGTTGCGTAATTTTTTTTTTCGTTGCTCGGCAAAGCTCAAGTGATAATGTATCCCTCGCTACTCAATACAATCATGCCGGCCTGCTGTGTAGCTTCTTCACACTACGCCTAAAGGACCCAGGATCATAGGAAGGAGGGAACACGGTAGCTGGCAAACTGTTCCACAGCTTGATGGTGCGGCAAAAGTACGAGTTTGCGAACCTAAAAGTAACCTAAAAATTCTGTTAAGCTTGAAAGCATTTATCTCCCCATACTTCGTATGTTCGCGCGTCGTAGCAGCATGCTCTCTTCTGCTGTTCGTGTTCACGAAAATAGCAAATTAGAATGTACATGTTATTACAAATTCTTATTAACATCATATTTCTTTTATCTCTGCATCACCTCAGGTTGACTTGCAGAGATTGCCTCCGGCATTAAGTCCGCTTATACTTAAATGTATAAAGTTATAAATAAATCAATATTAGATAATAACATTAGATTCCCCTTCCCCCTGTGCTTCCGCGTAGTGCAGACGTGTTTTAAGTGTAAAATTAATAAAAAATTCAATTTACATATTAAAAATAGGTTGTATAAAATAAACTACATGTATTAGGAGTGCATATAAGTAAGGAAGAAAAAAGCATAGGCATTTGAATCAATAGTGCCAATAACGCCACGAGTGTGCGCCAACGCATAAAAAGGACAACAGAGCCAGGTACACTACCAAACTACGCGTTAATAAAGGATAGATGTATTTCACCCATCAGATTCAAAAGAAAGTAGCATACATAGTAGAAAGGTCAAGTTAAGCTGGCCGACGGCAAGTTTGTATTAGATCGTCGATCGGTGCCCATTTAAGTGACCCCTCTAATATCCTGACGAGTCCGTCTCTTCAGAGTTTATGATTGCCTGGTAGTTTAATCGAATATCGGTCTACTCTGCAAACGACATGCCTCTTCGCCGCTCACCACCACCTAGCGCGCCATTACCAACGCCTGGGGCCCCGTGTACCGCCGCCACCAAGGCCAATCCGTGTACACATCAAACGTATGATTCGGACACCCCCTCTGAACGAAGCGGTGGCAGCACTCGAGTGAAACGCAGGCGTGAATTGGATGATGATCTAAGGGAACTCAAAAATGAAATGACTAAGATAATTTCATCATTATCAAACTCTGTTGAGCAACATTTTGCTGAGCTTAAACAACAAAATGAGGAATTAAAAACAAGTTTGCAATTTATGTCCGACAAATATGATACTGTACAGAAATCAATAGTGGATCTCGAAGAGAATAGGGCTAAGGATAGAAAGCAAATGTTAATGATGGAGGAGAAAATAGAATTCTTAGAACGTAAAATTAAGTCTACCGTTCTGGAAATACGCAATGTACCGTCCACGCACAACAAATCGGAATCCAAAGAAGAACTTAGCGAGGTCGTGAAGTCCTTGGCTAAAGCAGTTGAAGTCGAATTACATGATTTTGATGTCAAAGACGTTTATAGAATTACCTATAATAAGGAAAACATTAAACCTATCGTTGTTGAGTTGAATAGTGTATTAAAAAAGAACAACATACTGCAAGGAGTCAAGTATTTCAATAAGTCAAAAGCGACCCAGGATAAACTAAACACTGTGCACCTTAAGATTGATAGTCCCACCAGGCCAGTATACGTATCGGAAGCTTTAACAACTAAGGCCCAAAAGACTTTCTTCTTAGCAAGAAATTTTGCACGTGATAAAGGATATTCCTTTTGCTGGACCTCAAAAGGATTAATATACTTGCGTAAATCTGAGGGTGAGCCGTTTATTCGAATTGACTGCGAGTCGGATCTCACTAACCTTACAAACAAAAGTTGACTATTTGTTGTGAATTCATATTATGCTTTAGCTACACTAAAATTTTACAATTATTTGATAGTAAACTTAAATCATATTTTTTATCAATCAATTGTATTGCTATACACTACCCAAAAATCACTGCAAATCATAATTCACAAATCGCTACCACTCTTACACACACAAACTATTAACATTCACCACCTAAATCATTACCTGCATAACAGTCAGTTTCAAACAAATTATTTAAATAATGTCAAGAATAAGAAAGTGCCAATAACTCCTAAAACAATTTTTAAATTTGTAAAATGCTTCTCAATATCGCCCCATTACGTCACATACAATATAATTCGATCTTCTAAGTAACCATTCTTATAACAAAGATGATTTTAGGATCTCAGATTCTTTTAGAGGAGATCCTGATGATTGTGAGAATCTTATAGCCCCAAAATCCCTTAAAATAATAACTCAGAATATACGCAGTATTTGTTCTAATATGCCTAACTTTTTTACTTTATTGACCAGGATGTCTATATCGCTGGATATTATTATTCTTACGGAGTGCTGGTTGTCTTGCAATCCCAATATCCCTGTGTTGGATGGATTTCATTCGTACACTACTACAAAGCGGATAAACAAAAATGATGGAGTCGTAGTTTATATTAGAAGCAACATTCCTAGCATCACAGTATTGGAACCAGAACTTAGAGATGCAAACTGTATACAAATTAAAATTGGGACACATACTTGTATTCTTGCAATTTATAGGCCCCCATCATTTAAGGACATCTCTAACTTTCTATCATCAATTGATCACGTACTTACTAGCAATGCCTCATACAATAACATAACCATTATTGGCGATATAAACATAGATATTGCGGACGGTAACATTGACAAAAATACTCCTGAATACCTGGACCTTGCAGCATCTCATGGACTCTTACCAGCACACACACTAGTAACTCATGGTAAAACCTCCCTTGATCATGTATTACTTAAAACCAAACTTAAAGCTACAACGATCGTTATAGATTCTACAATTACTGATCATAACGCCGTCTTGCTTGCTCTAGACGTAGTAAAATTAAGCTACCTTCGTACTGCCAAAGTTAAAATCAATTATAAAATGTTACAAAGTCATATGGACAACTTGAATTACTCACATATTTGTAAAATAGTAAATCCTAATCTTGCCATTAATTATTTCATAAATTCTATAAACCGAGCATTGCAAATGAGCCTTAAGCATTATACTGTGCCCCATCGTTTAAGAATTATCAAGCCTTGGATTACACCGGGTATCCTAAGATGCATGAGGAACAGAGACAGAATGTACAAAAAAATTAAAAGTGACCCCAATAACCCAACCATCAGGATCACGTTCAAAAGGTATCGCAATTACTGTAACACCATTCTAAAGAATCTCAAAAGACAATATGAGAGGGACGAATTAAATAAAGCCAAGAGCAACCCAAAAAAACTTTGGAACGTAATAAGAGAAGTTACACAGACTGTCAAACCGCTTTCCTCTGCCTATTCTCTACTTAGCATTAAAAATTCACCCGAAGAATCGATTAATGAAGTCAATGAGTTTTTTACCAATATTGGGAAGGACATAGCTGATAAAATAGCCAATAATAATTCAACTTCCAACAATCAAATCCCCCTCACTGAACATCTCCTGCCATCTTCTCCAAATTCGTTTGTCTTCCTAGAAACTGACGAACAAGAAGTTGAAGGAATGATAATGAATTTACGCTCTGACTGTGCAGTTGGTTGTGATGGTATTTCATCAAATCTCCTAAAGCAATATAGACGGGTCCTAGTACCCCCTTTAACATACATTTTCAACTTGTGTATAACTAGTGGTGTATTTCCTGAAATGCTAAAGGAGGCTCTTATTCATCCAATTTATAAGATTGGGGATGTAGACCGTGTCAACAACTATAGGCCCATATCTGTGTTGCCCTCCCTCTCTAAGGTCCTTGAAAAAATCATGAATAGTCGCCTAAATAAATATCTTGAAACGTGCAATATCCTATCGAACAACCAATATGGTTTTAGAAAAAACACATCGACTAACGACGCAGTTCATGACCTCATTGTCCACGTTGTTGGGGCCTTGGATAGAGGGGATAAGTGTCTGGCGATCTTTCTTGATTTGGCCAAGGCTTTTGACACGGTTTCCATTCCAAGACTAATTCTTAAATTAGAAAAAATTGGAATCAGGGATAAACAACTAGACCTGTTTCGAAGTTACCTAACAAATAGAACACAATGCGTAAAAATAGGTGAACACACCAGTGCTAAACTTCCTATAGAGCATGGAGTTCCGCAGGGAAGCATTCTTGGGCCTACATTATATTTGTTATATGTTAACGAAATTTGTAACTCGGATATTGCTGGGGGCAAATTAATAGCTTTCGCTGATGATACAGCACTCATTTTTACGGGACATTCTTGGGAACAAGCATTTAACGCAGCACAAATTGGTTTTAATAAAATAACCAATCTGCTTAACAGTAATATGTTATCGCTAAATGTTGAAAAAACCAAGTACCTATTATTTAGTATTAAAAAACCAAAAGGGTTGGAAAATAAGAAATTTTCTATTACCGCCCATAATCACACAACGATTAGCCTAGTAACCTGCAACTGTCCCAAACTAGAGTGTGTTACTTCTATAAAATATCTAGGAGTGATCTTGGATCAACGACTAACATTCCTACCTCACATTGATTTATTGACAGGGCGAATTCGGAAACTCATATACATTTTTAAACATCTAAGACACGTAGCAGAACCTCAGATATTAAAAATGGTTTATTATGCTTTATGCCAATCCCTGATTGGTTATTGTATCTCCTCTTGGGGGGGTGCATGCAAGACCCACTTAATCAAGATTGAACGCGCCCAAAGAGCCGTACTAAAAGTGAGCACCTTCAAGCCATTTCGTTATCCTACTAAAGAACTTTTTGATAATTGGAAAGTTCTAACGGTTCGACAACTTTTTATTCTACAAATAATACTTAGGCAACACACACTGAATACCAATGGCTCTCAAGCCTCTATAACTTCACGCTGTCAGTCTTCGCGCAGGTTTACACTTCCCTTAGGAGACATTTGCAAGACTTCTTTTAGCCAGAGATTCTTTTACTTCCTCGGCCGCTTCCTGTATCTCAAGGTCAACAAATTATTGGCTATCAACACTAAAAACAAATTTGAATGCAAAAAAGCTGTAACTGACTGGCTATTAAAATTAAATTTTGTTGAAACTGAAAATCTTCTCCATCCACTGAAATAATAATCTCGAACGCATTATATTATGAAAACATACACATACTCACACACCTATACATACGTGCACACTCACACTCACACATACACGCACATTCACACGTACACACACACACACTCACTCCTCATGAGATCATGAAATAATTATAATTATTGTAAAAATTATCTCTAACTAAACTATTTTTATTTTTGTTAGCATTATGTTTACTTTGTTTTATCTGTACCTTAAATTTTTTATTTGTTAATTGGGATTTCACTAATATGTCTGCATTGCCGTATCTGAACTGTATAACTTGAAGGCATGCTGGTACTTATAGCACAGGTTTTCCTTTAGTAAGTACCAGCAGCAAATTTTTCTGTGATTCGTGCAATGAAATTGTTTATAAGTTAATTGTGAAAACTGTTTTTTGGTAAATAAATTTATTATTATTATTATTAGATATAAAAAAATGCGTAGTAATAAAATTCGCTTATAAGGTGAATTAGCATTAATGTTCGTCACGAGTAATACAAATACGTAGAAATAATTATTTTTAAAGTACAGAATAATAAAATCTATTATTAAGGTTAATATTATTATGTCTGTCAACGTACGTCAACGTACAATTTGTTTCTCGTAGCTTTGTTCCATCATCTTTGGGGTCAGCCGTTTTACGTGTTCATCATAATCTATTTTGTCTTGGTCATCATAATCTATTTTCAGATAACTGTCTAGGTAATAGCAGGTCACCTTTACTCTTTTTCCTTTTGCTATTTTCATTCCCCTTGTATATTGTATACATTAGAATATCAGGTCGACTAAGCTGATTTCTTTATTGTAACTAAGACTAGCGGGCCCGGTAGACGTCGTCCTGCACAGAAAAGCAGCGCCAGATTAAATTGATTATTTTTTAAGATCACAATCTTTGGCATCACAAATCCCAGCAAATCAAATTTGGTGACATACCGACAGTATCGCCACGTACCGGATCCAATTATGTTTTCAAACCATACAGGAACCAATTGTACATACAAAATTTCATCCAAATCGTTCAGGCCGTTTTTCAGTTTTAGGGAGACTAACGAACGGCGATTGATTATATATGAGTGTATATAGGTTAGGAGTATCCCCACTAGAACCACGCGTACCAGCTTCGTGGTGTCTACTACCACGGCCCGAACCAAGAGGTTCGCAAATTCATGTTTTTGCCGCACCATCAAGCTGTGGAACAGTTTGCCAGCTACCGCGTTCCCTCTTTCCAATGATCCTGGGTCCTTTAGGCATAGTGTGAAGAAGCTAAACAGCGAGCGAGGAATAGACTGTCTCTCGCTACTTGATACTCTATCTGGACGGCACTGCGATTACCATCAGTTGCAGTGTGGTCACTTTGCCGCTCCAGAATAAAAAAAATGTTGCAGGAATTTATTAAAATGAATGAAGATTCGTTTCGTCAACGTGGACTCCGTTTGGTCCAATCCAATGCACGCTACTCTCTCAAACCAAATAGCTACAAATTGAGAGATTTGTAAATACATTCAAACACAGCTCCGTAATATATCAATGTCTGCAATATTCTGTAAAAGTGCCCACACGTCAGTTACAGTCAGGATTATCCGGCTTGAACAAAGCCTACGGTGGCTTTATTAGACAAAAAGGAAAGCATGATATATTGGCAACACTGAAAAAATATAAAGCAACAAAAATGTTGCAATGTTTTTACTGACACAATATCAATATCAAACAATTCTTTTATTTAAATAAATCTAATTCTACGGATTTTCTCGCCGTTTATTTTTAACCGACTTCAAAAAAAGAGGAGGTTCTTAATTCGTCGGAGTTTTTTTATGTATGTTCCCCGATTACTCAAAGACGTCTGGACCGATTCGAGAAATTTTCTTTTTGTTTAAAAGGGTATACTTCCCAGGTGATCCCATTGGTCCAACTCAAACCTCAAATTTTATAGGAGCGCATTATTTGTTTTTTATTGAAGTCGGTGTAATTTTTATGAATACAAAACTTTTACTTATGCTTTTATTAGTTCCGATGTTTCGATAACTTTACAGCCTTAACAGTCACGGAGTGGGCAAATAATTAAAATCAATCGCGATATTCCGTTAAAATAGTTTTATTTCGGAAGTGGTAGAGCCACGCTGCAGACATATTTGTCTACAGCATGAATGGGCCGGCTCGACCGGGGTAGTACCACTGTCTCACAGAAAACCAACGTAAAGTGACAGTTTACTGTCGCGTTTCGTATGGTAAGTGAGATAACCGGAGGCCCAGATTCCCCCTTCCCTTCCCAAATCCCTATTCCTGTCTTTTAAGGCCGACAACGCATACATGATACCTTCGGTATTGTGGATGTTCATGGGCGGTGGAGATCACTTAACATCAGGTGACCCACTGGCTCGTTTGTCGGACTATACTATAAAAAAAAACCATGTGTAATATTCGCATAAACATAAGAGACTATTACCATTTTATTCTTTATTATTCCATAATCTTAATAATAATTACTGTAATATTCGTTGATCTTGTTCATCTGTGCATCACCCTACCTACGGTTGACAGGCAGAGAATCTTTGGCATTAAGTCCGCCTATATATCTTGTTAATAAAATCTATCACTAAATATATATTTTAAGCCTTGTGTGGCTCAGTAGGCGAAAGGCGACTCTGAAACGAAGGGTTGGTAGTTTAACTCCCGCACCGATACAAATACCTATATATGTGTTTTCGGGTCTGGGTGTTGTGGGACCGTAGTCCCTCGTAATTCTTGATACCCACGACACAGGTTTTACCTTGTTTGGGTCATTAACTACGCGTGTGATCGTTGTGTATTACATTTTAACTATGTGTATTATTATTAAATTATAAAATACGTCGACGATCTTATTTTAGGAAATATGAATGGAGAGACAGTTCTGTTCGACAGCCTCCGTGGCGCAGCGGGCGAGTAGCTGTAAAACCAGAGGCCGTGGGTTCGATTACCGAGACAATTTTTTGTGTGACAGATAAATATTTTTTCGGGTTTGGGTGTTGTGGGACCGTAGTTCTTGATACCCACGATACTGGTTTTACCTAGTGTGAGGTCAGAACTATATGTGTGAATAAAAAAAAGTAAGGTAATAAGTTCGAAATACCTCATCAAATATTAGTACCGCGTGCGAACAAGAGACGTACGTAATTCAGTAACTACTATAAGCCGATGAGGGCGCTGAATTCATTGTCATATATATTACTACTTACAAGTATACAAATTCTTATAAAAAATACTAGCTTTGTAGTAACATTGTCCCACTGCTGGACACGGGCCTCCTCTACTTCTCAGAGGGTGTGAGGAATAAGGGGGACACAAATTCTTATCGAATTATTAAAAATATTTAGGTAGTATATATTACTTTACACATTATGTACATATATAGCATCGATCATCCTATTGTTAGAATAGCATAAATGAGTTAAAAAACTTGACAGTATGAAAAGTTCAGAAGTCCTGACCTTTCTACCTTCACAGTTCACAACATAAATAAAGTAACGTCTAATAAACTCACAGCAAAATTTTAATATTGCTTTGAATAAATGCTTCGCAGTCTTAATAATTTAATTAATAGCAATAAAAGAATATTTTCTGCCTGCCTGCCTAGAGTGCCTCGGTGGCGCAGTTGTAATTGCGCATGCATTACGACTGTTGTGTGTCTCGGGTTCGATTCCCGGGTCGGGTAAAGTGATATTGGGTTTTTCTATCTAGAAATTCTCAGTATTATCCTGGAGTCTGGAACCTGTGCCCGGTATGGCGATAGGCTCGCCCCCTATCACATTATGGGACCGAAATACGGCGAAAAGTGGGTGTACTGGTTACACCTCTGCCTACCCCTTCGGGGATTACAGGCGTGAGTGTATATGTATGTATGTATATGTATGAATATTTTTCCAATAAAATGGCCAAAAAACAAAGCACTTGTTATTATTATGTGAGAATAAAATATACATTCATCAAAATAATATTTCATTAAGTAAGTTTTTACGCATAAAAATTAGAATGTTTTTCGGAGATATTAAAAAGTATTTGCTTGTTGACAACCTCCGTGGCGTAATGGGAAAGTAGCCAGCTGTGAAACGGGAGGCCGTGGGTTCGATTCGGCCCAGCGGCAGCACGGATAGCCGTCATCCGAGCGAGGGGGATGTTGGTCATAAGACCCGCTAGTCCAGCATACCCGTTTTATTCTTATTCCGCTTCCCCCGGAGCGGGCGACAGTAATCACTTACCCAGCGACAAAAAAAAAGGCCGTGGGTTCGATCCCCGCAGCTAGACCGATGTTTTTGTGACCTACGAATATTTGATTTGGGTCTATATATTATGAGACCGAAAGTATCTCGTAGTTTTTTATAGAGACTATCCCGCCCACACACCCGCCATTGTAACTCCTGTTTAGCCAGGATCAACAATGGCACGCATTTTTTTGACACCGAGTAATGAAACTCGGCGAGTCTCTGGGAATGCTTAATAACTGTCTTTTATCCCGCAACGAAATTAATCAAATAGAAATATAGGGAGGAGTTGGAAATATAAATTGTCCACTTCCCTCCATAGCAAAGCGGGAGACAAATACTGAACTAAAAAAGTATTAACCTCCAATAAAGGGACATTTACGTCTGGAGAAGCCAGACGTAAAGCACCACGGAAGTTACTTAACGGGTCCTATCATGCGAGCTGTTACGCTTGATTCCAATAATAGGTATGGCAAAATCGCCGGAAAGCACGGAAATTCCTCCCAGTCTCCACAAGGTCCATATAGTATACAACTCCAGATGTTATCTGCATACTGTCAAGCATAATGTTGCGCTCATTTTGCCAGAGACTACACTCCCAAAGAACATGATGGGCGGACTGTTCGTACTCACAGTTTGGTGTAGAACATGGGCACGCAGGCGAATCAACCAACTTAAATGAGAATAGTTTGCTCTTAAAGTTGCCATGACCGGTGAGAAATTGTGAAACACAGTGATCAATTTCTAGCCAAGTTTTTGTTAGACGATCGCGAACCAAAGGAAAATACTGATATAAATGCCGCCCTTTAATTGAATTATCCCATCGACATTGCCACTCGTTTAGCAGTTCGTTGCATATTTCGGAACGCTGTTTAAAAAGTCTACCGATTCTCGAGAGTTCGCGCGACGTAAGAAAGTTTTTGTCCATATCCTCTCTCGTGGAGTAATACATAGCGGCGCGACGCTGTGCCTCCAGATCGACTGGAAGTACACCCACCCGCAAGGACAGGTAAAGCTTCAGTACTAACGGTTCTATACGCCTTACACAAGAATATCAACGCCAAACGTTGACTCTGGAGCAATTTTCTTCGCACAGCACCGATAGTAGCCCTATCAGCCCATACAGGTGATCCATAGCAAATACTGCTCAAGTAAGTAGCCCCATAGATGACTTTTAATGTGTTAAAAGATAATCCCCACGTTGAAGTGGATATCCTTGTCAAGGCATAGAAATTGCGTTTCGACTTTTCCCCGACGGATTTTATATGCTCTAAGAACGAAAAGTTTCTCTCCAAAACTAGCCCTAGGTAACAGACCGATTCTTTGCGTTTTATATAAGTATTATTGAATTTAATTCGCGGCGGTGTTTTAAGAATGCCCTTTAAAAGTAGTTGGTAAGTTTTATGAGGTGCGAAAGTCAGACGATTTCTTTCACCCCAATCAAAAATTAACTTTAAACACGCGCTGGCCAAATTTTCTAGTCCCGATCTACTATTCGACTGAACAAGCAAGAGCCCGTCATCAGCATAGCCGGTTAAGGAGCAACCTTGAGGTAAAGGGAGTGCGAAAAAGTCGTCGAAGCCTAAATTCCACAAGTACGGACCGACTACTGAGCCTTGTGGACAACCCATCGTAAGAGCTTTCGACGCTTCGTGGTGACCAAGTTTTAATTTGGTTGTGCCTAGACAAAAATATGAATAAATAAGTGAATATATATTTTTAGGACAACCTCGGATTTTCAGCTTAAGTAGTAGCATTGGCCACCACGCATTATCGAAAGCACCGGATATGTCCAAGAATATACCTAAGACGTATTTACTATTCGAGTTGCTAACAGTTCTTCTAACGGATAAAGCGGCGTCAACAGTAGATTTCCCTACAGTAAAACCGAATTGCTTCTCATGAAACTTTGGACCGCCCGGTATTAGCCGAGGAACAATTAGTCGTTCAAGCAATTTACCTAAGGATGGTAATAACGTTATAGGCCGATACGATTTAGGGTCGTCGGGTGGCTTGTCACCACTTTTTGGTATTATCCGAATAAAACCGCATCGCCAAATTCGAGGAAAAACACCTTCAGCAATACATCGATTAAAAACTATTAGAATAGAATCGCCCGCTGCTTTACACGCTTCCTTGATCATTTTATTAGATATTTTATCCTCACCGGAGGCTTTGTTCACAGGTAAAGATCTAACGATATCGATAAATTCTTCAAAAGACGGGAAATCCGACGAGGGTGTGTTCGGTGGTTCCGCGGCCCACATCCGTATTTGGTTATGATATTCGTTATCACGCGCTACTGTATCATCGGGTATTAGGGAGTTTAAGAGGGATTCCGCTGTATCCTCTATACCAGTTGTATAGGTGTTGTCTATTTTAATATTCTGTATATAGGCCAGATTTATTGACCTATTTGCTTTGAATTCATGGTATAGAGGAGACCACGGACCTTCCTTATCCAATCGTTCTACAATTTTACGCAATAAAATACCTTTCGATTTATTCACCGCAGCTTTATAATGTGATCTGGCAACCTTGAGTGCGATAAAAGCAGCTGTAAATGCTTCTCCTGTAACACAGCGTTTTTTAAGTCGGTTAAACCTCCTACGAGCCCTGCGAAAGGTACGACGCAGGTGAACTAGATATTTATTCCACCAATCACATCTACGAGTATTAGTAATGGAGCCCCGACCGATTGTGACGTCCGCACAGTATGTAAACGTGTCCGACATAATTTCGGCACACGTTTCAGCTGAGAGGTTATTGCGAGTGAAGTCCCCGACATGTTGAGCAAATAAAGCGCTAAATAAATTCCAATTGGCACTTTTAGATTTATATCTATAATTAAAGTTGCTATAAATAGGACCCTGCGTTAATCTAGGCATGAACTCGTACACAATCAGGCGATGGTCACTACACGACACATCCGGAAGGACACGCCACCTATCTAGGTGAACGTCTCCACTAGAAAGTGTGACGTCAATAGAAGACTCGCCCGTAGGGCTGCAATATGTAGGTGGTGCATCGGGGGTATTATGTATAATAAGATTCATCTCTGCGATGAAATCTTCTACGGCACAACGCCTTTCGGTATCAGTAGAACGATATTTGCCATACCAAAGTATAGATGACGCATTAACGTCCGCGCCTATTATAACTTTCTGACCTACAAGAGACCGCAGAACATGACGAAGATGGTGTATGTGTGGACCCACAGGATCTGAATACTGAAAGTAACAGCTCACAACGTAAACCTTATAGCACGGAGTTGAAACCTCTGCGACAGCACAGTGCGACGTCATAAGATTACGCACTGACGTGATGGTAAAATTGGAACTTGACACATAAATACCTGCTCGTGAACCGTTGTCTAGCTGAACCGTCCTACTACGTAAACGCGCGTGTTGGTATTGCTCTTGTACTAACACTATATCGAGCTTATATTCGCGAATTAACGTATCTAACTCCGACGTCGCGACCCTATCGTTGTGGAGATTTAACTGACCGACGATAAGATTATTATCCATATTAGAAATTAATTAGTACTGTGTCGAAAGAATCAGAAGTTCTAATTTGTGTTTATAAGTGGGACAGTCATTAGACCCACATCGATGGTCGTGGGGTTTTTTAAAAAGTTTACATGACGCGCATACTGGTTTAAAATCCGAGTTAGCTTTGTGAGGACAAGCCCTGGTCTCATGCGTCTCTGCACAAATCGCACATGTTGGTGTTTTCGCTGTGCAGAATTTATGCACGTGTCCGTAATGTTGGCAGTTAAGGCATCGGACTATCTCGACGTCATCAATGAAACGACATGTTGCCCAATCTATAAACAATTTGTCTTTTGTCGTGACTAAATGTTTCCGTACTACTGAGTCTAGTTCTACGCCTATCCATTTACGACCATTGTCTAATTTACGCCTACGAACAATTTTGATTGATTTTATAAAATCGTCTTCTTTAATTGGCATTTCGTCTTTTATATTTTGCCGATAAAACGCAGTAAGAAAAACGTCGTCTTCCATTGAAGATGGTACGTCTTTAATAAGAATGCGCGGGCGACGACCTTTAGGTTTTTCTAAGCGCAACCCCGCGGATTTTATTGCCTCGACAGACTGTAATTTTTTTATTTGACGTTCATTCGCGACGCGAAGTACGACGCCGGCCTTTGCGGTCTTTTTAACGCCTACGATTTGAAACCCATCATCGCTAGGTTTAATTGCCTTAAATAACGCCTCTTTCGTAGCAGACGATGAACCGATATCAACAGATCGCTCGCTAGTCGGATAGGCCACTACACACGGGAGTGGGGCGCGTGGTTCCATTGGTGGTATTTGTTTTGGCAGACGAAGCTTAAGTTTGTCTGCATATAGTACGTTATTATCCTGTTTAGGTATATTATGACCCGTACGGTTTTTAAGGCTCTCCAACTCAAGATGTGTATTGGCTAACTTTGTTTCATTACAGGACGATTTTATTGCCAAAATTGAAATTATAGCGGTTATTCGTTGCGTAAAATCCATAACTGCCGATTTATTCGCGACATTCATACGCGAGCCCTGATCGTTGACGAGTTCATTGATTTTGGACAAGTAATTAGCAGCTTCGGACACAAGGTCGCAATAATCGGCAGAGTTTTCATCGCTGTTATCAACGGACGCGGGCGAATTTAATTTATCCGATTCCGAAAGCTGTAACCGTTTAGATCTCTCTGGCGAGACGTACGACGGTGAGACTTCACTGAAAAGTCGCTTTGGTTTGCCGGCATTTGGCGATCGCGAGATCAAACCACTTTTACGGAAAGGATCGGGGCCTCGATCGGGCGGATTACCTTTATTAGTCGACATAATACTACTAGTTTATGTAACACTGATTTACTGTAGGTAATAATAATTATAATGCGAAATATAACAAAATTACTTATCCGAAACAACAATTGTTTACTTACGATATATTGTTTTTTTTTTTTTATTGACACCCTCAAAATATAAAAATGAACTTACCGAGGAAATAATTTGATAATTATTTCGTTATTCCTAATAAAAACGCACAAAAACTTACGGACCGTTGTACACAAGGCAATACCACACAACTAGAAACAGTTCACGACCTGGCAAACGAACTCCAAACACGTTAAACACAATTTTTTGTATCTCGTAGTTGCTGGTCCCACGACACGTATGAGGTCGTGACTGTTTTATTCTTCTTCTTTTCTGCCTTTGGACGCCCACTACTGAACATAGGCCTCCCATAAAGATTTCCAGACCAACCAAAGTGTTTTATTCATTGTTATTTATTATTTAGTAATCACATTAACAAGTTATACATACAAACGACGTATTGACACTAGCGGAGCGGGCTACGTTAATCAGTCTAGAATCTAGACACATATCTTAGATAAAGTACTCAATTCGCTCCGGGAGTTAATTAATTCGTCACTGTATTCATCTGAGTAAGCTTTTATGTCAGGGGCCTTTTTTTTAGTGCCTCGATAGGCAGACGAGCGGACGGGCCACCTGATGGTAAGTAGTCACCGCTTCCCATAGACTTCTGCAATACCAGGGCACAGCAAAGCCGCTGCTTACCGTTAGCCTTAATTCACTATATATCATTAACTAGTGTTTATATTATTGTTTTAGTAGATTCTTCTCAGATATATTAATTTGGCCAAATATGAAAAGTAATGTCGTATTGTTTCTGCCCAATAAACAAATACACCCAACAGTAACACACTTGGTTCTGACCCCACACTAGATCAAACCTGTGTCGTGGGTATCAAGAACTAAGAAGGACTACAGTCGCACAACACAGAGACTTGAAAGAAAGACATGGATCACACAAAAAAATAATGCGGGAATCGAACCCATAACCTCACCTTTCACAGTTCTTTCTCTGTTAAAACTGGATAAAAAGACAAATCTTTGGACAAAACTAAAATAGTTTTACTAAGTATAATGAATACCATGATAAGTGTTCCACATACATACATATACACTCACGCCTGTAATCCCCGAAGAGGTAGGCAGAGGTATAACCAGTACACCCACTTTTCGCCGAATTTATTTCGGTCCCACAATGTGATAGAGGGAGCGAGAGAGCGAGGGAGAGGGAGCCTATCGCCATACCGGGCACAAATTCCAGACTTCGGGTTAATACTGCGAATTTCTAGATCGAAAAACCCAATATCACTTTACCCGACCCGGGAATCGAACCCGAGACTTCAGCACAGTAGTCGTAACGCACGCGCAATTACAACTGCGTCACCGAGGCAGTCCACATAATTAATATATATGAAAGAAAGAAAGAAAGAAGAAAGAAAAAGATTTTATTACCAGAGCAAATACAAGAAAAATACAAAATAAAACTTAAAACAAAAAACAAAACTGTTTGCTCCGTAACAGGTCCCCTCATTCAGCGATATGCTGCAGTACAACCTGAGCAGTACTGCAGCGCTGATTTTCAATGAGGGGCCTCGTGTGACGTGCGGACGTCGAGTCGGGTCGCACACCTCAATATTATCGGAAAAAAACACATAAAGAAAACAATAATAATCATAAAATTAATCAAAACATTAAAACATAATTGTTTTAAATTAAATTTAAATTTAGGAACAATTGCAACAATCGAAACACACAAAGAAGCGGAAAAAAATAACAAAAATAAAGACACACACACCTGAATTAAATAATTACACATTATTGCAAATTTATAAAAAATATATTAGCACCCCAAATGCCACAGTATTGTGTATTGCGAGGTACTGGACAAGCTAAACATGATGATAAACGATCCATCATTCCTGAAAATGTGAAATAATGGGACAATAAAAACAAAAACAAATCAATATAAAAATAAAAACAAATCAATAATGCCAAGATTCACAGGTTGCTGGCCGCACACCGCGTTTATGTGTTTTGCTTCTGATTGCAGAGTAAATGCTGTTTCAATTGTGACTTAAAGCTAAATTTACTCTTTCTTGAACGACATGGTGGCGGGATGTTATTCCAGCAACGAGTGGCGGCATATTTAAAACTGCCCCTAAAAGCAGCAGTCCTATGTTGTGGCATCGACAGCGGATTCGTTGTGGATCGGGTGGAGTATGAGCAGTGATCTTGCCTCCATAGTAACTTCTCGTACAGATACTTCGGACCCCCTGTTTTTATAATGCCAAATAGTAAGGTGGCTAAATGCAACTCCCTACGCGCTGCCATTTTTAGGATGTTTAAATCGTTTAAGTACGGTGTGACATGGCTACGACGGGGGATATCAATACAAAATCTAGCGCATGCGTTTTGTACCCTTTGAATCAGTCTGTTTGTTCGCGACAATAAACAAGGACCATATACTGTGTCACAATAGGTCAATCGCGAAAGCACTAAGGTATCTACTAATCGTTTTCTTAATGTTTGACTGAAGAATTGTCTAAAGCGGTACAGCACTTTTAGTCTGTAAAAACAGTTTCGAATCACACTGTTGATATGCGCTTCGAAGCGAAGTACCGGATCGATGATTAGACCTAAGTTTCGAGCTATTTCCACGCGTTCAATATTCGCCCCCATAACCTTTACCTCTGGTCTATATCAGAAGTAACTAAAGTTTCGAAACTAAGGTTAGAAGCTAAGTTCGCAACTACACCGTCAAAACTATTTCCTCAACTTTGATGAACTGAATACACGTTGTTAATATTGTTAGGAACATCAACAAAACTATGCAAGATGGATATTTAAAAGGCACAAATACAATATTTATTAATTGATTTACACGACACTGTTACACATCTCAGTGCTTAATATTAACACACACGCATGTCAGGATTAACTTTAAGGCTTCTCTATATAATTAATCTACCAGCATTACCCTTTAAGCTGAACTACGCGGCCATTGAACTGTTTATACACTGATACACTTACTACCCCGCGAACGAACCACGAATATCCTGGCTATCACCTAGTCTACTTCATAAAACAACTGAACTGAACACCGGGGCGCGGAAGGCACATCGTTTTATATTAAACATTTACTCCTCCCACTTTGGTTGTCATTATTAACTACTCCCAACTAGTCTCCTAAATACCTCCGTTATACCTTCGGTATTTCTAATAATAGGAAATATCCTAATAATATGAAGAAGAAGTTTTAATACTTTCTTAAACCTCACACATATTATGATTTGCCGGAGTTACATGCAAATTATTACTCAATTTCCTAGCACGAAAACATGACTACCAACCTACTGCTTACCAAGAAACGAGGTAATTGGAGCACACCAAGAGGAAAACCTTACCGTCAGATAACAAAGCTTAATGATCTTTATGAGATAATAATATAGTAGAGGAATAAATGAAATGCTCCGTAACAAGACCTGTACTTATAGGAAGAAAATTGTGTGTAGATTAAATTTAAATAAGTGAATTTAAAAATGGTATAAAAATAAAAATAATTAAAAATTACTTGTTCATTCATACAGTCTTCACCCTGGCCAAGATCATGGGTCTCCAAGCATTGTCAAAGACACCCGAGATGTCCAGAAAGATCGCTTGAATATAACGTGCCCCAAAAGACTTTGCCACACCAACGACTGTGTTGAGAGCGGATAAGATTGACTTACCCCGAGTAAACCGTGCCGGCAGTTGGATATCCCACTGGTTATCTGTGGAGCGCCAGCATTAGTTCCAGCAATTTACCGAGAGCTGAAAGCAGCGTAATTGAGTGGTGAATAAAACTCGGTCGTATATTTTTTTATTGGAATATAATTTTGAGGTTATTTGGTCAATGAGTATATATTTTGTAATATACAAACGTATTAGCGTGTTATGTGTTTAATATCTATAGTATGAACATTAAGAACGGTAGGCAGCGGCTTTGCTGTGCTCAGGCATTCCAAGAGTCTATGGGCGGCGGTAACTACTTACCATCAGGTAATGTTACTTACCGTCTGCTCGTCTGCCTGTCGAGGCAATAAATAAAAAATATTTTAATTTATTGTATTTGCAACACATATATACATTTCAGTTTTAAGTCTCCATATATACTTGAACTATGTCAAATCTCACACCCCGTGCATATATATGCATAAAAGGGTCAAAATTTATTTTTATTTTTAGCCGGCACACATTCGAATGTTTGTGATGTTCTGAACAGTGTTGTATGTCCAACATAACGATAATAAAACAATAATCAAGATAAGAAAATAGCGTAACAACATAGTTGTTCTGAAATCTATTGTTTAGTTTTACAAAATCTTTAATATAATTTATTCAGTGCATTAATCTTGTTTCAGTTGCAATCAAAACAAATCAATCATTTGGAACATGCTGCATGCATCACGTTAAACTCAGTAGACCCAATAAAAATGTTTAACAACCGCATTAAACCTGCTCGTAAAATTTATATCTTATTTGTAGACATCCATTTATTAACTGCCCACGCTTTATCTATGAGTTATTATACAGTTGGCACTTATCTGTGTTTCTGGGTAAAGCTTTTTGTTAACATTTTATACACTATAGATATTATCCTTCTAATATAGAATGATTTATTCATTATTATAAAGTCATTTAAACTTGCCTAATTCGATTTAAAGTAAAATTTATTTTAGTAAAAATGAATAATAATATTTACATCGAGTTCTAAATTTCTTTTAACGCCTCCAAGAAATGCTGGTGGTAGGTGACCCATATCGGATAGCGACCACCGTACACAGGGTGTAAAACCCGCCATAGTGGCACACGAAAGTGTGTCGCCTTCCGGGATCAGCCAGAGTACATCCGGTTTAAAGTTGGGGTACGATGTTTGGCCGTTTTGCGGTCTTCTGATGACTCTGACACTAGACCCTCGACCGCTTCTTCATCTTCTTTCCCATGGCAAGTGTGAAGAAGTAGGTCAGCATGATTGTGTGGAGTATCGGGAGATAGATTGGCTCTCGCTACTCGATACTAATTGGACGTCACTGCGCTTACCATCAGGTGCAGTGTGGTCACTTTGCCGTGCCAGGATAAAACAAAGAAGATTACTTACTAGGTTTAAGTATATACTATGAGAATCCATCATAACTTCATATAAGAGCAATTTAAAATTAGTCTACGTTCTAAGACCGTAAAGGTTTAAATTCAGAACAAAAATATTACATTTCAATTATGTTGTTAAGATTGGACGGTGTTGATGTAAGAGAATCGATTTTTAAATTACTTAAAAGTCGATTCGATCTTTTACATCAGCATCGTCAAATTTTGCCAACAGGTCCCCCTTAATACGTTGGAACTAAAGTTTATTAGTCAATAAGAGTTTAATTTAAAAACGGTAAATCGGTGCTGTGCTCATCGCAGTACAAGTATATTACTATTCCTGTGTCTGAAATACGTATAAAATAACTCGTCATTAATTAAAATATATGGGTATAAGGGTTAATAATTAAATTGCGAACGCTACTGCGTCCAGAAATGCAATTTTTCACTCTTTAATTAATTATTTTAATTACACGGAGCAACGACACACTAACACGAATGTGGCGGGAGTGTTCCGTAATTATATATGTTGCATTATGAATACGAATACTGAATTGAACTCGCAAACAACTTGTAATTTTTAAATTATAACTTTGTATGTGTGAAAGCATTGAAGTACATTTTTTTAGACGTCATTCCGAATAAAAAATAAAATAATAAATAAATAACACCCAACAGACTAGGGCTTGCAATTACCGTAGATTTTATTTACCGGTAAAAAAATACCGTAATATTTTTTTTTTCGGTAAAACCGGTAATAGGTGCATTTTTCAATTTTCTTTAAATTTGGAGTAGATAATATTATTAAGTAGCCTTAAAGTAAAAAGGAAGTAAAGGTATTTAAAATTTTAATAAAATAAAAACATAAATTTAAAAAATCATTCATTTGTTTCACTAAGACAGTAAAGGCCAACAAACAATCATGTTTGCTGGTGATAGGATATTCATATTCACCCGAATAGCGACCAGCGTACACAGAGTGTAAAACCCGCCATAGCAGCACACGTAAGTGTGTCGCGTTCCTGGATTAGCCAGTGTACAGTGTTCTAGAGTTGGGGTACGATGTTTGGCCGTTTGAGTACTCTGAAACTAGACCCTTGACCCTTAGATATGACACCAATGACATTGCGGAACTTACATTTAGGCATAATAAGCAAGGTATTATTTCTCCCATCCCCGTTCTTCAGGGTGTTCCACTCGCAATGTGGAATGACTTTAGTGTCCTAGGTATGGATATCCGCTGCGATCTTAATCCAAGGAGT
The DNA here is from genome assembly GCA_905220505.1 of Laothoe populi. Classification (NCBI taxonomy): domain Eukaryota; kingdom Metazoa; phylum Arthropoda; class Insecta; order Lepidoptera; family Sphingidae; genus Laothoe; species Laothoe populi. The sequence continues at coordinate 16,520,814 of HG992156.1, forward strand.
CACACCGAGGGCGTAATATCCGCCACTTCACGCAGGGTCGGAATCCTGAACAGGGTGCGGCGGTTTTTTACGCCCGGTCAGCTCTACCGCTTATATAAAGTGCAGGTGCGGCCGGGAATGGAATACTGCTCGCACCTCTGGGACGGTTCCGCAAGGTACCTTCTCGATGCCTTGGATAGGTTGCAGCGGCGGGCCATCGCATTTTTTTATTTATTTCTCCTCACAAAAAGTCTTTTACAAACAGTATAGAGTAAACATTCTACTTGTTATTATTTCACAGTCTATTATATGTGAGGAGCTGGTGTCTGAAATAGGCAAAAAAACCCGTAATACAGATCACCATATCCTCCAGCATTGTGAATGCAATGTGATGCAGACGTAACAGCCTGGAGCCGCTACAGCTGCGTAGGGATATTTCCTCGCTTAGCGTGTTCTACCGTCTGTGTCATGGCGAATGCTCTGAAGAATTGTTTGATCTTATCCCATCCTCTCCCTTCCATACCAGAACCACGCGTACTGGCTTGCGGAGCCACAGCTTCGTGGTGTCTACTACCCCGGTCCTAACCAAGAGGTTCGCAAATTCGTATTTTTGCCGCACCAACAAGCTTTGGAACAGTTTGCCAGCTACCCTGTTCCCTCCCTCCTATGATCCTGGGTCCTTTAGGCGTAATGTGAAGAAGCTAAACAGCAGGCCGGCATGATTGCGTTGAGTAGCGGGGGATAGACTGTCTCTCGCTACTTGATACTCTATCTGGACGGCACTGCGCTTACCATCAGGTGCAGTGTGGTGACTTGGCCGCGCCAGAATAAAAAAAAATAAAAAAAATCAAATAAAGAAATTGGAATGAAATATATTTAGCCATTTTTTCCATTTAAAACAAGCATAACTTTACTTCTTTTATTTTACTACCAAATATATTGAAATTTTAGGTTAATGAAGAACATTAAACACAAATAACTGTTGCTTGCGGCTCCGCCCGCGTGGAGGTCATGTTTGGGAGAAAAAGTATGTTACAAAATACCAATTTTCATGCGTTTAACTTCAAAACTGACGAATTTTCATCCCCTATTTAAGCCGCTTAGGGGTGGAATTTGCAAACAAAAGATTTCTAGATCCCCAAGTCAAGGAATTATGAATTTCCCATACAAATTTTGAACTCCTATTTGACCCTTTTAAGGTTGTTTTTAAGGTTTTGTCTTTTTTTAAGGCTTTTGTTTTTAAGTATTTGTCTTTTAAGGAGAAAAAAGATAGATTATATCCTGGACAATCTCCCTGCAAAATTTCATCACAATCTGGTCAGCCGTTTAGTCGTGAAAAGGTAACAAACAAACAGAGTTACTTTTGCATTAATAGTATTAGTATGGATGATGCCTTTTTAAAACTGTTAGCGTTCCGGCTGTGGCATAATAGTATACACACATATAATACTGAGTATTACTAAATATAAAAACCCAATATCGTCGTCGACGTCATTCAGAATACAATGAGTAGTCCTTTTAAAGTGCTATATCAAGAATTAACACCAATTTGAACTTGGCCAGACCATTAAGACAATCTGCGTAAAGTACTCTTTTTGTTTTAGTCCAAATCTATTATCTTTATTGATGGTTTTGTTTTCGACGTTATTAACTTCTTTTATTTACTGAACTTTATACAAATTATACATCATGAAGGTTCTTAACCTAATGTGATTATAATGGAAGTCATTACGTTGTACCAATGTCCTCCAAATAGGTCGAACCTTGCCCGAGGAGTTTGATGCCGTTTAATAAAAGAAAAATGTTTTATTATAGCTATGAGATCGAACTTAAAGATTTTTTTACAGATTAATTTTACCACAGGGTTTTAAAACAACAACCTCGTGATTGATTTGGCTTTAGTAAAGACTGCTCTGTAATTAATAATAAGTATGTATGGATAGCGATAGGCTCGCCCCCTATCACATTATGGGACCGTAATAAATTCGGTGAAAATTGGGTGTACTGGTTACACCTCTGCCTTTCCCTTTCGAAATTACAGGCGTGAGTGTATATGTATGTATATGTTAGCTTTTATTCTAGTTGATTTGGTTCGGGCCATTATGTGAATAATAATTTATATGTACGCCGGAATTTGACAATTATATCCACAAGCATGTGATTTGTGGTACTTTGATGAATAAATAGAAGGAAGGTCCTTAAATCGATAGAAAATTATTCATTCTTACCATTGAAGCCTCATAACTATAGACCATAGTTTCTTCTGTAAATCACTTTAGCGAACACACTACGTTTGTCTACCCGAGAAATCCTTATTAGTAAAGAGCTCTAACTTAATACATATTTATTATTTAAACCATTTCAAAACAACATATTTAGTTGGCGTTCTCTGGTTCCAAATAACTTTGTAAGTACATAATTGTCCTTTGAGCGAAAGCTGTATATTTTAGGGTAATGCAATGAGCGCATTTGAATCCTAAAGACTTCTTACCGAAGTTACAATTCTTCTTTATCCAATTCAGTACGGGACTCCTGTCTAATTGCCCTGCCGATTGCGGCAACAAGGGCTATTTTACATTATTCTGGCTAAGACAAACAGGGATATAAATTGTTGTTGATGAACCTTTTAGCATCATGTAAAAAGTCTGTGATACCTTCCTGAAATGAGGCACTTAGAAAAACAATCGCAAATATCCTTGCGGTTTAATTTAACGGCAAAGAGACTTCGTGTTCTTAATTCAAAATGGTTTATTTATGAGATATTTTGAGTTTAGTATTATAAAACAACCTCTGTGGAATAGTTGGCGAGTAGATTATGAAACCTGAGGGTGTGGGTTCGATTCCCGGACCGAGACAAATATTTATGTGATCCTTGTGAGTGATGTAATTCCTTGTAGTTATTGATACTTACGATACAGCTTTGTCCTAGGGTGGGGTCAGGACTATTTGCGTTACTGTTGGATGTATTATTATCATCGGTGTATTTACGACGAATGGTGATTGGGAAGTGAAGGAGAATCTGAGCTTCTAGAAATCTTACTCAGGGTACAAAGGGTAACAATGAGTTATCATATCCCATATCAAGCCCATCCATTCACCATGAAGACAAAAATGTTTAAACCATGAGTCTACTATACTTTGCTATTAAAAATATCGCTTAATATGTATAAAACAATTTGAAAATGGAACACAGCGGCGTCTTGTCACTGGTAATAAAATAGCAATGAGAGTTATTCTAGTCATCCGTGGATACGTCTCAAAGAATTATTTATAACTAGATGTTGCCCGCGGCTCCACCCGCGTGAAGGTTATTTTTGGAAGGAAAGGTATGTACAATACATGGAGGCATCTTAAGCTATTACACCTTTCTATATTTTGTTATCCCATAGGATGCGTGCATTTTTCCGGGATAAAAAGAGGCATATGTCATTTTCTGATCCCTAAACTACCACTATGCAAAAAATCATGTCGATCCCTTGCTCTGTGAAAAACTAAACTATCCCACGGGAACTCTTCGTTTTTCCGGGATAGAAAGTAGCCTATGTGCTATTCCAGACTATAATCTATCTCTGTGCCAAATTTCAACCAGATCCGTCCAGCCGTTGTAGCGTGATTGAGTAACAAACATCTATCCATCCATCTAAACCTTCGCATTTATAATATTAGTAGGACTATCTTTTTGAATCTATTCCATTATTTTATAAATATTATTTTGAAAGCAATTTATCATTCCAATAATATAAATGTAATTAGGAAATCTCCGGCATATTTAGCAGTGTACAAACTCGGGCGCTATTTTAATGCTTGTTAAACAAATTCTTAAGCCGAAGTTTCGAATAAGTGAAATTTAACGAATCCTAGTTTGAGTTTGAGACATTCTTTGACATAATTACTTACTAGTTTTTGTCTCACGGCTCCGTTTACGTGATTTCTTTCGCTTGTGTATAAGTTTACTAAAGTCTGCTTCTTTTAGTAGTGAAAATTGATTGAAATCAGTACAGCCGTTTTTATGTTATGTGCGAACTATTGGTCAGACAGATGGCATACTGACTCTACTGTTTTATTATTAGTTTTAGGACTGTTTATTATATACATGCGGGAGTCCGTATCTAAGTAATAATAATAAATAACACCCAACAGTGACACACATAGCCCCAACCACACACTAAGATACGAGTCTTGTGTTGTGGGTATCAGGGACTACGAGAGACTTTCGGTCTCATAACATTCAGACCTCGGACACAAATATTTGTCTGTTACACAATTTGTCTCGGCTTGGAATCGAACCCATGGCCTCTCGTTTCACAGCCGGCTAGACCCTCGACCGTTTTTTCACCTCCTTGCCCCATGGTGTAGTGTGAATTAGCTGCACAGCAGGCATGTTTCTGCTGAGTAGCGAGGCATAGATTGTTTTTCGCTACTTGATACTCTAACTGGACGGCACTGCGGTTACCATGTGCAGTGTAGATACTTTACCATGCCAGGAATAAAAAAAAAAATATTAGCATGTCAGGATTAATAATAATCCTTGGTATAATTTAGTACTCTACGCACGATGCGACACAAAAATGCCAGTGACTCCTAAAGAGCGTCTTTAGACTGTCCCAATTATTTCAGCCTTCTTAATTAATTTTTCACGCTCCTCAAAGGCGAGATATTGAATACGATCAAAGTTTATTAACTTCGAAGGCCATTAACATCTTTGAAGGAACATAAAAATTCCTTCCAGAAAGTTCACGGTTGTGAAAGAAAACTTTTAGACTTGAAAACTGTCTCAAGTTTCACAGAAACAGCGAGTCGCTTCCTTAAGCTGGTAGTTTTAACTTTATTTTTGTTTAGACCGTCCGTGAAGTTCTGAAGCTGAAATATTTACTTACCGTGCAGCTGTTTTAATGTAATACGTTACAAAGCTGTGGGTTTATATTGATTCTATAAGTTACTTTGCACTACTAGTAATAGCAAAAGTCTATTTTAGAGTGGTACAGACAGAATTTTTAAGTTATGTGTATATTCATTGTTAACTAGAACTTGGTTTAACGATGAAGGGAAACGTGGTGAGAAAACCTGCATATCAAAGAATTCAAAATGAAAATTTCGAAGGTGTGTGAAGCTAAGAAGTGAAGTAGAGAAGACCCAGTCCAGCAGTTAGATAGTGTTTAGTACCGGGCTGATATTATTTATAGCTGATAGCTATTTAATATACTGTTAACTTTTATTAGCCAAATATTTTTTGTAATAGTTGATTTTCAATCAGCTTTATGCATCGAAATCTATAATATAATCTGAGAAATACATCTATCAAATCAAATCAAATATTTATTAAATCCATGAAAAGCTATAATTAATTAGATTCAGTTTTTTTTAATTCAACCACCAGTTCGGAATGCAGTTTCACTAGAGAAGAACGGGCAAGAAACTAGCGTTGCTCTTGGTGAACACCGTTTAACAATATTTGATCATACTATTCAACGATTTAAATTTGATTTCATTAGATTAGAGCAACTCAATGTATGGACATTATGTTATTATATAATTTGGTAGGGGCAGATACGTAATAGCATATTTTTATTAAAGTATAATAAAAAATAGACAATGAAATGCTAACATGAAACATCCATTATCTGCAATGCGAAAACTTTGAACTCTGACATAAATGTATCTAAAGTTGCATTTTACGACTTACAGTTAAGTGTTGTGGTATTTATCTTTGCATAAAAAATTCTCTGTGTACAAAGATTTGCTAGTTAAGTTGAGTGCTTCTTAACACCCGGTAATCTATGAATGTAAGTGTATATTTCGTAATATAAATAAATTATAATATTTATACAATCATCTCATCTCTTACAACTACTCTTTGCATAATACAGATATTCGTTCAAACAGGTATAACATTTGATTGAATGCGCCGATTTAAATGAAATAAAGACTACATGTCACCTCGAGATACACTCTATGATTTTAATATCTATTCTTTTGTCGTTATACAGTACCTCGCACGTGATGCCTTGACAGACAGACAGACAATAATTACAAAAACAATTGTTTTAGATTCTATATCGATAATATAACACGTTACAATCAAAATTTTGCAACAATATTTAATGTACAGACAAAGTTCCCCTTCAGCTTTATTATAGTATAGATTCTTAAATTACTTGTACGCATTGACATAAGAACCTCAAGAACTTTAAAAAAATGGATTACAGAATAATTTTGACCTTCGGGCGTCCACTAGTCAAAATAAAGTACTAATTGTTTACACAGTGTGCAAATATTAACGTATATTTTCAAAATTAATTTCCAGGAGATTATAGTCGTAAAGTAAGCGCTAGTTCGAAAAGTTAATTAAACTACACTACATTAAGCTGTTAACTAAGTAAGCTATGAGAGAAGGGCGTGGGTTCAGTTGATAAAGATTTCAATTTCAATTCCAGTTGTGTGTTACACGATATACATTCAACGTCACTGCTTAAGATGACTGCAGTAAGATATATCTTCAGAACATTGTGAAACTATAAGACTAAATTGACAGCAGCAAAATATATTGATAGTTGAATATTTTAATCTTTGTATATTGCATGGCACTAGGCGTGACATGTGATAAGACGTTATGACTCGTAACGCCCTGTCATTTCACTGACTTTAGTGTTCTTTACACCAAACAACAATAATGTATACACACTGCTTGATAGTAAATTATACGGTCATTTACATACCCAGACGGATTAACAATTATGGAAGAGCAACCATTCATAGCATTGTCCACATAGCTGTTTGTATTTTTTTTTATCTTGGCACGGTAAAGTGACCACACTGCACCTGATGGTAAGCGCAGTCCCTTCAATTAGATTATCGATTAGCGAGAGGCAATCAATCCCACTCTACTTAACACAATCATGCCGGCTTGCTTCTTCACGCTACGCCATGGGCAAGAAGGTGAAGAAGCGATCGAGGGTGAAACTGCCAAAAATCGCAAAACTGCCACACGTAAAAAGATGGGCAAGGAATATAGGATATGAATACTTTGAATTACAAGGAGTTCAATAAAAATAAACACAAACTTTAAAAAATAAAACTTCATGGGCAATATCCCTCATTGTGACCTCAACTCTATAAGACCAGTCGAGCGGACAGCTGCTCAAGCGTAGCCTAGCGACAAATAAACGACAAGGTCGTGTTACGTGAATGCCTCCTCGTCAATATAAATAGTATCTGCAGCAGAAGTGAGGGGATACTCCAGGGAAAAGATATGTTCAGGATATTATTTCTGGATGAGGTGTTTTGTTCTCTAGTTTTGTTTCTGTTACATATACTTAAAGTAGAAGATACTTAAAGAACGTTCGGTTTGCGTTGATTTCTGTATATGTAAGTGGTCGTTTGTTTGGGGCTTCAAATGAACCAATGGAAGCAGATCAACACATAACAAAAAGCTGGCTTGTACATCGCTCTCGAATATGGCTGTTGGTTTCATGGTTTTCTAAAGATTTTAAATCGTTTGTGATGAAATTATTTTGTTGTGGAGCTGAATTATTTGCACGTTGTTTTCTGGAATTTGCTTAACAAACTGGATAATGGAATTAAATATCGTCCTCCTTGCTTCGTATTCCTCAGTACTGAGGGTCTGCATAACTTTCTCTCGTACCATCTATTTCCATCCTTTTCTGTTTCTGGCGGAAGACACAACTAAAGAATTGAATTAAGAATTAAATATAGAAATTAATAATATAATTTTTAAGATTCTAAAATATTCTGATATAATTCAACATAACATTTACTTACAATTGTACATGCGCAAGTGGCCCAAAGTGTGCCCAGCTTATTTCCAGCCCCAACCAGATTGTTCTTCTTCGCCATCTTGGGCCAAAAGTCGACCCAATACATTAGTGTTTTTCGAATAGTAATAACATACATAATATTTACATCTTTTAATTACAACTTGCGACTTCTTCGTAATTGATTAATAATCTTAATTGATAATAGTCTAACGAAAATCCATTAGATTACTCATACAGCAAGATGAATTTCAGACACTAGTGCAATATATGTACTCGAGTCCATATTTAAAAGACAAAACAGGTCCTTTGAAAATTTTTGGTTTTTATTTTAGAACCAGTTTATATATTCTCCCAACATAAAACCTAGCAGTCCAAACACATTTCAAGCAAAATAATTTGAAATAAAATTCGTGGAAGGTTTCCAAATGTAAAATTAAAATAAGCAACTGGCTCGAGGATATCATGTAAAAGAGCTTGGTTTAGAAATTCCGACACCAACTTTTGTGCTGTAGATGTAATACCTTTTTAATTATGTCTCGTTAGTTGTATTTTTTACCCAACTACGACAGAAAAGCTATGTATGTATGTAAGATGGTTTTTTGCAATATTATTTAAACTACTGAACAGAAAATGAAAAAATCGAACCAGAAAGTATTATTTAATTCGAGATTCTATTGCGCTCAATTACCCTACAATACCGCTAACAATATTCTAGACGCTAATAACCAAAATAAATTAGTAAACACATCATGTAACAAAATTGTAATATAACTATAAAAAATAGCTTATACGTGTGACCAACTTTTTTCATACAGTATATCGTTTATTCTTGATAATCGTTTTAATATAATGTATATTAGTCAATATATTTGCTGGTGGTAGGATATTCATATCCGCCCGGATAGCGACCACCGTACACAGGGTGAAAAACCCGCCATAGTGGCACACGCAAGTGTGTCGCGTTCCGGGATCAGCCAGTGTACATCCGGTTTTTTGGGGGTCTAGAGTTGGGGTACAATGTTGGCCATTTTGTGGCCTTCTAAGTACTCTGGCAATAGACCCTCGACCGCTTCTTCACCTTCTTGCCCATGGCGTAGTGTGAAGGAGCAGGCCGGCATGATTGTGTTGAGTAGCGGGGGATAGATCGTCTCTCGCTACTCGATACTCTAATTGGACCGTACTGCACTTAGCATCAGGTGAAGTGCGGTCACTTTTCGGTGCTAGGACAAAAAAAATACTATAAATGATTCGTTAGAATATATCATTTTCATACAAAATAAAATAATATTATTATAACAAATAAGAGGGGAACTAGGTTCTTTTCTTCAAAGTAAAATTTCACTTCCAACTATTATTTCAATTTGTATTAGTAGCACTATGTACGAAAATGAACCGTCATGGGTGAAATGCCCAGCTTCCTCTTTGTTTTGTAAAAACAAAACGAGGAATTGTGTGAGCTATTGCAGCGGTTTCTGTTACAATGAACATTCGTAATTGCATCTTGTGTCCGGTTTTTTATTGTGTGTAGTTTTAATTCTGAGCAGGAAATTGTTTGTGCTTTAAATATTAGTTAGTGTCTTTTGTTTATCGAAATGCACAGCAAAGCCGCTGCCTACCGTTGAAGGACTACTCTTCTTAAGCCTCGTTTTCTTGCTATGATTTCTGTAGTTTAGTTGGAGTAAAGGCATATTACTATTATTGTGCCCTTTGTTATGACTGCCCAAACGAGTGGAGGTATTTTCAGAACCATTGTCGATGCTGTCGGTAAATTGACCTCTAAATTGTTTGAAATTAAACATAATCGTTATTTTTTTTAAATACTGTGAAAGACAGAGATTAGTTTCGGGTCTGGGTGTTGTGGGACCGTAGTTCTTGATACCCACGGTAGAGGTTTTACCTAGTGTGGGGTCAGGACGATGTGTGTGACTGGGTGTATTTATTATTATTATGTATATCATGTATTTACATGAAAAATGTGCATCAAAACCTTGTCACTTTTTGTAGTCGGTTAAAAGGGCTAAATAGTGAATTTCTAGCACGAACTACAAGGCAAACTCATACTTACCTAGATAAAATGTTCAGATTCAGTGGCAGCTGTTTACATAGAGCGTGTCACGTCGCTCTACTCTCGAAAGTGACAAAATAACTCTAAACTCCGTGCTACGGACTTTAAAGTTTAAGAGTAAACAGGACGGGAATTCCGATTACGACTGCAATCTTTAGAATATTCTTTTACATTGTACATCTTTGTTTGTAGTTGTGTGTAAGATAGAAAGACTATATTATATTGCATTGTATTATAATGTATTGCGCATGCGTTACGACTGCTGTGCTGAGGTCTCAGGTTCGATCTCCGGGTCGGGTAAAGTGATATTGGGTTTTTCTATCTAGAAACTCTCAGTATTAGCCCAGAGTCTGGAATTTGTGCCCGGTAGGACGATAGGCTCGCCCCTATCACATTATGGGACCGAAATATATTCGGCAAAAAGTGGGTGTACTGGTTGCACGTCTGCCTACCCCTTCGGGGATTACAGGCGTGAGTGTATATGTATGTATATATTTAATTATAGTGAAAATAAACTTATTTTGTCATGCCTATAATCAGCTAGTTATTCGAAACATTAAAGACCAAAGTGATCAGAAAACCTCCAGGAGTAATTTGAGGCATGACTGTTGGAGATGATGCTTGACATCTAGCATTCGGTTTATTCAAATATCTTATTAACCGACTTCAAAAAAGGAGGAGGTTAACAATTCGTCGGAATCTTTTTTTTTATGTATGTTACCCGATTACTCGAAGACGCCTGGCCCGATTCGAGAAATTCTTTTTTTTTGTTTCAAAGGGTATACTTCCCATGTGGTCCCATTGGCACCAAGTGAGGATCTGATGATGGGATCTCATAAAAATCGAGGGCAACCCTTAAATTTTAAAGGGACGCATGATTTGTTTTTTATTGAAGTCGGTGTACTTTTAATGAATAAAAAACTTTTACTTATCTCTATACCACTTTTAAAGGCACATGGCGTAAACCGCAGACTATCTACCATACTTTGTGAGGACAAGCCCTGGTCTCGTGTGTCTCTGCACCCGTGTATAGGACCGGTTAAGTAACTTCCGTGGTGCTTGACGTCTGGCTTTTCCAGACGTAAATATCCTTTATTGGAGGTTAATACCTCTTTAGTTCAGTATTTGTCTTCTTTTTTTTTATTCTGGCGCGGCAAAGTGATCATACTTCACCTGATGTCTTTTTTTTATTGCATAGTCCGACAAACGAGCATGTGTATCACCTGATGTTAAGTGATCTCCACCGCCCATGAACATCCACAATACCGAAAGTGTCATGTATGCGCTGTCGGCCTTAAAGGACAGGAATAGGGATTAGGGAAGGGGAGGGGGAATCTGGGCCTGTTGACTCTGATCTGTGATGTCTCCCGCCTTGCTATGGAGGGAAGTGGACACTTTATATTTCCAACTCCTCCCTATATTATGTGTATGTTATGTGTTTCACTTATCACATACTAATGTGTTTTATTGTATCTTCTTTTTTTAAAGGCGATAGGCTAGCCCCCTATCACATCATGGGACCGAAATTTGGCGAAAAGTGGGTGTACTAGTTACACCTCTGCCTACCCCTTCGGGGATTACAGGCGTAAGTGTATGTGTGTTCTTTTTTTACTTGCATACATGATCATCTCTGCATCGCATTAAAGCAATCCGGTCAGATCGGCGGCCGGATCGACACCCCATTCGCCTGACCGAAGATATTCCCCTTTGTTAAATAAAACTATTATCTTATTGCTCCTTAGAGCTTGTAAATATGTGCTATAACATGTTAATGCATACACTGCACTCTGACTTATAAAAGATTTTACCAAAAATAAAACCAATTCAAAGAACTAAAAAGTAATAAATTTACTTTTCAGTCCTTTGAATCTGAGTTTGAATTTGAATCTTAACTAACGAATTTTATGTGAGTACTAAAGCAGTTTTTTATCTCTCTGACAGAAAAACCATCGACTCAAATTTGTTAAGACAGCAAATTTTATTTTATACTTGGTTCTTTGAGCCTGTTTTATATTTGTAAGAAGTTTTTATTTACAAAAGATAATAAAACAATCATCAAAATTGGTGCATGAATGTTAAAGTTTTATATTTTTATCCTCTATTTCACCATAATAGAAGCGACATTCATACTTCGAAAGATGGGACTTTTAAAGTATACGTAACCCTATCACAAAACGTGCTTTCACAATAAAACAATTCACAAAGATATACATAACAAATAGCAGCGATAGCCTAGTTGGTTGCGGTACGAACTGCCAAGACGAAAGTCGTAGGTTCGAAACCCAAGTGGCATATACCTCTGACTTTTCTAAAGTTATGTGTGTATTAAAATGTTAATTATCGCTTGCTTTAACGGTGAAGGAAAACATCGTGAGGAAACCTGCATATCTGAGATTTTTTCGAAAGTATGAGAAGTCTGCCAACCCGCATTAGGCCAGCGTGGTGGACTAAGGCCTAACCCCTCTCCTTAGTAGAGGAGGCCCGTGCCCAGCAGTGGGACAAGGTTTAATACAGGGCTAGTATTATTATTATTATACACAACAATAAAAAATAGGACATCATAGTGCGCATCAAATTAATAAACCAACTCGCCAACTGCACCACAGAGGCTGTCAATTTATCCCTCGTTATTTAACATAATTATGAAAACAATACTCACTTATCAATTTATCTGTGCATATTTCGCGTTAAACCAACATCAGTGCACAGTCATTCAATTTTAACTCCCCATAAAATGAGCCAATAATTTCCCAACCGCTCGTAATGAAGTTAATTGGACACTAACCGCGGAAAATAATTAAAACCTAAAGATGATGGCGGGGTTAATAAAGTCTAATTATCTCAGGGTTAAGTAGCGGTAAGCTTGTTTGGTACCGCTTGGGGCAAACACTGTTTTAAATTGACTTTTGTCAAACATGGTTAATTTATTTGAAGCGGTGGAGTTTATTAAGTTTATACATACAGGCATAACTCGCACGTATTCCAACAGATATAAAGGTGCAATTGTACCTAGTACGCTGAGCTTATTTTCATTCCATGATGTGATTCATTCGTTGCTTGATTACAAGGTGATTCTACCAGGCAATTCAATAGTAAGTCATGAGTGGGGCATATGTCTTGTCCCTATTCGGATTGGCTTAGTGAGTATTTAAATTAACCTCCTTAATATTAAAATTTCAAATATTTTAAGTTTTCTTTATTTGAATTTTTTATAGTATTATAAAAGTAATGTGCTTTTAAATTTAAGCAACTTTAACTAATATGATTAGATTAAAAAATAATATTAATCAATGTGTTATTTTCTACAAAGAATAATACATTAATATTAATTGTATTTGGTCTATGTATTTTCTTAACATCTTGGAAAAGTTAATCCAACATTGGTTCCAAGATCCAATTTGGGCTTTTAAAAACGCTCGCTAAACAAACTGCGAGATAAAAGTGTCGTAAAAATTAAGACGACTCAAATTTTACCGTTCAACGTGAAATCTCGTTTATTTTAACATTAATATTCGTACAAAAAGTCTACTATCGTTTATCTTTTTTGTCAGGAATATAAATCAGCAAACAATTTAAATAATCCTTACTTGTTGTTTTCGTACTGCTTGTCAAATATAATAGAAAAATTCGTTTGTTATAATTACAAAAATGTAATTTGAAAGGCAACTACATACATATACACTCACGCCTGTAATCCCCGAAGGGGTAGGCAGACCAGTAACCAGTACACCCACTGTTCGCCGAATTTCGGTCCCATAATGTGAAAGGGGGCGAGCCTATCGCCATACCGGGCACGGATCCTGAACACTACCCGTTTTGTATAAGGTTATAATACTCATATATGTAGTAATATGAAAAGTCATATGAAAAGATGCAATATTGAGCCCTCTAAATGGGAGGATTTGGCAGCAGAAAGATCGAAATGGCGCCGACATGTACAGAGGCAAGTGCGCAAGTTCGAGGAGCCACGTCAAGCTGACCTTGGTTTTAAGCACGATCAGCTTAAAGCCCGTACACCCGCAGCCATTCAATATAATATAGTAAGCAGCAAACGGACATGCCCATATTGTTTGTCGGGAGTTTGCCGCGAAGATTGGCTATATAAGCCATATCCGTGCGCATCAGCGCAGATCCGATTCTTAGGAGTCGAAGAGGTCGCCATGGCCGAAATCGGTCGGAAGCCATTATTATTAGATATATGTAGTAAATTATATGATAACAATTAAATTAGATGTTAGATTCTATACGTATCAGAATTAATCCTTATTTCCCTTGGTCACGGAATCACGCATAAACGGCTGGACCGATTTCACAAACTCTTTATTTGTTGTATTTGTTATTGTCAAAACTGACTGCCTCTGCGACGCAGTTGTAATTGCGCATGCGTAACGACTGCTGTGACGAGGTCTCGGGTTCGCTGCCCGGGTCGAATAAAGTGATAATAGAGTTTTTCAATTTAAAATTACTCAGTATCAGCCCGAAGTCTGGAATTGAGCCCGGTGTGGCGATAGGCCCCCTATCACATCATGGGACCGTAATAAATTCGGCGAAAAGTGGGTGTACTGGTTCACCTGTGCCTGCGCATTCGGAGATTACAGCCGTGAGCGTATGTGTGTGTTGTTTTTGTCAGGAGAAGGTTCTTATGAAAGAAAAAATTTAGAAAGTTGCTTGAATAATTTAAGAAAACTTAACGCATATTAAGTTTTCTAAGGTAACCTTAGCGCGTTTGGCATAACTGTCAGTCGTTTGACAGTTTGCGCGATTTATAGTAACAATATATTTTAATAAAGGTACAGTCGTGCAGAATTGTAGATGGTTGTATTTCAGCTTGAAGTACAACCCTCGCGTGCAAACCGTTCTTTGTAATCAACAGTCTCCACTTTTTCTCATTTATAAGGTTCTATAAAACCTTTTTCTCGTCTGAAAAGAAAGGTTCGGAATTTAAAGCATTTTTTTAAAAAGAGATATTTCATTAAAAGGGTTAATAGATAAAACTCCTAAAATAACAACGAACAGTAAACGGTGGAGTTTAGGAGACTGAATTTCCGATCGTTGTTACGCCCTAAAAAAATTCTTTCTAATCCTGAAATCGTTCAAGAAAACCTTCGAGAAATCAACAAGAATTTCTTGTAGGTTTTTATGGGCCTTTTCCAATCTTGTATGGCTTCCGTGGCCCACCGTGTTTCGTGTTTATATTTCAGAAAAATAAAAAGTGTGAATGGTTTTTTAATGGAATGAAAGTTGCCTTTAATAGTTCCATTGAAATAAATCAAGATATATATGATTGAACTTTAATGCCTGATTAATATACTCAGTGCAACATAGTTTTCATTTGATTTCTATTTGAGATATAAGAATACCTACGAAATAAAATAATCTAAATTATGAAATCAATGATATTTAACATGTGGACAAATGATCACTCAACTCTTCAAAAATGCATACCTGTACAGTGTAGTGAACTGTACATTACTATTAAGTTGTAAGTTAAGTAAGTGTGAGTGTGCTGGTGAGAGAAAACTCTTCTCGTATGGTTGAAAAGTTTATTGGTTAAATACAGTATAATATAAAGTGACTCTCACATAGGTACGTTCGATTGTAAGTTAATATGCACACTGTCGCTTTAATTATCGCGTCAGAATATGATCGACCGATTTGCGTAATCAGCTAAAAAATGTTATACTAAGTGTACGTAAACCGTACATATTCCCAACCCGAGAAAAGTACCAAAAATACTAGTATGACCATGTAAGAATCACCTGTACATAGCAAAAAAATCATAAAAATACGTATAAAGTAAACATGTAACATAAAACAATAAGTATATGTTCCTACAAATGAAATTCAACGTCGGGGGCAGGCTTCGAACATGCACCCGCAGCGACCATTGCCTTCGCTACATCTCGTGTCCTTGGATGCGGGCGCTCCGTCGCAGAGCGAGACCGGAACAACTTCTTTGTCTTGGTAGTAGGCTTAATGGACTGCATCTCGATGTTCTCAGTGGTAGCTGCAGAGTTGCTGGTGTTACATAGTTTTTTGTTGCAGTAACCTCGTTTACTCGTCACCCATATGGCTATTGCGACTCCAATAACAACCAGTAGTAAGTAGGAAATGACATAGTGATGAATGTCGTGAGTCGTTAATGTTGGCGTTGGGAGTTGTTCTTTACCCGTTAGGAATCGCAGACGATCCTCGACGATTGCAATGTCTTCGTTATGGTTCGTCTTCAGCAGCGGCGTGGAGTGGGTTTTAACTATGGCATTTATCGTTCTATCTAGAGAGTTGTGAAATTTGCGATAGTAATGAACGCTTCGTTAATATTTTCTCAGAATTTTGTTTAATATTCCAGCTGAACGTGAATGTGTCCGAATGAGGATTCCAGCCAATGCCAAGAGTTTTCATGGAGTCTTCGTGTTTAAAATCAAAGTTGGTTTTTGAGATTTGATCTTCGTTCAGTTGTTCTAATAACTCGACACAATTACTAGACCATTTTCTTAGATTCATACCCCCGCGTTGTAATAGTTGTATTAAATCTTTTTGGAGATTTTTGGCAGTTTCGAGACAGTTATGCCCGCTTGTCAAATCGTCAACATAGAATTCGTTACGTAATAGATTCGCTGCCTCGGGGTATAAGTGACCATCGTCGTCCGCTAACTGTTGTAAAGTCCGCATCGCCAACCATGGCGCGCACTTTGTACCGTATGTTACAGTACATAGGGTGTATTCTCGTAATTGTTCATTGGGCGAGCTCCTCCATATGATTTTTTGAAGTGATTTTTGCTCTTCAGTAATCCATAAACAACGGTACATTTTCTCGATATCTGCTGTAAACGCGTATCGGTAAGTTCTCCACTTCAAAATGAGTGCTTGAATGTCCTTCTGTAGGTTGGGCCCTTTCTCCATCAAACTGTTTAAACTTTTGCCACTAGAAGTTTTTTGTGATGCGTTAAACACGACTCTTAATTTGGTTGTAGTGGATTGGTCCCGTATAACGCCGTGGTGCGGTAAATAATATTCTAATTGTTTCGATGTAGATTGAAACGCCGGCTCCATGTGTTGTAATTCTAAGTATTCATTCATAAAGTTTTTGTACATAATTAATAGTTGTTTGTTACTATGTAGCCGTTTTTCTTGTTTTAAAAATTGTGCAATGGCAGCAGATTTTGAGTATCCAAGGTGTTGTTCGAAGGATTGAACCATGGGCATTGTCACTACATATTTGCCGTCAGGACATCTCTTAGTTGTTTGTCGGTAGTGATTTTCACATTGATCGTTTCGTTGTATGTCTTGAAAACTTTGAGTAATATCTTCACTCTCCCAGAATTTTGACAAATCAGTCGTATCTACTAAAGTTAGGTGACAATTGAAAGTTTTCAATTTACCGCACAAAATCCAACCCAGACGCGTTTGTTGGGCGATGGGTGAGTGCTGGTCACCTTTCATTACTCCGTCTAAGATGATGTCCGCGTAAACATCAGCTCCCAGCAACAGATCTATGGAGCTGGACACATTGTAGTCAGGATCGGCAAGCTTTAGGTTTTGTAGATGTGTCCAACCAGTGCTCTGGAATGTGCAGCCGGGCAACTTATTAGTTAAGTTGGTCAGTATCAATGCTTGTACACTGAACGCAAAATCTGAATGAATTGATTTGCAGTTGAGATGGAGAAGGCCTTTGCAGTTACGTGCCGTAGATCCGATTCCAGTTATAACGGCGTCAAATTTGTTTCGAGGTAAGCGTAGTAGTTGAGCTGCCCTTTCAGATATCAAGTTTGTTTGGGACCCTTGATCAAGGAGACCCCGCAAAGTTATATAGTCACCGTCGGCAGATTGCACCTTGACTTGTACTGTAGTTAATAGGATTTCAGTGCCATCCGCCGCCAAGTGGTGAGCGCCGGGTTGAGTTGAAGTTGATGGACCCGGATTCGAACTCCGGTCATGATCTCTTTTAACATTTGGTTCATTGTAGTAAAGTTTATTCAAATGTAATAATGTATGATGTTTAGAGTTGCATTCGCGGCATGTTTTCCTCGAATTACAAACGGCGCTGCCGTGGCTGTATAGACAGTTTTTGCAAACGTTGATTTTTGCAACAGTTTTATTTCGTTGCACAATATCCATATCCATAAACTTGTTACATTGCATCAAAACGTGATCCTTGTGACAAAGAGGGCATTGTCCATAAGATGCATGGAAAATTTTAGTGTAGCCCGATTTTTTCCTGTCTTTTTGTTTATAAGAAAAAATATTGGGCTTATAGTTATTGTTCCAACCCTTGTTGTTGGGCCGTTGAGTTTTGTTTTCAGTAGAGTCTTTAATGCAGCTTTTCGCAGTTTCGTAAGCGAGAAATTTGAGCTCTAGGAAACTAAGGAATTCCTGTAAGTCCGGCAATTCCTTGTTATTCTGGGTTTCCTTTGTATATTCGTTCAGAGTTGTCGAATCCAATTTTTGCGACATATTGTAAACAATCATTGGTCCCCAACTCGATACGTCAACTCCCATGTTGCCAAGGCCATTCAAGCACTCTGTTATTACATCGTGCATGCGTTTTAAGTTGTTAGCGGTAGATTGTTGAATAATTGGTAAATGCTGCATGGTACTCATGAACGATGTGAATTGAAGTCGACGGTTGTTATACCGGTGTACTAATATCTCCCAGCATGAATCGTAGTTGTCCGCACTAATAGACAGATGATGGACGAGGCGTTCTGCTTCACCCTTCAATTTCGTCTTCAAATACTGCATTTTCTGGGCCTTGGAAATACTCGGGTTATTGTGAATAGTTTCAACAAAGATGTCCTTAAAAGTAATCCAGTGAATGTAGTTTCCAGAAAACTCCGGGACATCGATTTTCGGCGCGGAACGCTGATAATGTATGGTAGACCAAATTTTGCTGTTTAAATCTCGTTTGAGATTTTCATACTTTTCTTCAATGGCTTCGTATTTTTCGTTGTAATCTGTGCTCATACTAGAGACTTTTAGTTCATCTTCCAGCTCCCAGTGTAGTTTGTCAATCAGTTCCCATTTTGATTTCAAGGTCGTTAGATGTTCTTCGAACTCCCACTTCTCAGTTATGGAATTAATATTTATTTTTGACATAGCCTTGTTCAAAGCCTTAAAATTCCGCTCTTGTTGAGTTATCAGCTTTTTTACATCGTCTTCAGTGTCTTCGTTCATAAGTCCGGTTAAGTCAAAGTCAGAATTTTGTTGTTGTTGTTTCCGTTGAACAGCTAACAAATCCAAAATACTTTCCTTAGTTGAGTCGTACAAATTTTTAGTTTTCTCGTAAATACAGTTGTTAAAATATCCAATATTTTTGTTGTCAATATTTTCCACCAGCATCTGATGTTGTTCCTTAAAGCTCACCCATAGTTTTTCTAAGTTCGCCAAACGTTTTTCCAAATAATCCACAGTTTTTCTAGTTATGCTGTCTTTTTTATAGTTGGTACACAATGTTTTAATGTCTTCAAAGATGCCGCATTGTTTAGTAAGTTGCAGCTCCATGGTAAGTAGTTAAGTTAATTGCTAGGTACCTTAAGTTCAGTGTAGACTCCAAGATAGTTGTGTCCTGGATACAAGGAAGACAGTGGGTATAGTTCCGTAGTTTCACTAGTCTTCAAATTGCAATGTTTCTTCGTTGCTCGTCTTGTCCGCTAGCTCCGTCGAAAATTGAAAGTTGTTGATGCTCAGTAAATCTGTGGCCTCGTAATGTAACACTCGACTCTCAATCTGGACTGGGGAGACCCGCTTGTGGGAGGCCAGCCAAACCGATTCGCTATCACACTTTAAGACACACAAATCACTTGCATCCGGCTCGAAGGACCATTTAATGTACAGTGTAGTGAACTGTACATTACTATTAAGTTGTAAGTTAAGTAAGTGTGAGTGTGCTGGTGAGAGAAAACTCTTCTCGTATGGTTGAAAAGTTTATTGGTTAAATACAGTATAATATAAAGTGACTCTCACATAGGTACGTTCGATTGTAAGTTAAAATGCACACTCTCGCTTTAATTATCGCGTCAGAATATGATCGACCGATTTGCGTAATCAGCTAAAAAATGTTATACTAAGTGTACGTAAACCGTACAATACCAAATGTTTCAACAAGGAAGAATTAAATAATGACTTATCGATTTTTCATCGTAATAAGATGAGACGATCTCATTCCAGAAAACATCAGGAATAATCCTCGGCCGATTCGCGGCGGATTACCAACTGTTACTCATTAAAACTTTCTCTGATTAACTGTAACTCAGATTAGAACTTCTGGGTTTTATCCTCACTTCTCTGTTGTTCCTTCTAAGATACACTTAATGTTTTAAGTTACACTTGCGAGTTGAGCAATATTTTTAAATCAACAAATGGCTTTTAATGACTGAACTGTAATGTTACAAGATTAGGTTTGTAGGTTTGCAGGCAGGCATGATTGTATTGAGTAGCGAGGGATAGATTGTCTCTCGCTACTTGATACTCTTACTGGACGGCACTGCGCTTACCATCAGGTGCAGTGTAGCCACTTTGCCATGCTATAATAAAAAAATGGTTTGGAAACCATTACTATTATGGTCTTTTACGAAGAGTGCTTAAGGTATAAATAAAAAATACATTGAATAGTTGCACATATTCCTGACCCCACACTAGTTCAAATATTAATGTGGGTAACAAGAACTACGAGGGACTAACTACGGTCCTACAACACCCAAGCCCGAAACAAATATTTTGCGATCATATAAACATTTATCTCGATTCGAGAATTGAACCAGCAGCTCTATTCGCTGAGCCATGGCTATCAAACGGAGGCGTATGTTGTAACGGATTAAAGCTGTACTTAAAATCAACTTTTTTTTAGTGCATCGATAGGCAGGCAAGCAGATGGGCCATCTGATAGTAAGTAGTCACCGCCGCCCATAGATTTCAGCAATGCCAGGATACAGCAAAGCCACTGCCTACCGTTGAACTAAGATTTATTCCTACAAATGGCGCTGAAACTGTACAATAAACACAACTTAATTGCCTTCAGTAACAGTCGATCTAGACAGCTTTTCTTTTAGAAAACGTAATTGAGTGGACGTTCCGATTTTAATCAAAATTTATTTTTACGATTTGCATAGCGTGAATGGAATGGCGTATGAAAGTTTTAGTTTGAAACAAACCTAAACGGGATACACCTCTGATTTATTGAAGTTACGTGTTTTTCTTGTAATTATCGCTTGCTTTATCAAATCAAATCAAATCAAATATTTATTGAATCCATAAAATGTTATACATCATTTAGATTCAGTCAATTTTTTCACTCTACCGCCAGTTCGGATTGCAGTCTCGCTAGAGAAGAACGGGCAAGAAACTATAGCGTTGTTACATACACCATACAACCATGTTACAGGGAGGAGACCGACCTGGCACATGGCGCCGCAGCAAGCACAGACACTTTAGCGAGCATGACATACCCAGACTGAATACAACAATTGAAATAATTGACACAAAATATCAAGTAAAGTCATGTAAGGCATATAAGTTCGCAATGTTAGAGAAATTAAATTGGCATTACTATATATATCTACCTAAAGTTCCCAATAATAATTTAATGGCTACGCTTCTAAGTAATAGGATAACTTATTCCCAAGCCTTTAGGTCATAGCCCCCCCCCCCCCCCCTTCTCATTAGTTGAGGAGGCCCGTGCCCAGCAGTGGGACAATGTTTAATACAGGGCTAGTATTATTATTATTATTAGGTCATCTAAATATTCCGAAATTTTGTAATAGGCTTTATTACTTAGTTTTCGCTTAATAGTAGCTTTAAAACATATTTCATTTAGTTCTTTAATATTTAGTTTTATCACATAAAGGTAAATGCAAACATCTTGAAAGCTCTGTACCTGAGAAAAGGATAGTTTTCTTTATTTAATTTTGTACGATCGATATGCAAACGAATATAATACGCAAACGAAACCCTTCTGAGAAAAGTTTTTTAATTCCCTTTAATGCCCTTGATTTTTCTGAGATCCCATCATCAGATCCTGACTTGGTGCCAATGGGACCACCTGGGAAGTATACCCTTTGAAACAAAAAAAAGAATTTCTCGAATTGGTCCAGGCGTCTTCGAGTAATCGGGTAACATACATAAAAAAAAAGATTCCGGCAAATTGTTAACCTCCTCCTTTTTTGAAGTCTGTTAAAAACAGAATCAAAATTGCTTGAAAATATAAGTATGAGCAAAATGGGTGCGTACTGGGAACGTCTCACTATCTCCCTCGCTCAACGGCACAGTAATAGCCACTCTGAGAAGTGACGTCACGGCTCATATCATGCATCCTTTACTGTCATTTCACAATTACCCTACCAGCAGGTTTGAATAGCGTCTAATTTATTTATTTTTGTTCGGATTCATAAAATTCTTTTATAAAAGGTTTTAGGTAATGTAACTTATTGATAAAAATAATAAAAAAAAAATCGTGTCAACTACCCTATTCACAGTATGAATTTCGAAGGTTTGTCAAGTCTATCTACCCGCACTAGGCCACCGCGGGGTTTTAGTCGGTACACCGGCGTAGGAAAACTGATTAGGGCTCCGATCTAGTAGTCCTTCGGGTAAACTGGGTTGGAAGGTCGATGAGTCCGGCATAACCATCTCTCCTCCCCCGAGGTTGAGAAGGTATCCGTAAGATCGGATGTCCCGTATGGGCCGAGTCCCTGAAAGCCCGCTGCGTCGCCTTGCTGCGCAAACCGCAGCGTTTGGTGGCGCAGCGAATAGTAAAGGGCTACCGCACGGTCTCCCACGAGGCGGCCTGCGTATTGGCCGGCACACTCCCTTGGGAGTTGGACGCCAAACTCCTCTCGTCAGCGTTCGTCTGGCGGGAGGAGGCGTCCAGCCGCCGTCAGGAGAGACTGGCCCCGAGGGAGATTGCGGCCCGGTTTCGCAGAACCGCCGTGGAGGAGTGGCATACCAGGCTGTAGAGCCCGACTGCGGGCTTTAGGACTGTCGCAGCAGTGCGTCCTGTCCTAAAGAGATGGCTAGACAGGCGCCACGGGGCGCCTACGTTCCGACTGACACAGGTATTAACGGACCATGGGTGTTTCGGTTCGTTCCTGTGTCGGATCGGAAAAAAGGTGTCCGCCGTGTGCCACCACTGTGGCAACTGCCGCGAGGACACGGCCCAACATACGTTGGAGGAGTGCCCAGCCTGGGACGAAGAGCGCAGCGCTCTCAGAGCAGTCGTTGGAGGAGACCTCTCGCTGCCGGCCGTGGTGTCGTCCATGGTCGCCAGCCGGAGGTCCTGGCGTGCGGTGGCCCACTTCTGCGAGAACGTCATCTCGCAGAAGGAGAGTGCTGAGAGGGATCGGGAACTATATGATCCCTCCCGCCGCCAGAGAAGACGTAGGAGGCGCCGGGTGGACGACTGACCGGCGTCTCCCGCCCTGTGGAATGGGGGCGTTTGAATTCCACCACGGTAACCCCTGCCTGTCTAACGAGGCGACTAATAGGGGCCATCGGGGGTCGTGGGCGCGCAGCGGAGGGCTGTCAGCCCGTATCGATGCACTCCCAAATTCGGAGCATCGTGCGACCCCGAGATGGACGGCAGCGCGGGACAGGCCTCGTTCGCTGTCGTTGTTCGGTGCGCGGGGGCTCCTTAGCCCTCCATGGAGATGGGCTAATACGCAGCACCGCGCAGGGGCGATTCCGGCTGCAATTCTAGCACTCCTTAGAATACCCCGGGATCGCTCCGTAAGCGCCGAAGAAGGCCACCGCGGGGTTTTAGCTGGTAGTGTCGGGTGGGTTGTATATAGGGGTTAGGGACTCGGCCCAGCGGCAGCACGGATAGCCATCATCCGTGCGAGGGGGATGCTGGGTCGTAAGACCGGCTAGTCCAGCATACCCGTTTTATTCTTAATCCGCTTCCCTCCGGAGCGGGCGGCAGTAATAAAACGCTTTCCCCGCGACAACAAAAAAAAAGGTATCCGTAAGATGGATTTTCCCCGCTGCAAAAAAAGAAGGCCAGCTGCCCTCTCATTCTTAGGCTCGTGCTCAATCGTTTTTGAGTAAGGGATATTTTAAGTTGAGCGACAGCAGATATTTATTTCCCAGTGTACATATATATATATATATATATATATATATCATAGTCCGACAAACGAGCATTGGCTCACCTGATCTTAAGTGATCTCCACCGCCCATGAACATCCACAATACCGAAAGTATCTCGTATGCGCTGTCGGCCTTATAGGACAGGAATAGGGATTTGGGAAGGGAAGAGGGAATCTGGGCCTCCGGATATCTCACTTACCATACGAAACGCGACAGTGAATTGTCACTTTACGTTGGTTTTCTGTGAGACAGTGGTACTGCCCCGGTCGAGCCGGCCCATTCATGCTGTAGACAAATATGTCTACAGCGTGGCTCTACCACTTTTAAATTATATATGATGCAGATGAAATGAATAGTGTTCATGTTTAATTACATTATTACACTTTACGCCTAAAAAGTATAAATGCAAAAGATAATAATATGAATGGCTATTAATTATTGTTAAAAAACTATAGATGCAGAAGATATAAATTACTAGTAACTTTGAATGTTTACTTTGTCTATGGATTATAAACGCAGCACTGTGAATAATCTGATAGACAATTATTCACTTTATTTTTAGATTTTCTGCTTAACAGCCAGTTATCAGCCCAGTGTTCCAATTTCGAATTTTGTTCTTTGTTCCAGAGTTCCAACTCCCCGCGGTTCAGTGTCTAGCACAAGCAGCTTGAGCGCTGGGTCAAGGCTGGCTCGACTTCTTACGCAGGGAGTACGCGGCGCGCCTGAGGAGACCGGTGGTGATACTCCAAGACGTCTTAGTTGGGAGCGGTGAGTTATTTAAGCTTAGCTGGAGCACGGACAGTCTTAGCATTAGCTCGAGCCAAAAACGGTTTGCGGCACTGAAAATACCAACGACGATAATTTGCGACTGCCCATTTTAAAGTTAGTAAGTGTACGTGCCTCCTAGCTAAATTGACGGTAGGTTAACATTTGCTATTTGCATTACCCTACTCCTGAGGTAGTCGGTTAAAAAACATCTTTAACGTGATTTTTATTGTGATACTTGCCTGTGCCTTCGCAGGCGTGGTACGTTTATCGGTGCCCTCAGTTTTCAAATGACGTATTTAACAACAAAAAGCATTTTTATTTATAAGTATAAGTTATTAGCTTACACTAGTGATAATTTAAATACGTGTCGAAAAATGTCACGCATAAAAAAATAAAGCTTGCTTCCGAGTTATTTACCTTATTGTGATAGTCAACGGTGAGCTAAGACTAAACAACCGTAGAGCCGTGAAGGGAACGGAGCCCAGCCATCCGTAGCATTCGTAGCTCGTAGCACCAAGTCGTAGCGTCAAACCAACGCACAATCGCAGCTGTCTATTTTAACATTTACACTTGGCATTTAGACTGAAACGCTAGCAGAATATTAAGTTAATATTGTAGTTATTACGGAGTTTTCCCTTTATTTCCCTCAGGAGATACTCTGAATATTTTTATGAGATGTAATAATCTCTTTGTACATTTGAAGTAATTGAAACATAACTTAATTCTATGTGTATTTTATGCGTTTCAAACAAATGAAATATTTTTTATTATACCAAACGAGCAGGATCACCTGATGGGGAATACTGCTATACATAAACATTAACGTTTTTTGCGGAGACCAGAATATTTCTTTGGGTGTCCTTGAGTGGTACTTGTGTAAACAAGTTTTGTTATATAATTGACATCAAATTAGAAATGAGCTAAAATTGCTACTAAGTGGGTTGGTGGCGGGCCGTCTCGTGGTTATTGGTGTCTTCTAATACATTATTTTTATTTACATTGAAATTGTAGTTGTATTTTTGAAGTTGAAACTTTTATTTATGATAAAATTTATTTTATTAACACTCGTCAATATCATTAATATATTTAAATTTGCAGTAAATTATATATTTATCTAACTAGTTAAGAACACAACTTAATCTTATTGAGACG
Organism: Laothoe populi; assembly: GCA_905220505.1. Classification (NCBI taxonomy): domain Eukaryota; kingdom Metazoa; phylum Arthropoda; class Insecta; order Lepidoptera; family Sphingidae; genus Laothoe; species Laothoe populi. Next base: position 16,546,632 of record HG992156.1, read on the forward strand.
GAAAGTTTGCTTAATAAAGCCACATTAACATTTTGTGGCCGCACTGTACCTGATGGTAGCGCAGTGCGGTCCAAATAGAGTACTGAGTAGCGAGAGACGATCTATCTTCGCTACTCTACACACTCATGCTGGCCTGCTTCTTCACACTACGCCATGGGCAAGAAGGTGAAGAAGGGGTCGATGGTCTAGTGTCAGAGTACTAAGAAGGCCGTAAAATGGCCATTGTACCCCAACTCCAGACCCCCGACAAAAACCGGATGTACACTGGCTGATCCAGGAACGCGACACACTTGCGTGTGCCACTATGGCGGGTTTTTCGCCCTGTGTACGGTGGTCGCTATCCGGGCGGATATGAATATTCTACCACCAGCATATTTTTATAAATTGAGTGAGCAGAAAATTTTCACAATTTGCTCAAATAGGGTCTATATTAAATTAATTACACTCCAACAACAGTCTACAGACCTGAAAATTAAAAATAAACATAAAGCCCTCAAATTCACTTCTCGTTACGCAACTTCTAATCTATGAAAGATTCGAAACTCCAAGAATAATCAACAACTAAAACTGGCCACGAACACTAATTCTTGTCAAATACCAAGCTAACTAAGTTACGAAGTTACACTGTTGATTAGTGTGACATAAATTAGTCAGGGCTCAGTGGCGCATCTTGGGAGAGGCCTACGTCCAGCAGTGGACTGAATCCGGCTGATGATGATGATGATGAAATTAGTCAAAACTTGAACTCGGATGTACACTCACATTCTATGTAAGGCTATAACCTTGATATAAAATTACTAGAAAAATATTGCCTTGGTGACGTAGTTGTAATTGCGCATGTGTTACGACTGCTGTGCTGAGGTATCGGGTTCGATCCCCGGGTCGGGTAAAGTGATATTGGATTTTTGTATTTAGCAATCAGCCTGGAGTCTGGAATTGTGCCCGGTATGGCGATAAGCTCGCCCCCTATCACGTTATGGTACCTTAATAAATACGGCGAAAAGTGGGTGTCCTGGTTCACCTCTGCCTGTCCCATCGGGAATTACAGCCGTGATTACAGCGTATATGTATGTCAAATTACTAGAAAGTAACTTTGCCCTGTTTTATGTTTTATGTGATAACCAAAAATTAATAAATCAAAATCAATTTTAATTACGGTAAGACAGGTCACTATTTATAACCAAATATTTTTTTGCGGGAAAATGGTAATGCTGGGCTTGCCGGTCTTAAGACTCACCGTTGTAACGCCTTTGTCACCACTGTATTACAGAAAATTATTAATTAATTGCTTCTTATTAAGTATGGTGAGTGTGATTTCCAGAGGCCCAAATTTGCTTCTTCACCAATCCCCATTCCTTTTCTTCAAGGACGGTAGCGCACCCAATCTGATACTGTAGCAGTTTATAGTCAGTTAACTCACTTGCTCGGTTGCCGGACGGAATAAAAATTTACTTAGACTCAAACAAAAGTTTTGTTATCACTGATACGTATAATATAAAGTATACATACATATATACATATACATATATACATCAATTTCTTTATTTCAAGGTCCGCTCCCTGACCATGCTGTAAAGCTTTCGAAACCTCAGGACTAAAAAGTTTAAATACAATGCACTAAAACCTTTAAAATTAGCTTAATTTCGATTTGCAATATTCGCGTACACTTAACCATTATTGTCAAAATTCTTCATCACTAAAACAATATTCACTCTTCTACCGCAATGCGGACACAGCCGTATTTGTTAAACACTAAAAATTATGTTCGAAAGTCACTTTAGTATTTCCATTTAAGTACTTTACAAAGGTGTGCGTAGTAAACAGTATATTAAGGGAAGTAAACCCTTAACATGTTGTTTCATGGCTATGTTCCAAGGTTCCGAAATAAAGAGAAAAAGACCCTTAATAAACTCCAAAGGCTAATAGGTCTCCTTAAGTGTACATAATACCAATTTTACAAAAGGTGAAATTACTTTAGCGTATAAATTGCTGATTAATAACTGCTATTTTATTGTGTTTGTTTACGTTTAATTTTCTGAACGAGAAAGTAATGAAGAAAGTGGATAAACCTATTCGGCGTTAGTTATATTACTAAAATGTAATCTTAGGATGAGATAAGAATCTTGATTAGGTTATTCTAAGTGACTTATAGCTCTATGCCCTTATTCGAGATTAAATCATTTGTGTATGTCTGATCTAGTTAGATATGGCCAACATATATTGCGAGTTCTAAAACTATGATCAGATCAACAATTTGTCATGAAATTACCTTCTTTTAATTCGAAGATATTTGTAATTGTAAGACACTTCAGACTTCTTTTATACGGAAATATTAGTAGTAAGTCTACTAGTGGTAGGTCTCTCGTATGAGATTATTCCTGTTGGTATGTAACAGAGTCTTATTTATACAGTTGTTGTTTTCAGGTTTAAAGACATTTGATTATACAACCTAGCCATAAATTATTTATTATGAGAATTGGCGGGATGCTTTACTCTGGTAGTACATACATATACACTCACGCCTGCAATCCCCAAAGGGGTAGGCAGAGGTGCAACCGGTACACCCACTTTTCGCCGAATTTCGGTCCCATAATGTGATAGGGGGCGAGCCTATCGCCACACCGGGCACCATTCCAGACTCCGGGTTAATACTGAGTATTTCTAGGTAGAAAAACCCAATATCACTTTACCCGACCCGAGGATCGAACCCGAGACCTCAGCACAGCAATCGTAACGCATGCGCAATTACAACTGTGCCACCGAGGCAGTCTCTCTCTCTGGTAGTACTATAAGAAATAAATTATATGAAATCAAAATTAATCGCCATTTTAATGTTCCGTTTCACATGTTTCTACCGCTAAAGTGAATGTTCCTGAGGGGTAGATTTCACTGGAATCTTTGCCAATACATGCACAGTCTAAATTAGCACTAACTAACCATAATTCAACACTTGATTCTATTAGTAACACAAAATGTGGGTCACACGAAATGCGCTGTTAGTCAATGGCTACATACATCTAAATAACGTACGATGTTGCTCTGACAGATCAGATGGCTGGGCGGGCCGCTGGGACACTGGAGATGCGACATAACATTTGGATTTATAACCACTCGACTTTTAGAACACAATTTTTAAAAATCGCAAAGAATTGTGAATTCGAATTTAGAATTTCAACTGTAAACGCAGTTACCAATAAAAAAGGCTCTATAGTACATACGTTGATAGTAGTTAAAGCATTTACCGCTAGATGTCGTTAAATAAAAGTTTGAACTGCAGTAAATTCCCTCTTTAAAGTAATGGGTCCTTTCGTCGTAAATGTGAATTGTGATATAAAATAGCGTTTGTGCAAGCCGACATATCGATTAGAGCTATCGAGATGTTCAATCTCGATTGTCTGATTTTTTATTATAAGTTGTTCAGTCGCATCAGTTTTCAATATAAAAGAATTATCTTTTCTTTTAAAAACAGAATTGAGTTTATATATTTTAGTTTGTTATTTTTAGAAAGTTTTGAGACTAATTACAATAAGAATTAGGGAAAACTGAAAAAAAATACTAAGATGCTCAGATTGTTACAGCACATAATTTAGTTATCTAAAATAAATATGCAATGCATTCAGTACTACGATGTAGGAAAATAATAATTATTATACTGATAGGGTAGTCCCTGTTTATTAGAGATATCGAGGGTACTCTATAAATATGTGGGTAGATTGATAATTACCAATTGAGTGGGGGTAAAGGTTTGCAATAAAAGGGAGCGCTCTGGCGTTCTAGAGCACAGTTCATTCTCGAACTGTCCACCGTACGGAGGTGTGTTGTGCAGTCAGTTCATATCGTTCTAAACCGTTGTTGGTCTAGATGGCGGTTCAGCATAGAGGGTTATGCTGTCCGTGCGCACTTAAGACTACTTGTATAATGGGACTTGGTGCATCTTGACATGGGGTTGTGAACCTTAACCACATAATCGTGTAACAGTGATCATGAACTTGATCACTATATTGGCAACCGTAATTTAAGTGCATCTTATGGTATCCACCTTTAAAAGCCCTCTCTTTTGCTTTCTTACAGTAGTTATACCATAAACGCTGAAGAAATTGCCAGCTACCGTGTTCCCTCCTTCCTATGATCCTGGGACCTTTAGACGTAGAGTAAAGAACCTACACAGCGGGCCGGCATGATTGTGTTGAGTAGCGAGGGATAGATTATCTCTCGCTACTTGATACTCTAACTGGATGGCACTGCACTTACCTATGTAAATTATTTTATAATGTAAATTGTAATGACAAATTACAAAAGACCTACGGCTGAGTTTCTTGGTGCTTCTTCTCAGACCAGTGGGCGTTTCCGAAGCACCAGTAGACCTTAACATTATTATGACATGTAAAAAGTGCCCATAGTGGCCTAATTTACAAAATAAATGATTTGATTTGATTTGACTTACCATCAGGTGCAGTGTCACTTTGCTGTGCCAGGATAAAAAAACTGTTATCAACAAACGTTAAACAGTTGCAATGCTAGTACAGATCAATATCCAGTTTCAAGAGCAGTTAGTTAAAGCTGATCATACGTATGCAAAAGAATTTTGAATAGATGGTTTTATCTCATCTGAAGTCTGCCACTATAATCGATTACTTATCTTTCATCAGTTTAACATAAATCAACATTTTCATGTTTAAATCAGACATTCACAGAGTATATTATGCAAAGCTATTATGGCAAGACTTTACTATTTCTACGTAGAATCTGCAAATATATTGGAAACTGATCGAGACTACGTAGATTATTTTTATATCTGAACTGACGAGAGACGGATCATAAGAAAGATAGCAGCAACCGCAGTACGTAGAGAGCTTATTGAAAAGCTATGAAACCACAGGTCGTGGGTTCGATTCCCACACCGGGACAAATGTTTGTGTGACAGGCAGATATTTGTGTCCGGGGTCTGGGTGTTGTGAGACCGAAAGTCTCTCGTATTACCCACAACACAAGACTCGTATCTTAGTGGGATTGGGGCTATGTGTATGACTGTTGGGTGTTATTTATTTATTTATTAAACAAAGATTTTGCACACCTATTGATATTTCTTTACTTACATCTGTACTGTTCAATCTATACTTATGTTATGAAGAGGAAAGATATCATTGTTTGTTTGTGAAATTCTTTGTAATGGATAACTTTCCGTGAGTACTTTAATTTTGATGAGACGCCCAACTTTTCTGTTACAAAAATTATTGATTGTGGTAGCTAACAGGGTAAGCAGGGATAAAATATGTCGATTTGATGATTCTCAAAAAATGTATCACTATTGTTAAATTGTTAAATATGAAGATAATTATCTATTTTATTCGAATAAATATTTGTCCTACAAAATGTATGGTTTGATCAAAGAGTCCCCCTCGTCCAACATGTATCGATAATGAGGTCATCAAAAATGATAACTAACCATCAGATTTTTTTTCTGTTGCTTAGTTGTTGTGGCTGATGTGCAAACATGTGCTAAATCTGTATACGGGGATTTAGACATTCGTAAATAACAAAATTGCATTAGGGCTTTCTTTATTATTTGATACTGGCTTTGCCCACTACTACGCATATGCACGTGTCTACTTTATCAGCACCTTAAAAAAAAAAAAAAATTAAAACTAACTGGAAGCTTGGTTGTGCTTTCCAAATTGTTCGGGGTTTCAGTTTTTCTTGTCGCCCTATTACAACAATGACGAAATCTATACACGTCATTGTATTATAAAGATAAAACAGCAAATCGATTCTATTTTCAAATTAAGCGCCAGTGGCCATTCTAGTGCCAGTGGCCATTCTTGTGTCAGTCTGTCCGTCTGTCACGTAGAATGGTTCGGGATTGCGACCCCGGCCACTCGAGCCGTCAGCGCTACGTTCCATCACTCCCCCCGTGGCTCTGATGTCCTCCTCCACCCTTTCCCGTCCCGTTACTGGTGGTAGGGCTCAACTGTAAATGAATTTTATTTACTTATGGTTGGGCCCGAACGGATTGGTACCACCGTCCAGCCTATTTCTGCCGCGAAGTAGTAATGCGTTCCGGTGGAAGGGCTAGAAAGCCGTTCCTTCTGTCCTCTCCTTTCCCTGGTGGTACAGTTTGGACGGTACCCGTGATATGTGGAGCTGTGGTGTTGGTCGTCGCGTGGATCTCATCTGTGGGGGGCTGGCGTGGGGTACAGGGAGACCCGATGGGAACGGCCACCGCCGGCCGCTTACCGGTCAGTAGGGGACCTGAACCCGGGGATACACTTTTTAAAAATTCCCTCCCCGGGAAGCTGTCCCACCAATCGGCGAAAATCCCGTAGTCCGGTCGTCGTGCCAGTGTGGGAGACTGGAGTGGATCCCGGCGACTGTACACGGGGGGGCATCGGGGGCCCTTCCGTGCCTCGCGCCAGCTCCCCGCATTACCCACGTGACCACCGTGCACCTGGCTCTGCGACTATATGTTGCGAGTGCCGTCTAAATTTCACTGCCCCCTCACATCTCCTCTCCCCTACTACAAAAACTTTAAAATGAAGGCACAAAAAAAGAGCAAGCGTACTTCGGCGGATCCTACATCCACTTTAACAGTAGACTTCTGCAATGTCAGGGGTCTGCACAGTAACCTAGACGCCGTACATTACCACCTAGAGTCGGCGCGGCCTGCCCTGCTCTTTTTAACTGAGACGCAGATATCTACCCCTGACGATATCTCGTACCTCAACTACCCCGGTTACGTGCTGGAACATTTGTTCCTACGTAAGGCCGGGGTGTGCGTTTTCGTCAGGGATGATATATGTTGTCACCGCCTTCGGGGCCTCGAGCATCGGGACCTGTCAATCTTGTGGCTATGCGTACAGTACGGGGGTCGTACCCAAGTTTACGCTTGCCTTTACAGGTCCCATGCCGGTGAAGCGGGGTCTTCTCATTTATTCGAGAACGTCCAAGTGGGGACTGACCGATCTCTAGAGCAGTACCCATCCGCGGAGGTGGTGGTCCTTGGAGATTTCAACGCTCACCATGCTGAGTGGTTGGGTTCTCGGACCACCAACGCTGCGGGTCGGTCTGCTTATGAGATGGCTTTGGCTTACGGTCTCAGACAACTGGTAACTCAGCCCACCCGAGTTCCAGATGTTGAGACCCATGAGCCCTCTCTGTTGGATCTTCTGCTGACCACCAATCCTGAGGGATATAGGGTAGTGGTCGACCCCCCTTTGGGGTCATCAGACCACTGCCTTATTCGAACCTCAGCCCCTGCGGTTTATCCCGATCGCTCTTCAGCGACTGGGTTCCGCAGGGTTTGGCGGTATGGGTCAGCTGATTGGGAAGGGATGCGTGAATTCTTCACGTCCTTCCCATGGAAGCGGTTCTGCTTCTCTTCCAAAGATCCTGATGCTTGTGCGGACCGCGTCAGGGACCTGGTGGTCTTGGGGATGGATCTGTTCATCCCCAATTCCAGGGTACCTGTCAGGCGGCGCAGCCGGCCCTGGTATAATAATACCTGTGCCGAAGCTGCACGCCTTAAGCGGTCCGCATACGGGGCGTGGAACGAAGCCCAAAAGCATCAGGGTCCAAACGCAAAGGAGGAGAGGCGGAAATTTAATGCCGCTTCTAGGTCCAACAAAAGGGCTGTAGCCAAGGCCAAGGCAAGACATATTGGCAGAATTGGCGAGCGGCTAGAGAGTTATCCGTCTGGCAGTCGGGCTTTCTGGTCGCTTGCCAAGGCTGTCCAGGGTAACTTCTGCCTGTCCAGTCTCCCACCACTGCATAAGACCGATGACAGTTTGGCCCATAGTGCAAAGGAAAAGGCCGATATCTTGGCCCAATCCTTTGCCTCGAACTCGACTTTGGATGACGGGGGAGCTACTCCACCAAAACTTCCCCGGTGCGAGTACTCCCTGCCTGAAATCTGCATCAATCAGCGTGCGGTCAGGCGGGAGCTTAGGCTCCTTAACATCCGAAAGTCGAGTGTGCCGGACTGCATCCTCGCAGTGGTTCTTAAGGCGTGCGCCCCTGAGTTGACCCCCATTCTCACGCGCCTTTATCGTCTTTCGTACAACTCCAAAAGGGTTCCTGCTTCGTGGAAGGTTGCTCATGTCCATCCGATCCCTAAAAAAGGTGACCGGTCGGACCCTTCGTGTTATAGACCGATAGCCATCACATCCTTGCTCTCTAAAGTCATGGAAAGAATAATTAACGCCCAGCTTATGGGGTATCTGGAGGAGCACCAGCTGATTAGCGATCGTCAGTACGGTTTCCGTCACGGTCGCTCAGCTGGTGATCTTCTTGTTTACCTCACACATCGCTGGGCGGAGGCTATAGAGAGCAAGGGTGAGGCTATGGCCGTCGGTCTAGACATCGCGAAGGCGTTTGATCGGGTATGGCATGAGGGCCTTCTATCGAAGCTACCATCATATGGAATCCCCGAGGGACTCTGCAACTGGATCGGTAGCTTTTTGGATGGTCGGAGCATTAAAGTCGTCGTAGACGGCTACTGCTCCGACGCTTTGTCCATTAATGCTGGCGTTCCACAAGGCTCGGTGTTGTCGCCGACACTACTCATTCTGCATATCAATGATATGCTGTCTATCGATAGCATGCATTGTTATGCAGATGATAGTACTGTCGACGTGCGATACACCAGCCAGCAGGGTATCCCTCGGAGCACTTTGGAAGAAAGACGGTTAGAACTTGTGTCGGAAATCGAGAGCTCTCTAGGGCGGGCCTCTGAATGGGGTGAAAGGAACCTAGTTCACTTCAACCCCACGAAGACACAAGTTTGCGCATTCACCGCAAAGAAGGACCCATTTGTCATGGCGCCACAGTTCCAAGGAGTCACTCTCCGGGTTTCCATCTTTTATTTATTTATTTTATTTATTTATTTAATAAACACAAAACAGGTTACAATCTTGTATGCAATAAAATTATATTATTATTATAATTCCGAGGGTATTGGGATCCTCGGCGTCAATATATCGAGCTTGGTCCAGTTTAGGAGTCAAGTGGAGGACAAAGCCAAATTGGCTAGCAAAAAATTGGGGATCCTGAACAGAGCGAGGCGGTATTTCACGTCGGGCCATAGATTGGCGCTTTATAAAGCGCAAGTCCGGCCCCACGTGGAATACTGTTCTCAACTCTGGGCAGGAGCCCCGAAATACTTGCTAGACCCACTTGACTCCTTACAGAGCCGCCTCTGTAAGGAGTTCGCCTCCGTTCGAATTGTCGGGGATCCTGATATCACGGATAGCCTGGAACCGTTGGGGCTGCGGAGAGACTTCGGGTCTCTCTGCTTGTTCTATCGTTTGTTCCACGGGGAGTGCTCCGAGGAACTGTTTAAAATGGTGCCTACATCTCCATTTTATCATCGCACCACCCGACACCGCAACAGAGTTCATCCATACCACCTGGAAACGATTCTGTCTAGCACGGTTCGTTTCCAGCGTTCATTTTTACCACGTACGTGCAAGCTCTGGAATGAACTCCCTACTGCGGTATTCCCTGAGCGCTATGACATGTCCTTCTTTAAACGAGGCTTAAAAAGAGTAGTCCTTCAACGGTAGGCAGCGGCTTTGCTGTGCCCTGGCATTGCAGAAGTCTATGGGCGGCGGTGACTACTTACCATCAGGTGGCCCGTCTGCTCGTCTGCCTATCAAGGCAATAAAAAAAAAAAAAAAAAGCGCTTACCTATGACCAGCAATGAGTAAAAATAATAAATATACACACCCAACAGTCTGATTAATAGTTCTGACCCAACACTAGGAAAAACCTGTATCTTTGGTATCAATAGAAGGTACTACGGTCCGACAACACCCAAACCCGAAAAAAATATGTCTGTCACACAAACATTTGTCTCGGTGCAGGAATCGAACACGGCCTCTCGTTTCACAGCCAGCTGCTCGCCCGCTGCGCCACGGAGGCTGTCAAAATGTAGCTGAACTTTATATAGTGATATTAAACGTCATTTTGTATCAGCCAATAGGGTAGTTGCCTCGATTTTTTTTAATAATTTAATCAACAATTTACATTACCTAAAACCTGTTATCGAAAGAATTTTATGAATCCGAACAAAAATAAGTAAATTAGACGCCATTCAAATCTGCTGGAAGGGGTAATTGTCAATTGACAGTAAAAAGTTGCGTCATATGTACTATTACTATGCCGTTGTGCGAGGGAGATAGCAATATGTTCCCAATACGCAACCATTTTCGCTCATACCAATATTTAAAATAAATATTGTGACCTAATTTTTCAAGCAATTTTGATTGGTGATGGTAATTTTGTTTCATATTTTCCCGACGGGGCACTAGTTAGATATAATCCTACAAATATTATAAATGCGAATGTTTGGATGTATGGATGGATGTTTGTTACTCAATCACGCTACAACGGCTGGACAGATCGGGTTGAAATTTGGCACAGATATAGATTATAGTCTGGAATAGCACAAAGGTTAGTTTTTATCCCGTAATAATGTACAGTTCCTGTGGGATACTATAGTTTGTCACAAAGCAAGGGATCGACATGATTTTTTGCATAGTGGCAGTTTAGGGATCAGAAAATGATATAGGCCTCTTTGTATCCCCGAAAAATGTACGCTTCGTAAGGGATAGCATAATACAGAAAGGTGTTAATACCTTAAGATGCCTCCATGGATTGTATACGTTTTCTTCCAAAAACAATATCCACTCGGGCGGAGCCGCGGGCAACATCTATAAAGAAATATTCTTCAATTTTGTATTAAATAGGAAACTACCATATTTGTTTTGTCATACGTTACACGGCGCTGTGTTACCCTGCCTCTATGCCAGCGTGACATTAACGCTAGGCACATCCTAGCGTTAATGTCACGCAGCTCACCGAGTCGAGAGCGCGACATCAAATTGAATCACAACACGACAGCGGCTGCCATGTTAATGAACTCTTACGCTGATTCGGATACTGTTGTCAACTGGGAATATTGAATGTTTGCGTAATTACATATTGGTTACGTGGTGAAATGTGAGGTTGAAAATTAAATTCTTGTTTATTGCATTTAGAAGCAATGGCCTATAGTAGAGTGGTATAGTGGTATTTATGTCAAGCCAAAAGTCGTAGGTTTAAAACCAGCACCAATGGGATACATTTTGACTTTTTTGAAGATACATGTGTTCATTGTTAATTATTCTTTGCTGTAATGGTAAAAGTAAACATCCTGACTTCATTTGTAATATTAATAGCCCCTTGGCCAATTCATATATTACACACGAAATTTTCTTCAAAATGCCTTTTTTTTAGTGCCTCGATAGGTAGACGAGCAGATGGGCCACCTGATGGTAAGTAGTCACCGCCGCCCATAGACTTCTGCAATACCACGGCACAACAAAGCCGCTGCCTACCGTTAAGCCGCTGCCTATCGTTAAGCCGCTGCCTATCGTTCTAATACCAACTAATATCAAATGCCTCTAATTTCAACTGTTACGGTGATAGACCCCTATAGCATCAGATGACGTTGATAACCTTGGCGAAATGTGGGTATGCTGGTTACACCTCTGCCTACTACTTCAGGGCTTACAGGCGTAAGTGGGTAATCATGTGCTTTATTATTATAGTAGAAAGCTTAGGAATTAATACAAAAAGCAGCATATTAAAACTGACAGCTATTTTTAACAACACTGTAGCAAAATTACGAACACTTCCCCAAATTGAAACGGGAATTTTTGCGTTATACAAATTCCAGCTCTTAGGAATGCCCTTTTATATCTTTCTGGTCCGACAGAATGAGAATGCAAAACCTGGTTTTCTATTGCAATTACGGGCACTTTAATTACATATATACAAAGTACAAAGCGTTGTGCAGTTGGCAGCGCTTACCCGTTTTAATAAGCATTAGATAGCATTGAATAATATTTTATGATATTTCTATTTAGCGAGGTAAAACTAAGGCTGAATTGTAAATAGATTATAATTTATAAAAACTAAAGAACACGCTTTAATAGCTAGCTGAAGTAAAAATCTCAAAGTCAAAACATGGTTATTGTAAGTCTTGGTCCACTTTATAGATACCTACATACAATTACACTCACGCCTGGAATCCCCGAAGGAATAGCCAGAGGTGTTACCAGTAAACCCACTTTTTGCCAAATTTATTTCGGTCCCATAATGTGATAGGGGCGAGCCTATCGCCATACCGGGCACAATTTCAGATACCGGGCTAATACTGAGAATTTCTAGATAGTAAACCCAATATCGCAGGGGATCGAACCCGAGACCTCAGCGCAGCAACCGTAACGCATGCGCAATTACAACTGCGCCGCCGAGGCAGTCTGAACTAGAATGAAGAGAATAATTTAATTATAAAAAAAGCGCCCGGCGATGTGCAGGATATAATAATAGACCAAATAGAATTTGAAACGATAAAATTCTTGTACATTCAATATCGACCACTAACCTCACGAGCCATGATTTGCCAATGCCTTAGTATTTCCTCAAATAAAAAAAATAAAGTGTTAATATTATTTTAGGTCTTTTATGGTATATTTTGAATTTTTAACGGTATTTGGAAATGTGTTGAAAACCTCATCACTCTCAATATATCGTAAGTAAAATATGCATAATCATATATTAGCTCCTATATCGTATTTCTTATGAGTAAGGATCAAATTTAATATAGTACAAGGGTTTGACAGATTGACAGACATGGGCCATTCATAATTTTCCAGTTTGACTACTCAACCCTGAACAGATGAAAGACTGCCAACCTTCAGATGTTATGTATATGTTAATGCTACAAAATTTATTTCTACATATGAAAGCGTATCATTTGATAACGACTTGACCGACTTCGCTGTTTTTTAAAATGTAATAGCGAGAATAATGTTTTTAAGGAAAGCATAAAAAATGTTTTTTCTTTTCCTTACGCTATTTACCGGCTGATAAATGTTATCATGCATGCTACGCAGCAGGCAAGAGAAGTTGTAAGTTTAATAATTTCTAGTTTTGCAATTTACATGAAATTGCGTTTACCTTATTATTTTTACTATATTCATGTACACTCACGCCTGTAATCCCCGAACGCGTAGGCAGAGGTGTACACAGGTGTGTACAGGTGTTGAATTTATTTCGGTCCCATAATGTGATAGGGGGCGAGCCTATTGTCATAACGGGCACAAATTCCAGACTCCAGGCTAATATCTACTGAAAAATTCTGGATAGAAAAACCCAATATCACTTTACCCGACCCAGGGATCGAACCTGAGACCTCAGCACAGCAGTCGTAACGCATGCGCAAATACAACTGCACCACCGAGGCAGTCATGTGTAACTTTTACTATTTATTACTTTTAAGTAAAAAATATTATCATAAAAAAACATGGCTGGACGTCGCCCTCCAACGACCTTACGCTTTTCATTCACGACGCGGGGCTGATCTATTTTGTTTTATTAAAAAATAATACACTATACATACATACACTACTTTTAGAATGGTAATTGAATATCTCCATTCCAGTTCGAAATTTCCTTAACACAAAAATCTATCTTAAATCTACTACTATCCCGACCTTTCTGAGATCAGACTTTGGAATTGATACGGACGTTTCTCGGTCACACGTCATAATCACTTTGAGTTACAGTCGTACACATTGTATCACAGAGTTACAAATCAAAAGTATCGTCTTTATGTATAGAATATATTATATACAGATGACGCGCTTTGTAACTTAGTTTTCAAGCTTAGGCTAAGATCTATAAACTTGAATTCAGTCTTGTAGGCAGTAAATTATAAATATGGAAGTTCCAAAGTAAATTTTGCAAAGTCGATTTATGAATATTCGATTCATGCAATCCATTTTTTGAAAAAAGAATACTAATGTTAATATTATAAATATAACCTGTAGCGGAAGCACGGAAAAAAGAACATATGCAGTCATGGGGATTACCGACAGAAGTGGCAACTTAAAACTTTGGAACTACTGTGTTCTTTTTTGAAACAGTGTCCATGAAGTAGTAACTTTTTTTGTTTATAATTGCTTGTCAATAATAACACAATTTTATAGGCTTGCTTATGTCAAAAGCAAGCCTATAAAGCCTAGCAGCGATAGCCTAGTTGGTTGTGGTACGGACTGTGAAGACGAAAGTCGTATGTTCGAAACCCAAGTGGCATACACCTCTGACTTTACTAAAAGTTACGTGTATATTAATTATTATATAATAATGTTAATTATCGCTTGCTTTAACGGTTAAGGAAAACATCGTGAGGAAACCTGCATACCTCAGAGTTCTCATAAGAATTTCGAAGGTATGTGAAGTCTACCAACCCACAATAGGCCAGCGTGGTGGACTAAGGCCTAACCCCCCTCATTAGTAGAGGAGGCCCGTGCCCAGCAGTGGGACATTGTTTAATACAGGGCTAGTATTATTATTATTTTATGTCAAAAGAAAAATAATCTGAGCGTGACGATCACGCTAGTTCAGTGGTTTTTCTTCATCCCAAAAGTGCCCATCGTGCCTAAAGAAGTTTTCACTTCATTAAACTATATAAACACAAATATTTTGAATGTCTTTGTCTATCTAATTCTTGTGATGGCGGAGTTATCATAGTTTTAATTAGACTCAGCTATGTCAATTTCCTTCGAAATGAATTAGACTAAGCCCGAGTTTCTTCGTAGAACTCACTTCATTGCGTATAAAATTGAGGAGGCTAAACGAAGTGTGTAATTTAAAATCAAACAAGCCTTAATAAATTATTTTTTTTTTGCCTTGAAAATCCCAGCTGAGCTCTCCTTCCTTATTTAGTACAGTTATGAACGTGCCCAAGATTACTGAACTGCTTTATTAAGAGACCGTTTATCTGTATACTTTGTAACTTAGTGGAAATTTCTCTGTTTGCATTTCATAGTGTAATGAAAATGAACGATTAAATTTAGACTGTTTAGTACTAAAATACTTTATGGAGGTTTTATTGAGTTCCTGAGGGGATATTTTGTATATTATGGGTACTAAAAATAAAGTAATAATTATATACACAAATTTGATTTGACTGTCTCGGTGGCGCAGTTGTAAGTGAGCCTGCGTTAAGACTCTGTGCTGTGCTCTTGTGTTGACGTTTCGGGTTCGATCGCCGGGTCAGATAGTGATATTGAGTTTTTCTATTGAGAAATACTCAGTATCAGCCCTCAACATTTTGATAGTATAGTAGTTATCATATGTCATAAGCGTTCTAATCGGAGCGACAAACTCGCGTCCAATCGTTTCAGGAGGCTCACCCGCAGGACCACGGACACTCAAAATAATATATTGTCTTGTAGTCGTTTAGTATACTCCCGTATAAATTTGGATAAAAGCTAATGGAGTATGAGAGAAAGAAACTCAAGTCAACAGTTTACAGCAAACGCACAGCAATTTGGTTTTGAAGTTATTTTTTATATAGGTACTTAGGATTCTATAATACTGATGGTACTAGCCCTGTATACTGCCCACTGATGGGCAAGGACGTCCTCTACTAAAGAAAAGGGTTTCGCTTTTGTCTACCACGCTTGTCTAATCAGATATCATAGACCTTCGAAATTCCTATAAGAATTCTCTGACATATTATATACTAGATATTGCTCGCGGCTCCGCTCCGTATACAATCCATGGAGGCATCTTAAGCTATTACACCTTTCTATATTTTGCTATCCCATAGGAAGCGTGCATTTTTTCGGGATAAAATGTAGCCTGTATCATTTTCTGATCCCTAAACTGCCACTATAAAAAACTCATGTCGATCCCTTGCTCTGTGAAAAAATTTACTAACCCACGGGAACTGTACATTTTTCCGGGATAAAAAGTAGCCTATGTGCTATTCCAGACTATAATCTATCTCTGTGCCAAATTTCAACCAGTTTCGTTCAGCCGTTGTAGCGTGATTGAGTAACAAACATCCATCCAAACATTCGCATTTATAATATTAGTAGGATAGGATAGTAGGATACATTTGTTTTTGAACCCACGACTTTCATATCGACAAGCATTACCATAGTCAATTATGTCATCGCAGATTTTGTATCTTTCTATCTATATATATTTCTATGTAGGTATATGATCTTTTTGTACATGTGATTATATTAATAGAAGACATTGGAATTAAGGTCACACCAAAAAAGCACCAGTCATTATGTCAAGTCCATTAGTGACCTCTTTATCCGAAAACAGCCATTGTCCATTGAAACCGGATATCCGGAGTTACGTGACACAATACCGGCTTCCACGCGACCGGACAAACACGAATCCTAAATCACGATAAAATAGTTAAATATCTGTTTGGGTGGACGGATTTAGGAATAATTAATCAGGTGCGCCGGGACTTCGTATGTTTACAATACCTTATCACGAATAAAATACATATATGACTGTTATATGTGCGGTTTTCCACTAAGCAGTTTCGAAAAAATAAATTTGATGTGTCCTCAGAATACTTGAATGGTGATGGGCTCGCCCACTATCACATTATGGGACCAACATTCGGCGAAAAGTGGGTGTACTCATTACACCTCTGCCTACCCCTTCGGGAGTTATAGGCGTGATTGTATATGTATGTGTTTGAGAATACTTTAGAATTTCGAACGTAGTTTAATAAAATTTCCGTGTTTACCATGATTGAAACACATAGCTTCTTGAAAAAATCGCCGAGAGCGATAAGACCGCCAATTTTATTTTTGTCTGTTTAATATCATGTATTCCAGTGTACAATAAAGAGTATAAATAAATAAAATAGCTTAAGAGACTCGTGGTAATCAAAAAATTTACAGCAGACGCCAATTCGACTAAAATAACATATTCAACCAATAAACTAACAAAATAAAGTGCAATTTAGGGTCTTTGTGTGGCTGACTATATAACCAAAGACAATTCTGTAAAATGAGATCAGGCGAGATAGTGGTGAAACGCTAGCCTGTTAATGGTAAAAAAAGATCAGTGCATAACAATATTGCCCCTTTTTTATACCTATGTGTATAAAAATGTTAAATAGTCCACTAAGAAGCCGAATTTATATCGGATACTTTGAATGAATAAAATCTGATGCCCGTAAGCAAGAATAACTCTTATGCGAGTTTTTTGCTACACTTTTATTTCATAGTAGCTGTTGCTCGCGGCTCCGCCCGCATGGAGGTTTTTTTTGGGGAGTAGAAGTATACAATCCAAGGAGTTGCCAAAATATGAATTTTCAGATCCCTTAGTCACTCAACTCACTCACTCACTCACTTTCTTTATTTCCTACCAAAAGCCTAAATATGAATTTACAGACCCCTAAGTCGAGGAATTATGGATTTCCCATACACATTTTGAACTCCTATTTCACCCCTTTCAAAGTTGTTTTTTTAGAAAAAAGATAACCTATGTCCTTCTCCAGGATATAATCTATTACCTTACCAAATTTCATTACAATCCGTTCAGCCGTTTAGTCGTGAAGGGGTAACAAACAAACAAACAGAGTTACTTTTGCATTTATAGTATAAGTATGGATAATTAGTCAGTTTGTATTAGGCGCTAACAATAACAAAAATGTGTGCAAACCAAAAAGATCTCTTGATTGAATGAGTGATAAATGAGTTTGATTCACTGGATTGTATCAGGACTGGGTCGCGCCGTGTTGTATCCAGCGATGATTTATTTACACATGTGTTAGCTGGTGGTAGGATATTCATATCCGCCCGGATAGCGACCACCGTACACAGGGCGAAAAACCCGCCATAGTGGCACACGCACGTGTGTCGCGTTCCGGGATCAGCCAGTGTACATCCGGTTTTTGTCGGGGGTCTGGAGTTGGGGTACAATGGGCATTTTGCGGCCTTCTTAGTACTCTGACACTAGACCCTCGACCCCTTCTTCACCTTCTTGCTCATGGCGTAGTGTGAAGAAGCAGGCCGGCATGAGTGTGTTGAGTGGCGGGGATAGATCGTCTCTCGCTACTCAGTACTCTATTTGGACCGCACTGCGCTTACCATCAGGTACAGTGCGGTCACTTTGCCGTGCCAGGATAAAAAAAAAAACACTTCACATATAATATAAATATATAGGCGGACTTAGTGCCAAGGGCACTCTCTCCCAATCAACCTTAGGGTGATGCAGAGATGAACAAGGTAGGTGCATAAAGATATACAGGAAGAAGGTAAACAAAAAATGATCTAATTAAACTCAATAAGATGTACATACATAAATATATCCATACTCACATTAATAACTAATTGTAAAATACAATACATATTATATATATGTGTCAGCGGCATGACCGCAGGCCGGGGTTGTGAGAGGGCTTACACATCCCTCTCCGATCTCCAGATATTGTCAGGATGCTCATCGTATAATAGTTCGGTAGTAAAACACGAGGTTAACACTTCAGACTAGAGTTTATTAAACTACTGCCAGTTCGGAATGCAGTCATCCATGGGGAAGAGCTGGCAAGAAACCCCATGGTTGCTCTTTTAAACACAGCACAAACTAAGTTACTATAACTGATACTAATTACAGTCTCACAACACGTTAACTTATTACATTACACAGTATTTCCGCATTACGACCACTAAGTTACTAGCT
This sequence comes from Laothoe populi, assembly GCA_905220505.1. NCBI lineage: Eukaryota > Metazoa > Arthropoda > Insecta > Lepidoptera > Sphingidae > Laothoe > Laothoe populi. Next base: position 16,565,181 of record HG992156.1, read on the forward strand.
ATTCAAGATTGAATGTGGAATTCCTCTCAAAATGACAAGGTGCACGCTTTTATTATCATATTTTCTATAGTGCCCCACTCGTCCGCGAGATCACGCGATTAGCTAGTCAAATCCACCCTCAAAATAGCAAAACAAGTGGCGGTAGACATTTTACAATAAAACGAGTCATTTAAAGTTCAATCCAGTGTCCGTATTCTTTATGCTCCGACACGGCCTTCCTGACAGCTCACACGTCCTCGCGTGTACCTGAAAAGCAGAAGAAACTCACACAGTAAATGTATTCACCCGCTCGGCCAATCTCTGACCAATGATAAGCAAACACAAATTTCGGTGTCCAATTAGCACAAAAAAACCACATTGCTGCCAACAATCAGTAACTGTTGACTTGGCCTCAATAAATGTGAACTTCTGCTAACTTTGTAGTAAATAAATCTCACACCGAAACTTGGTTCCCAAATTGTACACACATCACATTTTAAGTAACAATGATTAATGGTGGTATTCCGACCACTTTCTCAAACTACTGATGACGTTCTCAATCCCGTTAAAACCCAAGCACTTAAAACTACGACGCAACCAGAGCAGTGCAGACCGGACAACAGCGCCCCTTCAATCTACGACTACCGCAGCAGTTCGTACGACCCGGACAACTGCACCCCTTCGACTCACTCCCTGGCCTACGTCAACTAATAGCCCGGATAACAGCGCCCCTTCGATCTACCACCCAGAGTACGACCCGGACAACTGCATCCCTTCGACTATCTCCCTACGCACCAAACCACCTTGCCCCTTATCCAGGATTGAGCACACCATACAGCCCAAACAACTTTTTTGAACAATAAGGGTTACTTTACACTAGGTAGGAACCATCAGTAAAACCATATTTCATGGTAGGAAAACCAATACAACCTTTACCCGACCCGGGAATCGAACCAGAGACCTCAGCAAGTCGTAAAGTGTAAGCAATTACAACTGCGCCGTCGAGGCAGGCGTATTCTTACCTCGCAACTAATTGCTCGCTTTAATAGAGGGTACAAAAACAAAACCAGAAGCGACTCACCAAATCCCAATTACATCCATGCGCGCAAGACTCGTTTAGGCATAGCCGCGCCCCAGCCGTGCCACAGACGCGCCACAGACGCGCCACAGACACGCCACAGACACGCCATATACGCACCACAGACGCGCCACAGCTGCGCCACAGATACGCCACGGCAGCGCCTCAGATACGCCACGGCAGCGCCACAGATACGCCACGGCAGCGCCACAGATACGCCACGGCAGCGCCACAGTCCGCCACGGCAGCCACCGCATATGGAATTTAAACACAAAATCATTAACACAGTAATCTAGGACTTTTCATAAGTCTAGTTTTTTTCTAATAATAATACTAGCCCTGTATTAAACATTGTCCCACTGTTGGGCACTCCTCTACTAATGAGAGGGGTTAGGCCCTATTCCACCACGCTGGCCTAATGCGGGTTAATAGACTTCACATACCTTCGAAATTCTCAGGTATGCAGGTTTCTTCACGATGTTTACCTTCACTGTTAAAGCAAGCGATAATTAAGATTTAATACACACGTAACTTTTAGAAAAGTCAGAGGTGTGTGCCACTTGGGTTTTGAACATACGACTTTCGTCTTCACAGTCCGTACCGCAACCAACTAGGCTATAATGATTGTTTAATAAAAACAAACGTTAGAGACTTTTTGTTACAATTTGCTAACATCGCACGTTAAAATGATCTTAATACCCGTAACCCTTCTCATGTACAGTAGACTACAGTTCATTGAACCCTTTTTACCACGTATAACGCGGTAGAATCCCATACTTCACTATTACTCATTTTATGATTATACAATCCCAATCATAGATACCCTCGCCAACTACCAATGTTCATTTATCTCTCAAACAACAATAAAATAACACAGTACCAAATTATTTCGTCACCTGATTCACGATAGTGGGCGTTGTCCTTTATTCCGCTTCTGATGTCAGCGGCATGACCGCAGGCCGGGGTTGTGAGAGGGCTTACACATCCCTCTCCGATCTCCAGATAGTGTCAGGATGCTCATCGTATAATAGTTCGGTAGTAAAACACGAGGTTAACACTTCAGACTAGAGTTTATTAAACTACTGCCAGTTCGGAATGCAGTCATCCATGGGGAAGAGCTGGCAAGAAACCCCATGGTTGCTCTTTTAAACACAGCACAAACTAAGTTACTATAACTGATACTAATTACAGTCTCACAACACGTTAACTTATTACATTACACAGTATTTCCGCATTACGACCACTAAGTTACTAGCTATTCAAGATTGAATGTGGAATTCCTCTCAAAATGACAAGGTGCACGCTTTTATTATCATATTTTCTATAGTGCCCCACTCGTCCGCGAGATCACGCGATTAGCTAGTCAAATCCACCCTCAAAATAGCAAAACAAGTGGCGGTAGACATTTTACAATAAAACGAGTCATTTAAAGTTCAATCCAGTGTCCGTATTCTTTATGCTCCGACATATGTAATGTAATGTTGATGATGTAAACCCGCTGAGTTTGTTACGTCGGATCTTCTCAAGCAGGGTCGTCGGTCCGGTGGTAGTTGCGTCGTCTCGGAAATACCCGTGATCCATATCAAAATCACTTAAAAATATGTTTTACTTGACTTTTATTTCTTTGAATAATATTAAAAATAATAATACACTTAAAAGTAATTATAAATTAATAAACTGGTGTTGTGGGGCCGTAGTCCCTTGTAGTTTTTGATACCCAAGACACAGGTTTCACCCAGTGTGGGGGTAAGCTGATATGATTTCTGTTAAATTTATTTCTTTTTTAATGTACTGACTTATTATACGAACTATGTAATTGCCTACATGATCAATAAACCAATTCATTTCATTATTATAAAAGCAATGAATTACATTAAAAATAACTCTAATCACACTTCAGAAAATTAAGCCACAACAGCTGCGACATTTCAGACTTATACAGAAATTACTCTTGAAAACTACTTATTCCAGTATAAAATGGCCTGTGAAATCTCAAATGTTTGTATGTACTGTGTTTTCAGTGGGAATGCACGTGAGGGTCGAGATACACTGGTGACCATTTTGTATTCAAAACCCGTCCGAGGGCTTCGCTGGGATACCTTACACGTAACTTGACTGTATACACTCAGAGCACATAATCCGTGGATTGACCAAGAAAACTTTTATATTAATTGTGTGTTACAAAAATCTAAGTATTGTGTTAGTGCTGTGGATATTTTTGTTACACATTTATTCATAGATGATTAAACTAGCACAATAAATAATACTAGCCCTGTATTAAACATTAACCCCTCTCATTAGTAGAGGAGGCCCGTGCCCAGCAGTGGGACAATGTTTAATACAGGGCTAGTATTATATTAAACATTGTCCTACTGCTGGGCACGGGCCTCCTCTACTAATGAGAGGGGTTAGGCCTCAGTCCACCATGCTGGCCTAATGCGGGTTGGTAGACATCACATAACCACGAAATTCTTAAAATAGCATACATATTTATTTATTTATTTATACAAACGCAATCATGCCTTTAACCCCCTAAGGGGTAGACAGAGTTGTAACCAGTACATCCACATTTCGCAAAGCTTATTACTGTTCCATGATGTGATAGGGTGCGAACCTATCGCCACACTCCGGGTTGGCGCTGAGCATTTCGTGGTGGCAAAACTAAATATCACTTTTACCCGACACGTGAATCGAACTTTAGAGCTCAGCGCTGTCATACCGCGTATGCAAATACAGCTTCGCTACCAAGGTACTGCGGCATTAAAATAATAATTAATTATATTTTTTTTTAGTGCCTCAATAGGCAGACGAGCAGACGGGCCACCTGATGGTAAGTAGTCACCGCCGCCCATAGACTTCTGCAATACCAGGGCACAGCAAAGCCGCTGCCTACCGTTCAGCGTTCTGCGTACCGTTATATTTTAAATAACTTAAAACACGCTTTAATAGCTAAACTAAAAAGTTGATAATAATTGGATTGTAAATAAAAGCGTGTGGTGTTTTTTACTATAACCTGATAATAACCCTCGGACCCTCGGACTGCCTAGGTGGCGCAGTTATAATTACTCTTGAGTTACGACTACTGTGCTGAGGTCTTGGGTTTGATTCCTGGGTCGGGTAGTGATATTGTCTGTTTCTATTTAGAAATACTCAGTATCATCCCGGAGTCTGGAATTGAGCCCAGTATGGCGATAGGATCACCCCCTATCATATAATTGGGTCGTAATAATTCTTTTTTTTAGTGCCCCGATAGGCAGATGAGCAGACGGGCCACCTGATGGTAAGTAGTCACCGCCACCCATAGGCTTCTGCAATGAATAAAATATCAATGAATATAGACTTATAAAATATTACAATTGAAATTCGTTGTCACTCTCTATTATTTATTTAAGAATATTCAGAATAGGATCAATGGTTCCAATGATCTTGTATCCAAACTTTACATCTTAATATCAGTACATTAATATATTGCCTACTTCATACTCATTTATAAAGTGCTCTGGATATAAAAGGGCAATTTATGCGCGAGTCTCGTTCTATCGATAATGGAGGTTATTCATCCACATGTTAAAAGTTCATCGTAATATACGCACAAAGTATCTCAAGGTGAGATAAACTGTATAGAGTCTCCTTTAGTAGTCGGAGAGGGGTTTACTAAACCCGTATAATAACAAGAATAAGGCAAATAACCTCCGAAATAGTTTGATTTTCTACTACCCCGGCCCGAACCAAGAGGTTCGCAAATTCGTATTTTTGCCGCACCATCACGCTTTGTAACAGTTTGGCAGATACCGTGTATCCTTCCTATGATCCTAGGTCCTTTAGGCGTAGTGTGACGAAGCTACACAGCGGGCCGGCATGATTGTGTTGAGTAGCGAAGGCTAGATTGCCTCTCGGCTACTTGATACTTAATCGGATGACACTGTGCTTACCACATGGTGCAGTGTGGTCAATCCTTTATTGATCACGTAGACAATTAAATAGCAATTATGGCAAATGATTACAATAGAAAATAAAAAATAAATCAACGAGCAAGCTTATCAACATAAATTTACATAATTACTCTAGTAATTACACTATTTAATATTAAACATTTTAAACCAATGTATTATTTAAATACATGCATGGTTCGATATTATAATGGGATTAATGAGAACCATAAGTATCTCTTGCCGCTTCGTTGTCTCCTGTTTATACAAATGTCCTTAAGCCGTGGTCTATTAAGCACTTTGAATTAGGCTAACTGCCGTACTCAGAGTTCATAATGGACCATCAGTTCATAACTTGGTAAACATTTAAAAACTGCATTCGGACAGAGCTAATCCCTCGTTAGTGACAGTAAAAGTTGTATTGTAATAATCGTATATGCCGGGTTCTTTGAGGCAACATTTAATTTAAATAGTTACTGAGTTGCCTCAGATTCAATACACTATCTTAAATCTGTGATAGGTGAAATATAAATAAATACACCCAACATTCACAACTGTTATAGTTGCGTGTATAGTTCTGACCCCACACTAGGTAAAACCTGTATGGTGGATATCCAGAACTACGAGGGACCGGTCCCACAACACCCAGACCTGAAACAAATATCTGTGTAATGGTTTCTTATGTTTACGCGAATATTATACATTGTAATAAAACGAAATTTACGGATTCTATCGCGGTAAAACTGCCAGACCTCAAGACATTGTGAGCTCTTTCTGCGTAGATCGGACTACAACAAAATAAAAATTAAATATCAACCATATGGAGGGTAGAAACATTGCACTATACTTTCGTGACGACATACAACTCAGTCTCCCCCGTGACCATGAAGGCTGTAAAGCCTTCGAAACGTCGGGTTTAAAAAGTAAAATAAACCGCGTTAGAATCCGTAAATTTCGTTTTATTACAAAATATCTGTGTGTCACAATAACATTTGTCTCGGTGCGGGAATCGATCGAATAAAAAGTACAGGACAGGAAATTATAATACAGGACCTTATCAGGGCGCTTTAAAAACCCAGGACGCTGCTTTAAAACTATCCACGACATTGGCAAAACAAAATCAAAACGGGACGATTGGCAATTCTACAGTATCGTCACTGATATACAACGTCACCATCATCATAGACCTTACAGCCCAGGGTGGGCCTTAGCCTGGTCCAGTATCTTTTTCCAGACAGATCTGTTCATGGCTTTCTCTTTCCAGCTTCTGACACCAATTGCTTTGAGGGCCTGTTCAACGCCATCTAACCATCTTGGGCCTGCCTCGGCCATCGGGTTTGCCGTATAGCAATTGTCTCGGCATTATGGTGTCGCCCATCCTAACAATATGTCCTGCCCATCTTATGCGTCCTATTTGGATGGTTTTTATGATATTGGGCTCTTTATAAAGTTCGTATAACTCATGGTTAAAGCGGGTCCTCCATATGTATTTTAGGTACAGCACCTAATATTCGTCTAAGAATCTTACGCTCGAACACAAGTAAATGGTTCTCATCTTTTTTGCTGAGTACCCAAGTCTCTCAGCCAATGTATGGGCCCCAATAAAGTTTTGTAGAAAAGAATTTTGAGTTTGATATACGACGACGGCCTCGGTGGCGCAGTTTTAATTGCGCATGCGTGACGACTGCTGTACTGAGGTCTCGGATCACCCAACCATTATTATTCGGAGCTTCTTTATATGTGAAGCTTCGCGCAAAGTTTACTACCGCGATTTAGGATTGACGTTGCGTTTGAAAGTCGTACGCATTGTGTGCATCATCACAATTATATCTAGAAATTGAAAGCAGTGGGGTATGTCAGTGCATCTACGGCTCGAGGAGCGTATATCCCGTTCACGATTTCATAGGAGATTAGGTAGTAATACCATTGTTAGTTTAGACAGACACAAACAACTTTCGGTTTTCTGACCTAAGGATCGACCCAGTCCGGCTAACATGCGCGCCACGACATATATCGAGAACGACTGTAGACAAAATTGTTGATGTCGATTAATATCTCGATTTCCTTAACATGCGCGCTACGATCGACAAGTTTCTCGTTGAAGACAAAGTCTACTCGTGAAGACGAACTATCTATTTTCAGGTCTTGCTACACCCTATTCCGGCAGCAATATATGACAAATGTGATTTATAAGAAAAACTCCGAAGAGGATAACTGACTTTCAATAACAACAAGATTCACGTAACTTCACACCTCTCAATGATATTTGGCAGCCAATTTGAAACGTTTGATAAAATCTCATCAAATCGACGCGGATATTGGATGCCTTATCAAATCTGGCTGGCGGAATCGGCTCGGGGAAGGGGGAAGTACCTTTATGTTACCAAACGATGTCTAAGATTTAATCGGTTCGTGACATTTCGAACGAATAAGTACGTGTCATTGAGATATCTCTTGTACTTGATAGGTTGACTCAAAGAGGGTAGACTTGTTAATGCTTGTTCATTGGAGAGTGATCTGATTTCGGAAATTTATATAATACGTGACAGTTTGTACCTCTTTCGAAGCATATTACGCGCACGAAGTGTGAGATTTGTCACAATTAAGGTTTATACGGAGAAGATGAGCAGGAAGCTAACATTTATATGTCTTATAAATACAATAGATGTGGCTCGCGGCTCAACTTCAAAAATGACGGATTTTCATACAAACTTTCATCCCCTATTTTACCCCCTTAGGGGTGGTATTTCCAAAAACCCTTCCTTAGTAGATATCTACGTCATAAAACGTACCTATTGTCAAAATGTTAAGTATTTAACGCCAGACGTTTAGGCTTTGCGTTGATATGTCAGTCAGTTTCTCCTTTTATTCATACAGATTAAATAAAATTAGAATAAACTGAAATTGTCATAGATATAGTATATACAACCAAATTGTTTACGCTCATACTATCAATGTAAACATACTGCATAACACACGCTAATAACATGTGTACACGCTCCCAGCTGACGTATCAAAACAAAATAAAAAAATATATTAAGTCTTGTGTTGTGCTTGTGGTTATCTATGCGACTACGCGAGATTTTCGGTTTCACAACAGACCCCGGACACAAATATCTGTCTGTCATACAAACATTTATCCCGGTGTGGGAATCGAACCCACGGCCTCTCGTTTCGCAGCCGGCTACTCGCCAACTGCGCCACGGAGGCTGTCAAAAATGGGACATGCGTGGTTTCGTAAAAATTAAAGAAATGGGAGTAGTTGAGTTCTAAGATAAAATATTAATTCAAATAAGTAATACACAAAATAGTCCATGTTCGAAGTTCAAGATAAAAAGTATGATCAAGTTATAAATTAATAAACTAAACAAATTAGCTGATGCAAAACATGATTAAAAGTCTTTTTTTAACGACACAGTAAAGTTTAATCAAAAACTAAGGCAATAATTATTTAAAATGTTCACAAATACTCACTAAACTACGCACCAGGTAATTACGGACAGAAAGGTTTTTATTTCTTGTATTCATTAACACTTACATACTTATACACTCACGACTGCAGTCCCTGAAGAGGTAGGCAGAGGTGTAACTGTGGGTGTACCACTTTTCGCCGAATTTCGGTCCCATAATGTGATAGAGGGCGAGCCTATCGAGGCAGTCGTCATTAACACTTGATTAGAATTAATAAAAAAAAAAAAATATTTTTATAACATGGGGTAACCAAAGTCAATTTTTTTTCTATAGACTTATAATAATTACTAGATGTTGCTCGCGGCTCCGCCCGCGTGTAGGTAAATTTTGGAAGAAAAGGTATACAATCCATGGAGGCATCTTATGCTACTACACTTTTCTATCCTTATTTTTTTCTTGCAATTAAAATTGCCTATATTAATCAGTGATAATGTAGCATTCAAATGGTAAAAGAGTTTTTAAAATCGGTCCAGTACTTTTTGAGCCAATTCGTTACAAACATACACACAAATCTTTCGTCTTTATAATATTAGTATAGATTAAAAGTCGACCGATCAGCACTAAATGTATTTATAGAAGTGTTCCCATGAGTGTCCGCATATTGCCACTTTCCGCAACTACAAGCTGCATGAATTCTGCAAGCTTTTATCCAAGTAATGGTATAATGAGTTTACGAATTGCCGGGCGACTGTTGCAGATGACGCGCAAATTGTCCCGCCCGGAAATGACAAAGGATGCCGACGGAATAACTTCATAATGCAATCATTTTATTCTCTTCTAATGGTTGGGGATAATGTTATTGCGGGTTTGCTTTTATTAGGCGTAGCTAAGTTATATAACTTTTATCGTGGGCAGATAAATTTGGTTCCCCACATCTCTATGCAATGGAATGACGTGTATAGTCGTTTAGTGATACCGTGAGGATATTTAAGGAATTATTCAATCATTAATGTCTTGACATGCAATAATAGCAACGTAGTGCTATTATTAACTGACTTCAAAAAAGGAGGAGTTTCTCAATTCGTTGGAATCTTTTTTTATGTATGTTCCCCGATTACTTGAAGACGCCTGGACCGATTCGAAATTTTTTTTTGTTCTAAAGGGCATATTTCCCAGGTTATCCAAATGGCACCAAGTCAGGATTTGATTATGGGATCCCAGAAAAACCAAGCGCAACCCTCAAATTTGATAGGAATGCATAATGTGTTAGAATGTGTCGTCTATATAACGAGTTGGCAAGCTTGTATAGTTCTCTCGATATCATGGCCGGCAGATTCCCTCGATTTTTTGCGGATATTAAAAAAATATGTTATAAGACTGTTTCATAATTCTTGTAGTCGTCTTTGCATTTGTGCGTATATGGATTTATATGTTTCTTTTAGTTTCCGATCAAATTTATGAATTTTTGTAGTTTTTATTTTTTTTGTAGTATTCTATATTTATTTTGAGTAGGTGACACACTAGCATATGTGTTTGAATTGGATCAGGACACATGCTTTGGAGTATGGTCTAGTTTAGTAATTTTTTGTGAATTTGTGTTTTATTGTTTGTCTTGTATTCTGTTTTGTGTCGTAATTAGTAAATAAATATATATTTTCTAAAACTATTCAAGTATTTGCGTCTCGTTCGTTTGGGATAAGACAACATGAAGAAACTTTAAATAAGTAATAAATTATAACTATCTCTAAACGGTATAATTTAAAGTTAATATAAAATTAGTATTCGCCGGGTGAATCATATTCAATTTTCTCAAAGTACTGGTTTGTTTATTCTGTTTTGCTTTTATTAATATATCCGAAGTCAGCCTTGTCTGACAGCAAGAGACAGAGACGCAATCAGTGTGTAATAAATAATACAAAATAGTTTTTACACCCAATTAACTCCACAATAAAGCAATCAATGAATTGAAGATTTGTTTGCCTACGTGTAATGTTTTTACTCATAGTCTTTTATCTTCATCTAGATATTTACAGCTTCCGTGGCGCAGTGGGCGAGTAGCCGGCTGTGAAACGAGAGGCCGCGGGTTCGATTCCCACATCGAGACAAATATTTGTGTGACAGATAGGTATTTGTTTCGAGTCTGGGTGTTGTGGGATTGTAGTCCCTCGTAGTTCTTGATACCCACGATACAGGTTTTACCTAGTGTGGGGTCAGAACTTTGTGTGTGACTGTTGGAAGTATTTATTTTATTTCCTATGACGAATGCCTCTCTACGCGTGCGTTTGCAGCATACTCTATTTGGACGCCACTGCGCTTAGCATCAGGTGCTGTGGTCCCTGTGCCGTGCCAGGATAAAATATAAGTGACCACACTGCATCTGATGGCAAGCGCAGTGCCGTCCAGCTAGAGCGAGTATATCAAGTAGCGAGAAACAATCCATCCCCCGCCACTTAACACAATCATGCCGGACCGTTGTGTAGCTTCCTCACACTACGCCATGATATTGATTCAATATAACAACTAATTATTAACCAGTTGAGAGCCATTTAGCCATCACTTGGATTAATTAGTGTGTACAAACCAAATATCCTGGGACACGAAATAATATTTTTTTTCAGTAACTACTTATTTAAATCGACAATTCAATGTGTCACAACCTATGATGAGAGTTATCTTCCCTTATTTAATAATAATATTTATTTACCAAATTTTTTACAATAGGTGATAGACAATAGATTTTCTTAAGCTAATAATACACAAGAAGTAATCAGTATGAGACGATGCCATCCACACTAGGTCAAGCCTGTCTCGTGAATGGCTTGGTGCCGTTTTACAAACTTACTAGTTACTAACTATACTTGAGATCAAACTTAAGATTTAGATTAAATAGTGAAAATATAATAATTATTTAAAGTAATATTCAATTTAATTTAATATGTAACAATGTGTGTGTGTGTTGTGTGTGCGTGCTGGTGTTCGTGCGTGCATGTGTATGTGTCGGTGTGTGTGTGTGTGTGTGTGCTACGACTGAACTTTGATGATTTTTTCGGATTCTGAGTAGGTTAAAGTAAGTTACCATTGTCGTACTTTTTTTCTTCATTTGGGACAACTGTTGATTGAACAAGCTAATAACTATTCTATTCCTTCACTGACAGTAAAAAGGTTTCTTTCTTTGTTTACAAGAAAACACGTGTGATGTCTTGAAAATGTCTAATTATTCTGCATACAAAAAAAATTCGTGATACGGCTTACTAAACTGAACACGTGCCATTGAATAAGTTTTCGTCCGATTAAAATGCAAATGGGGCAAAACACTCGGTCGACGTCTCGCCGCCAGTCATCCGACGCCTACCTATAATAAAAGTTTGTAATTAATCGTAATCTTCTCTAGATAATTCGTCCATTAACTTCGGTTAATTACAGATTTTGTTGATGGATTAATTAAGGATATCAGCGCTGTATTATACCGTCCTACTATTCTGCGTATTAAAAGAACTCGACATCACTTCGTGATTCTCTTCAATATGTCAGAAACGAGTCCTAAGCTTCTTCGGACATGTAATGCGGTCGTCAAAGCATTGTCTGGAGAAACAGATAATTGTAGGGCAAATGGAAGGCAGACGTGCTCGAGGAAGGGCACCTACAAGGTGGTCACATACATATTAGGAAAGCGGGCGACAGCATGCAACGGGCGGTCCACACGGCTCAAGACCGCACACAATGGCGAGTGACATGTGGTCGCAATCCGCAGCATTGACGGAACGAGGAAGAAGAAGATTAGGTATGAGCCTCCTTTACCAATGAAAGGGGTTAGGTTTTTCGTTAACCATACATGCCTAGTGCCAGTTGGTATTATACATGTTCAAAATTCTCGCGGGAAGGATGATGATCAGTGCAGTATGTAACTATGACTAATACTTTGAAATATGAATTCGCTGGTTATACTAATTTGTTACGGACTGAATATTAAATGGGCTTTGCCCTTTCTTAATTATGCAATTAGATTTCTCACGATGTTGTCGTTGGGTAAAATTAAGGATTATTAACTTAGAGTAGGCAAGTTAAATACTCTAAGATTATTAACAATGAATGGTGACAGATTATCAAAACGTTTTTTGACGCTGTTTCTGCTAACCTTCATCACGAAATAGGAGATAATAGACTAAGAAAAGATGGTCACCAATTAGATTGCCGCATCGAAATTCAGGATAAATACTTGTGATTTGTTTCGGGTTGTTGTTTGTTCAGCTGTGGCCTACTGGCACCATTATTGCAAACGTTGATGTTTTTTATTTATCCTTACACATATCAAGCTACAAATTTTTGAAAATTCTTAAACAAATATGCTGTAAGTGCATCTGTTTCTGAACTAGATTCTCAATTATTATATCCGTCATCAAGTGACTGTAAGAAACAATACAGCTTAGTGAAGACAATAAATCGATATCTCCGACGCATAAAGTCGTATGCGACATTTATACAACATCATATTTTTGCCTCAAAATAATGAAAAAAATCCATATATTCCTCTTTATAAATATACATATTTTTGTGAATGGGGAATAACTTTATTATATTCAGGATAATTATAATATACGAGGTATAAGTCAAAATACACAATCTTACATTATCATAACTTTAAATGGCCATACTGAAAGTTAACACGTTACGGCCTTATGCGTCGAAGAGGTCGAAATGCTATATTTATTTAAATTTATTATTACGAAGAAAATAAGCCTTACGGATTTCAAACAACTGTAATAAATTTTAGGATACCTACGTTGTATAAATAAGAAAATCATAACGGCATAATTCCTTTTATAACCTTCTAATGACTTAAAAATATACTTTTGTTACGCTTGGAAAAAAGCCCCCTTTATATCGTAGAATTTAACAATTGAACACTCAACCCTTTTAACGTTAAATGAAGACAATTCAATTTGCATAACAAAGTTTTGCACTGTTACTGCTTTTGCCTTTATAGTGCAACTTAAAAATATTACCTACTTAAACCAACCCTGTTACTTAACATTCCATTTTACAACACGAAGCGCGCTTAATTGGGCTCCACATAAAATACTACACCAATAAGAACAGTTTGCCTTGACTAAAGGTTCTGCGTACTTTTGTTATAAAAAAGCCACTTTCCAAATTTTACCACATCATTGGTATTATTTGATTACTAAACCATTGAAATAAAACGAATTTTACGGATTCCATCACTGTTTATTTACCTTTTTTAATCCCGACATTCCCGTTTTTAATCTCAAAGTACGCCCGGTTCTATATATATAAAACTAGCTGTTGTTCGCGGCTCCGCCCGCGTGGAGGTCATGTTTGGGAGAATAAGTGTATAATACAAAATACGAATTTTCAGACGTTTAACTTAAAAAATTACGGATTTTCATACAAACATCATCCCCTATTTTACCCCCTTAGGAGTGGTATTTCCAAAAACCCTTCCTTAGTGGATGCCTACTTCATAAAAGGTGCCTACTGTCAAAATTTCAAGTCTCTAACCCCAGCCGTTTAGGCTGTGCGTTGATATGTCAGTCATGTATAATAGTAGGGGAGCCCACGATGCTAAATGGGGATTAACTCGAGCGTCGTAGAGACCTATTGGGATGCAAAGATTAGATGATAAGAAGAAAAAAATGTTATATGATATATACCTTTACATCGGTGGGGGAAGCGGCTATAGATTTTTAAATATGTAAAAAAAAACTGTTGCATGGACATCCTCGAGCGCGTCAGATATTGATAGCATCAATGCCCTACGTATTTTTAATAATGTACGTATGTTAATCTGATCGTTTGCATGATGCGGGTGGTTGTATTTAAGGGTTGAAAATGAAAAAAAAAAAAATTAATCCAGCGCGTCAGATTTTCTAAGGGAGTGTTAAGTCCACCAAAAAAAAGCTCTCATTCACTAATCTGACGATTTCGATGGGACGCAAAGTCGCGGCCATTTTCATAATGTGCAAAAAAAATTCGCCATTTTGAAATACTCAAGCGCGTCAGATTAAGATATATATGGTTCATCTTTATGTTCTAAACGTACTGTCTCATAATCTGACGATTATTTAGAGGGATTCGCCTGATCTGACAAAAAAATTAGAAAAACGGTTCACCTTAAAGGCCATCCCTGCAACTTCCCGCTATTTCCATTCCTGGGCGCTTACAATTGTACTTTGAACTATATTTTGAACTCAGCGAGCTCAAAATATCACATAAATTATATTTTGAGCTCAAAAATATCATGATTTCAAAGAAATAATATTTCTGTGCATTTGAGCTCTCCCAGCTCGAAAGTCTGATAGAAGTTTCATAGAACACTATTTTTGGAATTTTGAAACCGCAATAACTTTTGAATGGATCAAGCAATTTTCACGCGGTTGGCGGCATTCGACGCAGTTTTATCATCCTCATAAGTTATTTTGCAATTTTAATTGATAGAACCACAAATTTCGGAGTAATCCCGAAAAAACAAGAGAGAGGAATAGAAACGCGGAGAAGGAAATGTAGGCATCACGCAGCTGCACGCATTTAACTTTATCGACGAATTTTTGTTATTTCGGCTTGCGGAAATTGTCAGATTATATATTTTTCATTATTCTTGAATTATTTCCTTCAAAATAAAAAAAATTTAGCTACGCTCGAGAATGTCGAGATGACGTTTTTTTTTACAACTTTGTTGCCCTCCCCCTTTTTTACGTCGCTCTCAAATTGTCAGATTAGTGGAATATACACTTTTTAGGATGTAATTAACTCACCCTACCTTAATCTGACGCGCTCGAGAATTTCTGATGGTCAATTTTTTTTTACTAATCTGATCCTGTATCCTTCACGGGCGGCCTTATATATGGGTCTCATGTTTTGTGGAGGTACTTAACCGGGTACAAGGTATCCCCCTGTATATTAATCTGTCGCGCTTTAGTAAATCCCGAAATCCCCGCTTGGGCTCCCCTACTATAATATTCGCGTAAACATGAGAAACCATTACTAAACCATTGTTCAAAATATTGATTACTTTTCTACAGAATTATTTTAAGTATACTTTGAAGCATTAAGTTCCTGAATTTAAAAATAGATCTGTTTTTTCGCACCTAACACTTGAAAAAAGAACATTATTTTTTTCAGCCGCGAATCAGCTGGCCAGTTACCACGTTCAGCCAGTATTGACTCGGTTGTTGAAGCGGCAATATGTGCTCGTCACTCGGAGCCGAGTCAGTCAAGCAACCTGCAGCTGTCAGCGCGAGCTGACAGGGCCTTCAGTCTCGCCTCGCCTGTGGTTGGGAGACGGGCGAAGACCCAGAGAGGTCAGGCAGGTTAGTGAAATTAATATGTATTTTTTTGAATTAAGAAACAAGTTAATGCAAGATTTTAGTAACCTTCTTAGTAATACGCACACATTGCTGGTATATATTTAAATGCTAGTAAATGTATCGCCGTATGTGGTGACAATTTCAATAAAAATAGCAAACTACATGGATTCGTTTGCGTTTTATCATAAAATATTTCCTACCGTGAATGAATAAGAATAACAAACATTATCAGATGCAAAAAACAATTCAACCGCCTTATTTCATTCACATACGATTTAACGCTATTCATATGACAGGAGAATAAATGAAACCTTTTTATGTGACTGGCCGGTGTGATTATTCAAGTATGAAAGACAAGTAAATGATATTTGAATGTAAGAGGATGTTCGTTCGAATAAAAATAGGGACGGCCTGTCTGTAGAGAGTATTATTTTCTTTGGGACGACTGACAAACGTGAAGAAGTATTGATGGAATGTTATATTTTCATTTTTAATTTAGACATCACTATGCTACCTATCATCTCTTTAATATCAGCTGGCTGGCGTCCGTATGTCACTTAAGATGACCACTGAAAACCAGCGCTGCGCTGTGGTATGTATGTATGTACTACTGTGTACGTGTCACAGCACAGCAGTACGCTGAGTGGTCACATATCTGACACAGCCGCGACGCGCAAATGCCATTAGTTTTAATATTAATTTTAATAAAAAGTGTAACTTATTGTCTGTTTTGTGCTATGTGCGTGTTGTGAGTCTACACTGTACTGATCACTGTAGTGATAGTGCAAATAAATCGTTTTTCTTTCTTTCTTTTCAGTCCTATTTATGTTGTATGTTTCCTTAGAATTATGCTACAATATTATTTGTTGTCTATGATAATATGCTTTATAGCATTTATTCTATAAATAATTTTAAGTATGGCGCGTTCATAAATTTAAAAGTGGAAAAGCCATTTAATATGCATCCAAATAAAATACCGTATTTTTGTGTACTATTAAATTATACTACAAAAAACTACAGCAACCCTACTTTATACCCAATTAACTATTCCCGCCAATAGAGTACTGAATATAGTATGCAAATCCATCACAATAGAATCATAAGAATAAACATCGTAAAAAATCACTGAAGCTAGCTTATGTTTTTATTATTTGTTAAAACTGACACAAAATATTCAAGTGGAAAAAGTAAAAAGCAACTGAAAATAAGTCCCCTAGGCTTTGATATGATAATGAGACCGCGTTTGCCGTCATGTTGTGAAAATTCTAACGTAGATACAGGAGGAACAGTGAGGTAAGGTGTTGGAAATTCCTAAAAACAGGTTTTTGTACATACATATACAATCACGTCTGTAATCCCCGATGGGGTAGGCACTTTTCGCCGAATTTCGGTCCCATAATGTGATAGGGGTCGCGCCTATCGCCATACCGGGCACAGGTCCCAGACTCCAGGCTAATACTTATAATTTCTAGATAGAAAACCCAATATCACTTTACCCGACCTGGGGATCGAACCTGAGACCTCAGCACAGCAGTCGTAACGCATGCGCAATTACAACTGCGCCACTGAGGCAGTCTATTTTGTATGTTCACACATTCAATTAAAATGTATTATGTGTTACCAATATTTTCACTAGCATTATTCCGCCGCTTTACAAAAGGTCTGTGCCCTACACAACAGATAAATACACCAAACATTTTCCTGGAGAACTGTTGCAGGCCGGCATGATTGTGTTGAGTAGCGAGGGATAGATTGTCTGTCGCTACTTGATACTCTAACTAGATGGCACTGCGCTTACCATGAGGTGCATTGTGGACTGTGGTCAAGTTGCCGTGCAAGGATAAAAAAAATACCCTAATTTTTAATCCAGGTTAGAATATGTATGAAAATTTTATGGAAAATGGTTGTAAAACCAACATATGTACATATCAACTTCATGGATCTAATAGCAACGTACTGAGGTCTGAGACTAAGAATTAATGAACTATTGGATTCAAATCCCAGTTCTACAATCACATTGTATTTGGGTATCGATTTTAAAAATCACACATGACTTGGTCGGAATTGGGATTTATGACTGATATGGCAATAGGGTTGCCACTTTTAACTTTGACAGACGGAAAAAAGCTAATTGCGAAATATATATACCTCTGCTCACACCTTCGCAAAGATAGACGTGAAATATTTTATTTTTATTTTGTATATACGTGTTTACCTACTGTTACTTTCCGCACTGTGCGAACTTGAGAAGCTACTTTATTTTTTACTCACAGTGGTATTCCAAATGGTTTATCGCGCTAGCGTTGAGAAAATTTTGTGAGACCTACGCTAAAATAATGAAACAACCCCGCTTTACCGCATGACGACCGCGTCAAAATGTTAAGCCTCGAATTTTTATTTTTTATAAATTATTATTGTACGATTTCGTCCATAAATTTAGTGAATTTGTGGAAATTTAAAATATGTAACTTTATGTTAGGTAATAAATAAATACCCAACAGTCACACACTTAGTCCTGACCCACTAAGATACGAGTCTTGTGTCTTGTGTCTCAAAACACAAACTATTTGTGGATCCCACAAACATTTATCTCGATGCAGGGATCGGACCCGTAGCCTCTCGTTTTACAGCCGGCCACTCACACACTGCGCCTCGGAGGATTTTAATTACGAAGCTATCTTTATATATATAATTCTACTTTACGTGTGTATGTCACGGAACTCCTCCTAAACGGCTGGACCGATTTGAATGATTTTTTTGTATGCGTTTTGGTGGCGCCCTGGATGGTTTAGATTCACAAATCAGCCCGGCAGATGGTGCAGTCGGTGTGGCGCTGCTTTTACGGGCAGGACGACGTCTGCCGGGCCCGCTAGTAAAATATAAAAATTAACATCATCGCAGCTAATAAAAGTTTTTTATTCATAAAAAGTACACCGACTTCAATAAGAAACTAATAATGCGTCACTATAAAATTTGAGGGTTGCCCTTGATTTTTCGGAGATCCCATCATCAGATCCTGACTTGGTGCCAATGGGACCACCTGGGAAGTATACCATTTTAAACAAAGAAAGAATTTCTCAAATCGGTCCAAGCGTCTTCGAGTAATCGGGTAACATACATAAAAAAAAAGATTCCGACGAATTGTTAACCTCCTCCTTTTTTGAAGTCGGTTAAAAATGTACGATCACATTACACTAACAACTAGCATTAGGCCAGTGTGGTGGACTAAGTCCTAACCCCTCTCATTAGTAAATTAGCCAACAGTGGGACACTATATAATACAATGCTTATATTATTACTAGTCATCCTCTTTTCTTCTTTTCCAGTCCAGTCCTCGTCGTTGTATCCCTGCCTACCAGCCCTTGACGGTGGATTACAAGTTCCTACGCCATTAACCATAATTACACATTCCGTATGGAGAATTTCCATTTGTGTTTTGACCTGTCATAAGTGCCTTTTATATGCCTACATGACCAATAAAGATAATTTTTATTTTTTTATTTTATTTATTTGATTAGCCAACAATTGTGTACACCAATTCAATAGTCTATATAAATCAAGCAAAAAAAATAACATACTTCAGTGCAACAATTACTTATAGGCTAATACCGCATGCAATAATAAATTTTTATCTTATTTTATTCCGCATAAATATTTTTACTCGAATTATAATAAGAAGTGATTGCATAATCAGTGCGTATGACGTTTCTCATACTCGTGGTAGATTTGCGTAAAATATGGCATAATTTAAATTCAGCAGACAGCACATGGTAATACGTGGATTAAGCGCCAAGGTTCTTCGAGATACGACGACTTACTGCAATGCACTGTAAAGCAAATAAAGTAATTGGCAAGGCATATTATTATTGTTTTCATTATTGGGTTACGTTACCTGAAACCTAGTATAGAAAGAATTTTATAAATCTGCTCATAAATAATAAATAAATACACCCAATAGTCACATAGTTCTGACCCCACACTAGGTCTGCGTCGTGGGTATCTAGAACTTGCTGGTGGTAGGATATTCATATCTACCTGGATAGCGAGCACCGTACACAGGGTGTGAAACCCGCCATAGTGGCACACACAAGTGTGACGCGTTCCGGGATCAGCCGGTATATAGAATACAAACAAAAGTAAAATTTTCATTGAAACTTTGTAATTATAAAATAATTACAGTAGGGAAATGTGGAGAAAAGAAGGTCATGTTTTTCACAAGATCACTCGTTTCACATTAAGCCTGCACTTGCACTAGGTCGGACCGCAACACAACCTCGACTAAAACTTTATACACAAATTCTACGACGCGCAACTTCGTAATTGCTATTCTAATATCGCAACACTGTTGATTGCTATGTGTCTACCTTCAGGCGCTTTCGTAAGGTAGTTATATAAATGAACTTCAATGATTCTGTTAAGTGTACCTTTAATTTAGCTTTTAGTCTAATATATACGTGAGTGTTTTGCTATCTAAAACAAGTTTCTGTCTGGTATTAGATTATTTCCCAATAAGACGATAGGTTAGCTTTCGAAATGGGGCGGTAAAATATTGTTAAAATATCGATATTATTGTTATTGGTTACATCTTTATCAACGCGATAAAACTTTCAGTTATTTAACGCAATGTAACGTTTTTTTTAAATCCTGACACGGCACAGTACCTTATGGATAGCGTACGGCCGTAAAGTTAAAGTATTTATTCGGAAAACTTATTGCAGTTACAATATCAATACATAATACACATAAAACATGTACCACAAAAACATGTGCCTATAATACAAGTTAATCTTACCGTGGGTACCGGTGGCCACAACTTCTTGATCTTGTACACAATTATGTCATAGTGTTCCCTAAAGAATATACCTACGTTATTCTGTCCCTTATTCTGAAATAAATAAATACAAAGGCTATTTACAAGTTTTCAATAATAGTCGAATAATACAAGTAGCGAGCGCCAATACACCTCGCTACTCGACACAGTTATGCCGGCGTGCATGTCGTACGTAGCATCATTCACCAATTTTAAGCTCTATGCTATCTATCTATTCTTTTTCTAAATGCCAATAAAGAATAATGGAAAAATACCCAACATCCCGATAACGTTTGAAATAGCCAGAAACAACGGTATCTTTGGGTGGCTCGTGTGAAAAACACATAAGTAATTCAATATTTAAAATAAACATAGCACATTAACAATAAAAGTTTACTAAAATCTCATAAAAGAAACTCCAAGAGCGCTGAAATGCGGCATGCCGCAAACATTACCGGAACGTGTTAAATGTGACGCGCGGGGACTGAACGATCTACGGCCGTGACATCCCTCACACCTGACGTTTGTGTATGGTCGAATTTCAGTACAAGGTTTTTTTTTATCCTGGCACGGCTAAGTGACCTCACTGCACCTGATGGTAAGCGCAGTGCCGACCAATTACAGTATCAAGTAGCAAGAGACGATCTATCCTCCGCTACTCAACACAATTATGCCGGCCTGCTTCTTCATACTACGCCGTGGGCAAGAAGGTGAAGAAGCGGTCGAGGGTCTAGTGTCAGAGTACTTAGAAGGCCGCAAGACGGCCAAATATTGTATCCAACTCTAGACCCCTGAGAAAAACAACAGTTTAAATATCTTCGACGGGGTGTTTAATGGCGACGGAAAACTTGATGAATTAAACAGCTGAATTCTGCCGGAGCTCTCAAATCATGGTTACCTTTCTAGACGCCTTTGTCCACAGAGTATTTTTTTGACTGTGCTCTTGTTTTGCTTAAAGTTGCTAAAATAAATAAATAAACCTTAATCGTGAGTATCAGGAATTACAAGAGACTTTTTGTCTCAAAACAATCAGACCTAGACCGAACCAAACCGGCATGATCGTCTTGAGTAACAAGGGATAGACTGTCTCTCGATACTTGATACTCTAACACAATGGCACTGCGCTTACCAACAGGTGCAGTGTTGCACTGCCGTGAATATAAAAAGAGACCCGAAACAATATATCTGTCTGTCACACAAACATTTGTCTCAGTGCGGGAAACGAACCCACGGCCTCTCGTTTCACAACCGGCTACTCGCCCGATGCGCCATTGAGGCTGTCTGAAATACCTCGAGTATTTTCTCTAATTTACCAGAACGAAGTTAAATGTGACGTTAGACCGTGTTCATTGCCGTGACAAGCCTCACACCTTCCGACGTTTGGAGGTGGAAAATTTAATTTCGTGCTGTTATTTTGTTGTAAGGGTTTAAACAGACATGTTTTTAATCTGTGTTACTGGAATTAAATTACTCGGGAACAAAATATTTCACAGGCGTGACAGCCTCAAGATTTGTAAGATACGGCACCTGGTGCCAACTCGGCGACCATTTGGTGTTGGGATTTCTACAATATATAAAATTACCCTTCAAAGTTCTATAATGACTTCTTATATATATTTTTTAATAAAACTGTAGAAGATATATACAATAGCTACGTGTCAGATATAGAAGAATGATAAATGCAATGGCCATGATTGTTAGTCAGAGCAAGAAAAAGTTGAAGTAAGTAAATAAATAAATACACCCAACAGTCACACACATAGCGCTGACCCTACACTAGGTAAAACCTCTATCAAGGGACTACGGTCCCACAACAACCAGACCCGAAACAATATCTGTCTGCCACCCAAACATTTGATTCAGTGCGGGAATCGAAATCACGGCCTCTCGTTTCACAATTGGCTACTCGCTGCGCCACGGAGGCTGTCAATGCTTTAATACTCTTTTACTGAGTGTCTATAATGAAGGATAGAGTTGTCCTGTGTACGAGTCCAAGGGTAATTAACCTCAACGTTCTTTCCTTTCTTGTTTCGAACCTTTAATCGGGAGAAAAGATCGGAAAAGAAGACTCTTAGCAATAAACGCCATAAATAATACTCCTAGTCCACCAATTTTAATTGTAGTGAATTAGCAAATATTCAAAAAATTATAGTTAATTGACAAGGTAAATTTGATATATATTACAGCTAAATATGCCTTTTTCGAGATAAAAACGTATTTTGCAATAAATTAAGCAGTACCTATACGAAACGATATGTACAAAATTGCCTAGTGTCGATCGCTGGGTCAAACTATTCGGGTTTCGCCGCTACAATGCCTCCAACAGAACATCATTCGTAGATTAGTCCTAATTAATCATTTACCCATTTTCTTTCCTTAACATTTGCTAACTACGGATTCTCTGGTAAGGTTGCCAGTTACCTATAAGTCACGCTTACAGGAAAGCAAAGTAAATGAGCAATCGTCTTTAGGTATTGATTCAAACAGTTTAATTAAACTCAACTCGCTAAACAATAACCCTCGTATGTGTGACCGAGTATAAGATAGTACTATATAGTTGAATCTGTCAGATATTTCGACTGATTAATTAATTCATATTGCCGATATTCAAGTATTTGGTATCAATATGTATTGTTATGTTTGGTAATTGAACAAGAGGGTGCGAATTTCAATTCTGCGTAGTTGTACTCAAATAGAAAGTCTTGGGCGAATCCAAGGCTTTTAAATAGATTTGTACTTAGGTTAGATGTATAATTTTGTGTGACATTTCTGACTATCTAAAACACTTTCGAGTATTTTGGTTACCTAATCTTAGCTAAAACACGAATATACAAAATACTTAATATTGAGCAGTAATACATTTTATTTTGTCCCATTTCTGGGCAAAAGCTCCGTGTTCTTTACATCATCCTCCCATGGGCATTGGAGATTTTTTGTGTTAATCCAGCCATATCTTTATAGGATTTCTGATCTTGCTTAGCAAGTATGCCCACTATGTACATTGGAGACTTGTCTCTCCGCAACATTGCCAATTTGGTGTTTAGGACTTTGAATTACGTTTTAAATTCTATCGAAAAGTGTGAATCCTAATATTCGGCGTCTTAAACCTATTGGTAATTCTATTTGCTACGGAATGGATAACCAGAATCCTAGGTTTTGTTCGGCATTAGGTAGTACTTTGTAAATACGGGCATTATATTGCCGAGGCGACAGCTCAATTCTGATGAACTTGTTAATATTTTAGTTTGCTCTTTTGTATTTGTTGATGTACAGCGGTGTATATGAAAAAAAAATCTGTATGTCTTAATCTATTATAGTAAATTTCAAGCAACGTTACTAATTACTTGTTTGTATGATGTAAGTTACTTACATATGTACATATGCGTTACGCACACACCCCTGTAATCTCCGAAAGGGTAGACAGAGGTGTAAATAGTAAATCCACATTTCGTTATTTCGTAAGTTACTTATAAATTCTGTATTTTTAAAAAGACCCAAGATAACGGAATCGGTATTTTTTTAAATTATTACTACCACCAGAAACACCTTTCGTTGAACATTCATAAAACCTATCAAATACATCTATGAAAATATTTTGCATACGAAAATTCTTTCATTTCCATATCAAAGCTGACTTATTTGCGAAAGCTCCTTTAACTGTTTATGTAAGTCTTCACCTTTAATATTTCATATGTATTGTTGGTAATTTTGTGAAACAGTCCACATAATAGAAATTCCTTGAGCGTTTTCATTCGAACATATTTTGTAAAACTATTCTTAACATCTATTACAATCTTGTCTCAAGAATCTGCTGTTTCAGCAAAGTATTTGCTGCATCATCTCCTATCTACCACGAAGCAGCACTGTAGATTGATTAGCGCTTTAATTCTAGGAGCTTTCTGTCGGGGGTCTAGAGTTGGGGTACGATGTTTGGCCATTTTGCGGCTTTCTGAGTACTCTGACACTAGACCCTCGACCACTTCTTCACCTTCTTGCCAATGGCGTAGTGTGAAGAAAAAGGCCGGCATGATTGTGTTGAGTAGAGGGGGATTTAGATCGCCTCTCGCTACTCGATACTTTAATTGGACCGGACTGCGCTTACCATCAGGTGCAGTGTGGTCACTTTGCCGTGCCAATTTAAAAAAAAAAGCTATTCCTTGTCATCATTTCAAGCTAATGACAGCAACTCTGATTCGATTTAAGTTTCAAGTCATTTCGTAGAACAAAATTTCAGGGGGTCTATGCTTCATAACATAATGTCAGTCTTGACAAAGTTCATTACTATAAAAAACAATTGCTTCAAGAAAATGGCGTGTAATGCAAATGCTGTTGCGTTTCGGATGGCGAGGGATTTTTCCGAAGACCAAAATAACCTTCCTTACTATAAACGTTCTCAATTCATATATTCTTTTGATTAGTTGGATCATATGCCGTTATAAGTAATCTTCAGGTCATGGTCCAGTGACCTTGTATGCTGGTGCTATAAAATAAAGATATCTAACATTTTGTACACTGCCATCTAGCGTAATATTGTAGCTACAGTTTCTGATTTCGCTACATTTTTTTTGGCATATGCAGCCAAACGACCGAAAGGATCATAGTAACTGATGTCCACCGCATAAATATAAATCTACGCCACTTAGAGATTATATTGTCCATTTAACACATAGTTAAGTGTAATTCCAACTCCTATAAATTATCTAGAAGTCGTCTCCAGCACATTACCCTTCCCATTCAAAACACTCGACAAGGCAATTCAAATAGTACAACTCTGCTGGAACAGTGGAATTATTTTGACTTTAGATTGTGAAAGTCCTCCAGCTGCCTCTATCCTTTACCAACTCTTATCTACTCGTTGACTTAAACCATCCATTCCGCTCCATCGATGGGTCGAACCCCAGGTCGACGACCAGTGACTAATATCATTCTTTGCGTCCTACCCATGGGGGCAGATTTGCTTCTCGCCGGATGATCCTGACGTCGTTGCTGACTCTATCACTGATGTGGTACTTCAGGGTATGGAACTCTTTATTCCGTTCTCTGCAGTGCCCATCGGAGGCAAATCCCAGCCTTGGTTTGGTCGCTCCTGCAAGACGGCATTACGCCGAAAGCGGGAATGCTACCAAGCCTGGGCTGACGCGTCGGCGTCTAGCGATGTAAATACCGGCGCATTTAAAAAGGAGTTTAACTTTGCCTCTAGGTCCTTCAAAAGCGCCATTGCTAAGGCGAAGTCGGAGCACATTGGCAGAATTGGCGAGAGACTGGCACGTCTCCCGTCGGGAACACGTGCGTTTTGGTCTCTCGCCAAGGCTGTCTTAGGAAATTTCTGTCAGCCATCTTTTCCACCCCTGCACACGGAGGATGACTCGCTGGCCCATGCCGCGAAGGTGAAAGCCGATCTTCTGGGCTCTCTCTTCGCGTCCAACTCGACTTTGGATGACCGAGGAAATTCACCGCCGACAATCCCGCGGTGCGATGCAACGATGCCGGAGGTTAAGTTCCGGCAAAGTGCAGTTCGCAAAGCACTCCTGTCCTTGGACATTCATAAGTCGAGTGGGCCCGATGGCATCCCTCCGATCGTGTTGCAGACATGTGCTCCGGAGTTGGCACCGGTTTTAACGCGTCTTTTCCGGCACTCCTATACATTAGGCGTAGTCCCGAAATCCTGGAAGGCCGCTTTAGTGCACCCGATCCCTAAAAAAGGCAACCGCTCGGACCCGTCCAATTACAGGCCTATAGCCATCACCTCCTTGTTCTCCAAGATAATGGAGTCCGTTATTAACTGCCAGCTCCTGCGGTACCTGGAGGAGCACCGGCTGATTAGCGACCGCCAGTACGGCTTTCGTCGGGGTCGCTCAGCCGGTGATCTTCTAGTCTACCTAACTCATAGATGGGCAAAAGCAGTTGAGACCAAGGGGGAGGCGCTTGCAGCCAGCCTGGACATAGCGAAGGCCTTTGATCGGGTATGGCACAAGGCGCTTCTTTCGAAGCTACCTTCCTATGGGCTTCCCGAGAAATTATGCAACTGGATCACCAGTTTTTTGGCAGATCGGAGCATCAAGGTCGTCGTCGACGGTGCATGCTCTGATCCTAAATTTGTCAATGCTGGTGTTCCACAAGGCTGTGTACTGTCTCCTACTCTGTTTCTTCTGCATATAAATGACATGCTGCAAATCAGCAACATTCATTGCTATGCAGACGATAGCACTGTAGATGTACTGTACACTGGCCGTGCTAATATTTCTCGGGAATACGTCGACGAGAGCCGGAACAAACTTGTGTCTGAAGTCGAGTCCTTGTTAACCAAAGTCTCGGACTGGGGTCGACTAAACTTAGTCCAATTCAACCCCAAAAAGACACAAGTCTGCGCGTTAACCGCTAAAAAGTCACAATTTGTCGTGACTCCTCATTTAGAGAACACTCCCCTGTCTGCCAAACCCAGTATCGGAATACTTGGCGTCGACATTTCGAGCAACGTCCAGTTCCGCGGTCAATTGGAAGGAAAGGCCAAATTGGCCTCAAAGAAGCTTGGTGTGCTCAATAAGGCGAGACGGTACTTCACGTCGGGTCAACGCCTAAATCTCTATAAGGCGCAAATTCGGCCCCACATGGAGTACTGTTCTCATCTCTGGGCGGGAGCCCCCCAGTACCAGCTACTTCCATTTGACCGCATTCAACGTAGGGCAGCTCGGGTTATCGACGATCAAGCTCTTTCCGATCGGCTTGATCCATTGGCTCTGCGTAGAGATGTTGGATCACTCTGCATCTTCTACCGCATTTATCATGGGGAATGTTCCGAGGAATTGTTTGGATTGATCCCGGCCGCTGAATTTCACCATCGGACATCGCGCCAAAACATAAAATTCCATCCGCACCATCTCGATGTCCAGCGTTCCACAACAGCGCGATTTTTACGGCATTTTCTGCCACGCACAACCACTCTGTGGAACCAGCTGTCGCCGGCGGTCTTTCCGAACCGTTACGACCTGGGAACCTTCAAGAAGAGAGCATATTCTTTCCTGAAAGGCCGGCAACGCATTTGCAAGCCCTTTGGTGTTGCAGATGTTCATGGGCGGCGGTGATCACTTTCCATCAGGTGAGCCTCTTGCCCGTTTGCCCCCTTTTTCCATAAAAAAAAAAAAATATATATATAATAGTAATTCAACCATAACTTATTAATTACAGCCAGTCAAACGAACGGACACGCTCAGTGAGTTTACTTTCAAACGTATCGGTGATCAACCAGGTTTCACTGACACACGACACGGTATGCTCCGTTACCGCATCGGGTGCCGTTACGTATCGGTTGTGGTTATTTAATTATTCTGCTATGTAGTGCAATATGGTAGAACAATTAGATCGACGTGCAAGCTCTGGAATGAACTCCCTGCTGCGGTGTTCCCTGAGCGCTATGACATGTCCTTCTTTAAACGACGCTTAAAAAGAGTAGTCCTTCAACGGTAGGCAGCGGCTTTGCTGTGCCCTGGCATTGCAGAAGTCTATGGGCGGCGGTGACTACTTACCATCAGGTGGCCCGTCTGCTCGCATGCCTATCAAGGCACTAAAAAAAAAAACTGCGTAGTGAGATGTTTATTGAAATGCCACTACAATTTCAGGTTCGTTCCTGGTCCTCTGACTTTTCGTACCTATGGATTCATTGTAAGTTATCGCTTGCTACGATGGTAACATCAACATCGTTAGGCAATAATACTAGTGATGAGAAAACTTCTTCACTCTGCATTCTTTCTCAGGTATAATTATTTTTTTGTTCTTCACATTTTTAAGGTGTGTAATGTCTATCAACTCGTATTTAACAAAACCGTCCCTTTACTAGACAAGGGCTATAACCGGCGGTGGGGCCATGGACCATATACAATACAAGATTTTTTGATATATATAGCGTAAAATAAGGTCAAATAGTCAGTGACAGAGGTACGTTATAGACAATGTTCTCTGTCTTATAAAATAATCTAAAGTGACAGCTTCCTGTTGCATTTTATGTGGTGAGGGAGAATTCCTAAGCCTCAAATCCCCCTTCTCTGCCCAATCCATATTCCTTTACTTTTTTAACTGCCTGGATAGACAGACGAGCAGATGGGCCACCTGATGGTAAGTAGACACCGCCGCCCATAGACTTTTGCAATACCAGGGCACAGCAAAGCCGCTGTCGAAACAAAGCCGCTGCTTACTTTTAAGTCGGCAACGCATCTTTCATAATTTTGGTAATGTGAGTGTTTATGGGCGGTGGACATCAGTTACTTTGATCCACTCGGTCGTTTGGCTTGCCTGTGCCAAAAAGAATATAGCCAAATCAGAAACTGTAGCTACAATATTATGCACTGATTAGTGGCTCAGTTGTAATTGCGCATGCGCGACTGCTGTGCTGTCAGGTTCGATCCCAGGTCGGGTAAAGTGATATTGGGTTTTCCTAACTAGAAATTCTCAGTACTAGCCCGAAGTCAGGAGTTTGTGCGGTATGGCGATAGGCTCGACCCCTCTCACATTATGGGACCGCAATAAATTCGGCGAAAATTGGGTGTATCGGTGACACCTCTGCATACCCCTGACGGTGATAACAGGCGTGAGTGTATATATATGTATGTATTAAAATTAAATTAATTTGTTTGTTTCTTGTAAACTCATCATCATCGTGGTATGTACGTAAAACACTTTAATTGACCGGCATTGGAAATTGTATTGAGACAAAAGGCTTCGTAATGAAGTCATTTTTAATATATATATATATATAGCGATTGGTTCAGCATATTTCTCAGGAATTTCTTGGAATTCGACATAAATTTAACGATTTGTGCGACTAACACGATCGCGATGTGTTCTCGCCGCGACACAGGATTTCTTGTTAGCAACCAGTTTCTACAGTTATAGCGGCCGACGCGACGATGCGGCCATAAAAACCTCATCCTGCCACTATTGGCTATATGGGTCAGAATATTATCTAGTTAATTCAGTACTAGATTACGTGTATAACTGCAGACGGGTCTTTAAAAATTTTATAAATTTTCATAATTGTACATTTAATAATAATCAGGTTTACTTTAAACTGTTCTGTTCTTCTTCTTTAAATGAGACTAAATGATAATTTAAATTGTTCTATTGCTGTATGCATGTTCTAGTAAATAAGAGGTGTTAGGTCTTTCATGCATAGCCTTATATAGGTAGGTGAAAAAACATACTTTCGATTCGTTTGGTATACTCTAAGATAATATGAAGTAGATATCGTATCATCACTAACAATTTTCAGTGAGTGTATATCACTTACGCCTGTAATCACCGAAGGGGTAGGCAGAGGTGAAACCAGTACACCCACTTTTTAAAATTTATTACGTTCCCATAACATGATAGAGGGCGAGCTTATCGCCATACCGGGCTGATACTGAGTATTTCTAAATAGGAGAACTTAATATCACTTTACCCGACCCGCGGATTGAACCCGAGATCTCAGCCACAGCAATCGTAACGTATGCGTAATTATAACTGCTCCACCGAGGCAGTATTAAATCATATAAATAATTTTCACTCTAGATTTAATATGATTTACATCAATATGCTTTCTGCTGTAAAATGCTACTTACCATACGTTGAATTCGAAATCGGCTTTAATCGCAATAAAAAATTTAAAATTAAATTGTTTAAACTGGCCTTATTTCTATAACGAAATCAGCCCTGTATATACAGAATCCCACTGCTGGGACGGCACGGATCTCTAGGCTTAATGCGGGTTACGACATTCAAATACTTTCAAAAGTCTTTTATATTATTGTTATTGTTATACTCACAACATTTTGATTTATCATTAAAGCATAATTTACAATGAATACACGAATCGCTGCAGGAGCTACAACAAATGCTGCACAGCCTTAATACTGCATCCCGACGGGTTGGTCTCGGAATGAACTTGGACAAAACCAAGATCATGTTCAACGATCACGTTGATCCGAGACCAATCAATGTCGATGGCTCACCCCTTGAAGTTGTTCACAAATATGTTTACCTCGGACAATGTCTGCAGTTGGGACGAAACAACTTCGAGAGGGAGGTAGCTAGAAGGATCCAGTTGGGCTGGGCAGCATTTGGAAAGCTTCGTCAAGTCTTTTCGTCGCCCATACCGCAAAGTTTGAAGACAATAGTCTTCAATCAGTGCGTCCTACCTGTGATGACCTACGGAGCCGAAACGTGGACACTCACAGTGCCACTGGTCCATCAGCTTAAAGTCGCTCAGCGTAGCATGGAGAGGGCTATGCTCGGAATTTCGCTGAGAGACCGAATAAGGAATGAGGCTATTCGCGCGAAAACCAAAGTCGTCGACATAGCCCAAAGACTAAGCAAGCTGAAATGGCAATGGGCCGGTCACATTTGTCGTGGAACCGATGACCGCTGGGGTAGTAAGGTTCTTGAGTGGAGACCGCGTACAGGTAAACGGAGTGTGGGACGCCCTCCTGCTAGATGGAGCGACGATCTGCGCAAGGCTGCAGGTAGACATTGGATGCATAGAACCGAAGATCGGGTTCAATGGCGAATCTTGGGGGAGGCCTATGTCCAGCAGTGGACTGCGATAGGCTGATGATGATGATGACACGAAAAGTCTGTGTTATATGTTTTGCGAGTTTGTATCGAACTCTCAGACGTTTCACTCTCAGATTGATTATCGCTGCTATAAGTGTTTTTGCTTAAAACATCGTCCTGTCTAATTTAGTTGTTTATTTCATTTAGTTCTATGATAAATTATATCCATCTACTAATTTATCTTAATATGACAGAAACAAGACCGAACGAAATGAGCAATAAATTACAGCTCAACTACACCGATTGCACAACTTAAAAGATAGTATTCAAACAAGAAACATGGACTGTAAATATTTCTAGATACCTTACTTTGAATTGCTGCATGTTAGTATATAAGACTTCGATTAAAACACAAGCTTCTATCAATAGACTTTTAGCAAAATATCTGGCCAGTGAGCAACTGCTCAAAAAAATAAAATTAAAAGGCCTTCGTACAAATTTCCATTCATAATCTTGTTAAAACAGAGTAAACTATGAATAAATTCAACGTATACTATCACAAGTTTCATAAAGAAATAAGTTATAAATTAATTATAATTTTTATAGCAAAAACCAACAAATAATGTAAAAATATAAATAAACAGTTATTGGCTTCCTTTTCAAGTTTTGATGAGTGACTGATACATTATTTATGGATTGAGTGTAGAGACATGATGAAAATTCCCAAAATAAATAAATATCCTTAGGCGTTTCTTTTATGTCAAAGTAATTGAAGGGTCTGGAAGGGCATGACATAATTTCGGACCTTTGTTCGAAATAACATGTGCGTAAGAACCATTGTTCCGTGGTCTTACTACACTACCAGTTAAATATAAAGTTCTAATAAATCTTACATTGCATAACACAATATCAAATATCATTCAACGAAAGACAGTTCACCGCGTATTCATTATAAACAAAACAAAAGAATCGCCTACATCTACTTGCAGTATGCATATTTTAATCCGGGCCAAAGCCGAAGTTCGGGTTAAGCTTTTAAGGCTATAATGTGTTCGCCTCTCGCTCCCTCCGATACGGAAACATCCCCCTCTCTTTCTATCCGCTAGTCGCGCCAGCTAGCGGTAACTTAGAACACCAGTTGACAGTAGCCCAAGCGCATGTTCTTTGTATCACATCGCGAGATAGAATACGTTTATTCGACATTTAATTGAATAAAAATGTATTTCTAAGTGCAAGAGCACGTTTTGTGAGTGAATATGGTGGTTAATTTGTCCGCGTATGAGTTAAAACCATGGGTTTGTGTTAGTAAATGAGTGTGCGTGGAATTGTTGACATACCTGGATTGTTTTCCACTTGGAGTCCCAAAAACAATATCAAGATAAAGCTAAAACGTAAGTCCAATTACTCTGTACAGCCTACGCTAATATGATTAGTTTGTTTTATGACGTTTATTTTATTTTGTTTATAAATATATTTAATATTACATTAATGACTTATTTAAATGGGTAATGTAAACTACATATTAAAAAAAGTAAAAGTTGAAAACGAATATATATAAAAAAATATTAATGTTGTTCATACAGATCACAATTTTCCTAAAGATATTTAGTATTTTATGTCTTCATTATGTGAGAACTATATTGTTTTAGCATAACTTCTTTCATTAACCATGATGACATTAATTTAAGATTCCCGACAAAGCAGGTTTAGTGTTAGGAACACACATTCATTTAAGTAACAAGGATACCCATTTAATTTACAAATTTGGGAGCATTCGTTGCTTAATTGCCTTCATTAAAGTATCTGTCGTAATACGTGCCGCGTAATTTTTTCCCTCATTAAAATTATTTGACCTTTAAAATTTAAGAAAATAATTTTACCTAATTATCTTTTAAGTAGTCATAATTTCATAACATATATTATATACTAGGTGTTGCTCGCGGCTCCGCCCGCGTGGAGGTCATGTTTGGGATAAAAAGTATACAATACAAAATACGAATTTTCATGCGTTTAACTTAAGAAATTAACTTGAACTTAAGAAAAAAAGAACGGATTTTCATACAAACTTTCATCCCCTATTTTACCACCTCAGGGGCGGAATTTCCAAAAATCCTGAAACATATATTTTTTTATTTTTAACTAAAAGGCCAAATACTAATTATCATGAGTTTAACTTCAAAAATGACGGATTTTCATACAAACTTTTATCCCCTATTTTACCCCCTTAGGGGTGGTATTTCCAAAAAACCCTTCCTTAGTGGATGCCTACGTCATAAAAGTTACCTACTGTCAAAATTTCAAGTCTCTAACCCCAGCCGTTTAGGCTGTGCGTTGATCGATTAGTCAGTCAGTTTCTTCTTGTATATATACAGAAGAATAGAGCCTAACGGAAATATATTGTTTTTTAAATCAATTCAACGACAAAAAAATAAAGATCATTTCAAACTCGTAACAAATATTAATAAAACGAAATGTTTAATGAAATTGGTTTACCAAGACCCATTTAATATGTACGTTTTCAATTTGCATATAAAACCATCGTTTATTGCATTCATGTCACACCATAACGCATGCAATAGCGCATGCGTTAAAAGTATAGAATTGAACAATGTTCATAGTGCATGCAGGGCATACACCGACTGGCATGCGTCAAAGGGAAACGTAAGTTAAATTTCAAATGAAACGAGTAATCTGGCTATAAAAACCCGTGCTATGTTTTTCACCAAAGCATCTTTAAACGGTTGTTTACTGTAAAACTGTGTTAGCAATACAAAGTTATTAGTACAAGGTTACTTTTTAAATGTTATAATAAATGTAACAGTGCGCGATACATATTTGAAGCATGCACATAAACGGTCACGGCTTACATATAAATTTGGTAAATTTTACGCTCTAAATAATATAAAATTAACTGTATTTGTTAATCGCTACATGTGAAGTTTGGCAACTCTTATCGCTAGTTTTGTAAAACGCAATAACCTAATCCTATGCCAAAATAATTACGCAAAGAGAATAAAAACAAATACTTTATAACTTTCTACACATACGTGAGCATTATCGCCTGTAATCCCCAAAGGTGTAGGCAGAGGTGTAAACAATACACCCACTTCTCGCCCAATTTATTACCGTCCCCTGATATGATAATTTTCTACTGCAATCAGTCAATACAATTCATCAATCATGTATCCTTCGCTTGCACCGAACCTCACACCATGCAGTTTCCTAGAACATAATCCTAACATTTATAATTCTAAGCGATACCAAATATAGTTTGAGGAATTCGCTAACGAACACATTAAGAATGCGCACGGCGTCCCCGTCGCGGCGCAATACGCTGGCAAAATATCAATGTTTAACTATGTGTTATTAAACTGTGGTCACAGACCAATACACATAAAGCGACACATAAACTGGTTTTTACATCTAAATGCAATATTTCTGGACAGATGCAAGTAATGTTTCAATATAGAAGACGTGACGCAAGTGTTAGAAAAGCAACGCTTTTTACTAAATATACATTTGAGTTAGACATTCTTAAGCCAAATGTTGCGTTAATTACTGGCGGCCACGACATCCCTAAAACAAATATTATAGACATTACAAAAAACACAATGAATAAATCAGTATGGAAAATCAAAAGATTTCTTTATGACCGCAGGAAATCAAAAGCAAAAAATCGTGTCTAACTTTAGACGGACTTAGGTTAACAACTAAGTTTGGTACCTATGTTTTATAAGCGGTCATCCTGTAACGTAACGTGTTATAGTTTTATTTGTCTAAGACTGTAGTTTTGATTATGTCAAACGGCATGAAATGTTTGATAATATATGATAATGTTTGATGATTTACTGGTGGTAGGATAATTGTATCCGCCCGGATAGCGACCACCGTACACAAGGTTTAGGAGTAGCGGGGGATAGACTGTCTCTCGCTACTTGATACTCTATTTGGACGGCACTGCGCTTACCATCAGGTGCAGTGTGGTCACTATGCCGCGCCAGAATAAAAAAAAAGGTGTAAAACCCGTATATCCGATTTTTGTCGGGGGTACGTTGTTTGGCCGTTTCGGCCTTCTGAGTACTCTGACACTAGACCCTCGACCGCTTCTTTACCTTCTTGCCCATGGCGTAGTGTGAAGAAGCATGCAGGCATGATTGTGTTGAGTAGCAGGGGTTAGATTGTCTGTCGCTACTCGATACTCTAATTAGACGGTACTGCGCTTACCATCAGGTGCCGTGTAGTCATTTTGCCGTGACAGGATAAAATAAAAATACATTTATTAAGTGTGAAGGGTCCTTATATTCAAGTTACTATGTTTGTCAAGTATGATTCAATGACGTGTGGGTGTCAAAGTACTCTTAAATACATTTATGTATGTAATATATCTAGTACCTACATATTTGGAATTATGTTTGAAATGAAATGTATTTGATGTTTAATGTCATAGAGACTAAGATGAACGAACATTTTGAGGACTCGTCATAGAATTTAGTATGTTTTAACTGAGAGGTCAGGTGTTTCTTAACACAGTGACATTTTAAAATGCACTGAGTTTCCTCTCTCGAATCCCAAACGTGACTTACACACAGTTTTATATTACGCGTACCTCACCAAGCTACAAGAAACTAGATATAAAATATCCGAATTGAAGGTGTACAGAGGAAGTGCCTTAAAGTTATGTGTTATCGTAGTGGATTTGGCCATAGTGTGTCGACGTATAATGAGAGACTATCCAAATTTGGAGTACAGAGGCTGGATACCAGACGCAGTTGTACAGAATTGGTTTACTTACACAAAATTATACATTCAATGGTGGATTCTCCTGAATTACTCTCATTGATTGCGTTTAATACGAGCTTCAGAATGCGTAATCCCAACATTTTTGTGCTTCGAGTTTGTGTTAATAATACCTCATACTATAATCCTATTATAAGAATGTGTCGCTTGTATAATGATTTGGCAAAAAAACATGAACACATTGACGTCATGGATAATAGCTCGGCGAAGTTTATAAAATCTATAAAGAAAGTTTTATTTTAATTTTACATATATCTTTTAATTTTTGTTTGTTTAAAGGTAGGCAGTTTAATTGTTTAAGGTGTAATCTTTGCGTACGTACATAATATTTTATAATCACGATTTAGGCACAATTTTTGGAGTGCAATCTAGATCATAATCACTAACTCTGTTTATTTTATTTTTCCTGTGATTGTATTCTGTAATGTCTTTAATAAATAAATAAAATAAAAAAATAAAAAATCCGACTTGAAAAACTAAGCGCGAACTCAAGATTTGGGGACTCGACTTGAGTACTCACTGCCTGATCTTAAGTTTATATTATTATTTCAAAAGCTAATAAATAAAGAACTACAGTTTACATGTCTTTCTTGTTATGGCACAGCAAAGTGACCACACTCCATGTGATGGTAAGTGCAGTGCCGTCCAGTTAGAGCATCAAGTAGCGAGAGACAACTATACCTCGCTACTCGATACAATCATGCCGGGCTGCTGAGTAACTTCTTCACGCAACGCCTAAAGGACCAATGTAGATATTATTGGATCTGGTATAATAAAAGTAAAAAGAAATTACTAAACTACATTTATTATTAAATAAAGGAGTTAATACGTATCATCTATCTGTATATATAAAAGAAGAAACTGACTGACTGATCGATCAACGCACAGCCAAAACGGCTGGGGTTAGAGACTTGAAATTTTGACAGTAGGTACCTTTTATGATGTAGGCATCCACTAAGGAAGGGTTTTTGGAAATACCACCCCTAAGTGGGTAAAATAGGGTATGTAATTTTGTATAAAAATCCGTCATTTTTGAAGTTAAACACATGGAAATTGGTATTTTGTATTGTATACTTTTTCTCCCCAATATGACAACCACGCGGGCGGAGCCGCGAGCAACAGCTAGTTTATTATACTGACAAACAGTGCGGTGCAAATATACTTTATGGCCGTACATGTCTGGACTTTAAAATATTTACTGACTATGAAAATGGTTCTCAAAGTTCTAAATAAAACATGAACGGAATACATATTATTCGTTTTCATTACCTGTCTTATAGAATTATGAACATTGACCTAGAACAACATCCATGGCGCAGTGGATGAGAAGTTATGGGTTCGATTCGCACACCGAATATAATGTTTATGTGAAATATATGTTTCTGGGTTGGGCGTTGTCGTCAAGTCTCTCGCAGTTCCCTATATGTATGATACTAGATAATTATATTTTACTGAGTATTATTTAAACAATTTAAACTAAATATATATTCGTTAAAAATAACCATATATATAAAAATAAATAAATACTCAAGAGAGCTTCGATACGTGATTGACCAGTCTGTGTTTGGCGCCAAAAATGAACCAATGACGTTTACAGAGCCATGCATCACAGAGCTCTTGTAGATACATTGAAACGTGTAAATTCCGTCTGAAATTAATAATAACATTTCATAGTTTCAACGTAAAACGTGTATTGCGTGCCGAAAAACGATACGAAGAAAAAATATGACATTTCGCTTGCGATGCGTGTTCAGCAAAGGGAAGAAATAGGACGTTCGTGTCATCAACACTTTATTCCGTTCCGTTATTTACCGGTACTGTTATTGATAATATTTTTTTATTTTTATGATAACACCCAACAGTCACACATAGTAATGACCCTGGTTTAAGATACAAGTATTGTCGTGGGTACCCGGTACTATGAGAAACTTTCAATCTCACAACACCTTATTCTTCAGCCTTTGGAAGTCCACTGCTGAATATAGACCTAAAGATGCCCAGACAAACCTGTCAGAAGCGGCCTGCATCCAGCGATTTCGACCTTTCGAATCTCACAACACCTATTTGAAACAAATATTTGCAGATCACACAAGCATTTATCTCGATGCGGGGATCGAAGCCGCATCTCATTTCTCAAGCGGCTCCTACCCCACTGGGCCACGAAGCCAGTATAAGAACATAAACACAACAATGTTTCATTTGTTTTTAAATAGAGAGCGGCATCAAAAAATCATATCACTATGTGAAACGAGAAATAGTATATTACCGGCTATAACTAGGTATAATTAAATAAAATGTAAACAAACAATTCAGTTATTAATTAATTACTTGAGCAGAGAAGCAACTCATATAATCTGGAGGGTTACTCTTGACACTCGATTCCAATTTAAAATTGGGATTGGATTCGAAAACTGTACAATTGGCACTCTTGAACGCAACACCAGCGAACGATTTAACTGAATACGGCGGAATTTTTGTAACTAAATGAAATAGAGTATTGATGATCGCTAGTTTGTAAATATTCTATTTCATTTAGTTGAGTGAGTTAGAGTTCCAATATCTTCTAGATTGAAGTTGAAACTGTATCGAGTTCGAGATTGGAAATGATTTCAAGAGTAGGCCTACTGATGTGAAATGGCAAATGTTAAATTTCTTCTTGTCTGAAGTATTACCATTACTTATTTTTAAGGATGGCAACACACCCGTGAGCTTCGTGGTTTTACTAACCATCAGGTGACGTGCTCATTTGTCGGCCACCGCTAATATATAATAACTTTCTATGTAATTTATTATTATTCTCATTTTCTTAAAATCTATTAATCTATCATTTTTATGAAGTCAATGACCTCTACTGAGTCATATAAAATATCCTATTGTAATATGTATTATTCACGTTCACATGATTGTGCCGAGCAGCAAGGGATGGTTCTCTCACTACTTGATACTCTACCTGGACGGCACTGCGCTACCATCAGGTGCAAGTCACTTTGCTGTGACAGAATAGAAAAACAAGATTTCGAAAGTTTTACTATTAGGATCTATTACGAAGAGTGTTTAAGGGATAAATAAATAATACATTCAATAGTCACACATAGTCCTAACCCCATACTGCGCTACCATCAGGTGCAGATCGCTTTGCCGTGCCAGCATAAAAAAATTAGTATAGCGTAATAAATATAGAAAACTTGGTGTTGAGGACGCCGAAGAGACTGTCGCGTAGGCTGGCACCCGTGTGAAGTTGCGAGCCTCGGGCGGTGTGCGAGCGAGACGGAGGATCGTTCCTCGCACCGACGGACCGCCACGGGATTGGTCAACGCGTCGGGCCATGTGCGAGGGAGA
The DNA here is from genome assembly GCA_905220505.1 of Laothoe populi. Taxonomy (NCBI): domain Eukaryota; kingdom Metazoa; phylum Arthropoda; class Insecta; order Lepidoptera; family Sphingidae; genus Laothoe; species Laothoe populi. The sequence goes on from HG992156.1 coordinate 16,604,373, forward strand.
GAGAAGACGCACAGTCGGCCTGTGATTGGCCAACGGCCTAGTGAACGTACTCGCACCATGTGCCAGTTGCGAGACTAAATTATTGTACATATGTAGATACATTGATGGAATAAATTGTAGTTGTTCGGAGTTCTCCTGTGTTTCATTACGTTAACAAAATATATCGAAGTTGAAGAAGTACTGCGAGTCATCGGTAGTAAACACCCACAGTACATATTTATATTTATATACAGTCCACTACAGTGTTTATGGTCCTTCGAGCCGGATAGAGGATACAGTGTTTATGGTCCTTCGAGCCGGATAGAGGATACAGTGTTTATGGTCCTTCGAGCCGGATAGAGGATACAGTGTTTCTGGACCTTGGAACCGGATCGAAGATAGTGTGTGCACCGGATCAAGTATAGTGTGTGTGAACCGGATCGAAGTTAGTGTGCGAATCGGATCGATAGTGCGTGCACGGGATCGATATAGTGTGTGAACCGCGGCTAGGATAGTGTGTGTGAACCGGATTGCTGAAGACGGATCGCGAAAAACGTAAGACACGTTCAGGACGTGAGTCGGGAAGCTTCACCGAGTGAGGAGGCCGTACCGAATCAAGTAGGGATTCGGATCAAGAGGCTGCTCGGAGTAAGGAAGCCGTAACGATCGTCGTTTTTCGTGAATATCATCGTTCACAATGGTTGTCACAAGGAGCCAAGGTGATAAGGCAGAGTTGGAAGAACCAGGACGAGAACAACTTACCACGAGCCAAGAAGAGAGACGTCGGATTGAAATCGAGCGAATTAGGCGCTTGTCGGTAAATCCGCCGGCGTCACCCACTTCGAAGCTCACTTCCACAACGGTGGAACATCGCGCCGCTACCGGAGTATCTACAATGATGGCAGGTACGTCGGGTACGACGCGACATGAAGATCGGCCGAGATCGCCTACGCATTCCGTACGCTCGCATAGATCGACGGCGAGCGTCAATACTAGGCTGCGCATGGCAGAATTGGAGGCGGCCGAGAAATTGGCAGTACTGCAAAGGAAGCAGTTAGAGCTTGAAGCCGAGCTAGTTAAGAAAAGACTAGCGGCCGAAGTATCTATTATCCAGGACGATAATGATAGCGTCCATGAAGAACCGCTGGGTCCGCAGGAGGGACATCAGCGCGTTAAGGAGTGGCTGCAGACCGATCCCAGGGAGGAACCTAGGCAAATACGGTTCGAGGTGGCGAGAGGAAGATCGCCAACACCTATAAAGGGAGGCGTCGAGCAGCTCACAGAAGCCTTGGAGAAGATGGCTCGACCAAGGTTACGTCACACCGACCTACCAACATTCTCCGGAGCCATAAATGAATGGCTGCCTTTCAAAGCAGCCATGAGAGACAGTACAAGCCTGTACAACGTGTCCGTGGCAGAAAACATACAGCGACTGAGAAGCTGTTTGAAAGGGGAAGCTAGAGACGCGGTGGCTGCGCTACTACATACTGCAACGAATCCGGATGACATAATGAAAACGTTGGAACAATGCTTCGGGAGGCCGGAAATAATTATTGACAAGGCCATTGAAGACCTGAAAAGGCTACCGAAGCTCGGTTCGTCGGCTACGGAATTAAACCAGTTCGCTGTTCGTCTGCAAAACGTGGTTTGTGTTCTAAGAACCATTGATCGACGGGGATATCTCTACAACCCTTTGTTGACTCGGGAGATATTGGAAAAGTTAAGCCCTCACATAAGGTCAAGATGGTGCGACTACGCCAGTGAGAATGAAGATGCTGCAGATCCAGAGGTCGTCGTGTTATCACGCTTCTTGATGCGGGAAGCGGACCGAGCATTGCGCTACACGTACGCTCCATCTACAAGCACAAGCACAACGACAAGGCGAGAAGTGCAAGTACCAGCAGCGAAGCCTAAAAGAAAGTTAACCACAGTTTACAACACCACCGACGAACAGGAAAAGTGTTTGGAATGTGAGCAGGCCCACCGGTTATACCAGTGTCCAAGATACAAAGCGCTGACGGTGAAGCAACGCTGGGACCTACTAAAGGAGAAGAAGGTATGTTTCAAATGCGCATACCAAAAACATTGGCGAGGAAATTGTCACGCCAAACCATGTGGTCAGTGCAAACGGCCACATCATGCGACGCTGCACTTCGAAGAGAAGTCTGCGGCAGCATCGGAAGCTTCAGAGAACGCTGAAGCTGTGCTGTCAGTAGGCACCAGAAGAGCTGCGGGCCCAAGCGCAGTATTGTTGAAGATGTGCCCCGTGGTAATCGCTGGACCACGGGGGGAGGTTAACACCTACGCGCTCCTGGACGAAGGAGCTACCGTCACCCTGATTGACGAAGAAATAGCGGAGAAGATTGGCGCAGAAGGTCCAACACGACCGCTGAAAATTAATGGGGTGAACATGTCCCAGACCGAAGGGGACAGCAAGGTGGTCACGGTGCAAGTCCGCGGCAAAAGCGAAGGAACATCGCACAAAATAAGGGCAAGAACGATGAAGGATTTAAAACTACATCGGCAGATGGTCCCGATGGAGCTAACAAGATTCCAGCATCTCAGAGATCTCAAACATGGAGATATATGCTACGAGAGCGCGCAACCAGGAATCCTTTTGGGCGCCGATCATTGGGAAATTATAGTGTCCCGAGAGTTACGCGTCGGCAAGCCAAACCAGCCTGCGGCCTCAAGAACTCATCTCGGGTGGGTAATACATGGGACGTTACCCCGAAAGATGTTGCTGAAGACCCGAGAAAGTGTGCTGCACGTTTACAGCTACGAACAACACGTCTCGCAGGATGAGGAGCTTCACAACACCGTAAAGTTCCACTTCAAGATAGAAGCTTTAGGCGTGGCACGAGAGCCCCGCGTTAGCGATGCTGATCGCAGAGCAATGGATATAGTGAAGAACACTATAAGGAAAACCGAAAATGGTTACGAAGTCGGTTTACCTTGGCGGCAAGATAATATTAAGATGCCGTCAAGCTATGACATGGCGTTCAGGCGTTTGAAGAGCATGGAGCGGAAGATGGACGCTGATCCGAAGTTCGCCGAAGAGTATACCTCCCAGATAGAAAATCTGCTCCAGAAAGGCTACGCCGAATTATGCGACGGCTCTGAAATGAGCAGCGCAGTTTGTTGGTTCCTGCCTCACTTCGCTGTACAGAATGTAAACAAGCCCGGCAAACAGCGATTGGTGTTCGACGCCGCGGCAGTAAGTGGCGGAGTGAGCCTCAACAGTCAGCTGCTGGAAGGCCCGGATCTGTTGTTGTCGCTACCCGGGATATTATTCCGATTCCGGGAGAAAGCGATCGCCGTGACAGCTGACATCCAGGAGATGTTTTTGCGAATAGGGATACGTCGGGAAGATCAGCCAGCGCAACAATTTTTGTGGCGTGGGGCGGACAGAACGAGTCCGCCCAGACATTACAAAATGAAGAGCATGATCTTCGGGGCCGCAAGTTCCCCATTCATGGCGCACTACGTGCGAAACTTCAACGCTGAAGAACACGTCCAGGAATACCCGAAAGCCCTGGAAGCGATTACGAGAAGCCACTACATGGATGACTTTGTGGCGAGCTACAGCAGCATCAAAGAAGCGCGGCAGGTCATCAGGGAGACCAGGGAGGTACACGCACGGGCAGGGTTGACCCTGCGTCAATGGAGCGCCAGTCACCCGGACGTATTGCGCGACGTGCCCATGGAGCTGCACGCCGTCTCGTCCATGCGACTGGAGGGAGACCAAATAGAGATGACCCACTGGATTCGACACGACGCCCGCCGATATACACCATTCGTGGCACATCGGCTTGGCGAATTGGCTGAGCTCACACATCGCGAAGAGTGGCGATGGTTACCCACAGCTGAAAACGTGGCGGACGACGCCACCCGACTAAGTACCTGCGCAATCAGCGACAGCAACCGCTGGTTCCAGGGACCGCGGTTCTTGTACGAACCAGAAGACAATTGGCCCAGCCAAAAGGACGAAGAAGAGCTGGACCAAGATGAAGTCGAGGTCTTACATCTCGCCAACGAAGAGGCGAACGACTCGCACACATGGCTGCCGGATCCAGAAAGGTTCTCCAAGTACGAGACATTGGTACAAGCGGCAGCGAGAGTCTTGGCCTTCACAGACATGTGTCGACACAAAGCCGAACGAATGGAATATCGGCACATAGAACGAGCAGAGAAGGAGCTCATCAAGCGAGCACAAAAGGAAAGCTTCGCCAAGGAGACAGAACAGGTCAAGGGCTCCCGTCCAGTGTCAAAAGGAAGCAAGCTCTTTAGGTTGGATCCAGTAATGGAAGACGGAGTATTGCGCGTGCGCGGTCGGATCAATGTAGCCGCAGCACACGAAGACACGAAGAGGCCAATCATATTGGATGGACGACATCACCTGACTCGACTCTTGGTCTTACGAGAACACTGCGCGGCAGGTCATGCAAGCAGAGAACGCGTGACGAATGACCTACGCCAAAGATATTGGATCATACACCTCAGACCTACAGTGAGGACGGTAGAAAGAAACTGCACTCTCTGCCAATTAAGAAGGGCAAGGCCACGAGTACCCGTCCCAGGCGACCTACCAAGAGCTCGTCTGGACCCGTTCCACCGTCCGTTTACTAACTGTGGAGTAGATTACTTTGGCCCCATGCTCGTCAAGGTGGGACGTCGTCGAGAGAAGCGATGGGGCGCACTTTTTACGTGCCTCACTACGCGCGCAGTGCACATAGAGCTCGTCACGTCACTAACCAGTGATTCGGCGATAATGGCACTGCGTAGGATGGCAGCAAGAAGAGGATGGCCGCGTCTCATGTACTCGGACAACGCGACCAATTTCCGAGGCGCCGATCAGGAGCTGCGAGCAGCGTACGTCGAGTGGGCACCAATCCTCAAGGAAGAAGGACACCTTCATCGGATGGAGTGGCGCTACATACCACCCGGTGCACCCAACCAAGGGGGTGCCTGGGAAAGGCTGGTGCGATCGGTGAAGGCTGCCCTCGAAGCGACGCTGCGGGAAAGAGTTCCGGCAGAAGAAGTGTTGCTCACGCTGTTGGCGGAGGCGGAATTTGCAATTAACGCCCGCCCGCTAACCCATGTTAGCGTGAGCCCCGAGGACCCCGAGGCGCTAACACCTAACCACTTCCTGTTAGGTTCATCGACCGGCTTGCCATCAACGGGACCGTGCACTGAAGCCGACAAGAAGACATGGCGAGTGAGCCAGGCATTGGCAGATCACTTCTGGCGGCGGTGGCTTCGTGAGTACCTTCCGAGCCTGGTACCTCGAGGCAAGTCTCATCGCGAAGATCGACCGCTGCAAGTCGGCGACCTGGTGATCATCGTGGAGGGCACCCTTCCCCGCAACGTTTGGCCCAGGGGAGTCGTCGAGCGCATCTACAAAGGTCCTGACGGCGGCATTCGAGTGGTGGACGTCAGAACGAAAAATGGAGTCTTCAAGCGGCCCACAACCAAGATCGTCCTCCTCCGAGTAGAGAAGGCTGCGCAAGCTACGCCGGGGGGAGGATGTTGAGGACGCCGAAGAGACTGTCGCGTAGGCTGGCACCCGTGTGAAGTTGCGAGCCTCGGGCGGTGTGCGAGCGAGACGGAGGATCGTTCCTCGCACCGACGGACCGCCACGGGATTGGTCAACGCGTCGGGCCATGTGCGAGGGAGAGAGAAGACGCACAGTCGGCCTGTGATTGGCCAACGGCCTAGTGAACGTACTCGCACCATGTGCCAGTTGCGAGACTAAATTATTGTACATATGTAGATACATTGATGGAATAAATTGTAGTTGTTCGGAGTTCTCCTGTGTTTCATTACGTTAACAAAATATATCGAAGTTGAAGAAGTACTGCGAGTCATCGGTAGTAAACACCCACAGTACATATTTATATTTATACATATACAGTCCACTACACTTGGTATAAAAATATTATGAAACTATACCTTAGTTACCCTTCTCTGAATACCGCCACGAGGGCCATCGAACTGGCACATTTATGATTTGTAACACGCCAATGTAATGAATAGGCGTAGCGAAGCGTGGGCCATACAAAAACCATGCGAGCGCAATTTTTATATTTTTTACGAAACCGCCATTAACACACATATTTTGACAATAATTGGACAACGCAATTGTTTGTAATAGGTGGTTAAGTAACTGGTGAAGTAATTGTAGTTTTTATCATGTCTGCCGGCTGTATATCTTCAGAAATGAATTTGATTTAAATATTATAAATGAACACACTTAGAACTATTACGTGAAGTTTTGTTGGAGCGTTCTCAAATTAGTCACGAATAGCTGTTATTTTTTTAAATGAATTGTAATGACGAGATGCGTAAAGTAAACCATTTTGAGTGATCCAATATTTGTTTATTGTTTCTATCGTAGTTCCTGGTACTGAAAACACAAGATAATTGTATCTTGTGGGAAGCTACCACCGTACATAGGTTGTAAAACCCGCCATAGTGGCACACGCAAGTGTGTCGCGTTCCGGGATCAGCCAGTGTACATCTGGTTTTTGTCTGGGGTCTAGAGTTGGTTTCCGATGTTTGTCCGTTTCGCGTACTCTGACACTAGACCCTCGACCGCTTGTTCACCTTCTTACTCATGACGTAGTGTGAATCGGCATTATTATGTTGAGTAGCGGGGGATAGAATGTCTCTCGCTACCCGATACTCTAATTTGGCCGCGCTGCGCTTACCATCAGGTGCAGTGTGGTCACTTGGCCGTGCCAGGATAAAAAAACTTATTGTAGCGGCTCTGCCATGAGACCGACTGTCGGTTGTTTGTTTATTTGTTACTAGCTTTCGGCCGCAGCGTCGCACACGTGGCTATGTTTACCGGTAAGTAGGAGACTGAAACCCTATAGAAAATAGCTCATTTAGCTAGAATTTTCCGATTTTCCTAACTTCTCAAATATTTATTTTTCTAAAAATCCATAAAATAGCAAATCGGTCCAGCCGTAAGTGATGTTCTTACCTCATTATAATTTTCTTGAGTTTATAAAGTTCTATGTAGATAAACCATGTATCAAGAGCTTATGTAATAGAATATTTATAATAATAATACTAGCTCTGTATTAAACATTGTCCCACTGCTGGGCACGGGCCTCCTCTAGTAATGAGAAGGGTTAGGACTTAGTCCACCACGCTGTCCTATTGCGGGTTGATAGACTTCACATACCTTCGAAATTCTTTTGAGAATTCTCAGGTATGTAGGTTTCCTCACAATGTTTTCCTTCACCGTTAAAGCAAGCGATAATTAACATTTAATACACACATAACATTAGAAAAGTCAGAAGTGTATGCCACTTGGGTTTCGAACTATACGACTTTTTCTTGACAGTCCGTACCGCAACCAACTAGGCTATCGCTGCTTCTATAATAGAATATTTATCATAAGTTAATCCCACTCTTACACTATTCGTCTAAGCTTTACTCAATCCTAGAACCTAAGATAAATTACTATCAATCTCACAATATACACTATTGAGGAAGAAGACTCGTTTCTCGGAATGTCCCATCTTACTGTTCAATGTTTATCACAAAATAGGAAATGTGGGAAATAAATCCATAATAAGCGACAATAATTAGTTCCTTTTGAACAAATACTTTTCCTATAAATAATATACCTTATGATAGGGTTGCCATCCCCGGAATTGTGTGCTCATTTTAAAATACAGGACCTTATCAGGGCGCTTTAAAAACCCAGGACGCTGCTTAAAAAACTAGGACATATCCTGGGAAAACAGGGCGGTTGGCAACTCTACCTTATGATATAATAATAATACTAGTCCTGTATTAAACATTGTCCCACTGCTGGGCATGGGCCTCCTCTACTAATGAGAAGGGTTAGGCAGTAGTCCACCACGCTGGCCTAATGCAGGTTGGCAGACTTCTCATACCTTCGAAAAAATCTCAGATATGCTGGTTTCCTCACGATGTTTTCCTTCACCGTTAAAGCAAGCGATAATTAACATTTTAATACACACATAACTTCAGAAAAGTCAGAGGTGTATGCCACTTGGGTTTCGAACCTACGAGTTGCGTCTTGGCAGTCCGTACCGCAACCAACTAGGCTATCGCTGCTATACTCTACCTTATGATATACTATGATTAAATGTATATATACTCAATATCACTGAATGAAGATTCGCGCACCAAGACAAATGTTTGTGTGACAGTCAAACATTTATTTAGATTCTGGGTGTCGTGAGCCAATACACAAGATAGTAGCTTCTTACTATGGTGGAACTATATGACTGTTGGATGTTATATATTATACATATCCGATAGGCTTTCTTCTATTGTTGCTACGGAGGCGATAAGCGTTGTAGAGTTTGTGTCTGTTCTTTGCACTACGCAAATCTAATACCCGCTGTACACATTGGTCCAACATGCTGGCCCAGCACCTTGGCCCAATATGTACAGCGGCCATTAGGGAAACTATTAGATTAGCGACTAACGCATAATGTTCATAACTCACTGCATCACAACCGTAGGATGTTACAGCATGTACAATACTTCTTTGAGTAATCATTGAATTAGTAGTTTTAAAGACAATATACTTAAAAAATTGGTACTATGTAATTTTTATTGAGACTATTATTATTATTGAGATAGAAAGTTTCGTAATGAAGTCATATTTAACATATATTTTTATATAGTGATTGGATTGATCTGTATTCGAGTAGTCAGTTTTTATTTGGAGCAAAAAATTTACCAACCGTATATAGAATTATCACATAGCAAAGTGCTTACTTGAGTATCGTTCCTAATATATATATATATTTTAAGTTTAACGGTTTTATTGAAAAAAAGATAATAATTATGTGCATAATGTATACCCATAAAGAGTGTGTTGTGAAAAAATATGTAATCCGTCATTTTGTGGCGGCGGCCATGTTAGATTTAAAATGGTACTGAATATATAAAATTGTATTGTCATCAGAACTAAAGGTGTGCACCAAATATCAAATCAATATGTCAACAGGAAGGGAGTAAAATTTCAATTAGTAAATTCCACCTAAACAAACAGAAAATAACCAGGACAAGCTAAATAAAACCGTTTTATAAAAAAATGGTGATACTTTATACTACTTTGAAGCAGTTCACTCCACACGTGAACTAACCATGTAAATTCGCAACGTCAGACTGTCTATAGATTCGAGCTGCCAAAGATTACGAGTAACTGCTTTCAATGAGTGATGATTCATAAGACCTCACGTATTTGTCCCTTCCCTCCATTATTATTAATTACGGATGCCGTGTGTATGTCATCAATCAATTGTCAAGTCATATGAGTACGCTGTGGTAAGGTTTAATATTTTTTCTGACTAACATTCTTTTATCTTTTCAACATCGCATGTAATCTCACAGATGTAGTAGTACTTATGAAACCAATTCTATTCTGGGTTCGATTGCCGGCAGGCGAAATTTTTTTTTAACTCAGTTGGCTGATAAAAAAACATACGAGTAGTGGTTCAATTTATGTCTCACCCCCTCCAAGATCATGGGACGGTTTAGAGAACCATGAGTGCTGTGTGCACTAAATACACATCTTCCTACGCTATCGAAGACAACCGTGTTAGTTCTCTATATATTACATTAAATATACTGTGATATCTAACATTTATTACTGAATCATTCTCAAAGTATTGTCATAAAGTTTGCATACACTTACACTGAGACTGATATATATTTAAAACTAGATGCTGCCCGCTGCTCCACCCGCGTGGAAGTTATTTTTGAAAGAAAAGGTATACAATCCATGGACGCATCTTAATCTATTACACCTTTCTATATTATGCTATCCCATAGGAAGCGTGCATTTTTCCGGGATAAAAAGTGGCCTATGTCATTTTCTGATACTTAAACTGTCACTATGCAAAATGTCATGTCGATCCCTTGCTCACTAACTATGTCACGGTAACTGTACATTTTTCCGGGATAAAAAGAAGCCTATGTGCTATTCCAGACTATAATCTATCTCTGTGCCAAATGTCAACCAGATCCGTCCAGCCGTTATAGCGCGGTTCTGTAACAATCATCCATCCATCCAAACATTCGCATTTATAATATTAGTAAGATTACCATTCGATACTCATCGTCGCGATGAATCGGTTTCGAATCGATATAATAATATATTCAATAACAAATCGTGCAATAAAACGTTACATTCGTCCGTTAAGTGACCCAAAATCGAAGCCGCGTAGGAGAAAGCGCTCGGTTTCTATACATACGTATTGGTAACCCTTTGATACCGCCAGTTGTGTTCAAAACAAAATTAGCCAACTCAGTTTGGAGGGTGATTGGACTCAGTCTTTGTATTGAAAGAATTTAAACAAGCTCTTGTATGGAATCATTATTAAAGTCGGCAGTTAGAGGTTTTCGGGATCAACAACACGGTTTATATCGCTATATTGGTACAATTACTATATTGTTATGTTTTGTCTATCGCCTACTTATATAGTTCCTATCATCAGCAAAAGCAGGGAAAACCGGTGAAAAGAATAATGTATCAAATAAGAATGACTAATTAATTAACAATAACAAACTGCCTCGGTGGCGCGGTTGTAATTGCGCTTCGTTTTGATTGCTGTGCTGAGGTCTCGGGTTCGATCCCCGGGTCGGATTAAGTGATATTGGGTTTTTCTATCTAGAAATTCTGAGTCACGGAGCAATTAACACGGAGTCTGGTATCTGTGCTCGGTATGGCGATAGGTTCGCCCCCTATTGCATTATAAGACTTAAATTCGGCGAAAAGTGGGTGTACCTACTGGTTACACCTCTGCCTACCCCTTCGGGGATTACAGGCGTGAGTGTATATGAATATATAAAGAACAATAATAATGCTGTTCAAGGTTACTAATTCAATAAACTCTTCTATATAATGAAAATTTTACCTATTAACCACGACTACATATTAGGCGTTTTGTTATATATACAGACGTGTATATTACGCGTATTCGAGCGATTTTATACGTTCCATACGCGCGAACAATACGCCTAATATTTAATTACGGAAAGCAAAAGAACATGTTAAATATTGAAGAAATGAACTACATAAAATATTTTGCCTTCATTGCCCAAGACAATTTCACTTCCATTCCAAAATGTTTCAGCTTTTATTGGGGCACTTAAGAAAAAATACCCACATATGAATGCAAAATAAAATTGGACGTACATTTTTGCTACAATTGTGTTGTGCAACAAAGGCTCCATTGTTTGATGAAGGGAACAATGAGCAGTGTGTGCTAAGTGATGAATATTTTTAACCAGAGCGAAGAAATTAGTCCGACATTAATTAGAATTATATAAATAAGAACGGCATGAGGGAACTTCATTCCGTTGCATTAAGTAATCCAGCAAGATCAATGCAAGTTACTGGTCAGTATTTTTAGAATATCTTATTAGAGAGCTACTCCATATATTAGGATATTTCCTTTTATTAGAAATACCGAAGGTATAACGGAGGTATTTAGGAGACTAGTTGGGGGTAGTTAATAATGACAACCTAAGTGGGAGTAGTAAATGTTGAATATTAAATAGAGTGCCTTCCGCGCTCCGGAGTTCAGTTGGTTCAGTTCTGAAGACTAGTGGTGTAGCAGTGATTATAAAGAGAAGCCTTAAGTGAATCCTGACATGCGTGTGTGTTAATATTAAGCAGTGAGATGTGTAACAGTGCCGTGTAAATCAATCAATAAATTATAAACATTGTATTTGTGCCTTTTAAATATCCATCTTGCATAGTTTTGTTGATGTTCCTAACACATAGCACTGAAATGCTCCTTGGTTGCCCGGCTATCCAATGGATATCTATTTGAGTGTCAGAGTTTCTGCCATTGGCCTTGTGGTATCGGCTAATGCGAATGATTAGTATCAAAAGAAAATATTGAAATAGAACCAATTTTACGAATTTTATCGCGGTTTATTTTTACTTTTTAGACCCAACGTTTCGAAAGCTTTACAGCCTTCACGATCACGGGCAGCCTTAGTTGTATATCCTCACGAATGGAAGACACTGTGAGCTTCTTCTGTTAGATGAAATTCGTGTAAACATAAGAAACCAAAAGAAAATATTTTAGAATTCTGTCTTCTTACACACGGTATTAATTAGTTCGTAAATTATATCATTCGTGTGCATTACGGGTCGTAATAAGAATTTATTTAGTTAATCTATAAAACAGTAACAACTGATCTTAGTACTGAATTTACCATCAGGTCCTGTTTGTCACCCCATACAAACAGCCACCTGCTAAAATCGTCGTTTATGCGTGAGAATGGAAAAATTTTAACATTCCAGAATCAGCCCCCTACGCACAGGAGCGCGACGACATATGGCATTCGGTTCCCGGTAACAAAAAGAGCGTGTTTATCCACCGTGAAGCACGATTCGGACAAATGTTAGTTTCAATATATTACAGCTGAAATAAACATAATTTTTGTTAAACGTGACACAATCGCATTGCGGAATTGATAAAGTTAAAGTTTTTTGTACTAGGTATTCTAAAAAAACACCTGCTATAAATGCTATAATATAAAGATTACATTCTCTTTGCATGCTACGGAGTAGAGCACATTTTTTAAATGACTATAGTAAAAAAAAATGATGATGATGATGATGATATTGGATAACAACAGTAAAGTTGTACATAGTTTAAACTACCAAAAAAATATATTAACAGCTATTTTAGTATAAATTAGATCCCGTTAAAAATAAATTGATAAAGGAACCAACGACATGGAAATAAATCAAGCTTCTTAATTTTATGTGTACCCTTATTTTATAGCCTAGAGTCAAATTAAGTTAATTATTCATACTTTATTTTAAGTTTTCTTTTTGTTTGGATCTAGAGTAGCTTCCATTAGACATTTTATTTTATTACGATCTCCAACGAAGAACACACTTAGTCTGGGTTACGCAGTACTAGGTTCCCTATTGATTAGTATCAAGTAAACTTTCCGTGAGTAGCTTCATTTTGATGAGACGCCCAACTTTTCCCTTACAAAAATGTTCGATTGTGGTAGCTAACAGGGGTAGCAAGGATAAAATATGTCGATTTGATGATTCTCAAAAAATTTATCACTAACTGGGCATTTTTTTGTTAAACCTCAAGATTATTATCTAAATTATTCGAAAAAATATTTGTCCTACAAAATGTATGGTTTGATCATAGAGTCCCCCCCGTCCAACATGTATCAATAATGAGGTCATCAAAAATGATAACTAACCATCAGATTTTTTTTCTGTTGCTTAGTTCATATTTATATTATTTAATAGCCACATTGTCCTACAAATTGCGTGGTACGCTATCCCGGTCCTACGCGCAAAAGTTGATAATACCACAAGACTCTTTTCTCTCATTATTTACTGTACGACAAAAACGACTGACTACCTCGGTGGCGCAGTTGTAATTGCATATGCGTTACGACTGCTGTGCTGAGGTCTCAAGTTCGATTACTATATGTTAAATCATTGCATTATTGCAATTTGTCACTTATTGTGTTATAGGAGACCGTATGAAATTGAGTCATTGGACATATGACCCGGTTTTTGATACACAATATGCATGCAAAACTCTACACACAAGAAACTTATTAAGAACATGCTACTTTATAATTTGGGTAATAAACCATAACCGCGCCCTTGCTTAAGGTCTTTGCTGAGAAAATGTAAATTTCTTAGTACATACTAACATAAAATGATGATGAAGCTTAGTGCAAACAGCTGTTAGGCCCGACCCGTCTGCTTAGATGACACAAATTGTTTTATTAAATATTCAACTAAGCCTTTACGATCAGACAATATCAAAATGGATCCCGGAATATAATGAAATTAATTAATTTTATAAGACAAAGTAATTTTTAAAATTTCGAGTAAAGCAGATGAGCTAACAAAATGAAAATTTAATTAAAATTAATCAAATATTTATGATAATTTATATTTTTATTTAAAAGTTTGTTTATTTCTTATTAAAAGCAAATCATTTATTGAAATTTAACTTAATTAAATAAGCTTATATATATGATTTATGTACTAAGTAATTAAACAAAAAAGGTTAATAATGTCTGAAATCTTTAAAATTATTTAATAAGAAATTTCCTTTATTTACTTACTAGATACATTTATTATACTAGATAAATAACTAAAAGGACAGTGGACCCCCTTGTGTCCCCACCCACTAACAGGTTTAAAATGGGTCTCAATCGATTCATCTAAGTAATGTGATAATTTTATTATGGGGTCATCCACGAAATGTATAGGAGGTTTTTTACCAACGTTTTTGTTTTATATATAATTTTATTGATTTTTCTATATTTTACTATGCGAAATCAGTATTTACTAGGAATATTTTTTATTTTGAAGGGAGTCCCTATTGATATACTAATTTTCAAGGTGAAGTAAGAGTTTTTATATGTCAAATAACTATTTATATGTATGGTGGGTGATAGTAGTTGGGGACGGAGCTCATACAAATTCGCCCATTGTCCTTTTACTTTATTTTATACCAGATAATAGAATTTAAGTAAAATCGTTCTTATCATATAATTAAGTACCTACTTAGGCATTTAATTTATATGTGAATATTGCGTTCAAGTCTTATAAAACTTTTATCAAATGGATTGCAATAGGCTGCCTGATATAATCAATTATCGATTTTTTATTGTAATTGCCACGAGCTATCTCATCCATCATGATTGCAATTATCTGTAATGAGTCATGACAAATTGTAATCACTGTCTATTAATACTTTATTAATTAATAAACTTCGTCAAGAATCAATTAAAGTGCATATATTCTACATGCCGAAAGTAGTAAGGTAGAGACAAAGGCGGACACTGAACTTGTGGATTCTCTACACTTCTTCTGTCTCTTCTCTGTGTTAGATTTTAAATAACAAAACAACACCCTACAGTCGCACCCAAAGCCCCGATCCCACACTAAGATACGAGTTTTGTATCGTGGGTATCAGGGACTACGAAAGACTTTCGGTCTCACAACACCGAAAGCCAACACAAATATCCGACTGTCACACGAACATTTGTCCCGGTGTGGGAATCGAACCCACGGCCTCATGTTTCGCAGACTACTCGCTCACTGCATCACCGAGGCTGTCAATACTTTAAATGTATTATTATCTACTTAAAAATTCATTAATTTCATTTTTTGACTTGCAAATTTTATGACTTATATGGTTATAAAACTGAAGTGTTCAACTTATCAGCTATAAATAAAATTAATTTCGAATCGATTGTAATCGATTAATTCGATTGTATAGTTCCGTGAACGCACATCACTACGTTCATATAACATCAAACATGGAGGGCAGTTAAGTATTGCTCGAGTTCTCACAAGTGAAACTGCAATAGAAATTGACCCTTTTGACCATAAATACACGCTATAAACATTAGCAATTCTGGCCTGTCGAGCAACAGTCCTTTTTTAGTTCCAGGACAGATTCCGAAGCAGTTTCTCTACTTTAATAAGGTTAGACCTAACATTCGGCTTCTTTATGAACGTTGAATAGGTTGGTCATTGAATCAAAAACTGTTTTAGCGGTTATTCGTTCACAGATTTACGGTGATTTATTTTCATCAATGAAAAAACCGGTTGTAAATAAAAGCTCTTAGCAGCTTTGAAACTATGTCATACTACTAATAGTCATTTTATGGAATTATAATTATTCATTTTCGTTGTGGTACACTAAATAAAAACATACGAATTAATCGAATATATAATAAGAATAATTTCAATTCAATGACGTTTTCTTATCAATAATAATAAAGGCAAGGCAAAAAACGAGAGTCTAGTTGGAAGTGATCCAGACTTGCGTGATTAACGTCGCCGGTTCAAAGTTCAAACTAGATCCGGCTGAAACGACTATTCGAAGTATATATTCGTTTGCAATTAGGCAATAATGAACAACATGAAGAAATCTGCATGCCTGAGTCTACTTATAAATAAAAATCTATGTACATGTTCCCTATGGACTATAAAACGGCAGAAGCGATTTTGATGAAACTTTCCTTTTGATGAAACTTTGATGATCCTGTGATGTTTGGTAGCGATCGAAACAGTTTTTTCTACTTTTTGGTATTTTTGTGTCATATTTTCCATACATCACGGATCGTGTATTTTTGAGTCATATGTTCCATACATCGCGGATCGTGTATTTTTGTGTCATATTTTCCATACATCGCAGATCGTGTATTTTTGTGTCATATTTTCCATAAATCGTGGGTCGTGTATTTTTGTGTCATATGTTCCATACATCGCGGATCGTGTATTTTTGTGTCATATTTTCCATACATCGCAGATCGTGTATTATTGTGTCATATTTTCCATAAATCGTGGGTCGTGTATTTTTGTGTCATATGTTCCATACATCGCGGATCGTGTATTTTTGTGTTATTATAATTTTGGTGCCTACCTTAAGACATGACCCGCCTAGTTCAATAGCCGGGTAATGTCAGCACTAAAACTAATGGAACAATAAATATATTATACCTATTAATCACATAGATAATCATGATTTGAATTTCAAGTTTTGTAAATTATTTGACATTGAGTTCTACTACACACATCTTAAATACCTAAACGAGTATAATAGCTCACTTGCAAATATTAGAAATGAACAAAAGTATAGTAAGTTCGTGGAAATACAAAAAGAAACAATGACTCCTTACAGAGGCGGGCCGTTCGAATTGTCGGGGATCCTGATATCACGGACAGCCTGGACCGTTGGGGCTGCGGATAGACTTCGGGTCTCTCTGCTTGTTCTATCGGTTGTTCCACGGGGAGTGCTCCGAGGAACTGTTTAAAATGGTTCCATCATCACCTTTTTATCATCGCACCACCCGACACCGCAACAGAGTTCATCCATACCACCTGGAAACGATTCCGTCAAGCACGGTTCATTTCCAGCGTTCATTTTTACCACATACGTGCTAGCTCTGGAATGAACTCCCTGCGGCGGTGTTCCCTGAGCACTATGACATGTCCTTCTTTAAACGAGGCTTAAGAATAGTAGTCCTTAAACGGTAGGCAGCGGCTCTGTTGTGCCCTGGCATTTCAGAAGTCTATGGGCGGCGGTGACTACTTACCATAAGGTGGCTCGTCTGCCTATTCATGCATTGAAAAAAAAAAGAATATTAAATAATAAAATAAATACCACCCGACAGTCACAACCATAGACCCGATCCCACACTGAGATACCAGTCTTGTGTCGTATCAGGTACTAGGAGAGACTTTCGGTCTCACAACACCCGGACCCGACACAAATATGTGTCTGTTACACAAACATTTGTCCCGGTATGGGAATCAAACCCAGGGCCTCTCGTTTACAGCCGGTAAATCGCCTACTGCGCCACGAAGGCTGTCAGATAAATGTAAACGGACAAATATAATAAGTATAGTAGCTGGTTGGTTAACCTAATATTATTAAGTCTGTGCTTTCATCTATAAGAATCGTAAGGTTTCCCCAGTCAAACGGTAGGCAGCGGTTTTGCTGTGCCCTGGCATTGCTGAAGTCTATGGGCGGCGGTGACTACTTACCATGATCCTTCTGCTCGCCTGCCTATCCAGGACTAAAAAAAAAACTTCGCAACCAGTTTTGTGGACAAATGTATTAGCTTGGTAAGAATGGTAAAGGTTAATAAATAAATAAAATATTATTGAATTCGATTCCATGGCTCACCGATCAACTAAAGCCCTCAGGTCGTGTAATATTAATAATGGAAAATAATAAGTACTGTAGTTACACCTCTGCCTACCCCTTCGGGGATCACAGGCGTGAGTGTATGTATGTGTGCGTAATAAGTACAGTTGGAAATTAAATTACACATTCCACCACCACATTTCATTCCACAAGAGGACAACGCGCGGATTCCACGAGCCTCTTTTTACACGCTTTATATGACTTTGACCTGTATCTATCTACCAATGTAATGGAATCTATCAACGTAATTTTTACCACCGTCATTATCTTTATCGTTGTATATAATTTTATATTAATTAATAATAGTTAACAGAACAGAGCGAGCTGTTTTATTGATTGGTGCGAAAATAAAAATATCGTAAACATGGTAAATAAATAAATTAAGCTTTAGGCGTTTTAAAATAAAAACTAAGCTAAAGATTATATTAGTAAACAGAAAAAACTATTGATGTCCCGACAATTTTCTTTTCTGAAAATGGCCTTCAAATGATAGGGCATTATACTTTTTAACCATTCAAAAAACCAGACTATATGCTGTGGAGTACATTACAAACAAATTAGCGAGTAGAATGTAATAATTGGGTAAATAAAACCGCGTCCAAATTTACATAATTAAATGAAATTACGCGCTTCGTTAGTCTTTTTGTCAACGTGTGTACTTTACATAATTTCTTTATTAACACCAGAGTTGTTACTAAAACAGAAGCACATAATATTCTATTACACTAACTTATGCCCGCGGATCTTGCTAAATCAAAACTCTTTGAAATTAATGTGAATTAGAACAACTATATTGATCCATATTTTAATGATAAAATAATAAAATATCAATATAAATTATTTCAAAACTCGAAAACTAGTTACCACGCAAAACATAAGTTCGCTCCTGTATATCCGAAGGGATAAACAGAGGAATAACTAGTACATCCACGGTTTGCTGAACTTTTGCCCCGTGATGTGATAGTGAGCCTATCGCAATATCGGTCACAAGATCCAGTCTCGGCAAAGTAATGTGTAACGAACGTAGGAATTGAACCCAAGACCTTACCGGATTCACAGCCTATATGCGTTGCTCTTGCACTGATAAGACCATATTTAACTAATAAATAAATAACACCCAACAGTCAAACACATAGCCTCGACCCCACACTAAGATACGAGTCTTGTATTGTGGGTATCAGGGACTACGAGAGACTTTCGGTCTCACAACATCCAGACCCCGGACACAAATATCTGTCTGTCAGACAAACATTTGTCCCGGTGTGGGAATCGAACCCACGGCCGGGTACTCGCCAACTGCGCCACGGAGGCTGTCAAAAAACAAACAAAGAAACACAAAATCCGACTAGATTTGACGGAGCTTTGTGAGATCACAGAATTCAATATTTTAACAGTTCTTTTTTATCTAAAGACTAGCTGTTGCTCGCGGCTCCGCCCGCGTGGAGGTCATGTTTGAGACAAAAAGTATACACTACAAAATACCAATTTTCATGCAGTCAATCAGTCAGTTTCTTCTTTTATATATACAGATTGTAGTGACCAGAAAAGTCGAATAAGAACAACCACTATTAGTTCAGACTATTTTAGATTTTTTAAGTGTAATCTGTTTATACGGTCATAATGATTTAAATGAGTAGTTGTTATATAATTAAAAAAAAAGTGACCATTGTACTTTACCATAATCCATTTTATTATTTCCTTAACACACTAGACCGGTTACAACTGACTAAAAGTCTGGCAATGCAATCAAAATCTGTGCTCCTTTCTTAAGCAGCATTTTTATTCTTTCGATCCAATCAGAACTAGTTATGGAGTGAGTCACAAAGGTTTGCTTGTCCAGCTGGATCTCGGGGCATTGTGCATTCCTTTACAGAATAAGTAATTGTTTCGGCAAATATGTGAATTCTGTAATACTTATTTATATTTTTTATTGCTTTTTATTTACCTTTAGTAATGTGTTTTGATTGGTTTATTTTTGAGATCAATGTGGATTAAGATTATTTATTAAATCTGGTTGAAAGATATCAAATATTTATTGAATCCATGAAATGCTATACATATTTAGATTCAGTCAATAACGTCATCCTGGAATGCGAAGGAGTAGCTACACAACGGGCTGAAATCCTCGACACACCGAGGTAGCTCCGAGAAGCCTGTGGAGACACCAGGAGGATCCTGCGCTTCTGGTCGGAGCTAGGCTGGTTAGACTACTAGTCGACACATACACGCACAATGGCTCGACGTTTAACGAGCTAAGGAGAAAGGAGGGCTCCTTAGGAGGGCTAATACCAATACCAATAGATTCAGTCAATAGTTTTTATTCTACCGCCAGTTCAGAATACAGTTTCGCTAGAGAAGAACGGGCAAGAAACTCTAGATTAAAAGCAACCCGCAAAGAAAGAAGTCGGATATAGATTATACATCGATAGGGTTCGAATCACTCTACCATCTAGTTTAATTGTTTATCAACCCACTGTCTTATAAGCCGAAGTTCAATTTGCCCCAATAGAGTTCTTGCACCCCGATTCCGCGAACCGTTTTCAGCCTATACCTCGACCACCGAAACGAATTTTACTTTTACCCGGGTAATCCATTTAGGGACGAAAGATTTATATGTGTTGAGAGTGCCGTTCAAAATGTTTCCTTTTCAATTGCGAGATATACGACGCTGGCACGCTTAATTTAATTTCCGTATACAGTATTTTGTTTTGTTTTTTGTAGCTTCAAACTCATAGTCCTGACTCCACGCTAGGTCAAACCTCTATCGTAGAAATCAAGAACACGCTACCGTCCCAACTCACCATATGATAGTTAGGTATCAGAAACTACGAAACTTTGTAACCTCGGTGGCGCAGTTGTAATTGCGCATGCGATATGACTGATGTGCTGAGGTCTCGGGTTCGATGTCCAGGTTGGGTAAAGTGATATTGGATTTTCTATTTAGAAATACTCACTATCAGCCTAGAGTCTGGAATTGAGCCCGGTATGGCAATAGGATCGCCCCCTATTACATTATGGAACCGTAATTAATTCGGAGAAAAGTGGGTGCCGGTTACACCTCTGCCAATTTACTGAGTGAAACATCATCACAACCTATAAACTCGAGTAGTTTATAGGTTGTGATGGCAATTTTTTTTGCCGCCCAATTAGAGTATCGAGTAGCGAGAGACAATCTATCCCCCGCTACTCAACACGAGCATGCCGGCCTGCTTCTTCACACTACGCCATGGGCAAGAACGTGAAGAAGCGGTCGAGGGTCTAGTGTCAGAGTACTTAGAAGGCCACAAAACGGCCAAATATCGTACCCCAACTCTAGACCCTCGACAAAAATCGGATGTACACTGGCTGATCCCGGAACGCGACACACTTGCGTGTGCCACAATTAGGGGTTTTACACCGTGTGTACGGTGGTCGCTATCCGGGTGGATGTGAATATCCTACCACTCAGATCCAGATCAGCCTGTGATCTTCAATCTTGATGACTCGAAGCTACATGGCATAAATAAAAGAAAATCTGTTAATCATTAATTATAAATACTATGGGTAAATATTACAGGATATATTATTTTATCTTTATTACATATTATATTTTTATATCGTATACAAAAAAATATAAATGCTGAACTTTATTGATACAGAACCCCACCAGGTTACGACTCTTACACTTGACTGGCTTTTGTGTAGTTGGCAATAAAGAAATTTCCAAGTAAGGGTTTTTCGAAAACTAAATTTTATTAGTTTCAATCAATAAGTTTCATTACCAAAAACCTAGTATCAAAGGAATTTTATGAATCCGAAGAAATATATTCAAATCTACTGGAAGATCTGGTATAAGTCAAATGACAATATAATATAATATAATCATCATGCGCACCGCTAGACAGTGGAACTCTTTGCCGGAGTCTATATTTCCCGAAAATTATAATCTGGGTATCTTTAAGTCAAGAGTGAATAGGTATCTTCTAGGCAAGCGTGCTCCACCGTAGACCACATCATCACTTACCATCAGGCGAGATAGTGGTCAAACGCAAGCCTATTTAGGTAAAAAAAAAAGGATGCACTATATGAGCCGTGGCGTCACCTCTCAGAATGACCATTATAGACAACACTACCGTGCACTGGTTGCCTACTCTAAGTACCGTGCCATTACTGTGACGGTGTGCGATGGAGATAGTGAGAGTGATATTATATTCGGTTGCATACAGAATAATGTACAAAACTACACACAGGAAACTGTAGCCTGCAACTAAACACCTATGTTATAGTAATATTTCGTCAGTATTAGCTCTCATTCCAAATTCACTTACTTAAAGAGCCCTTCTTTCAAATAAGACTTTTGACATTTATTAACATCCCTCGACTAACACGAGGGGCTTTGATTATTTTGTGAGCATAAGCTGGGCCTTCGAATGGGGTAAGGAAATATATTCAAGAGGCTTGACAGCGGTTAAAAAATTCAAATGGAAATCTTACGTGATGGTATTCTATATATTGACCCTTTTTGGGAAATTGTTGGTCGTATAAATACTGCTGAGATTCCTTTAAACCCGTTAAGTTGTGGCGTATTTGCGAGTGATATACAAGGTTAGACAAAAAGGGTTTCTAAGCCGAAAAGAAAAAAAATACCCGTAATTCTAAGCCGCTTTTGTTCTGTAAACCTGTAGTTTCCGGGATATTGCAGTTCAAAGATTAAAACAAATAGGTATACGTAGCCCTATGATCAGCTGTAATTATAGTTAGGTTCATTGACCTCGAGAAATAGGTGAGTTCTAAATATTATTCAAAATCCTAAACGTCGCGCGGGAGTGCTCTTCTTTGTATTAGCCGCCAAAACGTGACCATAAAAACTGAACGACAGGGTTGTGCGTTTTTAGAATAAATGTTTAATCTTATTATACCTAGTCAGGTCATAAATTCTGTCACATGTTTAATATAAAATAATTGAAACAAGTTTATTCATTATGTAACCATTTATATACCAAAATGAACTTAACAAAACATAGATTCTTATGACACTAAAGTTTATTCAAAATGACCTCCGTGATTTTGAATACAGGCCTTCAATCTGCGCGGCCAGTTGTCTATCGCAGCACGAACGAGGTCCATGTCAATATCGGCGGCTGCCTTAGTCAAGGATGTCTTGAGTGACTCCAAATTGGGATGAGGCTTTGAGCACGCCTTTTCCTCCAAGTGTTGCCATATCTTGTAATCTAACGGATTCAAATCTGGACTGGAGGAGGGCCAGTCTTCGTGCCGGATGAAGTCGATTTCACGCGCCGCCAGCCAGTCTTGTGTGCTCTTCGCTCTATGAGCTGGCGCCGAATCTTGTTGGAATACCTAGTGCCTGTTATTGAACATGGTATGAGAAATAGGTTCCACAAGGTTCGTCAGGACTGTATTTTGATACACAACTGCATTCGTTTTTACACCTTTCTCACAAAAATGTACCTCGGTTAAGCCCCAATAAGAAACTCCCAACCATACCATGAGCGAGGATGGAAAATGACCTCGTTGGACACGCGGAATACGGTTGCTCGCTTCTTCACTACTGTGTGCGTACACCTTATCATTTTGTTTGTTGTAGCTCTCTTCTACGGTAAAAATTTTTTCATCTGAAAAAAGAATTTCCCGATATTTTTTTCCCGCGTACCGCTTCAACAAAGCGCGGCATCTCTTCAGTCTCAGGTCCATTAGACGAGCATTCAAACGATGTCCTGTTTTTCTTCGATATGACCGAAGCCCTAAGTCTTCATTTAACACCCTTTTCACCGTGGTTCTGCTTAACCCCATCTGAAGGCCCAACAGTTTCTGCTTACGTTTGGGATTTCTTTGAATTCGCGCCTTCACAGCTTTTATCACTGCTGGAGTCCTAACAGACCGAGGGCGACCACTTCTTGACCTGTCATCTACACTAGAGTCTTCATTGTATCGTTTGATGGTACGATAAACGAATCTTTTGGTTATATTCAAATTTTTCAGTATGTCAAAAATTTGAATTGGCGCGTAACCGCAACGATGCAACGCAATTACTGCAACACGGTCTTCTTTAAGCGTCCACTCCATATTTAAAAATGAGTAAAATTCTAAAAAGTATACATTTTTATTTTCATGAACAATTTGAAATTCGAAATCAATAAACTTTTTTGTGGCCAGCATTCTAAAATAAAAGTTTTTACTGTGTGACAATACTTATGACCTGACTGTGTATATAATTCTGTACGTGTGTTTGTCACCTCACTCCTAAACTGCTGGACCCATTTGGATGAAAAAATATATGTATAAATTTCAATGGATTCCTGGATCGTTTGAAAATGTCAGCTAGGCCCGCTAGTATTATTAAAAAAATAAAATTGTTTTTTTTATGAGATTTTATATGTATAATAGAAATCAGTATATGCGATACTACGGCTTAGTACACCCCTTCTGCTAATCTTGTATTATAATATTACCGACCCTATAAAACGCACTGCCCCATTGCTACGCACAGGCCTCCTCTACTAGTACGATAGGTTATGCCTTAGTCCACTTAGCCTAATGCAGGTTGGTAGACTTCACATACATTAAAATTTTTTTGGTGAATTCTTAGGTAAGCAGGTTAACTCAATATTTTTCCTTAAGTAAGCGATAACTTAACTAATAATATCTAATGAATACATACGTCATTTTATAATGTATACCAATTGGGTTGGTTTCCCACGACTTTCATCTCCGTAGTCCGCACCAGTCCCAACTAGGCAATCGCTGCTATCATTTGACATACATACATACACATACACTCACGCCCGTATCCCATGGGGGTAGGCAGAGATTATTGACTGCCACAAGCTACGATCCTGACACACTTATTTCGCCTCTTCCACAGTCATACATCTTCTTATACATTTTCGACGGTTGCTATCATTTGATTCAGTTGCATATTAAATAATAAAAAAAAACACAGGGTACTATTAAATAAACGTGTTAACAAAAAACTTATTAGTAGAAGAAATTGATTAAGAATTGTGAGTATAGTTATAGTGGTAGAGCCACGCTGTAGAATTATTTGTCTACAGCATGAATAGGCCGGCTCGACCGAGGTAGTACTACTGTCTCACAGAAAACCAACGTAAAGTGACAGTTAATTCAAATAAACTTATTTTTGTTCGGATTCATAAAATTCTTTTGTTAATATGTTTTAGGTAATGTTACTTGTTGATTAAAATCGTGCCATCTACCCTATTCTTGGCGGATCATAATTTTGCAGCTTTATGCAGACATTAAAATGGAATGACATGTGCAATTCGATGATAAGATCTCATCGTTCAGAATAAGAAATATAGTCTATGCGTGGTTTATTATCGGTGGTCTCGTAGGTATATCAATAAGCGTTGCGTATTGGGTGCCAAGAAATTACTAAAGAAGTGGTAGAGCCACTCTCTATATATTGTTGCGTTTCAAAGGGTCTTATAACATGATTTATGTTTCAAAATCATTTGTTTTGACTGTTTCAGAGATTGGCCATTATTTATATAGTTTGCAGTGGTAGAGCCACCCTGAAGACATATTTGTCTACAGCATGAATGGGCCGGCTCGACCGGGGTAGTACTACTGTCTCACAGAAAACCAACGTAAAGTGACAGTTTACTGTCGCGTTTCGTATGGTAAGTGAGATATCCGGAGGCCCAGATTCCCCCTTCTCTTCCCTTCCTTAATACCTATTCCTGTCCTTCAAGACCGACAGTGCATACATAATACTTTCGGTATTGTGGATTTTAATGGACGGTGATCACTTAACATCAGGTGACCCACTGGCTCGTTTGTCGGACTGTGCTTTAAAAAAAACCTATGTATGTATCTGAAAAAGGAAAAATAAAGAAAAGAGGAGAATAAATATTGATTTGGCTTAAAATATCTATGCTGACCCACTTTCTCGAGTAGAAGACACTACTATAAGTTCTCGAGAGGAACTCAGAACGGTGATCATTATTGTGACTTATTTACAATAATAGAGGCAACAACGCAGTTTCCCTTAAGGCTGCGTAAATCGTCAAATTTACCTTGAATTCTAATTAATTCTTGACAAGTCTATTGACCCAATTGCTGTATAAAAATGTATGTTCAGTATGTATTAATAAAGCAACTATTAGTCAAATTTAAATTTTTGTAAGTCTTCTTAGTGAATGTAAAAAAATACAAAAGCTTATAGTACTGTTTTTTATGTACATTGTTTTTAAAATTACTAATAATATTGATGTGTCGTTTAAGTGTTGTCGAAAGTGTTGTGTGTGAAAAAACGAGTTTAGTTAAAATTTCAATGTTCTTAATACAAAAATTATGTAACAGATAGAAATGCTGCATCTCGAGTGCCTGATGTGCTTCAGTATATTTTACTATAGTATAGGGTATCACTGCTTTATTTGTCAAGGTTATTTTTTTAATGTCATTGACGCGGGACACAGCCTTAAGCCGCGCGACTAATTGTATCCGAGAACAGACGGCTCATTTGGAGCACCAATTATATTTCATGACTGTAGGGCGGCCATTGTGTTAAGGGTTTCAGATTATTCCATTCTGAATTTACAAAGTAAAGGAAACGTTATAATATGTGTGTTTTGGAACGGAATTCCTTATCACACGTTATCATTTGTTTGCGAGCTGAGGGGCTAGACCGAAATAAGTGTCACAATGAAAAGCAACACCAAAAGCCGACATCTTTTTGCATTGATTTTGAGGCACTTCCCGATTACCTAAGAAAGCTGACTGTAAGGGATAGTCTTGACCAAAACACCAGCAGTTGTATTGTTGTTATTAATTTTAAGTGTTCGTTTGTGTGTCTATAATCTCTCTATGGACTCAAAAATGGCTGGATAGATTTTGATGATTTTTTTAAATTAGCCTTTAAATTTGCTTTAACGCTGAAGGAAATCATCGTGAGGAAACCTGCATATCTGAGAATTCTTATACGAATTTCGAAGGTATGTGAAGTCTACCAACCCGCATTAGGCCAGCGTGGTAGACTAAGGCCTAACCCCTCTCATTAGTAGAGGAGGCCCGTGCCCCGGCAGTGGGACAATGTTTAATACAGGGCTTGTATTATTTTTATTATTAAATAAGCCTAGCGGGTGATCCTGTGAAGTTTTGTAGCTATCTGATCAATTTTTTTTTTATAATTTTTGATCATGTTTTCTTCGGCAGGGGTAATTATAGTTTCGGGTCCACGGTATGACGACAAACTCATTCATCGCGGGCAAAAGCTACTTAATGTATATTTTTTTTATCCTTGCACGGCAGAGACCACACTGCAACTGATATCGAGTAGCGAGAGACGATCTATCCCCTGCTACTCAACTAATTATAAAATCTCCTACTTTTACTTACTTTACTATTACTATTTGTGGAAACTTTTAAATGGACTTTTTGTGTCTAATATTATGTTTTTATATTGTAAATTATATTGCCAGCCTTGCGATAGAGTTTTTAAAAATAAGTTTGGCCTAGCGAGCCACATTAGGGCTCATGCTAGGAAGTAGTTGTAAATATTTAAATAATAAATATTTCGTTATTCTATGGTTAGGGTCGCCGTCATCGAAATCGATGAGGAGGACTATATATATATATATATTGTAAATGCTAGCTGTAAGTTTTCCGAATAAATAAATAAATAAATCTCGGACTATCTGGACGTATATGTGGACACTGTTTCAAATAATAATGATCTCTGCCGGTTCATCAGTTGGTGGATCTCATTATTCGAACCGTTTTTGCAACCTGCCGCAGTTATGAACTCAATTGTACGTTATGACTTCGTTTTTTAAATGAGCACTATTTTTATGAAAGGTATTTAATAGGAATTAAATACAATTTCATACCTGCCCAACTCGGAGTTAGATAATAGCAAAACTGACAAGTATAAAATAGAGTGGGAGGATTTGCAGCAAAGACCATATGAGCAAGAGAGTACCCTGACGGTAAATGAATTCTACTATACATAAACAGTTAAACACTCATAATACCAATTCATGAATACATTTTTGACCTTAAAGGATCGGCACTAGAAGGGATATAAAACACAACAGTAAGCTGGTTACTTCACGTCTGTTTTCTATATATTATGGTAATAACTCGGTCACGCCAGATGTATATAAAACTGTAGACAGCATGGCTTTACCACTAGCACAAATTGCAGGAATAAGGCGTAATGGCAAAATTAAATAATAAAATCAAAAAGTTAACTTACTTTTCGCACAGTCTGTGACCAAAAACTGCATGGTAAAGAACCTTTGCCTTTTCTTTTTTTTATACATTAAGGATTGAACAATGAAAATATATGGACATCTAAAATGGTTACATTTATTTACTTTAATGTACCTAAGAGCAATGATATCGGCGTCGTTAGTCCATCTCATTATTTACATCGTCTGCAATGCAGTTTCGACAAAATTTCTCTTCTTTAAGCTCCTTCGTCCTTTTTTCCACATTTTATTCTCTGCAATCGGGCAAAGATGTAAATGCAACTGGCTTTATTTAAATGTTTCTAAGAAATAGCTGATGAAATTATCTATTATTCAAGGAGCAAAGTGG
The DNA here is from genome assembly GCA_905220505.1 of Laothoe populi. Lineage (NCBI taxonomy): Eukaryota > Metazoa > Arthropoda > Insecta > Lepidoptera > Sphingidae > Laothoe > Laothoe populi. Next base: position 16,632,641 of record HG992156.1, read on the forward strand.
AAAGAAAGATTTTTGTGCCTTGACATAAATTGCTATTTTTAATACATAGCATTCCTTATGGTTTAAATAAGTAATTCGAAAGAGTCAACTTATTTCCATCATTAATAAATAACACCCAACAGTTACACACATAGCCCCGACCCCACACTAAGATACGAGTCTTGTGTTTTTCGTAGCAGGGACTACGAGAGACTTTCGGTCTCACAATGCCTAGACCCCGGACACAAATATCTGTCACACAAACATTTGTCCCGGTATGGGAATCGAACCCACGGCCTCTCGTTTCACAGTCGGCTACTCGCCAACTGCGCCACGGAGGCTGTCAATATACTTGCCTTGTCTATCAACTATGACTAGAAGTCCGTTCTTTAGTCTGTCTTATCACCTCCCTATTATATTATATTAAAGGGAGGTCAGTCCTCAAACAATAAACACTCAATCCGACCATACATTTAAACTCAAACAAGTCCCACGCTCTTATCTCACAAAACAAATACCGACAAAAACTGAGATAAATGTCTTTGAGAACCAAATCTTTGGTTACGTAATATACGTAATACCCTTTTATTATTCGAAACGAGTTGAATGTAGCCACGCTCAACTTCCGAAGAGCCTCGTAAAACAAAATAACGGTTATCGTTGTGTAATTGTATCGCTCAGATAGTGTTGCCAGTTAAGAAACTTTTAATGCCAAGAAAAGTTTTTAAGCCTATAAGCGGCCGTGGAAAATACTGTTTGGGGATAATTGTGAAAAAATATTTATTCGATAATAGATCTGCAATGAAAACCTATCTATTTTATGATGTGTAGCTTTTAGTATGCACACTGCAGTCAGACACAAACTGTTTGCATTGTATAGTCATGGCTTAGCATTGTTTAAAATAGTATTGTTTTTATTTGTCTAAAAGCAAAAAGCAGCTTTTTATCTATATAAGACACGTGCCAGGTGAAATTTTACACTATGTACAATGTAGCTAATTTTGTTTTATTTTTTATTGCCAGCAATAATAATTTTCTAAATGTTTAGTAAGGATTTAGAAACTGAATGCTGTCTGCACATCAATAGTCACGTAGAATATAATGTCATTAATTAGTGTAATATCATAGAGGTGCACTTACATTAACTTTACCACTTTAAGTGGTTTGATTGTGATTAAATCCATTTATTTTTCTACTCACATAAATACAAAAGCAAAAAATGCATACTTAATTTACAATAATAATAAATACACCCAACAGCCACTCACATAGTTCGGACCCCACACTAGGTAAAACCTGTATCATGGGTATCAAGAACTACGAGGGACTACGGTCCCACAACACCCAGACCCAAAACGAATATCTATGACACACAGATATTTGTCTCGGTGCGGGAATCGAACCAACGGCTTCTCGTTCCACAGCTGGTTATTCGTCCGCTGCGCCACGGAGGCTGTCAAGGTCGTATATAATGTATTGCTGCAACATGTGCGGTCGAAGTATATCAATGTAGATACACTCATTATAATACATATACACTCACGCCTGTAGTCCCGGCAGGTGTAGGCAGAGGTGTAACCGGTACACCCACTTATCGCCGAATTTATTACGTTCCCATAGAGGGCGAGCCTATCGCTATACCGGGTGTAGCCAGTACACCCACTTTCCACCGAATTTATTACGGTCCCATAAAGTAATAGGGGGTGACCCTATCGCCATACCGAGCTTAATTCCAGACTCATACTGATACTGAATATTTCTAAATAGAAAAACCCAGTATCACTTTACCGGGGATCGAACCCGAGACATCAGCACAGCAGTCATAACACATGCGCAATTACAACTACGCCACCGAGGCAGCCTTATTATAAGATTATAGTTCACATTTCATCACTTATTATATTGTAATATAAAAAACGTCAAACTGGCTTTAAAATTCTGCCCAAACCCAATTATATTCAATCGTATCGAAAAAGTAATATCCATTTCAAGCTAGCCATTTATGATGTATACAAAATATCTACCTCTTCAAAAATGTTACAAAAACACCTTATTTATAACTGGCAAGACAAGTCATTAACTTCAAATCAAATCATTATAAAAACGTAATGGATATAATTGGATTAAGTAACATTTCATTTAACATAAAATTCTCACAACTTTGTGGCATATCTTCACGGCCTGGTAACCCAGCGTCATTATTTGCGGCAACATTGTTTTATGCGATTTGAATAATTCGATGAAGGATTTTCTCAGTCTGGGTAATCTATTAGAACCAACTCATATAAAATAAAGTTTTACATAGGAATTCAATAAATTTATATGAATTTCAATGATTTCTAATAATATGAAAAATCGTAATAAATATAGCTTTATACGTTGCAGAGTAAATGTCTCGCCATTTGTAAATAATAGGATCGTAGGACAATAATCATACTTCCTACTAATATTATAAATGCGAATGTTTGGATGGATGGATAGATGGATGTTTGTTACTCAATCACGCTACAACTGATGGACGGATCTGGCTGGAATTTGGCACAGAGATAGATTATAGTCTGGAATAGCACATAGGCTTTTTATCCCGGAAAAATGTACAGATTCCGTGGGATAGTTTAGTATTTCACAGAGCAAGGGATCGACATGATTTTTTACATAGTGGCAGTTTAGGGATCAGAAAATGACATAGGCCACTTTTTATCTTGGAAAATGCGCGCTTCCTATGGGATAGCAAAATACAGAAAGGTGTAATAGCTTAAGATGCCTCCATGAATTGTGTACCATTGCTTCCAAAAACAACCTCCACGCGGGTAGAGCCGCGGGGAACATCTAGTATTGTAATAATTATAATTAGGTGTCTCTAATAAACATTTATATTAATATCTAGCTGTTGCTCACGACATCACACTTTGCCCTCGTGACAGCCGCTTACTCCGCTCTCATGGGTCTTGTCGTGATCTTAAATAACCTATAAACGACCTCAGCAAAAAGCTACAAACAAAATATATTCTGACTGATATTACCAGAAATTTGCGCGTTCAAACAAACCAACTCTTCAGGTTTACAACGCTATGGATTTACTTATGTAATTTATTTCATCCGAAAATATTTTCGGAATAGAAAAAAGAACAAAGCAATAATTAAATCAAACCATATTCACACGATATATTATGATGTCTTCCTATATGTATCCGTCAAAGTTAACTGTCAACTCCGAAAATGGGAGCGTAAAAGACTGGCAAATCCAAGCTTGGTTTTAAAGACCCTGTTGTTGTTTTTTAAGTAGGAGCTCTGCATCGAGATCTTGCACCTGTTTTGCTAATAATGTAGATTTAAGATCAAAACACTGTTTATTAGTGAGAGGATCACTAAACAAGATATTTAATGTTATTTGTACAACATCAAAAACTAACATATGTAGTTCAGAAAGGGTCACCTAAGGTGAAACTAGCACACGGTTCTGTTCTTATTTCCAACGTATTCTCCTGCCCGGGAAACTCATGTATATTTTATTTAATCAGAGAATTCAAACTCTAATAATGATTATATGGGAAGTCTAACAAGTTTTTTTAATTATGGTTATAGCGTCCGCCAAACCGCAAAAAATATCTTTCCAAAACTTCCTACGATTCCTGCTTGACGACTAATCAAAAATTATCGAATCAATAGTATATGAAATAATAAAACTTTTATTTGAAGTAGGTTTTGTATGGTCGCTCTGAATTTCTGGTGATAAATTTTAATTAGGTGCTATTTTTATCTTTGAATAAATCTGTGTAATGACTCGTCTTATCGATTCACAGGAATTCCAAACAAAAAAACACTTTTATGATTAAATATAAACACTCAATGTAGTATAAATAAAAACCATGAAGTACTCGCCACAGCCGTGCACATATCGTAACATATTTTTGAGGAAGCGAATAATAACCAAGGCCATTGGAATGAGTTAAAACCTTAAACTTTAAATTTCGAATATAGAATAAATTCTTCCGTCGTAGGTCATAAATTTACATATCGGAACATGTGACCGACATGATAACCGGAACTTCTCTCTATATTTTCCCTACACTTGGATACGTTCCAATATTAAATCATTGACGTTATTCCGCTTGGGAATAATTGAAAAAAAAATAAAAGAATTTATTGAGTCAAGAAATTACTGCCTCGGTCACGCAGTTGTAATTGCGCATGCGTTACGACTGCTGTGCTGAGGTCTGGGATTCGATCCCGGGTCAGGTAAATTAATAATTTTATTTTATTTTTTATTTTTATTTTATTAGGAAAACAAACAGTATAATTATACATATAACATTAATAAATTAAAACTAATACATTGACCAGTAAAGTTTCCACAAATATAATGGGTTTTTCTATCACAAAATGCTCTGTATCAGCCCGGAATCTGGAATTGTGCTCGGCGATAGGCTTTTTTTTTCTCGTGTTTTGACGTGTAAGTGTTGTTTTGTTTCGCTGCATAGAGTTGTGTATGTAATGTGGGGTGTGCCCGACAAAAGGATTAGGACCCTCGCTATTTGATACGTAGGTCCATCCTTTGCCGGTTATGTGTGCATGTAGGGGGATCTTCTGCAGAGACAGGACTTTCACATAGCTGAGGCTGGCCCCCTATCACATTATGGTACTGTAATAAATCCGGCAAAAATGGGTGTACTGGTTACACATCTGCCTACACCTTCGGGGATTACAGGCGTGTATATTTACATAGATCAAACTATGCCAAGTGTCTCCCCAAGGGCAAACGATCGATTAAGATGATAGCTTTATAACTTTGGTTAATGATATGTTTTCGTTGTGACTTATAACGTAAATTTCTAGATTTTTTAAACACAATGTTTAATTAACAAATATTTTGTGTGCGGAATATTTTTATATATAAAAATCTATCGCCGTTCGTTAGTCTCGCTAAAATTCAGTACTCTAATTGGACCGCACTGCGCTTACCATCAGGTGCAGTTTGGTCACTTTGCCGTGCCAGAATAAAAAAAAATTAAAACGGCCTGACCGATATGGATGAAATTTTGTGTCTATATTTCAAGCGGTTCCTGCATGGTTTGAAAACACAATTGGACCCAGTAGGTGGCGCTATTATCGGTATGTTACAAAATTGTATTTGCTGGGATTTGTGGGAAAGATGCCAAAGATATCATATATATAAGATCTTTAAAATATCATATTTAATGGAGACTGCTTTTCCGGGCAGGACAATGGCTGCCTGGCATGCTAATATTTAATAAGGGGTAATAATACCTTCAGAGGCTCAGTGGCGCAGCGGACAAAGTCTGTTCCCACACCGAGACAAATCTTTGCGTGACAGATAGATAGATATTTGTTTCGGGTCTAGGTGCTGTGATAGAAAGAAAGAGTATATTTGGCTTTTTAGTAAAACAAAAAAAAATACATAAAAGAAAATGCACTTTACAATGAAAAACCATAAAGGATCAAGCTCAGCTTAATATTGCAGCAGTTACTATAGCGCTGATTTTCAGCTTGACCTATTTTTGATCTCATTACATTACGTAAATACTATTTAACGGTAGGCAGCGGCTCTGCTGTGCTCTGGCATTGCAGAAGTCTATGGGCGGAGGTGACTACTTACCATCAGGTGGCCCGTCTGCTCGTCTGCCTATCAAGGCACTAAAAAAAAAACAAAAAAAAAAGAAACAAAATTAACTGCTACAATAACAAAAAACAAAGAAGAACATAATACGGAATTATCAATGTATCAAAAGCCACACTCACTAAAAACTTACTTATTATCGAACAGGTCCGTAGTCCCTCGTAGTTCTCAGACTATGTGTGTGACTGTTGGGTGTATTTGCTTATTTAATTTTATAGTATTATCGCCCTTTAGAGCATCACTTTCAGAGTGAATTGTAATTTTATAAATATAGCATTCCTAACAGGATAACATTTGCGATGTTCAGAATGCTATCAACGTTTGAAATCGTGACTGTAAGCATCAACAGCGCGCAACCGCGAAATCCTATATGCACAGAAATTTACAGACATCGCAAATTCAAGTTTTATACGTGAACGACTCGAAGATTGCAATTTCACGTACATTCCATCGAAGCTTTAAAACTATCTTAAACGGTTTTTTGATACATTTAAGGCCACTGTTCTGCGTTTCAACTTTGATAAGTTTAAAGATATAAGTACGACGTGATTCTATTATTATTTTTACTACGGCTTTTTTTTATTCAGGCACGGCAATGTGACTACACTGCATCTGATGGTAAGCGCAGTGCCGTCCAATTAGAGTATAAAGCGAGAGACAATCTACCCCCGGCTTCTAAACACAATCATGCCGGCCTCCTTCTTCACACTACACCATGGGCAAGAAGGTGAACGCGACACAATTTCGTATGCCACTGTGGCGGGTTTTACACCCTGTGTACGGTGGTCGCTACCCGGGCGGATATGAATATCCTACCACCAGCTAGCAGTTTTAATGTTCGTACATTGTTATACCCATTTGAAATACCAGAGGTAAATACATGATAGATATGGGGGACGACAAAAAGTGTCAAGCTGTAAACAGCAAATTACAACTCAAAACCCCGCCAAAATGGCGCTAGCGTAGCAAGTTGTGTGATATGAATGTAGCAGTTGTAAACGGAGTTAAGTGTGTTGAGTTAAGAAATTTAATATTTCTGCTGTGACTAGTGTAGTTGATGAAACTGCAGTAATAGAACCTTAACTTTTTACGTTGTCTTCTCTCTCAACTATTTTCCTTTCCATATTTTATTGTTCTTCTTTTAAGGAATAGTAACGAGCTTAAAAAGTAGCTATACCGCCAATGTCAAGTAAAAGGTGAAAACAAACGCAGGAGACTGGCATGTGTTAGACGTAATAAAAAGGTTTATGAGAATTTTCAATACAATACATTCGAGTTGAATTTTATTAAAAAAAAAACATATTTTATTACCTATCCTACTCTGTTAACTTTTGTCGCTATCTTTGAAGTTACACCACTTGCTACGGTGAAGCCATCCTGATTGGTCGCTTTTTAATGTTCATTTTTCTTTTCATACACAGAAAGTGTGCTCTTCAGACCTATACACTCCATAAAAAAAAGAACACAACAATATTAATCAATATCGCACGAAGACCCTATTATAAAATAAGCCAAAAAATATAACTACCGCCTTTCGGAAGTTTGTTATACATTTAATACGCGATTTTACCTGATGTGATATGTAGGAAACAAATAACAGCTTTATCAATGTCAAAGGAATGAGTATTATAGCATGTCTAATTGGAAGGAAGTTATTAATTATAAAAAAGAACTATTTGTATGTATGTTGTATGAAATATGTTTATAATTTATCGGTTGTTCGGGTATATTTTTATTAACTTTACAGTAAAATCGCTGATTTAGCGGTACCGGCATTTGTGTTAGTAATTATTTGAAGTTAAAAACAACCTTTATATTTCAAGTTATATTCATAAACAACACTTTTATTTACAGTTTTTAACACTGCCCGTAATTGAATCGGACTTATAAAAGTTTGTTAATAATAATATAATACTAGCCTTGCTTTAACGGTGAAGGAAAACATCGTGAGGAAACCTGCATACCTGAGAATTTTTCGAAGGTATGAGAAGTCTGCCAACCCGCATTAGGCCAGGGTGGTGGACTAAGGCCTAAACCCTCTCATTAGTAGAGGAGGCCCGTGCCCAGCAGTGGGACAATGTTTAATACAGGGCAAGTAGTAATATAATACTAGCCATGTATTCAATATTGCACCACTGCTAGGCACGGGCCTCCTCTACTAATGAGAGGGGTCATGACTTAATCCACCACGCTGGCCTAATGCGGGTTGGTAGACTTCACATACCTTTGAAATTCGTATGACAATTCTCAGGCATGCATGTTTTCTTGTTTTCCTTCACCGTTAAAGCAAGTGATAATTAACAATTAATATACACGTAACTTTAGAAAAGTCAGCAGTGTATGCCATTTTAGGCTGGTCTCGAACATACGACTTTCGTGTCGACAGTCCATACCACTACTAACTAGGCTATCGCTACTTATCACTTGAGAGCTAAAGTTAAATGAAAAATATAAAGAATATGTCGGTCCGTCCCGTGACCATGAAGGCTATAAAGCGTTCGAAACGTCGAGACTAAAAAAGTTAAATAAACCGCGATAGAATCCGTAAAATAATTTTTATTTCAATGTATAGTATTCGCGTCAACATAAGAAACCTAGAATAGGGTCCACAGAGAAAAGGCTAATACCTACTATGATATAGTATCACGATAGTATCATGATATAGTTATCACCCGGAAGAAGCTTACATCGTAAATACTATCTCGTCCAAAGAATTCGGGTCCATTATTCAATTGGTCTCATCTCATCATTCCCTCATTAACTTGAGCTTAACCGTGCAGTCACGCCAAAAGAATCCAATAATAGCGGGAAAATCTCGCGTGAGTTTCATACAAAGTAGGACAACAATAAAATTATTGTCTATATTCTATTTTGACAGCCTCCGTGGCGCAGTAAGCGAGTAGCCGGCTGTGAAACGAGCCGTGGGTTCGATTCCCACACCGGAACAAATGTGTGTGTGACAGGCAGATATTTGTGTTCGAGGCCTGGGTATTATGAGACTGAAAGTCTCTCGTAGTTCCTGATACCCACGACACAAGACTCTTATCTTAGTGTAGAGTTGCCAACCGTACTGTTTTCCCAGGAGATGTCCTGGTTTTTAGAGTGTCCTGGGATGTCCTGTATAGTTTTTAACCTGCGTCCTGGGTTTTTAAAGCGCCCTGATAAGGTCCTGTATTTTGAAATTCGCACACCACTTTTGCAATCCTTACTTTAGGGGCGGCGCCTCAGCTCGCAAGTGTTTACGCTATTTTAGACGCGTCCTGTTTTTAAACTGAATTGTCCTGCTTTTTCTAACTTCAAATCCAAGTATTTGAATTCCGGGGTTGGTAACCCTATCTTAGTGGGATCGGGGCTACGTGTGTGACTATTGGGTGTTATTTATTATTATTCTGCATCGCACTTGACCATAACGTGAACAATAATCACGATAATCACTTCCTATGTAATCTTCGTTAATTGTTTAAAAACTTTCACTAACGCTACCGCGACTCGTGACGTAGTGCGTGAGAATGAGTACCGCGCAAACAAAAAGTTAATTAGCGTATTTTTTCTTTTGTTTGTTTAGTGCACGTGTTTTGATTGTAAAGATTTTGTTATATAATTTCACCTTTGCTTTCGTTTGTGCTGGATTCAATTTATTATTATAATTTTTTTACGTAGTTGTTGAAGGGGATTCCCGAGTATAGTTAATTAACAACTTTTTCGTTATTTTGTTCATACTCCTTGATACTTTGAATAATATTGCCATTGTCTTATATTCTATAGACACGAACTGTCGAAGAAAAAAGATGTCCCAAAAACATTGTCCGCCCACTAATGCCATCTATTCATTTTACCAAGAACTATTTGGAAGTTATAACTTCCGTCACTTTCTCTCGAACGGGACTTTCCGTGCGCCAAAACGGGACAAACTATATAATGAATTTTGTTGTGAAATATAGACTTCCCGTATTCAGAATTGAAATTAATTAATATTTATTGATATTACGTTCTAAACGTTATGAAATTATGTTATTTACCTTATATACTATTAACAGTTTCACTGTAAATCAATTTAAGGCAGATTTGTTCGGGAATGTCGCTAGAAATAAACTCGACACTGAAAGATGCAATGTGGTGTGCATTCTTAGGTGGCATGAAGCATACTAACGTCGGTGAAGTGTATACACCGCGACTCGGTGGAACATAATGTTTGTTCGCCGCATAGATCGCTGGATATTGCTGAGCTAGAGGCATGGTAAATGCCCGTTTGCGTTAGAGTACGTGTATTGTTTAATTTTTTTTTATAAATTATCATGATTATCATGGCACGGTAAAGTGACCACACTGCACTTGACTGTCCAGCTAGAATATAAAGTAGCGAGAAACTATCTACCCCTCGCTTCTCAATACAATCATGCCGGCCTGCTGTGTAGCTTCTTTTTTTTTAGGTTCGAATACCTATTAGAAATCAGCAGATTACATTTAGATTTTATATGTTTGTTGTTAATCTGTCTGTATTCGTGATCCTATTTCATAAGCATAAGGCATAAAATAAAATCGGTAAAGTACTTGGAATTGGGCTTGGGAATATTATAATGTCATTGAAAATTAAGGCGAAAGAAGTGTGTCAGGATCGTAGCTTGTGGCAGTCAATAGTCTCTGCCTACCCCCATGGGATACGGGCGTGAGTGTATATGTATGTGTGTATGAAAATTAATCACCCATCGTTCCAGGAATGCAAGTATCCAAATCAATGCCGACATGCTTACTTTTTCACCCTTCGTTTAAATAACATTGAGATATTGTAGAAAAGACTGCCTCAGTGGCGCAGTTGTAATTGCGCATGCATTACGACTGTGTTGAGGTCTCGCAGTCGATCCCCGGGTCGGGTAAAGTGATATTGGGTTTTCTATTTAGAAGTACTCCGTAAGTATCCGCCCGGAGTCTGGAATTGTTAGGCCCCCATCATTAATCCTAATAAATTCAACAAAATGTGAGTTTTTTTTTTTTTTTTTATGGAAAAAGGGGGCAAACGGGCAAGAGGCTCACCTGATGGAAAGTGATCACCGCCGCCCATGAACATCTGCAACACCAAAGGGCTTGCAAATGCGTTGCCGGCCTTTCAGGAAAGAATATGCTCTCTTCTTGAAGGTTCCCAGGTCGTAACGGTTCGGAAAGACCGCCGGCGACAGCTGGTTCCACAGAGTGGTTGTGCGTGGCAGAAAATGCCGTAAAAATCGCGCTGTTGTGGAACGCTGGACATCGAGATGGTGCGGATGGAATTTTATGTTTTGGCGCGATGTCCGATGGTGAAATTCAGCGGCCGGGATCAATCCAAACAATTCCTCGGAACATTCCCCATGATAAATGCGGTAGAAGATGCAGAGTGATCCAACATCTCTACGCAGAGCCAATGGATCAAGCCGATCGGAAAGAGCTTGATCGTCGATAACCCGAGCTGCCCTACGTTGAATGCGGTCAAATGGAAGTAGCTGGTACTGGGGGGCTCCCGCCCAGAGATGAGAACAGTACTCCATGTGGGGCCGAATTTGCGCCTTATAGAGATTTAGGCGTTGACCCGACGTGAAGTACCGTCTCGCCTTGCTGAGCACACCAAGCTTCTTTGAGGCCAATTTGGCCTTTCCTTCCAATTGACCGCGGAACTGGACGTTGCTCGAAATGTCGACGCCAAGTATTCCGATATTGGGTTTGGCAGACAGGGGAGTGTTCTCTAAATGAGGAGTTACGACAAATGGTGACTTTTTAGCGGTTAACGCGCAGACTTGTGTCTTTTTGGGGTTGAATTGGACTAAGTTTAGTCGACCCCAGTCCGAGACTTTGGTTAACAAGGACTCGACTTCAGACACAAGTTTGTTCCGGCTCTCGTCGACGTATTCCCGAGAAATATTAGCACGGCCAGTGTACAGTACATCTACAGTGCTATCGTCTGCATAGCAATGAATGTTGCTGATTTGCAGCATGTCATTTATATGCAGAAGAAACAGAGTAGGAGACAGTACACAGCCTTGTGGAACACCAGCATTGACAAATTTAGGATCAGAGCATGCACCGTCGACGACGACCTTGATGCTCCGATCTGCCAAAAAACTGGTGATCCAGTTGCATAATTTCTCGGGAAGCCCATAAGAAGGTAGCTTCGAAAGAAGCGCCTTGTGCCATACCCGATCAAAGGCCTTCGCTATGTCCAGGCTGGCTGCAAGCGCCTCCCCCTTGGTCTCAACTGCTTTTGCCCATCTATGAGTTAGGTAGACTAGAAGATCACCGGCTGAGCGACCCCGACGAAAGCCGTACTGGCGGTCGCTAATCAGCCGGTGCTCCTCCAGGTACCGCAGGAGCTGGCAGTTGATAACGGACTCCATTATCTTGGAGAACAAGGAGGTGATGGCTATAGGCCTGTAATTGGACGGGTCCGAGCGGTTGCCTTTTTTAGGGATCGGGTGCACTAAAGCGGCCTTCCAGGATTTCGGGACTACGCCTAATGTATAGGAGTGCCGGAAAAGACGCGTTAAAACCGGTGCCAACTCCGGAGCACATGTCTGCAACACGATCGGAGGGATGCCATCGGGCCCACTCGACTTATGAATGTCCAAGGACAGGAGTGCTTTGCGAACTGCACTTTGCCGGAACTTAACCTCCGGCATCGTTGCATCGCACCGCGGGATTGTCGGTGGTGAATTTCCTCGGTCATCCAAAGTCGAGTTGGACGCGAAGAGAGAGCCCAGAAGATCGGCTTTCACCTTCGCGGCATGGGCCAGCGAGTCATCCTCCGTGTGCAGGGGTGGAAAAGATGGCTGACAGAAATTTCCTAAGACAGCCTTGGCGAGAGACCAAAACGCACGTGTTCCCGACGGGAGACGTGCCAGTCTCTCGCCAATTCTGCCAATGTGCTCCGACTTCGCCTTAGCAATGGCGCTTTTGAAGGACCTAGAGGCAAAGTTAAACTCCTTTTTAAATGCGCCGGTATTTACATCACTAGACGCCGACGCGTCAGCCCAGGCTTGGTAGCATTCCCGCTTTCGGCGTAATGCCGTCTTGCAGGAGCGACCAAACCAAGGCTGGGATTTGCCTCCGATGGGCACTGCAGAGAACGGAATAAAGAGTTCCATACCCTGAAGTACCACATCAGTGATAGAGTCAGCAACGACGTCAGGATCATCCGGCGAGAAGCAAATCTGCCCCCATGGGTAGGACGCAAAGAATGACCGCATTCCGTCCCAATCCGCTGACCTATAGTGCCACACGCGGCGGCAGCCCGCAAAGCGAGGCCGTGTTGAGTGCGTGACTGGCACTGTACTCCGGACAAGACAGTGGTCCGACGAACCAAGAGGAGGATCGACGGATACCAGGTAGCCTTCCGGATGAGAGGTCAGCAGAAGGTCCAACAGGGAAGGTGTATGATCCTCCACATCTGGGATTCGCGTTGGCGAGGTGACCAGTTGTGTCAAATCATATGCTAATGCGAAATCGTGAACAGATCTCCCCGCATGATCGGTGGTGCGTGATCTAAGCCATTCGGCGTGGTGGGCGTTAAAGTCACCGAGAATCACGATCTCTGCGGATGGGATCTGCTGCAGCACGGAGTCTGTAGCCATTTGCATGTGCTCAACAAGTCGGTCAGTTTCGGCATTACCGCTATGGGACCTATACAGGCATGCGTAGATTCGCGGATGGTCGTCGCAGTCTATGCGTAGCCAGAGGTTGGATAGGTCCCGCCCTTCAAGGCTGCCGAGGCGACGAGAGCAGATATCCTCCCTAATGTACACGCACACCCCAGCCCGCGGTACAAAGGAATGTTCCAGTTTGTACCCCGGGTAGGAGAGGAAAGAGGTGTCAGCCGGAGAAGATATCTGCGTCTCGGTAAGGAATAGCAAGGCCGGCTTCGCCGTCTCAAGATGGAAGTGGACGGCGTTCAAGTTGGAATTCAGCCCCCTTATGTTGCAAAAATCCACAGCAAGCGTGGAAGGGGTGGCCTTATGTTGCCTGCTCCGTTTGCCTCGTACACGTGCAAAATTGCCCCCCCCAGAATACGGAGGGCAGCCTGGGCATCCACGCACAGGTGGTGTACGATCTGGGCGTGGACGCCCAGAGAGGGATTCTCCACCGCGATGTACGCTGGTGGTACCCTCCTGGGGTAGATCAACCAAATCTCGCACTGCCATGTTATTTAGTGGTGTGGGGGAGGGATGGGGAGTGGGCCTCCGGGACTCTCACAGACCAAACGAAACGCGACAGTATAGCTGCCACTTGACGCCGGTTTTCTGTGAGAGAGTGGTTCTTCCCCGGGCGTACCGGCCCATTCGGCTGCTACCCGAAAGTGCGCAGCATGGCACTACCACTAGTTGGGTTGACTGATTGCACTGGTGGAATAATCTCTGTCACAAGATTATCCCACCAGCGGGCGATGGGGTCGTCACGTCCCGACGCCGCGAAAGAGTGTAATGATTACACCTCTCCCACCCCTTTGGGGATTACAGGCGTGAGTGTATATATATGTGGAAAAGAAAAATGCAATGGCAGTTCAGATAAATATACTCAATAGAATATATACATAACTATACTCTCGCATGTAGCAGGTCTAGGGGTAGACAAAGGTACTAATGCATCCACGGTTCACGAAGCCAATTTGCGTCCCACAATGTGATAGGCGGCCAGTTTACCGTCCTATCGATACAAATGCAATCTCGGAAAAAACACTAATGCTGACTGACACTACTCTGTAACACAATTCCGACTGATCGGTATTGGATTTGACAGATTTCGTTCTCCTGAACGCCATATTATTTCAATATTGTGTATCCATTAATATGCAGTAATTGGAATTAAGATTATCATATGAATGGTTATACAATATTGAAATAATATGGCGCTAGGGTCGCACTCAGAATACGAAATCTCACAAATCCAATACCGATCGATCGGAATTGTGTTACTGAGTAGACCGGCTGATCGTAAGCGCAGTGCCGTCCAGTTGGAGAATCAAGTAGCGAGAAACAATGTATCCCTTGCTACTCAACACAATCATGCCGGCTTGCTGTGTAGCTTCTTCACTCTTAGCCATGGGGCAAGGAGTTGGAGAAGCGGTTGAGGGTCTAGTATCAGAGTACTCAGAAGGTCAAACATCGTACCCCAACTTTAGACCACTATGGCGGATTTTACACACTCTGTACGGTGGTGGCTATCTGAGCGGATATGAATATCCTACCACCAGCAAGCACTACCAGAATCATGTGAATAAAACATAAACAGAATACACACATTTATGAACCTAATCAAAATTCCCACTTGCAAAATAATATCTAAATGCAGCAGTAGTTATTTATTCAACAAGTAACTTCTTCAAGAGTCGGGAGGCGGAACTCGATTAGTTCTGCTGCTAGCGTTGTACAAAACGAGTATTTGCATAAGAGAATATAAGATATCATTTGAATTTAAAAGCTAAGTGACAAAACTTAGAGGTGAATATTTATACTGAGAACATGTGTAAGGATATTTTTAAATTATAAATAATAATAATAGCCGTGTATTAACATTGTATCACTGCTGGACACGGGCCTTCTCTACTATTGACCTTTTTTTTTTAATCTTATATTTATGAGCTTGGTCGATAATTGCCTCGCTCCATAAATCCACAACTTGTGCGTCACCTAATCAATGTTAATACAATTAAAATATATTGTTAGGCCTTAGCTGCCCTAATGCAAGTTCGTAGACTTTATATTTGGAATTCTTAAATTGTTAAAGTATTTAAAAATATCGGCAAATATGCATATTTGGAATCAGCATTTCTGCAATTTTCGAGCCTATTTTCAGAATTTTTGCGCAGTTTATGGCGCTATAAAAAGTACACCGACTTCAATAAAAAACAAATTATGCTAAACTATAAAATTTGAGGGTTGCCCTTGATTTTTCGGAGATCCCATCATCAGATCCTGACTTAGTGCCAATGGGACCACCTGGGAAGTGTACCCTTTTAAACAAAGAAAGAATTTCTCGAATCGGTCCAGGCGACTTCGAATAATCAGGTAACATACATAAAAAAAAATATTCCGACGAATTGTTAACCTCCTCCTTTTTTGAAGTCGGTTAAAAAGAAGGATAATTAGTTTAGGTAATTTTTTTTAATTTTAGAATATTATTCTCATGAAAAAATAGATGAAGTACGCGCTTACACAAGTAATATATTGATTCTACGCAATAGTTTATTTATAGTGATTTTTTTCCGAAAAACAAAAATCTCTTTGCTGAAATTTTTCAAAAATGTCGCTTATTCAAAATATCCCACCAACCGTCGATATTTTCTTCAAAACTTAACTAAAAATCTTTAATACTTCTTTAAAGCTTGTTCTGCAATCACTAAAAATAAGAGTTTCAATAGGAATTCAATTAAATAATATTATTGCCTTATTATTCAGTGTAAACATTAGTAAATGAATATTTTTAACTTATATGCAGAAACGCACGAGACGCATTGATCAAGTTCGTCAAACTTCACTCGTTTCCATTCATAATTAACAAAGGCCGTTGACTTACGGCTGGCGCGTAAACCGGCTCGCTATGTTGGTAAAACTGACGCCATGTTGGTCAACCGTCATGTTGGCATCTCTGATGCCTAACTTCGCGACGCAGCGGTTACTTACGTTACGTTAGTTATGTTTTGAAACGGTTGTATTGCTTGTGTTTGTAATTTATAAAATGTTTCGAAACTTTTTCATATGGAACAAAATAGTTTTTGAGTTATTTCCATTGTTTATGTGTTAAGAAGAGTGGTTTCTTTCATGGAATGTTTAACTAGTGAACAATGTGCCGTGAAAGTGTGGTTAAGTGTGTGAGAACTAATATTTTTAGTTGTTAGTAAGGAAATCAAGGTGATTATTTCATTGCGGATTATTATTATTCAGGATGTATGGGCCGAGTGGTTTGACCCTGCACCTCACGCAAGCTTGATACCTCGTAGAGCCCGGTTTGAGACCTTCAACTGTTTATGGTAGTAGACGTTCGAACTTCGAAGTCTAGACTTGAAAACACTAATTACAAACAAACTTTATTTCCACATACTGTCTGTTCTTGTATAAGTTCATCGTGATTAAAACTTTTTTCAGTAAAAGTGCAATATGTATATCAATGTTAACTTTATTCTCCTCTGACTGAAACTTTTCAACCCTTTAGTTTGTGACCAACTTCTGAACTCAAAAGTTTCGTTGTAAAAATTGTCCACAACTTTTTCGGTATGAATTTACAAACTATAACTATAGCAACACAAATTTTAAATAATACGCATTTATGTGTTCGAAAAAATTAATATAATATCGAGCGTTAGCTAAAAAAGTCTGCGGTAAACGGTGACTACTTACCATCAGGTGGCCCGTCTGCTCGTCTGCCTATCGAGGCACTAAAAAAAAGGCACCCGAAATTGCAAGTATTTAATAATAAAATATTAAAAATATAACTGTTGTAGGCAGCGATAGCCTAGTTGGTTGCGGTACGGACTGTCAAGACGAAAGTCGTAAGTTCGTAACCCAAGTGGCATACACCTCTGACTTTTTTAAACTTATGTGTGCATTCTTTGTTAATTATCGCTTGCTTTAACGGTGAAGGAAAACATCGCGAGGAAACCTGCATACATGAGAATTCTCAAAGAATTTCGAAGATATGCTAATTCTACCAACCCGCAATAGGCCAGCGTGGTGGACTAAGGCCTAACCCCTCTCATTAGTTGAGGAGGCCTGTGCCCAGCAGTGGGACATTGTTTAATACAGGGCTAGTATTATTATAACTGCTGTATAATATAATTTTACTGTATAATTATCACGATGTATGAGAAATATCTATCAGAATTATACATACCTACTCAGTTTATTATACTCTTTAATAAAAAAGTTATGTGAGCTAAAACTAGTTTACTGATGTGATATCAAGAGATCGGATGTCGTAAAAAACGTACGCACATATTGCATCTACCTGCTTGTAATAATTAAGTAATGAGATTTTCTTTTTTTTATTTTATAGTCCGACAAACGAGCCTGTGGGTCACCTGATGTTAAGTGATCTCCACCGCCCATGAACATCCACAATACCGAAAGTATCACGTATGCGCTATCGACCTTAAAGGACAGCAATAGGGATTAAGGAAGGGAAGGGGGAATCTGGGCCTCCGGATGTCTCACTTACCATACGAAACGCGACAGTGAACTGTCACTTTACGTTGGTTTTCTGTGAGACAGTGGTACTACCCCGGTCGAGCCGGCCCATTCATGCTGTATAGACAAATATGTATACAGCGTGGCCCTACCACTTCTTTAGTAATTTCTTGGCACTCAATACGCAACGCTTATTGATATACCTACGAGACCACTGATATTAAACCACGCATAGACTATATTTCTTATTCTGAACGATGAGATCTTATCATCGAATTCCACATGTCATTCCATTTTAATGTCTGCATAAAGCTGCAAAATTATGATCCGCCAAGAATAGGGTAGATGGCACGATTTTAACCAACAAGTAACATTACCTAAAACCTATTAACAAAAGAATTTTATGAATCCGAACAAAAAAAAGTTAATTTGAATTCAAATCTGCTGGCAGTGGTAATTGTCAAATGACAGTAAAAGGATGCATGATATGAGCCGTGACGTCATCTCTCAGAATGTCAGTTGTGCGAGGGAGATAGTGAGATGTTCCCACTACGCACCCAATTTTGCTCATATCAATATTTAAAATAAATATTGTGACTTTATTTTTTAAGCAATTTTGATTATGTTTTCGCAAAAGAGTTTCTTTTGCGTATTACATTAGGTTGCGATTCGAATAATGTACAAAATGAATCACAGGAAACTACCCTATTGAAGGTGCACCGGAAAAGTGAGACGGAAATACGGGTTACTCCGTGGTTGACAAGATGCAGGTGCATTCGTGATAGGATGCAGGCGTGCATTTTAATGCTTCATGTTTCTTATTCAAGACCGAATATAAAAAATACCTTTAAGTCAGTGTATGACATGGGTGGAATAATAAAAGTGATGAAGGAAAAAAATATTCAAAAGCCTATGCTTGTCAAAAATCGCGCAAACTTTTACTAGGTTTCTTACGGATTAGTATCAATATTATGACTGTTTTTGGTCAATTATGGCAAAAATACATACATTAATGAAGGGTAAAGTAATAATAATTTCATAGTTATTACTTTTTAACAAGACAAAAAGCCGTATGAAACAAAGACCCTTTGCCACTTTAACCAGGTAATTACACGGAACTTTGGATGTGAACAATAAAAAAGTATGTGTCGAATTCACGGTGGGGAGCAAATGACGTGAGAAAAGTTAAAATTAATCTCGATTTATTTTATGAAACTAAATAAATCTGTCTTAAGTAGTTAGTGTCTTAAGTATTAAATGTTAATTATCGCTTGCTTTAACGGTAAAGGAAAACATCGTGAGGAAACCTGCATATCTGAGAATTCTTATACGAATTTCGAAGGTATGTGAAGTCTACCAACCCGCATTAGGCCAGCGTGGTGGACTAAGGCCTAACCCCTCTCATTAGTAGAGGAGGCCCGTTCCCAGCAGTGGGACAATGTTTAATACAGGGCTAGTATTATTAAGTAGAAATAAAATCATGTTTATATTAATCAAATAAAAACCAAATTATATATTTCAATTCGGTATAAAATAACCTAGCTATTCAATAAATTGCCGTTAAAAAACCAAAGACACTCTTTTCATGATTTACGACTTGTTTATTTTAAGCAGGTTTGAATACCTAGTCATGGCAGACTTAATTAAAGAATTTATAAAACATAGCGGCAAAATTAGGAAAATGGCACCTTTTTATAAGCTTGTTAGAGCCAATTAAACATTTCAAGGGCCAAATATTCCACACATATTTAGTACAAGGATAATATAGTTAACGATAACAATTCTAAATTCATATTGATTAATATTTGCTTTGCGATTTAAGTCCTTGCGGCCTTGTTAATAAGAAATAATAACGTTTTGTATTTTTTTTGTATTTGCACTAAATTGCGACAATAGCGTCACTTATCGGCTTAAAACTATTCAAGCCGGAACCAACCATAATATTCATACAATGTCATTGTATTTGGTAGCGCGGCTTCGGATATTAGCGGATACTTACGTAGAATTATAATTTTGTTAGGTTAAACAAAATAATTCTTGGCATTATATTGTATACATATCTGTGCCCTACTAAATAACAAATTCTGACCATAATGCCTCGCTTACTTGGGATCAGCTGGTTGATACCAGTTACTTCTGGGCGATATAATGCTGACGTCTGATTATATTGGACTAGTATTTATCATCAAGTGCAGAGTAGTCACTTCTCCGTGACGGGAAAAATTTACTTTTCCTTATGGTCAAGCTAATTATTAATATTTGTCCATAATGTAATTTTCCTTGTGGAAATTGCTTCACATGAAAAGTACATTCATTTAGAAAATATATGATTTTTAAAATTAACCTAATTAAAAAGAACTCATTCAGAGAGTGTGACGAGCCGTTGTCTATAGCGAGCTTTGAGGTCCATAACTATACTCATTAGAGTACTGAACTACCTATTGAGGTAGTATTAGTGATTGATATATTTGAAAGAATAGACTGTTCTAACTAGATAATTAGAATGATATTAGGTTTTTCTATTTAGAAATACTCAGCCAGGAATCTGGAGTAGAAACTGGTATGGCGATAGGCTCGCCCCTATCATGTGATATGGGACCGTGATAAATTTGGCGAAAAGTGTGTGTGCTGGTTACACCTCTGCCTACCCCTTTGGGGATTGCAGGCGTGAGTATATGTGTGTGTTACCACGATACGATGACCAGTATAAGCAACTGTAGATTCTTATAAAGAAAGACATTGATGGAAAATCCTATTCACATTCATAATAGGAATAAAGCCCTTTCTATAGGCTTCATAAAACTCAACATAAAGAATACAAAAGAAAATAAAGATACTTTCTGTAATGACGGCAATTTGTTAAACACACGACACGAGTCGTTCGAATCAATGAGTCTAACTCCACTGATTTAATTATGAAGCCTTTAGTTACGGCTTATTTTGTTCTCTTGTTCTCTTATCTCCATTATTAAGGGCTGGTTTATTAACATCTGTGTCGCGATGGATTGCACAACGATCAGCTTTATTGGCTGTTTGAACGTATGTTGTTTTTATTTATCTCGGTTTAGTGGTGCCATGTGCAATACAGAATGCGTAATACCTAGTTGAAACAATGAAACAATATTTTCCTCTTATTACAATGTACCTTTTCATTACATTACAATTTTAGTGCATATCATGTGTCTATATTTGTAGTATCTGTAGTCAAGAGACATCGTACAAGAATTTATGATTTGTAGTTTTACAGTTACGAAGGGTGAAGGCCGAAGCTAGTTTTTTTACCTTATGTATTTTCACGTAAGCTTTAAATATGTAAAGCTCTATGGAATAAATAATTTTTATTATTACCTAATTAATCAATCAAATTTTATATAATGATTTCGATCACAATGAAAAATCCAAATGCGTGCAAATCCTGTAAGAAAAACTTAAATAAAACCCAACTTAAAATCATCCGATTCACAGCACATATACCTCGCTACGCAGTCCAGAACATGCTAATCAATAACTATACATTTAATTATATAAAGATTGCAATGTTCCACAGATAATATTTATGAAACAAAAAATCTGGACATGTTTTTGATTATCAAAATGCAAATCTGGAATTAGCCTGACCTATGTGATCTGATTGAACTTGTAAAAAAACGCCATTTACGTACGCGTATCATGGTTTTTTTTTTATACTGGCACGGCAAAGTGGCCAAACTGCACCTGATAGTTAACGCAGTACCGTCCAATTACAGTATCGAGTAGAAGAGACAATCAAGACAAGAGAAAAATCGTTTACAATAACCATTCAAAATCTGCTAATGAAACTTACCTAAAACAAATGAAAAACAGACCACCGCTTTGTATTTCTGCTTTTCTGATGTTGAACATAATGGGAATTCACGTCTGGGAGTAACGAGCTAAGTATAGTGGCACATAAGACAGTAAATAAAATTTACTGGTGCTTAGAACAATCTCAATGGTCTGACAAAAGGTACCAAGGAACTCAACCATAGCTCCTTCGTATTTTTTTTTTGTTATGTTCTATTTTTGGGATAACCCAGTTGGGAGATGTAGGGATGCCGCGGCCGTGAAGTTGTTAGCGTAGGTCCAAAATTAGCTCAAATAGCATACAACTCTGACTTATCAGTTATTTGTATATCCATTGTTAATCATCCATAGCTTTAACGGTGAAGGAATACATCGTGGGGAAACCTGTATACCTGGGAATCCATCTTAATATTTTCAAAGCTATGTGAAGTCTACCAACACACCCTAAACTTTGCCCCTTTTATAAGTAAAGGAGGACAGAGTCCATCAAATCAGAAAAAATACATTTACATTATCATTCATGAAAAAATTACAATTTAGAATTGATTTACGAATAGATTTAAAAAATCTATTTATTCAGTAAATGAAACCAACAAAGATAAGACTAGATTAGACTAGGGGCGCTTTTTAAGAATTCTTCAAATCTACTGTGCTTCTTAGTCAAGAGGAGCAAAAAATTACTCTTTTACTATTACTATTATAAATATTATAAAAAAAACTAAACAAAGAAATACACGGTAACTGGGCCATGTTTAATGAATCGCGAATGCTCTGAGCGTCTGTTCTAAACAAGTGGGTCGTCGTGTCAGTCCCGCGTGACCACTGCACAGTTCCGACGTCTTTAGACTAAACACTATAATAGACTCTATTTATGCTTAGAACTATAATGCCTAATAGTAGTGTGGTATGCTAATAAGTGGTATGTTTGAACGCTTCGTGCTATGATTCATATATTAATACATACTATATGCGAGATGGGAGTAAAGAAGATTTTAATTTTGAGCTTATGGCCTTTTTGGTCACTTTAGACACAGGTGTTCCAAATTGAGGAGTAGCGGGTGTATTTAGGGCATATATATAGTATATACAACATATACTATATCTATAGGGTTTATAATTTTTGTTGTATTACTCCTTTATGTCTAAAGTGTTGCCATATAAAATATTTTTTTACTTCTTTCTTATTTTTATTTATTGCGGAAAAACAAACTATTATATATTACAAAATTATATCACAGTATAGTACAATCCACAACATTTTCCACGAATTACAAAAATTGTATTTAATAAGGGGCAGTTGACGAAGAGGTTTTTTTTTATTAACTAACATTAAATGGGTTAAAACGCAAAATACTAAGTACTTTGGAAATATAGTAGTATGTATGTAGTATCAGTATTTTGACACAGACAGACGCAAATCCCTATTAACTAACGCTAGTATTTTATATGAAGTAGACAAGTCGCATAAGTACAGATTTTGCATAAAATATAATAATGTATAAATATTACCTAACAGTCACAAACATAGTCTCAAGTTTATGTGGATTCAGCCCCACATTAAAACACGACTCTTGTGAGGGGGGTATCAAGAACTACGAGAGGCCTTGGGTCTCTCACCAGACCCGAAACAAATGATTGTGGATGCCTCAAACATTAATTTTGGGTGCGGTGAACGGACCCGTGGCCTACTGACCCACGGAGGCTATCGTCACAGTATTATCTTGTAAAGTATAACGAAAAATTAATTAAATATCTACTTATTACTCGAACTAATATAGTAAGGGCAAAGACCAGGCAAATCATGTGAGTTTTTTCGAATTGCAATCTATTATACTGATTGCCTGACCATATCTTTGAAGTCCCTTAGCTTGAGTATAACGACAGACGATGAGTCGGAATACTATATATAATATACTATTTGCACTTTTCTTTATATGTTCTTATTAAATTACCTATTTTTAGCCGACTTCAAAAAGGAGAAGGTTAACAATTCGTCCGAATCATTTTTTTATGTATGTTACCCGATTACTCGAAGACGCCTGGACCGATTCGAGAAATTCTTTTTTTGTTTAAAAGGGTATACTTCCCAGGTGGACCCATTGGCACCAAGTCAGGATCTGATGATGGGATCTCAGAAAAATCGAGGGAAACCTTCAAATTTTATAGAGATGCATAATTTGTTTTTCATTGAAGTCGGTGTACTTTTTATGAATTATTGTTTCTTGACTGAATTTTGCAAAAGCTATTATTTTTATAAATTACCTGAAGACAGGTTAAATTCACTTGAATATCAATATACTTTACCTTGTAGATCTATTCGTATACTTTATTTATATTTTTGATTAGTATATTATTTTTTAAAAGCAAAGCTATTTTTAGCTAAGTTTATTTTTTTATTATGGACCGTTGTTAGTTGTTTCTGCCAATATCTGGTATTAAATTAAATTAAAAAAAAAACAAAACTATCAACAATGTTCGCTTGTCAATTTAGAAAAATAAGTAAAAGTTTTTTAATTCTTAAAAAGTACACCGACTTCAATGAAAAACAAATTATACGTCTCTATAATTTGTTTTATAAAAATATATATAATTTTATAAAATTTGAAGGTTTCCCTTGATTTTTCTGCGATCCCATCATCAGATCCTGGCTTGGTGCCAATGGGACCACCTGGGATGTGTACCCTTTTAAACAAAAAAAGAATTTCTCGAATCGGTCCAGGCGTCTTCGAGTAATCGGGTAACATACAATAAAAATATTCCGACGAATTGTTAACCTCCTCCTTTTTTTAAGTCGGTTAATAAAAGTATTTTTTTATCTAATACAAATGAAGATCGCCTTCTAACAGAAACTTCAAAAGACGCTTACACATTCGAATTGTCAAAACTAGCAAAAAAATAACCGAGTCAAAACTCGTTGCGAAAGAGGGTTCTATTCATCGCATTTTCAACCACCTGCTACCTGTTTCGGTCGCTTCCGGCCATTTTACCGACTATGACACTTTCGTCAATGAGTCTATTGAGTGCTACCAGTTAAACTACAATAAAAATAGAGCTTTATAGTGGTACGAATAAGGAATATATTATGGATCGACAATTTTTAAAACACTAATACCCGCCTGTAAACTTGCACACCCTTAAGCGGCCATAAGACTAAGCACCCTTAGGATATACAAATGCATTTGATATTTAGGGTAGACTATATTTTTTAGTTAATAAGCAGCGATAGCCTAGTTGTTTGCGGATCGGACTGCCAAGACGAAAGTCGTAGGTTCGAAACCCAAGTGGCATACACCTCTGACTTTTCTAAAGTTATGTGTGTATTAAAATGTTAATTATCGCTTGCTTTAACGGTGAAGGAAAACATCGTGAGGAAACCTGCATATCTGAGAAATTTTCGAAGGTATGAGATGTCTGCCAACCCGCATTAGGCCAGCGTGGTGGACTAAGGCCTAACCCCTCTCATTAGTAGAGGAGGCCCGTGCCCAGCAGTGGGACAATGTTTAATACAGGGCTAGTATTATTATATTTTTTAATTTCATGTAAGTCGATCTTTTAATGCAGACAGGAATGGGAGATATAGTATCCGATCTGATTCGTTATAATGTTATTTTTTTTTAATTGTGACACAAACTGCAATAACATTATATCTAATACGTAAGATAAAATGCGTTGAATATGTTTGGAGGATGTTATAGAATTAAAATCACACCTTCAAAACTGTTGGAGACATAAATCATAATAACTAAATAAACTTAAGGATTATTAAAATATTATACTGCCTAAATACAGGTATGATTTACTAATTGGAAAATTACATTTGGTGTCGTTATTTAAATAAAATTCAGTATTAATTGAAATAAACTAAATTATATTACTAAATCATGGAACAATAGACGTAGAGGTAATACGATTTAACTTACATACACAGCAAACTTTTTTCATATGAGACACATACGCGAGACGGCATGTTAACTATGATAAAATTTATACCCACGTATAAATAGCTTCTAATTTAACCTTTACTAGATTTGACTGTACGCCAGTCCGCTTGGGTGAATTTAATATTTTCAATAAAAAAATATGTAAAAATAAAGCATTTTGATGAAACACCCATAAGTCATGCATGACGTCACCGTATGAAACATATATGAAAACGCTGAGCCAAACGTCTATTAGTTTGCGACTCCAAAAATAATTGATTTAAATTGTATGTAATTAATTGATGTAAATGTAACCAATAATTTTTTGCTTTTTAGTTGTCTGGGATTTTTTTAGGCGGTTTTATTTTTATTTAAAAAGTAATAATTTATGTCTGGTAAAATACTTAACTACTTGGTGATTTAGAAAATTAATCGCGTACTTAAAGTTTATAAAATTGACCATAAAGCGTACAGTTACAACAGTGTGAATTGCGGAAGGATAAACAGGTGCTTAACTCTATCGCATATATACATATATACACTCACGCCTGTAATCCCCCAAGGGATAGGCAAAGTTGTACCATCACACCTACTTTTCGTCGAATTTATTACGGTCCCATAATGTGATAGGGGTCGAGCTTATCGCCATACTCTGCACAATTCCAAACTCCGGGCTGATACTGAGAATTTCTTAATAGAAAAACCCAATATCACTGTCCCAACCCGTGGATCGAACCCGAGACCTCAGCACAGCCGTCGTAACTTATTTGCAATTATAACTGCGCCACCGGGGCAGTCTGTTTCACAATAATTTAAATTTATGATTGTTTCGAGCTTCAGTCTCAGTGCAAAAAAAGAAATAAAAGTTGCTTTGTGACAAAGCAAAACTGTTTAACCTTTTCCGTTAAACAAGGCTTTTGAGAAGTCTAAGAGTAAGGAATCTCTTTCTGTAAATAACAACTGTTTTAATTTGGTACGAAATAATTGTGTGCTCGTAATGGGAAGTAAAAAAAACAATTAGTAGAGTACGATAAGTATGAAACAAAATGTATCTCAACTGATATTTGTTTTATTAATATTTTTTTTGTCGATTTGGTTCCGAAATATATCTTTATTATTTACAAGTACGAAATTTTAATCAGGATGTACTATACCTAAGAACCTTCCGAAAAATAATATGCAGGATGCACTTTGCCGTGCCAGAATAAAAAAATCTACATTATGGTGAAAACGTTTCAAAATCCTTTGCGTGGTTTAGAAGGATTTAGAGGATAAACAGACATACAGATAGACGCGGAGGGCGCCTTTCTTTAATATGTATAGATTCTTCAACATAATAAATTATCTATAACTAGCTGTTGCTCGCGGCTCCGCCCGCGTGGAGGTCATGTTTGGGAGAAAAAGTATACAATACAAAATACCAATATTCATGCGTTTAACTTAAAAATGACGGATTTTCATACAAACTTTCATTCCCTATTTTACCCCCTTAGGGGCGGAATTTCCAAAAATCCTGAAACATATATTTTTTATTTTTAACTAAAATGCCAAATACTAATTTTCATGAATTTAACTTCA
Source organism: Laothoe populi (assembly GCA_905220505.1). Classification (NCBI taxonomy): domain Eukaryota; kingdom Metazoa; phylum Arthropoda; class Insecta; order Lepidoptera; family Sphingidae; genus Laothoe; species Laothoe populi. Next base: position 16,659,718 of record HG992156.1, read on the forward strand.
AAAATGACGGACTTTCATACAAACTTTCATCCCCTATTTTACCCCCTTAGGGGTGGTATTTCCAAAAACCCTTCCTTAGTGGATGCCTACGTGATAAAAGGTACCTACTGTCAAAATTTCAAGTCTCTAACCCCAGCCGTTTAGGCTGTGCGTTGATCGATCAGTCAGTCAGTCAGTCAGTCAGTCAGTCAGTCAGTCAGTCAGTTTCTTCTTTTATATATACAGATGAAATCACTCACTAGTTATCAGTTTAAACCTTGTGAATTACTCAAAAATCTAAACGTTATAAATAGCATTAATTTCATGGCTATATCATTGCAATATTACAGTATATTTCCTAGAACTCATAATTGTGAATTGTATTCAAATCGTGTTTTATTTGCCTCGATAAATCTGTAGTTTTTCTTCATTGCACAAATATACAAATTAATCTAATAAAGTTCCGTACGTAATTAATCGAGCATTCGTATAAATAACTGCAGCGTAATTAAATCCTACTAATATTATAAACGCGAAAGTTTGTAAGTATGGATGGATGTTTGTTACTCAATCACGCTACAACGGCTGGACGGATCTGGTTGAAATTTGGCACAGAGATAGATTATAGTCTGGAATAGCACATAGGCTACCCGGAAAAATGTATAGTTCCCGTGGGATAGTTTAGTTTTTCACACAGCAAGGGATCGACATGATTTTTTGCATAGTGGTAGTTTAGAGTTCAGAAAATGACATATGCCACTTTTTATCCCGGAAAAATGCACGCATCCTATGGGATAACAAAATATAGAAAGGTGTAATAGCTTAAGATGCCTCCATGGATTGTATACCTTTCCTTCCAAAAATAACCTCCACGCGGGCGGGCCACGAGCAATATCTAGTAGATCTATAATTATGTCAACAGAAAATGTTTCATGTAACCATTTTCAAAGCCGAAACAGAAAACTTCCCTTCCAATTTATATACAATAATACAACCACATATAAACTGATACATTACTATAAACCATGTTCGCAGATCGTAATGTAATAAATTCACAGTGAAGAAGGAGCGACACGTCGACGTACTCTATCCACTTACAGAAAAGGTGGAACCATAACATATTGCCGCTTAGCTCGACCTTTTACCTTTACTAAAAAGAACCACTTGTGTTTCGTATAAGATACATTTAAAGGCTCTATTTTTGAACGATATTAACCTTATTCCTGAGTAATAGACTCTCTTCAAACGTCTTTAAAACCAATAATGGAAAAGACAAATAAACTATAATTTACTCTCAGTACTGAAGTAAAGACGATGAGATCGTTATTATTCTATAACAACAGTCTATGCATAGGTTTCTGTATACGTAATTTATCCCTTTTTAACCGACTTCAAAAAAGGAGGAGGTTAACAATTCGTCGGAATCTTTTTTTTTATGTATGTTACCCGATTACTCGAAGACGCCTGGACCGATTCGAGAAATTCTATTTTTGTTTAAAAGGGTATACTTCCGAGGTGGTCCCAAGTCAGGATCTGATGATGGGATCTCAGAAAAATCAAGGAAAAACAAATTTTATAGTGACGCATAATATTTGTTTTTTATTGAAGTCAGTTTACTTTTTACGAATTAAAAACTTTTAAGATTTAAAAATGCTGCGCTCAGAGTTAGTTATTGCTCCATTAGTGTAATTTATTTGGTCTATTTGTGAATTTTACAGTATCTAAAAATAACATTTACTGGGTTCTTTGAGGTAAACACATAACTATTTACCTATATTACTTGACGACTTTGACGCCTGTTTAAATCAAAATCAAATCAAATCATTTATTTTGTAAATTAGGCCACTAGGGGCACTTTTTATATGTCAGGTTGAAGTTTATCTACCGTTCGTTCTTTAATGTGTTAGGTATACGGGAAAGATAAAATGTTGTCTCTGAGAATAAACGTTATTCGGGAGATTTCATAACGATCAATTAATTGTTACTTAAGACAGACTTAAGGAAGCTCTTTGAGTGTAACAGTTACAGTAGCAAATCATTAGGTAGTTTAGGTCCTTTACCAAGGAAAACACAGATTAAAAATGTTTCCAATTGCGAAAGCAAGAGTCCAATTTAAATTATACGATTTAATAGTCAAATTCAGATAGCACAGCATTCTGAATTATTCACAATCGATCTCGGGAGCGCAATGAAAACACGACGTCACTGAGTTTTTTTAATTAATTGGCAACATTGCACGTATCAATTACATAGCGACAAATTGTTTCTCTATATGGAAGTTGCAGTGACCACGGCGAGTGTAACGTTATTGAATAAATGACTAGAGAAAAACTTGTTTCTCTATAGAAAATAAAATAATTGAGAAAGCTCTAGAACTTGGCCAGTGGAGAAACTTTTATATTATAGTACATATCAGTGTTAGGCAAAGTATGATAATAATAAAATAACAAAAATACATAGATTTATGATTTGAGTCGTATAGAACCAAAGTAGGATCGACCTATTTTTTGGCAATAAAAAAAACTGATTACTTTTGTTTAAGTCGCAAGACAATTTTACTGAATTTATTTTAATCTGAGGAAATATTGAATTTTATGAAAGACAACAAAAATGATAAAAAATAAAGCTTAACGATGCAAATCTTATTAAATCAAGATTGCGGAGTCTGAATCTAACGAAGATAAGATGGCTTTGCTACTGTGCTCCAGTCAAGTTGGCTGTTTGATTGTCAGTGACTTCATGAGAAATAGGATTGTGTTGACAGACGCTCCTGATTGGTTGATAGTGAAAGATTGCTGTCTTTGGTTCTAAAGCAACTTTTGTTCTGTGTTTTAAAATGGTTTATAGCCGTTTTTAATTATAAAATATTTATTGTGTTGTATGGTTGGTATTATTATTATTAATATAAATGGGGAAAATGGCTACTTAAAATGTAGAATTGCTATTATACAATATTATTATTTATTGCGGACTGCCTCGGCGGCGCAGTTGTAATTGCGCATGCGTTACGACTGTTGTGTTGAGGTCTCAGGTTCGATCCCCGGGTCGGGTAAAGTGATATTCGGTTTTTCTATCTAGAAATTCTCATTATTAGCCCGGAGTCTGGAACCTGTACCCAGTATGGCGATAGCCTCGCCTCCCTATCACATTATGGGACCGAAATTCGGCGAAAATTCGGGTGTACCGGTTTTACCTCTGCCTACCCCTTCGGGGATTACAGGCGTGAGTGTATATGTATTATTTATTACTTACTAATGGAAATATAAACCTATGCTATATTAAAACGCCATTTTACAAACAATGAATTTAGGAAATCAGTTGAATTATTAATTGAAAGTAGTTATGAAAATCATGAGTTATGCCAGCAAATAAAATGCCGGCTTCAATGAAATCCAAAAACTGACCCAGTGTCCACAATAATATTCCAGTTTCATAAAAATACATTCCCTGGAAATATGCGGGACAAAATCGAATGGAATGAAAGGTATTTCACCCGAATTCCATATGAAGCATATTACATAGCTATCGGATAAGACCCTTATTTTATACAGTGCGAGGAACTTATAGAATGGAGAGCCGTTTATTATTTGACTTCAGGAACTTGTTTATTTATGCCAGATCCGCTTATGCCCTTTGCACTAAAATTAACTAAACTAGAGTTTAACTAAGAAATAATATATATCCTAAATATCACGTCTAGATATCCTTCGTTTAGGCAGCCGCTTGTGGTTAGTGCAACGCACTTTTTTATCCTGGCACGACAAAGTGACCACACTGCACCTGATGGTAAGCGCAGTGCTGTATCTCTCGCTATTCAACACATGCCGGCCTGCTGTGTAACTTTATTTCTATAGCAAGTGCGTCCTAGAGAGTTACTGCCGCTGTCAGAGCTTCCTGAAAATAGCTTTAAGGGAATTATGGCTTTGACAATCAGTCACGAGCGAGAACACAGTCGGCGGCCTGTACAACAAGCATCTGCCTTATACATTGACCATCTTAATCTCATAACCTGAAACAGTCGCTGTGGTCCAAATCAGCTGGGAAGTCATTATCAATAAATGGCTAGAGTCGTAGGTACTGTATCATCTATCGTGGGTATCATGAACAACGAGGGACTACGGTCCCACAGCACCCAGACGCGAAACAAATATATATCTGTATAATATTCACGTAAATATAAGAAACCAGTAAATATATATCTGTCAAATAAATATTTGTCTCGGTGCGGGAATCGAACCCACGGCCTCTCGTTTCACAGCCAGGATATACGCCGTTAGATGGGGTGCTTGTGGGTTTTTTTTAAATCACAATAGACTATTGTTTTTATTTATTTTAAAAGAGGTTGTGTTTGTTATAATATTTTTGGAAATACATTCTAATACACATCTTCTAGGCCAGTCAATATGGATAGACGAACGAAGCTTTCGCTGCGATTTACACATTTAATTTGATTTCAGTAACATTGGTTTTTGTATTGAGTGTACGTGTAATTCATTATTGTAAGCTATTTAATAACAATTTCTTGATCGTCATTACTTGCTGGTGGTAGGATATTCATATCCGCCCGGATAGCGACCACCGTACACAGGGTGAAAAACCCGCCATAGTGGCACACGCAAGTTCCACACACGTTCGCACACCGCGTTCCGGGATCAGCCAGTGTACATCCGGTTTTTTGGGGGTCTAGAGTTGGGGTACAATGTTGGCCATTTTGCGGCCTTCTAAGTACTCTGACAATAGACCCTCGACCGCTTCTTCATCTTCTTGCCCATGGCGTAGTGTGAAGGAGCAGGCCGGCATGATTGTGTTGAGTAGCGGGGGATAGATCGTCTCTCGCTACTCGATACTCTAATTGGACCGTACTGCGCTTACCATCAGGTGAAGTGAATAAAAAAAAAACCTTTAAATAGCAGTCACTCTCAGAAGCAAAGTTAGATCCTTACTTCATATATAACACATTTCAATGTGCATAGTGTGTTTTTTTTTTTTATCCTAGCACGGCAAAGTGACCGCACTTGTGTTGAAATAGACAAGTTGTCTCATTAACTAGTTAGCCTCAAATAATCGATTGCTATTATTGATTTAATTTTAAATATTTACTAATGGATGAATGGTTCATTATCGCCTCCGAGAGCGGTCATTATGCATGAATACTGGCAGTAATGTCTTGAATGACTATAAGTTTTTATATTCCAAGCTTTAACATCCCTTAAACAAGATATAGATTTCGAAATCCAACATTGGATTATCAAATCTTGGAAATAAACCGTTTTGTATTTAGCCTGGCTACTTACCCACCACGAAAGTTTTAATCATACATACATACACTCACGCCTGTAATCCCCGAAGGGGTAGGCAGAGGTGTAACCAGTTCACCCACTTTTCGCCGAATTTCGGTCCCATAATGTGATAGGGGGCGAGCCTATCGTCCCACCGGGCACCATTCCAGACTCCGGGTTAATACCGAGTATTTCTAGGTAGAAAAACCCAATATCACTTTACCCGACCCGGGGATCGAACCCTAGACCTCAGCACAGCAATCGTAACGCATGCGCAATTACAACTGCGCCACCGAGGCAGTCACCAAAGTTTTAATTAGTGTCCTATAATAATTTCGGAAGTGGTAGAGCCACGCTGTAGACATATTTGTCTACAGCATGAATGGTCCGGCTCGACCGGGGTAGTACCACTGTCTCACAGAAAACCAACGTAAAGTGACAGTTTACTACCGCGTTTCGTATGGTAAGTGAGATAACCGGAGGCCCAGATTCCCCCTTCCCTTCCCTAATCCCTATTCCTGTCCTTTAAGGCCGACAACGCATATATGATACTTTCGGTATTGTGGATGTTCATGGGCGGTGGAGATCACTTAACATCAGATGACCCACTGGCTCGTTTGTCTGGCTATACTATAAAAAAAAATATATATATTCCCCTTGATGCATAACATCCTTTCTTTATATAAGCAGGTAAAAAGAAACAGTTACTAAATACTTACAATCTAACAGGAAAACTATCTATGTAAAAAGTTGCATACTAGAAAACAGAAACTGCCTGAAACTTTCACTTTCCAAACATCCGTAGCATTGAATTGCTTTTCTTTTTAGGAACATATGCAAGAGACAAAAAGCTTGTCCCCTACTAGCTGAATTGCATAGTGACTACGCTTTTTCCTTTCACAAAACCACCTACGAGTGTGGGATTAATCAATTCTATTCTAAAGCGAGAATTCCGGGTAACATTCAATCGACATGAATTGTTTAGTGCCCTGCTACGTCAAACGAATGCCTTTCAACTATTTCCAGGTGGAATCAAGCACTTTGAAGTTTGTTTCCCTACTACACGAAATAAGTAGTTGTGTTTTTACCTATTACTTAGTTACTACTAGTCAGCGAAATGAAAGCCAAATCATTTACTGAAATTATTTTCGACTGTTAGCTATACTGTGATTATCAGAATATTAAAGTACCTACCTATAAAAATGTTTTTTTTATTCTGGCGCGGCAAAGTGACCACACTGCACGTGATGGTAAACGCAGTGCCTTCCAGATAGAGTATCAAGTAGCGAGATACAGTCTATCCCTCGCTACTCAACACAATCATGCCGGCCTGCTGTTTAGCTTCTTCACATTACACCTGAACTACCCAGGATCATAGGAAGGAGGGAACAGGGTACCTGGCAAACTGTTCCACAGCTTGATGGTGCGGCAAAAATACGAATTTGCGAACCTCTTGGTTCAGGCCGGGGTAGTAGACACCACGAAGCTGTGGCTCCGCAAGCCAGTACGCGTGGTTCTGGTATGGAAGGCAGAGGATGGGAAATTAACTTTTTAAAAGACACTGAATTATAAAAACCTGATGATTATTACAGATATTGATGATAATAAGTTTTATGATTTACTCACAATTATGAATAAAAAAATAACACCCAACATTCACACACATAGCCCCGACCCCACATTAAGATACGAGTCGTGTGTTGTGAGTATCAGGGAGTACGAGAGACTTTCGGTCTGAGAACACCCAGACCCCGGACACAAATATCTGTCTGTAACAAAAACATTTGTGTGGGAATCGAACCCACGGCCTCTCGTTCACGGCCGGCTACTGGCCAACTGTGCCACGGAGGCTGCCATGGATCGTTAAATAAAAAATACACGTTTAATTTGCGATACTTGGGCCATTGGATATTAAAAAAAAATTACAAAACTTATCACGCCTATTCCACTGACCTTTAACTCTTTGTACTTTATTAACAACTCATGTATTGATGTCACAACAGTTAAAAGCCGAAAGCTTATTTTTTATGCCGGTATAATTGACAATAATTTCTGTTGATAGTATGGGAGGATTTCATTCTCTTTATTCTTAATTTAAACGTCTTAAAATATTTTTACCGTTATATTAAAAAATCCTGTAACACCTCAAACCTTTCAATAAATAATACGCCCAACATTTTACACACATAGACTTGATTAAACCTATATCGGTGATATCAAGAATATGAGGGACTACGGTCACAAAACACCCAGACCCAAAACAAATATTTATGAATCTCACAAACATATGTCTCAGTTCAGGATCGAACCCGCGTGCTCTCGTCTCGCCTTACTCGCCCACTGCATCACGGAGGCTGAATTTATATTTATTGAAATTATAAATTATAATTAAAACCTGTCAGCTATTTCAAACACGGCCTATGCGATTTCATTATCCTTGAAATATAGGAGTTCTTCAAAGCCAAAGTTGAGGCGTAACAAACTTTGCACTCATTAACAACTTCCAAGGATATATCATGAAAGGCAATGATTGACACTTGTGCCTTAACGAATACCCTCTATTTAAACGAAGTTGTGTACGTTAAATTTACATAGAGACAACCATTTAACTCAGTTCGCGTAATGAACTATGGATTAAGTAACGGAGCTGATTTGAGGTTAAGAATAATATTAATAATACAAGCCCTGTATTAAACATTGTCCCACTGCTGGGCACGGGCCTCCTCTACTAATGAGAGGGGTTAGGCCTTAGCCCACCACGCTGGCCTAATGCGGGTTGGTAGAATTCACATACCTTTGAAATTCTCAGTTATGCAGGTGTCCTCACGATGTTTTCCTTCACCGTTCTTCACCGTTAAAGCAAGCGATAATCAACATTGAATACACACATAATTTTAGAAAAGTCAGAGGTGTATGCCACTTGGGTTTCGAACATAGGACTTTCGTCTCGACAGTCCGTACCGCAACCATCTAGGCTATCGCTGCTATTAAGGTTATGAATATGATACGTAAATTATATAAACTAACATTCATGATGAGGTATCTATTAAGTATAAAAGGAAGTCGCCCTCCGCGTCTGTCATTCTATTTATATGGAAAGCACATCCTATTATTATTCGAATGAATAAAGGTATTTCGGCACCAAGTCACCAAAAAAATGTATTTTCATGGCTTACGTAGGCTAAGCCATGCAAACATCCTCATGAAAATGGTACTTTTAAAAAGTACACCGACGTCAATAAAAAACAAATTATGCGTCACTATAAAATTTGAGGGTTACCCTTGATTATTCTGAGATCCCATCTGGGAAGTATACCCTTTTAAACAAAAAAAGAATTTCTCCAATCGGTCCAGGCGTCTTCGAGTAATCAGGTAACATACACAAAAAAAAGATTCCGACGAATTATTAACCTCCTCTTTTTTTAAGTCGGTTAAAAAGGAAGTCCGCGACTGTCGTTCTGTTTATATGGAAAGTACATCCTAACTATTATTCGAATGTGTAAAGAATAAAGATATTTCGGAACCAAGTCGCCAAATAGTGTACTTTCATGACTTACGTAGGCTAAGCCATGCAAACATCCTCATGAAAATGGTACTTTGAAATTTAACAAATAAATATATTCTTTCTATTATGGGGATCGCAATTTTTTAAATCGAATTTGCGGCCGAGTGATGCTAAATTTGCTGAATTCAAAACATAATAAAAAATCTATATTTTACTTATATGTAAAAAGCATTTCTATTTCTGCCTTTGTTTAACTCATCTTTTAATTATTAATAATAGTTTACATTGAGTCTTCCTCTAACTACGCATGTTATACTATTAAAATGTAAACCAACAAAGAAACAAGTAAGCAAAAAAGATGGACTACTAGTAGCTTGTAAGTTAAAAAAAATTGGTAATTAATACTAGTCTATTTGAGGCAATATTGAAGCGCAATTACTATATCAAACAAGCAGGCGATTCTGAAGAATCCTCGTTCACGTACTGGTGCAATATTTCTTTAATACAATTACGTGCAAAAAAAATTTACTCCTAATTTTATTCCTTAGATAAAAAAATCTGACCCTTTTGTGAACTGATAAAAGTGCATACGAGATGCACTTTTCAAACTTATTAATGTGTTCAAACTTATATAAAACTGCTCTGCGTCGACTGACTCGATGGCGCAGTTGTAATTGCGCATGCGTTACGACTGCTGTGTTGAGGTCTCAGGTTCGATCCCCGGGTCGGGTAAAGGGATATTGGGTTTTCTGTTTAGAAATACTCAGTATCAGCCCAGAATCTGGTATTGCGCCCGGTATGGCGATAGGCTCGCCCCCTATCACATTATGGGACCGTAATAAATTCGGCGAAAAGTGGGTGTACTGGTTACACCTCTGCATACCCCTTCGGGGATTGCAGGCATGAGTGTATATTTATGTATGTACTTATATCAAATTAAATATATATATGACTGTCAAAGTCTATTAGCGGTCAGGATCCCCAACTAAGTACTCATAATGCCTATTTTCCTTTCGACCCTAAAACTACACAAAGCCTCAGAAATCAAAGCTTATAACAATCAAGTTTTGTCAGCCTCCGTGGCGCAGTAGGCGAGTAGCCGGCTGTGAAACGAGAGGCCGTGGGTTCGATTCCCACACCGGGACAAATGTTTGTGTGACATACAGACATTTGTGTCCGGGGTCTGGGTGTTGTGAGACCGAAAGTCTCTCGTAGTCCCTGATACCCACAACACAAGACTTGTATCTTAGTGTGGGACTGGGGCTATGTGTGTGACTGTTGGGTGTTATTTATTATTATTATTATAATAGAACTTTCGTCAAAGTATCATATATAAAACATATAGACTAATAGATATAGGATTTAAATAAACTTTCAACAATTTCATAAATAGTGAAGAGAAATAATATATTTAAAATATTATATTTAAATACACCCAAAAGTCACATACATAGTTCTGACCCCACACTAGGTGAAACCACTACGATCCTACAACACCCAGACCCAAACAAATGTCTACCTGTCACAGAAACAATTGTTTCGATGCGGGAATCGCCCCCACGGCCTCTCGTTTCAGAGCCTACACGCCCACTAGGCCAAGGAGGCTGACATTAAGGCAAAACATGAGTGTTTATTGAATTAGTATGTTAACACACCAAGAAAGCCCTCGATAGCTATTCCTGAAAGATTCATATCTCATACTTTTTAAATCTAATCATTCTTTAGTCTGCTTTGCATAAAAATACGTTTTATGCCCTCGAGCACAAGAAAATCTCTATTCATAATTATCCTACGAATTAATTTACAGGAATCATTTTACTTTATAATAAGACTCCATAAAACACAACTCTCTTCGGCTTCTCTTTATGAACTTAAAAAAGTATTTTTCGTTTTTTTAGCCTGTATTATTTACACAATTAATCGAAAAAAATCTTAATAATATTTAATAAAAATAATATTTCTTGTTAATATAAGAGCTCGCAATATTAAAGTTTTACGCAATTATCTATATCGGATTAAGATTCCATGGCCTTTTAATATTTTTTACCCTCTGCCACTCATATATGTAATTATAATCTTATAGATGTCACTGAATGCATCACCCACGAAAATGTGTGCATTTCGCACGATGTGCCATCAATCTTGTGTTCGGAAAACGTCTAATAAAACAGAATGATCGATCGTGGAACAGTTGTGGGTGCCGCTAGGCTGTTCTGCATTGTCGTAAATCAAGTTCGGAATCGACACGAACGTTGCGAAATAATCAATAGACGCAATCTGGAACAAACGAAACGTAATGCTCGCCGTCTGTTCTGTGCCGCGCGCAAGCATTGTAACGGTGTCCTTAAACATTATCTTTCACGTCACAAATCTCAACTACAAATGTCGTGAAATGCGTAGTCTAAACATCAGATAACTTATCAAATCAAAACTATTGTGCAAATGAGAACAGTTTATCAGGCAATCTCGCGCGCGCCTCACACCGGGCCACTGCGAGGTCTCAGGCTACGACGAACCCTACCAATAACCACCTCGTTGTAGGCACGCATTCGATACTCCGACGCCGCTTTGAGTGAACGTCGGGAAGTAAGCGACTCACGTAACTATCGTTCGAGTGAATAGAGTGCGCGTAGTCGATCGTAACGTGCAATGCCCAGGGCTCCGCGCGCCCCGATACCCCTCGCTGGGCTATGGAGACCCTCCTCGACAAGTTCAAGAGGGAGCAAGGAGGCTTGCGACGTTCCAGATCCGTCCGCGCTTCCCTACGATTGATAGGAAACCGCTGGCGGTCCACCAAAGATGAAGAACCAGTTGATGACATTGAAAAGATAAAGCACACTAGTGTTATTTTTACAAAGCCGATTCTGAGTGAAAAGGATTACGACGTAGCGTTTACAGGCGTCGAAGGTACGTACAAGTCCAAAACAACGGCCATGGTGAAACCAAAACCGGAACCCGTCAAGCCCCGGAAGAAGAGCGGAGACATAGACTTAAACTTGAAGCCACAGAGGAATAGAAAAGTGGACAAAAAATTCAGTGATCTGTTTACGAATAAAAAACAAAAGAGCGCATCTGCTAAGGAGCTAATAATGCCTGAGAAAATACCACCTAAAGCGGCGGCTATTTTGCACATTCACTCGCCTGAGAAAGAGAAGAAAAAAAAGTTGAAAGGCATGGGAAAATCTGAGTCGGCGAAGTCGATGGCGGAGCTAGTGTCGCAGCAGCGCGTGCGCCGAGGCTCCGAGAGTGACATGTGCCCTAACCAACCACGTGGATGCGTCAACCCGGCGTTTGTTTACAGCACCCCACCAAAGGAGAGAAAGCTGCCGATGTCGCCGTCTGCCTACCTGAGTACGTACGAACCATTTTTATATTTTCCCACGACCGTAATTACGTAAACATAATTATTTTGCTCTAGACGACTAATGAATAGCATTTGTTAGCCTAAAACTCATGAGGTTAACCATCCCAAATGGTCATACAATCTCTGTGAAACTATTGTAACGTAACGTCAAAATCGTGACACGCGCGACCTTGTTTCGATTTATATATTTTTTGACCTCACCCAGAGCTAAACTGGATTCAAATTTGAAACCTATGAAAAGCCAATTAAGAAACTTGTACAACAAACGATTAAAGCACGGCGATAAAGTTTAACTAACTAGATTCCATTTGGCATTTACAATTTAAGAGGTAATTTCTTGATAACTAAATACATTAAAACAGCAACCCAATTTAGAACATGATTTATTTTCTCATAAAATCTTAATCTATATCTGCTTAAAATTGTTTTTATAGTAATCTTTTTTTCAACCTGATAATGACTTACAACTTTTGTTAATAATGTATTGATATTAGAATTATAAATGGTCAATGACTTTCGTCGAGCATATACACTCTTATTATAGGTAAAGGAGTTTAAAATTTTCTCTTATGTTTTTATAAAATTTTAGAACACACATTTAGACTCTACCGAATGAAGTGCTAAGAACATGTTCCTAACCTATTATAACCTTAGTGCGATGGGAGCAACACGCGGCTCTTTACAATAATTTTCAGATAATAAAGTCCTAACTACACAATAAGATTATCTTTTATGCGAAGAACGAGAGACTTTCCGTCTCGCAATACCCAAGCCCGTCAAATATTATTGTTACCCAAAAATATGTACCTACTTTTGTGAGTTAAATTTAAAGCGCCGGAAATTACGTTCCACTAGTCCTTTTGGGTGAAATACGTAAATAAAATCTTTGTAATTCAATTAGGCCGAAGATTAACACAATTAAGGCCAAATCCCCGGAGTTAAGTATTGTTCGCAGTGGGCATTAAACAATAAACTTTGATCTCATTAAGTCTTGAGCATTTAGTTTTAAGGCTTTTAAATTTATTTGTATTTTCAATATAAATGACTCTTTAATATTATGTAAGTAGGAAAGTCTTATGAGTAATTATCACACAAGACAATAGGGTAGTTTTCTTTGTTTAATTTTGTACATTATTCTATATGCAACCGAATATAATAAGCAAAAGAAAGTCTTTTGCGAAAACAGAATTAAAATTGCTTGAAAAATGAGGTCACAATATTTATTTTAAATATTGGCATGAGCAAATACTCACAGGCATGAGCGAAAACGGTGGCGTATTGGGAACATATTGCTATCTCTAACATATAGCTGGTGGTAGGATATTCATATCCGCCCGGATAGCAACCACCGTACACATGGCGAAAAACCCGCCATAGTGGCACACGCAAGTGTGTCGCGTTCCGGGATCAGCCAGTGTACATCCGGTTTTTGTCGGGGGTCTGGAGTTGGGGTATAATGGCCATTTTGCGGCCTTCTTAGTACTCTGACACTTGACCCTCGACCGCTTCTTCACCTTCTTGCCCATGGCGTAGTGTGAAGAAGCAGGCCGGCATGAATGTGTTGAGTAGCGGGGGATAGATCATCTCTCGCTACTCAGTACTCTATTTGGACCGCACTGAGCTTACCATCAGGTACAGTGCGGTCACTTTGCCGTGCCAGGATAAAAAAAAAAAAAAAAAAAAATCTCCCTCGCACAACGGCACAGTAATATGGATTCTGAGTACCGTGACGTCACAGAACATACCATGCATTATTTTACTGTAATTTGACAATTACCCCTTCCAGCAGATTGTAATGGGGTCTAATTTACTTATTTTTGTTCGGATTCATAAAATTCTTTCGATAATAGGTTTTTGGGTAATGTAAATATTTAATAAAATTAATAAAAAAAAACGAGTCAACTACCCTATTCTTTTAAACATACATACATATACACTCACGCCTGTAATCCCCGAAGGGGTAGGCAGAGGTGTAACCAGTACACCCACTTTTCGCCGAATTTCGGTCCCATAATGTGATAGGGGGCGAGCCTATCGCCATACCGGGCACAAATTCCAGACTCCGGGCTAATACTGAGGAATTTCTAGATAGAAAAACCCAATATCACTTTACCCGACCTGGGGATCGAACCCGAGACCTCAGCACAGCAGTCGTAACGCATGCGCAATTACAACTGCGCCACCGAGGCAGTCTTTCTAACATTCTTCTAAAAAGGCATTCTTTTAAACTCGGCGAGATTTTGATAACTGGGACTCAGTTAGATTTTTGCTGAATGGTATTTTATCGCAATCATTTTCAGAGTCTCTGGGATTATTGTTGTTTACCTATAATATACGAAACTATTAAAAAACATGAGTAAATTCTAAAGGAAACACAATTTATTAATGTCTTCTTGAATTGATCATCAACGTCATTATCCGCTAGCCAAGATATAGACTGGCTTAATGTGAGTTTGCAAAAAAATATCAATAGAATATTATTACGCATGATTTTCCTATACAATCGAAACTCATAAAATGCAGGCAAGAGTCGATAAAAGATTTACAAATCATGTATCTTAATCAATAGCCATCGTCAAGTTCTCAGCAGCCTTTCCTTCTTGGGTACATTCAATGTAACAACGCGCTGTTTTTGTTCAATATCATTGATTTAAATTACAATTACAAATGTTAATCAATAAATAACAAAAAATATGACAACCTGAACGCGTATGGAGTAAAAAATTCAATTGCCCTGAACGCGTCATTAGTTTCAGTTTAGAACAGGGTTGCCAGTAATAAAAATGGAAATTTTAAAACAAATCTTGATGTTTAAATCGAAACGATAAAGAATAACAATTATTATTATTTATTTTAAACTATCAATATAATAATCATTGGTGGTTCTGTAATTTTTTTTTATAGTTTTTTATCCTGGCACGGTAAAGTGACCACACTGCATCTGATGGGAAGCGCAGTGCCGTCCAGTTAGAGTATCCAGTAGCGAGAGACAATGTATCCCTCGCTACTCAACACAATCATGCCGGCCTGCTGTGTAGCTTCTTCACGCTAAGACATCGGGCAAGGAGGTGAAGAAGGGGTCGAAGGTCTAGTACCCTCGACAGCTCAGAGTACTTAGAAGGCCATAACATCCCAACTCTAGACCCCTGATAAAACCGGATGTACACTGGCTGACCCAGTAACGCGACACACTGGCGTGTGCCACTATGGCGGGTCTTACACCCTGTGTACGGAGGTCGCTAATAATGTCAAAATAATAATTTGTCAAAAGAGTTGTAAAGAGGATCATTATAATTTTAAACTAACGTATACATTATAATACACAATATTTTTAACCTGGAAATGGTAATCAGTGTAGGAAGTAACTCATATGGATCTGACATTACGTACATTTCATGTATAGTATGTATGGAACAATAACAGGATATATTATAAATGTTACATCGACCATCGACAATTACAATCACTTTAGTAACTTTCAGTAAACACAACACATTTTTTCCTAGTCTATGTTTATTATATTAAGAATTAAAAAAAACAATAAATAGAAACAGGACATCCCTATAAACATGAATTTGTAAATTATGAATTTTCGTTACCCAATACGTGTATCGAAGTTACAAAATATGCCGTAACCAGTTATTATCCACTTTCATACAGTTTCCTTAATTCATAAAAGTGTTACGCCACGTTTTAAACAATAACTGATCTTATGTCACGGTTATATTGTTAAGGTACAGTTTTATTTTTATGGCTACAAGCACTGTGTTGTTAAGGTACAGTTGCACGATAAGATTCGGATTTTTTTAATTAATGAATAAATTGTAAATGCTGAAAGAGACCATCTATTCCATATTTCAACTCTATGTGATAGCCGCCGTGGCTCAGTTAGCGAGTAGCCGGCTGTGAAACGAGACGCCACCGGTTCGATCCCCGCACTGCGACAAATTCACAAATATTTTTTTATGCTCTGGGTGTTACGCGAGCGTAGTACCTCGTAGCGAGTTGGCCAAGACCGCAAGGTCATGAAAACCGTCAGACAGAGGAAGGTTGCCTACCTTGGACATGTTTTCGACATAAGAGATACGACCTACTGTAAATTATGATGATGGACAAAGTAGCTGGGAAACGAGGTGTTGGCCGAAGAAAATAGTCGTGGCTTAGGAATATTGGGGAGTGGACTGAAGTCACGAGTGCTGCAGAGTGGTTCCGCCTTGCAAAGGACAAAGACAAATATTCGGAGTTGATGGCCAACCGTAATTGGAGAAACATCTGAAGAAGAAGTTCCTCGTAGTTCTTGATACCTATTTATGGATTACCTTATTACTTGATACAGGCTCGACGTAATGGGGTTAGTACTATGTATGTGACAGTAGGATGTATGCGCATAGGGTCAAGTGATTTACTGTCAAAATGACGATGGTCCCCACGTAAATGATCAAAATTGAAAAAAAATTAACAACATTGAAGTAGCCACTTTCGATGTTGTAATACGTTTACTTTATGCACTATCAATTTTGTTCAATTGAAAAACATTTGAGGTATAAAAATTGGTACAATATTAGTATATAGAATAATAAATCTTTATCTCTTGAGATTTTTTGTGCAACAAAACGAAGATTTATTTTTTTCAATTTCGATAGTTTACGTGGGGACCATCGATGTATACGTGAAAATTGGTTCTAAATATTAATATTGAACTTGAATGTCTGTAAATGACTTATAAATGACTCATCATTATCCAAGCCATATAAAAATAGTGTTATCCCAACTTTTTTATTAAACCGTCAAGCCGCAAGTTGTCTTGTTGCGTGCATCGTGTCTATATTAAATAATACATAACGCTCTAGTTGTTACAATAATGGTATTATTTGCGAATTGTAGACTATTACTCAAGAACTGGTCTTTTGCGCGGGAAACCTACATACATTTTACTAGAAACCGATCCAATTATAATTCTTGGCAACTTTAGCTTATTTCTCTTAATTACTTGTGTAACAGTATTAATAACTTTAAAATTATTATTTTATAGTAGAAGACCCATTGAAGAACATTTAGATAATTATCACCACTCATTTAGAACCACAATCTCGAGTCAAAGCTGCATCTGCGGGGCGATAGTCTATGGGATTGAAAAGGGAATTGTTTGATTGATGTCCTTGGAGTACCTTAAATTTTTGAGCCTATAGAACTGATCTTAGTCAAGCGATTTGATTTTAGAAGTAGGGCCTTTATGTGACCCTAAAATTGCCTTCAAACATTGAAATTCCTTAAATTTGCTATGTGATGCCAAATGTGAACACTAAGAGTTTTATACTGCACATTTGTTCGGTGCCATTTAGAATACGCGTAGATGTTGAATCCTTGCTACATACATAAATACATTGACCGTGTATAATATATTGAAAATAAATTCATTAATTAATTTTTCTTATTTATTTATTATTAATATTTCTTATAACACTTATAACATCATACTGAAACTTATGCAGGAAATTTCATCTGACTAAGCGACAAGAAGTAGCTGATTTTAATTAATTTTCAAAGTATTTTCGGATATCGTTTGTTCTGATCTCTTACAAAAGATTAGACGCAATATTATATATTTAAAAATTTATTTATTTATCGTCACACTTTAGCCAGCTCCACACATTGGGCGAGACATGTCAGAGATGCCGAATATTAGTGTGTGGAAAGTAGTCGTATCTTGTATTGCACTGTCGTAGATATATAAATAAATAGATACACCCAACACATATACACAACACATAATCCTGACCCCACACTAGGTGAAACCTAGATCTTGGGTATCAAGAACTAGGAGAGACTACGGTCCCACAACACCCAGACCTGAAACAAATATTTGTCTGTCACAAAACCATATGTCTCGGTGAGAATCGAACCCACGGTCTCTCGTTTCACAGCTGACTACTCGCCCACTAAGCCACGGAGGCTGTCAATATTCTTCGGATATCGCTTGATTTCACGGCAAGAGATTTCACCCAATGTGTGGAAGCACTATTATGCCTGACACGGATGTGACTACGAGATTATTCTACTCAATGTGTTAATATCTTAATTATAGCATGATTTTAAAATGTTAAATTACAAACTTAATTCATCCAGAAATGTATTGTTATTATATCTATCAAAAAATCTTTAGAAATTAGTAATATAACTAACGAGCAAGTGGGTCACCTGATGGTAAACGATCCCACATGAACACTTAGAATTCGTGGAACGAAGGTTTCGTGGTTGCTTTGCCAACGTCTATAGATGGAGTATTGCAAATAGTGAGGAGTTTATTTGGCCTATGAAAACTAATCATATGAGATACAAACTGTCTGTTGTATCACCTCAATAAAAAAAAATCTCGCTATAGACGTGAGGAATTGACCGAGTTGGATAAAATTATTCGTAAAGGATAGACCGTTTCCCACTCATAGATTTTATGTACATGTTATATCTATTACAAGATCGTTGTTCGATGTTTTGCCAATGTCATAGAAACGGTTTTAGTAATAATGTTTTTTATATTATCTGTGACTTTACCGGTGTTTGAAGGTAAATAAATATAACATTTTTGTACCGCCCTTATTATTAAACCTGGAATAACTTTAATCGGTTGTCTAAGAAAGATTCTATGGGTTGCCATAGCGGCCAGTTGATATAATCCCGGTTTAACGTTAGTCGACCTTTTATAAGGCCACTATTTTTTGCATTCGGTGAGTTAGACAATTAGTAGTATTTGTACACTGAGACAAATGTGCCAGATATCCGCACGTCACCGTAGAAAATGCATGCTATAGTGGGCATAGCTATAGTGTAGCTCTACCATCTGTATATATAAAAGAAGAAACTGACTGACTGACTGACTGACTGACTGACTGACTGATCGATCAACGCACAGCCTAAACGGCTGGGGTTAGAGACTTGAAATTTTGACAGTAGGTACCTTTTATCACGTAGGCATCCACTAAGGAAGGGTTTTTGGAAATACCACCCCTAAGGGGGTAAAATGGGGGATGAAAGTTTGTATGAAAATCCGTCATTTTTGAAGTTAAATTCATGAAAATTAGTATTTGGCATTTTAGTTAAAAATAAAAAATACATGTTTCAGGATTTTTGGAAATTCCGCCCCTAAGGGGGTAAAATAGGGAATGAAAGTTTGTATGAAAATCCGTCATTTTTAAGTTAAACGCATGAATATTGGTATTTTGTATTGTATACTTTTTCTCCCAAACATGACCTCCACGCGGGCGGAGCCGCGAGCAACAACTAGTATATAATATAGGCTACATACTATCTGGTAGCTAATGTAAATAAAATTTAGAACCGGCGTAACAGCTTCAAAGATGCCGTCCTTATCGAAGATCGCAAATATTGGTACGAGACTCTGTCACAATGTTTCCAGATTGTGTCAAAATAAACTGAAGAAACTAAGTATTATAAACTCCCTTTCACAAAGAATGTTTAATTCAATCTTGAAACTTTATCTGTGTTTTTTTTAAATAACTAGCTCTCAGACAGATTCTTGTTCGTGATTACGTTTATCGTGAAAAACCCATTTACAGTTTTACCTGTTTTTTTCTCTGTAAACTTCATTCTGAATAATGTGTTGCCAACATTTAAAAAAAGGCAATTTTTTAGGTTTTCTCAAGTTTTGCCAACGAACAGCATTAATTTTTAAAATTTATATTTGACGTATGCATTTGATTTTTTTCACGATTATTTATTGTACAGACGAAAAAGTAACATCACTTTTTATTGATTGAGTCTACAGGTTGAAAATTTCCTTATATTACAAATCGTGTTGCATACAACAAAGGCTTATTAAGGTAGATATAGTGACACTGTCGCGAAAACTTTAAATGTTTTATTTTCAAACTTTTTATATTTTATCGTGACCTTGGATTTTATTATTACCTTCTTTAAAACCTATACTTACTCATATATACACGCGCCTGTTATGTAAACCCCGAAACGGTAGTAAGTAAAGTAACCCGCAAATCGCCGAGCTTTTTACTATGCCATAATGTGATAGGCGAGCCTATGGCCATAACGGGCACAATTCCAGACTCCGGGAATTGATACAGTAAGTATTTCTGAATAGAAAAACCTAATATAACATTTACCCGACTCGGGGATCGGACCTGGGATCACAGTACGTAATTACAACTGCGCTACCGAGGCAGTCTATACGGTCGGTACTCAGTCCATAATATATGTCCGAGAGACTATGTGTTGTGTCAGATGGCTGAGGTCATGACGTCATCATAGGTCATGACTATGAGGGTTATTCATCCCTCTTTGCTCTACAGATAATCAGGATTCACTTCGTACGATAGTTCAGTAGAAATAACACACGTTAATCACTTTATAGTTTAATAAGCTACTGCCAGTTCGGAATACAATAATCCATGGCAAAAAGAACTGGCAAGAAAAACCATGGTTTACAATTACATTACTTTAATTGTAGGCAACGATCAGTTAAACAGCACTTGGGCATTACGACCTCTAAATTACTAAACCATTCGAGATATTGACTCGTCTAACAATTATTCCTGAATGCTTCGCCAAATGCCGAGGCACTCTTTTATATTGTGATTTTCGTTGTGCCCCACTACGAGTGAGATCATTTAATAAACAACTCGAAACTACCTTCAAAATAGTAAAACAACTGACGGTACCCACAACAGATTTACAAAAGATTAAATAATTTGTAAGGTCAATTCAGTCTCCGTATTCATTATTCTCCGACACGGCCATTCTGAAATGCGATGCGTGCTCTGCATCGCTTGCTAAATCCTATAAAACTCCGCTGAAACTTAGAATATCATCAGTATACACAGGCTAGGGTACTCCACAGTACACCTGCCAACGTTGTGAAAATTATCATAGTTATGGTCCTTAAGACGTAATAAAGATGTGAGTTCGTAACCACTGTAATCAAAGTTGATTTGTAGATTTCAATAAGATGCAACCAAGTCCTCGTACAAACTTGTAAAATTTGCTAGAAAATATGTTACTGCTCCACTCAATGTGACAACAGTTCAATGAGTGGGCTCACTATAAGTGACAAAAGTTCAAAGTTGAATGTTCGGTGTTACTCACTATAATTGACAAAAGTTCAAAGTTGAATGTTCGGTGTTACTCACTATAAGTGACACAAGTTCAAAGTTAAATGTTCGGTGTCACTCACTAAAAGTGACAAGTTCAAAGTTGAATGTTCGGTGTTAAAGGAGGATAGGAATGACACGTTGAACGGGGCTACACGCCATCAGTTAGTTTTTTTTTGTTTACTTGCAGCTTTTTAGCTTACAGCCTTTTTTTTAGCTTTTAGCGTTGTGTGTGTGTGTATGGTTGTGGGTCTGTGTGTGGTACACAAATGAGATACCAATATGAAAGTTGCTCACCAAAAGTTACTGCCACGTTGAATCAGCGTGTTGGTTGGGCATCGTCCTTGCCACCAATGTCAGCAAGATGTCAAAATATTTCATGGCGTTCCGACTCCATTCTATAGTGCGTTAGGCACTTTGAATAGTTTGCTAGATCCTATCTGAAACTTACAGACTAACTCTGCGTGACAACAGCATAATTTGTGAGAAAAAATGTTACTGTTCACTCTGCGTGACAACAGCATAATTTGTGAGAAAATATGTTACTGAAACTGCGTGACACAGCATAATTTGTGAGAAAATATGTTACTGTTCACTCTGCGTGACAACAGCATAATTTGTGAGAAAATATGTTACTGTTCACTCTGCGTGACAACAGCATAATTTGTGAGAAAATATGTTACTGTTCACACTATGTGACAACAGCATATTCATTAAGGTAGTGTGTTAAAATGTAGGAGTAATTTATAATAGCAAAACATTTTTTTTTTCTTTAAAATAATTGATAGACTTAAATCTTGTAAATAAATTGTGTAAAGAAGGTGCTATGGCGACACGGCCATTCTGAATTGCGATGCGTGCCCTGCATCGCTTGGTTAGTCAGCCTTTTCTGAAACAGATACTCAAACAGATAGTTAATGTTAAGCCTGGGTACTTCCACAGTACCTAAGCATAATTATTAGAAAGAATATATTTTTTTTTTTTTATTAATCTGCTCACTCTACGTGACCACAGATAGATATTTAAAAGCTCACTCCTTACGACAAGGGTGGCAGATGAAATGTTGTGGTAAAAGACACTGCTCACTACACGCGAGTATAGGTCAAATAAAATACGCGGGTAAAAATATAGAAAACTATACTCAATTAGAGTGCCATAATTAATTGTGGAATATAGCGTAGGACACTGTTCACTCCACGTGACTACAGCATTTTTTTTTTTAATATATGGACTCTTCACTCCACGTGACTACAATCTCTTTAGGTTTTGTGTATAGTGTTAAATGTAAGAGTAATTTGACAGCTCTTATGACAAGAGTGCCATACATAATGAATTTGTTGAATAGCGTAAGACACTGTTCACTCCACGTGACTACAGCATTTTTTTTTTTTAATAATATATGGACTGTTCACTCCACGTGACTACAGTATAATTTGTTGAAATATAAGGACTGTTCACTCCACGTGATAACAGTCACAATTTTTTTTTTCATTTGGCTCTTGAACGGCTCCACACGCCAAGAGCATCTTTTCATATATTTTTTTTTTGCTACATTTTTTTTCATTTTTTTTTTTGTCTTTTGAACGGCTCCACACGTCAAAAGCATCTTTTCATATATTTTTTTTTTTATTCATTTTTTTTTTAAATTTTTTTTTAATTTTTTTTTTTCATGTTTGGTTATGTGTGTTTGTGTGTATGTATAGTGTGAGTTTTGTGCAAAACATAAAGAAAGGTGCTCACACGTCCATGTGTGAGGTACCTGAAAAGAGGAACGGCACACACAGTAAAACCGTTCACCCGTTCGGCCGATCCGACCAATGAATGATAAGTAGACGCAAATGTCAGTGTCCAATTAGCATAGAAAAAACCCATATTACTGATAAAAAAATCAGTAATACTTAATAAGCTTCAATAAATTTGAACTTCTACTAACATTGTAGTCACTAATTATTAAGAAACCGAAATTTAGTTCATTAATTGTACACACATCACAATAATAAAACAATAAAAAAAAAATTTACTTGAATGAACCAATGAACTTAAGATTGTTTTTCAAGATCGATTCTATCTAGCGCTAGATAGTTCACAGGAGAAATATGTTTCACTCGGTCACTCCTGACCCTATAATTTACCGACAACCGCTCGCGAATTTTCTGTGTGTGTACATCAGTCGCTAAATCGCTACACATCAACGACAATGGTCTTGGAATTTTTCCGATCAAAAGTTTCAGAGACGTAGTTTTTGTTATTTTAAGCATTGCTAGGTGGACCTCTCTTATAGAGTCCTACCACGATCTGTGATCGCTAGTCTATCGCAGTTAATTATCGATTTAAGGACACTCGTGAAACGCTCTACATGAACGTTCACTCGAAAACTCGACATTGAATACTTATAAGCCCGAATGAAATTGCGGCATACTCGTACTAACCCTTAGGTGTAACAAACGCTGTACACTGATAGGTCGGAGTTAAATGAAACTCAATCTAATCGGTCGAATAACATTAGCAAGCAATAAGTAAAAATAAACGCCGTCTAGTGGGAGTGGTGAACCTGGGGCTTTGATAATAAATATTCAATATTTGGCTTCAAATTTGTGGACCCCGTTGACACTCCATAGATCCCTATTTCTATTTTTCTTTCACTCACTTTGACCCCTTAGTAGTCATCGGCCCCAGGGTGTCGATATAGACCACTTTGGGTATCAATGCTTTAAGGTAACTATGTCATGTTCAAGATTTCCACAAAACTTGGATGTAAAACTTTCTTTAATGTCACTACCAGAAGATAATGAATTTAATTATGGATAATTAACTCACCACGATCACTAAGAATCAAACCAAATCAAATTATTTTCACCTCAACTAATTGCACAGCTTAGCGTAACTATTAATATAAAAATAATGTATTACCGGGCAGAACGAATTAAAACCAGAACTAACAGTTACCACCAATACCAATATAAAAATTCCGCTCTTTAGCGGGAAACACAAGCATGATACGTGTACGTCCTTTTTTTATTGAATTGTAGTCAATGTTACAAAAAATAAATGGTTATACTTGACTAACTTGATTATCAACTATCAATTCTGAAACTTTAATAAAAACTAGACCCGTAAAACAATATTGCAGTAACTATTAAATTACTGAATTATTCATTCAATGCAGTTTTTTCATAATACGTTAAAACATATAATAGTTTTTTTTTTTTTTTAACACCAGTTAAAGAGTAAATGTTTTTTTTTCAACCCACACACATGATGGAATTGAACCACATAAAATTCAAGGTTCATTAAATCATCAAACATCACACGCGTCAACTGTTATGTATCTTCACATACATACACACTCACAAGTGTAATTCCCGAAGGTGTAGGCAGAGGTGTAACTAGTACACATAATTCGCGCAGCTATTATCACCCCATGTGATAGGGGTGAGCCTAACACCATACCGGGCATAATTCCAGGCTCACGGCGGATAAACCCAATATCTCTTTACTAGACCCGGGGATCGAACCCGAGACCCCGCACGGCAGTCGTACAGCCTACGGAATTACAACTACGCCACCGAGGACCGTGGACGTCCAAATATAATATCACTGCGTCATTAGCAGTTAAGCAAAATCTCGATGAATTTTCTATCGGTTGTAACAGTACAAATTTAAATAAAGAAATAATCAATTAAGTTGGAAACAAACCACACTATTTTGCATTTAACTGTTTAGATTAGCAGAAAGATCAAACTTAATAGTCTTTCATTACCATCAGTTTTAAATACAAAAACAAAAAATCAATGAGGTAGGAAACACATCCTCATATTTCCAACTAAATTAATAGTTTATTTTAGCAGAACGATCAAAATTAAAAATCGTTCTGTACATTTAAAAACTGAGAGCGACTCACCAAATTTCAAATAAATCCACGGGTAGGATCACATATGTAGGTAGGCACGCGAACAACTCGCTGTAGCACTACTTGCGCTGCCAGAGAACCGCCTCAACAACTCCACAGCGCCACAGGAAACCATCCACAGCATATGGAAATTGAACACCAAAATCATTAACACAGTAAACATCGACACTTCATACCTATCGTTTAAACGATTTCGTTTGGAACATAAAATAATTCAAAATTTATTTACCAACATAAGGGACTTGCTATAATTTACAAACATAGCACAATCCAAATGATTCTCAAAATTCGCAATCTTCAAATGTACTGTAGACTAGCAAATTTACAGTACCGCCGAGCACTTTTTACCACTTATAAAGCGGTAGAATATTACACTTTACGATCACAATTTTATTTCGGATGATAGAATTTCAATGATTTATAACTTTTTGCACAACCCAACAAAGCGCATAAACTAATTACTAATGTTTTCCGAACTCTCGAAACAGAAATATTATAAAATGAAACTGTAAGTATCACATCACCTGATCTACGATAGTGGATGTCCAGTTCGATCCCACTTCTGATGTCCGAGAGACTATGTGTTGTGTCAGATGGCTGAGGTCATGACGTCATCATAGGTCATGACTATGAGGGTTATTCATCCCTCTTTGCTCTACAGATAATCAGGATTCACTTCGTACGATAGTTCAGTAGAAATAACACACGTTAATCACTTTATAGTTTAATAAGCTACTGCCAGTTCGGAATACAATAATCCATGGCAAAAAGAACTGGCAAGAAAAACCATGGTTTACAATTACATTACTTTAATTGTAGGCAACGATCAGTTAAACAGCACTTGGGCATTACGACCTCTAAATTACTAAACCATTCGAGATATTGACTCGTCTAACAATTATTCCTGAATGCTTCGCCAAATGCCGAGGCACTCTTTTATATTGTGATTTTCGTTGTGCCCCACTACGAGTGAGATCATTTAATAAACAACTCGAAACTACCTTCAAAATAGTAAAACAACTGACGGTACCCACAACAGATTTACAAAAGATTAAATAATTTGTAAGGTCAATTCAGTCTCCGTATTCATTATTCTCCGACATATATGTAAGAACAGAATCCTGATAAGTGTACTAGTTTATTCGGTAATACAATGCCACATAGACTGTTTCTTGCGCCCATAGCATCGAATATTGTTTACTTAACACAAAAAAATATATTTGCCACAAAACTGTTATCGGTCTCTTGTATGCATTAGTAATTGGGGCAGTTACGTTACACAAAAACTTTAATGTTTGATAAAGAATATTACATTATTATTTATTTAAAAGATTAAACCACGTTCCGTTACTTTGATCTCTTGACTTTTAACCTATCGGTCGCAGTTGTCTTCAAATGGCAACATTGCAACGCATAATTTGAAATAAGTACACCTCTTAAATACTGGTATAATAATACTAGCCCTGTATCAAACATTGACCCACTGCTGGGCACGGGCCTTCTCTACTAATGAGAGGGGTTAGGCCTTAGTCCACCACGCTGGCCTAATGCGGGTTGGTAGACTTCACATACCTTCGAAATTCGTATAAGAATTCTCAGATATTCAGGTTTCCTCACGATGTTTTCCTTCACCGTTAAAGCAAGTTGAGCCGTTGAGGCCCGTTCCCAGCAGTGGGACAATGTTTAATACAGGACTTGTATTATGTAAAAAAACTCGGCCGAGCTTTAAATTTAATGCTACAGATATAATATAGACTAAACTGTCTTATGCCTCATTCTACCACATAAATACAACTAAACTACGGATGAATGTATAACTACTCGATTTAATGAGACGGCAACACTACCCCGGGCTAACCCCGGTCGGTCCCTATCATGACAAAACTATGTATATCCCTGCTCTACCACATAAATACAACTACGGGATTAACGCAACGCTAGAGTTTCTTTTTCTAGTGATATCATCTGAACATTACACACAATGGAAATAAACCGAAAGGATCATAACCACCACTTTCCACGTAACCATCTGATTTCGTAATTACACAAGAAACAGACGACAAAGCATGTGTTTCTCAGCCATTGTTATTCCGCCGTTTGCATAACTGTATATCATAATTGAAAAAATATGCGTGGCTCTGTTGATAAGCTAAATATGTGTTTAGTGTGAGGGGAAGTTTGAGCAATGAAAATATGGAGCGGTTTGAATCACTCACTAACAACTATGAGTGTAAGTGTTATCAAACTGTAACACCTGTCAAACTGCAGTATAGGTCTGAACAGCAGCGCACTGTTAATTTAACAAGTTCAGTTGTTAGTAATGTCATAGTACAGGAGTCTAGTTATAATGCATTGAAAAGAAACACTCACAAACATTACATTATTACAGACAAACTAGGATTAGGCCTAGGGACCTTGTTGAATCAGTATACACAGCAATCTCTTTTAAATATATGTTCACCCGGAGCTAGTATTGATTATATTAATCAAAAAGTTAATTTAATTTGCCAAAATAATAAATCGGACATAACTATGTTGATATTACTCGGAGACAGCCTGTCTATAAATAAAAATGACATCTTAAATATGGTTAATACAATGACCAAATTTAATTCTATAACAAAAAATAAATTTATTCTATGTGCCTTTCCATACTCGAATATTTTGACTAAAGAACAAAACAGGCACATATATGACATGAACATGTTAATGTACAACATTTCTTGTTATAATCAGGCTATTTCCTATTTTGACACAAATGTTTTTATTAAGAAATTTAAATTAACAAAAGATACTATGTATCTGCCTTATGTATATAAGAAAGATCTTGCTAAAACATTAGCATTTTATTTATTAAGTATTGACACAGATAACAGTAGTTTATCTAAGTATTCTTCAAACATTAGCTTGACTAATGATGATTGTTTACATAGTGACATAGGTACTTGTAGTACTGTTTCTAATTCAAATGTTAGTATACCTACTAACAATATTCTTTACACACCTAATAGTTTAAACTAAAGGGTGCGACAAGGGGCAGGCTGAACTGTTTGAATGTAGTTCATCAAAATATACAAGGTCTGCCCGGCAAAGATTTAGAAATAAGTTTATTTTTGGAAAAATATAATGTTCATGTTTTCTGTGTAACTGAACATTGGCTTAAAAATTATGAACTGACATATCTTAATAATGAAAAATTTGTAGTACAAAGTGCGTTTGTAAGAGATACTGCTATCCGTGGTGGTTCTTTGATTATTGTCTCTACCACTCTGAAATCAAGACCTAGACAAGACATAGTAAATCTCTCTATCGAGCGCACTGTTGAGTTGTCTTGTGTCGAGCTTGAGCGATATATTGTAATTTGCGTTTACCGGCCCCCACTTAGTGATTTGAATTTATTTGAATCAGTTATAGAAGATGTACTTACTAAAATTTGTGTTACTAAAAAGAATATAATTGTTTGTGGTGATTTTAACATTAATATCCTAGAGGGAAACTCAGCTAGTAGTAGATTGCTGAATTTATTTAAATCATTTGACTTAAAGCATATATTTAACGAACCAACTAGGATAACATCACATTCATCAACTTGCCTTGATAATATATTCTCCAACTGTGATTCAACTAGCCACATGATTCTCAGTAATTTAACTTCTGATCATTGTGGGCAATTTGCAGCTTTTAAAAATAGTGAAGAAATACAGTATGCGAAAATAACTTGCAGGCCTATTACAGACATGGGAATCAACATTTTTAGGAACAGTATTGTTAGCAGACTAAATCCCTCATTGTTAAAACCCAAAGATCCTAATAAAAATTATAAGAGTGTATTTAATTTAATTAAAAATGAATTTCATAATACATTTAAAAAGAAAAAATTAAATGGTATAGGTACTTCCAAGTTTAATGAATGGGCGACTCCAGGAATTTATAAAAGTCGAGCTACTCTGTATGAGTTGTATGGAATGAAAAAATATAAATTTGATAGCGAATTCCTACAATACGTTAGAGACTACTCTAAGATATTTAAAAAAGCATGTAATCAAGCAAAAGCAAATTTTATAAGCAGGAAAATTAAAAACTCGTGTAACAAAATTAAGTCGACATGGGATATTATAAATAAAGAAACTGGGAATTTACGAACACGCGATAACCAGTTTGAGTTAAATATAAATAATAAAATTGTATGTGAACAAGTGGAAGTTGCTCAGGCATTTAATGATTTTTTCGCGAACATACCTGTAGCTACTACTTGCTCCTTAAATTCTTCACCTAGTCGTGCTGTATCTTTGCTGCGTGAGAGCGTGTCGCAGTGTAAATTATTATTTAAATTCGAGCGCATAGCTCCCGCTGAAGTAATCAGTATTGTAAAAACTTTAAATCCAAAAAATACGGGTGATTTGTGGGACATTTCTGTAAATTTTCTAAAAAAGATAATAGATCTAGTAGCTCCCTACCTTACGGTAATTTTTAATAAGTGTATAGATACTGGTATCTTTCCAGATCTGATGAAATATAGTAAAATTATACCTTTATATAAATCAGGTTCGAAAAAAGACCCCGGTAATTTCCGGCCCATCTCAATACTACCGACCTTTAGTAAGATTTTTGAGAAACTTATACTGAAGCAGTTGATTAACCATTTCAAGGCTAACAACCTCTTGCACGCTAATCAGTTTGGTTTCTCAAAGGGTCGTTCGACTGCAGACGCGGGAGTTGCACTCATTCAACACATATTTGATGCGTGGGAGAGGTCGCAGAACGCCATTGGAGTTTTTTGTGATCTTTCGAAGGCATTTGATTGTGTGCACCATGACACGCTCTTACGGAAACTTCGTCATTACGGCATACACAACATTGCTCTTGACGTTGTTTCTTCGTACCTGCACCAAAGAGTTCAGTGCGTAGATCTGAATGGAGTGAAGTCCGAGGATCTTCCTGTACGACTGGGAGTGCCACAAGGTTCTATACTGGGTCCGTTCTTGTTTCTAGTGTATATTAATGATTTACCTTTTTATTTAAAAAACATGTGCAATACAGTGCTATTCGCTGATGACACTTCACTCGTTTTCAGAGTGGATAGGAATAGAGATAATTTTGACGAAATTAATAGTACACTTTCACAAGTAACTCAGTGGTTTACGGCAAACAATCTTGTACTTAATGCCAAGAAAACTAAATGTGTAAAATTTGTAATGCCAAATGTCACAAATCTAGGACCTAATATAGTTATGAACAATGAGGTTTTAGAAACTGTTGATTCTACCGTGTTCCTAGGCATCACATTGGATAAGAAACTCCAGTGGGGCACGCATATTTCGTGCTTAGCTGGGAAACTTAGCTCTGCAGTGTATGCCATTAGGAAAGTTAGACAATTGACTGATGTAGAAACTGCTCGTCTTGTTTACTTTAGTTACTTTCACAGTCTTATGTCTTATGGTATTTTGTTGTGGGGTAAGGCTGCTGATATTGAGAGCATTTTTATATTACAAAAACGAGCAGTTCGTTCAATTTATCAGTTCAGTACAAGAGTCTCCTTAAGAGATATCTTTAAAGATATAGGTATTTTAACTGTTGCGTCCCAATATATTTATGCAAATGTTATATACATAAAGAAAAATATCAGTTTGTTTAAAAAGAAAAGTGATATACATACTCTAAATACTAGATACAAGCATAAACTGTGTATGCCGTATTTTCGCTTGCAAAAAGTACATGCTTCTTTTGTGGGGCTTAGTATTCGTTTCTATAATAATATTCCTGAGCCCGTGCAAATATTGCCCATCGACCAATTCAAAGTCGAACTAAAAAACTTTTTAGTGAAAAGGGCTTATTACAATATAACGGAATATTTAAATGATAAACAACCATGGCCGCTCAGCTAAACACAGCAACACTCTGATAGGTACTTATTTTATATAATGTATTTCGGTTTGATGTATATTGTTTTCACAGGACGCCGGAGTCGTAATAGTCTTGGCTTCTTGTTTTTTTAAAGCTATTTTCTTGTGAATTTGTATCTCTATCATTCTTTGACGCGATTAAGGTATGTCATGCTCGCTTAAGGGTCTGTGCTTGCGGCGGCGTTATGTGCCGGGTCGGTCACTTCCCTGTGTCATGGTTGAGGAGGCCGATGGCTGGCACATGCGTCATACTCGTGAACGGGTGCTGCTTGCGTGGACTGGTCTACCTGGATTGCTCATTGATTGTTAGTTAGAGAAAATAAATAACAGGTTGTATAGCCTCATTTACGACTCTGCCTTGTATTAACATGTACCGTACCGTTTTTTTTGTTTCATGTGAATGTGACTTGTTTAAGGATGTATGTTTTTTATAATGTAAATTATTTTCTAATGTAAATTGTAATGACAAGTTACAAAAGACCTACGGCTGAGTTTCTTGGTGCTTCTTCTCAGACCAGTGGGCATTTCCGAAGCACCAGTAGACCTTAACATTATTATGACATGTAAAAAGTGCCCATAGTGGCCTAATTTACAAAATAAATGATTTGATTTGATTTGATTTGGAAATATAATTTTCTCAACATGCGTCATTATTCATGGAAGATAACTTTCCATACAATCATCATTCTTCACACATCATCTTGTGTTGCAAGCGTCCAAAGGCTACAGTACCGGCTTACCATTAGGCGGGCCGTAAGGTTGTTTGCCACCATCGTGGTTTAAAAAAATACTTGTTTTCCCATGTTTCACATTTTAGTGTTGCTAGATTATTTTTATATTTTTGTACACGGTACATTTATGCCGTAGGATTTATCCTATGTCATCGTTGAATTAAATTAGGAAAATAATGGATGAGATCTAGGGTTATATATCTATGCCTTATTTTATTAACCTCCAACACAAAAAGAGGTGTTTTATAAGTTTTTGTCGCTCGGTAGTATCTAAACTAATAGATACATCAATTTGAATGCGATATTTTATTTGAAAGCTTATTCAATTGAGAGCGTTCATAGTTTGGTAACCTTGACCTGATGTGGCAGTTTAGAATGACTTTTAATTATTGACAGCCTCGTTGGCGCAGCGGGCGAGTAGCTGGCTGTGGAACGAGAGGCCGTAGGTTCGGATCCCGCACTTAGACAAGTGTTTAAGATATTTGTCTCGGGTTTGTGGAATTTATGGATACGATATGGATACCCACGATACAGGTTTTACCTATTGTGTGGTCAGAACTATGTGTGTGACTGTTGGGTGTATTTATTATTATTGGTTGTAGCTATATATATTATCGTGTTGGGGTTATTGTATTCAAAAACCGAAATACTATATGACTACTGTGAGAGCGTATTGGTTAAGAGGAGTGAATTGGCTTACAGTTTCTGATCATACAATAAGGACTAAGCCTATTCGTTTACTGCCTGGTAAGGCAGACGAGCGGACGGGCCACCTGATGGTAAGTAGTCACCGCCGCCCATAGACTTCTGCAATGCCAGGGCACAGCAAAGCCGCTGCTGCTGCCGCAAAATTTTTGAATATCATAAAATAAAAAATACTCCAAAAATGAGTAAAATAAAAACGTCTGAAAAACAATAAAAAACCTTTTGTCTAAAGAGATTTTAGATTTACATTTGTTTATTTAAAACTTCGTTTTACCTGCAAAATCCACATTGTTAGTAAATATTGTATACAAGTGTCGGTGATTATGTAAGCCCAAACGACTGTGACCCAAGCACAACAATAACAAGGGGCCAAAAGATCGAGATTGTGCACACAATGGGGCGAGAGCACCCAAACCGAGCTGCCTATTCAGTCGTAAGATGATACTGCAATGGAGTGACATGCTAGACTGTTTAGTTTGTGGTCAGTTCTATTTTTAAATTTTTCAGTTTTGAATGTTATCAAAGTGACGTTTATGTTTAGTGTTGCCAATATAGAAATGTGTTAAACATGTGTCCATTATTAGTTTCGTCATTTGTTTTTGCTGCATGCTTGCACTTTATCGTCTAGATATTATTGACTGAAGATTGAGGTTAAAACTGATATATATGAAGTCAGGAAGTAATACAAATCCATAAAATTATAAATGTGAGAACTATCAATTAATTAACATAATATCGAGCTTTAATAATTATTAAAATAAAATGTATTTCAACAGCGTAACGGTCCATTCAGAATATTAATTTTACATATTATGTTCCTAATAACATATTTATTTCAGTTCAACCACTATTAAGTCTATCGAGCATGTCATGGTCCGCGCTTTATTATGAGTCTTCCGTGTAGCAATTAACTAAAAGTAAAAAAAAACACACGACTGTTGCTTTCAAAAAGTTTTTTATACTACCTAGTCGTCCACGCGATGCGCACATGGTAAATATTTTAATAAGAGTATTTTAAGATTAACTTTTTTTTAGGCTTTTTAAAGATCAACAGGTTTATTATATTTTTACATATACCTGAATTACAATTATCTTTTTACCAATATTGTCAAATCACTACGAATGACGTCAAATGTATTCTTTCCTTTATCAAAGCTAGCTAGCTGACTTTATCAAAACGTTACAATTACATTTTAAGACGTCTGACTAATATTGTCATTACTCATAACAATCATGAATTCATATATCAAACAATACATAAATACTCTAAGCAAACAACATTTCTGTAAGATTTTCCAGTCCGAGGCTAATTTTTGATTGTAATTTTAATAAATAATTATTTTATTAATTTACCAGACCAGTGATATAATATAATGTTTCTGGCATCTAAGACACTATTTACAATGTCTATGAAATCTTAAAGTAAATAACATTTAAGCTCTAAATTGTGATACGCATGTCGATAAAGCGAGAAGCCATGATAAAATAAAATGTATTTACACAGTTTTGTTCAATTATTTAAATTAGTCGTGTCCTTATTTTCTATGCTTAGTAAAATCTATTAAAACAATTACAAATTACGAACTTTGTTTTTTAATTTGTTATATTATCGATATCGCCATTTTCTACCACTAATCGATATTATAATTTCATCGATATTTTACTGATTATGACAAGGTTGACAGTAAGTGAAAACCTGATTGAATTTTTATTTTTATTATAGATTTTAGTCTAAAAGAATCGAAAATTAAACCAATTTTTTTAATTTATTAGTGATTATTAAATATTTTCAAGAAACAAATATGTAAAAATAAAGCATTTTGTCACGTGACATTAAACATCTAAAACGCTGAGCCAAACGTCTATTAGTTTTGCCATGATTGGTTAGGCCATGACAGTTGGTAGCGTGTGGTAGGAAAAATAAAGTTGGTTTATAAAAATGCAAATTAAATCTTGAAAACTTATGTTTTATGTTTATTAATGATGATATTTTAATAATTTAGACCATGAAGAAGAAAAAAACAGTCAACCAGCCTACTGTATTTACCTATCACTTCAGCGTGCGCACGACATCCGCTTTAACATTAAACCCGCGCTACTGTTCATGTTCATAGCGGTTGCAGTCACGAGTCCATGCAACAATCATGGGAACCTTTCACCTGAACATCTTCGTGACGCTTTCGTTGTTAGGCTTTGTGGGTGAAGCTAATATTTGTCGTACAAGGTCATATTGTGGAAAGTAGAATTTTATATTTAGGCAGGCCTTTGTGTCGAGTTGTAACGGATGGTTTCTCGCTACTTCATAGTCTACGCACTGGTCACTATCAGATGTTCAGAAAAATGTTGATCTACCCAGACGCATCATGCATTAAAGCTGGGTTCTGGATAGGGAGCGCCTATATTTAGTACCTGTGGTATGAAGTAGTTTCCTGTAAAAATATTGTAGCTATGAATCCCAAATATTAAATAACAGTAATACCAAAGGCCAAATCTGAGAACCTGTTGACATAACACTATTGACAAAAATGACTAACCTATACACCAATTCAAAATCATGTGATGTACGGGCTATCAATAATAGGTAGGTACAGAGAAAGTTCTAGTCCAAAATATTATTAGAAACAATAAATATTTCCTTAAATATTTTTAATCATCTGCTATTATTAGAAAGACAAATAGTATATTTTATTTAGAAAGAAAACTCTTATCATTGAATTAACAGATTTTCGTCTGTTTCGTAATATGGTAAGTGAATTATCAGTTTATTTTGATGTCAGAAAAGACATCTTGAAGAATTACTATTTCAATACTTATCTTGAAGACTGTATAAGATTTTAAATTCATAAACGCAATTTTTCCAGTCTGTAGAAAAGATGGTAACTGAGATTCAGAATAATAGTAAATTCATAAGAAACCGTCTTCACTTTACTGTTATCGCTTGAAAAGGTATTACTATCCTCAAATCGGACGCCCTTATCCAAAAATGTCTTGTACAGAGCCGGGGAGATGTTTTTAGAGACCCCGATTCTGGTATTGAAGATACGAATGTGTCAGCTAAAGTCAAACCAGACTATTCGTAACATTTGCATAATATACATGAGGTCGTGAATATAAATAAATTTTGGTTTTATTTTTCTATCAGAACGTATCACTTATTCTTATATTTGATATTTAACTTTACTAAAGATTTTCTCATGTTAAAACACAAAATACTACAAAGTAATTATTATTTAGTAAATACATAATATAAGTGTAAGGCAAGTATAAGGTATATAGTGTAAGTATAAGGCATAATATAAGTGCCTCACAATAAAAATGGTGATGCACGTCTTCAATAATTAATAATTCTGCATCGCTATCGTATAGAAATTAGAAACTTCTAATAATTAGTTTTATGCAGAGATCAATACAATATCACAGGATTGTCGAATAAAAATTCAAAACAGTAAGTCGCAAATCAACTTAATAGGCCCGAAACGTCCAATTTCAATATCATCCTCACAAACAAAATCGCCATAAGGATACGCCGTATGTTAATATCCACTTCCTTACACCTGTGCCTTGAATCAGAATTTGACACTTGTCAATATTCTGTATCGTTGACATTTCACCTTGCAGCAGTGATTTGTAAGCTGAGAGCTAATCGTGATGCATGGTGCCGAATGAACCGGTGACGTTACCTTGAAATGCATTGAAGTTATGTGTGTACGATCCACAAAATATATAGTATTGTTTTATTTGACATTATAAATGTTTTAATCATAGTCTTGTATGACCCATCTACCTCGGTGGCGCAGTTGTAATTGCGCATATGTTACTACTGCTCTGCTGAAATGTTCGATGGGGATGGGTTCGATACCCGGGTCGGGTCTTAGCCCGGAGTCTAGGACTTGTGCCCGGTGTGGCGATAGGCTCGCCTCCTATCACATTATGGGACCGAAATTCGGCGAAAAGTGGATGTACTGGTTACACCTCTGCTTACCACTTCGGAGATTACAGGCGTCAGTGTATTTGTGTGTGTTGTATGCCCCATGGGTCTTCTTTGAGATGGAATTTACTAAGGCCTTAGACCACACTGTTCTATAATAGACTGATAGAATTTTGACATACCTTCGAGAATCTTATGGAGTACAGGTTTGCAAAATAACTTACGACGTCTGCCTTTATTTAATTAACAATGAATATTACTTTGTCATGTTTATAGAATAATCCAAATTGATATTGCTAAAATATTATATCGTGTATTTCATATTTCACCGCTAATTCTGCTTATTTACAATAATTCTTAGTTATTCGTTATAATAGCCGTTGATTATACACCGACTATAATCAATGATGCCGCAGTAAATAAGTTTGGAAACCAGGTTGATATTTATATGTAACTAGCTGTTGCTCGCGGCTCCGCCTGCGTGGTGGTTATATTCGGGAGCAGAAGTATACAATCCAAGGAGTTGTCTTCGGCACTGAGGCACCTGTAGCTATTATCCAGCCTCTCAGGTGTTGTGCCTGAATCTTGAGATTGCATCTCAAGAATACCCCATAAGTTTAACCTCGCTTTTCCCCTTTTAGGGATGATTTTTCAAAAAGCGTTGAAACACTTATTTCTTTATTTCCTACCAAAAGCCTAAATATGAATTTACAGATCCCTAAGTCGCGGAATTATGGATTTCCCATACAAATTTTGAACTCCTATTTGACCCCTTTCAAAGTTGTTTTTTGAGAAAAAAGATAGCCTATGTCCTTCTCCAGGATATAATCTATTCCCTTACCAAATTTCATTACAACCCGTTCAGCCGTTTAGTCGTGAAGAGGTAACAAACAAACAAACAGAGTTACTTTCGCATTTATAGTATTAGTATACATAACGAAGTTTGAAATTCTGACATTACTGAAAATGTCTAGTTTTCGATGACAGTTGTTTAGGACTATAATTACTTAAAAAATCATTTTTAGAACCATAACTTCATAATCCGGTAAATAACGCTGTGACACATTATGGGAAGCCAAAATAGTACATTCCATATGAACTTGCTGCATTCGCTAGCTGGCTGTACAAATGTATTAACATACAATAAACGGCATTGAACCAACGAACATAGTTATTAACGAGTGATTTAACCTTAAACAACCGTCGGCTGCAACTTTGACAAATTGGTCTGCAGTAACAATTATCTGCGTAGGAAGCTGGAAGTTCTCAATAAAATTAATTATTTCAATCTTGCAAAGGAAGCGGTTTGCGAAGTTTTTGAACTTGTTAATCTTTGCCACACATTGTGTCATGCTGATAGTAGTCGAACACGAGTGTTGAGGACAATGTCTCATCACACGCGATCTGTTAGAGTATATTCGTAATACGTACTTCATCAAATATCTTCCAGAGAGGATCCATTGTGTGGAACTGGTATAAAATAATATTGCTTAAGTAGTATGATTTGCCATTAAAAGTTGGTACTTTATTTAAAATTTCCATCAAGGTTTTTAGCAGAAGCTCTTGCTAGTTAGTGATCTCTAGCCCATGAAAAGCCAACATACTAGAAGATTCATAAACGCGTTGCCGACCTTTTAAACAAATAATAGGATTTTAATTTAGGAATTGAGCATACTATTTTTACTGTAGATAACTGGCTATTGCGTTACTCTACCCTTCCGTGTTATAGTCACTCTGTTTTCGTTATTCTCATATGGGCGAAAATTAAAAAAATACTACTACTAGATACATACACTCCACCGTCGAGATCTGGAAGTGACTACATCTAATGTTCTCTAAACCTTTCTTCTCATGAATATTTTTACACGCTTCAATGTCAAAACATTTATATTGTTTATTTTTCAATTTACTTTTATTTTTGTGGCAGTCAATTTTTTTCTTTTCGTTGTTTTTTTTTTATTTTGTAAATTTTCCGTTACGTTTAGAGCTCCAGTACGGCGCGCTGCTCGAAGGGTGCGGGGGTGAGCTGCCGTCATTGAGCGCATGCGCACCCCACCCGCCGCACCTCGACAAAGCGACGCGCCGACAACAGAAAGATGCGCGCGCGCAACAAGACAAAGTCGCACAAGTTAACATACATTTGCATGGTATTTTGTTTTTTATTATTTTTTTATTTCACAACCTCCGTGGCGCAGTCGGCGAGTAGCCGGCTGTGAAACGAGAGGCCGGGGGATCGATGCCCACAACGGGACAAATGTTTGTGTGACAGACATATTTGTATCCGGAGTCTGAGTGTTGTGAGACCGAAAGTCTCTCGTAGTCCCTCATACCCACAATACAAGACTCGTATCTTAGTGTGGGGTCGGGGCTATGTGTGTGACTGTTGGGTATTATTTATTTATTTATTTCAACATTTTATTTGTTTTTCTAAGTATTGTGGTTCTTTCTTTTTTCATTTCATTTAATTTAATTCATCAAGATTAACGGCCATGGCGATGAAAGCTCAAATTGAATAGGAGGAAACTTGACATGTGTTATTGTTACAGCCCTCTTTGCGGCTGTCGAGCATGGATATCTTGACAAAGCGAGGAACATCTTGGAGTCGACGGATGTTGATGTTAACAGGTAAACTGTGTTTATTTTTCGTTACTAATGTAATATACGTATGTTCATATATAAGTTACTAGCTGTTGCGAGCGGCTCCGCCCGCGTGGAGTCATATTTGGGAGAAAAAGTATACAATATAAAATACCAACTTTCATGCGTTTAACTTCAAAAATGACGGATTTTCATACAAACTATCATCCCCTATTTTACCTCCTTAGGGGTGGTATTTCCAAAAACCCTTACTTAGTGGATGCCTACGTCATAAAAGGTACCTACTGTCAAAATTTCAAGTCTCTAACCTCAGCCGTTTTGGCTGTGCTTTGATCGATTAGTCAGTCAGTTTCTTCTTTTATATATACAGATAGGAAGCGGCCACTTCGTACCTTTGCCGTAAGAAATAGCTGTGAAACAGTCTGTTGGCTATATTGGGTTTTGTGAGTGGCACTGGCCGGATAAATTATGGCGACGAGGATGGTAAAGATCCGGGGCGACTTCCGTCGGCCGACATTCGATTTTTTTACACATTTACAATAAATATAGTTCTATATTACTATGCTCGCACGTAGAATTGTTATTCTTATTTTACTGTTTTTTCGTATATATTTATGTAACTTTATTCATATTTTATGGAATATGCATTGATAAAAAATGCTTTAATTTATCTACATTGGTTATTGCCGTATTCTAAGTATCAGATGACAATACTTTATGTCCGCGTATCAGAAAATAGTACTGAGGAATAAAATAAATCTTTACAACCATCTCTATGGTAATGACATGGACGTGTGGCGTGCTAATTGAATTAAGCGCCAGAAAAAGGACCCTGTTTTACAAGTTGATTTGAGCGCCAAAAAGTGTTAATTTTTTTTTAACTAAGCTCAAAAAATGCTGAAAAAATTATAATAATAGCCCTAAGCCTTGCATTAAACATTGTCCCACTGCTGGGCACGGGCCTTCTCTACTAATGAGAGGGGTTAGGTCTTAGTCCACCACGCTGGCCTAATGCGGGTTGGTAGACTTCAAATACCTTCGAAATTCTTATGAGATGTATGATGAGGTATGTAGGTTTCCTCACCATGTTTTCCTTCACCGTTAAAGCAAGCTATAATTAACAATGAATATACACGTAACTCTAGAGAGGTCAGAGGTGTACGCCATTTGGGTTTCGAATATACGACTTTCGTCTTGACAGTCCGTACCGCGGCCAACTAGGCTATCGCTACTATCAGAAAAATTTGCTAATTCCAAATATGTATATAGCTCAATATAGCAAAATGTCGCTTAAACTCGTCAACCGTCGACATGCAGAAATCTCATGAAATGTACTTTGTAAACGTACCTTACAGTATCGATAAAAGCTAGGCCCGTCGACAATCGATATCGGCGAACAGTAAACACCCTCAGCGGACGCAGCCCACATCGAAACTACGAGTAGAATTTTGAATTTGTCTTCCACTGGAAATGGAATTGAATCCATTCGGGAATTGCAACAATCCGATACAGTAGTAGGTATATTTGGTGAGCCTGAAACGGGTGTGATTTTTCCGACAGGTGTGGTAATAAAAATCTTGATTGCATTTCAAGCTTTGGTTTAAAATAGGTGCCAAGCTATGTGCTATTTAAATCCAATGCGAAACTCATACTATATATACACGAATGGCACCAATTTGTTTCTCATATTATGGGACAGAAATAAGCTCCGTGATGGTATTTTAGTTTTGTAGCAGAGGTCGTTAAACGTGTGACTCAGGTGGTAGGACATAGATAATAATGCCCTAGGAGTT
The DNA here is from genome assembly GCA_905220505.1 of Laothoe populi. NCBI lineage: Eukaryota > Metazoa > Arthropoda > Insecta > Lepidoptera > Sphingidae > Laothoe > Laothoe populi. The sequence goes on from HG992156.1 coordinate 16,700,532, forward strand.
ACAGTGGCGGGTGTGTATGGGATAGTTTCAATATAAAACGCAGTAGCAATTGCTGGTGGTAGGATATTCATATCTGCCCGAATAGCGACCACCGTACGCAGGGTGTAAACTCGACATAGTGACGCTAGTGTGTCGCGTTCCGGGATCAGCTAGTGTACATCCGGTTTTTGTCGGGGTGTAGAGTTGGGTACGATGTTTAGTCGTTTTAAGGCCTTCTTCTGTCACCAGACCCTCGACCGCTTCTTCACCTCCTTGCCCATAGCGAAGGTTGAAGAAGCTACACAGCAGTTTGTGTACTACATTTGTGTTAAATAGCGAGGGATAGATTGTTTCTCGCTACTTGATACTCTAACTAGACGTCACTGCACTTACCATCATGTGCAGTGTGGCCACTTTGCCGTGCCAGGATAAAAAATAAGCTGTTATTGCACGTTGGTTTGACCGAATGGTATTGACACGGTCGAGTTGATTTATTCATACTATATCATGAATCTACAACCTAGCTCTACCATTTTAAATACTGATATGCTTATGCAATTGTCTGGAAGATTTCACAAAGAGTTTTTGTATTCCAGCCTCAACGCCGATGGCTTGTCGCCGTTGGACGTGGCGGTGCTCTCGACTAACAGACCGCTTGTCAAGATGCTCATGGAGTTTGGGGCCAAAGAAGGCACACAGTGTGAGTACTAGTTTATTTATAGTATACTACAAAAGACCTTGAAACCCCTAATGAGAACTGCTATAACATCAATATAAAAGAAAGAAAAGAAAATAAATTTTATTTGGTCAAACAACACTTTGGATGATGAAATTAAAAACACAAGGAGTAATACAACAAAAAAGAAACAATTATAGACCCTAAGTACACCCGCTACTCCTCAATTTGGAACACCTGTGTCTAAAGTATGACCAAAAAGGCCATAGGCTCAGCATTTGCCAGGTAGTAAAGTACTGTCTGGCGCTGGTATTCTACCTAGGCCTGATTGAGGGTAGGTTGCCATTTGCTGGGTAAATAAAATAGGTACATATAATTCTTTCCAACGAGGCAATCGTAATAATAAATAATAACAAACACTCAAAATATTAAAAGCAGCGATAGCTTAGTTGGTTGCGGTACGGACTGTCAAGACGAAAGTCGTAGGTTGGAAACCCAAGTGGCATACACCTCTGACTTTTCTAAAGTTATGTGTGTATTAAAATGTTAATTATCGCTTGCTTTAACGGTGAAGGAAAACATCGTGAGGAAACCTGCATATCTGAGAATTTTTTCGAAGGTATGAGAAGTCTGCCAACCCGCATTAGGCCAGCGTGGTGGACTAAGGCCTAACCCCGAGTAGAGGAGGGCCGTGCCCAGCAGTGGGACAATGTTTAATACAGGGCTAGTATAATTATATTTTTACTCAAAATATTATATCTTAACATATAGAGGTTTAGTATTTAAAAATTAATAAATGTACTACTGAATGATATTAAGACAACATTGTAAATTATCAGATGGAAAGTTATACTAAAAAATACGGTAGGTATTTTATTTGCAGTTCTCACAAATTTTACGGAGCAGTCATCTAGTACAGCTCGGTCAATAATAACAGCACGGTTTCAGAGGAATTTCCTCCCACAAACGCTCCGACTGTGTAATGAGCTCAGTAGAGGCTTTCCAAGGGGACTACAGTATGGGGTTCTTCAAGAAGGGAGTAAATAGATTCATGTAGGGACGGCAACGCTCATGATGCTCCTGGTATTGCAAGCGTCCATATACTTCGGTAACCGCTTACTATCAGGCGGGCCGTAAGCTTGTTTACCACCATCGTGCTATAAAAATAACAGACTAACAGGCATCATATCTATACAAACACATCACACTGTCAAAACGTGCAAGAACGAGTTGAATTATCTATACTTCGTTTATACTAGGGTTTGCACTCATCGCCAAATACTTACCTAAATAAATCTGCACCGAAAATTAAATCGAGCTTATCTTAAAACTCTATCTCTTGTAACAATAAGGCACAGTATTAACAGGGCAATGTCTTTAACCTCAGATTTTAATAAACTTTATTATAAAATAGTACATTGTCCGACAAACAGAATAGAATCTAATCACTGTATAGATCCAATCAAAAACAATGAGTGTTTTGTAAATATTTTGTCAGTTATTCTGCAACAGTCAAAACATTATACACTCACGCCTGCAATCCCTGAAGGGGTAGGCAGAGGTGTGACTAGTACACCCACATTTTGGCGAGCTTATTACCGTCCCATAATGTGATAGGGGGCGAGACTATCGACATACCGGGCACAATTCCAGACTCCGGGCTGATACTGAGCATTTCGTGATAGAAAAACCCAATATCACTTTACCCGACCCGGGGATCGAACCCGAGACTTCCGCACAGCAGTCGTGTACGCAATTACCACTGCGCCACTGAGGCAGTCAAAACATTATATTGTGAACAAATATTATTTCCTTGTCACAATTACCGATATGGTTTCTACGTCATAACAGGGTAGTTGACAGTAAGTGAAATACTGATAAAATTTTGTTTTTATAATAGATTTTAGTGTAAATATCTCGAAAATTAAACCGAAATTTGTTAATTTATATGTGACTAGATGTTGCTCGCGGCTCCGCACGCGTGGAGGTTATTTTTGGAAGGAAAGATATACAATCCATGGAGGCATCTTAAGCTATTACACTTTTCTATATTTTGCTATCGCATAGGATGCCTGCATTATTCCGTGATAAAAAGTGGCATATGTCATTTTCTGATCCCTAAACTACCTATGCAAAAAATCATGTCGATCCCTTGCTCTGTGAAAAACTAAACTATCCCACGGGAACTGTACATTTTTCCGGAATAAAAAGTAGACTATATGCTATTCCAGACTATAATCTATCTCTGTGCCAAATTTCAACCAGATCCGTTTAGCTGTTGTAGCGTGATTGAGTAACAAACATCCATCCATCCATCTAAACTTTCGCATTTATAATATTAGTGGGATTATTTAACATTTTCAAGAAACAAATATGCAATAATAAAGCATTTTGTCACGTGACATGAAACACAAATCAGTCATGCATGACGTCACCATTCGAAACCTCTATTAAACGCTTAGAATTAAACGTTGATCTAAACGTCTTCTAGTTTTGCAGATGGTCACGTCACACGAGAGGCCATGCCAGTTGGTAGTCTTTTGGTGGGAAAAATAAATTTGGTTTATAAAAATACTAATTAAATCTTGAAACCGATTTATTACCGTTTTATATTTTTTATTTTAATGATATAGAATGAAGAACAAAATAAAAAGGTTTCCCAAAAATAGTCAACTAGCCTATTCAAGTATACCTCCCGAGACTTAAGTGGAAATTAACCCGGCGCCGCTCCCAGGTGTTTCAATTAACATTTCGTATATTAATTTAGTCCATTTCTCATAAAGCTTTGAGACCAGCGTAAAGTACCGTTCCAAGTTCCGTGCCCGGGGTCAGTCGTTCTATATCAACTTTCAGATTGGCGTAATTTTGACGGTTGTAGAACGATGCTATTTATTTCAATGGAATGTAAAGTAATGTAATACAATAGTGGGAAAATACATTGTGTCAAAATATTTGCTACTAATGAAAAAATCGACTGACAAGAGAAAGAGTTACTGAACTGTTTTGTATTTGCTTATCTATATATAGATTCCACTGAGATTTACATGGCATCAACCTATATCTTTATAAAAACAAACAAGGTCACACACGAGCTCAAACAAAATAAACGATAAAAGTCGTTACAACAATAAAAAAAGGAAAGGAAAGCGTTGACAACCCTAGGGACAGAAGTCGTCAACGAAGTTTATTGATTTATCGACTTGTGTTACCCTCGGGACTTGGATCGTGAATCTATGTTTACCTATCATAAAAATGGCAGGGTTTGCAAAAGGATTTGTGTCAATTCTAGAAATGTTTCTTTGACCTTTGACAACTTATCTTTTATATAGGCGCTCACGCTTGTAATGCCCGAAGGGGTAGGCAGAGGTGTAACCAGTACACCGACATTTCGCCGACCTTACCGTCCCATGGTGTGATAGGGGGCGAGTCGACTGTCATGTTCTTCAGGGTGTTCCACTCGCAATGCGGAATGACCTTAGTGTCCTAGGTGTGGATATCCGCTGCGATCTTAATCCAAGGAGTCACATCGAGGGCGTAATATCCGCCACTTCCCGCAGTGTCGGAATCCTGAACAGGGTGCGGCGGTTTTTCACGCCCGGTCAGCTCTACCGCGTATATAAAGCACAGGTGCGACCGGGAATGGAATACTGCTCGCACCTCTGGGACGGTTCCGCAAAATACCTCCCCGATCCCTTGGACGGGTTGCAGCGGCGGGCCATCCGCATTGTGAATGATGCAGACGTGAGTAACAGCCTGGAGCCGCTACAGCTGCGTAGGGATATTTCCTCGCTTAGCGTATTCTACCGTCTGTATCATGGCGAATGCTCTGAAGAATTGTTTGATCTTATCCCATCCTCTCCCTTCCATACCAGAACCACGCGTACTGGATTGCGGAGCCACAGCTTTGTGGTGTCTACTACCCCGGCCCGAACTAAGAGGTTCGCAAACTCGTACTTTTGCCGCACCATCAAGCTGTGGAACAGTTTGCCAGCTACCGTGTTCCCTCCTTCCTATGATCCTGGGTCCTTTAGGCGTAGTGTGAAGAAGCTACACAGCAGGCCGGGATGATTGTATTCAGTAGCGAGGGATAGATTGTCTCTCGCTACTTGATACTATAACTGGACGGCACTGCACTTACCATCAGGTGCAGTGTGGTCACTTTGCCGAGCCACGATAAAAAAAAATGTAGGGCATCATTTCAAACTCCGGACTGATACTGAGTATTTAGTGATGGAAAACTTAATATACTTTTATCCGATTCGGGAATCGAATCCGAGACAGCACAGTAGTCGTAACGCAAACAGAATTAGAACTGTAATTTCGCTTTGGTTGGATTTGGTTCATCACTATTTAAGATTGTGTTATCAGAATGTGATGAGACAGATTACTAATGAAAATTTATATCCAGAACTATCTTATCGCCATTGGAAAATAAAAGTATTAATATCTCTTCTTATGAGTAGAGTAGGCCCGTGCCCAGCAGTGGAATAACGATTAATAAAGAGCTGGTATTGTTATGGTATCAAACGAAAGATATGTTAACTCGATTAGAGCGAAACTACATTAATGTCATATATTAAACATTTCATACTGTTTAATATATATTAAACACTGTACATAAATAAACCTTTATATACTACGCTGGAAGATAAACGAAAGTTTTTATTAAGAAACACGAAGACAGTACGGCAGGACATATTTCTTCGCGTAACTTAGATTGCCGAATATGTCTCAGTCTAAAAGAAAAACTCGTTTCTTAGATATATGTACATATGTATGTATAGCAATATATTTTACTACACTGTGTGAATATAAAATATATAGTGGTGTTTATGACATTTGAATCGGAGCAAATGTTTTCTGAATACTATATTCATAAAATATTTTAACATGAAAATAGCTGAATGAAAAGAAAGTAAAATGGAAGTCGCTTTATTGGACAAATCTGTGTGACTCTTCGATTCTTTTGAATCACATAGTATTCATTGTTAATTATCGCTTGCCTTAACGATGATGGAAAACATGGTGAGGAAAACTATACCTGAGAATCCTCATAAGAATCAAAATAAGAGGCCGTGGGTTCAATTCCCGCACCGAGACAAATGTTTGTGTGACAGACAGATATTTATTTCGGGTCTGAGTGTTGTGAGACCGCTGTCCCTCGTAGTTGTTGATACCCATGATACAGATTTAACCTATTGTGGGGTCAAAATTATGTATGTAACTGTTGGTGTATTTATTTATAAAAAATAATACGATAACAATACAGTGTGTTGGCTCTCACATGAAAAGCTGAAAACATACATTTCACTTACCCTAAAGATATTTCGTTGACAAAAGACAATATATAAAATGACACGAAAATCATAATTCATAATGTGTTTACAAGATAACGAATCACCCGAAACATTTCTATTCTGGAGTGTGAAATTATGAGTTATGAAAATGTAAATAAGGAAAGTCATACAAATTAGACATTCGGGGAAATATTCGCCGCGACGAAGTAAATTACTTTTCGATGAAATAATGAATTACGAACAAGACAAACAGTTATGAATTCATAGAATAATTCATTTGATTAAGTAGAAAATAAAGGAATCAATTTATTCTGGGTAAAGAGAATTTTGTTTGGGAATCGTGATCGTATTACATTTTGGGATAATGTGTTACCATCTTGACAACACAGTTGTAGACTTAATTTGTTTTTTTGCTATTAATCATTTACCTACATACTGGTAAAAGTCATATCTGCATTTATAGTAATACTAGTGGTCCCGAGCAGACGTTGTGCTGCCATAAACCGCCTTCTCTGTGGACCGATTTTTTGTTGAAAACATTAGAAATTCCGATCTCGCCAACAGCGCCACATATCAGATCTAAAACTTCTATCTTTTATGTTGGCCCAACCACACACATGCACAAACATTGAAATCGGTTGAGGGTTTCAAAGTCTATAACGGACATAGGTAAATAAATAACACCCACTAGTCACACACATAGCCCCGACCCCACACTAAGATACGAGTCTTGTGTTGTGGGTATCAGGGACTACGAGAGACGCACGGTCTTACAACACCCAGACCCCGGACACAAGTATCTGTCTGTTACACAAACATTTGTTCCGGTGTGGGAATCGAACGCACGGCCTCTCGTTTCAAAGCCGGCTACTCGCTAATGCGCCACGGGCGCTGTCAACGTAGAAACATTTTTTGTGTTTTATATACCTTAAAATATTATTATTGTCTTAACAAAGTAACACCGCATACTTCATAGTGGCACAATACAGCTCTGTCGGATTAATCTAGTCTGTGCAAGCGACGTTTAACTTTGCAGTTAACGTTTGAAATGATATGAACTCGTTTATTGATCATGTAGGCAATTACATAGCTCTTATGACAAGTCAGTACATTAAAAAACTGTAAAGAAATTTAAGAAAAGGATATCAGCTTATGTATACATAGCATCATCAATACACTAGCAATTACTTTATTCATTTATAAGGTGTTTATAATTTTTATTTTTAATGTTATTCAAAGAAATACCAGTCAAATATACAAGTTAACTTGTAATTAAAGCCTGGAATTTCCTCCAAATATAATACGAGTCAGGTAAAGCTTTTACCGCACGTGTGACATCAGGAACAGAAAATCCCCGTTCCCCAATTCATTACACGGGTAAATTAATTACATCACTGTTCTATAGAGTGGTGTTACCTTGAATATATTTATTCGCCGGTGATTCGGTGCCTATGTTTCCCATTGACGGTACTGAATGAAAACATTCAATCAAAAGTATTATTATTATAAAACAAATACATTACGTAACGTTACAATCGAGGAAATGTGAAACGAGATCCCGTGGGTTAGATTTGAGTAGTTCTTGATACCCACGATACAGATTTTACCTAGTATGGGGTGAGAACTATGTGTGTTGGGTGTATTTAATATATTTTTAATTTAAATATAAATATAATAGCGAAAATATGTATTTTTCAAGTTGAATTACGTAAATAAGTTTTAACAATAATAAGTAATAATATGTACAAAACAATTTAACCAAAATGCAATACAACTTTGTCATCAAAATTTACTTGATATTTAGCGTCTAGTATTTTAATTGTTGTATTCAGTCTGGGTATGTCATGCTCGCTAAAGTGTCTATGCTTGCTGCAGCGCCATGTGCCAGGTCGGTCTCTTCCCTCTAACATGGTTGAGGAGGCCGATGGCTAACACATGCGTCATTACTCGTTAACGGGTGCTGCTCGTGTGGATAATATTCTGGTCTGCTCAGACTGTTTCAGTAAGGACCAACTGCTTTAAGAAATCGAGATTTTCATCACTCTCACGACGGTCATGTGCGGCACTAGGTCCTGTAATGAGTTTTATTTCACAATATTGCAATTAGGCTTAATTATCATAAATAGCAGCGATAGCCTAGTTGGTTGCGGTACGGACTGAAAAGACGAAAGTCGTATGTTCGAAACCCAAGTGGCATACACCTCTGACTTTTCTAAAGTTATGTGTGTATTAAATGTTAATTATCGTTTGCTTTAACGGTGAAGGAAAACATCGTGAGAAAACCTGCATATCTCAGAATTCTTATACGAATTTCGAAGGTATGTGAAGTCTACAAACCCGCATTAGGCCAGCGTGGTGGACTAAGGCCTAACCCCTCTCATTAGTAGAGGAGACCCGTGCCCAGCAGTGGGACAATGTTTAATACAGGGCTAGTATTATATCATACATTGAGCTGCTCTAATCTAATGTAATTTCCATATTAATTGTATGACCAAATAATGTTAACCGGTGTTCGAAAAGACCAACGCTAAAGTTTCTTGCTCGTTCTTCTCTAGCGAAACTGCATTCCGAACTGGCGGTAAAGTAAATAAATTTACTGAATCTAAATAATGTATAAAATTTCATCATCATCATCATCTACCTACCCTTATCCCACACTAAGTGGGGTCGGCACAAATAGTTTTGACTCTCCACTCAGTCCTACCATGCGTCAAATCTGCATTCACTCCTTTCATGCGCATGTCCTCATTCACGCAATTCATCCATCTCTTTTTGGTCTCCTACGACTCTTTTGTCCATTCACCTTCATATTGACAACCAGTCTTGTCCACATGTCTTTCATCCTTTCTTATCACATGCCCATACCGAGCTAATCTAGCACTCCTCATCTTTTCTACGGTTGGTGCTACTGTCAGACTTCCCCTTATATACCCATTCCTTAATAACATTTTATGACATGTATAACATTTTATAAGCAGCGATAGCCTAGTTGGTTGCGGTCCGGACTGTCAAGACGAAAGTCGTATGTTCGAAACCCAAATGGCACACACCTCTGACTTTTCTAAAGTTATGTGTGTATTAATTGTTAATTATCGCTTGCTTTAACGGTGAAGGAAAACATCGTGAGGAAACCTGCATACCTGAGAATTCTCATAGGAATTTGGAAGGCATGTGAAGTCTACCAATCCGCATTGGACTAAGCCTTACCCCTCTCAGAGGAGGCCCGTGCCTAGCAGTGGGACAATGTGTGTTAATACAGGGCTAGTATCACTTATAACATTTCATGGATATAATAAATATTTGATTTTGATTGTTTCAGTCAAGAATTCAGAAGCATTAGGTGGTCACTTGCGGAGATTGGCTCGGGAAGCGGAGTCGAAGCTACACGAGGCGGTGGGGTGCGCTCCGGAGAGGACCTGTCGGGAGGACGCCTGCACCAGGTACGAGTTAGTACCCACACACCGAATACTATATCTCTATCAATTGTATAATTACATAGCACCGATAGCCTAGTCGGGAGTGATACAAACTGCCGAGACAAAAGTTGTGAGTTCGAAGCTCAGATGGCATACACTAGCCTTTTTTAAAGTTACGTGTGTATTTCCCTTGCTTTAACGGTGAAGGAAATATCCTGAGAAAACATGCATATTCTGAAAATTTTCATAAGAATTTCAAAGGTGAAGCCTAAAAACCCGCATTAGGCCAGCGCGGTGTGGTGGACTGAGGCTTAAGACCTTTCATTATTAGAGGAGGTCTGTGCCCTGCAGAGGGACCTCTATATATTCTCAGGTTTTTTTTGTTAAATTTAATAATTCAAACACCATTTTAAAGCTTATGTTAGCCGCTATTGAAGAATTTAGAGCTATATATGTAAAACTTTGCCACCGCGATTCAGGATTGATTGACGTTGTGTTTGGCAACCATGCGGTGCGGGTATCGTCAGGTAATTCTTCATATTCAGATGGATCTATTTAATATTTTTTTGTGTCTATTCTCAGATCATCAGCTGGTGGTCAGGCCGGTACGACGGGCTGCGCTGGCGGCACCGGCTCGGAGAAAGACAAACAAACGCAACATTGGGAAAGGAGAGTCAGGACGTTGAAGTAAGATAGTTCTCTTCATATTGAATATGATTTATTTATTTATTTATTTAAACTTCTTATACAAAAATTTGTATAAAGGCGGACATAATGCCTGAGGCATTCTCTACCTGTCAACCTTTGGGTTGTGCAGAGAATAGAGAAGTAGGTGTAATAAATATATATATATACACACAAATTACATACATATATAAATACATATAAACATATACACACTATGAATACATACATGCATACCATAAAAAAAAATATATATATATATATATACACATATATATATGTTCTGTCAAGGAAACCGCATACTAATGGGATGATTCAGCTAAACTATTTTTTTATTGACTATTATTGATTATTAAATGTAACTTTTTTTATTCTGGCACGGCAAAGTGACAACACTGCACCTGATGGTAAGCTCACTGCCGTCCAATTAGAGTATTCAGTAGCGAGAGAGAATCTATCCCCCGCTACTCTCAACCCAATCATGCCGGCCTGCTTCTTCACACTATGCCAATGAAATTAAATATCTCCTCAGAATAAAATAAAATATTCAGCAAATGTCTTTTGACGTAAACAGAAGTTATCAGTTTTTTTTTAATTGCCATAATATACCTACTGTTCATGTAGAGGTAAAACCACTCAGATGATGGTGCTGTCCATTGTTCCAGACGGTTGGTTTTAGGCTGGCAACAGCTCCGGGTGCCTCCAGCGTCCACCCCGCCCGAGCTGGAGGTGTGCGGGGCTCATGCCGTCACCGTCAGGCTCCGGGACACCAGGACTACCACCAAGGACCCACCACCAGTCACCAAGTTTAAAGGTACGTACAGTAGAGTTGCCAACCAAGACGTCCTGAATAGTTTTTAGGCAGTGTTCTGGGTTAAAGCGCCCTGATAAGCGCCCCACTTTTGCAATCTATGGGGGGGGGGGGGGGGGGGGTCGCGTCTCGGCTTGCAAAACAACTTCAAAAACTAAAAATCCTGGAATTTGAATTTCGGGGTTGGCAACCCTAACGTACAGGCAACTAGGGCAACCATGCGACCGTATCCAGTAGCGAGGTATAGTTATCTCTCGCTACTTGATACTCTAACTGGATGGCACTGAGTACCAACACCACCCAGCTCCGAAACAAAAATCTGTTTTTCACACAATATTTGTTTTTGGAATCGAACTCACAGCCGCTACACCACGGAGGCTGTTATGACTAATTCATCGATTTATGGCGAGCATTAGCAATCATCGATTAAACACAAACTTCACTGAGAATGACTGTACGCACACTGATTAAAACCGAGCTACACTCCCGCTAGATTCGTATAGACTGCCCCCGCGAGCGTTGAGGCGTTCCTTTTCATAACAAATCTTTCCCCACCGAGTCTACAATTTATCAATCCACCCGCAAATATTTTATATATGACCCGCGAAATTTCAATTAAAATCTAAGGTAGGGTAGATTAAGCCGGCAGTCATTGAATAAATTATTGTATTAAAGAGTACCCTTACACACGGCATGGTTTTTTTTATTACTCTGGCACGGCAAAGTGACCCTGCACCTGACGGTAAGTGCAGTGCCGTCCAGGTATAGTATCCACTAGCGAGAGACAATCTATCCCTCGCTACTCAATACAATCATGCCTGCTGTGTAGCTTCACACTACGCCTAAAGGACCCAGGATCATAGGATGATGGAAAACCCTTGCCTTATAATAAATAAATAAATACAACAGTCACACACATAGCCCCGACCCCACACTAAGATACGAGTCTTGTGTTGTGGGTATCAGGGACTACGAGAGACTTTTTGGTCTCACAACACCCAGACCCCGGACACAAATATCTGTCTGTCACACAAACATTTGTCCCGGTGTGGGAATGGAACCCACGGCCTCTCGTTTCACAGTCGACTAGTCGCCAACTGTGCCACGGAGGCTGTCATGTTATCTCTTTTAATAATTAATGTTCTCTTCCAGTGGAGTGGTCGTCTAGAGCTGACTTCTCTAACGTGTGCGGGTCCCGCGAGGTCGGGGCTTCAGGCCTCAGTAGTGGCACGAGGGTGTTGGCAGCGGGCATGACGCGCGGCCGCCGGTACTTCTTCAGGGCTGCGGCAGGGAACATCAAGGGCTGGGGACCTTACACCGTCTCTGTGCCACGGAGCGTGGTGCCTAGCAGTGAGTATTGGGCTTTTTGGTATGGCTAACAAACTATTTTTGTTTGTAAGTTGTAATACAGTAGGTATAATCAAATCATTTTTTTTGTAAATTAGGCCACTATGGGCACTTTTTAAATGTCATAAAAATGTTAAGGAGAGTAGAGGAGGAGAGAAGAAGCACCAAAAACTCAGCCGTAGGTCTTTTGTAATTTGTCACATATTTACTTTATTATTATTGCGCAGTATAATTTCTTTTCTATAATAAAAATAGCCTAAGTTACCCCTTGTAACATCAGCTATCTAACAATGAAAGTCCCTTGAAAATCGGTCCAACCGTTTCGGAGATGAGTCGGAATAAATAGACAGATTTTTTTTTGTTATAAGTACTGTATATGCATTTAGTAAAAGCCTGTTCTTTTTTTATTAAATACAGATACTTCTACTACTTAACGATTTTTGAGGCCCTATCCCGTCGTTGTCACATGTGGTCACGTTTATATATCTATGGTATGAGGGCGGGAATCTGATGTGATGTTTTGTTTTAATAAGTGAAAAAAATATATCAGACATGGCTTAGGCCTTTTGAATTATAACTATTTCAGACATGGCTTTGGCCTTTTGATTGGGAAAATTTCGGACAAAGTTTCCCCCTTTTGAATGGATGAAGACTGCAGACATGGCTTCGGCCTTTTGTATAAGTTAAACCCAGAGAATTTAATTCTAGCCCAGATTTAGAAAAAATAACGACATACATGGCTGCATCGTGGAGAACCTTTGCCTTCTCTTTTATAGAGTGAATAAAATAAAATATCTATGGTATGATGTTATGTATAACAACATTTATATAAAAAATATCGTATTATAACATAAACAACAGATCGATAAATTGATATCAAACACTCATGGACACTGCCAACAAGTGAAAACGTAAAACTTTGGAATTACTGTGTTCTATTTTTATTGTAATATTTTTTGGAACAGCGTCCATAAGGTAGTAGCTTTTTTGTTTATGATTGCTCGTCAATAATTATAGAAATTCACAGGTGCTTATGTCAAAAGTAAAATAAAAGGTTGGACGAAGTATAGCATGTCGATGATATGAACCCATAAGTTTTTCCCCATACCACATACATTTAACGCGGCTAAAGTTTTTCATTTAAAAAATAACAAAATATTTTTAGTAAGTCTTTAATGTTGAAGTCTATAGAATTTATAATAATTGTACATGTAACGTCATGAAGTTTGCGTTTTGTCGACCTTTCCCCATAACGTGTTAAGTTATCTATGGATGGCCTCAAACTAGGGATGGGCAAGAGAAAAATATATCGAATCAATACTTGTAAGCTGTATCGATTATAAACGAGTAAACAATCGTTATTTTGACATATCGATACATAAAATATATAACACCCAAAAGTCACACACATAGCCCACATCTCACTAAGATACGAGTCGTATGTCAAAGGAATCAGGAACTACGAGAGACATTCGGTCTCACAAGCCAGACTCGACACAAATATCTGTCACATTTGTCCCTGTGTGGGAATCGAACCCACTGCCTCAGCCGGCTACTCGCCTGCTGCGCCACCGAGGCTATCATTAATTGAATATATACTATTTGAACATCCTTATTTATAAAAATCCACATTTTAAAAAGGAGCTGATTTAAATAAACCGACGTTTCTAAAACTTTGCAGCCTTCATGGTCCAGATTAAACGCTGGGGCTAAAAGTTTATATAAACAATAAAAACTGTATATTTAGTTTTATTTCAATATGAAATAATCACATATACACTCAGGCCTGTAATCCCCGAAGGGGTAGGCAGAGGTGTTACCGGTACACTCACTTTTCGCGAAATTTCGGTCCCGTAATGTGATGCGGCGAACCTATCGCCATACCGGGCAGAGGTTCCAGACTCTGGGCTAATTCCTACAATTTCTAGATAGAAAAAACCAATATCACTTTACCCGACCCGGGGATCGAACACGAGACCTCAGCACAGCAGTCGTAACGCATGCGCAATAACAACTGCGCCACCGAGGCAGTAATATTCACGTAAACATAAAAACCCATTAGGAGCCAATTTATCATTGTAAAAAACTGTCCTGCTGCGCCACGGAGACTGTGCGATGATTTTTGTCCTAGTCTAAAACAGTCACGTGTTGTCAGGTTGGCGCGACGTGTCGTCCCGCGGGCCCCGGGGCGGCGGCGCGGCGGCACTGGAGGCGCTGGCGGCGGCGGCGGCGGGCGCGCGCTCCCGGCCCCCCGCGCCGCCGCGACACCCCCGCAAGAAGACAGCCACCATACGGCAACTCTTCACCGCCGCCAGCAAGTTCCAGAAGAACTTGCGAAGGTACAAAAACATTACCACACAAACCCATTCATAAATATTGATGGCCTAATAGGGTAGTTTCCTGTGTTTAATTTTGTACATTATTCTATATTATGCAACCGAATATAATACGCAAAAGAAACTCTTTTGCGAAAACAGAATCAAAATTGCTTGAAAAATGAGGTCACAATATTTATTTTAAATATTGGAATGAGCAAATACTCACAGGCATGAGCGAAAACGGTGGCGTATTGGGAATATATTGCTATCTCTTTCGCACAACGGCACAGCAATATGGATTTGGAGAACCGTGACGTCACAGTACATATCATGCATTATTTTACTGTCATTTGGCAATTATCCCTTCCAGCAGATTTGAATGGCGTCTAATTTACTTATTTTTGTTCGGATTCATAAATTCAAGTAATGTAAATTGTTGATTAAATAAATAAAAAAAAAACGAGTTAACTACCCTATTATCAAACTTCGTAACTCCATTTCGGAAAAGAGAATAAATTGTTTGTTTTTTTTTAGATATTATCAAGAATTATGGATTCGCGTATTTTTATTATACCGAAATAGTCTATTTCTATATAATAAAAATATATGACTCCATTTTCTAGTATAATATTCAAAAATAAACAATACAACATGCTTGACTAATTTAATTGTTTCTTACACATGTACAGTCAACGACAAAAGTTGCTTAACACGGACAAAATTCTACAAATAGTGGACACTTTAAACATCAAAAGTCGCTGATCTACTTTCGCTATATACAGCGGTTGGCACCGATTAAAAAACATATGACTATTTTTTTAATAAACTTAAACATACATAATACAAATGATGTATAAAACTGACAAATAATCACCTTTGAGAAATAATATATAGAGATAATTATCTAATTTTTTTATTACAGGGGTGTGTATCTAGCGTGCATCTTGTACCACGAAGACAAAGTGTTGGTAACAAGCGAAGAGTTCCTGCCCGTCATAGAAGTGGATGAAACATACCCCACATGCATCTACACCGACTTCCACTGGCTCATGAAGGTACGACAACTTACACACCACAACCCACTTTTGTTTCTTAATATGTATTTAGTTTTTCTTAAGAAAGATATTGAACTAACCCTATTATAAATATATATATATATAGGTATATATATATTTCCTAACACTCATTGTAAGTGGACTTTTTGCCTTTTATGAGTAAATAAATTCTTTAAACCCAAATTAATTTCAGGTGTCATGTTCTTGGGACGATGTGAAGGCGCTTCGGTCGGATATGGAAAAGCACACCTCTTCATCAATACACTTTAGGCTCAAATTACTGACCGCTGCCGCGCAAATGCAATCCGCTCTTGGCATACAAGATTTAGGTATATATGGGATCTATTACAACAATTTTTAATGTAAAACATCTATTGGCGCATGGCATCGGCTGGTTTGCCGCCATGGCGAAGGGTGTGACGCTCTGATGCCCTCAGATTCTCCACGCCGCGAAAACCAACACGATGAAACGAAAGAGCGTTTGTTTTTATTTAATATTTAAATCTGCCGGGCCTCCCGTGACATTTTTTTTTCAACATTTTTTATTTAGGCAGGAATCGGTGTTCTTTGGCAAGGATTTGTGGTTTGTCAAATCGAAGATAACGATTGGAGCCTTCTTCTGAATGTTTAGCAACTGCAGACTTCATAGAGCGTCGGTGTTTCACGACAGCTGTGTTCTTGTACGCGGCTTCCTATATTTCTCTTTGTTTGACCGATATAAGAGAGCCCACATTCACAATCTATTTTATCGCGATAGAATCCGTAAAATTAGTTTTATATCAATTTGTTTTTTTTATCCAGGTCAGCTGTATCACAAACCGCTGCGAGACTCCCACGGCACCATAGTACTATCCTGTGTGAACAGTGTGAAGTCAGCCAAGTCGATATCTGCGTTGAACTCACGATGGGCGCCCGTCACCAAGCTCAGGCGGCGCGTGCTCAGTGAAGACAACACCATCGGGGAACTGCTCATGGCCTCGGTGCACGAGCAGATCGCGTATCATCAGGTAAGAGCTGTTGTAGGGGACTTATGGAGCGGCCACCATAGTACTATCGTGTGTGAACAGTGTGAAGTCAGCCAAGTCGATATCTGCGTTGAACTCACGATGGGCGCCCGTCACCAAGCTCAGGCGGCGCGTGCTCAGTGAAGACAACACCATCGGGGAACTGCTAATGGCCTCGGTGCACGAGCAGATCGCGTATCATCAGGTAAGAGCTGTTGTAGGGGACTTATGGAGCGGCCACCATAGTACTATCGTGTGTGAACAGTGTGAAGTCAGCCAAGTCGATATCTGCGTTGAACTCACGATGGGCGCCCGTCACCAAGCTCAGGCGGCGCGTGCTCAGTGAAGACAACACCATCGGGGAACTGCTCATGGCCTCGGTGCACGAGCAGATCGCGTATCATCAGGTAAGAGCTGTTGTAGGGGACTTATGGAGCGGCCACCATAGTACTATCGTGTGTGAACAGTGTGAAGTCAGCCAAGTCGATATCTGCGTTGAACTCACGATGGGCGCCCGTCACCAAGCTCAGGCGGCGCGTGCTCAGTGAAGACAACACCATCGGGGAACTGCTCATGGCCTCGGTGCACGAGCAGATCGCGTATCATCAGGTAAGAGCTGTTGTAGGGGACTTATGGAGCGGCCACCATAGTACTATCGTGTGTGAACAGTGTGAAGTCAGCCAAGTCGATATCTGCGTTGAACTCACGATGGGCGCCCGTCACCAAGCTCAGGCGGCGCGTGCTCAGTGAAGACAACACCATCGGGGAACTGCTCATGGCCTCGGTGCACGAGCAGATCGCGTATCATCAGGTAAGAGCTGTTGTAGGGGACTTATGGAGCGGCCACCATAGTACTATCGTGTGTGAACAGTGTGAAGTCAGCCAAGTCGATATCTGCGTTGAACTCACGATGGGCGCCCGTCACCAAGCTCAGGCGGCGCGTGCTCAGTGAAGACAACACCATCGGGGAACTGCTCATGGCCTCGGTGCACGAGCAGATCGCGTATCATCAGGTAAGAGCTGTTGTAGGGGACTTATGGAGCGGCCACCATAGTACTATCGTGTGTGAACAGTGTGAAGTCAGCCAAGTCGATATCTGCGTTGAACTCACGATGGGCGCCCGTCACCAAGCTCAGGCGGCGCGTGCTCAGTGAAGACAACACCATCGGGGAACTGCTCATGGCCTCGGTGCACGAGCAGATCGTGTATCATCAGGTAAGAGCTGTTGTAGGGGACTTATGGAGCGGCCACCATAGTACTATCGTGTGTGAACAGTGTGAAGTCAGCCAAGTCGATATCTGCGTTGAACTCACGATGGGCGCCCGTCACCAAGCTCAGGCGGCGCGTGCTCAGTGAAGACAACACCATCGGGGAACTGCTCATGGCCTCGGTGCACGAGCAGATCGTGTATCATCAGGTAAGAGCTGTTGTAGGGGACTTATGGAGCGGCCACCATAGTACTATCGTGTGTGAACAGTGTGAAGTCAGCCAAGTCGATATCTGCGTTGAACTCACGATGGGCGCCCGTCACCAAGCTCAGGCGGCGCGTGCTCAGTGAAGACAACACAATCGGAGAACTGCTCATGGCCTCGGTGCACGAGCAGATCGCGTATCATCAGGTAAGACCTTACAAGTGGCGGATAATCGCGTAATCGTTTTACGACCACGCTTGTAAAATTAAGATGAAAAAGAGATGCTGTGGACACTGTGGAAATTTTTGTATTTAATAAAATGTATGTTTTTGTTACTTCTTTGATGTCATACCACAATGTGGTGCGGCACCTTTGATGTCACTACTGCAGTCGCCTTTCGTCGACTCGCGCGCTCACTAATTGTGATAATAGACTCCTTATTACTATTATGTTCGTATAATTAGTATTAGGCCGAATATATAGACTACTAGATGTTGCTCGCGGCTCCGCTCGCGTAGAGTTTATTTTGGAAGGAAAGGTATACAATCCATGGGGCATCTTAAGCTATTACACCTTACATATTTTGCTATCCCATAAGATGCGTGCATTTTTCCGGGATAAAAAGACTCATATGTCATTTTTTGATCCCTAAACTACCACTATACAAAAAATCATGTCGATCCCTTGCTCTGTGAAAAACTAAATTATTCCACGGGAACTGCACATTTTTCCGGGATAAAAAGTAGCCTATGTTCTATACTATAATCTATATATTCCAGACTATAATCTATCTCTGTGCCAAATTTCAACCAGATCCGTCCAGTCGTTGTAGCGGGATTGAGTAACAAACATCCATCCATCTAAACTTTCGCATTTATAATATTATAGTAGGGAAGTAGGATTATGCTGGTACACAATTTGCTGGTGATAAGATAAATATATCCGCCCGGATAGCTCGCAGTGGCACAAGAGTGTCGCGTTCCGGTGATCATCCGGTTTTTATAAGGGGTCAGAGTTGTGGTTTTGTTAGGGAGTTGGGGCTTTACATGTTTGGTCGTGTTGCCAAAGACCAAAAAGACTATGAAAAAAGACCACCTAAGAAAATATCGGTATTTCTGAAAATAAATATCTATTTATTTTTTTATTTATGCTTTATTGTACACCAGAATACAGATATTAACAGTACATTGCAATAAACTTAAAATAGAATGTACAAACGGAAATGTACCAATGTATATCCTTACCATGCAAGGGATACCGTTGAATCTCGCTTAGTAATAAATACGTTCGTGCCGGTACTGAGTACTGACTATTGTCCAGTGTCGTTATGTAAGTATATGGTGGCAGGTGTCCCGCGTGCAGCTGTCCCGCGGCCTGTACCTGGGCTACCTGAAGCTGCAGTCGTCGGTGGAGGTGGTGCGGCTCGTGGCGCCGGCGCGCGCTCCCAACGTGCCGCCGCACACCCGCGTCAGGGACAACCCGCACGTCTCCGCGTATGTACATACTACACACTTGACACTAGACACCAGATACTGCACACTAGGCATTGGATACTAGACACCGGACACTACTGAAGACACTAGACAGGACATACGACACTGCAAACTGCACACTACACACTTGACTATAGACACTAGACAGGACATATGATACTACACACTACACACTGGTACCTGGACACTAGACACTAGACAATAGACACTAGCCATTAGTCACTGGACACTGGACTATACTACACATTACACCATACAAACCCATACACTATAATGTAACTATAACAAACAAGTATGTAACGTAGTAAAGACAGATCGATGGTACCACACCTAAACAGATTCTCGCATACAAAAAAACCACCAAACAAAACTTAATTCTACTAAAGCCCCAAGTTGCTTGTAATGTAGTCGTTCTTGTTCTAAACATTATTTTACTAAAAATGTGGCTTATGTCAAATTCACAGTGAGGAATGGGAGTACCTTAGGAATCAGTCAGGCAAAATAGAAGACTCACAGCACATGAACCTCTCGATCATGGGCCAGGAGAAACCTTCAGAATCTCAGGAAATGTTCCTCGACCACGTAGCCACGGCCGCGCGACGGCTCTTCAAGGAAATGGAAATACCGATAGAGAACGTACTCACCCACCGAATTTACGATTTAGAAGTCATAGAGTTGAACAATGACGTCAGCTTCATCATGATATGCCCACCTGCAGAGCAAGCCTGCTCAGTACCAGGTCAAAAAGAAATACTCTTACAAAAAGGAGATCTACTCAGCCTCCCGATACAAGCCTTCGAGATGATACATCTGCAAACATACCACAATAATATACTGAACAAATACTCGAAACTTAGTTGCGTTTTGGAACTAGACGTGGCGCTAGCAGCACATTCCCATAGAGAGGCTTTTTCATGCAGCGAACTCCAGACAGCCAAAGAAAGACTCGCCAAACTCGAAGAGCTACAAAACAATCTGAACACAGTGTGGAAAGCTGAAAGGTGGTTGATGGACTTGATCGGGTTCGCGAGAGATAAAGACAAAGCGGTCCAAAGTTCCGGTATATTGCTCAAATATATATTAGACAAAACCCCCACCCAAACTATAGATGTTCCTGACGCGGAAATTAACGAGAAAGACTCCGATTTAAAAATAGATTTCCTGCAAATACCGTCGCGAGATGGTAAGATTACGAAGACGTCTCCTGGCAGGGGGTCATGGCCCGGCCCAGCTGGCAACGGTAACCACGCCAACCTACATCCAGAGTTCAGTAAATCCGAACAGCAGTTGAGTCTAGCGCCGAGACAAACATCTGTATCTACACTCAATTTAAGCACGTCTCAATTCCTTAACGCCGACTCGAACAAATTCAGAAAAGGCAGCGCCGATTCCCAATTCACGCAGTCTAGTAACAATTATATGAGCAGCAACTCACAATTCGATATTAAATCGTCCGAATCTCATACAAGCATTGGAAGCAACCGCCTCCCACCGTCCAGGAGCGAGGATACCCTCGTATTACAAAACGAGAATGTCGAACCAAAACCCCGACCCCACAGCATCAACGCAACAGCTTCTACCACCTCAAGTCCTCTATTAACCGTCAAAGGATACTACCCAGGCAGCATGATAAGCGTCAGAGCGTCCAAAAGTAACGTTTCAGAATCCGCCCAGAGTCTATCCAGCGATTCGGAGAGTCAAAGCTGTCCAATCACTTCGGTTCCTTTGAAAATCCGTCCGAAACAGTATAGGAATTGTAACGTCATAGCGTCGAAGAGTATGACAAGTGTGAAGACGGGCGATGTTGACTACACTGATACTGGGCAAGACTACTTGAAGAGTAGTTGTGTGAAGAGACAACCGCTGTTGGAGACGCAGGAGGACGCGGAGTATAACAATAAGGTTCCAAAGACTGAGACCAGGATGGATAGCGAGCATGGTATGAAGCCGCCGGTGGAACGCACGCCGGACCAGGCGGGAATATTGCAGGTGAGAATTTATAATTGACTAGCTTTTGCTCGCTGCTTCGCCCGCGTGGTAGTTATTTTTGAAAGCAAAGGTATTCAATCCATGGAGATGTCTTAAGCTATTACACCTTTCTATATTTAGCTATACCATAGGAACCATGCATTTTCCGGGATAAAAAGTTGATATGTCATTCTCAGACAACTAAGACTATGCAAAAAATCATGTCGATCCCTTGCTCCATGAAAAACTTAACTATCCCACGGGAACTATACATTTTTCCGGTATAAAAAGTAGCCTATGCGCTATTCCACACTATAATCTATCACTGTGCCAAATTTCAAACAGACGCGTTTAGCCATTCTGGCGTGATTGAGTAACAAACATCCACCAATCCAAACATTCGCATTTATAATAGTAGTAAGACTAGCTGTAGTTCGCGAGGAAATCATTTTGAAAATGTATACAATCTATGGATAACTATTTCTTTCTAGTAGTGTTAAGAACCAAATATGTTTCAAGGATGAAACATATCCTATGTGATAATCCAGCTAATAAACTATCTGTGTGCCAAATTTGATCCAAATCCGTTTAGCCGTTTTAGCGTGATTGTCTGTGTTGTATAGAATAGGGAATAATATAAATAGCCGATATTATTATTTTCGTGTTTGGCAAAATAGGGAGCAATACATCGGCATGCTTTGTTCCGTCACGTCTGGTCGTCTATTGTTTAAGAAGCAGAAGTAGAAAAAAGTATGGATAAAATTCAGTTATCCGAGACTTTATGAGCAGTGTTTGTTTATGGTATCTTGCACTGTTTACTATGTAGAGGTTTTAAACGGTAAATATCGAAATCTATGTTCATAATGATAATTAACACGATACGATGAGGTGAGATGAGGATAAATATAAGAATAAGAAAAAATAACTATTTACCAATCAATATGTTTATTTTTGTAGGTATTTGCGGCATACGAGACTGGACTGGCGGCTGGCACTTCGCTCAAACTTCACGTCACTCCGCGAACATCAGCACGCGAGGTCATCGACCTAGTTGTCAAACAACTCAATATGGCCGCCGTGCTCAAAGGAAAGTCCGGCCCTGTGTACGGAACGGAGAAGTTACAAGATTTCTGTTTAGTAGCGGTGATCGGTGCGAGAGAGCGATGTCTACGGGACGACTTCAGGCCATTACAACTACAAAATCCATGGAGAAAAGGAAGACTATACGTTAGACTCAAACACGACGTTTTGGCGGCATTGCAACATTCTGCCAAACAACCCGCCTTTATTTAAATATCGAACGTGTTAACCATAAACAATTTTAGATAAGGTAAGACACCTTACATCCTATTTTCAAATTCTCAAACAAAAATGATTTAAATTGTTCCAAACAATATGGGGTTTAAAGGTTCGTTTTGGTGCCAATATTTTTATTATGTTGATGCTTTAAGTAGTTAAGTGAAAGTTGTGAGTAATGATAGTGAATATAACAGAATTTATGGTGCTTTTCACTGTAAAGTATCTCGCTTAGTATGTCTTTAAATGTCGATTTTCAAAATCTCTAATAACTATTGTAGTTCTACTTATGCACATTGTCATGAATGGATATAAGATTCCATTAAAAGTCCATCCAATGCCATTGTACTCAATATTAAATCTCAGAGTTTTATTTATTAGTTTAAAAGCTCTTGTAATTCATATTCTTTAAATTTTGCTGTGTTTAATACAACAGTTGGCATTTTATCAGTGGATAAACATCTAGTAACATTCCCATGGTAATATTTCAGTTTATTACTCAACAGTGTTGCCACATGAGTTATAACATCATCATCATATCAGTAAAAAATCTGACACATAATCTAGTTCTGTTGTTAAATAACACAGCAATTTTATAGTTCTTAGCATGACTGGATATAGAGATTAATGCTAACCAAAATAGCTAGGTGATTTTTTCGTATAAGTATAGTCCAATCTATCTAGGTCCTAAGTAAACTCTTATAAACTTAATATGTATATTGCCAGTCCAAAATATCTAAAATTTGTCATATTTCTATTTTAATTTTATTGTATAAAAATTATCGTTGTACAATGTGTACCAAGTGCCTGATTTATTTCAAAAATAATGAAAATTCATACCTTTGAGGTAACCAGGGTTACTATTCTATCTACATTTCTACCAAAGACAAAGTAAAATATCTAATAATTATGAAACAATTATACTTTATTAACATTACTTTGTTAATTTGGTAGGAATTTCGACCTCAATAAATATGTGTTGTTATTTATATATTTTATAAATACAAGATGTACACAGAACTACTATAAAAGTTTTTAAAAATTTATGATCACTTTTGTTTTATTATCTGATTTGAAATTCTCTCACAAACTGTGCACATTTTAATTATTATGTTTATTTTAATACCTATATAAAATTTATATTGTATAGAAAATATTTTAAAAGTAAATTGTAAAATATTATTGTATTTAGATATTTTTAATTGGTAATAAATGTCCGGCCAGTCGCGAAATTATTAACTGTAAGAGTATTTTTTATTTTATAATGGCAACTTTTCTTTTTTGAAATGTGTTCCACATTTATCCTATAGGGAAATGAAATATTTTTTGACATTTATATACTGGCTAAGCTTTATTTTTGAATACTTCTAAAATATATTGAGACGCTAATTAGAAATTGGCTTATATACACTTACATATTTCTGTTAATTTTCGCCCAAAGTTATCATCAGTTATTTATAATGCATTTTCAGTACCACAAATTAAGATACATTATTATATATGCTGAAATATCTATATTGCATATAATCCCATATCTAATGATATAATTATAGAAAGTAGTAGAAACTACTGAGATAGATCTCTAACAAAGTATTCTGTTATTTAATTTTTTAATAGACTTTCTTAATGACACTAATAAACTAAGTGGTTTAGTTGATGAAATACTCATGAGTACTAGATTTTGTCATAATGATGTAAATTCTGTAGTTAGGGTGTACAAAAATGTAAATTAGAATGGATGTTACAATATTAAAATCATTGTCTATGACTCTAGCCATAATCGCAAATTGTAATGAAGCCTAATTAAATGTCTTATGATAAAATAAATAGATTTATTTTAGATTACTGCGTAATGTATTCACCCTATCCAGTGTTGTAAATTAGGAATTAGAACGAGTGGGAATATGAAGTGATGCACAAAATAAATGTATTTCAAATTTTATACGTATTTTTAATTAAACAGACTTCAGACATTATTTTAATGTGTACCATCTATACTATCGATTTCTGGGAGTTATTTCTTCAAAAGGGACGGAAGTGTGTAACATGAAGTCGGGGAAGCGCTTTGATTTGAGCGCGCGGGGCTAGAGTTGGCCGTCAGATGGTATCGACCCATTTTCTGAGAGGTTTGATTTTTGTTTTCGAATGGAATCGAATATAATCAAATGGAATAAAACGGAAACGTATGGAATCGACTGGAATATAATGAGTGGAATGAATGGAATCGAATCAATGCAATGTAACAGGAAGTCGGGGAAGCGCTTTGATTTGAGCGCGCGGGGCTAGAGTTGGCCGTCAAATGGTATCGCCCCATTTTCTGAGAGGTTTGATTTTTATTTTCGAATGGAATCGAATATAATCAAATGGAATAAAACGGAAACGTATGGAATCGACTGGAATATAATGAGTGGAATGAATGGAATCGAATCAATGCAATACAATTTTTATTAAATTAATTATTCTTCGTTACGAACAATCATTTCAATTTTTTTTGTTGCATATTACCAAGGTGTGATGTCATTTTCAAGGACTATTACAAGTAAGTATTATTCAACCTACAAAAATACAACACATCATGAATACTGAATCTAATTTGCAAATCTATGTATATAAATACTTCTGTATGTGTGTTTATCACCTAAATCCTAAACGGCTGGATCGATTTGGATGAAATTTTGTGTGTATATTTCAATGAGTTCCTGGACGGTTTATAAACAAAATTGGAATCGGTAGGTAGCGCTACTTTTCCGGGCAGGACGATATCTGCTGCGCTAGTAACTACATATAATAATGTAATTTGTGGTCACCCTTAGTCAGTGAACTATTTTGAGTTTGGAATTGTTATTTATCAGGCATATTCATTCTCAGAATGAACAAAGAAATTTGGATTACATAAAACGTATTTATTATTGTGTTGTTAAAAACGAGTGTGTATGTAGTGTGTATGCGACTTCCATCAATTTATAAATAATTAGTTTCAAATTTCTCTACAAAAATCCTGGTAATAGCCGACCCCGTTTTCTCGGGGGTCTAGAGTTGGAGTACAATGTTTGGCCATTTTTCGGCCTTCTGAGTACTCTGACAATAGACCCTCGACCGCTTCTTCACATTCTTGCCCATGGCGTAGTGTGAAGAAGCAGGCCGGCATGATTGTGTTGAGTAGCAGGGGATAGATCGTCTCGCACTACTCGATACTCTAATTGGACCGCACTGCGCTTACCGTCAGGTGCAGTGCACTACAGTCGGTCACTGCCGAGCCAGGATAAAAAAAAGACCATCATTTGTGCCATGGAAATTAATGTGGTATGGTAGTAGTGGTCCTCGTAAATAAGATTGGATGAACTGTATTTTTTTATATTTCGTATAAACTATATTGGAACATTAGCCAATATACAGTGACGATTTTTGTATTTTTTAGCCTTGGGCCTTACTAAGTTTATCTTGCCCACATTAACTTTTGGTCTCGCCTCGCCACTGAAGTGGTGCTCTGTACCATTTCCCAAAACAGGTAAATAAAGAAATTGTATGGCATACGTATGAAATCATTACGTTTAAATAAGTGTAGTGTACTCTTTGTCTAGCAAGACAGTAATATAATCATCTTCTTTCATTTTGAAAACATATTAATTTTGAACTGAACATTGAACTTGCCAAACTAGTCGGGTTAGTAGACGCCACGAATCTATACTATGGCTTCGCAAGCTACCAGTGGATCTGGCGTGGAAGGAAGAGAATGGTATGAAATTAAATAATTCTTGGGAGCATTCGCCATGATACAGACGGTAGAACACGCTAAGCGAAGATATATCCCTGCGCAACTTTAGGGCTCTAGGTTGTTAAGGGCGGCTGCATTATTCACAATGCGCATGGTCCGCTGCTGCAACCCATCCAAGGTATCCAGTAGGTATTTAACTAAACCGTCCCAGAGTAGAAGTATCCCATTCCCGGCCGCACTTGTGCTATAATATAAACGGTAGATTTGATTTTTTATCTTTAATATAAGTTGGCCTTCACAGGACGTGACGGCGAAGCGCGAGATACTGAATTCTGTGTTGTGGAAATCAAGAAATACGGGGCACTACGGTCCCACAACACCCAGACCCGAAACAATCTGTCTGTCACACAAACATTTGTCTCGAGACGAGGAATCGAACCCACGACCTCTCGTTTTACAGCCACGGAGGCTGTCAATATGTCAATATTTGTTCACATTTAGTATTTGAATATTGTGTAGTTACAATTACCTAATATCAGTAATCTATGTACTTAGTTTTATTAGTGATTTTTTCTAGATTAAAACATTCTGCCGCAAACCTATTCAATGATTATGATCTTGAATTGGACCTTGACCTCTGACAAATTATTTTCCGACAATATAAGATATAGTTCATTGTCTATTATTAAGAATCGTGGGAATAAAAATGTAATCTCATTTATAAAAAACGTTTACATAAGAGTAACTAGCTGTTGCTCGCGGCTCCGCCTGCGTGGAGGTTATATTCGGGAGCAGAAGTATACAATCCAAGGAGTTGTCTTCTGCACTTAGGCACCTGTACCGATTGTCCAGCCTTTCAGGTGTTCTGCCTGAATCTTGAGTTTGCATCTAAAGAATACCCCGTAAGTTTAACCTCACTGCCCCTTTTAGGGATGATTTTTCAAAACGTTGAAACACGTATTTCTTTATTTCCTACCAAAAGCCTAAATATGAATTTACAGATCCCTTAGTCGAGGAATTATGGATTTCCCATACAAATTTTGAACTCCTGTTTGACCCCTTTCAAGGTTGTTTTTGAGAAAAAAGATAGCCTATGTCCTTCTCCAGGATATAATCTATTCCCTTGCCAAATTTATTTACAATCCGTTCAGCCGTTTAGTCGTGAAGAGGTAACAAATAAACAAACAGAGTTACTTTCGCATTTATAGTATTAGTATGGACGTTTCCAAGTCAATTATGGTTTGTTCAACATTTAGTAGGTATACTATTTTAAAATATAAAATATAATCTGAGTCGCGCGTTTGTAGCAAAAAAACATTACGTTAAACCTGACACGCCCTGACATCAAACGAAGTCTTGCGTAGCGTCTCTAGCATATAGAGATGCTACGTAAATTTATAGTGTACCTCCCTAGTAGGGATGTTGCGAATATTCGCATCCGCAATTGCGGAGCTTCCGCATGGATTTGGACATCTGCATCCGTATCCGCAATAATCAATACGGATGTGGATATATGGCAGGTCGCAACAAGAAAGAAATTGGGCGGGACCAGCGAGTGGTGCATGCCGAGAACTCTTGCGAAATGGCCAATAGAAGTGCACATTTCGGTGACAAGAAACGATGCGTTTGTTATTGTTTATCATTTATTCTTTGTAAATCAATCACAATGTGTTTACTTGCGCTTATCGAATAAATATTTACGTGTTATAATGGTCCTGAAAGTATACCGTGAATATAATGTGTTAAGCGAGCTTACTGCGGTTAATAGTATATTATACAAGTAAATTTATAATGTCGCCACCGACGCAAACTGAGATTTGTACTTATTTTATACTCGATGAACATGACCAGAATAAGGTTTAATGCAAAACCACCTTGACTTTGTAAAATCGTCTCAAATCGATGCTCCTAGAAGAGTTTAGTTTATTTGAAATCTCAAATAAAACAAAACAATTGCAGAGAGATAATTAATTTAATTATAGTGAGTTCCCTGAACTTGCGTGACCATAACGTTTACATTATTTTACCATTGACATAAGCTCCCTATAAAGTTCTATAATTATCGAAAAGCAATCATAAACAAAAAAAAACTATTTCATGTACGGTGTTTCAAAAAAGGACACCGTATTTCCACAAAAATATTAAAGATATTTTTATTTTATTTTTATACAAAGTTTCTTAAATATCTTGAGATCCGCAAGCGTATCCGCGGATGTGAGTCTCCAAAAATCTGCATCTGCATTCGCAACATCCCTGCTCCCTACTAAACTTTACGTATTATGTGCATTTAATACATACGTACAGTTGCAGTGATAATTTGAATATAAGAAACTGTAATAAATATAAGAAAGAAAGAATATAAGAAAATTACAGTCCAATGAAATAAATTCCACATGGGTTTTAAAATATAAAAATATCTAAGTAAAAAACTAGACCCATTGCGAAAATTAGTGACAAAGATTATCAGGTAAAGTCTAAATTCATAGCAGAACACATTTTAGAAATTATTTCTTGATCCCACGCATCAATATATCAATTCAACAATATGTTTTTAAAGTTTCTTACTTCCAAATATAGTTTGATTTGAATTCTTCTTAACATATTACTATGGGTTCACATCACTCTTTGTTTGATTACTTACTCTAAGACTTCACTGTAAATATCTTCTTCAATAAAAGATCGATTGATCAAAGAAATGTATATCAATAATTCTAACATCGATTTAATTATTCAACCAACACCATTAACAACCCTAGTTGCGACTATAGATGAGCCAACTCGAGTTAACTCGAGTTGAAGTTCATGTAACTCGAGTTAACTAGATGAAATTAAATGTGTGATTTGTTTGTTTTTTTCCAATTTAATGACTCTGTTTCGCGAAAATATTAAAAAAACGTAACAAATTCGTAATAAACATGTATCCAGACAATTCTAATTAATAAAAAAAACTAACAACAAACCGGTATTACCGGCACTCAAAAATTAACCTCAAATCTGCATTGAAGTGACTTTAAGTGTCAGTGACATAATAATATGTCTGTAGCATATACATACATATACACTCACGCCTATAATCCCCAAAGGGGTAGGCAGAGGTGTTAGGAAGAATTCAACTCGAGTCAACTCGAGCTAAGCGCAACTCGAGTTAACCATCACTAGTTGCGACCACTGACCCCGGACAGGACAGCGACAAGTGACAACACGCCGTGACGTTGACAAGTCTATTATTTTAAATTTAATTCTCGTCGTTTTAAAATAAATATATTAAATAGTATAATACTTAAATCAAGTGTAATTAATAAATACTTCGCCAATATGAGTCTGGTGGCAAATACCGGGTAAGGTCATTAAATTTGGAAGTGTTGTTTAAGTGTGTACCAATTTTTACGTTTCGATGTGTTTTAGTAAATTAGCTGGTAGGACGCTGTTTATTACCGGTGCTTCTCGTGGTATCGGGAAAGCCATCGCGTTAAAGGCTGCGAAAGATGGAGCGAATGTGGTGATCGCCGCCAAAACTGCGGAACCTAATCCAAAGTTACCTGGCACAATTTATACTGCTGCTGAAGAAAGTGAGTACAATACAACGGTAGATTTCCTTTCTATTAGCTTCAAATTAATTTCGGTGTTGTTTTTATGTCATATGAGTGCCCAAATTAAAGAGAAAGCTTACTCAAATGTTTATGGACTTTGACCCTTGTGTATACTTGACCAAAGTACATAAACTGTTGCGACCTTCACTGTTTATTTATAGTAAATATGAAGTATATAATTAGTATACTTACGAACAATAAACTGATGTTGAGACTTTATGCCCTTTTCATAAACCTGAGATGTAATAGGACACTTATGGTTCATCATATAAATCTAACAATGTTATGTTGTATACTGCACTCGACTAATAAAAATACATAAACCTTGTTTTGAAACAAACATTAAACAAAAAGTATGAATGCTACTCATTACATAGTCAAAGAACCTATAAAGTATTTGAGGCTGTCAGCGCACAAGTGGCCTAAGCTAAATAATAATAAGCAGAGACAATCAGTATGAAAATAATGGGGTTTGTATATTCATGAATTTTAAATCAATGTACATAAATGAAATTTTTGCAATGCCATCAATTGGCAATTGGTGAAACTAGAGATAGGCCAGTTTTGCAATAAGTTTTCACACATTTTAAATCATTTGTAGTACATAGGTCAGATTATGAAAAATTGAGGGTTAGGCCACTTTTGCACTGACAGCCTCATTTTAGAGACAAGTTTCAGGTGTCATATTTATAATTTTCAACCTTTGGGTGGATTTTATATGATTATAAATAAAATATAGTACATTCATTTACCACATACATTTTGATAGAATTGTATTTGATATTGGAAAGGCTCTTGTAAATCTATAAACAATACCAGTCTATTTGAATTTGGCCTCGAATTTATTACAAAGGTTTTAAAAAAAATATTTAATTCTAACTAATAATACTAGCCCTGTATTAAACATTGTCCCACTGCTGGGCACGGGCCTCCTCTACTAATGAGAGGGGTTAGGCCTTAGTCTACCACGCTGGCCTAATGCGGGTTGGTAGACTTCACATACCTTCGAAATTCTTATGAGAATTCTCAGGTATGCAGGTTTCCTCACTATGTTTTCCTTCACAGTTTAAGCAAGCGATAATTAACATTTTAATACACACATAACTTTAGAAAAGTCAGAATGTATGCCACTTGGGTTTCGAACATACGACTTTCGTCTTAATTCTAATTATTTTTGTTTTAGTTGAAGCTCTTGGAGGAAAGGCTCTGCCATGCATTGTAGATGTAAGGGATGAAAGTCAAATTCAAAAAGCTATAGATGATGCTGTGAAGAAGGTAAATAAAATTATGATGATTTCATTACCAATATTTAAACTACTACCTATTGTTTCAACCAAAGTTAATTTTCAACTATTGTAATTCTTTTTTGTAGTTCTTAAACTATTCTTTTCAAACTATTTGGACCTTATTGTTTCAAACAGAGTTGATGTTGATTATTGAAAAATTATCTTTTCCATCAAATTAATTTACGGTACGGTAAAAATTAACGGTAGGCAGCGGCTCTGCTGTGCTCTGGCATTGCAGAAGTCTATGGGCGGCGGTGACTACTTACCATCAGGTGGCCCGTCTGCTCGTCAGCCTATCCAGGCACTAAAAAAAAAAAAAAAAAAACCAATATTACACCATGGCATAGTTTTAGCTATAAGTAGCTTGTACTTACCTATTATGATTTTCATAAAATAGGAAGCCATATAATAATAAATAAATACACACATAGTTCTGACCCCACATTAGGTAAAACCTGTATTGTGGGTATCAAGAACTATGAGGGACTACGGTCCCACAACACCCAGATGCGTAATAAATATCTGTTGTGTCACAGAAACATTTGTGTCGGTGCAGGAATCAAACCTACAGCCGCTCATTTCACAGCTGGCTACTCACCTGCTGTGCCATGGAAGCTGTCATAGTCTGAATATTGCTGCAACAAACTTATATTGGACTATGAAAGGTTTTAACTACAGTCATAATTGGATTATGGGTTATTGAAACAATATGGTCTTAGTTTAAATTTTGCTTAGTTATAAATTTAATAGACATTACAAGTATACTTATTTCACTTGATAAGACTATGATATATGTATAATAATACAAGCCCTGTATTAAACATTGTCCCACTGCTGGGCACGGGCCTCCTCTATGAATGAGCGGTGTTAGGCCTTAGTCCACCACACTGGCCTAATGCGGGTTGGTAGACTTCATATACCATCGAAATTCGTATAAGAATTCTCAGATATGCAGGTTTCCTTACAATGTTTTCCTTCACCCTTCAAGCAAGCAATAATCAACATCTAATACAATACACACATAACTTTAGAAAAGTCTAAGGTGCATGCCACTTGGGTTTTTGAACATACGACTTTGGTCTTGACAGTCCGTACCGCAACCAACTAGGCTATCGCTTCTTTTATATATGTATAGTACAGCATAATTATATTGAGTCTGCATTTGATGTTACCTCAGTAAGACAGATATATAGGTTTTTTGTGCCATGAATTATTGAAAAGACTCATTTATTATGAGTCAAAATTGTTTTTGACCACTAAATGATTATTGTGATGTTAAAGCAAGAGCTAAAAGTGTGAAATATTTGGTTTCATATAGATTCAAATGCATGTGTTATCTATTCAGATTTTATTTACATCTATGAATTAAATTTATTTGATGTTAATATATTTTAATTAACTCTCTTGTATTTATTAGTATTTGTATGATGTTTAGCTGTGATGCATATGGTGCTAATATTTAACCAATTATACCTAATGGTATATTAATAATGTATAATATTAGAAGTACTGGCTTTAATGATGGTTAGTAGTTAAATGAATAAAAAACCAGTACTTATACCATAACATGGTATAATAATACGCGAATATTATACGTTGAAATTAAACTAATTTTACAGTTTCTATAACTTTTTTATCCTTTTTCGAAAGCTTTACAGCCTTCATGGTCACGTGGCAGACTGAGTCCGGATGGAGTCTGCCCCGTAAAATTTGTTTCATTTTAATGGTATAAGTTCTGTTCCAAGTATAAAAAATAACAATACTAACATAAATAAAAAGGTTTCTTGTAAAATAATCAACTTATGTTTGAAGTTAAGATTATCTCAAAGTGATCTAAGATAACAATTACAGTAATTGGACACTATCTTGTCTTTGATCTTTATTTTTGACTGAAGGTCACAGATGACGAAATGTTTATAAGATTAATTTTATGCGATTCATGTTAACATATTTGATTTGTTTTTATTTCGAATTGTGTGCAAACTTCATTCATTCTTAAATTTTTTCACAATACGTACTATAGTATGCATACATTAAAATACTAATTTATAAGAAAAACATTGTTAAAAATTTCTATTCTATTGATTAAAACAATTCATAAAATATTCAATCGACTCTTTGATCTATATTGATTAATCAATCAATGCAAGTTAACAAACACACATTTTTGGGATTTTGTACCAAAACAACCAAATCCAAAGTTTACAGCACAACATGTCTCGAATTTTTTACTCTCACACAACCGTGATTACACTGCCCCTGGTAAGCGCAGGTCATCCAGAGTATCAAGTAGCTAGAGGTAACTCTCCCTCGCTACTCGCCACAATCATTGTAGCCTGCTGAGTAGCTTCCTCACACTACCCTTAAAGGACGCAAGATGCGATCAGTTATTTTAGACCAAAACTGCGTCTTCTTACTGCCGGCTAAATACGCTGCGTCCAAGGTTTGTCTGAAACATTATAAGCCTTCTTTGTTTTAGTTTAACGGTATCGACATCCTTGTGAACAATGCGTCAGCTATATCTCTGACTGGCACTGCTAAGACCGACATGAAGCGATACGACCTCATGCACAATATCAACACGAGGGGCACGTTTTTGGCGTAAGTACATTGATAAATAATTCAGCTATGTACCAATAGATGATAGTAGATGGCGTTATAATCAAATTGTATTTCGAATAATGTTAAATTAATCTCAATTATTAATAACTACCTTTGGCTTAATTTTTGTGAACAACTGCAGGTGGACTTCGCGTGCTAAACCAAAGTATTAGATCTTGCGCAACATCATTAAATTAGACCTCATTCGACGTTACTGTAGTAAGAATTATGTTAATTAAAGTAATTGATGATAAAAAATATCTGAACGTATTTCAAGTATGTTCCTGACCACAATTTTTTTTGGTGACAGCAGTGTGTACTAAAATGTGATTTATCATAAAGTTGAAGTACTTGCATTGTCTGTTTAGTTTTATGTCTATGTTATATATTTTGCTAATCATAACTCATATACAATTTGTCTTGAAACATGTAAAACAAAACCAGTAATTGTATACAAAAATTCTATTATAAAAACTAACAATATGTATTTTATTAACATGCAGGTCAAAGCTATGTCTGCCACTGCTAAAGAACAGTGAGCATGCGCACATTCTGAACTTGTCGCCACCACTCAACATGAACCCTTACTGGTAAGTTAATGAGGTCTATAATTATCTTTCTCATTCTTCTCGCCCACGAGATACTAACCTTATTCATGAACTAAAATATAAGCTCTTTGCTGTTCATTGTTTTTTTTTTGTTTTTCAGTTTTTCAGGCGGTTTTTGGCCGGGGTCTACAGTTGAGGTACAACGTTTGGCCGTTTTGCGGCCTTATGAGTACTCTGACACTAGACCCTCGACCGCTTCTTCACCTTCTTGCCCATGGCGTAGTGTGAAGAAGGAGGCCGGCATGACTCTGTTGAGTAGCGGGGGATAGATTGTCACTCGCTACTCGATACACTAATTGGACGGCACTGCGCGTACCATCATGCAGTGTGGTCACTTGCCGTGCCTGGATAAAAAAAATTACCACTTGAAGTAACAGTCTTATATAACCAGTTAGCTATTTCTTCTCGAAAGGCTCAATTGCTAACAATTTGCACGCAAAACTGTCTTCAAGAATATTCTGAGTAATCAATAATGGACTTAATACTAAACCCGAGAATTTCATAAATTTGAAAAAAAACTTCGTTTTTTTTTTTTTTTTTTTTATTTATTTATCAACAAACTTATCATTTATTAGTACAAAAGATGTATCATAAACTAATTCTAGTTTTTCTGTACATCAATTCCAATCATCGTTATTACAATTCAAAGCTATTTTGATGAATAAAATCTCTAAAGACACATTGTTGGATCAACTACACTGGCCGACCTCCGACGGTAGTTCATACGTATAATAAAATGAATATCTTGTGGAAGCGCGGGCGCGGGTAGATGCACCGACATTTGTATCAAAGCAATACAGAGTGTCTTTTTTGTTTTGTTTTTTCTATTTCTGATTTGTGTATAAAAGTGTGTGTCATAAAATATAAAGTATGAGTGTATAGATATGTAGATAGATTAATATTTATTATTAATATTTTTGTTTTTTTTTTATTAATTTTATGTTACTTATTAAGATTATGATTTATTTTATTTAAAAAATACTGTTTAAGAATCTGTTTTAGTTTTTTAGTTGTAAGTTGTCTTTTAATCTCATTAGGTAACTGATTGATGAGGTCGGGTACCATATATTTTGTCGTACGACGTCCATATAAATTTTTATAACTAGGTAGGGTAAGAATTGATTGTGAAGCTAGGCGTGTCAACTTATGATGTTGCCGTGTTATTTGAATATCAGTATTGTGTGCTTTCTCTATAATCAAAGAGAATTTAAACTTCTCTTGTATAGGCAATATGTTACAATAATGAAATAAACCGTAATAGTTGTCGTCTCTGTACTTATTTTTTATTTTCTGAGGGACAATTGTCTTTAAAATACGAACTTGAAGCTGCTGGATTTGCCCCAAATAAGTTTGGAATGTCCGTCCATAGCTGGTTATACCATAGGCGATAATGGACTCGCCTAGAAACACCATAATGGTGTATGTTGCTAAAAGTACTGTTTTATTTGTAAATACATTTATACACAGGTTTTCAATTCACGTCGCGTACACGATGGCGAAGTACGGCATGTCCATGTGTGTGCTGGGCATGAGTGAAGAGTTCAAACCGTTCAATATCGGCGTCAATGCGTTGTGGCCGAAAACAGGTAATTTACTAGTAGCTGTACCCCGCGTGATTATTAGTAACTTCGGCTGAAATCCCATTGGAAAAAGAACTTTCAAATTTTTGACAGTTGCTCTTTTTTTCCCCTGGAAACATTAATAACAATACTAGCCCTGTATTAAACATTGTCCAACTGCTGGGCACAGGCCTCCTCAACTAATGAGAGGGATTAGGCCTTAGTCCACGCTGGCCTAAAGGTTGGTAGACTTCACATACCTTCGAAATTCTTATGAGAATTCTCAGGTATGCAGAAACATTATTCGGAGTAATAATAATACCAGTCCTGTAATATGTCCTACAGCTGGGCACGGGCCTCTTATGATAGAGATTCACACGGTCATTTAAAATCAAGCCGTTCTCAACTAATGCTGCAGTAGAAGTTCTTACCGATAAACAGCGTGACTAGAACCGGCACAGCATGTTTTTTTTTATTATCTTCAGGAAACATACAGTACTGAAATATATTAAATAATTATAGATACAATAATACTTCGGACTTACGCGATAGGTGGGACCGAGCGATAACCGTGTAAGTCGAATTCGCGTAAGTCGGGGTTCAACTTTGCATATAATTACATATAAAGTATGTTTAATCGGGACCAGTGTATAAAGAAAACATCAATTTAGAAGAAACATGTTTAATAATTAGCATGATAGACAATAAAACAATTCACATTGTTACTCGTATGAATAAAACAACGTAAACAATATTCAGTTTACGCTCCAAACAGTTTTTTTTCTTTTCTTGTTAGGTTCAAGTGACTCATTTTTTGTTCTTTTGTTTGGCTTAATTAGATGTTATTAATAAAACTCACTTCGTACGTAAAAAATTTGCACGCGGAACACCTTCGAACTTGTTGTAAACGGAACACTAACAGGATGGAGTGGGAGAGCTGATGCGCTTAGCCATCAATAAGAAAAACCGCGTATCTCCGAATTAAAACCGGCGTAAAACGGAGTATCGTAAGTCGGGGTACTGTAGTTACAGCTATGTAACTCTTACCAATAAATTTTCAATAATTAAAAAAATATTTTTATTATTGGCTGGATTACTGCCTGGATAGACAGACGAGCAGACGGGCCACCTGATGGTAAGTAGTCACCGCCGCCCATAGACTTCTGCAATGCCAGGGCACAGCAGAGCCGCTGCCTACAGTACCGTACTGTTATAGATGATATAGGGCAGATATTAAATACGTGATTGGTGGAATAAACATTTGCGCAAAGTAGAACTCCCTTTAGTATCCTTGAATACAGTCGTAAGTTCTATGTAATTATTACAGCCATCGCGACGGCGGCCATTGAGATGTTAACAGGAGACACGTCGACCAGCCGCAAGCCAGAGATCGTGTCGGATGCTGCCTACCTCATGCTCTGCAAGTGAGAAGTTCCATTATGTTTCTCATAAAAACAAATAACACCCAACAGTCTCATACAGTATTATAAAATTAGATAACGCGTCTTAATCGCGCTATATTTAATTTATTTCTAATTCTATTTATACATTGACAGCCTCCTTGGCGCAGTAGGTAGCCGGCTGTGAAACGGGAGGCCGTAGGTTCGATTTCCACACCAGGACAAATGTTTGCGTGTCGCAAATTAAACGTGTATTTTTTATTTAACGATCCATGACAGCCTCCGTGGCGCAGTTGACCAGTAGCCGGCTGTGAAACGAGAGGCCGTGCGTTCGATTCCCACACCGGGACAAATGTTTGTGTGACAGACATATATTTGTGTCCGGGGTCTGGGTGTGAGCGTGCGTCGTCCCTGATACCCACAACACAAGACTCGTATCTTAGTGTGGGATCGGAGCTATGTGTGTAACTGTTGGGTGTTATTTATTTATTATACATATACACTCACGCCTGTAATCCCCGAAGGTAGACAGAGGTGTAACCAGTACACTCACTTTTCGCCGAATTTCTGTCCCATAATGTGACAGGGGGCGAGCCTATCGCCATACCCGACACAGGTTCCAAACTCCGGGCTGATACTGAGAATTTCTAGATAGAAAAACCCAATATCACTTTACCCGACCCGGGGATCGAACCCGAAACGTCAGCACAGCAGTCGTGACGCATGTTCAAGTACAACTGCGCCACCGAGGCAATCATACCATTGTATACGTATGTAATAATACCAATTTATT
The DNA here is from genome assembly GCA_905220505.1 of Laothoe populi. NCBI lineage: Eukaryota > Metazoa > Arthropoda > Insecta > Lepidoptera > Sphingidae > Laothoe > Laothoe populi. Next base: position 16,738,840 of record HG992156.1, read on the forward strand.
TCTCGACCTTTCAACCTTGCATCGGCCATGGTTACGGGCTGACACATACACAGTCTTGATCTTCAGTCTTGTGTCGTAGGTATCAGGGACTACGAGATACTTTCGGTCTCACAACTTCCAGACCCATGACAAATATTTGTGTATCACACAAACATTTATCTCGGTGCGGGATCGAACCCGGTACCTCTTGTTTCACAGCCACTGCGCCACGAAGGCTATCGTATATCTTATGTCATAATATAAGCATTAGCAACTGATGTAACTTGTAATTATTATGTGAATTAAAAATAAAGGTAACAAAGCGTTCTTTTTTGCTCAAAAAAACTTAAATGCATGAGATTAACGGTCATTTTGCATTATTTACATAAATAGTTTTTTGCAGCTATCTTAAGTATAAGATCTCACGTTTTAATTTCTCGTGTTTAATGGGTGCAGCGTGGGTAAAATATAAAAACAATAGATACCATATATGAGTAAAAAAAATTATCAAAAGATATATTTATTTCTGCATAAAATGGAGGTGTAATGGCCAAAATAGTCTTTTATTACCTAATATAGAATTATGCACCTCGTAGGTGTCATGGCGTCGATTTGTGACGTCAGATCTGTCAGTTCTGTTAACTATGTCAAATCAACGTTCAGTGTTTACAATAGAAGTGACGTCATTCACTCGTAAGACGTAGGCAGAATACCAGCTCCAGGCAGTACTCTACTACCTGGCAAATGCTGGGCCTATGGCCTTTTTGGTCATACTTTAGACACAGGTGTTCCAAATTGAGGAGTAATACACCCGTTACTTACTTAGGGTCTATAATTGTTTTTTTTTGTATTACTCCTTGTGTTTTTAATCTGTATGTCATCTAAAGTGTTTTAGTTTGACCAAATAAAATTTATTTTCTTTCTTTCTTTCATTCGCTCTTATTGTTAATTCACTTAATATAGGTTGATGTAATTTGTACTTTAAACATAATAAAAGCAATTGTAAATGAGTATGTCTTCTAGATTCTACGAACGAAATGAATCAATGCATGTTATTACCCCAGTGATTTTTTGTTATTGTTGTCTTGTCTATTTATGATATTTTTTTTATTTCAGAGATCCTAAATCGTACACTGGCAACTTTGCCATCGATGAGGAAGTGGTCAAAGAGGCTGGTATTAAAGATTTGACTCCTTACGCCTGTGATCCCAGTGAGTTGCACGTTCTATTTGCTAAATATACCTTTATCATTATTATTATAAATAACAATGAACAAAAGTTATTCATTATATTGAGAAAAAAACTTTACAGCCTTTATGGTAACCGACTGAGTTGTAATTGACAGCGTCGTGGCGCAGCGTGTGTTCGACTCCCGCATCGAGACAAATGTTTGTGTGACAGATATTTGTTTCGGGTGTGTGTGTTGTGGGACCGTAGTCCCTCGTAGTTCTTGATTCCCACGACATAAGACTATCTTAGTGTGAGGTTAGGACTATGTGTGTGAGTTTTGGGTGTTATTTATTATTATTTCTTTCGGGAAATGATACAAGTCATTAAACATTTTAACACAATAATAATTTTTACACAAATGTTTTTTTTTTGTATTATTTATATAATTATATCTTCACTTAGATCTGACTCGTCTAAAAGTAATGGATAAATACAGGTGTCGCAAAAAGTTTAAGTAATTTGTACAATTTAGCCCATGTTAACATCTTAACAGAAAATGCGAATAATCTCCTATTGGACGGATTCCTGGATGATGCTGCCTCGGTCAGTCAACATCAAGCCACTATCTCCAAAATGGCCTCTTTGAGGAGGTATCACACCTCTGCCGTTAACTACAAGGAAAAGGTATTCAATGTTGCCAGGCTATCCAAATTACTCCCATAATGTTGCCAGCCTTCAAATAACTACCATTGTGGGAATTGTACCGACAGAATGAGTGGTCATAGTGATAGATCCACTGAAATGGAATATTTGTTTGTTCGCAGGAAACATAGACAATTTATTACCCGACTTCTTTTTGGACGTGGCCAGTTTTACCCAACAAACATCCAAAAAGGTGCCTAAATTATGTAAACTGATTTGAAATATCTATGACCACTGATTCGAATGCATGTCTTTTGCACGAGGTCAAAAAATAACTAAGGATAATACTTTGTAAATTTTTATAAGTAATTAATATTAGTAATTAGTACTTAGTATAACTAACAATAGTTTATTTTAATAGTTAGTAATAAGTTTACTGGTAAATTCTTTACCATAATTTAGGACAACTTGGGACCAAATATAATTACGGTATATTTAAAAGCATTACATTATTTTGTTTATTTTCCAAATATTTAATAATTGTTTTTTAACAGGCTAGTGAAGGTGGTCAAATCACAGAGCTTTTTGCGACAATAAGCAAAAACCTCTCTCCTGAGCTCGTGAAGAAAACACAAGCAATTTACCAGTTCAATGTGAAAGGTATAAAACACAGACATAGATTAAAATAGAACACGTAGAGCCTGTATGAAAGCTAAACGTGTCATATTTTTGTGTATTTGATTTTATGATTTTGATGAAGGCTCAGGGAAAGCTGATACTACATTAATTTTATGCTAAATGGTGTAATAGAATTGGAATATTGATAGATTTTATCGTTATAATTTTTAAACATAGTAATGTGACATTAACCATATAATTAGAGAGAACATTCAGCTTTCCTGCACCCGTCGCTTCTGGTAAATTAAAACTCTAAAATCATTTCACTTATAGAGTGTTCTCTCAGTGCCTTATTCCAATGCTGCCTTTTATTATTAATAAGTTTTTGTAAATAATAATAAATAAAATAAATAGAGACCCTAAAAATCTTTTAGAATTAATCACTCATATCTATAAGGATATCAAAAAATGTAGGGAGCAAAATACAAGCCAAAAACATTTTTATTTCCATTAAACATTAAGGTTAAAAATAGCATGTAAGAACGGCGAAACGGCACCGCCGGCAAGAAAAAATTTCACATATAGTTTTAGATAATTTGTATAATATTTTTTTAGGCAAAGAGGAGGGAGTATGGCACATCGATCTGAAGAACGGCGACGGTGCCTGCGGCCAGGGGGAGCCCAAGAATCCACCAGATGCCACTCTCACCATGGAGGGGGGAAACTTTGCAGACATGTTCGCTGGTTAGTACTAAACTATATCACGATTCAACACCTCAGGCCGTTATACGACGAATAGGCCATTTACAACTAGTCTTAATATCACTAACAAAAGACGATCCTGGGTCCTTTAGGCGTAGTGTGAAGAAGCTACCAGCAGGCCGGCATGATTGTGTTGAGTATCTCTTACCATTAGGTGCAGTGTGGCCACTTTGCCATGCTGTTCACATATTTTTTTAATCTGGCACGGCAAAGTGACCACACTGCATCTGATGGTAAGCGCAGTGTCATCAAATTATAGTATCGAGTAGCGAGAGACAATCTATCCCCCGCTACTCAACACAATCATACCGGCCTACTTCTTCACACTACGCCATGGGCAAGAAGGTGAAGAAGCTGTCGAGGGTCTATGTCAGAGTACTCAGAAGACCGCAAACGGCCAAACATCGTACCCCAACAAAAACCGAATGTACACTGTCTGATCCCGGAACGCGACACACTTCCGTGTGCCACTATGGTGGGTTTTTTTACCCTGTGTACGGTGGTCGGGCGGATATGAATATCCAATCACCAGTCAATGTGAGCTTCCTCTTGTTTCCAACGGGCAGTGACATGTATGGAAGACTCTCATACACATATACATTATATATAGATTATTTGCCAGCCTTCGTGGCGTAGTGGTTCGATCGCACACTGAGACAATTTTTGTGATCCACAATTATTTATTTCGGATCTGGGTGTTTTGAGACAGTAGTCCCTTGTAGATGTTTATACGCTCAATACGGCCTTGAGTTTGGGTCCAGGACTATTTGTGTGACTGCTGGGTGTATTTATTTATAATTAAGTTCATTTAAATAGCATGAGAGGGTTCTATGTGATTAAATACTGCTGCTTGAATTTTAGACATCAAACAATAAGTATTTTAAGTTGATTAATTTTAGAGGTATTCTATATGATGATATGATATCTCTTTCAGGCAAATTGAAACCCACCACGGCGTTTATGATGGGAAAATTGAAAATCAGTGGTGATTTACAAAAAGCGATGAAGCTCGAGAAAATGATGAAATCATTGAAGAACAAAGCCTAACAGTGTACATAAATTAATATATTATAGACTAGGTGCAATGTATACATAGAAAATAGATATAAACATTATATGAGTAAAAACGGTGGTTTTGAGTAAATGACTGATCCACAGAAATTATGTATGAATTAGTTCTAAGCAGTATTTACACTGACATTGTAACTTCCAAAATTGTTTAGCCAGTAGCCAACCATGAGAAAGTTACGATAGGTAAACGCTAACGTCGCAGCGTTGATTTTATGTATGGAATGATTCGTTCCTATACTACTGGATGTAGTTTATCACGTAACCCCCAGAGGCGTTGTTCGTTTCGCCATATAAATATTTAACGTGGTCGCTAACGATTATACGTGAGAAAAACTCATTGTTGAGCTACAGTTGTCATAGAGGCTACTAGCGAGTTAATACGCTGTGTAGAATTTTTTATCACTGATTATAAAGTATTTTTTATTACACTTATGATGCCACAACTCTGACTAATACTTATTATTTTCTTGAGATAATGTTTCTGCTACGTTTTTTAATAATTACATAAACGTGATTAATGACAAACAATAGTACTCACCTGTGTAAGTGAAACTGTTGAGGCATATATTTTAGATATATAAAGTTTCAATACCGGGCTTAGCATAAGACACATGATATTTCACTCCAAACTACCGATGACAAATATTACAAGTGTCAAAATTGCCTTTTTGACGTAACTAGTCGGAAAATGCAGTTGTTATAAAGACATATCTCAACAATATGTCGATAAAAAAAATCGTTTCTCAATTAATGACAGATCATACAAAACCATGTTATGGAATTTGTCTGTTTTTTGGTTGTGAGAACTGCATGCGATCGCAAACGACATTTTTCTGGTGTAATCTTTCTTTTGTCCCGAAATAATGCCTCTAGTATGAGTCCATGTGGTAAGATTTCAAAAAGTTTAATTGAATTGGACTTATGTATTCATAAACAACAAAAAGGTAAATAAATGTACACATGTATATTGTGGTTGTATAATATTATGTAAGTAGTTATGAGATTTGTAAATTTATGGTATTTGGTACTTCAAGGAAACCTGTAAGTATAGTGGGGATTGTAAGAATTTAATTTCATTTATTTACAGAAAAAAAACTGTTATATAGTTATTTTTTTTAACAATGTGGCAATGGCAATGATGTCTTCTGGAGATCAAATTTTAATAAAATCTTCTTTATTTACCAACGAGGAAAGTTAATCTGCTTCATTAATAAATTTTAAATCTTACAATCTGCTATTTATTTTTCCAAATTGTGCCTTACTTCTATGCAACTCATAAGTGCACATACTATGTGTGTGTGTCATGATAGTATAGACAATGTATGAATATGTCAATTATTTAATTCTTTGACATCAGCAGAACTGTGGTTTTATCGGCACAGCCAAAATAAAAAAATAGAGTATATTTTACAAGCTCACAGACTCCTAGCTATAAGATAAATAAATAATCTATAGCAAAGTTAAATGAATTAAAAAATTTAAAAAACTGCAATCTATTTTATTTATGTATTAAATGTTACGAAAATTAACACTTTCTTTTTATTTTTACCCATAAGTGACCAGAAAAATTTCTTGGAAAACTTAAACTCAAATCCTATACTATAGACTCTGGATTCCTAATTCGTTAGAACGAAATTGCTTTTCGTATTTAATACGACCTTACCACTGAACTAATTTAGATGCTGTTTTGAGATAATCTTGTGCTTATAGTCTTTATCAAGGCAACAGATTAATTCTTTTGTCAGGGTTTTTTTTTTAAATATAGTATACCTAATCAATATACTTATTTATTTTGTAAGCTACAGATAAACTTACATCATAAATGCAGAACTACTGAAGCTTGCTACTGAATAAAATGATAGACATATTAAAATTTCATGGTAAATATTTATTTCCCAAACCTTTGATTTGATTGTCTATTTGACTTGGGGATCATACCCAGGACTTTACTTAATAGTGACAATTCATTAGCAGTAATTTAATATATTTTTTATTATTTAATATAAAATGTATTATTGTAAGAGTCCAATAATACCAATATTGAATGTTTGGATTGCAAGTTTGGCCCCTGGCATTTTATGAATTATTAGGTGTCATGAATAATTAGACCTACGACATACAATAATTTTTAATGATAAGTATATTATACAAAATAAAATTTAAGTACTTAATAAAAAAACACCTATTCAGTACCTAATACAATAAGCTTACTTGTTTACAACATTATTTTATTGTTCAATCTATGTTGACATCGCCTCAGGGGGTCGCCGGCCGACTTAGTTTCGTAAGCAAGTTACGTCAGAAAACATGCAGCTAGCAAACAATCGATAACCTTCGTTATCAGAAATTTGAGTCTCCCGCTTTGACCAAGTTCACTCCGAGATCGGTCGAGGTTATGTACAGTAATCTGTCACTTGTTTACCAAATAAGTCGTGTCTGAAATATTCAATCACACTCTTGACAAAATGTTTTCGATAGACGCTCCCGTTGAGATACAAAATACAGAATATTGCAACTACCGGTCGCCGCTAAGCACAAGATATGCCTCAAAAGAAATGCAGTACAATTTCAGTGATCAGAAAAAGTTTTCGACTTGGCGCAAGCTCTGGATTTATCTAGCGAAAGCAGAAAAGGTAGGTTTATATCTTCAATTCTATCTAATAATTAGTTATGCACAATATTTTACGTTATCTAACGAAATTAATTATTTTAGGTTATTTTTAATGGCATATTTACATGTTCGGCCGAACAGGCTGGATCAAAAACGAACGCGAAACTTCTGATTCGTCACAATACTAAGACTGTTTATCGTAATTCGTGAGTTAAAAATTATGACCGCGATATGGAAAAGATAAGGATAGGTATATGAAATTAACTAATGGACAGTTAATTGATTCTATCTTCTATTTATACAATTTGGCTTAAATTCAAGTCAGTCTACACTTAAATGAGTAATGACAAATTAGTTGTCGTGGATAATATTTAATTACATTGACCTTTTGACTACTTTTCATATAATATAATGTCATATAACAATGTCTGTAAAGGATTTGTCAAATATTGTCAATTTCTCACTTAAAAGAGAAGTAAAAATTGAGTTATTTGCATTTATATAGTAACATTACATACTGTTTGTTTAGTAGCAAATGCTGAATTTTTAGTTCGACATATAAACATGCAACTACAATAGTCAAGGCGAATCGCGAGATCAAGAGCTCGTTCACATAATATTCGTATTGGGCGCTATGGCTTCGGCTAACATGTAAACATTAATTATATTTTTTATTGCGTTTCATAGAGAGCTAAAAGGGTAGGTTCCTGTGTTTAATTCTGTACATATTACGAAAAATATACTTTTTTACGAAAACAGAATCAAAATTTCTTCCCTGTCATGAATGAAAAGGACACCGGTGTTCGGAAAAAGTATTTAGTAAAAATACAAGCCAAAATCAACTTTATATTCATGGTGTTAACGTTACAAATAGGTACGCTTAATACGCACATCAATACCGGCGAGAATTGCCAGTTTTAGCGCTGCCAAATATGGCCAGATATAATTGAGTGGTTGAAATAATGATATCGCAATTATTATTTTAAATATAGGTATGAAAAAAGGAAAAATTGGGCGATGTTCCCACATCTCTATGACCTTCGCACCGTTATGGCCATTCTGGGCGATGATTGGGACATATCGTGCATCTTCTCAATTCTCATCTTCCTATCCTCTCCCTTCCACACCAGAACCACGGGTACTGGCTTGCGGAAACAGCTTCGTAATGTCTACAACCCCGGCCCGTACCAAGTGGTTCGCAAATTCATATCTTTGCCGCACCATCAAGTTATGGAATAGATTGCCAGTTAAGTACCGTGTTCGCTCCTTCATATGATTCTGGGTCCTTTAAGACACTTTTGTCTTGACAGTCGTACGTACGTTCGAAACCAACCCAAATGGCAAACATCTTTGACTTTTCTAAAGTTACGTGTGTAGGTATTCTTTGTTAATTATCGCTTGCTTTAACGGTGTGAGAATTCTCACAAGAATTTCAAAGCTGTGTGTGTAGTCTATCCACCCGCACTAGGCCAGCGTGGTGAAGTAAAGCCTAACTCAGCGATCTATATGTACTACGTACTAGATGCGGCGACCAGAACAAACATTATGTTCCACCGAGTCGCGGTGTATTCACGTTAGTATGCTTCATGCCACATATGAATGCACACCACATTGCATCTTTCAGTGTCGAGTTAATTTTAGTTATTTGTAGCGACATTCCCGAACAAATCTGCCTTAAATTGATTTACAGTGAAACTGTTAATAGAATGTAAGGTAAATAACATAATTTCATAACGTTTAGAACGTAATATGAATAAATATTAATCAATTTCAATTCTGAATACGGGAAGTCTTTATTTCACATCAAAATTCATTATATAGTTTGTCCTGTATACGCGCGCGGAAAGTCCCGTTCGAGAAAAAGTGACGGAGTTATCAAATAGTTCTTAGTAAAATGAATAGATGGCATTTTCACAACAAAATTCATTATATAGTTTGTCCCGTTTTGGCGCGCGGAAAACCCCGTTCGAGAGAAAGTGACGGGAGTTATAACTTCCAAATAATTCTTAGTAAAATGAATGAAAAATAAAACATCTTTTTTCTTCGACAGTTCGTGTCTATAGAATATAAGTCTATGGCCTAACTCCTTTCATTAGCAGAGGAGGCCTGTGCCCAGCAATGGGACAACGATCTGGTATTTTTTAGACATGGCCGACGGATAAATTAGGTAGATAAATGCTTTTAATCTGACTAAATACTTTAAAATAAGCATTGTATTATAGTAATCTGTGAAACGAAATTTGTTGCGGGTAACAATTATTTTTATCATACCAATTATTTATCCATACATACATATACACTCACGCCCGTATCCCATGGGGGGAAGCAGAGACTATTGAGTGCCACAAGCTACGATACTACCGACACACTTCTTTTGCCTCTTCCACATTCATACATCTTCTCATACATTTACGACGGTTGGAGGTACTTCTGATTTTCCCTTTTAGGAGAAGATAGTTTATCTGATTATTTATCCATTTAATTATATTCATATTATTATAATGTAGATAGGTAATTTTCTAAAATTGGAGCTGTTTTATATAATTACTGATACATACATCATACATATCTGATCTGTCATATTTTCCTACATGTGAATACATTTTCAATTATCGCTTGCTTTATCGGTGAATAAAAACATACTTAATGAAGAAATCTACATACTTGGAGTATTCTATAAATAAACGTGGACTATGGCCTTCGGTTTAAGGTCTAAGATGGACCAACACTAACCCCTCTCATTAGTTAAGAGACCCGGCCCTGCTGTGGACCATTATTACAGGGCAAACTTGGCAAGAGTACAGTAGCAAAGGCGGCCATCTGCCCATCTTACTTAAGTTGGGTTCAAACTCAGCAATCTAGAAGAAAAAAATATAAGATTTTTCACCGGCTTAATTTTTTATGTTTGTTGTTGTCATTGGTTAAATTAAATATTTCCTCAGATCAAGTTAAAATATTCAACAAAATTCTCTCGACAAACAAAATATATCGTTTTTTTTTAAATTTACCAATAAATAAATCCACCCTCCTTTGTTGGTTTTGGTTCTATAAGACTCGTATAATATAATCATCAATAATTTAAATAAGACATTTATATTTTTTATAATTTTTATTTATTAATATGCTGTTACAACGGATACACAAACGTAAATCATGATTTACCTAGATATACATTATTTTATGTAAGTTATGACGCGAGTACCTTTTATTTTGCATAAATAAGGTAACATTAGCGCCGGATAAATAGGCTATAATTATTTTATTTACAAACCTTAATATAATGTCTTAACACTAGCACCTTATTGGTATAATATTTAATAAACTTAAACAATGACGATGATGATTGTGCCACCTAAATGTTTGTCATAAACACCTAAAAAATAATTTAGAAACAAATTACTTGTCATGGAGTATAATTTTTTTTAATAGTTCCAATGTTTTGTAAATTAGGGATTCTATATCAACATTTTAAATATTGACAATGACAAACTAAACATTATTAACTAACCAAGAAGTTAAAATAACTATGTTAGGTGAAAAATTGAAAGTTAATCGTATCATGACAGTGTAGTTGAGAAAGAATAGTTTACAAAGAAACCTAACTACCACTGGACGGATACTGATTACTGCTTTGGTTTACCCTATTTAAAAAAAAAACTAAGGCTTAACATAATTAATAGGCGTTTCTAATCATTTGTCAAAGTCCTGTTTTTATTAATATCGGTTTATGTATATCGATTGTCCACATTGGAGGTTTCTATGATTTTTGCTTTTCTGTAACAACTTTTTTGACAAAATAGACCACAGATATAATAATATAATCGATTCATATTTATCGATTTGAATAATCAAAATGATTAGAAAATTACCTCTACAATGCTAGGAGCGGAATAACTCGTACATACAATTTATGCTATTTTGGAAATCTAAGATCCATAAACATTCGAAAAACCATATACCATAGATTCTCAGACAAATAAACAACGGTGGTTTGAATTCGTTAAATCCACTAAGAATAGCCTTAAATTAAATGTTAATTGATATTTTTAAATATTTTCGTTCTTTTATAGTTTAATCATTATTTTTGGTGTACTGTATAGATTGTGAGTATAAGCAAAAAATTAAAGATGCAGTGATTTTTTAATTTAATTTTTAAAAATTTAATTTTAATCTTGGAATGTCAGTAAATGTTTTTATTTCATTTTTTTAATAATTAAAGAACATAATTGCTAAAGCATTTTGACAGTTTACGTTCTAGTAAAATTAATGAAAAATTTAAAATTTACGGAATTCCATTTTTTTATAAATTATTTTTTACTAGTACCTAATATATATTTTACAAAGCTTATAATTTTTTAATTCGCGTTATATTAATTACCTTAATGCTATTTCATATGATTTTATATCATGATTTTCTTATAACCTACACATAAAAACACGGAAAACATTTTATAATCCTAGTCCTTATATCTTTATAAGACTTACTTGCACATGCGGCCAAAATTATAAAATAGCTGCACAAAAATGGTTGCATAAATAGCTGTTTTACACGACAATCTGTAGATAATTTACATTTGTTGTTAAAAATAATATAGTTGCCAATAAATGTTTACAAAAACAAATTTCATAAATAACTGCCAATACATAAAATATCCAAAAGAAATAAAAAATAGCTGCCGTAAAATATACATTTTAGCTGCGACATTTTTATCATAAATCACTACATGTAAAAATAACTTTTTTCACCATCGAGTTCCGAAATGCTCATATAAAAGCTGCTCCATAACGATAAAATTGTTAAATAGCTGCTCACCATAAAAAAATTATAGCTGCCAAATCACCACGACAGATTTAATATATGAAGGGACCACATGATTAAACTGAAAATAGCTGCTCCTACTTATAAACTGCTGCATTCTTAAGCTGCCTTAACTTATAAATCTAATATTCAAAATAGCTCTTAAAAGGTTGCCATAGTCAAATAAGCTACACATCCAAGAAACCTGCAAAGAAAAAATAAAAAATAGTTGCCTTGAAGCTAAACATGGAAGAAAGCTGCCAAAAAATATGAAAAAATAGTTGCCTTGAAGCTACTGCGAATAGCTGCATTCTGTTTTTAAATCTAGCTACTACACAGGGCACTATCGTTATAACTTTAAAAAAATTTTTAGCTACACAGGTGGACAACTCAAATATACATATAGAAAATATTAATAATGTGTGAATAGTTATTTAAAGACTTACATACCTACAAATTTATTAACACAATTTACACTGTTTACTTAAATTAGAATGAAATATACTTAACCTATATAAAGTACTTCCACTAGCTACATTGTTAGTTGAAAAAAGAACGAATTTAAAAACCGATAAATTTAGGTGACAGCTGTCAAAAATACTTAATAAAAAAGATATCGAACAGTAAAAAGACGGTAGAAATTTGTATTAGTAATTGGTTGGAATTTAATAATCGGCTTCTTTTCTGAATGTAAGGAAGGCATGAACGAGAAACAGCACTACTTCGATGACCGCAAACACTCCAGATGATATAAGAAGGTCGTATGCTTGTTTGTTCGGACGTAGGTTCGCGTAATAGGATCGGTGCCAGTCTGGAAATTAAAAAAATCATATTTTAAACAGCCTTAATAATAGTGGGTAACTTAAGCCACTTTTAAATAAAAACGTACAAATCGGAAATTTTCGTGTACATAATCCTGACTTCTAGCTAAAATACGAGTCTTGCGTTGTGGGTATCCACTTTTGAAACTTTTAGGCTTTAATACTAAGACTCGAAACAATTATTTTTCTAATCCAATCATTCATCCGATCATTTGTTTCGGCTCGCGTTTCACAATCCTACTCGCCTGTTGCGCCACTGCCAAATTAAACCTTCCAAAAGAAATCGAAAATCCGGCTAGACACTCTAACACGAACATTCTAGAAATTTCTTACTCCAGTGTTTTATAATAGTGCTGACCTAGCGCGGTCCATAATACAATAAAACTAAATACTAATTAATAAAATAAAACGTAAATATGTGCAGTTAATAATAGTAATAAATAGCATTAGAAAACAGGCGGAAGCCATAACACGGTTCCCCATAGACAAACGGTGTTTTTTTAATGAACGCACCATGCCACTTTCCTTATACATCCTAGTGGCTTTAGAGGCACCGTTTGAATGCTAATTACATTATTATAATCATAATGTGTATTATATTTGATGTCTAAGTTTATTTACAGGATTTTCTTTTTATAATATTTCCGCTCATTAAGGCCTTTCGACGGTTGCGTTAAGTGTCCGACGCGTGTGTCTTTTTATGTTCTATCCGTAACTACTTTCATTAATCCAAAAGTTATTTTATGTAGTCCGATTTCTCCGTGTGGACATCCACAGATAACATGAAATCAGTATTTTAAAGTCGACATTTTCTTACAAAAATCATAATCCTTCAATGCAATTGGATAGGTACAACGATCTGGTACAGTAATTTATAAATTATCAAAGAAATTGTGAATATGTAAAAAATATTTTCGTCAAAGTCAAGTCTAGTCTTTCATAAGTCAACAAAACTTACCATCTTTTATCCTTTTCCCTTTTAATGGGAAGGCAAAGGGTTCCAGCCCATACAGCCTCGTCAATCGTGTAAAGATATTATATTTTTTCCTGTAAGGCCTAAGCAAATACTTTAGTTTAACTTACCATAAAATATGACAGCAGCCGCAGCGGTGAACATAATGGCGCCTAAAATGGAGAACGCCATAGAGGTGCGCCAGCCGGCAGACTCGCCCAACAACCGTGCCACGATCAGCACTCCAGTGATGATGATAAAGCCTGCAATAAAATATAGAGTTACAGCTGACTTACATACATACATATACACTCACGCCTGTAATCCACGAAGGTCTAGGCATAGGTGTAATCAATACACCCCCTTTTCGCCGAATTTCGGTTCCATAATGTGATAGGCCATAGCTGACTTTGTTCTTATTTACCCAGTAAGTCATCTAGGTATGTGATCCCACTTATCATTATAGAATAATGGGATATGAAGGCCGGAGGATATAGAAGACAATTATAGCTAGCGCATACACCGTGAAAATTGTATAAAGACGGTCGATGAGTAATACATTATTGATTCAATCTTGAAATCAGAAATAAAAAGCGTCAACGTTTTTTAAGTGGTAGAGCTATTCTGTAGATGGCTTTATCTATGTTAAAACGGCCAGCTCTTCAGGGTTATTAACAATATCTCTCGGAAAACTGTCGTAAATTTATAGTTGGCTCATATCTCTCTCCCTTTACCAATTGCCGTTCTATCAGGCCGACAATGGACCCAGGATTCTTTTGATATTGTAAATATTCATGGATGATGGACTTAACGTACCACCAGATGTCTCACTTGATGCCAACCTTGCTAAAGTTCACAAATTAGCTGAACTTTCTTAAATCAGTATATTAAAAGATCAACAAAAACCATTTGTTGGCAACATTCTTGCTATTACAATGCAATTGTAGTTGCATCAATGCGTTGCATCATTTATTTCAAATTTAGCTATATACAATCGTGAGCACGGGTCATCGACTTTAAATCCGCGTAATGTAATGAAGGAAGTATCACGGATCATCAGTCGTCCGCATTACTGCACTTTATAGTCATCGCATTCGCACGCAAAGTTCAATGGAACTCATTTTCCGCCTGACTATAGGGTGAAAATGGATTATATAAAAGGACATGTCAACATAATTTCTCTATTCTAGGTGTACAGCATCAAATGATATAAAAGAAAAAAGAATATTTTATTGTTAAAAGAACACTGATTCAATGTAATGTAAAACAATTCAATAAAAAACAGAACTAAAACCTGGCTAATTAAAAGTTAATTAAAATAGTGACAAAATAACCTGTCATCTTAATTGAAAATGTTAATTCATTGTCTTATTGTATTATATTTTTTCCAACTATTTTTGCTTTGATTCTTTACACAATAGGAGCAATTTGAAACAAAAAATACAAGCTACCTAACATCAAATTATTATTACTTAGTATGATTCACTCATATTTTATAACACTCATGACGGTAATAATCGTAAATTATGTCTATTTCGCTTGTCAAAACTCATTTATTATCTTTAACCAACTTCAAAGGAGAAAAAGCTTCTCAATTCGGCGCGTATTTTTTATCTACATTCATCAATTTCCTGCCGAACGTGAACTGATTTTTAACCGACTTCAAAAAGGAGGAGGTTAACAATTCGTCGGAATCTTTTTTTTTTATGTATGTTACCCGATTACTCGAAGACGCCTGGACCGATTCGAGAAATTCTTTCTTTGTTTAAAAGGGTATACGTCCCAGGTGGTCCCATTAGCACCAAGTCAGGATCTGATGATGGGATCTCCGAAAAATCAAGGGCAACCCTCAAATTTTATAGTGACGCATAATTTGTTTCTTATTGAAGTCGGTGTACTTTTTATGATAAAAAACTTTTACTTATGTTAAAACACTTTTATAGCTTGACTTATCTATTGTAAAATAACTCTAATCTCGATGGTTGTTTTTTTGGCTATGGCATATTCATTAACATCAGATACAAGCTAATGATGTTGCTTAGGAAAAAAATGACTGTGTTTTTTACTTTCTCTAATTTCATTTCCACTATTATAATGTAGAAACAATTTAACCTTTATTTTGGTTTCATATTGTATCCGATTGTTCGTTTCTAAAACCTTGAATGGATATATTTTTAAATATGTACTTATTTATTTTAGACTAAAAATATAGATTATACAACTTAAAAGTGAAGAAACGTGTGCAATAGGCGGCGCATTGCCCAGGACAATTTATTACAGACAAACATGGGATGAAGATAAAAGCAGGAAAATAAATAACAATTATTACGTACCTAACACCAATAACTTATAAGTAAAAGTTTTTTAATTCATAAAAAGTACACCGACTTCAATAAAAAACAAATTATGCGTCCCTATAAAATTTGAGGGTTATCCTTGATTTTTCTGAGATCCCATCATCAGATCCTAACTTAGTGCTAATATGACCACCTGGGAAGTATACCCTTTAAACAAAAAAGGAATTTCTCGAATCGGTCCAGGCATCTTCAAGTAATCGGGGAAAATACGTAAAAAATAAATACCGACGAATCGAGAACATACTCCTTTTTTTGGAGTCGGTTAAAAAGGCAAATCAATAGTGAAAAAGTCAATTTACCAGTCTAGCGATGATGCTGGAATAATTGCCGTCACCCACTACTGTCAATTCCGACAATTTGCTAATCGATCGTCCGTGAAACCTCCGACGACAAATTGAAAGATTACCAACACCATTGTACCAACGGGGTCATGGTTTTTGTTGGAGACAAAAATTGTCTGTAAAGGACTTTGTTGAAAAAATCTAAGGTCGTTCAGATAAAATTGCTTTGTCTGACGTGGCTGATAGAAGAAATAAACAGGGTTAAGACGCAATTTAATAATAATGATAAAGTTCATTTTATATTAGAGGCTTACAAATGAAAGTTTGTTATCTGATGGCAAGTGATCTCTTGGGAACATACAATACACCAGAAGTGTTCTGGTTTCGTTGCCAATCTCGAAAGAAAGTATTGGGTGTAAGGAAGCTGTTACTTCAAGTCTGTTTTCGATTTTTACAATGACTACCCACATAACTTCAAAAGGCAGAAGTGTATGTATAAGAGTTGAGTTCAAACTCGCCAAATTCGTCTCGGCAGTTCGTTTTACTCTTAATGCGTCACTTTTTCATAATAATAATAATATAAGCCCTGTACTAAACATTGTCCCACTGCTGGGCACGGGCCTCCTCTACTAATAAGAGGGGTTACGCCTTAAGTCCACCACGCTGGCCTAATGCGGGTTGGTAGACTTTACATACCTTCGAAATTCTCAGGTATGCAGGTTTCCTCACGATGTTTACCTTCACCGTTAAAGCAAGCAATAATTAACATTTAATACACACGTAACTTTTAAAAAAGTCAGAGGTGTGCGCCACATGGTTTTTGAACATACGACTTTCGTCTTCACAGTCCATACCGCAACCAACTAGGCTATCGCAGCTATTTATTTTTCATATTATTGAATACAAAATATTTAACTGCCTTGGTGGCGCATGTGCTGAGGCCTCGGATTAAATCCGATTAAATTAAAAGTGATGTTGGATTTTCTGCCATGAAATAATCCGTATCTGATCGGTATTTAGAACTTTGCTCGGTATGGCGATAGGCTTGACCCCTATCAAATCAGGGGACGGTAGAAAGCGCGCCGAATTGTGGATGTACTGTTAGTTGGTTGGTTGGTTACACATCCGCCTATCCCCTCGGATATTACATACAGTGCGTATGTACAAAATCAAATATTTATTGAATCCATGAAATGTTATTCATTATTAAGATTCAGTCAATTTTTTACTCTACCGCCAGTTCGGAATGCAGTTTCGCTAGAGAAGAACGGGCAAGAAACTTTAGCGTTGCTCTTTTTCAACATTGGTTAACAATATTTGGTAATACAATTATTATACAATTTTAATTTAATTACATTAGATTAGAGCAGCTCAATGTGTGTTAAGCTGCCTTATTGCAAGATTGTGAAATAAAACTCATTACAGCACCTAGTGCCGCACATGACCGTCGTCAGAGTGATGAAAATCTCGATTTCTTAAAGCAGTTGGTCCTTACTGAAACAGTCTGAGCAGACCAGAATATTATCCACACGAGCAGCACCCGTTCACGAGTAATGACGCCTGTGTTAGCCATCGGCCTCCTCAACCATGTTACAGGGAAGAGACCGACCTGGCACATGGCGCCGCAGCAAGCACAGACACTTTAGCGAGCATGACATACCCAGACTAAATACAACAATTAAATACTAAGACAATAATATCAAGTAACAAAAATAGTTAACTGTCATATATGTAATTACATATATTATATACTTACTGGAGTAGGCTGAATAGATGAGCGCGATATGACGAAGGTCGGACTGGACTACATGCTGGGAGTACAACGGGCTCACGATCAGCCCGATGGCAATGATGGCGATTATCTGTCAAGAAAAGAATACCAGCTTACAATTCGGTTTACATTTTGGCTGCTCAGTGCTCACTAGCTAGACTAGACTAACGCCCGAATACTCAAATGCAATTCAACCATTTAAGATCGTGTTAAATATTTGAGACTCTCTTATTTGTCATTATTGTATGGCTGTCTAACGGCTACTTATTACAAAATAAGTAGCCGTTAGACAGTCGGCCAGTTGAGTATTTAGGCGTTAGTAAGCGCTTTCGAGTGATGGGCGATAACCATACATGATTAATATGGCTTCATTACGCAGTTTCTCAAATCATAGAATTTCTATAAGTATTCAAATAATGTAGAAGTGTTAAAAATCATACCGGTGTCTACTGCATTTAAAATCACCTTAAAAAATCAGAGTAAAAATTTTACACGCCTCATTTTTTATCATATTTCTTTCATAACTAGAGGATGCAAGTACACTTGCACAATCCTAACTGCGCATTTATTGGTGGATCAATATCTTATACGTTTATAAAGTATAAGTGGTGCCATATTGTCTAATTGATTACGTATATAGTTGCTTTCGATTTTCCATATTAGTAACCATAAATTCAAATAATATTTTCATTGTTTATTCAGTCACAGATCTAAGATTTCACTTGGGGTCAAGGTGTAATTTGGGGTCGATTAAGCAAGGGAGTTTCAGTAAAATTTGTCAAAGCATATTTCTTTTGCTTAGATGAGGGTGATTTTATCGAATTATATTGCAAAGCCAAACAATGTGAGTGCCAAACAAGGGTGCACAAATCTAGGAAATCCATTACAAGCAAATAATAGTCAAGTATTCAAAATAAAACAGCGTGAAGTGAAAGTGTTAAATATAATAAACACAGTTTCTTTTAGTAAGTATCGCCGCAAACGCAGAGAGTGTTTTCTTAGCGTTTACTGTACAGTTTTCACTTTCACCCATCATCAAGAGCTTTTATAGTTAGACTAGCGGTTGCTCCTTGATAGCTACACTCCACTCCCGTGGGGCGTAACGTAATGTTACATTGATTATATCTTTCCTTAATAATAGGATATGAAATGCAAAATCTAAGTGTCAGTTAGCTTAGCGTAGATAAATAAACAATCTCTTTTTATAATAATATTATAGATTACATTATACACGTAAGAGAAAATCTTACTTTCTTTCTGTCACCCGTAAGTCAGTTTATCTGTAACAGCTGTAAATCTCCAGCTTTAAGCCATAGCTCGTAGGTATATCCAGTTACTTAGATTTACTTAATAATTATGATGTCACTTAATCGTCACGATTAAAAAACTGATTGTAGGTGTAGGTCTAAAATTGATGAATAAATAAAATAACTTTTTTTTAAGTTAAACGGTTTCATAGAGAAAAAAAGATAATAATGATGTGGATAATATACTAAACTCTAACAAATAATTCGATAGGTCTTAGGTACCAGTCAACACACCACTCTCCTTATTAATCTAGGCCATTGATCAGACAATTTTTTTTCTCTAATATTTTGATATGAAAAATCCAAGTATTGTAAAGGCTCTACACTAACTGATTCAGAAACCCTTTTCACCTAAGTCATATTTTCAGCTACGGACATTCTGACCCAGTGACAATTTTGATCTCTGCTCCGAGACAAATGTGATCCCCAAATATATACTGGCTCTGGGTGTCCGAATGGCTCTCATTATTCGTGATATACACGACACCATCTCCTAGCACTATGCGTGAGACTGCTGCGTGTTATTCACACAAAACAACCATCGTTTGATTTAATTACGAATAATTCTGAGAACATTTATTTTTAACCGACTTCAAAAAAAAGGAGGAGTTTCTCAACTCGACGTGTTATTTTTTTATGTTTGTTACCTCAGAACTCCGTCATTTATTGACTGACTTGGAAAATTCTTGAAAAATAATTGATTTAAATTGTATGTAATTAATTGATGTAAATGTAAGCAATTATTTTTTGCATTTTAGTTGTGTCTGGGTTTTTTTAAGGCGCTTTTATTTTTATTTAAAAAGTAATTTACTAGATGTTGCCCGTGGTTCCGCCCGTGTAGGTTATTTTTTAAAGAAAAGGTATACAATCCACGGAGGCATCTTAAGATATTACACCGTTCTATATGCTGCTATCCCATAGGAAGCGTGAATTTTTCCGGGATAAAAGTAGCCTATGCCATTTTCGATCCTTAAACTGCCATTATGCATATAATAATGTCGATCCCATGCTCTGTGAATAACTAAACTATCCCACGGGAACTGTACATTTTCCCGGGATAAAAGTAGCCTATGTGCTTCTCCAGACTATAATCTATCTCTGTGCCAATACTTTAATGTTTTTGATGTTGTTTTAGATCCATGGAATACTGTATTTGTGTTTTTGTCGTTGCCTTCAATCGTACATGTTCAAACATAGTTGAGCATTTATCTAGAATAGTTCTTTCGCCTTGAGGTTTATGCATCACGTAACCATAACATAACTGATGTGTGTCAAACGCGAACAGAATAACAAAGGCTGTATAATTAAAACTATGTGTAGAACAAGGAAGATATAAGTTTCAGGGTCAGTGATATTAACACCATTATCAGTCGCAAGTGTTTTGATTCCCACAGTTACATGGCAAATTGCTTGCACCTGGCATGTCGACTGCATTATTCGTTGAACATCTTATGTAGAAGGGCCAATGTGTAGAAACAAAACAAACTTTAAATCTGATATATTTGAAATAGTGTTTCATCATCATCATCATCCATATGATCCTGGGTCCATTAGGCGTAGTGTGAAGAAGCTTAACAGCAGGCCGGCATGATTGTGTTGAGTAGCGAGGGATAGACTGTCTCTTGCTACTTGATACTCTATCTGGACGGCACTGCGCTTACCATCAGGTGCAGTGTGGTCACTTTGCCGCGCCAGAATAAAAAAAAACAAATCAAAATATTTCCAAAGAACTTACCAATTCAAGCACCCTAAGCCCCAAGCACCAGTACTGCTTGAGAGCTGCTGCAGCGCGACTGTCACGGTCACTGCTGGTGTCATCGCTCTTCTTCGCCTGAGCGTCCGCCTCCCGGTCGCCCGCCGACATGGCCCACACGACTCGCGCGCCGCCCCCGTACTCCGATACCTGGATAGAAATTTACAATGAATAACAATACCTCAACAACCACACATCGTAAACTTAAGAACTACAGTCCAGCTACTGTAAAACATATTGCACTAAAAATAAAACAAATAAATAACACCCAACGGTCACACACATAGCCGTAGGTACCTACCATGAACTACGAGAAACTATTAGTGGATCGCATAACATATGTCCCGGAAATTCACCCATGGCGTCACGGAGGCTGTCAAAAAACAATAATTCAGCCAATTTAATAAATAATTAAGACATTTTCTGCCTCGCACAACCACTCTGTGGAACCAGTTGTCGCCGGCGGTCTTTCCGAACCGTTACGACCTAGGAACCTTAAGAGCATATTCTTTCCTGCAAGGCCGGCAACGAATTTGCAACCCCTCTGGTGTTGCAGATGTTCAGGGCGGCGGGGATCACTTTCCATCAGGTGAGCCTCCTGCCCGTTTGGCCTTTTTTGGCCTTCTTCGGCGCTTACGGAGCGATCCCGGGGTATTCTAAAGAGTGCTAGAATTGCTGCCGGAACCGCTCCTGCGCGGTGCCTTGTAGCGGCCAATCTCCATGGGGGTCTTAGGAGTCCCGCGCACTGAACAACGACAGCCAACGAGGCCTTACCACTCGTGCTGCTGTCTCTGCTCTCGGGGTCACACGATGCTCCAAAATTGGGAGTGCATCGATATGGGCTGACAACCCCCGATGCGCGCCCACGACCCCTGATGGCCCCAATTAGTCTCCTTGACTTGCTATAGCTAAGCCGTTGCCTGACTTGCTCTATCGTTTTCGAATTCCTCGAATAGCAGCAACCGCTTACCATCAGGAGAGACACATCGCTTGCTCAGTAAAAATATACCTGGATTTACTACTACTATAAAGCGTAGGTATTGAACAGCATGTGGATCACGTTTACAAACTTGGTCGCATCCAACTCGTACACATTCCTTTCTTCCTATCGTCGGTATTTAGTAAACAAATAACAGGTATGAAAGGTATTTCCATTCGCTGTACCAATATTTATACACGGATAGGTAATGTTTACTTCTAATAACTCAAATTCAAACGAGTTTTTAGTACTGGCCGCTGTAATTACTGTGTATTCAGCCATTAGATGTTATATTGCGTGACTCAGGTATGAGATCTATGCCATTTTAATTAAAAGGTTGTTTTTAAATACAGTTTCTAGTGAGATTTGTTGAATATGCGGTTCTGAGCCAAAGTTTTTTTTGTGCCATCTAAAACCGTATTGCTTAGAATTAATTGTTGAATATTCTTGTCATGACAATCTTGTTCGGTATATTTTCATTAAATCAAGTTCTTACCATAGTTACTAAAATGCATAGCCAAAATAGCTGAGCAATCCCTTGCGGTTAATTAATCACAATAGTAATAATAATATTATTTTAATTAATAATTCGACGAATTGATAATTCGTCAATCAATGCCCGCGAAAGGACCAAAACCGATAATCTGGCAAATGTTATTATTTCTAAATAAATATATTTTCCAGTATTTTTTAATCTTTCAATAGAAATTGAAGAAAGGTTAAACAAACTGGTGTGTTATTTACAATTAAATATCTTAGGTTTGTGTAAAAGGTGTACTATTTAGAGCGTAGATAAATAGAGAAAATAAATATTAAACTCACGATACTGGGAACTAAGATACACATAAAATTAAACCATCATTAGGTTATTTTATAAAAAGAAACATAGTCATGGAGACTATGTTTATGATTGCATATCAATAATTATAGAACTTCATAGGCGTACTATTGTCAAAGGAAAATAATCTTAGCGTGGTCACGCGAGTTCAGTGCCTTTTCTCCATCCCAAAAGTGTCCACGTGCTCAAAGAAGTTTTTACTACAAAAATTCTCAGAACACTAGCTAGCCCTGTATTAAACGTTGTCCCTGCTGGGCACGGGCCTCCTCTACTAATTATAGGGGTTAGGCCTTGGTCAACCACGCTGACCTAATGCGGGTTGGAAGACTTCACGTACCTTTGAAATTCTTATGAAAATTCTCAGGTATGCAGGTTTCCTTACGATGTTTTCCTTCACCGTCAAAGCAAGCGATAATTAACAATGAATACACATGTAACTGTTTTAGAAAAGTCAGAGGTGTGTGCCATTTGGGTTTCGAACATACGACTTTCATCTTGACAGTCCGTACCGCAACCAACTAGGCTATCGCTACTCAAAAATTCTCATGCAAGGGGAAAAATACTTTACATAATGCCATTGTAAACGATGGTATACCAGCGGGATGCGACAGTCCCCTTATAGGCTTAGATAGCTACTAAATATCTCCTGAGCCAGATCAAGTCGGTACAGTCTGTAAATCAGCGAAGTAAAAGCGAAGCGTGTCGTGAAACAAGGAATGCTGCTGAAGAACTTCAATACATTAATCATAAGTAAAGCAAATGCCAATCGTTGGATCGGAACGCGGTGCGTGCGCACTTTCCAATCATTTACAACTTTTTTTAGCAATGATTGAAGCGTTAACTGGCCGTAGATTTGGAAATTGTTTTTTTTGTTTCCGCGATTCGAAAAACAAAATAATAGAATTTACGGACAGTTAGCGATTGCACAAAGAAGGTAGATTACTTATTTTTCCTAATACTCATTCTATCGATTTACAAATTTTCTTCAATACAGAAATAATATGTACAGAAATTGTATTCTTCAATTAACCGGTGCACTACATAGCTTAAAATAGATATCACGGTATTTTACAATAATTAACGTAGCATAGCTTATGCAGTTTCATACATCAATAAAAATAACCATAGACACATGAGCTAAGCTACTCCCAGCTTAGATCTTAGTAACTCGCTTTATATAGACAAAACTTATTCTTACGGTGTCTAATTTTATTTTTCATATCGTGTTGACGAAGTCCGTTACTTCGCTGCTAAAATATTGGCAAGAAGGTGGTGAAATCCATAATATTTGAAGCTGAATAGTTCTATTGTTTGTAAAAAAAATCTTAATAGTTCGATGTCATTTTTTGCGTTACGTGGCATTGGTGTTAAAAATTTTACTATATTTCGATTAATTTTTTCTCTTAAAAAATATATAAAGTAAATAGCAGTAAAAAATTATGTGCTTTCAAAATTAGAACTTATGTTAAATGTATAGTAATATGCTTATGCTTTATCACCATTCTGGCTGTTTAGCAATTTTTACCAAATACCGTAATACTCGTAATATTCCTTAAGTTAGATAAGCAGAGAATTTAAAAATATGTCTTTAATTTTTCAATTTTCGGTACTTACCTAATTAGTACCAATTTTTATGCATAAAAATATAAAATTTGCCTATTGTTTCTATTTTTATAATATATAGTAGGATATTAGGTAATAAGCTGATTGCTACGATCCATATAAAAGTTAACTTAACGCATCAGTGCGCAGTCACGGAACATCGACGCTTCATACCTGAGTAATTAAACATACTGACTTGATAATTTAATATACCTTTATTTTTCTTTTATTCAAAATTCTACTAGAATATATGTATTTAAAATTAATTAATACATATTATTCGTTAAGAATAAAATAATTAAATGAGAATATAATAATAAAATAGTAATCTTTATATACTAAATTTGTTAGCCCAATTTTAATTAAAAAAAAGAAAATCTTACCAAAGATAATAAAATGGAATTAATCGATTAACACTGGTATTCAATTCGTTCTATTTTCAAAATCACTTGCACTGCGTAATTAAATATTGAAGACGCGTTCGGTTTCGCGATGGGTTTGTAAAGCTCTATGTGCACGAGCGCTTTCGGCGTTGTCCGCGGAGCGACTATGACAGCGAGGCGCCCGGCGTTCCTCTATGTCTCATTTGAAAACAAACCGATGATCTGTGGTTGACGTCGTTTCCTCCCTCGTGATGCCTTTGTTGCTCACGCTAAGGGGAGGGCGGGGGTTCTCATTGTTCTGGTCGCCGTCCAGTACCATCGGTGTAGTACTCTGTATATTTACCGCGCAGATCATGAGTTAACGGATTTCATACATTTTATATTGCATTTTTAATACCCAATAGCAGCCTTGGTGGTTGCAGTACGGACTGTCAATACGAAAGTCGTATGTTCGAAACCCAAATGACTTTTATAAAAAAAAGTACACCTCTCTAAAAAAGTTATGTGTGTATTAAATGTTAATTATCGCTTGCTTTAACGGTGAACGAAATCATCGTGAGGAAACCTGCATACCTGAGAATTCTCTTAAGAATTTTGAAGGTATGTGAAGTCTACCAACCAGCATTAGGCCAGCGTGGTGGACTAAGGCCTTACCCCACTCTCATTAGTAGAGGAGGCCCGTGCCCAGAAGTGAGACAATGTTTAATTCAGGGCTAGTATTGTTATTATTATAAATGGCATTTTTGTATACGATTCAAACGTATTTAAGGTCCCACATTATATTGATTTCTAACAACCGCGTAACACCATATCATTGTACTTTTTAAGTCTCTGTATTATTAAAGAGAAATTTTATATTTCAAACAAACACATGTATCCGCGGTACTATTTCAATATTGAAGATCCGTTTAATCGTTCCTGTTATAGAACTAGTACATATTCCCTTCAATCGCCTGATGGTGATTTATTCTGACTTTAATCTGCTATCAGTCCAAATTATGACATGGACTTGGTTCGTTATGAAATTTTTCATTTGAATACATGGCTCATGTGATGTTTTTACTATACACTAACAAGATTTACAAAGTTATTTGAAATAATTTAGTTTATTATATTGACCACAAGGTACATATATACAGTCTTCTATGGTTAGGAATAGATGAAATCTAATAATATTATTTCTCTGTGGAACTGAATTTTATGATTTATTTTAAATAAATTCAATAAATCATTAATTATAAAATTAATGAGCGGGTCTTAATCACTCGATATTTAAATGGTATAAATACCAAAATTATTTAAGGGAAATTGTATTCAAATCACGGGAGTCTAAAAACATTTATTGAATAAATTAATTTATATTTCATTGGTACTTTAATGATTGTTTATGTTTTTCTATATTGTTAGGACTATCATTTGTTTTATATTCTGTGCTAGATTTTAATTGCACATACATCAAGCAAATAACTTTTTTTATGTTTACGCGAATATTATACATTGTAATAAAACGAAATTTACGGATTCTATCGCGGTTTATTTTACTTTTTTAACCCGACGTTTCGAAGGCTTTACAGCCTTCATGGTCACGGGGGAGACTGAGTTGTATGTCGTCACGAAAGTATAGTGCAATGTTTCTACCCTCCATATAGTTGATATTTAATTTTTATTTTGTTGTAGTCCGATCTACGCAGAAAGAGCTCAATATGTCTTGAGGTCTGGCAGTTGGTCTTTTGGGTTCCGATTTAATTAAATGTATAATTGGATCCCAGGCTGGTGCTAGCTTCCAACCATCTTCTCTATTAAAATTTGGATGTTTTTTAATTTCAATAGCCTCACGAATCATCCTAGGCAGGAATCGGTGTTCTTTGGCAAGGATTTGTGGTTTGTCAAATCGAAGATAATGCTTGGAGCCTTCCTCTGAATGTTCAGCAACTGCAGACTTCGTAGAGCGTCGGTGTTTTACGTCAGCTATATGTTCTTTTACGCGGGTCCCTATATTTCTTTTTGTTTGACCAATATAAGAGAGTCCAATCCGTGACCATGAAGGCTGTAAAGCCATCGAAACGTCGGGTTAAAAAAGTAAAATAAACCGCGATAGAATCCGTAAATTTCGTTTTATTACAACTTTTTTTATTTATACCGTAATTAAAATCTTTCATTTGTGTAAATTATTGCCAACAAACATCACAAATTACATGAAAATATGTAATGTTAATATAATTATAATCAACCTGTTAATTTTAATTAAATAATTGACTGTTATGTATACTTTGACCAAAACACGCGACTATGCTACCCTGTAAGACAGTATCAACAAGAAGCACTATCATTTTTATTTTTATCCTAGCACGGCCAAGTGACCGCACTTCACCTGATGGTAAGCGCAGTACGGTCCAATTAGAGTATCGAGTAGCGAGAGACGATCTATCCCCCGCTACTCAACACAATCATGCCGGCCTGCTCCTTCACACTACGCCATGGGCAAGAAGGTGAAGAAGCGGTCGAGGGTCTATTGTCAGAGTACTCAGAAGGCCGCAAAATGGCCAACATTGTACCCCAACTCTTGACCCCCAAAAAACCGGATGTACACTGGCTGATCCCGGAACGCGACACTTGCGTGTGCCACTATGGCGGGTTTTTCATCCTGTGTACGGTGGTCGCTATCCGGGCGGATATGAATATCCTACCACCAGCAATGTCATTTGTCGACATCGAGCAAGGATTTTAACGAGTCTTTGTGATTGAAAAAGTATCCCCAACTAAATTAATCAAATTGAAATTTAGAGTTGGAAATATAAATTTTCCATTTTGACTCTATCAGTAGTTATTGGGTCCAATTGCATAAAAATGCACAATGAATTATTTTAAGTATAAATCCAAAAAGTTCTACTATAGGTATTAGACAGCCTCCGTAGCGCAGCGGGCGAGTAGCCGGCTGTGAAATGAGAGGCCGTGGGTTCGATTCCCGCACCGTGACAAATGTTTGTGTGACATATATTTGTTTCGGGTCTGGGTGTTGTGGGCCCGTAGTCCTTCGTAGTTCTTGATACCTACGATACAGGTTTTATCTAGTGTGAGTTTAGAACTATGTGTGTGACTGTTGGGTGTATTTATTGGTTATGCTTCATTCCCCCTCAATATACGAGTACAACATATCACCATTTAACACATAAAAACTACAAATAGGTGTGACAATAACTATAATGATTTAGTCAGCGGTCGCACGCGCACTGATCGTTATTATGTAGCTATTCGAAAATTGAAAAGCCACTTTCTAGAGTTTTCCGGTCTAGAAGACGGCGCATAACTGGCCTCGTATACGCGCACGCGCAATGCATCGCCGAATTAGTAGTAATTAACTATCATCTGCTACTTGAATTCGTCAACTTATTCCGAGTTATATGTGTTTAAATATTCATTTTTATAAACAGCAACCCGCCCCGTAGAGAAAATAGGACACAATTTTTTTTATCCGTTCGCTACCAAACTTCACAGGACCATCCGCGGGTCCCCGAGTTATACCTATGAGTTTATATATTCATTTTTATAATCAGCCCCGTAGAGAAAATATGACATACAAATTATTTAAAAGCAAAAAAACTCTTTATCCGGTACCAAACTTCACAAGATCATCAGCGGGCCTAATCTGAAAAATGCCTGAAAGTTTCATCAAAATCGCTCCAGCCATTTGGAGGAACATACATATTTAGACACATACTTAGTTATATAGATATTTATAGTAATAAAGCTCAACAAATTAAAGAGACATATTCTCTTAAAATGAATTGAATCTTAAATTCTCTGAAATAAAACGAATTTTACGGATTATATCGCAGTTTATTTTACTTTTTTAACCCAACGTTCACGTTTGAAGCTGTAATATGGGCATAAATGTAATATAATATGTATAAATAATATTGAGATAAAGTAGTTCTTGATTTTCTGAATAATTTTCAGTATAGTTTTTGCTAAGTCAGAGATTAACATAAAAAATTGTAATCTCTGTTATAGGTCAAGTTCATATAGGTCTCTAAATAATGGTAAGTAAGCCTTTTCAGTGCCTCACAGAAACATAGGCATGAATCTAGGCATTCACGAAGGTACATACGGCTATATTACTGCCAACATTTACCTGTAAACAAAAAAATGTCACACCTACTCTGAATGACAATGTTTTCAGTGATTTTCCTGTAATAGTACACACGTTAATCGGCCATGACAATGCTGTATATTCGTCATGTTTTCTGTCACTGACGGATTAAGGGAATATTGTTTATAGGACAAATAAGATGAGTAATAAAGAGATCAGTAGCCAGTCTCTGGTCACGTACCGCAGTGACGTGTTAGCAATGTTACGGGAAACTACTGAAAAAACACAACTTATCCTAATATAATAATAATAATATTATAAATGCAAATGTTTGAATGGATGGGTTGATGTTTGTTACTCTATCACGCTACAACGGCTGGACGGATCCGGTTGAAATTTGGCACAGAGATAGTTTAGTTTTTCACAGAGCAAGAGATCGACATTACATACATATACACTCACGCCTGTAATCCCCGAAGGGGTAGGCAGAGGTGTAACCAGTACACCCACCTTTCGCCGAATTTCGGTCCCATAATGTGATAGGGGGCGAGCCTATCGCCATACCGGCACAGGTTCCAGACTCCGGGCTAATACTGAGAATTTCTAGATAGAAAAACCCAATATCACTTTACCCGACCCGGGGTTCGAACCCGAGACCTCAGCACAGCAGTCGTAACGCATGCGCAATTACAACTGTGCCACCGAGGCAGTCATTATTTTCATCATTATCGAGGCAGATCGACATTATTTTTTGCATATTTGTAGTTTAGGGATCGGAAAATGACATAGGCTACTTTTTATTCCGGAAAAATGCACTCTTCAGGATAGCAAAATACAAAAAGGTGTTAATAGCTTAAGATGTCTCCATGGATTGTATACCTTTTCTTCCAATAATAACCTACACGCGGGCGGAGCCGCGAGCAACATCTAGTCCAATATAAATTTTGTTCCCATATTTCTAACCTTGACGATTAAACGCTGACCGACCCACATAAACATTGGTTGAAGCTGAAGTTTCTAGCGCCCGACAGGTAGCTTTATCTGTGGTTATTTGTTATTTTATTTAGACTTTTTGTTAGAAAGTTGAAGATTTTACTGCCTCGGTGGCGCAGTTGTAATTGCGCATGCGTTATGATTGTTGTGCTGAGGTCTCGGGTTCGATCCCTGGGTCGGGTAAAGTGATAGTGGGTTTTGCTGTTTAGAAATACTCAATATCAGCCCGGAGTCTTGTATTGTGCAAGGTATGGTGATAGGCTCGGCCCCCTATCACAATATGGGACCGAAATAAATTCGGTGAAAAGTAGGTGTAGGTACCTACTGGTTACACCTCTACCTACCCCTTCGGGGATTACAGTCGTGAGTGTATATGTATCTGTTGAAAATTTGACAAGACCAGTTTTGAAAGAACATACTTCTATGAGTATAGGGTTCCAGTGACTTGGTAGTATTCAAAATAATTTGCATTAAGCATCGTCAAGATTTTTTGCACAGCGTTACTTTAATTACTTTAATACGAGTACATATTCTATTGAAACACAAAGTTCAGTAATTAATTTTCAAATGAACTAAGTCCCAACATAACAATGCCTCTGTACAGCTGCGTCTCTATGCATGTCATACATAAAACATCTTTACTTTTCTTTACAGCGAGTTACTTCGGTGGTACCCATAGACGTAGAGAATCGACTGAGCGCTGTAGTGTTTGGGTTTTTTATATTTACATGCGTATTGAATGGTGAATGTGAAATATCATTACATGTGGGCCGTTTATTCCGTTACTGCAAGAGAAACCATAATATATGCTGGTGGTAGGATATTCATATCCGCCCGGATAGCGACCACCGTACACAGGGTGTAAACCCGCCATGGTGGCACACGTAAGTGTGTCCCGTTCCGGTATCAGCCAATGTACATTCGGATTTTTGTTAGGGGTCGAGAGTTGGGGTACGATGTTTGGCCGTATCGCGCCCTTTTGAGTACTCTGACACTAGACCCTCGACCGCTTCTTCACCTCCTTGCTCAGAGCGCAGTGTGAAGAAGCTGCACAGCAGGCCGGCGTGATTGTGGAATAGCGAGGGATACATTGTTTCTACTTGATACTCTAACTACACGGCACTGCGCTTACCATCAGGTGCAGTGTGCACTTTGCCGTAGTAGGATAAAAAAATATTTTATAGTATTTTTAAGAAAACAATAAATTTAATTTAATTAAAACTTAGTTACAAATTTAACAATGCATTTTATCGATGAAATAGCCGTCTATATAAATCCACGTCTAAATTATCATGAAGGTGATAATGAGACGTGATTTCTTGTTCCTACTTATAGACGGTACTTCAACGGTAGGCAGCGGCTTTGCTGTTCCCTGACATTGCAGAAGTCTATGGGCGGCGGTGACTACTTTACCATAAGGTGACTTGTCTGCATATTGAGGCAATAAAAATATATATATTTATTATGAGTATAGTATGCTGCCTGTTACTTCGTCAATAAGAGGAGTGCATGGTATTACGTTTTCAACACGTTCATGAGCCATATTTTTGCCATGAAATATTGGATTTATAAACACTAAAATAAAATATACTCATAAATTTATTCGGAGTCGTGTGACCGGTACGTGTATTTGGACCCAACAATGCATGTTTATGAATGCCGGGTAACGCTATGGCCTATTGTTCCCACTGCAGCTCAGCTCATTCGAAAGTTTTAAATCAGTGTTAAATGTTATTACATTGAAAATGGTCAGTTGCGTGGAATCAGTAGGGTATTTAAATTATATTTTAAACTACCTTTTGCCTTTTGCCCGCCGCTCCGGCCGCGTGATGTTATTTTTGAAAGAAAATATATAAAATCCATGGAGTCATATTAAGCTATTACATGTTTCTATATTTTGCGAACTGTCAAACGACTGACAGTTATGTCAAACGCGCTAAGAATAACATTAGAAAAGTTAATATGGTCGTTAAGTTTTCTAATTATCCGCAACTTTCTTAAATTTTTCTTTCATAAGACCCTTCTCCTGACAAAACAAACATAATAAAAAAAATATTAGCGAAATCGGCCCAGCCGTTCACGCGTGATGCCGTGAGAAATAGGGATTAATTTTTATATATATAGACAAATTAATTTTTTTCAGTTTTTTTTAGTCTGACCATACAGTTGGAGTTTCATGATATATAAATAGCATATACCAGTCACACACATCGTCCCGACTCCTCACTAGGTCAAACCTGTATCGTGGGCATCAATAACTACGAGGGGCTACGGTCCCACAACACCCACACCCGAAACAAATATCTGTCTATCGTATCTGTTTATCCCACAAACATTTATCTTTGTGTGGGAATCGAACCTACAATCTCGGTTGCCTTTTCTGGTGGTAGGATATTCATATCCGCCCGGATAGCGACTACCATACACAGGGTGTAAAACCCGCCATAGTGGCACACGCAAGTGTGTCGCGTTCCGGGATCAGCCAGTGTACATCAAGTTTTTGTCGGGGATATTGAGTTGGGGTACGATGATTGGCCGTTCTGCGGCCTTCTGAATACTTTGACACTAGACCCTCGAATCCTTCTTCACCTTCTTGCCCATTGCGTAGTGTGCGGAAACAAGCTGGCATGATAGTGTTAGGTAAGTAGCGGGGGATAATTTTTTTCTCGCTACTCAATACTCTAATTGGACGGCACTGCGCTTACCATCAAGTTAAAAAAAAGCCTCTCGTTTGACTCACACTTGGTTACTCGCCCGCTGCGCCACGGAGGCAGTTTAGTAGTAGTAGGAGGAGGAGTTTTATATTATTTTTATATAGTATATTATAGTGTATAAGAGTTAAGAACTTTTATACAAATTCCAGTTATATTTTTATAATCAGCTATTAAGTAATATTGAAGTTTTAATGGTACCTAGGTTACGTTATTTATTTTTAGTTATCACACGGAGTTATCTCGTGTAAATGCATTCTCTAAATTTCTCTGAGAGGCAAAGGACATAAATTAAAATGCCAGGATATTAAGATTCCAAATCGAAGTAATTATAAATGCATGCATGGGGAAAACAAAACATGTTATCTATGCTCAAAGTAGTTTCCCGTGACGTTGGCTGTTAAATTGATCGCCGAGTCCCGCCAAGCTGGCATACAGACGCGCCTCGATGACGCCAGTTTTGGCGCCAAAGTTCTTACAACGCGACAGGGTGCGTTTACGGAGGTTGGGTTGACCTATTTGCCTGCAGACAGACTGTCCCACATACTTTAAGGCGGAATGCAGACGGTCGCTTTAAATCAGTTATAGGATTTGTGAAAGACGGTGTAAATGGCTTCTTTTCAATATGATAATGGAAGTCGATCCATTAATATGTTTTTATTCATTCCATAGAGAACCGGCTAAGGTCAGAAACCATGCTGCCAAGTCTTAGGTATAATCTATTAGGCTATAGCTACAAGCAACCAACATCGTCTGCTATCGGTGCCAGGTATCTCTTAGTGAGTCCTTCTGCCACCTGTGTATGAACTCATGTGTTCCGGCTTAATTGAGTTAAATCCAGCATTGGACATTATGAAAATCTAATGACTTAGGATTATGAACGAAGTGCAATGCCATGCAGTACTTAACTTCAAGTGTATTTATAATAAAAATTCAATTTGCTTATTCGCTATATTTTCCTTATCTACTATACTTATAATATATTGGTCGATTATTGTTGGAACTATTCAAAGTGGTCCGTATTTGCGTCTAAAATGCATTCAGACGTTACTTTGTTAGAACCGGGTCCTTTTGCGGAGTTTGTTCGTTTGACCTACTTGTTCGAAAGACACACTGTCGTCCATTGTTTGAGGGTTCTTATTTCAAACTAATAATTGTATGGCCGCACAAATTCGTGTATGGGGTAAAATATGGTTCACGTCCTAAAAACGCATAAAATAACATATATGTATATACACAATCATGCCTGTAATCCTCGAAGCGGTAGACAGAGGTGTAACCAGTACACCCACTTTTCGCCGAGTTTATTACGGTCCTATAATGTGATAGAGGCGAGCCTATCGCCATACCGGGTACAATTACAGACTCCAGGCTGATACTGAGTATTTCTAAATAGAAAAACCCAATATCACTTTACCCGACCTAGGTAGGTATCGAACCCAAGTACCTACTCAGCACAGCATGAATGCGCTAAAACAACTTCGCCACCGAGGCAGTAAAAAAAAAAGAGTTATGTCTAACAGCATTAGTGTGAATTTAATCAAATTTCATGTTTAGCTACAGTATAAAATGAACACTCTGCTAAAAGAGAATATATGGACCACGGTACAAGTTTGCGCCAATTTCAAAGTTGTTTTAAATAGTCTATAAAGTATCCTAATACTATCTAAAGTTTACATTTTTTGAATTGGAACGCGGGTTTCCATGTTTTTGTGTAACCTGTAGGTATATAAAGATTTAAACGTAAGACTAGGCAGTATGGTCGATTGATTATAGCCGGTCCTTTGGATGAATAAAATAAAATAAACTGTATGAAAACTGGTAGTCATTTTTAATCAATAATATGTCTGATTAAGTTTTAAAAGAAATCTCCTATACAACACATACATTCTGTTTGCCAGACGACTTCAAAAATAAAGAAATTAATTTAAATATTATTTTTAGCTTGAGCTGAGAAAAAGCAGTACCAAGAATGGGCATTCTCCTTTAAATTTATTTTTTTAAAGGTTGGAGCTGACCGATTATGAGTCAGGAATCAGTCAGTGAGGGCTTGTCTGTTATCTATACCAATAAATAAAATGGAAGTGTGTGTCTGTGATTTCGAAATAAAGGTTTTTCCAAGCTCATAAAGCTATTTGTACGTTACCAACACCTGAAAACGAAATCTAAAATTTTGACGATTTGTCTGGACTAATCTTCGATACGGCTGAATTGGTTTTGAGGAGGACCGATCATTTGTTGACAGACGACTTTTCGGAGAGTAAACTATAGTATGCGACAGCTCGACATGGCGATTTTCTAATGATGTGGCAAAATGTAGTAGGTAGTATATCGATATTAAAATTAATTGAATAAGGTTTATTATAAGTAACATATAAATAATAATATTTTATTCATCACAATTCATCACAATCAATATTATTTCTGGGCGATTTTAATTGTTTATGGGTCCTGCTAATTTCGATTCGTATTGTATTCTCTGGGCAAAGTTCTAAAAAGCTGATGTAAAGCCCAGCCATATCCAATGTCTGATTGACAGGGTAATTATAATAATTGTCTTTTCGTTTAATGTCACAATTTTCTAATACTTTTCAGATTAGTTCTCGTGCTTAAGAATTGTTTTTTTGTTTTAACACGTGACGAGAAAGCGACCGAAGTCATTTTAATACACAACGACAAAGAACAATGTGAGCGAGATCGATATCGATAAACGCGGTCGATGCGAACTCGTGCGTCGTGCAGCGCTACGACTAAGACGGCGCGGGCGATGTGCGGGTATAGGGGGTGACCCCTCCCCCGTGCCTCACCTCATACCCCGATTGCCATGTCGACCTGTCGCGAACTATAGGATACTTTCACTATGGAAGTATTTTTGCTTTCATACTAAAAAAGTTTAAAAAATTTACTAGGTGATTTTGGAGGATTTTTATAAAACCTTGATATTTTGGAAGTAATTTGGCTTTATTAGTAAAAAATGCAAAACTGTTTCTAAGAAATTCTGGGAGATTAAAATCATAATAACTGGTGTTTTGAATTCGAGTGTGTCTTTGTGACTTTCGCATTCTTTGTAATTTCTGATAAGGCACACTAAACCTGCAGTTTTCATGATTTTCATTCGGACACCGATGCAGTGTCCAGTCAAAAACTGGCAATACTCACCCTTATTGACGTGCGTATTAAGTATGAATGAGGGCTTGAGAGACCCCGTTGCTAATTAGGGGCCCTTCACACTTGACATGAGAGCGCACGCGCACGCAGGGGCCGGGTGTTCCGTTACGCGCGTGTACAATTAACGCCGGAACTAGGTTGATATAAGATTGACAACCTAGAGACCTATTTTAGAGAAAGTATCTGAAGAGAAATTGGTCTTATATATTTCATCTAAATGATAAGTAGTATAATCGGATTATACGATACTATACACGCATTTTTTTTGTTGTAAAATATTAATTAGAGTTTAAGGGCTCATCTTTTAGATTGCAAATCGTCTTACCCTAGTACCCTGCCGTTAAACATACGAGGCAATAGTGACCTGCAATCACACGTCAGCCCTATTCATTAATATACTACGAAAAAATTACCTTATAAAAAATCGAGTAAGAAATAAGTGTATATGATACAGATTATCCTAACAGCTTTTTGTTAAGTTTATTTTCTAAATAAATAAAAACAAATGTTAATTATTGGTGTACGTACCATTTGATAATAACTGGACGGATTTACCTAATTCTTTTAAATGTTAGTTATAGCCCGAATATAAATTATATCGAAAGAAAAATTGGAAAATTTGCCCCGGAAACTGAAAAATTGGAGGAAGCCGGAAAGTGCATTATTTTATGAGATTTCAGTCTGCTACGGTAAAGATAAACGTAATCAAGCATGAGAATGTACGGATAAGATATTAATGTATAGTTGACAACCCAGTTTAAATGTCATTAGAATGAAAGTGACAGACGTCAAAATAATCACTACCTACAACGGGCACGAACTTGCAGTACAGTTACTATCTTCGAATTAAATGTGATCTTATCATTACTGACATGGATCGAGGAAATTCTATTGTTTAATTTTGAGGTTAGTTTTTGTAAGATCCGTTTCGCAGAATAGGCTATTTGACAACATTGAAAATACACTGCAAATTGTGGTCATCCTGTTAGACAATAGCTTAAAAAACCATATTTCACTTAATTTTAAACAAAGTAATGTATATTTTTTGCAAATTAAACGAATTAAAATACAACATTTTTTTTAAATTTTATCTGTGATGTGAACACTCTGTGATTAGGGACAACTCTGGTGACGTCACATGCAAGTAAACATAGTTTCTTCGAGTGATTTTAGTACGCGTTTTATGTTTTCTGGGTGATAAATTCTATTGTTGATCTATTTTTGAAGCAGTTTTATGATACTTGTTGATAAAACAATTATCATAAAACTTAGCTTTGCTTATCATTATTAGCTTGTTTACTTGCATGTGACGTCACACGTGTCATATGATCAGCGACATTACAGAAATAGCGTTTTTGCCGCGGTTTTGGAGATTTAAACTTTAACATTGATTTTTATTAAAAATACAGTAGATTTCCCGGAAATATCAATATAGTGTGCTTATTATGTAATAAATAATAGTTTCAAATCATTTTCGAAAATTAGTCAAATAGCCTATTCTATTTTTAAAATCTTTTTATCTGAACCTATAATGGTAGAAAGCGATTTTAATAATTGGTTTGCCAAAATTAAACAGGTGATAATAACTGTTAAGCAAAGTTTATTTGAAGTAGTCGAGGCTATTTTAAGCCAATCAGTTTTGAGTATATTAGATTTAATGATTAGATCGGTAGATCAATTCTCGTTGCAAATGTTAAAACTATAATTTTCTATTTAGTTTCTATATCAAAAATTTCACAATAGTTATACAACGTCGAAGTGACATTGTATTGAAATGAAATTGGAAATTTGATTCTTAAATAAATGTAACTTCAGTCGCAGAGTCATTTAAATAAGATATTTAACCCTGAAAATATAAATTTATGTATCAAAAAATTTGCGATAGCCTATTTGGGTGTGATACGAACTGCCGAGACGAAAGCCGTAGGATCGAAACCAGACCAAATTGCATACACCTCCGACTTTTCCAAAGTTACGTTTTCATTGTTAATTATCGCTTGCTTTAACGGTGAAGGAAAACATCGTGAGAAAACCTGCATATCTGAGAATTCACATAAGAATTTTTAAGGTATGTGAAATCTACCAACTGGTATTAAGCCAGCGTGGTGGACTAAGGCCCATCTCATTTGGAAATGAGGTCTGTGCCCAGCAGCGGGACAAGTATAATTCAGTGCTGGTCTCATCATTAAGTACCAAAACGAAGAGGCGCTATAGTAATATTTTTGAAAATTGTACAGGTATGAAAGACATTATGAAAGTACAGAAAAACACTCACTTGTTTTGTCATGAACAAGGTATTTCCAAGTAGTTATACATGGGAATTCTACAGTATTGATAGTTGAACTTTTTACCTCGCATTAAACGACGAATTATTTATTCAATAACAATACGTGCCTAACCGATCAGGAGGATTACTCTTGTCACTCGATCCCAATTTAAAATTGGAATTGGGTTCGAAAACTGTACAATTGGCACTCTTGAAAGCAACACCAGCGCACGATTTATCTGAAACGGCGGTTATTTGTAACTAAATGAAATAGAGTATTTACGACCGCTAGCTCGTAAATATTCTATTTCATTTAGTTGAGTGAGTTAGAGTTCCAATATCTTCTACATTGGAATTGAAACTGTATCGATTCGAGATTGGTATTGATTTCAAGAGTAGGCCTACAGATATTGTGTTCAAATCCCAGGTTGATCCTTTTTTTTTTTTTTTTTTATATCATAGTCGGACAAACGAGCCAGTGGGTCACCTGATGTTAAGTGATATCCACCGCCCATGAACATCCACAATACCGTATCCACAGTGTCATGTATGCGCTGTCGGCCTTAAAGGACAGGAATAGGGATTAGGGAAGGGAAGGGGGAATCTGGGCCTCCGGATATCTCACTTACCATACGAAACGCGACAGTAAACTGTCACTTTACGTTGGTTTTCTGTGAGACAGTGGTACTACCCCGGTCGAGCCGGCCCATTCATGCTGTAG
Source organism: Laothoe populi (assembly GCA_905220505.1). NCBI lineage: Eukaryota > Metazoa > Arthropoda > Insecta > Lepidoptera > Sphingidae > Laothoe > Laothoe populi. The sequence goes on from HG992156.1 coordinate 16,777,484, forward strand.
ACAAATATGTCTACAGCGTGGCTCTACCACTTCAAAATCCTTGACATACCCTTGAAGTACTTGTAGTGAATTCTCCTCGTGATGTTTTCCTTTACCGTTAAAGCAAGCGATAATTCACAATGAAGACACGTAACTTCGAAAAGTTAGATCCTACCGTTTGAGTTGCTTTCGAACCTACGACTTTCATTCGGTAGACCGTACCACTACTACCCACCGCAGTACTCGCTGCTTTTTAACCGACTTCAAAAAAAGGAGGAAGTTCTCAATTCGACGTGTATTTTTTTCATATTATTAATTACAGTTCTTATGTCAAAATCATGACATCCATAACTTCCATATTCTACGAATGGCACAATAAACCGTGTTCCATGCACGTTTAGAACCCATGCATATTGTACGTACATTCTATTTCCACACCAATATGTTGACAATAGAGTTTATAATAGAATGTATGGTTATGCAGTTTGTGTGAATGTTGGTACCATGACAATGGGCCATAGAGTAGGTGCGTTGACGCGGGTAATGCGTGACACGCCTGATTCTTGGTACAAGAGTTGAACATGATCAAAGGTGTTAATTTTTATATAGAATTAATTATTTTTTTAATACATAGTGTCACTCATCGATGTACTTTGGAAATATTTTAAGATTATAAGATTTTACTCCCTCCTTTATTTATTTTTAATTTCCTTCTGGACACGAGTGGCAAATCTCCTTACATTGCATGGGAGCCTGGTACATAAAGTGAAATAAAAATGATTTTACTCCCTCCTTTATTTATTTTTTATTTCCTTCTGGACACGAGTGGCAAATCTCCTTACATTTCATGGGAGCCTGGTACATAAAGTGAAAAAAGAATAACAACAAAATATTTTAATGGCCAGTACTTTTTACAGTATCATGAAAGACCTAAATATTATTACTGTATAGTACTAATTCGGTCTTTCATAATACCATAACGTACTGGCTATATCTATATTCCGAAGCTTCTAGCTCTTAAGGAAGTCACTATTATATCAGTTGTATAAAAACGGTATCCTTACATTTCTGCTAGCCTGGTACTCAGGAAAATTTTACTGTTACGAAACACGTGTTCTAAATATAAAAATACTAGAATATACAACGTGAACATAGTTACATGCCACTTAGAACTAACTTTACGATGTGGCTGTCGGTGTGCGCGCGCATCGTAAAAATTCACTCTCATCATTTTTCTCCATCGCGCCATAAGAAGTATAACTTCAAAAATATTAAAATATAGTAATAAATTTATCATTCAATCCGCTATCTGATCACAATCTGTAACTTAGTTTATATTGGTGATATGTATGTAAATAAATGTTATGTGTAGTATGTATACTACGTGTAAAGGGAATAACACACATCCTCAGACACCCATCATAATTCATGTATTGAAATTAGACTGCGATGAATATAAATATTGTTTTTTATGAAATTATTTGTACTAATTTTCGACATAAAATTCGTAATTTTAATTATTTGATTTTTTAAAGTGTTCGTTTATTATTGTATTTAGAAAAGATTTTATCGCATCGAGTTATATTTCAATTTCGTTTGGCATTAAAGGGTGACTGATTTTTTACCTGAGTGTTAATTATTTTTGGAAAAAAATAGTCTATTAAAAAATGGTGATATCGATTCAGTCGCTTATTCTGAACAAACTACTTTCAGAGTGCGCATTAATCATGTTACATGTTGTATATATGAATCCTGTTTTTAACTCTATCCCATGTTTGTCTGCAAGAAATTGTACTGAGCGATAAGGTCGCCAATTGTAATCATTTCTTTACTCTTAAATATATTTTTTTCCTGGCACGGTAAAGTAACCACACTGCACCTGATGGTAAGCGCAGTATCCCCCGCTACTCAACACAATCATGCCAGCCTGCTTCTTCACACTATGTCATGGGCAAGAAGGTGAAAAAGCGGTCGAGGGTCTAGTGCCAGAGTACTTAGAAGGCCGCAAAACGGCCAAACAACAACCTTAACTCTAGACCCCGATAAAAACCAGATGTACACTGGCTGATCCCGGAACGCGACATACTTGCGTGTGTTATTATGGTGGGTTTTACATCCTGTATACGGTGGTCGATAACCGGGCGGATATGAATATCATACCACCAGCCAAAGCGCCGTTCAGTTAGAGTATCAAGTAGCGAGAAACAATCTATCCCTTGCTACGTAACACAATCATGCCGGCCTGCTGTGTAGCTTCTTTACACTACGCCGTGGGGCAAAGAAGGTAAAGAAACTTTTATAATGTTGTTGCCACAATTAAATTGGATAAATAAATTAATTCCAACCTGGGAAGCCCTTTCGGAGTTTTTGATAGAGTTTCGATCTTGTATATCATAGTTCCTAGCTCTTGGACTCTACTATCGTGTGTAATGTTTATTCATTTGTTGGCTACTCAAGACGCACGGACAAAACGTTATACGTATTTACGCAATATTTTCCTCTAACCTGTCTGGGAAATTGAATCCAATTCAGAATAACAGAATAAGGGCACATTGATTCATAAGGTTAAAGTCATCCTTGTTATTGCGGTTGAAATATTAAAAACGGTTTCTTAGAACGAAGACAGAAATAATTTTTACGTTTGTGATTTACTTAATGCTTTTAAAATATATATCGTTTATAGAACATGTCTTATGGAAAGTTAATAAAAATATAAAACGGGACAAAAACAGATTTATCTTATATTCGCGGGCCCGACAGACGTAATCCTGCGCGGAAAAGCAGCGCCACACCGGCAGCAGCGCCACCTATCGTGTCCAATTGTGTTTTCAAACCATCATGGAACCCATTGAAATATACCCACAAAATTTCATCCGAATCAGCCCAGCCGTTAAGCAGGAGTTAGGTGAGAAACACACGTACAGAAGAATTATAGATATTAAGATATATATTTGCATAACATACTAGCCAATGCGTTTTATCAATATAATACACTCATTTGCAAAAAAAACGGACACCTAAGCAATGAACCATTTCAAATGTTACTATTGGTTTGTTTCAGAATTATAGGTAGTTTTACTTTCACAATTTTGTAAATTAATAAGCAAATAATCGTTTTCGTCAGTATTATCATAAAATTTTGATAAAATTTATGGGTTTTAATGCTAAAGTTCACTAGTAGTGTATGCTCGCTAGTAGTGCATATGCTCGTGAAGTAAAAGTTAACAAAGATTTTTGTTTGTTTTTTCTTTAATAAAGTAAAAGCAGATACATGTTTAGTATCGAGTGTGACCCCCTCTAGCTGAAATCACAGCTTGAATTCGTCTGGGTATGCTAGCGAGGATATCCCGCTGTCTCAATAATGTTAGAGAAAGTGGTAAAAGCTACCAAAATTATTGCGCTGCTCGAAGAGGGTTGCAGCCAATGCTTCGTGGCTCAGAGGCTAAGTGTGAGTCGCTTGACGGTTCAAAGGACCTGGCAGCGGTATCAAGACACCGGTTCCGTCGAGAGAAGGCCTGGTTCTGGAAGAAAACCATCTACCCAACCACGGGATGATCGTTTTCTTGTGAGTCGCGCATTGAGAAATCGCAAGTCTTCGTATGTGGACCTTAAGAACAACCTCGAAGAAGTAAGAAATGTGCATATTAGTCTATGGACGGTCAGGAGGAGGCTTCTCGCGGCCAATATACGCAGTCATCGCCCGGCCCGCGGCCCTAAGTTACTCCGTGAGCACAGAGTTGCCAGGCTTAGGTTTGCTCGAAATTGTGAATCATGGACTCAAGAAGACTGGAATAGGGTATTAGGGTATTGTTCTCCGATGAAGCCAGGATATCTCTGTTCGGTGAAGATAGACGTCAGCGAGTGCTACGAAGACGAGGAGAACGCTTTGCAGAGGCTTGTTTTGAAGAAATCACACCTTATGGCTCTGTTATGTTTTGGGCAACAATAAATTCAATGGATCGTACAGAGTTAGTCTTCATTGAAAACGGCTCACTGACTGGACATCGATACATAACGGAAGTTCTAATTCCTCATGCACAACCCGCATTGGCTGCTTTAGGCGAAGACTCAATTTTTATGGACGACAACGCTCGCGCTCACCGGTCTGGCGATGTGGAAGCGTATGTGCAAGAGGTCGGCATTCGTCGTTTGGATTGGCTAGCTCGAAGTCCCGACCTCAATCCTATAGAGCATGTCTGGGACGTTCTGAAATGACGCGTGAGATCAGTACAACCGGCTCCGCAGACCATCAGAGAGCTGAAGAATGTGATTACCGCGGAGTGGGAACGTATTCCGCAAGCAAGTATACGGGATATCCTCGCTAGCATACCCAGACGAATTCAAGCTGTGATTTCAGCTAGAGGGGGTCACACTCGATACTAAACATTTATCTGCTTTTACTTTATTAAAGAAAAAACAAACAAAAATCTTTGTTAACTTTTACTTCACGAACATATGCACTACTAGCGAGCATACACTACTAGTGAACTTTAGCATTAAAACCCATAAATTTTATCAAAATTTTATGATAATACTGACGAAAACGATTATTTGCTTATTAATTTACAAAATTGTGAAAGTAAAACTACCTATAATTATCAAACAAACCAATAGTAACATTTGAAATGGTTCATTGCTTAGGTGCCCGTTTTTTTTGCAAATGAGTTTATATTGTTTAAACAACATTAAAGTATTTTTAGTATTCAAAATAAATCAAATTCCAGTATTTAATATTGTTAGGAGACGTTCATGAGAACCATGCATATTTCCTAAGCGCAGCCTATTTTAAATCTACCACCGGATCCAAACGCTACCCTGCCAGCGATGTCCCGTCGAAACTAACTGAGCAAGCTTACTTTACCGCTGGAAACTAAGCAACACGAAACAGTCCTGAGCGAATTCGGCGAATCAAACGCAGTGGGCTTATTTTTGGCGCGGTTACTCTAGCATCATTAATTGACAATCATTGCCGTAATTTAGCACTATCCAAGATCAGGAGAGTTACTCTTGACACTCGATTCCAATTTAAAATTGGTTTTGGGTTCGAAAACTGTACAATTGGCACTCTTGAACGCAACACCAGCGCACGATTTAAGTACATACGACGGATTTTTTAGTAACTAAATGAAATAGACTATTTACGATCGCTAGTTCTATTTCATTTAGTTGGGTGAGTTAGAGTTCCAATATCTTCTAGATTGGAATTGAAACTGTATTGGGATTGATTTCAATAGTAGGCCTACTGTAAGGGATAGAGGGTTTCGACATTTAAACATGCCGTTTACCCACTATAGAAAATCATCTCACTTCAGATCGGTGGTGGTAACTGAACTTATATGCAACGAGCATATGTTAAGACTTATAGTACTTAGAACTAAGGATGTTATGAAACTCCGAAATTACCTAACATCCCTGGTTAGAACCATAAATTATTATTAATCTAACACTGTCGCCTGATAAGCAAACGTCATTTGTTATAACACACATGAGTGATACGTAATTAAAACCCACTTACGTTATCCGTTAATGGAGCAATTTTGTCTGCTTCGACGTCCAGCTCGCACAGAAATTCCTTCGAACTAGGAGATATGGTCACTAGGTTCCAATACAGACACTCCACCTTCGGCTTGTGTTTTCTTTTTTTCTTCCCGTGACAACAAGTTGCCAGGAAATATATTGCTTTTTTTCGTAGCGTGGTTATGTTAAGTATTGTGCTAGGAATTTGTGTGTAAACGAGAATAGATTTTAAATAAGTTTTTGTCGACAACCAGCGAGTTAATTAAATTTTTTACGTAATATTTTTGTGTAATTTGTTTAACAATCGTACATTTTATTCCCAAAAAAGACCATTTACAACAATATAATTAAATGTCACTGAAGCACTGTTATAAAATTACCCAAAAAGCGGTTGTCGTCGTTTTTTGCAGCCAAGCACTCGTAAGACAGTCGCGACTCTAGTGAGTCAGGACCCACGGCAGATCGCACGGTAGTCACAATTGACCCATGAACTGGCTGATTTGACACTCTCATTGACCTGTGGGACCGTATATTTTCCGCCGGATCATACTTTTTGTCCAGCTAAATTTAAGTCTTAGTATAATAAGTTGAGTTGAAAACTACTCCTATGAATACTAATGAATCCTTCACATAGTCAGATGGTGGGATAAGCCAGGTTTATACAGTAGGTAGATTTGGACCTGAGTTTAGGCATGATCTTAAATTTTATAGACTCTCATTATATGTTTCTTATATATTTTTTTCTATCTTTATTTAAATGATTCACTATGGGCTTACATCTATTACAGGGTTCAGTGGTGTTTCTTATATTAGATCATCCTAGTTATCCTTATTGGTTGAAAACATTTACAAACATAGTCCTAAACCCACTTTAGATTCATGTGTATCGTGGGTACTAGAAACAATGAGACTTATAATTCAATAACACTCAGACTAACAAATGTGTACGGATGCCATGGATCTGTCTCGGTACAAGAATTGAACCCACGGCATCTTCTGTCATAGACGTCTTCTAGTCCTCTGAGCCATGATATGTTCATGGTTTGAATAATATTATTTATATTATGTAATAATTTTGATATAATAATATATCTTAACGGCTACCAATCTGGCGTAAGGGCGTTGTTCGGGATGTCGGATAATCACGATTAAATAAAATAAAACAACTTATTTTTACGTTTATTTTAAAATTAATATTATATAATAAAATTGATTACAAAATCTGTTACACTTAACTACATAAAAGAGGTGGGTAGAAGAATATTGAGAGCTTTGCCAGTGTGCTTTGGATTTATTAATTATTCCAGTATTAATGGATAAAGATTATCAAAATATAATATATTTTAAGAAGGTAGTCTGTGTTTTAGTATCGTTGGTATACGTTATATCGTTGGTTGGTATGGTTAGTATTTTTTGTTTTATTCGGAAAGTACTCGTTCGATTCTAGCGCTTATATTAACTATAATTAATATATGGTATAAAGCATTTGCATCTACATTTCCTTCGTGAAGTGTATGACAGACAACGCTGTGTCTAAGAGGTAAACCGCACCTTGAATTACGCAGAGAGCACCCACTGCCAGACCGACCTGAAATGATACAAGAAATAGTAAATTTTTTGATGTTCCAAAACCTAAAATACTTAATAAACGCTTTTAAAACACCAGTCAACACAGTTTCGCTAATATCCATATCGTTACTCTGTCTGTTGTTCCATTGGTATTTTTTTTTCTTTTGGCAAATGGATCACATTCCACCTGATGGTATTACAGTACCGTCCAGGTAGAGTATCAAGAGAAAACCATCCCTCGTTACTACTTGAATGTGTCAAGTAGCGAGGTATAGTTGTCTCCGTGCACAGATACCCAATCCAGAGTATCTCAGGATCCCCGGCGACCGTCCCACATGCGCTGCCGAAGGCACCGCGGAGTTTTTAGTCGGTACACCGACGTAGGAAAATTGTTAGGTCCCCGATCCTGTAGTCCCTCGGGTGATGGGTCGGAAGGTATGATCGGATCATAACCATCTCTCCTCCCCCGAGGTCCAGAAGGTATTCCCGCGGGAAACAAAGGAATATCGGAAGATAATGCTGGAAATTCTAATGGACATCAGTTACAAATGTTCATAGCTCACTTGTCTCTCAGCGAAGACGAATTGGAACTGGTGTTCTCCCTGGTAACCACCCCAATAGTGGAGCGCCACAGCACCCACTGCGATCCACAAGAACACCCCCACGAAGTTCATCACGATCTCTGACATGGCCCTGAAATGTAACAGTTGGCAAATTATTCGTCGATGGCTAAAGTCATCTGTATGCCTCAAACTGTAAAGATTAACCGTAAAACTAGATTTACGGAGATTAGATATAACTATCACAAAAATAAAACTGAATTATATAAACAGAAACTAAATTAATTATATAGCTTTTAATCTCAATAATCGGTACTAATCTCAACGGTAGGAAGCGGCTCTGCTGTGCCCTGGCATTGTAGAAGTCTATGGACGGCGGTGTGTACTTACCATCAGATGGCCCGCCTGCTTGTCTATCTATCCAGGCAGAAAATAAAATAATTTCGAGTCGGTTTTATTCGTGAAAATGGATAAAACTCAAAAAGGTCATTAGAAATTAATTGTAATTTTTGATGCCCATTTCTGGAGTCTGTTTTATTGTTGCTTTAGATATTTTCTTTTGTAACCATGTTCAAAATCAGTACATACAATATGATGTACTGATGTAACTTAAAGGCCGGCAACGCATTTGCAAGCCCTCTGGTGTTGCAGATGTTCATGGGCGGCGGTGATCACTTTCCATCAGGTGAGCCTCCTGCCCGTTTGCCCCCTTTTAACATAAAAACAAATAAAAAAATCATGAAATCTTAGTCGTTTCGTTCCCTATTTGAATTTATGTGCGGAATTATTATTCCAAATTTAAATAGGAGCATTGAGATTTATCGAATAAAAACTCATCAATACATAGAGGCTTACCGTTTATGCTCTGTGGTACCGAACAGGAAGGTGACCACTTGCACCAGCGTGTAGATCAGGTACCCGACGATAACACCGGACGCCACGATCTCAGCGTCAGGGTTCTTCTCCTCGTTGAGATTCCACGTACCGCCCACTCCGAGGAACTCTCCGTTGAACCCAGTGCGGTAGAGCACCAGGATTATTATGTTCAATACCTGTAGAGAGATTGTGGTAAGCATTTTTTTTTTGAAAAAAAATTTGTCCACACTTTAGATGACATACAACAAAAAAAACAATTATATACCCTAAATACACCTGCTACTCCTCAATTTCGAACACCTGTGTCTAAAGTATGACCAAAAAGGCGTATGCTCAGCATTTGCCAGGTAGTAAAATAGTGCCTGGCGCTGATATTCTGCCTAGGCCTGTGGTTGCATGAGAAGTGGCCTCTAACTGGATCCTATAAAAGCATGTCAAAATTACCGTTTGTTATCCTACTGGTTTGTAAATACTCAAAAGATCATACAAATGAAACTTAGACTGACATTACAACAAAGAAAATTAAAATATTTTCCGTTGGAATATTTTTTTGTTATTTTTACACAATTGAAATTAACGTTATTCGGACACATGCACTATATTTAAATAATGATGTTGTTAATTCAGCTATTATAATGTCGAAGTTGATAAATGATAAATCTCGATTTTGGCGAATTACAAAGAGACGGCATATCCTTTAAATCAAACGTAAGTAATCAATCCACTGCAATCTTCATTACAGCCATATCCTGTTTTTCTTTTAATCATCACTTCCGAAGCAGTGGGCGCTACTAAACGTATCCATATGAATCATATGATAAGGCAAAGGAATTGAACATGGACACTCACTCGACGCAATCTATACTGACTTCAGTAAGGCTTTCGATAAAGTAAATCACGAAATGCTTCTGGCTAAACTCGAAGTGTCTGGATTGGGCGGTATGTTCCTTAAATGGTGCAAGTCGTACCTAGAAAATAGAAGATCGGTGGTGGTAATTGGGGGTCACTCATCTAAGCCTTTTACAGTATTTTCCGGTGTCCCACAGGGCTCTCACTTGGGTCCTTTGTTTTTTAACGTTTTTATTAATGATATAAGCAAATGTTTCCAAAATTCTAAGTTTTATATGTTTGCTGATGACTTAAAATTTTTTAGACAAGTTAACTCAAATGGAGATGGTTCCTTATTGCAAAGGGATTTGAATAACCTAGTGTCGTGGTGTGAATTGAATGGCATGGCTCTAAATACTGAGAAATGTCACCTTATTTGTTTCACCAGAAAAAAGCACTCCACAACCAAAACGTATGTCATAAAAGGACAGCCAGTAAGCGAAGTTGATCACATTCGCGACCTAGGAGTTATTCTAGACAAAAAATTGAGGTTCAATTATCACGTTGATTACATTGCTAAAAAAGGCTTCAAGACGTTGGGATTTGCATTGCGCAATTCCAAGGATTTCAAAAAACCCAGCACCAAAATTACAATCTATAACGCGCTTGTTCGCAGCAATCTGGAATACTGCAGCGTTGTATGGAATCCTCACTATGATGTCTATAACAAACGATTAGAGAGTATTCAGAAAAGGTTCCTTCTGCATTTATCCTATAGCTGTAACCTGGCTAAGAGAATACCAAGCTATAATGATCGGCTTAGGTATTTTCATTTACAGTCTCTCCAAAATCGCAGGATACTACTAGACATCACATTTCTATATAAACTGGTAAATAGTTATATCGATTGCCCATATCTTCTCTCGCAATTGAACATCTCTACTCCGCACAATCTGCCTAGATTTGGCAAATACAAACCATTTGTCGGAGATGCTGCTCGTTCTAACTTACGTCAGTATTCCTCACTAAATAGAATGACACGAAGCTACAATAACATTCATAATGTTAACATGACTCGGGATCTTGATGATGGTGGCGGTGCCTTGAGAGAGCAACAAGCAATTGATGTTTTTTCGAACAGCTTCCAAAAATTCAAACAACATCTCAAGTCAATACATAGTTAATACTCGGGACCTATGGCAGTTGCAGGTTCTTGTATGTCTGCTCACAAGTTCTCATACATTCTTTCTCAAACAATATATTTAGACAAGATATTTCTTACTTACTATTTAATTTTTAATCTTTAATTTGGTAAACTCAACGCATATATTATGATAATAATTAATAATTTTTATTCAAATGATGTTGTTATGTCCAAATTATAGTTAGTTATAAGGCTGTTTAAATTGCATGGATGTTTGTAACTATAATTGTTGTAACACTTGGCATGAGTTTGACATTTCTAGTATATATATGAATAAGTTGGTGTTTACAATGTTGTTACGACAAAATAAATAAATAAATAAAGAAAAACATGTATGTTATAGGACACTTTTAGCGTCAGCGATAAATAGAAGTTGCACCTTAGTAATCAGTAATAATAAGTGTCAGTTAATGTATGTTCTTTACACCACACGCCCCGCATTTTAAACTTCTTTATATTAGGTTTTTTTTTTATAGTATAGTCCGACAAACGAGCCAGTGGGTCACCTGATGTTAAGTGATCTCCACCGCCCATGAACATCCACAATACCGAAAGTATCATGTATGCGTTGTTGGCCTAAAGGACAGGAATAGGGATTAGGGAAGGGAAGGGGGAATCTGGGCCTCCGGTTATCTCACTTACCATACGAAACGCGACAGTAAACTATCACTTTACGTTGGTTTTCTGTGAGACAGTGGTACTACCCCGGTCGAGCCGGCCCATTCATGCTGTAGACAAATATGTCTACAGCGTGGCTCTACCACTTCCACGGTGTTGTAGGATCGTAGTTTCTAGAAATTTCTGATACCCACGATACAGGTCCGACCTAGTGAGGAGTCAAGACTATGTGTGTGACAGTAAGGTGTATTTATTTATTGATAGTAAAATTATGAACGTTGGCTTGCAGGAGGCAAGTGCGATTCTGGCAAATATGCAACCACTCGTTTTCAGTGACTTAATGCAGGTATTACAAGTGATACTAAGTGGAGGTGTACTACTCTATTAATTCATGAATATAATGCTCTACATACATATTGATAAGGAATAACAAAGGAAAAATTCTGGCGTCGCCTGCGTGCCTTTTTGAAACCCGTTGTTTATCTATCATGTATCATGAATGTTGACTCGGGTGTCCAATGTTGCCAACACAAATTTTATGGAGCATCGAAGGATTCACTGAACGCCAATGCATCCATCATCGACTCATGTGTGCTTACCCCTTAGGTAGCCGGAACAAACCATAATCATATTATCATGAAAACTTACGAATTGCCTCGGAATTTGAAATAGAGATAAAAGACATTTACAGACTATGTGACGCATTGATAAGATAAATTGAAATAGGAAATGAAAATAAGTTACATGACGTTACTGTATAGGAATTTAATGAATATCTGACAATTGCAAAGGTACGACATAAATAACATTTAACGAGTATGGTCTACGTCACGAGACTCCTCCCAGTTTAGAAATCACTACCGTCGTCAGTCTGTACTTAATAATGCAACACTTTCTACATATTATATCAAATGGGGTATGTTTTTTTTTGGTCCTCGATAGGCATACGAGCAGACGGGCCACCTGATGGTAAGTAGTCACCGCCGCCCATAGACTTCTGCAATGCCAGGGCACAGCAAAGCTGCTGCCTACCGTTGAAGGACTACTCTTTTTAAGCCTCGTTTAAAGAAGGACATGTCATAGCGCTCAGGGAACACCGCAGCAGGGAGTTCATTCCAGAGCTTGCACGTACGTGGTAAAAATGAACGCTGGAAATGAACCGTGCTTGACGGAATCGTTTCCAGGTGGTATGGATGAACTCTGTTGCGGTGTGGGGTGGTGCGATGATAAAATGGTGATGTAGGCACCATTTTAAATAGTTCCTCGGAGCACTCCCCGTGGAACAACCGATAGAACAAGCAGAGAGACCCGAGTCTGTCTGGCACGGCAAAGTGACCACACTGCACCTGATGATAAGCGTAGTGCTATCCAATTAGAATATCAAGTAGCGAGAGACAATCTATCCCCGCCACTCAACACAATCATGCCGGCCTGCTTATTCACACTACGCATTGGACAAGAAGGTGATGAAGCGGTCGAGGGTCTAGTATCAGAGTACTCAGAAGGCCGCAAAACGGCTAAACATCGTACCCCAACTCTAGACCCACGACAAAAACCGGATGTACACTTGCTGATCCCGGAACGCGACACACTTGCTTGTGCCACTATGAATTGTTTTATACCGTGTGTACGGTGGTCGCTATCCGGGTGGATATGAATATCCTACCACCAGCAAATATACATAAGCATACTTTTTTTGTAAAATGGCGTTGTTCAAACTCCGTCCTACTAAGTATTGGGTGTAATATAATTCAAAATGGAGTGGCGGCGCGCGTTGTTTTATATTTAACGATCTTTGCTTCCTTATCAAGTTTACAATACCATCGAATATGGGTCGAGGAGATTTGTTTGTGTACTTGAAGTTTAACAATATAACTACAACAATATTAGTGACGCAAAAAATACACATAGAAAAAACCTTGAGGTTGTAAAAATACTGATATTAGGATTATAATGTAACCAGCTAACACGTGCAAATACTTTTTTTTCAACAGTCACACACATTGCACCGATAGTGGCCAGTTGCGTAATATAATAAATTAGAAATAACTAAATGTAATTAATTTTAAATATTTAAATCTACAAAGTGGCAACGAAATTGGTCTTAAACGACAATACGTTATCCTAAATTAATAACATAACAAATTAGTTAATTATACTGTCAACAAATGCCACTGTTAATTTTTCATCTTTTCTTTGTTTGAATCATTAAATCTGATTAAGAATTATGGAAGTTATGGCGTTAGACAAAAAACACATTTGAAAAATAAGATGACAACTCGGTTTTTAATTTAAGTAAATTTTGGTTTTTATGTATTCGAATTTCAAATTTAAATTATTTATGATATAATTTGATTATTTATGATATCGTGTACATACATTAGTCTTCAATTATAGTATTATGGTTAGGTTAAGTAATAGTTGTATAGACCATGGTTTAAGGAGCCCCCGCGCACCAAACAACGACAGCGAACGAGCCTTTACCACCCGAGCTGCCATCCATCTCGGGGTCGCACGATGCTCCGAATTTGGGAGTGCATCGATACAGGCTGACAGCCCCCGCTGCGCGCCCGCGACCCCTGATGGCCCCGATTAGTCGCCTCTAGTTGTATAGACCTAGTTAACTTTTTAACAGATAGTAAACTATGTATCCTCACATTTAACTTTATAATTGTTTTTGAATTACTGAATTTACAACCAGATGGTCAATGAACGTGTGGGCCGGTATACAACCGCAAGTAGCGACAATCAGGCAAAAACAACATATTTTGATGGAATACAACGACATAATGGATTAAAAAAGTTAAATAAACCGTGACAGAATCCGTAAAATTAGTTTTATTTCAAGGAATACTACCACGTTATAAACTTCAATATTAAATTAACACCATGAAGAATTCCTCATATCTATATTTCCTAATAATACCAATTATATGTACAAGAGTACAGACAAACAAAGCAAAGATAACTTAGATTCCTTTAACATTAATCATATTAATTGTCGAGATCCAATGCGGTGTGACCCTTGAGGTCCCGGCACGTATAAGGTCATTAGAGATAATCACACAGAATCAATTGATATATGAAAGTTAAATTAAATACACTCAACAGTCCTGACCCCATACTAGGTCAAACCTGCATCGTGGGTATTAAGAACTGCGAGGGATTACGGCCACACGACACCCAAACCCAAAAAAACATTATTGGATAACACAAACATTTGTCTTGGTGCGGGAATCGAACGTGCGGCCTTTCGTTTCACAGCCGGCTTCTCACATGCCATGCCACGAAAGTTGTTATTATAAAATATTACGGTTATAATATTAGTGTTCGTCTTTGATTGTATATTGGTGGCCCCGTTATCGTATTTAATACATTTTGTTCCGTTTGATGATACGAATGGTAGAAAATGTATTAGTGTTATAAAATGTAAATGGCTTCTGAAATTCGAACAATTAGTACTGAGCCTATAAATAACCGTCAAGTATTGTATAGAGGGATCAGGGAATGTCGAATCAAAATAGAAAAAGTCCTGGCCATATAGATCTGTCATGTCTGTACTTATTTGTAAAAAAAATCATTTTCCCTTGGTACTTCTGGAAATATTTATTTCGAACCAGAATTCTGCTAAAACCTTTTTACTAGATAAAAAAATATTGAATTCATAAATTTACTGCTTATTTTCCACTAGATGTTGCTCGCGGCTCTGCCCGCGTGGAGCGTATTTTTGGAAGAAACGGCATACAATCCATGCAGGCATCTTAGCTATTACACCTTTCTATATTTTGCTATCCCATAGGAAGCGTGCATTTTTCCGGGATAAGAAGTGGCATTTGTCATTTTCTGATCCCTAAACTTTCACTATGCAAAAAGTTATGTCGATCCCTTGCTCTGTGACTAAAACTAAACTATCCCACGGCAACTGTAAATTTTTCCCGGATAAAAAGTAGCCTATGTGCTATTCCAGACTATAATCTATCTCTGTGCCAAATTTCAACCAGATCTGTCTAGCCGTTGTAGCATGATTGAGTGACAAACATCCATCCATCCATCCAAACTTTCGCATTTATAATATTAGTAGGATAGGATAACGTTTCTTTTGACTTTTTTCAAATTAAATTCTTTTATTATTTAATTTAATTTGATATTTCCATTTGATATTCATGATTATATTTGTAGTCGACATAGTTTACCGCAAGGGTAGTCCTATATAATTTGAAACTTAGTTTATTTTTACGTGCCAGTTTTTGTAAACATAGTTTTAGGTGTTAAAATTTTTTATTTATCGATTCTCCGTTTTATTACTTTAATATTAGATGTTTTATAACTGCTATATTAATTAAAGAAACTGCCTGAACAACGTTAATTAGCTTACGTTATCATTAGTCACAGCGTTATGAGACGGGTCAGGAGTTAACAATCTCAAGGAGCGCACCCGTGGATGGGTCCGGGAACATGCACAGAGTAATGAAAATGTAACATAGGCCGCACAAAAAATATTATTTATAATAAAAACATTAATTATACATGGGAAGACATAGAAGTTGTGTAACATACATGAATGGGCTGGTTTGACTAAGATCGTAACACTGTCTTACAGAAACCGACGTGGTATGATAAATGCTGGTGGCCACCAAACCCCTGTCCTCAATGTCAATTCTTTTTTTTAAAATGTTGACAACGCATTCTTGATTCCTCTGGGCTTGTCTATTAGCATTGCTTATTGCCATGAAGTGATTCATACAGCCGTTTGCTTGCTTTATGCCTATAAAAATGTCCTACTGGGGAATATGCTCAAAACAATTTTTCTACTTTTAAATTATTGCAATATAACATTGGCTATGTTTTATCAGTGTATCTTCAAACACAAAAAATTCTAACACAGTTATGTGTAAATTATTGTGTATATAATTATAAATAAAATGATTGTAATCTCATTTATCAGTACCAACATCCGCGCGTTTGTGAAGTGAAACCCGCAGCAACGGGACCTTGAAGCGAGAAATCCAAACAAATTGGTGCAATTGTATAGTTATTGCGGGCGAACAATTGCGAATCGTAATTAATGTCATAATCTATTGTAATTAATTTATGATTATTTCGTATTTACTAATTTGTCGGTTAACCACTTTCATATTAATGGAAGTTTAACTCTATGATATCAATCGGTAAATATAGTATTCATGTATAATATTTATTTAAATGAATCGTATTACTATTTCAGACATGGCTTGGGCCTTTTAAATTGGTACTATTTCAGACATGGCTTGGGCCTTTAAATTGTAACTATTTCAGACATGGCTTTGGCCTTTTGAATTGTGACTATTTCAGACATGGCTTCGGCTTTTTTACTTATAGAAACCAGAGACGAAGAAGACTTTTAATTTTAGCCCAGATTTGAAAAAATAACGACAGACAAGGCGGCATGGTGGAAAACTTTTGCCTTCTCTTTTATATAAAAAAAGAGAATGAAACAAAAAAAACTATTATTTTCAACTTATTATCTCACGCCGTATATATTCTATTGCCATTGTCAATAATACTAGAAATGTAATTTTCTTGCTGTTATTAATTTCCTTCATTATTTTTTATGTATTCATTAAAAAGGAAACAATTATGCGTACAGTATCTGAAAACATGCATTACTCTTCATCCGACAGCTGACAACTGTTCATAATTACGGGTTTAATTGTCGATGTAGGGGGCCGACAGGAAGCCTTGATTCAGACAGTTATTCAGTGCACTTCCTCGCTAAATCTTATATGCGGTGATTGGTCTGATTTCTGCACTGTCTTTATTTAATTAGCAAAATTGTATGAACCGACATTTATCTCAAGATTATTAGGCTTTGGTTTTGGCGATATTGTTTAACCATTTAATATTATATTTAATTATCAAAATACAGTTTATTGACACAAAAAAGAATTACGACATCCCAGAGATGTTTATTGGGAAGGAAAATATATATTTTGTTGTACGCTTTAAATTTTTTAAAGTAGGATATTCATATCCGCCCGGATAGCGACCACTGTACACAGGGTGTAAAACCTGCCATAGTGGCACTCGCAAGTGTGTCGCGTTCTGAGATCAGCCAGTGTACATCCGGTTTTTATCGGGGGTCTAGAGTGGGGGTACGATGTTGGCCGTTTTGTGGCCTTCTGAGTACTTTGGCGTAGAGTGAAGAAGCAGGCTGGCATGATTGTATTGAGTAGCGGGGGATAGATTGTCTCTCGCTACTCGATAGTCTAATTGGACGGCACTGCGCTTGCCATCAGGTGCAGTGTAGTCACTTTACCGCGCCAGGATAAAAAAAATATAAATTTTAGTTTTGTGCACTACTCCTCTAAAAATTGGAATGTTTACTTTTTAATGTAGAAAGATGAACAAAGGAAAATCATTTATTCTGCCAGCATCTACATACTTAGATTTACGTAATAAATCAGAACACCTAACTACCATTAAACTAACTAGAATAAGGCAAGTAGATCACGTACAATGCAGTCCATAATACGCATGGCCAAGGTAACACGGTGGAACTGTTTGTGCTACACCCAAAGGAACGCCATTGTTAAACTGCGCAATTTGTAATGCGATCAGAAAATAATGCGTATGTTCTGATATTGCGTGTACATAGTTAGTGTATTTTAATAAATCGATACGTGTAAAAATACACAAATCAGCTATCGTCGAAAAAATGCTTTAAAACTGGAAGCGAGCATGTTTATTGGTTCAAATTTCGAATCTGCCAAATAAGCATATCGTTTATGTGGTATCCTGTATAACTTTTTAATGTAAAGAAATTGCTATCATAGATAGAGTTTAATTAAATTATTATTTTAAAACTGGATAAACTTAACTCGGCTTATTAAAGGAGGCCGGAAAGTTACTTAACCCATACTGATTTGGAAGAAGTGACATATCGTCAGCTCAGCCTAAATAAGGGACAATTGAATTTTATGCCCTCAATCCAAGTGGACCTGAGATGTTTGCTCTCATGGTCTTGGCATTAACTCATGATACCACAAGCGCAGTTAGTCAGCGAATTACTCATGGCATTGTGCTAACCACAACGTGTCTGAGTAACGCTATATCAGATAAGGTGTTTGTTTGCGTTTCACAACAAGTGCTCTTTTAACGATGGTTTTATTCAAAATGAAATAGTGATTTTTACCATGTTTGCCTAGCTACATCTCTGATTTTTACAGCGAAACTTAGGAATCAATAAAATATGCTGGTGGTAGGATATTCATATCCGCCCGGATAGCGACCACCGTACACAGGGTGAAAAACCCGCCGTAGTGGCACACGCAAGTGTGTCGCGTTCCGGGATCAGCCAGTGTACATCCGGTTTTTTGGGGATCTAGAGTTGGGGTGCGATGTTTGGCCATTTTGCGGCCTTCTGAATACTCTGACAATAGACCCTCGACCGCTTCTTCACCTTCTTGCCCATGGCGTAGTGTGAAGGAGCAGGCCGGCATGATTGTGTTGAGTAGCGGGGGATGGATCGTCTCTCGCTACTCGATGCTCTAATTGGACCGTACTGCGCTTACCATCAGGTGCAGTGCGGTCACTTTGCCGTGCCAGTATAAAAAAAAAATAAAAAAAAAAAAAAAAACCCGACTGTAAAAAAGACAATGAAAAGAAATGCACTAAAAAGACCGAAACCAGATTGAGAAAAAAAAATTGTGCCAGTGGAACCTATTAATTTTCTTTCGGATTATAATTTGCAACTGGTTCCCGCCTTCACTTTGACGATATGAGAGCTGAACGCCACGTAAAAAAGCGACTGAAGCAGACGTTTTTGGCGTTCAAGATGCTGAGTTTTTTTTTATAATGCCTTAATACGCCGACGAGCAGACGGGCCATCTGATGGTAAGTAGTTACCGCCGCCCATAGACCTCTGCAATGACAGGGCACAGCAAAGCCGCTGCCTACCGTTAAATATTATATTTATTTATTATTTGTTTAAGAGCGTTGAACATATAACCGAACTATACAGGACGCAAGTAAAACGAATTAGTAATATCAAAGACAATTTGCATTAAAACTTAGACCATAATATGTATTTTCAAAGGTTTTTCAATTTCAATAATTGGAGAACGTTTATAGAATTTTTCTTGAAAATAATGTTTCATATAAAATTGTATTCCGCATTATGTAGCATTGGTATTAGCTGATTTATTAAGAATTTCATAAAAAAATATTGTTTGCTCATAGACTACCTACTACTATCTGACTGCCAGAAAGAAATTTATTAGGACTCTCCCGAATATCTTCATTGTCCAATAGTCTTACAGGCTCTAACAGCAAACAACATCTAATTTCTACTCTTCATGTCCAATAATAAAGCTGTTCTATCAGAATGCAAATCCCACTAAATTGTTTCACATTTATATGTTTTATATCGTGAGGCGTGGCGTTATCTCCAGATAGGAATTGAGGTCGCAGATCGAAGCTACTGTCGCCATTAAACTGTTATAATTGAGGAAACAAATTATTTTAAACGTGATTCCGCCCGCATAGAACTTTGAGAACGTTTCTGTCAACCTTTTATTTATTTTTGTGCGTTTCCTCCTCTGAAAAGAAACTTTATTTACTAGGTTTATAGACAACGTTTTCTAATAGGATTTATCAAAATGTTAATATAGTTTTTACAGTGTAATGTGTTACAAAACCTTGAAGTTGTAGTCTTAACTGTAGTTTAAACTCTATATTAAAACTAACCTCAAAATAGTTTACGAAAAATCGCGCCATTTTTATCAATGAAAATTCTTCCTATAGTTAATACAAAATTGTCATTACCTTAATGATATTAATTTTAAATGATACATAAATTTATTTAATGTGGCTATAATAATGAATTGTTTTGCGACATGAAACGTAATTTATTTACGGTTTATTATTTTATATTTCCTGATACATTTGTAGATAAACTAATTGTTATTTATTCGCCAAAGTCCACAGATATAATAGACCTGATATTTATATGCGTCAATCCGATTACTCATGGTGGTTTAATAAAATAATTATTTATGATATAGAACTCGTTGACTAATGAAATATGGTTTACAGAAAACAAGTAAGTAACTTAAATTATTAAATAAATAACGCCTAATTCATTATTTATCTTTATACATATCACTACTTATATCCTTTTGGAATAAAAACTACTCTAATCTTTCGTTCAGTTAACAATTATCTCTCTTCTATTGTTAAAGGACGCACGCATCATAGCATTCATCAGCCAGTTAAAAGAAAATTCATAGTGTTTGTATCCTGGCACGGCAAAGTGACCACACTGCACATGATGATAAGCACAGTACCGTCCAATTAGAGTATCGAGTCAACCACGCCGGCCTGCTTCTTCACACTACGCCATAGGCGAGAATAGCGGTAGCGCCATAGCGGTCGAGTGTCAGACACATTGTACCTCAACTCTAGACCCCCGACAAAAATACTATTTAGTATGTATGCTTTCTTATACAAACAGCTTGTTCTGTTCACTACTGACCACTACGTCACATAGTTGAAATATTTTAAAAGGATTTTCGGGGCGTTGGTATGGTCGTAAAGTAGGTACTACATAAAATAGTAAATACTTACGATTTTAAATGTTTTCACGACAATAGTAGCTATGGTCTGGACGGACACCATTTTCACTGTATAGTTTGCACCAAAATACACTATAGATTTTACCACTTATTTTACACGCGAGTTCCTTTCGAGCGGACCTTCACAGTATGAGTTCGTTTATCAGTATTGTATTATCAGTGTAGTTGAGTTGTAATCTTATCTGTTTCAGCGAATTACTAGGGCAGGTTGCGATGTACTATTGATACTGTCACACCTAAATTGGACTTTGTTCAGAAGATGTAAGATCCATTTTGGTTGTTATTGGTTTCGGTGTTGATTGAATTGCTATTTTTATTTAGGTGCTCTTTGGTGTGCAATTAGGTTTTCAGTACGTCAAAAACGGAAAAGGAATTTGTGAGTCATGAAACAGTTAATGGAAGGAACGCGAACTCGGGAAACATCCCTTGTTTCGCTTTCCTTCCAACTCAAATGTTATACTCTTCTGACTTCTCGAAGCTACGTGTGTATTATCAAGGCTTTTAAATGGACTTTCTTTAATGTGGACGGCATGCAATTCAAAATATACTTTACTGAGCTGCTTTAATTAATGTTAATAGTCTTTCGACTTCTGACAGCCTCCGGGGCGCAGTTGGCGAGTAGCCGGCTGTGAAACGAGAGGCCGTGGGTTCGATTCCCACACCGGGACAAATGTTTGTGTGACAGACGGATATTTGTTTCCGGGGTCTGGGTGTTGTGAGACCGAAAGTCTCTCGTAGTCCCTGATACTGACAACACAAGTCTCGTATCTTAGTGTGGGGTCGGGGCCTATGTGTGTGAGACTGTTGGGTGTTATTTATTTATGTTTTAATAGAAATTACAACTTATTCTTCTACTATGGATGTTAGGGATATTGAATTTCGAATCTGAATTTGAATATAGATGTCATAAGATTATTTAATCGGTTTCTGTTATGGATACGGATACGGATATGAAACTATTTCGGATATCCGATAGTTTCGGATAATTGCGGTTATGAATATTATTAGGTATTTCAAAGAATTGTGTATATTTCGTCGATTGATATTTAGACTGTTTCCACTTTGAGTGTGATCAAACAGGACTTAGTACCCGCTGTTGATATTGCATGACCTAAACGTAGTACCTCATTCTATTCAGTCAATATCCGAAGTTATTCGAAACATTATTTTAGGATACGGTTACGGATATTTAATTATTTATAATATCCGATAGTTTCGGATAAGACACGGAGTACTTAATACTTATATATAAATCAAAGCAAATATTTAAACAAAAAATTATAAATTCGTTTTCAATTATATTTTTTTTAATATTTATAAGAATCGATGACTTATTACTGCACAGATGTGAAAAGTATGTTTAGTGTGACTTTTAAGGCATTCAGCATATTTTTCTTCTCAAACTATTTGGGGTAAGGAAAAGTAAATTTAACAATGGACAGTTAAAATTGTAGCTCGTTAAAATACTACTTGGTTACATTTATAAGTAGGACGGTTTATTTATTTAATATATGAACTTAATAATGCCAGCGCTGTATTAAACATTGTCCCACTGCTGGGCACGGTCTTCCTCTACTAATGAGAGGGGTTAGGCCTTATCCACCACGCTGGCCTAACGCGGGTTGGTAGACTTCACATAACTTTGAAATTCTTATGAGAATTATGCAGGTTTCCTCACGATGTTTTTCCTCACTCTTATCTTATATTCCACTTAGTCGCAACTTATAAACATGAACTAAATGTTCATTCATAAAATGATTCTCCCAGCTACCTCTTTGTGGTTAGATATGCGTTCTTGTTGTTGAATTTAACCACAATTCTGATGAACCTACCTCTGAAAATATAGTCATAAGCTTTTTATGTTACTATGATATCATGCCCTGAAAAGGCATATTCTGATGACCTTATTCTGAAATTGTTAGATCATAAGTTCGAAATAGCTTGAAGAGTCATCGACGAATTGATGCAGTTTCTCAATTTAGCAGACATAACAAATCTGGTATATTGCTCATATTTTGCTTCCAATTGTATTTAGAATCCGATAGCCATGCTAATTTTTACCAACTATTGTTTATTTTTAATTGACGCCTAGCGCTCAATACACATATGGACTGGTGCAAAATCGGCTAATTCTTACTTTACGTGGTGACTCCGGTGTGTGTTTTCCGACTTAACTAATAATACTAGCCCTGTATTAAACATTATCCCACTGCTGGACACGGGCCTCCTCTACTAATGAGAGGGGTTAGGCCTTAGTCCACCACGCTGGCCTATTAGGCGGGTTGATAGACTTCACATACCTTTGAAATTCTTATGAGAATTCTAAGGTATAGGTTGCAGGTTTCCTCACGATGTTTACCTTCACCGTTAAAGTTAGCGATAATTAACATTTAATACACATATAACTTTAGAAAAGTCCGAGGTGTATGTCATTTGGGGTTTGAACATACGGCTTTCGTCTTGACAGTCCGTACCGCAACCAACTTGGCTATCGCTGCTGATTTAATTAAATCTAAGCATAAATCTACCGTAATTTGTTATAAGTCTGCTGTAAACCATGTGATAGTCGTTATATCAAAATGGAGTCTATGGAACAATTGACATTTTGTATCTTCACTGAGCTCAGCTATACAGGCATACTGCAGGAAAAACGCACAGTCTCTGACACCCTAATAGGCTAGTTGACTGTTTTTAGGAAATCGTTTTCTTTTATTCTTCATGGTCTATATTATTAAAATATTATCATTAATAAACGTAAAACTTAACCAAACCAAAATAAACCAACTTTATTTTTCCCACCAAAACGCTACCAACTGTCATGGCCTCTCATGTGACGTGACTGTCCCCAAAACTAATAGACGTTTGGCTCATTGTTTTAGATGTTTCGGTGACGGTGACGTCATAAATGACTGATGGGTGTTCCATTTCACGTGACAAAATCCTTAATTTTTGCATATTAGTTTCTTGAAATATTAAATAATCACATATAAATTAACAAATTTGTTTAATTTTCGATATTTTAAGACTAAAATCTTTTATAAAAAACAAAATTCTATCAGGTTTTCACTTATTGTCAACTACCCCATTGTACCATAGAGTTATAATCGTAATACATAAAAATTATACTGTGATGAACTTTATAATGTATTTGAAACTATTATTTGTAATAAACTTTATTTTTCTCGACAAAGTTCATTTTATTTGATAATGGACTATGTTTACTGTTGCGTTTAAAAGGGTCTTATCACTTGATTTATGTTTCAAAATCATTTGTTTAGACTGTTTCAGAGAGTGGCCATTATTGACATAGTTTGTAGTGGTAGGGCCACGCTGAAGACATATTTGTCTACAGCATGAATGGGCCGGCTCGGCCGGGGTAATACCATTATCTCACAGAAAACCAATGTAAAGTGACAGTTTACTGTCGCGTTTCATATGGTAAGTGAGATATCCGGAGGCCCAGATTCCCCCTTCCCTTCCCTAATCCCTATTCCTGTCCTTTAGGGCCGACAGCGCATACATGATACTTTCGGTATTGTGGATGTTTATGGGCGGTGGAGTTCCAATAAATTTTATTAAGGAAAAAATTGCCTATTTATAAATAATCCATACTAATACTATAAATGCGAAAGTAACTCTGTTTGTTGGTTACCTTTTCACTACTAAACGGCTGAACGGATCGTAATGAAATTTGGTAAGGGGATAGATTATATCCTGGAGAAGGACATAGGCTATCTTTTTTTCTCAAAAAACAACCTTGAAAGGGGTCAAATAGGAGTTCAAATTTTGTATGGGAAATCCATAATTCCTCGACTAAGGGATCTGTAAATTCATATTTAGGCTTTTGGTAGGAAATAAAGAAATACGTGTTTCAACGTTTTTGAAAAATCATCCCTAAAAGGGGCAAAGTGAGGTTAAACTTATGGGGTATTCTTTAGATGCAATCTCAAGATTCAGGCACAATACCTGAGAGGCTGGACAATCGCTACAGGTGCCTCAATGCAGAAGTCAACTCCTTGGATTGTATACTTCTGCTCCCGAATATAACCTCCACGCAGGCGGAGCCGCGAGCAACAGCTAGTATCTAATATATACACCTAACAGTCACACACAGTACTGATCCCAAAGTAAGCAGTATCGTGATTCGTGGGTAGAACTACGTGAGACTATGGTCCCACAACACCCAGATCCGAGACAAACAACTGTTGTGACACAAACATTTGTCATAATTAGGGAATCGAACCCACGGCCTCCCGTTTCACAACCGACTGTACGTTTATTATGTTCCATGTCATATATAACATTTCAAAATGCTAAGCTTAAGTAAGTGCATAGCATTCCCGAGAGACGAATGGCTAAATGTAGGACAACGGTATGCCCGCACCAAATACCATAATGAAATACTGTACGGTCGACACAGTCGCCATTATACTGCCAACATACCGACAAACGCTGACTTACTGATGGGAAACCAAATTAATAGTTATTGGAGATCGTGGTTTAGATCAACTATGTTATAAAGTTAGGAGATGTCTAGTGTAGCGTTTAATTTATAAAGATATAAGTGTCACAACCATATTGCTTTTTTGATTATTCTGTTTATTTCATACCTGTTACATATCAATCAGATACTTTCAAGAGCTCTTTGCTATATATGAAATGTATGGATACGATTGGTCAGTTTTTGTTTGGCGCCAAAAACTAGACAATGACGTATGCAGAAATCTGAGCATTGCAAAGAAGTTATCATTCTTGAATACGTGGTATCTCAAACACGCTAAGATTTTCCGTCGGTATTCAAATTTCCTTCATGCAAACCTGGCTGGTAGGAGGCTGACACACAGTTGAAGCAGACTGGATAAAGACCAATGACGAAAGAAACCATTTTTCGTCATTTATAAAGACACAGACGCTGGTACATACAAGAAAACCATAGAATAGGAAAATAAAATTAAATAATAGCTATAATACATTAAGATGGATAAGACTACGATTAAAATTAAACATGTATCACAAATACGGCCTCAAACTCAGCGTGAACTGGTTTAAACAGCAGAGCTGGTCTCCCGTTGGCCCATTTGAAGTAATTACGTGCAAACAATTTTAATTAATGAAGTAGTTTATGCTGAATTACTTTGTTTCTATATAATTTAGAGTAAATTCTAGTGGTCAGAGTCACGTTCCGTAGTCATCCAGAGTATATCCAGTAACTGCAGCTTAGCATAATTTTGACAATATCTTTCAACTGTATTGTATTTTCCTTCAGATACAGAACCATTGCCGTGTCCTGATACAAATATAACTGAAACAATTCTAACAGGCATAACCCCTTCCTTTCAAGAATTAGGGCTCCACATCATATACGATCAGGACATCTTTGTATTGCCCTGTTCTTACCAACAGGTGCAGATATTGGGTTTTCTATTTAGAAATAGTCAATGTCAGCCCGGAGACTGAAATTGTGCCCGGTTTGGCGATAGGCTCGCCCCTATTATGGGACCGTAATAAATGCGGCGAAAAGTGGGTGTACTGGTTACGCGTCTTTCTACCCCTTCGGGGATTACAGGCGTGGGTGTATATGTATGTATGTGAATCCTAACAGTCACATCTCTTGCCTTTCAGGAATTAGGGCTCGACATCACAGACGACCAGATACAAGAGTTAGAAGGAGCCATCCACGACATCGACTTTAAATCAGCGGCTGACCATGAGAGAAAGGTCAGGCATGACGTCATGGCCCATGTGCACACCTTAGCCGAGAGATGTCCTAAAGCTGCTCCTATTATCCATCTCGGAGCAACCTCCTGCTACGTGGGAGATAACACCGACCTGATTGTTATGAAGCATGGATTGGAACTTCTGCTTCCGAGGTTGGCTGCAGTTATTAGGACATTGGCGAGATTCGCCGATGAGTACAAGTGAGTTTTATTAATAACTTTATTCATTATATCGTAAAAGTAAAATTAACCTCGATAAAATCCGGAAAAATATTTTTATCTGAATGTGTAATATTCGCGTAAACAGAAGAATTCATTATATCGTATTGTTATTAATCAATTTGACAGCCTCTTTGGTGCAGCGGAGTAGCTGTGAAACGAAAGGCCTCAGGTTTGATACCCGCACAAAACCAACTATGATCCACAAGTAATAGCAGGTTGTGGGACCGTAGTCCTTAGTTCTTATAACATTTGACATGGCGTAAAAAATAAATATATTTAATTTGTATTCAACAAAAAAGACATAGATTATCTTTTTAATATTACGTTTTTAATAGTTTAATGTGATATTTATATATAGAAGAGCCTATAGCCACTAGCCGCTTTTATCCACAACCTGAATGGACCAGTGGGCATTTTCGAAGCACCGGTAGATTTTGTTTAAGACACGTAAAAAGTGCTCCTATTTTTTTTATACTGGCACGGCAAAGTGACCACACTGCACCTGATGGTAAGCGCAGTGGGGTCCAATTAGAGTATCGAGTAGCGAGAGACAATCTATCCCTCGCTACTCAATACAATCATGCCGGCCTGCTTCTTCACAATACGCAAAGTTACTACAAATACTTCCTAGTACAGTATAAAAAGAATTTGATTCAAAAGTAGGCTATAACGAGCTCATGTACACGTCAATATCAACGTAGTTAGATACATAACGACTCTAACGGGTCTTCAACAGCGCTGGTCTGAGAAGCATCAAAAACGTAGCCGTGGGCCTTTTGAACAAAGCATTCGTAATGTTTTTTTTTTTTTTCATAATTAATACAATTCTACATATTTAAAGTCATTTGTAACAGAGTTAATATGCATGTCATTTCATATAAGTATTATCTATACATTCTATACTAATATATAAATCTGTAGGGGCTGTCTGTTATTTGAGTAGTTTACCCGATTTTGTGTGAAATATTCATATTACTCAGATCCCAATTCTGCATTTTTTATAATTTTTGTCTGTCGAAAATGATATCGTTTATAGATTTTGCTGGTGGTAGGATATTAATATCCGCCCGGACAGCGACCACCGTACACAGGGTGTAAAACCCGCCATAGTGGCACACGCAAGTTTGTCGCGTTCCGGGGTCAGCCAGTGTATATCCGGTTTTTGGGGTTGGTAGTTGGGGTACGATGTTTGGCCGTGTTGTGGCCGTCTGAGTACTCTCAAATCAAATCAAATCAAATCATTTATTTTGTAAATTAGGCCACTAGGGGCACTTTTTACATGTCAGGTTAAAGTTTATCTACCGGTGCTTCGGAAATGCCCACTGGTCTGAGAAGAAGCACCAAGAAACTCAGCCGTAGGTCTTTTGTATTTTCATTATAACATATAATATTCAATTAAAATTAATAACAATACCTACTAGAAGTATTACACTTAAGTTCCATACATAATTATAGAACAAAAAAACTGTTTAAGATTGATATACGTGTAAATACAAGGCATAGACTAAGTAAGTGACGCTATACAAGTTAATTAATTAGCTTAAACTAACAATCAATGAGCAATCCGGGCAGACCAGTCCACGCGAGCAGCACCCGTTCACGAGTATGACGCATGTGCCAGCCATCGGCCTCCTCAACCATGATACAGGGAAGTGACCGACCCGGCACATAACGCCGCCGCAAGCATAGACATTTAAGCGAGCATGACATACCCTAATCGCATCAAAGAACGAGAGAAAATAAATAAATATGCGACACAAAAGCTTTATAAAAAGCCAAGACTATTAAACTCAGCCATCCTGTAAAAGCCATGTACATCAATCCGTCAAAAACAAAACATTCTATAAAATAAGCAATATAAAATATAATACAATAAATCAATGTCAATTATTGAGTTGTGTATTTAGCTAAGCGACCACTGTTTTTTATCATTTAAATATTCCAATATATTGTAATAAGCCCTTTTTGATAGAAAGTTTTTAACTTCGACTTTGAATTGGTCGAAGGGCAATATTTGCACTGGCTTAGGAATTTTATTATAAAAACGAATACTAAGCCCCACAAAAGAAGCATGTACTTTTTGCAACCGAAAATACGGGGTACACAGTTTATGCTTATATCTAGTATTTAAAGTATGTACATCACTTTTCTTTTTAAACATACATATATTCCTCTTAATGTATGTTACATTTGCATAGATATATTGGGATGCAACTGTTAAAATACCTATCTCTTTAAAGAGCTCTCTTAAGGATACGGTCGTTCCTAACTGATAAATCGAACGAACTGCACGTTTTTGTAGAATAAATATGCTCTCAATATCAGCAGCCTTGCCCCACAACAAAATACTATAAGACATAAGACTGTGAAAGTAACTAAAGTAAACAAGGCGAGCAGTCTCTACATCAGTCAACTGTCTAACCTTTCTAATGGCATACACTGCGCTGCTGAGTTTCCCAGCTAGGCATGATATATGCTTGCCCCATTGGAGTTTTTTATCTAATGTAATTCCTAAGAAAACGGTAGAATCAACAGTTTCTAGAACCTCATTGTTCATTACCAGATTAGGTCCTAGATTTGTTACATTTGGCATTATAAATTTAACGCATTTTGTTTTTTTGGCATTAAGTACAAGATTATTTGCCGTAAACCACTGAGTTACTTGTGAAAGTGTACTATTAATTTCGTCAAAATTATCTTTATTTCTATCCACTCTAAAAACGAGTGAAGTGTCATCAGCGAATAGCACTGTATTGCACATGTTTTTTAAATAAAAAGGTAAATCATTAATGTACACTAGAAACAAAACTCTGACACTAGACTTACTTTACTTACTTCCTCTACTACTTGCCCCATGGCGTAGTATGAAGAAGCTACACAGTAGGCTGGCATGATTGTGTCGAGTAGCGAGGCATAGATTGTTTCTCACTACTGGATACTCTAACTGGACGGCAATGCGCTTACTATCAGTTACGGTGTAGATTAAAAATGTACTTAATAAAATAGCTCTTATGACAAGTCAGTACAACGAAATAAGAAACGTAACAAAGCAAGAAATCAAACTATGACAGCGGCGTAGCGGACGAGTAGTCGGCTGTAAAACACGAGGCCGTGGGTTCGATTCCCGCACAGTGACAAATGTTTGTGTGATCCACAAATATAATATTATGTTTCGGGTATGCCTGTGCGGGACCGTAGTCCGTCGAAGTTCTTGATACAGGTTTTACCAAGTGTGGGAACAGGTCTATGTGTATGGCTGTTGGATATTACATGGCATCAATATACTGGCAAAAATAAAACATAAAAATTGCTTCTACCTATGTCTGTTATAGACTTTGAAACTACTCTACCGATTTCAATGAAATTTGATGTATGTTTGTGGTTGGAGCTAATTTAAAAGAAAGGATAGTTTTAGATCCGATAGGGGGCGCTGTTATCGAGATCTGAATTTCTTATTTTTTCAACGAAAATTCGCTCCACAGAGAAGCCGTTTTATGACAATGTCTGTCCGGGACTACTAGTATGTTAAATCTATTAAAATTTAAATATTATTAATATCCAAAGAAAAAAGTCCGAGCGCAAATTCGAAACTATAAAAATATGTAGTAATAATACATCAACAAACTGCCTTAAGGTAGAGTTGCCAACCGTCCTGTTTTCCCAGGACATATCCTGGTTTTTAGAGTGTCCTGGGACATTCTGGATTTTTAAGCAGCGTCCTGGGTTTTAAAATTAGCACACCACTTTTGCAATCATAAGGGGGGGGGGGGGGGGGGGGGTCTCGGCTCGCAAAAGATGCGTCCTGTTTTTAAATTGATTTGTCCTGGTTTTTCTTACTTCAAAAATTAAATATCCTGGTATTTGAATTTCGGGGTTGGCAACCCTACCTTAAGGCAATCTCACTAAATACGCAAGGATGAACAGACAGATCGGTTATGAAGTTGTTATTGGCTACTGTTTTGCATACAATCAGCAATAATAAACACGAACAATGAGTGATAATGGAAGGCATCAATACACTGTTTAATACTACGGTAACTTAATTATGATCTCTAATCGCACATACTTCATAGATCAATGTCAAATGGTTTAGAACAAAATTATTTCCTAGAGCGCGGAATGCGAAGTGTAACGTAACGCAGAGTGTATAAAACTATGTTATGTAATCTGAAAATATCAAAGAGTTTCAAACATAAAAATAATACATACATATACACTCACGCCTATAATCCCCGAAGGGGTAGGCAGAAGTGTAACCAGTACACCCACTTTCCGCCGAATTTCGGTCCCATAATGTGATAGGGGGTGAGCCTATCGCCATACTCCGGCTTCCAGACTCCGGGCTAATACTGAGAATTTCTAGATAGAAAAACTCAATATCACTTTACCCGACCTGGGGATCGAACCCAAGACCTCAGCACAGCGGTTGTAACGCATGCGCAATTACAACTGCGACATAAAAATAAGTCTTCTCATATAAAATTATATTATTAACTTTAGTTTATTTTGTTATTTGTTTAACCGTAGTCAAATTTTACTATCGTTTTTTGTTGCAAAATATAAAATCATTGCGTAATTTCAACAATAGCCAATAGCAATGGGCTTGATTGTTCTCTATTTTTATAACAAATAGTTCAAAGCTGGAATTCTGTGGTGAAATTATATTTAACTATAAAAAACGCTAACAAGTAACATCTTGACCACAGTTGAAACAGTACGGCCTTAAAATGTATGGTTTTTTTATTATCATTTTTTTATTTTGTGTATTTTTGAATTTACGAAATAATTATGCAGCCTTCCAAATATATTGACATAAATATAAGACAATGATTGAACATGATGATTAACTATATCTTTCTACTTTCAAGGTCACTCCCAATCCTCGGCTTCACTCATCTGCAACCAGCACAATTGACGACGGTAGGCAAAAGAGCCTCCTTATGGCTAAGTGACTTACTGATGGACGAGCGCGCCCTTTCTCGCGCAAAAGACGACCTTCGCTTCCGCGGAGTGAAAGGTACAACCGGCACTCAAGCATCCTTCCTTCAATTATTCAAAGGGGACGGTGAAAAGGTACGAGCTCTGGACAAACGCGTTGCTGAGCTGGCCGGTTTTGACAAAAAATACATTGTGACTGGTCAAACGTATTCTAGGAAAGTCGATTTGGAAGTAATTTCCGCTTTGTCTGGGCTAGGAGCTACGGTGCATAAAATGTGCTCAGATATTCGTATCTTGGCGTCACGGAAGGAAATCGAGGAGCCGTTCGAAACATCTCAAATTGGATCCAGTGCAATGCCGTACAAGAGGAACCCTATGAGGTCCGAACGTTGCTGTGCATTAGCCCGCCATTTGATTACACTGCATGCTAATGCAGCTAACACGCATGCAGTGCAGTGGTTGGAACGAACTTTAGATGATTCAGCGAACCGCCGCCTCACACTCGCTGAAGGTTTCCTAACAGCTGATGCTACTTTACTGACGCTTCTCAATATTTGCCAAGGGCTGGTCGTATATCATAAAGTCATCGCCCGACATATCGCTCAAGAGCTGCCATTTATGGCCACTGAGAATATCATCATGGCCATGGTACAAGCTGGCGGAGATCGGCAAGTGTGTCACGAGAAAATCAGGGTTTTGTCGCACGAAGCTGGGGCTCAAGTGAAGCAACATGGTAAAGACAACGATTTGATTGACCGTGTTATGAAGGACAGTTATTTTTCACCTATTATTCCTCAGCTGAATAGCATTTTGGATGCATCTACATTCATAGGCAGAGCTCCTGAACAAGTGACAGATTTTATCACCGAGGAAGTTGAACCTGTGGTATCCAAGTACCAAGATGCTTTGGCTGAAGTTGAAAAACCAGTCGCTTTAAATATTTAAAAACATTTTAATAATAATGTTGACATTGTTTTAAGCTTATGACATATAATTATTCTAATCCTGTAGACATGATTGCTTGAAAATGAAATAACTATATAATTCAATAAATTTATATATTTACAATTACAGCATATTATTTCTATATTAATTTATAAACGTACAAACATTTGTCTTCACTATTTTATACAAAGTTAACATGCTATGTGAACTAGATACATGGTAACTCTAAATTCCAATCGATAATATCGAAACAATAATATGCTTGGCAAGCAATAAGCTGAGAAGTACACAATGTAATAAATAACTATGAAATAACATTAACATGACCGAACAAATAAATAGAAAAGCGTCTTAAAAAAAGAGGCGAATGAACTGCATGAGAAGATGAGATATGAAATCTGTGATCATAATTTATCACAATTTAGATGGCACAATGAGTTTTGCTTACAGGACTATAAAATTAAAGGGTGTTAGTGAGAAGAGTGTCTCCCTGGCAAGCTGGACCTTGGCTAGGCCAGTTGCAAGCGCCTATGCTTGAGTCGAAACTGAGTTGGATTGGACAGTTGAATACATGGAGTGTAAACCTCTGTTTGGTGCAGTCCCATCTGCAAGCGTAGAATTTGTTACATTGTTTCGGGTGTCTGAACAGACCTGCCCTCTGGCAGTCAACTGAACCCTGGAGTGTTTCATCCCTGCTTCTCCATCCGCCTGGTCCGTAACGGTCGAATGATTGAGACTCTAAAACAGCTGCGGCAGCGTCATGTGCCCCGGTATAGGCAGTTGGCGCAACTTGCTGGTTTAATATAACAGTCTTGTATGTGGGTGCAACTGTAACGGGCTTAATCCTTGGTCTTATTGTGTAAACCCTTTCTGTGGATGTAACTGGAACTGGTGTACTCGATACGAAACGTTCCGAGTAGATCTCCTTCTTAGGTGTCACTACCACTTCATGTTGAAGTGGTTCATGGTAATCCTGGTAGAATGAATCATCAGGTACGATTATAGGGTTGAATGTGGATGTGACTATGGGAGTAACAGTCACTGTTGGTGTTTGAAGTCGTTCAGATTGATGAGTCCATTGATTGTCGTTGATATCCCCTTGAGTGGCGTAGTTGTTGTCACTATAGTCATCAACTTCTGGTGTCTTCAGGGTAGGTCTCCTACCTTTAAGAGTGAGGATGGGCGATTGACAGCTGCAGACGGCTCCAAGCTTGCGTACAAGAAGTGGATTAAAGTCGTTTATTTTTGTTACAACAGCTACTTTCGGTTGAATTTTGCGAAGGGGAATTGCTGAGGGCGTCACTTCGTACAGTCCTTGCTCAACTGGTGCAAATGTTGATGTTACTGGCTGAGGCGACAAGGAGTAGTATTCAGAACTAGAGACAACTGCAGGTGCAACACTCGTGTAACTAACTGGAGATACTAAACCGGCGTCAGGTCCGACAGCTCCAAAACCAAGAAGATGAGTTTTGGCAGTTTCAACAACAAGGTTTTGTTTTCTCTTCGGTGCAGCTGATGTAACTACAACAGCATCATTATTGTAAGCGTTATAGTTTACATCTTCAACTAACGATTCCGAGTTTTTATAACCAAAACCTTCGAGATTCACGTTAGTGTCAATTTGCTCCGAAGGCGGAAGATACTCAGGCGCTTGATATTCTGTAGTTGATTGCACGTACTTATATCTAGGTGCTTGGGTAGTTGACTTGAAGAAAGGCCTGGACGTTGTTGACACCACAACGGGAGCCGCAGTAGTGTATGTTACAGGTGAAACTAATCCTGCGTCGGGACCAACAGTTCCAAATCCTAGCAAGTGAGACTTGGCTGTTTCCACCACAATATTCTGCTTCCTTTGAACTGGCGCCAAAGTTTGAATCAAAACTGTCGGCTCTACTTTTGGTACAGAGAAATCTTGATAAGGATTTATCTTAGCTGATGCAGTTACACCGTTCTCAAAACCAAAACTTTCAAAATTTACCAATTTAGCACCACTATCTTCCGCGGGAGGCAAGTATTCTGCTGACTTGTAGGCGGTTGTAGAATCAACATGTTGGTAAGCCGGAGTTGTAGATTTGTAATAAGGTCTTGAAGTACTTGATGGTGGTAAATAAGTATTGTCGACCGCAGGAGGCAAGTATTCTTTTGTGGTCGAAACAGTGGAATATGTGCGGGGTCTGTAAGTCGAAGTTATCAAAGGAGTAACAACTGTAGATACCACAGGTGGGACATACTCTTCCGCCTTGTAAGCTACTTGTATTTCGGGGTTCTGATATGCCGCTTGATTGTATGTCGTAGTGATGGTGTTACCAGGGAAGGGAGATAATGGAATTGTTTCTACTATAGGTTGAGAAACGTGAGATGTACTAAATGACACTTGCTTCGTAGAAACAGCGCCCTGAGCAGTATTGTATTGCTGAGAATATTCAATAGGTTTATAATCGTATTCATCATTTGTTTTGTGGAAGATAGAACTTTGTTGGACAATCGGCGTTGATGCGGTTGAGACAGTATACTGGAAATCAGTTTTCGGTGGAATGTATTCTGGAGCTTTGTATAGATCAATATTTTTCTGCGCTTCATTTTCTGTATAACGATCTTCATGAGTAATAGTTGAAGGTGTTGTTGATACAAATACGGCATCTTTTCTTGAGTCATAATCATTGCTGCCACTAGAGAGATGGAATGTTTGATGGGAAACAACACTGGCGTCAGAGTACGAATTTGCAGTATTTGATGTCTCAATATTTCTTTGGATTTCCGGCTGACTGTATGAGTAACCTTCTTGACCAATTTGCAAGTTCTGTCCTTGATATTGTACTGGCTGGCTAACTATATGGTTAACTTGTTGCTGGACAATTGGCCTATAAGTTTGAGTGAAAACGGTAGCAGTTGGCTGAACGTAAGTAATGGGAGTTACCTTTTGAGTATACTTAAGAATTGGATTTTCATAAGTCGATACATCAGCTTGATTGTAGGAATAGTCTAAGATAGGTGTGACGGTAGACGAAACTGGTACAACCTTTTGTGTTTCAACTTCATGAATCGTTTGATGCCTGTAGGCTTGAGGCCTGTATGTGGAAACGACTGCTGGAGCCGGCGTTGAATACTGTACAGTCTTTATGTCTTCAAATTGTACAGCCGGATTGTTATAGGTGTATCCAGAGTCAGAACTTTCAGAATAAGTATTTACTCTGCTGGCATCTACTTTATGTTGTGTTTGATGTCTGTAAGCGTTTGCATGAGACACAGCCACTGCGGGTTGCACTGCTAAGGCAGGTCGTACTGTTGAGTAGACAGTTTGAGGCTGCTCATAAATCAATGCTCCGGAGCCGTCTGATTTAGTGTATGAATTACTATCTTCAATATTATGAATTGTCTGATGACTATACGTTTGACCATTATACGATGGCTTTTCATAAACAACTGGAGAAGAGACTTCTTCAGTATATTTCAAAATAGGATTTTCATATACTGTGATAGGTGCTTGATACGATACCGCAACACTTGGCAGTGGTGTGGAAGAAACTGGTACAATATGATTTTCAACCCTTTGGATAGTTTGTTGTCTGTAGGCTTGTGGTCTGTAGGTAGAAACGGCAATTGGTGCTGGAGTGGAGTACTGCACTACCGTCTTAGCATCTTCAAATTGTACAGCGGGCTGTTCATAAGTATAGCCAGAATCTCCTTCGGAATAACTACCTGAATTTTGGTGGGAGTAAGATCCGGAATTTACTTGAGAGTAAGCATTGACTTGACTAGCGTCAACGGTATGTAATGTTTGATGGCTAACAGCTTGTGGTTGCACCGACACCACGGGTTGAACGGCAATTGTTGGTTGTACCGTACTGTACGAGACACGTTTAGGTGCTTCATATGTAACTTTAGCTTCATAACCAGTGCCTATCTCTGCTGATGGGTAGTTACTGGACTCAACTTTATGAATAGTTTGATGACTGTAAGCTTGAGGTCTATACTCTTTCGCTCCAAAAGTAGTTATAGGTGCACCAGTTGTGTAAGCTACTAACTTTTTGAAAGGTTCCTCTGTAACTGGAACTGGCGTTGAGTATTGGAATCCACCTGATTCTACCCGGTGAAGTGTTTGTTGACTATGACCAAATCCTTGTGGCCTGTAAGTAGATACAACTACTGGTGCTGCTGTGGTATATGTTACACCCTCTTCGAACTTAATACTGGGTTTTGAGTAATCATATCCAGAGGATTCAGACTTACTTCCAGATGATTGACTTGCAATGGTGCCTTTGCCACTGGCAGAGTAGTCTTTGCTTTCAAATTGATAGTTAAATCCTTGACCGTGGTCTGTTACTTGAATTTGTGGAGCAACCTGCTGAACAGCAACCACTGTAGGTTGAACATATGTAACATCGGGTTGCGTATAACCGAATACTTGCTTAATACTGGATTTAGGTGCTTCAGGCACAAATGTAGTCTTGTATGAAGTGACAATAGGCAGAGATGTTGTAACAGCAAACGGCGTAGCTGTAGTTGGGACACCCGAAGATGTCGGTGTAGTAACAAAACTGTATCCATCTAGATTGTTACCATCGGTACCAATGTGATTAATCGATACTGCCGGTTGAGAAACTAATGAGACATGACCAGGATGCAAAGTTTGGTGGCCGAAAGAAGACTGTGTATTCGATCCATGATAGTTATTTTGATCGTTGTAGTTGACATCCACTAATGTTGTTTTTCCAACAAGTCCTACATTAACAGCTCCTGCAGTTAAAACATGCGATGCACCCGTGTAAAGCTTGGAATCAGTCAAATATTTATCAGCATTGGCTTGGCTATATCCTCCTTGGTACTTAACTTGTCCTCGGTTATCGCCTTGACTGTAACTACCGATATGTCCATCATCTCTATATACTCCGGCTTCATATTTACCAGAGTTCTCGTGAATGTATGCGCCAGAGGCATCACCAGAGTATGATCCTGAGAAATCAGCCTTATACCCACTGTTACTAGCTCCATAGTAATCTGATTTGTATGCTCCACCGCTGGAAGCAACGTAAGATCCGCTTGCACCTAAGTAGCCAGCCTTATATCCACCATAAATGCCTGACTCTACATAATCTCCAGAGTTGTCATGAACGTACTGTCCGTTGTTGGCCTCAGCATATCCATCAACAGTACTTACACTTGCAGTGTATTTACCATCAGAGCCTGTTTGTGTTGAGTGCACATATTTGCCTTGGTCGTAATAATCTTTAGTGTGTTTGTATGGTGAGTCGTCATGAACGTAAGGAGCTACTGGGGAGGATTCATGACTGTAGGGTTCAGCATAATCTCCAGTGGGATCATGCACGTACGCACCAGAATTATCTTCATAAGCACCACTTTGATAGTTGGCATTCTTCTCTTCAACACCTAAGTTGAGTGATGACGTTGAGTATCCGCTGTATCCTTTAGTGTAACCTCCTGATTGTCCTTGAAGTCTAGCTCCAGCCTCTGCGGCGAGACGGTGGCTTGCGACAATATTCTGAATCTTTCCATCACTAGTCTTCGATTTAGTAGGCAGCCTGTAATCATCTAAAATCAAGGAGCCACTAGTGTATTTTTGTTCGTCATTATAATTCGTTGGGTGAACCAAGCCAATACCTAAATTGGCAGAGGCATCAACCGCTTGATAAGCGATCCCGTGGCCTACAGCTTGACCTTCAAGGGAAGCTGCTACGCCATGGTCTAAGGCATGTCCATGAGAAAGGGATCCATGTCCTACTTGGAAGGAGAGGTCGTTGCCACTAGCTCCACCGGCGAGTTCTTGAGAAGTGATAAAGTTCGCGTCTAAGGCGTCGTCTTTTGTCAGATATCCACCTTGGATGCCAACCAAGTTATCGAGAGCTGCACCAGACACGAGACCTTGGTGAGCGGCAATATTGACAGAGTCCGCAGTCTGACCTTGGTAACCAGCTGCGCCTGGAATTGTTTAAATAAGATATGTTACGTTATATAAAATTGTATTCCTAATACATTACTGGATGTCGACCCTTGCATCACATAGTAACACCGCTTTTTTCGGTGACGTTATTCTAAAATCCAAGAACTAAGAACATTATTTGTACGTTTTAGTCGTTGCGTGATAAAATATAATAATGAATTGCAATGAAATCATAATCAATACTGAATAATATAATGAATGAGATTAATAATAAATATAACTCGGCTTAAGGTCTTAGCCTCAATGTTTTACAAGTTAACGTTAAATATATTAATGAGCTTACCAGTAAGTATGGCACCGGAGAATCCATAAGCCTCGGCTTCGTATCTGGCAATGTTTCCACAGGCAGGCACCAGCCACGGCCACTCGCACTTCAGTTTATCAGCATCAAACCCGAGACCGAATGGACAACGGAACTCATAGGCTGTGAGCGGAGCCTTGCCGTGGTCCAAGCACGCGAAGAACCAACGACAGTTCTCAGGATCGGCGTAGTAACCTGAAAGATTTTTTATGGATTACATTAGGAAAATAATACATAAATCTTAAACAAGAACACTGTAAGTCCAAGACAAAATCAATATTATTAAAATTGGTATAACGGATGCAATTGCTAGTGAGAGATACTGCGGTATGAAGGCGATAGTTCCAGGGAGTAATGCTAAAAGCGCGGTGAGTCCATGGCGTTTTCTAACAAATAGCTATATTTGTGTGACAGACAGACATTTGTGTCCGGGGTCTGGGTGTTGTGAGACCGTGCGTCTCTCGTAGACCCTGATACCCACAACACAAGACTCGTATCTTAGTGTGGAATCGGGGCTATGTATGTCACTGTTGGGTGTTATTTATTTATTTTAAATATAACGTTAATATATTAATCTCGTCGAAATGTACGTATACGTACTGGTATTCTACCTTAAATGTTACAGTATTACCGTGATAGAGAACATTTGTAAAGTCATTGGTGTACCCCACATTGCGTATCAACTTTAACATAACCGCCTCATACAGAAAACGCCCGAAGCAGAGTTATAGGGAGGACGAGATATAGTTTTTGATTTGTTAAAAATTTGTAAGAACCATTGAATATGTAGCTAAATAGTTTTTTTAGGATTTGACAACACTCCTTTCAACCTGGCACGTTTTGAAATTTTGTAATTATCATTGAAATTGAATTATCTTTAACATACGATCTGTTCCTGGGCGGTGGAGATCACTTAACATCAGGTGACCCACTGGCTCGTTTGTCGGACTATGCTATAAAACGAGTTATTTGTCCTGGTGTGGGAATCGAACCCACGGCCTCTCGTTTCACAGCCGGCTACTCGCCTACTGCGCCACGGAGGCTGTCAAAATAATATTCACAGAGTATGTACCTTCATGTTCAGGACAGATGAACCTAGTTTTGGGCACCGGAGCAATTTCCGAGGAACCTGGACACGCTTGGGAGTGCGGCAGGCTACCTGGCCACACGCACACTTCGTAGCGCGAGTCGAAGGCCAGGCCAGCGGGACAGTCGAATTCGAAAACCTGGAATAAATCAATACGTCAAAACACAATCAGCGACGAACCCACAGACCTTTCAAATTCTGGTTGCTAATGTTTATGCGGACCAAGAGCTCACCATTAATTAATTAGTTAAAAATATTTTTTTGGTTGCCAACCGTATTACTCCATAGTAAGAATCCAAATGAGACAATAATATGATTACTAAATTCCAATAGTTTACATAAAAAGCACGAGACAAGCATTTTAATTTCTAGATTTTATTATGTACTCAGAATTCGATTCATTTTGCACTTACAGTATATTCTGGTGAATACTGGTCGAATTTAACACAACGGTAGAACCTGGCGCAGGACCTGGGGTGGACGAAGTAACCTTGTCGAGAGCAAGAGAATTCGGTACGGGTGTCCTGAAATTATAAACCACAATTAAAATAAAGTTTCAATCGATAAATAACATACACAATCATTTTATTTATATAACAGACACAAAAAAACAAACACTTAAAAATTCAGACTGCGTGATGCATAAAAGTCTCTACCAGGCTTCATGTATTCCAAGAATAAAAAATTGCCCCTCCTCTCCTGCATTTGAAATATTTTTTTTACTACGGATCACTCCTGGATGTTATATACTTAATTGAATTAAATGACTATGTCATTAATTTCATGATAAGTACAATGCAGTCTAAATATAATAATCAGTTAGTTAAATATCGTAAGAATCATATCCAGAAGTAACTGGATATACATCTAGACGTAAGAACTAGCCGTCGGAACGAGTCACCACGACAAATTTTTCTCCATGTGTCAGACTTTTTCTTTCATGTCTCCGTTATTCAGTCAGGATATCTATCAATCACTTTTCCCTCTTGAATTACTGTAGGTAGCCCAATTTGCTTTCCTAAGATCTAGGACTGTTTCCTACCCATGATTAATTGTCGTTAATCCTACGCGAATTATAATTCCTAAATTCATTAGTCATATTTAAATGCCATGCTGGAAATTTATATCTTTTAAACTATTAGCTCACCTCTCTAATAGAGTGAATGACGCCATCGGAGTCGACAACTTGCGTGATTCGGTAAGGAGACACTTGGAGAGCATCCAAGGCACGAGCGTGACCGGGAGCTGACAGGATCTCATGTTCCAAAGACCTACAAACAAGTGAATCTTATTAATATAATTGTTATTAGAGAATTACAATACTATTTGCGGCAGTCCACCGATATTCCACGTGTGATTTCTGAATCCATGGTAGACAATCATGACAATCGGAATCGAATAGATACTAGAAGACGATAGAATAACACACGTATAAAGTATTGAACATCCTTTCGTGACAAAATCCTGAAGACCGTTTTCAAGTAATAAGTTCTTCTGATTGTATTACAATAAGGCGAATTCATTAACATGCATTGAACTGGTCTAATCTAATCTAATTTAATCAGATTTGGATTATATTCTATTAGGTTTATAAATTTAAATTACAAATTTTGAAATATTATTTTTGATACAAATCAAATAAAAATACAAAAAATAACCACTATTACAAACAAAATCAAAATAAAATTTTCACTTTTTTCTACAGTCGCCATTGACTTCAATTTTAAATTTAAATTGCTTAAATTAACAATCTTTAGAAGCGTCCCAGTATTTATCTAAAGAAAAGACGATCACCAACACTCACCTTAGCACAGCAGCTCTTGGCGCCCTGCTCTGCTGGTTCAGCACCTTGGAGAGCGAGGCTTTAAGCGTGGGTCCACAAGGCGTGTCCACATCGCGATCAGCCTTGTGCAGGGCTAGACCAGCCAGTCCACGAACTCGTGCGTACTTGCCCTTCACATCCACTGAGGAAGCGTCTTCAAATGACACCCATATCTTGTTCCTGAAATATTTGAGATGTTGAAACATTATTAGCTAGAAATTCCTCAGTATTAGCCCGGAGTCTCGAATCTGTGCCCGGTATGGCGATAGGTTCGCCCCCTATCACATTATGGGACCGAAATTCGGCCAAAAGTAGGTGTACAGGTTACACCTCTGCGTACCCCTTCGCGGATTACAGGCGTGAGTGTATGTGTGTGTGTGTGTGAAACCATATAGACAATCTCCCTGGGTTAATATTATCACAATACAGATCACACTGACAAATATTATATGTGAATAATTTTTCTTTAATGTTAAATTTCGACTAGCGACTTCGCGCTTCCTATGTAACTATACCTTACTTAAATATAATCTCGTCTCGTACAGCACCACGGTGATCAAACTTGAGAACAGTTTTAAAATGAACCAATATCTTGTAGGCTTATTAATTTATGAGGCATATTGATTAAACCTGAATCTGAATCATCTGTCATTTTTAAACTAACTAGGATCAACTTTTAGTTGCCGTAAAAAAGCAGAAAAGAAGAGCTCTTAGTAGATTCGTAAGAATTAAATTAGAGTAATCTAATCCTAATTCAGTCGATATTCAGCCTCAGTAACAATTAAATTCGAAAACTGGTTCACTGATAATCTTTGGTAACCATTATCATAAACATTATCAAGAATAGCGCCTGGCAATGTCTTAATAAATATTAGCCTGAGAACGCCTAAAAATAATGAAATAGCAAAATGCTTGTGAGCATACAACTCACTTAAAAGCATAAGGCGCTGACAAATCTTGATCCCTTTCCAAGGTCCATCTTCCCTTCTGCAGCTGCCTGCATAGCTCAGCCTGATCTATCTCTTTGGGTTCGTCTTCAGCAGTAGGGCTTCCAGGAGTACTGAGGGTCTCGTTGAGGAGGGTGAACTGACGCGCCGTGGCCGGGAGACTAATCACGATCTTCGATGCTGGAACTCCAAGACCAACAACCAGGTCTACTACGGAGTCCTGTGTAAAAGAATACAATAATAAATATGGTGTCGTAGAGATTATTTTTGGGTGCGCCAAAGTGTCCACACTACGCCTGATGGTAAGTGTAGTGCAATCAAAGTACAATAAAAGCGAAAACAATTCCTCAGATTCCGTCAATCAATTTACTCCATCATCAGTTCAAAATGCAATGTCGCTAGAGAAGAAAGAGAGGAACTCGAGAATTGCTCTTTTCAAAAACTGCTTTACAATATTTGCTCTACTCTAAATTAAATACGATTTCATTTAGATTAGATTAGATTAAAGCAGCTACTGTATATATTAAAGTTGCATGATTATAATAAATTACAAAACCTATTGCTGTACCCTCATGGGCTTGATAAAATTAAATACACCCAACAGTCACACACATAGTTCTGACCCTGCACTAGGTAAAACCTGTATCGTGGGTATCAAGAACTACGAGAGAATACAGTCCCACAACACCACCGTCGTTCGATTCCCGTGTGGGAATCGAAAACACGGCATCTCGTTTCACAGCCGGCTACTTGCCTGCTGCGCCACGGAGGCATTGACGACTCTGTTATGAATTGCGGCAAAAACTGTCTGAGGAGACCAATCTACAAAAGCAGCACAACGTTCAAGTCACAAGAAAGTAGTTACAATAAAATCAGTAAAATTAATGTTAATATATCGATAATTTCGTCTCGTGATTTGTTAAAGGTCGGCCACATAAGGTTCAAATTCGACACCCAATCATGTTTTAAAGTTTATCGAAAAAATGTTCCTGTTAGTCAAACTAAGATCTAATAAGTCTCGTACTCACTAGGTCAGTGAGATAAAAACTATGCCACTTATGAACTATTTGTCCTACACGACGGCCGTCATGGAGCGTAGGTCACTACACGCTAGTTACGACACCGTAAATGCATTTGTGAAGTCACGGCAGGTGCGGCTGATGTTTAAAAACATAAACCTATATATTTTGTTACAAAACATGAATGGAAATTTAAAATAGAAGTAATTTATGATGACGTATGTAATATCAAGACAAGACAATAAATTGAAGAAGTGTTTAATTTTATCCTATCCTCTCCCTTCACCACCACACCACGCGTACTGACTAGCGGATACCCAGCTTTGTGGTGTCTTCTACCCCGGCCCGAACCCCGAGATTCGTATTCAAGCACCATTAAGTTGTGGAACAGTTTGCCAGCTACAGTGTACCCTCCTTCCTATAGTCCTGGGTACTTTAGGCGTAGTGTGAAGAAGCTACTCAGCAGTCCATCATAATTGAGCGAGATGTAGTTGTCTCTAGCTACTTGATACTGTAACTGGACGACATTGTGCTCCAAAACGTCACAAATTTTAAAACTACCACCGGATTCACCTGCAACCCTGCCTAAGAAGACCTGGCGCATCAAACTTAGCGCACTCATTTTGGACCGAATACTAAAATCTAAAAAATTACATGACTGCCCATTTTCCATAAAACATCACTTTACACATACCATCAGTGTGTTATGTATGCAGCTTATATAAGATGTTTGTGAAACGATTTTGACGAATGGGAATTGCGTGAAATTTAATTATAGAAGACAAATAATACCTACTTAAATAGATTTTACGTTGCATACCTACTATGTGTTTATTTTTAATTTTTAATAAGAAACAATAGCCCATTTGTCAAAATAAAAAATGCGTATGAAGTGATACACTTGTACGTGCGCGACCTAAATTTACTGAATTGCTAAATGCACAGCTTGATTTAACAATGGCTTCTCTAAATTCAACCTTACCACCTAACACCTAAAGTTCAGTGTGTAAGTAAGCATTTTTTTCTACTACTACCAGATCACCTTAACCGACGTGCGTACAGATAAATTTAACTTACTTTGATTGATTTTTAATCATTGAACAACTTTGACTTGTTGCTAATTGATTTTAGTAAGTCTATTACAGTTGTTGCGAAACTTATGAGGTGATTATTTTAATTTGTATTTAGTGTATTAAGATTTAATAGTATGGTTTCAACACTGCATGGTGGAGTAATCCTCGGGCAGTTATTTA
The DNA here is from genome assembly GCA_905220505.1 of Laothoe populi. NCBI lineage: Eukaryota > Metazoa > Arthropoda > Insecta > Lepidoptera > Sphingidae > Laothoe > Laothoe populi. The sequence continues at coordinate 16,822,456 of HG992156.1, forward strand.
TTATATAATTGACTTATATTCTATAGACACGAACTGTCGAAGAAACAATATGTTAAAAAAAACCTTGTCCGCCCACTACTGCCATCTATTCATTTTACTATGAATTATTGGTAGTTAGAATCGTGATAACTTTTTCACTTTTTCCCTAACGGGACTTTCCGCGCGCCAAAACGGGACAAACTATATAATGAATTTTGTTGTGAAATATAGACTTTCCGTATTCAGAATTGAAATTAATTAATATTTTTTGATATTACGTTCTAAACGTTATGAAATTATGTTATTTACCTTATATACTATTAACAGTTTCACTGTAAATCAATTTAAGGCAGATTTGTTCGGGAATTTTGCTACAAATAACTAAAATTAACTCGTCACTGAAAGATGCAATGTGGTGTGCATACTAAGGTGGCATGAAGCAAACTAACGTCGGTGCGGTGGTTCCACCTCAACTCGGTGAAACATAATGTTTGTTCTGGTCGCCGCATCAGTACGTAGTACATATAGATCGCTGATATCAATATACATTTAAAAATATATTCACGAAGATTTGACTTTACTAAACCTTTATTTGTCTTTACTAGGAATAATTGAAACTAAAATATTAAAGAACATAACACATATTTATATTTTACTTTTAGTTTCCGATCTAATTTATTAATTTTTGTAGTTTCTATATTTATGTTGAGTAGGTGGATACACACAAGCATATGTGTTTGAATTGGATCATGACACATGCTTTGGACTATAGAATACTTTAGTATTTTTTAATAAATTTGTATTTTTATTATTTTTCTTGGCAGTATTCTGTTTAGTGTCTTAATTAGTAAATAAATAAATAGAGAACAGCCTATATTATATATAGGCTGTTCTCTATTAAAGTTAATACTTGACCTATCTGTCTATCTTTCGAACAGAATCGTTCAACCTAATTTTCAACACCTTCAAGACGTCACGTCACGATTTACTTTAAAATTTGCAAGCTTTGAAAATTGTTAATGCCGTTCGTCGTGCAAATAATGGAAATTGAATGCATTTCAAGAAATTCCTAAATATCTGCTGAATCAATCGCTATATAAAATGTTGTATGTTTAATATGACTTAATTAAAAACTTTTCGTCAATATTTTTAAATAAGTATAATTTTTTTTCAAACTATGTATATATAAAAATCTTAAAAATAGATAGTATCATTTAATGCAAATTGCTTGGAAAAGTACGAAGTCTGTTCACGTATATCCTATACCAAAGGGATCTTTATTATATCCTTAAAAAATGAATTCTAATTGTCTAAATACATTTCAGATTTCCTAACACTAATAAAAACGCAGCATCTCAAGAGCCCAAAACCTCTGCTTCGGCAGCTGTTTGTATGGAGCGGTCAGCACTCAAATCGCCAAGGTTACTAGCGTGGCCCTAAGCATTACAATGCCTAAACATTTATCTGTCTTCAGTATCCCTTAAAACACAGCTCAACAGTGATCCATAAAATTCCTTTATACCTACATTTAAAGACAAATTTCGAAAAGTGTCGCTCCAGTATAAAAATAAATTTTATAGCGCCAAGTAACCTGTTATAGACAATACTGACCATTGGTCTAGATTCCGACACAAAGTGATTTATATTGTACACTAAATGTTGCCCGGGGCTCCGTACGCGTGGAGGTTATTTTTCGAAAAAGGTATACAAACCAAGGCGGCATATTAAGCTATTACACCTTTGTATAATTTGCTATTCCATAGGAAGCGTGCTGTGATCCCTAAACTGCCAATATGCAAAAAAATCATGTCGACCCCTTGCTCTGTGAAAAAACTAAACTATCCCACGGGAACTGTATATTTTTCCGGGATAAAAAGTAGCCTATGTGCTATTTCAGACTATAATCTATCTCTGTGCCAAAATTCAGCCAGATTCGTCCAGCCTTTCTAGTGTGATTGAGTAACAAACATCCATCCATCCAAACATTCGCATTTATAATATTAGTAGGATTATATATACGTAATATAACTCCACCAGTCGGTAACGTGATATAATAACTATAACATAATATGCTATTTACCGTATTTAGTCCTCCACATGCGACTCATCGCCATACCATGGAGAAACTGGGTATTGTATGATCCCGAACAGGAATCGAAGTATAAAATAAAGTCGCTTCTTGGTCTATTGTTTGCGCTTAATTTTTCTAAAGCACGCACTAGATTTCGATTTAACTATAATAATAAACTAGCCCTGTATTAAACATTGTCCCACTGAAGGGGGAATCTGGGCCTCCGGATATCTCACTTACCATACGAAACGCGACAGTGAACTGTCACTTTACGTTGGTTTTCACTGAGACAGTGGTACTACCCCGGTCGAGCCGGCCCATTCATGCTGTAGACAAATATGTATCAAATTTAATAAATATTGATTATTTTATTCAATTTTAATTAACGTACAATAAATACGTTCTCACAAAATAACAATAACATTTTTGTTTCCATAAAATTAATTGTGAGTTTATATTTTTTTTTATAAGTCTAAGTAAATGAAACTGTATTTAATGTCCTTTTAAATACAAAATATACAAATGTTGAGAAAAAATTATATTGAAATCAAAATCGAGTCCCATAGTAATATGTATCGTATTTTATACACATAAAATATACTTTAAAGAAATAACACGGTCCTTCTTAACCGATATTGACCAATTCAACTTCAATTTTAAACCAATTTTATGGGCCATGAGTCATAAAAGCGTTTACGGAATTATTATGAATAAACTTGATAAAGTACGACCGTAATATTAAATTTATTCCATCATTACCATGTTAATTACTTTTAATACCTGGTAATGATATCATATTTTGCGTGTGGAAAGGCCGAACACGGGGAGTGTGGCCACAATTAACACAGAGATAAATCTATATCTGTGCCAAATTTAATTTAACTATTATTGTAGTCTGGAATAACTTATCCTGGAAAAATGTAGAGTTCCCGTGGAATAGTTTTTCATAGAGCAAGGGAGCGACATGATATTTTGCATAGTGGCAGTTTAGGGGTCAGAAAGTGACACAGGACACTTTTTATCCCGGAAAATGCACGCTTCCTATGGGATAGCAAAATATAGAAAGATGTAATAGCTTAAGATGCCTCCATGGATTGTATGTATACCTTTTCTTCCAAAAATAAAATCCACGCGGGCGGAGCTGCGGGCAACATCTAATATGGTGTCACAGAATACAGAAAAAACTTGTTCTGTGTTCTGAGTATGGAATATAGTAAGCAAAGCGGAACCTTTTTTGTTTTGACTGTCGTGATTTTACTGATTTGTTTAATTTTCTTCTTTTCGTTCAACACGGTGGCTCATGCCGTAGTTGATCGTAACCAATGTTACTTTGTGTTTTGAATATATATGTAGAATATTAAGATAATTGCTCCATTTGCTGTTTTAACCAAATTTATATTGTGGGACAGAAATATGCTTATTGAACAAGTGCACTAGCTGCCTGATCCTTGATGTTTTAGTTTAAGATATTTATACATGTTGATATCCTCCGTGGCGTAGCGGGTTAGTAGCCGACTGGACGTCACGAGTTCGATCCCTGCTCCGAGTCAAATGTTTGGTTGATTCATAAATATTTGTTTCGGGTCTGGGTGTTGTGGGACCGCAACCCCTCGCAGTTCTTGATACCTACGATACAGGTTTAACTGGGACCAGGACTATGCGTGTGGTTATTGGGTGTATAATTTTTATGTATTTTAAATTTAAAACACATAAAAACCACTTAGTTACCACGAGGTGCAGTGTGGTCACTTTGTCGTACCAGGATAAAAAAAAGAAAAAACTACTTACAGTATTCATCATATCCCACAATCCACTCAACCTACTCGGATGATAAGTCATCTTCTTCACCAGTCCCAGGGCATGAGTCTGCACCATCATCAGATCCACCTTCTTCATCAGGGTTCTCAGGTCGTAGTATTTCGCCAGGAGTTCGGGGTGGGCAGGTATCGCGAGGAACAAGGGTCCCCCACCAGAGGAGGTGAGGGCAGACTTGGCCGCCTCCACCTTCTCAAGGACCGAGGTCCTGTTGAGGGTCTTGTGGGCATCCTGTATCTCCAGACCTTGCACGTGCTTCGATTTGAGGAGTGTGCGGAGATCCTGGAAAGAATAAAAAAATATTGTAAATTATTTTCGAAACGATATTATTTCTCAATCAGGTGATAAAATAAGTTTTTACAGCAGAAACTAACAAATGTACAATGGTGTCAGTTAATGGTAAGTGAAAAATCTGTATACAGATATAATGAAAATCTGTATACAGTGTGTCTCTACCACTTACAACATAGAGATTAGGATTTTTAAGAAGTAATCATACTGTTATAATTTATGTTAATTTCTTAATTATAATATATTTTGGTAATTTTGTTATAAAATGATCTTAAAATGGATTAATACTTTATATATAATACTACAGCAGTGGCGCAGTTGGCGAGTAGCCGGCTGTGAAACGAAAGTCCGTGGGTTCGAGTCCCACACCGGGACAAAAGTTTGTGTGGCAGACAGATATTTGTCTCCGAGGCCTGGGTGTTGTGAGACCGAAAGTCCCCGATACCCACAACACAAGACTCGTATCTTAGTGTGGGGTCGGGGCTATGTGTGTGACTGTTGGGTGTTATTTATTTATTTACTATTTAATCTAATTTAAACTACATAACGTTAAATACAGTTTATTTTCTATAGTTTGTGTTAAAATAGCAAACTACTTAACTAAGTTCCAAATAAATCAAACCTAGGTTACGTAAGAAAAACATGAATGGTTTCCGCTAAGAAAAGGTTGGGTTAACCTAAATCTCAATGATAATGTTGGCTTGTAACAAAATTTCCATTAAAATTTAGAGGTGTTTTGCCGTGCACGAATCAATCAAGAATTTAAACAAATAACTAATCAACACATAATAAAGGATTACAAAATCATAAAATTACTAATTTTATGTACAGCACTCTTTATTATAAAAGATTAATTTGATTAATTTTAACCGACTTCAAAAACGGGGGAAGTTAACAATTCGTCGGAATCTTTTTTTTTATGTATGTTACACGATTACTCGAAGACGCTTGGACCGATTCGAGAAATTATTTTTTTGTTTAAAAGGGTATACTTCCGAGGTGGTCCCATTGGCACCAAGTCAGGATCTGATGATGGGATCTCAGAAAAATTAAGGAAACCCCCAAATTTTATAGTGACGCATAATTTGTTTTTTATTGAAGTCGGTGTACTTTTTATGAATTAAAAAACTTTTACTTATAGTATTTATTATTTTACAATAGAACGCCCCAAATATAAAAAAAAACTATAATTATTTTGTATATTTAAAATCATCTGCCTCATTGCCTGTTTGCGACTGCTCAAAATTACAATAGGTAATTGGTATTCAAAGATAACAACGAAGATGTAACAATAAAATGTATTCTTAACATTGTAATTTAAAAAACAATTTACTCCTTAATACAGCTAAATTATTAAAAAATACATTTGCGTACTTGTTCAAAGTGCGCAATACACAGAGGGTAATATGTTCAGACGAATATAGTCGCGGCCAGACAGTTATTACCTATTGAAGACACTTTTTTGAAACTTGTCTGACAACTGGTGAAATCAACAATCTCTGGTGGTAGGATATTCATATCCACCCGGATAGCGACCACCGTACACAGGGTGTAAAACCCGCCATAGTGGCACACGCAAGAGTACATCCTACATCCGGTTTTTCTCGGGGGTATAGAGTTGAGGTACAATGTTTGGCCGTTTTGCGGGTTTCTGAGTATTCTGACACTAGACCCTCGACCGCTTCTTCCTCTTCTTGCCCATGGCGTAGTGTGAAGAAGCAGGCCGGCATGATTGTGTTGAGTAGCGGGGGATAGATTGTCTCTCGCTACTCGATAAAATAATTGGACGACACTCCGCTTACCAGTGACAGTTTACTGTCGCGTTTCGTATGGTAAGTGATATATCCGGAGGCCCAGATTCCCCCTTCCCTTCCCTAATCCCTATTCCTGTCCTTTAAGGCCGACAGCGCATACATGATACTTTCGGTATTGTGGATGTTCATGGGCGGTGGAGATCACTTAACATCAGGTGACCCACAGGCTCGTTTGTCGGACTATGCTATATATAAAATAAAAAAAATCATCAGATGCAGTGTGGTCACTTTACCGCGCCAGATTAAAAAAACTGTTATCTTTAACTTTGACATTCTCAGTGGCATAGTGGTTGAGTACCTGTTAAACGAAAGCCCGCGAGTTAATCTCCGCACCAAGACAAATGATTGTATAATCCGTAAATATTTGTTACGGGTGTGGGTTTTGTAGGACCAAAGTGCGTCGTAGTTCTTGATACCCACGATATAGGTTTCACCTATTGTGGGACCTATTGTGTCAGTTATAACTACCAAAATGACATAATAATAATTTAATGCCTGACATATCTAAGATTTTAGAAAGAAAGCAATGTTTTACACGTCCTAATTACACCATTATCAAGTGTCAAGTGTTTGTAAATTGAGTATATTTATGAACGCCACATTGAATTTGGGTCGTATTTTAATTTATGTGACGGAAACAGGCTATTAAATTGCGTTTATTAAACTTTAAGAAAATGATTTATAATTTGTAGCAATATCAAATCAAATCAAATCGTTTTTATTGTGGTACATAGGATTCAATGATGTTATATTTTAAAAATTTGTACAGCTATGTCCCGCCATATTGGCATACAATATTTGTCACACATTTATTTACACAAAATAGAAAAATAAAACAACAAATATATCTGATATCTGTGATCTGGGTAGATCTATTGCGAGAAATTAAAAAAATATAATATTAACTTAATATCTTGTTATTTTTTATGAGAAATTTTCCCACTTCGAGCTGGAAATATTTTAATTATTTACTAATTTTAAAATAAATATTATGTAAATGTAGATGAGTAGTTAAGGAGAAATGAAGAATAAATGTTCCAAGAGTAAAAAAGTATGAACTATTTTCCTTTATTATTTTATAATTATAATTATAATTAAGGTGAATTAATACGAAATTATATATAGCAGCGATAGCCTAGTTGGTTGCGGTACGGACTGTCAAGACGAAAGTCGTAGGTTCGAAACCCAAGTGGCATACACCTCTGACTTTTCTAAAATTATGTGTGTATTAAAATGTTAATTATCGCTTGCTTTAACGGTGAAGGAAAACATCGTGAGGAAACCTGCATACCTGAGAATTCGAAGGTATGTTAAGTCTACCAACCCGCAATAGGCCAGCGTGGTGGACTAAGGCCTAACCCCTCTCATTAGTAGAGGAGGCCCGTGCCCAGCAGTGGGACAATGTTTAATACAGGGCTAGTATTATAGTATTATATATTATAATACGAAATTATTTAAATTGATAGTAATATGTTACAAAAATAATAAAATTCAGCACAATTGTCTATAATTAAATATCATCGGTTTTTATTTTGAAATTTAGCTAATTTTCGAACTGGTTCTTGTTTATGTTTTCCATTATGAGTTTTTATTGACTAGAGTAAAATGTTGAATTTTGTGTTTGGGTTAATATATTTGCTTTGATTGTATGTTATATGTTTATTTATTTTACCTGAATAGTATGATGCAATAGACTGCCTAGGTGGCGCAGTTGTAATTGCGCATGCGTTATGACTTCTGTGCTGATGGCACGGGTTCGATCCTCGGGTCGGGTAAAGTGATATTGGGTTTTTTATTTAGAAATACTCAGTATCAGCCCGCAGTCTGGAATTGTGCATGGTATGGCGATAGGCTCGCCCCCTATCATATTATGGGACCGTAATGAATTCGGCGAAAAGTGGGTGTACAGGTTACACCTCTGTCTACCCCTTCGGGAATTACGGGCGTGAGTGTATTGTGTATGATGCAATAATTCTAAAGGAATATTGACGAATCACTTGAACCTGATTACTACATCACGCTTTACTTTTCATTCGGATCCTGGTACTACACAAGGATATATCCACTTCAAACGGTTACGTGAACTTAGATAAACATTAATTAGAAATAATCTAACATCACGATTTCGACGTAATTTATATTAGTTCCAGATTTAACAACTCGCTTATCATTCTGACAGCCATGTGTGGAAACATGGTAGCGTTTAATTGCTTCTAAGATTAATCATGCAGAAATGTGCTTAAATTTTAAATGTACATATTTTGCTTTAAAATACTGGTTTGAATTAGTTTAAATATTTAATTAATTCGCAATTCTAATTTCGAATAAGGAAATATTTATTTTTGTAAAATAATCACTCGTGTCTAGTAAGGATATTAAAAAAAAGTTGGGAGTAAAATACAAGCCAAAAGGGTAACTAAAAATGGCGGGAATGTGATGTGATGTTTTATTGTGATTAATAAGTGAAAAAATTATTTCAGACATGGCTTAGGCATTTAAATTGTGACTATTACAGACATGGCTTCGGCCTTTAGAATAGGAAGAATATCGGACATGGCTTCCCCCTTTTGAATGGATGAAGACTGCAGACATGGCTGCATGGTGAACCTTTGCCCTCTCTTTTATAGAGTAAATAAATTAAACAAAAAAATACTTTGGGTTAGAAGTGGCATATCAAATGGCGAAAATGTTCTAATTTCAACTTTATCCTACAATATTTGAAAATGAAAAACTGGTGACGATACGCTTCAATTCCGCTGTAGTATGGCGGGACCCTCGGTATAAACGCGACATTCGCGTGTTGTGTACGACAGACACGGTCACGAATCTGCCCGCTGGAGCGTGTAGCGCCGCTCTGACTACCTGTGACATACGTCGCGTCACATTATCTCGGGATGTCACAGACAGACAGTCTGTAAGACGCCACACGCTCAAATACAGCTTAAATATAATCTGTACTTCTTTATATCAAAAGGCGGCAATCCGGCAAGTGGGTCTCATGATGATAAATGAGTCGTATAGAACCAAAGTTGGCAATCTTTCACTATCAACCAATCAAAAGCGTCTGTCAAGTCAACAATCCTATTTCTCATGAAGTCAATGACCAATCAAAAATGATAAACTTGGCAGTACAGTAGCAAAGGCGGCCATCTTACCTTTATTGGGATCAATCTAGAAAATGTAATCAGATTTTTACGGTTAAGCTTAATTTTTTTTCCCTGTTGTTGTCATTGATTAAATTAAATATCTCCTCAAATTAAAATAAAATATTCAGCAATTGACATTCGACTCAAACAAATGTTATCGGTTTTTTTTAATTTGCCAAAAAATAAGTCGGCCCTACTTTACCGACTTTGGTTCTATACTACTCAAATAATCTCCACTACTGAAATTACCTAATGATGAATTCTTTAATTTCTTTAGAAACCGTAATCCATGTGGCGTCTTTGGACTTATTCGTCTGAGCTTGACCTCAACAAGTGCATTATATCTGCATATAAAACCAGTACTCGATAACTTTCCTTTTCTTTTGTACAACGTAATTTAAATAACACATTCTGAGATATTGTTCGTATTAATGTTTATTGTTTAGTGATGCGGTTATTTTATGTTCTCAAAAGGATGCATTAATTTCATTTAACATATGGTACAGTAAGAAACGACAATGTTGTCTTGGGGGCATCGATGTATTTTTTTATTGTCGCGGGGAAAGCGTTTTATTACTGCCGCCCGTTCAGGGGGATAGCGGAATAAGAATAAAACCAATATCTAGTATATCGCCGGTCTTACCACCTAGCACCCCCTCTCCCGGATGATGGCAATCCGGGCAGCCGCTAAGCTGAGCCGAGCCCTACCCCCTATGTACACCCCATCCGACACTACCAACTAAAACGCCGCGGTGACCTTTTTCGGCGCTTGCGCAGCGGTCTTGAGGCATTCCAAGATAAACTAGAATCGCTACCAGAATCGCCTTAGTACGATACCGATTAGTAACCCATATCCATAATTTTTAATTATGGATATAGGTATGGATATGGTAATTTTGTGTCATAACTCCCTACGGGACGGGTAGATAGCAATTGCTTTTTTTAGTGCCTTGATAGGTAGACGAGCAGACGGGCCTCCTGATGGTAAATAGTCACCGCCGCTCATAGACTTCTGCAATGCCAGGGCACAGCAAAGCCGCTGCCTACCGTTAAATTCATATTACGGTAATCAAAACATAGTACATACATTACCAAGATGTAATTATAAATAAAAATAATACTAGCCCTGTATTAAACATTGTCCCACTGCTGGGTATGGGCCTTCTCTACTAATGAGAGGGGTTAGGCCTTAGTCCACCGCGCTGGCCTAATGCGGGTTGGTAGACTTCACATATCTTCGAAATCCTTATGAAAATTCTCAGGTATGTGGGTTTCCTCACGATGTTTTCCTTCACCGTTAAAACAAGCGATAATTAACATTTAATACCCTTTACATAAATTTAGAAAAGTTAGAGGTGTATGCCATTTGGGTTTCGAACATACGACTTTGATCTTAACAGTCCATACCGCAACCAACTAGGCTATCGCTGCTTTTTTGTTGTAATTATATGTCTAATAAATAGATAAAAATGACTTATGTTCAAATCTAGATAATACAATCCATAATTATTTTTTAGTTATCATAACAATACAGTTCAAGCGATTGTCATCTGCATATTTCCAACCGGATCTTGAATATAAATTAAATTCAGTCCGAACAGTCACGAATATGTGCGAATATGCATATTCAAATAAATCACAGGTATGTGTAACGTAGTGCGTAGACAATATGTTATTTACGTATAGACCCCGCCTTAATAGTTCCAGTGCCCTTTAGAAATGCACCATTTGCATTTATTGTTTATACATCGTGTTATTTAGTATCTGAGTGGTCATTAATCGTTTTGTTACATGTTCGGAACGTACACAAGCCAAATACATAAAATAGATTCCGTAAGTAATTCTATTTGTGTGATTATTCTTAACAACTGATTTAATTTTTTTATTCATTTTACTAGCTTTTACCCGCGGCTCCGGCCGCGTGGTGATTATTTTTAAAAGAAAAGTTATAAAATCCATCTTAAGCTATTATTTTATCTATCTATATTTTGATATCTCATAGGATCCGTGCATTTTTACGGGATTTAAAAATAGCAAGGGATCGACGTGATTTTTTGCATAGGTAGTGGTGGATTAGAGAATGACGTAGGCTATTTTTAACATGCGTATGCAACAACTGCGCCACCAAGGCAGACTATTAAAGTCTATAAATGTAATATAGCAGTATATTTTTATTAATATACATGCAAAATTTTATTGACTGTAGTAAGTTCAATGAAAAACAAAATTAAATAATATAACCACGTTTTTAAAATAGTTATGTACAGTGCATGCACCGACTAAGCTACCAGGCACACATAAGTAAGCAGGCAGTTACTACTGATATTCTTTTTTACATTATATTGCACTGCACCTGTCCAGCCAGTATCTCGTAACCAGTTCGTATTCTCTTGGAAAATCGACTTTAAAACTATTGTTTTAGAGTTTAATATTTTATGGTGTTTGTAAGGTAATTATTCTCATGAGGTATACGTCAGATGTCATTGATTTACTTCATGCATCAATGGGCTATGTTATGCCAAGAGATTACAGGTAATTACCTATTTTTTTTTGCCCGGTATGGCAACACATCATGGGACCGAAATTTGGCGAAAAGTGGGTGTACTGGTTACACCTCTGCCTACCCCTTCGGGGATTACAGGCGTGAGTGTATGTGTGTGTACCTATTTTTAGAAGTAACCTACCTCTTACGTTTACCTCTTCGGGTTCGACACGTGGTGGGGGTAAATATAATGCTTAATTTCCTTTCGTCCGAGTGAAATATGAGTTCTGTGTAATTAATGTGTTTTGTTTATATAATAGTTTCTTATGTTTACGCGAATATTATATTTTCAAATTAGTTTTGTGACCATAAATTTTATTGTGCTTTATTTTTATTTTAAGTTATAAATTTATATACGACTAAGCAAATTAAAACACGATAATATTCTCAATTTGTTTTATTTCAATGTGTTCTGCGATTTTGGGAGATAACTCTATGATTGTTCCGAAAAAAGCTCATGTTTGTTTTAACCATAGTCTATTTTAACTACAGTTAAAGTCTTTTACATAGTCAAATAAGATCATCACATTGTATCATCAAGAGTTACACTTGTTTGTTTTATATTTTTATAACAATTAGTTAAAATAATGAATTTTGATTATAGCTGGAATTATTAGGCCACTAAGGCCTAACCCCTCTCATTAGCAGATGAGGCCCGTGTCCAGCAGTGGGAGAATGATCAATACAGGGCTAATATTATATATAGCTGTCATGTGTATGCGGTTATGGTATTTTTAATTATGAAAAAATACACTATATCTAAAGTTAAACTACGGTCAAAACAACACGAACTAAATCTTTAATAGCTTCCGTTGCGTTGTTAAAGTAAAAAAATGTAAGCTGTCAATTTTCGGTCTCATACATACAAGCGTTAAAACCAGAAATTCTTTAATAACCGTTTTCTTCATACGTACACGATTTTCACCTGCGCAGGCGAATACATTACGTTCGATAAAACCTTTTAAGCTTATTAACCCTGATAAGGCGAAATCATTTAATAAATTTTACTTACTTTGACGGAACGGTATTGACCTAGCTATTTTAAAAATACTTCTGTAGTAAATCATACTTCGTGAAAATGTCATTGGCGTAGCCTCCACAGATTACTTAACACTTTAAGTACAATATTCAATCAGCGATCAAGATAAATTACAAGGGGAAAATATATACTGCACCTGATGGTAAGCGCAGTGCCGTCCAGATAGAGTATCAAGTAGCAAGAGACAGTCTATCCCTCGCTACTCAACACAATCATGCCAGCCTGCTGTTTAGCTTCTTCACACTACGCCTAAAGGGCCCAGGATCATAGGAAGGAGGGAACACGGTAGCTGGCAAACTGTTCCACAGCTTGATGGTGCGGCAAAAATACGAGTTTGTGAACCTCTTGGTTCGGGCCGGGATAGTAGATACCACGAAGCTGTGGCTCCGCAATCCAGTACGCGTGATTCTGGTATGGAAGCGAGAGGATGGGATAAGATCAAACAATTCTTCAGAGCATTCGCCATGATGCAGACGGTAGAACACGCTAAGCGAGGAAATATCCCTACGCAGCTGTAGCGCCTCCAGGCTGTTACTCACGTCTGCATCATTCACAATGCGGATGGACCGCCGCTGCAACCCATCCAAGGCATCGAGAAGGTATTTTGCGGAACCGTCCCAGAGGTGCGAGCAGTATTACATTCCCGGCCGCACTTGCGCTTTATATAAGCGGTAGAGCTGACCGGGTGTGAAAAACCGCCGCACCCTGTTCAGGATTCCGACCCTGCGGGAGGTGGCGGATATTACGTCCTCGATGTGACTCCTTGGATTAAGATCGCAGCGGATATCCATATCATAATACCATAATTTAAAAGTACAGCTTGCATATACTCTTCATTTAGCCCATTGACATAGAAAACGGACTGAGCGCTCTCTATCCAGCTATTAAGTGAATACGGGCTGAAAAATATGAGAGAGATAAAGCGACTACGTGCCAGTAGTTGTCTTTCTCTAAAATTTTGATTGGTCTACGTCACAGTCTACAGGGGCGAAAAGAAATAGGTATTGGCCAAACAGTCGCTTTGTCTCTTTCTACAAATTGGTCAATTTTGTGAGGTTAGAGTTTTCTATGTCTATGCCCATACGTAGTATAACGTTTTTTTATAATATAACATTAGTGGCAATTATTAAAGAGATTTTACGAAGATAATAATTATGCGGTCTTTGTCATATTTACAGTAAAGTCTACAATTGACTATGACGGCGCCATTTTAGGACATGCCAATCATCAGTGGCGTGATGTGGAATCGATATTGAAATGGTCAATTTGTTTGATATAACATGATAAAAAACATGTTTATGTGCAGAATACATGCTATATATTTATAATTTATGTTTGAGATTGTGTGTGCGTAGTTGGCCGGGGTCGCATTTCGCAAATTACTTCTTCGTTGGTTCATTATATCACTTTGTCTTAAATACATTCATTTAATATGTTTTTTATTTATATAATTTTTCTTTTATAATATTCAAATTGTAGGGTCCATGCGTCACTTGTACGGGGTCTAGTTGAAAACCAGCGCTAAGCATACTGCCTAGCCTAATGCTGAACTAGAACCCATTCAGCATTTTTATGAGACACACGCTACCCGCTACCCTTTTTTTATATTTTGCTTTTGTACCTAATTTTTTTTTGTTATCAGTATTTCTGTTTGTGTTGTGTCTCTTTACGTGCTCAATAAATGTTTTTCTTTCATTTTTTCATATAAATAGGTACAAAAGAAATACTATCCATACATAAAAAAGTGTTTAAAGTTAGTGACGTAACATAGCGAACAGAAACCATTATTAGGCACTAAATTAAACATGCGACATAAACTATCAACCGCCCTAGACAAATGTCTTTATAAGAGCAGTTTCGCTACAAATCATTTAGCAAAGCATGTTGTGAAATATCTAGCGCACAATAAATATCGTGGGCCGCAGATAAGATATCTATTGAGCAACGTGTGTGGGGGATATAGGTTATCCTTGGGCCTATCTAACTCCGAGGATAGTTGATCTCTGTACAATTATTCTGTATATTGTTTGATACTGGTTCGCGAAGGTTTTTATTACAATACTAGGTGTTGCTTGCGGCTCCGCCCGCGTGTAGGTTATTTTTGGAAGGAAAGTTATACAATCCATGGAAGCATCTTAAGCTATTACACCTTTCTATATTTTGCTAACCCATAGGACGCGTGCATTTTTCCGGGAAAAAAAGTGACCTATGACATTTTTTGATCCCTAAACTACAACTATGCAAAAAATCATCTCCATCCGTTGCTCTGTGAAAAACTAAACTATTCCACGGGAACTGTACATTTTTCCGGGATCAAAAGTCTATGTGCTATTCCAGACTATAATCTATCTCTGTGCCAACTTTCAACCAAATCCGTCCAGACGTTGTAGCGTGATTGAGTAACAAACATCCATCCATCCAAACTTTCGCATTTATAATATTAGTAGGATGGGTTAGTAAAGAATTATAAGGACTAGCCGGTGAGTATAGCGAGTAGCGGATTGTGAAACGCCAGGCCGTGGGTTTGATTCCCGCACCGAGGCAAAGGTTTGTGTGACAGACAGATATTTGTTTCAGGTCTGGGTGTTGTGGGACCGTAGTCCCTCGTATTTTTACAATAGATTTTACCTATTATAGAACTATGTGCGTGACTGGTGTATTTATTTATAGTTTGCTGAAAATAATAGTGGCTTTATTTTTATTGTGAGACAGAAAGTCTCTCGTAGTCTCATACCTACGACACACTGTGTTGTCTGTTTTACTATGGACTCAGAGCTATGTGTGACTATTACGTGTTATTTATTAAACGAAAAACGTCAGTTATCAATCGATCTCGGTTGCCTACATACCGACGTCTGTGCTAACGATGCGTCACAAGAAATAAATCGTATTAGATAAAATATAGTATTTTGCTATAGGGTATTTTTTTTTATTTTTCACGGAAAAGTGACAACACTCCACCTGATAGTAAGCGCAGTGCCGTCCAGTTCGAATATCAAGTAGCGAGAGACAATCTATACCTTGCTACTTGACACATAGATATAGTATATACAACCGTAGATGAGGCATAGGCGTGCACCCGAAAGGGACAGGTGAACTCTATGGGGTTACCAACTAACATTATTTTACCTAGTTCTTGAAATCTCAGGTGGGCGTGTTTCATGTTAAGATAAATTTTATGATATATAGACATAATATTATAATAGTAATAATTTCTTGAAACGGAAACTCACAGTTACATAATAGGCACAATAATTTTGTAACAATGAACAATAAATTTATTCTCGAATCGGTCCAGGCGTTTTCGAGTAATCGGGGAACATATCTAAAAAAAGATTTCGACGAATTGAGAACCTCCTCATTTTTGAAGTTGGTTAATCCCAATACTGTTATATCCATTTATTCAGTTAAATTTTTGGTGACTGTCACTCGACTGATTCAGTTGAATGTTTTTTCTCGACAGTTATCCATAAATTTTAAATTTGAATAACAACATCGCGAGGTATAAAACAACAATGACAGCGAAAAGAGTAATGTTGAAATGACTCTTTTCACTAACTTATGACAAATCTGAAGATGTGATAAATATTCCAAGTTTTTTTTTTTTTTTTTTTTATATTATAGTCCGACAAACGAGCCAGTGGGTCACCTGATGTTAAGTGATCTCCACCGCCCATGAACATCCACAACACCGAAAGTGTCATGTATGCGCTGTCGGCCTTAAAGGACAGGAATAGGGATTAGGGAAGGGAAGGGGGAATCTGGGCCTCCGGATATCTCACTTACCATACGAAACGCGACAGTAAACTGTCACTTTACGTTTACTTGCGTAGTAGTACAAGTTAAGTGTACTACTACGCATAATAAACACACATATAAATATATATATCCTGTGCCCGGTATGGCAATAGGCTCGCCCCCTATCACATTATAGCACCGAAATTCGGCGAAATGTGGGTGTACTGGTTACACCTCTGCTTACCCCTTCGGGGATTACAGGCGTGAGTACGCCTGTAAATTCCTAAGGGGTAGGCAGAGGTGTAACTAGTACATCCACATTTCGCCGAGCATATTACAGTCCCATGATGTGATAGGGAACTATAGGGCCTATCGCTTTACTTGGCACAATCGAGACTCCGGGCTAATCCTGAGCATTTCGTGATACCCATATCACTTTACACGACCCGGGAATCGAACCCGAGACCTCAGCCCAGCAGTTGTTCCACGTACGCAATTACAACTGCGCTACAAAGGTATAATAAATTATTACCTATATAACAATCAGTGAAATATATATAAATGGGAATTTATATAAAATTCATTCATAACCTATACATAATTAAATAACATAATGTTTACCTGCACCCGATTTTATTTGCAATAGAAAATTGCCAACAATAACAATTTCAATATTTTATAAATAATTTTCTTATATTAATTAGTTCAACTGTTCACATCTCTATTCACTTTTATTTTGTTAGTTAAACTGTATTATTTTTTAATTAAACTCTTGGGAAACGCTGACACATTATCCATAAATAAGAGGTAATTAAATGTCGTGAACGTTGGTATCCCCATAATGTGTATTATGCAGCCATGTTAAATTTACCTAAAATTGTCATGCACAGCTAAACATCTAAACAGCAGCAAATGACATTTAAACAATTTCCGAATTCGACTAGGTAATACATGAAATTTAAAATTGGTTTTATATAGATTTATTTTACTTCTGCAGCAAGGAATGCCTAGAAAATGGTATACCATCAATATTTTATAATTATTTTTAAGAAACATGATAAATAGTAACGTAAAATTGCTACTTACGAATAAAACATAATATTTTCATATTTTCGCTTATTTAGGCTTTTACAGCCAAGAACACTGCAATGTACCATATTCAACACGTTTTAAACACTTAAATACGACGCGAAATGTATTTTCAAACACAATTAATAATGATATATTTCCACAAACACGGATAATATATTTCGTTGACATTCAGACTATCTGGCCAGAAATAAAGGTCCAACCAAAAAGTTGTGAAACTCAGATAGTGACAGCAAATAATATGTCTATTCCTATTGCTCTTAGCTTTTTCGTAATAAGTGCGTCCTGCTCTTTCTGGGAATTATAAAAGGAATGTCAGCCCTGTGACTTGACATAATCATGCCATGCTGTGTAACTTCTTCAGAAAAGAAAACAAAGAAAGAAAGAAAAACGATTTATTAGTACAGCTAACAACATGCACATACCATAAGACAATTAACAACTTTATTATGATTAAAACTTATACTAATGGCACTTGCTTGTCGCAGCTGTGACAGGTAGGTGACCACTCAGCGTACTGCTGTGCTCTGGCACGTACATCGTACATACCACAATACAGCGCTGGTTTTCAGTGGTCACCTTACACACTTCTTCACACTACGCCTAAAGGACCCAGGATCATAGGAAGAAGGGAACACGGCAGCTGACAAAGCTTAATTGTGCGGCAACACTTAGTTCGAGCCGGGTTAGTAGACCCAAGTGGAATAATAATTATTATTAGATATAGGACTTCCTCAATGGCGCAATCATAATTGTTTACGCAGTACGACTGCTGTGCTGAGGTCTCGGGTTCGATATGATATAGGTACCTACCTTCTTTTCTACCTATCTCTTCCGGGATTACAGGCGTGAATGCGTATATATTTTTTTTATTTTTTATCCTAGCACGGCAAAGTGACCGCACTTCACCTGATGGTAAGCGCAGTACGGTCCAATTAGAGTATCGAGTAGCGAGAGACGATCTATCCCCCGCTACTCAACACAATCATGCTGGCCTGCTCCTTCACACTACGCCATGGGCAAGAAGGTGAAGAAGCGGTCGAGGGTCTATTGTCAGAGTACTTAGAAGGCCGCAAAATGGCCAACATTGTACCCCAACTCTAGACCCCCAAAAACCGGATGTACACTGGCTGATCCCGGAACGCGACACACTTGCGTGTGCCACTATGGCGGATTTTTCACCCTGTGTACGGTGGTCGCTATCCGGGCGGATATGAATATCCTACCACCAGCAAAAAAAATATATCTAAAAAGTTTTAGACAAATATTTATTTATTTAGTCAGTATACGCTACAATTTCCATAAAGACGTATTTAAACGTAACCAGAAACGCATATATTCTGAACAGTTGTATAATTTTCAATATTGTTACCATATCATGTATAATTAAAGTAAAAAACAAGAATGATTACGTCAATTATATAAGTGTGTGACCACAACAGGATACAAATGTGGACAATCAGTCTAGTGTCATGGATGTGTTAATTATGGTCAGTTACTGTCGCTAGTAACTAGTCACTTAGTAAATGCCGCCGGTTGATTGCTCTCACACACATATTGGTTTATATGACAGCCTCCGTAGCGCAGCGGGCGAGTAGCCGGCTGTGAAACGAGAGGCCGTGGGTTCGATTCCCGCACCGAGACAAATATTTGTGTGACAGATAGATATTTGTTTCGGGTCTGGGTGTTGTGGGACCGTAGTCCCTCGTAGTTCTTGATACCCACGATACAGGTTTACCTAGTGTGGGGTCAGAACTATGTGTGTGACTGTTGGGTGTATTTATTTATGTCCATGATTGAATATGTTGCTTTTTTTTTTATATTTTATAAAATTTTTATAGTCGCCAGAATTATGCCGGCATGAAGTGACTGGATATACACAGCCTGACCCCAAAACATGACTCTGCGGAATGAACCACTATGAATGGTTTTATTATGTGCTGTAGCTATCCAGTCGGATACTAAACGTCTAAAGTGGGTACCAAAATAGTTTAAAAGCCCACAAAAATAAATACACTGCAAAGGAATGCACGCTTGGACCAAGCCTAGTTAGGTTAGTTAAAATATAGTAGCAGAATTAAGGCTTGCCATATACGGCATTCATGGCGTCATTGATACGTGACTATGCTGTCTTAGTAAATATTAGTGTTTAAAACGATCACAGTTTAAATTTATACGTTCAGTCAAAACTGTCAGTTTTGTCTCACAGTCCGAATTTACTATTTATGTTTAAAGTAACCTTAGGAGGCACGAACGATTATCATAAGATAACCTAACCTTTGTATTTGGGATATCTTTTAAAAGTGCTATTGTGTGTAACTAAAAATTTATCCAAAACTCATGACTCATTATTTTAGACTGCACTGAATTGTAGTGATGTTATGAAACTCCATAACCAGAATCATTTGATATCCGAAATAATTAAATATCCGTAACCGTATCCAATAAAAGTGTTTCGAGCAATTTCGGAAAGGAACAGAATTGAACGAGACTGTATATTTACGTTACGTTTTACGTTTGGGTCATGCAGTACTAGATACTGACTAAAACCTGTTTGATCTGGATTTGACACGAAACGGACCACATATAAATCAACGAAATACACACAATTCTTTAAAAGACCTAATATCCATAACCAAAACTACCCGACTCTATCGGATATCCGAAATAATATCATATCCATATTCATAACCGAAATAAATTAAATACTCTTATGATATCCACATCCATATTCAGATCCGGAATTCCATATCCATAACGTCCCTGATAAATTTTCGTGGCTCAGTCAAGCCTCAATAAAAACTGATCTTGTGTTCTGAAAGTAAGTATCGTGTCGCAAGCGTGGTGACTTGTTTCGAAGTAAATAGAAGCAGGTTGAAGTGGTCATGTCAGCTTAACTGTTTGTTTATATTACGTAAATTGGAATTAGAAACAACTGGTTACTTGTACTGGTTTATACTCTATCCTTTTCCGCAACTAAGATTAATTTTTAGTATATAAAATTTAATTTGACCTCCTTGGCGCAGTTGTAACGAGTGGTACGACTGCTGTACTGAGGTCTCGGGTTCACCCCTGGGTAAATGTGATATTAATTCTATGATGAAATACTCAGTATCAGCCCGGAGTTTGGAATTGTGCCCGGTATTGTGATAGGCTCGCTCCCTATCACATCAAGAAGAGGATATTGAACTCGGCGTAATGTGAGTGTACTGGTTACACTTCCGCCTACCCCTTGGGGGATTAAGACGTTAAGTCGTATGTATGTATAACATTTACTTGATTATATTTGCAAAATATTGACTCACTAACAAATAAAACCTTTCTTAATAAAAATAATGTAATTGTATAATCTGATTTATTAAGGCACAGTTTATATAATTAGATTAAAAAAGATTGTAACTCAACTCGTAAATCAACCTTGACTAAAATCAACTTTCTTGTGATTAATGCGCTGTCAGGATTTATTAGTAAATGATTACAAAATAGTTTATATGCATAACTAAAATATTATGGACACTGTACTAGATATTATGATATTACGTGGTAGTACTAGAAACGCTACTACCATTGCCTATCTCGAACACACCTCACTTATAAACACGAAACAACTTGCTACGACTTTTTTGGGAATATTAAAGTATACAGGACAAATATTCATCCTACTAATATTATAAATGCGTATGTTTGGATGGATGTTTGTACCTCAATCGCACCAGAATGGCTGAACTAAGCTGGTGGAAATTTAGCACAGAGATAGATTATAGTCTGGAATAAAACATAGGCTACTTTCATCCCGTAAAATTGCACGGTTCCTGTAGGATAGTTGGTTTTTTACACAGAATAATGGATTGACATGATTATTGCACAGTGTTCATTTAGGGATCTGAGAATGACATAAGCTGCTTTTTATATCGGAAAATGCACAGTTCGTACGGGACAGCAAAATATAGAAAGATGTCTTAGTGAAGTAATAGCTCAAGATGTCTCCCTGAATGTTATTTATACCTTTTCTTTTAAAAATATTTTTAAAATTTTATTTCATTTTATTTTTAAAACTTTTAAAAACGGTAGGCAGCGGCTTTGCTGTGCCCTGGTATTGCAGAAGTCTATGGGCGGCGGTGACTACTTACCATCAGGTGGCCCGTCTGCTCGTCTGCCTATCGAGGCACTAAAAAAAAAAAAAAAAACTACAACGCGGGTGAAGCCGCTGGCAAAAGCTAGTTTTATATATTTAGATATAATTTTTAAAGATAAATATACTGAACAATTTTATTGGCAATGTTATGCAAAATATTTTTATTGTTTACCAAGTTATATGAAACGTAAATGACGTGAAAAGAAAAAACATAGGCAGTCATGTGGACTACCGATAGAAGTGAAAACTTAAAACTATGGAATTACTCTGTACTTGTAACTTTTTTGTTTATGTTTGCTCGTCAATAATTATAGAACTTCATATGCGTGTTCAGTGCTTTTTCCCCATACCAAAAGTGCCTAGAGAAGTATTCAATTCAAAAAACATTGTTTTTTTTATCCTGGCACGGCAAAGTAACCACACTGCACCTGATGGTAAGCGCAGTGCCGTCCAATTAGAGTATCAAGTAGCGAGAGACAATCTGTCCCTCGCTACTCAACACAATCATGCCGGCCTGTAGCTTCTTCACACTATGCCATGGGGCAAAGGTGAAGAAGCGGTCGAGGGTCTAGTGTCAGAGTACACAGAAGACCGCAAAACGGGCAAACATCGTACCCCAACTCTAGACCCCCGACAGAAACCGGATGTACACTGGCTGATCCCGGAACGCGATACATTTGCGTGTGCCACTATGGCGGGTTTTACACCCTGTATACGGTGGTCGCAATCCGGGCGGATACGAATTCCCTGCCACCAGCAAATATATAAGTAATATAAGTAGCTATATTTAAGTGTGGTATGCCGTATGGCATGGGCAGAGCCCTTCAGAACACATGAGTTTTCTAAATTATGTGTGTAATCATATGAATTAAATATTTATCAATTATTATCATATCGCCTTTAACTATGGACGAAACATCAGGAAGAAACCTTCATTAGGATTCTCTAAGTAGATTAAGTTACTATAAATCTACCACCCTGCACTAGGCCAACGTGTTGAACTAAGGCTTTCTTGTCTCTTTAGTAGAAAAGCCCAGCAGTGGGCAAGTATAATACAGCGCTGATTAATTATTAAAGTGAGGGGGATTAATTCGCAACTAGGTCACTTAGAAGCAAATAAACGGTAGAATATTTTACCCAACATTAACTAAATTAATTTTATAACATAATCACACATAATTTTATAAGTTAGTAACAGACTAAAACGTTTTAGTTAGCATAAACTAGCACAACTAAATCTAAGTACAATTAGCTTTGCATCCGGACTTGTGTTCCAGATAGTTATTAAGAAATAACGGACGCCGACAATTACATAATAAGAAATGTATATGATGTTTTAGAATACATTATACATCTGTTAAACCGACATTGTGATTGCAGTAGTGGTAAAGCGTAAAGTAAAGCCGACACTAGGTCATCTATACCCAATTAAAATTATATAATTCTTTACCATTTCATTAAGGTAATTTCATGTGTTCAATTTTGTATATCATTTGAAATGCAACCGAAAATAAAAAGAAAATGAAACCCTTTGCGCAAACAGAATAAAAGTATGTCTACCCCTTTGGAAGATGATTTGATAACAATGAGAATTATAGCAGCGATGGCCTAGTTGGTTGCGGTACGGACTGTCAAGACGAAAGTCGTATGTTCGAAACCAAAGTGGCATACACTTCTGACTTTTCTAAAGTTATGTGTGTATTAAATGTTAATTATCGCTTGCTTTAACGGTGAAGGAAAACATCCTGAGGAAACCTGCAATCTGAGAATTCTTATACGAATTTCGAAGGTATATGAAGTATACCAACCCGCATTAGGCCAGCATGGTGGACTAAGGCCTAACCCCTCATTAGTAGAGGAGGCCCGTGCCCAGTAGTGGGACAATGTTTAATACAGGGCTAGTATTATTATCCATACTATAGTAGTTTGTTACTTACGCCCTCTACTTTTGTCTCTATTTCTGCATCGTGTGTCGCGTTTCGGGATCAGCCAGTGTACATCCGGTTTTTGTGGAGGCTCTAGAGGTGGGGTACGATGTTTGGCCATTTTGCGACCTTCTGAGTACTTTGACACTAGACCCTCGAACACTTTTTCACCTTCTTGCCCATGGCGTAGTGTGAAGAAGCAGGCCGGCATGATTGTGTTGAGTTTTTTTTATTACTGGATGCACAGATGGGCCACCTGATGGTAAGTAGGCACCGCCGCCAATAGACTTCTGCAATGCTGCCTACCGGAAAAGCTGAGTAGCAGGGGATAGATTGTCTCTCGCTACTCGATACTCTAATTGGACGGCACTTCACTTACCATCAGGTGCAGTTATGGTCACTTTGCCGTGCCAGGATAAAAAAACGTCAAATAGTCAGCCAGCAAATTCGATGTCCGTGAGGCGTATTTTTTTTAATAAAAAAAGACTATTTGCTCGGATTTCTCTCAAGAAGTGTAAGCCATGCTGCCAGTTGTAAAACTAAAAAATTGTCTGATTTTGTACTATTTATGTTTATAAACAATGACAAAAGAACGTGTTTATTATAAATAAATTAATTAAATTTTTATAAACAGAGGCTAGGTGGTGCAAAAACAAGTGGTGCCATATGACAGGCATGCACAGGTCTTGCAAGTTTCCGTTTTAAGATCAATGAGGCAATGCCGACCGGTTGCACAACCGCGTAACGTGTGCTTTTAACGAGACAAGAAACATTTTTGCTAATTAAAAAATGGTGTTTCGGTATTAAGGTCAAGTTTGTTGCCGGCTTTTTTCGTTTGGGTATAATGTAAGTGTAGTTTTGGTGGTTTGGAAGATGGCCGTAGACGCAAAATAGTTTCAATAACACAAATAAAAATTCTAATTGCTTGCTCGAGTTCGAGCCCAGAATCTCAATGATTTCTCAATCTAAACTGGCAATGTACTAATGAAAAAACATCAGCGATAATTAGAAGGCAAAGTTAAACGAAACTATGGGAAAACATAGTGCTGACGAAATAAGATGCATAAAATGGCTACTAAGCGTTAATAAATAGTTTATTAACTACTGCTGTAATAGATTCACAAAATAAAATTACGTTGGAAAAATTCACATATAAAAAATCAATCAAATGTTGTAAAGCCTTTAAAATACAAACTTATTTTGTAAATAGGCCTAAGTCAACAAGTGTTATTGGTTGCCATGGCAACTAGTTGATATAAACCCGGTTTAACGTAACTCTAGGTTTCATGAGGCCTACTTACAAAGACATTACACATAGTGCGTGTAATCGTCCTGACGTACTGAACAATAATGAAAACTTTTCGAATATTCGTGCGAATTCATTGTTAAGTGAAGGAAAACATCGTGAGAAAACCTGCATACCTGAGGATTTCAAAGAATTTCGAACGTGTGTTATAAATACACCCAACAGTCACACACATAGTTCTGACCCCACACTAGGTAAAACCTGTATCGTGGGTCTCAAGAATTACGAGGGACTACGGTCCTAAAACACCAAGACCCAGAAACAAATATCTATCTGTCATAAAAACATTTATCTCGCTGCGGGAATCGAACCCACGGCCTGTCGTTTCACAACCACTGCGCCACGGAGGCTGTCAAATGTTATGTCTACCGACCCACATTAGGCAATTGGACTAATCTGGAATGGAATTACCATTCTAGGTTAGCCCAAAGATAGTATGGAGGAATAGCATAATTCCTCTACAATGTGATCAACAGTGAAGACTACAGTTCATCAGTGAGACAGTGTATAGATCATTTTTGAGTCTCCGTGGCGATGGGCGAGTAGCCCGCTGTGAAATAAGAAGCTGTGGGTTCGAAACCCGCGCCGAGACAAATGGTTGTGGAACAGACAGACATTTTCTTCGGGTCTGGGTGTTGTGGGATTGTCCCTCGTAGTTCTTGATACCCACGATACAGGTTATACCTAGAGTGGGGTCAGAACTATATGTGTAACTGTTGGAGGTATTTATTTATAATACAGGATAAATATCATTTATGTCATACAAAGTACATCTCGCACTAGATTTCTGTAGTACTTGAGTGATATCAAATGAATTTCCCTATTAACACAGGCGGAGCTGCGAGCAATCGCTAGTTACAAAACTTGCCCTCACTTTTATTCCTCACCCCGCGACCTCATCTCTCGCCTTGACAAACGCGAATTTAAATCCTTACAAACACTGTACTAGATTACAGAGCAAGTTCTCAATGTCATCAAAGCAGCTGTTAATGGCGATCAATCGTGACCAGTATAATGGGGCCTTTCACTGGTCCTTGCGTTTTTAGTTTATGTACATTTGCATAATGCAATTGATCTGGTAATTAAGAAACGAGAGTGGATTCAGATGTATTCAGGCTTGGGTTTATGTATTGATTTGTTTATATAGAAGCAGCGATAGCCTAGTTGGTAGCGGTACGGACTGCCAAGACGAAAGTCGTATGTTCGAAACCCAAGTGGCATACACTTCTGACTTTTCTAAAAGTGTGTGTATTAATTGTTAATTATCGCGGCGTTATTTAACGGTGAAGGAAAACATCGTGAGGAAACCTGCATACCTGAGAATTCTTATAAGAATTTCGAAGGTATGTGAAGTCTACCAACCCGCATTAGGCCAGCGTGGTGGACTACGGCCTAACCACTCTCAATAATAGTAGAGGAGGGCCGTACCCAGCAGTGGGACAATGTTTAATACAGGGCTAGTATTATTTATTATTATATTGATTTGTTTATTTACTTCTCTACCTGCTTTGCGCAGTTGTAATTGCGCATGCGCTGCTGTGCTGGGGTCTCGGGTTCGATCTCCGGGTCGGGTAAAGTGATATTGGGTTTTCTATTTAGAAATACTCAGTATCAACCCCGAGTCTGGAATTGTGCCTGGCACGACTATAGGCTCGCCCCCTATCACATTATGGGACCGTAATAAATTCGGCAAAAAGAGGGTGTACCGGGTTACATCTCTGCCTACCCCTTCGGGGATTACAGGCGTGAGTGTATATGTATGTATTTACTTGTCGGAAGGTATACACACTAATAGTAATTAACTAAAATTGTTAATTGCCCGTCTCCATCAAGCTGTGGAACAGTTTGCCAGCTACCGTGTTCCCTCCCTCCTATGATCCTGGGTACTTTAGGCGTAATGTGAAGAAGCTAAACAGCAGGCCGACATGATTGTGTTGAGTAGCGGGGGATAGACTGTCTCCCTCGCTACTTGATACTCTATCAGGTGCAGTGTGGTCACGTTGCCGCGCCAGAATAAAAAAAAAAAAAGAAAATACATTATATTTCAAACACCTTGATACCCCTTTAACACCTTTTAAGATCACTACTTCGATATACGTCAAAGATCTAGTTCTTAATATATGCTACTTTGGTATAATATATTTGCAAATTTGGACATAGTCCAATAACTTTGTGTCATGTACATATGTGTATGATCTGGTTATGTGAGATCGAAAGTCTCTCAAACTTCCTGATATCCATGACACAGTACTCTTGTCTTAGTGTGATGTCAGAATATGTGTAGCTGTTAGGTTTGTATGTTAATTTTTAAACTAGCTGTTGCTCGCGGCTGTGTGACCTTGTGAATTTTTTAAACTAGAGTGGAAGGAATTAAAAAAATAAAATATCCTGTCCGTCCTAGGGGTTAAAGGTATCTTCAAACTAAATTGCATCAAAATTAGTTGTGGTTTAGCCGGGAAACCGTTACAGACAGAAACTTTCAATCCTTAATTCAACCACTTAAGGGTAACATTTTGAAAATCATCAATATACGTGTATATTTATTTCTAACCAGAATCAGGTATACGAAATTTCGTGTTTCTTACTGTGAAAATGACGGACTTCCATACAACCATTTTCCCCTTGTTTTACCCCCTTCGGGATGAAATTACCAAAAACCCTTTTCTATCCTATCCTTAGTGGATGCTAACAACATAAAAGGCATCAACTGTCAAAATTTCAAGTTTGTAGTCCCAGCGGTTTAGGCTTTGCGTTGATGAATCAGACAGGAAAAGTAAAAATATATGTATAGATAGATATATAGGTAGGCAGCGGCTCTGCTGTGCCCTGGCATTGCGGAAGTCTATAGGCGGCGGTGGCTACTTACCATCAGGTGGCGCGTGTGCTCGTTGCCTATTCAGACATTAAAAAAAAGATGGCTAGATAATAAATTCCAGTTGCAACGTGTGCACATAGTAGTGCATTGATTATACATTCAGTCTGATATTTACTAGCAAATGTGGATTTCACTTTCCACGTCATTTGACACAGGTTTCTGTAATACACTATAATATGGGCGTGCCCAGAAATAACCAGGCTACAATTGACCCACTTTGTTGAACACAAATGACTATACAATCCGGTGTTTCGACAGTGTGTTGCAGCTTTAAGTATTCACTCAGGAAGTCCTGATTATCCCCTTGAAATTAATTACCTACATTAATTATTAAATGTTCCTGACTCTTTAGTAGGATTATGTGGAACTAGAATATCAAAACATATTAATTAAACTCCTTACTAGTGTGGTAGAATTCGACCAAAAATCTTTTTTGATATAAGATGACTCGAAATTTAAGTAAAATACTTTTGTAGGCTTTTCTAATTGGTGGTTTATTTATGTTTTTTCATATAATATATACGGCCTACATCTACCGAACTCAATTTTGCAAAAACATTTATAACTGTCAATGTTATGTATTAATGCTTACTCATTCGTTGTCAACACTTACAAAAGATCAACGCATTCCAAATTTAAAAAGAGAGCTGTCATATTTGACAATAGTCAATAACGATATGGCGGCCTTGACACGATCTGTCAAACTCAAGGTCAAGAACGGCTATTGTAGGCTTAATGACTCACTCGCATTCACAAGTGAATGACTGAATGATTGAAATCAACTGATGTATGACAGTTGAGATAATTTAGATTTTTTTTAGAGTATATGAAAAATAGTCTTACTGTATATATTACAAAACATATCGTAGGTAAAGTTCTAACAGTGCGAAAGTCAAAAATATCTACTTGAAATGAAGAAACAAGTGTGAAAGCGCAGCCAAGCCACCCAGGCAATAAGTTAATATTAAGTTCTTGTAAAAGTGTATAGCAATTTTGAAACACATAGATTTGATTAGATTACATTCTTCTTTTGGTTTGACTCCGTTTACACAGGTTTTTTTAAAGTAGAAGTGTTTGAATTTCAAACTATTAGAAATTCCGTACGATATAACTACTCTGGCTACAATTGAGCTATAATTGGAATATTATCATTAAAATAAAACTAACTTTACGGATTTTATCGCGATGTTTTTAATTTCAAAGTGTAATATTCGCGTAACATTTTCTTTAAAGTAGATTCTCAATACCTTATATAATAACAAATGTTATTTATATACAGATATTTTAGGGATTTTCTATTTAAAAATACTCAGTATCAGCGGCTTTGCTGTGCCCTGGCATTGCAGAAGTCTGTGAGCGGCGGTGACTACTTACCATCAGGTGGCCCGTCTGATCGTAAGCCAATCGAGGCAACAAAAAAAAAATTCAGCCCGGAGTCTGGTGATAGGCTCGCTCCCTATCACATTATGGGGCTGTAATAAATTCGGCGAAAAGTGGGTGTACTAGTTACAACTACCTAGTTACTTGTATTGTACCTATAGTAGTTGTTAGAGTACCTCTCTCTGTATAGTATGTATGTAAGTAAGTATGTATAGTTAGATTTTTAATACATTTTTAAATATAAGTGAACTAGCCATGTCAATTGCTCCACTTCCGTGGGTCGTCACAAGATGTGGGATAGCTCAAAATTCTCTTTAATAAACCGTTTATGTAATGCAAAAATAATTCAAATCCGATCCATCCGGTACCAGATATTAGCGCGTTCAAAGAAACAACTAATCTCGTCACTTTAATAACATAATAGAACCATATAAAATAAAAATATTAAAACGACTCAATAACTGAACCGACAAAGAGTTCCAAACTCAAATGTCAGTGGAATTATTGTCTGTGGTTTGGTGTAACGAACTAGGTTAACAGTTAGATAATTTTGCATAATCAGTCTTAGCACTTGCGTTATTTCAATGTGCACTATGCTAAATACATACTGACGATATAAATATCTTAATTGTTTACATGTAATAAAATTTATGTTTCAATGGTGAATCATCATGACAAATATGGGTACAACACTATTTATACGATACTTGCCTACCTGGAAGGCACTGCGCTTACCATCAGATAAAAGGTTAAAGCGAGCGATAACATAATTTACAATGTATACTAACATAATTTTCAAGTCACATGTGTGCCCTGAGGATTGGCATTGAATCCACGACTTACGACTCGGTACTACATCCACTCTGCTACCACATTATTGATGATTATTGAAAGGTATAATAAAATATTTTTGAAAAAAAAATGAATGATATGGTAATTCGGCTTAAGCATTGAATCAAATAATTAGTATGAAGGTAAGATCGTAATAAGTTCAAATAAAGCTATTTGTTTTATTAAGCCCATACATAAAAAGATAGGCATATTATATTCATTGATATGCAACCTATGTACACGAAATACTGTTTAAAAAAATACTTTTAAAAAAATAATTATTGAAATAATATAAAAGTTTTTTATTCATAAAAAGTACACCGACTTCAATAAAAAACAAATCATGCGTCCCTTTATTTGAGGGTTGCTCTCGATTTTTATGAGATCCCATCATCAGATCTTGACTTCGTGCCAATGGGACCACCTGGGAAGTATTGTACCCTTTGAAACCAAAAAATAATTTCTCGAATCGGTCCAGGCGTCTTAGAGTAATCGGGTAACATACATAAAAAAAAAGATTTCGACGAATTGTTAACCTCCTCCTTTTTTGAAGTCGGTTAAAAATGATAAATAATTATCTTAATTGATATACAGCAATATGTTGCAAATTAATTGCGTAATTGCTTTATTAAAAAGCGTTGCCGTTAAAAAAATCACCACTGCTGTCATCGTGATCTTTTTGTATTTACCGATGATATTTATCTACAGCTAACACATTTTTTATAGTGATTTAAATGATAATTAGATTTGTGGAGCGAAAGGTAGGTGCGATATTTATCGGCAAGCGAAAGGTAGATGACACAATGAACACTCGGATATAGGAAAGCAATTCCGAGCAAAATATGATATAACATAGTTACGTAACGCTTCTTTTGTACGCTTCGAATTTTACGGGATGAAGATGCTTTTACTTTTAGTATTTCAAATTAGCTTTCGCACAAAAGATCTATAGAGTAGAATGCTGATAATAATGACCGATTATCGCATCTTATTGTCACGTAATGGGAAACAGCTTTTTTTTGAGAAATATTAAAAAATAATATAATATTTCCTCTTGGTTTCTTGGTGCAATATGAATCGCCTGGTTTTATTTATTAATATATTTCTTTATTTGGTAACTTCCTAGTTCACAACAATAGGACATGCACTGCCGACAAATGCCCAAAAATGACATATGCTCTACTTTTCTAGAGTTACGTGTGTATTCATTGTTATTTTAATGTTTAAATAAAACATCGTGAGTATTCTCATACCTGAAATTCTCATAAACTTTTCAAAGGTATGTGAAGTCTACCAAACCACATTAGGCCTGCGTGGTGGACTAAGGCCTATCCCCTCCCATTAGTAGAGGAAGCCCATGCCCAGCAGTGAGAAAATATTTGATATAATTCTGGTATTATAATATTTCCAATAACATATCCATCTTAACATTTTCTAGTTTAATTTGTTTTTTTTTTAATATACCACTTAGTGGGCTAGCTTAGCCTGTGCAGTACAACTGACCCACAGAAAAACGATGTCACATGACAGTTGGCTGTTATATTTTTCAAAGCAAATCAAAATATTTATTAAATTCATGAAATATTTTACAAAATGTAGATTCAGTCAATATTTTTTACTCTACCGCCAGTTCGGAATGCAGTTTCACTAGAGAAGAACGGGCAACAAACTCTCGGTGCTCTTATCGAACACCGGTCAATAATATATGGATATCCAAATTAAATTGGATTACATTAGAGCAACATAACTATGTTAATTAAAAGCCTTATTGCAATATTGTATAAAAATTACAAAATCTATTGCCGCACACGATCTTCATGGCCGTGATGAAAATCACGATTACTTAAAGTAGTAATGACAAACTGTTTAAGCAGACCACTCCACACGAGCAGCATCCGTTCACGAGTAATGACGCATGTGCCACATCGGCATCTCAAACCAAGAGAAGTGACCAATCTCGCCCATGACGCTGCCGCAGGCATAGACACTTTAGGCATGACATACCTGAACTGAATGCAACAAGGAGTCGCATGTCGTAATTGAATAAATAGCAGCGATAGCCTAGTTGGTTGCCGTACGGACTGCCAAGACGAAAGTCGTATGTTCGAAACCCAAGTGGCATACACCTCTGACTTTTCTAAAGTTACGTGTGTATTAAATGTTAATTATCGCTTGCTTAACGGTGAAGGAAAACATCGTGAGGAAACCTGCATAGCTGAGAATTCTCATACTAATTTCGAAGGTATGTGAAGTCTACCAACCCGCATTAGGCCAGCGTGGTGGACTAAGGCCTAACCCCTCTCACTAGTAGAGGAGGCCCGTGCCCAGCAGTGGGACAATGTTTAATACAGGGCTAGTATTATTATTATATTATTATAATCGAATAAATGTGTTTTATAGTAAGTGAAAATTTTCTGAAACTCAAATCTCTTTGCAATTTCTGATCCTTTTGTTTAAAATTACCAACAGCCACGGTTATTTTGGTATTGATTGTGTTTACTGGCACTGAAGATCATTTATCATCAAGTTATATGATCGTTTGACGACTACTGCTATGGAAACTATATTAGTATGGGGTCTATGTCTTCCAAAGAGTGCGCTTACATATAATAGTACTAGTGCAACCAACTGCCTCTGTGACATAGTTGTAATTGCGTACGGCGTACTGCTGAGGTCTCGGGTTCGACCCCCAGTTCGAGTAAAAGTGATATTGGATCTATCAAGAAATACTCAGTGCCAGTATTCTGAAATTGTGCCCGGTATGGCAATAAGCTCACCCCTATTTCATCATAGGACAGTAATAAGCTCGAATAAGTGTGGGTGAACTGGTTCAGTTCTGACTACCTCTGAAGTGATTATCGAGTGCGTATGTATGTTTTTATATAATGCACTCAAAGCTGTATATTATGCGACCCCATCGTGCATAAATATAAAATTCTTCATAAGATTCAATGTTTTATCATTGCACTGAATGTATTAAAAATCACTATAGCCTTTTATAGCCTTGTTTTTAATCCTGTTTTAAACGCATAGGTCATACATATAAAAACAGTTAAGAATGCCTACTTTACCCGGTCTGACCTTATTATTTCCGTATGTCGAATCACGTAACAAGATGCGACCTTTAAGTAATTGTACGGTTCATTTGATGTAATAAGATCACTCACGGTCGATCCCGAATGTCGATCAACTTGATATTAAATCGATTTAATTATAGATTAATTGTATCGTGCATTAAGTTCACTTCGATAATGGATTATTAGCTTATTCATAATTAATCAGTAGTATAAACTTGTTATTTTATTTTACATTACAAGTACTGTGAAAGGAAATTGTGAATTATCATTTTTGAACTAACAATCTGTATATATAAAAGAAGAAGCTGACTGACTGACTGACTGACTGATTGACTGACTGACTGACTGATCGATCAACGCACAGCCTAAACGGCTGGGGTTAGAGACTTGAAATTTTGACAGTAGGTACCTTTTACCACGTAGGCATCCATTAAGGAAGGGTTTTTGGAAATACCACCCCTAAAGGGGTAAAATAGGGGATGAAAGTTTGTATGAAAATCCGTCATTTTTGAAGTTAAATTCATGAAAATTAGTATTTGGCATTTTAGTTAAAAATAAAAAATATATGTTTCAGGATTTTTGGAAATTCCGCCCCTAAGGGGGTAAAATAGGGAATGAAAGTTTGTATGAAAATCCGTAATTTTTAAGTTAAACGCATGAATATTGGTATTTTATATTGTATACTTTTTCTCCCAAACATGACCTCCACGCGGGCGGAGCCGCGAGCAACAGCTAGTATAGCATAAGAGACATCTACGTAATGCTTTTTGTATGAAGGTTTATAAGGTATTAAGGTTCTACTATCGAAACAGATAGCCTCCGTGGTGCAGCGGGCGACTAGCTGGTTGTGAAACGGAAGGCTCTGGGTTCGATTCCCGCACAGAGACAAACGTTTGTGTGAAAGACAGATGTTTGTCTCAAGTCTAGGTGTTATGGAAATCCCTCGTAGTTCTTGATTGATACCCACGATACATGTTTGACTTAGTGGGGGTCAGAACTATGTATATAACTGTTGGGTTATTTATACATTTATAACAAATTCTTAGCAAAAATAATCAAATGTCATTTAACCAATATAATACTTTCAGTATATTTAGTGACATCCTGTCAGTTGGTATAATAATTCAGATAATATTATAACTCATTATACCACTTATTTACTTACATTATATCACTTAAATTATCATTATAACAACATTAAGTAAGTTAAAAACAATAGAAATCATATTTTCTTTGTTCTTTCTTACTTCAATTATTAGACTGCACTGCACCCGACAGTAAGTCTAGTATGTTCCAAATATAATGCCGGTTGTAGTGGCGTGTCTCTTAATAGTTAATACCAGCCTGAAATAACTGGATATAACCACGGCAAACAACCGTAATGAAACCTTTTAGTGGATTATTAAGTGTATAAAATTATAA
Source organism: Laothoe populi (assembly GCA_905220505.1). Taxonomy (NCBI): domain Eukaryota; kingdom Metazoa; phylum Arthropoda; class Insecta; order Lepidoptera; family Sphingidae; genus Laothoe; species Laothoe populi. Next base: position 16,856,931 of record HG992156.1, read on the forward strand.
TGCAGGCTAAATATTATTTTAACGAAATGGTAATAAATAAATAACACCCAACAATCACACACATAGTCCTGTCCCAAACTGAGATACGAGCTGTGTCTTGGGTATCAAAACTATGAGAGACTACGGTCCCACAACACCCAGACCCGACACAAATATCTGTCTCTCACACAAACATTTGTCTCGGTGCGGGAATCGAACCCACGGCCTCTCGTTTCCTAGCCAACTACTCGCCTGCTACGCCACGGAAGCTATCAGATACTTACTCTTGCTAAATATTAGTGTAGAGGATATTGTAGCTATGACTCCATTTTATCAAAAAGTGATTTTATGCGTTTACATTTCCTTTATTTTGTAAAGGTTATTTAGTTTGTTCATATTTAATATAAGATTGAGACCACCTACTTTCGCTTATTCACCCACATGATATTGCAATAATATAATTAATAGTCAACTAGTAAAATTTATTGCTTATAATAACTTATTAACCAATAATCCATTAAAAATAAACGGACGCAAAACCGCCAACAAAAGATTTCAACGGGAGCTAAAGGTGTGTGTACTATTATATATAACAGTATCTATTAGAACTGTTGAGATTTTTAAATGGATTTGATTTTATTAATTAATAATTCAGTAACTAACTAAATGGAACATAAATAAATTTTAAGAGTTTTGTTGTATATACAAGTCAATACAAGTATGTTACTATACTAGAAAAATATAAGATACAATCAAAAAATATTTCTGTGTACACACACACGATCTAGATCATATCCGTAATGTATATATCTCACAAATTAATTATATAACAATTAAAAGAACATACGAGTGACGAGTCACGGCAAAAAGCTAGCGCGCAATAAATTATGCCGGAGATGCGAACGTGGGAACAAATTGATTTATACGAAGTGCAAATTAATTGTTTCGTCATTTTGTATTATAACTAAGCTGTGTGTAAAACAGTTTGCTAGCTACCGTGTTTCCTCTTTCCTATGATCCTGGGTCCTTTAGGCATAGTGTGAAGAAACTGCACAGCAGGCCGGCATAATTGTGTTGAGTAGCGAGGGATAGACTGTCTCTCGCTACTTGATACTCAAACTGGACGGCACTGCGCTTACCATCAGATGCAGTTAGGTAACTTTGCCGAGTCAGGAAAAAAAACCATCCGAAAGTTTCAGATTATTAACATTTATTTAATTTGCTGAGAGACATATTAAAATAAGACTTAAATAAAAGTTTCTTTAAACATTGAATCAAACCAATGAATATTACTTTTATTTATCAATAAATAAAGAACCCAACAATCTAAATATAAAGCTCTTATTTGATTGTTCAATTCGTGCATAGTCAAACAACGCAAAATAAAATTCTATTTTTATAATTATTTATTTTTTTAGACCAACATTTCTGTTGTGTATAAAAACGAAATTGTTGAATTGAAAATAAGTGTAAACATACTTCGAAATTTTAGCTCACACCCAAGTACACCGGCAAGTTGCAAAATGTCGGATCAGATGACAGCGACATGCCGCTCCCGTAGTGGTGTAACGAATAATACCTGTTTAATACGTAATTCTTCGTAAAGTGTCGCGACCTGTGATCCAGATATCGTGGCCCACAAAACATTACATTACGTAAGAAAATGTAACTCACAATTCAATAAGTTCGTGTATTAATAAGTACATGTTGCATATCAAAGCTCTTTGATGAGTTGAAAAGACTATCCAACCTTTATTTTTTTACTTGCAATAATAATAATAAAATCTTACAAATATTATAAATGCGAATGTATGGATGTTTGTTACTCAATCACGCCGGAGCGCTAGACGGATCTGGTTTAAATAACAGATTATAGTCTGGAATAGCACATAGGCTACTTTTTATCCCAGAATAATGTACGATCCCCACGGGATAGTTTCAGCAGTTCTTTAGGGATTAGAGAATGGCGTAGGCTATTTTTTATCCCATAGAAATGGACGGTACCTATGTTATAGAAAAATATTGAAAGATGTAACAGCTTGGATGGCTCCATGGATGTTATACCTTTTCTTTAAAAAAATAACTACCACGCGAGTGGAGCCGTAGGCAACATCTAGTCACTTTACATAAAATTTTAAAACCCGATAAAAATCAACGATATTGTTGTTTAATTAAAACTGACGTATATTTCTCAGATAAAATAAAATAGAGATATTGCCAAAGTCAAAACTGGTGCCAGTAGATTAAAATTGCAGACTCCAAAGTGATAATATGCCTGAATTGATGGCAAAACGTTTATACATTTTGCAAGAAAATAAATTGACACTAAGCCAGATACGAGTTTTATAAGGTTAATATGAAAATAATTTGTTTAAGTAGAGAGATAAAATCTAATCCAGTAATAATTTTAGAATTATTGCGCCAATTCAATTATAAAATAAAACACTTTACAGTCATACACATATTATATCCTCATACTAGTATAGTTTGTGTCGTAGGTATCGAGAAACTATGAATATGGGGAGCTTTTTAGCCACACCACGCTGAAATTGATTATATATCATTGACTTATATTCTATAGACACGAACTGTCGAAGAAACAATATGTTATAAAAACCTTGTCCGCCCACTAATGCCATCTATTCATTTGACTAAGAACTATTTGGTAGTTAGAATCGTGATAACTCCCGTCACTTTTCTCGAACGGGACTTTCCGCGCGCGAAAATGGGACAAACTATATAATGAATTTTGTTGTGAAATATAGACTTCCCGTATTCAGAATTGAAATTAATTATTATTTAATGATATTACGTTCTAAACTTTATGAAATTATGTTATTTACTTTATATACTATTAACAGTTTCACTGTAAATCAATTTAAGTCAGATTTAAAAAAAAAATGTTCGGTAATGTCGCTACAAATAACTAAAATGAACTCGACACTGAAAGATGCAATGTGGTGTGCATACTTAGGTGGCATGAAGCAAACTAACGTCGGTGCGATGGTTCTACCGCAACTCGATGAAACATGATGTTTGTTCTGGTCGCCGCATCTAGTACGTAGTACATATAGATCGCTGTTATGTATCAATCTTTTTTACATAAACACACCTAAGTTGAAAGCCATTCGTATGGGACAGTTTCGTAAGAATCAATTCAATTTACCTTTTGACTAAAGCAATGTGATAGTTTGTTACTTGAATTATAGAATATGTATATTAATATTAGAATATAAGCACTAACTTATGTTGGACTACGAGAAAAGTTACAGCTAGTTCTGTTACTAGTGATTATGAATATATTATTACCATACAGTACCAATAATAATGGTTAAATAATGTAAGGCCTTTTTTGGTATCAATATAAGTTTATGATGTATTGATATTGAAATGCATCGTATGGGGACTGTATATCTTTTATTATTATATACTAGTATTGCTCACTTAAGTTATATATATTTTTTTATATATTATAGCCTAGTTGGTAGTGGTGCGTATTGTCGAGACGAAACTCATGTTGGAAGCCTGCCTAAATTACATACACCTCTGATTTGTCCAAAGTTACGTATATATTCACTACTACTTGTTGACCGCGGCTCCGCCCGCGTGGAGGTTATTTTCGGGACAAAAAGTATACAAATCAGGGAGTTGTCTCCTGCACTGTCGCACCTGTACCGATCGTCTTTCCACCCCGGTGTTGTGTCTGAATCATAGAGAGAGGCCAACGTGCAGCCGATCCTCTTAAACGGTGACCGGTCAGACAATATACAATTATCGCCCAATCGCATTTACGCAGCGCACGCAACGGAAGCTCTCAAAAGATAAAAATAAATTAATTAATTAAAAAAATAAATCCTAAAATAATTTTTCCTCGTGTTCGCAACATTTATATATGTATGTATGTCCAAAATGTTCTAAAAAAGAAACAAATGAATTTTGACGATTATTTATTATTCAATCTTTAAACAATCAATTATGTTAATAAATTCAGTTCAATAAAACATATATACACTGTTAACTACCGTCGGCCCGTTTGTTGTATAATCCAAATACATTCCAAAGATATTATTAGAAAATGCAAGGAAAAACTCATGGAAATCAAATCTATTTTGGTTTCCTTCATTTTTAATAATAGTAAGATAAAAGTTTTCATAAAAAGTGCACCAACTTCAATAAAAAACAAATTACGCGTTGCCCTCGATTTTTCTGAGATCCCATCATCAGATCCTGACTTGGTGACAATGGGACCACCTGGGAAGTATAGTCTTCGAAGTCTTCGAGTAATCGGGGAACATACATAAAAAAAAGATTCCAACGAATTGAGAACCTCCTTCTTTTTTTGAAGTCGGTTTAAAATAACCTCCAACTTACTGATGCTCGTCTACACCGTTGTGTACATTACTTACGTCTCTACATGACTTAAGAAGCTCTTTACTATGTAAAGTATTATAATAATATACTTTGAATTATACACTTCAATATTCATTGATAATTTAATAAATGTATTAACTGCCATATCATTTGAACACATGTCAGATCCGCTGATAAAAAATAATAAGCTTAAGCTAAGAAGATTCAAGGGCAAACACATGACAATGATTTTATAAGCACTATAACATGTATAAGCTATACTACGAATTAAACCGTGGGAAATAAAAAACCTATTTCCATATTAAAACAGGAAAATCCTTAAAGGGCTTTTCGTTTTCCTGTCCGAGTAACGAATTCGTAGACTATAATTATTTTAATGTGCATAAAATACCGTTCTTTTTATAAAGCTCTTTACAGGATGATGTAGATATTTGATATGTATTGACAGCCTCCGTGGCGCAGCGGGCGAGTAGCCGGTTGTGAAACGAGAGGCCGTGGGTTCGATTTCCGCACCGGGACAAATGTTTGAGTAACAGACAGATATTTGTTTCGGGTCTGGGTGTTGTGGGACCGCAGTCCCTCGTAGTTCTTGATACCCACTATTTATATAAAGTTAGTTTCCCCTTAAACCTCATATTTCGAGCAATTGAGATTTAGTTTATTATCTCATTAATATATGCTAACTAACTACTTTCGTAAGAACTATGTTTTATTTTATTATTTTTTCTACCCTTACATCTACTATTACAGGTGGACTAATGCAGTAAAGTAACACAATACAAATGAATTAGAAATATTTCTATGCAACAATCTTCACATTTTTAACCGACTTCAAAAAAGGAGGAGGTTAACAATTCGTCGGAATCTTTTTTTTTATGTATGTTCCCCAATTACTCGAAGACGCCTGGACCGATTCGAGAAATTCTTTTTTTACTTCCCAGGTGGTCCCATTGGCACCAAGTCAGGATCTGATGTTGGCATCTCAGAAAAATCAAGGGCAACCCTCAAATTTTATAGTGAAGCATAATTTGTTTGTTATTGAAGTCGGTGTACTTTTTATAAATTAAAAACACTTTTATACGAAATGATTTCTGTTATAATTTCCAACAATGAGGCCGAATGTACGCTGTACAGCGTAAACCACTTAATGTGAGAGAAAAATTACGTCCTACCTGCCACCAGGAAATATGTCAGTAATGAATCATTACTTCACATATTTTCTATATGGGTAAACAATAAAAATTTAAACTTATTCACTCACGGTATTTAAATTCCGTAACGGGAGGCTAGCTTATTACTTCAGACACAAGATCAAAAACAACATAAACTTAATACTTAATGCCCGTATCCCCGAATTGGTAAAAAGGAGCAACTTATAGAAAATGCTCCTCATCGAGTTTATGACATAAGGACGGCTTTTTTTATATCCAGCATAAATTCAATCTTATACTCTCTATTTTTAGGTGTTAGTAAAAATTACCTGAACAAGGAATATAATTAAAAACACCTCAAGAGTCACAGCCACCATACGTTTAAACTAGTTAAATTAATTCATGCAATAAATAATACAAAGTATACTCCACAAAAACGTAGGCAGGTACACCCTATTTTCGCCGAATTTATTACGGTCCAATAATGTGATAGGGGGTGAACCTAACAATTTGGGCACAATTGCAGTCTCCGGGCAGATACTGAGTAATTCTAAACAGAAAACCCCAATATCACGCTACCCAGGGATCGAACCTCAGCACAGCAGTATAACGCATGCGCTTACAACTGCCCCACCAAGGCAGTCCTACAAAAAGAACGTATTCTATTTTTGTAAATATGATTTTTTCCTTCCTTTATTCAACTTTAGAATCTATTTTAAAAATTCTCACACTAATAAGGCACTGTTGTAATGTACAGTCAGCGATTAGCATGTCAAAGCAACACAATGAGTGCAATTAGCATTGGTTTTGCCAAACTTTCCTTGCACGAACGAACTAGCCAGTTCTTTGTTACTAACATAGTTTGTAAATGTTTTCTTATATGTTATGTGGATCCTTTGAGCATGTAGGAAAAGAGAATATGACCCTATTTATATTACTATATTTAAATCAAACAGAACATGAATATGACTACCTCGGTGGCGCAGTTGTAATTGCGCATGCGTTATGATTGCTGTGCTGAGGTCTCGGGTTCAACCTCCGGGTCGGGTAAAGTAGAAATACTCAGTATCAGCCCGGAATCTGGAATTGTGCCCGGTATGACGATAGATTCACCCCCTATCACATTATGAACCGTAATAAAGGGTTTTAATGGTTACACCTCTGCTTACCCCTTCGAGGATTAAAGGCGTTAGTGTATAATATATATGAACACTTTTCTATACATTTTTTTCAAGCATTTTGCTCGAATAGCGTATTACGTAGTTGTTGAGATATGGACCTCTTGGAATATGGACTCCTGGATTCCCTTCGATTGACGCCAAAAACCATAATTTTTAAACATAAACCTTATTGGAATGTTATACTTATTTACTTACTGCTATCAATGCATATTTTCTTAGGTACATACCTACTGTTAATGTTACCACTTACTTTACATTTACGTACGTAAAAACCTAGCGTTAATTTTAAGTATGGTGCTCGCTTTTTTGTTGTGAACATATCCGTGATTTTTGTTCAGAGACGATTATGACACGTGAAAAGAATTTAATATTACTTGTGTATTCATAAGTTTGAAAATTGTTGATGGTTTATTATTAGAATTGTCGTTTAAATATGAGGTAATTCTAAAAACAAAATTATTATATAGTGTTGTTACACTATTTATTTAATATTCGGAAGGCTTACAGACTAATAAGTATTTACTAATAAGTAACTATTTACTAATAAGTATTATATAGTGGTACTATATAATATTTATTTTGGTAATTTCTTTTATTTGACAGTCTTTTAATACTACTATTAAATTGGAACTAAGTAATTAATCAGTTAATATTTATACTTATAATTAAATTCAGTAGCAACCATAGTCCAGGACCTATGCACTATCCTTGTATGAGGTCAGACCCACATTGTGATATACTTTGTATGCATAATTCATGCGTATCAGAAACTATGACAATCTTCCGGTTCTATCTTCGTTATTTACCTGGATTTTTAATTAAATATTTTTCTACCTCTCATAATCCTTGCTAAACTCTACTGTTCTTCATATACAATTTACTGAACTTTATCAAACTTTAATGAGTTCTCAAAAATAAGAGCATATTCGCATTTAATATATATTTCCCATATATTATAGCTTAACCAACATTATATTAATTAAGTTACATCTAAGCTTATAATTGAAACTTTTATGGTAATAATATTCGGTGGGAAGCTACGACATCTTCTACGAAATCCGTAGCCTCTAACTCACGGCGAAAATTATTCTGGATTTAGAAAGAAGTTTAGAAAACTCGGAAAATTCATCAAAGAAAAATCTGTTTTTCTAAACTGGCTGATATAACAAATTGAAAAAAACAAAATCCGGAAAATTCAGCAGTGAAAAATCTGTTTTCCATACTGGCTGATAAAACAGATTGAGAACAAATCTATACAGTGAAATAAAAAGGTATTGGAATAATAAAAGTTATTTCCCTACATCCATACAATGAGTAATTTCTTATAGCTAAAATTGATTTATCCTAAATTTCTTTCTAATTTAGTGCTTATAAAATAATAATAATACTAGCCCTGTATTAAACATTGTCCCACTGCTGGGCACGGGCCTCCTCTACTAATGAGAGGGGTTAGGCCGTAGTCCACCACGCTGGCCTAATGCGGGTTGGCAGACTTCTCATACCTTCGAAAAACTCTCAGATATGCAGGTTTCCTCACGATGTTTTCCTTCACCGTTAAAGCAAGCGATAATTAACATTTTAATACACACATAACTTTAGAAAAGTCAGAGGTGTATGCCACTTGGGTTTTGAACCTACGACTTTCATCTTGACAGTCCGTACCGCAACCAACTAGGCTATCGCTGCTTATAAAATACTTTATCTAATACTGTTCGTAACACGGTTGTATAATTAGTTTACGCCACGAAATTGATCGAGCTGCTATACCGAAAAAGCTCGTAGTTGTACTCAAGGGCGGAAAATGTATAATATTTATGCAAATTTATTATTATTTATGTCATTGGTAATAATATTAACATAGTAAATTGTAAACGAAATTTTATATTGATGTTTAATGTGTGTAAATGTTTGGGCGGTAAAGCTTATATGCATTTAATTTACATTCAATTACATTTTATATTTAGGTCTTGAATAATAATTGTATTTTGGATATCATAAGGAATAATAGACTGCCTCAGAGGCGCAGTTATAATTGCGCACGCGTTACGACTGCTGTGCTGATGTATCGTGTTCGATCCCCAGGTTGGGTAAAGTGATATTGGGTTTTTCTATCTAGTATTACCCCAGAGTCGGGAATTTGTGCCCGGTATGGTGATCCTTTCGGGGATTACATGCGTGAGTGTATATGTATATATATACGTATGTATAAGGAATAATCTTACCTTATCGTCCTCAGCAACCCTCAAAATAATCTTCAACCTCGGATTACTCTTCCTGTAATCTTTCAATATACCGTCTAATTTATCTCCTCTTGCGTTCCCAACGTACACAAGATGCGTGCACTCGGAAAATCCATCCACGCGCGAGTTTTCCGCATAACAGACGAGCCGAGCGGCGCCAGCGCCCGCGTTTTCAGCGACCGGGAGCGCGGCGACCGCGAACAAAAACAACCAAGCCCACATTGTGCTCAAGCGACCATCGGTGCAGTGTGGACGCGCGAAGCCCGTGTCGTTCGAAGTACGAGTGGCGGAGTCGCGAGGCTCGCTGCAGATAACCACCCCGCGCCGTGGGGCGGGCAAGGTCGTTCGCTCACCGCCTCCGGTCGTTCGGTCGCGCAGAAAGTTACATTGACGTGTGTGGTATTCTAGATTTGTGATATGGTGTCGGGTGAAGGTCAAGGGTCATTTGATAAATAGATAAGATATTCAAATTTCATAATTTGAATATTTTGATGACAGTTGCATTTCTTGTCTAGCCGAAATTGGCAGTGCAGTTAAGATAGATAGAACTTTTATGTTGCTAAACAGCATAGTCATGACTAACCTACGAATCTTCTCACACGTTTAAAATCCCTCTGTTTCTATACATACACACGCATAGCAATTGATTCTCTATGAACACGCGACATCTTAACATACGTAGAGCTTTGAACAAAAGCTAATAATAAACAACACTATACTTAATAATCCATCCTACTGTCACCCCGTATTAGGTAGAACCTGTACAATGAAAACTATGAATCACACAATCATTTGTCTCGGAGCGGAATCGACAACGCAGCATCTGTTTTCGCAACCTTCTCGCCTGCTGCGCCACTAAGGCTGTCATCACCATCCCTTTTTTTTTTGCTGTCGCGGGGAAAGCGTTTTATTACTGCCGCCCGCTCCGGGGGGAGCGGAATAAGAATAAAAACGGTTATGCTGGACTAGCCGGTCTTACGACCCAGCATCCCCCTCGCACGGATGATGGCTATCCGTGCTGCCGCTGGGCCGAGTCCCTACACCCTATGTACACCCCACCCGACACTACCAGCTAAAACCCCGCGGTGGCCTTCTTCGGCGCCTACGGAGCGATCCCGGGGTATTCTAAGGAGTGCTAGAATTGCTGCCGGAACCGCCCCTGCGCGGTGCCTTGTACGGGCCCATCTCCATGTGGGGCTTAGGAGCCCCTGCGCACCGAACAACGACAGCTAACGAGGCCTTACCACTCGCGCTGCCGTCCATCTCGGGGTCGCACGATGCACCGAAATTGGAATGCATCGATATGGGCTGACAGCCCCCCGCTGCGCGCCCGCGACCCCCGATGGCCCCAATTAGTCGCCTCGTACGACAGGCAGGGGTTACCGTGGTGAAGTCATCACCATCCCTGCACACTGTTTTTTCCTATTCTACATAGGCCACCTCATGACAAAGGTTAGGCCTTATTCCCCCACGCTGGCCTAATGCAATTCATTCAATTTTTCAAAATCATTTCATATTGCAACTCCTGAATCCTTGGAACTATCTGAACTTGTTCTGGTTTAGTAATTTGTTTTGCCATGGCTATATCGGCCACATTCCCATACTCAGGTGTGTAAATAAACACCATTTTTACTCTGCACGTGACGGTAAGTGCAGCTCCGTCCAGTTAGAGTATCAAATAGCGAGAGACAATGTATCCTTCGCTAGTCAACACAATCATGCTGATCTGCAAAGTATTGCAATTGTTCCAAATATGATCTCATCAACGGTGAAGGAAAACATCGTGAGGAAACCTGCATATCTGAGAATATTTCGAAGGTATGAGAAGTCTGCCAACCCGCATTAGGCCAGCGTGGTGGACTAAGGCCTAACCCCTCTCATTAGCAGAGGAGGCCCGTGCCTAGCAGTGGGACAATATTTAATACAGGGCTAGTATTATTATTATTATTATGATCTCATCCAATAACTCACTATGATGTAAAACTGATAGTGAATTACTGCGAGTCCCTGTATGATAGAGTTTATATTCTCTGCCTGTTGATTTATTCGAGTGTCAAAAAAAACGGTTACATACATTGCATATGTCCTTGATAAGCAAAATTTCAAAAAACATATTTTTTTTACTTATGTGCAACCATATAAACAAAAGGCAAGTAATGAAGAACACAAAAGTAATATATAATGTTGTTTTTTTATAGTGCATTATATCTCATATGCCATGCTTATAAAATTCCGTGCGGTCACATTTATTTATACAAGATCTATGATTACTGATATTGTATACATCGTTTATATATCGATATTGATTATAAGGAACTAGTATTTATTTAGAGTCTATTACAGAAGCAGAGCTGCGAGCAAAAGTTAGCAATATTACATAAACTCGACACCAAATAAATATTAACACCGTTACGTACTCCTATGAATTAAATGCAGAGGTATGTCAGATCACATATATAAATAATTAGCATCCATTACTTCGGGATTAGTGTCACTTTCACAAAGCCTTTTGTCGCAATTCAAAATTAAACCCTTTCTCCAGTATATTAAAGGTAGACCTCCGATGGTCACGTCAAGTGGCAGACGCGAGTATCTGTGACGTCATCTCCTGTTAACTACCAACTACGCCAGTGAGGTCGTGCGCTAAAGACGCTATTATCACACGATCTGTCATTTTATAGTAATCTATATTATATAAAACACAAAAATGGGGTCTACCTATGTCCGTTGTAGACTTTGAAACCACTCTTTTGAAGTGAAATTTTGTGTGTGTGTGTAATCAACTTAAAAGATAGGTACTTAGATCCGATGATCTAAAACTGCCTCGGTGGCGCAGTTGTAATTGCGCATGCATTACGACTGCTGTGCTGAGGTCACGGGTTCAATCCCCGGGTCGGGTAAAGTAATCTTGTTTTTCTATCTAGAAATTCTCAGTATTGGCCTGGCGTCTGGAATCTGTGCGCGGTATGGCGATAGGCTCACCCCCTATCACATCACGGGTACATGGGCGAAAAGTGGGTGTACTGGTTACACCTCTGCCTACCCCCTCGGGGATTACAGGCGTGAGTCTATGTGTGCGTGGATCTAAAAGCTGCGGCACTAACGCTCGCGTCAAACGCTTGTCGTAATCATCGAAAGTCTGCTTTAACACAAGAGTTACGTAAAATATCCAGGTGTGGTTATTTATGTCACCAAGAGTGTTAACATGATAACGCTGTTTATAAATATATTTAGTTGCAAACCAATTATTCTCATATGGCTAGTTTGCTGTGTTTGAAAATGTACATTGTTTTATATTGCAACAGGAAATATAAAAAAAACAAAATCAAGAACTTTTTTATCCTGTCGCGGCAAAATGACCCTGCACCTGATGGTAAGCGCAGTGTTTAGTCGTTAGAATATCAAGTAGCGAAAGACAATCTCTTCCCCGCTACTCAATATAATCATGTTGGCCTGGTGTATAGCTTCTTCACACTACGCCAAGGGCAAGAAGGTGAAGAAGCGGTCGAGGATCTAGTGACCGAGCACTCAGAATGCCGCAAAACAGCCAAACATCGTACTCCAACTCTAGACCCCCGACATAAAAGAGTGATTGTAGAATGAGGACGCAATCGTTATTTTAAATATTCGTAGGAGCAAAACTGCGTAGTGAGAACATCTCCTCTACGTCGCATGTCTGCACTGTAATGGTCATTCTAGATGACATCATTATTTATATCGTGCATCCTTTTTCTATTATTTGACAATCACCCCTTCCACAACGTTTGAATTGTTTATAACTCTTTTATTTTTAGTAGAGATAATTTTTTTTCAATAATAATTTTTAGGGAACGTAATTTTTGGGTTAAATAAATATGCCAACTACTCTATTACCTAGTGTCTAGCAAAATATGTTTTCAGCTATTCAAATTAAGTTTGATGTGTTGTGTGATGGGCTCTAACTCTAGTAGGTTGGATTTTCAATGCCTGCTGCTACTATATTTTGACAATGCCTAAATTTCCTAACTCTCTAAGCCGCATTTAGTCAAAAAATACGTTGCTCGTACCATAATTGTTTGCCTAAAGGTTTAGAATATGTCTATAATATAAACATGAGATTTATGTCAGACAGATCGTGATAAGCTCGGAATTTACTTTTAGTCCAGACGGGAATTAGTTTTCTAAGCTTCTTTAAGATCTTTAACATTCTGGGCTCTCTTTTTTTCAAACAGTGTTAATATGTGTGTCAATATTCAGTCCTTAAGCGTATAAGCTCAATAAAAAACCGAAAAAAGCACTGGCAAGAATGGCATCTATAACATAAAAAAAAGATACATACACAAACAAACACTTCAAGAATGAAGAAAGACGAAAAAAAAATGTGTGAGTGCATAAGTGTGTGTGTATTCGAATGTGACACACGTAGATAGACATCCTAAGCGTCCAAATATTATGACAAAGACGGAGTTTAAATTCAAGTTGTCATAACTTGTCATAACCACAAGAATAGTCCCAATGCGTCACAAATTTTTGACACTAATTGCGCGTCGAGACAACTTTAATATGTAGTGCAAGTTTTCAGGTGTTCTTAACATTTTTGACATAAGAATGGCCTTTGCGACATGTCGATTAGTCACTCGGCGATTGTCTTACTGTACGCAACTGTTACATAAGTGTATCGGTTCCGGCTGAGTTTAGTACAAACTTAAATGTTAAAGTGGCACTGTTCAAGACTAGTAACATTAATCAGTTTATGTTTAAATTACAGCCTCCTTGGCACAGCGGACAAGTAGTCAGCTTTAAAACGTGAGGCCATAAGTTCGATAAATTTTTAGTGTGACAGACGAATATTTGTTTCAGGTCTGAGTGCTGTGGGACCCCACACTAGATAAAACCTGTATCGAAGGTATCAAGATCTAGGAGGGGTTACGGTCCCCCAACACCCAAACCCGAAACAAATATCTGTCTGTCATACAAAAATTTGTCGCTGTATAGGAATCGAACCCACTGCTGGCTACTCGCCCACTACGCCACGGAGGCTGTATAAATAATAATAATAAATAACACCCAACAGTCACACACATAGCCCCGATCCCACACTAAGATACCAGTCTTGTGTTGTGGGTATCAGGGACTACGAGAGACGCACGGTCTCACAACACCCAGACCCCGGACACAAATATCTATCTGTCAAACAAACATTTGTCCCGGTGTGGGAATCGAACCCACGGCCTCTCGTTTCACATCCAGCTACTCGCCAACTGCGCCACGAAGGCGCGGAAGGTCATAGGCTGTATAAGTCGTTAATACCATTCTTATAACGCGCGAATAAACACGAATTCTCATTATACCCGACACGTTGCGCTGACATCGCGATTTATGAATGTAGGACATTAAAAGCCGCATGTCACTTGCACGCGATGAGCATAGCTGGCACCGTGCCATGTCACACGTGCGGTATTTATGTAATACCATAGGAAAAATAATTTATAAGACGACATCATTTTTTCTTATATCATTGTATTCTTTAAATTACCTTATATATTTCCTATAGAACAAAAATCAGTTCATTACTTATAAAACAGATCTTTTGTTCTACAAAAATCATTTGTATCACAACATCCAACCTAAAACAAATATTTGATTAGATGTAAGGGGTAGTTGTTAAATGACAGACAAAGATGCATCATATTATGACGTCACCATCCTCAATGACCATTTTCATTTAACAGTGCAGTTATGCAAGGGAGATAGTAAGATTTTAACGGTAGGCAGCGGCTTTACTCTGCCCTGGCATTGCAGAAGTCTATGAGCGGCGGTGACTACTTACCATCAGGTGGCCCGTCTGCTCGTCTGCCTATCCAGGCACTAAAAAAAATGATTCCACTACGCACTCAAGTTTGCTCATACTAATATTTAAAACAACAATTCAGACCTCATTTTCAAATAAATCTTTATTCTATTTTCGCAAAAACCTTTTTTCTTATTATTTTCGATAGCATATCAAATAATGTAAAATAATAAATACAGAAAACTACCCTATTAAACTTAACTATGGTTATTTATGATATGTTTTAAAATGTTCAAACTATATTTGATAATAAACACACCTGTATCCCCAAATGAGTAGACAGAGGTTTTTCTAGTACACATACAATTTGCCAATTTTATTTCTGTTCAACGATGTAATAGATCGGCCCATCCGCGGCAATTCAATGGATTTTTCAAATCTAAAACTCAAACATACGTTGTCTTTGGTCGACTGTCTCAGCCTGAATACTGCCACAAAAAGGTAATAAGTAGTGATTAAAATTCAAGCCAAAGTCAACTTTATTTCTGTAATACTAACGTTACAAATACGCTTAATACGCTCGTCAATAACGGCGAGTATTGCCTGCTTAGCAGCGATAGCTTAGTTGGTTGCGGTACCGACTGTCAAGACAAATATCGTATATTCGAAACCCAAATGGCATACACCTCTGAATTTTCTAAAGTTACGTGTGTATTAAGTGTTAATTATCGCTTTCTTTTACGGTGAAGGAAAACATCGTGATGAAACCTGTATACCTGAGAATTCTCATCAGAATTTCGAAGGTATGCAGGTTAAATTGCCAGTATTGCAGGTATTCCATAGAGACGGGCTGCTACGCAGCACTGCGTAGGGGCGATTCCGGCTGCAATTCTAGCACTCCTTAGAATACCCCGGGATCGCTCCATAAGCGCCGAAGAAGGCCACCGCGGGGTTTTAGCTGGTAGTGTCGGGTGGGGTGTACATAGGGGGTGGACTCGGCCCAGCGGCAGCACGGATAGCCATCATCCGGGCGAGGGGGATGCAGGGTCGTAAGACCGGCTAGTCCAGCATACCCGTTTTATTCTTGTTCCGCTTCACCCTTCCCGCTTAAACCGCGAAACCAAAAAAAAATTGCAGGTATTATTGCCAGTTTTTTTGCGGCCAAATATGGCCAGAAGATACTTGACAGGGTTAGATGATATTTATAAAACCATGTAAAACTAAACCTTTATGGCGTCTTTCCACTTATGGATCTGTGTACTTTACAATAAGTCGTGGTGTAATTGTTTCACGCGTTCAGAAACGTATGCAGGTAAGATATTAATTGAGACTCCTGACCGCTGTCATGAAGTTACGTGACTGTAAATGAAGTGTCTCTGGTCTGTCTGAAAGTTAAGGTGAAATCTGGGTAGTGACAGGATAATTTCGAATAATCTATACTAATAAATAATTCTGTAGCGTCTGTCTGTACATATGAGTAATTTACTCAATTTTGCGTGAAATATTCATTTTATTTTTAAAATTTTGGTTTGTATGGTTTTAACTCAGAAACGGCTTGACCAACCATCCTGAAATTTCAAATTCAATGTTTAAATCATAAGAAGGAAATTTGACCATTTCGATTGTTGGTATCAAAAAAAATAATTAAATTGAAAGTTGTAGTTTCTTATTTATGAAGAATATATATTATTTATGAAGAATATATATATTCTTATTTATGAAGAATATTATGTTGTCCGTTTGACGTCCAAAGTCTTTTATGAGAGAGTACATCGTTATCATTCCTTACACATCCGCTAGATTTGACTAATTTCCGCCCGGTATACGCCTTGATCGCCCTCTAGGTACCTTAACTGAAACTATTAATGATGACAGAAGCCGCCATATTTTGCACATTGTTGCAAAGTTTTTCAAACTGTGCACACCGTTAGATAAAATTATTATAGTGCGATAATTTTTCTTAAAATTTTCGAGATTAAAGTAGAAAATTTACTTAGTAATATTTAAAAGTGATTAGTTTCCGTCCGTTTTGTTATTGGAGTTATGCAAAGAAAACGGTCGAAATATGTTTTCGCCAAATGCGGGCCGTAGCAACAGCGTGCCAGACCGCGGCACCGTACAACTTGCAGTAAGATAACATGGAATAAAGGTTTGAATTGTCTCAGCACCTGGTAAGTCTGCTTAACAACATTATAATAATAATTATTCTGTTACCGTCACTACCAAATCTAATTTGATCACGCGACTATTTTTCTTACGTACTACATAAGATTTTCATCAAGCATCCACCTTCAGGAGGAATTGATATAATTGCCAACATGAGTGTTTAAAGAAAGTCACTTTAGCTGTTCTTGACATGTCACAGTATGCAAAGATTCAATTCTTCTGGTTGGAAAAGGTGCTCTTTATGCAGATATATGATGGAGAATACGCATTTTTGCGGCGCTGTCTAACGCCCCTGTGGCGCAATATTAAAATATTAAACAATAAATTTAGTGTAGAAATTTCGAGCGGGTGACTCTCCTCGCGATGTTTACCTGCATCGTTGAAACAAGTGAATATATGGTGAATGCGCGTGTAAATTGGAGGAGTCAGAGGTGTATACTACATTTGGGCTGAATCGAGCCCGCGACTTTCGTCTGGACGATCGGTACTGTTTTTAGCTGGGCTATGGCTGCTTATAACTATTTAGTTATTATTATTATTTTTTTTTATTTTCTTTTATTTATTTTTTTAAGTGGGTATACATGTAGACATACCACCATCTTTTAAATAATTTCATCCACAAAACTTGCAAAAATATTTGCAACAACAGTTTTGAGGACAAAAAGGAGGAGGGGGCGATAAGAAAGGCGCCCGTAAACAGGAAAAATGCGAAACAGACCCTTAGTTACGTTTCAATCCAAACAAAGCTGTTTTGAAAATTATATCTGGGTGTCATTCAACCGTACACTTCTTTTAATTTTACCACCATTAGTTGTCATGACTTTCTTTTAAAATTAATTCATCAGAAATGAAAGGGGGGTAAATAATAATCTAATAATTTTATAGCCCGATTGTCTGACTCCTTCTTTTTATATGCGCGTTGCTTTAATAACCAAAGACATCTGGAAGCAAAACCCTCCGGGATTATGCTCAAATAATATTGTAAGCATTCATCGATTTGTTTTCGCATCGACCACAGCCAACGTCCATACCACTTTGAATACACCGGTTCTCGTCCGATCACCAAAGTCAAGCTACGTTAGGCGCGGTCAGTACTTGGATGGGTGACCGCCGAGAACATCGCGTGATGTTACACAAGGCGCACACACAATTGGTGGCACTCGGTGACGCAGTTGTAATGTAAACGTGCGCGTTGCTGCTGCTGTGCTGGGGTTTTGGATTCGTTCCCCGGGTCGGGTAGAGTGATATTAATAATAATAAGTAACACCCAGTAGTCACACACACACACACACACGGCCTCGACCCCGTCACACTAAGATGCGAGTCTTGTGTTGTGGGTGTCTGGGACTGCGAGAGACTTTCGATCTCACACCACCCAGACCCCGGACACAGATGTCTGTCACACAAACATTTGTCCCGGTGTGGGGATCGAACCCACGGCCTCCCGTTTCACAGCCGGCTGCTCGCCAACTGTGCCACGGAGGCTGTTGAATATTGGGTTTTTCTATTACGAAATATCAGTATCAGTTCAGTATGGCAAGAGGCTCACCCCTGTCACAACGTACGATGGTTATGGGTTCGGGGAAGTGTGGGTGTGCTATTTGCATCTCTCGTGTAACTGAAATGATCGCGTAATGTTCAGCTTAAATGCTTTATA
The DNA here is from genome assembly GCA_905220505.1 of Laothoe populi. Lineage (NCBI taxonomy): Eukaryota > Metazoa > Arthropoda > Insecta > Lepidoptera > Sphingidae > Laothoe > Laothoe populi. The sequence continues at coordinate 16,875,446 of HG992156.1, forward strand.
TCTATTTATGGCGCCGCCAAATTGCGTTTTTTCCATCAAAATCGCGTAACAAAATTCTGAGTCATATAAGAGCCAGATATGTTACCTACTACGACCTGCCATTTGGCCAGGCAGCGGCACCGAAGTGGTTCACTTTATTGAGTAAATCGATCACTGCCCCGACGAGATCGATAGAATATCTGAGTATCAATTGGGGCACAGGAAACAACAGAATCCTTGCCGCAAGACACAAGATACACTAGAGCCTGTTAACACATCCCGCTGCTGGCAATTAAGCAGGTTCAACGCCTCTTAGGGTACCTAAATTATGCAATCTTCATCACCCTCTGGGGAAGGTTGCTTTTCCATTCTTTGCAGCGTCAGAACCTCTACCACAAGACACACCAGAGCCTGCCTACACGCCCCGCTGCCGGCAATTAGGCCCTCTAGCAGGCTCAACGCCTCTAAGGGTACCTAAATTATGCGACCTTCATCACCCTCCGGGGAAGGTTGCTTTGCCATTCTCTGCAGCGTCAAAGTCTTTACCACAAGACACAAGATACACCAGAGCCTGCCAACACGCCCCGCTGCCGGCAATTAGGCCCTTAAGCAGGCTCAACGCCTCTTAGGGTACCTAAATTATGCGACCTTCATCACCCTCCGGGGAAGGATGCATTGCCATTCTCTGCAGCGTCAGCAATTTGAAAAATACCACGCGAGCCTTCTGTATATTTCGAAATAGTCCTTGATAGATCTCAAGTGGTGGCTAGAAAACATTGCTCTAGAGTCCGATACATATATAGATGCTTCCTATGACATCTATCATGACAGATGCTTCGCATAGACAATGGGGCCATTTAGTAAATTACAAAACCAGTCAGATTTATTTATTTAAAGAAATGTACAAAAACAGCAACATCAAATTTAGCACGGTGATTGCTGCAACATCAAGAAGCAGCAGCTGTCGCACACACACCAGTGATTCTTAATGAGCGAAAACAGAACAGTATATCAGATCATAACCATCTCCTACTGAAGTTGCTGTTGAAGGCCAACCGTCTCTGATGGACAAGCTCAGTATTGTACTCATCTCTCACTACTTTCCGGGATTGTACAATACGGAAGCCGGCAAACTCTCACGCAATCGCACGGGCTCCGAGTGGCACCTTATAAACAAGGCTACGTCAAAGTTTTTGAAACGATGGGAACACCAAGTAGCGACCTGTTCTTCGTACCAATATCGCATAACACTTATCGAACGCCTATTATTACGGGTCAGCTCCCTGATTCCCATCAACAAAGTACATTTCAGTTGAGACTGGTTAGCCACTATTTGGCAGCAGATTCCTCCCTTCTTCTGAAGGGAGGAATCTGCTATCATACTGGAGACCATAAGTCTTATTTCTCAATTGTGATTAAACATTCACATTAGGGCTGTCAAAATAATCTAACTTATTATTACCAGATATAGAATAATCTTATTACCAGAACTCGGACAGTGAGATAAGTGCTTAGCAAATTCGTTTTCATTAAATAATTTGCTGTAAAAATCTTATGCATTTTTCAACAATAGCGTTTGGGTGTAAAACTACTTACAGATGTAAAAGTTTCAAGTAATTTTATTATAAAACGTATTACTAACAATTAGCTAATTAACGTTGGCTAAGTCATAACCAATATGAAGGTAAAGTTGGTTAAAAATTACATAAAAATTATTTTTCATAAATAATTTTATCACTATCATTACATTACATTTTATTAATCCTGTTTTTGGATCAAAGGCAATCATTTGAATACCAACATTCTGGGTTGAAAATTATTTCAAATAATATATATTAATATTAATTTATGGGTGGATTATGAGTTAAGGATGTAGGTTTACAGATTTCCATATGAGAACACTAGGCCGAAGTAGCTACTTTGGCTTAGGACGATAGTAAATACAACTAAAGATATATGAGGTTCTATCAAAGTTTGTCTAAAGTTCCAGTTCGGATAGCCATGCCAACGGGCGATTACGTATTAATGGCGATTACGTACTTATTAGGACTATTAGTTGTGGCTGGAATATATGCATTACCTCGTAAAAATAGAGCAGCAGTTTCAACCTTTAACTGGGTACAAATTATCCTAATACTGAAATCCTTACCAACGCCAATTGGAAGTAGGCATGTATCTTTAGAAAATTCTAGCTGAAACTAATTTCAGAAAATTCTATCTCAATAGCTTTTATCTATCTGAATAAATATTTATCGTTGTAATATGTAATTACTTATGAAAATAATTATGTGAATTCAATTGTGGCACATATATTATTACTCTTTCTATTCTCACATTGTTGCATTTAAATGTCATAAGCCGCCAGGAGATAACAAACACGTCTCTCATAAAGGACTTTGGACGTCAAACGGACAACATAATATAAAAATTTTACCTTCCAATAAAATTTGTATTATGTTTCCTCAGACGTCCAAAGTCCAGGTAAGCTCTTCCTGGGCTTAATTAATATCATTATGAACCAAACAATGAGCAAAAGATGGCGGCTTCTGTCATCATTAATAGTTTCAGTTAAGGTACCTAGAGGGCGATCAAGGCGTATACCGGGCGGAAATTAGTCAAATCTAGCGGATGTGTAAGGAATGATAACGATGTACTCTCTCATAAAGGACTTTGGACGTCTGAGGAAACATAATACAAATTTTATTGGAAGGTAAAATTTTTATATTATCTACATTACTTTCTTAGCGATTCGGTTATAACAATTCCTGGGTCATATTAAACATTAAATATTTTTGTCCCCTCACTTATAACATTTTATTTCTATAAATACACTATTCATTGTTTTATCACTTTCAACATTATAACATAAAAAAAACACGTCGAATTGAGAACCACCTCCTTTTTTTGGAAGTCGGTTAAAAATAAATTAAGAGTGAACGAGATGAAATTCACAAATCAAGTTGTTCATTTGGACAGCCTCGGTGGCGCAGCGGGCGATTATCGAGTGAAAAGACAGGCCGTGGGTTCGATTCCCTCACCGAGAAAAATGTTTGTCTGACAGACAGATATTTGTATCGAGTCGGTGTTGTGGGACCGTAGTCCCTCGTAGGTCCCACCCACGGTACAGGTTTTATCTAGAGTGGGGTCAGAACTATGTGTGTGACTATTGGGTGTGTTTATTTAATGTAGAAATTTTAAACAACTCTTTAATCAACTTACGGCACTATAAGTCATACCCAAAATAAACACGCAAACATCCAATAACAACCTGAGATTGGTATTGCCGAAGAATTAAAAAGTTGAAACCCACATTGACACAATTATCTCAGTTTGATATTATGTAATGTAATATATGACATTATTATTAAAAACGGGGTTGAAAATGGTGTCAATTCCTCGCACAATTTTTTTTATTATCTCTCTTTATGGGACAGATAATTTTATGTATGTTCACCTATCTTCGACATTAGAGGCACAATCCCAACGAGGGTGAAAGGAAAGAAAGAATTTATTTGTCTTTTCAGTTCAACAAAAAAATTAGAAAGGAAGCACACTTTAAATTAAAAAAAAAACAAAAAATTTCAAACTTAGCTTAGTGCTGCAGCGTAAACTACAGTGCTGATTTTCAGCTTGACCTTTTTTGATTCCAACTAACTAATCATATCGTCCGTGTCACACTATTGCGTTGTATCTATTTATATATCAGGACAAATCGCATTAATCTTTGTGACATATTTATAAACACTATTGGTCGAAATAAGAACAACAAATTTTTTTTTAAAGTCACACTAATTTTACAGCTCGAAACTTATTCAGTCAAATTGGTATTGGCATTGGCAGAATAAATGTAAATAATGAATGTTATATGGATTTTATTAATGTATTTGTAACATATATTCTATAAATAAATTTTAGTTCTTTTCACTACTTCTATATATAAATGTTAACTCCATATAACACTTCCTGCGAGCACACACACATACACTCACGCCTGTAATCCCCGGAGGGGTAGGCAGAAGCGTAACCAGTACACCCACTTTTCGCCGAATTTCGGTCCCATAATGTGATAGGGGGTGAGCCTATCGCCATACCGGGCACAGATTCCAAACTCCGGGCTAATACTGAGAATTTCTAGATAGAAAAACCCAATATCACTTTACCCGACCCGGGGATCAAACCCGAGACCTCAGCACAACAGTCGTAACGCATGCGCAATTACAGCTGCGGCACCGAGGCAGTTCCTGCGAGCATTATCCTTAAAAATGTATTTAGGCACAAAGTTTTTTTTTATTTATGTAGAATAGATTTTTTGCGCTTTAATAACGACATATACATGTTTATCAATGTTATGGTCACATTTGTATGTAAGGTCATGAATAATCGCCTCCAAATTCACTTCAACGATTATTAAGTTTTGACAACTTTTTCCCTAACGTCACAATGTAATTTAACCACTTTGACAAGGTTAACAAATGTAATAAAGACAAACTGGTGTTTTAGTTAAGCTCGTCGCCATCAAACAAAGAAGAAGACAATCTGGTGAGCGCCCCAAGAGAACAGAATAGGGTAGTTGAAACGTTTATTTTTTATTTTAATTAACAAGATGCATTACCGTAAACCTATTATCAAAAGAATTTTATAAATCTGAACAATAATAACTAAACGCCATTCAAATCTGCTGGTAGGGGTAATTGTCAAATAACAGTAAAAGGATGCATGATAGGAGCCGTGACGTCATCTCTCAGAATGGCCATAACAGTGCCGTTGTGCGAGGGAGATAGTGATATATCCCACTACGCAACAATTTTTGCTCATACCAATATTTAAAATAAATATTGTGAACTCATTTTTCAAGCAATTTTAATGCTGTTTTCACTAAAGGCTTTCTTTTGCGTATTCTGTTGCATATCGAATAATGTACAACACAGGAAACTACCCTATGGTCGTCAAAAGATATGAAGTTTACTGTACCTACACACTATTTAACAATACTTGCTTGTTATATTGTAACCTCGTCTTTGATTGTTAATCGAAATTAATTTTATTTCTGTTATTATTGATATTATTCAATTTTTTATTGACATTTCGACGCAATTTTTTGCCAGTCTTTCGTTTTGAGTAAAAAGAACTTTTAGTTAACTGTTAATCATTTTATGCACGGAAAAACAGTGCAGTGTTCTTTATGTGCGCCGCAATACAGAGGTGGCAACCTACGTGTGTCGGTGTAGGCGTGTAACATATTTTGTTGATCAATTTTTCATTTAGTATTAAGCACCATAATTATGTTTGTTAGATTGTATTTCTGTTGACAGTAACCTCTGATTGTGTTATTTATTTCGCTTGATTTAGATGATTTGATCGAGGTCTAAGTTTTTAAATATACACAGAGAAACTTAAATTGAACCAATGTACAACGATTTTTTTTAGTGCTTCGATAGTCAGACGAGCAGAAGGGCCACCTGATGGTAAATAGTCACCGCCGCCCATAGACTTCTGCAATGCTAGGGCACAGCAAAGCCGCTGCCTAGCGTTTGACTAGCTGTTGATTGTATTTATAAATGTAATAAAACAACGTTACATTTCTATAAGACCTTTGTGGCGAGACCTTTGAGTTTTATGTGTCATTTAATTATAGGTCGCATTATGTAATTGTAGTGTATGTCGGATTTATATTGTACTTAGTTTTAACTTACATCGACATCCTCCGTGGCGCAGCGGTCTAGTAGCCGTCTGTGAAACGAGAGACCGTGGGTTCGATTCCCGCACCGAGTCAAATTTTTGTGTGCCAGATAGATATTTGTTTCGAGTCTGGGTGTTGTGGGACCGTAGTCCCTCGTAGTTCTTGATACTCGTAATACATGTTTAACCTAGTGTGGGGTCAGAACTATGTGTGTGACTGTTGGGTGTGTTTATCAACAATAAATGGTAGACTCATCACTCATCCCCAAAGCGGCCACACTTTGCAACAATATAACTATATTCACAATCTGATTTCGAAACGCAACAAAGAACGGAGTGTATGAACCAAATAGGAATTCAGATTTAAATTGAGAACGTCCAAAGCTTAATACTAACAACATATTCAACATCTAATTATTGCTTATCCGTCACGCTACACCCAACTCAATTAAGATAGTCAGGTGTTAGCAACAATCGTTCCATAAATAATCCGGCATATGCCAAATGTGGCTAATCCCTGCATTAGCATAATTACTTAACGCTTAGCATATGGAACACCCCCTATTGTTTCGCTATCAGCTTTTATCGTAGCTTTATCTTTAGTATAACAAAGGGTCATACACCGACTGCATTACACATTCTTATAAAATGTGAACGTGGTATCTGTTGTGTAGAAATTGGTATGTAGCTAATATTTATTTCGTATTTATAATTGCAGTGGGTCACAGCTTGTTTATTAGTTATTACAAACATAGATTATTTATCTAATGGCAGTGTTCTTGGCTGTTAAATCGATGAAGTTCGAGGTTCAAATCGTAGGTCAGCCAACCACAATTATATTTTAGGATTTGATTTAAAAATCACAAGTATTTTGTTCGAGATTGAATCTTATGCTTAATGTATCGCTAGGATCGCCGCTTATTACATCATTGGACATAAATAAGATTTGCAACCTCACAAGACAGTTGGTTTCCGACTTGACATTTAAATATTTAAATTTCATACTTTTGAATAACAGGTTTATACTAGAATCCAGCAAACGATCCACTAGGTCAGAGCCAGGATATCAGAAGAGTCATGGATGCTCGGCGTCAAAAGCTAGGTTGTGGTTTGGGAAGGGATGAAAGATTTAGGCTCCAGAAATCTCACTCACTGTAATAAAAGCAACAAGCTGTTTGCTTCACATTGGTTTTCTATGAGAATGGTACTAACCCGGTAATTCCGGTCCATACAAGCTGTAGACAAAACTACAGCATCTATGGACCGGCTTGAATCTACTACTTAAAATTGTAGCTGGTAGCAATAATGGTAACTAATAACTAATGTTATTTATTATAATCTTCAAGATCACGCACAAATGAGATCAACAGGAACGAGGAAAAGCAATAGATTTTCCTTTTAAAATCCTTCACATTGATTTAATGTGCTCCAAATTACAAATATCCCGATGTCAAATTACGCAAGTATAATAAAAATGTCCAAAACACAAGACAATGAATGATAAAGACGAGATAAGCATCTAAAATGCACTTAACGGTAGGCAGCGGCTTTGCTGTGCCCTGGCATTGCAGAAGTCTATGGGCGGCGGTGACTACTTACCATCAGGTGGCCCGTCTGCTCGTCTGCCTATCGAGGCACTAAAAAAAAACCTTTAAAGCGTCATACAAATACATCATCTGCTTACGCGTATGCTTCAAAGAATTGTCAATTTGGCTTAAAACCAATACAAAACTTAAACTACGGAAATTAAATAATACAACTAAATGAAATAAAAAGAACAAACCACAAAAATAAGTACTCCTAACATTAAAAAGTAATATTTACGTGAACACAAAGCCACATGCCACGTTTCTCGGTGCGTTATACAAAGTGATGGATGTAGGTCAACAGCGTTGCCTTTTGGAGCTGGTCGGTCGTATGACACATGCGTGCCACCTCGCAGTGTAAAAATAGATGTTATCTATTGTCAGGTTACAAATCGGACTGGAACACGACTGGTTGATTACACCTGAGAATGCGAAGACTACTGTCAAATATGATGGATTAATGGCAAATTGTTTCATTATACATGTCAAAGGAATAATACACACCCTCGGATATTTTTAAAACAATCGTAATACACCGACATTATACTGTGATGAACTTATGTATTGCTTAAGTATTTGAAACTATTATTCGTAAAAAAATTCATGTCTATCGGTATATGTAAAGTTTGTTTGATAAGAAATTAATAATAATAAATAACACCCAACAGTCACACACATAACCCCGATCCCACACTAAGATACAAGTCTTGTGTTGCAGGTATCAGGGACTACGATAGACTTTCGGTCTCACAACACCCAGACCCCGGACACAAATATCTGTCTGTCACACAAAAATTTGTCTCGGTGTGGGAATCGAACCCACTGCCTCGCGTCTCACAGCCGGCTACTCGCCTACTGCGCCACGGAGGCTGTCAAAATCCGTTTAGTTGTTGCTTAATAAAGTCTGTTTGGCGAAAATTCTATCAATAAATATGTTATTATGTATAAAAATAAATCATGAACTAATTATTAATCAAAATTAAAAGGTCATCTAGGTAATTTCCGATGATAAAAAAATATGTTAATTATAAACCTTGATATAACTAAGCCCATTTTTTTGCAAAATGTCCAACTGTTGTACAACTCAGTAAAGGATTAAACATGAAACAAAGAAAGATTGAAAGAAAAAGAAAGTTGTACAGAATTGGTTTACTTACATAATACATTCAATGGTGGACTCTCCTGAATTTTCTCATTGATTGCGTTTAACACGAGCTTTAGAATGCGTAATCCCAACATTTTTGTGCTTCGAGTTTGTGTTAACAATACCTCATACTATAATCCTATTATAAGAATGTGTCGCTTGTATAATGATTTGGCAAAAAAACATGAACACATTGACGTCATGGATAATAGCTCGGCGAAGTTTATAAAATCTATAAAGAAAGTTTTATTTTAATTTTACATATTTCTTTTCAACTTTGTTTGTTTAAATGTAGGCAGTTTAATTGTTTAAGGTGTAATCTTTGCGTACGTACATAATATTTTATACTCATGATTTGGGCACAAATTTTGGAGTGCAATCTAGATCATAATCATTAACTCTGTTTATTTTATTTTTCCTGTGATTGTATTCAGTAATGTGTCTATAAAAAATTGCTGCCAAAAGACTGAGCCTAGACCAAGAAACGCATAATTATGAGTCGTCTATTTTAACAAGCATCATGACTGTCAAATACAATTAAAATTATGGTTTTTACATACAGCAGGCGAGTAGCTGGTTCCAATTTTAACCCTGCTCCAATACAAACATACAAATACTTGTCTCCGGTCTGGGTGTTGTGGGACCGAAGCCCTCGTAGTTCTTGATACCCACGATACAGGTTGCATCTAGTGTTGGATCACGAAGACGTGTATGACTATTGTTTATAAAAAGTGGTAAAACCTCGGCTGGAAAGCATCAAACATATATAGAGACTAGATGTTGCCCGCGGCTCCACCTGTGTGGAGGTATTTTTTGGAAGAAAAGGTATATAATCCATGGAGGCATCTTAAGCTATTACAGCTTTCTATATTTTGCTATCCCATGAGAAGCGTGCATTTTTCCGGGTTAGAAAGTGGCATATGTCATTTCTGATCCCTAAACTGCCACTATGCAAAAAATCATGTCGATCCCATGCTCTGTGAAAAACTAAACTATCCCACGGGCACTGTACATTTTCCGGGATAAAATGTGCTATTCCAGACAATAATCTATCTCTGTGCCAAATTTCAACCAGATCCAGCCGTTCTAGCGTGATTAAGTAACAAACATCTATCCATCCAAACATTCACATTTATAATATTAGTGGGATAATGGAACCGGAGAATACTAACTGAACTTTATCCCATCCAGTATTGTTTCATTCATGTATATTTTAACATATATAACCATATTTTTATATCAAATGTTAAACATGTCCCGTTCAGCCCCGGGTGGGTTTTTTACCTATGCAACACCAACCTATAAACAAAAGATCAACAAATTGGCAAAATATCAATCACTTACATAATTAAGTGTCACCGAAAATGTATTTGCTAGCCGCATAATTATAATAATGTAATACGCGATGCCTGCGAATATGCAAATGCCCGAATTTGCACAACTCCGAACCCAATTGAGATCATACGAAATGTTTCGTCAAAGAGAGACTCAGGTTTTACGGGATTTAATTATTGCCTTTTTAAACAGTACTTACGTTCGAGTAAAAGTTCGAGTGTTGAAAGAATTGAGATTGTTCCGATTTTTTAAATTTATTTGCAGTACAAATTACATCGTTACAAATGAGCGAAGGACGCCCAGCCATTGACATGAATCGAGAGCCCAGTTATGTAATTACAGGGATTGTATAAATATGTTCTCGATTTATTTTTAGAATAAAAAGAATTTTGCCTGTATTGTGTATATACAATGTCGGGGGTCTAGATTTGGGGTACGATGTATGGCCGTTTTGCGGCATTCTGAATACTCTGACACTAGACCCCCGACCGCTTCTTCACCTTCTTGCCCATGGCGTAGTGTGAAGAAGCAGGCCGGCATGATTGTGTTGAGTAGCGGGGGATAGATCGTCTCTCGCTACTCGTTACTCTAATTGGACGGCACTGCGCTTACCATCAGGTGCAGTGTGGTGGTCTAACTTAACCGTGCCAGGATAACAAAAAAATATTTTCCTCTGTTTGCGTTTGACACTCTTTTATTCCGGGTTTCAGCAAACTTTGATCGTATACTTTTCACGAAAGAATCGGATAAAGCGCCCTAAAAATATGATTCAGATAATGCTAATTTTGCTGTTTCTGACTAAATCAAAACTAATTTTCTTTTAAGTTCAATTTAAAGACACAAGAGACTGTCGTATGTATGCCGTATAACTTCAATGTATCATGGTAGTTCGTGGACACCCATTTGTTAGAAGTAAACGATATTTAAATTTATTCGTGGTAAGTCACACTATCATTTCATGAATCGACTAGGATCATTTACAATTTAATAGACACATTCAAAATGTTCTATCGATATAAGATTATACCTAGTAAAAACTATATAATTGTTTCATTATGACAGGCTTCTTGACCCAGCGAGGTGTAAAACGAGAGGCCATTAAATTTCCGTACCGACAAAATTTTCTTTATCTTTATTTGGAACTACAAAACAGTAGATAGATAGATAACTCTTTATTACACTTCATTATAAGAATATACATAACATGAAACCTGAAATAAATTATTACTTTTTAAATAAAAATAAAACCGTCTTCAAAAAAACCCAGACACAACTAAAAAGCAAAAAATAATTGGTTACATTTACATCAATGAATTACATACAATTTAAATCAATTATTTTTGAAGTCGGTGCCGGTGTTGTTATCCTTACTTTTAGATTCATAAAAACCAAGTATGGATCTATTTTATATTTTTTGTATGCTTGATTATTCTGTTTTTTCCATCATTTGGCTGGCACCGACTCCAAATAATTGATTTCAATTGTATGTAATTAATTGATGTAAATGTAACTAATTATTTTTTGCTTTTTAGTTGTCTGGGTTTTTTGAAGACAGTTTTATTTTTATTTAAAAAGTAATAATTTATTTTTTGCTTTTTACTGGTACAAATATAATATAGATACGTTGGATAGAGTACCAAAAGAAAACACCACTGAAAAAGTCACAGAAAAGCAAAATTCGCTGTTTCGTACAATCGGACAACATATTTTTTCAAGTTATTTTGGTTTTAAAACCAAACTACTCAACCGATTTTGATAAAAATTCTATGGGACTAATCTGGAAGCATATTCTCTGTAATAAAAGAAGAATTTTCCAAATCGGTCAATAAATGACGGAGATCTGACCTTCTTTTTTTAAGTCGGTTAAAACTATAGTATGTTACAACAGTAATACATTAACAATTAATGATAATAGGACATATATTGCTCGCAAAATTAGCTCGTTAAATGGAAGTAGGCTGGTCTCGTCTGCAGACGGACAGGTGGTCGATGGAGCAGACATGTGCTGGAGTGGAGACCGCGTTTAGGCAAACGTAGTGTGGGATGCTGCACGATGTTTCACTTGAAGAAGGTGACGGATGGATGCGGGCTGCCCAAGACCAGGATGATCGGCGTTCACTTGGGAAGGCCTCCGTCCAACAGTGGACTGCAACAGGCTGAGTATATATATAAAAGGAATATAGTTATAAAGTGTAGATCAATGTACGACCAACGAAAGCGTCCACAGAATATAGACATTTGAATTTCCAAGAATGAATATTTGTTTTGGGTCCAAGGGCCGTAAGACTATAAGTCACTCGTAGTTCCTGATACCTTTAATACATAATAAAAGGGTGAGGTCAAGATATAGACACAGATCTAAGTAGACATCTCCAATGATACTTCGCATGAAAATATGTATGAGATAATGAGCAATATATTGCGCAAACGTAATGTCTGTATACGACGAAGAAACTAAAAATGCTTTTCGTGCTGTAAAGTACAAGTAAAACTCCTCTGAAATATTAATTCTTGGCACGAAATTACACATTATGACCTAACCACAAGTAATAAAATATATTAATTTAATTCAGATGTGAGTACTTGTGTTGTCTAATAAGATCTATGTCTATGGCCTATGTATGTGACTGTTCAGTGATTTATTATATAAATTTTAAATCAATTGTTTTTCAGTAATAACCTTTAAACTCCACTACCGTTACCTAGTTCCGATATTTGCCAACATAAACAAACCCAGATCACAATCAGTTTAATGACGTAATTAATCTCAGCGTGACAACTAGAGGTGGACCAGTTCGAAAACGCGCGTAGGCCGACATGCCCAAAATTTTTCTTGCTATTACTAAGAACGCGCCCTCAGGCTAATAGCTTTGTGTCGACTTATGTATGTAATACAACTAGCAATTGGCTTCGACTTCGTATGAATACTATTATTGATAGTCTCCGTGGCGGGCGAGTAGCCGGCTGTGAAAAGAGAGACCGGGGGTTCGATTCCCGCTCCGAGACAAATTTGACAGACAGATATTTGTTTCGTGTCTGGGTGTTATGGGAGCGTAGACCCTCGTAGTTCTTGATACCCACGATACAGGTTTAAATTAGTGTGGGGTCAGAACTATGTGTGTGACTGTTGGGTGTATTTATTTATATACTTTAGAAGATAGATAGATATATATGCCCTTCCAACTTTTCTGTAGGTCTTTTTATAAATAGTACCAATCGTGTCACTATCCCAGTGCTGAACACGAGACTCCTCTACTGATGAGAGGGGTTAGGCTTTGTCCGCCACGCTGGCCTAATGCGGGTTAGTAGAGTTCACATACCTTTGAAATTCTTATGGAGGATTCTCAGGTTTCCTAGTTTCTTCACGATTTTTCCTTCACCATTAAAGGAAACGATAATTACCAATACACACGTAGCTTTAGAAAAGTCAGAGGTGTATGTTATTTGAGCTGATGTCGAACCAACAAAATTTTTTGTCGGGGGTCTAGAGTTAGGGTACGATGTTTGGCCGTTTTGCGGCATTCTGAGTACTCTGACACTAGACCCTCGACCGCTTCTTCACCTTCTTGCCCATGGCGTAGTGTGAAGTAGGCCGGCATGATTGTGTTAAGTAGCGAGGGATAAATTGTCTCTCGCTACTTGATACTCTAACTGGACGGTACTGCGCTTACCATCAGGTGCAGTATGGTAACTGCCGTGGTAGAATAAAATTAAGCGGATAAACATACAGACTCAGGTGACGACATTATTCTATACTATTTTTTATTTTTATACAAACTTTGAAATGATCTATAAGATTTGTTTATGAGTGAGAACGTCGAACGAAGGACTCTGAATATATATCACAAAGTATTTAGTTTTAAAATAGTTAAACTCTTAATAGGATTGATTAATGAAAATTTTTATGACGAAAAAGCTACTAATGATAAATTGTATAAGTGAAGTCTAAATTTGCCAGCCTGGAGCAATTAATATACTGGCTAACCCCGGAACACGACACAAGACAGAACATCCCTAAAAAGGTTTTAACCAAATATTTAATAAGAAAAAGTTTTTTAATACATAAAAAGTACACCGACTTCAATAAAAAACAAATTATGCGTCACTATAAAATTTGAGGGTTGCCTTTGATTTTTCTGAGATCCCATCATCAGACCCTGACTTGGTGCCTATGGGACCACCTGGAAAGTATACCCTTTCAAACAAAAAAAGAATTTCTCGAATCGGTCCAGGCGTCTTCGAGTAATCGGGTAACATACATAAAAAAAAATATTCCGACGAATTTTGAACCTCCTCCTTTTTTGAAGTCGGTTAAAAATACGTAGATAGCGTTAGTCATGAATTTCACTCGTGTTAATTTATACGACAAAGACTATAAGCTTATGGTAGACAAGCATTTGCTCGCGGCTTCGCCCGCGGAGAATTAAAAAAAAACAATATCGTATCAAAATTGGTTCATTGGTTTATTCGTGGAAACGCCCAATTCACCCACTTAAGGGTTACATTTTGAGAAGCGCTGATACAAGTGTACTTTTATTTCTAACCAAACGCACGCATACGAAATTTCATGCTTCTTACTTTGAAAAAAAAAGGTTTTTAATCATAAAAAGTACACCGACTTCAATAAAAAACTAGATGCGTTTTACTATTATGCGTCACTATAAAATTGGAGGGTTTTCCTTGATTTTTCTGAGATCCCATCATCAGATCCTGACTTGGTGCCAATGGGACCACCTGGGAAGTATACCCTTTTAAACAAAAAAATAATTTTTCGATTCGGTCCAGGCGTCTTCGAGTAATCAGGTAACATACATAAAAAAAATTGATTCCGACGAATTGTTAACCTTCTCCTTTTTTGAAGTCGGTTAATGACGCACTTCCATACAACCGCTTTTTCCTTATTTTACCCCGTTATGAAATTTTCGAAAATCCCTTCTTAGTGGATACTTACAATATAAAAGGCATACATATACTGCCAAATGTTCAAGGTTGTAGCCCCAGTGGTTTAGGTTCTACGTTTATGAATCAGTCAGGCAAGTAATTATTTTATACTTTATTATTATTATTTACAACCGACTAACGAACCATACGTAACAGCTCTAAGAGGGGTTAATTTTTGGCGCCAAACAAAAACTGACCAATCACGTATACAGAAATCTACACTATCAAGCTGTGGAACAGTTTGCCAGCTACCATGTCCCCCTTCTTATGATCCTGGGGCCTTTATGCATAGTGTGAAGAAGCTAGACAGCAAGCCAGCATGATTGAGTCGAGTAGCGAGATATAAGTGTCTCTCGCTACTTGATACTCTAACTAGACGACACTGTGCTGACCATCAGGTGTAGTGTGATCACTTTGCCATGTCAGGAGAAAAAAAAGTCCACAATGCACCCGATAATAAGCGCATTGACGTCCAGCTAGAGTATCAAGTAGCTAGAGACAATCAGTCATACCGATCTGTCGAGTAGCTTCTTCAAACCACGTTTAAAAGATCAGGATTACAGGAAGGAGAGAACACTAGAGCCGGCAAACTGTTCCACAGCTGTGGTCCGTAGCGGTCTCCTATGTCTGACGCATACCTCAAAACCCACTTATATAATTTCATATAACGCGGAATGTTGATACAGTCGCTGACGCTGATACGCATCGTTGTGTATTGACTCAATCGCTCACTTCGAAGTCTACCTTTATGTTTGTTATATATCCGAAAATATTATACTACAATATCATTACCCGGATTTAATACTTACCGTATCAGAAAAAGTTTAACGTTGACACCTTATCGCCCACGCCTAAATTTGCTCGATATTCACAAACCCATGCCAAATAATATATTAATGGATACATAGATTGTGATTAATGCATTTTGCCTTAGTTTGAAGTCTACCAACTCATATTAGCCCAGCGTGGTGGACTACGGCCTTACCCCTCTAATAAGCACAGGAGACCCATACCCATCAGTGGGATAATGGATTGAAATGGATTAATACAGGACTAGTATTATTATAAGATCCACATTCGGTGGTCGCGTCACGCATCAATGCCATTGTCATCTATCAAAGACAAACTGAAAGCGCCAGTACAGTACATATTGACCAATTAAAACGCAAAGACGCGATGGCACCGAACTTATCGCAACCATCGGAAGACTACCTTAATCCATAATAAATTATAAACTTCCATACAAAATGCAGTCAATTTATCTTTCGTGTATTTAAACTACGTCAAAAATCGTGTGAAAATATTAACAAGGACAAAATGAAAAGTGAAATAATGATTTGTAATCACAGTAATAAAAAATAAATACTGAGTTAATTAATTGTCATAATAAGACATTTTATATAAATTATGCTTATTCGTCATACAGTTTGTAAAATCAAGCAAGGCAGTGAGATACAATGCACCTCCATATGGTGAGTACAGTGTATGTACATTACGTATCTCTACGGTCGCCAGAATAACATCTTTGAATCCAGTACTACTTCTTACTAATATTATAAATGCGAATGTTTGGCTGGATGGATGGATGTTTATTACTTAATCACGTCAGAACAGCTGAACGGATCTGGTTGTAATTTGGCACAGAGATAGGTTATAGTCTGGAATAGCACATATGCTACTTTTTATCCAGGAAAATTGCACGATTCGCGCGGGCAGAGCCGCATGCAACAGCTAGTTGGATATAACACTGACCGACTCTGGAATGAGCCACTATAGCGAATTACCCAAGATGTGTACAGTCATCCAGTCGAGTACGTTTATGTATCAGATAGCCCCTTAGCAAAGCAGTTTCAAAGCTTTAATCATACCCAGTGGTCACCCAGTATTTGAAATTTTGACAGTACTTTGTTTAAGTCTATGTCTTTGTCTAAGTTTGAACGTTGTTATGATTCTTTTGTGTTCTGTATAAAAGAAGAAACTGACTGACTGATCGATCAACGCACAGCCAAAATGGCTGGGGTTAGAGACTTGAAATTTTGACAGTAGGTACCTTTTATGACGTAGACATCCACTAAGGAAGGGTTTTTGGAAATACGGGTGGTATTAAGGGGGAGTACTAAGGGGGTAAAATAGGGGATAAAAGATTGTATGAAAATCCGTCATTTTTGAAGTTAAATTCATGAAAATTAGTATTTGGCATTTTAGTTAAAAATAAAAAATGTATGTTTCAGGATTTTTGGAAATTCCGTCCCTAAGGGGGTAAAATAGGGGATGAAAGTTTGTATGAAAATCCTACATTTTTAAAGTTAAACGCATGAAAATTCGCATTTTGTATAATATACTTTTCTCTCAAACATGACCTCCACGCGGGCGGAGCCGCGAGCAATAGCTAGCTAGTATTATATAAACCTCTATATTTTGGCTTGTAAGCGACCATGTATGGAATGGGTCATTAGTGTTGACATTGGCAGTGTCAACGTAAACAATGTTTTTTTTTATTTAATTTAATTGTAATACACAATAATTATATACAAATTTTAGGTTTGTGTACTCTTTCTCCATATAAATTTAAACTATGTAAAATCTTTTTTATTACTATAAATAGGATTGCGTTTTAAGTGGTAAAACGCAAGCCTATTTAAATCTCGCCTGATGGTAAAGTGATGATGTGGTCTACGGTGGAGCACGCTTGCCTAGAAGATACCTATTCACTCTTGACTTAAAGATACCCAAGCAATAATATTCGGGAAATATAGACTCGGCCAAAGAATTCCATTCTCTCTATAACTCCCTATTTTCCTCCTCCATACGCAAAATATACTCACAAAGGTGTACAAAGTTTTCTTTATACGTGTTAATAAAGAAAATATATACTTTTAAATAAATAAAAGTTTTATTTCCCATGATACAATAAGATATAATAATTTGCATGTGTTTTTAGTCAAATGATCCAATAAAAAAATATATGTGTTAGTAGAACTATTTTAACTCAGACCTAATCAGTGTCACCGTCCCACTATTGGGCAAAGGCTTCGTCTTATTTCATGGGAGCTTTAAGCTTTAATCACACCACACAAGTCCAATACGTGTTGGTAGTATGTCGTCATGGGTGTCGGCAATTTTTTTTACTAGTCTGTGGAGTTGGTTTGGTGTCCCAAAGATGAGGGTGGGATATCTCACATACTATTATTTAAATTGAGATACAACATTTTAATAGATTACAATTTAAGATTTCCAAATAAGGAAACTTGAGTGCCCAGTTTTAATACATATGTCGGGTCGGCGGGTCATCGGCTGAGGCTGTGAGAGGGCTTACACGTCCCTCTCCGATCTCCAGATATAGTCGGAATGCATAGCGTATGATAGTTCGGTAGAAAAACAAGCATAAATCTTTATCTAATTATCTACGGGGAAGAACCTGGCAATAAACCCCATGTTCGCTCTTTTAACACATCACAGTTTACTTTACAATATGCGATACACAATAACACTTTCACGTCACGTTAACTTACTACTTTAACAATATTTCGGCTTTACAACCTGCAAGGTACTAACTGTTTCAATGATTATTCCCGAATGCCTCTTATATTGTGATTTTCGTTGTGCCCCACCCCTCTGTGAGTGAGATCACCCGATAAACAACTAAAAACTACCTTCAAAATAGCAAAACAAGTGACGGTACCCACAGTTTACAATAATTAAAGTAAGTTGTAAGTTCAATTCGGTGTCTGTTGGTGTATTCATCACGATCCGACACATATATGAAATTTATATATATTACACAGGTGTCGCTGAAGGGTGGTATCAATTATAAGTAATTATAGATGATATATGTAGAAAATTAAAGCGAGATTTGCTATATACACTTGTAATAACATATAGTGCGTACAAGAATGACTGAGAGAAAGGTATCGGGGAAAACTGCTCTGTCTGCAATTCTTCTACAATAGCTCGGTAGGTGGCGCTGGTACGTGCTACATTCTGAAACGCCTAACAATGTTAAACGTTATTACGCATGTGAAGCTGCGGGCAAAAGTCAGTTTACCATCATTCTTCTTATACATTGATACCACCTTTCTACCGAATTTATTACGTAATATTTTATTATAATAGTAAACAAATCGTTACCAAACGTGTCTCAGCGGAGTACTACCTCGCCCCTGTAATCTGGATTACCTATATCATACATTGCTTACTTGCGTCACATGCTTACGTCAGTGTAACTAGTGGAAAGGAGATACCATTCCGACAATTTTTTTTTATTCTTCCACAGCAAAGGGACCACTCTCTACCTGATGGTAAGCGCAATAACGTCCAGTTAGAGTATCAAGTAGCGAGAGACAACCTATCCCCCGCTACTCTACACAATCATGCCGGTCTGCTGTATAGTTTCTTCACACTACGCATTATATATATTTAATAACTTCCTAATGTAAACTACATCCAAAATCTTCGTATATTGTTTTTCTTAAATTACCTTACTTTATAAATGCAACCAAACGATGGGATGGGAATTTAATAGTACACCGGAAAGTAACAACCTTCGCGTATTGTTCATGTAGGCAATTCAATAGCTCTTGACAAGTCAGTACACTACTACTAATACCAGCCCTGTATTTAATATTATCCCACTGCTGGGCATGTGGGCCTCCTCTACTAATGATAGGGGTTAGGCCTTAGTCCTTAGTACACAATCAATAAAAATAAATATAAGAAAGCTTATCAATCTATGTCTATGTGTATTCATAACATACTGAAGCGTACAGCTCATGCATCCATTCTCTAAATTAATTTTATATATTTTAAATTAATTTTATTGTATGAGGAAATACATAGTCCCACCCACGCTGCACATATGCCTACATTTATGGGCTAGAACAGAATTAATATTCTATAATAGCCCAGAGTGCAAGATGTTTACACTCAGCGCTGGGTGGGAACAAACTGTTGTATAAAACTGTTTTAAAGAACTAAATGATACTCCCGTAACAAACGTTGCTGGTGGTAGGATATTCATATCCGCCCGGATAGCGACCACCGTACACAGGGTGTAAAACCCGCAATAGTGGCACACGCAAGTGTGTCGCATTCCGAGATCAGCCAGTGTACATCCGGTTTTTCGGGGTCTAGAGTTGGGGTACAATGTTTGGCCATTTTGCGGCATTCTGAGTACTCTGACAATAGACCCTCGACCGCTTCTTCACCTTCTTGCCCATGGCGTAGTGTGAAGAAGCAGGCCGGCATGAGTGTGTTGAGTAGCGGGGGATAGATCGTCTCTCGCTACTCGATGCTCTAATTGGACCGCACTGCGCTTACCATCAGGTGCAGTGCGGTCACTTTGCTGTGCCAGGATAAAAAAAAAAACGTCAGTTTTCGCAGACGGAAAGGAGGGAAAAGGTAGTATGTAATAAGAATTGCTATTCCGTTGAGAAATATTATCTCGAATAAGCCGCTTTGTGAAACATTTACTACAGCAGTAAATATTTCACAAAATTATAACTTTTTATTAGTACCACGCATACATAGCAAAATGAACAAAGATAAACTAAAATATGACTGCCTCGGTGGCGCAGTTGTTACTGCGCATGCGTTACGCCTGCTGTGCTGAGGTCTCGGTTCGATCCCCTCTGGTTGGGTAAAGTGATATTGGGTTTTTCTATCTAGTATTACCCTGGAGTGTGGAATTTGTGTCCGGTATGGCGATAGGCTCGCCCCCTATCACATTATAGGACCAAAATAAATTTGGCGAAAAGTGGGTGTACTTGTCACACCTCTACCTACCCCTTCGGGGATTACAGGCGTGAATGTATATGTATATGTGTAAACTAAAATATCTATATCATAATCTATATATAACTCATTATAAGTATATTGATCGTCATATTTATTCACAAATCCGGCTCGTGCAATTAGCAATTATTTTATAACTTCCAACAAGGATCTGTTCGATATTTAATAATCCTAACAAAATAAATACTTATTCTCATTTGGCATATAAATTGCGGAAATCTATCACTAAATGGCGCCGATTTGAATAAACAATTTAATTGAATAAGACACGAGAGCACAGACAGATTAACCAGCTTAGATATGCATAATCTGTTGCATTGCAAATGACTTTCCCAAATTCAAGGTTAATTTCAGGGCTCCGTCCGCAGGAAGTGCTTGCTGTCTTTTTACATGACCTCGTCCATCAATAACTGTCTGGGGTTAGAGTGGACGCTGTCGTTTACGATATTATTAAGAATAAAAGCAATCCACACTGATTTTGGACTCTGTTTGATCTAAAAGCTGACACAGTATTTCTACAGTGCTAGAGGTACTTTTTATAAATTAAAGCACTTTTTTAGTCAAAAACATACAACAGCAATAAATATAAAGGAAACGTTAAATAAACCGCCCGAGGAGAACTTATTCCAATCAAATTAACGATATTCTCCTAAAAGGGCAAATCAGGAGTACCTCCAACCGCCGAAAATGTATGAGAAGATGTATGAATGTGGAAGAGGCGAAAGAAGTGTGTCAGGATCGTAGCTTGTGGCAGTCAATAGTCTCTGCCTACCCCCATGGGATGCGGGCGTGAGTGTATATGTATGTATGTTAAATAAACAAAAAAACAACAACAGAGAACAATAATATATATGGGACTATCACGCCCACACACCCGCCACTGTATCTTCTATATGCTTTTTTTTGTTGTCGCGGGGAAAGCGTTTTATTACTGTTGGGGGAGGAAGCGGAATAAGAATAAAACGGTCATGCTAGATTATCTGGTCTTACGAACCAGCATCCCTTCGCCTGGATGATGGCCATGAGGACAGTCGCTGGGCCGAGTTCCTACCCCCTATGTACACTCCACCCTACACTACCGCCTAAAACCCCGCGGTGGCCTTCTTTGGCGCTTACGGTCTTCTATAAATTGTCTTAAGTAGTAGTTAATTAAACATGCGATTTTCGCCCATAATAAAACTTAGATTACGCGATAAAAAGATCTCTCTCGATATCTCTCGACAACAATAAAGACGTGACGATACCATTACATGATATCGCCCAAAGCGCTTCCATTCTAACCCAAGCCATATAATAATGGCCTTTATGTGGTTTTTTTCCACGCGGAATCTGGATGTACTACTTTCAAAAATGCTCGGTGACCCAAATTGTATGACAGTAATGTTAATATCTTATGTGCACTGTTTGAACTTTGTAATTTAGATTTCAGAGTAACCTGTACTAAAATCTATTAAGGTTCCTGCAGTTTTTGTACCACAGCAAAATGCACCACACCTAAAATTTATGATAATCAATTGAATTGAATCTAGTACTGTTTGAGAGTTACACCATTATTATCAAAATATAATTGTATCAGTAACATTTTCTACATTATTTATACTCAGTCATAACTCTACCGCCAGTTCGGAATGCAGTGTCGCTAGAGAAGAATGGGCAAGAAAATCTAGCGTTACGCTCTGCGAAAACTAGTTAACAATACAAGCATGTATAAAACTCAAAGGGTTATGGCAAACATGAACTAAGAAAAAGTATCACTGTAAGCATCATTATCTAGATGTTTGGTCAAATGAACAAGCAACCCTAGTTAGGTCACCCAGAGCGCAGCAGACAGACACGATATTTAATATATTGATACACAATCAGATATCATTTAACAATTAGTCATTGGCCGTCAACTGTGATTTGATAGTTATATGAAATAAAATGAAATCGTTTATTGATTATGTAGGCAATTACATAGCTCTTATGACAAGTCGGTACATTAAAAAAATTAAAGGAATTTAACATATCAGCTTAAGTAGGTATACATAGAATACATAGATACATAGCATCATCAATACACTAGCAATAACTTTATTCATTTATAAGGTTTTATAATTTTCATTTTTAATATTATTCAAAGAAATACCAGTCCAATATACATATTTTTAAATAGGTTTGATATGGACCATGGGCATTTCCGAGACGTCGCACGTTTTAAAAGCTACCACCATATA
The DNA here is from genome assembly GCA_905220505.1 of Laothoe populi. Classification (NCBI taxonomy): domain Eukaryota; kingdom Metazoa; phylum Arthropoda; class Insecta; order Lepidoptera; family Sphingidae; genus Laothoe; species Laothoe populi. The sequence goes on from HG992156.1 coordinate 16,898,116, forward strand.
AATGTGTCCATACATCCAACAGACACTATGAAGCGTTTCATTTAATTCAAATTGCCTAATTACTTTTTCTGAGGTGTCAAATAATCAAATTATTTCTCATTAATTATGCAAATATATCAGTAATGCGTAATTCAATGGAATTTCTTACAAAACGATGTAAGGCTTTCGGTTAATCGTAACAGCCTCGGGCGAGGTGAGGCAAAGGCCTTCTATGATACCATTACGCGTGAATAATATTAAATACTATTAATATTACGTACAAAGCAGCCTGTTGTCAATATGAATCACTTGATCTCAATTAGTATTTCGAATTGGAATATGACGCATTTTAAAATTCGAAAATCGGTTGGGCTTTTTGGAATACATTTGTATTATAAATTATCTTGTTGTGTTTAGGAATTCAGAGAAAATTCAAAAATAAATTAAATCATTTCCTAAAATATAGGTCGTTACATAAACAACGATCTAAATGTCACAAGTCTGTAGCGCTCACTCTAGCTATAAAGTTTTATATGCACATGACCTATTTATTGCAAGTTTGCATTCCCACTCGTGGATACAAGCGCGGGAAAGATAAGCTACATGGCATAAAAATATATATAGAATGTCCTGAATAACACACAGATACCCCAATCGAAACAGACACTGGTATTATAGTCTGATTAACTTATGTTCTGTGTTTGTGTAATCACTACCTCGGTGGCGCAGTTGTTTTTGTGCATGTGTTACGACTCTTGTGCTGAGGTCTAATCTCGGGCTCGATCCTCGGGTCGGGTAAAATTATATTAGGTTTATATTTAGAAATACTCATTATCAGCCTCATTATAGGCTTGCCCCTTATCACATTATGGGACCGTGATAAATTTGGCGATAAGTGGGTGTACTGGTTACACCTCTGCCTACCCTATGATCTATTATTTATTGCTTACGTATTTTAAACGTTTACGGAAGGCGACTATTATTTTTTAAAATATGTGAAAATGTACTAAATATAATTTATTTAGTAAATTTGCACATATTTTAAAAATATAACAATCGACTCTGTATGCCATTCTTAACAAACTATTTTCAGGGTGTGTGTTTATGTTAGATGTCTTATGTAATATGAAACAAAATTATTATGCTAAATACATCATAAATTGAGCGCATACAAAGTTGATCTGATTACTGTGTTCCAGCCACTTCGGCATTTTGCAACTTTATGATTCACTTCATAAGCACACCGGGCGCTATGGTATTAAATGACTGAATCACTCGGCTAACAGGATGTTCACAGCAGTGAAGGGATACCGGCCGACTAGACACTTGTGAAAAACAATGGCATTCGAGTGGAAAGAGTTGATTTCATTACGGGAGGATGGATTCAAGGATTTGTTTTGGGAACATAAGAATATATTCTTAAGGCTTATGTTGTTCCTTAATTTACAGACTGTCAATACATTCTTTTTTTTATTCTGGTGCGGCAATTTAGTCACACTGCACCTGATGGTAAGCGCAGTGCCGTCCAGATAGAGTATCAAGTAGCGTGAGACAGTCTATCCCTCGCTACTCAACACAATCATGCCGGCTTGCTATTTAGCTTCTTCACACTTCACAATACATTCAGAGTAACGGTATCTATTATCAGGTTTTCTTTTTTCTGTAAAGATTGGAAATGGCGGAGGATTTAAACACAACGAATGCTTGCTAGATATTATTATTTATTGGTATTGAAAGTTATGCGGAATATTTAATAAAATTAATGCAAGAATTCTGGATAACGTATTTTAATGCACACGAATATATTAAAGATAGTAACATCAAGTGGTTGCTAAGCACAATAAAAAATTAATCTAAGCACTCTATAATATGTAATATGAAATTCAACCTCTTTAGTCAACAATTGGCATAACTAAATCTTTTATAATGTGATCGGACATAGATATATAATGTTTCTTATACTAGGTACATACATCTCAATTCGATTCGCAAGGAAAAATAGAACTGATGAAATAAATAACAATGAGTTGAAATATAAACATTTTATTGCATTTATTAATTATATTCATTAAAAGTTTACTTGCGCAGTAGCAAAACATGCGTCACTGCATGATTCACTTTTGCAAACAATATTTTTTTGTAATCCGCTCTTTGGCCATAAAATTGACTTAAAGGTATTCCGGATATATAAATAATTGCAAAAATACAGGAATTCATTTACTGCGTATAAACATATAGGCTATTGAGGCACCTGTCCCACGGCTTTTTCTCTAAATCCGTCTTCTGCGTGTGATGTAGTATGATATTTTCAGGGTCGCCGACAGGTTGTTAAAAAGAGCATTTAGATACAGCCAGTGTGGTCAAAAAATTGTTTAATGTTTTTGCTCTCTTGCTTCATCATTTATTATGTTACACAAAGAAAAATAGACTAGAGCTCCGACGTATCTTTATCATAGTGACAAACAAAGTTTTTAGATAATTAAGTATAAGGAAGCGAATTTTGTTATTGAATTACTGAATGACTAATGCTAAATTATGGTCATCTGATTTCTAGTTTTCCATCGTACCCTGTCTTCCAAGCTTAACCATGGATATAGAACCTACCTCGAGAAAAAACCTCAACCCTATTGAATACAAAATTAATTATCAAAATGAATCTTCATTTCGTAATAGTATCGGTTAATAGACACAAGATATCCATATAAATAGATAACTCCGTTGAAAACAGATGTTCTAGCATTTAAGTATATCCTATAAATAGACTAGATATTATGAATTGAGGTGAATTAGATATATTCAGGATTCATTAATACTCATGTTCATAACCATTACGCATTCGATGCTACGAGCAATCATTTTATGTATTACCATACCTATATGGAATTACATTATGTAAATCAAAATGCAAAATTAAATCAAGTAGATTGTAGCAATTTATTAATATTATTGTGTGGGTATATTGATCATTTATAGTGATAGAGCCACTGTCTCACAGAAAACCTACGTAAAGTGACAGTTTACTGTCGCGTTTCGTAGGTTACGTTCGTAGGTAAGTGAGATATCGGAGGCCCAGATTCCCCCTTCCCTTTCCTAATCCCTATTCCTGTCCTTTAAGGCCGACAGCGCTACATGATACTTCCGGTATTGTGGATGTTCATGGGCGGTGGAGAGCACTTAACATCAGGTGACCCACTGGCTCGTTTGTCGGACTGTGCTATAATTTACTTCATCGGCGTAATGGCAGCCTACTTTCTGAAACCAATAATATCCTGGATGGATCTTAAATGGCCTGAGAGTAATATAATAACATGAATGGGATTTGGATTGTACTAGACAGTTACCGCATGGTATTTTATATATGCCCAGTTATATATGTGTACGAAATAGATTGCGACTGTGGTATCTCCTATATCGGTCAAACGAAAAGAAATATGTAGGGGAAAAAACATATAGCTGATGTGAAACACCGACGCTCTACGAAGTCTGCAGTTGCTGAACGTTCAGAAAAAGGCTCCAAACATTATCTTCGATTTGACAACCCACAAATCCTTGCCAAAGAACACCGATTCCTACCTAGGATGATTTGCGAAACCATTGAAATTAAATAACATCCAAATTTCAATAGAGAAGATAGTTGGGAGCCAGCACCAGCCTGGGATCCAATTATACAATTAATTAAATCGGAACCCAAAAGACCAACTACCAGACCTCATGACACTGTGAGCTCTTTCTGCGTAGATCGGACTATAACCAAATATTTTTTTTATATCAACTATATGGAGTGTAGAAACATTGCACTATACTTTCGTGATGACATACAACTCAGTCTGCCCCGTGTCCATGAAGGCTGTAAAGTCTTCGAAACGTCTGGTAAAAAAAGTAAAATAAACCGCGATATAATCTGAAAAATTCGTTTTATTCCAATGTATAATATTCGCGTACGCGTGTATAAGAAACCATAATTATGTGTTATGAGTAAAAAATCAACACTCTTATAATAGTGCTAAACATTTAAGAAACTAACTTGAAGGATCTTAAAATGAATGCCTAGTAGAACCTTTAAACAGCTCTATATAGTGGTAGAGCCACGCTGTAGACATATTTGTCTACAGCATGAATGGGCCGGCTCGACCGGGGCAGTACCACTGTCTCACAGAAAACCAACGTAAAGTGACAGTTTACTGTCGCGTTTCGTATGGTAAGTGAGATATCCGGAGGCCCAGATTCCCCCTTCCCTTCCCTAATCCCTATTCCTGTCCTTTAAGGCCGACAGCGCTACATGATACTTCCGGTATTGTGGATGTTCATGGGCGGTGGAGATCACTTAACATCAGGTGACCCACAGGCTCGTTTGTCGGACTATGCAATAAAAAAAAAACTTTTTGTTCTCAATAATCCCTTCATAATGTACCTAATAGAAACAATAATGTACATGTCCATCGCATAAAGTAATTTATTAACCTTAACGACTGATTTTATCAACATAAATACGAAATCCACCGAAGCGAATTGTTACTTGACTTGTTTCAGAACTTTTAGTACACCTGCCGTCCTTTCAGCGAATGTATCGCAAGATCGTATATGGCACGACTTTTGTAACGTTGACCATAGATAACTAGCCGGTAATGTAGAGTTGTGCAAAGTACTGGCAGGTGGTGTGGCCGGTTTGTTCTAGTATGTTCTAATGTCACATATCACAATAATCTATGTTGCAAAGGTTTTGCGAATTTAGCATCTTACTCTGTACTTTAGGGGTATTCAATAGTACCTCAATTACTTTCATTTTTTAAATAATACGACATAAATCCTACGATGTGAATGATTAGTTAATTTCAATCATTTTTAAACAATCTGTCCAATATTATATTCAAAGTTTTACTCGCATTTTTGTCTTTCCTGTAAAATGTGTGTTTTGTCTTTTAACGTTATACCTCTAAGGTATAGAATTATTCTATTACCATTGAATATTGGATGAGGAAGTAAAAATTAAATAATGTACATAAATAGTCGGTCCACACCGGCTGAGATATCGATGTGTATTCACCGGAAAAGGCATCGCATTAAAAATTCCAGTTGATTGTAAAAATTACACTAACAATTAGTGACCTTAAAGTTAGTGACGATGTGGTAAATGCCCACGTGTTAGGGATTCTCTAAAATAAATACCTAATCTACATTTACTGATCTACCAGTCTATTAAAATCAATACATTTCTTCGAATCCCTTTGACAACTGCCACGACGCGACGTAGTGAGTGTATAACCGTATATAAAAGAAGTGTTAAGGGGTTCAATCGATACTCCATAATTGCTTCGATTCTGGGTGTCATGGGGCCTAAATCCTTCATAGCTCCTTACACTCACATTAAAAAACTTGTAACTATTTGTGTGATTGTTTTTTATTAGACCGACGTCTTTTCAACAGCACAGTATCTGAAATTGATTTTACTATTGTTGGCAACATGGCAACATAATATAGATACAGATAGCTAAATAAAATGAAGAGCGCAGGCGACGCGGGCATTGTGCCTTTGTGATTCTTTACTAATAAACATATTTATGCAGAACATAGTAGTCATTAATTAATAGAAAAGTACACCTCACACTAGTTTGCTAACACTAGCAAAATTCTATTCAAATCAATTTTATAGAAATGCATAAAACACTGCTGTTCGCAGTTTCTTGTTATGTGTTTCTTGGGTCGGCAACGCGCATGTGATGCTCCTGGTGTTGCAAGCGTCCATAGGCTACGGTAACCGCTTACCATCAGGCGGGCCGTAAGCTTGTTTGCCACCACCGTGGTATAAAAATATGTGTATTAAGCCAAGCCCTTATTACACAACAGATATTTAACACTTCGTTCCTTTACAAAAGATAACAAACGGCTGACCTCAAAACTACTTTAAGATAAGGCCCTTTCTGTTATGTAAGGCACTTGTTTTATGAACATGTTTTCTTACTGAAGGTAAATAGTATATGCAAATAAAACATTACTAATAAATAAATACAATAAAAATAACTTTAATTTTTTTATTATTTCATATGGTAAACACGGAAATTTGCCATTTTTGGTTATTTTACAATGTCATTTAAGTAATTATTATTTGGACTCACACAGGTATCAAGATTGTTGTTATTATTGTTTTAAATTTTACAAACGTAGAATGTTTACAATATTTAATACGTTTGTTTTATTGTCCTAATTTTGCTTTTATGTACGACGCCAATCGCCTTGGTTAAAAAAAGGTTTTAGTTTGACTTGTATGTTTAATTATCAATGGGCATTTCCGAAGCACCGGTAGACTTTAACAATATTATGACATGTAAAAAGTGCCCCTAGTGGCCTAATTTACTAAATAAATGATTTGATTTGATATCTTTTGGACTGCTTCGGTGGCATGGTGCGGTTGCTGTGCTGAGGTCTCAGGTTCGATCTGCGGGTCGGGTAAACATGATATTGGGTTTTACTATCACGAAATACTCAGTATCAGCCCGTAGTCTGGAATTGTGCTCGGTATGGCGATAGAATCGTCCCCTATCACATCATCCGACGGTATTAAGCTCGGCGAAATGTTTTTGCTCGGCGAATTTGTTACACCTCTACCTACAGCTTTGGGGATTACAGGCGTGAGTGTGTATGTATCTATAGGCCAGATAATTCGTCCTGCAACATACGCCACCATCATCCGTTATTTCTATAGACTACTTGTTTAGTATGCATGTCATATCTACACAATAAAAAATAATCAACAGCAGTTGATAGAACAATTCTCAAAAAATATTGTTTAGTAAAACAAAAGGCATGTGCCCAATAATAAGTACTCTCGTTTTTTATATAATTAATGCCACATTATTCGTAAAGATCAAGGCATCACCAATAAAGTCCCAGAAAGGACTAGTTAATATTTAAATGCCGTATTAATCCGCATACCCTTCCGACATCACAAAGACATGACATTTGACTTTCTTTTTAATTTCGTATTAATTATTTTCACCAGAATGACGTAAGAATATACTGTCTAATAGTACAGCCAAGAATTCGAAAGACTGGAAACGCCCCCTGGAACAGCCATATATTATGCATTTTTAAGCAACTGGCCGTCACAGCTTCTCCGACGTCTCTAACTATTATGGAACTTTCTAGTACCATTTAGAGATAGCTTATTGTAAATTCTTTCTTAGTACAGCTTATAAGAAATATACTGAATTTAAACCTTATAACTCCTGAGATTTTATCAAATCAAATCATTTATTTAGTAACTAAGCCTAATAGGGGTTAATTTTACATGTCAAAATAATATTAAAGTCTATCATGATAATTGAACGATATAAATATTGATAATGATATTAGTCCTGTATTAAACATTTTCACCGCTGGACACGGCGTTTGAGAGGAGGTTGGGCCTTAGTCCACCATGCTGACCTAATGCAAGTTGGTAGACTTCATATACCTTTGAAATTCATATCATAATTCTTAGTTCTGCAGGTAAGGTTTTTTCTTCAAAGTTACAGCAAGCTATAGTTGACAATGAATGTACACGTAACTTTAGAAAAGCCAGAAGTGTACGCCATTTGGGCTGGTTTCGAACATACGCCTTTCGGATTATATGGCGGTTTATTTTACATTTTGAACCCGACGTTTCGAAGACTTAATAAATGCATGAAGATCTTTGACCATGAAGGCTGTAAAGTCTTCGAAATGTCGGGTTAAAAAAGTAAAATAAAACGCGATATAATCCGTAAACTTCGTTTTATTTCAATGTATAATATTCGCGTAAATATAAGAAACCAATACGACTTTCGTCTCGACAGTTCATACCAGTACCGACTAGGCTATCGCTGCTATCTGAATAGTATTTTCAATTCGACAGCCTCCGTGGCGCAGTTGGCGAGTAGCCGGCTGTAAAACGAGAGGCCGTGGGTTCGATTCCCACACCGGAACAAATGTTTGTGTGACAGTCAGATATTTGTGTCAGGGGTCTGGGTGTTGCGAGACCGAAAGTCTCTCGTAGTCCTTGATACCCACAACACAAGACTCGTATCTAAGTGTGGGGTCGGGGCTAGGTGTGTGACTGTTGGGTGTTATTTATTTATTTAATAGATAGAATATGATGCGTTTATCTTAGCTCTTCTAACAAGCAAGGTTCGCAAACTCGTATTTTTGCCGCACCATCAAACTGTGGAACAGTTTGCCAGATACCGTGTTCCCTCCTTCCTATGATCCTGGGTCCTTTAGGCGTAGTGTGAAGAAGCTAAACAGCTGGCCGGCATGATTGTGTTGAGTAGCGAGGGATAGTCTGTCTGGACGGCACTATGCTTACCATCAGGTGCAGCATGGTCACTTTGCCGCGCCAGAATAAAAAAAAAGCGTAGACGGGTTAAGTTAATCTTCATATTCGGAGAGATACAACTACAGCGACTGTCGCGTCACAAGGCCGTCACGACGCGACGCTTTTGTTTTGACGTGTGGTGAAATTGTTACAGATCCATTACTTTTATTAGCTCTCATCGACCTAGATTATATTAATGAACAGTAGAAATATAGGCAATAAGATAATTAAATTACAGGATTAAAATAAATACACCCAAAACTCACATACATAGTCCTGAACCTACACTAGGTCAAACTTGTGTCATGGATATTAAGAACTGCGAGGGACTACGGTCCCACAACACCCAGACCCGAAACAAATACCTGTCTGCTACATAAACATTTGTCCCGGTGCGGGAATCGAACCCACAGCTTCTCTTTCACAACCGGCTACTCGCCCGCTGCGCCACGGAGTCTGTCTTGAGAGGCTTGATATGGCTTTGAATTTTTTTATCTTAAATTAATATTGTATCCTTAACTCTTGTTTCGCTTGAAATCCGGTCATCAGCGACCCAGATTCAGTGGATATAATTACTCAAAACAATAAAGGGAACTTTATTATTCCATCACGTATTGACCCTATATATTAAACTTTTATTGCATTATTCCTTTCACGGATTGTAATTTGTAGCATTTTATTAACATTGAAATTATTGCGAGTAAACAATTACCCAAAAAATGACATTTACAACAATATTCCGTGAGGTTTGTTAATACGACAATTGATATTTTCGAAATGCATAACATACGCATAATATACGCATTCACACCTGTAATCCCAAAAAGGCTAGGCAGAGGTGTAATTGGTGCACCCAAATTTCGCCGAGCTTATTACCGTCCAATGATGCGATAGGGGGCGAGCCTATCGCCATACCGGGCATAAATGTAGACTGATACTGAGTTACCCGGGGATCAAACCTGAGACCTCGGCACAGCAGTCGAACCACGTACCCAATTATAACTGTGCCACCGAGCAGTATTATCAAAGTATTCGTTTTGCTCGGTCAGTGCAATTTTCGGAGCCCAAATACCCCGCTCCTTCTCAATCGACATTCTTTCTAGTATTACCGGTATCTGTCCATCATCCATTGATCTATTAGCTATTTTGCCAACTCTAATTAAATAAAATTAATTGCACTTTAGAAAATACTGCAAGATACGTACCTACTGCGCTCGTCATGCCAGAAATAATATAATGTCCCGAAATTGCACTGACTTCTATCTGCTATCTCGCATACGATAAACTAAGCTAATAGCATCACTGCTATCTTAAAATCAATACAATTATTATTTTAAAACACTGCACCTGATGGTAACAGTCTAGATAGAATATCAAGGATCAAGAGACAACCATCCCTCCCTTCTCGACACAATAATGCCGGCCTGCAAACCTCGCACCTTGTTATAAATTGAAAGTATTCTTTTTTATATTTACATGTAGAATAATTTGGTTTGGAATCCAAACTCACATTGAGAATGATCCCTTTTACACCAATATTGTGCTTTTTATTACGTTGTTACATAATAATACTAGCCCTGTATTAAACATTGTCCCACTGCTGGGCACGGGCCTCCTCTACTAATGAGAGGGGTTAGGCCTTAGTCCACCACGCTGGCCTAATGCGGGTTGGTAAACTTCACATACCTTCGAAATTCTTATAAGAATTCTCAGGTATGCAGGTTTCCTCACAATGTTTTCCTTCACCGTTAGCAAGCGATAATTAACATTTAATACACACATAACTTTAGAAAAGTCAGAGGTGTATGCCACTTGGGTTTCGAACATACGACTTTCGTCTTGGCAGTCTGTACCGCAACCAACTAGGCTATCGTTGTTACATATTATTCATTTAAGTCCGCACAACTTAATTGCCCCTTGCGCGTCCATTATCTGTAAATGCTACCTGGTGTTACTAATCAAAAAGACCATTGATTTATGTCTTCATAATGTATTTATCAAAATACATTAATCTATTTTATTTATAAATCCAAGTAGTCATACTTGAATTACATACGACCTTGTCGGTTTCAAATCTCCTTGGTAACACTCTTGAACTATCTGTTCGGTGCACGACTATAAAGTTTTATGGCATTATTATAAACGCTTTTTTGTGCTTAGGCTAAAAATTTATATATATATATATGTGTATTTTTAGCCTAAGCACAAAATATATATATATATATATACACGCCTGGAATCCCCGGGGTAGGCAGAGGTGTAACCAGTACACCCACTTTTCGCCGAATTTCGGTCCCATAATGTGATAGGGGGCGAGCCTATCGCCATACCGGGCCCAGATTCCAGACTCCGAGCAACTACTGAGAGGCAGGCAGCAAAATTTTTTTTTTATCAGTTTTTTGGCTTAGTGGCCGACCCGCTATCTATGAGACGAGCCCGCAAATTCGATCGCCATGACAAGTCAGATGCCATGCCATTGTATGCCATAATCCACAATTTTGGGCTTACGTGTTCTGGTACCTTATGCGGTAACCACCCACTTTAACTTTTGTGAACCATGATTGGCAACGGCAAGTATTTCTCGACACCGAGAACTTAAGCTCACTGAATCTCCGGGAATACCTGACTGGTTTTACTCCGCAACAAACTCTTTCAAATAGAAATACAGAGAGGAGTTAGAAATTTGTCTTCTTCGCTACATAGCAAACTGGGAGATAAAATAATGAACTAAAGAGATATTAAACTTGTATAATCTAGGTAAACTTAATTGAATAACAGCGCGTGAATTAAAAGATATATTTATCCTCGTTCGGCAAACTGACCACACTGCACCTGATGATAACCGCAGTGCCGTCCAGTTAGAGTATCAAGTAGCGAGAAACAATCTGTCGCCCGCTACTCAACACAATCATGCCGACCTACTGTGTAGCATCTTCACACTACGCCAAGGGGCAAGGAAGTGAAGAAGCGGTCGAGGGTTAGCCGCAACACTGCTAAACATTAACTCTAGACCCCCTTACAGCAGCGATAGCCTAGTTGGTTGCGGCACGGACTGTCAAGACGAAAGTCGTATGTTCGAAACCTAAAGGCGTATTAAATGTTAATTGTCGCTTGCTTTAACGGTGAAGGAAAACATCGTGAGGAAACCTGCATACCTGAGAATTCTCATACGAATTTCGAAGGTAGGTATGAGAAGTCTACCAACTCGCATAAGGCCAGCGTGGTGGACTAAAGCTTAACCCCTCTCATTAGTAGAGGAGGCCAGTGTCCAGCTTTGGGACAATGTTTAATACAGGGCTAGTATTATATTATTTTGTCTTATAAACCTTTTATTGCACTTTTTTTTTATATAATTGGTCATTTCGAGCCGTGGTCTTAAATAGCACATTCAAAAAGAGAACACTTCGGTGCTTCGGACTATGAAGTGAACCGCTCATGGTGCGAAACGAGATACACTTGTGTAGATAGGTTTATGACTAATACTTAAGGTGTGTCGTGTGAGTCTTAGGCTTATAACCGTTACCATAAACATTTTAATCTTAATTTATATGATAATGTAGGTGATACCTTTAAATAACACACGGTGCACGTTTAGCACACATATTGATAGGTATACGCTATCAATTAGCTTTAAGATTTGCCCTGTATTTAAATAAATAATAGACTTAAATGGAAGATACGATAGGGTACGATGTTTGGCCGTGTTGCGGCCTTCTGAGTACTCTGTCAATAGACCCCTCAACCGCTTCTTCACCTTCTTGCCCATGGTGTATGTAGTGTGAAGAAGCAGGCCGGCATGATTGTATTGAGTAGGGAGGGAAAGATTGTATCTCGCTCTAGATACTCGATTTTCTAATACTAAGTATTTCATGATAGAAAAACCCAATATCACTTTTACCCGACCGGGGATCGAACCCGAGACCTCAGCACACAGATGCCGGGTACGCAATGACCAATGCACCATCGAGGCAGTCTAATGTCTGTAAGGTTTTTATTAATTCACTTCTGCAAAGAATTATTGAGATAACTCTCAATTAATAACATTATAAATAGGTACTAAATTCATTTTGAAACAAAATTTTAGTCATGCCATTTCAATCCATCCCTAAAACAGTTCACAGACTGGTGGTAGGTGGTATATTCATATCCGCCCGGATAGCGACCACCGTACACAGGGGTATAAAACCCGCCACAGTGGCACACGCAAGTGTGTCGCGTTCCGGGATCAGCCAGTGTACATCCGGTTTTTGTCGGTGGTCTAGAGTTGGGATACAATGTTTGGCTTTGCTGCGGTCTTCTGAATACTCTGACACTAGACCTTCGACCGCTTCTTCACCTTCTTGCCCCGTAGTGTAGTGTGAAGAAGCTACACAGCAGACTGGCATGATTGTGTTGAGTAGCAACGGATAGATTGTTTCTCGCTACTTGATACTCTAACTGGAAGGCATTGCATCATGTGCAGTATGGTCACTTTGCCGAGCCAGGATAAAAAAATGCCTATTATAATATCGCTTACACTACCTTCATCATAAACTAATATATTATTAGACATAAATGAAACAAGTACGCCTTGTAATCGGCATAAACGTATCGATAAATTCAAAATTGTGCTCTGACCTTCACTGTGCACTTTAATAAAGTGGTTCACACCTACAGTTTATTAAATGAGATCAACATCGCAATCAAATTGTTTTGGCGGCCCGCAATGGCACTTTCAAACTGGTCACTTGTCAAAGAAATTTTTTTTTTCGTCAGTCATGTCATTTAGCAAGAATTATTCGAAATTGGAATTATGGAGTTTAACGAGTTTGGTGGCATAAAATTTGAATTTAGAATAAATCATACTGACGTTATAATATTTAATAATCCAATGATTGTTTTTAAAAAATGGATGCGTGTACTTATGTACGCGCGTGAGAAATTATACTTATAAAAGTCGTCAAATTGACTAGGTTTGTATATAAATTATTTTAATGAACGATGGAGAATAATATAAATATAAAATCGATTATTCTAAACAGCAAAAGTAAACACAATTTGGTTAAAATCTAAAAGCAATTATTTAAAAACATAGAAAAACGTTTTATAATCATATTTATAATAAGGTTTATCTACCTAACAGTCACTAGAAATGTAAGTATTTTTTTATGGCTACAAGCACTGTGTTACTGTGCTACGCAAAAATGTAAGTAGTATGACCGAAATAATAAAAAAGAATAACAAAATATTTTTAATGGCCAGTATTTTATAGTATCATGAAAGACCTAAATAATATTACTGTATAGTACTAATTCGGTCTTTCATAATACCATAACGACATAACCACATTTAAATGATTAATTTAAATTTTATAATTCAGAACGAAGCTTCTAGCTCTTAAGGAGGTTAATATTATATCAGTTGTATAAAAACGATATCAAATCTCCTTACATTTCTGCTAGCCTGGTACTTAGGGCAACTTCAGAGGTGTTACTTTTGTGTCACGCGCATCTTAAAATTTCACTCTCATCATTTTTTCATAACGCGCCTAACGAAGTATAACTTCAAAAATATTGTCCTGTCTGGCATTACGTACAAAGTACTGTATTACGATAGAAGAATCGACAATAACATAATAGAGTGTATCTCGAGCTGACATTTTTTTAGTCTTCATTTCATTTAAATCGGTGCATTCAATCAAAAGTTTTACCTTTTTTTTTTACTACATCGATAGGCAGACGAGCAGACGGGCCACCTGATGGTAAGTAGTCACCGCCGCCCATAGACTTCTGCAATACCAGGGCGCAGCAAAGCCGCTGCCTACCGTTACCTGTTTGAACGAATATCTGTATTATGCAAAGAGTAGTTGTGAGAGAAATTATTTTATAAATAGTATAAGAAGACTAACAGACTCCTACTTTCAGAAATGTGTCCGTACCGATAACTGACCACCTAGAGATTCTGGGCGTAACTTTGTCTCCAACTCTCAGTTTTGGCTATATTGAGCATAAAGCTCAATTGGCTGCCAAAAAGCTGGCTATCCTTGCGAAGGTGAGACGGTACTTTACGCCGGGACAGCTGCTCGATCTGTATCAAGCGCAAGTCCGGTCGTGCATGGAGTATTGCTCTCATCTTTGGGATGGATCGGCCAAGTACCAGCTTGAGGCGTTGGAGGCAATCGAGAGACGCACCAAGAGGCTTATAGGCAACGAATCCATAGTCGAGGCAAGGCTGCAAAGCCTTGATCATCGACGTAAAGTTGCCAGTTTATCGGTTTTTTACCGGATACATTTCGGCGAGTGTGCCTTGGAATTACACAATTTAATTCCCCCAACCCCTTTCTATCATCGGACGACAAGAGACTCGGCGAAGCGTCATCGATACATGGTTGATATTCCACCAGTGCGCACGAAGCGTTTTGCTAGTATATTTATCATGCGCACCGCTAGAGAGTGGAACTCTTTGCCGGAGTCTATATTTCCCGAAAGTTATAATCTGGGTATCTTTAAGTCAAGAGTGAATAGGTATCTTCTAGGTAAGCGTGCTCCACCGTAGACCACATCATCACTTACCATCAGGCGAGATAGTGGTCAAACGCAAGCCTATTTATAGTAATAAAAAAAAAAAAAAAAAGAAGAACTAACACGCGGGCGGAGCCGCAGGGAATAGCTAGTGGTTAAATAAAATATCCATTTCAACTATAGTTCAATTATATATTATACGTAATAAAGCATACGATACAGAATAATAAACGTATAGATATGCTATCTTTGTAATAGGCGAAGATGTTTTAGTGTTAGTCATGTTGAAAAATTCAAAACTGTGTTGTAACTGTTTGTTAATTATTTTTTAAGATTAACTTAAAGAGTATTATTAATAATAATTTAATAGTTATTAATATATAATACCAGCCCTGTATTAAACATTGTCCCACTGCTGGTCACGGGCCTCCTCTACTAATGAGAGGGGTTAGGCCTTAGTCCACCACGCTGGCCTAATGCGGATTGGTAGACTTCACATACTTTCGAAATTCTTATAAGAATTCTCAGGTATGCAGGTTTCCTCACGATGTTTTCCTTCACCGTTAAAGCAAGCGATAATTAACATTTAATACACACATAACTTTAGAAAAGTCAGAGGTGTATGCCACTTGGGTTTCGAACATACGACTTTCGTCTTGATAGTCCGTACCGTAACCAACTAGGCTATCGCTGCTATTAGTGATTAATAAATAACCAAATATCTGTCTGTCACACAAACATTTCTCTCGGGCGCGGGAATCGAACCCACAGCCTCTCGTTTCATAGCCGGCTACTCGCTCACTGCACTAAATCTAAGTATGATAGTCTGTCGCCGCATCGGGCGCAGATCCTGCAATTACTCAACAGATATACAAAAATCAACAGGGAAACAACCTTATATACCTACAGAACTCTTTACTCTAGACTCTATACTACATTTTTAATTTAAAAAAACAATCTTGCCGTCAATCATGACAAGTAAAGAGCATTGCTATACGGCGTGGGCGCCACTGGTCTTACCTTTCCTTATTTCGACAATTAAATTAATTTATTACTTTGTTTATTTTTGTTTTGTCTCACATTTAGATATTGATAGGTCATTATTAAATCAATTTATGTCACTAAATGTCTTGATAACAAGCACAAATAATATTAAACATCGAGATATAGTTTAGTGTCGTTAAAATCTACAGCTATACCAGTACAATAGTGGTTTTTCAGTTTTCATAAAGTGACAGAGCAGCGTTAATAAGCAACCCCGACCGGGCTATAGAAAAAATATCATCATGCAGGCATATATAGGCCCTTATTACAGGTCAAATGACAAATAGAAATTGATACCGGATGAATAATTATTGTAAACGGCGCGGCGTGGGAAATAAGAAACCACTAGGGCTGGGGCAAAGATACAAGTACGAAGATAGGGCTGAGAAGGAGAATAGAGGAATACGGGAAAATGTAAAGAGGGGAATCGTTTATTGCCGCAGTCACTTTGAAAACTGATATGCGTTTTGTACAGAGCCAGATTTCCAAAGGCAATTCCTCAACCCTTCTCAATGCACCGTTAAGGCCAACAGTCTGGTCCTTCTAGTATTGAGAGTGTTCATGAGCATTGGAGATAACTCACCATCAGGAAACTTGCTCATACATCAGTTTACTTCCTCATAAAAAATAGTAGACTACTATAGAGCTTATTGCAAAATGTTGTGTTGCCAGATCTGTTTTTTCATTTGAAAATTTCTGTAGACGTGTTTAAAGGTTAAGCGCTGGTGGATCTATCAAAGAGTTCTTTGAGAAGCGTAGTAATTCTGGATACTTTGCTCGAAGACATAAAGTGCGTCGATTTTATTAATATTGCAAAAGTGTTTTAATGTGGCCAGATACAACAAATTAATATCTTCTATTCCGCAAGTAAGATATGTCTTATAGTTATTATCCACATAGATTTATACACACGCAATGTGTTACATAATTTTTATTACTAGTTTTTAATTAAAGTTAGAGCTCTAGTGTTGAGTAATTACGTGCATACTATAAGCTTTACACAGAAATCCTACAATGCCTTACGCGTTCAATACAATAACATCTTCAGGGCTCTGTTCCGGCTCCCACGTTACTGTAGCGCGTCGGGTATGTTTGCCGATGCCAGCGTGGATGACTTCTACGCAGTAATGCGAAAGAAGGTTGCCTCGCTGGTTTACAGGGTGCGGCGGAGCTCGAACCGAGTCCTGAAGATGGTGGGTGAACGACTCG
Organism: Laothoe populi; assembly: GCA_905220505.1. Taxonomy (NCBI): domain Eukaryota; kingdom Metazoa; phylum Arthropoda; class Insecta; order Lepidoptera; family Sphingidae; genus Laothoe; species Laothoe populi. The sequence goes on from HG992156.1 coordinate 16,915,177, forward strand.
ATTCAGCCCTGGTTGGCAGGTTCACCGAGCTACATGTTGTAAAGGTTCGATGAGCCTGCCCATTGAGGTGTTACTGTTACTTTTATTTTCAAATTGTATTGGTATGTATACTAACATAGTCTATAAGTTATATTGTTACTAACATTCTATGGATCTCTGGTCTGAAAATAAATGTTTTTTTTTATTTTAGTTATTTTATTTATAAGGTAAATTGTAGAAATAATTATCTCATTAAGAAATTGTGTTCCAGTCCATGCCTCTTGGATGACGGCGTTCTTGAACTACTTTTTAAATAGGCAGATTTTTTGAACGTAATATTATATACATATATATATAGTCACACATTTAATTTACATTTAACCAGTACACCCACTTTTCGCCGAATTTCGGTCCCATAATGTGATAGTACGCGAGCCTATCGCCATACCAGGCACAGGTTCCAGACTCCAGGCTAATACTGAGAATTTCTAGATAAAAAACCCAATATCACTTTACCCGACCCGGGAATTGAACCCGAGACCTCAGCACAGCAGTCGTAACGCATGCGCAATTACATCTGCGCCACCGAGGCAGATTTCGAACGTAATATTCTTTCTTCTTATTACTTCTATATAAATATGTATTTTTGTATGTACTACATATCCATATGTATTAGTATGTAAATTTACTTATGTTCACAGTCTTGTACAGTCACATATATATAGTTACTTACTCTCAGGGGAATCAAAAGAATATAAAGGCCGCCCTACAGCTAAATTTTCTTTTTTTTCAGTCTCAAACCTCTTGTGAAACTTGTGGCTGTTTATTGATAACGCACTTTTAGATTGAATTCTCCCATAATTTATTTTCTAGGTTAGCAGAAGCATCGAGAAACTTTGAAAAAGAAATTTCATCAACACAATATTACAAAATACAGGTGGTGTACAGACTGATAAAGTTACAGATTATTCACTTGCTAATGGTTAAATTACATCTCAAATATCCGCTCTTACTTATGCACAGTCATAATTGTGACCCCACACTAGATTAGACCTGTATCATGGGTATCAAGAACTACGAGGGACTACCGTCCCACAACACTCAGATTCGAAACAAAACCTATCTGACACACAAACATTTGTATCTGTGCGAGAATCGAACCCACAGCCTCCCGTTTCACAGCTTACTCGCCCACTACGCCACGGAGGCTGTCAATCAAATATAATTATAATATACAGACAGCACGTTTCCATAGTAATAGTATGAACAGTATCTGAATATAATAGCGGTTCAGGTTAAACTTCTCACGTTGTTATTAGCATATTGTTATACATACATCATGTAACAATAAGTCGGTGTTCCCACGACGGCGATAAATACGGATGTGGGCGGATGGACCTTGAAAATATCTGAGGCAGAAGTTGTGCCGCATCGAGGCTGTAGAATACGTGTTTTAACAAAATATCTGTGATGTTTCAAAATAGGCATTGTATTTGCTGAAGTCGAGAGATATTCGATTGTCATGCTGGTGTAGATAGCATTCATAAGGTGTTCAACAGGTGAGCCTGCAACCAAGTTTATGCAGCTCCTGGTCTGTCTTTGATATTTCTAATTAGTCACAACACGTGTCATATAAGTGTGTCACTACAGAGATGAAGTAATTCAAACAGCAACACGTTACAGTAGTATAATACCAGCCCTGTATTAATCATTATCCCACTGCTGGGCTACTACGGGATGGTAGACTTCAAATACCTTTGAAATTCTTATGAGAATTTTCAGGTATGCATGATTTTTTCCTTCACCGTTAAAGCAAGCGATAATTAACAATGAATATAAACGTAACTTTCGAAAAGTCAGAAGTGTATGCCATTTGGGCTGATTTCTAACCTCCGACTTTCATCTCGACAGTCCGTACCACATCCAAATAGGTTATCGCTGCTGTTACAGTAGTTACAAAATTAAAATCCTATTTTACATATAAGTTATTGTTTAACATCAAAGGATATTTATTATTTCCAAGTATCTAATTGGACTAAGTTAGAAATGTTCTTATATTTATGCGAATATTAAACATTGAAATAAATAAAGTTTACGGATTTTATCGCGGTGTATTTTACTTTTTTATTTACTCCATGACCTTGAAGGCTGTAAGGTTCTCGAAGCGTCGGATTGAAAAAGTAAAATGAACCTTGTTTAATTAATTTTATTTCTAAGTTAGAAATTTCCCAAGCATACTTTTTTACAACATTTTTGTAACATATACACAAAATGCATCTGGGATATTTAACTACGATGTCTGACTCAGAGTGTCCGGGAAGGTTTCAATCTTTCACGTTTCGACTGTTCCGATCGCTTACAAACACAAGTCCTTATCAAAAACGACATTTAAGACCGACAAGTACGGAATCCTTTTAAGGTCCTGCGATTTAAAAACGGACAGCGATATAACAGTGTGCTAGTGTCACCGTAAACAAAATTGCAACACAGAGCCATTATCAAAATCGATGCGAAGTAAAGACAAAAGGGAACGAATGAAATTATACAATAGAGTAGGTAATATTCTCGTTTTAGTGTTGTCACTTTTGCGATTTCCACACAAGAATGGGAATTTAAGACTGCTGCGGTGAACTGTCCGCTGCCAAGAATGCGGCAAACAATATGCATCTTGGTTGAGCGGACACAAATAGAATACGTCCAGCGCTTCGACGCTTCATTTCTGGCACCCTGCGTGGTCGCCCGACCGCATCCATCCTTAACACTAGCGCTAAATATACGCAAAATGTAATTTTATGACTTTTAAATTTGTCTAATCCAACCTCCACTCTGAGGCTTCTGAGGCCATTGACTAGAAAAAAATATGAATTAGTAAAATCCCAGAACTGATATATAATTATCATTAGTATTTTAATTATACAGATACACACGTAAATACAAACCATACATTTCTAAAATCATATCACCAGCAGTAAACATATTAAAATAATAATCATTGAAATATCAGGGAGTGGACAGATGAGTATCGCGAATATACTTCTTAATAAATGGGCTAAGTTAATTTGGTTAGTTGTTGCTGCAATGGGCTGAGTCGTGTGGACCGTAGGCAAGTCACGACGTCCCAAGGTCGCATCTGATAACATTCTGCACTCGCGAAGCCACCATTATTCATAATAGACGTGCTGGCTGGCTGGCCTCACATTTCAGGCTTATGTCCAATATTAATTGTAACACGGCTTAATCCTCCCATTGTCATGTGGTTTATATGAACTGTGATATTGTTCGATCGAGTGACTATGAACTTGCGTCTGGATCGAGCGAGATCTTAAAAGATAATAAACCCATGTAACAGAGTAGGATATTAACCTGTATTAAATTTTGCATATTATTTGATATCCAACTGAAAATATGTAGTTTAAAAAGGGATATTTCCGCGCTTAGCGTGTTTTACCGTCTGTATAATGGCGAATGCTCTTAAGCGTAGTTAATTTCATCTTATCATCTCCCTTCCACCATTTTCCATAACCACGCGTAGTTACTGGCCTGCAGAGCCACAGCTTCGTGGTGTCTACTACCCCAACCCGAACCAAGAGCAGAGCAAATTGGTATCTTTGCCCCACCAAGCCGTGGAACACTCCGGATCCAGGGGTGTCAATAAACAAGGATAAGTGATCCAGTGTTTCAGCACGATGTGGCAGGACAATGAAATAAATAAATATACACCCAACAGTCACACACATAGTTCTGATACCACACTAGGTAAAACCTGTACGTGGGAATCAAGAGCTACGAGGGACTACGATCCCACAACACCCAGACCTGAAACAAATATCTGTCTGTCACACAAATACTTGTCTTGGTGCGGGAATCGAACCCACGGCCTCTCGTTTCACAGCCGGCTGCTCGCCACAGAGGCAATTTTTATTTGATACGATACGGGCTCAGTTTTTTCCACTATCTCATGGCCGCTCTGAAATGGCAGCATATTCCTCCTGTCTAACTCTCATACATCCTACTAATATTATAAATGCGAAAGTTTAGATGGATGGATGGATGGATGTTTGTTACTCAATCACGCTACAATGGCTGGACGGATCTGGTTGAAATTTGGCACAGAGATAGATTATAGTCTGGAATTACTTTTTATTCCAGAAAAATGTACAGTTCCCGTGGGATAGTTTAGTTTTTCATAGAGCAAGGGATCGACATGATTTTTTGCATAGTGGCAGTTTAGGGATCAGAAAATGACATATGCCACTTTTTATCCCGAAAAAATGCACGCATGCTATGAGATAGCAAAATATAGAAAGGTGTAATAGCTTAAGATGCCTCCATGGATTGTATACCTTTCCTTACTAAAAGAACCTCCACGCGGGCGGAGCCGCGAGCAACATCTAGTTTCCTTATACATCAGCAATATCCTTACTCCTCGTTGTGTATAATAATAATACTAGCCCTGTATTAAACATTGTCCCACTGCTGGGCACGGGCCTCCTCTACGAATGATAGGGGGCTAACCCCCTATCATTCGTAGAGGAGGCCTAAGGTGGACTAAGGCCTAAGCCTTAGTCCACCACGATGGCCTAATGCTGGTTGGTAGACTTCACATACATTCGAAATTCTTATGAGAATTCTCAGGTATCCAGGTTTCCTCACAATGTTTTCCTTCACCGTAAAAGCAAGCGATAATTAACATTTAATACACACGTAACTTCAGGAAAGTCAGAGGTGTATTCCATTTGGGTTTCAAACATGCGAATTTCGTATTGACAGTCCGTACCGCAACCAACTAGGCTATCGCTGCTTGCTTTGCTCGTTGTGTATATTATTACTTTTTATGCAGTAAGGTGACCCACCTGCTCGTTTATCTACCGTTTGTTTGAAACCCATAACTCATAAGTTTAAGATAAAGTCGGCAGGCCGCAGCCTTGTTCTGCCAGGGCGGCACACGCGTCCGTCGATAATCCTTGATACGATCTAGATTCTATCTCGATATCGGTTGCGCAATGTCGCATACGGTTCATTGTGTGCTCTTTATTAACTCGACTCACTTATAAACATGTCTATTGGTATGTATGTCGAAATTAAGTACTGGATTCCTAATTGAGGCCTGTAGGCTGAATTAGAAGCTATATATCTACGTAGGTATTTAGTTATTGTATAAATAATTAAGTATAATAAATGTGTTTTTAAGATTTCTAAGCGTGGTGATAATTTAAATTTCATTTGTCATCTATATTACAAAGCTGAAGAGATTCTTTGAACGCTTTAATCTCTGGTACTAATCATTCAGACTTGAAGATGTTTTTTCCTATTGCCTTTTTATTGTGGAAGGTTGTAATGTTTGTCTTAAAGGTGAATAGATAAATAGAACAAAATAATTTGCCGTTATTCGTCGATGTTTCCAAATTTATTTTTACTCCATTAGATAACCTATTAAGTGCCTACACATGGGACCATGCTTGAGTTAGATCCTGTAGACTCCAAAATCATCTAACTCAGAACATTAAAAAATTACGGGTCGAATTGAGATCCTCTTTTTTATCCTGGCACGGCAAAGTGACCACACTGCACCTGATGGTAAGCGCAGTGCCATCAAATTATAGTATCGAGAGTAGCGAGAGACAATCTATCCTTCACTACTCAACACAATCACGCCGGTCCCCTTAAGAAGTCGGTTAGTAAAACGCAGAAAGTATGTAAAATAATTTATTTGTTTACAGTGGTGAATAAATAACATCTATACTAACATTCAATAAATGCTTTTCTATCACTACGTGGATAAGCATATTGTACAATAATATAATATCTGATTCAAATACAATGAATATACCGATTTATGAGCCAAATATATTTATGTGTAATCATATCATCATTGTATGTATCATTTTAAACTATATTTATATGTAAATGTATACAGGGTGTTACAAAAGGAGGGTACTAATGAAAGCACCATGTATAGAGTTGGTGATTAGTAACATATCAATAAAATTTAAGATCCCGTAAACCTCATATTATCTTAGAAATTGTATTTATATTTTTTTTGTGAAATTATTCGTTTTGTGATCCCTGAAGCCAACGATAAATACTAACGAACTATTTTTGCAGTGCTTATGTATATTTGATGCTTGGATAATCGGCTGACACTTTATCAAGAGTTTTAAAAGTAACAATTAAATGTTAAGATCATACTATAAAAATTCAAATTCCAATTTTCGTTTTAACCTTACTAATAAGTTTCTAATCACCGACTCTATACATGGTGCTTTTATTAGTACACCCCTTTTGCAACACCCGGTATATAATATAGGTACTACACAGATATTTTATGAAACAATAAAATCCTTATTAAAGACAGTTCTTGATTGAATCTAATAAAACGACCATTACAATACTGCAAAGAACAGCGTTTTAAATGCTTATACAAATCTTGAAAGTACTTTGGTAAAATTGGCTTCTGAATCGATTTTGATAACTTTTAATAAATAAACCATCCTAATACAGTCAAAACAAACATTTTTTTTTCTTTCTAATTGTTTCATATAGTGACAGTTCAAAAGGTCATTGACGTCCCTATTTATTAAATAGTATAGTTTCTTGATATCATAATATACTTAATACACTGGTAGATTATATCTGGTAATTTTAAAGTCATCGAAATTTGGAAAATTCATTCATTTTAATTACTTTGCAAAGACGATCGCCGATACGCGCCGGATAACGAAGGTACGCACATCAGACAACCCTGTCCCGCTCCGGGCATCGAACTCAGAACCCCACGCTTGGTGTTCAACCACTGCGCCAACGGGTTCCGGTGGACTGTACTTCACGAATCCTGGTTCTGTAGTTGCTTCAACTGTTTGAGGACGGTGTCGAGGAGCTTGCGTCTGTCTCGCTCGTTCTTCTTCAAGACAGAGAAGACAGAGGACTTTTGTTCAGCCTCCTTCAGTTTCTCGAGTAAGGTGGCGGCGTCCCGTGGTGTCACCAGCGCGTATTTCCCGCCCTCGATGCCAACGTCGTGGAGATATGACGACCAGTCCCAGCCTGTGATCAGGTCTAGCAGTTGGCTGCGGGCAAAAAAATATAAAAGCAGTGTTGCCAGCCGACCTGATATTGACCATCCAATTTGTATATAAAATAAAATTTCCCAAAAAATTCGCACTTTTAAAAACTTTTGGGCATTTCATTCATTTACTTATCGTCGGTGATACTGCAATACGTTCCATGTCAATTTTTTTTGTTAAAATGATCGAGATCCTGAGATCCGAACGCATCTGTTTCCGGGATTATTTGCCTGTTATTATATAGGTCTTAATAGCGTTATATCATTATAAGCATGTCATACACTTAGCGAATAATTTAACAACAAAAAAACCTTTTTTTTCTCTGCTGTAAAATCAGTTCTTGGTGACATAGCTCGTTTTGCAGTATCACCGACGTTATACTATTTATTTACGAGAATATATAATATTAAAACACATTTAACATATAATTCTTAGAAAAAAAAATGGTGGATGCCTTTTTATCGTGATAACTTTGAGTATAAAATGTATAACCAATCATGTTGGTTTATATAATAGAAATATATGATTACTGTATTTTTTTGTCTTCCTGATAACTTTTTAATGGTACATTTTAAGTTTGGTCAAAAGAACACTGAATACAGTGAACTCAGTTTAGTACCCAGATCGTTTTTGGACACTACACTTCCCCGTAGGAGAATTATAAACGAGTCATTCACCCAAGCCAGATTCAAAGAGGCCCAAGTCTTTGCTGAACTGGGTTTTTATAAAAATGTGACTTCAACATCTTTCTATAACACCAAAAGCTGTAGAGCCTAAGATTCTAACGGATTCTAAGGCCCATATTACAGAAAGATACTCAGTCGTGAATCTTGTTTTAAATCTGTACTTGAGTATTTCTTTTATTATAGAACGATACTTAAAACTAGATTCATTCGCTTTATTTATTATTATTCTTTTTTACTTTGTACTAAAATTATTGTTTTTACATTTTTAATACACCAGTGATTATTTTTAAGTAATTCATAAAATGTTGTAGACGAGAACATACTTGTAGCTAAAGACAATGGATCAAAGGTCAAATCTATATTCAGCTGAGTTTGATTTAAACCACGTTCTGTAATAAAACCTATGCTTGAGTTTTGATCTGTACTTACAACTAGTTTTGGCTGATCGGAGATCAAACGATACTTGAGTATCGCTCTGTAATACGGGCCTAAGAATTTAAGCTTACCGTAAGCTAGCGAAGTGTTCCAGCAACTCCCCCTCCTTGAGTCCAGGGACAGGCTCCCCGGCTGCGAACTGCTCGCACTGGATGACGTCCAGGTCCAGCTGGTATAACGCCCCTGAGGAGATCTGCTTCACAGCCGGGTCAAGGAGCAAGTTCCGGAGACGTGATGCGATACGGTTTGTGGCTGCACGCACTGCTGCCACTCTATGACAAATATAACAAACTAGCTTTCGCCCGCGGCTCCGGCCTGGTAGTGATTTTTGGAATAAAAGGTTTTTTTTTACCGAAATAGACTTGCGTTTGACCACTATCACGATGGTAAGTGATGATGTGGTCTACGGTGGAGCACGCTTGCCTAGAGGATATCTATTCACTGTTGACTTGAAGATACCCAGGTTATAATTTTCGGGAAATATAGACTCCGGCAAAGAGTTCCACTCTCTAGCGGTGCGCATGATAAATGTACTAGCAAAACGCTTCGTGCGCGCTGGTGGAATATCAACCATGTATCGATGATGCTGCGCCGTGTCTCTTGTCGTCCGATGATGGAAGGGGGTTGGGGGAGTTAAATTGTGTAATTTCAAGGCACACTCGCCGAAATGTATCCAATAAGGTATACAATCCATGGGACATCTTAAGCTATTACTTGTTTCTAGTAGTGAATTTATAAGTAACTAGTATTTTTCTGGGATAAAATATATCCTTTGTGTTGATCCAGCTAATAAACTATCCGTTTGGCAAATATTTTAATTTTGAAATTTAGTAAAAAAACATCTAAACATAAAAACTTTCACATTTATAATATTAGTAGGATAGAGATAGATTATATGAGAAACTAGCTGTTGCTCGCGGCTCCGCCCGCGTGGAGGTCCTGTTTGAGACAAAAAGTATACACTACAAAATTTCATGCATTTATTTAACTTCAAAAAGTTAAGGATTTTCATTCAAACTTTCTTATCCTATTTAACCCCCTTAGGGGTGGAATTTCCAAAAACCCTGAAATATGTGTTTTTAATTTTTAACTGTAAGGCCAAACACCAAATTTCATGCGTTTAACTGCAAAAATGACAGATTTTCATACAAACTTTCTTCCCCTATTTTACCCCCTTTGGGGTGGAATTTCCAAAAATCCTGAAATATATATTTTTTATTTTTGACTTAAAGGCCAAATACAAATTTTCATAAACTTAACTTCAAAAATGACGGATTTTCATACAAACTATCATCCCCTATTTTACCCCCTTAGGGGTGGTATTTCCAAAAACCCTTCCTTAGTGGATGCCTACGTCATAAAAGGTACCTACTGTCAAAATTTCAAGTCTCTAACCCCAGCCGTTTTGGCTGTGCGTTGATCGATCAGTCAGTCAGTCAGTTTCTTCTTTTATATATACAGATTTTGTTGTGAACTTCAGTAACAGGTTCTGGTCAACTTCCAAAATATTTACTGAATTCCACACAATGACACGTTATATTCCTGTGTTTAATTTAATAAAAAAGATACTCTTTTGAAAAAGCATTCAAAAATGAGGTCATAGTTATTACTTTGAATAGTGCTATGAGTAAATGTTTATATCTTCCTCTCACTACTGCATCGAAATATTTATACTGAGCGGTGACGTCATGAATCATATCTTGCATCTCTCAGTTGACAATAACTCCTTCCACCAAATTCAAATGGTTTCAGGCTTATTTTTCAGCTGATTTATTTATTTATTTATACTCTTTATTGTACACTGGAATACATGATATTAAACACACAAAAATAAAATTAAAAGTACAATTGGCGGTCTTATCGCTCTCGGCGATTTTTTCAAGACAACCATGGGATGGAAAATTTGTAAAGGGAAAAGAAAGAGGGGAGGGCAGATTGTGTACATAATAGTTTTAAGGAAAAACAACAACAAAAGCTGATTTATAAAATTCTTCGGATAATTTTAGGTAAAGTAACTTATTTATATAAATAATAAAAGATATTGTGTCTGCTACCCTATTCATCATATAATTATCCCATAGATATCTCACATACCTGGCCCTTTCAGGAACTTGTTCTAGTGATGTCAACACTCCAGACAAGTAGCTCAGCATGTCCGTGACGAACGAAGTAGCCTGACCCGTCGGCTCCACTGAAAAAAACATTATAGTTCAGGGTAAACGTACACATTTCCGTCAGTGACCGTATTTGGATTAAAAAAAAATATCACCCAAAAGCCAGTCGTAATTCTCCAAATCCAGAAACTCGTCGACTTTCTTCCCGAGTTTGTCGCAAATCTGTTTTTCGGCATCATCCCGCGCCGCTTGGAACATACTACCAGCAGCCTATGGCAAACAAAACAATAATTTTAACTTCCATTCACCTTATTCAAGAGTCCAAATACAGTATCTTATATCTATCTGTACTTCAAAGGTATAGTAATTTATTAAGAAACCTTGTTTTTACCATAATTGAAATCGCAATACTAAGTTGTCCATTTGTATAAAGCATTCAATCCTAATGTTGGATGTTAATTCATCTCAATGACTTTTGAATAACCTGTCCCATATTGTATTGAAATGTTTACGTGCATTTTTGCGTTTCTTTTGATGGCGACCTCTAAGGTACATATAAATATACATACATATCGTCGGTGATACTGCAAAACGAGCTATGTCACCAAGAACTGATTTTACAGCAGAGACAAAAAACGTTATTTTTTGTTGTTAAATAATTCGCTAAGTGTACGACATGCTTATAATGATATAACACTATTAACACCTATATAATAACAGGCAAATAATCCCGGAAACAGATGCGTTCGGATACAGGATCTCGATCATTTTAACAAAAAAATAAAAATAATTTTATTTGACATGGAACGTATTGCATTATCACCGACGATATGTGGATTGAATTATGCACCAACTATTTGGAACATCATGTATACATTATATTTAAATTTCAGATAGGTACAAACCTGCGTGGTGACAAGTTCCGATCCAGTGATGTTGCTTATAAACTCGTACAGGAACACAGTAGCGTCTTCTAAGTACTGAGTGTCCACTATTATCTGAAATAGGATAATGATATCAATGTTGGAACTAAGAATGTTAAGGCTAAAGTTATAACGCAAGCAAAAAGATGGGACTTGTTTAAAGGTAAGGACTAGGGGAATATCAAGTTTTTGTTTTTTAAATTCTTAAGTTTTTTTCTCGAGAGATCCATATCCCCCCCCCCCCCTACTCAACACAATCATGCCGGCCTGCATCTTCACACTACGCCATGGGCAAGAAGGTGAAGAAGCGGTCGAGGGTCTAGTGTCAGAGTACTCAGAAGGCCGCGAAACGGCCAAACATCGTACCCCAAGTCTAGATCCCCACTCTAGTGACCTTAATGAACTAGTCTTTTATCTATTGACCATTGATCAAATGACCAATGTCCAATGAACCGCGACCAATGTCCAATGAACCGCGACCAATGTCCAATGAACCGCGACCAATGTCTAATGAACCGTGACCAACGTCCAATGAACCGTGACGAATGTCCAATGAACCGTGTCCAACGTCCAATGAACCGTGTCCAACGTCCAGTGAACCATGTCCAACGTCCAGTGAACCGTGTCCAACGTCCAATGAACCGTGTCCGACGTCCAACGTCCAACAACTAGTGACCAGACTATCCTGCCCACACACCCGCCATTGTAACTATTTACATTGTAACTTTAGCCAGAATCAACAATGGCACGCATTTTTTTCGACACCTTATAATGAAACTCGGCGAGTCTCAGCTGCTTAATTGGCTTTTATCCCGTAACGAAATTAATCAATTAGATTTTTTTTTAATAGCATACTCCGACAAACGAGCCAGTGGGTCACCTGATGTTAAGTGATCTCCACCGCCCATGAACATCCACAATACCGAAAGTATCACATATGCGCTGTCGGCCTTAAAGGACAGGAATAGGGATTAGGGAAGGGAAGGGGGAATCTGGGCCTCCGGATATCTCACTTACCATACGAAACGCCACAGTAAATTGTCACTTTACGTTGGTTTTCTGTGAGACAGTGGTACTACCCCGGTCGAGCCGGCTCATTCATGCTGTAGATAAATATGTCTACAGCGTGGCCCTACCACTATATAGAGAGGAATGACTAGTGACCAGTAACTAATGATCCATGAGCTATGACCAGGTACCTGCACGAGTTGCATCAACGGCAGCGGTCGTCGGAACAGTGCCGACAGACAGCCGGTGAAGGAGCGGCTCAGCAGCAGCGAGGCGGAGTGCCGCGCCGCCGCCGCGCGTCTGTCGCCGCCGAGGCCCACGCCCGCCGAGTACTTCAGCCACGCGTATATGAACTCCTTCACTTGCACGTACACCGCCGGCACGACTGACGAGAACGGGAATCTGCACACACATACACACATATATACACATGTACACACATATACATACGTACACACATACACACACAGACACAGACAACTTAGTTTTCATACGATATATAAGCTAATGTAATATAAATAAGCCATCTAAAATTATAAAATACTAGCTGTTACATCACCTTATTTTCCGTTGTAAAAAATAATTTATCTCGACAACAAGGCTACCTATCATACATACATACATACATACATACACTCACGCCTGTAATCCCCGAAGGGGTAGGCAGAGGTGTAACGAGTACACCCACTTTTCGCCGAATTTCGGTCCCATAATGTGATAGGGGGCGAGCCTATCGCCATACCGGGCACAAATTCCAGACTCCGGGCTAATACTGAGGAATTTCTAGATAGAAAAACCCAATATCACTTTACCCGACCCGGAGATCGAACCCGAGACCTCAGCACAGCAGTCGTAACGCATGCGCAATTACCACTGCGCCACCGAGGCAGTCAAATACTACCTATCATATCCAAACTATTCGTTCAAGCTGATACCGACCATCATACTTACAAAATTTCTGTTGAAATCAGTTGGGTGGTTTCAGAAATTAGCGTGTACGAACATAGTGACATGTGGTTTTTATATATTAAGAATATGGTAGTAACAATCAGTCTCAATTAGTGATAATAAATTAACTTGTCTACTTTCAGATAATATAATAAACATACTTTCTAGGAAACGGTTGTGATTCCAACTCTTCACCGTCGTACGGAAATGTGTCCATCACACCATCGTATTGCTCTTGATTTTCAACCTGAAAACCACAATTTATTAATTATAATTAATTATTCCAAGTGGCATACACAATATTTTAACGAAATTGTAAGTCAACCTACCTCAATAGGTAGAAATGAGGCGTTATCCAATATATCTCTGAACACAACCACCCATCTCTGCATCAACACTTCAGTGTAGTGCTCGGCCATCTCTTGTAATAATGTAGGTAATGGATCTGTAGGGAGTCCGTAGCATCTGAAAAATAACAAAGTAGCAATTGACAGCCTCCATGGCGCAGTAGCTACTCTGGCTGTGAAACGAGAGGCCGTGGGTTCGATTTCCACACCGGGACAAATGTTTGTGTGACAGACAGATGTTTGTGTCCAGGTCTAGGTGTTGTGAGACCGAAAGTCTCACGTGTGGGATGGGGGCTATGTGTGTGACTGTTGGGTGTTATTTATTATTAATTCATCTTAAAAAAATGTGTTATATTATTTTACAACTAATGCCACAATAAAAATAACACCATTCCGTGTTGAATCATGGCTGAGAGTTCGATTCCTGCACCAAGACAAATGATTAAGTGATCCACAGATATTTGTTTCGGGCCTGGGTGTTGTGGGATTATGGTCCTTCGTAGTTCTTGATAACCACGATACAGGTTTGACCTAGTGTATAACTGTTAGGTATATTTATTTATTGAATCAAACATGAAAGTTTAATTAATTACTCATGAATTATGCTATATGTGTTTAATCTTTTATTGTTAAAAATCGTCTATTCATTTAATTTCAATATTGTACCAAGTTTTGATAACACCTGTACATATACACAATAATAGTAATACCGTCCATAGGTTACGGTTACCGCTTACCATTACACCAGCTTGTTTGCCACCATCGTGGTATAAAAAAAACCAAGACTATAGACTATAGAATATAGACAAGGCAATCTTACTTGAGCGTATTAATGAACAGCATAATCTGGTGTTTAATGCTCAACATCAGTGTAGGGTCCGTGATCAAGGAAGTGTTTGTCCTCAATGTTGAAGCCACTTTCGTCACCGACATACTCCAGAGTTCCAACAGCCAGTCCTTCGACACCAGCCCAGCCCCTGCACTTAGCAGATGCTCCTCCAATATGAAGAAACCAAGCACTGCATTCAGATAGTTCTTCACACTCTGAATGGAATCATGGAGGTTTGCTGATGCCGGGATTAATACTAGACGGGCTTGTTGTTTTCGCTGAGACCTGTGTTATAAAAGGAATATATTTGAAGTGGTAGAGCCACGCTGTAGACATATTTGTCTACAGCATGAATGGGCCGGCTCGACCGGGGTAGTACCACTGTCTCACAGAAAACCAACGTAAAGTGACAGTTTACTGTCGCGTTTCGTATGGTAAGTGAGATATCCGGAAGCCCAAATTCCCCCTTCCCTTCCCTAATAGCTATTCCTGTCCTTTAAGGCCGACAGCGCATACATGATACTTTCGGTATTGTGGATGTTCTTGGGCGGTGGAGATCACTTAACATCAGGTGACCCACTGGCTCGTTTGTCGGACTATGTTATAAAAAAAAATTATCAACTAAAAATGAGTAAAAATATTCTTTTTTTTATATGCAGTTAAAGTTGTTGACCTAAAAAGACCCTGATACAGTAAACAGTAGGCAGCGGCTTTGCTGTGCCCTGGCATTGCAGAAGTCTATGGGTGGCCCGTCTGCTTATCCAGGAAGTTAAAAAAAATACAATGCCATGACACAATTTTTTTTTAAATAAAAGGGTGATGTGACTACGGCAATGAGTTAACTTTGTTCAAGTAATAAATAATATAAACTATTTTCTATTTTTAGTGAATAAAGGTGCCATAACATTGATAAATCATTTACAGTGTAAACTCCATGTAACGTCACTCTATTTAACGACAAACTCTCTTAAGCGTCGAAATCAATTGGCTTTGGTTGGTTTAGCTTGTTTTTCATACAATGTTTCACTCTATATAGCATTACACCCACTCTCAATAACGACAACAATTAAGTTGCTAAAATTAGTAAAAACTGCGCAGCTGTGTACGATCTATTGTCGCTTTATTATCCTAGCCCGCAATAAACTCGACTGTCGGCATCATGCATACCGAACTTTCTAAGAAATTCATTCTTTTGTTTACAAATTGGGATTGCTTGCACGTGTAGACTGTTATTGGCCATGATTCATAACTAGGAGTCATGGATTATCTATACCTTATCATATTCTTAGTTGCTCACAAACTTGCAAACTGTAAACATGGCTACTAAAAGAAAATCACTGTGTATTGACGAAAAAGTTTTACTGATACGCGCAATAGAAACGGGAGAGAAGATAAGTGATGTTGGCAAACGCTTTGGATTTAGTCGCTCTACCGTGTCCACAATATGGAAAAATAAAGAAAAAAACCTCCACGCTGCGGGCGAGGGAAAATCTTCCAAAAAATTAAAGAAACCTATATACGAAGATTTGGATAAAGCTGTACTATCATGGTTTCATCGACAGCGCCAGAATAATATGCCTATCTCGGGGCCGCTCGTGAAAGCTAAGGCGGAGAATTTTGCTGCTGAACTTGGTTTAACTTCTTTCAAAGCATCAGAAGGATGGCTCGGAAAATTCAAGCAGCGTCATCATATCAACTATGGTAAAATAAGTGGGGAAGCACGAAGTGTTGATACAAATGTGACTCATGATTGGATTAACAGAGTGTGGTCAAAATTCATAGAAAAATACGCCCCAAGTGACATTTTCAATGCTGATGAAGCAGGAATTTTCTATAAGTTGACTCCAGATAAAACTCTGAAATTTAAAGGGGAAAAGTGTGTGGGAGGAAAGCTTTCCAAGGAACGTATTACGGTGCTTGTGGCTGCTAATATGGATGGCACAGAGAAAAAAAAGCTACTAATAATAGGCAAATCGAAAAATCCGCGCTGTTTTAAGAACATCAAAAAATTGCCAGTGACGTATAAAGCTAATAAATCAGCTTGGATGACCAGTCAACTTTTTGAAGAAGAAGTGCGAAAGTGGGATGCAGAATTAAAGGGACGAAAAATTTTACTTCTTGTTGACAACTGCCCTGCCCACCCTTTTATATCAAACCTTCAAAACATAGAGTTGGCATTTCTTCCTCCAAATACGACTAGTGTCTTACAGCCAATGGACCAGAGTGTGATTAAAAGCCTCAAGGGTCACTACAGAAGGAAATTATTGATGGAGCTAGTCGAATCTGAGGGTAAAACTTCTGTTAATATGCTGCATGCAGTAAATTTTTTATCTAAAGCCTGGGAAGAAGTGACACCCACAACTATACAGCACTCTTTTCGACATGCTGGACTTTGTACCAATTCTACGAGTGATGAGGTGGAAACAGAATCTGAGTTTGAAAGCGACGACGACCTTCCATTAACTGAGTGGATTCAACAATTCAACATGGCAGGAAATACGGTAAATCTTCAAACCTACATTGAAGTGGACGACCGCCTGCTTACAACGGCTTCACTCACAGACGAAGAAATTTTGGATTCAGTGAGAAAAACTGAGGATCAAGAACAAGGTGATGAAGAAGATGAGACGGATGAGCCTGAGCTTCCGCCGAGCATTAAAGAAGCTCTGGAAGCAGCAAAATTATTGGAAAAATATTTCCTTTATAACCAAGATGCCTCAGTATTGCTAGATATTAATAAAATAACTAAAAAAATACAACAAAATTACTGGTGCAGCAAAAGACGTCAGACAAAAATAACAGACTATACTCAATAGCGTTCAAATAAAATTCTTTTTTATGCACATAACTACTAACAATAGTCAGAAATAAACTTTTTATTTTTCTAATTCTGATGTTTCTTCTCTCCATTTAACGACAACTCTCTATAACGCCATAAAATGCACAGTCCCTTCAGTGTCGCTATATAGAGTTTACACTGTATTTAGTAAATTAGACCACTAGGGGCACCTTTTACAGGTCAGAATTACTAACATATTTTACAAAACTTTATCGGTGCTTCGGAAATGCACCCTGTTCTGAGAAGAAGATAAAACTTATGATGATACATTATGAAAAAATATTCTTGACCTATAATACTGTATGAAGTCGTTCTTAGCTCCCAAAACACTGTGAATGTGTTGACATCTATGCAGTGGACTAAAGTCAACTAATTCGTGTGGGCATTGCAGTCCTGTGTTCTCCATTGTCGACATGCCCAGAGTAGCTTTATCTGAAAAATAAGTTTTTTGTAAATATATTTCACTGCTCGTAAAAGATACCTTTATTTTGGTTTGAACAATCAAAGTTCTAGGTTTGCCGTAGTTTGATGTGTGGTTTCGAAACAAGAAATCCTTAATTACTAAGTGATTTCTGTACACTAAAATTGACATTATACATTGAGGCCTACGATGGCCAAATTTAAATATAATTCATAAGATGCACACCTTTTTTATTTTTAACTATATTTGCCAAGCTTCTGCCCATCATATCTTGAGTTTGTTTTAAAGCCATTGCCCCAACCTGTAATGATGAAATATGTGCCCATTACATCCTTTGTGACAAGTTAACTCTCTTTGTGAATGTATAAGTAAGAGGATTGTGTGAATTTGCATGTTGATAAGATTCAATTTGGCATATTATGCTGTGGGTTACCATGCCAGCATCTGAAGCATCAACAATTTTAAAAGAAGATGTAAACAAATATTTCTTGCATATATGGCAACAGATTAGTAAATAAAATAGGATCATATATAAAACTCCTAGGCAAAAACATAGTACCATTACATTGATGCCAATGTGGAATCCTGAAAATTTGATACAAACCTGAGGACTAAGTTTGCGTATATTCTCCAGGAAATCTCTCAGATCTGCCATAGAAGCGTCACGTATGGCCTGCCTCAACCGCGGAATATCGGACGAGATTTGTGCGCACCATTTGTATGGACCCACTCTAGGTAACAATACATGCTCTAACTGCTCCAATGTTTTGAGAGCTGGATAATATCTGTAATGTAGTCCAATAATATAGTCAATTATTATTGTTCTGGTGGCTTTTTGATTTTTATAATTTTTTATTTTTTTTATTTTTTTTATCCTGGCACGGCAAAGTGACCGCACTGTACCTGATGGTAAGCGCAGTGCGGTCCAAATAGAGTACTGAGTAGCGAGAGACGATCTATCCCCGCTACTCAACACACTCATGCCGGCCTGCTTCTTCACACTACGCCATGGGCAAGAAGGTGAAGAAGGGGTCGAGGGTCTAGTGTCAGAGTACTAAGAAGGCCGTAAAATGACCATTGTACCCCAACCCCAGACCCCCGACAAAAACCGGATGTACACTGGCTGATCCCGGAACGCGACACACTTGCGTGTGCCACTATGGCGGGTTTTTCGCCATGTGTACGGTGGTCGCTATCCGGGCGGATATGAATATCCTACCACCAGCAGGATTAATATATTATGTCCTGATAGGCCTATTCTATCGTATGACATTCTCATTTTTCTCATAAGTACTCTGGTGTCGCGATATAAAAAGTCGAAAATGAGGTTAGGTGTCGGGTGTTTTGGCGCAAAATTTAAACTATCGTAAACAACAAGGATGTAAATAACAATAAAATAAATTATTATTGGTAGGTAGGTTAGGTATTGTGAGCACCCTTGTCTATTGCCCTACAGATAAAAAGAGTCAGTGTAGAATAAAATACGTTTAATAATAGCAATATTGCTGGTTAAAGTGAAGACTATTACAATATGATTACAATCCACTTGAAAAGGGTTCCATAACATGTTACGTCAAATTCACTTTTAAAGTTATGACAAACCCCCGAGAGGTTAAGACCATTCCAGAAACTTCCCTATATTATGCATTCAAATGATTCTCTGTATGAATATTCCGACTGTAACACAATAAACTATGATTTTGTTTCGGAATTTCTTCTCGGTTTAGTCAGAGAAGAAATGCCACACTTTACTAGGCACCAAAAAAAATATAACATACTTTTTTTTGGTAAATTTACTTAATATTAGTCTTTTAAAGTACCTAACAAATGTTACTCTATTTAGTTGCTGCATAGCAGAGGCCTAGTAAAAATACAAAATTATTTGATTTTACAAATAGATTCTATATATACTGGCATACATACACAACACCAACGATTAATGAAGATAAAATTAAACAGATACTAGTTTAAGAAGAAAGCAACATACCTCTTTGCCTCTACTTGTGATTTCAGCTTAGAGTATGTGGTAAGAAGAGGAAGACATAGCTCCATCTTCTCTATGGTGGCAGCTATGTTCAGCTCCACTCGGCGAGCTCTGATCAATTCTTCTGCTCTTACACAGACACCTAACAATGTTAAGGAAACAAATTAGGGTCTCTAGATCATCTAGAAGGAAATCTTGTTATATGTTTACAAAGGTTTTCAAAATCAACTACCAATTTTTTTTAATAAAATGAACTATGTTTACTTACTCTCAGTAGTTTCTTTAACATTGGCATCAACATTTGATATGTCAGCATGCAATTCTTCTGCATGAGAACGAACTTGTAGCAATTCACGAATTGAGTCTATGAAGCCCTACAAAAAATATTTACCAAGTAAGGTTTTAAGAAATCACATTAACATAACATAAGCTCACCTATATCACCAACGGTTAAGTTTAGACCCTGAAACGAGAGGCTGTGGGTTCGATTCCCTCAACAAGACAAATGTTTGAGTGACAGACAGATCTTTGTTTCAGTCTGGGTGTTGCAGGACCATAGTCCCTCATAATCATTGATACCCATAATACAGGTTTTACCTAGTGTCGGTTCAGAGCTTTGTGTTACTGTTGGGTGTATAAGTCAATAGCACTGAAGTATTTTTTATTTTATTACAATCAGCTTATTCAAGTATCATGAACATACTTAGTAGCTGTTGGTCAATTAGTGATAATTAAAGTAAAAAAATCAAATCAAAGTTAATAAATCTTAATGTCATTGAAATAAAACTAATTTTACGGATACTATCACAGTTTATTTAACTTTTATAATCCCGACGTTTCAAAATCTTTACAGCCTTCATGGTCACGGGGCGGACTGAGTTGTATGTCGTCACGCAAGTATAGTACAATGTTTCTACCCTCTATATAGTTGTTTTTTAATTTTTATTTATTGTAGTAGTTTAGATCTTAATGTCAATTGCTTACTTGATAATGAAAATTGCATAGCTTCTCAATCTCTTTGTCGTGTTGTTTAATTCGCTCGTCGAGTTGTTGCACGAACGCCTCGTGTCCTTCACCTTCGTATACTGATCGGAAAGCCGGGCCCCAGTAATCATCAATGCCCTCTATTTCCTAGTGTCACGACAAACATAGTCTATTTACATTAAGGTATTTAATAATATGGTATTTATTAAATTGAATGGACACAATAACCAGCTCTGGTGTTTAGAAACTTCTAACGTAGATAAAAACAAAATATTTGTGGTATGAAAATTAAAGTGGGTGTGCACCTGAATTGTTGCATTCATTTTTGATGATTCCAGAAACTGCAGTTAGCCAATTTCACACGTTTATAGAAAACATGGAAATTAATAATTTAACTTAATATCGGTTGAGCCAATCTTGGCTAATAAAAGTTTTATTTTCTTCACAAAAACAGTATTTATCATTTACAACTACTAAACTGGATAGAGGATGACATTTGCGTTCCATTACAACGCTTACGGATAAAATAATTTGGAATAAATTATTTTATTTATTTTTTATAAAAGTAAATATTTTCTAGTAATCTTAAAAGTTCTGGTGTATTTACTTAAGTTTACTTAAATAATATTATTAATTTTATTATTATTGGAATTAGAGTTTTTTTTACTTTATTATAGAATGGAACGTGAACATTTTTTTTTAATTTATTGCCATGGATACATGTCTTTCAGCCGGATACTCAATAGTGATTGAGTGTTGACAGCCTAAAGATTACTGACACAGGACATGGTTACCTATCCGCTCTGGATACATGGATATTCATTGTTTAGCCAGCTCGCGAGAGTGTCTGCAGTATTGAATATTAATGGATATGTTCACGGTTTTGATGCACATACTATGCTTTAAAGATTATAATTAAGATTTTATTTACATGACATTGTTTGAAAACAGTAATTCGTGGACCCAGTTCGTGGGCGCACACTTCCTGAATGTCAATGATATTATTCAACTGTTTAAACCATTACCATACAAAAAGCTTCCTTACGCTCGCACTTAAATTTTTGTAAATAGTCGTAATAGATTACAATAGCGTTCGGCGTGTGCTTGAAATACACCCGATTTTATACCTTTTCAAACTAATCCGACATATCCAAAATCCAAATAGTATAATTTTATATTATAGATTAGAATAGCAACCCACAAGGTAAGTTGTCAAAAGTCCGGCTGAAGGACATGTATCCATGGCCATGAATAAATAATATTAAAAAAAAAAAAAAAGTTGTCAAAAGTGGCCAAAACTCAAAACTGCCAATTTCGTACTTCGTAGTGGTATGGGTAGTGGTTGCTAGTGCGGTCTGCTGTGATAAAATAGTAATATTGGTGGCGGTGAAATAAAACGGTCTCATTTTATATCGACTCATGTGGCGCTTGTTTATATAAGTGCTGAGTTCTAGTTATTTATTTGATTTTAAATACTGAAGTCCGGCAACCATGGCTCACTGTATGAGAGTTTTGCATGGCCAGGTATGTTCGAAATTAACACGTTTCACCCATCCTTTTTATAATCGCATGTAAGTTATCATTCAAAGACTATCCGATATTTAATGCAGTTTGTTTACTCTGTTATCAAAGTCTAAAAAAATATTATATTTAAGATAAATTCCTTTGAATGAAAGGTCAGGTCACGTAAAATAAACTATTGCGAGGTCAATAGGGGTTAATATGCGTTTTATCAAACAGAATTTCGCTTATTTACTACAAAGTAATCAACGATAAAGTGTAATTGTGGTTATTTTTAGGATTTTTTCATTCATGTGATTTTTGGTTGCAGGGTAGCAGGACAAGAGTCGTACTCTTGGAAATACAGCAGAGATGCTTCAGCGTGTCCCCACTCGCCGCTGCGGCGGCACAGGTCAGTTAAAACATCGAAAACGACATGGAAATAGTGTTTTCAGTGAAAATTCATGATTGTTATGTAATCACTTTGGAGAGTAAAATCAGATCTTTTCCTTAACATTAAATCAGATAGTTTCAATATGGATCTGCATCATGCTAATAGTGCATTATTAGTCAATTTCTCGACATAATAGATAAAATTTCAATCATTTGGCTTTTAATTACAAGTTGGGATCATGTACATTTGTTGTAGGTTGCAATGTCGAAATTCGACAAAGCGCCTCTGCCGTACGAAAAACTGACGAAGAACCTGGAAGTGGTCAAGAAAAGGCTTGGTCGTGACATGACTCTGTCGGAAAAGGTGCTTTACTCACACTTGGATGACCCTAAAGGACAGGTAAATATATTCCAAATTATTTTGTTAATTTAGTTGATCGTAAAAATGGCTATACTATTTTAGTGACGTGGAGTATAAAAAACGGATACATTGAAACAATATTTAAATGCATACAATACCATGATATTCCAGTCTAGACTCTAGTCAGTTTGGTTTGGTCAATTGGTCACAATTACGGGTATTCTATCTATTAATGTCTGGTAATGTTCATAAATAATGTATGTCTTAATGGTTTTTCTCAAAACAAACTACTGTTTTTTGTCCATTTAAATCCATATCTTTATTTAAAATCATGATGATGAACATAAAATTTGCTGATAAAAACATAAACAAACAAATCCTTGTAATAACTCCATATGTGGGTGTCTGTTATCATCATAGACTGTGTGTTGTTGTTTAATTTATCTTAAATTTTTATTTATACTGTGAAGTATTAAATCCAACTTAAGTCAATAACACTATAAGGTGACCGATTTATTTCTTACATGTGAAGGTTATATTGAAAAATATATAAGAGAATACTTTAAATTTTTTATGCCTCATCAAATCTTATCACTCTTGATCTCTTAAAAAGAAAATAAGCTGTTTTAAAGACAACTTGCAATAAACTAGTATCATCTGGTTTTTTTTATGAATTTTCTATACTTTTTGAGAACACTTAGTAATTTTATTGAGGTGGAAAGTTACATTGTTAAGTGATATTTAACATATATTTTGTACAAAGAGATAGAGTTTCTAGACATCGCAGGAATTTCTTAGAGGTCGACGTTTTTTCAATTTACGCACCATACGGTCTTCTCTTATTTAAACTTACTATATAAATCAAAGACACATTATGGGTACACATATGTATTTAACAAAGTTTAGATCTAAATGAAATGTTTATCAATGTAGTAATCTATATAATATCATGAATAACGCTTAGCATTCACTGCAGTTAAACACTGGTTTTAGGATGGCGAAAAGGCTAAATCGCGTACGAACAAGCATTGCAGGTTTCATAGTCCAGTAATTACCATAGATTTTATTAGAACTGCAAGTGTTATGACTTGACTGTCCTCGAATAATTGCGTACTTTTGTGCGTGCGCCCCATACAATTATATGTAATACAAAATGTAGCCGTTTTGAAACCGCTACTCAGAATGTAGACTATAATAGGACTTTAAATCAGTAATTGAAAGAAACCGCAATTTTTTTTTTGGCGGTTCTAGCGGTCTGCGTTTAATCGCAGTGTAGGCTAAGCCTTATGCTATTTTTGCTGATATTAAACATGTGTATTGTTTATATTAAAGCATTTGAGGGGGCTTATTTGATTAAAATATTTTTTTAGGATTTTTCTCTATAGTATTTTAATCTATATAAATAAAAATGAATCGGCGAAATGTATGTACGCGCATAACTTTCGAACGAATGCACCAAATTGCATAATTATTTTTATTTTGTGATCGTTATTGCAAGGACAAGGTTTGTATATTATTGTATATATTTAAATAATTGAAAGTATTTTTTTAAGATACGTTCCCGTGATATAGTTTTTGTTTTTCACAGAGCAAGGGATCGACATGATTTTTGCATTGTGGTAGTTCAGAGGTCAGAGAATGACATAGTGTACTTTTATCCTGGAAAAATGTACGGTTCCCGCGGGATATTTTTTCGTATATCAAGGGATCGATATTTTATTATATTTTTTATCCTGGCACGGCAAAGTTACCGCACTGTACCTGATGGTAAGCGCAGTGCGGTCCAAATAGAGTACTGAGCGAGAGACGATCTATCCCCCACTACTCCACACTCATGCCTGCCTGCTTCTTCACACTACGCCATGAGCAAGAAGGTGAAGAAGGGGTCGAGGGTCTAGTGTCAAAGTACTAAGAAGGCTGCAGAATGGCCATTGTACCCCAACTCCAGACCCCCGACAAAAACCGGAAGTACACTGGCTGATCCCGGAACGCGACACACTTGCGTGTGCCACTATGGCGGGTTTTTCACCCTGTGTACGGTGGTCGCTATCCGGGCGGATATAAATATCCTACCACCAGCATATGATTATTTGACACCATGATTTATTGCATATGGTAGTTTAGGGATTAGAGAATGATGTAAGCTATATTTTTCCCGGAAAAAAAGAATGGCTCCTATGGGATGACAAAATATAGATATGAAGATGTATAATAGCTTAAGATGACTTGAGGATTTCATACCTTTTCATTCAAAAATAATTACCACGCAGGCGGAGCCGCGGGCAACAGCTAGTATTACATAAGAATAACTTAATTAATGTTTATCTTAAATTTAAACTCTTTAGAGTTGATGGAAATGAACTGACCTAAATAATTACTATTTCTTATATTATGAAAAATTTAAATCATTATGTATGTGTGTCGCCTACATCATCTTTGACAACTAATTCGATACTAAATAAAATTTGGGAAACATCAATCAAAACATATATTACAAACATAAACATACATGTGTTTTTTTTTCATTGAACGTAGTCGCGTGTAAAAGCTAGTTTAGTAATAAAGACAACAAATGGGCCAAATTGTGGCCAGAAAAGTCTACAACAACCATTACTCCAAATAGGATATCGAGCGTGGAACCAGCTACCTGCGCCTTCGCCCTGACAGGGTTGCCATGCAGGACGCCACAGCACAGATGGCCATGCTGCAGTTCATCTCGTCAGGTCTGCCGCGTGTCGCAGTACCCTCCACTATCCACTGCGACCACTTGATCGAGGCGCAGGTCGGCGGTGAGAAGGACTTGGCCAGGGCTAAGGTAAGTCTTTACATATGTTATAGAATATGCTAGAATTTGGATTTTTTCGTCTTTATTAATACAACAGTCACTAACATAGTCCTGACCCCACACTAGGTCAAACCTGTATCATGAATATCAACAACGGGGGATTACGTTCCCACAACACCTGAAAAAAATATTTGTCTTGGTGCGGGAATCCAACGCCACTTCTTGTTTCACAACCGGCTATTCTATGGCTGTGTCCAGGGTATTAAGCGTTAACAGAAAGCTGGCAAACGAGATAGGTTACTGATGGGATGTGGTCCTAATCACCCATAAACATCCACATAGTCTCTTAGTTTCTTATCCACAAGATAACCTGTATCTTGGCCATCAAGAACTACGAGAGAAATTCGGTCTCACAACACCCAGACCCAAAACAAATATCTGTCTGTCATACAAACATTTGTCTCAGTGCCTGAATCGAACCCACGGCCTTTCGTATCATTTTCGGCTATAATTGTATCTTAGAATCAGGGCTAAGTGTGGACCATTGGGTCTTCATTTCATGCAGTTAATATTTCTTGTAGTTACATTACATACCTTTTGTAAACTTTTCAATTGCTTTAATTAAACTTTGGCATAAATACGATTATCATAGTCCAATTTCTCCAGGACATCAACAAAGAGGTATACAAGTTCCTCGAGACTGCTGGAGCCAAATACGGCGTGGGTTTCTGGAAGCCAGGGTCTGGTATCATCCATCAGATCATCCTGGAGAACTATGCCTTCCCTGGTCTTCTGATGATCGGTACTGACTCTCACACGCCTAATGGAGGCGGTCTTGGCTGCCTTTGTATTGGTAAGCACTTTTTTAACTCGCTGTAAAATTAAATCTAAATAACTTATTGCATTTGGTGTAGTATTGGTATCTGATGCTTTTGACTGGAAACATAGATTTTTTATATAAAATAACTTAAAAGTATTATTACCCACGCCAAACACGATTTCAAACTTAGATGCAGCGTTTTTTTGTGGTTTTTCTTTGTAATTTTTTTAGGAAAGTCGAAAATGTTAAAATACCCCTTATGTGAATATGCTATAAAACTTATTTTAGTATTAAATACACGCGAATAGGCTTGTTAGATATCTAGACTATGCATTATAGATCGGTGCCATCTACTTCTCTAATTATTATCTAGTTAATTAGAATTCTTCTCCAATTTGTATATTGTTTGACACCACTTTACCAATCAACTAAACTTGCATATGTTTTTTAGGTTGTCGGAACATCTTTTACAATATACACACTAGTTGTTTTAAAGCAATTTGATTTAAAAACCCGTATTGTGTGCTTAGTTAAGATTTTTCTGGCATCTGTATATTGAGACATAAAGTTGCCTAATGGAGCCATATTTGACATATATATTTTATATAGCGATTGAATCAGCTGATTTCTCTGGAATTTCTTGATACCCGACTTGATTTTCACGATTTTCGCGTCGAATGGCCTGAAATTCAGTAGAATTGCGTTGTAATTCTTTCATTGTTATCAATTTAATGATACAACGTCATATATGTAAGTGGTTCAGACACGTCATTACGAAATCACATTTTTATCTTGGCTCTTGATATGTCAAATATTATAATACATCTGATATAATCTAATCAACACTGGCTTAGAATCGACTCTCGTTTGTCGATAACCAGATTTCTGCCTACTTGTTACGATTGCTAAATATCGTATGACATCACATAAACTCACGCCAGATCCCCGAAAGGGTAGACAGAGCACTACTATTGCAGATTTTTATTGCTGTCGTAGCTATGCTGGTCTGTATTACTCTGAGCTCTACTTAGTGTTTATAAAAGTTTAAATAATTACTCTTAAATCTATTACAATAAAAAAAAAAGTTTAGACTTATTGAGAACTTCCTCCTTTTTTTAAAGTCGGTTAAAGAGACGTGTGAAACGGTGAACAGAATAAGTAGTTTTAAAGAGAATATGCATTAAAAAACGGTTTTATCTAGTTTTTTCAAGAATTTTTTACACAATTTGAGAAGTACTTTTTAAAAAGTTTTGGTGTATTATTTGAAACACATTAAAATTGACAAAGTTTTATAATGAACCCATACATTTTTACAAATCGCATTTTTATAAATCGATTCAGCAGTTTTATCAAATATTTCTTGATAATCATGGTGTTTTTACCCCTTTAAGAACTTAAGGAGTAATTTTGCTTGTACATACAAAACATAAAATGTTAACATTTGCACAGGTGTGGGTGGTGCTGATGCTGTGGACGTGATGGCCGACATCCCTTGGGAACTGAAGTGCCCAAAAGTCATCGGTGTTAAGCTCACTGGTAAGTTTAATAACTATCTTCAGATCATGAGACAGCCATATCATCTCTTAATAAATAAATAACTCCCAACAGTCACACACATAGCTGCGATCCCACACTAAGATACGAGTCTTGTGTCGTGGGTATCAGGCGCACGGTCTCACAACACCCAGACCCCGGACACAAATATCTGTCTGCCACACAAACGTTTGTCCCGCTGTGGGAATCGAACCCACGGCCTCTCGTTTCACAGTCGGCTACTCACCAACTGCGACACGGAAGCTGTCAAAAATACTAATAATGTCGAATACTCTGTCGCAGATGTGTTGTTTCTATTTCCGCACAATTAACCTGTTACAGTTTGCCGACCTACGTGTTCCTTCCTTCATGAAATCCTGGGTCTTTTAAGCGTAGTGTTAAGCTACTAAATAGGTATAATAGTGTCAAGTAGCGGGATAGATTGTCTCTCGCTAGTTGATACTCTATTTGGATTGCACTGCGCTTACCATCAGGTGCAGTGTGGTCACTTTGCCGTGCCAGGATAAAAAAAGACTACTTTTTTCATGCAAACACCTAAAATACACACTTGGTCCTGACCCCACACCAGATCAAACCTATATTGTAGGTATCAAGAAGTATAGCTGACTGGGGATTACGGATATGAATATTTGTTTCTCAGTATAGATTGAACCCGCGTCGTCTCGATTCAAGGCCGACTACTCGGCCTCTGCACCACAGAGACTGTATTTGAATTCTATCATGTTATAATGAGCGAACAAACAGCCATGGTTGCACATGCCAATAAAAAGACATTCGAAAGTAAATACACATCCAAAATTTATAACAACTAACGCCAAATCGATTTTATCGGGCACTGATCCAACTGCATTTCTTACTATAAATAAATCAGAACAAATAAAGCGAACAAAGACTAGTAATAACATAATAATTACAAAGATGCCATATAAAAATCCAAAAACGCGTGACGTTGAAAAATGTGTGCCAGAGTAAACCAACCGACGTGAAGGTCGTGCGTAACGAGTCGTGTGAACTTCGTGCAAGAACACTTAACTTGTTGCTGTATGTTGATTTCTGTGATTGGTTCATTTTAGCGCTAAACAATAACTGGTCAATCATGTATAAGAATTCAACACAACTAATAACTCTTAAGTATCCTTCTTGAATACGGGTGCAATGCTGATTTTAGCAATAATAGCGCCCTGGAAAACATTGCTATACGTAAAAAGACAAAGTACGGAATACAGTACCGTATTAGTCGTATTCTAGTGTGGTCCCTTTAGTGATGTTATCAGATTACAGGAAATTTAAGAGTTTTATGTTGAACTTGCTGCTAAGTACGTCTCTGGCGCCCGGGGCGTCGCTCAACCGCGCCCATCCCTAACGCCGGTCCTGTACGGGTGTTAAATGCTCACTTATATGTCTTATTTTACTTGGCCTTGTTTTCTTCCACCTCTATTTCATTGTTCTAGCTACATAGAATATTCATTGCGATTTGTCACAAGATTTGTGTATTTGCATTTTGTGAATAAGTGATTCATGTACTATACAACTAAATATTATAATTACATTGAAGATACGTAGATTATGCAAAGCACACAGATGGCTTGCGGAGCCACAGCTTCGTGGTTTCCAGTTACTATCCCGGCCTGAACCAAGAACAGATCTAATTCGTTTCTATGCACCATCAAGCCGTGGAACAGTTTGCCAGCTACCGTGTTGCCTCCTTCCTATGATTATGGGTTCTTTAGCATGATTGTGTCAAGTAGCTAGCTATAGTTGCCTCTCGTTACTTGATACTCTAACTGTACGGCTCTGCGCTAACCATCAGGTTCAGTGTGGTCACTTCGCCGTGCCACGATAAAAAAAGAGCTTGATACAATCCGCGATGTTTACTGCCCTATACTACACGCTTAATTAACGAAAAACCTCTCCAATTTAAAATATCTGTTTGAGATTCTTTATTAATAGTTATTTTCAGTGAAACTTTACAACCTTGTCTTCGAGCCGAAATCTTGGTCTTGACATAATATTTTTTTTTGTTTATTATTCATTTTGAAAAACCATTAGGTAATACACAGTACATACATTTGATTAAATTACAGGAATAGAGGATTCGTTGTCGTCGGTTCTGAGATGCGTCAACATACAATTATCATTGTAAGACTTTCAGTCTAGACACGAAATAAATATTTTTGATCGCTAACATTGCTCGGTGTAGGAACTGAATTCGCGACTTCTTGTTTCTCAGTCGGTAACTCCTGCGCTACGGAAGTTGTCAATTAGCGCATTTAACGTCACAAACCATAGATAAGATCTTGTTTTTGTAATATCAGCTACGTATTATTGTTGGTTCAATTCACTATCCATAAAGAAATGTTGAATCAATAGATTCACAATTTTGGATCAGAGCCAAACTATTGCCAAATATTCGTAGTCCTCCCAAAATTTTTATTTTGGCTTCACTCACAACTTTTCAATTTTTCAAATGAATGAGTGCAGACATTTTTTTTTATTATAATATGTTAATAAAATTGTTTTTGATAAACCTTAATTGAAAGCAGATTTGTAAAGTGGAAGTGAAAATTGCTCATCAAACAGAACCTACGTTTAATCCCTCCAGTCAGGAAGGATATTAAAAAAAAAAGTCGGGAGTAAAGCAACAAGCTTTTATTTCCATAGCATTAAAGTTAAAAATTGCATGCAAGAACGGCGAGTGTTGCTAGTGTACGCGCCGCCGGCGTGTCTATCCGTCATGACAGTTTAATATATGTTATTATAAAATTGTATTTTATAATTTCCTATCAAAACGGTTTAGAATGCCACGGTAGAACAAATGTCATGATACTTACATGATAAAAAACTTTCACCTAATTTCCTACTTATAAAGGCATATTTATATAAAACAACTTTTTCTAAGGTACCTTTTCTGTGGGACTGTGGTACCGGCCCGGCCTAGCCGATCTGTAAACAGTTTTTTTGCCTCACTCTACGACTTTAAAAGTCAGGTTAAAAGGTCTTCAGAACAACAACGCCCTATCAATACCTCGTTTGTATCAATTTATATTCATTCGATGACTTACAATTGCCTGGCAATAACCTAAGTCAACGACCGTAAAAAACAACACATATAAAAACATCGTCCCACTGTTTATATGTATATGTACGTATGTACCACCAATTCGACAGCCTCCGTGGCAGTAAGGGAGAAACCGACTGTGAAAGAACCCACGACGGGTTCGATTCCGGCACCGAGATAAATTTGTGTGACAGACATATTTGTTTCGGGCCTGGGTGTTGTGGGACTGTAGTCCCTCGTAGGTCCCACTCACGATACAGGTTTTACCCAGTGTGGGGTCTCAGAGCCATGTGTGTGACTGATGGGTGTATTTATTTATTTATTTATTGGTACAGATACAGACAACAGATTAAATTTTACATATAGTTACATTCATAACAGACATGGTATAAATCTGGCATTTATTTATTAATTACACCTATATACGTAACGTGCAGTAACACATGTATAAATAGAGCAATATTTATATGGCGCCTCGCCAACCGGTCAATGTCAGTGTATTACAGACGTTGGATTTTACTTTGCTAT
This sequence comes from Laothoe populi, assembly GCA_905220505.1. NCBI lineage: Eukaryota > Metazoa > Arthropoda > Insecta > Lepidoptera > Sphingidae > Laothoe > Laothoe populi. The sequence continues at coordinate 16,946,734 of HG992156.1, forward strand.
GTAAAGTGGGCGGAGTGATGCGCGCGTGGTGGTGACGTGGTGGACTATGCGCAATATGCGCTTAAAATATTTAATTCTATAATAATAATTTAATTAAAATAGCAGTTCCAAAATCAGTTTAATTTCCATTGTTTTTTTTTATAAAATCAACATTAAACAAACAGTTTGAAATGTGACGTCACGAAAATTTTAATTATTCCAAATTTTTTCACACAATGTCACCCTTCGACGACAACCCCACCCCTCCCCTTTACGTGTGACGTAATTTATGGATGGCCCCTGCCTTCGTAAAATCAATTAGTAGAGCTGGTTTCGAACTTGCCTTGTCAATCGTTTTCCACCTGGCTATCGCAGTTTTGGCCAGTGTACAGAAATTAATATTCTTTAATAGTCCCAATTGATATAGCATTCTTTTCAATACATGATTATTAATATTATACGTTGTTTTATTACGTTCTAAATAGATCTCACGTGCTTCTGTACTGACATGATCTCGAATGATAAACACATCAATCATCACACTCTATTTTATGTGCAGTAAAGTTTAAAATTGAGTGACAGTTCAGATTAGTCGATCTTTAGCCAGATATTGAAATCTTATCAAAGTGTACACTGTGTCTAATGAGCATTAGATGGAGGGAAAATTTGCAATCAATCAATTAAATTAAATCTCGTATTGCAAATCCGGAATCGTAATAAATTAAATATTTTCATAATGTATTGCAGCTAAGTTCAGGCTTATGAATTCAGGTTAAACGCCATTAAACATTATTACCGTAAATACTAGCTGGGAAATGCATGTAAATAAAAACAAATGAAATAAATCAGATCGAATCTATTCTGTGGAATTGGTACAATTTTCTAAGCACCGACTTAAAATTGTTTATTTTATATAAAATACTAATTTTACTTCATAGTGTTTCTAAATTTATTATTTTATATTTAACAACTTTGAGGAATAATCATCATAATTAGTGCATACATTTTAGTATTTGCGGTAGGCCCCAAAGAGGGATGAAAGACTAAAGATTATGAAAATTAAAATCCCAATTTTAATTATTCAAATTTTGTATATTACTAATTTTTTGGTTTATATCTATACCCTATGATTAAAAATAATTAAATCTAAAATACACAGTAAAAAAACTAAACTTTGTGTCGCCAGCAACACAAATTTTTAAAATGCACAAATTATTGCTGAATAAAATACATTATATTTTCCTCAAATGACATAACAGTCACAAAGTGGTAAAACATAGGTCTAAAGTAAATTCACGGAAAGTAGTATAAACAAAATAAAGCTATCGCTATAATATAACCTTATATGTATCCAGATTCCCCCTTCCCTTCCCTAATTCATATTCCTGTCCTTTAAGGCCGACAGCGCATACATGACACTTTCGGTATTGTGGATGTTCATGGGCGGTGGAGATCACATCAGGTGACCCACTGGCTCGTTTGTCGGAATATGCTCTAAAAAAATGTATATGTTATTCTCTTCGCCAGTATCCAGTGCCACTGAATCAATGAGGATGCGGTTTTCAAAATGTATACCATTCCACATATGAATCATTTTTTATCCTTGCACGGCAGTGACCACACCACTGCACTAAATGGCTGATTTACCATCGTAAACGCAGTGCCTAGTTAGAGTATCAAGTAGCAAGAGACAATTATTCCTAATCGACACAATCATGCCGGCCTGCTGAGTAGCTTCTTCATACTACGCATAAAGGGCCCAGGATCATAGGAAGGAGGGAACACGGTAGCTGGCAAACTGTTCCACAGCTTGTAGCGCAGCAAAGATACTTTAGATAAAAAACTATTTAATAAAAGACATTTTTGAATTATTGTCATTTTTAATACACTTACGAGTATATTCTATGGATATTGAAATTGGATATAGATTTTATTCAATTGCTACTTTATCACAATTGATAAGATTTTGCATTTAATACATACTTGGTTTTGTATCGCTCAGCTCAAATGGGATTAAGTAGAATTTAAAATAATCTTTTGTATATTTTTTTGTTGATCCGCAAATATGGTTTTAGGGCTGCGTACTTCACTCAAGATACAAGATTATCCTATCATACTTTACATTCAGGACTATCCGTGTGGCTGTTGGTTATTTTCTACTAGTTGTCCCGGGCAGACGTTGTCCTGCCATACACTGCCTTCTCTGTGGACAGAATTTTGGTTGAAAAATAAGAAATTCAGATCTCAACAACAGCGCCAACTATCGGATAAAAGCTATCCTATTTTTTAGTTGCACCCAACCACACACATACACAAAATTTTCTTGAAATCTCAACAACAGCGCCACATATCGGATAAAAAGCTAACCTATTTTTTAGTTGCACCCAACCACACACATACACAAAATTTCATTGAAATCGGTTGAATGCTTTCAGTCTAAACGGATATAAGTGGAATCCATATTTGTGTTTTATATACATATTGATAGATATAGTAATATAAAAAATACATACGCACTCAAGCCTGTAATCAAGATAGGCAGAGGACATTTCGTACTAGAAAAACTCAATATCACTTTTACCCGACCCGGACCACTTTTACTCGAACCCAAGACCGCAGCACAGCAGTCGTACTGTGTATGCAATTTCTTGTTTCTTGGTGCTTCTTCTCAGACTAGGCATTTCCGAAGCACCAGTAGACTAACATTGTAAAAAGTGCCCCTAGTGGCCTAATTAACTAAATAAATGATTTGATTTGAGCTATGAATGACGAATAATTAAAGTAAATATGTGTACGTACTGTAAAGTGACTGCGTCGCCATTACAGCGGAAGATTTTGATTCATTGCGCAACGTGGAATGGTAAACGAGTCGCGATGCATCATAATTGATCTCAATTAGATGCGCAGTTGTATTATATGGCAGATGCCTTGTTAGTTCAGATAAATATGGTAAATAATAATAATTACACCCAACAGTCACACACATAGGTCTGACCTCACACTAGGTCAAACCTGTATCGTGGGTATAAAAAACTGCGATGTACTACGGTCCCACAACACCCAGACCCGAAACAAATATCTGTCTGTCACACAAACATTTGTACCGGTGCGGGAATCGAACCCACGGCCTCTCGTTTCACAGCCGGTTCTTCGCCCTGCTGCTCTACGGAGGCTGTCAAATGTAAAAAACAAATTGATATACAATTGATATAAAGGTTTTTCCAGTCATGTCTATTGTTTGTTTGTATAAATATAATTTCATCGTATAACACTTTCTATAGTCACACTTACCTATAGACTATTTTATATAATAACTAGATGTTGCTCGCGGCTCCGCCCGCGTGGAGTTATTTTTGGAAGGAAAGGTATACAATATATGAAGGCATCTTAAGCTATTACAACTTTCTATATTTTGCTATCCCATAGGATGCGTGCATTTTTCCGGGATAAAAAGTTCTGTCATTTCCTGATCCCTAAACTACCACTATGCAAAAAATCATGTCGATCCCTTGCTCTGTGAAAAACTAAACTATCCCACGGGAATTGTTCATTTTCCGGGATAAAAAGTAGCCTATGTGCTATTCCAGACTATAATCTATCTCTGTGCCAAATTTCAACCAGATCCGTGCTATGTATCAGAGATGGCGCTGTATGTGAAAAAAGATTTTCCCGCTTTTCTGTTGAAATTTTTCCTGAATTTTCTTTGCTATAAACCTCACGGAGCCCGAGACCTTTCCAACGAATGCAAAACCGGAAATCGGTTCGTGCGTTCTGGAGTTATAGCGTCAGGAAGGAAAACCCGACTTATTTTTATATAATAGATAATACTAGTCATAACAATGTCCCACATGACATGTCCCACTGGGCATGTCTCTATCGTAGAATACCCCGCATAGAATATGAACTGCATTTTGCTATTTTTCCCAGTAACTACGGTTATCTAAGAATATTTTTTATGTTAATGAGTCATAAAAATTTACAGATAAGTTATTTATATTATGATAAATTTGCATCCGTTGATGTCTATAAAAATTATAGAATACAGTTTAAACAATTTAAGCGATAAGCATTGATCATAAGCAAAAAAAAAATTAAGAATACCGTTGAGTAAAAATTTGTGAAGTATATATAATTATTTAAAAGTCTTAATTATCCATAACTGTAACTATCGGATATCTGAAATATTTCTATATCCGTATCCGAAAACGTTTAAATACTCTTTCTTATGATATCCAAATCCGAAATTCAATATTTATTTATTTATATAGGACAATCATTGGTAATAACATTAGAAAAAAATAAAATTTAAAAACAAATAATATGTATGGTAAATGCATTACCTTCAGATGTCGCAGCATGCATTAAAAACATTAATTGAGAAATTTTACAAATTAAAACTTTAAAAGAAAATTATGTTTATTTTTAGTTGGGAGAAAATTTATGAAAAATATTAGATTATTATAATCAGCATTGATAGCCTAGTTGGTTGCGGTACGGACTGTCAAGACGAAAGTCGTATGTTCGAAACCCAAATGGCATACACCTCTGACTTTTCTAAAGTTACGTGTGTATTTAATGTTAATTATCGCATGTTTTAACGGTGAAGGAAAACATCGTGAGGAAACCAGCATACCTGAGAATTCTCGTACGAATTTCGAAGGTATGTGAAGTCTGACAACCCGCATTGGGCCAGCGTGGCGGAATTAGGACTTACCCGTAGTAGAGGAGGCCCGTGCCCAGTAGTGGGCCAATGTTTAATACAGGGCTAGTATTTTTTTTATTATTATAATATTAATATAACACTGCATTAACATCCCTGCTTAAAACTAACACGCCGCTTGTACTGTCATCAAAGCAGACAATTCAGAACGACCTTACTGTAACCGAAGATTTGTTTTTAAACCTGTAAAAAATAACAACTGTAGATTGATTAATCATAACTACAACAATGTAGTGTACAAGTGAGTTATCATAATGTCAACATAATTACGTTTTTTTATCATTGGTCTGTCACGATTGCGTCAAAATATCGCGTACTATGTATTTGATTGATGCTAATTTTATATACCCATATCAGTCATATCATAGTGTGATACCGTTTAAGAATTCACGGACTTTCTGTACTTGGCCCGTATAATAATTGGTGTTATATGTTTAACAACCATAGATTTGAAATAAAACTAAGTTAACGGATTATATCGCGGTTTATTTTACTTTTTTAACCCGACGTTTCGAAGACTTTACAGCCTTCATGGTCACGGGGGAGACTGAGTTGTTTGTCATCTCGAAAGTGTAGTGCAATGTGTGTCAACCCTCCATGTAGTTGATATTACATTTTAATTTTGATGTAGTCCGATCTACGCAGAAAGAGCTCACAGTGTCATGAGGTCTGGCAGTTGGTCTTTCATCATTTAATTAAATCGGTACCCAAAAGAAAGAGTCTTCGAAACGTCGGGTTAAAAAAGTAAAATAAACCGCGATATAATCCGTAAACTTCGTTTTATTTCAATGTATAATATTCGCGTAAATATAAGAAACCAGTATGTAAACCATAGATTTATAAAAAAAGCAAGTGTCTAATAAAAAAGTATGATGAAAATTAAGTCACTATGTGAAAAGGTATCCGTGGTTAAAGAAACAAATAAACAGAAAAATATTACACGTCAAGTGACAGCCTCATTTTTACGTCGGTTAATTATGAAACATAACGTGTGTGCTAAAGTATGCACTGTTCTTTGATAAGTACGTGCTATCTATAGAAATAAATATTAACATTTGGTTTTATGGTTGCATAAAACTATTTTCGTATTGCGAAGACACGATGGTTTTAGGTATAATTACGTAAAATAATATCTAGAGAAGAATATTACGTTGCCAGTTATAATACAAGATGTCCCTAAAGAAAGTTTATATATTGTGGAGCAATAAAAAAAAAGTATTCCATCTATCGAAAATATATTTTTTATTTATAAAAATATACAATTTGGGAATTTATGTCTTATAAATAAAATCGTCCAAATGTAAACCCTACCCTAGTACCCATTGACATACCCCCCACGCCCCTCGGATGCGTTGCGTTCATGCAGGAAGATATACAAATATAAACTTTCTTTTGGGACACCTTGTATAAGTGCATAATAAAATGGAATTAAATGATTTATTGTATTTTAAATAACACTGACTAAATATTTATTCTGTGAAAACAGAGAAATACTAGGCTGAATCCCAAAATAGGCAGGGTAGTTAAAATGAATTCAGCCTCCGTAGCGCAACAGGCGAGTATCCGGCTGTAAAACGATAGCCCATGGGTTTGATTCCCGCACCGAGACTAATGTTTGTTTGACAGACAGATAGTCGTTTCTGGTCTGTGTGTTGTGATACCCAAAATATAGGTTTTATCTAGTGTGGAGTCAGAACTATGTGTGTGACTGTTGGGTGTATTTATTATTCTTCGAATTTTGCAATAGGGTAGTTTCCTGTGTTTAATTTTGTACATTATTCTATATATAATACGCAAAAGACACTCTTTTGCGAAAATCAAAATTGCTTGAAAAATGAGGTCACAATATTTATTTTAAATATTAGAATGAGCAAATATTCACAGGCATATGATATGCGATATAATATGCGAAAATAGTTGCGTATTGGGAATATGTTGCTATCTCCCTCGCACAACGGCAAATTAGTGGGGATTCTGAGAACCGTCACGTTACGGTACATATCATGCATCCTTTTACTGTCATTTGACATTGACCCCTTCCAGCAGATTTGAATGGCGTCTTATTTACTTATTTTTGATCGGATTAATAAAATTCTTTCGATAATAAGTTTTAGGTAATGTAAATTGTTGTTTAAATTAATAATAAAAATCGCGTCAACTACCCTATTGCAATTTGTGACGGGCCATGGGTTCACTCCCTATCACATCATAGTACGGAAATAAGCTCGACGTAGTGTAATAGTTGCTTAATGCGTCTACCTACCCCTTTGAAGCTCATAACGCGTAATCAATTCACCAGGACAACTGAAGGGCTGGACGAGTCCCAAGGATGTGATCCTCAAGGTGGCCGGCATCCTGACCGTGAAGGGAGGCACCGGCGCGATAGTGGAGTACCACGGCCCTGGCGTCGACTCCATCTCCTGTACCGGCATGGCGACCATCTGCAACATGGGTGCTGAGATCGGTGCTACTACCAGTGTGAGTTTTCAATACTAGTGTGAATATAGTCCATTTTCTTGTCTTGACAAGGACGAAAGTATGAGGCTTAACCTCTTATGTATCAAAAGGATAACGGTGTTCGGAAAAAGGTAATAAGTAGGGAGTAAATACAAGCCAAAATCAATTTTATTTCCATAATATTAAAGTTAAAAATAGCACAACGCCGAGTGTTGCCAGTATTTGTCGGCTAGCCGGCAAGCCAATAATACATTACTGGTTAAAGTCTTGCCGGTCTACTCTTGAACCCAATTCCTATCTGGTATTGGATTTGTGAGATTTCGTACTCTTTAGTGCGACCCCAATGACATATTATTTCAATATTGTCTGCCTCAGTCATGCAGTTGTAATTGCGCATGCGTTATGACTGCTGTACTGAGGTCTAGGGTTCGATCCTCGGTTCGGCTAAAGTTATATTGTATTCTATTTAGAAATACTCAGTATCAGTCCGGAGTCTGGAATTATGTCCGGTATGGCGATAGGCTCGCCCCCTATCACATTATGGGACCGTAATAAATTCGTCAAAAAATTTGGGTGTACTGGTTACACCTCTGCCTACCCCTTCGGGAATTACAGGCGTGAGCGTATATGCATTTGTTTGTCTGTAAAAGCACTGAAAGAATAGGACTTAAAAACCTGGGTGGTATTTCCAAATCCCCACCTTCCCCCTCTTGATTTCAAGGTAAGAATCATAATAAAGTCCGTATTTTTTGTTGCTTGATCACTACTATTTCAATGTGAGTCTCATAAATTTGGTTAAGTTGTTAAAAATTGGAAACACCTAAACAAATAACCAATGAAATTGTTTTTAAGTTTCCTTAACAGCTATCGTGGCGCAGTGGTTGAGTAACCGGCTGTGAAATGAGGCCGTGAGTTTGACCCCCGCACCAAATTGTTTGACCTACAAATATTAGTTTCGGGTGCGAGTGCTGTGAGATATCAGGTACTATTAGGAACTACGAGAGACGCACGGTCTCCCACACCCAGACCCCAGACACAACTATCTGTCTGTCACACAAACATTTGTCCCAGTGTGGGAATCGAACCCACGGCCTCTCGTTTCACAGCTGGCTACTCGCCAACTGCGCCACGGGGGCTATCCCATCTTTGTGTGGAGTCACCACTATGAGTGATATTTATTTAATCCTGTTATTAATAATACGGGTCTCCTCTACTAATGAGAGGGGTTAGGCCTTAGTCCACCATGCTGGCCTAATGCGGGGTGGTAGACTTCACATTTAGCTGGTGGTAGGATATTCATATCCGCCCGGATAGCGACCACTGTACATAGGGTGTAAAACCCGCCATAGTGACACACGCAAGTGTGTCGCGTTCCGGGATCAGCCAATGTACATCCGGTTTTTGTCGGGGGTCTAGAGTTGGGATACGATGTTTGGCCATTTTGCGGCCTTCTAAGTACTCTGACACTAGACCCTCGACCGCTTCTTCACCTTCTTGCCCATGGCGTAGTGTGAAGAAGCAGGCCGGCATAAGTGTGTTGAGTAGCGGGGATAGATCGTCTCTCGCTACTCAGTATTCTATTTGTACCGCACTGCGCTTACCATCAGGTGCAGTTCAGTCACTTTGCCGTGCCAGCTTAAAAAAATAAAATAAAAAAAAACATACCTTTAAAATTCTCAGGTATGCAGGTTTCCTCACGATGTTTACCTTCACCGTCACAGCAAGCGATAACTAATATTTAATACACACCTAACTTTAGAAAAGTCAGAGGTGTGTGCCACTTGGGTTTTGAACATAGTCTTCATAGTCCGTACAACCAATTAGGCTATTATTATCATTAAAATCTTTATATATATCATTCTACTGTACGTATGTATGTCATTGAACTCCTCCTGAACGGCTGGACCGATTTGAATGTATTTTTTTGTATTCGTTTGGATGGCGTCCTGGATGGTTTAGATTCACAAATCAGCCCGACAGATGGCGCTGCCGTCGGTGTGGCGCTCCTTTTACGACGACGTCTGCCGGGCCTACTAGTTGCTTATAAATATTTTTCTTCACTCAGTTGTTCCCGTACAATTCTCGTATGGAGGCATACCTGAAGTCGACCGGTCGCCACGACATCGCCGCCTCGGCTAACAGCTACAAGCACCTCCTCACGCCAGACTCGAAAGCACCTTACGACCAGGTAATAAAGATCAGATTCAATTAACGAAGTTAGGGATTTACAACACTAATCGTTTTGACGAGATTTTACAAAAGCTGTTTTAACCATTCATGAAGATAAATATGGAATAGGTATCTCTATTCTTATCTAAGTTAAAGAAACCAATAAATCTAGGATAATATTTATCTTTGTTTATCATGAAACTTTTTTTTATTTATTTTGTTTGAAAATTCAGTTTAATACCTGTGTTACACCTTATATAATGGTTACCTTTGGTCTATATTCAATTCATTTCTAAGATTATCGTATATGGATTAAATTATATCGTTATTTTTACGCCAGAAAATACGAATACATAGATTAAAGATTCAAATAGACACCGTATGTACGAATGCACGTACCGACATCTTGGCAACTATTGCAACGCGTACATCATCACATATGAGCATGATGTCAAATGGCGTCAGTGTGCATAGTAAAAAAATAATGGAGTTAATAGAGATGTATTGTTTTTTTTAGTGCCTCGATAGGCAGACGAGCAGACGGGCCACCTGATGTCCACCTGAAGCACTCACCGCCGCCCATAGACTTCTGCAATGTCAGGGCACAGCAAAGCCGCTGCCTACCGTTAAATTGTCTATTGACTTTGCTCTGTGCGACAGTATACCGTTTAAATACGACCCACTTGCAAATAAATATCCCATGTTAATACTCCAGCTGATAGAGATCGACCTGTCGACCCTGGAGCCTCACGTGAACGGACCCTTCACCCCTGACCTGGCCAACCCCATCTCGAAGCTGGGCGACGCGGCCAAGAAGAACGGCTGGCCTATGGACATCCGCGTGGGACTCATCGGCTCCTGCACCAACTCCTCGTATGAGGACATGGGACGCTGCGCCAGTATCGTTAAAGAGGTATCATTTATTTTTTATCCTATCACGACAAAGTGACGACACTGCACCTGATGGTAAGCGTAGTGCCGTCCAATTAGAGTATCAAGTATATCCCTATACGCCTGTATGGACCCTCGACCGCTTCTTGACCTTCTTGCCCATGGCGTAGTGTGAAGAAGCAAGCCGGTATGATTGTGTTGAGTAGCGGAGTGTTGATTGAGTGTCTCTGGCTTCCTGGTACTCTATCTGGACGGCACTGCGCTCACCATCAGGTGCAGTGTGGTCACTTTCCGTACCAGGATAAAAAAATAGACAAATATTCTAAAATTATAGGTTTTGACACAAAAAGATTAAAAATTAACATGTTAAAAGAATTGTTTGCTTTTGTTAGGCACTCGGGCACGGCCTGAAGTCCAAGATCCCGTTCAACGTGACCCCGGGGTCGGAGCAGGTGCGCGCCACCATCGAGAGGGACGGCATCGCCAAGACACTGCGGGACTTTGGCGGCACTGTGAGTATACAACACCAGCTAGGGCCAGTCCCGGGTTCAATGTAGCGCCGCCCTGGCCACTTAAAAAATGTCGCTCCATTATCCAAAATTTGCATAAAATAGATAATATTCGATTCATTTTATTTTGTTGAAAAAAATATTACATGAAAAAAAAAATGTATTATTAATTTATGAATATTTGCATTTAAATAAAAAAAATCTCACCCTCCGAATTTTGCCGCCCTGAGCACTAGCACCGAGTGCTCCTAGTTTGAGTCCAGTGCATTTTTCTGTATTCACAATAGCTGAATGGAGAGCACTCAGTCCGTTTCCTATGTAGATTTATTTATTTATTTTATGGAAGACTAACAGGTTCAGCTAAGCTAGAAGAATAACGGTCTACAAAACAGACAACCAATCACAGGTCTTCACTTATAGCAACGGTTTAAAACAAATGTGAATAACTTTAGATGAATACCATATAAATCCTGTAGATATAGGTGTATTTCAGAGTATACTAGTGCGATATAGCTATATTTAGCTATATTGTACTCTATAATCTACAATTTTTGTATGTAATTTCTTTTTTATACAATGGGGCTGACATAATCGTAGTGCGCCTCAAAGCCCTTATTGTAATAAAGATTAAAATAATATATCCTTATCTAGGTATTAGCAAACGCGTGTGGTCCCTGCATCGGCCAGTGGGACCGTAAGGACGTGAAAAAGGGAGAGAAGAACACCATAGTGACGTCATACAACAGGAACTTTACTGGCAGGAATGACGCCAACCCAGCCACCCACTGCTTCGTCACCAGCCCTGAGCTGGTCACCGCTCTCTCCATCGCTGGTAACTTATCCATCATTGATAATAATTATAAAAAAAGTGTGTACATTACGTCGAATTATGTCGCCCGCCTGCAATCTATGGAAGCCGAACCGTGAGTAATGATATCTGTTTTATGCAATTGAGTATTCGAATAATCTATTAAACATCATTAAGGCATTGAAATAATCAAGACAGTGTTTACTTAATTAATATTAGAGCAGCTCCCGCTCGATGCCACTCGAATCCCCTCGAATATATATTCTGTCTCATTCTCTCGTAGGTTTAATCTTATAGATTTATGTGTTTGTCTCTTTTTACTGTCGCTTTTCCGTTTCATCGAGTTTCAAATCGCAACGATTCTAAAGAAGTTTCACTTAAAAACAATAAAAATGTTTATTACAGCAAAACACGTAAAACATGACATACAAATAAAATTAAACCTAACTTAGTACAGTAGAACAATGTTTTTGCTGATCACAATGTATCTGCGAACAATTTCCTTCGATTCGATTTCCTCACTAGGCAAGTCTGTATCGAGCAGATAATAGATAGATATTTGTCCCGGGTATGGGTGCCTCGGTGGCGCAGTTGTAATTGCCACTGCGCTTACGTCTTGGGTTCGATCCCCAGATAGAATAAAGTGATATTGGGTTTTAATATTTAGAATTACTAAGTATCAGCTTGCTGTATGGCATTGTGCCCGGTGTGGCTATAGGTTCGCCCCCTATCACAATATGGGACCGTAATAAATTCGGCGAAAAGTGGGTGTACTGGTTACTCCTCTACTACCTCTTCGGGAATAATTTAATCACACACGTGAGTGTACATACACTCACGTGTGTGTTAAGATTTCCAAAGGTTTGGTTATCTTAAATAAGCAGCAACAATAAGTATTAATATCATTATGGCTCTCAACATTTTTTCATATTTCATAGACCCATTTATGAGCCAAATATACCTTTTTTTGAGTAAATTAATTAGAAATGTGAAGTTATTAACAAATATTACATCTAGCGACCAGGCCAAGCTTCGAACGGGTACAATTTATATAAAAAAATGGGCTTACTTTATTTTCGTCACGCCAAAAACCCAAACCTCTCTCTTCCTCACCCTCTCCTTCTTCTTTTATTTCAACGCGTAGACTAAGCCATAAGATATACAAAAAACCTCATGAAAATGGTATTTCTTAATTTATTCATTAAGTATATTTTTCCTAAGTGCTTAAACTTTTTTTGCACCCGTGTGTAGCCGGACCGAGTCGCTAGTTTTACAATAAAACAAAAGAGACTGTTAGGGTAGCATAGAATAGGTTGCCATAGAAACAACATGCGACATGAAAGTAAATCTGTTGGCGACTTTGTCCGAAATATATTTATTATTATACATATAAACCATCCGGAATAAATTATTTACATGATGGTGAAAACTGCAAAATCCGTTGCGTGGTTTAGAAGGAGTTAGCGGATATACAAACAGACGCGTAGGGCGGTTTCATTTTATACTATGTACAGATATAGCATTTTCATTTTTCTATCATTGTTTTTTTTTTAATTGTGATTTTAAGGCTAAAGAATAATGACACGACTTTTTTCAGGTCGTCTGGACTTCAATCCTGTAACGGATGAGCTGACCGGCGCCGACGGCAAGAAGTTCCGTCTGTCGGACCCCTTCGGAGACGAGCTGCCTGCCAAGGGCTTCGACCCTGGCCAGGACACATACGAGCATCCGCCTGCTGATGGAACCAGTTAGTACACTGCCTATAACCACGATTTTATCACATGTATATTATAAATAATAATAATACTACCCATTTTCCCACTGCTGGACAAGGGCTCTACTGAGTCTTAGTCCATAAATGCATGTATAATAATAATAATACTACCCATTTTCCCACTGCTGGACACAGGCTCCTCTACTGAGTCTTAGTCCATACATGCATGTATATTAATATCAAAAAATCTTGATTTACCCAAAACACCACAAGCCTTGCTTTAAATTACTCAATGTTCATTTTTATTCGAGATTTGAACACAATCTGTGAACAAAATCTTTATTCTATAAATTCATTGTACTCTAAGGATAAAGATCAATCGCCTTAATACTCAGAGTGATTTCTCACAAGCAGCCATGGGTGATATATCATATCGACAAAAATCCTCATCTTTAATCCTAACTCCCCACAGAGGTGAAGGTCGACGTGGCCCCGACATCGGACCGTCTGCAACTCCTAGAGCCGTTCGACAAGTGGGACGGCAAGGACCTCAGCGAGATGACCATCCTCATCAAGGTGAAGGGGAAGTGCACCACCGACCACATCTCCGCCGCTGGACCCTGGCTCAAGTACAGAGGACATCTGGACAACATCTCCAATAACATGTTCATCACGTGAGTAATGCAACATTCCAACAAACATTTTTTTTTTTTCAGAAAATTTAATGCGTTCTTAATCCCAACCTAAAAAATAACCAGTGATCTATACACCTATGGATGCGGTATATTAGATAAATGTATTTAAATAAATGATTATCATAAGAACTTATAATTTACTTAAAATGAGATCTAAATAAAAACAATACTACTTATTAATTTAATATCTGGACCATAGTTCCACAGTTCAGTTAAAATTAGTATTCATTTTCATCTCAATATATTCCTTCAGTTCATCGGGTGGTCTATTCTACCAATTGAACTCTTTCACTCAATAGTTTTCTGCTTATTTCGGTTTCAACATAAAAAATTAAGTTTATGTCTTAAAATACATTTGTACATAAGGGGAGGGGGCGGGTCGCTTACTATGACAAGATCTGTCGAAGGGGAGGCAGGGGTTCTAAAAGGTAAAATTTCGCGTGGCGTATTTTAGCAACGACCCCTAATTAAATTATGTTGTAAATTAATTTTGGCAGCGCCACAAACGCCGAGAACGGTGAGCTGAACAAAGTCCGTAATCAGCTGACCGGCGAGTTTGGACCGGTGCCTGGAACCGCGCGTGCATACAAGGCGGCCGGTGTCCGCTGGTGCGTGGTCGGAGACGAGAACTACGGCGAGGGATCCTCCCGGGAGCACGCTGCGCTCGAACCCAGGCACCTGGGTGGACGTGCCATCATCGTCAAGTCGTTCGCCAGGTATGTACCTTGACCCAATGTACATTATCTAATTGTAATTATTAACAATACTGTTTAGTATAAAGCAGCCATAACTTAGTTAGAAGTGATACAGAATTGGTTGGTATGAGGTTATGAATAAGTCATTCAATTAATATTTATGAATATTGTTGATGTATGTACCTTATTAAATAAAATAAAAGCAAAATATTATTATAGAGCTGTCCACATAGCGGTTTTCAGCGACTTAATTCTTATTTTCGATGATTAAAATTATCATAGTAGCTTCTATTTTTGTCATCTTTTTCATGTCTTTGTATCTACAGCGCTAATGTGTCATTGCAGAATTCACGAGACCAACCTGAAGAAACAAGGTGTCCTGCCCCTGACCTTCGCTAACGTCGCCGACTACGACAAGATCCGGCCCGATGACAAAATCTCACTTCTTGGACTGAAAGACCTCGCACCTGGCAAGGTACCGTAAACTATCATTTCACTTGATAAATCACTTATTTTAATTAATACTTATCCAATTAAAACATGTCACAGCAATCTATGATAATCTAAGGACTCTAGAGATGCGCGGATCCACTGTTGTGGGTACGATGAGCACGCCCAGAACCCTAATAGTCTTGTGACGTCACACTTTCACGATCTATTGAGATCGATAGACTGATAATATTTATATCCAATGCCTTAATAAAAAACAAACAATAAATCGTGCGTGATTCGGAACGCAGCAAAGTAACTATATCCATCATGAGCAAGTTCATACGCCGACTCCACTTGGCCGATTGTCGGGTGACTTTTTTTTTTGTGGCTCGATAGACACCGCCGCCCATAGACTTCTGCAATGCCAGGGCACAGCAAAGCCGCTGCCTACCGTTAAGCCGTGGCTGTGATACCAATCTTTTTTGAAGGCTGGAACCACGGCTGCTAGAGATAAACTTTGCTCGCTCAAATCTGTCACATAACCTATGATTAAAGCATTAAATATGTTCCACAGCAAGTAGACTGCGAGATCAAGCACAAAGATGGCAGCACCGAGCGCATCAAGCTTAACCACTCCCTGAACGACCAACAGATCAATTGGTTCAAGGCAGGCTCCGCCCTCAACAGGATGAAGGAAATCGCCAGCGGAAAGTGAAGAAACCACTCTAGTTTTAGTTCCACTTGCACTGGACCTGTACCCTAATATATAATTTTATTGCGCTGGCAACACATAAAATTCAGTGAACTCGAAATATACTCTTCATACGGGTGCGTTCCTGAATTTTGCTTTAGGTTTATTGACCATAGAGTTAGTTTATTTAGCAGCTAAACTGTAATTAGCTCAAATGATGAACTAAAAAAACATATTGCTAAAAATTCAAATTCTGCCAGCCCGGTGCAAGTAAATTGTTACCACGTAGACAAATCATATTTTTAGCGCATTATTCTCATTCAGACAATACCTAGCCACGGCAGTGAATCTTATAAACTTAGCATAGTACAAATAGATAAACTTAGTGAGTAAGTTTAATTTTTTTTCCTATAATGAAATTTACTTTGAATCGACAATTATATACAGTTGTTTTTAAATTATTTATGTAAATATTTCCTGATCTAGAAAATAAAATTACATTATGTTATTAAAGTGTTTAATTGAGATTCAATATTACCTTCATTGCAAGAACTAAATTGAAGTATGCCACCAAGTCAATTATTGAAGTAAAAATTGTATGGATAAAAAAGCACAATAAAGTAATTCCTATTAATGGTTGTTTTAATAATATACTTGCAAACTATCAACCCAGTTAAACTACCCTTAAAGAGGACCCTTAAGTAAAATCCTTTTAAGTTGAAGGAAAAAAGGGCTATTGCTCTATTCTCTCACACCCAATACATTGAATCAGATCACCAATTTAATATGTAGAAATTCTGAACCATTTATTAGAATGTCAAAATTTATGACAATACAAATTAAATATTAGAAACCTTAGGAAATTTCTCACAAATGTAACACTATTGATAAATTTCAATAAATCCTGGAAATTCCAATTTTCATCATATTCATTAACAAGGCAACTTAATGGTCCATATTTATAAAAATCAACTGGCGCAGTGAAATAGCTGGTTGAGCTGGTTGGCTGGCTGGTTAACTAGAGGCCATGGGTTTGATTCGCGCCGAGAATGTTTACGTGAGGCAGCTTATGTGAGGTCTGGACTATGTGTCTAGTTGGGTATATTTATATCTCACTGCGTTCCTACATTGTAGAAGAAAGATAGACTGAGAGAGACATTGTAGTCTCCGAAACAGCCCAACCTTTTCGATGAAAATTTTGTGAATGTGTATGGTACTGCCTCGGTGGCGCAGTTGTAATCGTGCATGCGTTACGTGTGCCGTGATGAGGTGTCGGGTTCTATACCGGAGTCGGGTAAAATGATATTGGGTTTTTCTATTTACAAATACTCAGTATCAGCCTGGAGTCTAGAATTATGCCCGGTATGGCCATAGACTCACTCACCCCCATCACATTATGAGACCGTAATAAATTCGACTAAAAGTGGGTGTTCTGGTTACACCTCTGCCTCCCCTTCTGGAATTACAGGCGTGAGTGTATGGTTGATTCAAACGCTAATATCAGTGATTCCAACTTGAATGATTAGCTAGTATAGCATCTGATAGGTGGCGCTGTTGTCAATTATATATAATTTTTTCTAGAGGCAACAGTTGAAAATTGAAAATGTCAATTTAAAACAATAAGCATATCCAACATAAAATCCAAGAAAAGTAATTTTTTTCTTATACCGTTAATCATTGCACGACCTGGGATTATACCTAGAAGCTAATTAGGTTTCTTAGCTTAAATATAGTGTCGCTAGACTGATGGGACAAATTAACAGTGAAGGTGTGTAATAGTTAATATTATGTCTTAGTAACATGATGAATTCTTGATCCAATATTTCAACTATGTTAATGTAGATATAAAAAATACAGGTAAATGAAAACAAAGTTAGTGTAAAACTATTTTATTTTATCAACTGCTTATTCCTCATTATCCTCGTTATCGCTGTCAGCGTTGATGTTGAAGTACCTCAGCTCGTAGGAGTCATGAGCAGAAGCCACAACTCGCAGCCAATCACGGAGATTGTTCTTCTTAAGGTAACGCTTCGTCAAGTATTTGAGGTACCTTTTGGAGAAGGGAATGTCTGGAAAAGGAAAAAATTACATTTCATTCCATTCAAGATTCATAATGTTTTTAATATTGTTTGTGTAATGTAAGAGATTTATGAATCACTAGCTGTTGCCCCGGCTTCGCCCATATGGTAATTATTTTAGAAAGAAAAGTTATAAAATCCATGAAGACATCTGAAGCATTACATCTTTATATATTTGGCTATCTAATAGGAACCCTACATTTTCCATGATAAAAAATAGGCATCTCTAATCTCTAAATTACCACAACACAAAAAATAATTTTGATCCCTTGCTAGAGACTGCTCTAAGTTTATTATTAGTTTTTGTTTTTCATAGATAAAAAACAAAAACGAACCTGCTGGAACAGTACATTTTTCCTGAATAAAAAGTACCCTATGTGCTATTCTAGACTATAATGCATCTCTGTGCCAATATTTTTTATCATAATCTTTTCATAAGTAGTTTCTCAACATTAAAATACTCTTGTGACATTGGAGCAGGCACAAAACATAGTAAGATTAGTTTGCAAACAAATTGAAGAACTTGAGACATTGCTGTATGCGATACAAGCATGTTGCGAGCCACATAGTAATATTATCAAAAATCTTATGAATGTTGGTGCATTTCAGAGTGTTCTCTCGGAGCCTCATTCGATTGTGCCCTTTTTTAATATTAAGAGTTTTTGTAATTAAAAGGAGAAGAGAGTCCTATGGGGCTTACATGGTTTTTACAATGACCAAAAGACCCATAAAAATTATAGAAAAATATAAAGTTTTATCATATTATTACACACCAGTCAATGTGTTTAGTATTATGTGATCTTTATGTACATTTGTTGTAAACAATAGGTGCAGTAAAATGGTATCCCAAGGGCTCATCATCAGTGGTTTGATACATGTTATTTAACTATGAACTAATCTAAATTTAGTATGGCCAGTTTCAATACATAATTTGAATCTTGGGGTCTACGATTGTTTCTAGGAATAGGAGCCGATAAGAATAAAGATTCAATGAAGTTGAATGCAATTGATTGGTTTATTTTTGGGATCAATCTGTACATGCGGTTTGAGATTGATTCTTGAAATTTCCTGTAAAACAACATTTTATAAATAATACTTGAAACCCTCAAAACCTCTGAAAAAGTGTACAGTAGTCAAGCTTTTAGTACTCCTTTCATTTATGAAGAAACTTATGTATATTGTAATTTCATTACCATTTTAGTTATAATGGAATTGTTCCGGGTAAATTGTATTATTTATAAGACAAACTTTGATTTGTTATAGTTTTTACAAAGATTGTACTGACTTAATTTCACTCAGTTTCAATATTTATTTCTATAACACCATATCAAATGTTAGCTGTGAAAACATCGCAAAGGCGAGATTTTTTTTATTGAGATCCAGCTAATATATAACAAAATCAAGACAATTATTTACCTAATAAAGGTAGTAAAAACAATGTCCTACTCAGGATTTATTTGTTAACGTACAGACTTGTCATAAAGGCTATTACATTGCTTACAAAATAAGTATTTTTATTATCATTTTCAACAAGAAATGGAACACAAATTCCCACATTTTATTTTTTGGTTATGTATTGTCACGGTCTTGAAATAGCAAATATTTACAAATACGAGTTGGTTTTTGGGTGAGAACATATCGCATGAGAACTATGAAAGGAACAAACCTGCATTGATGGCGATCTTGGTCTTGTCCCGGGCAATGACAACGTGATTACCGAGGTTACTTGTTTTACCCTCGACTTTAACGTGATCCTTCAGGTATTTCTCGAAGTTAGCCACGTCAAGAATGCTGTCCTCAGCGGGATGTGTGCAGTCAATAGTGAATTTTAGGTTAATCTTCCGCTTGATTCCTTTACCGCGGATTTTACCACCTTTGACTCCTTTCTTACCAGTCTTCGAGTGCAATTGGGCTTTTTTAGCCACGGGCTTCTTTGTAACTGCCATTGTGGACACCTGAAATGTTTCGAAGTTAATTGTGACACTTGATTTAGAAGATATTTATACAATTTAAACTATATTTTACGAATAAACGTACAGAACACGTGTACCGCGGCTACCGTAAAAACTGCAAAATGGCCGATGTAAACGTCAGTTATTCAGCAGTTGGCAGTATTGTTTAATTTTTTTTTTAATTTATTTACTCCACAAAAGTGAAGGCAAAGGTTCTCCACCATGCAGCCTTATTTTTTTCCAAATCTGGGCTAAAATTAAAGTCTTCTTCTTCTCTGGTTATAACTTATACAAAAGGCCGAAGCCATGTCTTAAATAAACACAATTCAAGAGGCCTAAGCCATGTCTGAAATATTTTTTTCACTTATTAATCACATCACAACATCACATCACATTCCCGACATTTTTCTTTTCCGCAGTATTGTTTAATATGGCCATATTAAAAAAATATTTTATTATACGACACAGTTCTATGCAACGCAGTATTTTTAAAGTTCATATTTTACGAAAAACAATTAATACATACTATAAGCATTCTTAATTAGACATCGCGTTTTGTATATTTGTAGTTAGCATAAGTTTGTAAAATATAACGGTTTCTAAAATCATAGCAAACGATAAGGTATATGTTTAAAATTGTTTTTATATAAATCGTTAATTTTATCAACATGTTGAAATATGGTTTTGTTTGTATCTGCATCCTTGAGGCTTGAATCTAACCCTTAGAGTAGGCAACCAAAAGGAGACGCCATTACGCTCGAATCTTGAACAAAAAATTCAGCAATGTCGGTGGGGGGCTTCGTACACCTACAAATAAACATGTGCACACAAATGCAAAATGTAATCACGTCGCTACGCACGCACACTACACCATTTCATACAACACTGGCAAATTTATGCACACAGTTACAAATTTATCTTGGTGTCTAATGTATTTACAGTGTCATATATTGACAACTGTGTAAAAACAGTAGAGCGTAGCAATGTCGATAGGAGGTATAGATAGCGTTGTCCTTATCTATCGAAAGATAAAATAAAACAATTATAATTTATGAAATGTTTTAAGATTATTTTTTATGTGTATCATCTTTTCTATCGCTTTCTTGCAATCTCTGGGTGTGATTTCGTGAAAGGGAAGTAGGGAGGTATAGTTAAAAAAGTGTAAATTAATATTTCTAATTTAATCGAAATGCTGTAAAGATAATAAAGGTAATAATAGTGAGAAAAATACAAGCCAAATAAGCAAATATAAAAAAAAAATAGAAAATGAATTTTAAATAATACGCCTTTAATTTATTTAAAATGGATATCCAGCTGTTGTTACATAACTTAGGACTAAGTTATAATGAGGTAACAATAATCTTACTATTAATGAACAACATTTTAAGAATCCGACTCCGCCTCCGCCCGCGTGGAAGTTGTTTTTGAGAGAAAAGGCCCAGACCAGACCAGACCCTAGATCTCATATTTTCGCAGGATATCAGGAATAGGATTGAATTCAATGCCAGGCAAACATAGGTGTGCGCGTTTTCATGCCACAAATCCCCCTTTTCTCCAGTCTCCACTTTCAGGGTGTTCCAATGACACTGCAGAAGGATGTTAGGATCTTAAGGTATAGATATCGGATTTCATTTTGCGGCGGCGATTTCTAACGCCCGGTTAGCGTATATTAGCGTGATACTAATATAAAGCGCAGGTACAGCCGGGAATGGAATACTGCTTCCACCTCTGTTATGGTTCCGATAATTGCTTGCTCGATGGTTGATCTGGATTGCAGCGACAGGCCATCCGCATTATGAATGATGCAGACGTGACCAACAGCTTAGAGCTGCTACAGCTGCCCTGGGACATTTCTTCGCTTAGCATGTTCTACCGTCTGCAACGCGTACCGGCTTGCGGAGCTACAACACCGTGATGTCTATTACCCTGGCCTGAACCAAGAGGTTCGCGAATTTGTATCTTAGCCGCACCATCAAGTCGTGGAAAAGTTTGCCAGCGCACGTGTTCCCTACTTCCTGTATTCCCGGGTTTATTAAGCGTACTGGGAAGAAGCTTCTGACTGACTGAAATGATTGTGTCACTTTGCGAGGGATGTTTGTCCTCGCTACTTGATAGTCTACTTGGACAGTACTGCGCTTACTATCGGATGCAATGTGGTCACTTTAACGTGCCAGGATAAAAAAAATCGTTTTAGTTGTACTCGTATACAGCGAAATTATATTAAAAACATCGAATATTACACAAGCACCTTAATGATAATAAAAATAATGTTTTCATGTATACGTACACTATGTACATATTCATCGACCCACTGCTGGGCACGCGTGGCGTCCTCTATTGAAAACAACAATTCACATCAAGCGAGTGCTAATTTTACAGCTAAATCCTAAAATCTAATTTTGGCCTGCAACTGAGATCTAAATGTACATACATATACACTCACGCCTGTAATCCGCGAAGGGGTAAGCAAAGGTGTATCCATTACACTCACTTTTCGCCGAAGTTATTACGGTCCCATATACGGTCCCATGATAGGGGGCGAGCCTATCGCCATACCGAGCACAATTCCAGACTCCGGTCTGATACTGAGAATTTCTAAATAGAAAAACCCAATATCACTTTACCCGACCCGGGGTTCGGACCCGAGACCTCAGCACAGCAGTCGTAACGCATGCCCAATTACAACTGCCCCACCGAGGCAGTCTAATATTAGTCAGGCAGATCTAAATGTATTAGATGATTTTATTTACTCGTGAAGAATCATGACATGTCGATTTAGATTTTTTGTTATCCTGGCACCTTTAAGTGACCACATATTAAGATAGTATGCATACATAAGTAAGCACTCACTTCTGTAACCTCCGAATCGGCGGGTAGAGGTGTGTACATTTCGGAGAGTTTATTACCGTCCCATAAAGTGATGGGGGTGAATCTATCGCCACACCGGATACTATTCCAGACCGCGCCGGGCTGATACTGAGTATAAAGATGAAAAATCTATTATCATTTTACCCGACCGTGGTATCGAACCCGTGACCTCACGCACAGAGGTCATACCGCGTATGCAGATACAACTGAGCTACCGAGACAATCTTATCTTACACTAATTATAGATCTTGAATGTCCCAAAAGTCGACGTCAAGCCGGAACCGGGTGAAAAGGCAAGTCATACCGGTTATTAAAAAAATATAAAAAATCTAAGTTGCATGTTTTTAAAATTATAGGCATAGCCCGCGATTTTTCAAAGTATAATCCTAACTTTGCGCATTTGTGTGATCTTACGTAAGAACTATTGAGACTCCCTCCCATCCCTTGTAAGAAAAAGTTAGACATGATCGACTCCCCCCTACATCATCTTACGTAATAAATGAATGGCGCCAAAATTCATACCTAAATATTTTTTAAATATACCGGATACATTTTTAGGATCTAATTTTTTTGACAAATACTTTATTCTGGTTTTGGTATATTTTGTGACATTCGTAGTGTGTTAGAACTATTTACGTTAAAAGTATGTGTTTAGAAGACAGTCCAGATGGATTAGTAATTGTATCGATAACCTTTATAAGTTTATCTACAACACTATTTGAGTCTTGCATAAACGACAGTGTTACCACATAAACCACCCAAAATGCCAGTGTAATAAAGTTTATGAAATTGTAAACTTAGTCAATATGTCAACTCTCCTAATATTTTTAAATTAAAAATTAAGTTAAGGAAGCATAAATAAAGAAATCCCACTAATATTATAATTGCGTATGTTTGGATGGATGCATGGTTGTTTGATATCCAATCACGCTACAACGGCTGGACGGATCTACTTAAAATTTGGCACAGAGATAGATTATAGTCTGGAAAAGCACATAGGCTACTTTTTATCCCGGAGAAATGTACAGTTCCCATTGGATAGTTTAGTTTTTCACAGAGCAAGGGATCGACATGATTTTTTGCATAGTGGCAGTTTAGGGATCAGAAAATGACAAAGACCACTTTTATCTCGAAAAAATAGCAAAAGTGGGATAGCAAAATATAGAAGGTTAAAATGTTAGGATGCGCGGGCGGAGCCGCGGGCAACATCTAGTTAAAATAGAATATTAAAAAAACAACTTGCTTTTAAAATATTGTATGCAAATAAATTTTGCACTACTGTGGCTAAAAGTTTAACCTGGCAACATTTATTACCCGATGATAATTTTTAGAAATTATATGTTTTGTTGCTTTTAAGGATAATATTACTTTAAAAAAATACGTCCAGGTGAAAAATAATGTTGTATTTTTGTAAGTTTGATGTGTCAGATCTATTTTTACATGTTAATACCGCTACATGCAGGCATTTTGACGGAGCTCAGTTCGCTCGTGATGTCACTTTTTTAGTGGCGGATCACGAAGCGCAACTAGTTTTATAGAACGTGTATGAGCACCGTGCTCTTACATTTGTCAAACGGGGTAAGCGCTCAATGGCGTCTCCAGTGTTAAATACTCTAAGATCTAACCAAATCAACACGGTCACAATCGTCACAAGTGACAGTTCGGGTTGTAAGCTGCGCTGCGATAATAGTTAATAAATAGCGCGTCGAACTTGAAGAAGCACTGACCGCCGCGCCCATCCAAAAAAGCTGCTGAAGCAAATGATTCCGGCGCGGCGCCCAAGATGCGTTTTTTTTTATAAATGTACTCGTTTTTATGAATGTCACATCAATTTTATTGCTTCAGTTTATGACACAAGCAAATAACAATATATTTTATAAGACAATTTGGTTATACTGTTTTAATCTGCGTTTTTAAGATTTCTACTAGGTTTCTTTTACGTTATTATTTTTCGTAATAAAGCGATATTTAACATATTTATTTTATAAAGGTAGTGGTAGGTAAGACTTCTCAGAAATATTTTTCAACTCCATGTATTTTTTACGATATTTCCATCGTACAGTCCGAATAGTTTGAACGTGGCCAAGAACGGATCTGAATAAAATAAAAACTTTATGTATTTACGTAAATAAACTATTGGTATAATATTATTTTTAATAACTTCATTACATTACATATAGGTACATGACATTCATTTCGAAAAATAGCAAAAGGAGAGTGGATTCATAATCTTATGTTATGTATATAAAATGTATAGCTCTAGTTTAACAATGAGTGTAACTAATATAAATTATCATAAATTGCAATTACCAGCACAGCACAAGGCACAATAAGACATTCAAAACATGTATCCGACACGGCATGGACTTCTCTGTTAGTGGCACAGGCGCGCGTTTCTAATTCTAAAGCTATTGTCTTCGTCTTGCCTTATTTCCCATGAGTGTACTAAAGTCTTCGAGGTCACAATACGTTTTTTTTACCTGCGTGATGTAATGCATCGCGTTTTAATAAAAGTCACAATCTCACCTGCGGGCGCCTTGAGGTCGTAGTGTTCTATAATCCATTTTAATATTTTATAAAACATTTAAGATTTAGAGTTTTACTTGTGACAATGTAAACATTACAATAATATGTGGCGGCATTTTTGAAAAAAATACCGGGCATGCGCATTGCCCACAAAACGCCATCAGGAAATCGTGAACTTGTGTAGCACGACATGAATGAGTGAATGACGAAGGCGCAGTTTAGTTACGTATTTACAAGGAATCAGTTCAGTGTTGTCTATTTTTGAAGTTAACCTCACTTATGAACCGTAGTGAATCACAGTAAAGACTTCAAAAGTGCGAGATTTAACTATAACACACATATGTCTTTTCATATTGTAATGTAGATAGAAAAATTGGAACCTCTTATGTGAACCGTATATCGTAATAAATGGAAGTAAACAAAAATCGATAAGAAAATGGGTACGACGTACAAGAAACAATATGGATAAATGCTTTGTTGCTTGCGGATGTGATGATTACGAAGGAATAACTAAATCTGACTTGGATCGATTCACGGATAAAATAGAAAACTTAATCAACGATGATAAGGGCAGAAAATTGTTTAGAAATTTTATGTACACCTCGAAAATGAAAGATGGGCGGCGAACATTGAAATTTTGGGAGGATGTTGAGAGATTACTTGGATACAAGGAGACCGAAGAAAGTATGTCATACCGTAGTTACCTTAGAGACATAGACCGCTTGATCGATGACGCAGAAAGAATAGAAGAATTAGATTTTGCAACCATGGAAAAACTGACTATTGCGCGAGACACGGAAAATAAAGAAGAAATCATAGAAATATTAAAGATACTTAAAATAGAAGCTACCAAAGCACTAAGGCGTGAATACAGCGCTTTCAGGCGGCATTTTGTTGCTACGAAATAAAATATACTTCACGAGACTAGTGTGAAGTACATTTTACTTTAAAATTTCGCGCCAATTGCATCTACTGCGAGTTTTTTTTTGTAGAAACTGCAAAATCGCTAATAAAAGCTTTTACTGCGAAAGTCAATAATTAATTTAACTCCAGGCTTCAACAATGTACCTAGATATTTAATGAAAATGTTAGAAGATTAAGTTCTTTGTTATTTCCCACGCTTTTCCAAATGAGGGGAATATTTCTTTGGTTTTGTTGTATGGGTAATTAGGTATAATTTGCTACCGTCCTGATTGTTTTTAAGTAGGCATATTTTACTGTTAAAGTTTATACTACAATGATGTGAATGCCTGTAAAACAAAGTGAGAATAAATTATTTTTTCAATTCAAAACGATTAATTTTAATACCTACATGATTTACCTACCTATCTAGCTAGTTGAGTACAAATTTGTTTTGAGACCACGGTTTTAGATTACAAATTTGAGACCACGGTTTTAGTATGATTTTTCAACACCTTAGACGTATCATTAAAGGACTATTTAATATTCTTATGTAAACTGCGTTACGGTTTAAATTTATTCCAACAAAACCAAAGTTAACTCAGGACAGAAAATTTAAAATGGAATGACATAGACTATTCATTCATATTATTAATATGGCCTTCGTTTCTCACAAATATATAGATTTTGGAAGGGATTTGAATTTGTATGTATCTCGTCTAAGACTGGGTTTTTAAATCAGGTGCATATGCCAATTTACCACCTACTCTATAGTAGTCATTGACTTATATTTTATAGACACGAACTGTCGAAGAAAAAAGATGTTCCGAAAACCTTGTCCACCCGCTAATGCCATCTATCATTTTACTAAGAACTATTTGGAAGTTATAACTCCCGTCAGTCTCTCGAACGGGACTTTCCGTGCGCCAAAACGTGACAAACTATATAATCAATTTGTGGTGAAAATGCCATCTATTCATTTTACTAACAAACTATATAATGAATTTTGTTTTGAAATATATTCAAAATTGAAATTAATTAATATTTATTGATATTGCGTTCTAAACGTTATGAAATTATGTTATTTACGTTATATACTGTTAACAGTTTCACTGTAAATCAATTTAAGGCAGATTTGTTCGGGAATGTCGCTACAAATTAACTCGACACTGAAAGATGCAATGTGGTGCGCTTAGCTAACTAACGTCGGTGTGGAGTATACACCTCAACTCGGTGGAACATAATGTTTGTTCTGGTCGCCGCATCTAGTACGTAGTACATATAAATCGCTGATAGTAGTAAAGAGAATTATAGGAATCAGGAAAAGCACATATCACGCAGTTGTTTAAGGATACTAGATATTTTTTTTAGTGTCTCGTTAGGCAGACGAGCAGACGGGCCACCTGATGGTAAGTAGTCACCGCCGCCCATAGACTTCTGCAATGTCAGGGCACAGCAAAGCCGCTGCCTACCGTTACTTCGTAAAGTCTTCTTAGCTTTCCATATTATACTATATCTATAATGGTTTCTTATGTTTACGCGAATATTACAGATTGAAATAAAACAAATTTTATTTCTCTTATCCTTTCGTGACGAAAATCGACATAAAACTCAGTCCACCCTGTGACCATAAAGGCTGTATGCTATAAAGCTTTCGAAACGTCGGGACTATAACGTAAAAAAACGTGATAAAATCCGTAAAATTATGCGCCGATATAAGGACTTTGTTGCTATCATTAGTTTTGTTTTACTTTGTCTACTATTCAGGGTTTAAAAAATAAGACTTACATTACTTCAGTAATGATTTTAATTTTCTCGTGCTCCCACATAGGTTTTATAATAATAAAAAAGGCTTATAACCTCCTTAAATATAAGCATATAATTGAAATATTCGAAAATTTCTTATTTCATATCCATATCCAGAGTGTTTAATCCCTATAATTGGCAGAACCACTTATAATGTTCCGCATATTCCGACGTCATACAAAATTTCAATTGGTATTTTTTAACTATACTTATTTTAATTACACTAATAATAATCATTTTTGCACTGGGTAGAAAATGATCATACCGACAGTTGGCCGGCTATTTGATTTATGGCCAATTTCAATAAGCAATCTCAATCCGCGTTTGCAGATCGAACCAAAAAATAAACCAATCAAACGGTCATTTTTAGGCATTGAAACTTGATTCTCACTGGCTCATTTCTCGGGACGATCTGTAGTTTCGAATTAAGATCGTTTATTGAAACTGTTAATTAAGCGACATTTTTTGCGATATCTGATACATATCCGGAATTAGCAAATATTTCTGGATCTTCTGAGCTGTTTTAATATGTTTGTGCAATTTTTGGATGTTCAAATCAACTGGAAGAAAAACCGTAATTCCTAAAACAAAACAAAAAAAATACTTTAAACCTCTCTTGTAAAAATATCGCTTAAATCAAGCAGCCCGCCAACTGTCGATATTATTATGTTTAAATCACATAATTACATTTTACTCAGCCACTTATTTACCCATACTATATTTTATAACATACCCTATTTTGCTAGAACCGGAATAGCTGTGAACCTTGCGAAGGCCACACAAGCCACTAGTCCATACAGAATCGTGACTTACACTTCATGTAAAGTGGACGAATTAGCACTACCATACAACTATGAGATGTGACAAATTATCGAAGAACATATTGCATTACTTATTAATAAAATTAATTACATATTATTTAATATTTTCCAGATTATTCTATAAAATCTTATCACATGAGTCCATGTCTCTGCATTGCCTAAATAAAATTTCATTTAATAAAATCACTGATACATATGTATATTTCACCAAATCACCATTTTAGTTCAGTACAAGAGTACATAACTAAAATGTCATTTACTTCTAGGTTTTCTTCCATGAGTAGTACATCTCCAATGGCTTGTTGACCTGTAAATAGCCAAAATACTGAGGATTAGCAAATAAAAACAACTTATTCTAAAGTTGCGCAATAGCAAAGAATTGATCTAAACAATGCCTTATCTTACTAACATTATAATTTCACATATTATTATAAATGCAAATTCGATGGACTAATTTCCACACGTGCGGAGCCGCGAGCAACAGCTAGTATTTTATGACATAACTACGCAAATACAATCACTTCATAACCTTTTTAAGTCTCCAGTCACCCATTAGCCTCTAAAAACTATAGCTATGGCTATAGCTACAGCTTGTGACTAACTTCATGCTGGCCAAGTTAAATTGCAAGTATGGTATCAATTACAAACTAATTTTTTTTTTTTTTTTTTTTTTTTATCCTGGCACGGCAAAATGACCGCACTGTACCTGATGGTAAGCGCAGTACGGTCCAAATAGAGTACTGAGTAGCGAGAGACGATCTATCCCCGGCTACTCAACACACTCATGCCGGCCTGCTTCTTCACACTACGCCATGGGCAAGAAGGTGAAGAAGAGGTCGAGGGTCTAGTGTCAGAGTACTAAGAAGGCCGTAAAATGGCCATTGTACCCCAACTCCAGACCCCCGACAAAAACCGGATGTACACTGGCTGATCCCGGAACGCGACACACTTGCGTGTGCCACTATGGCGGGTTTTTCGCCCTGTGTACGGTGGTCGCTATCCGGGCGGATATGAATATCCTACCACCAGCAAAAATAGAAATATAAATTTTCGGGAATATCAGTAATTTCTTTAATTATGATATATTTGATATGTAATGATATATATGATATACTAGCTGTTGCCCGCGGCTCCGCCCCCGTGGAGGTTATTTTCGGGAGCAGAAGTATCAATGCAAGGAGTTGTCTTCTGCACTGAGACACCTATAGCGATCGTCCTGAATCTCAGGTGTTGTGACTGTCTAGATAGGCACAACTCCTAACTTAAACTTCTAGCACTCCTTATAATACCCCGGGATCACTCCGTAAGTGTCGAAGAAGGCCACCGCGGGTTTTTATCTGGTAGTG
Organism: Laothoe populi; assembly: GCA_905220505.1. Lineage (NCBI taxonomy): Eukaryota > Metazoa > Arthropoda > Insecta > Lepidoptera > Sphingidae > Laothoe > Laothoe populi. The sequence continues at coordinate 16,976,791 of HG992156.1, forward strand.
TCCGGTTGGGTGTACATAAGTAGTAGGGACTCGGCCCAGCGGCAGCCCGGATAGCCATCATCCTGGCGAGGGGGTGATGGGTCGTAAGACCGGCTATTCCAGCATAACCGTTTTATTCTCATTTCGCTTCCCCCGAAGCGGACGGCAGTAATAAAATGCTTTCCCCGCGACAAAAAAAAAGTGTTGTGCCTGAAGCTTGAGATTACATTTAAAGAATACCTCATAAGTTAACTCCTCACTTCGCCCTTTAAGGGATGATTTGGTAAAAACGTTGAAACACGTATTTCTTTATTTTTTACCAAAAGCCTAAATATGAATTTTCAGATCCCTAAGTTGAAATATTACGGATTGCCCATACAAACTTTTAACCTCTATTTCACCCCTTTCAAGATAATTTTTTGAGACAAAAGATACCCTATGTCCTTCCCTAGGATATATTCTATCCCTCTACTGAATTTCATTAGGATTCGTTCACCCGTTTAGTCATGAAAAGGTAAGAAACAGACATACAAACAACAATATTAATTTTGCTGCGGAGATATTTTAAAACTGTTATATCTCCTAAGATATTCATTGAAATCAAATGACGTAAAAGGCAACTTTGTTCAAAATTAAATACTTGTGATGAATAAAGTATTTATTTGGATAAGGATTAATACCATGTTTATAAAAACCCCTTTCCAAATAATGCATTGTTTCAGAACAAATTCGATAACCATTAAAAAGGTTATAGTGAGCCAACCGAAATAGATAGACAAATGCTATCGCGGACTTTTTTTTAGAACTTTATAAGAGGAACAATTTCGTCGTACATGATTGTTATGTAACTTTAACCGTTAACGCAGCGTACGCAACGGAAGCTCTCAAAAGGAATCAATTTTCCCCGTTTTTGCAACGTTTTTCATTGCTGCTCCGCTCCTATTGGACATAGCGTGATGTTATATAGCCTAAAGCGCTCCTCGATAAATGGGCTATCCAACGCTAAAAGATTTTTTCAATTCGAACCAGTAGTTCCTGAGATTAGCCCGTTCAAATAAACAAACAAACAAACAAACAAACTCTTCAGCTTTATATAATAGTATAGATTTGATACACCCAAATAATTAAAGAAATAAATACACACAATAGTCACATGCATAGTTCTAACCCCACACTAGGTCAAACCTGTATCATGATTATCAAGAACTATGACCAACTACGGTCTCACAACACCCAGACTTGAAAGAAATATCTGTCTGTCAGAAACATTTGTCTCTGTGCGGGATTTACTTGTCCGGGATTTACTTGACCAATTACTTGTCTGCTGGGTCACAGAGGCTGTTAATCTCTGATGGTATGTCAGTAATTGGGGCAGAGCCACATATACAAAATGTCTAATTCATACCACAATTGACACTTGAGGGGGATTAATTATATGTACCTATAAGCAAAAAAATTACCTTCCAGAACTTGTCATTGATTTGCTTAAGTGTTTGGGAGCCAGCCAGTGGTACAAACTGGCCTGGCGCCGGTGCCACATAAATGCAGAAGTTGAGGAGCCGGTACGCTTCAGGTAACTCAGCATCCAAATCTAATGTTAATCGCATCGCCAAATACTTGCTCAAGTGGTCAACTGGAAAAATGAAAAAAGCACATGCTTTTGGTTTAAATTATCCACACAACATACAATTACAAGCCTTTATTATTTATTTACAATTTGTGGTTTATATAAAATATAATAGAGAAGGGATAGCCTAGTTGGCTGTGGTACGGACTCACAAGATTAAAGTCGTATGTTAAAGACCAGCCCAAATGGCATACTCCTCTGACTTTTCTAAAGTTACATGCATATTCATTGTTAATTATCGCTTGCTTTAACGGTGAAGGAAAATATTGTGAGAAAACCTGCATGCCTGAGAATTCTTATAAGATTTTCCAAGGAATTTCACATACCAACCTACCAACTACCAGTCTACCAACCCGCATTAGGCCAGCATGGTGAACTCATGCCTAACCCCTCTCATTAGTAGAGGAGGCCCGTGGCCAGCAGTGGGACAATGTTTTATACAGGGCTAGCATTATAGTATTATTATTATAAAATATAATTATGTGTATATCAGTCTGGGTCGAAATCAGTGTGTCTTGTAGACACATAGGCCTCCCCTAACCTCTTCTATTCTTGTCTATCCTTTGAAGTTCTGAGCCATAGCTGTCCTGCAACCTCTTTTATGTCATCAGACCATCTTTTCAGCTGTCTTCTTCTCTTTCTTTTGGTGTTATAGCATAGGGTCCATTCAGAGTTTTTGTTCATTTTCCTGTTGTCTCTCTTAGCATATGTCCTGCCCAGCACCATTTTAGTTGTCAACTTTTCCTGCTTACATCTTCAAATTTTGTTACCTACCTTCAGTTGCTCACTTCTTGTCACTTACTTTAAATCCTAGAATGCTCCTCTGACAAGTTCTTAATTTATGTTGATGTTTTTGTGTGAAAGGCTATGTTTGGCAGCCATATGTTAGATTTGGCATTATGAAGTGTTGAAGAGTTTTCTTTTTATGTTGTATTTCCTATTTTTCAATCCGAATCTCTTCATTTGTTATTCTTCTGTCTATTTCTTAAACTATTTGGTCTTGAAATGAGATTAGTTCTCCCTGGTATATGTAGGTTTTAGCATAATCTGTCTGTGTTTGCCGTCTACTTTGGTTTTGGATTCATTTATTGTTAGCCCAACCCGTTTACTTTTTGGGGCAAGGTCTTCTTGCATTGTCTGTAGTGTTTCAGAGTTGTCAGTTATGAGCACACCACATAAGATTCTTAAATAAAAAAAAAATATTGGTGTCTAAATTTTTAGACCTTAGCTTGGACTGAAGCTAAACCCTTACACTAAAAGAGGACACTCATGTCTACTTAGGAGAATTTAAAAACAGGGTTAATATTATTGTTTCAATGTTTCTAATTTGGGCATAAACTTTTGAGCAAACACTGGGGTATTTTTTCAATTATATACCTTTTCATCCTGCTTATAGCAATCAGTATGCTAAAGGATAAACTACAAGTTTAACTACTAATAAACCCAAAACCTCACCAGTAGCATTAGTAGTTGTTTTCAAATATCTCACAGAGCTGTCACGAAGAGCCCTCATCAGTTGGTTATCACCAGTCATCTCTATGGGATGTGGCTTGAATACTAACTCTATCCCATTGGGGTTTAAGGACTCCCCTTCACCTTCAGTGTCCATTGAGTTTTCTCCTTCAGTTCTGAAATATTATGATCATGGTATATTAAAATGTTTTAGAGATAATAGTTTTGTTCCACCCAAATGTCTTGGAGATTTGATGGGATATTAATAATAATTAATATTGACATGTGGTAGCTCACATTTGTAAATAAACAATAAATGTTAGAAGTGGTAGAGCCACGCTGAAGACATATTTGTCTATAGCATGAATGGGCCGGCTCGACCGGGGAGGTGCCACTGTCTCACAGAAAACCAACGTAAAGTGACAGTTTACTGTCGCGTTTCGTATGGTAAGTGAGATATCCGGAGGCCCAGATTCCCCCTTCCCTTTCCTAATCCCTATTCCTGTCCTTTAAGGCCGACAGCGCATACATAATACTTTCGGTATTGTGGATGTTCATGGGCGGTGGAGATCACTTAACATCAGGTGACCCACTGGCTCGTTTGTCGGACTATACTATAAAAAAAATAAAAAAAAATAGGATAAATAGCTGTTTTAAATAGTAAGTATAGTACATTCTTTATATTACTATATTGTTACTATCTACGTATCATTAAATATTGTTTCTTGGTGGTTGCACAAATTATGGCAACCTGAAGTAACTAGGTATTCATTAAGTGTAATGTGACTCATGTCAAACAAGCCACTATGATGGCCTTTCCACCATTTGTATTTTTTTTATGCCTGAATAGGCAGACTAGCTGATGGGCCACCTAATGGTAAGTAGTCACTGCCGCACATAGACTTCTGCAATGCCAGGGCACAGCAGATCCAGTGCCTACCATTAATGTTACCGTTGAATAGTCATATCAAGCAAGCATGATGGATTATTAATTATGTCGAAGATAGTGATAATGTTAACAAAATATGCTCTTCAATAGCATTTTAAAGTAACACCATAAAAATCGGGCAATATGTTAGTGTCTTTATATGAAATTGAATTCTGGCCCAGTGTCAATTAGAGGGAGAAAATATACACACCTGCCATCACTGGATTCACTTTCCTCACTTCTTTCTGAAGTTAAAATTGACTTTGCCCTTTTAGTCGTGCTTGTGTTTTTTGATATTGAGCTGACATTAGATGGTACAGGCGAGGGGGTACTTCGCACTGATGCAGGGTTTGATGTTGACTGTCCTGAAGCTGTGGGGTTATTCGCTGGAGTGCCAGTTTCTTTCGGAGTTGATGTGCTACTACCGTTTTGTGGTGTTTCGGCATTACCATTTGAGTTAGATGTATTACTATTAGACGTATTATCTTCTTGGTTTTTTCGTGATCTCTGTGGTCTGTTCTGTGATTGTAATTTTATACCTTCAGTAATTGAGTTAACTAATGAAGCCTGTGAGTGCGACATGCTCAGTTTCGCCAGCACACGCTCCTGGTGAGCCTCATACTCGTCTCTACTTGGATATATTTTAGAAATAAGCAAGTCGAAGTTCGGATCTGGGCGTAATGATCGCTTGGAAACTAGTTTCTTGCGGCAGGTAGGGCATTCTTTATTACCTGATCGTAGAGCTGTTATTATGCAGTCATTACAGAACCTGTGAAGGCATTCCTTCGTGGTCATAGTTTTCTTTAGCATATCCAAACAAATTGGACACATTAGTTCGCTGTGCAAACTCCGAGGGGACACGGCTATTTCGGTCGCATCCGTGATCACCTCTTGCGGTGTTCGATGTAATTCGTACAAGGAGAGTTCCCATGTTTTATTTTGTGATGGTTCTGTTGACGACATTTTGGCACACTTATTGAATTCTGACAAAAATTCTGGCATTCGAAATGACAGCCGCAATATCCACCATGTTGATTGATTTAACGTATAGTATTGTCACTTGTGAAAATTTAAAGTGAGTTTTTATACTTTGTAAAAGCCGATTTGGCTAATCAATACGCAACAAATTTCGAAAAAAACTACAATTAAAGTGATTATAAGAAACTACATCACATTTATATGTTTTTTCTTTAATTTGATGCTACACATCTAACCATTACTATACAGTAGTTTCATTTTTTCTGATAGATGACACCACTATCGCAGAACATACTTCATGAAATTTATTTTAACCAGTAAAAATCAACAATTTTTTTTTACGTTGCCGGCCTTTTAGGAAAGAATATGTTCTTAAAGGTTCCCAGGTCGTAACGGTTCGGAAAGACCGAAATACTTCGCTAGGCATAAATCCCTAGCGAAGTATTCAAAATACTATATTTATATATTATATGGAAATAAGGAAAGGCGAGAAGTATACATGCTTACTTAATTAACACTATTATTATTATTGATTTTGAATTTTTTTTAACCTCCTCCGATACACAAATCTACGGCTACGCTCGTGACTCTGATGGAAAATCCAAGTTTGTAACTTTGGCATCTTGGATGAAAGTTTTCAATATAATACCTTAACGGTAGATAACACGGTTAAAAACGTTCAATACAAAATTGAAGAAAATAAAATTTCACACATAATATGTTGTTACATTTTTTTTTGTTAGTCTCACATGTATCGAGTTATAGCAGCGTAAAGATGAAAATTAGCTTACAAAATCGTTTTTTTTTAATTATCTGAATTTATTATATCTTCATAAGACTAGATTTGACGGCCCTAGGATCCGGACGGGACTGTTCTTCAATTTGGTGCATGAGTTCATTTAGGAAACATTGAGATTCTTCAAAAAGGTACGAAAAGATTGCATCACACAGTGCATCGAAAATCGGCTTTCGAAGACATAGGAATCCGATGTTTAAATTGTAATATTTTATGGTTGAAACGGCTTCTATATATTACTACTATGCTCGAATAAGTCACATGAAATAATTAGGCTTGAAAATTAAAGAGTTATAATTTTCTTACAAAATAAATGTATGGAGCAAGTATATAAAATTAAGATATCTCGAGAACCGTTTCCCGTAATATTCTTGCAGGCGGTTTTAGTAATGATTATTTGGTATACTCAGAATTACGGGAATCACTGCGTAAGTTTCTTTAAAAAATCATCGAAAATTATCTCAACAATAAGTGTTGCTCACGGCTTCACCCACATGAAAAGCCGCCCCCGGTACAAAATAATAAATCACTGTATCGCTCCACTGCACCATCTGTACGATGCCATCGCCATTTATTTGAAAAATTAGATGGGACAGTCAAACTATTTCCCACGGAAGCAAATACCCGGGATAAAAGTAGCCTATATGTAACTCCAGGACATGGTCTATACTTGTACCTAATTTTATCTAAATCTGTTCAGACGTTTCTGAGTTTGCCCCTCGATATACAGGTTAAGTCAACCTAGATCCTTTAAGAGGTTGTAGTTTCCATCATATCAGATTACTTTCACTATGAAACACCATATCCCAAAACTAACCGTTTTCGAGATATTGGACTATTAAGATTTTTTTAGAAAATCCTGTATTTTTTTCTACTGGCTTATTTTTTTGGGTTTCTATCATTTGATTTACATGTGTTTGCTATTTTTGTGTAGGAGACAAGTTGTTATATTATTATCAACACAAAAATTTCAGATTGATAGATCGACTTCGTTGTAGTAGACGATTGAATGTAATAAATATAAAAAAAACCGTAAGAAGTATATTTTTCTTTACAACACTCTACAAACACATGTAAATCAAATGATAGAGACCCAAAAAAATAAGCCAATAGAAAAAAATACAGGATTTTCTAAAAAAAAAACTTAATAGTCCAATATCTCGAAAACGGTTAGTTTTGGGATATGGTGTTTCATAGTGAAAGTAATCTGAAATGATGGAAACTACAACCTCTTAAAGGATCTAGGTCGACTTAACCTGTAACCCTGTATGTGTTAGTTCTTGTTTACTTTCCAACAATAAAAAATCTTTTCTTTCTTACTTCTAATAAACATTAAAAATTTATAAAGTGGATATATAAAATTAAGATATCTCGGGAACCACACGGTTTTCCGTAATATCCTCGGTTATAGTACTCATTATTCATGATTTTTGGTATACTTAAAATAACGGAAAATGCTGTGAAAGTTTTTTTAAAAAATCATCACAATTAAAACATCGGATTCCTAAGTCTTCAAAGGCCGATTTTCAATCCACTGCGCGTTGTCGACATTTGTCGCAGGTCTTATATCCTCTTTTCTGTGCCGACATATAATATATTTCTTTCACAACAACCAAGTCGATCACATGTTGTATGCGCTCTATTATTTGTCGCCCCCATTCATTACCACGTTCACGGTCCATTGGACCGCTTCTTGAAAATAAATTCTAGCAGCTTTCAAGTGGAGCCTCAATCGTAAAACTTCCAAAATCATTACCTGTGCCGAAAATTCATCATAGATTTTGTGAGAATTGGAAATGTACCACGAAGTTCGCGTGAGCAGAACTTAAGGCTGAACAACACCAAATGATATGAGAATGTCATTCATTGCCTTGTAACTATGATCTGGGTCTCCATGAAATCTATTAAGACGTTCTAAAATAGCTCTCTGCAGCTCTTCTGGCAATCTTAGTCCAGGATGTTGGGTCATTTCTCCTGGCCGCCCGTGCCGTCCTCGTCGGGCATGAGATGCGCAAACGGCTACTGAGCTGATCGAGTGAGTTATCACCACGATGGCACCCCTTGGTGCTTGGCACCCGGGGCGGACCGCCCCCACCGCCCCCCCCCCCTTACGCCGCCACTGCCGTCTCGCCTTGCTGATCACACCAAGCTTCTTTGAGGCCAATTTGGCCTTACCTTCAAATTGACCGCGGAACTGGACGTTGCTCGAAATGTCGACGCCAAGTATTCCGATACTGGGTTTGGCAGACATGGGAGTGTTCTCTAAATGAGGAGTTACGACAAATGGTGATTTTTTAGCGGTTAACGCGCAGACTTGTGTCTTTTTGGGGTTGAATTGGACTAAATTTAGTCGACCCCAGTCCGAGACTTTTGGTTAACAAAGACTCGACTTCAGACACAAGTTCAAATCAAATCCACAGTGCTATCGTCTGCATAGCAATGAATGTTGCTGATTTGCAGCATGTCATTTATATGCAGAAGAAACAGAGTAGGAGACAGTACACAGCCTTGTGGAACACCAGCATTGACAAATTTAGGATCAGAGCATACACCTCGACGTCGACGACGACCTTGATGCTCCGATCTGCCAAAAAACTGGTGATCCAGTTGAATAATTTCTCGGGAATCCCATAGGAAGGTAGCTTCGAAAGAAGCGCCTTGTGCCATACCCGATCAAAGGCCTTCGCTAAGTCCAGGCTCCCCTCCTCTCTCTCTCCAGGCTCTCCTCCTCCCCCTTGGTCTCAACTGCTTCTGCCCATCTATGAGTTTGTTAAACTAGAAGATCACCGGCTTTATAACTAAACTTACAGTAGATAATTATGCTTTATCCTCATAAAACAAGTTTAGGTACTACTATTACTCAGATGGACATTGGATTGAAGACGCGGGTTCGAATCTACCCCCAGGGTACCTCTACCTTTTAGCCATTCATTGTTAATTATCGCTCACTTTAAAGCGAAGAAAACATAATATTATGAAACCTGCATAGCAATCAGCAAGCGCCGAAGAAGTCCACCGCGGGATTAGCTGGTAGTGTCGGGCGGGGAAGAACATAGGGAATATTGAACATGAGGATAGAGACTAGGCCCTGCGGCTTCCGAAATTGCCATCATCCAGGCAAGGGCGTGCTGGGTCGTAAGACCGGCTAGTTCAGCATAACCGTTTTATTCTTATTCCGCTCCCAGGGGCGGGCGATAGTAATAAAAAGCTTTCCCCGCGATAACAAAAAAGGTAGGTATATGAAGTCTACCAACTCATACTCAGATGTTACTAATGTATAAAATAAAATATCAATAAACCTTTCCTAATTATTTTAACGCTTATCTACAAATAACATATCTAAATACCAGAACGCATTAAAATCGGCTCAGAGACCAAAATAGCATACCATTTATTGAAATATTGTAAGGAGGGCTGTGAGTCTCGACATAGCCAAGGCGTTTGATAGGGTTTGGCATCATGACTTTCTCTCCAAGCTCCCGGCATACCGTCTGCCCGGAACCTGTCCAAGTGGATTTCCGGCTTTCTGCATGAGCGTAGAATACGTGTCCTCGTTGATGGACACGCTTCGCAGCTCATGTCAGTAAATGCCGGAGTACCACAAGGCTCTGTGCTTTCGCCCACCTTGTTTATTCTGCATATTAATGATATGTTGTCGCTTGGCAACATTCATTGCTATACAGATGACAGCACGGTTCATGGGCGTTATTGTAGCAAGCCTCCTGGTTGCCGGGCGGATACTGAGAGGAGACGCGAGGATCTTGTCATTGAGCTCAACCAGGCCTTGGATCTCATATCATCAAGGGGTACCAGGAATGGGGTTGAGTTTAATGCCAAGAAAACCCAGGTGTGCGCATTTTCGTGCAAGAAATCCCCGTTTTTCCCATCCCCGTTCTTCAGGGTGTTCCACTCGCAATGCGGAATGACCTTCCCGGAATTCTCGGAATGTCCTAGGTATGGATATCCGCTGCGATCTTAATCCAAGGAGCCACATCGAGGGCGTAATATCCGCCACTTCACGCAGGGTCGGAATCCTGAACAGGGTGCGGCGGTTTTTCACGCCTGGTCAGCTCTACCGCTTATATAAAGCAGTTGCGGCCGGGAATGAAATACTGCTCGCACTTCTGGGACGGTTCCGCAAAATACCTTCTCGATGCCTTGGATGGGTTGCAGCGGCGGGCCATCCTCATTGTGATTGATGCAGACGTGAGTAATATATATAATATATTGTCGATAGCTGACACCGTGGAAATATCTTTGTGTGGCTAATAATTACAAAACAAAGACTTATCCTGTCTTAAGTTATATAGAAATAACTACACTGGAAAGGTTAAACCTTGGAATACGGTCTAAAATAATTCGGTGTACAATAAACGAAACATCAATAAAATAATATGGTAGGTATCAATATTTATTATGCAATAAATACTTAACAATATTAACAAAATATTTTCTTTAATTATGCAAATCAAAAATAGACATGAAGCAATAATTACCTACTTATATGTTATTTAATCGTGTGTTACTTCGCAGGTGTTAAAATAATGGGATTAGATGATCCAGGCTGCACAGGAACTAAGTAAATATTCCCGTTTTGATTAGTGTAGAGATTTCCATTTTGATTAGGATTCGGATTTTGGCCGTTCAACACTAAAGTGTAGACTGTATCCTGGTTTTGATTTGGCTGAGCGTTAGTGTAACCTCCTTGGTTATTGGAAGGAATAGCTATAACTTGAGTGGGTGTCTGATCCTGGCCATTCTGGATAAGGAGGATTTGCCTTTGCTGAACATTCAATGGTTGACTTGGCTGTTGAGGACCCACTCTTGGGTTTTGTTGAGCAGGTTGTGAAACGAGGATTATCGGTTTATTTGGTTGTTGCTGGTTGGTCTGGAAGGTGCCACTGGGAATCAATACTATTTGTCCCGTTTTCGGATCCTGATTTAGTACAAACTGTCCTTGTTGTAGCACTTGTGGATTATTTGCATCCGGTTGGGGAGTTAATATCATCGGGTAATCACCGTTATTTGGATTCCGCCCGTTACCATTAACTTGAGTATTAAAAATCGTGTCCGTTGGGTTCTCAGGTTGGTATGGTAATTTAATTTCATTTTGTTCTTGATTGTTTAGACCTGGTGTTTGTTGATTTGTGTTTGCTTGTTGGTTTTGGAAGGAGTTCCACGTGTCCAAGGGAATGAAATATCCGGACAGACTATTTTCTCTTTGCCCTACTAATGTGTCGTTGTCTGGGACTGGCGACCCTTGAATGATTGCCGCTAAAAATAGCGCGTTCTGTTGAAAACAAAAGTCTGTTAAATATCAATTAATAAAACCTAATTGACGTTGATAAATTGAAATAAATTGTCACTATGGAACTAATGGAATGTCAAAATGTAGTAGGTAGGTACTCTTGTTACACCTGTAATTCTAACTAAACTAATACGATGATTGACTTTCCTGATTGAAATGTCAAAGTAAATGATGGGCCCTATGTATCAAGTAGAAAGGGCTGAGTGACGTTTCTACGTTCACGAAATTTTTAATATTGATTATCGCTAATAAATACTTGTCGGTATTCAATTAAAATCAATAAAGTGAAAATAAGGTACCTTAATAAATAAAACAATACACTTTTAATTGCGAATTATATTATTTAGCATATATTAAGTAGGCAACAAATAATCAACGGACATATAAATGGCTAGATTAAAGGAAAAATTTACATAACAACATATTTTAATAAATTATTTAAAATCCATTTAACTCACCAATATGTAGTACGCTTTCATTGTCACTTCAAGTTTTATTATAGATGTAGAGAGTGTAGTCGTATGACGACTATGTTCTGTCTGTTCGTTAGTCCACCACGTAAATATACCAATTTTATTAGCGCCGTGATTTATATCATAAACGTCCTCTGCCTCTCATTAGTTCTAATGACTTTTCCAATTGTCTTTTCCCGTATCGGCATCATGTATATTATATTATCACTACTGTATTTAAATTACGTAATCATACGACACCCGGATGTACAGTGGCTGATCCCGGAACGCGACACACTTGCGTGTGGCACTATGGCGGGTTTTACACCCTGTGTACCTACCACCAGCTAAACCTTCGTACATACTGGTCTCGGTAGAATCGATCGAACCAGCGGGCTCTCGTTTCACCCGGCTACTCATTCCCTGAACGACGGCGGCTGTCAAAGTAGTGAGTAATAGTAATTTGTAGTAACTTTTTAGTAGTCTAATAGAGGTTTCTTTAGTTTAGTTTATCATTCTAGTGAAACGTACATCTTTGGAATGGACTATATCTTACAATTACTTTTACAGCTTCACCTAACATAACGCCGGCGCTTACGACGACGCTCTACTCAGGAAAATAAATATTTGGCAGTGACTAAACTCAAAGACGTCTTCTAGAAGGTTCTGGACCTTGATTCGAATCATTTTAAATAGCAGAAAGGATCATCTCGTGTCTGTATTTCGTGGGTCTGTTCTGAACAGGAGGGTTACTCTTGACACTCGATTCCAATTTAAAATTGCGATTGGGCTCGAAAACGGTACAATTGGCACTCTTGAACGCAACAGTGGAATTTTTACGGTGGTAAATAAATGAAATAGAATATTTACGATCGCTAGTTTGTAAATATTCTATTTCATTTAGTTAAGTGAGTTAGAGTTCCAATATCTTCTAGATTAGAATTGAACTCTTCTACTTCTTGAGTTATTGGAACTCGCCGAGGACTCATCCGTCAGGCGGTGTGGTCACTGCTCATAGGAGAATTATTATTGGTTTGGGGAAGGACATAGCAACCCTAATGGAATCAAAAAAATCTCTCAATTGTGAATAATAAAGATTTCAATATGATTACGGCGACGACGAAGGATATGTTGCATCTATATTGTTCAGCCATTTTTCGTGATGTGCAAAGACATTTGCTCAGAAGACATTCTTCTGTTTTATTTAAGCATACATAAGATAGATCGGTTTCTACTACAAAGTTCTAGAATCAGTGCCTTTGAATATTAACTTCCATTGAAAAATATAACATGTTTAATTAACATACATATAAATTTTATTTTAAATTAAAATTAGATAGGATATAAAAATTTGGCTATAAAAGAGTTGTTTAATTGTAAATTAGAATTGTAAAACCAAAAACATAATTTCACGGTAAATATAGTAATCACCTAACAGCCTCATTTGATTAGTAATCAAAGGATTTATTTTGGCCATAGACAAATTTCTTTTTCATTATTAATTCCATAAATCATAATTCCCCACACTAAAATTCAGATGTCTGATTTTTATGACCAATCATTCCTTATTAGTGCAGAGCTTTCTATGTCATTTGGTTTTTTTTAATGGATGATGCAAATAAGTTCCTTTCTTTCACTTTCTTTCTTTGAGCCTCGTCGGGGAGCCCCAGTTAATCACTAATATAATTAGCCCACAAATTAGGTATTTTATTGCCTTCTGATTGATACAGTAGATTTTACAATCTAGCATATCCGTTTTATTCGAGGTGTGAGTCAAGTTGTAATTATTTACTTGAAATCATCGCATTTTAAATGTTAATTATAGCTTGCTTTAACGGTGAAGGAAAACATCGTGAGGAAACCTGCATACCTGAGAATTCTTATAAGTATTTCGAAGGTATGTGAAGTCTACCAACCCGCATTAGGCCAGCGTGGTGGACTAAGGCCTAACCCCTCTCATTAGTAGAGGAGGCCCGTGCCAAGCAGTGGGACAATGTTTAATACAGGGCTAGTATTATTATTAATATTATTACCGCATTTTATATCGCGGTCTCATTGCTAGTAATGTCAAACGGATATAATATGCATATCAGAATTTGACTTTCTAAACTGAATTTTGGAATACTTACTTTTAGACACTTGTTTATTTATTGTGCTAGTAACATATTCTATTAGAATGATATCTTTTTAAACAGATGTATTGTGAATAATTTATTGCAACAACTAATGTTATTTTTAACATGAATTTACAGGGAAATAATTTTTTAACAGTTTGCCAGCTACCGTGTTCCCTTCCTATGATCCTGGGTCCTTTAGGCGTAGTGTGAAGAAGCTACATAGCAGGCAGGCATAATTGTGTTGAGTAGCGAGGGATAAATTGTCTCTCGCTACGTATACTTTAACTGGACGGCACTGCACTGGTCACTTTGCCGAGCCACGATAAAAAAAAAAAACTATTCGGCGGGACATGTCTGTATAGAATATAAATAAAGAAATAATAACCAGCAATCTCACACATAATTCTGACTTCAGGTTGTCGTAGGTATCAAAGAATACGATATGCATTATGTTTCAACACCCAGACCAGAAATAAATATAAGTGGAACAGCCAGTTGACTCTCTTTTGGGGTTGAAACCGCAGGCTTTTTACTATTCAACAGGCTGTCTAAAATAGTACAACTCATAAGAAGAAAACACTTTTTTATGGATCTCTACTATAATATCTACTGAATCTTAACTGATGAACCACTCCTAGTTTTTTCACACACAGCTCTGACCCCACCCTAGGTAAAACCAGTATCATGGGTAACAAGAACCACGAGGGGGTACCTTCCCACAACACCCGGATCCGAACCAAATATCTGTCCGCCACACAAACATTGTCTCGGTGCGGGAATTGAACTCACGGCCTGTCGTTTGTCAGCCGGTTACTCGTTTGTCGGCCCGCTGCGTCACGGAGGCTGTCAAAATTAAAAGCATTATAAGCAACATACATAATTTATGAACATGATTATGGCATTGGCATGTCTTTGGTGGGACTTTGAGCGTAGACAGCCCTAATCATCGAAGATCCTGAAGTTTTTGGACAGTGCTTAAATAGATTATCACTGTAACAATACACTATAAAGTAATTCTGTAGGTACACCTGACGCCGAAGATGTGGAGTTTTAGACATATAAAAAGTTTTTTAATTTATAAAAAGTACACCGACTTCAATAAAAAAACAAATTATGAGTCCCTATAAAACTTGAGGGTTGTATTCGATTTTTCTAAGATCCTAACTTGGTATCAATGGGACCACCTGGGAACTATACCCTTTTAAACAAAAAAATAATTTCTCGAATCGGTCCAGGCGTCTTTAAGTAATCGGGGAACATACATAAAAAAACTTCCTCCTTTTTTTGAAGTCGGTTTAAAAATATATAGACATAAAATATTTTTTTTCCTTATTATGACCTAATAAACGAAGTAATTTTTTTAAATTTAATGGACATTACAAGTGAATTTTTAATGTGATTTCAATATAATATCGATATAAGGCATTTGTAACTTATTAACGCTGACGGAGTGGTATTTTAACATTTTTAATTGCAAGAATCAGTCTTCAAATATGTAAGAATTTAAAATTAGTAACGGATAGCAAAACTCTATTTGACCACAGATAATGAGTGTTGTGACGACTGACGAATGGTAAGTCATAAGTCAAGATGCAGTTCCAACGTACAGACAACGCTTGTCTTTCTAAGCAAATTAACCATTATTTTAAGAAGTTATTTACTATGGCATTTCACCGTTTTCTAATAGTAAAGGCATGTCAGAAATAATTATGTGAAAGGTAAGTAATGTTTTTCAGTGTCTGCACCAAACTTTGACGACGCCTAAGTTCATGCTTGACTCTATATGGCGGTTAGCCATGTGTTGCAGTGACCATAAACGGTTGCCTAAATAATTTGATGTACAAAATTTCACCGGAATTACCTATTTCGAATGACGAAAAAACGTTTCTTTCATCATTGATACTAACGCTCGGATTAACTTTTTACATCTTTTTCATTTTTAAGTCTTTACTAAGGGATGAATTAAAGGTCCATTACTAACATTAAGTGCGACGATTAGTAATAAAAAACAATTATAACTTAAACAAGGTAATACTAAAATAAACGTTTCAATTTCATTTAAATGACATGTACAATTAGGGCAAATGTAGCGCCGTAGCTGTTTTATGGTAATATAAGAAAATTGCTCGGTAACTAGAACTTTTCCATGCCAGCAATTACGCTTGCGACATCGTTTAGAAAGTGAATAATCTGACCCGCCACGAAGAAATTTAATTTTAATAACCTCCTATTATGAATATTATCATTCAAGGAACATTCTTTAATATAAGTATTAAATAGCGGTATTTATATCATATCTTATGAGAATATAACTTTATAAGAAAACTGCTTTATCTATCTTCGTGTAGAATTTGAACCAGCGATTCGATTCCCGTGTTAGGATCGATCCTTGACACCTGTACAAGTATAGTGTTTTCAAGTAAATTATACGTCTATGATTTGTAAACTACAAAAATCTGAATAAATTAAAAAAAACTTTTATAAAAAAACAGCGATAGTTTAGTTGGTTGCCGTACGGACTGTCAAGACGAAAGTCGTATGTTCAAGACCTAGCCCAAAGGGCATACTTTTCTAAAGTTACGTGTGTATTCATTGTTATTTATCGCTAGCTTTAACGGTGAAGGAAAAAATCGTGGGGAAACCTGCATACACGAGAATTCTCATAAGAATTTCGAAGGTATGTGATAGGCCAGCGTGGTTGACTAAGGCCTAACCCCTCTCATTAGTAGAGGAGGCCCGTGCTCAGTTGTAGGACAATATTAAATACAGTCCTAGTATAAATATAATTCCTTGATTATAAATCTAGCTAGGTAAATGCAGTCTGAACCAATGAAGTGTGAAGAACGCACCATCCATTGTATTTACTTTGTAATAGGATAAAGATTGATGGGAAATTGTGTTGATTTTACATATTGCATATTTAATGTTTTTATTGCAAAGATTTATAAAACACTAGATGTTGCTCGCGGCTCCGCCCGCGTTGAGGTTATTTTTGGAAGGAAAGGAATACAATTCATGGGCGCATCTTGAGCTATTACACCTTTCTATATTTTGCTATCCCATAGGATGCGTTCATTTTTCCGGGATAAAAAGTGGCCTATGTCATTTTCTGATCCCTAAACTACCACTATGCAAAAATCATGTCGATCCCTTGCTCTGTGAAAAACTAAACTATCCCACGGGAACTGTACATTTTTCCGGGATAAAAAGCCTATGTGTTATTCCAGACTATAATCTATCTTTGTGCCAAATTTCAACCAGATCCGTCCAGCCGTTGTAGCGTGATTGAGTAACCAACACCCATCCATCCAAACTTTCGCATTTATAATATTTGTAGAATATGTTTTAGAATAGTTCATATATGGAGTTTAACAATGGTTTGCAAATTGATACGTAATTTTTCTTGTTGGAACTGCGATGTTCTGCGATCGCCGTTGTAAGTTAGGTATTATAATATCTAATAATAATACTAACCCTGTATTAGACATTGTCCCACTGCTGGGCACGGGCCTCCTTTACTAATGAGGGGTTAGGCCTTAGTCCACCACGCTGGCCCAATGCGGGTTGGTAGACTTCACATACCTTCGAAATTCTTATGAGAATTCTCAGGTATGCAGGTTTCCTCACGATGTTTTCCTTCACCGTTAAAGCTAGCGATAATTAACAATTAATACACACATAACTAATAATATCAGCAATCGTTTCGTATGCTGATTTATTTTGTATTTCAACAATGCCGCAACTAAATCTAGTTTGAAACGGTGTAAAACGTAAAGTAGTACTGTATAGGTATGTTGAAATATAAAGTAGATATATTTTTTATATAACCTTTAAAATAAAGCTGCAACAAAGGATACTACTTTTTTTTTATTCTGGCGCGGCAAAGTGACCACACTGCACCTGATGGTAAGCGCAGTGCCGTCCAGATAGAGTATCAAGTAGCAAGAGACACCCTATCCCTCGCTACTCAACACAATCATGCTGGCCTGCTGTTTAGCTTCTTCACACTACGCCTAAAGGGCCCAGGATCATAGGAAGGAGGGAACACGGTAGCTGGCAAACTGTTCCACAGCTTGATGGTGCGGCAAAAATACGAGTTTACTAAGAGTATCAAAGTGTTAATTTCATTGTTGTATTTTTTTGCTATTAATAGGCCTGCGTGCGACGACTATATCGATGAAAATAAATAAATATTATACAACTGATAAATGTTTTTTTTTATTGCATAGTCCGACAAACGCGCATGTGGGTCACCTGATGTTAAGTGATCTCCACCGCCCATGAACATCCACAATACCGAAAATATCATGTATGCGCTGTCGCCCTTAAAGGACGGGAATAGGGATTAGGGAAGGGAAGGGGGAATCTGGGCCTCCGGATATCTCACTTACCATACGAAACGCGACAGTAAACTGTCACTTTACATTAGTTTTCTGTGAGACAGTGGTACTACGCCGGTCGAGCCGGCCCATTCATGCTGCAGACAAATATGTCTACAGCGTGGCTCTACCACTATAGTGATTAGCAGATCATTTATTTTTTAGTGCCTGGATAGGCAGACGAGCAGACGGGCCACCTGATGGTAAGTAGTCACCGCCGCCCATAGACTTCTGCTGCATTAGACTTCTGCCGAGCTGCTGCCTACCGTACCTGCTCATTCTTAATACATAATGATGAGATATTAAACATTGCGTGCACCACCTCTTTCAGTTATTTTATTATTACACTAAAAAATGATAAATTTACTTTCAACAACACACACGGCTATGACTGATGCAAAAAACATAATTTCAAAAGTTGCGAGTAATAAAAGATAGTCTTAATTAATTAAAATTTCTTGCAAATTTTTAATACTGATGGTTATAAAAGATAGAAATAATTAAAAAAATAATCAATTGATTGCGATCCTAATTTCGCTTAGCGTAAATGGCACTGACGTCTATTATACCGTCAGTGGTAAATGGCATATTCGTGATTGGTTGAACAGACATACATAGAATTTAGAAGTATACCTCTGAAATACGTCTCAGAAATATTTAATTTGATATATAGCCATCATTTTCTATGTTTTCCTTCATTGGTTTATAAGGCGTCCGTACATAATACTGTCGTGTATAAGTAGATGTTGTTAAACAAAGGTTCCAAATTCGAATTTCAAAACTGGGGGTCGGGACTAGTCGGACAATAATGTCATGCGCCATTGCGCAAGTTTTATATTCTCAATGATTCGAGGTAAAAATTTGTTAATTTATGATACAGCGTAGGTAGACAAAGGTATTAAAGTAACTTTCCTTTACATCCCAAGTAACACCATTTCGCAAAGTCTTTCTCTGTACACAAGAAACAATGTAATGTTTTATCACGTTGCAAATCATTTTATATGCCTTTTATGATAGATGACAAAGTATTGAGGTTAACGACCGGTACACCTGACAATTAATGCATAGCAATGTCAGGTTGTGCCAAGCCAAGTGTGTCATACGTTGTCTTATTTACTGACTGTAGTATCATATAGTTTAAAAACTTCGTAAAACAATATAAATTAGGAAGCCGGCTTTCTTAAGAATATTGCTAATTCCATATAAAAGTGACATCATATTGGGCAGTAGAACGGACTGCCGAGATGATTGTCGCAAAGAATAATACCGCGTGGATACAGGTTTGTCCTAATGGTCAGGACTACGTAACTATTGAGTGTTTTTTATCAGCAAATATTATGTACCAATGTTGGGCAAAGACCTCTCCTCCTTCCACCCCTTTCTGTCAGCAGCAATGATACGCCATTGCCTCCAAAAGTTGCTCCGATCGTCGTTCCGTCACCTTCTTGGCCTTCCTAACCTAACCTAACCATAATGGTATCCAATCAGTAGCGATTTTCGCCAACCTGTCTGAGTGCATTTTACAGACGTGGCCAGTACAGCCTTTTTGACTCAGCAGAATTATCTCGCAGATCAGTTACTCCTGTAATGGAACTAATAGGTGTTTCTAATACGATTAATGAGTTTAATGCTTAGCACACTACGTTCCATCAATCGTTTACAAACATTATATCATTTATTTCATTTGCCGCATCATGAAGCTGTGGAGCAGTTTCCAAGCTACTGTGTTCCCTCCTTCCTATGATCCTGAGTCCTTTAGGCGTAGTGTGAAGAAGCTATTCAACAGGCTGGCATGATTGTGCCCAGTAGTGAGGTATAGTTGTGTCGCTACTTAATAATTGAACTGGACGACACTGCGCTTACCAACAGGTGCTGTGTGGCAACTTTGCCAGGATAAAAAAAAAGTTTTTTTATACTGGTACGGCAAAGTGACCACACTGCACCTGATGGTAAGCGCAGTGCCGTCCATTTAGAGTATCGAGCAGCAAGAGACAATATATCCCTCGCTACTCAACACAATCATACCGCCCTGTCTCTTCACACTACGCCATGGGCAAGAGGGTGAAGAAGCGGTCGAGGGGCTAGTGTCAGAGTACTCGGAAGGCCGCCAATTGGCCAAACATCGTACCGGAACTCTAGACCTCCGACAAAAACCGGATGTACACTGACTGAACCCGGAACGCGACACACTTGCGTGTGCCACTACGGCGGGTTTTACACCCTGTGTACGGTGGTCGCTATCTGGGCGGATATGAATATCCTACCACCAGCATAAGAAGTAAATGCACTACGAGTTTGTTTTATTTATCCTATGTATTTGTGATAACCGCTCGTGGTCAATGGTATCTAATCTCGCTGTAACGACTGGACAATTGAAAATCCATTAATTTTACGTCCTTCACGCTTATATATCGTGTAATGTCTTTATTGTAGTTCCGGTTTAGCAGACAACATTGAGCTGTGATAATTATTTAAAATCTATTTATCATATGAACCATTTCTGATACATATGGAGGATTGCTGTGGTGAAGAAGTTTTCATGTAACAAAACAAAGATGATATTTGCTTTCTCTAAATGTAGAATAAGGTTTACATTTTTATGTATAGGTACATGTTTCTTTGTAATAAACACACACACACATACACTCACGCCTGTAATACCCGAAGGGGTAGGCAGAGGTGTAACTAGTACACCCACTTTTCGCCGAATTTCGGTCCCATAATGTGATAGGGGGCGAGCCTATCGCCATACCGGGAACATTTTCCAGACTTCGGGCTAATACTGAGGCATTTCTAGATAGAAAAACCCAATATCACTTTACCCGACCCGGGGATCGAACCCGAGACCTCAGCACAGCAGTCGTAACGCATGCGCAATTACAACTGCGCCACCGAGGCGTTTGTAATAAATACTTAAGTATCTCCAACTGTACGTATAACCATGCATTGTATATTTACATAGTATGATCCGATTATGATGAATTTAATTCTATTATTAAATTCAAAACCTTTAAGCAAAAATAAAATTGCCACAAAAAGAAATTTAGCTAATAATCTTGAGTGAATGCGAATAATAAATTAATGAATAAAACTGTATTGGCAGCGACTCACAATTCGCTAAGGAAGGAGCTAATGGTATTTATTGCTTTCCATTTCTTATATTATGCGAATTTAAGATTTCTTTCTAAATTAATTGTAGTTTCTTAAATTATGGATAGTTAATATTTGGTTATTTTTCTCGTCTTAGATATTTATTCTTACCCTATTTACAATGCTGGTAAGTAATGTAGAGCACGTTTCGAGTAAACTGATGAAATATCCTGACAATGTTTATTTTTCATCTGACAGCCTCCGTGGCGCAGTTGGCGAGTAGCCGGCTGTAAAACGAGAGGCCGTGGGTTCAATTCCTACACCGGGACAAATGTTTGTGTGACAGACAGATATTTGTGTCCAGGGTCTAGGTGTTGTGAGACCATGCGTCTCTCGTAGTCCTTGATACCCACAACATAAGACTCGTATCTTAGTGTGGGGTCGGAGCTATGTGTGTGACTGTTGGGTTTTATTTATTTATTTATTCATCTGACTCTTGATATGTTGGCACGGCAAAGTGACCACACTGCACCTGATACTAAGTGCAGTGCCGTCCCATTAGAGTGGCAAGTAGCGAGAGAATCTATCCCTCGCTACTCAACACATCACTATGCCTTAAGGACCTAGGAGTTTATGAATAGACAATAGCGTGTGAGATTGGAAATTAAAAATAATGCTTGTACTTAAATTCAACTAGCAGTGCCGAAGGCTTCTTACAACACGTTTAGAAATGTACTTGATGAGGCGTCAGCTACGGTGGTGCGGTCATGTTTCTCGTATGTTGGAGAATAGAGTGGCGAAGCGTATCTTCTTTTCAGAACTCCAATACTGTAAGCGTAAACGCGGAGGCCAGTATCTTAGATACAAGGACGTTCTGAAAAGACACATGAAAAGATGTAATATAGAGTCCTCTCGGTGGGAGATGAAAGCAGCACAACGCCCAGAATGGCGGCGCTTCATTCACGAGAAGGTTAACACCTTTGAGTGTGAGCGCCGTGAAGAGCTCGATCGGAATCGGAATGAGCATAAGGCCCGTCCACCAGTGGCCTATACATACAACTATGTCAATGAGGTATTGACGTGCCCAGTGTGCGCCCGCTCCTTCACTAATAAGGTCGGGTATTCAAGCCATGATCGAGCGCACCAAAGAGTAGAACACCAACTTTGACCCCTTTAAGTCCGAGTCAAATAAGCGTGTCCGGATATCACAGTCGCCGTGGCCGAAATCGGTCTGGATGACATCATCATCATCATCACAACACGTTTCTTCCAATTTTTCTTTAATTTTTAATAAGCTATCACTGTGAATAACTAATCCTGACAATTTTAACGTACTATTGATATTTAATTATACGAAAAATATTTATTGCAATTGACTGCCTTGGTAGCATAATTGTAATTGCACACGATCCACGGGTCGGGTAAAGTGATATTGGGGTTTCAGTTTAGACATAATATCAGCCCGGAGTCTGGAATTGTGCCCGGTATGGCTATAGGCTCGTCCTCTATCGTCCTATTATGGGACCGAAATAAATTCGGCGAAAAGTCGGTGTACTGGTTACACCTCTGCCTATCCCTCCGGGGATTACAGGAATTAATGCCAATGGTATTATATATTGCACAATGTACCTATGCGCTATCGTCTTTGTTTAAATTTGAATTGATATTTGTTTGAATCCATATGGAAATCACCCTTTACCTCTGTAAACTAGTGATTATAATAATACGTATATTCCAGTTCAATAGTACCAATTCAATTGTAGGATCTAATTGAGTTGTATCAACAGTGGGTCGTGGTTTCCACTTATTTCTGGTAAGTTATGACCATAATCTGCTACGCACGGTTCTCATTACTAACTAGATGTGATTAGACAGATTATGGAAATTATTTCAAGATTTTCTAATGTGAAATTAACTGTGCAAACATGAACTGTATTTAGAGATCGGAGTAGTATAAAAGTAGTATCTTTACAGTTGTATAAAAAATATATTTATGATTGTGATTGTTTTTTAGTTTTATGACTATTATCACACGTCTTGAATTAAACATTGTCCTTAAGAAGATGTGAGCAAACGGCATTTATTATAATGATGATTAACCTTAATATTTTCTATTTAATTTTTTTTAATAATTTGAATAAAGAAGAAATCAAATAATTTTTTTTGGGAATATTTATTTCTGAGACTCTCGTGCAAAATATTTTAAACCTTAATGTATTTTTAACTAGCTTTTGCTCGCAGCTTCGCCCGCGTGGTAGTTATTTTTGAAACAAAAGAACATGGCGTCATCTTAGGCTATTAAACCTTTCTATATTTTGCTATCCCACAGGAACCGTAATTTTTTCCGGGATCAAAAGGAGCCTATGTCATTCTCTGACCCCTAAACTATCACAACGCAAAAAAACATTTCGATCCCTTGCTCTGAGAAAAACAAAAATCTATCCCACGGGAAACGTACATTCTTACTGGATAAAAAGCCTATGTTCTATTCCAGACTATAATCTATCTCTGTGCCAACCAGATCCGTCCAGCCGTTGTAGCGTGATTGAGTAACAAACATCCATCCAAACATTCGCTGGGATCACAACGATGCAGATTTAAAGAATCCTTGTGGCAAAATGATTAAACTCTTCATGATCAAGATATTCTATCAACTAAGCCACATTATTTACGTGCATGTTTTAACGTATGATAATAGTACCAATTTCGTTAATCTATCACATGGGAGGTCTGCGGCTTATCACTGGACGCATTAGCAAGAGGTTTCATATATGATGGACAGGCAGACGTCACAGAAATACAAGTTACATTTATTAATATATTCTTTATTTAGTTTTATGAAATTTACCTTCGTAATAAGTAAGCAATAGCCTAGTTGATTGCGGTACGGACTGTCAAAACCAAAGTCGTATGATCGAAACCCAAATGGCATACACCTCTGACTTTTCTAAAGTTACGTGTGTATTAAATGTTAATTGTCGCTTGCTTTAACGGTGAAGGAAAACATCGTGAGGAAACCGGCATACCTGAGAATTCTCATAAGAATTTCGAAGGTATGTGAAGTCTACCGATCCGCATTAGGTCAGTGTGGTGGACTAAGGTCTAAACCCTCTCATTAGTAGAGGAGTCCCGTGCCCATCAGTGGGACAATGTTTAATACAGGGCTAGGATTATTTTTTTATTATTTTTACCTTCGTAATATATTGTACCTTTTACATATTTGTGGAAACTTTTAAATGGCTTTTTTGTGTACCTATATTCTGTATTTATATTGTAAATGCTAGCTGTAAGTTTTCCGAATAAATAAAAAGTAATATGCCAGTGATTAATCATAAATAATATCAATCACAAAGCCGTTCGCGAAAGTAAGATGAGACGATTAAAATGCATGTTCTTCAAAAAGTATTTCTAATAAGCCAAATTTAACAGAAAGTTGTCGGTATAATCATTTTCAAATAAAAAGGAAATAATTAACATATTTATTACTTAAAATGATTATAAGTTTTATTAGACTTTATCAATAACCAGTCTTTCATTAGTAAAATTGTTTATGGTATTGGCAATAATAAGATTTTGGCGCCGTTTTGAAGAGGCGGACAAAAACAAAATGAGAAAACATGAGGAAAATTATTCCAAAGAATACGCTTTCTACATACTTTTCCTTATAGGATGAGATGATAAATTTCAATATTATGACACCATTAACAAATAAAAACCACCCAACAGTCACACACAGCCCCGATCCCACACTAAGATGCATTTGCCATGGGTATCAGGGCCTTAGGGATTTTCGGTCTCACAACACCTAGACCCCGGATACAAATATCTGTCCGTAACACAAACATTTGTCCCGGTGTGGGAATCGAACCCACGGCCTGTCGCCATGAACGAATTCATTGCATTCTTAATAAAGTACACTTTTTTTTTATCCTAGCACGGCAAAGTGACCGTACTGCAGCTGATGGTAAGCCCAGTGCCGTTCAGTTAGGGTATTGAGTATTCAGAGGATACCGTACGGTCTCCTACGAGGCGGCTTCCCTCTTAGCTGGCTTCCCCCCTTGGGATCTAGAAGCCAAAAGCCTCGCATCATTATTTATATGGCGCGAGGAAGCGCTAGAACGGGGCCTGCGACCCGTGCCCCGAGAAATAGACCTCTGCAGATCCCGGCTCTACCAAGTGCTGGAGACAGAGTGGAAGCGACGTCTAGAGCACCCTAGCTCTGGCGCGGCGACAATAGAGGCTATCCGGCCTATGCTGGCGGAATGGCTTCATAGACGGCATGGCATCTTAACGTTCAGGGTGACGCAGGTGCTCTCGGGACATGGTTGTTTCGGGAAGTACCTGTGCCGCATTCGTCGAGAGCCGACACCTGAGTGCCATCACTGCTGTTGTGTTGAGGACTCCGTGCAGCATACAGTGGCCGCTTGTCCCGCATGGGACTTGCCGCGCCGCGACTTAACCGCAGTCGTCGGCAACAATCTGTCACTCTCAGCATTGGTAGGGACCATGATCGAGAGCGAGGACGGGTGGAACTCAGTTGCTTCATTTTGCGAGCACGTCATGTCCGCAAAAGAAGCAGCCGAGAGGGAAAGGGAGCGGACTGTTAGAGTACCCTCCCTAAATCGACGCTCTCGACGCCAGAGAGATGATCTCCGGCCTCCATAAACTGGCCTGCAGGTGACGGTTGCACAGACCGGTCCGTCACCATGCAAATAAAGGCCTGAGGTGATAGCGTGAAAAAAAAAAACACACACGCATTTCCAGTGCTCTGTCTGAGGGGTCTATTCCTCAGACCGTGATTGGCCCTGTATAAGGGCCGACTCCTGCGGAAGTTGCGGCTGCATGCAATTGCGTACCCCGCGACTTTCGACATAAAGGAGAGAGTGGAACATCGCGGGGTTTAGTCGGTAGGACGGTCCAGGCCGGTGAGTCCGACATACTTCTTTGGAAGATCCGTAAATGGATTCCCCGTGAAAAAAAAAAAAAAAAAAAAAAAAAAAAAAGGGTATTGAGTATCTTCTTGCCTTTTTCACAGACAAGAAGGTGAAGAAGTGGTCGAGGGTCTAGTGTGATGGTCACACACGATGGTCTGAAAGTATTGTAGAGGCAACAGGAGAACTTCTACAACGATCTATTGAACTGGCGCAGGACAGAAGTAAATAGAGACAAATTATATACTGACTTGGTGGTGCAGTTGTCATTGCTCATACGTTACGACTGCTGAGGTCTCGGGTTCGATCCCTGGGTCAGGTAAAGTGATATTGGGTTTTTCTTTCTAGAAATTCTCAGTATTAGCCCGGAGTCTGGAATCCGTGCTCGGCATGGCGATGGGCTGGCCCCCTATTACATTATGGACCGAACTTCGGCGAAAAGTGGGTGTACTGGTACCTCTGCCTACCACTTCGGGGATTACGGGCGTGAGTGTACTTTTTTATTTAAAAATGAAATGTTTTAATAATACCATAATATAAGATTTTAATAGCTACAAAGATCCGTATCCGTATATATTAGTATATTATATACTAATATTAATATTATAAATGCGAAAGTAACTTTGTTTGTTTGTTTGTTACCTTTTCACGACTAAACGGCTGACTGGATTGAGATAAAATTTGGCAAGGAGATAGATTATATCCCGGAGAAGGCCATAGGCTATCTTTTTTCTCAAAAAACAATCTTGAAAGGGGTTAAATAGGAGTTCAAAATTTGGATGGGAAATCCATAATTCCTCGACTCATTTAGGCTTTTGGTAGGAAATAAAGAAATACATGTTTCACATTTTTTTCAAAATCAAATCAATCAAACGGGGATGAAAGAAATCCTTCATTTTTTTTTTAGTGCCTCGATAGGCTGACGAGCAGACGGGCCACCTGATGGTAAGTAGTCACCGCCGCCCATAGACTTCTGCAATACCAGGGCACAGCAAAGCCGCTGCCTACCGTTTTTTAAGTTAAACGCATGAAAATACGTATTTTGTATCCATATACTTTTTCTCCCAAACATGACCTCCTCGCAGACGGAGCCGCGAGCAACAGCTAGTAAAACTATAAAACAGACATGAACAATACATTTTTTTACAATACCAACTTCACGGTTCATAAATCTACATTTTAATAATGTTAATGTGGTAATTCTGGAATACAGACTTAATTTTTTGTGTAGTAATGTTAATGAACTTTGAGACTAAACGCAGATCAATTCGCCATAGTATGACTAGCCGGATTAGTACAGACTTGGAAAAGTGCATTTACCTAAGATGATTAACAAGTTCTTAAAAATGCCGCGAATAGAACAGCCAAATAAAATCAAATAGTTTCTTTTTTTTTTACTGGCAAGGCAAAGTGACCACACTGCATGGTAAGCGCAGTGCGGTCCAATTAGAGTATCGAGTAGCGAGAGACAGTCTATCCCCCGCTACTCAACACAATCATGCCGGCCTGCTGTTTAGCTTCTTCACATTACGCCTAAAGGACCCAGGATCATAGGAGGGAGGGAACACGGTAGCTGGCAAACTGTTCCACAGCTTGATGGTGCGGCAAAAATACGAATTTGCGAACCTCTTGGTTCGGGCCGGGGTAGTAGACACCACGAAGCTGTGGCTCCCCAAGCCAGTACGCGTGGTTCTGGTATGGAAGGGAGAGGATGGGATAAGATCAAACAATTCTTCAGAGCATTCGCCATGATACAGACGGTAGAACACGCTAAGCGAGGAAATATCCCTATATTCTGAATTTATTCTGAAAGTAGGATCATTGAATATCACTTTTACACTAGCTTTTACATGTCAATTATTTTTTAAACTGAATGGCGTCGGCATTTCCCTATGACTAACTATGAGAAAAATTGCACGAAATGAAATAATCATTTTTTCTAACTTTAAAATTTTCCTTCACGTTAGAAAATCCTAGAAATAATTATAGTTTAAAAAACTAAAAAACACGCTTTCATAGTTAGCCGAACTAAATATTGAGAGTTCTTTGTATAGCGACATAAAGTTCACTTGTAATAAAATTTAAGTTTTAGCTGCTTTTGTTTAGTCCCAAAACAACATCAAAAGTACTTTTAGAAGACGCGATTTCCAATCAAGGACACATAAAAAAATATGATCATGCAAGGTCATATTTATTTTCCTGGTAAGTATATAAGGCTAAAGTTATGTAAATATTGTATTGTCATAGGTCCTTGTTAAAAAAAATCAAGTAAATCGAACGTCTTGATGGTATTGAACATTAAGTCGAAGGATTCCGTTACATAGATAGATACAGCTAGCTACTATAAAGCCTGAAAATAGGAGTTGCTCGAGATTGGAATTGTGTCAGATGTCCCATATCACCTTCCTGGGTTCTTTAAGCGTATTGTGGGGAAGCTACACAGCAGGCCGGTACGATTGTGTTGAGTAGCGAGGCATAGTTGTTTTGTTACTTTATACTCTAACTGGACGGAACTGCGCTTACCACCAGGCTCAGTGTGGTCACTTTGCCGAGACAGAATAAAAAAAATGAACAAACAGTGGTGTACTATATATGTCTCATAATCTGTTTCAATATTTGTCCACCAATAAAAACCATAATAACCGGAGTTGTTCTCTAAATACATTTGCGTGTTAATATTTATAATGAGTGGTTTCAGAGCATTACACGGACACACGACACTGAACTAGCTCATGTTCAATTAAATTAGCATTACACATTTAATTAATTAATCGTCATTACTGTTTCTACCACATATATCTTTAGTTTTGCGTGTCCCATAGCTCAATTTTGCTGGTGGTAGGATAGATAGCGACCACCGTACACAGGGTGTAAGCCCGCAATAGTGGCACACGCCAGGGTGTCTCGTTCCGGGGTCAGCCAGTGTACATCCGGTTTTTTGACGGGGGTCTAGAGTTGGGGTACGATGTTTGGCCGTGTTGCGGCCTTCTCAGTATTCGGACGCTAGACCCTCGACCGCTTCTTCACCTTCTTGCCCCATGCGTAATGTAAGCTATACAGCAGCAGCAGTTACTTGTTTGTGTTGAGTAGCGAGGGATAGATTATTTCTCGCAACTTGATACTCTAACTGGACGGCACTGAGCTTATCATCGGGAGCAGTGTGGTCACTTTGCCGTGCCAGGATAAAAAAAACATGAATTTATGTCAAAAAGCTACGATAGATATACGAAGTCGCTAGGGTTGCGGCGTTTGTTTTTTGATGTATGGAATGTTTCTTATAGTACCCAATTTAGTTTCTTACGCTACCGCTGGAGGTATTTTTGTCGTGAAAAAAACTCATAGTTGAGCTACCGTTTTCAAGCTAACTTTACCGAATCGTGGCACACATTAAAGGTCGAGATAATGACGTCGCCTCAACCCATGTCGGACTGACGTGACTAGGCGACTGAACTCACGTAGAAAAAATAAAACTCGGGCAATTTTTTCATGCTTCTTTCCGTATAAACATTATTTAGATTATTACTACTAAATTAGAAATATGAAAAAAAATACCAAATCGGTCCGTATGTTCTTAAGTAATGAGTTTACCAAGGAACAGCGACTACATTTTTATTTATGTAGATTACAACGATATCAAACAACAAAATAATTTTGCAGGTAGTCGTTTTTGTTAAGGCTATGACTTTTTATTCACGCATCTGCAATCCCGTTTTCTACACCATCTCAGCCAGTTAATCGGCCTGTTCCTTATTTTTGTACGAACTGGAAATAAATAAAAAATATACTTACAAGACATACTGCCTCGGTGGCGGAGTTGTAATTGCGCATGCGTTACGACTGCTGTGCTGAGGTCGGGTAAAGTGATATTGTGTTTTTCTATTTAGAAATACTTCGTATCCGCCCGGAGTCGGGAATTGAACCCGGTATGGCGAAAGGCTCGCCCCATATCATATTATCAGGCCGTAATTAATTCCACGAAAGTGGGTGTACTAGTTACACCTCTGCCTATCCCTTCGGAGATTACAGCTGTAAGTGTATACTTCCAAGACATTTATTGCCAAGATAAATTGAGAGAAAAGATAAATATAAAGCGTATATTAATCAACCGTGACATCTGAGGTGACATTTACAAGATCTTGCGTATTTATTTACTTCAGCATTATTCCAAAAATGTAGTACATAAACAAATTTAAAAAAATCACTCCTATGCACTGGTAATTTCAATCTAACTAATCGACCATCAGTAACAGAGACATCAAAGTCTATGCGACTTGAGTGCAGTAGGAGGCAAGGGTCCGCAACATGGGCCCCTTGTTATCTTTCACGGTTCGATTGGTGCGTTCAATGCAGCTCACAGCTACTATTAATTGTAATAGGTACTGGCTGGAACATTATCTTTTATCTGTGTATAAATAGCCAAAGACAAAACAGTTTCTTCTCCGTTTGTCGTCGATTTTCTTTTTTTGTTTATTAACTATTGACGTTTTAGTGTTAACAATAAATATATTTGGAAACAGTTCCCCCACATTTATATCGCAGGCATTTCCACAGGCGAGGCTGTGAGAGGTCCCTCTCCGATCTCCAGATATTGTCAGGATGCTCATGGTATAATAGTTCGGTAGTAAAACTCAAGATTAACACTTCAGACTTCAAAGTTTATTAAACTACTGCCAGTTCGGAATGCCGTCATCCATGGAGAAGGATCTGGCAAGAAACTCTCATGGTTGCTCTTTTAAACACAGCACAATCGAAGTTACTATAACTGATACTAATTACAGTTTCACAACACGTTAACTTATTACTTTAAACAGTATTTCGGCATTACGACCACTAAGTTACTAACAATTCAAGATTGAATATGGAATTCCTCTAAAAATGACAAGGTGCACGCTTTTATTGTGATAATTTTTATTGTGCCCACTCTGTGCGTGAGATCACGCGATAAACTACTCAAACCCACCCTCAAAACAGCAAAACAAGCGACTACAGACATTCTACAATAAAACGAGTTATTTAAAAGTTCAATTGAGTATCCGTTTTCATGTTGCTCTAACATACATAAAAAAAATTATAACAAGACAAAATAGAAAATTTAATATTATAAAATGAATCTAAACCCGAACACTGAAAAATTGCCACACACTGAAATATATGTTCAGAAAACAGCATTTTAACGGTAGGCAGCGGCTTTGCTGTGCCCTGGCATTGTAGAAGTCTATGGGCGGCGGTGACTACTTACCATTAGATGGCCCGTCTACTCGTCTGCCTATCGATGCATTAAAAAAATATACATATTTATTATGTACAGAATTCTTTATTTAAAAAGTTTTTTTTACAATTTTTATTTGTTTTTAATTAAAAAATGGCTGTATATAAATTTCTTCTCGTCTGTACACCGTATTGAAGGTGTAACTAATGATGGATCACTTGGATAAATCGCAAGAAAACACGGTGACATGATAGTAACACGTTGACGCACAAAAAATCCCCCACAGCTATGCACTATTAATGTTAGGGCTCATTTTTACTCTATAGATAAGTAATATTACCGTTGAAATCTCAAAGAAAGGTTCTCTAAAGGTTAAAATAAGGAAAGTTAAAAGAAAGGAAGGTCAGTTATTGAAAAGCATTTTTTTTAATAAGTACTACTCATCAAGTTTTCTTTTTTGTAAATGCTAGGTAAGCTAGGTACTGTCACCTCATTGATCTAAAAGCCACGTGTAGGCTCAGGACGTTAACGGTTTCCCAATATAAGTATGTCACCAAGGAGGCGGTTAGAAATATCAAGACAGATCGTACACCGATGCCGTTCTAAATTCAATATTTATAAAATATGATTTAGACCACTACAATCACTCATGAAGAGTAGATGGCAGTATGATAAACCTAGCTAGATTAATTTGCTTTCAGCTCGGCGTTTCTTGCGAATATGATTTATGGTCTATACCATCATATAAGACGTATCTGTCTGTCTGCAACATGTCTTATATAGTATAATTAAATTATCACTATATAATGATATCGATTGTCGAATTGTTAAAGTACCATTAATAACGCCGTATATGAAATAAAATTGGGATAAACTAGGATTTGTCCCAAAGATTGGAAGTTTCCTTCATCTACATCCAGCGTTAATAATGCTATTAGAAGTTATTAGGTTCTTTATTAGAAGTTACATACACAGTGCCCAGTTTCTTGTGATGAAATTAATATATTTCAATAAAGATTCTAGTGGTAGGATATTCATTTTCGCCCGTATTGCGACCACCATACACAGGGTTTAAAACCCACCATAGTGGAATACGCAAGTGTTGAGTAGCGAGGGATAGATTTTCGCTACTTGATACTCTAACTGAACGGCACTGCGCTTACCATCCAGGTGCATTTTGCCGTGCGAGGATAGAAAAAAAGTTCTTTTGGTGCCATTTTGGAGTTAAATATTAAATAAAATAACAATAATATGCTCAACAATAGCATATATGGTATCAATACCATGTGCTACTGTAGAGTATATTCAAGGATCAACCCTACACTAGATCACCTGTATTGGAGGTATCAAAAACTACGAGTACTTATAGTACCACAACAGCCAGACCAGTAACAAATATTTGTGGATCACAGACATATGTTAGGGCGTGAATTGAACTGGCGGCCTCTCATTTCACAACCGGCTAGCTGCACCACGAAGGCTACAAACACCAGTAGGTACTAATTAGGTATAAGTATGGCGCTCTTCATCGTCACTTTGTACTTTGCTTAGTTTTGTATAGTCTATTCGTTATTATCAGATTTGAAAAAATAACGATAGACAAGGCTGCATAGTGGAGAACCTTTGCCTTCTCTTTTTTTTTTATTCGTCTAAAGGACAGGGTATAGTCAATGGACCATACTGTCTATTCTTACGTTTAAAACCTTCTCTTTTGTATTAAAAAGAGAGAATAAAACAAACACAAATCTATGAAAATTTATAAATACTTAATAATAATAATAATTAGCAGCAGCGACAGCCTAGTTGGTTGCGGTACGGACTGTCAAGGCGAAAGTCGTATGTTCGAATCCCAAGTGGCATACACCTCTGACTTTTCTCAAGTTATGTGTGTATTAAATGTTAATTATTGCTTGCTTTAACGGTGAAGGAAAACATCGTGAGGAAACCTGCATATCTGAGAATTCTTATACGAATTCCGCAGGTATGTGAAGTCTACCAACCCGCATTAGGCCAGCGTGGTGGACTAAGGCCTAACCCCCTCTCATTAGTAGAGGAGGCCCGTGCCCAGCAGTGGGACAATGTTTAATACAGGGCTAGTATTATTATATTATATATTATATAATATTAATAATAAATAAACTAATAATCTTTTAAACTTGTGACGTTCTGATACGAACACAAATTAAAACGTAATATTCTCTGAATTGATAGTTTTCTATAAGTATATTTACAAGAAAATATGAACACACACAAGTAACACATGCCACAATTGTATGCAACTCGTGTGATTTATAAACTGACATGGTTAAATAAAAAATAAACAATGTAAGTCGCGAGAAATAACTAGCTCGGGCTAAGGCTTACTAATAAGATGAAGTAGAGTTATCCTTTGAGAATGCAATCCATCTTGCTGGAGTGCTAGTGTATTAAACGCGGGAAATTTTCTACACCCTGCCAGCATATTTAACTTCCGTGATATTCTGATGAGATATAACTAATAGGCAACTTGAAACCCCATCAAATGTATAGGTAAAGAGTTAAAATTAATTTTATGTCTTTCCGTAATTTCATGATACGTTATTTTTACAATAATTAGAATTAGAATTTTAATTATAAAAAAACCTGGAAAGGTTTCTTTACTTTCGATTGATAGATGTTATTCGATGTAATTATAATGGTGATATGAAATTATTGGCTTTTAAAATTCGACCTGGATGACTGTTGTGCACATTCGATTTTTAAATTTAAGAATGGCGTCAAAGTTTTATCCTGCCATTTTTTATGGTAAATAAATTAAGGAGTGAAGCTGGCAACTGACCCGTGTGCTTAGTCGTAACCGTAGTATGTACTTCCGCCCCGGGATGCGTGTTGTATGATTAACGATGGAGCCAGGAATCAATTTGCACATGCCAACGCGTCCCGGCCGCGATATAAGCCGACCACGTTCTTTTTGCTTTTTAAGCGCGACTACAAATGAAGTTGGTTCCCGTGACGATTGGCGGTTATTTGTTTTTAATTGTTGGTTAAAGTTGTTTGTTTGTAACTGTTAAAATTGAATTGTTGTGAAGTATTTCGATCTAGTCATCGAGTTTTATTTTCTGGTAATGAACAAAGTTAGATGTGAAAGTAGTAATTTTGAGTACATTTTTCTATAAGAAACAAGATTGCTGCAGGCAACATGCCATATCGTATCCAAGGATATAAAAGTCATCAATCAATCAACATTAACAACTATACGTATAATATATCAACTACTGAAACAAACCGCACTAACACCCGAATATTCAAACGCAATTCAAACATTTAAAATCGTGTTAAAAAATTGAGATCCTATCTTTCAAAATTGTATGGCGCGTTATATATAAGTAGCCATTAGACAAGCCGCCAGGTAAGTAGCGTTTTAGTATTTGATCATGAGAATACCAAACAGTTTTATGACAGAGCTGGGACATGTCACATGTAGGTGATGACTCTGCATAATACTTTATTGTATCACGAACAGCACCTAATAAATAAATTACTCAAATTAATTATTTTAAAAATTACATTAGAATATTATTGTATTAAACTGTCATGACGGATAGACACGCCGGCGGCGCGTACACTAGCAACACTCGCCGTTCTTGCATGCAATTTTTAACTTTAATGCTATGGAAATAAAAGCTTGTTGCTTTACTCCCGACTTTTTTTTTAATATCCTTCCTGACTGGAGGGGTTAAAAAACCCAATAAATTAATCAACTATCACGTAATAATGTTACCATATAAAAAATGTGGTGTCTTGTATATTATGTTTTTTTTCAAGAAGAAAAAAAATGGACTATATTTCGTCCGTCGTCGACGTAGTAGTAAATGAGAGCCGTAGCTTAAACTTAATTACGAAGTTTATGTGGCTTATGCAACGTACAGTCTCGTATATTAAGTTAAAGGAACTCTGCCAGAAATGCCAGCGGATCTGGCAAGCTGCCAGGTGTCTAGTTGCAGTTTTGAATACCAATTTACATAATTTTGATGCTTATTTATTTTGTAATATATTTTTTCTTTATAAACTAATTCGATATTTTTAATTGTAGATTGAATAACTGTGATCATAAAGTCACTTATTTGTGCTGTTAAAATAGCTCATAGTTGCTTTCACAGCTTCACTTAACATTGTGGCCGGTGCTATTGCGCTCCAGCCAGAAAACACAACATTTGTCAACGGTTAAGCTCAAAGACGCCTTCTAAAAGACCTTCAATTAAGCCGTCGCTCGCCTGGAATAGTTACAGAGCCGTCTCGATATATTAGTGTAGGCTGCCATTTTATGTTTTGTCACAGAATTTTATTTTTACTTTTTTATGCTTTGCTTCTCTGTATAGCACTGATGTTGTGTCCACCTATTATGAGAGATACAATGAAAATGCAGTTATATTTAAATGGAATATTTGTATTGGTTATTATAATCTCTATTGATGGTTCTAAATAAATAAATATTCTAAAATACTTCCTCTGATAACCTTAAAATAAACAAATCTTGTGTCGTTGCGGGAATCGAACCCGCGAACTATTGTTTCATAGACGACTCCTCGCCGACTAAGCCATGGAGGCTGTCAAATATCCCATAAATATTATTTTTTATTGTTTTATCAAGCAATTATATTACGAAATAGCGAACTTTGAATCAAAAGTCGTATATAAAAACAACACATGGAGAATATTATAATATTATTCATTCTTTCCACATAAATTTGCCATGTCTTAAAAATGCTTTTCAATTTTAAAATCGCGAAATGATGTATGTACCGTGTTATTGTAGCACTCTTACGACTTTTTAATAATTCACTTTAACTTCACGTTAACAATTCTCGAACGCTTGTGCAATAAAATATATAATAACAGAAAACTCATTTACATAAATCACTATTAAATTTTTTATGATCGTAAATAAAGGCCTAACGGAGTTTACAACCTTTCGGGTCTTTACACTGGAATTTTATTGTGATTTTGTTATGCAATATACAATAATTGTTTACTGTGTATATCCATATATGATATATATAAATATCTGAAATACTACCCATTCATGTATTTAAGATAGAATTAAAATAATACAAAATATTTTCTGATTTCTGTCTTGAAATATGTGTATGGATTTTTGATATTTTAAAAAGGTAATAAATGAAGACAATGTCATTATGACGTAATATAGATTAAAAATAAGTAATAACCATCTTGTCATAGTCATATACAACGATGGTTGCCGGGCTGTATGATTTTAGCGAAATTTTTTAAAGTTATAGGAGAGGCTTAAAGTTTTTTTTGCACTATAAAAAAACCATTGCCATTTTAGTTGAATTAATATACTTAGTTATGTAAGTACGTAGTGCATCTTTATGACTTATTTTCATGCATTGCTGAGCATTATTTTCTAAAATAAACGTGCTCGGCAAAAAATGAGCCTTGAGCTTAATGAGAAAAATGAACTCTGTGTGTGTTTGTTTGTGTTCATACAGTGCTAGATGAGATTTAAAAAAATTGAAATAATAGGAATAAAATATTTTTTTTATAAATTAAAAATACTACATTCATGAGGATTCTTTACTGCATAATTTGGACGTATGTCTTATGGCCTAGCCTTCGTAAACCATGAAAGTAATGTTTTTGTAATGTTTTTGTTAAATTTGGGATGTAAATTCCGGGAAAAATTATCTACATGATGGTGAAAACCGTTTAAAAATTCGTTGCGTGGTTTAGAATGAGTTAGCGCATAAACAAACAGATGTGGAGGGCGATTTCCTTTTATACTATGTATATATAGATAGAAAGGGGCAGCGATAGCCTAGTAGGTTGTGGTACGGTCTGTCAAGACGAAGGTCGTATGTTCGGAACCCAAATGCATGAATGAATGCAACCCAAATACTACTTACTTAATACTTAATACAAAAAACTTAATAATT
Organism: Laothoe populi; assembly: GCA_905220505.1. NCBI lineage: Eukaryota > Metazoa > Arthropoda > Insecta > Lepidoptera > Sphingidae > Laothoe > Laothoe populi. The sequence continues at coordinate 17,013,973 of HG992156.1, forward strand.
CTAAAGTTACATGTGTATTTAATCTTATTTATCGCTTGCTTTAACAGTGAAGGAAAAAATGGTGAGGAAACCTGCATACCTGAGAATTCTCATAAGAATTTCGAAGGTATGTGAACTCTACCAACCCGCAATAGGCCAGCGTGGTGGACTAAGGCCTAACCCCTCTCATTAGTAGAGGAAGCCCGTGCCCAGCAGTGGGAGAATGTTTAATACAGGGCTAGTATTATTTTTGGCAGAGGCCTACGTCCAACAGTGGACTGACACCGGCTGATGATGATAGTATTATTTATTATATAAGTATTATACTATTGCCGAATGCTTAGCTTGGCATAACGTGGTCCAACAAAAATTGTAAGAATTTCGTAATGCCATTGATTTCATTAGAATCGGTGATTCCGTTATTGTCTATTCAAGGAGGAAAATTAATTGATTATTAAAACGCTATTACAGCATTTATCTATAAATATTTAATCTGTTAAATCTGTGCTACTTAACGTTAAAACCAATTAAGTAGACGATGTACCTGATCGTGATGTTTTTATCTTAACGCAGAAGTGACTATATTGAAGGTTAGGCTATTTTATTTAAGCGACATTTTTGGCTGCTGTGCTGAGGTCTCGGGTTAGATCCCCGGGTCGGGTAAAGTGATATTGGGTGTTTCTATTAAGAAATTCTCAGTATAAACCTGGAGTCCCTTCAGGGATTACAGGCGTGAATGTATAAGTATGTATTTATGAAAAAAAACTCGTCGTCCTCCAAATTCTACACGGTCGTGAGAGACGCACTGGACAGAACCCAATGGAGGCAGTTCATCCGCTCCAGATACAACCCTGATGCTGACCACGATCCTCAGACATGAGGGACCGACTTGAGAGAGAGAGATGGAAAAAAACACTATAAAAAGAACTATTGCGTGGATTTTAGTAAAGTTTCCAGTGTTCAATGTTGTACGTTATTCGATATGTAACCGAATATAATATGCAAAAGACATCCTTTTTTGAAATAAAATCACAATTGCTTGAAAAATGAGTTCACAATATTTATTTAAATATTGGTATGCGCAAAAATGGGTGCGTAGTAACATATCACTATCTCCCTCGCACGACTGCACAGTAATAGCCATTCTGAGATGTGACGTCACGGCTCATATCATACATCCTTTTATTGTCATTTGACAACTACCCCTTCCAGCAGATTTGAAGAGCGTCTTATTTTTGCTCGGATTCATAAAATTCTTTTGATAATAGGTTTAAGATAATGTAACTTGTTGCTTAAAACAATAAAAATATCATGTCAACTATTATATTATGGTAGACAGTTTTAAAATGAATGCTTGAATTGCTCTATTTACTATGAAGTTCAGTGTGTTAACTTTGCAGAGGTTAATAAGAAACTGACAGTTACGCCTCGTTTAAAGGAGCTAATTTTTTTATTGTACCGTGGATTGGGTTGGGTGTTTTGTAGAGAATATCAAATCTACAAATGGTTTCGTTAAAGGTGTTCTAGTAAACGGAGTGTGCTTATTAAAATGAGTTTCCTGTCTTTGTCTATCGTCACATTGGTTAAGTGGCAGCGTACTTTGACTGATAATCCGGTGAAGGCTTGGGTTTAAATCCTAGGTCGGTAAATTTGGGTGACATTTTGGATTTAAAAAATAACTCATGAGTTGCCCGGATTTGTACCAAATGACAATGGGTCAAATGACAATCACGAAAATAAGCTCTCAATTTATGAGTTATGTTATATTATGTTGTAATATATACATATATGTTATATATATGTTGTCTTATAGATTTTAAACACAGAAAATAAAGTGAGGAATAGTTTAACAATATAATAATGATAATATTAAAAAACATACACCTAATACAATATAAGCAGCGACAGCCTAGATGGTTGCGGTACGGATTGTCAAGACGAACGTCGTATGTTCGAAACCCAAGTGGCATACACCTCTGACTTTTCTAAAGTTACGTGTGTATTAAATGTTAATTAGCGCATGCTTTAACGGTGAAGGAAAACATCGTGAGGAAACCTGCTTACTTGAGAATTCTCATAAGAATTTCGAAGGTTTGTGAAGTCTTCCTACCCGCATTAGGCCAGCGTGATGGATTAAGGCCTAACACCTCTCATTAGTAGAGGAGGCCCGTGCCCAGCAGTGGGTCAATGTTTAATAGAGGGCTAGTATTATTATTGTACAATATATGTGCATGAAAATGATGTTATAAGGATGCAGTACGTATTTCACAAGTAATATATTAATTCTACTAAAACCCACGCAATAGTTTTTTTATAGTTTTTATAGTGGGTTCGAGTCCCGCACCGATACAAATATTTGTGTGACAGATAGATATTTGTTTCGGGTCTGGGTGTTGTGGGACCGTAGTCCCTCGTAGTTCTCGATACCCACGACACAGGTTTTACCTAGTGTAGGGACAGAACTACATAGTTCAACATACATATGACTGTTGGGTGTATTTATTTATTATTTATAGTGAATTTTTATAGTAATAAACTTTAATCCTTTCTCCTGCAAATTTTCAAAAATGTTGCTTAAGGCAAATAGTCCGCCAACCGTCGGTATTTATTCATCCTACAACTTGGAACGCCTTAAGATTCATGCGTCTCATCTGCTATGCACCTTGTAATGTATGCATTTGATATTTCTAATTATTACCCGAGCTATTTTTTGCATATTAATTAAGTGTAAACGATCTTTATCTAGATAGAGCAATTATTTTTAATTACCATCTCAGTATTAAACGCTTTCAGTACAGTTGGTGAATGAATTATAGTTACAGTATTCAGTTACAAAGTAAAAGTTCCGAAATGAAAGGCATATATTTAAATTTTATGCGAATTGGTGGATTTATCATTATATCATAGTTTAAGTGATTGTTTTATAATTATACATATACACTCACGCCTGTAATCATATTGTAACCATTAGATTGTAACCAGTACACACACTTTTCGCCGAATTTATTACGGTCCTATAATGTGATAGGGCCGAGCCTATCACCAATCGCCATACCGTGCACAATTCCAGACTCCGGGCAGATACTAAGTATTTCGATTTAGAAAAACCCAATATCACCCGGAGATCGAACCCGAGAACTCAGCACAGCAGTCGTAACGCATGCGCAATTACAACTGCGCCACCGAGGCAGTCTAACTAGGTAGGTACTAACATTTTACTTATTTAATATTTCTTCCTTCTTTCATTCATAAATCTTTGGTGACCTTATCTTCCCTCATAGCCTGATAAGGCACTGATGACTGCGCAAGAAACACAAGTAATGACTGTTCCTCTCGGAAATACGAAGTTACCACAGATAATGCCAAGACCCGATACGGACTAGGTTAGTTGACTGTTTTTGGGAAACCGTTTTTACATTATTCTTCATGGTCTATATTATTAAAATATTATCATTAATAAACATAAGTTTTCAAGATTTCACTTGCATTTTTATAAACCAATTTTATTTTTCCCACCAAAACGCTACCAACTGTCATGGCCTCTCGTGTGACGCCATCCGCAAAACTAATAGACGTTTGGCTCAGCGTTTAATAGATTTTGATGACTGATTTGGGTTTCATGTCACGTGACAAAATGCTTTATTTTTACATATTTGTATCTTGAAAATATTAAATATATGTTAACAAATTGGTTTAATTTTCGATATTTTTAGACCGAAATCTATTATAAAAAACAAAATTCTATCAGGTTTTCACTTACTGTCAACTACCTTATTGTACAGATAATTGTGTAACAATTTATGATCTATGCTAGGGATATCGTAAAACTATCGATATATTATATCAGAGTGATATTTTTAATCGATATGCATTTCTGGGCATCGCAAAAATATGGATCTTCCTTTCCAGTTTTATGTTAGTATTTATTTTATATTATGTTAGTTTTAGTTGTATGTACTTACATCTTAATATACATATTTCCTTATTTACAGCTATGGCTCGATCTTAATCAGTAGTGAAAGCTTTGATGCTAAATGAAATACTATTTGTCAGCCTTCGCAGCATAGTGGGCGGGTAACGGCTGTGAAACGAGAGGCCACGGGTTTAATTCTCGCAACGAAGACAAAAATTTGTGTGATGTATCCATATACATTTGTTTCGACTCTAGGTGCTGTGAGACAGAAACTCTCGTAGTTCCATCTCTCATATTTTGTGTCGTTGGTTCCTGCATCAAATATAATTATGATGATAAATATAACTGTGAGATAGGGACTATGTATCCACATGAACCTATTATAAACATGCATTTTGTATGAAAACATACACTCAAGTAACTTCTTGGCAACTCCTCCGTTATTAGAATAATGTCAGTTGGTATAATTCACCTTATCTTATTTTGGCAACACTTCTGGATTTCAGGCCGGTATGATTGTGTTGAGTAGCGGATGATACATTGTTTATCGCTACTCGATACTGTAACTGGACGCCACTGCGTTTACCATCAGGTGCAGTGTGGTTACTTTGCTGTGCCAGAATAAAAAACAATCTTAACAAGATACTAATGTAGTTACAGTTGTTAAACATGCTTTGTTTAATCGATGGTAATTTTAATTCTAAGGACCAATGAACTACTAAAGGTAAAAGATTATAATAATGCTTTAAAGTTTTAAAAAAGGAAAAGAACTGGAAAATAGTAATTTCTTCAACTGCTACTTTATATTATTTTAAGAAAGCATTGGAATTATGCAGGAGACCTAAGTCATCAGTAGAGGAGACTCATGCCATCATATTATTATTATGACATTTAACCGAGACAAGAAATTATATATTTTTATGGCTTTATTTGAAAAACAAATTGATGTTTCTCATCCGTTCCTACTTTTACTCATTAAGTCAATGTGATTTATCTGTGTCTTTTAAGTATACATAATTTTAATATGAGAGAGAGAATAACATAGCATAGAGGGAAATTTGGGCCTCTGGAATTCTTACCCAACGCCCTAAACGTTACAACCAGTGACGTATATATAGCTTTTACATGGGGGGAGTCCGCGGGTTAAAGCTAAAAATCTAAACGCTCAAATCATAGTAATTTGTAAATTACTTAAACATAGAATGGGAACACGCTAATTAATAAAAAAACAGCTGCAAACAATCAATAGTTACTTTAAGTACATTAAAATAAAATTTGTAAGTAATTTCCGTAAAGCGTTTATTTCATTATGACGAAAGTAACAAAGTAGAAGATACATAAAATAAGCATAATTTTATGGGAGTGATTTGGTGAAAAGGGACGGAACTGCGTAACAGGAAGTGGGGAAGCGCGAGCTATTTTTGAAGTGAAAACTTCTGTAGGCGAGCTCGACACTTTATTTTGTGGGTATTGAATGAGACTGAGCCGTCACGCTCGGCTATATAACGCTCTCGTCGACTTAGGGAGCGAGAAAGTTATAGTCGACGCGTCACTGCTATACTCGCCCGGTGAGCATTTATTTATAATTTATAATATTATGGCATCAGGAGTTTTTCATCAAACGGTTTTCTTCCATGTTTACTCTGTGATAACTATAACTTGGTACAGAAAATTAAAAATGGAAAATTATAAATATTGAAATTATAATTTGTGCAGAATTTGAACACGAATGAATCGAAAAGGAACGATGAAACCAATGTTCCATATTAGTTTCTGTTTAATTAATGTTTAACCTCTTATGTATTACAGGGATACCGGTTTTAGGAAAAAAGCCAAATCAATTTTATTTCCATAAAATTAACGTTAAAAATCGCTTAATACGCTCGTCAAAGAAGGGCGATTATGGCCAGTAATTGGGCGGTAGTTGGCTACCGAATGATACATGAGTGATTGACGGTTAATGATTAATTTACGTTCATGAATCGAGCGTGTTGGCGTCTCCTTTTTAACCGACTTCAAAAAGGAGGAGGTTCGTAATTCGACGTGTTTTATTTATGTTTGTTACCTCAGAAAATTCTTCTTTTATTACAGAAAATATGCTTCCAGATTGGTCCCATAGAATTTTTATCAAAATCGGTTGAGTAGCTTGGCTTTAAAACCATAATAACTTAAAAAAATATGTTGTCCGAATATACGAATCTGCGAATTTTGCTATTCTGTTACTTTTTCAGTGGTGTTTTCTATTGGTAATCTATCCAATGTACCTATTTTATATAAGTACCACTAAAAAGAAAAATATAAATTATTACTTTTTAAATAAAAATAAAACCGCCTTCAAATAAATCCAGACACAACTAAAAAGCAAAAAATTATTGGTTACATTTACATCAATTAATTACATACAATTTAAATCAATTATTTGGAGTCGGTGCCAGCCAAAACACGGAAAAAACAGAATAATCAGGCATACAAAAAAAAATAGAAAATTTAATCCATACTTGGTTTTTATGAATCTAAAAGTAAAGAAAACAACACCGGTGGCGACTCCAAAAATAATTGATTTAAATTGTATGTAATTAATTGATGTAAATGTAACCAATTATTTTTTGCTATTTAGTTGTGTCTGGGTTTTTTTGAAGGCAGTTTTATTTTTAACCGACTTCAAAAAAGGAGAAGGTTAACAATTCGTCGGAATCTTTTTTTTATGTATGTTCCCCGATTACTCGAAGACGCCTGGACCGATTCGAGAAATTCTTTTTTTGTTTAAATGGGTATACTTCCCAGGTGATCCCATTGGCACCAAGTCAGAATCTGATGATGGGATCTCAGAAAAAACGAGGGCAACCCTCAAATTTTATAGGGACGCATAATTTGATTTTTATTAAAGTCAGTGTACTTTTTATGAATTAAAAAACTTCTACTTATTAACTTTAATATTATGGAAATAAAATTAATTTTGGCTTATATTTAAATCCCTACTTATTACATTTTTCCGAACACCGATATCCTTTTGGTAGGTACATGGAGATTAAACAAATATATAATTGTTTGATATTGTATACATAAAGTGACATAAACATAGTGCCATTCGTAGGAAAATATTAATTTATGTACGTGAAAAAGGATAGCTATATTTGACCTCGAACCATACTGACAACATTTATTGAATCCTTCTGTGAAAATACTTTGGATGGATGAAAATCTGCCGTAGATTTTCATCCATTTATGTTTTATTGTTTAAATAACAACTGTCAAAACATACAAGTGTCAAGTGAAGTCAAATTATTTTTATATTTTGGTAAATAACTATTTTAATGTTGCTTATTTATTACCAAGATGAGATGTTAGAACTCAGGTACTTTTGGTACATCATATGCGACTACTGTAAGATTTGTTCGTATTTTTTTAAATAAATGTGCCCTGTAAAAAAGATGAGGCTTGTTTTATCAGTTAATTTAAGCGCTAAAAAGTACACGAAAAAATTTAAACTAGGCTCAAAAGTCGCAGAAAAATCTGCTTATCGTCGGTGATACTGCAAAACGAGCTATGTCACCAAGAACTGATTTTACAGAAGAGACAAAAAAACGTTTTTTTTTTTGTAGTTAAATAATTCGCTAAGTGTATGACAGGCTTATAATGATATAACGCTATTAACCCCTCCAGTCAGGAAGGATATTAAAAAAAAAGTCGGGAGTAAAGCAACAAGCTTTTATTTCCATAGCATTAAAGTTAAAAATTGCATGCAAGAACGGCGAGTGTTGCTAGTGTTAGCGCCGCCGGCGTGCCTATCCGTCATGACAGTTTAAGACCTATATAATAACAGGCAAATAATCCGGGAAACAGATGCGTTCAGAGGGATCGCGATCATTGTAACAAAAAAAATAAAAATATTTTTTTTTTGACAGAACGTATTGCAGTATCACCGACGTTATTCTCGCTCAATATCGCAAAAATTGTCACTTAAATCGAATAGCCTGCGAACCGTCTATATTATCCGCTATCAATATTCTGCGATTTTTTATTATGTCGAATGCTAAGGGGGGGGTCCGGACCCCCTGAACCCCCCCCCCTTATATACGCCCATGGTTACAACAATCCGTTGTTCAAGGCGGTTCTCTGTAAGACAGTGATACGAACCGGATCAAACCGACTGATTCATGCTATAAACAAAACTTTTTAAAATGTTTACTATTTTTTAACCGACTTCAAAACAGGAGGAGGTTAACAATTCGTCGGAATCTTTTTTTTTATGTATGTTACCCGATTACTCGAAGACGCCTGGACCGATTCGAGAAATTCTTTTTTTGTTTAAAAGGGTATACTTCCCATGTGGTCCCATTGGCACCAAGTCAGGATCTGATGATGGAATCACAGAAAAATCAAGGGAAACCCTCAAATTTTATTGTGACGCATAATTTGTTTTTTATTGAAGTCGGTGTACTTTTTATGAATAATAATTAGAGCGTTTTTACAAAATTTTAAACTGCCTTCCAAATTCAAATTAAATTCAAAGTGTTAACGAAATACCCAGTATTAGTCCGGAGTCTGGAATTGTGGTATGGTGATAGACTCACAAGGCTCGGCGATATGTGGACCTCTGCCTGCCCCTTAGGGGGTTACAGGCGTGAATGCGTATGTATCTATAGTTAGTGTTATAAAATTACACCATAACATCACCAATTAACTTATTTTATATTCAAATCTTGAATGTTAATGCTTCTAACAGTGATCATGTAATAAAAAGCGACAAATAGACGTACTTTCGCCCAAATTGTCCGTTGTAAAAGTGTAAGTATGTTAATGCACAAATAATGGTCTTTGGTAAAACGATTTTAAAACTCGTATCATTACTTGAGGTATTAATTTCCTCTAATGTGGACAAATTGGTGTGAATATATAATGATTGGATTAAGTGGGCGAGATTTTGCTTTATAGGTTAGGATTGAAAGAAATATTTTATTTAAGTAGTCTTTTTGTAGAATTTAGTTCGTATTTATAAATTAATGAGACTATTGACTCATTGATCTAATAGCCGTAATAATCGACTGTTTATTTGAATAAAACACGTGTACTTATATTTTCTACTAACTTTTGTCCACAGCTTCGCCCGCGTGGTTGTTATTTTTGAAAAAAATACATATAAAATCCATAGACATTACATCTTTCTATACTATGCTGTCCCTTAGGAACCATGTATTTTTGCCATTCTGTAATCTCTAAATTACTACTTTGAAAAAAAATCATGTCGATCCCTTGCTCGGCGAAAAACAAATAACTATCCCGCAGTACATGTTTCCGGGATAAAAAAATAGCCTATGTCATTCTCTGATCCCTAAATACCATTACGCAAATAATCATGTCGATCCCTTGTTTTGTGAAAAACAAAAACTATCCCGCGCGAACCGTACATTCTTTTAAGGATAAAAAGTAGCCTTGTAATTCTCTGACCCCTAAACTACCTATGCAAAAAAAATCTCGATTCCTTGCTCTAGGGAAACAAAAAACTATCCTGCGGGAATCGTACATTTTCCGGGATAAAAAGTAGCCTGTGTGCTATTCCAGACAAAAATCTATCTCTGTGAAAATTTTCAACAAGATCTGTTCAGCCGTTCTGGCGTGATTGAGTAACAAAGATCCATCCATCTATCCGGACATTCGCATTTATAATATCAGTAAGAAGTAAAATTGATAAATCCCTGATAAAAAGGTTCACAACTTTTAAACGGCTGAACTGATTTTCATGTGACTTACAGTTTTGTAATGTGCACTTCATGCACTTTTATTTGATACCCTACTTGGGTATTATTTGAAAATATTCGATTGTTCAACCCCACATTCACCCAAATCCCCTTGCGTCAGGGGTTAAAAATTAATAAAAAACAACTTTAAAGCGGGTTGTATATCGTGTCAAAATTTGAGCTCAATCGATGTAGAACTTTTTGAGTTTTTGAAGCATACACAAACCAAAATAACATTTTAGAAAGACTATAGAAGTATGGATTAGTGTGGCTATAACTATAGGGATGATTTAGCAAAAAATTTAAAAACACATATTTCTTACCAAAAGCCTAAATATGAATTTTCAGATCCCTCATTTGAGGAATTATGCATTTCCCATACCTTTGAACTCCTATTTTACCCCTTTTTTTTTAAAGATGCCCCGTGTCTTTTTCCAGGATATAATCCTTCATCGGTAGGCAGCGGCTTTGCTGTGCCCTGGCATTGCAGAAGTCTATGGGCGGCGGTGACTACTTACCATCAGGTGGCCCGTCTGCTCGTCTGCCTATCAAGGCATAGAAAAAAAAAAACTATCTCCTTACCAAATTTCATCACAATCCTGTCAGTGAACATGTAACATACAAAAAAAAATACATACAAACAGAGTTACTTTCGCATTTATAGTAATAATATGATTACAAAATTTAATGTGATTTGTTCGAGATTGCAATCCCGATATTTTTACCCGATAAAATACATTTAAATGGACTTTCAACCAAAAAATAAACTTACAATATTTTTTTGTAATATTAATATTTTTTTATGAGTTTTGATCTTTTTGTTTGCGGATGTTATAAATCATTTAGTTAATTAGAAAATTCGTTTGGCTTCCATCGCATGATATCAATTATCCTTGGGGAATGTTTCATTTCTATGTATTAACCGCTTTTACAGTTGAAGGGAGTCAATGGTGCGATCATGCGCTGTGTGTGAGTGGGATCGAAACCTAGGCGGGGGTTAACGTCATTTACTAGATAGATAGAGTATCCGTACCATAAACAAACCTACTGAGTTTTATTCGATAGATCTTCCCAATTTCTAGTCACAGACAATCCATGAATATAACAGACATTAACGACAGCTCAGTGGTATAGGGGGTGAGCAGCCGGTCATTGAAACAGAGGCCATGGGTTCGATTCCCGCACCAAAATAAAAGATGATGTGAACCACAAATTGTTTCAGATCTGGGTATTGTGGGATCTTAGTTCTTGATACCCTCGATATAGGTTTGACCTAATGCGGGTTCAGGACTATGTTATATATTGTATTTCTTATATACAGAGTACTTTTTATTTTAAATGTTTTTACATTTTTATATAAAGTAATAATCAATAAAAAAACACATTTTGAAATATAAAAATAAAACACATTATTTGTTTTCTTATTATTGTAACATGTTCAATAAACGAATTTAATTTCACCTTTGCATTATGCTTATCTGCTTAACTGCTTCTTCAACATTTTTTAAACGTTAAATAAGTTACGAGTACCTCTAAGATATATGCATTCTTAATTTAAATTTACTAGTAATTAATACTGGCACTTAATAATAAAATCTTTACAACATTACCACATGTACCATTATCCCGTTTTATAATGCCAGTAATTCAAATAATAAAACCGTTACGTTAAGTCTTTCGCGGTTTTATTACTATTAACAGATTAACAGGAAAATGAAAATCATCGTGCGGAAACCTGCATATATGATAATTCTCATACGAAAGGTGTGTGAAGTCTACCAACCCGCATTCGGACTAAGGCCTTACCCCTCTCATTAGTAGAGGAGTGCCCGTGCCCAGCAGTGGGCCAATGTTTAATACAGGTCTTGTATTTTTTTTATAATATTGTACAACATTTCTATAATAAACCGCCTTACTGTGCAAAGATGACACTTCCGTTTATAATCCGTATTAAAATAGTTAGTAATAGTTTTCGTATGCAGTTTCTCTTGTAATAAATAGGCGGAAACGTCGACTATTTGTTGCTAAATTGATACATACACATACACTAACGCCTGTAATCCCCGAAGGGGTAGGCAGAAGTGTACCTCTGCCTACTAAAAGTTTAAGTTTAAAACCACTTTTCGCCAAATTGCGGTCCCATAATGTAATAGGGGGCGAGCTTTTCGCCATACCGGGCACAGATTCCAGACTCCGGGCTAATACTGAGAATTTCTATATAAAAATAAATTCATACAAATGCATATTTTAATCAACATAAATTGAAACTACACTGTTTAATTGTACATATATACACTCACGTCTGTAATCCCCGCAAGGGTAGGTAGAGGTGTAACCAGTACATCCACTTTTCGCCGGTTATTATCACGGTCCCATAATGCGATAGGGGGCAAGCCTATCACCATACCGGGCACAATTCCAGACTCCCTAGCTAATACTGAGTATTTCTAAATAGAAAACCCAATATTACTTTACCCGACCCGGGATCGAAAACGAGACCACAGCACGCCAGTCGTAATGCATGCACAATTACAACAGCGCCACCGAGGCAGTCTATTTATATAAAATATTTAGATATTCTCTCAGCAAATTAAATTCCATAATAGATTGTTTTAAAATCTGCTGAGGAATGCCTCGTGGCTTTTGCTTATTTACTTTGGCGAAAAACTATGGAAATCTATTTCTTCCACGTATAGACGTAAAAACATAACGCTCATTACGTGAAACGGTTACCATTTTATCGTGGGTTTTGTGTACTGAATAAGGAATAAGCTACAAATAGCACCTGGAAGATATAAAACTTGTCTTGAATAGCTACTAAGACTTTCAAACAATTGATATTGATTTTATTTAAATACAGAAGATATACTAATTACAATGAATTAATTACAGAAAAAAAACATATATACTAATTACAATGAATAGAACAATATTAAAATTGAATAATTAAAAATTATGGTTCATGAAATATAGAGAATTCAAATGTACACAAGTAGTAATATGATTTATGGAATATATTTTTAGTATAAGGAAATAGCCTCCGTGGCGCAGTTGGCGAGTAGCCGGCTGTGAAACGAGAGGCCGTGGGTTCGATTCTCACACCGGGACAAATGTTTGTGTGACAGACAGATATTTGTGTCCGGGTCTGGGTGTCGTGAGACCGTACGTCTCTCGTAGTCCCTCATACCCATAACACAAGACTCGTATGTTAGATTGGGGCTATGTGTGTGACTATTGGGAGTTATTTATTTAAAAATGGATTGTATCAGAAGCATGCTATAGTAGATGCTTGTCCAGTAGTGCATAGCCCCAGGCTGATGACGACAGAAACACGAATATTTAATCAATATATCAGATTCTTGATAAATTAATTATCAATTTACGGAGCCAAAGTAAACTCCCTATTAAGCAGTTATTTATACAGACTTTAACAGCACACGCATAAAATAAATCTAATTAATTTATCACCAATTACCGACTCTTAGTAGAGGACTTTAATTACTCACGCAAGACCTACTGTATCAGTCACACTCAATGTATTTTTCATGTGAGAGAACACTTTCTCTCGTGAAAACCATTTTGCCAGGCCTTTCCACCTCTCCCTACATTTTAATTTGGGGGCGTCAGAGGGGAGGACATGAAGAAAGAGGGAATCATAGGAGGATATATCGTCGAAAATGCATCAGTGTGCAAGCTAATGCAACCTGTCAAGTCACAAGTTCAAGAGCAGACACGCGTCTCGCGGCCGAGCAGAAACGCCGCAGCTTTCGTATCGAGTGCACGCGAACGTCGCTCGCGGTTTCCGAACGTCGCGAAACACGAGTGTTCCAAATTTAAATTTTTGCAAGAGAGTGTTTTATTTTTTTCGTCAACCAGCCAGAAGCATGCGGAATTTAGTGAGGTAAGCGATTTAAATCGATTAATCGTGTCCTTGACACGGGGTTATTACTGGGTATTGCACTCTACAAAGTTTGCAAAAAATAAACAAAGGTTTTTCTTGCACGTTTACGATTACGACTGCACTAATTAACGTTATAAAACAGAGATATTCAACCTTTTGCATTAAATTTAGTTTAAACCGGAAATTACTGAAAATAATTGATTTGATTTTATATTGTAAAACATTTCTAATATCAATTAACTTTATATGTTTGCGTGTTTGAAATTTATTATTATTCTGTTCATACGTAGCAAAAGGGCTTCAAGTTAGTCGATAGCTTGTTATGGTTACCCCTTACAAAAACAACGGAACTCGAAAGATTTCCCACACAGATATAAATGCGTGTGAAAATTATTCAAAACTCACTCTAATGATGGAGTATTAAAGCAAACACTTATTTATTGTAAACGAAAAAACCGCTTCCGGCGTTTTGTAACAATCGACCTAATAACTTCGGAAGTTTGATGAATGCAGCCGTTCATAAGTGTTAATGCGTTTTTTGAAATTACAGTATATTTATAAACTATATAGACTGTAAATAGATTATATTTATATAATTATGCATTTAAATTAAGTGAATTTGATAAATTGACTTTGATATGTATACTTATAAATTACACGATAGATAGAGAGAAGGATTATTTTTTACATTTCTTATGACTAAAATCTTGACTATAATTTGAAATCAATGTTTCCTATCTTTTCCCTCATATTAGACGTTAATTTTCTTTTTACCGTATCGTTGCTATGAAAGGTAATCTTTCAAATATATGACATCTTTGTGAATCACGACTGCATATATTTACAAGCTTTATTATTTCTTAGATTACTGTATTATATTTTAACTTCCCTTTGAGGGGGTTTGTGTCACTACGTTTGCCACCGCTATAATATCTCCCACATAACACCACAGGGAGTCAGGAGTGGCTGAAAACCAGCGCTGCTTGGAGCTATGGTTCCGGTCAGCTAAAGCTGAGCCACTTCCTTTTGCCTTATGTCGTTTTTATTTTTAATTATAATTTTTAGCTCATACAACTTATACTATGTAAGTAGATAATAAGGCAATAATCATTTTTTTTTATATATTTTTAACCACATTTGACCCATATGATCAAACATACTAAGACTTAAACTTCTTACTGAAATCTTTCTCTCTAGTTCTCTACTATCACGATAATAGTATTGAAAGTACATTTTGGACATAAAATGTGTAACTCATACATTTTTGATATTTCAATAAAAAAATATAGATTTATCATTATTTGCTGGTTAGTACCACCATGCACATGGTGAAAGCCCCACCATAGCGAATATACTCTACTCTCTTCAGGTTGGCATAATGCTGGTGAATCTGAAAGTTTTAACGTCATTCTATGCTTAACATTTCGATCTTACAACAAGACTAGTGTAGACGCTCTCATACGAATAAAAAAGACATTTAAGATATGCAGATGAGGTGATTTAAATTAAGAATATGCATGATACTGGCACTTATGAATATAATGTTCGGCTGATGATCATAGATAAATCAGTATGAGCGCGTATTATTCTAAAAACAGAACCGTTACATCTACACGTTTAACTCTGTTGATATATTTATGTGACATTTACCGTAAATAAATATGTTTATGCTTAATTGTGACTGGATAGGCAAATGTTAATAATGGTAGTTGGATAATGGTAGTTCTATTTTCAAATATTGACTTAGATCCATTGTGACATTCTTTAACGGTTATTTAAATTTAGTTAAGATCTGACGACAAATTATATGCATCAGCTGTAGCTAACACAAAAAATTGCGAATAAGTAATCTATACTTATAATAAATCTGTAGAGAGGTCAATTCTGTACATGAAATATATTTCCAAAATAACTATCAGCGGGTGATTAGTGATCGACACTGACGCCAAAAATGCAATCAGTAAAATTTTTGTCTGTCTGTCTGTCTGTCTGTCTGTCTGTCTGTCTGTATGTTCGTTATAGAAACAAAAACCACTCGACGGATTTCAACAAAACTTGGTATAATTGTTCTTCATACTCCTGGGCAGGTTATAGTATACTTTTCATCACGCTACGATCAATAGGAGCAGAGCAGTGAAGGCAAATGTTAGGAAAACAGGAGAACTTACTCCATTTTTTAAGCTTCCGTCGTATGTGCAGCCTTAATAGTTAAAGCTACACAGAAATCATGTATGACGGAAATGTTCTCCTTAAAATTATATAAAAAATATTCCACGACAGCAAATGTCTATATTTTATGGTTGACTCACAATAACACGTGTAACTCCCGATAGCTTAGCAGTTCGGAGATTTCTGATTATATTTGTCTACTCTTACGTTTATGACACTCTCAATCATCCCTAATTAATAAATGTTAACATTATTAACTATTTAATTTAATAAAAAAAAGAATTATAGAAATAGGTACAGAAACACCAGGCTATTTTAATTGCAAGAAAAAATAACTCCTTGGATTGTATCCTTCTGCTCCTGAAAATAACCTCCACGCGGGTGGAGCCGCGAGCAACATAAATAATAAAAGACTGATTTCCAAAATTTACTTTAAATGTCATAAATAAGACAAGATACGACATTTTAGTAAGCAGTATAATTTTAGTTAACCGGCATCTACGCCGGCACTGATTCCGACAAATCTCTACCATAGCTCATATAAAAAAAATATTTATAACATTTTATAAATGTTAGAAAAATCTATACGTTGAAAATATACGATTTAATTTCTAAATACATAAAAGCTAATTTTAAAAATCGAACATTAAATACAACCAAACGTAATAATCTTTTAGCTCAGTCTCAATAGTAGATGCGACCTACTACTGCCTACTCTGCTAATGAGAAGGATTAGGAGTTCCACCACATTTGACAGCCTCCGTGGCGCAGTAGGTGAGTAGCCGGCTGTGAAACGATAGGCCGTGGGTTCGATTCCCACACCGGGACAAATATTTGTGTTACAGACAGATATTTGTCTCCGGGTCTGGGTGTAGTGAGACCGAACGTCTCTCGTAGTCCCTGGTACCCCCAACACAAGACTCGTATATTAGTGTGGGATCAGGGCTATGTGTATGACTGTTGGGTGTTATAATTATTATTGCCTTGATTTGGTTTGGTAGACTTCAATACAATGCCACCTTGTGAGAGATCAAAGACGTGAGAGCCATCTCGCTTGATTATAGCATAATCAGATTGTCGCCAATTTCATTCCCATCAACGTTCAGTAGCCGTTGGTTATCATGGCTTCTCATAGACAAAATCTTTGATTACAGTATGACACGTAGCTATATAAAGTGATTATAAAAATGAAATTTTTAAAGGCGATTCCGCCTATTCTAATCATGTGTCAAGTTAATTTACTAACTAGTCTATGAAACCCTCAGCAGATATGAGAATAATGAAATATTAATTTCATTTTCGTGTCGGGGTTGCTAGCTGTAATTATGTTTTAAAACTTCGTTAGGAAATGCCATCGACAACAATTACTACCGAGACACGTTGAACAGAAAGAATTAAAATTCTGTAATATCATTAATATGTAATCAAAAAGCACCCATTTTCGTAATATTAATAGAGGGCTTTTATTAGAAAATATGTTTTTTTTTCGTACTAATAAGCAATAAATATTCATAAGTTAATTTTTGCGTAGTGCTTTACTCAGAGGAAATGTAAAGGTGGCAAAGATATAATTATAGAATATACACAAAATAGCATCTTTAAGCAATCATCGTAAATTGAAGAAGCCTGATAAACCATTCATCAATCTCACATGTTCAAAGCACGATATTTCAAAACTTGTTCTATTTTTATAAGGAGATCGCGTTACAGCTTCCGGTTGTCTCCGCCCGAAGAGTTTTTGCTGTATTGTTATGATATATCGCGCCGGCTCGTGCAAAATGGTGTCCTCAATCAAACAACCTATCTTGTTAAACTTGTTTCACTTCACAACTTCATCTGAGCTTTAATAGTTCTAAGGAACATAACTATTGTTTTTTTTTTGACAAAAGATTTTCTTTGTTTGAAATAGCTATAGCATTATTTTATCATTTAAACACATTTGAAAGTTCGCTATAACTATTTTGCTGCAATATATATTTAAATGGCTTTGAATGCAAAAAATCGTAGTATAGTATTGTCAAAATGTATATTCATAATAATAATTACAGTAGGTATTTATTTTTTGACTCTTGCAACACAATACTACACTCATTCGCCAGTCGCCCGGCGCGGCGCCCCGACTGGCAAGATGTTATCACATGAACCCTACCAAACTCTGCTAATGGTCCGGTAATGTAATTACAAACACGTGTTTTAGTTATTGCAAAAGAGGTTCGGACTGGTCTCTATGCAATTATTATGAGCTTGTAACCCTGCTCACACGAGTGTTTTGCTGACGCGAAGGAAAAAACAATAATTAGAAACATAGGAATTTAATTGGCTTAAAACAATATACATTTTCTAATATTTAATATTCCAATATTTATATACTTTTAAATTATAAATACAATAAGGAATAAAAACCTTATGAAAGTTCAGAAATGAATGGAGAAATCTGATATTTTTATACTTAAAGTTCAGGATATATAATACTTTTAAGCTTATTGAATCATTACAAAAAGTAAAAAAAAGGAATGAAAAGAATTTAATTAAAATTTTCAAATGTTACAGAACATGGACATAGAATTTCGAGCTACGAAAAATAATCGTCACATTATCGAATAAACAGAGTGATTCTTACATGATCCCATACTAGGCAAGCCTGTATCAAGGGCTGATACCCCTTGAGTTAAAGACATCTTCAACTACATCTGCCGCTGTTAAACACAGATAAAAGTTAGTTATGTCGAAGTTAATAATATATTTTACGTCCATATGTGATAGATTTAATATTTATTCAAATAAAACAAAATCTCACTAATTGTTGAGTAGCGAGGGATAGACTGTCTCTTGCTACTTGATACTCTATCTGGACGGCACTGCGCATACCATCGGTGCAGTGTGGTCACTTTGCCGCGCTAGAATAAAAAAAGAAAAAAATATTTGGTCTAAGTAATCGATACAATTAAATATTTAGCTGTGTCTGCAACTGTAATAAGGATTGTTACAAACGTAGCAAGGGAGGTGCGATATCTGATTACAATAAAGCACCCGATACGTCTGAAATATTTACTGTTCTTTTTGCCCGCCTTTTGTTGGCAGACGCCATTGTTTCAAGCAAGGCTATATTTCCAATTTTATTTTCTGCGAGTATATTGAGCTCTATTTATGTCTCATTTACCCGCAATGAATTGTGCGAACATTTTATATGTAATTAATTGGCTTATATTAATGTACATAATGATTCGCAAAATTTAATTCAACGAAAGGGAAAATCACGACGATATTCTTGAATCCAGTGTTATTAACCGATGATTAATGTTTTACAAATTAATGTCCGTAGCAAATACTTAGGAAAAAATAAAAATGATTAGATTGATGAAAAGGAGGTTTTTTTTATTTCTTAAATTCAGCCAGAACATCTTAAGTTTTGTTTCATTTTCCCTTGTAATGAGAAGGCAATGGATTCCAGCCCATACAGCCTCGTCTATCGTGTAAAGATATCAAGTTTTTTTTCCCCCAGTACGGCCTAAGCCAAGTCTTCAGTTTATTCTTTCAATATAGGGAATTTTCTTTTCAGTAAGGCCTAAACCAAGTCTTCATTCTATTCTTTCAAATTGTTTTTTTAGTAATGCCTAAGCCAACTTCTTTATTGTTTTGACATTTGAAAAATTGTTGGAATTTTGAGTATAGGCAAGTGATGAAATGCGGTATAACTTTTCTTTTCGTGTTGTCTATAAAACTCTATTGAGGTTTTCAGTAAATTCGCCATCACTTTCTTAGGCGTTTGACTTGATCGTGACTTACTTTCGCTTTACATAAAAGTTGTTTGATGGAATTTATATAGAGTTTCAAAATATCACAATATTTGGCACGTGGCAGTTGCACCCCCAGCGCCTTGACAAATAAAGAAAAAAGAGTATATTAAATAAGAAATTGCACATATAAAATAGGCGATTTACTACTAATTACACTGTAAGCAGCGATAGCCTAGTTGGTTGCGGTACGGACTGTCAAGACGAAAGTCGTATGTTCAAAACCCAAATGGCGCAAACACCTCTGACTTTTCTAAAGTTACTTGTGTATTAAATGTTAATTATCGCTTGCTTTAACGGTGAAGGAAAACATCATGAGAAAACCTGCATACCTGGGAATTGTCATAAGAATTTCGAAGGTATGTTAAGTCAACCAACCCGCATTAGGCCAGCGTGGCTAAGGCCTAAACCCTATCAATAGTAGATAAGGCCCGTGCTCAGCAGTGGGACATTATTTAATAATGGACTAGTATTAGTATTATTACACTGTTTAACCTTATCCAAACTTAGAACAATCTAAAACCGAATAGCACAGAGTACATTGTCACAGCGGGCGGGGTTAAACATTGAACATCTTTGATCCATCCGCGCGTCACGAAGTGTGGGCAATTGTTTGAGTAGCGGTGCGGTGGAGCAGTCGGCTCGGTCAGTGTGTGTGGCCCCGGGATTCTCAGAAATTCGGGACTTCGGGACATGTGTCGACTGTAACTTCACATGCGAGGCTCAATAACAGTTTAAGTTCGCGCAATTATTTTCGTATGACACGGCTCGTGATTTATGCTTTTGACTTATTTTCTTTTTCATATCGTCTTACAGCACCTACTGAATATGATGAGTAATAAGTGTTAATAATGATTAATGCAGTAACAATTGACTTTTGTAGTATTCTTTACTTGGAAACACCCGGGGAACATGGGAATAAATTACACAAAAACAACTTCGACCCTTACAGTTTAGTTAAACCACGTTTAAAGCAGAAGTAGGGTGACATATATTTTATGATTATCTACTTGACATATATGCTACAACGCGATCTGAGAAAAATCTTAAATTTAAGCTAAAGCTTAAGCTTAAATGTTAAGCTACTAAAGTGGTTGAACTAAACCACATTCCAGAGGGGCTAAGCATGAAAAGTAACTTCGAAAATCTATGAATATAACCTTTAATTCTCGTGTTCATTGACGTAAAACGCACGGTAGATATTTAATACTCTTTCAAATAAAATATTATAATTAACATTGTCTAGTTTCATATTCTGAATGAAATGATCAATCGTTTATGTCGGCCGTATGACTGGATTTCTGGTTTCATCTTCTTTTGAAGAAGCTAAATAGCAGGCCGGCATGATTGTGTTGAGTAGCGAGGGGTAGACTGTCTCTCGCTACTTGATACTCTATCTGGATGTCACTGCGCTTACCATCAGGTGCAGTGTGATCACTTTGCCGCGCCAAAATAAAAAAAAACTATAATTTAGATTTAGATTCTAAATCTACCATTTCAACTTAGTCATATAAACTAAGGCCATTAAGACTATCATAAAATTAGGAAATAATTAAGTCAAGATTGTTTCTCGCTACTTGATACTCTAATCAGACGGCACTGCGCTTACCATCAGGTGCAATGTGGTGTTGCCGTGCAGGAAAAATATGACATTTAAACATGACTCCATTTTTTTTACATTAAATTACAGTACGGTTGAAACAACATGATAAAACAATTTTACTACTCAATGTTAGAAACTAACAAATAATTAAACTTAAGAGATGTAGAAACGCTCGCCAAGCTTTCCTATTATCCTTAATTAGCTCATCTCTAACAACCAACCAAAGTTAGAATTCAAGGTTGTCTACGTGGACTGCATGTACTATATGCCCTACCTGTATAGACTCGTCGTAAACCCACGACCGGTCTTGCCCTACGTCGCATTTAGCATCCAATCGTGCGTCCACATAATCGGAGAAAATTATAATTGCTCGTCCAACCGCCGATGTATGTGTTTTGAACTTTTGAGGAAGCCATCCCGGTAAATTTACGTGGGTATTCATTGTTAATTATCGCTTGCTTTAACAGTCAAGGAGAACAACTTGAGTAAACCTGAGAATTCCCTATAACAATTTCAAAGGAGAGGCCTAACCGCTCTCAACAGTAGAGGAGGCCTGTACCCAATACTGGGACAGTGCTAATTACAGTATTGGTATTATAATCAGCATATTGCCGTCCACTGTTGGACGTAGGCCTCTCCAAGTGAACGCCAACCATCCCAGCCTTGGGTAGCCCCCATCCATCCGCGACCCGCCACCTTCTTTAAGTCCTCGGTCCATCGTGCAGCAGGGCGTCCCACACGACGTTTGCCTATTATTTTTTATTAACCTGGTGTTACTTTGGTAGAGTACTGATAGTTTTCTGTAGTCTGACCGATTGAATGGTTAGTGGAGTTCAAGTTTATTCTAGGATTCTAAGATTAATGTGATAAAGACTGACAGATGATATATTTAATAATAAATATGTACATACTTATTTAGAAAGTCCTCCAAACTTGTATTATTATTAGTCCCGATCAATGGTTCATTAGGTTTGTCTTATTTTAATATTAACGAGTTTTACGCATCCAGGAGTAAAATCATAAATTCATTTCACATGTGCATTCAAAGGGGTAGGTGCAAATAATGAATCATGCTGATTTCCGTCCTATGACATGTTTTATGGTGGACTTACCTATCGAACTGAAATACCAAATCCTCGACAACTCATGTGATTTTTTAATCAAAAACTTAAACAAAAATTATAGCGTCCTGGGATTTGAACTCAGAACCTCACAGTATCGCAAGCGGAATACACTACTACTAGACCAATGGAGCAATGTGAACTCATCATGTATTATGTTGCATTTCCTCATATTGTTTAAGTTAACGTAAAACTCCAAGTCATTTATAAAATTACAACTAAACCAACAGGGCTTTCTAAAGAACCACCAAAACACTAAAACGCATTTTCAATTTTACGTCAGAATAATACAAGCGAACAATGGCTCGCTTTAACCATCTGACGTTATATTTAATGGACAGCTGAAGTGTTTGCCGACTTTACGTTTAAATAGCGGTATGTACCCATTCCCCGATATTCCTTCGTGGTCCGTACACACGTCTCTGGTAATTTATACTTGGGCCACGAATAGCGGCGGTAATGTATTGACAAAAGCGAATGCACCAAGGTGAAGGGCCAGCATGTTGGACCAACGTGGACTACTTGGAGTTACCAACATACGCCAAGTAGTCCACGTTGGTCTAACATGCTGGCCCTTCACCTTGCCCCAATGAGTACAGCGGGCATAAGAAAAACTCATTGGAGGAAACCTCGATTCTTGTCCTTGGAAAACTAATTAGCTTTCGCGCATACGATTGCTTTTAATTTGTGAATAATTAATCTTGAATGACACACTTGTTTAGTAAACGCCTATAAACGTAGTATTAAGGACGGGTTGTTTAACTGTACTCAATTTTAACTACTGTTTAAATCTTTTATCATAGTTAAATACCGGATGTTCGCATAGTTTGGTTATTCTTTATTTTTATAACATTTCACGTTAGTTAAGTGAGATTGACATTAATTATGCGGTTAAAAAAGCTTAAAAATAGTTATAACTTAACTACGGTCTAACAAGAGGGTCTAAGTTCCAGTCATGTTTAAATTTAGAATTCTTGGATCAAGTCTGCATTAAATTAACTTCAATACTCATTATTATATTTCATGCTTCATTTAAGTACGGTATTAAGAAATAACTAGATGTCTCAAGTAATAATGTCAATTATTATTATAACCATATTATTATACGACTGGGCAATTCTCTGCTAATACAAGTTGTAAGGCATTAGTCGCCTACGCTAATCTAATGCGGGTTGGCAGACTTAACACACCTTCGGAATTTTATAGAAAATTCTCACGTGGTCTTAACTTTTTTTTTATCCTGGCACGGCGAAGTGACCACAATGCACCTGGTAAGCGCAGTGCCGTCCAATTAGAGTATCGAGTAGCGAGAGACGATCTTTCCCCCGCTACTCAACACTATCATGCCGGCCTGCTTCTTCACACTACGCCATGGGCAAGAAGGTGAAGAAGCAGTCGAGGGTCTAGTGTCAGTAAGAGTAAGAGAAAGCCGCATAACGGCCAAACATCGTACCCCAACTATAGAGTTGATAGACCGGGTATAGACCCGCGACAAAATTTTACCGTCGACAATGTTTTCCTTCATAGTTACAGTGAGCGATAATTAACCGAGTAACTTCGAAAGTAAGATCTTGCCTTTAGTACTGATTACGACTTCGCGATTTGCGTCTTGGCAATGCCTACAGCTGACGCTGCGTTTCTCCAAGTCAAAATACATACGTATACACTCACACAAGCAATCCCTGAAGGGGTAAGCAGAGGTGTAACCAGTACAACCACATTTTGCCGAGCGTATTACCGTCTCATAATGTGATGGGGGTGAGCCTATCGCCATACCGGGCCCAATTCCAGACTCCGGGCTGATACTGAGCATTTTGTGATAGAAAAACTCAATATCACTTTACCTGACCCGGGGATCGTACCCCAGACCTCAGCACAGCAGTCCTAACTGCGTACGCAATTACAACTGCGCCACCGAGACAGTTGTTATAAAAAGTCAAAATAATCCTTCTCATTTTCGAATATTTATGTTCACCGTATGTAGAAAACAAGTTCCCGTAATAGTGTTTTATTTTCTTTCACCATAGACATTTTTTTTATTCATTCTCTCTTTTTTATAAAAAAAGAGAAGGCAAAGGTTCTCCACCATGTAGCCTTGTCTGTGGTAATTGTTTCGTAATGAAATATTTTTTACTTAAAATCACAAATAAAACGTCGCATCACATTCCCGCCATTTTCAAAAGTCTCGCCATAGACACTGAGCAAAGAGTATGTATGTCTTTCATAATTCAATCATGATTATATTTAGATATAATAACTCGTTACTAAGCGCAGTTAGTTATCATGACACAGCATTAATAATGTAAACAGCGTCGCACTCGCTCACTTCCCACTTTCCATGGGATCACTAGGGGATTGATTGCATTTCTGACACGTGTTTACATAGCCCTGTATAGCAAATTTGTGCAACTCACTACATTATGATTAAGTATGTACCTCAATAATTTATTATTTATCATAGAAATTCTGAAGGCATTGATTTTAAACTGTGGATATGACAATCGGTCGGATTTTTTATTGGAGGGTATTCCTTTCCTATGCGAGAGTCAATTTGTGTTGTATGTGTACTGTTTTTCGTTGCTGGTTTTCGGGGTTTTTTACCAAGGATTTCTTCTGCGTAGATCGGACTGAAACAAATAAAAATTATAAATCAACTATATGGAGGGTTTTTTTCCTGCCTGGCTATGCAGACGAACAGACGGGCCACCTGATGGTAAGTAGACACCGCCGCCCATAGACTTCTGCAATGTCAGGGCACAGCAAAGCCGCTGCCTACCGTAAAAGTAGAATCATTCCACTATACTTTCGTGACGACATACAAATCAGTCTACCCTGTGACCATGAAGGCTGTAAAGCTTTTGAATCGTCGGGTTGAAAAAGTAAAATAAACCGCGTTAGATTCTGTGAAATTAGTTTTATTGCAATGTGTTGCTGGCCGTACGTTTAAGAGATTAATTATAAAGAGAAGCCTTTAATAAAACCTGAGATGCGGTTGTGTTAATGTTAAACACAGAGATGTGTAACAGTGATAATTAAATCAATCAATAAAGTGTTAATCATTGTATTTGTGCCTTTTCAAATATCCACCATGCATAGTTTTGTTTTGTTGTTTCCTTGAAACGGAAATGTTTTAGTCTATTAATGAAACATAATAGTTACACATACACTTCCTATTCAAAATTATTTCAAACACCTGCAGATGCCGTGCTGTAATTACCACCAAAAATAAAAGTAAATCATACCAAAACCACCATGGTAAAAGTAAAAACACTAATTGTTTCGAGTACTTTGCAGAATCGAGTCTGAAGTGAGCACTTGACTTGGCTCATTCGAATTCGAATGTTCATAGTAGACATCCGGTTCTTAGCGTTGGCACCCGGATGCGCATTGTTACACTTCGCATTGTATTCCCCACGATGATATTGCTAGATATAGTTCTATGCAATTATCGCATTCAATTACAGCTATTCTTTGACATAATCGTTTGACCGAGTCTTTTTAATCTTATATAGCGGTTTAAAAGGCGATAGCTATGGCAGTTGGCCTGATTTTCAAAGATTATAATTTTTCAAGATACATACATATACACTAACGCCTGTAATCCCGAAGGGGCAGACAGAGGTGTACCAGAGGTAACCAGTACACCCATTTTTCGCCGAATTCATTACGGTCCCATAATGTGATAGGGGGCAAGCCTATTGTCATACCGGGCCAATTCCAAACTCCGGGCTGAAATACTCAGTTATTTCTAATAGAAAAACCCAATATCACTATATCACTTTACCCGACGTCAGCATAGCAGTCGTAACACATGCGCAGTTACAACTGGGCAACCAAGCCGGATTTTCTTCAAGATCTCTTGAGCAAATGTGTCCAATAACTTTAGATTTGTGGTACAATTTGAAAGGTTTTGTAGGCACGAGTGCTAAGGAACGCTATTATCGAATGTCATGGATTTATTTAGTGCATAATACAAACGCTAAAAGTACTGAAGCTTGATGGATTACAATCGGAAAACTGCCTTTAGATTTCTTATGATACAAAATTTCTCAAACATTCGAATCTCTTCTCTTAGTCAAATCACACTTAGCCAAGAAAATTATTTTCATAGAATAAAACTTATAAGATAATAATATAAATCTATTGCTATTTAACAATATTTTTATCTTAAATTGAAAACCATGTTAGTAAGTTATAAATCAATATGTATACTTATAATTCCAATAAATCTCCTTGTCTCGTGTGGTTTAAAACACGAAGTAACTCCACGCAACGATTGTAGCTCTGAATTATTTACGTAAAAACAAAACATGGACGTGTGATTGTACGGAGAAATTTTGATATTACGCGGAGGAATGTTTTATCTGCTTTCTTAAAAAATATCGACTTTGTTGTGGAAGAAAGACCCATTTATAAAACTATTTTTAATACAGCGTTATACCAATTATTATTAACGAGTTTAATTTTATGTTCACTATGGTTACTGGAATTATACTTGTGCATAGTGCGTATGTTAAAAGTTACACAATATTTTATTCTATTATAAAAAAATAGTTTTTTTTCTGGCACGGCAACGTGACCACGCTGCACTTGATGGTAAGTGCAGGGCCGTCAAGTTAGAGTTAAAAATAAAAGATTAATTATTTTTTACCCTAACTGGACGTTTAACTTTGCAAAAATATTGAATGATACAGACAAATTACCTCATAAGTTTTCTTATAGTATATAGATATAGATTTTATAAAATATCTCTTTCCTATACTATTTATGGTTAGCAAACCACATCAGACGTTGATAGACAATCTAGCATCCTCATAGTCCATCATCGTAGAATAACATGAAAACATGACACGGAAAAAATCCTAAGATATTTTTATTTACTTTCATTAGCTTCAGAAGAGGTCATGCTTAAGTGATGGTTTCCTAAAACTATTTGTGAAGCAATGAATCATTTTTCCCACAATATGTCAGACCGTTACTTTGTGGACATTGAAGCCTGAATGTGGGCCAAATTATATTCACTGTTTTCTTGTAATAAGGCTAGCTGTTTAGTCACATCGGTGATCATATTCAGTAAGGTTTGCGCGCGAATTCGCTAAATGTGGATGGATTTTGTTATTTTTTGTAGTGGTTTAGGGTTTACTGCGGGAAGTTTTATGTGTATTTCTATAAACTGATTCTGTTTTTTAATCCTAGCATTGCAAAGTGACCACACTGATGTTAAGCGCAGTAACAAAGTTAGAGTATAAAGTAGAGACAATTACATCTCTGAATCTCTTATTATGACTTTTCACGAATATTACTTAATTTCCCTTATTATGAAACCAGGACTAATTTCAAACCGTGGTCTAAGTCAACAAATACCGTGGGTTGCCATAGTGACCAGTTATATAAAGCCAGTCTACGTTTTGTAATAAAGCCCATTATGTTAAGGATTTATGTTTTATATAGGTTATATAATCATTTTTTTCACAATTGTAGTAATGTTCAAATCGCCGTCACATATCGAAAACGTAAAAATCATATGACAATAGCCAATGGAGATAAATCAGAAGCTAAGACATTGAGTGGAGAGTAGCTACTGGTTATATCAAACGAATGAATGTGGCCATAGCTTCCGGCACTATCCTAACTAAGATTATATTTTATGGGGAAAGGCGGGTGGTCTCAGCTGGGTTCCAATAAGTTTCAAGGTATAAAATCTTTAACTTCTTCAATGTGTAAATAGTTCGTAGCAATACTGGTAGATAGCTTATTTGATAGCCATAAATATACATTTGCAAAATGTTTACAATTTTTCAAATTAGACGAGATTCTCATACATATACACACCTGTGATCTCCAAAGAGGTAGGCAGATATGTAACCAGTACACCCTTTTTTCGCCGAATTTCGGTCCCATAATGTGATAGGGGGCGAGCCTATCACCATACCGGGCACAATTCCAGACTCCAGGCTGATACTGGGTATTTCGAAATAGAAAAACCGATATCACTTTACCCGACCCGAGGATCGAACCCGAGATCTTAGCACAGCGGTCGTAACGCAAGCGCAACTTAACGCAATTACAACTTCTCCATCGAGGCACGAGATTCTCGAGTTGACTATTTTTATGTATGTGTGTATACAATGTGTTGCAGCATGGTGGTACTAATAAAAGCTCCAAGTATAGAGTTGGCAAATAATTGCATAGTATTTACGTTAAAAAATTACGGAATTTTAAATTTTCCTTGGTATTTTTGTAGTACGGCTAATTGGTTGGTCGATAGTTCAGACCTTTAGTTATTTTCCTAGACCTGCGTTGTATATAGACAAACTTTTGAGAGGAGGTTTTAATAGGACGCTAGTGTTATATCTGGCTTATGAAAACTTGTTATACACCCGCACTAAATTCTACGAAATGTAATTGCTATTGAGACTAAACAGGATGTTGCTGAAATATGGTATACATAAAAATACGACATAAAGAAAATTCAATTGGTAACATAGTTAAAGTGAATAATTCCGAAAACCTTATCTATCTGCGTAATTGGAATGTGTGATCGTTTTATGATCCCTGAAATCACTAATAAACTATTTTTGCAGTGTCTAAGTATATGGAATGCTCAGATAATCGAATGTTACATATATCACGGGTTTTAAAAGTAACAATGAAATAAATTCCAAATTAAAAGTACCAATATTTCAAATTCCGATATCTATTTTCAACATTACCAATAAGTTTTTAATCGGTAACTCTATACGTGGAACTTTTATAAGTACCAGTTTTCTGCAACACCTTGTATAAAGTATGTTATACTGTTGTACTGTTATACAACAAAATTGTTGTATTGATACCGACTCCTTAAGTCGAGTTGACGATGGTCGTGTGTATCGGCGTCACGATCGACTCTCACGCGGGTCGGCAGTCACGAGACTTGACATAGTCTCACCATACTGACTTATATGCACTTATTAATGCTATTCGTTGGCAAAATCATAATAAATACAATGTTGCAAGAAATTCCTGAGTAGTCTGCTGAAGTAATTGCTGTATAAAATATATGATAAAATGGATTCATTATGTATTTTTGATAATATATATTTCTATAAATGTTTTTAATTAATGTAGAAAAAAATCTTAAAAATAGATGGCATTGATTTAATAAATATTTTCGTAGTGTGGAAACTACGAAAATTATTTTAGTATTCCATATTAAATATGCATATGTATGTATAAATAAATGACTAAGGAAAACTAGACATATCAATTATTAAAACTATTGAACAGTACGAAACTCAGTAGAAACTGTCATGTAAAGTTGGTATTCTGTGGAAAAATCAATCAACCTATATACAATATATTACATAGATAATACTTATTTGTTTTTTTTTTCTTTTTTATTCTGGCGCGGCACAGTTTTAGTGACCACACTGCACCTGATGGTAAGCGCAGTGCCGTCCAGATAGAGTATCAAGTAGCGAGAGACAGTCCAGCCCCCGCTACTCAACACAATCATGCTGGCCTGCTAACTAATTTGACTCATAATTGACGAGTATACATTTCTGATTGTCTTTACAACAAAAAAGAATTTCCATGGAATTACATATATTACAATAATGTAAAATGTAGAGCCGGGGTAACGCTAATTACGTAAAATGTAATAAAAAATAAACACCCAGTCTTCATGTTAGTTGTAAAACCCGAGCGTAACTAAATCAAATCATTTATTTTGTAAATTAGGCCACTATGGGCACTTTTTACATGTCATAATAATGTTAAGGTCTACTGGCAATGAAAGCTTATTTCATAGAATAAATCAGAAATAAATCAAGCTAATTTTGACGTAAACCATGTCTCGCTATATATAAATTATTAGACTAGATAAGTTATAGCTGTTGTTTAGTTTTCGCCATTTAATAATAGTTTTTAATTTTGTCTTTATGAGCCTTCATAGTGCAGCGGGCGAGTGGTTGTGAAACGAAAGGCCGTGGGTTCGATTCCCGCACCGAGGCAAATGTTTATGTGAAAGACATGTATTTGTTTCGGGTCTGGGTATTGTGGGACCGTAGCCATCTTAGTTCTTAAAACATACGATACAGTTTTTACCTAGTGTAAGGTCAGAACTGTGTATGCGTGACTGTTGGGCCCATTTATTTATTAATAAATAATTAATATATAATTTAAGTTTTATTTTTAGTTTTATTAATAAGTAATTATATTAAGGATCTAGAAACATTAACACGGAAGTCACTAGACTCCAACTCGATTTTCAATCCAGTAAATGTTTCCACTTACGTCTTTCCAATTGATACTTTTGCTACCGGTAATTTAAGTAAATTTTCACTTCAATGGTAGAAGTCGTGATCTTTGGTTTATTGTTAACGTGCTACTGTCAGCGAAGGTGTTATAGATTCCCGGAAGCGTAACTTTTACTGAAGCAAAGAGGTAATTTTATACCTCGATAAACCTCATTTAGATTTAAGCTTTGTTTTGTTGGGGTAAATGCAAAAATAACACGAACCTTTTCCACTTTTGGTTTTTATAATTCCTATAGTTTTGGTTTCTCCAACAGGCCTTTATTTTGAACGAGACTTACTTTACCAAAAATTAGTCATGTTTAAATAATACTCAGGTGAAAACTAAATATTTCCAAAGGGTTAATTCCGGAAGAATAATTAAGAATGACAAATATTTAGATTCCCAGTAAATAAATCTATTTATTCTATTTCAAAGTTCATACAATCCGACTGCACTCATCCAGCAAGTTTAAGTAATTAAAACTTAAGCCAAGCTCTTCTTAGCAAGTTCCAATCACAGAGCCGACTTGCAGTGGAGACAAACAAAATGTATAAGTTTCAGACATTCTCCTAGACTGACTGCTGCGATATAATATTTATAACTTCCATTAACGCAAAATGGACGGATTAAGCAAATAAGTGCTGCAACTTTTGCTACCGAAATGTAATAAGGAAAGTCGCTACTTTATTTAAAGTTTATTTTGCCACCATATGCTTTGAATTGAATTCTCATTACCTTGTTTATAGTATACAAAAGTATATTTTTACTAATGTTTACTCAGCTTTATTTCCTTCGAAAGAGAAACTGATGCCAGTTAATTACATATAAGCATTTAGCGATCTCTTTGACAGCCTCCGTGGCGCAGCCGGCAAGTATCGGCTGTGAAACGAAAGGCCGTGGGTTCGATTCCCGTACCGAGACAAATGTTTGTGCGAAAGACATATATTTGTTTCGGGTCTGGGTGTTGTGGGACTGTAGTCACTCGTAGTTCTTGATACCTACGATACAGGTTTCACTTAGTGTAGGGTCAGGACTATGTGTGTTGGGTGTGTTTATTATTTATTTTTATTACGCTTAGCTATTAATATTATCTATTTTTCACTTATTTATATAAATAATGCCTAGATATAAAACTATTGTCTTATATAACTATTATCTTTCTTTCTTTTTTTCTTTCTGTGGCGATAATTAATTAAAGTAGACGACCGATCGATCGTTCAGTATATAAAGTGTATGTCTTTAAATTATCTTTTATATGTAAATTGTCTTATCGTAGGTATATGCCAATGAATGGTCATTGTAAATGTGGGTTTAATGCAATGATAATAATAATACTAGCCCTGTATTAAACATTGTCCCACTGCTGGGCACGGGCCTCCTCTACTAATGAGAGGGGTGAGGCCTTAGTCTTAGTCTTAGTAATGCAATGATACACCCCTTAATTTGATTTTTTATATATTATCATCAAGGTTTGTGTTTTAGCGGTGCTATGTATGCATTAATCCATATATTGATACAATATGTTTAAAAATTTATTAAAATGAGAGAAAAATAAGTTATAACAATTGATGACGAAAAAAATAAGCCCGGAGTTTCTTTCTGCCCTTCTTCTTCGGGTCGTCATCGCTTAGATAGTTAGTGAAAGGCTGGTAGGTTAGCTAGACTAGGGATTACTTTCCTTCCAAATCCATCCAGTCTCCTTTCAACTTCTCCTCTCCCGTTCTTGTCCCTTCTCCTGACATTACCGAAGATTAGGACTCCTTTAATTTTCCGATCATCCTCTGTTTTCCTTTTCCCGTCCTATCCTCGTCGTTGTATCCCTGCCTATCAGCCCTTGACGGTGGATTCCAAGGTCCTACGCCTTTAAACATGATTACTCATTCCGTATGGAGAATCCCCATTTGTATTTTGACCTGTCATAAGTGCTTTTTATATGCCTACATGATGAATAAAGATTTTTATTTTATTTTTATTTATTGAATGCGATTATTCATAGTATATACTAAACGATTGTAGGTAGAGGCTGGATAATATAATTTGCATGTAAAGTGTTATTAATAGGTACAAATGTGCAAGTTCAATGGCTTTCGTGTGATATTTCTTGATTTATAAGGAGTTTAGTGTGATGAAGCTACGTTGAATATCGCGGCGCCATGTATGGTCAGAATATAGATTATATAGCGATGAGACAAGATAATGTCGAATGGCGAATACCATTTTACTTACCGTTAAAATTGATGTAATATAAAATAGGGTGAGAATTTTGTATAGAAAACACCGTTTTTATAGCGTCTTAGTTGACAATGAATATGTATTTAAGTTTTTATCTAGATTTACTGTTAGTTTCTTTTGATGTGACATGATATTAAACATGGCAGACTTAAAGTCACATTTTCTTTTATATTCTCGTCGGCTTTGTGTAAATGTATCGATTAGTCTTGGTTGAGACATATTTTATTTATTATTAATTCCCGATTTCAAAATTATGTAATCTCATAGCAAACGTTATTTGGACAAGTAAATATTATAATAAGATAAGCAGCGATAGCCTAGTTGGTTGCGGTACGGACTGCCAAGACGAAAGTCGTAGGTTCGAAACCCAAGTGGCATACACCTCTGACTTTTCTAAAGTTATGTGTGTATTAAAATGTTAATTATCGCTTGCTTTCACGATGCAGGAAAACATCGTGAGGAAACCTGCATATCTAAGAATTTTTCGAAGGTATGAGAAGTCTGCCAACCCGCATTAGGCCAGCGTGGTGGACTAAGGCCTAACCCCTCTCATTAGTAGAGGAGGCCCGTGCCCAGCAGTGGGACAATATTTAATACAGGGCTAGTATTAAACATTTTTTTCAGCATACACGTTTAAATTGTAAGAAAAATAAAATGAAAATATTTATGGGAAAAGGGTGCTGCTAGCCCAAAAACTAACTAGGGAAAGGTAATCTTATATCTTTGTTCACGGCTTGTTATGCATATATATAGTTCGGTAACTCGTATTTTTTCGCGGTGCAGTGGGAAACCGATATCACAAAAATAATTGTCGGTAAAAGTACTCTTTTATTTACGTTTTTTTTTTCAGAGCTTATGCCATATACATATAAACACTAAACATCTTTAGTCTTAGCTCTAATAAATAATTTATTGATATATTTACTTTTTTTATTTTAAATACTGAATCAAATTAATCAAAACTTTCTGCAAATTTTATGGTCATAATACAGTTAATAAACATGGCAGGCATGAGGCAAGTATGTAACCTGAAGGTAAGCGGTCACCGCTGCTCTCGGACTTGGGCATTGCCGCGGTACATCCAAGCTGCTGCATACCGTAGGAAGAATAAATTTCCATTTTTATAGAACGTAATGTCAGACCCTATCCGGGCGTCGAAGCAACGATAAACATAAATTAACTCAAACTAATTGATTGTATAGAGTCGCAGATGGATGAGTGGCGTTTAGAACAAGCTATCCAAATAAAACTATTTGAGGATAAAGACAATAAGTACATAGTTAGATTTGATCAATTGTCAATCAACATTTATTCCAAAAGTAATTAAGCTTATTTTTTTTCTTGCCCGGCAAACTGTCCACACTGCACCTGATGGTAAGCGCAGTGTCGTCCAGATAGAGTATCAATTAGTGGGAGACAGTCTATCCCTCGCTACTCAACACAATCATGCCGGCCTGCTGTTTAGCTTCTTCACACTACGCCTAAAGGACCCAGGATCATAGAATTTGTAAAACTCTTGGCTCGGGCCGTGGTAGTAGACACCACGAATTATTAACCTTCCATTTCGAAATTACCACATAAACTCATTACCAGATACTTCGCGCTCACAAATAAAAAATTGGTTCTCAAAAATTTGATTTCACCTGTCCTAATGTAAACTATAGGATGAGCTCAGCCCGTGTAAAGATTCACACGCCCACACAGATGTTTGCTCGCTTCTGTGAATGAATTTTGGAGTGGTTCGCACTCGTTTCAATGACTCATTGTGGTATGCTGATTGGCTGAATGATTGGCTTTGTTCGAAGCTGTTCATCGCTATGTCAACATTCACGGTTATTTGTTCTGTGTACATTTGGAGTTAATGCAATATTGATGGAACTCATATTGGATAGAGTAGATATTTGTTTTGTCAAGATAAGTATAGACAATCTTAAATTCCTTTCTTTTTAGTTGCCTTATACTGTGACGGTATAGATATTCCGATTCATCTTTGCATTTACATAAACTTTTAAATATGTATTTATGTAACAGTGGACGAAAGCCGTGAACTTTAAGTCTATAGCACACGCATTTTATTTATATAAAATTAGAAAATCGTGCAGAGAAATTGAAATATTTATATCAATTGATTATTATCCATGTTCCCATTGTTCATTTTCTCCCCCACACGGTGGACTGATGACCTGGTAAATGTCGCGGGAGTCCGCTGGATGCGGGTAGCGCAGGACCGGTCATTGTGGCACTCTTTGGTGGAGGCCTATGTCCAGCAGTGGACGTCCTTCGGCTGACATGATGATGATGATGATTATCCATGTTGGTTATAAATCCACCAAACCTGCTTCGATGTAGAGCTGATGAGGCAATATTCCGTGAAAAGGGTTGCTGTATGCAGCATATACCTAATCTAGGTTTCCAGTAAACTCCCAGGATACGCATCTTCATCAATCATCTTCTTCATCATCTATGTGGTCATAACAGAGACCCACAAATATGAATTTAAATATTTCGTAAACTAAAAAAATTATGATATTTTCGATGAAAGGTACTTTAGGTATAAAATATTGTTTAAACTCACATAGTCTTTACCATTCACTAGGTCAAACATAGGAATTAAGAACTACGAAGCACTAGGGTTCAGCAACAACTAGACCCGAAATATTTGTATGACACATACATTTGTCTCGATGCTGGTCGAACTTGCGGCCTTTCATTTCACAGCCGGCTCATCCTTTGCGCCTCAGAGGCTGCCAGACCTCACTCACACGATTAATCCTTCCACGGCGTGTAACGTAACTAATTCCTTTTCCGTGAAACGTGTAAACTTAATGAAAACGTTTAGCGTAAGTTAATAGACACATTTACATCCAAGCGACCCTTAAACGGCAGTATATAGTTGTATTGCTAAACTCAAGAATTTCTTGTGAAAATTCCGAGTATCGGTGTCAGATTGTTTGTAAAGGCAGTGGATGTTTCCGCCAAGTGACAGATAGAACATCGGTGACATGGTCATCCATCAAAGTTTACTGAAGATGCTAGAGACCCGTTAGTAACAATACTGTCGATTGATCTCCCATAGATGTACGTTATAATAATAAGCCTTTATTATTCCTTGATAAATATGTTAAACTCATTAAACTCTTATAAATCTTTTACAATATTTTAACATTCTTTATATTTTATGAGAAATTAATTATTTTAATAAATAGTGAGATTTTATAATAAATTCTTTATATTATATTTTAGATTGTTATGCATTTTTCATTACATTTATCTTTTATATACTTGTGCATTTAATTCAGTGTTATTATGGACCTCTTCACGAGTAAAAGCCTCCTCCATTTTTACGAGTTGACGCAACAGCATTTATGCTTATAACGCTTGACACGACAATCTGAATACCTTGAGACTTACTAGCCATTGAGATTAGTGTAAATATTCAAAAATCGTTTTTAAAATTCGTTCACACAACTTGGTAATTTGCGTTTTTAGGTTTTTTTCAAGATGATAGGTGAATTGTGGGCATAATATACTTTAAATTAAGAGCACATTCGACCTAAAATAATTTCATGATATAAAACTAATTTTACGGATTTTATCTTTATTTTTTATTCGTACACGCCCCGTGACTATGAAGGCTGTAAATTCGAAACGTGATTAATATTGTTTACACGAATATAAAATAAAATGGTTTCTTAAACTTTATACACATCTTCGTAGCTACAACCGCATTATAGAAACTAACTCGATAAATTACAAAGACACGTCAACCAATGGCAGTAAACAAGTACCAGGCGATATCGTTCAATTCCAGCGATTGCCTTTCTTATTTTCATTAGAGCTTTTTCTCAAACATGTTCAAACAGATGTCATTCTTGCCTGCAGCTTACATATAAGGTTTATGATAATTCCAGACTCCATAAACACTACGTTTCTTTTGCATCAGGTTCCGACGTGATGGTGGGTTGTAATTTCTATATTTTAATTGACATTTATTTAGATTTGGAACAGATGTTGAGTCTTTTTGCGTGCCTTTTAAGATTCAAACTATGTTAATCTGAATTTCAACGTTTACGTCGAATTATAGGTAAGTAAGAGGGATGGATTAACTTGGTGACGCAGTTGTAAATGCGCATGTATTACGTGTATTGCTTAGGTCTCGGGTTCGATCCCGGGTCGGGTAAAGTTATATTATCAAAACAAAACCCAACCCAACCCCCAAGTATTGAATAACTGATATCTTATTTCTTAATACTACAATACCACTTTGTATAATGAATTCGCATTGTAATTTATTTATTTAGGACCATCAACAGAGACTACAATTAACACAAGTCAGTACGATTTTACATTCAAATATAGGTAGGTACATTTTCATTCCGTCTCTCATGACAGATGGACACAACATGAGTAGTATTATAACAATACTGCTCTAAGAGGTGGTGGAAGGCCGACAGAGATCTGAAAATCTCTTCTTTCTAATGCCAGTTCGTTAGCCAGCAACATCCATAACTCCTTTGGCAGCATAAGTTTTCATAGTCGTTGGTGATCATACAATGGTGACCGACTTGATCGTTTACCGGTCTATTGCTACATGTTTGTCTTGTATTTATCTAAAACCACATATTAACTGTTGTTCTGTACCCTTATACTAATAAAAATTGTTTACGCGCAATATAAAGTATTGGTAACGGTATTTTTCCAGTTTTATTATGAACATATAGATTCCCGTTGCGTGAAAAAAATGGTAATAACAATTTTATTGCTTAGTTATTACATCATAAGAGCCACGTATTTATTTCATTATTAGCAGCATATAATAAACTGCCTCATTATTGTATTTTTTCAGAGATTCATTTAAAATTGTAAACAGGCGGACTACTGTTACTATTTTTTTTGTGCTGCAACGCTCCGTTAGATGTGTCAGTTTTTAATGAATGAAAAAATGACAGATTGACAGCACAACGTCATGAGTGCTGAAAGCTAGACACTGGTTGACAAATTACGTCAAATTTATTCCATTTTGACGTGTGATATCACGATAAATTGGATCCCGTTGAGCAGGAAAGATCCAACTTTTCATACTTTTGAGCAAATGCAGTTTAAAGTTTGACTGCTAATTTAAAAATAGTATCATGCAGTAACTAATTGAAAATTCGTTGGGTAATAAAACATGTCAAGTTTTTCTGGTAAATGTCATTAAACTGCCTGGATCTTTTGTGCATATATGAAACTTAATTAGGAGATTATGGTTATGTATTTAATTCGATTTTATAAAATATGTTGGTTAATATGTTTAAAAGGCCAATTATTGTGATATTTATTGATTATAAAATTTAATATAATGACGGTCCGTCTAAAATCATCTAGGTAGGAACTCCCAGTAGCAACCGAGCTGGACGCGCCACTGTCGCGCAATGAGGTTGTTACTGCCATCAGACAGCAGCATAACAAGCGGGCGGTCGGCATTGACCTTATACCGGGAGAGTTATTGAGGTATGGCGGTGAGGAGTTGCACACAAGGGTTTGGGAACTCTTTGTTCGTATGTGGGAGGAGGAGCGAGTTCCGAATGAATTCAAAGTATCTCGCATGAGCGCTCTTTATAAGAACAAGGGTGACCGATCAGATTGCGGCTCATACCGTGGTATTTCACTACTTTCAACTCCTGGAAAGGCTTTTGCCCGAGTTCTGTTAAACCGTCTCGTTCCTATTTCAGAGCAAATACTGCCTGAAACCCAGTTTGGCTTCCGACCTGACCGAGGCACCTGCGATGCTATCTTTTCCTTGCGTCAAGTACAAGAGAAAAGCAGAGAACAGGGTCGTCAGCTGTACTTCTGCTTTGTTGACCTAGAAAAGGCATTCGATAGCGTGCCTCGTGAGGCCTTATGGACGGTGCTGAAAAAGCTAGGGTGCACAGAGAAAATTGTGAGGCTTATTCGTCTCCTGCATGACGACATGCAATGCTGCGTCACTGTAGACGGCGAACAGTCAGATTTTTTCCCCGTTACCTGTGGGGTGAAACAAGGGTGCGTTATAGCACCCACACTGTTTGCTTTATACTTTGCAGTAGTAGTCAAGGAAGTCTTGCAATCACTCTCCGAAGGAGTGCGCATCCGCTTTCGCACAGATGGCGGGTTATTTAACCTATCTAGACTCAGGGCACGCACTAAAGTGTCGCATACATTGATTACAGATATTGTGTATGCTGACGACTTGTGCTTCGTAGCAGAATCCCCAGGTGGTTTGCAACGACTCATTTCCGTGTTTCACCAAGCCTGCTGCAAGTTCGGCCTGAAGATCAGTGTCAAAAAGACGGAAGTGATGTCCCTAGACACACATGGTCATGAGACACTGGCCATAAAGCTTGGTGAGGACATGCTGAAGCAGACACATACATTCCGATACCTGGGGAGCACGTTAACATCTAAGTGCGACCTTGATGCCGAGATCAACAGTAGAGTCGGTGCTGCAGCCGCAGCATTCGGCAAGCTGTGCTCCAAGGTATTCTGCTCGCATGATCTAAAATTGCCCACTAAAATATCCGTGTATATGGCAATTGTGCTGCCAAATCTTTTATACTCCTCCGAGGCGTGGTGCTTGTATCGTCACCAAATACGCACATTAGATCGTTTTCATCTGAAATGTTTACGTAAGATCATGAGCATCAGATGGTCCGATCGCGTGAGAAATACCGAAGTTCTACAAAGAGCTAATGTCGGTGGCATTGAAGCTTATATAATGCGTCGGCAGCTTCGGTGGTGCGGTCATGTATCCCGTATGGCGGAGGAGAGAGTGGCGAAGCGCATCTTTTATTCTGAACTTGAGGAGGGCAAGCGGAAACGCGGCGGACAACTGCTCAGATATAAAGATGTTCAGAAGCGTCATATGAAAAGATGCAATATTGAGCCCTCTCAATGGGAGGATTTGGCAGTACAACGATCGAAATGGCGCGGACATGTACAGAGGCAAGTGCGCGAGTTCGAGGAGCAGCGTCAAGCCGACCTCGACGCTAAGCGCGATCAGCTTAAAGCCCGTACACCCGCAGCCATTACATATAATATATTAAACGGCAAACTGACGTGCCCACATTGTGCACGGGAGTTTGCCGCGAAGATTGGCTATATAAGCCACCTCCGTGCGCATCAGCGCAGATCCGATTCTTAGGAGTCAAAGAGGTCGCCATGGCCGAAATCGGTCGGAAGACATTATTATAGAGAGCACATGTCCATAAAGGTCCATATAACAAAATACTAAACGCATGAGGCGAGGCGGTGCGGGTCGGATGCCGGGTAGCACTAATGAGCTGTCACCTTAAACATCGCGTGGAAACCTGAGAAGTCTTTTTTTTTTTATCCTAGCACGGCAACGTGACCGCACTTCACCGCATGGTAAGCGCAGTACGGTCCAAATAGAGTATCGAGTAGCGAGAGACGATCTATCCCCCGCTACTCAACACAATCATGCCGGCCTGCTCCTTCACACTACGCCATGGGCAAGAAGGTGAAGAAGCGGTCGAGGGTCTATTGTCAGAGTACTTAGAAGGCCGCAAAATGGCCAACATACCCCAACTCTAGACCCCCAAAAAACCGGATGTACACTGGCTGATCCCGGAACGCGACACACTTGCGTGTGCCACTATGGCGGGTTTTTCACCCTGTGTACGGTGGTCGCTATCCGGGCGGATATGAATATCCTACCACCAGCACATTCTAAATAAGTTTTGTAAAGTCTTAGCCCAGAGTGTACTAAGGCCTCACCTCTCTCATTAGTAGAGGAGGCCCGTGTCCAGAAGTGTGCCAGCGGGATATGTATACAGGACTGATGTTATTTGTAGCCAATGTCCTGCCCATCTTCATTTCAGTCGAGTCGCATTCCGACGCCTTCAAGATTCGTAAAAAAATCTAATGTAAATGTTTGGGACGTGATCCACAAGGATACCGTACACATTTACGTATATTTAATTTTCCAATTAATTTACATTTAATTAAATAATAAATAAATAACACTCAACAGTCACACACATAGTCCTGACCTTACAGTAAGATACGAGTCTTGTGTTATGGGAATCGAGAAACGAGGGACTACGGTCCCACAACACCCAGACCCGAAACAAATGTCTGTCTGTCACACAAACATCTGTCTCGTGCGGGAATCGAACCCACGGTCTCTCGTTTCACAGCCGGCAGCCCGTTGTGCCACGAAGGTCGACGTCTGTCACAATTGACACCATATATGCTAATATATTTATTTAAGTTTTCTTCTCAACACCACCCAATGCAACAGTTGTCAAACATTCAAATATGATAATAATTATAATGGCATATATTCTTTATGGAAATTCCGGAATCGAATCTTAAACCTTAAAAAAAACAAAACAAATCGTAAATATATCACGCGTACCTTCGCATTTCGCAAGGATACGCAACTTTTAAACAGCTCGCAAAGCACCGTTATTCGGAAACGGGAATCGAATCTGGGACCGGTTTGGTAAATTTAAAACCACCATACTCAAGGTCGTTATATCCCTTGCGTAACAGTAACTGTACTAAACTGGTTGACTGAATATCAATTTACTGTTTCATAATTTATGGAAATATGATAATGATCAGCCACATGTTATGTTAAAAGCTTTTCTTATTCACGATATAAATCTGTGCTTGCGTGTGTGTGTTTGTGTGCTTGCATGCGTGTGTGTCATGGAAATTTAATTGATTAACTACGCCTATTTGATATTAAAAATATAATCAGAGAAGGGTTAATATATTCGAGAGGGAAGTTGACGTTATTAACCCTAGATGATTGCAGTTTTTTTTATTTTGATCACAGATTTCTATTAATATTATCAGTTTAATTATGTTAATAATAAATATTAATTTTAGAATATAGTGATTCAGGATACTCTTTGACATGTTAATAAATCGAAACCGGAAGTAATCGTTTTGTATTCTTGACGTTGGAAACCATTTAAATAAATTAAATATCAAAAAGGTGTCAGTATGTGAAAGGTGGCCAAGCCCATAAATAATAATACGGATTTTCCGTTGACATTATTTTTTGCGGATTATACTGTGAAATATGTAGATCATAACTAATTGGTATGGTTTTGCGAGAGCTAATCATAATACGCAAACAGGGCGTGAAATACATTTCTGTTTACTATTTGTACGAATTATTGCATCAACGACCCATTGGAGCGTGATAAATGTGTCCAATCTGCGGACTGTCAACTTAGGGTTATCAGGTATTTGAAGTGGAGGGGTCACTCTGTGCACAGTTTTGTATAGACAAGGGAAGGCTTGAAGTGGAGGCTTGCATTTGGACGGTAAGTGATATGTAAAGAGGCTAAAATAATAGCCTGGTCATTCCCAACCACTCTTTCTATGCAATAGAATGATGTTTCTTGTGGTGTTGTTGGCATGGTAAATTCTTACCGTAGGGTGACCTGCTTACTCATTTGCCGATAGTATCAAGTTTTTTTTTAAATAAATACGCCCAACACTCCCATAGTTCTGACTCCACACTAGTTAAAACCTGTATCATGGGTAGCAACAACTACGAGGGACTACCACATCACAACACCCAGACCCGAAACGAATTTCTGTCTGTCACACAAGTATTATTGCGGGAATCAAACCTACGGCCTCTCGTTTCACAGGCGGCTACTCGCCCGCTACGCCGGAGACTCAGTTTTGATGTTACATTACTAGTGCTGAGCTAATGCTGATAATAACAGTGTAAGAATACTACATTCTAGCTGCCAATAATGTTGAATTATACTAGCTAATCACAATATCACCCTATAATCAAATTACGATGGGATTTATTACGTGCATATCGCACATTCGTAACGAGATTGTCAAAACACAAAAAAAATATTTTGGTATATCACAATTTTTATAGAAGTCGCATTTAAGAATTACTTATATTACATATAGAAAAAGTAAAGTATAAAATGATTTTTTAGTAAATAAATTTCGAGATCGTCGATCTTTTGATATATTGGAACGGAGTTCTTTATCACACGTTATTATTTGTTTGCAGGCTGAGGGCCTACACTAAAAAACTATAACAATGAAAAACGACACCAAAACCGAAATCTTTTAGCAGTGTTTTGAGGCACTTCCCGATCACTTAGGAAACTAAAACTTTTTCAATCGATTCAGCTTGCCGTCAATTCTAAGCATATTTATAATTTTATTTAATTATTACTTAATACAAACACAAAAATACATAGCAAAAGGAACTCCGTTCCAACCGGTGTCCATAAGACACTAGATTATTTTTTCATTTTCGTATTTCTGTGTCGTGACACTATCGTTGCCGATGGGCGATTTAATGGCTCTATATTGTAGAGTATACAACGAAATGGCAGCCTCTGTGGCGCAGTGAGTCAGTAGCCGGCTCTGAATCAAAACTTTCGATGCCCACACCAAGAGAAATGTTTGTGTGAATCACACATATTTTTTTGGGTTTATTAGTCCCTGACCACACAAGACACGTATCAGTGTGGAGTCATGACTATGTATGTATGTAATTTATTTAATGATAAAATTCTAATTTTGTTTTTGCGAAATATAAATAAAAATGTAGTACTAGATGATCATAATTAAAAAAGGCGCCAATAAGCAATTTTTGCCAACCCTGACATAGCTGCCAAAAATGTATTACCGAAGATGTGTTTTTGTACTCTGTGATTCGATTATTTATCATAGTTCAATACGGCGTCAGTTATTTTGTTCAAGTAACAAGCTGCCCGCGATTTTTTTCCTATTTAATTGGCACGCGAAACAAATTGTATTCGGAAACCGTAATGAGCACATCACGAATACCATAGCGCAGAAGATAACTAAGTTTAGCACTTGATAGTGTTTTTTCGAGGCCGAAGAAAAAATGCAAAAGTAGATCAAACGAAATTACTAAGCTGTTACTGGATTAAGAACATTTTTTCAAATACTTGGACTAAGGTTGAAATAGCTTAGTTTTCAACTTCTTTCTTATCTGTGGATTTAAAAAACGAACACTTATCCGACCAATCCTTCAAAAAACTGAGACAAAGTTACTGCCAGGAAGCTAGCATAAACTGGAAGCATCAGCTGTATACAATAACATCGTACGTGCTTGCCTTGTTCAAAAAACCTATAAGAAAAATAAATATTTTATGCACAACAATTGTTGGCACTTTGATTACGAAGAAACATGACATTTTCATCGACTGGTCGAGTTTTTGTGATCACCAAATCGTGATAGGATTTATGTCAATAAGCCAATGACCGTTATATCGAAGAATCATATCGATTTCCGATTCTGTCGAGTTTTTTTGTATATAATTTTATTATGATCTTACAACATATTTTTTGTAAGATTAGCCAATGCTAATAATAATAAAAATATCTATTAAAAAATATTAATTAACTAATAATATTATTTTATAATCTGTGCGAATTGAATATTCCAATTTCAAATTGATTTATCGATATTCGGAACTTGAATAACGACAGACAAGGTTGCATGGTGGAGAACCTTTGCCTTCTCTTTTATATAAAAAAGGGAGAATGAAACAAAAAAATATTCGGAACTTGGCATGATTTCTCCTCTGATATTTTACATAAGGTTAAGCAAAAGAATGTGATTAGATGTAAGACCTCGTCTGCACTTAATTTTTACATTGACTATCTTCATACCTGACTCCGTAGAACTTAGCCATAAATCTGTGTTGCAATAATC
The DNA here is from genome assembly GCA_905220505.1 of Laothoe populi. NCBI lineage: Eukaryota > Metazoa > Arthropoda > Insecta > Lepidoptera > Sphingidae > Laothoe > Laothoe populi. The sequence continues at coordinate 17,058,425 of HG992156.1, forward strand.
ACAAGCCTCTGCCTTATATTATTACAATATACTTAATAATAATTATGAACTTTACATTTAGGTTATACATTCTTAGGATTTTTAGGGTAACTTATTGACTGCACTAAGATGAGCAGAGGTGTGTCTTATAGATCTGTGACCTATTGAATACATTTAAATAATAGTGTTACAGAATATTCTTACATAGTTCACAGCCGCACCGTCAAGCTGTGGAACAGTTTTCCAGCTGCCGTGTTCCCTCCTTCCCCTGATCCTGTGTCATTTAGGCGTAGTGTGAAGAAGCTAAACAGAAGACTAGCATTGTGTTGAGTAGTGAGGGATAGGTTGTCTCTCGCTACTTTTATATCTGGACGGCACTGTGCTTACCATCAGGAGCAGTGTAGTTTGCCAAAGAGTATTATGGTAGTTTGCCGTGCTTGATTAAAAAAAGCCACATACTTCAACTTCCGTTTAAACGTCATAGTTCAACGACCTCAGTGCATAGTAACCACATTATATCAATTGTGATAGTAAACTTATTAGTATTAACCTGCTTGCTGCAAATCCATATATCCTTCACACATTCCACAGATCCTTTATCGTCTCTCTCGATTGTATAATAAAGACAAGGACGCATAATTTTCGACTAGAAATCTACTAGGCTTATTGGTATGTTGAAGGCATTTGGTTCACGTTTCGAATATTAAAAGCATTTGTAAACAATTCACACGAATAAAATGAGCTTTTATGTACCGCGCCGACTTCGTTATGCGCCCACGTATCTAAATTCCTAAAACACATGCGAAATTGTACCGTTGCTGTGGACGATTTGTAAATATTTAAATGTTTATCGAAAGATGTTTAGGCGATTTCTTGGAGATCGCGCGGGAACTTTATTATTCTTCGTATTGCGTATCTTTAGGTATAGATCTATGCCAACTTACAAATGTTGAAGCGCTGCGATAAAGACATCATGAATTGTTTTATTTTTACTGTTATTTTTCTCATATCTCAAATGTCTACATATTACAATATATACATAAACTGTTTTAAGCCTAATTAATAACTGGCATAGTTTAATGTTTATTATATTTAGTTATTTCCCTTGCTAGCTAGTAACACAATTGTACGTTGAAATATACGTCTCATTGTTCATCTTGTCCCAATTCCCACGTCCACAAAACTTTTTTTTTATTGGACTTGAATAAGTATTAGTGAATAATGACCATTTCTTAATTAACTAACTATCTAAGTCATTCGTCATTACTGAACGAAGTTCATTAAGAGCTGCAAACAAATAGTTCCGTTCATTATCTCACAATTGCAGAATGTGTTAATGTTGGCAATACTGTCGTTTCTGTAGGGTCTTAATCACGCGTGGGTGATACTACTGCCTGTTCTATATTATACTATGGATATACAACTAGTTTTTTAATATGGAAAAAGTACCAGAAATATATTTTTATTCTAATGAACGAGTAAAGCCGTAGCCGTTAAGGCTAATTTAGTTGCAATTATTTTGTAGTTTATATTTTATAGTTCACTAGATGTGGCGCGCGGCTCCGCTCGCGTGGAGGTTATTTTTGGAAGAAAAGGCATACAATCCATGGAGGCATCTTAACCTATTACAACTTTCTATATTTTGCTATCCCATAGGCAGTGTGCATTTTTCCGGGATAAAAAGTGGCCTATGTCATTTTCTGATCCTTATACTGCTTCTATGTACTACTAGTATTATTTTATTTATCAGCTGTACAGCAGACTTTTTACTGTATTTACTTATATTATTATTATTAATATTGACATGTAGATATACGATATATATAAATAACTCACCTTCGCTTTTACTCCTTTAACTATAATTTGGCATTTTAACCAAGCTTCTGTACGACAAGTCTTAGAAATAATGTATTATGTTGGTCCTTTCATTTCATTTCTTTATATATATGTATATATATTTCTGTTCTTTTTACGATCAGCATATCGGCACAATGTTCATGGGTAGATGTTTTCATACGCGTTTGTGAGCTAGCACGTATTACTGGTAAGAGCTTGTATTGTGTCTTATTTTAATTTTGTTGTTTATTATTTTTACTTTCCTTGCCACGTTTTTTTAATGCCACGTTAGCGCGATGATGACATTTCAATATTTGTATGTCAATTTAGGTTAGATTAATATGAATTATGAATGCCACGTCACATTGTCAGTGCTGCCAGACCAAAAATTTTGAATCGCGTGATGTCACCGAACGGCCCATCGGAAGACCAGCACTGGTATTTAAACCAGTACACGCTGAGACTGTGGCCGTATTTGTTATGAGCACAAAATTTATATCATTTTAAACTTATTTTGTATAAACACAAGGTATTTATTTTTTCCCCTGTGTTTTTACATGTTTAGTATAATTATCGTTTTATTATAATTTCTTTTAGTTTGTACCTATGTAAACGCTTGTAACAAATAAAATATTTCTTTCTTTCTTTCTTTCTATGCAAAAATCATGTCGATTCCTTGCTCTTTGGAAAACTTTAGTATCCCATGGGAACTGGCCACATAACTAGGGATAAAAAGTTGCCTATGTGCTATTCCAGAATATAATTTATCTCTATGCCAAATTTCAATCAGATCCGTCCAGCCGTTGTAGCGTGATTGAGTACAAACATCCATCCATCCATCCAAACATACATTCGCATTTATAATACCTACTAGATGTTGCTCGCGGCTCCGCTCACGTGGAGGTTACTTTTGGAAGAAAAGGCATACAATCCATGGAGGCATCTTAAGCTATTACAACTTTCTATATTTTGCTATCCCATAGGAAGTGTGCATTTTCGGGATAAAAAGAGGCCTATGTCATTTTCTGATCCCTAAACTGCTTCTATGCAAAAAATCATGTCGATTCCTTGCTCTTTGAAAAACTATAGTATCCCACGGGAACTGACCACATACTCAGGATAAAAAGTAGCCTATGTGCTATTCCAGAATATAATCTATCTCTATGCTAAATTTCAATCAGATCCGTCCAGCCGTTGTAGCGTGCTTCAGTAACAAACATCCATCCATCCATCGAAACATTCGCATTTATAATATTAGTAGGAAGTAGGATAGTAGGATTGCTTGTATAAAAATATTGTATTTAATAAAATTAAACCAAGCCAATCAGGTCCTTTCATAATTTATAAGTATCCAAATAACCAATAAAAAAAAATTAAAAGCCATTATTTTTAAATGGATTATAATCTTTTTAATTTCTATCAACATAAACCTTAGAGTATTTGGTTGCCTACTCTAAGACATAAACTAAAGCATACAGCCGATGAAGACAAGGATGTATTTATAAATTCCCTGACGTTCGGTAGTGAAATATACTCGTGACTTCGCTGAGTTCGTGGAATACCATGATTACATCTGTCACGTGTGCATTTGAAGACAATGGTACACCATTATCTTAAATGCGATAAATCACTTGAGCTATCGCAGGTCGCTCGCAAATTATTGGAATGAACATAATATACAAAAGAAATAAGTGGATTTGGTGTAGTAAATAATACTATAGCAATTCGTTTCTAATTAATCATAGAATTCGCTCTTCTTCGTACACTGCATTTTTTATAGATTTTTATCTGTCAAAATATCCACCATTTTTATATGATTCTGCGTTGGTACCTAATATTATTCTATATAACTTATTAAAAAAGTATGTTTTAAGTTAACCATGAACAATTTTAAATGGTATTTTCCTCACCATTCGTTCAACTAAAATCTAAGTTAACAAAAAGTTTGTACGGTTCCACACGAAACCCAAACAAAAAAACGAAACCCTTGAGAAACTCAGTGAGGCGGAATTGCGTATTGAGTGTGTGTAGTGTTGTCTAAGTAGAAAAACAAAGTTGAGTGACCACAGGAGCAGGGCCGCGGTGTGGGCGCAGACCGACCCCTGTATCTTACTAGTTTAACTCACGTTGGCCTCGATTACAGTATTTGAATTATATAACTGTTTGTGGATGTCCACAACATGGTATGATGTATTAATATGAGTTGTCATTCGCTTGTCTTTGAACGATTAATTATAATATCTTCATATTGATACAACAATATGTTATTTTACATTTTAAATACGGAACCGGGTAATCGCTTCTTTTAGCTTCTCAGGTGATTATTAAAAAATACGCTAAAAAGAATATTTAAAAATATATTAAAGTAATTTATTTAAGGAAAGAAGGTTTGAATCTTTTAAGGCCAGTAATATACCTACAATTCTTAGGCCCGTATTAAAGAACTCTGATCATCCAAAGCTAGTTTTAAGTACAGATTAAAACTCAATCATAGATCCTATTACAGAACGCGTTTTAAATCAAACAAAATCAGCTGAATCTAGACTACAGTATAAATTTAACATCTATGTATTGTCTTTTGCTACAAATATTTTCTCTTTTACTCTTTTAAGTATTTACAGGCTGTGGAGACTCTAACCGTCAAACACTTACTCGTTTGCGAGCATCTGCTAAAATAAAAACATTTTAAAACGCCTCTAAGGTCTCATTAGTAGAGTAAAGTAAATTAATGGTACCATACAAATTAAGCCATAGAAACATCTACTGAGATAATATACGTAAACAATGCACTTAATGGAAATAAAAATGGCGACAGGGGACCAAAACTTAATTATGTAACGTCTGAGAATATATTGTCCTTTACGTCCGCGTCAGTCGGAGTGGACAACCCACGTTCGTTGTCAGACTTATTAGATTACATTCATTTAGGAAAATGCATTTGTGGAATTAACAATATCTACTTTCGAGGATTGAAAATTCTATATTTGCTACCTAAGAGTTAGATGTTTGATTTGTTAAAACGGACTTAGTGAAGAATATAATTAAATGTAATACGATCAGTAGTAGTTGACTGCCTCGGTGGCGCAGTTGTAATTGCGCATGCGTTACGACTGCTGTGCTGAGGTCTCGGGTTCGATCCCCGGGCCGGGTAAAGTGATATTGGGTTTTTCTATCTAGAAATTCCTCAGTATTAGCCCGGAGTCTGGAATTTGTGCCCGGTATGGCGATAGGCTCGCCCCCTATCACATTATGGGACCGAATTTCGGCGAAAAGTGAGTGTACTCGTTACACCTCTGCCTACCCCTTCGGGGATTACAGGCGTGAGTGTGTGTGTGTGTACGATCAGTAAATAAATTATTTAAATCGATTAAATAAGCGTTTACATTTTTTCATCGAAATTTGTTCCTGTCTGGTAAAGCGATTGTATGCAATTTGTATAGCGTAGCGTAGGTATAGTGCGTTCTCTGTCTAACAAGACATAAAAATGCTTAAATTTTCCGTCACCTTGAACAAATTTTTATTATAATTTTGGCGATCAGCTTTTATATAAAAAAAATTATTCAGACCGGTAGTCTTCTAGGATGCCAAGCAAATTAATATATGCGAGTACTAACATTGATTTTCTGTTATGGATTAGAATGTTCAAACATCGTAGTAGAAGTTCGAAGAGCGCAGTTCAAAAACTCATTTTTATTAGAATTACTATTTACCCGGGTAATGTTAGATTATCAATTCTATGATTAATTAGAAACGAATTGCTTTAGTATTATTTACTACACCAAAACCACTTACTTCTTATGTATATTATGTTCATTCCAATAATTTGCGAGCGACCTGCGATAGCTCAAGTGATTTATCGCATTTAAAACAATGGTGTACCATTGTCTTCAAATGCACACGTGACAGATGTAATCATGGTATTCCACGAACTCATTTTTATTAGAATTACTATTTACCCGGGTAATGTTAGATTATCAACATTTATAGAGTTACAATCAATAATTCAGTTGCATATGTTACTAGAAACTTGAAAATGCATTTCGAATTAATTTGTGATCGGTTGATAATTTTTCTGAATACCATATTATGAGGGTGCAATGAGCTTGATCGTGTTATGATATTTATGTTCTATGGCTTTAAATGAAAATATAATTAATTTAAAAATACATTTTTCAGTTGTTGATTGTTCAGTGAATATGGGTGGTATAGCATCTACCTGACTTCATCCCACACTAAGTGGGGTCGGCAATAAATAGTTGGGCTAAATAAATTCGAAAACATTTATTTATAAAGTAAACCCATTTGGATTTTTTGGGGGTCTAGAGTTAGGGTACAATGTTGGCCATTTTGCGGCCTTCTAAGTACTCTGACAATAGACCCTCGACCGCTTCGTCACCTTCTTGCCCATGGCGTAGTATGAAGGAGCAGGCCGGCATGATTGTGTTGAGTAGTGGGGGATAGATCGTCTCTCGCTACTCGATACTCTAATTGGACCGTAATGCGCTTACCATCAGGTGAAGTGCGGTCACTTTGCCGTGCTAGGATAAAAAAAAAGATTTACTTTAGCAAATGCCATAGAAAATCTAATTGGCCATATTAGACACTGGCCAATTTTTTATTTGACCCAAAAATATGCAAAATCGAATTTAAATAATGTAATGCATAGACAAATGCGGCGTGAATTTTCAATCAATGGCTAGAGTTTGGCATCACGGTATCTATGCTAAGACTATTCACACAATCCACTCCAGTTTTTACTTGATCATAGCGAAAACGAGCCTTTCACCTCGAGAAAGTCCGAATTATAAATATCGAATGGTTTAAAACAGATGCTAAAAAACTAAGATCCTTTTAAATGGATGGATGGCTGGTGGTAGGATATTCATATCCGCCCGGATAGTGACCACCGTACACAGGGTGAAAAACCCCCCATAGTGGCACACGCAAGTGTGTCGCGTACCGGGATCAGCCAGTGTACATCCGGTTTTTCTCGGGGGTCTAGAGTTGGGGTACAATGTTTGGCCATTTTTCGGCCTTCTGAGTACTCTGACAATAGACCCTCGACTGCTTCTTCACCTTTTTGCCCATGGCGTAGTGTGAAGGAGCAAGCCGGCATGATTGTGTTGAGTAGCGGGAGATGGATCGTCTCTCGCTACTCGATACTCTGATTGGACCGCACTGCGCTTACCATCAGGTGAAGTGCGGTCACTTTGCTGTGCTAGGATAAAAAATAAAAAAAAACATGTTTACGTAATTTTTAGAAAATGCAAATACAAATTATTATAAATATTTTGCAAAAAAAACCTTAAAAATCTTATTATTGCTATTGACTTTTATAAATAATTAGACGCACTAAAATAGGTATTTCTAAAATGATGATCAATGTTTGTTACTCAATCACGCCAAAACGGTAGAATGGATCTGTTTGTAATTAAGCACAGAGATAGATTATAGTCTGGAATAGCACGAAAATGCACGGTTCCTATGGGATAGCTATATTGAAACATGTAATAGCTTAAGATGTCTCCGTGGATTTTATACCTTTTCTATCAAAAATAAATACCAAAGCGGCAAGAAAAAACTAGTTCTGAATAAAAGCTTGATACTATATTCAATTTGATTTCTGCCTGAACAGGCTCACACTGTATCTCCCAGGACTAGACTAAAGTAAAACTACATCTACAATTCGTTGAGCCTTTTGCCTTTTGTACAAACTTCAATCTTCAGCAACTTATCACACATATATGGAACGTTAATAAAATATTTTTACCGAAACAATACATATATGGGAATTACTGTATTATTCAAGTCAGTGCTAAAGCACGTCACGGTTTGGACGCCATCTCTTCAATATTTGAACAATTATCTAATGTATACATTCCCATTAGTAGGGAATAAATAAATACATCCAAGAGTTACACATATAGTTCCGACCCCACACTGGTCAAACCCTGTATCGTGGGCATCAAGAACTGCGAGGGACTACGGTCCTACAACACCCAGACCCGAAACAAATATCTGTCTGTCGCACAGACATTTGTCGCGATGCAGGAATCGAACCCACAGCCGCTCGTTTCAGCCTGCTACTCGCCCGCTGCGCCACGGAGGCTGTCTCGAAGACGGAAAAGTTCCTGAGTGCACTTAAACTGCATTGTCTCGACGCCACATAGTAAAAAACAAAATGATTATCCGATAATAAAGGTTACTTATATCCAGCAAAGATAGTACTAATATGTTTTCATTGAATAGAGAGCCAATCGACTTATGCCATGCCAGTAGACTTGCAACATGGATTATGGAGTGATCCTATTTAACAGCTGTCAATATTGACTCGACATATGTAACCATTCAGCGTACACGGTTGTAAATTTTCTCATGTCTAAAATTAGTTTCTAATTTTCCTCACGAGATGTGTGCTACCCGTAAATGGTTAGTGACACATGTTAGCTGTGAATAGGGTTGTCACATTTCAACTTTTATGTCAACTTTGTCTGACTTGCATTTAAGCGTAAGATCAGGGATTTTTTGATGTATTTATAACAAAGGCTGAAAAATTAGCATAGATCGCCTGATGTTGACTGATCTTCACCGGTTATGGACGCCCAAAATTTTAGAAGAATCGAAAGGAGATCGGGTAAGCTAGGGACTTTGGGCATACAAAATTGATACTCAACATATGAAAAGAACAAGCTGTTACGTCACCCCAGTTTTCTGTGAGACAGTGGTAATAACCCGGTCGAGTCGACACATTTATGCGGTAGGCACACCTGTCTACAGCGTGGCGCTACTAAAGTTTACTATTATCAAATTCTATAGCAGCAAAAATCTGTTGTGGCATCATAGGATTTTAGATTAGGTACAAGCAATAAGTTGAATATTGTATGTTGAAAACCTTACTAAAACTTATTTTTAGGCAAAAAAAACATCTTATTTAAGTCATTTAATTACCTACAAATTTTAATTATTTAAGAGGTGCACCGAGCTGCATCGTTTCACCAGTAACTACGCAATAATAATTCTATGGAAGGTATTAATCTTTCATTAGACATACAAATTTAGATATTTCGGTTACTTATTAAAATTTCAAATAGAGCTATTCTTGACGGTGGTAACCCTAATATGTACACAGCGTATTCGTTTTCTCTTATACACGGGCATTCTGCTAATTTTATAATTAGTTTTAATGAAAAACATTATAGTGTTTACTGTTTTTCTGATGTAATGTTTCTCACGAAAAAAACTTGTTGTTGATTTCATAATTGTTGCATTTATCTTATTTAAAATAAGGAAGGAAGTATGTTTAGTATGGAAAAGAAAGAACACGGGTTACAAAATAATAACAAAAGTTTTGCACACAACACTTCTGCTTCTCTCTTTCTTCTGCTTTACGTAGACGCAGAATAAACATTTGTCTTACAACTTCCTGTTTTACAGCTGGTTACAAGGTTACTATGTCACGATCACTTCCTTTTAAAACGTCTTAGAAGCTACAAGCTGAAGGTTACAATGCATGAAATACTGTATTAATTTATAATAATAATACTAGCCCTGTATTAAACACTGTCTCACTGCTGGGCACGGGCCTCCTATACTAATGAGAGTAGTTAGGCCTTAGTCCACCATGCTGACCTAATGCGGGTTGTTAGACTTTACATGCCTTCGAAATTCGTGTGAGAATTCTCAGGTATGCCGCTTTCCTCACGATGTTTTCCTTCAGGTCTAAAGCAAGCGATAATTAACATTTAATACACATGTAACTTTAGAAAAGTCAGGAGTGTAAGCCATTTGGGTTTCGAACATACGACTTTCGTCTTGACAGTCCGTACCGCAACCAACTAGACTATCGCTACTATAACTTCCTGTTTTACAGCCGGTTAAATGTCACGATCAGTTTCTTTTAAAATGCCTTAGAAACTACAACATTTAGGTTACAATGAATGATATACTGTGTTCATTTTGTAAAGATAAATCTGTTTGATCAAGATTTGATCCGTTTTGTTTGGCGCGGATTATTGATATGCAAGTAATTTCCGTTTGTAGACGGCACTATTCAACTTTATCCGCTGAATTTCTGTGTCATGTAATCTATAAATCTACAAGTATAATCAGTGTCAATCAAGCGACGGCGTGGTTTCAGCTTAGGCTGTGAAATTGGTAACCTAGATTAGATTCATATGAAACTAAAAGTCCGTGTCTTGTCATGATTTGTCAGGGATTAGTATTTATGCTAGTGAAAAAAGAAAGAATTAAAGCTCTGCAATATTTTTTTGTTATTAACGACGCGGATAATAATAAATGAAATTCCTTTGCATTTTATGACGCACCGTGAATACTTAAAATCACTGTGCGTCATAGCAGTGTCAATGAGATGACCACACAGTATCATACTGTGTACTACGAACAGCGTTAATTGTCAGTGGTCAACCTCAAGGGACGTGCGGATGCCAGCCAGCTAGCTCAGTTACTTAATATTAAAAAAAATAGAAGAAAGCACATCTCGAAGGGAAAAGAAGTGTGGTGCCAGGTTCATTTGCAGTCAATATGCTAGGTAAAGCATGAGTGCACTAGTTCCATATATGCATATTCCTACGAAATTATAGGCGTACGTGCGTACCTACACAACTAGCTTATTTTGTCTGCTAAAATACGTGTCATAGCTGCATGAAGAAAATTATTCAAGAAAGCCTCGGTGGCGCAATTGTAATTGCGCATGCGTTACTACTGCTGTGCTGAGGTCTTGGGTTCGATCCCCGGGTCGGGTAAAGTGATATTAGGTTTTTCTATCTAGAAATTCTCAGTATTAGCCCGGAGTCTGGAACCTGTGCCCGGTATGGCGATAGGCTCGCCACCTATCACATTATGGGACCGAAATTCGGCGGAAAGTGGGTGTACTGGTTACACCTCTGCCTACCCCTTCAGGGATTACAGGCGTGAGTGTATATTTTAAGTTCAAGAAATTGTATTCACTGGTACTTTAAATTTGGCGATGACATAAAACAATGTAATAACTACAGAACAATTAAAACTTACTTCAAACTTATATATTTTCGTGGTACTAACACTCGGGCCCGGATCTTGAACACCATCGGAAGTCTACCATTTACATATGTCAGTTTAGAAATAATAGTATGAAATCGTTTAGCTCGCAGTATCAAGTACACGATCAAGATACAAAGCAAGCGAAAGTGCCCAACCGCTCTAGTTTTGGCATAATGATTCAAGTAATTCGACATTGCTAAATTCATTAACAATATGCCAATCAATTTTGGTGACAGCGGGTGACGTCTATTGATATGTGCTACACAATCTGTTTTTTGCGCTTTTACTATTAATTTGCTAACATGACCGTGTTTAGTTTGTAATGGTATTGATGTCATAGATAAATTAAATGATAGTGGTGAAAGTGTAAATAAACTTGTCTATTATTGGACCTACTGTTGCTATACCAGTGTCTCCTAAACATGGTTTGACTGCTGGAGACGATTTCATACTTTAATTGCGGGTATAATTTGTACTGACGCCTGATCATAAATAAACAAATAATGAACGTTGGCGTCAGCGTTCCAAAAAAACTGCCAGTCATGATATTGACACTAAGCTGATTACAAAATTAAATTGATAAAAAAATATAATATTAACAAGGTCTTAATGCATGGAGAACAATTTTATACCTTTGATAATAACGGGGTCTTAAAACGTGTAGAGAAATTTCAAACCTTTGACAATAACGTGCGTATGCGAATATGGTTTCTTATCTTATTTTGAAATCGTATATTAATTGTATGACTAAATATAAATAAATAAATAATAAATAAATAAATAACACCCAACAGCCACATACATAGCCCCGAACCCACACTAAGATACGAGTCTTGTGTTGTGGGTATCGGGGACTACGAGAGACTTTCGGTCTCACAACACCCAGACCCCGGACACAAATATCTGTCTGTGACACAAAAATTTGTCCCGGTGTGGGAATCGAACCCACGGCCTCTCGTTTCACAGCCGGCTACTCGCCAACTGCGCCACGGAGGCTGTCATATTGTTAACCGGTGTGAAAAGAGCAACGCTAGAGTTTCTTGCCCGTAGAGTAAACAATTGACTGAATCTAAATGATGTATAACATTTCATGGATTCAATAAATATTTGATTTTGAAAATACAAAAAGAAGTTAGACGTGTAAATCTAGAGACAACTTGAAAAAAATGCATAAAAAATATGATCGCATTTTTGCACGCGTATATCATTAACTATAATTTATTAATTTAAACATTTCAATATGTGTTCTTGTTAATTAATAACTCATTCACTGTCTCTTAATGATAATATAATGAATATTTAATGGATGAAGACACAAATTCTATCTAATTAAGTCCGATAACTGATAACATTGACATTAAAAAGCGGAAGAGTTAAGAGTTGATAAAGGAAAAATGATGCAATTGTTTAACACTCCACTGGACTAATTTAAGTTGATAGAGGATTTTTGGCAAGACCATACCCATATAGTAAGGACCTTTATTATTTTTTTTTTATCCTGGCCCGGTATAGTGACCACACTACACCTGATGGTAAGCGCAGTGCCGTCCAGTTAGAGTATCATGTAGCGAGAAACAATTTATCTCTCGCTACTCAACACAATCATGCCGGCCTGCTGTGTAGCTTCTTCACACTACGCCATGGGTCAGGAAGGTGAAGAAGCGGTCGAGGGTCTAGTGTCAGAGTACTCAGAAGGCCACAGCACGGCTAAAATTTGATTAAATAAAATAAATAAAAATATTTTTATTAAATTTTTTTTAGGTGTATACATTTATTGTGTAGTGCGGAGTCCCCTAGGTCCCCGATACATTTAATCAGCTCATATAAATAACACATATACATCGATAGGTCCGAAAACAAATATGATTTTATCCATTGAAATCTTTGTAACGATAAACAACGTACCAAAACTGTTCAACTCCTAATTCAGTCCTTCTACCGTTAATCAGCCAATCTAGATCCATTCAGTTGATGCCTAATATGCATCCATATACATACTTAAGCCGCGTTTAATATAAATACTAGACACCTAAGTCACGTCTGCATTGTTATCTAAACTCAGATCCCGGACAATAACAATGCAGACTTCACAATGTTATCTGCACATCTAACTTATATTTGTATGAAATTATACGCTATTATGAGGTAGGGGTAATGACCTTACGCGACACTAAAGGTAGAGTTCCAATGATTAGTGGTTATGATATGCGCTGTCTAAATCTATAGATGTCTAACACACCGCGTAACTCGTGTCTTTAGTATAGCGTTGAGAAACGATGGCACTAATGCCTGCATTTGACGCTTGACTATCGGAAGTCTCCCTTTACGACTTTTCTTGATCAGTTTCATTAGAGCGGTAGAACCCTGCTTTGTCAATTTTGTCTAGAATAAATAAAACAACTTGATTGTGTGAGTGAGTTTAGCGCCTTGTCTCAAAAGATCGGTGTAATGTGGTGGCTTTGGTCGTTTTGTATGATTAAAAAATGCTTTCCCAGATAAGTTAGTAATTCTTTTGTTAAAAGTGGGCGAAACACCATCTTGCATTGTAACTTGCAGGGAATATTGTAAGCCTCCGTGGCGCTGTAGGCTAGTAGCCGGCTGTGAAACGAGAGGCCGTGGGTTCGATTCCCATACCTGGACAAATATTTGTGTGACAGACAGATGTGGCCGACAGTGTTCGGGGTCTGGGTGTTGTGAGATCGAAAGTCTCTCGTAGACCCTGATACCCACGACACAAGACTCGTATCTTAGTGTGGGGTCGGGGCTATGTGTGTGACTGTTGGGTGATATTTGTTATATCTTGGATTACTCACGCCCTGATCCTGATCCCGCGTGGCGGGAGGCATCCGCGCCTCCTATGTCTCCCCTGGTACGGGAAGGATCAAACCTTCCACATCCTTCTTCTCCTTCTGACATTCTAGCTGGTTCTTTTGTGCTATGATAGACGCCATGCTATGCCAACCGAACAACCGATTTAAAGGCTCCAAGCATACAGTGGTCTTTATTTTAAATAGAAATTATTAATGTTTTCTTATGGCTTCTAAAACAACTGTAGTACTAACTGGGTATAGTTATGATCAATAAATTCGCCATTTGCGAAGTTTAGAGGGAAATATAGAAGCAACAGTTTGCCAGCTACCGTGTTCCCTCCTTCCTATGATCCTGGGTCCTTTAGGCGTAATGTGAAGAAGCTAAACAGCAGGCCGGCATGATTGTGTTGAGTAGCGGGGGATAGACTGTCTCTCGCTACTTGCTACTCTATCTGGACGGCACTGCGCTTACCATCAGGCACAGTGTGGTCACATTGCCGCGCCAGAATAAAAAAAAATTGATGCAAATGCGTATTTAACTACACTGTTTAATTGTACATATATACATTCACGCCTGTAATCCCCGAAGGGGTAGGCAGAGGTGTATCCAGTACACCCACTTATCGCCGAATTTATCACGGGCCCATAATGTAATAGGGGGCGAGCCTATCGCCATACCGGGCACAGTTCCAGACTCCGGGCTAATTGGGGATCGAACCCGAGACCTCATCACAGCAGTCGTAACGCATGCGCAATTACAACTGCGGCACCGAGGCAGTCACTGTTTAGTTGTGTCCAACATATATCTATTTTATTTCTGTAATGGTATGTCAAGAAAAAGAGCAGTGTTTTTCAAAATGTACTAGATCGTCTATACATTTTAAAATAATTACAATACATTTAATATTCCGTAATCTTTATCTTTTTCATAGCTTCGTATGCATAATTACTAAGGCCTAACTCCTCTTATTAGTATACGAGGCCAGTGTCCAGCAGTGGGACAAAGTATAACATCGGGTGGGTATTATTTATATGGGATGCTGGCCCTTAAGGAAAGAATATGGTTGAATAAACAATATTACTAATTTATTGAATGAGACAACTATCATTTGAGAAATGGTTAAAATGAATCAATGCAGAAGAGGCACGTTTGAGAAACATTAAAGTAAATGAACAAAAGACAAAACAAATAAGTTATACTGCCACAATTCTCATGCAATGTGTTTTCGTTTAAAACACATGCAATTACAAGATTAATTTTATGCGTGCATGTGGATTGAGTGAGCACCTTCCAAAAATCGTTTTTTATGTATTAGATATTTAGTAAAAGTTCTAAAACAATTGTAAAACCGATCCTGGAATTTGTAAAAAGATAAAACCGAAGATAAATCAGTTAATGTCTGCTCACTCAATCCTGATAAGGGGCAACCCAGATCTACAAATGTATCAAGTTTACATATAAAATTTGGGTTCTAGGATTTAGTAAAACCTTAGTGAAGTCACAGTATTTAATTTCAGATCACCTAGTGCCGTATTTAAAAAGTTACAAATTGTTATTGGTGCTCACTCAATCCACATGCTTTGAAAAGTCAAGATTTCTTACGAATTACCTATAAAATAAAGTTTAATTATATTTCTAGATTTAGTAAAAGTGGAATAGAAATTTGTAAAACACAAAACGAATCACTATCATGCTTCGTTTCTGAAAAAATAATTTTTATAAGTGCTCACTCAATCCACACGTTTTTGAAAAGTTAAAATCTTTCATATCTTTAAATCTGTAAGCGCTACAAAAAATGCGAATACGTCAAGTTTTAGTAGAAATTTTTACTAAATATTGGCTATTTCACATTTTCGATTTTTTGCTTACTTAAAGAGATATTACATTTTTAATGTTTTCCATACAAACTTACAATGTAGGGTCGCCACACGTGTCGAAATACAGGATATTCTACTAAATTAATTTGTATTTGCATATATGTAAATACCTAAAGTAAACACGCACGGGCCGGTTATAAGCTCAGCGAAACGTGGATACTGGTTACACCTCTGCCTACCCCTTTTGAGATTACAGAGCTGAGTGAGTATGTATGCTAATTGGACTAAAGTGATTAAATTAAACGATACTTTATAATTTTTATTTTATTTCAGTAAAAACATTAAAAAAGTTATTGAATCCTTGGAACGCTATACATTATTTAGATTTAGTCAATCTTTTTAACTATACCGCCAGTTCGGTATGCAGTTTTACTAGAGAAGAACGGGCGAGAAACTCTAGCGTTGCTCTTTTCGAACACCGGTTAACAATATTTGGTCATACAATTGATTAGATTAGAGCAGCTCAATGTATGTTAATTAGGTTGCCTTATATTGTGAAATAAAACTTATTACAAGGCTTATTGCTGCACATGACCGCCGTGAAATACATAAAAATCTCAATTTCTTGAGCAGTTGGTCCTTACTGAAACAGTCTGAGTAGACCAGTCCACAAGAGCAGCACCCGTTCACGATTAATGACGCATGTGCTAGCCATCGACCTCCTCAACCATTTTACAGGGAAGTGACCGATGCCGCAGCAAGCACAGACAGAATACAACAATTAAAATATTAGACACTAAAATCAAGTAGAGTCATGTAAAAATGAAAAATGAAAAAAGTTTATTTCGTTCCACAAATGTCTTAAACTATGAATTAAGGTTGGGATCTCCTAGTAGGCATGTAATATGCCTGTGGCAGGAGGTCCCGCTCTCTCATAACAATCATTTTACTTAAAATTAGTTTGTGTATAACAGAACAAACTATATAAATAAAAAACATAGGTGCATATTAAATCACTAACTTAATACTATTTTGTGTGTGTGTGTTTGTTTGTGTGTGTGTGTGTGTGTGTGTGTGTGTGTGTGTGTGTGTGTGTGTGTGTGTGTGTGTGTGTGTGTGTGTGTGTGAGTGTATATACTATTTTAGTGGTATGTATAATTTTAGGATAGGAGTTCTTCAACTTGTTCATAACTAATTGTTTTAAGCCATTCTAGTAACGTCTTTTTGCATTTAGTCGTATGCATGGGGTAGATTTTTATTATCCTGTTAATTTTATTATACAATTTTGCTGATAGTATTAGAAATTGTCGTTTAGCAAACATAGTCTTACAGGGTGGCTGATTAGCGACAGTGTGATTTATTCTCCGCATCAACAAGGATGGAGCAAAGGATAGGGATCTATGCAATCTCAGTATTGTGAATAAGATGTAGAGTTTTCTCACAGATAGCATACCACAAAACTCATACAACTCTGCAGTGGGGAACCTAAAAGGTTTAAAAAACATTACCTTTAGCAGACACCGCTGACCTCTATGTAAGGCATACTGTTCACATAAGTTCGCAATGTTAAGGAAATGAAATTAATTTAATTAATTTCTAATTTAATTCATAGTAAATAAATAAATATGTTGGCATTACTTAATATACATATATAAGGTTCCTAATAATAATTTAATGGCTACACTTCTAAGTAATAGTATAGCTGTCCTCGCGAACTCCGTATCGCCTTAAAAATATCTTTGTCCCGGCCCGTCTATCCCACGAGATAAAATTTTCAGGAGAAAAAAATTGAATAAGAGTAGTCTATAGCACTCAGGGAACTCATTAAAATACCTTTCTAACAGTGAAAGATTTTTCAAAATCGGTTCCGTAGAACCGTAGATTACCCCGAACATCCAAACATACAAATGTTACCTCTTTTATATATTAGTACAGACGCCTTTTATTTATACAATAACACCAAATTTCAATAGAATATTTTTAGCAACTATGCAGATTTATTTAAAGTAACAAAATTATAACTTTTATTTAGATATACTTAATAGTCACATTTGTATTTAAGCTTCGTGCTTAAATACTTAAATAACACGTTAAAAAGAATAAATTCAGATATCAGTATGTTTCAACTATTTTATATAATAAGTTCAGAATTCCCATATGAATTTAATTAGTAAATTGGTGCTAGATGGTATTGACTAAAAATTTACTAATTTAAAATAATATTAATTTGGGTTCCTATAAATAGGTAAAAATAAATTAATTCAACCATGTGTCGCTGAGTTTATTACCCTCCCATCACATTATTACTATTTATATCGTCGTGATTCATATAGGCATAACAAATTTAGGTACTTAAAGCCATAACTAGAGATAGGCAAATATAAATTTATTTTATAGATTATCCTGTATTTTGACACGTGTGGCGACCCTACATTGTAAGTTGTGTGGAAAACATTAAAAATGTAATATCTCTTTAAGTAAGCAAAAAATCGAAAATGTGAAATAGCCAATATTTAGTAAAAATTTCTACTAAAACTTGACGTATTCACATTTTTTGTAGCGCTTACAGATTTAAAGATATGAAAGATTTTAACTTTTCAAAAACGTGTGGATTGAGTGAGCACCTATAAAAATAATTTTTTCAGAAACTAAGCATGATAGTGATTCGTTTTGTGTTTTACAAATTTCTATTCTACTTTTACTAAATCTAGAAATATAATTAAACTTTATTTTATAGGTAATTCGTAAGAAATCTTGACTTTTCAAAGCATGTGGATTGAGTGAGCACCAATAACAATTTGTAACTTTTTAAATACGGCACTAGGTGATCTGAAATTAAATACTGTAACTTCACTAAGGTTTTACTAAATCCTAGAACCCAAATTTTATACGTAAACTTGATACATTTGTAGATCTGGGTTGCCCCTTATCAGGATTGAGTGAGCAGACATTAACTGATTTATCTTCGGTTTTATCTTTTTACAAATTCCAGGATTGGTTTTACAATTGTTTTAGAACTTTTACTAAATACCTAGTACATAAAAAATCCACATGCACGCTCATTTTATTGTACTCGATAAAAGTTTATTGTCGTTTAAAGTGTATGTCTACATTACGTAGTATTTCCTTACTATCCATGTGTTTATGAAATTATTAATCAATCAGATCTTTTAATTAAAAGTTCGTGCGTAGATTTTATTCACCAGTAATATATAACAGTAGTTCATTTTAATTGACAGTCTCCGTGGCGCAGCGGGCGAGTAGTCGGCTGTGAAATGAGAGGCCGTGGGTTCGATTCCCACACGAGACAAATGTTTGTCTGACCGACAGATATTTGTTTCGGTCTGGGTGTTAGGACGTATAGGACGTTGTCCCTCGTAGTTGTTGACACCCACAATACAGGTTCCAGTGTGGGGACAGAACTATGTGTGTGACTGTTGGGTGTATTTATTTATTAATTTATAATGTATTGTCAATAGTTCTTAAAATGAAAGAGGTCTAAAATCTTTTGTTTTCCAAGCTAATCTCTGTTAGACTGTTACTGTGTTAAAATATACGCACGTCGATAATTCTAGCAGTACTAACTGGTCCCAGTGCATTATTAGTCTGAATTACTTCTGTTAAAAGGCTGAAAAAAAATACTAACCTACAACTTAACAGACTCCACACCTGCCAACATTGTACAAAGATTCCCCTGGATTGTATAGTTTTGAGTCATACACGTCTTCCGGACCGGTCCAATCTTCGCTAACGGGTGTTCTGAGTCACGTACAAACAATATCCATGTATAATTCCAATACTTACGCACTTGTACGTTCCTAGATATTACTCTCTGGCACAGACTGCACGCATTCACACAGATTTTATGTGATAACAAGGATTGAAGAGCGTGTTCTGAGAAGTCGCGTACTTCCTTTCTGTAATTTTGTACATGTTAATTTACAATATCTATTCGCGTTTATATTTTAAGAGTTTATACTTTTAATTTATGATTTTAATATTAATATTTAGCCTCGCTCCACCTGTGTTCTACTGTTGGTTTCTAGTGGAGATTTTAATGCAAGACGTATTTAAAATTGCCATATATTTTTTATGTTAGCTGATATTACTAAGCCTCTTTATTTCCTTATTTTTAACCGACTTCAAAAAAGGAGAAGGTTAACAATTCGTCGGAGTCTTTTTTTTTATGTATGTTACCCGATTACTCGAAGACGCCTGGACCGATTCGAGAAATTATTTTTTTGTTTAAAAGGGTATACTTCCCAGTTGGTCCCATTGGCACCAAGTCAGGATCTGATGATGGGATCTCAGAAAAATCAAGGAAAATCAAATTTTATAGTGACGCTTAATTTGTTTTTTATTATTAACCGACTTCAAAAAAGGAGAAGGTTAACAATTCGTCGGAATCTTTTTTTTTATGTATGTTACCCGATTACTCGAAGACGCCTGGACCGATTCGAGAAATTATTTTTTTGTTTAAAAGGGTATACTTCCCTGTTGGTCCCATTGGCACCAAGTCAGGATCTGATGATGGGATCTCAGAAAAATCAAGGAAAATCAAATTTTATAGTGACGCTTAATTTGTTTTTTATTGAAGTCGGTGTACTTTTTAATATTCACAATTTGTTTACTATAGCAGTTAGTTTTTTTTTAGACCACGATGGTGGCAAACGTGGTGGCTTACGGAGAGCCTAATGGTATATATGTGTGTGCATATGTATATATATACACACACACATATATACACATACCTGTATAATATTATTATTAAGGACTTCAACAAGTCAAGGCCTTCTCTATTTTATTCCAAACCACTCTATCTTCCGCTTTGTTGAACCAGTCTATTCCAGCCGTGTTTTTTTATTTCTTCTATCCATGTTCCTTTTGGTCTTCTGTTAGCTGATATATCAAGTCAAATACTAGCGTACATTTATGCATTATTGAAACCCAACAGGTTCAATGCCTTTATAGATACGGAGCAGAAAGATTGTTTTATGGTTGTGTTATATTGTGTATGTTTGTGTAACGCTCAAATATTTGTAACGGGTCTGTGTGTTTTGAGACCGGAAGTCTTGTAGGTGGTGACACCCACGACACAAGACAAGTATCTTAGTGTGGGGTTAGGATTATGTGTCACTGTTGGGTGTTATTTATTTATTCTTACTTATTTTTTCACTGTGCTTTATATCATCTGGTCTATGGCTGTCGACTGTATTATTCTGTAATCACTCCTCAAATAATCATAAATTCGAGTGCCATAGAGTATTTGTAGGAGATTTTTTTGTATATTAAAATATGTCTACGATGGCTTCTTAAAGAGTTTTTATGTAATTACTAGCTGTTGCTCGCGGCTCCGCCCGCGTGGATGTGATGATTGGGAGAAAAAGTATACAATACAAAATACCAATTTTCATCCGTTTAACTTCAAGAATGAAGAATTTTTATACAAACTTTCATCCCCTATTTTACCTCCTTAGGGGTGGAATTTCAAAAACCCTGAAAAATGTTTTTTTATTTTTCACTAAAAGGCCAAATACTAATTTTCATGAATTTAACTCGATATTTACGGATTTTCATACAAACTTTCATCCCCTATTTTACCCCTTGGTGGTGGGGTGGGGTGGTATTTCCAAAAACCCTTCCTTAGTGGATGCCTCCGTCATAAAAGGTACCTACTGTCAAAACTGTTTAGGCTGTGCGTTGATCGATCAGTCAGTCAGTTTCTTCTTTTATATATACAGATAATGGAGATTTTCGAGCAAGGTTTTTGGTCGAAATATTATCAGTACAGCAATGTGTACAATTAGACCATATTACTTTACCGAGCTGTCCAGTGTAGTCGGCTTCAAAATTAGTTCAAACCGCATGTGATTATAATAATGTCTGATCATTAGTCAGGTACTTGACGAGTGTTTACAAGTCGTAGAGACATGTGAACAAAGATGACCGTCCTTCTACTTATCTTAATATCTATATCCATTAGTTTTATAAAGCCCTGCTTTATTATTCTGGTGTCAAACTGTAAACTTGTGACAAATTGAATGATTTTAAGAGAATAACTAGAGATGTACATATGAAAACGTTTTTTTTATTTCAAACTTATCAAATGTTTAAGAACCGCATAGAATCACTCGAATTGGGCGTTTAATTGTCACATTTACTTACAAAGCGGCGGCTTTAGAGCAAGAACTTAGTAGATTAGAGGTTTCATCATACGACGTATGTTGACTCTTAGTTTAACAACCAACATAAACATTAAAAGAACCACATGCATCAGGCACTTAGTGTTTCCCAAATATAAAGTGGATGAAAGCCTCGCTCTACCATCGCAAATGTAAATCTTTATCGGGTATCTGATTGTATGCTCTTACTAGTCCAATCTACATAAATAAAAAACAATGTAAGTATGTTTGTCCTCTATGGACTCCTAAACTATTCATCCGATTACGAAACTTTCGAGAGTTGTTCTTCATACGCTCGCAATGGTACCTGGCCCATATAAATTATTACTTTTCAATTATTTTTGGAGTCAATGTGATTTAAATTGTATGTAATTAATTGATGTAAATGTAACCAATTATTTTTTGCTTTTTAGTTATGTCTGGGTTTTTTGAAGGCGGTTTATTTATAAAGTTATAATTTTTTTTTGCTTTTTAGTGGTACAAATATAAAATAGGGACGTCGGATAGAGTACCAAAAGAAAACACAACTAAAAAAGTCACAGAAAAGCAAGATTCGCAATTTCGTATATTCGGACAACATATTTTTTCATGTTATTTTGGTTTTCAAACCAAACTATTCAACCGATTTTGATAAAAATTCTATGGGGACCAATCTGGACGCATATTCTCCCGATTTTGATAAAAATTCTATGGGGACCAATCTGGACGCATATTCTCCCGATTTTGATAAAAATTCTATGGGGACCAATCTGGACGCATATTCTCCCGATTTTGATAAAAATTCTATGGGGACCAATCTGGACGCATATTCTCCCGATTTTGAGAAAAATTCTATGGGGACCAATCTGGACGCATATTCTCCCGATTTTGATAAAAATTCTATGGGACCAATCTGGACGCATATTCTCCCGATTTTGATAAAAATTCTATGGGACCAATCTGGACGCATATTTTCTGTAATAATAAAAGAATTTTCCAAATCGGTCAATAAATGACGGAGTTCTGAGGTAACAAACATAAAAAAAAACCACGTCGAATTGAGAACCTCCTCTTTTTTTGAAGTCGGTTAAAAATAAAAAGAACTCGCTAGATAGCGCTGCAGAACATCAACTACAATACCGTTCAACCGATCGCTATTAATCAAATTTACTTAACGTGGCGTTGCAACGCATGCCGGGTGCAGCTTTCATACATACATGACATATCTTTGAAATTCAACAGCTTCCCACGATGTTTTCCTTCACCCTTAAAGCGGGTGATAATTAACAATGAATATCCACGTAGCTTTAGAAAACTCAGAGGTGTATGCCATTGCGCTGGTTTCGAGGCCAGTGTTATTTTTTTTCATCCAAGGCCACACTACGTAAACATGCTTCCGTGTGGCTTGAGTATACACATTTGTGGGCACGCGCTAAGTGGCGTACTATAGCCGTGTAGCGCGGAGCTTCCCGCTACTCATCGGTCGCCGACCCCCGGTCGCCAGTTTGATGCCGAATCGGCCTTGTGTTAATTACACCAAAATTATAGGTGATATGTATGATATAGTGGATATTGCGTAATAAATAGTAGTAGGTCTTTGAATGTCAAAACTGATTTACCTCTCTTGCGCTGTCTGAGAACTTCTCGGTTTCCATGTTCACAGCGGAATAACTGTTTGTGTGGATTATTTGTACTCAGTTTCATAATCCCTTATCGTTCGACGACCATCTCTTGTTCCTTGTGCGAATTTGAGACTGGACTTAGGATTACTAAAATGACTTTTCTTGTACTCATTTTACTTGATTAGCTTCAGTAGTGCCGAGTGTTGTACTGAGGTCTCGAAATCGATCCCTGGGTCGGGTAAAATAGTTATTGGGTTATTCTATCACGAAATACTTAGTCAAAAGATAGTATCACATCATGGGACGGTAATAAACTCGACGAAATATGGATGTAATGATTACATACCTGCCTACCCTTTCGGGGTGTACAGATGTGAGCCCGTATGTATATATGTGTATAAGTGTGTGTTTACTTGATTATTAAGTTTATTTATAAATCAAGTAATGGCTAATTAATGGAACTAAATAATTGCAATTAAAATACTTAAGTTTAACTACGAGTATATATTGACTAAGCAGCGTATGTCGTCTTTGTGTCAGGAAGATAGCGAAGTGCAAGTTAATTGCAGACAGGGCTGTCCGTGCAAACGAGCCGACTAAGTAACTGGACATGATGTATTAAGGAATTTAGGCTAATCGTATATAATACTAGCTGACCCGGCAAACGTTGTTTTGCCATATAAATAATCGGGGATAACTAATTAAATGACGATTGATCAGTTTTCGACCGGAGAGGAAAAATGATTAAATTACTAAAATGGCTATTAAAAAATAAGGGTTGATCGTAGAAGGGTGAAAATTGAGGATTGTATGTATTTTTGTATGATGTATCATAAAAAAATAGAAATTCAAAATTTTGTCTAAAAAATAAAATTAGGGGTGGACTACCCCTAACATTTAGGGGGATGAAAAATAGATGTTGGCCGATTCTCATAGATACCGGATAAGCACAAAAAATTTCATCAAAATCGGTCAAGCCGTTTCGGAGGAGTATGGCAACGAAAACTGTGACACGAGAATTTTATATATTAGAAGAAGATTACATGTATTTGATAAGGAATATATAAGATTTTGCAGTTGATAAGCAGTGCGTTAGTACATCAATTTATTACAATAGCAATGTTAAATACATAAATGCTTGCTTTATTATGCTTTCAATAAATATTAATTATGTAAAAAAATATACATTTTTTGCATACCTTTTAAATACGTATTTAATTGCGACTCGCGAAAAATTTCACTTTTGGAAAATGGCTCGACTATCAAGCTTGTCCACACCTGGTATATATAGTAGGATTATTGACCTCCCCGAAGAACTCCTACTTCACATTCTCGGCACACCAATGAATCGAGTCAGGTTTATTTCTTTGCGGAATGAAGACAATTAAGCATTCCTAGAGACTCGCCGTGTTTCATTTCTCAATGTCGATAAAATGCGTGCCATTGTCGATTCGGGCCGGCATGATTGTGTTGAGTAGCGAAGGATAGATTGCCTCTCGTTACTTGATACTCTAACTGGACGGCACTTACCATCAGGTGCAGTGTCGTGACTTTGCCGTGCCAGGATAAAAACATCCTGGCTAAACAGGAGTTACGACAGCGGGTGTGTGGGCGGGATAGTCACTAAAAAGCATACATGTATGAAAAAGTTTATTAGGTCACATTGACCGAAAGTCATGATTTTACTTTTACTTATACATTTGGTCCAATTTTCACAAGCGGCAAGATGAGGCGTCAAATATAAAATTGAATTAGACTCGGTGCGACCATCGCGTGTGCGCCTAAAATATGTTGCCAATGACTATTCACTTTCTTATAAAACCTGGTCTACATGTGAAGTGTGTCAGTGATGCGATGTCATAATAAGAATCAGCACCAAGCCAACTCGATTGATATATAGCGAGGTATAGTTGTCTCTCGCTACTTGATACTCCAACTGGACGGTACTGAGCTTACCATCAGATGCAATGTGGTCACTTTGCCCAGATAAAAAAATCAAATCGAATCGTTTATTCTATATAAAAAATCTTTGAATATCACATGGCAAATTTTAAGCAAGATGGCGCCGATATTTACTATTTGAATTACCTTAACAGACAGCCTCCAGTCTTGACACAGCGATTAGCCGGTCGTGAAACGAGAAGTCGTTGGCTCGATGCCCGCACCGAGACAAATGTGTGACAGACAGATGTTGTCACGGTTCTGGATGTTGTGGGACCGTAGTCCATCATAGTTCTTGATGCCTACGGTATAGGTTTGACCTAGGGTGGCGTCAGGACTATGTGTGTGACTGTTGGTTGTATTTATTATTATCTCAAAGATCTAGATAATAAAAAAATAATAATAATAACACTCAACAGTCACACACATAGCCCCGACCCCACAAGTGCAATATCTTGTGTTGCGGGTATCAGGGACTACGAGAGACTTTCGGTCTCTACTGGAAACTACTGATAAATGTTATAAAATTAAGGAGCGGGTCTTAGTCGCGCAATATGTTGATGGTATAAATACCAAAAAGATTTCCCGACATTTCCGAGTTGAGATGACGGGTCAGCCCGCGACCGATGCAACTCGATCGAAACGTCGGGAAATAATTGTAGTATTTATACCTTTAACATAGTGCGCGATTACGTGTCTTAATTTTATAATATTCATTCAAATCGGGAGAGTCTAAAAACATTTACTGATAAATGTTCGTACAAACATACAACCTGATAAACATTACAACACTTATCTACTGACATCTGTAGAGATGAGTTTACGTTCGTATTTAATGTTTGTACATATTTTTCACAGCAACCGGATTGTGGCTATAAGCAAACGACATATACAGGAAGTTAATTCATTAAGCAATTTCAGTCTTCATTTTATTATTTTTAATTAATTATATTTCTAAGCAGCGATAGCCTAGTTGGTTGCGGTACGGACTGTCAAGACGAAAGTCGTATGTTCGAAACCCAAGTGGCACACACCTCTGACTTTTCTAAAGTTATGTGTGTATTAAATGTTAATTATCGCTTGCTTTAACGGTGAAGGAAAACATCGTGAGGAAACCTGCATATTCCCTTTAAGAATTGAAAACAGTAGTTCTGAAAATAGAAGCAGCCAAGTCTGGGATGCAATGTGCACACGATGTTAGAAAAGTCCACACGAATGCTATTTACGCACCACTGGCCAACAATAGGCGCCTTTGCTCCGTAAAAATTGATTTATAAAATCCAATTTTATTTTGGTACGGCAAACGAATCCTATTTGTTGGAGGTTAATCGGCTTATACATTTATAAGTTTGTTTATTGAACCGTTTTTAGTTGTTGACGTTTAAATAATCTGGCAGTAATTTTTGCCGTTATTTCCTGTTATCTTACAGTCATAACTGACCGTATGAACCAACAGAAAGCGATGTATTCGATTAATTATATATTATAGTAGAGACACCACAGATAACTTAGACACCAACAATGTTAATAATTTTACAGGCACAAAAAATCTACACAATGTTAAAGCCCAAATGGAAGATTTAAATAATAAAACTTCCCCTTATATCCACAAAAAAGATCGGGCAGAGGTGTAACTAGTGCATCTACCTTTCTCCAAGCTTATATCTGTTCCAAGTTAAAGCAGCGATAGCCTAGTTGGTTGCGGTACGGACTGCCAAGACGAAAGTCGTAGGTTCAAACCCAAGTGGCATACACCTCTGACTTTTCTAAAGTTATGTGTGTATTAAAATGTTAATTGTCGCTTGCTTTAACGGTGAAGGAAAACATCGTGAGGAAATTTGCATATCTGAGAATTTTTTCGAAGGTATGAAAAGTCTGCCAACCCGCATTAGGCCAGCGTGGTGGACTAAGGCCTAACCCCTCTCATTAGTAGAGGAGGCCCGTGCCCAGCAGTGGGACAATGTTTAATACAGGGCTAGTATTATTATTATATCTGTTCCATAAGATGACAAGCTTATCGTTATATCAATAATACCAATCTCAAGCGATTCGTATAATTTTAGATTTTTCTTATTATTTTTTTTTTTTTATTCTTTCGCGGCAAAGTCACCACACTGCACTTGATGGTAAGCGCAGTGTCGTCCAGATAGAGTATCAATTAGTGAGAGACAGTCTATCCCTCGCTACTCAATACAATCATGCCGGCCTGCTGTTTAGCTTCTTCACACTACGCGTAAAGGACCCAGGATCATAGGAAGGAGGGAACACGGTAGCTGGCAAACTGTTCCACAGCTTGTGCGGCACAGGTGCGGCAAAAATACGAGTTTGCGAACCTCTTGGTTCGGGCCGGGGTAGTAGATACCACGAAGCTGTGGTTCTTATATAGTATATGTGTAGATATTAATATGTTCTTCCAACGTATAATTTTATTTTAGCACCTACCTTCTTGTATCTCTGCTACACCTCAGGTTGACTGGTAGAGAATGCCTCTGGCATTAAGTCTGCATATACTTAAATGTGTAAAGTGTGTTAAATAAATAAATAAATAAACTCAAATACAAATCTGGTTGCCTGACCCAGAGTTTGAATTCAGGAACTCACTTTTCTACGCGGTCCTGAGTTCTAAGTTTGCTGACATAAGACCAATGATGCCATTTACAAAACCTCGTAGACTATTCATATGCTATAAGGGTTAAATGCAACACAATGAGTGGTCTTCAAAATATACGAGCCATAAGCACGCAATAGTCATCCTTTTACCATTGGAGGTAATTTATCTACTTCATAAATATGAGGTAATATGCCCGCCAGGTTTTCCGTGCACAGGCTAAACTAAGATCAAAAAGCAAGTTTTCAAATCACAATTATTTACTACTGACTTCCAAAAAAATAAGCATTAAATATTGAAAGCGTCGTAAAAAAAATTAACGACTACTACTCGGGAAATTCGTAATAAGCCTTTTGACTTTTATTTATACTTACTTACTACTTATAGTTTGTCCAATTTTCACACACCTCCTATCTAATTCTTTGACAGCCTCCATGGCGCAGCGGGCGAGTAGCCGTACGAGAGGCCATGGGTTCGATTCCCGCACCGCGACAAATATTTGTGTGACAGATATTTGTTTCGGATCTGTGTTGTGGAACCGTAGTCGTTCGTAGTTCATGATACTCACAATACAGGTTTTACCTATTGTGGGTTCAGAACTGTGTGTGACTGTTGGTTGTATTTATTTAATTGCTGATATTTAAGCTGTTTTCATTACTATGTTAATTAGAGACGATACAAACCTTTTTGTTATTCTGAAGATGTATCTCATGAAATCAATATAAAATTACAATCGATCGAAAAAACAAATATACATGGGAACGACTCTTTACTTTCCAGCGGGTACGATGGTGTCGCAATCAATGAATGGTCCAGTAGTTATAGGACATTAGTTACGTACATTGTTATTTTTAATAATCAAAGCGTTTGATTGACCGTGAAAGTGAACTTTTTGTTTGGAATTCCACGTAAATTGCCGCAAGTAATTTGCTCATGTCGTTTAAGAAAAATGCCGAGCAAATAATTACAAGTGATTCTTTAATTGTTATTTAGTTACAGCAAAACCAAATAACGAATACGATATATCGTGAAAATAATGTACGTGTAGAATTGCGTCTAATGGGGATATTATGACAGGTGTGAGCCGTTCGAGCGGTATCTCAACGCATCATTTTTTGCCTGGTAATCAATCAGTAAGCATGGTGATATTGTCTATGGATTATTTTTGTGTAAACTTTGCAGTTCTGAAAATTTTATTTTGTATTAACAACCGACTTAAATAGGAGTTGTTTCTCAATCTTAGTCGAAAAAACCTAAAAAAATTTCGTCATTGTTCTCAATTCATCTCTATTTTTTTAATCTTTATTGGGCAATATCTTTGACACATAAGAACTTTAATGATTTTCGTATTTAATACGGTGAGTTTGACCTTAAGGGTGGTGGTATATATTTTTTTTAAATATGTATACGTGGTACAAAGGACAATTGGGAAAATCCTTCCTGAATTACATGCAACACACCGGGAATCAGTTTTAGGACTCTGTTTGTTTAGATTAAGTAAGTGGTATAGATTATTGATGTACATAAATACTATGAAAACTCATTGTGAATTAATTTCACAATGAGTTTTCAATTTCAAAATATAATTTACACATAGTTTGCGACCTGTTTCAAAAAATAATGTTACAAAAAAGTAATTTTATAATGTAACGAAATGTAATTGCAGTTATTTAGTAAATTGTGTATTATTAGGATGTTTAAAAAGCTATTTCACCTCCTTTTCACTATAATCATTTATAATAAATAGGTGATGGCATGCATTCAATATTCTACTATAAAATGAATACCAAGGAACGGCTCATAAACGCGCAAAGCCCACCGAATCATGATATATGACTCATTAAAATAACTGCATAATTTTGTTATTAAGCCTACAGCCCGTGCAACTAGTTCTTATCTGTGAACCTGTCAATTAGCATCATGGCGTTCTTGTTATTTTTTAAAATATGAACATAGGCAAAGATAACAAATCAAAAAATCTATACTATAATTTTAGTTCTTTGTGCCGCAAAAAATGGAGGTAAACTATCATGTAAACAAAACGATAATTAGTTTTTTAATGATATTGATATTATATTGATTTTAATGATAATGATAAAAGCATTAGAATTTGAACAAAGGTAAATTAAAAATATCGCGTCTTTTCAAAAATAGATGAATCTTATTTATTTTTGCATTGATATCATTTATAGAGTAGGATCTCATAAAGATATAATGTCACCCACATTCCTGCTACATCCGATTTAATATCCGGACTAACATGATTACGACAAATGGCCTAACGAACTGTTAAACTCAACTCTGATTAAGGAACAAGCATATTTTGCTGGCAAGAAATATTAATCTAATTTCAAAGCTTGTTTGCTGCTAACAAAAAAAGAAATAACTGTTTCAACGTTTTTGGAAAATTATCCCCAAACGAGGCAAAGTGGGCAAAGGGGTTAACTTATAAGGTATTCTTTAGATGCAATCTCAGGGTTCAGGCACAACACCTGAGAGGCAGGACGGTAGCTACAGGTAGCTACACAGATGCGTCAGTGCAGATGACAACTTCTTGGATTTTATGCTTCTGCTCCCGAAAATAACCTCCACGCGGGCGGAGCCGCAAGCAACCGCTAGCTTGTAATATATTTCTGAGGATAAATAAGTATTTATTTGTGAAATCAATTGCACAAGCATTCTTCTAACGTGTTCAACTAGGATTACCACTACTTATACACTCTGAGGGTGTTCATAACAAGAAGTAATCAGCTTAGTTGTAAGCTGCTGCCAGTTACTCGCTTCTGCTTCTCGAGTTTCACAATCGATCGGTCTATTTCCCATCACTATTGTCGCATTCGATTCTATAACCTCTTTGATTGTCATCCTTTTTCGAACTCTTATTTAGTGTAGATACTGCTTTATCTTCAACGCCGTTAACGACCTTAATATCAATAGTCACATGATTTTAGCACGCTGTGATCATATTGACATGTAATATACCCTTAGAGTATAATATACCTAATTGTTAAAACATAATATTATGTTTAATATATAAATACGTTATACGTGAATGGATCTTGTTTTGTTTTTTTTCTTATTTTTTACAAATTATTTAAGAATAAGCACACTTTTTTAATTGTATAATACAACCAACTTCTTTTTTACCGAAATAGGCTTGCGTTTGACCAGTATCTCGCCTGATGGTAAGTGATGATGTGGTATACGGTATGTCTATGTGACTTGTAATCAAATAATTTTACTTGTGGTAAAATCAACGACATATATAGTATTTCAAAATGTATACTTAAATATACGAGTCTCTACGACAAGACACACTACATAATTATTTAACTGTTCAAAACATTTTACAAAGAAATAATCCAATTATGTGATATTCTTAAACAAAGCTGAAGTATTTCAAAAGCGCGAGACGAGACTATTTCCATACCAAGCCTCATTAGTTTTTTACGCTATTTTATAAATAAATTAGCGCCAAACAAGCCGAGCTAGTTTTGCCGCGTATTAAATGATATTATTACGGAATAGCTGGCATTGTTGTCGGCCGTAGACTGTTTAACAATTAATTACGTCTGCAACACGCGACGGTGGCCAATCCTTCGACATTCTGCGCCGTATAATAAAACATTTTAAAAATTACTTGTCTGGAGTCGAGTCTGGTCTCTGTTAATTATAAGGACTAAAGTAGAAAAGATGTCATCAATCATCATCATCACATAAATTTTATTTACTTAGTTAATATTTTTATTACGTGACATTGGCAAAGTTGTAGAGTTGTTCCTCCGCAGAGGCCATTAAATCAAGAAGAAGAAGAAGAAGGACTAAAGTAGTTTTTAATATTCTACGTTAAATTTATGTATTATATTTTCTCTTCTGTCATTTTTACTGATAATTATAGATTAATCACAGGACTAGAGTTCCGGACTTGCCTAGTGGTAATTCTTGTATTTTATTGTATAAACTATATTTCAATGAAATAATTGTTATAACAGCACATTTTTACATCACTATTGTACAAATTGTAATTAGTTTTCATTTAAATTCGATATAACTCTATCAAAAGTGTCAGTTTCGATAAATAATGTTTAAGACACATCATCAAACGTAGCGAGGTCGCTCCCAGATAGACCTCTGAATTTTCAAAGCTACGTGTGTATTAAGACTGCCTCGGTGGCGCAGTTGTAATTGCGCATGCGTTAGGACTGCTGTGCTGAGGTCTCGGGTTTGATCCCCGGATAGGGTAAAGTGATATTGAGATCCTCTATTTATGGCGATAGGCTCGCATTATGGAACCGCAATAAATTCGGCGAAAACTGGGTGTACTGTTTATACTTCTACCTACCCCTTTAGGGATTCCAAGCGTGAGTGTACATGTGTATTAAGTAGTAAAGGTCAGTCATGAATGTCGAAAAAAAGCGTCAAAAAAAGACGAAAAAAAAAATTCACCTAAGAGTTATTTGAGAGAAATATGAGTTTCGAAAGAATGTAGAGTCTAGCCTAACCTCTCTCATGCGGATACACTTGTCCAGCAATGGGATAGTATAGATGAGTCTGATATTTTTATATCATTAAGCTTCCACCTTACGTATCAGTTAAATATGCATTTAACTTACAAGGCGATCGCAACGATCGTGATTGGATAAAAATAGGTACACGATTGCTGTGGACTCTGACAAAAGGCAAAAGTACTGCGTACAGAAGGCAATTACAAAAAAAAAAACAAATAAATGTGCCGCGACAGCAATTAACATTAACGCGAACTGGCCAGACCTACGGGATATTTATAAAAAGCTATTTTGAGAGACCTGCGCACCTCAGGGCCGCCGTGATGGGCTGTCTGGGGTGTAGTAATGGACACTTAATTGTTAATGGATAATTTATGTCCATGATAAGTACGTGTAGTTTTGTTTACAGAAATGTTTAATTTAATAATGCCATTACGTGTTTGAAATGTGTGGTTCATTTTTTCATTATTCTTGAACGGGTGGTGCTCGTGTGGACTGGTCTGCTTGCCCTGATTTAATAAGCACCAACCGATTCAAGTAATCGAGATTTTCATCTCTTTTCCGACGCGTAGAGATGAAAATCGTCGCGCAACGGTTTAGTGAGGCAATAAGTCTTATATAACATTTTATTTCAGTATATTACGATAAGGTAACTTCATTAACATACATTAAGCTGCTTTAATCTAATGTAATCAAACTTGAATCGTATATTCATTGTATGACTAAATATTGTTAACCAGTGTTTGAAAAGAGCAACGCTAGAGTTTCTTATCCGATCTTCTGTAGCGAAACTGCATTCCGAACTGGCGGTAGAGTAAAAAATATTGACTGAATCTAAATAATGTATAGCATTTCATGGATTCAATAAATATTTGATTGTAATAAACCGAAATTTACGGATTCTACCGCGGTTTATTTTACTTTTTTAATCCGACGTTTCGAAGGCTTTACAGCCTTCATGGTCACGGGGGAGACTGAGTTGTATGTCGTCACGAAAGTATAGTGCAATGTTTTTACCCTCCATATAGTTGATATTTAATTTTTATTTGTTGTAGTCCGATCTACGCCGAAGGAGCTCACAATGTCTTGAGGTCTGGCAGTTGGTCTTTTGGGGTCCGATTTAATTAAATGTATAATTGGATCCCAGTCTGGTGCTAGCTTCCAACCATCTTCTCTATTGAAATTTGGATGTTTTTTAATTTCAATAGCCTCGCGAATCATCCTAGGCAGGAATCGGTGTTCTTTGGCATGGATTTGTGGCTTGTCAAATCGAAGATAATGCTTGGAGCCTTCCTCTGAATGTTCAGCAACTGCAGACTTCGTAGAGCGTCGGTGTTTTACGTCAGCTATATGTTCTTTTAGGGACCCCCTATATTTCTTTTTGTTTAACCAATATAAGAGAGCCTACAGTCACAATCTATTTTTATAAATAAAATATATATTAAATAAATTAATATTTATTTAATATATAAATTTAGTTTTATTACAATGTATAATATTCGCGTAAACATAAAAAACCATTAAATATTTGATTTTTATGTTTTAGGTATTTTTTGAAGTGTAATATACCATATATTATAAAGAAGCAAGTTTTTTGTGTCTGTATGAGGAACTTCTCCATTTAAAAAAGTTATATAATGCTTTAGTAATAAATTTCTTCCGTATTAGTTGTCACTAGTAATATTTGTTCAAATAAGCGGAAAAACTTTCAAAACATAATATTTGTATAAACAAGCTGAAAAAAGCTTTCTGCACATAAACACTTCCGTACTGCACTTGAATCTGTTTTTGCAGAGCCTTAAAGGGACTACAACTTATCAAGACTTGCCACTTCTCTAACCTCGTCTAATGTGGCCCTCATCCCACATAACTAAGCGACAGAATGCGATCCTGCGCTAGACTACAGTGGGCGTTAAGATTAAGTGCTAATTGGTAGCTCGCTACTGGGAGCAAATGTTATGGCCATTCAATAGGGTTCAATTGCATTTTTATGTTAATTGAACTGGCTGGACAGTGATAAATAGCCGTGTAGGGTATAGGCCGTGAAAGTACTGCACGCAATGAGGTTAAGCTTTCTTGTGAGATAAAAAATGACCGGAAAGTTGATGCTGAGGATAGTAGGGCAGCGGTTTCCTTAGTAGCACTCGACGCGATCTGATTGTAAAGTAAGTTTATATGGATGAGATGTACTCATAAATAAGTTGTTTTTTTTTGAGTGCCTCAATAGGCAGACGAGCAGACGGGCCACCTGATGGTAAGTAGTCACCGCCGCCCATAGACTTCTGCAATACCAGGGCACAGCAAAGCCGCTGCCTACCGTAATTATTATTACCGTTAATTATTACCGTATTAATTATTACCGCTGTATTTAGTATTGATTGGTTAATTAAGTATAAATAAATAAATAACACCCAAAAGTCACACATATAGCCCCGATCCCACACTAAGATACGTGTCTTGTGTTGTGGGTATCAGGGACTACGAGAGACTTTCGGTCTCACAACACCCAGACCCCGGACACAAATATCTGTCACACAAACATTTGTCCCGGTGTGGGAATCGAACCCATGGCCTCTCGTTTCACAGCCGACTACTCGCCTACTGCGCCACGGAGGCTGTCGATGCGAAATGTAATAGTAAAGAAAATTTAATCTATCCATAAAACATAAAATTGTTTCTACCTATGTCCGTTATAGACTTTGAAGCCACTCAACCGATTTAAATTAAATATTGGGCCCAACTTCAAAGATAGGATAGTTTTATATCCGATAGGTGGCGCTGTTGTCGAGATCTGAATTTCTTATTTTTTCAACGAAAATTCTGTCCACATAGATGGCGATTAATGGCAGGACAACGTCTGCTCGGGAGCACTAGTATATGAATTAAAAAAAATGTGCGAATTGTTGATAATAAAAATATATTTTTCAATGTTCTTATTTTTGAGGGTTGTCCTAAGAATGACACAATAATGCGTGTTATTTAAAAGAGCAACAGAAATGTAAGACATTCTGCTTTATACCACATTCCTCCTACACATGCAACTATGATGCACTGTAGCCAATATTAGCATACCTAACTTCAGGTTTAAACGAGCTATACCTGTTACTGGACATCGTATGCAATAAACGTGATAAATATTTAAAAACATTTATTGTCTCAAAAATATTAAAAATCACTTACAGAGATAGTACAATATTAGAACTATAAAATACATACTCACGCCTGTAATCCCCGAAGGAGTAGGCAGAGTACCCAGTACACCCACTTTTCGCCAAATTTATTACGGTCCCATAATGTGATAGGGGACAATTACAGACTCCGCTGATACTGAGTATTTCTAAATTGAAGAACCTAATATCACTTTACCCGACCCGGGGATCGAACCCGAAACGTCAGCACATCAATCGTACTGCATGCGCAATTACAACTGCGCCACCGAGGCACTCAGAACTGTAAAATATTTAAACCGATTAGTATTTTAAATTAAAGTTCGGTGATAGTAGCTGGATGCAAGTGAAGATACAATATTAATTATCTGAGACTAAGAAATATTGATATTTTTATAACTTGTTAATTGTACATAGAAATTTAATAACATTAGCTTGACTTGATGTTAGTTTTTTTTACAATCAAACATTTTACGCTGAATGTTTCTAGTGATAACTATTTGGATTATATTACTACGACTAATACTACTAGCCCTGTATTAAACATTGTCCCACTGCTGGGCACGGGCCTCCTCCACTAATGAGAGGGTTTAGGCCTTAGTCCACCATGCTGGCCCAATGCGGGTTGGTAGACTTTACATACCTTCGAGATTCTTATGAAAATCTCAGATATGCAGGTTTCCTCACGATGTTTTCCTTCACCGTTAAAACATGCGATAATTAACATTAAATACACACGAAACTTTAGAAAAGTCAGAGGTGTATGCCATTTGGGTTTCGTACATACGACTTTCGTCTTGACAGTCCGTACCGCAACCATAGGCTATCGCTGCTTCATTCTGCTGCTGGATTATATTAATGTCCTATAATTATTTTTTAAGATACGGCATTTTAGCATCTTTTATAATTCAGTGTATTGTGCTCCTTCAAAATATCGTTTTTAAATCAAGTTAATAGTCAAGTGCCTACGAAATTTCTGCGTATTCAATAAAATAATTAACATTAATCTGGTTTTCACATCTATCGGCACTATAATAATGATATACCTTAACTAAAGATACTTATAGCTGCAGATATGAAGCTATTAAATCATGTTGGCGAACTCACAAGATTTTACCAATCCAAAAATAGCCCAACACGCATTAAGTTATCTTCACTTTGAAAATCTTGATGATCGTCTTGCTCAGATAAGTAATAAAATACAAGGAAGATAATATTTTTCATTTGCTCTAACATTTACGATAGAGAGAATATGACGTCCTAAGTAACAAAAACGAATGATAAAAGCTAATAGACATGTCAAATCTAACCTAAACAAGCGATATTCTCCTAGTGGTAAATAATCACTTCCTTGTACATTTTATCTTGTTTTATGGACATGCTCCATCTGGTATGTGTCAACCTTAAACGTCATATTTGAAGAGATTCATTCGAATCCATTTAGAACGCGCGCGTGGTGACGTTTTTTTTATTTGACGGACAGTTGGCAGATCTGTAAATGGCGTTGACAATTAAATAATTTCGATTTTAAGGTTGGTAAAAGGTAAAATCTACAGCAAAAATTTTAACCTGCTATGATTTTACTTCAACAAACGAGCAATTTTTCAAGTTACTTGATTGTCAATAAGGTAATATACTCCATAGAGTATGTCTTAAATGGGTAGGATTTGTCACCAAGCTAGAATTGTTTAGTTTATTTGAAATTCTCCGTGTATATTCTACAAACAAGATCCCCGAGCGATGTTGTGATGTCGTGAGAACGGCCAGTATTACTGGTGTAGAATCCAATTTGCTGTTGCGAATCTTGTTACGCCGTATGTAAATAGGCCAACAACGTGTTGCCAACACTAAGGAAATACACCTGGTGTAATTCAATTTTATGGTTATTATATTAATGGGATTTGTCGAGCTGCCTAAGATGGTGGTCGTTTAGTAGAAGTAACTAAAAATTATGGCACTAAATTTAATATTATAAAAAAATTTGCATCAATCGGCAAAGACTAAGAATCAAGACTTTTACGTTCGAAATCAGAACTCGAATTTGAAATACTTATTTATTTATTTTATTATAGAATACCAACATAATAATTAAACATACTGGTAAAAATGTAATATTGTCATACTAATATTACTACACAATGTAATCATACAGATCATAGATAAACATTATAATAACATTTGATAAAAAAAACCTTGCGCGCACGAAGCGTTTTGCTAGTACATTTATCATGCGCACCGCTAGAGAGTAGAACTCTTTGCCGGAGTCTATATTTCCCGAAAATTATGACCTGGGTATCTTCAAGTCAAGAGTGAATAGGTATCTTCTAGGCAAGCGTGCTCCACCGTAGACCACATCATCACTTTCGATCAGGCGAGATAGTGGTCAAAAGCAAGCCTATTTCGCTTTAAAAAAAAACCTTAATATCTTTTTGGTCACGTTATATCAAATTTATTATGATTATTATCAACAAAATCTGTAAAGATTTGTCTTTTCTTGTATGAGAGATAAATTTGGTTTTATAAAAATCTAATCGCACAAATACAATAAAGTAGAGCATACATTCTTCAGTATTTCTGTCAACTTGAAGTAGAGATAATGATGCGTCATACTGGTCATACATATGTTTTTTTTATTCTGGCGCGGCAAAGTGACCGCAATGCACCTGATGGTAAGCGCAGTGCCGTCCAGATAGAGTATCAAGTAGCGAGAGATAGGCTATCCTTCCCTACTCGTGCCAGCCCGCATGTTTAGAATACATCAAAATTTATTTCTATTGGGAGGCGCGGTTGTCGTGATGTATGCACAAAATGTGCATTAATAGCACACGCGAGCCGCCCGCACGAAATATGACAAGACGATAAAATGGCGGACGGCTCGGACGGGCGCGGATTTAGACACTTCGACGGTGGTCTTATGTTGCAGTGACGGAAATAATAACACTAATTCGGTTAATGTTGTTGTTAGCCTTATATACTCAGCCTGTTGCCGTCCACTGTTGGACGTAGGCCTCCCCAAGTGAACGCCAACCATCCCGGTCTAGGGTAGCTCGCATCCATCCACTACCCGCCACCTTCTTCAAGTCGTCGGTCCATCGTACAGAAGGGCGTCCCACACTACGTTTGCCTAAACGCGGTCTCCGCTCCAACACATGTCTGCTCCA
This sequence comes from Laothoe populi, assembly GCA_905220505.1. Lineage (NCBI taxonomy): Eukaryota > Metazoa > Arthropoda > Insecta > Lepidoptera > Sphingidae > Laothoe > Laothoe populi. The sequence goes on from HG992156.1 coordinate 17,097,072, forward strand.
TCGGTCCATCTGTCCGTCTGCAGACGTGACCAGCCCACTTCCACTTTAGCGTGCTAATAGTTGTGAGCCTAAAGTGGAATTACTTTTTATATGATTATTACTAACATTTTCATATGAACGAAATGTGAAAATAATTTTATAATACCTCGCAGAATTTAAAAAGTTTCAATAGATTAATGTTGATAGAATTGGCCCGTGGTTAAGCATAGTTAGAGTTAATAGATTGAAGTCACAATCATAGACAATAAAATTGTAAAAATTACTTGTTTTTTATTTTAATGTTTCTTTACATGTACAAATAATAATACAAGCCCTGTATTAAACACTGTCCCACTGCTGGGCACGGGCCTCCTCTACTAATGAGAGGGGTTAGGCCTTAGTCTACCACGCTGGCCAAATGCGGGTTGGTAGACTTCACATACCTTTGAAATTCGTATAAGAATTCTCAGATATGCAGGTTTCCTCACGATGTTTTCCTTCACCGTTAAAGCAAGCGATAATTAACATTTAATATATACATAACTTTAGAAAAGTCAGAGGTGTGTGCCACTTGAGTTTCGAACATACGACTTTCGTCTTGACAGTCCGTACCGCAACCAACTAGGCTATCGCTGCTATTACATTATTTACATTTGATCTTGAAGTATTATGTAATACCTTTGAATGAATTTTATTAAAACACACAGTTACAAGCAATTGCTATAATCATTAACCCGCTCTGACCCTAGTCCGTTCTCCCATTACTATGCTCTGAATATCGACTTAATAAGTTAATTGTCGGCCAAGTCACTGCATGCAACTGATTGCGTGCCGGTGCGCCTGCGCCGTCGCTAGCCGGCCTAAAAGCATTGTCTCCGTGAATAAATTCACAAATTAACATATCGAATGCAAAAAGACACATAGCGATGAGAAATATCGCATGCGTCATCTTGGTCGCCTCGTGAGCGCACGATTCTGGAAAAAATATTCAAATTTTGAATGTGGAGAAATTCATCGTTTCTCTTTAATATTGAGGTGTGAAATATCGAGTATACAGTCTCTTAGGCATAATGGTATGGATAGAAGAGGTTTAAATCGGAACAAAACAGAATTACTTATTATATCAAAAAAACATCAGGCAGTCTACCAACAGAAGTGAAAACTTATAATACTAGCCCTGTATTAAACATTGTCCCACTCCTGGGCACGGGCCTCCTCTAATAATTAAGATTAAATCTAAGAGGGGTTAGGCCTTAGTCTACCACGCTGGCCTAATGCGGGTTGATAGACTTCACATACCTTTGAAACTCGTATGAGAATTCTCAGGTATGCAGGTTTCCTCACGATGTTTTCCTTCATCGTTAAGCAAGCGATAATTAACATTTTAATGCACCCATAACTTTAGAAAAGTTAGAGGTGTATGCCACTTGGGTTTCGGACATACGACTTTCGTCTCAGTGAAAACTTAAAACTTTGGAAATACCGTGTTTTTTGAAACAACGTCCATAGTAGTCACTTTTTTGTATTTGATTTTGCTTGTTGTTAATTACAGAACTTCAAAGACATGCTTATTTCAAAAGTAAAATAATCTGTACGTGGTCACGTTCTGTGCTTTTTACCCATCTCATAAGGGCCCAATATGCGAAAAGAAGTTTTCACTTCAAAAATTAAACTAAGCCTACTTCAAATAAGCTCGGCAAACTGTGAATGCCCTAGACGCCCCTCTACCTACCCTTTCTGGGACACAGTTTGTGTACAAAAATAAATAGCAATAATCTTTCTTACTTCTTAAATAGTAATAATTTTTTTAAGAAAAGAACCTGTTATTTCAATCAAGCGATTTATACAAATTGCGATATATTTTGGACAAAAAAACTCTTTACATAGTATTTTAGTCCATTCATCTGTAATAAACTGAATTGTCCTATTAATTCACTCCATTTATCTGTAACTTAAGCTTTCGCTAACAGCCTGTTCGAAATATTGTCTACCAATACTTGTTATGGCCAAAAGACTTACATTCCACACCAGCTTTGACACAAATTTAATATGATTAGTTGATCTGTGCGAATACTTATAACTCAAGCGTAATGATACAGCTCTAATACCCAGCGAAGTTTCGTGTAATTTTAAACAATTAGTATTATGCATAAAAAAAATCGTTTTAAATACATGGTTCCTGTAAGATTCAATTGCTATGCTATCCCATGGAAACCGTACATTTTACGGGATAAAAAGTAGCCTATGTCATTACCTGCAAAAAACATGTCGATCCCTTGCCCTGTGAAAAACAAAAGCAAATCTATCCCACGGGAACCGTACATTTTCCCGGGATCAAATTAGTCTATCTGCTATTTCAGACTATAATCTATCTCTATGCCAAATTTCAACCAGATCCGTCCAGCCGTTCTGGCGTGATGGCGTAACAAACATCCATCCAGACATTCGAATTATATTAGTAGGATTTCCAACCCTAATAAATCATAGAAATCGCAATATGCTCGCAATCAGATGAAAAGGCTGTAATGCCGTTAAGGTTAAATATTTATAGCAACTCAGAAGTATACGCCTATATTACCCGAAGGCAGTTAAATCTGCCGCACTCACATCTCCACGTCAATAAATTAACTTCAGTGTCCATTTCATGTTCAAAGGCGATTCAATTTTAAACCGCAGTAATATTCGATAAGTCGTAAATATTTTACTGGCGTTTAAGCTATTGTTGTCTTGCAATATATTTGATTAATTTGTTTTATCTTTCTCGTAACAGACAGTTAAACTTAGAGAATATTATAATTAGGTGTAAAAAGGTGAATACCCGCAGATTATTCAACCGCTCTCTAAATCTTTTATATCTATTGTTAGGAATGTCAACAAAACTATGCAAGATGTATATTTAAAAGGCGCAAATACAATGTTTATAATTTATTGATTAATTTACACGGCACTGTTACACATCTCACTGCTTAATATTAACACACACGCATGTCAGGATTTACTTAAGGCTTCTCTTTATAATTAATCTATCAGCATTACCCTTTTAAACTGAACAACGCCATTGAACCGTTTACAATTACTTACTGCCCCGCGAACGAACCACGAATGTTCTCACTACCAACTCACTGCTACACCACTAGTCTTCTAAACTGAACACCGGAGCGCGGAAGGCACGTTTTATATTAAACATTTACTACACCCACTTTTTGTCGTTATTAACTACCCCCAACTAGTCTCCTAAATACCTCCGTTATACCTTTGGTATTTCTAATAATAGGAAATATCCTAATACTATGTTAATAAACTTGGTCATGTTGTTTGCTTACTAAACACAATTATTGAAGACGATCGATAGTCATTACGCCTTCCACAAACCTCCGCACACGGTTCCTGGCTAAAAGCCCGAATATTTAGAATACACAATACACATTTCGTAAAGCGACACGTACTTTTTGATCTTTCAAGTGATTTATTTCATTGAAGATTTGAATATTAATTTACATATAATATTTTTTATGTATTTTAGAATGAGTTCAGCGAATTAGTTTTTTACAGTGCGAACTGCATCGAAATCCGTTTAGCCCTTTTACGTGATGCGTCAAAAAATTTACAGACAGTAGAGGTATTAATTTAATATATGTAAAGCTTTTAGAAGAGATCAACTTTATAATTTTTGAATATTTTCTACCTCAAAACACAACTCTTACCTAAAATTCTCAAATATTAAAACGAAATAGATTTTCGATACTTATCTGTAATTTTCCTATCTACTTGCATCGTAAAATCACTTTGAATCATTTGCTGACGAGGTAATAGATTTAATTTTTACGCCGCGGCTAGAAAAGTGGATGCAGCGGCAAAAATGAAACGAAACAAGTTTGTAACTAAACGCAGAGACGAAATGCGTGCAATTTACATTTCATCTCGTGAACATTCATTGGCCGGGGACGGTGATTGCTTTTTATGGTCGCACATGTTTTTGCAGTCTTACAAAATCAACATTGATAAATGTTTATTTAATAATGTTGTTTTTAAATCATAGATGAAACTTTCAATCAACTGCATACGGCCAGTGTAATGGACCAAGGCCCTCTCGTTAGTCGATGAGTGCCTTGCCCAGCAGTGGGACAGTATATAATACAGAGCTGATACATACATACATATAAACTCACGCCTGTAATCCTCGAAGGGGTAGGTAGAGATGTAACCAGTACACCTACTATTCGCCGAATTTATTACGGTTCTATAATGTGATAGGCGGCGAGCCTACCGCCATACCGGGCTCAATTCTAGACTCCGGGCTAATACTGAGTATATCTAAATAGAAAAATTCAATATCGTTACCCGACCCGAGACCTCAGCACAGCAGTCGTAGCGCATGCGCAATTACAACTGCGCCGCCGAGGCAGTCTATTACAGAGCTGATATTATTATTATTCTGTCTTGATCCGACTATGGTATTCTATTCAAAACATATCGATACATCAAAGGAATAATGATGAGAATGAATTATTTATATCTTGTGTGAAAACTGGTTCCATCGTAGACCATATCATATAGCTAAGAAGTATTACATTTAAGTATCTACTTTTTCTACAGCTATTACGCTCAAAATATAATTACGTATGTAATTTACATGACTCAATTGCGAGAACGTGTGCTGTAATCCATCAATTGATTATTCCGCCCTACATCGTAATCAGTATGATAAAATTTCATTCCGAAGCTCGTTTACACTCTAAGTACCACTATTAATAATTTATCTTATCCCATAACGTAAGAATGTTAAGATCGATGTTGCTTTCCTTTTTGCTTCGCCGTAGTCGGGTAAAAAGAGCACATAGTCAAAAATAAGCTAGCTAGTGCTCGGTACATTTATCAGAAATCATATTTTTTCATTAAAAAACAAAGCAGTGAATTCAAAATGCTTTCATAAAAATAGTCATTCGCCCGCATTATAAGCCATCACTTTCACACAAGAAAAACATTTCTTAGTAGTAAATTCGATCTCGCTTGTCCTCAAGTAGGCGTCTCAAGCTATAACAAAGGCTATTCGAAATACCAGGGCTGGACTTAGGTACAATTTTAAAGATAAATAAGACCTCATTGAGCCTTTAGTACGAAATTATAGTAACTATAATAAACCAAATCGCCCTCGATCAAATTCGACCTTGAAGATGTAACATAGGGAGCATACAACCTTCGTGGTGCAGCGGGCGAAACGAGAGGATATGAGTTCGATTCCTGCACAGAGACAAATGTTTGTGTGACAGACAGATGTTTGGTTCGGGGTCTGGGTGTTGTGGAACCGTAGTCCCTCGTAGTTCTTGATACCCACGATACAGGTTTGACCTAGTGTGGTGTAGTCAGGATTATGTGTGTGACTGTGGAGTGTATTTATTCATTTATAGCATCAGGAGTGCGAAGCAGATAGCGATACAAACTTAAACTGTATATAGTTATTTGAGTTTTATCATTCTTGAAAATCAGCTAGGGATAACTTTGCACTGAGGTGGGACGGCAAAAACAAAAGATCCTGCTCACAATTCCATACGACCACGACGTTAGAGAAAACAAATGCTACGAGAAATGATGAAGTAAATTACATCAAATTCACATACACCTGTGAGTCGGATGAAGATTCTGCGGTTGTATGGAACAACGACCCCCGACCGCTGCGTGTGGTTAAAGTGCAAAAACACCTCATAAATATGATTCATTCGTTTTTGTATGCAATCTGATTACATCAGATATTTTCGAAAGATACTTTCTTTGATGACACTATAATTTAAGGTATTATTACCCGACTACGGCGAAGCAAAGGAAGGGTTATGTTTTTGACCGGTACGTGAGTATGTATGTTCATCTGTTCCCTCATAACTTCTAAACTACTTATCACAATTTGGCAATTAGGTATCATTGGAATCTTGTTTATCCGCTGGTTATAGGCTATGCGACGTCATATTAAATTGAATATGTCGCCCTCTAGGGAGCACGAAGTCGAGAACAAAAAAATTGTTTTCGCCCCACTCCATCATGTGGTATCGTTGAACAGAGATTTTAAAATGAAGGTAGGGTTTCGTACGTCATATTTTTGTCATGCGTACCGTTTTTTTTTTAATGCCAGGTTATGCAGACGAGCATATAGGCCACCTGATGGTAACTAGTCACCGTCGCACATAGACTTCTACAATGCCAGGGCACAGTAAAACCGATGCTTACAGTTGACATGCTGCCTCGTTGGGAGTTGTCCTCCCAATTAACTTATGGCAGAACCACTTTTGTTTATTAATCCCAACTGATTCCATCAAAACGACACCAAAAAATTCATGCCAGCGTCAAGTGGTTTAATTTATTTAAAAGGAGAGTAAGTAATAAAAGCGAAACAAAGAATCCGTTACAGAAAAAATGATGTTACTGTTACACATGACCTAAAGGGGAGAAACCTTGTCGCTTACGACGTGCCTTTTTAAGCAATTATTATTTTATAGGTCAAGATATCAGTTGCGATCGGTGAAAAATTATTCGTCATTGATCATCGTCAATTTTGGGCTTCGTTACGTTTAATTGAAAGTCGAGTTGGTTAATTATAGTTTTATTTTTAAATCAACTTACTTATACACGTTGTACTAGTAAATACAGCCTAAAAATGTATAAAAAGAACAGTTCGTTAATAATAAATTGAAAAGTAATAAAGGCACCAAAGTATAAAGCGGAATATATTTTCTCAACCGGTTTATTGAATATTTTTAACCCATTTGCCATATTATAAGCTAATTTATTGCTGCGGCATTAAATGTCTAAGTGCAGCTGCTTCAAGAATGCCGTCATGTGGCCTACAACGCGAGATAGTAAGAAAAATTGCAGATAAAATTATGAATAATGACCATAATACCACGTCTAAGAACTTTAAGTCGTTTTAATAATAGACCTTGTTTAATTTATGAGTGCTATTTATAATAGTGATGTGTGTTTCAGCGAATTAAGATCCTGTTTAGATGGTACCGACTTCGCCGCGACGTTAATAGCACAATAAACTATTTAGATCTGTTTATTTTTATCTTTAACCTATTAATTTATGTTTTGCCCCACATTATTATATGCCTGAATGCGGCCCACATTTCGGTTGACGGTTTTCAATTTTCAAACGCGTTCGAAAGGAATTCCAATATGGCAGTCCGTCATGGTTACGAAAGCTGTGGCGACAAATGCATGGTGCGCACGCGCCGGTGCGTTGACCGCTTTGTGACCCAGGAGTGGAGGTCAACCGGCCAAGCCCCCGCCCTCCCCGCTGGCGCCGTCCCTGGGCTGGAAACCTCGTGAGTGGAAACGGGACTTTAGTGTTACAACCGTTTAGGTATTGTACCTAAAATCAATTACCAGCAGCTCAAGTAGTCACGTTTTCCACAAATCATGTGTAAATTTATATTGCAAAGAAAGCACTTAGGCCAAGACATAGGCACAACAAAACATTATGGAAATCATCAAACATCATGGAATAAGAAGCCAAGAAAATAGTAACTTGTGTCAATATTAGATATAACGCAATTTCAAAGATATATCACGTTGTAACTTGTACAATATTGTACATATAGTATATTCTAGAACGTGGCTCCAGATGCCAATGACTATAGGTATCTAAGAAAGTCTTATTAATTATATATGTTGCTTATAAGATTCATGTGTGGATTGGACTAATTGCGTAGCCTATGCTTGCGTGTGTTTTAAACATCACAACGTGTCTAATAAATCAGATATGTCAGTTCAATTCAAATTTCGAATACAATATGGCGGCTCAATACTATTCGCGATTACTTGATATATCACTATTTAATACACGTGAAGCTATCAAAAAGATTACCAGTAAATTAACATGTCTCTTGTAACTTTGTCGGCCTATCCGACACAGCGCGCGGCTGTGTTAACTGCTCAAGAGATTTATATCGTATACACGTAATAGTTAATATAGACCGTTATCCGCCTTCATTAATTAATTTATTGCTACTTAACCACTGTGTTGCCACTTTTTAAATTTAATTACGTGTTTTTAATTGGCCACCTTCATTGTTCTGCCCGACTGAGCAAAGTATAATGTAATTTAGAGATTTCTAGAAATTTACATATATTTTGTAGAATTCTGGACTAATTTTCAAGTTCTTTACATGGTCTGGAACTCTTTACTATAATCGCAAACAAGTATCGTATGAAAGGGCCCATTTACAATCACATTTTCACCAAGACACATTTAATGAAATTACTTTTATAACACAAAAAAGATGTCCTAGTGATTATTCAATTGAATTAATAAAGCCATTAAATTACATGAACAAAATATGATAGCATATAAATGATAAACAGAATGTATAAACTCATTTAAGATAATAAAATGGTCTAATTTAAACATCAAGTTCGCTTAATCGACTGTACAGCGCCATCTATCATTCTTTGTAATTAAACGATGTTCGTCACGCGATGCCGCTGATGATAAATGGCGCGACACGAATTCGTACATGTCCCTTGGCCTTTTAATATTAAAACACATAGCACCAAATTGCTAGCAGCGTCAAATTCGTTAATTATAATCGTCTTACATAAAATCTTTAAGATCTTGGGGTAGAGCGAAGATAGAGTCAAAAATATCGGACAGACAGATGAGCCAAAGTATTGCAATATTTTGATTTAACATAAGCAAATACTGTTTTAATTGTAGGATTTGTTGTTGGTTAAAGTGTTCAGATGCTAAGTAAATTACCCCACAATTCATTGGAATTAATTAAAAATTTCTAAAACAAAGTTTTTTACGGTTAATCTGAACTAGTAAATTTATCCAGTAAATTCAAAGCATTTAGAGCACGATGAACTTGATATAACGAACTGTGCCAACTGCCAAGCCATTTGCGTCTTGGATGGATCCGGCATGCTCTGGCTAAGGGACAGTGGAACGCCCCATTTGGCGAGGCTCCACTAAGCCGTACCTACATCTTAGTCCGTTACTATTGCTTGGATTAACATATCCAAATGCAACTATAAATAATAGGGTAGTTGACTCGATTTTTTTTAATAATTTAATCAACAAGTTACATTACTTAAAACCTATTATCGAAAGAATTTTATGAATCCGAACAAAAATAAGTTAATTAGACACCATTGAAATCTGCTGGAAGGGGTAGTTGTCAAATAACAGTACAAGGATGCATATCTGATACCGTGACGTCACGGTACTATGAATCGCCTGTACTGTACCGTTGTGCGAGGGAGATAGCGATATGTTCCCAATACGCCACCGTTTTCGCTTATGCCTGTGAGTATTTGCTCATACCAATATTTAAAATAAATATTGTGACCTCATTTTTCAAGCAATTTTCGATTCTGTTTTCGCAAAAGAGTTTCTTTTGCGTATTATATTCGATTGCGTAGAGAAAAATGTACAAAATTAAACACAGGAAACTACCCTATTGGGGAACAAATTGTGCTGATTATACTATACTCTAAAACATTAAAAGAGTGGTATCATCGTTATGTTTGATAGAGATCTCCTAACATTACATTCAAGATCTGCACTTTAATCGACTAATTATTATTTTTAATCTGTGTTCTTGATTGGGCTTCAGTTCACGAAAGAATATGTAGCTTTTTCGGCATTGCTTCAGTTTCTTAAAGTAATTTAATGTTTAAAAAGTATGAAATGTTATTGTGTCATAATAGACACTTTATATTTTCCTTAGAGTATTTAACACACTCTAAGATATTTTCCAACAAAAACAGGCAATGATGATACTGGTTTTATATATACAACATTCAGAGAAAACTTTCTTTAAAAACATGCGTAATATAAATAAAAAGAAAAAGTATGTTTTCATGATAAAAAACCTCCTCAAAGTTTTGCGTCGGTTTATAAGTGTATTGGCAGGAAGAAACTCGTGGTTTAGTCGTCTTAAATTGTCAAAGATACTAAGCTAGACCTCAGAAATTAGTAATCAAAGTCTATCCTTGTCAACTTCATATCATTTTTACCTATATCCCGAGCGTTAGGGAGTCACTTATAGTTAGTGCAACATATTTTTAACCGACTTCAAAAAAGGAGGAGGTTAACAATTCGTCGGAATCTTTTTTTATATATGTTACCGGATAACTCGAAGACACCTGGACCGATTCGAGAAATTCTTTTTTTGTTTAAAAGGGTATACTTCCCAGGTGGTCCCATTGGCACCAAGTCAGGATCTGATGATGGGATCTCAGACAAATCAAGGGCAACCCTCAAATTTTATAGTGACGCATAATTTGTTTTGCTATTGAAGTCGGTGTACTTTTTATGAATAAAAAAACTTTTATGATGCAAATAAAATACACATCAACTAAACCATCTAATCAAACTAGAAACCTGATCAACTCAATATCACTCGGACATTGCAGTAAACTAAATTACTGTACGTGGTATAAAGTTAATCACACTGAGAGCCGAGACAGCCGCGAATTACACACGTCGATACGTAAATAATAAAATTACGCTACTGTAACTGCTGGATAAAATGCATACAAACCAATGCCTTTGAAACTACAGCTATTATCGACATCATCAGCTATTATACATCATATATATGAATATCCTACCACCAGCTAAAGAAAATGGTAAAAATCAGACAAGAGTATTACAATCTGTATATATAAAATAAGAAACTGACTCACTGACTGACTGACTGACTGATCGATCAACGCACAGCCAAAACGGCTGGGGTTAGAGACTTGAAATTTTGACAGTAGGTACCTTTTATGACGTAGGCATCCACTAAGGAAGGGTTTTTGGAAATATCCCCCTAAGAGGGTAAAATAGGGGATGAAAGTTTGTATGAAAGTCCGTCATTTTTTAAGTTAAACGCATGAAGTTGGTATTTTGTATGGTATACTTTTTCTCCCAAACATGACCTGCACGCGGGCGGAGCCGCGAGCAACAGCTAGTGATACATATAATTTCATCTTTCTATTACTACGTTTTGTCGTCAACCCGCTCCATTTCCTAGTCAATCCAGTCCATTTATAGATTGTCTGTAAGAAACCGCAGATAAGACTGCTATTTGTTTTTCTGTTATATTTTTTTTATTACCTGTTTTTTTATTTTCTTTTTATACAATATGTCACATGATTAATGCACACTCTGAAAGTAGTTTGTTCAGAATAAGCTACTGAATCGATATCAAAAAAAATTTAATAGACAATTTATTTTTCCAAAAAATATATGTAAATAATAACCCTTAATAAGTCACACTTTAAAATAACGTTCAAGACAAACGAAACTGTGACATAACTCGATGCGATAAAGTCTTTTCTAAATGCAATAATAAATGAACACTTTAAAAAATCAAATAATTAAAATTACGAACTTTATGTCGAAAATTAGTACAACTAATTTCATAAAAAACTGTATTTATATTCATTGCAGTCTAATTTCAATACATCAATTATGATTGTAATAATATTTTTAAATTGGGGTGTCTGAGGATGTGCGTTATTCCCGTTACACGTAGTATATCAGTATCGACACTACAGTGTTAATTAATTAAATAAAATCATACAAAATATTCAACGTTACAAAATATATTTCCATAATTCCAATTTCCATAGAAGTAGCCTGCACAGTATTGTAGAAGGCTTAACATCATAAATTCTGAGTAAAATAACTAACAAAATTACACACTTCTTAGAAACGAACCATTCGCAAATGCACGCCAACTCGCTAACTTATTCAGTTACGACAAACACATTTGCACAGCTTAAGAATAGGTTGTGGTGCAGTGAGGAGGAATGCGGAAGAAAAAGAAGTTTTCAATAATTGGTAGTTTCCGAACGTTCCAAATTATTTAATACGTGGACCCGTAATATAAAATAATGCTGTCGCCGCGGACTCCGTTTTGCCTTAAAAATATATTTGTCCCGGCCCGTTTATCACGCGGGATACATTTTTCGAAATTATTAATAATAAAATATAGATTTTGTTACTAACAACAAACCTAATATAGGAATATTGTATCGTTCCGTAGGTGATTTTTTTTAATCATTTAAGTAGTATTTGAGTCTATCCATTACAAACAAACAATCAAATCTTTCCTCTTTATAATATAACCTAGTAAAGATGTAAAAATTCTTTTATTTTTTAACCGACTTCAAAAAAGGAGGAGGTTAACAAGTCGTCGGAATCTTTTTTTTGTATGTTACCCGATTACTCGAAGACGCCGGGACCGATTCGAGAAATTCTTTTTTTGTTTAAAAGGGTATACTTCCCAGGTGGTCCCATTGGCACCAAGTCAGGATCTGATGATGGAATCTCAGAAAAATCAAGGTTAACCCTCAAACTTTATAGTGACACATAATTTGTTTTTTATTGAAGTCCGTTTACTTTTTATGAATTAATTATTCCTGATAATACTCATTTGATTAGTTTTTATGTCCTCATAAATCGAATTTGGAGTTATTCAAATCAACTGCAAGTTTAGCTTCTAAAATTCTAATAGAACCTATGGTATTCTTGCCTTAGCTATGCTAATTGCTTTTCAAATGTCCTAACAGAAGTAGAGACGCCGCTTTTCACCGACACGTTTATTTGAGTTTTGTTCTTAAGCTTAGAGAAACAAACATTCCATACCCTTTCATTGAAACAAAGTATAAGTTTATACTTACACTTCATGTGTTAGCACTAGAGTGGGAGGAAGGCTTTGTAAACGTTTTATGAGGAAAGAAATTTAGTTGAGTGTATCGCGTCGATTTCATTAAAAGGGTATAAGCCAAGTTCTGAAATAATAAACCAGCCAGTTTAATGACTTTGCTAATTAAAGAATTTATTTGTAGCTCTCATTATCAAAGCAAGCGTAATGGTTGATTTTAGTTACACTTAATTGGTTCGCTTATGGATAGTTTTAGTATCGATTGTTTCAAACCATTTGCAATCGTAAAAGCGATCGTAAGGAATAATGGTTAATGTTATTTAAATGTTGTTTGCAGTAACTCCATATCGAACAATTTGGGAAAAGTATACGTATCGAAATGTTAAAAATGGGTTTGAATTAACACCGCCCCCTAGTGGTTTCTGACAAATGTTAGTTCTATATTCAAACATATAATGGCAAGTTATCGCTTCGAAAAGTCTTCGAATAATCTTCGATCTGTTTTATTCTAAATTTCATAGCTTTTATTTGATTGTTAGCTTTACTTGAGATATTATAATTTTAAATAAAAATATCATATGTTTAATATATTTATATTACATTAGCTTACATCTCTATTCCCAAAGGAATTAATCAGTTAATGGACTACTGCACTTAAAGTTCTAAAGGCTTGCCTCTAGCCATTAATTCCATAATAGGATAGCGTGCCCATAGTCACACTGGTCAAATTTCAATCGCGGGCAACTGATGTGTGTTATTCGAATTTCAAAAACTAAAATATTTTTTTATCTATTACAGGATAGCAGCACTACTGCTCGCGGTGACAGCCGCGATCGGCGCACCAGCGTCCTCTGCCAGCCACAACGACAACCTGACCATAGACAAAAAAGAACCGACCACACACGAGCTACTCAGTGCGCTAGGATTGAAAAAACTCCGGGTCCCCGCCGCGCATCATAGGAAGCGGTTAGCCGAACAAGGCCGGCGGCACGCGACTGGAGATTCAAGAATGTACGTGATTAAATTACCACCAAACACGAGCTACTACTCGCATGCGGAGCCAGCGCCAGCCGTCGCAAGAACCCTGCCTTTACAAATGACCAGCAATGGGAAGCCTGCCAGGGTTTACCATTGGAACTTACCGGTGTTGCAGAAACTCGCAAAGAACAGGCCTCAAGCGAGATATGATGATGACTTGCTAGATGTAGAGAGTACTCCCACATGGCCTAAGGGTGTCAATGATCATCCCAATTCACTGGATTCATTGGCTTACTACGTGCCAGCCAAGAAAACTTCGTTTAGAAAGTATTACTCCGGCAATGGGAAGCCCAAGTCTTTCTACGTCATCGAAAAAGACAAGAAATCCACACACTATCACAGGTTACTGCCGTAATTTATCAATTAGGCATTAGTGTTCTGTGTTGAGTTCACGATGTAAAATTTAATTTAAGCCATGATTACAAACTGATTTACAATTCGATTTTTAAAGTTCTTACTTATTGTAACTGTTCCGATTTGTAACAAACACAAGATGCATTTACATAAAACAATTTTATATAATGACTAATCAAGAAGCTAAACACTGTCATGAAAAAAGGCTAATTTAAAATATAATGAGAAAGAAATGTAGTTCTTACTTTTTGAATCGTTACTTGATGTCATATTAAAAGTCACAAGACATTGTTGATTGAAACACTCAATCACACAATGTTCACCAGTGACAGATCTCCATACAACGGTTTAGGTGACACCGTATTGATCAAGCTAACAATAATTCAGTGTCACTTGGAATCAAATGTTATATTAAAATTACTGTAATTACGATCTGAAAAATATTATTTTCTGTAACACCATTACAAGTTAATAATACTTTTTGAATATAATTATGGCCGGTTTCACAAGGTCCAGTTGAATTTAATATACCGGGTAACACATTTTATCGGTGTATAACATTTTGCATTTTGTTGTCTTTTATTTTATGTGGTAAATAGTGTTTGGTCGAACATTGTGAAACAAGTCATTGTGCTCTATTTCATAAATGCCTAATAGTCATTAAGTTACTTCTGTATAATAACAAGCTGTAGGATAACCAAACAGAAGTAATAAATAGCAGTAAATCAAAATTGGTACACTAAACAATTAAAGTTCTACACAAATTTAATTTCAGGCAGAATTTAAATATAAATTATTTAACGATATTAAATTACTGTCAAATACGCCAAGCATATTTTTGCGTAAATATTTTGAGTCAACAAGTTATTAACTCATTTTATTAGAAAAGGACATCTTATTTGTAACTGTATAAAAATAAGTCAAAGATTTTTATGAATGCAAATTTCATATTAAGATGTCCCTTTAAAGTAAATATGGTTTAAAATACACACATATCCACATTGTATTTAAACTTCACTTGTATATAAGCCCAGTATATACTACGTAGCTAGTAAGTAATCGATAGGTGCTTAGATATATTATTAAGACTGTATAACGAATTTAAATTATTACTTAGAATTTTCGCATTCAATACTATGTATCTATAAATAAGATTATACGCGAGATATTTCTAAATTAACTTAGTGACTATTTCACGGCACAACTTAAGTTACTTCAGAAATAAATCGTTAACTTAACAACGAAAGATGTTCCATTCTACGCATTTATTATTTTACTCGTGTAATTAATATAATAATAATATGTAAGATCATTGACAAGGTATTTTATTTGTGTGGCGATAAATGGTCGAAACCAATCATACAAGACTGAGGTACCTAGATACCTGCTGATTATCTAAAATATTCGGAGGATTGACTGTTAAATAGTAACATAACAGAGAGATATACAAGCATATAAATTAAGTGTAAAAAACGTTACTCGTGAGGCCAGCATGATTGTATCGAGTAGCGAAGGATGCTTGTCTCTACCTATTCTAATTGTTACTCTACTGCATGTCAGTACGCTAACCATTAGGTGCAAAGTGGTCTCATGGCAGAAAATAACTGCATACAAAAACATACATGAAGCATTTACAGACATTGTCCAACTGTTCAAAATGACACCAAAATCTAAAGATCTCATGAAGACGAAGGGGAAAAGCCGTAGCTTCCCTAACATCACATCAGTTGAAGGGTTGGGCGATTGAATGGATAGTCTAACAGTATTCGATTCATAAAATTCTAATCTATTAATTGGAAAGAGAAAGTACTGCTTTTTTTACCGAAATAGGCTTGCGTTTGACCACTATCTCACCTGATGGTAAGTGATGATGTGGTCTACGGTGGAGCTCGCTTGCCTAGAAGATACCTATCCACTCTTGGCTTGAAGATAACCAGGTTATAATTTTCGGGAAATATAGACTCCGGCAAAGAGTTCCACTCTCTTGCGGTGCGCATGATAAATGTACTAGCAAAACGCTTCGTGCGCGCTGGTGGAATATCAACCATGTATCGATGACGCTACGCCAAGTCTCTTGTCGTCCGATGACGGAAAGGGGTTGGGGGAATTAAATTGTGTTATATATTTTTGTTATTGATATATAGAAGGGGATAAGCACTTATTTGCCTATATCATTTCTAGTTAAACAAATACAGTGTAAACTCTATATAGCGACACTGAAGGGACTGTGCATTTTATGGCGTTATAGAGAGTTGTCGTTAAATGGAGAGAAGAAACATCAGAATTAGAAAAATAAAAAGTTTATTTCTGACTATTGTTAGTAGTTATGTGCATAAAAAAGAATGTTATTTGAACGCTATTGAGTATAGTCTGTTATTTTTGTCTGACGTCTTTTGCTGCACCAGTAATTTTGTTGTATTTTTTTAGTTATTTTATTAATATCTAGCAATACTGAGGCATCTTGGTTATAAAGGAAATATTTTTCCAATAATTTTGCTGCTTCCAGAGCTTCTTTAATGCTCGGCGGAAGCTCAGGCTCATCCGTCTCATCTTCTTCATCACCTTGTTCTTGATCCTCAGTTTTTCTCACTGAATCCAAAATTTCTTCGTCTGTGAGTGAAGCCGTTGTAAGCAGGCGGTCGTCCACTTCAATGTAGGTTTGAAGATTTACCGTATTTCCTGCCATGTTGAATTGTTGAATCCACTCAGTTAATGGAAGGTCGTCGTCGCTTTCAAACTCAGATTCTGTTTCCACCTCATCACTCGTAGAATTGGTACAAAGTCCAGCATGTCGAAAAGAGTGCTGTATAGTTGTGGGTGTCACTTCTTCCCAGGCTTTAGATAAAAAATTTACTGCATGCAGCATATTAACAGAAGTTTTACCCTCAGATTCGACTAGCTCCATCAATAATTTCCTTCTGTAGTGACCCTTGAGGCTTTTAATCACACTCTGGTCCATTGGCTGTAAGACACTAGTCGTATTTGGAGGAAGAAATGCCAACTCTATGTTTTGAAGGTTTGATATAAAAGGGTGGGCAGGGCAGTTGTCAACAAGAAGTAAAATTTTTCGTCCCTTTAATTCTGCATCCCACTTTCGCACTTCTTCTTCAAAAAGTTGACTGGTCATCCAAGCTGATTTATTAGCTTTATACGTCACTGGCAATTTTTTGATGTTCTTAAAACAGCGCGGATTTTTCGATTTGCCTATTATTAGTAGCTTTTTTTTCTCTGTGCCATCCATATTAGCAGCCACAAGCACCGTAATACGTTCCTTGGAAAGCTTTCCTCCCACACACTTTTCCCCTTTAAATTTCAGAGTTTTATCTGGAGTCAACTTATAGAAAATTCCTGCTTCATCAGCATTGAAAATGTCACTTGGGGCGTATTTTTCTATGAATTTTGACCACACTCTGTTAATCCAATCATGAGTCACATTTGTATCAACACTTCGTGCTTCCCCACTTATTTTACCATAGTTGATATGATGACGCTGCTTGAATTTTCCGAGCCATCCTTCTGATGCTTTGAAAGAAGTTAAACCAAGTTCAGCAGCAAAATTCTCCGCCTTAGCTTTCACGAGCGGCCCCGAGATAGGCATATTATTCTGGCGCTGTCGATGAAACCATGATAGTACAGCTTTATCCAAATCTTCGTATATAAGTTTCTTTAATTTTTTGGAAGATTTTCCCTCGCCCGCAGCGTGGAGGATTTTTTCTTTATTTTTCCATATTGTGGACACGGTAGAGCGACTAAATCCAAAGCGTTTGCCAACATCACTTATCTTCTCTCCCGTTTCTATTGCGCGTATCAGTAAAACTTTTTCGTCAATACACAGTGATTTTCTTTTAGTAGCCATGTTTACAGTTTGCAAGTTTGTGAGCAACTAAGAATATGATAAGGTATAGATAATCCATGACTCCTAGTTATGAATCATGGTCAATAACAGTCTACACGTGCAAGCAATCCCAATTTGTAAACAAAAGAATGAATTTCTTAGAAAGTTCGGTATGCATGATGCCCACAGTCGAGTTTATTGCGGGCTAGGATAATAAAGCGACAATAGATCGTACACAGCTGCGCAGTTTTTACTAATTTTAGCAACTTAATTGTTGTCGTTATTGAGAGTGGGTGTAATGCTATATAGAGTGAAACATTGTATGAAAAACAAGCTAAACCAACCAAAGCCAATTGATTTCGACGCTTAAGAGAGTTTGTCGTTAAATAGAGTGACGTTACATGGAGTTTACACTGTATGTTGCAAATATGAACTTCACTAATAGAAATATTGCTCTCTCATTCCAACTCTTTGCAATTTACTTATGTCAACAAGAGTACAGTATACGCAATTGTTTAAAATTTTCGGTTGTCAATTTTTGATATGTCATCAAGCTCCGCCTTGATGCTCATTTTTCGACATGACGCCATTTTATGAAAACACTTTGCTAAGTAGTTTGACTGTCATTGATGTATCGTGCGAGATTTGTTTTACGATTTCAAGTGAATTGTGCGTGTTTTAAGTATTTTTTGTTGTGGTACAAAAGACAATAAGATCGAAACAAATATGCATCACAATTTGCTGTGGGCGGAGTCGACGCCATTGTAGGGAAAAAATTGGCTTCAGGTCACGTGATCTTGTGTGATATCCCCTTATATAACAAGAACCTTATAGAACAATTGGCTCCATTGTCTATGCAAATAGGTAGTATGTATACAGTATTGCATTAAAAATTGCTTAATATTTGTCATTTACTAGTTTGTCAGCCATTACTTTTACATGACGTCACATTATTTGTATTATCAGGGATAATAATAATACAAACAAATAAACCTACAGGACCTACGTCCTACTCTTTATAATTGGGGAATTATAAAGAGTAGGACGTAGGTCCTGTAGGTTTTGGATTAAAAAATAAACGAAATAGAATATATAAATAATTACATTTCTCATAACGCGTCATCTACAGAGAGATAGTGTCGACTAAATTCTGATAGCTCTTAAGGCGAAGCCTATGCTTTAACTATAAGTTGTTATTCTAGCAATAAGACGTATATTTTGTACAACATACTTAAAATGCGAACATTAAATATTTTATTGAACTAAGAGGTTATTATTTTATCATTAAAAAAATGGGATCCTGATAGATAAGTGACACCCCATGGACCAACGATGACCTGCTAGGGGACCATATCAGCGGAAAGAAGGGATTTATGAGATGTAAGTGGGGGTCCACGATACTGAAATTAATTTACAAAGGACTTGAAATTTAAACACAGACAGTAAAATTATATAGTAACTAAGCCCCTAAAAATCAACTAGCTGGAAATATTTACAGCATCCGTGGGGTAGCAGGCGAGTAGCCGGCAGTGAAATGAATTGCGCTTGGTTCGATTCCCACATCCATACCAATACTATAAATGCGAAAGTAACTCTGTTTGTTTGTTAGTTTAATTGTTTGTTACCTTTTCACGGCTAAACGGCTGAACGGATTGTGATGAAATTTGGCAAGGAGATAGATTATATCCCGACCCTATTTATAAAAATACTATGATTTCGTGCTACTTACCTACCTCTAATAAGTTATTTTCCGCTCTACATTTATTTTCATCGAAACCTCTAGCTGCACTAGCGCCATCACGGGCATGATGCGACATTTTGTGCCCACATACATTAGTAGACTTTATAGTTGAAAACAAAATTAGAAAAATACTCCTCTTGATCACTACTCGTAGCTACAACGATTAAATTTAATGTACTTTAATAATATAATTTAAGGTGTAAAATACCGCCATCTAGACAAAAATAAGGAGTACTAAATGTACTTTCTATAAAACTAAAACTTACTTACATAGATGGCGCTGCACACCATAATGTCAATGCTGTTTTAGCGATAAGGCACGTCACTACATGCGCGGCAGGCTGCGCGATTTATAAAAATCGTTCCAAATGCTATCCAGCATAAATCCATAATCGTCGCCCACTGTAAAAATGTCAGCTGCTAACGCGAGCAGCACGACTGACGCGATGAAAAATGTATACAATGAAAGTGATAGTATGAACAGGACTGCTGATAGTGTAAAAAAGAATACTTTGAGTGATAAAAATATAAAAAGCAATTCTAGCGCAAAGGCCAGCGGTACGCTTATTAAAGTAAAAAGCGCTATACCAAGGCGAAGGTGAGGTTTTATTTATCGATTTTGTTTTTATAAAATATTCACATTGTGTGCATTTTATTATTGCAAATTCTTTTTTGTCTGAAAAGCCGTAACATGGCATAGCAAATGTAATTAGGCGCGCTGCCTCGTTCCAGATTTTCAAGTATAATTAACAAGCGGCGATCTAAAAATATCTATGTATCCCGTAGATAGAACATTGCAATTTATAATTTTCGTACACATGTTAGCATCTGTTTGTACTTTGCCGCCAAAATAGGCATAATTATTTGATTATGCGATCCAAACGAATGAAATGCATAGGAACGTCAGTGATCTGTCATTTGAAAAGTAAGATTTTCACGAAAAATATTTATTACACATACAACTTGTCTATATTGTGTATTTAAATTTATAAATAAAACTAATTTTACGGCGACATTTTATAATTACAAAAACATTTAAGTAGGGGCAGTCAGTAAACAACTAGTTAAAGTCTTTTCTATTGTTATTTAAAACATATAAGTACTTATATAAAGTAAAAAAAAACTACTTTACAAGAGAAAAAAAAGTGTGTAAATGCTTCAACGTTTGCATCTTAGTACTCATGATCCTAGGAAATAAAAATATCTGTATTTTTAGTATTAAAAACATAATAACACATTTCCGTCTCAAGACATCCAGAATTTATTTAAATAAGCAAATACAAAACGGTTTAGTATCTCCAGCCTCCGTGGCGCAGTTGGCGAGTAGCCGGCTGTGAAACGAGAGGTCGTAGGTTCGATTCCCACACCGGGACAAATGTTTATGTGACAGACAGGTATTTGTGTCCGGGGTCTGGGTGTTGTGAGATCGAAAGTCTCTCATAGTCCCTGATATCCACAATACAAGACTCGTATCTTAGCGTGGAGTCGGGGCTATGTGTGTGACTGTTGGGTGTTATTTATTTACCTTTTTTGCTTTGTTTTTTTTTCATTCCTATTCTTCAGGCTGTTTCACTCTAAATGCGTAATGACCTTTTGTGGGGGGAAGACTCCCCTCTGCTCCCTCTGAATCTAAAAATGTCTATGGAATTTTACAAATTTTATCCGACAACTAGACGACACTGTATCCTTATGTGTATTAAGCAGTCCGACATTACAACTGTTTACATGAATAAACATAGAATTATTACATACATTTACCAACATCCTCACTTAATAAAAGTTTTTTAATTCATAAAAAGTACACCGACTTCAATAAAAAATAAATTATGCGCACTATAAAATTTGTGGGTTTCCCTTGATTTTTCTGAGATCCCATCATCAGATCCTGACTTGGTGCCAATGGGACCACCTGGGAAGTATACCCTTTTAAACAAAAAAAGAATTTCTTGAATCGTTCCAGGCGTCTTCGAGTAATCGGGTAACATACATAAGAAAAAAAGATTCCGACGAATTGTTAACCTCCTCCTTTTTTGAAGTCGGTTAAAAACACATTCCTTGGCGACTAAGTTCATATAATATCACATTATGTTGCATAGTCGCCCTTTTCTATTTATTCCTTTCAATACATTTACGTGCTATATCCTTTCAATATCTTAAAATGTACATCTTATATCACCGGTCTCCAGCATACCGCCTAGGTTATCTTTACACATTTTAATATTGCATTCAGTTTCGAAATTAATGCGTTGATACAGGTATCCCGGTCAACACGTGAATTACGTCCTCGTTGGCCGCTGGGTCACAGATGCACGAGGGCTCTCCTTGCACTTGAAGCGATTCAAGTACTCAGAGAATCCCGTGCCCCGTGAATACCTGCGTAATGACCTTAGTGACCTAGGCATGGATATCCGCTGTGATCTTAATCTAAGGAGTCACATCGAGGTCGTAATATAGGCTACTTCACACAGGGTCGGAATCCTGAACAGGGTGCGTTTTTCACGCCCGGTCAGCTCTATCGCCTATAAAAAGCGCAGGTGCGGCCGTTAGGGATTGTTGTTTGCTTCTCTGGGACGGTTCGGAATTCATATTTTTCCTATGAACCTGGGTCCTTTAGGCGTTGCGTGAAGAAGCTACACAGCAGGACGGCATGATTGTGTTCAGTAGCGAGGGATAGATTGTCTCTCGCTACTCAACACAATCATGCCGCCCTGCTTTGTAGCTTTTTTCATACTAAGCGATGGGGCAAGGAGGGGAAGAAGCGGTTGATAGTCTAGTCAGAATACTCAGAAAGAGAACCGTAATTCCAAAGATTAAAATGTTTCACTCCTGTCGGTAGTTCCCGTGACTGTCTATTTTTCATAGGTTTCGTATGTTGACGCGAATATTGCAACTTAAAATAAAACTTATTTAACGGATTTTATCGGCATTTATCAGTGAATGATTTGTGTATTAAAAAAAAGAAATCTCGGAAAGGTAACTTTAAACGCAAATAAAAAGACAAATATCAATTGTTCAAGCACATTCCTATACCTAGTCAGGTCATAAATTCTGTCACATGTTTAATATAAAATAATTGAAACAAGTTTATTCATTATGTAACCATTTATATACCAAAATGAACTTAACAAAACATAGATTCTTATGACACTAAAGTTTATTAAAAATGACCTCCGTGATTTTGAATACAGGCCTTCAATCTGCGCGGCCAGTTGTCTATCGCAGCACGAACGAGGTCCATGTCAATATCGGCGGCTGCCTTAATCAAGGATGTCTTGAGTGACTCCAAATTGGGATGAGGCTTTGAGCACGACTTTTCCTACAAGTGTTGCCATATCTTGTAATCTAACGGATTCAAATCTGGACTGGAGGAGGGCCAGTCTTCGTGCCGGATGAAGTCGATTTCACGCGCCGCCAGCCAGTCTTGTATGCTCTTCGCTCTATGAGCTGGCGCCGAATCTTGTTGGAATACCCAGTGCCTGTTATTGAACATGGTATGAGAAACAGGTTCCACAAGGTTCGTCAGGACTGTATTTTGATACACAACTGCATTCGTTTTTACACCTTTCTCACAAAAATGTACCTCTGTTAAGCCCCAATAAGAAACTCCCAACCATACCATGAGCGAGCATGGAAAATGACCTCGTTGGACACGCGGAATACGGTTGCTCGCTTCTTCACTACTGTGTGCGTACACCTTATCATTTTGTTTGTTGTAGCTCTCTTCTACGGTAAAAATTTTTTCATCTGAAAAAAGAATTTCCCGATATTTTTTCCCGCGTACCGCTTCAACAAAGCGCGGCATCTCTTCAGTCTCAGGTCCATTAGACGAGAATTCAAACGATGTCCTGTTTTTCTTCCATATGCCCGAAGCCCTAAGTCTTAATTTAACACCCTTTTCACCGTGGTTCTGCTTAACCCCATCTGAAGGGCCAACAGTTTCTGCTTACGTTTGGGATTTCTTTGAATTCGCGCCTTCACAGCTTTTATCACTGCTGGAGTCCTAACAGACCGAGGGTGACCACTTCTTGACCTGTCATCTACACTAGAGTCTTCATTGTATCGTTTGATGGTACGATAAACGAATCTTTTGGTTATATTCAAAATTTCAGTATGTCAAAAATTTGAATTGGCGCGTAACCGCATCGATGCAACGCAATTACTGCAACACGGTCTTCTTTAAGCGTCCACTCCATATTTAAAAATGAGTAAAATTCTAAAAAGTATACATTTTTATTTTCATGAACAATTTGAAATTCGAATTCAATAAACTTTTTTGTGGCCAGCATTCTAAAATAAAAGTTTTTACTGTGTGACAATACTTATGACCTGACTGTGTATAATAGCTACCTAATACCCTACATATGACCTAATGTTACAAATAACCTACGTTATTACCGCACGAATTGTTTCATTCATCTCATCACCACTTACGTTCAGAAATAGACACAATAACAAACTCGCATATGCAATTATACGCATGCCTGTGGCTTCCTCGTTAATCTCATGAAAACTGGTTAAGCGTGTGTACACACGTCAAATATTTATTTCTAAATTACAGCTTATAAATAAAATATCCAATTTAAATTGTTCTATTAAATTGTTATATTTTTATATAAAAATTAAGCTTCCGTGTATTTGTGGCCGCATATCTCGAAAGGTAGTCACTGGATTGACTTGATTTTAAAGTGATAATTGAAGTGATAACTTCTTTAGAAACGTTGGGCACTTTTGCAATAGGGAGAAAGCATTGAACACGCGTGATCGTCACGCTCAGATTATTTTACTTTCGACATAAGCTCGCCTACGAAGTTCTTTAATTATTGACAAGAAATCATAAACAAAAGATTTTTTTTTTAGTGCCTCGATATGTGACGAGCATACGGGCCACCTGATGGTAAGTAGTCACCGCCGCCCATAGACTTCTGCAATGCCAGGGCACAACAAAGCCGCTGCCTACCGTTAGTTACTACTTCATGGACACTGTTTCAAAAAAAGAACACAGTAATTCCAAAGTTTTCACTTCTTTCGGTAGTCCTTATTACTGCCTTTGTTTTTCACATGACTTTCCATCCCGAAGATTCCACGAGTAAAGGACATTCCAAGCAAACACTCACGGAGGCTGAATTTTGTTTGATTTTCTCAACAGAGAAGCGTGTCCGGGTATAGCTAGTCATTTATTATTATTGTATATTAGTTAAAAACTGAAATGAATACCTATAATATTGGTCTTGAGTGATGACCGCAACTCTGAACACACAAGATTTGTCCCGCGCCAAAAATTGCCAAGATTCATGATGCCGGACCTGTGTTCTAAGGTCTAGGAAATAGATATCCATAATTCCCTTATCGGAGTTTTAAAAAGAGTGCTATAATCTTTGCATCAGATGCAATTTTAACAATTGGTATTATTATTATTAATTCAGTGCTATTGCACTAAATTTGATTCTGACATTACTAAATCGAACTGAGCCAATGTTAATTCTTGACACGTAAATACAGATTTTAATTAATTAATTTTAAAATTATATTAGTACGTATTTTGTTAAGTAGTTAAATGATGTACAAATAAGGTTTTAATAGTTTCCATTAAATGAGATTTAATCTAAACAAGTGGATGCCACAATACAATAGCACTAAGACATTTACCTATATTAGGTTTTTCGCAAAGTTATTTCGTTTTTCTTTATAAAAATTAAAGACTAATGGTTAATTAAATATTTGTAAATTTATATGTTGTTATTCTCCGGTTTGCACCGATTAATGCCTTTATTGTGTCTTAATCAACCTCAACTGGCCTTCCAGACGTGGTGCATCTTTGACATAAAAATTGCCCTATCAAAATTTAGCAAACCAATTTTGGTACTGGTGTTCTGTCAATACATCTTCTCCATACACACCGGATATTTATTTCTTCCTTGAACGGCATTTTTACCCTTTCTATAGTAAAAAACTGAAATATGCCGAAAACGTTGCTTTTCACATTCCATATTTTAAAGGGTACCAACCAAGAACTACTGCATAGAGTCAACCATTTTTTTCACAAGCAAGCCTTGCTGCATCAGCTATCGAAATATATGATGATTATGCGTCTTCAGTGTGAAGTTAGATGTGAAAAATACGAATTACTTAGTCAAAATATTCATATTCATATTCTTAGCATAGCATATAGCATATTCTTTCCTGAAAGGCCGGCAACGCATTTGCAAGCCCTCTGGTGTTGCAGATGTTCATGGGCGGCGGTGATCACTTTCCATCAGATGAGCCTCCTGCCCGTTTGCCTCCTTTTAACATTAAAAAAATCGAGAAACGAAATTACTCTCCGAACAACCTAATATATGTATACAATTATATATTTGTATGAATGTTAAGTAATTAGTGTGTATTTAACTTATCTATGTTACTACCCTATCTTGCATCTAGCGCATCTGTTCTATATTTTTAGTAGAGCGGATGTTTTCAAACAAGAAGCGAAACAATTAAATTGCAATTATTAACACGTATTAGATTGATTTAAAGCAAATCTCAGGAATTCGTGTCAGCAAATTATACACTTGTAATTTTAATTGATTGTAGTGTATAATTTTATATATAAGCACATACATTTTAATAATCTAGACTAATAATCATGTCTAGTACAGAATTAAAAACAAAACTACTTAGATGGAAAAATGTAAAGTTTGTTTGTCGATGATAATCTTTCACACTGTTCATCCGATTCTAAAAAATCTTTCACTAATAGGGAACTATATCCTTGAGTGATATAGGCTATTATACAGATTCTTAAAGAAGATTTATATTGTTTCTGAATATATCACAAAAATATATATACCTAGTCAGGTCATAAATTCTGTCACATGTTTAATATAAAATAATTGAAACAAGTTTATTCATTATGTAACCATTTATATACCAAAATGAACTTAACAAAACATAGATTCTTATGACACTAAAGTTTATTCAAAATGACCTCCGTGATTTTGAATACAGGCCTTCAATCTGCGCGGCCAGTTGTCTATCGCAGCACGAACGAGGTCCATGTCAATATCGGCGGCTGCCTTAATCAAGGATGTCTTGAGTGACTCCAAATTGGGATGAGGCTTTGAGCACGCCTTTTCCTCCAAGTGTTGCCATATCTTGTAATCTAACGGATTCAAATCTGGACTGGAGGAGGGCCAGTCTTCGTGCCGGATGAAGTCGATTTCACGCGCCGCCAGCCAGTCTTGTGTGCTCTTCGCTCTATGAGCTGGCGCCGAATCTTGTTGGAATACCCAGTGCCTGTTATTGAACATGTTATGAGAAACAGATCCCACAAGGTTCGTCAGGACTGTATTTTGATACACAACTGCATTCGTTTTTAGACCTTTCTCACAAAAATGTACCTCTGTTAAGCCCCAATAAGAAACTCCCAACCATATCATGAGCGAGGATGGAAAATGACCTCGTTGGACACGCGGAATACGGTTGCTCGCTTCTTCACTACTGTGTGCGTACACCTTATCATTTTGTTTGTTGTAGCTCTCTTCTACGGTAAAATTTTTTTCATCTGAAAAAAGAATTTCCCGATATTTTTTTCCCGCGTACCGCTTCAACAAAGCGCGGCATCTCTTCAGTCTCAGGTCCATTAGACGAGCATTCAAACGATGTCCTGTTTTTCTTCGATATGCCCGAAGCCCTAAGTCTTCATTTAACACCCTTTTCACCGTGGTTCTGCTTAACCCCATCTGAAGGGCCAACAGTTTCTGCTTACGTTTGGGATTTCTTTGAATTCGCGCCTTCACAGCTTTTATCACTGCTGGAGTCCTAACAGACCGAGGACGACCACTTCTTGACCTGTCATCTACACTAGAGTCTTCATTGTATCGTTTGATGGTACGATAAACGAATCTTTTGGTTATATTCAAATTTTTCAGTATGTCAAAAATTTGAATTGGCGCGTAACCGCAACGATGCAACGCAATTACTGCAACACGGTCTTCTTTAAGCGTCCACTCCATATTTAAAAATGAGTAAAATTCTAAAATGTATACATTTTTATTTTCATGAACAATTTGAAATTCGAATTTAATAAACTTTTTTGTGGCCAGCATTCTAAAATAAAAGTTTTTACTGTGTGACAATACTTATGACCTGACTGTGTATTTGGATTTACTACATTTTTTTTTATCCTGGCACGGCAAAGTGACCGCACTGCACCTGATGGTAAGTGCAGTGCGGTCCGATTAGAGTATCGAGTAGTGCGAGACGATCTATCGCCTGCTACTCAACACAATCATGCCGGCCTGCTTCTTCACACTACGTCATGGGCAAGAAGGTGAATAAGCGGTCGAGAGTACTCAGAAGGCCGCAAAATGGCCAAACATTTTACTCCAACTCTAGACCCCCGAGAAAAACCGGATGTACACTGGCTGATCCCGGAACGCGACACACTTGCTTGTGCCACTATGGCGGGTTTTACACCCTGTGTACGGTGGTCGCTATCCGGGCGGATATGAATATCCTACCACCAGCAAATCATAAATAAGCATAATCATAATAGCATAAATCTGTATGACGCCTAAATGTGCACCGAAAAAAAATATCTAAATTTTGATCTATTGAGTATTTCAAATGGACTCCATAATATTTTGCCATAATAATAAGTTAGCAAGATCTTCATAATATTTTAATACATACAATTAAATATACGGAAAACCCGATCAAAAAGCTCAATTACAATTTTAATTAAGAAAGTCTTAATTAAAATTGTTCATTTAAAAAAAATGTGTCTCATACACGTAAGTTGTGCGACCATCACACTATTTTATTATTATAGTAGCCTTTATTTCCGACGTAAATACTACTTGTATTAACATTACATAACAATACAAATAAAAAACTTAAAGTACTATTTCGCTACTAAGTTCACTAGTAGCAGTTCGGCCCTTGATGAAATCCTTCCACTTCATCCCTCTCGTCCAAAGCTTCCCTGGGACCGCTTTTAAATCACCATTCCATCTTCTACAAGGAACTCCTTTTTTATTTTCCTGTCCCCTGGAAACAAGTGTATTAAGATTTAATGTATCTCATCACATTATTTACCTGTAAAAAGAAGAAAACACCCTTTTCCTCATATTTTTCTTCACGACAAAATATTCTGTAGTGTCCTAACACTTTTAAATCATTATTCTATCTACACAGACGTCCTCTTTTTCATTTCCTGTCAAGGAACCAATGCATTACAGTTTTTTTTCTCTTTCCCTCTTAATGTATCTCATCACACTATTTAAAATCTATAAAAAGAGGTAAACCCCCATTTTCTCATATTTTCTTCACGATATAATGTTCTATAGTCTCCTAGAAATTCACATTCTAGATTATTTTCTCGAATTGATAGCTTAGATCTTCGAAACTGTATAGAACCTTTACTTTGTAATAGTAAAATCACACCAGGTTGACCAGTCAATGGAATATAAAAAAAAATTAAAGATTCCCAAAACTTATGTCAGTGACTCCGCACGTTGAATTTGGGTTGAAATATGATAAACGATAAGATAACATAACTGACCGATATTCTGTTGAACCTATCATTTATCATATTTTTACAAGAAATATATTTACAAATTACGTGTACTCATGCGTTATCTGATAAGGGAAAACACGCTGGTGGAACAAATCAATGCCTATATATTTTTATTTCTTCCATAAATCGCTTATGTTATAGACAACACTTGAAATCTAAATACACACATACATACATAATAATATAGCGTATCCACTCACGCTTGATATCCCCGAGCGGGTAGGCAGAAAACCAGTAAACCCATTTTTCACCGAGCTTATTACTGTCCCATGATGTGATAGTGGGAGAGTCTATCGCCACTGATACTGAGCATTTCGTGATAGAAGAACCCAATATCACTTTTATCCTAAACGGAGATCGAACCCGAGACTTCACACAGTCGTACCGGGACAGGGGGCGAGCCTATCGCCATACCAGGCAGCTGAAATAATAAATTTCACAATAAGTCTGTAGGATTAGTTTCAATAAAAATAAAATAATTTTCACTACCCTATTTAAAAAAGGAATGCGCCGTTGCTCTAGTGAGTGACATCATTCTTTGCCGTTGTATGGTTTTCATGTTAATATGCTTTTAACACACTGTTTATGACGTCAATACCCTTTAATCTGACATCACTTTATTATTTATTCGATGTTAGTCTAAATTCGGAAGAATTAAGTAATGGCTGTGTATAAACTCACTCTTGGATGATTTAGCAGTCCTTCTTCTTATATGATAGTCATAAAAAATACGTTGCATATTCTTTGAGTTGTGTTAGTTTGATATTTTACCATATTGTTATAATAGTTTTCAATCCTATGAGCTCGGCCCTATCCGGTGGTAGTTTTTGATTTAAACTGGACATACAGACGGAGAGACAGACACAAACATTTAAAAAATTGCTGAATCGAGTTTAGTTTAGTGAGTCTACTAACAACTCGTAACACGAATATTTCACGCAAAATCGGGTAAATTACTCAAACGTACAGACAGACGCTACATTTATGTATTAGTATAGATGGTTGATTCCAGCTTGAAAGATAGGTTAGTTTTGAACACGATAAGTGATTCTCGAAATATATTTGTCAAAATTTTCAATGAAAAATTCAGTCTATAATAAGGTCTGTGGCAGGACGTCTGCCCAGGCACATTAGTATCATTAGTAAAAATGAACTTGGTATCCATATTCTTTGACTCAAAGAAAAACGCGTGTTTTTTTAAATTGAAGCTCTAAGTGGGGAATGAGAATAGAAAAGTTTGTATGGAAAATAATATTTTATAATGCAGAAAGGAGCCGTAAACAATAGGGTAGTTTCCTGTGTTTAATTTTGTACATTATTCTCTATGCAATCGAATAATACGCAAAAGAAACTCTTTTGCGAAAACAGAATCCAAATTGCTTGAAAAATTAGGTCACAATATTTATTTTAAATATTGGTATGAGGAAATACTCACAGGCATAAGCGAAAACGATGGCGTATTGGGAACATATCGCTATCTCTCTCGCACAACGGTACAGTACAGGCGATTCGTAATACCGTGACGTCACGGTATCAGATATGCATCCTTGTACTGTTACTGGACAACTACCCCTTTCAGCAGATTTAAATGTCGTCTAATTTACTTATTTCTGTTCGGATTCATAAAATTCTTTCGATAATAGGTTTTAGGTAATGTAAGTTGTTGATTAATTTAAAAAAAAATCGAGTCAACTACCCTATTCTAACAACACAAAATCTTTTACATACATTTACATTCAGAAACATATCGTCTGCATATTGCATCATTCGCCGGGACATTCAATCAGACAGATATCTGCATCAATTCGTACTCAGAAATAAGCACTGAAACAACGATTGTCCATTATGTGCGTAACAAAAGGTATCGATCATGGTTTCTGATGAAATGAGAATTGACGCTTTTTTAAGACCATTCATTAAATTCTTGGAGCGATGATCAAAAAATTGGGATATGAAGCACCTCGTTAATGTGTAAAATTATAATTCTATGTTACATATACGCTGTGTTTTCTTTGCCTTGATGTTGTCTATAAAAAAATGTTGTGACTAATGGCGATTGTATTTTGTATTCGAATGTAAAAATATGATATTAAATTTAAAGTAACAATTTCTATAAAATTACAATTTTTAATTATCTCAACATATACATATACACTTACGCCTATAATCACCGAGGGGGTAGGCAGAGGTGTAACCAGTATACCTACTTTTAGCCAAACTTATTACGGTCCCATAATGTGATAGGGGCGAGCCTATCGCCATACCGGGCACGATTCCAGACTCCGGGATGATACTGAGTATTTCTAAATAGAAAAACCTAATATCACTTTACTCGCCCCCGGGATGGAATCCGAGACCTCAACACAGCAGTCGTAACGTATGCTCAAATACAACTGCACAGTCACAAAATTAAATTTTACATTTATCTCCCTATAAGTGCATAATTATAAAATGTGAATGTGTGTGTAAGAATGGGTTTTATTTTTCTACTGTCTTGGTTTGGATAAAAATTTTACTAATAGAAAGGTACATTTTCCCTGAACCCAACAGTTTCTAACTAACTGTTTCCCGCGGCTCCGCCCGCGTGATAGTTATTTTTGAAAGAAATGGTATAAAATCCATGGACTCATCTTAAGCTTATTAGCTTCTTAATAGCATCTTTCTATATTATGCTATCACATAGAAACCCTGCATTTATTCGATATAAAAAATTGCCTATGCCATTCTCTAATCCTTTAACTACCACTATGCAAAAAATCACGTCGATCCCTTGCTCTGTGATAAATAAAAATAATGACGCGGAAATCGTACATTTTTTTTGGATATATAGTAGCCTACGAGCTATTTAGACTATAATTAATCTCTGGGACAAATTTAAACTAAATATGTCCAACAGTTCTGCCGTGATTGAGTAACAAACATCCATCCAAACATTAGTAATATTAAAATTATTGCCTACGTATAGCGTAGTATTATCGTTTCTAATAGTTTAATTTTTTCTATGGTTTCCAACGTCATTGTAGTTATTTGTATGGTATAATTTAATGAATTTAATACATCTTTCAGACAGGACCTGCTCAAATGGTACGGGTGGGGCTACAAAGACTCCAAGTTCGAGCTCAACGAGGAGTCGGCAAGTTTTACGGGAAATAGGTGAGTCAGATATAATACAGAAGAATAAGATATGACAAGTAAAAGTTTTTTAATTTCAAAAAGTACACCGACTTCAATAAAAAACAAATTATGCGTCCGTATATAATTTAAGGGTTGCCCTCGATTTTTCTGAGATCCCATCATCAGATCCTGACTTGGTGCCAATGGGACCACCTGGGAAATATACCCTTTTAAACAAAAAAGAATTTCTCGAATCGATCCTGGGGTCTTCGAGTCATCGGAATGTATATTAAAAAAGATTCCGACGAACTGAGAACCTTTTCCATTTTTGAAGTCGGTTAAACATTTGAACGGATTATGATACATTTTAATTTTTTATTAACTAAAGTGTACAACAGAATCGGCATCTCCGTTTAATTATTTACATTTTAGAGCTTACGACGGCATCACCGAAATGTAGGCAAAGATGCACAAAATGTATCTAGAGTTCACCGAGCTTATTGTCTTCCCATAATGAGATGTGGCGAGCATATCCCGCACAGAAACATTAAAACCTAATTGGCTGACTGTACATTTGCACACATTACCGCATCAGCTTCTATGCTAACTAAGGCACCACTTGACCAACGAACGACCGATCCATGCATTCACGTCCTTGCAATCCACTTAACTCTATTTATATTTTACAACAGACGAAACGTTTAAAGCTGAGCGCGAAATGATCTCTTGACCCATACTGCCGGCTAAAGTCTTGTCTGTCGTAAATTTGCCTGATACTCACCAAAACACTTAAACCTTTCTAATAATATCTTAGGGTATACTAAAACTTCTTTATACATTGAAATGAAACTAATTTTACGGATTCTATCGCGTTTTATTAAACTTTTTTTTAATCCCGACGTTTTGAAAGCTTTTTACAGCCTTCATGGTCACGGGGCGGACTCCTTTATACAAGCTTTTATTTATCTTGCAATGTTTTTTAGGTTAAAATTTTCAACTAAATTCTTAACTAGTTCTCGTAGCCCGAATAGGCTGAAATTTGACTGGCACGATGACTATGCAATATTATGGTGAGCTGTAAAAATATATGTAATTAACTAATTGGTAGTGTATTAATTTTTTTTTTATTTTTATTCTGGCGCGGCAAAGTGACCACACTGCGCCTGATGGTAAGTGCAGTGCCGTCCAGATAGAGTATCAAGTAGCGAGAGACAGTCTATCCCCCGCTACTCAACACAATCATGCCGGTCTGCTGTTTAGCTTCTTCACGTTACGCCTAAAGGACCCAGGTTCATAGGAGGGAGGGAACACGGTAGCTGGCAAACTGTTCCACAGCTTGATGATGCTGTGTGTGATATTTATACTATACACACACAGTTTGATATGATTGTTGGTATGTTTCTCGTGTATTTTGTCATAAGAGCTTATTTATTAACTATCTTGCTGGTGGTAGGATATTCATATACGCCCAAATAGCGACCATCGTACACAGGGAGTAAAATCCGCCATAGTGGCACACGCAAGTGTGTCGCGTTCCGGGATCAGCCAGTGTACATCCGGTTTTTGTTGGGGGTCTAGTGTTGGGGTAAGATGTTTGGCCGTGTTGCGGCCTTCTGAGTACTTTGACACTAGATCCTCGACCGCTTCTTCACCACTTTGCACCATGGCGCAGTGTGAAGGAGCTACACAGCAGGGTGGCATGATTGTGTTAAGTAGAGGGGATAGATTGTTTCTCGCTACTTGATACTCTAACTGGGCGGCACTGCGCTTACCATCAGATGCAATGTGATCAATATGCAAATTTCGTCAATTTACTAAACAAAGTTCGTTTAATAAATTGTATCTGTATATATCTGTATATATAAAAGAAGAAACTGACTGACTGACTGACTGACTGACTGACTGACTGACTGACTGACTGATCGATCAACGCACAGCCTAAACGGCTGGGGTTAGAGACTTGAAATTTTGACAGTAGGTACCTTTTATCACGTAGGCATCCACTAAGGAAGGGTTTTTGGAAATACCACCCCTAAGGGGGTAAAATAGGGGATGAAAGTTTGTATGAAAATCCGTCATTTTGAAGTTAAATTCATGAAAATTTGTATTTGGCATTTTAGTGAAAAATAAAAAATATATGTTTCAGGATTTTTGGAAATTCCGCCCCTAAGGGGGTAAAATAGGGAATGAAAGTTTGTATGAAAATCCGTCATTTTTAAGTTAAACGCATGAATATTGGTATTTTGTATTGTATACTTTTTCCCCCAAACATGGCCTCCACGCGGGCGGAGCCGCGAGCAACAACTAGTACTAGATAAAAAGTTACCATACAACATAGTAAAAGATATGTACGTATAACATTTATCGGCATTAACTCATTTATCAAGAATATTCCTAACATTGTACCAAATATCATCACACAAACGCGCGCGTGCCCCTAGGCCTTTTCTAAGTGTTGAGCATAGTATCCGCGAAGACAGTGGTATCAACGGGCTAAAACCAGCTCATTCAGAACTGGTGCGTCTCGTGGGCGGCATCTAAATTGGCACTTCCCGTTAATTTGCTCTCAGCACGTGTCATAGGATGCGTCAGGCGATAGCATTTCATTATTGCATTGCCTTTTAACTTGCGAATAAGATGCTGTGTTTGATATTTATAGTTTTCGAATTTATGTACGTACTAGATGTTGCCCGCGGCTCCGCCCGCGTTATTTTTGGAAAAGCCTATGTTATTTTCCGATCCCTAAACTGCCATAAAATCATGTCGATCCCTAGCTCTGTGAAAAACTAAACCATCCCATGGGAACTATACCTTTTTCCGGGATAAAAATATATCCAGACTATAATCTATCTCTGCCAAATTTCAACCAAATCCGTTCGTTGCAGCCGTTGTAGCGTAAATGAGTAACAAACATTCATCCAACCATCCAAACATTCGCATTTATAATATTAGTAGGATAACTTAATATCACTATTGGCCAAAGCTACCCCGTGGTCAGTATAGGTTTGAGGTTTGTAGTGGGAAATATATTTCGTGCGTATGAAAAATTAATACCATTGAGAACCTTTCCTTTAAAATTGATTTCATTATTTATAAAAAGCTACACTAAGAAGTAACCGCATTGGAGAAGCATTTTGAGGCAACTATTCCACAATAACAAGCTAATCCTTTGAATTCGATTAGTAAATTTTACTGTTCTCTTATATGACGTTGAATTATGGACGTTAACACTAGCCATTTATAAAACTTTGAAACATTTGAGATGGGTGTACTAATGCATGCTCCGGTATTTTAGAGTATACCGCATCAAGAGCGTTTTATGTTGGAAAAGTCGATAGAGATGCAAAAAAAAGGAAATTAGAATACTCTAATCACAAAATGGAAATATCAAACATGAACTCCTTAAATGAATCAGTCAAGAACAAAGTGACCCGTTCGAATTAGGATACATGACTTGAAAATCGGCACTAAGAGTTCAACACGCTCAGAAATCCATTATAAAATGCGACAGTTAGCTCATAGATACCCTGTTGGTAGACCACACTAAAATGAAAATAATATAACATTTCATTAATGATAACATCCCAAATTCATATGATCTAGATTTTATGCTGGCACGGCAAAGTGACCACACTGCACCTGATGGTAAGCGCAGTGCCGTCTAGAAATCATCTAGCGTTAGTATTAAGTAGCGAGAAACAATGTATCCCTCGCTACTCAAGACAATCATGCCAGCCTGCTGTGTAGCTTCTTCACACTAAGCCATGGGGCAAGGAGGTGAAGAAGCAGTCGATAGTGTAG
The DNA here is from genome assembly GCA_905220505.1 of Laothoe populi. Lineage (NCBI taxonomy): Eukaryota > Metazoa > Arthropoda > Insecta > Lepidoptera > Sphingidae > Laothoe > Laothoe populi. The sequence continues at coordinate 17,133,146 of HG992156.1, forward strand.
AGTCAGAGTACAATACAGCCAAACATCGTGCACCAACTCTAGACCCCCGACAAAAACCGGATGTACACTGGCCGACCGACCGACCCCGACCGTGTCGCGTTCCGACCCCGGAACGCGACACATTTGGGTGTGCCACTATGGCGGGTCTTACACCCTGTGTACGGTAGTCGCTATCCCGGCGGATATGAATATCCTACCACCACCAGCAAGTTCACTTGTAAGTTATAACCACCATCCGTGAACATTCATCATACTGCAAGAATCATTAGTAATTTATTACCGACCCTAGAATAAAAGATTAAGGTTTGGAAAAAGAGTGAAATTTATACATACAATCATACTCACCAAACGGTTACTTAATATTGGTAGATTATACAACATGACTCTATCACTACAGACATTTAACTGTAAAACACTATCATAACCGTAATGTTGCGCTCTAAATCATGGTGTACAGGCTTTCTTTTACATCATCTATTTTCCGAATTAGATTTATTTGCTTAATCACCTAACTCATTTCCCACAAACTTGCTTCAAACTATATTAAGGACAGACAACATACAACATACTTAAGCCACCAAATGCTCTATCTTAATTGTTATTGCTTTTAGTATAGTTATATTAAGTAAGATATTTTCTTTTCTTGTTGATTTTCTGTCACGTTAGAAAATGTAACTATTATGTATTCTGTGAAGAACGTCGTTTGAACGTATTTGTATTTTTGGATATATAAACACACACATACACTCACGCCTGTAATCCCCGATGGGATAGGCAGAGGAGTAGCCAGTACACTCACTTAACGCCGAATTTCGGTCCCATTATATGATAGGGGGCGAGCCTATCGCCATACCGTGCACAGTTTCCAGACTCCGGGCTAATACTGAGAATTTCAAGATAGAAAAACCCAATATCACTTTCCCGACCCGGGGATCGAACCCGAGAGCTCAGCACAGCAGCAGTCGTAACGCATATATAATTAATTTAATATTATCACAATGTATACCAGTTTGTTTTTCCGAAGTAAAAAAAACTGCATTCAGTGTTATTATAATTAAATCATAATTCTCGAGGACACCACCACCTTGAATACATAAAATCAAATGGTTTTGCTATTGACATCAATAGCAGAAGCGATATAGTAATAGTCGTTTATTGTACACGTAAGGGTATTGTAAATAAAGCTCGTAAAACAAATATGATTTTCTTGACGATGTGTCAACGTCTCTGAACATATAATTATGGATAACAAAAGATAATAATGTACAGCTAATAAATCACAAAACCGTCATTGTAGTGTAAGTAGTTAAGTTATTTCAGATATAATGACAAACAGTCGTTATTTGTATAAAAAGTACACAGACTTCAATAAAAAACAAATTATGTGTCCCTATAAAATTTGAGAATTGGCGTCGATTTTCTGAGATCCCATCATCAGATCCTGACCAATCAATGTGGACCTGCCAATGGGACCACCTGGGAAGTATACCCTTTAAAACAAAAAAAGAATTGCTCGAATCGGTCCAGGCGTCTTCAAGTAATCGGGGAACATACATAAAAAAAAGATTCCGACGAATTGAGAACCTTCTCCTTTTTTTGAAGTCGGTTGAAAAGAATATTGGTACAATTTTAAATTACATTCCGTTTTATCGCCTTATTTGTAGTGTATATAGCCTTGTGAGATTATGAAATCAAGTTTCAGGCCGTGTAAAACAACTTTTTAACCGATTTCAAAAAAGGAGGAGGTTAACAATTCGTCGGAATCTTTTTTTTTATGTATGTTACCTGATAACTCGAAGACGCCTGGACCGATTCGAGAAATTCTTTTTTTGTTTAAAAGGTTATACTTCTCAGGTGGTCCCATTGGCACCAAGTCAGGATCTGATGATGGGATCTCAGACAAATCAAGGGCAACCCTCAAATTTTATAGTGACGCATAATTTGTTTTTCTTTGAAGTCGGTGTACTTTTTATGAATAAAAAAACTTTTATAAGTAAAAATTTGAAAAAATCATACTTAAGTAACCCATGCTTTAAATTTGTGCCCAATATGGTGATGGTGGTTCCTTGCTCACTTTCCCATCATGGGAGGAAATAAGTTTGGGCAACCGTGGGTGCACTAGTTATAACGTACCTACCCCTACAACCTACCTGTTCGCAGCTACAGGCAAGAATGTAGAATTATAAAAAAATATTTTACATATTATTTTGTTGTCAAGGAAAATAAAATAAAAATGATCAAATGTCACTCTTATTAAAACATTTATTTCCTTATTTACTACAGTCTACGATAACAATATTGATGATTTTATTGAACATTGAAATTATTATTTAAAATATCAATATATTACTGAGCTCCATAAGCAACCTATCTAGGAGTTGCTTAGATTTCGGTTTGTATCCCAACTCCCGTGACACACAGCTCTGACTTTTTGGAGCTATGTGTAATCATCGAAAATACCTGCATACGTGCGCTCTTTTCATTCATATCTATACATATAATATATTTGTAACTGATCGCTGTCTGTACATGGAAGATATATGAGAAAAACTATGGTTGGGGGGTCTTTATTAACGCAATAAAACTCAAATCAATGATTATTAGAATGTTTCTCTGTTTGTCCCTTTGTTCACGCTAATCTCAGAAACGGCTGAACCGATTTGGTTGTGGTTTTCACTATTGTATTGTGGTAAGCTTCACTTAACATTTAGGGTATTTTTTATTCGAATTGGTTTATAAATAAAAAAGTTATATCAATTTAAAGAATCACGCCCGAACATTTGTTCGAAAAAAATGCTATAATTAGTGTAAGATAAGATTGTTGCGGTAGCTCAGTTGTATCTGCATACGCGGTATGACTTCTGTGCGTGAAGTCACGGGCTAGATACCACGGTCGGGTAAAATGATATTAGATTTTTCATCTTTATACTCAGTATCAGCCCAGCGTCTGGAATAGTACCCGGTGTGGCGTAGATTGGACCTCGGGACGACCGCTGGCCCGAGTCCCTAACAAATTCGCTACACCGGCAATACCAACTAAAAACCCGCGGTGGCCCTCTTCGGAAGCCCTCGCGCACCGAAGGACGCCCCCTGCGTGCACGACAGCAACGAGGCCAACCACCCGACCAATAAAATACGTTGCATTAACCTTAAGTGACCGAGTGAATGCTGAGTATGTATGGATAATACGAACTTGCCATTTAGAGAAGGCTTTGCTTACAAATTTTTCTCATGTAAGTTAAGGCTAGAAATTCGAAAATGAACTTACCAACGGCTATAAGGATTATTAAAACAAGACAGATACAATACTACAGTACATTAGATTCACATATAGCTGTAAATCTCGATCTCGTCATCAAAGTGATGTTTCACCGAAACCTCGGAGGCACCCTTCGTAAACATTATTAGGCAACAGCAAATAAAGGAACCACACACTAATGGATACATGATACTGTCAATATTGCGGCATGCCGTGAATCTTCCAAAAATAGTTGTTGTGCAACCGTCATCCGGTGTATTTACACAAGTAATAATCATTTCACACCGCTCCGTAACAATATTGGCCTTATAATTTTGGTGGCTATGTGTCTAATCCTTAAGTAACTGAAAAAGCTGATTATTAAACTCGAACCGGACTGCGTTAGTTTTTACCAAATATCAAAAAACCGATACTCAATCTTAGACGTGTTTACGTTTACTGTCACTAATTTAATTTAGCACGAGTTCAGCATTTAGCTGGTGGTAGGATATTCGTATCCGCCCGGATAGCAACCACCGTACACAGGGCGAAAAACCCGCCATAGTGGCACACGCAAGTGTGTCGCGTTCCGGGATCAGCCAGTGTACATCCGGTTTTTGTCGGGGGTCTGGAGTTGGGGTACAATGGCCATTTTGCGGCCTTCTTAGTACTCTGACACTAGACCCTCGACCCCTTCTTCACCTTCTTGCTCATGGCGTAGTGTGAAGAAGCAGGCCGGCATGAGTGTGTTGAGTAGTGGGGGATAGATCGTCTCTCGCTACTCAGTACTCTATTTGGACCGCACTGTGCTTACCATCAGGTACAGTGCGGTCACTTTGCCGTGCCAGGATAAAAAAAAAAAAAATTGACGTAAAGACGTAAGTTCTCAATTCATTTGTTTTTTTATGGATGTTAAACGCGACATCTCTGCCATGTATAAATATTTAGATGATTTCTAGACGGCACTGCACTTACCATCAGGTGTAGAGTGGTCACTTTGCCGTGCCAGGATAAAAAAAATAGAGAATCATCAAAATTGGTTGATATTTAGAAGAGGTATGGCGTTACAAACAAAAAAGATTGACGAAATTGCAAATCTTCTCCTTTTTAAAAAGAAGCAATACATCAATAAGCGTATAAGAAGCGAAGAGTTATGAATTTCTACTTTTAGTTGCCATATTATATTAGTGTATGTATTCCAAAAACTCTCAGGGTGAAAGAAATGTGGGTGCGTTGGGAAGTGACCGTTGGACATATTTTAGACTTTCGGCGAAATCAATGACGGCACGTATCGTAATATTTTACTTGACATCGGATTTGGAAGCACCCCTGTCCAGGGTCCATTCGTACAACAGCCGAAACTAGATACGAGTGTATCTCTACCACATATAAAAAGCAATAATTATTTCATGTCCATGATTTATAACTGGAAAATGAAGACCCAATAGCGACTGTGCAGGGGTAGGCAGAGGTGTAACCAGTACACCCACTTTTCTCCGGATTTATTACAGTCCCCTAACGTGATAGGGGGCTAGCCTATCGCCATACCGGGCGCAATTCTAGACTCCCGGTGATCGAACCCGAGACAACAGCACAGCATTTGTAACGCATACGCAATTACAACTGCGCCATCGAGGCAGTTTTATTTAAACATTCTTAGAAATCACATTAAACAAGATAGGTACTTCAATGTTTGATTTACATATTTTACTTAAATTTTTCTTAATTTAATTAATTTATATTAAAATACTCATAAAGCTATATATATATATATATATACACAGTCAGGTCATAAGTATTGTCACACAGTAAAAACTTTTATTTTAGAATGCTGGCCACAAAAAAGTTTATTGAATTCGAATTTCAAATTGTTCATGAAAATAAAAATGTATACTTTTTAGAATTTTACTCATTTTTAAATATGGAGTGGACGCTTAAAGAAGACCGTGTTGCAGTAATTGCGTTGCATCGTTGCGGTTACGCGCCAATTCAATTTTTTTACATACTGAAAAAATTTAATATAACCAAAAGATTCGTTTATCGTACCATCAAACGATACAATGAAGACTCTAGTGTAGATGACAGGTCAAGAAGTGGTCGCCCTCGGTCTGTTAGGACTCCAGCAGTGATAAAAGCTGTGAAGGCGCGAATTCAAAGAAATCCCAAACGTAAGCAGAAACTGTTGGCCCTTCAGATGGGGTTAAGCAGAACCACGGTGAAAAGGGTGTTAAATGAAGACTTAGGGCTTCGGGCATATCGAAGAAAAACATGACATCGTTTGAATGATCGTCTAATGGACCTGAGACTGAAGAGATGCCGCGCTTTGTTGAAGCGGTACGCGGGAAAAAAATATCGGGAAATTCTTTTTTCAGATGAAAAATTTTTTACCGTAGAAGAGAGCTACAACAAACAAAATGATAAGGTGTACGCACACAGTAGTGAAGAAGCGAGCAACCGTATTCCGCGTGTCCAACGAGGTCATTTTCCATCCTCGCTCATGGTATGGTTGGGAGTTTCTTATTGGGGCTTAACAGAGGTACATTTTTGTGAGAAAGGTGTAAAAACGAATGCAGTTGTGTATTAAAATACAGTCCTGACGAACCTTGTGGAACCTGTTTCTCATACCATGTTCAATAACAAGCACTGGGTATTCCAACAAGATTCGGCGCCAGCTCATAGAGCGAAGAGCACACAAGACTGGCTGGCGGCGCGTGAAATCGACTTCATCCGGCACGAAGACTGGCCCTCCTCCAGTCCAGATTTGAATCCGTTAGATTACAAGATATGGCAACACTTGGAAGAAAAGGCGTGCTCAATGCCTCATCCCAATTTGGAGTCACTCAAGACATCCTTGATTAAGGCAGCCGCCGATATTGACATGGACCTCGTTCGTGCTGCGATAGACAACTGGCCGCGCAGATTGAAGGCCTGTATTCAAAATCACGGAGGTCATTTTGAATAAACTTTAGTGTCATAAGAATCTATATTTTGTTAAGTTAATTTTGGTATATAAATGGTTACATAATGAATAAACTTGTTTCAATTATTTTATATTAAACATGTGACAGAATTTATGACCTGACTAGGTATATATCAGCTACTGTTTTTGTTATCTATAGCATCGCCATTCCCTGACCATTACCAAGTGAAATTTATTTTTTAATGTCCTAATCAGGGGCGTAGCTGCCGCTGTATCAGCCTTATCAAAAGGCTCCGAACGTCTTTATAAAGAAATCTTTACCCTTCATTTGGGCCCCCAAGAAATTTTGATGCAGGTCCCATCCAAGGCAAGCTACACCATTGGTCGTAATACTCTTCCTCTGATCTTAGACTGGACTCTTATATAAGAATTATTGAGCAAACTTGTATAAAGAACGGATGAATAAACATGTTTGCATATTTGCCATATTATCCACAATGTTGGAACGTTGGATAGTGGACACAATGGTTTATTGTTTGTTTGCACTGACAAGTCAATATTTGATCTCTTTGTAATAGTTTGAATGAGCTGAATCTAATTAAAACGTGGTGAAGATTTGTGAGTTGTTACCTAAGAATTTGTATGTATTTCGCATAGACATAGATCTAAATAGACGTGTTAAGTGTATTTACTTCGTGTGCTGTGTAATCTGATTTCGTTCGCTTTCAACGTTACTGCTGTAAAACAACAAAACACACGAAAAAAGTCTTACGATTCTTTAAAATATCTTTCTAGCTACGTCCATTATAGACTTTGAAATCACTCAACTGTTTTTGAATGAAATTTTGTGTAAATGTGTGGTTGGATCCAACTTAAAAGATAGTTTTAGATCCGATAGGTGGCGCTGTTGTCAAGATCTGAATTTCTTATTTTTTCAATGATGGTTCGGTCCACAGAGAAGGCGGTTTATGGCAGGATAACGTCTGCCCGGGACCACTAGTCTCTTATAAAAAGTGTCTAGGGTGTCTTATCACTAAATTGTTCTTGTGACGTTACTACAGGTGTGCTAAGTATGTGAACACTTATGCTCATATAAATAAAACTACTTGCGATGTCTAAATCGAATTTAGATGTATGTCTATGGTATTTCAATAGTATTTTTTTAGAGATTATCAACGAATAATCGAAAGATGCTACTGTTCGCGGTTCGCACCCGACGTGTTACATAATGTTTATTTTCAAGAAAAGTCAATATTTATTGCTCCAACCATATTGAATACGCAAGGACTGTTGAAATTAAGATCTATAAAACAAGCAGAAGTGTAAAGGCATAAAAACAATAAAAATACCTATCTTTATATACATATATAATTCTACTGTACGTGTGTATGTCACTGAACTCCTCCTAAACGGCTGGACTGATTTGAATGATTTTTTTTGTACGCGTTTGGGTGGCGTCCTGGATGGTTTAGATTCACAAATCAGCCCGGCAGATGACGCTGCAGTCAGTGTGGCGCTGATTTTACGGGCAGGACGACGCTGCACGGCCCGCTAGTATAATATAATTTTGAAAGCCTCCGTGGCGCAATTGGCGAGTAGCCGGCTGTGAAACGAGAGGCCGTGAGTTCGATTCCCACACCGGTACAATTAATGTTTGTGTGACAGACAGATATTTGTGTCCGGGGTCTGGGTGTTGAGACCGAAAGTCTCTCTAGTTTCTAGTCCCTGATACCCACAACACAAGATTCATATCTTAGTGTGTTATAGTTCGTGTTATTTATTATTATTATTAGTTATTTTTTTTTAGTTTTACGTCTATCTGTATCATTTTATGAAAATCTATTAAACATCGAATCAACCTTGCATTTTATTTACGATATATATTTATATTCTCTCTCATACAAGTCTTATTGCAAATATAAATCCGATTTTCGGAGTGGATAGCCCCCCTATTGACCACTGTCTTAAATAGAAGTTTTCTAATCATGCATAAGATTTTTTTCCAAAGATTTTCTAGTACCTTAGTTCATATGTAAATTTTAAATATGTATGTCATTCTTACGACAATATTTATAATAATACAATGATATTACTAACATATTTATTTCATACTTATAAACACATGTCTCTGTGGATATTTATTTCGTTGAATTTATATTTCAATCAATAATTAATAAATATATTTTTAGTTTTGCATCAGAGCATTTGCATGAGCAACTTATAACATCTCTTAACACAATAATTGTGAAAGGTTGTTCTTATTTCTATGATGACAGCGTCCGTGGCGCAGTCGGCTGTGGAGCAAGAAGCCGTGGGATCGATTCCCGCGCCGAGACAAATGTTTGTGTTACAGACAGATATTTGATTCGGGTCTGGGTATTGTGGAACCGTAGTCTCTCGTAGTTGTTGATACCCACAGTACAGGTTACAATTACAAACAATTATTGCTTGTATACTCGAATGCAAAAACCTAATCGCAATACCTTTGCTGTTAGGTGTCTGTTGAAAGTCTTCATATTTTACCCCATACTCCATCATCAGGCTTAACACACCTGCAGAATATACTGTCATCCTATTCATAATACTCTATATTCATCTCATTTTTTCGTAGCTTACTTTTCTACCATGTGTGAATTTTTGTTTATATTATATTGCCTCGGTGGCGCAGTTGTAATTGCGCATGCGTTACGACTGCTGTGCTGAGGCCTCGGGAACGATCTCCGGGTCGGGTAAAGTGACATTGGGTTTTTCTATCTAGAAATTCCTCAGTATTAGCCCGGAGTCTGGAACCTGTGCCCGGTATGGCGATAGGCTCGCCCCCATCACATTATGGAACCGAAATTCGGCGACAAGTGGGTGTACTGGTCACACCTCTGCCTACCCCTTCGGGGATTACAGGCGTGAGTTTATGTGTGTGTATATTGATAAATTCTTAATATCAACATATTTATTTTCATCCGATATAACTAATACCTAACAAATAAAATAATATTCTGTTCGGTGCAGATACTCAATAGGCGGCAAGACACTACCTTTCCTATCACAATGGGCGATCGACAACTTCGGTATTGAGGTATCGAAGCCACCGAAAATTCCCGAACCGCCCACGAATTTCCCCGAAAGTATCCTACCAACAGCGGTCAAAGAAGAATTGGAGAAGATCGCATTGATCAGTACAGATGGCATGGATAGGCTGATCCGAGCGCACGGGCAGACTCTGCAGGACGTGTCCAATGTCAGAAATAACTCCTTTCCCAGGATACCTGATGCTGTAATATGGCCTGAGAGTCATGAACAAGTGAGTGCCATTTATTTTATGAACAGAATAACCGTGACTGCGTCGGTGGCGAATTTGTAATTGCGCATGCGTTACAACTGCTGTGCTGAGGTCTCGGGGTTCAATCCCCGAGTCGGGTAAAGTGATATTGGGTTTTTCTATCTAGAAATTCCTCAGCATTAGCCCGGAGTGTGGAATTTTTGTGCCCGGTATGGTGATAGGTTCGCCCCTATCACATTATGGGACTGAAATAAATTCGGCGTAAAGAATTTAAAATAATAAATGAATGCTGTGTACTCCTTTAAATAGGTTGTGCATCAGAATGTAACGTTTGTTAAAGTACACCTATATTAATTTAATGTACAACCTGTTGGAGAACCATAAAATAAATAAATAAAATGGGTGTACTGGTTGTGACTCTGCCTACCCCTTCGGGGATTTACAGGCGTGACTGTATAGCGTATCCGTAATAACCGTAGCCAGAACCACGCGTGCTGGCTTGCGCAGCCACAGCTTCATGGTGTCTATCACCCCAAGAGATTCAAAAATTCGTATTTTTGCAGCACCATCAAGCTGTGAAACAGTTTGCCAGCTTGCGTGTTTCCTCCTTCCTTTGATCCTGGGTCCTTTACTCCTAGTGTGAAGAAGCTACACAGCAGGCCGGCATGATTGTGTTGAGTAGCGGGGGATAGGTTGTCTGTCGCTACTTGATACTCTAACTGGACAGCACTGCGCTTACCGTCAGGTGCAGTGTGGTCACTTTGCCGTGCGAGAATAAAAAAAATATAGTAAGGGGTTTCCAGTATGATGATGAGCAACCAGTATGTGCTATAGCCAAGCTTTGGTCAGTTTTTGGTCACTGTCTCACTGGTAGCCGGCATGAAGCGACATCTTGCTGTTGCATTGTATAGTAAAATTTCGGGAGACCAAAAACGCGTTCTCTTCCACATCTACTCCATGTCTTTACATCAAAAGATCCTAACGAACATATTTTGTGGTTATATTCATAAGGAGTAATGATGAATTTGTAACTCATTGCTAATTAAAGAGCTCTAAACCGTATATGTTTATATGTGTACAAAGTGTTATGATATTCGACGGATACTGCCTACCACTAATAGAATACGGATGTTATTGACGTCATGATTTTGTCATTTATCGATAACAACTTTTTATATCAACCTTACTATAATTCTAGAATCCTTCTCTCTTAGAGATTGCCACTTCCTGCAGTTGAGTAAACCACGCTCTGTTGTCAGCGGCGGTTCTAGGGTATAGCGAGAGGCTAGAGCGCTCTAGGGGCCAGGTAGCAAGGGGCGCCAAAATGCCAAATGCGAAAAACAATTTCGAGCGAGATATAATTTGCATAGCGCATTTTATAAGGGGCGTAGGCCGGCCCTTATGAATATTAAATTAAGGAATAGTGGCATCCGCGCTCCTTATTCACATCACCGCAGCACCGTAACTATTTATAGAGGAAAAAATATTTTTGAGGAACTAATAAGTATAACACAATTTTGTATGTGTTTATTCCTATGGAATACATTAACAGTTACTGAATTCAATGTATGGTGTTAAAGCGTCGACCAAATAGCGCCGAAAGACAAGTGACCACAGTGCACCTGATGGTAAGCGCAGTGCCGTCCAGTTGAAGTATCAAGTAGCGTGAGGCATCAGGCCCCCATCAGTCTGTAGTAATACCATTAGTTCTTATGTCTTCTTCTAGTATATCCAGCTCAAGCATTTGGGCTATACACAGGAAGGGATGCCTGGTACAATCTGAGATAAATATTTGCTATCGGAATACTACTGAGGTTTCCTCAAAGTGACCACACCATTATGTGACAATCCTGATGAATATCCATTATGTCACTGACAGAAAGTCTGGTAAAACTTTATCAGCCTCCGTGATCCGTACGAAGAGTTCAGTGGCTGTGAACTGCCACTTTTTTATCTTAATATACATAATTCATCTGTACGTGTGTTTGTCACCTAACTCCTCATAAATTGCTGGACTGATTTGGATGAAATTTTGTTTTGAAAATTTTTGTTCGTGAATGGTTTGTAAACACAATTGGACCCAGGACACAGCAGTGGCACTGCTGTCGGTATTTCACCAAGCTTTATTTGCTGCGATTTGTGGCACAAATGCCAAAGATTGTGATCTTTAAAATATCATATTTAATGTGGCGCTGCTTTTCCGGACAGGGCGTCTGCTGGGCTCATTAGTATTAACACATAATATTACATATATCATCACGTGTTCCTCCATCGCGCTTTGGATGAATAGCCGGTTATGATCAGAAAACCTACTGGTTCGAACTCCACACCTTGATAAATGTTTCTGTAAGCCACATATATTTGCTTCGGGTCTGGCTGTTGTCGGACCGTAGTCCTTCGTAATTCTTGATACCTACTTAGGTTTGACCTCCAGTGGGATTAGAACTATGTGTACTGCTGGTGTGGTAGTATTTATTAGTAGGTTAGAGTTGTATATACCTAGTCAGGTCATAAATTCTGTCACACGTTTAATATAAAATAATTGAAACAAGTTTATTCATTATGTAACCATTTATATACCAAAATGAACTTAACAAAACATAGATTCTTATGACACTAAAGTTTATTCAAAATGACCTCCGTGATTTTGAATACAGGCTCAATCTGCGCGGCCAGTTGTCTATCGCAGCACGAACGAGGTCCATGTCAATATCGGCGGCTGCCTTAATCAAGGATGTCTTGAGTGACTCCAAATTGGGATGAGGCTTTGAGCACGCCTTTTCCTCCAAGTGTTGCCATATCTTGTAATCTAACGGATTCAAATCTGGACTGGAGGAGGGCCAGTCTTTGTGCCGGATGAAGTCCATTTCACGCGCCGCCAGCCAGTCTTGTGTGCTCTTCGCTCTATGAGCTGGCGCCGAATCTTGTTGGAATACCCAGTGCCTGTTATTGAACATGGTATGAGAAACAGGTTCCACAAGGTTCGTCAGGACTGTATTTTGATACACAACTGCATTCGTTTTTACACCTTTCTCACAAAAATGTACCTCTGTTAAGCCCCAATAAGAAACTCCCAACCATACCATGAGCGAGGATAGAAAATGACCTCGTTGGACACGCGGAATACGGTTGCTCGCTTCTTCACTTCTGTGTGCGTACACCTTATCATTTTGTTTGTTGTAGCTCTCTTCTACGGTAAAATTTTTTTTTCGAAGTATTTCCCGATATTTTTTCCCGCGTACCGCTTCAACAAAGCGCGGCATCTCTTCAGTCTCAGGTCCATTAGACGAGCATTCAAACGATGTCCTGTTTTTCTTCGATATGCCCGAAGCCCTAAGTCTTCATTTAACACCCTTTTCACCGTGGTTCTGCTTAACCCCATCTGAAGGGCCAACATTTTCTGCTTACGTTTGGGATTTCTTTTAATTCGCGCCTTCACAGCTTTTATCACTGCTGGAGTCCTAACAGACCGAGGGCGACCACTTCTTGACCTCTAGAGTCTTCATTGTATCGTTTGATGGTACGATAAACGAATCTTTTGGTTATATTCAAATTTTTCAGTATGTCAAATATTTGAATTGGCGCGTAACCGTAACGATGCAACGCAATTAATACAACACGGTCTTCTTTAAGCGTCCACTCCATATTTAGAAATGAGTAAAATTCTAAAAAGTATACATTTTTATTTTCATGAACAATTTTAAATTCGAATTCAATAAACTTTTTTGTGGCCAGCATTCTAAAATAAAAGTTTTTACTGTGTGACAATACTTATGATCTGAGTGTGTATATGTAATACGTCTGTTGTTTTCAAGCATCGTCAGCAAAAGAGACCGCGCCTCCGTCCTGTGTGACAATACTTATGACCTGACTGTGTATATATGTAACTTTAACATTATATTGATTATTATTAAAAGACAATAAGGCATGTCAATATTTATTAACTTAAATTTTTGGTTTTCTAATGCATGTTAATAGTAGTTTTAGTAATTTAATCAACATTTTAGTTCAATATCACTTCCTGATTTAAATGAATGGCATTCAGTGGTAATTAGTAGTACATGCATTTCAAAAACCTTGAATTAATTAAATTGACAGTCCCCGTTGCGCAATAGCAGATAGACAGAAGTGACAATGTAAAACCCGTATCCGATGTCCAATTCAAGCAATCAATAAATACACCCAACAGTCACACAGATAGTTCTGACCCCACACTAGGTTTTTTTTCCTTTATTAATTTGGGGTTTTTATCCACAAGGATATGCCAACCCCATCGTACCTTATCACTTAATGTACATATTCTATTAACTAATAACTATTAACTATGGTGTATACTAGGCTAAAAGAACAATTTTAAGGCTTAGAAGACTCTGCCAAACTACAAATTTGCTTTGAGAGGTCGGGTTTAGGGTTAGCTAATACACTCTGAATAAGTCCAACATCAAATGTATTTAGACCGACACTAGGTTAAACCTGTAATGGGGGTATCAACAACTACGAGGGACTACGGTCCCACAACACCCAGTCCTGAAATTAACACCTGTCTGTCACGCAAACTTTTAACTCAGTGCGGGAATCTAACCCACGCACTCCCGTATCCCAACCGGCTACTCGACCGCTGGACCACGGAGGCTGTCATCAATGTATGTAGAGTTATCAAATTAGAAAACTCGTGTTACCGGGATAGAAAAGTACCCGCTGACAAACTAATAACATATCCATGAAATACTGGCACTCGTCTTACTTCTATCTACCCCCCATTGGGATTACAAGCGTATACTTATGAGACAATGATGTAATAATTTAAATATATACTGAAAAATGTAAATCAATTGATTTGAATTCAAATACATTGAAAATTATTCAACCTAAATATTTATTAGGATGTGGTTAAGGAATGGGTACATAACCAAAAATGCATTATCAAAATTCAGATATTCATGTAATTAAAATAACATTAATTGACACTTATTAGTAAAGTGCTTCTTAATTACCTATCGATTTTTATATGATATTCATTGTCATTCAGATTATTTTGGAAAGTCTATATATTAAACCTTATAAATAAATTTAAATATAATAAAATAAAGCTGATGTTTACACGGCTTACCCACGCAAGCTAAACCCCCACGCTACGGCAATTTTGTCTATAAAATTAATTGCAGGTTTTCAAAAAAAATATTTTTGCCGCACCATCAAGCTGTGGAACAGTTTGCCAGGTACCCTATTCCCTCCTTCCTATGATCCTGGCTCCTTTAGGCGTAATATGAAGAAGCTAAACAGCAGGCCGGCATGATTGTGTTGAGTAGCGAGGGATAGACTGTCTCTCGCTACTTGATACTCTATCTGGACGGCACTGCGCTTACCATGGTGCAGTGTGGTCACTTTGCCGCACCAGAATAAAAAAATAAAAAATGAAATGGTATGAATACAGAAATCAACGCATATTAATGCATTTACATAAATAAGTTAATTCATAGCAATAGGATGCCAGCCGCTTCTGACAGGTTGGTCTGGAAATCTTTAGGGGAGGCCTGTGTTCAGCAGTAGACGTCTAAAGGCTGAAGAAGAATAGGAACAACATACAAACAAAGTGGAGTTCGGAACTGTATTTTTTTCATGGACCAATGCTGTTAGCCTGCAATTGCTTTTACAGCTTCATCTAACATTGCGGCCGGCATACGACGCTCCAGTCATAAAAAAAATTGCAGTGACAAGTCCCTTCTAAAAGACATTAATTTAGGCCATCTTGATTATTAATGTGCCCAGAATCTGAACTCAAGAGTTCTTTGGACCGGAGAGTCCTACGTCGGGGTAATGTGTTTGAAATAGAATTATTATTGCAGTTTGTCAAGGACAGTGTGCCTCGATAGCGATCGTAATGGGATCATTAGGATCTCCTAATAAATGTTTAGAGCGACGAAAGGGAGAACGCGTGCGTCTAATCAAAATGTACAAACTACATCTTTGTGAATATCTCAACGTAACAGGTAGAGAAAATAGTGAAATGCGCATCCAAACACAAGTTCGTGATCATCCCGTTCGGCGGAGGAACGTCGGTGTCGGGATCTGTGACGTGTCCCGCGAACGAACCTCGACCGATCGTGGCGCTCGATACAAGCGACATGAACTCCATACTGTGGCTGGATAAGGAGCAGCTGTTGGTGAGAGTTCAGGTATGAAACTTGGAGATATAATAATACAACATTAAATAATAATTCGCATTCCTTTCTTATCCTGGACGGCAAAGTGACCACGCTGCGCCTGATGGTAAGCGCAGTGCCGTCCAATTAGAGTATCGAGTAGCAAATGACGATCTATCCCCTGCTACTCAACACCATCATGCCGGCCTGCTTCCTCACATTACGCCATGGGCAAGAAGGTGAAGAAGCGGTCGAGGGTTTAGTGTCAGAGTACTCAGAAGGCCGAAAAACGGCCATACATCGTACCCCAACTCTAAGACTCTTGACATAAATTGTTGGCCGAGGAGACTCTTATCTTTTGTTGTTTTACGGTTAAATATGCATCAGGTATCTTCCTATCATCAAGGAGCTTGATTCTCTTCATAGCATTTTAAAACAATATCTTCCAACAGGCGGGTATAGTAGGCCAAGATCTGGAGCGGGAGATGCGAGCACGTGGATTCACAGTCGGCCACGAACCAGACTCGTACGAGTTCTCCACGCTGGGCGGCTGGGTGGCCACCAGGGCTAGCGGCATGAAGAAGAATACTTATGGTAACATCGAAGACCTCGTCGTGCAGACTAAGGTTAGTACGTAGATATAACAGGACAATATATGTGTGGGGTTCATGCAAGACGAATCTGGCCAAGCTGGGTGGACTACCAAGTTGACTGCCCATGGCGCAGCAGCGAGTAGCCGGTTGTAAAATGAGTGATATTTGTTTGATTCGTAATTATTTATCTGGTCTGATTGTTGTGGGACCGGAAGTCTCTCGTAGTTTCTGGTACCCACGAAACAAAAAGTGGTTCTCTTAGGGTGGGGTTACTATTATGGAACTGTTAAGTGTAGCTATTTATATCAAGCAACAATCGAAGTGGTGGCTTAATCTATGCTTATTTGATGCCGACTCACAAAAGAAATAGGTACTTAATCAACAATTTAATTTCAGGTAGTGACTCCCCGTGGAGTGATAGAGAAAAGTTGTCGTGTGCCGAGAATATCCTGCGGTCCTGAATTCGAACATATCGTGATGGGCTCTGAGGGTTGCTTTGGAGTTGTTACTGAGGTGGGTGATTCATATTTTTACAGCCCTACAACAAGCAGAAGTCCTGAGCTGCCACGTAACTCGTGAAATAGATATATCAAGGATTCTCTTTTAATTTAAGGAGACGATGAGCTCCATCTTATATTAAAACCTGACCAGTACCAATATCACCAAGAACTTTGAATTAGCACTCCATGACACTTGGCTGGTGGTAGGATATTCATATCCGCCTGAATAGCGACCACCGTACACAGGGCGAAAACCCGCCATAGTGGCACACGCAAGTGTGTCGCGTTCCGGGATCAGCCAGTGTACATCCGGTTTTTGTCGGGGGTCTGGAGTTGGGGTACAATGGCCATTTTACGGCCTTCTTAGTACTCTGACACTAGACCCTCGACCCCTTCTGCACCTTCTTGCCCATGGCATAGCGTGAAGAAGCAGGCTGGCATGAGTGTGTCGAGTAGCGAGGATAGATCGTCTCTCGCTACTCAGTACTCTATTTGGACCGCACTGCGCTTACCATCAGGTACAGTGCGGTCACTTTGCCGTGCCAGGATAAAAAAAAAACACTACACTACCGTGTCTCTCCCGACACGTTACAATACCCAGTAATTTCACTAGCTTCAATGTTTTTACACCACAACAGAATAATACTTACACAATAATGCTGCTGCTTATACCTAGATGGACTTACGTACGAGCGACCAACCAAGTCTATTAGATATAATATTAGCAGCCCTGATATTCTAGGGCATTGCTAGGTAGCACGCAGCACGGGCCTCCTCTACCAATGGCGTTAGGCCTTAGTCCAACACGCTGACATATGTTTTGGATAATTCATCGTCGAAATTCTTATACAGAAAGGTTTATGGTTTAGCGTGGTGGACTAATGCCTAACACCTTGCATTAGTTAGAGGTCCGTGCTGAGCAATGAAACATTGTTTAATACAGGGCTCTGGCATTATATTTTTTTTTTTTTATTCTGGCGCGGCAAAGTGACCACACTGCACCTGATGGTAAGCGCAGTGCCGTCCAGATAGAATATCAAGTAGCGAGACACAGTCTATCCCCCGCTACTCAACACAATCATGCCGGCCTGCTGTTTAGCTTCTTCACATTACGCCTATAGGACCCAGGATCATAGGAAGGAGGGAACATGGTAGCTGGCAAACTGTTCCACAGCTTGATGGTGCGGCAAAAATACGAATTTGCGAACCTCTTGGTTCGGGCCGGGGTAGTAGACACCACGAAGCTGTGGCTCCGCAAGCCAGTACGCGTGGTTCTGTTATGGAAAGGAGAGATATATCAATGATATCCAATACACTAAGAATTCATGAAATATATTGATAAGTGATATACCACCCGAAGACCCTGTAATAGTTATTCTTTCTCCAGCAACAAGTTTCACGAGGAAATAAAAAAGCTTAACATAATTGACTGAAACATTTCAGGTGACAGTAAAAATTCGTCCAGTGCCCGCTGTGACTAGATACGGATCGCTTGTTTTCCCAGATTGGGATTCGGGGTTCTATTTCGAGAGGGAAGTTGCTAAACGTCGTCTGCAACCGTCTAGTATACGCCTTATGGATAATGAACAGGTACGTTTGAACGTTGCTGATTTCTTCACATTCTTTTCCTTTCAGGTGAGCTATACACCTGTGATTCTGCTGACGGCTACGTTGCTTGGTGCTTCATCGAAAGGCATTTCCGAAGCACCATTAGATTTTAATATAATAATATAATCCGGACTTGTAAAAAGTGCCTTAATGACCCAATTTACTAAATGAATGCTTTGATTTGATCTGGTATTACAGTGTTCAGGAGTTGTGAAGCTCAAATAATTGTTCAGTTTGTTTGCCGTAGTTGTATCGGTATAAAAATAAATTTATTTTGAGGTTACTGTTTTTCGTCTGTCTATACTAATGACTGTACTACGTGCTTACTTTCATCTATTTTAGTCCTATAGGTTACTAGCTGTTGCTCGCGGCTCCGCCCGCGTGGACGTCATGTTTGGGAGAAAAATTATATAATACAAAATACGAATTTTCATGCATTTAACTTAAAAAATGAAGGATTTTCATACACATTTGCATCCCCTATTTTACTCCCTTAGGGATGATTTTGAAAAAATGTGAAACACGTATTTGTTTATTTCCTACCAAATATGAATTTTCAGATCCCTAAGTCGAGGAATTATGGATTTCCCATACAAATTTTGAACTCCTATTTGACCCCTTTGAAGGTTGTTTTTTGAGAAAAAAGATAGCCTATGTCCTTCTCCGGGATATAATATATCTCCTTGCCAAATTTCATCACAATCTGGTCAGCCGTTTAGTCGTGAAAAGGTAACAAACAAACCAGTTACTTTCGCATTTATAGTATTAGTATGGATTCAATGTTAGCATTTGTATTTACAATGTCGTAAATGTATATCACTTCATCATTAACAGGCTTTTTTTAAAGTAATATTTTGCGATGAATTTGTATGAATCCTAATTACCATACGCTCGTCTCTGTGTACCCGACAATCATTTTTACTTTTATTTTTGTGTTCCACTAACCTCGCCTTTGAACTGAACATTTGTGACATTACTGTGACGAAGAGTAAAGTATTTCAAAAGGCAGACACTTTGGGCTGTATTTTTACGTTTTGTTACTGCTATTATTATCTTAATAAATAAAAAAAAATATCATGGATATTATTTATGGTTTACTGTGGATTTATTATGAATAATTACATACAAAATTATAGTAAGTGTTTACTTAGACCCTTCGCCACTTAGTACCTGCCTGCTAGGGGATTGTCCTAATTTCCATCTACCTTTTTTTTATTTAAACTGTTCGTTTGTGTTTTGAGCTGTCATAAGCACCTTCTTATATTTCTACGTGGTGAATACGGGTATTCACTTAATGTTCACCGAAGATATGGTCCATTACAAAGATCAATTCTTCTTCTGCCTCGTTCCCTCAATTCTGATCACGACCACATGTCACTCGCCACTGAGTGCGGTCTTGAGCACGGCCATGGGGACCGCCCATTGCATGCTGTCGTCCATCACTTTTCTCACTGTATGTGACCTTGTAGGTGCCCTTCCTCGAGCACGTCTGCCTTCCATTTGCCCTACAATGATCTGTTTCTCCAGACAATGCTTTGACGACCGTTAAATGTGTCCGAAGAAACTTAGGACTCGTTTCTGACATATTGAATAGACTCGCGAAGTGATGTTGAGTTCTAGATCAATCAAGAAATATCAATTAATCTAACTAATTAAACAAAGCAAAATAATTTTCCTAAAGTTCCGCTTCGGCCAAGCGTTGAAAACAGAACACACCTGGGGCGGAGTGATCCTCGACGGACTCAAGAGGCTGTACATCACTCGTATCAAAGGGTTCGACCCCAAGAAGCTGTGCGTAGTGACGCTGCTCATGGAAGGCTCTTCGGAAGAAGTGGCGGAGCGGGAGAAGAAGTTGAACAGCATCGCTTCGCAGTACGGCGGGATTCCGGCCGGCGCTGCCAATGGCGAGACGGGGTATACGCTTACATTCGTCATCGCTTATTTGAGGGTAGGTTATACTGTTATTACTTCTAGTTTAATATGATCAGATTGATTTGGGTTAAATCAGCTCCGTATAAACTGTACATCGTCTATAACCATAACATCATTTGGAGTACTGAAGTTGCTCTTATTTGTGATCGATTTTTGATTGCTAGCATAATAATTTATCTATGCAAATATAATTAAGTTTTCAAGAAATTGTTATTGCTTACCTACTATATGAGTCACAGCAGTTCTCTTGACTGGCACGTCCGAAGCCAGCCTTCCAGCATCAACTAAAAGTCAATTCAAATTCCTGTATCATCGATCATCATTGACCATTGTGTAGGCAATTAAATAGCACCTGCGTCATGAGGTAACAAAAATATAAGAAGATAATATCAACTTGTGTATACTTAAGCATCGTTAATATACAGGCTATTACACTAAAAAAAAAATTTTGACATTAATTTTATTATTCGAGAAAACATGTCTCCCGAAAACCATGGGTATAATTTCGATTAACCACTCCGCGAATCATTGTCAGTTTTTGACTGGACACCGGTGTCCAGTCAAAAACTGGCAATACTCGCCTTTATTGACGTGCGTATTTGTAACGTTATTATTATGGAAATAAAGTTGATTGTAGCTTGTATTTTTTTAACCGACTGCAAAAAAAGGAGGAGGTTAACAATTCCTCGGTTTTTTCTATGTATGTTCCCCAATTACTCGAAGACGCCTGGACCGATTTGAGAAATTATTTTTTTGTTCAAAAGGGTATACTTCCCAAGTGGTCCCATTGGCTTCAAGTCAGGATCTGATGACGGGATCTCAGAAAAATCAAGAGCAACCCTCAAATTTTATAGTGACGCATAATTTGTTTTTTTATTGAAGTCGGTGTACTTTTTGTTACTCACTACTTTTGTCGTTACATGTGTCCTTTGGTGTCCTTGTGATCCGTCAGAGGTTAATATTCCATGTCGGTTTGTATATTCATTCATGTGTTGTAGGATGTGGCTATGGAGTACGACATAGTGGCGGAGTCGTTCGAGACGTCTGTCCCGTGGGACCGCACGCTGGCGCTCTGTCGGAACGTGAAGCGGCGCGTCACCGACGAGTGTGTAGCGCGGGGGATACGACGGTTCCTCATCTCGTGCCGGCTCACGCAGACGTTAGTACACTACCTAGTATCTTTACACTGCACACACGCTACACATTGCACAATACACACTACACACACGCTACGCATTGCACAGTACACACTACACACTGCACAGTGCACAATATACACTGCACAATACACACTGCACAGTGCACACTACACACTGCACTTTGCACAGTGCACACCACACACTGCACAGAGCACACGACACACTGCATAATACACAGTGCACACTACACACTGCACAATACACACTGCACGGTGCACACAGCACAGATCACACTACACACTGCTAACTGCACATTACACAGTGCACACTACAAACTACACACTGCTAACTGCACATTATTGTTATAATTGGATGAATATATCGACGGTTGGCGGGCTATTTTTTTGTGAGATTTTTTTAGTCGCTCGATGCAGACGGCCCCCTGATGGTAAGTAGTCACCGCCGCCCATAGACTTCTGCAATGCCAAGGGACAGCAAAGCCACTGCCTACCGTTATACCCGACCTCCGATGACCACTATTAGTCGCCTCATACGAAAGGGCAGGGGATGCCGTGGTGGGATTCTCCAAACGCCCCCAAACCACAGGGCGGGAGACGCCTGTCAGTCGTCAACCCGGCGCCTCCACCGTCTCGACTGGCGGCGGAAGGGATCGGATTGTTGTAATGTATTATATGTAATACGTCTGTTGTTTTCAAGCATCGTCAGCAAAAGAGACCGCGCCCCCGGCCTCGCTCGTATTTATGGGGACTGCTGCATCCGGCTTTGGGGTTGCAAGTGTTCGGTGACAGTGTAATTGAATGAATATAATATATTTATGAACAGATACGACGCGGGTTGCTGTATATACTTCTACTTCGGGCACAACGCCGTCGACTGTCAGAACCCCGTCGCCACTTACGAGGAGATTGAGGAAGCCGCACGAGATGAAATCATCGCTTCTGGGGGTTTGTTCACTTTTTATATATCACATTGGACTGTTCTTTGTACACTTCACTGAGTTAAAATATATCTAAAACAATCTTATTTTAGGCTACTTTCAAGGAAGCTAGGTTGATGCATCAGATTAAATGACGTCACTATACTGTTTGTGTAGGTACTGAATAGGCTATTTGACAACATTGAAAATACACTGCAAATTGTGGTCATACTGTTAGATAATAGCTTAAAAAACCATATTTCACTTAATTTTAAACAAAATAATGTATATTTTTTGCAAATTAAACGAAATTAAATACATTTTTTTTAAATTTTTTATGATATGTGAACACTCAGTGATTGGTTGCAACTCTGGTGACGTCACACGCAAGTAAATATAGTTTCTTCGAGTGATTTTATTTCGCGTTTTATGTTTTCTGGGTGATAAATTCTATTGTTGATCTATTTTTGAAGCAGTTTTATGATAATTGTTGATAAAACAATTATATGATAATGATAATATATATATATAATATAGTGTGCTTATTATGTAATAAATAATAGTTTTAAATCATTTTCGAAAATTTGTCAAATAGCCTATTGAAACAGAGTTTTATGAATTTCAAAAATAAAGAATTAATGAATAACACATTCATGAATGAACTGAATTTAGTAAACTAGATCGTGTCAAAATAAAAGACTTAAGAATACGAAACGTCGTTTGACAGGAACTTAGTTTATTGAAAACATAATGGGTGCTTTTTTAATTGGTCTTAATTTACTCGATATTATGATTTATTAAGTCGTATTTCACAATTTTAGATTCCTAGATTTATGAATTCTGTTCCGTATTTAAGGTATTTAAAAAAACCGAAATATTGTTTTTAGTGCAAACATGTATATATTATATTTTTATATAGTCATCACTTGGAATGGCTGCCACAATAATTATTATAACCCCAAACATTTTTACCTTTAATTTATTACCGTTCACAGGATCAATATCACATCATCACGGCGTTGGAAAACTACGTAAGAAGTGGTATACAGACACCGTCAGCGAGCCCGGGAGACTATTACTTTTAGCCGCGAAACAAGCCTTAGACCCAGACAATATATTCGCTCTCGGCAATATGGCGTTTGGGGACAACGGAAATGTTAAAAGTAAATTATAAACGAAAATAAATGGGAATTTTATTTGCGTGTATGAGAGATTATGGAGTTGTATGAATGTATGTATGTGATTAGGTACCTTTGGCACTCGGCAAATATCTTAATTTCGGGTCATTCTACTCTAATTCTACTGTACATGTGTATGTCACTGAATTCCTCCTAAGCGGCTGGACCGATTTGAATGTTTTTTAACCGACTTCAAAAAAGGAGGAGGTTAACAATTCGTCGGAATCTTTTTTTTTATGTATGTTACCCGATTACTCGAAGACGCCTGGACCGATTCGAGAAATTCTTTTTTTGTTTCAAAGGGTATACTTCCCATGTGGTCCCATTGGCACCAAGTCAGGATCTGATGATGGGATCTGATAAGAATCGAGGGCAACCCTCAAATTTTAAAGGGACGCATGATTTGTTTTTTATTGAAGTCGGTGTACTTTTTATGAATAAAAAAACTTTTTTTGTATGCATTTGGGTGGCGCCATGGATGGTTTAGATTCACAAATCAGGCGATGGCGCTGCAGTCGGTGTGGCGTTGCTTGCCCGGACAAGACGTCAGCCCGGCCCGCTAGTATGATATAAAGTAGATATAGCCGTGTTTGTCTACTTAGTTTTTCTATACTTTGTCGGGGTGTAGAGTTGGGGTACGATATTTGGCCGTTGCGACTTCCTGAGTACTCTGACACTAGACCGACCGCTTCTTCACCTTGCTCCATGGTGTAGTGTGAAGAAGCAGGCCGAAATGATTGTGTTTAATAGCGAGGGATGGATCTCTCGCTACTCGATACTCTAATTGGACGGCACTTCGGCATCAGGTGCAGTGTGGTCAATTTGTCGTGCCAAGATAAAAAAACTAAGGAACGAATTTTGCTGCGGTTTCACTGTCTTAAATATCTTCTAATTAGACAGTATAACAATCGATTTGGATTTATAATTAGTAGAAAAAATAGGGTCCTTACATGACTGCTGACCAAATGATAATAGGAACTCAAAATAACTTGCCAATGTATTATAGGCATTAAATGCATACAGAAAACCCCACAAAGGTATCTATCGTCCAACGTTGACTTCAAAACTAATTTACTGTCGCATAAAAATTTGGGTTGTTTTGTCGCCTGGTAACCCTGATTTGATTCCATTTGCAATTGAATGTGACGTTGTGTGTACAGCCCTAAGATAAAATACAACACATACACACAAGCCTGTAATCCCTGAAGGGGTAGGCAGAGGTGTAACCAGTACACCCAAATTTCGCCGAATTTGTTACGGTCTCATAATGTGATAGGGGGCGAGCTTATCGCCATACCGGGCACAATTCCAGACCCAAAACCCAATATCACTTTACCCGACCCGGGTATCGAACCAGAGACCTCAGCATAGTAATGGTAACGCATGTGCAATTACAACTACGCCACCGAGGCAGATAACACACATTTTAAATTCCAAACTAATTCAAAGTCTGAATTAGGTTTAAATAAATCATAAAATTTCTTCGTTCAAATTAATATTCTAAAAGAGATCTTTGACGAGTGGCATAAAGTATACACACATAAATGAATTTTAATTTTATTTGACGTGTCTGTACGTTTGTAAAGAGTACCTATGTACAAAAAATAGCGGTTTGGAAATAATTTTATTTCCACTTCTCTTATTATATTCGTTTATTTTTTATTGTGTTCAAAAGAACTAAGTAACAAATGTAGTATTTTTTCTTGATTGTTATATGAAATTTAATATGTATAAACAGTCAGCAATTTATGAATAATTTAAAACTTTGTATTTCTGATTGGTTTTGGCTACTTTATACTCTAACTGGACGACACTGCGCAAACCATCAGGTGCAGTATGGTCCCTTTGTCGTGCCATAACAAAAAAGGTTTTAGTAATGATCTAACACCTCTACAATGGTATGGTGTTAAATATTTGTGTGCCCCTCAAGTATTTCATTTATTTCGAATTCGCTCCTTATTTCGAATCTTAGTATTGGAAGACCCGTTTGTCTCACGTAATTTATTTACGTCAATGCCGCGGTAACGCTGTATTTAAACCAATGATGATACAATTTGTTATCTAATTCGACATCGAAATTTTGCAAAATCATTCTTTGAATGACTGTCGCGAAAAAAAGTTCATAATTTGCTCAACTATGATTTTAATATCATAAAATTATAAGAGTGGGATAACTTTATTATTTCCATGTAGTAAAGTTTTTTGTTATCTGTAAAATTATAACATTCCGATTTGTTTTGAATTATTGATATAAACGTGTGGTGTTTGTGATAATTTTTTTTTTTTTTAGATATCAATAAGCATCTTTTATAACAAAATAGCAATAAAGAATTTCATGTTACCAAAAATGTTGTCTTTTATTCAAAAGATCACTTCCGTATTGGAAGTTTTGATCAAATTAATAACAATTTAATAATATCATAATTATTGACATTGCCCGTATTATCGTAAATTTGAAAAACTATATATAATTTTTGAGATAATAATAAAATGATCACAGTTATGTTTACATATAGCTTACAAATAATAAATAATTATATTTTATTTTTTATACATTTTGACTTCCGGTGTATTTTTTTCATAATAGTCAAAGTTGATTTGAGTGACAAAAAAACGCCATTATTTATTTGGCGGGTAGTTGTAATATTTAATTGTGTTTCGCCGTATGTGAAGCTGCAGTAATCCAAAATGATTGATCTTTTCATGCCCTTTCGTTCCTTTTTGAAGTTCGAAAACGTCTGTACCGATAACAATGTGTTTCGTATGCATTACAAAATGACTGTTATAATGCTTCTCGTGTTCACTTTGCTTGTGACTTCAAAACAATTTTTTGGTGAACCAATACACTGCATGAGCGATAGCGATAAAGACAACGACAAGGATGCGGTAAACAGTTACTGCTGGATATACGGAACTTACACATTGAAGAGCAGATTCACTGGTCAGTATAGATTTTTGGATCATAGATTTTTAAGTGTCTTGTTGCTACGCAATTACATGATCCATTTGAAGAAAGTTGTATTTAAATATATTCTCACGCTAGTATACACGAAGAGGTAAACAGAAGTACAGCCGATACTTGCCGATGTATCGACAGATGCGATGGTAATCCATGATATCCAGCTGCATTTCTTGATCATTTCAAGCCTATAAAAATTTCCAATTTATTACGCCACCCTGGAGTCTCTCCTAAAACGTCACCACTTCACAGCTTAACATTCAGGCTGGTACATACTAAGGGTGGAGCATATATGGCTCTCCATATCCAGCAGAGAATCTAGGCTGATACTAGCAAAGTTAAACAAAAGCTATACATCTATATTTCCACAGGTGTGGAGGGCAAACACATGGCCTATGTTGGTGTGGGACCCAACAAAGCTGATGATGATGAGCAAATTAAGCACACTTACTACCAATGGGTGTGCTTTGTGCTACTTGGGCAAGCAGTCATGTTTTACACCCCAAGGTATCTGTGGAAGATATGGGAGGGAGGGAGATTGAAAGCTTTAGCTGCTGACTTGAGTATGTATTATATTGCAAGAAACCAAAAATAACTACCTATAAATATAGTTGCATTTAGTTGTTCCAAAAAAGGTTTTTTTCTATAAATCCTTGGTGTCATATTTTAAATTTGTTTTTATCATGCTAATGTAAAATCTCTGTGGCTTTGCAAATTATCCAGAGCTGCATATTTAGCTCTCAAAACTATTTTCATTAAAAAAATTAGATTTTATATTAGCAACTTGCTATTACAAAATCTAAATTATGTATTTTAGTAAGTAAATATTACTGTAAAATTTTGCAAGAAATTGATTAAATTTTTTTCACCTACAGGCAGTCCAGTGGTCTCTAAAGACTGGTCAGATTTCCGCAGAGGAGAGCTTGTTTCATATCTGAACTACACAAATCTGTACACACACAACATGTATGCATTACGCTATGCCTTCTGTGAGATCTTGAACCTTGTAAATGTGGTAAGGGTTTTTGATATATTTACTAACCATATAATATTAATAGGAATATATAATCGAATTATAAAAGCAAAACCTTACCTATAATTTTTGTGGATCTTTAGTTTTTATGTTTGAAACTAGATGGCGTTAGTTGTTATATTTTCAAGTGATTAAAATAAATAAAGGCAAGTTTACAGACTATTGACAGCAATGAGAAAAATATAAGATTTAAATAAATATAAAACTATACTATTTATTATTTCCATAATTTGTGAACTCCACAGGTTGGCCAGATATTCCTGCTGGACATATTCCTAGGTGGCGCTTTCCGCAACTACGGCGCCGCTGTGGCCGCGTTTACACATATCCCGCGCGTCCCAGCTGATATGACCGATTTTGCTTCAATCAACCCTATGGACCAGTTCTTCCCGAAACTCACTAAGTGCTGGCTACGAAGCTATGGACCTTCTGGCTCACTGCAGATAAAAGACCGTCTCTGTGTTCTACCACTGAACATTGTTAACGAAAAGATTTTCGTGATCCTGTGGTTTTGGCTCATTGCACTAGTCTTTTTCTCCACATTGTCTGTTCTTTTTCGTGTACTTGTATTTTCTTTGCCACCCTTACGCACCATGATGACCATGGGTCAATTAAGAAATGTTAAGAGAAGTATCATATCAAGAATTATAAGGAAGTTCGGGTTTGGTGATTGGTTTATTCTATACTTGCTGGGCAAGAACATGAATCCAATCATCTATAGAGATTTGATCATAGAATTGTCCAAAGAATTGGAACATAAAACTGTAGTGGTGTAACATCATTACAAAATCTGTTATTTCGAGTAAAAGATACAATCATAAGAGTACTAGACTGATTAATTATTTAGTTATAAGGCTTTCGAAAAAATAGGTTGTGAAATTATTTTTTGTTGAAGAATTATTTGTTTGTTGGTTTTATTCATAGTTCATTATTGTTATAAATAAACTTAAAGTTTAAATATTATAGCATATATTCTGAACTGTTCTAAGCATACACTGATTAGTTACTATAATAAAACATGAGTACATGTAATAACTATAAATTTAAGTTATGTGTCATCTCAAACTAAGTTTATTCATTTTTGTTTACTTTTTCTACAGCAATTTTGTAACAAGGAAGATAGCTAAACTAATTGTAATGTTTTCCCCAATATTGTCTGCAAATTTGCATTAATGTATACAGAAAATATAATACTAAAATAAAGTTGTGTAAAAGTATATTATATTGTTTTGATGTAAACAAGAAGTGAAATTTTCCTTTAAATATTTATTTATACACATTGTGAATAAAAAACCATAATTATAAACCATATTAAATTACAATTTGGTATGAGATGAGTATACACCTCTAGTAAAACAATATCGGGCTCAGTGGCGCATCTTGGGAAAGGCCTACATCCAACAGTGGACTGACACCGGCTGATGATGATGAAAACAATATTCCGATTCCCAATTAAACATACAACAGGTTTCACCAAACAAACTTATCTATCTATCTATCTAGAAATTGTTCTCATAATCACTAAAATTAAATTTCTATGCCACACCTACAAATATCATAATTTAATAGCTATATTTTTGGGTCAATCTAAACATTGTTATTGAAACTGGTTGAATACTTTTAATATTCTAAGATGAATGTCAACTTTTTATTTCTAATCACATCACTTTACCAACAATCTAGTTTTTAAAAACATCCGAACTTCAAAGGTATGAATAAGCATTATTTAAATATAATGTTATTACTTCTGCAATACATGAAGACAAATGAGAGTATTATGAAAACCTAAATAAAAGTTTGGACTGCCTCGGTGGCGCAGTTGTAATTGCGCATGCGTTACGATTGCTGTGCTGAGGTCTCGGGTTCGATCCCCGGGTCGGGTAAAGTGATATTGGGTTTTTCTTCCTAGAAATACTCAGTATTAACCCGGAGTCTGGAATGGTGCCCGGTGTGGCGATAGGCTCGCCCCCTATCACATTATGGGACCGAAATTCGGCGAAAAGTGGGTGTACTGGTTACACCTCTGCCTACCCCTTCGGGGATTACAGGCGTGAGTGTATATGTATGTATGTAAATAAAAGTTTAGGGATCTTCACATCAGAAGGTATTCACAAGGCAATAATTGAGTACATAAAATTAAAAGGATTCTCTATCCTTTACAAAAAGAAAGATAACACATTGACTACAGTGCAAAATAATAAATTCACCTATGTGGCTGGCAATGCAAGTCCTGAAAAATATGCTATGTGTGTGGGACACATACACAGTCTACTAACAGGCATGCTAGGTGATCTGCAGTGATTGTGTTAAAAAGGGAATCATGCATATCAAACTTAGTAAAATGACAGCTTCTGTGGTGCAACAGTGCAATAATTTATTGCATACAATATTGTAACCTGTTTTGTGTTTATAAAATAAAATAAAGAGGTGAATAGCTGACTGAAATAAAAGGATGCAGGTTCAATATTACGCTTAGACCATTGTTTGTTATCTATAAACATTTGCTGTGGGTTTCAGTGTGTCTCTCAGATTAGAGCATTAAAGACAACATGCATAATGAACTTATGATCTATTTCTATGTGTAAGTAGTACAGAATGTTGTACTGTTAATAGGGTATTTGACAAGTTTTTTTTATAAATTTAATCAACAATTTACCTAAACCCTATTATGGAATGAATTTTATAAATACAAAGATAAGTAAATGAAACCCCATTCAAATCTACTAGAAGGGGTAATTGTCAAATCGCAGTAAAAGGACGCATGATATGTCCCGTGATGTCACAGTTCTCAGAATGGCCATTACTGTACCATTGTGTGAGGGAGATAGTGATGTGTTCCCACTCCACAGGCATTTTTGTAATACCAATATTTAAAATAAATATTGTGTCCAAAATTTTCAAGCAATTTAGATTCTGTTTTTGTCAAAGGGTAGCAGCGTATTTTATTCGGTTGCATATCAAATGTACAAAATGAAACACAGGAGGTTTCCTGTGTAATAATTTTGTATAGAATAGGGTAACTACCCTATTCTATACAAAAGTATTGCCATAATAATCAAAGTTACACATACTACTATAATAATGCTAGCCAGAGCAACCTCTACATCCACAATGAACGCATTCAACAATCCGCCCCTCCTCTAATTTGCTCTTTGGAACCCGGCAAATGCAATTTGTGGCAAAGTTTGTGTCCCTAGTTTGTATACAGCGTAAGCAACACAAGTTCTCATATCCAGTCTTCTTCCACTTCGCTATTAGATTGGCATCGGCTATTTTTTCATCCAAGCAATATTGATATAGTTCTCGGCTAATAGCTCTGCGTCTGTAGAACAGATCGTAAATGTATCTCGACTTTTGGTGGTGTATTTTGAAAATAGGCCATAATGACTCTTGCTTCCGTTTGCCTTCGTGAGGCTCGGTCTCCGCTGTGGAAAAAACAATTGATTACTGTTTTGAATGAATACTAACATTCAGTAATAATGTAGGTTATAATAACTACATACCTTCGCGCATTTTCTGTTCTAATTCTTCCAGTGTTGGTTCTATGAGTTCCCATCCTTCAGGTGGTGGTTTTCTACTTCTACGAACTTTAGGCATGTTGTTTATTCTGCTTGGTTTCTTCTAAACAGTTAAAAACCACATATACCAATAAAATAATGATGACAAAACAAGTAACTGGTAACAAGTAATAATAATTTTTTTTTTAATATTATTTATTCATGGCCATGGATACATGTCCTTCAGCCGGATACATTGTAATAATTGTATTTCACACGAATCAAATCACTGTAAATAGTTCAATAGTCTTCAGTACAAAATTTTCACTCTTACTCTCACTTCAATCAAGTCATTTATTTATTCCTTTATCAAAAGAATTTATCATGAATTCTCCGGCCGAAGCCACGTCTCTTATTCCCGCCATTCTCCATTCCTATCCCATAGGTTTCTTATGTTGTTCAAATAATGTCTTCAGTATAAAATCTTCACTCTTCAATAACTAGGCTTTAATTAAGCCATTTACTTATTCATTTTCGTCACATTTCACTGATTTTAAACTCGGTTTACATTTATAAACGACGGAAAGCGCGGGCACGTCTTTTCTCACTTAGACGTTCCCGCGCTCTCACTGGTAACAAGCTTAAAGCAGTGTTGCCACTTGCCAACACCATCGTAGAGCAAGTACATACATGCTAAAAAACGGTAACAAAAAAAACAAACGTTAAAGGACAATGGCGAAATCGTAGTTACAAAAAAAAATTGCGTTTAGGAATTTCATACTTTGTAATCTAAATATTATTATTTTACATGATTTTTCAGCATACTAACAATAGCTGTGTAAGTATAGATAAGTTGTTTAATTTATTAAAAATCTCAATTGATTTTTTTGTAACGTGTTATGGCCGTAAGATTTTTTTAATGAATGGCTTAAGGTCTTTTAGGCCAAAGAAAAATCTTTTTCATAAGAATTCTATAAGCCGTTAAAAAAATACTATAAAATCAATGCAAGTGTGTGTGTCCCTACAATTACAAATAACAAAAATAAATCAGCTTTACTTTTTACCAACTTAGTGAATGACTGGATCGTCTGCTATTTGGCTGTATAGTTACGACCATAGCTTATCTTATTTAGGAAAAAGAACCACTACTTCCGTCATTTCATACTGACATATTGTGACATCATTTAAATTGATTTAAATACACG
Organism: Laothoe populi; assembly: GCA_905220505.1. NCBI lineage: Eukaryota > Metazoa > Arthropoda > Insecta > Lepidoptera > Sphingidae > Laothoe > Laothoe populi. The sequence goes on from HG992156.1 coordinate 17,165,305, forward strand.
AATACTTGAAAGATTTCACTTAGAAAATAATCTAGCAAACATGACTGTGGCCACAAATGTGATCTGGAGATCGGATAATTTCCAAAGTATAGCAGACCGATATAATATGCTATATTTGCCGTGAGAACGTACCAAATTCGACAAACACGTTCCTATTATGGTGAACATGTACGTTTCCACGGTAGTTTTTTTTTTTTTTTTTTTTTATTTATTAAATTTTTTCTCCCCTGGTATGAACCAGGGTCCTTGTCTTCGTTGTTTATTTATTTACATATTTCTTTTATTTGTGAGCCAATATTTTAGTTACGCTCGTTTTTTTCTTTTTACAGTTTTGTATTTATTCAGCTCAACAAAATTACTATCTTCTGCCAGTAGTTCTGCTTCGTTTTTTTTTTTTTTTTGTACTTGTATTTCTAAAGTTGCCTTTATATATATATAAGTAATATAAATATTTCCTTTTGTACTGGCAGTTACAATTTATGAGTAATATAACAATTCTAATAATATACTAACAATAATCCACCCAAATTCACTTACAATATTTATCAACTAACCACGTACATTACAACAATATGGGTTACAATTTATACAGATCCAATTTTGAACAAATCAAACAATCATAGTCATTATCTATTAGTCAAATATAGCCAAATGTAACAACAAGTTCAAAATTAATATCGTGTCAAATTAAGATCAATCGATTGAGTCAAACTAAAAAAAGTATAACAATTATGATAAAAATTAAATTATGATAAGTCAATAGTTTTAATAAACAATATAATTAAACTTAAAATCCAAGTTAAGTTACAGTCTACGCAAGATTCAGTCAAGAACAAAATTAATCAATCAGCATTAAAATAAATTAAAGTTAGCTAAAGTAAAGTCAAAATCATAAAGAATAAATTCAAAATCAGTGCCAATTTAAACATCTAATACAAAATTAAACTCATATTCTACTCAGTCAATATATGAATCGGTAATTAAGACCAAAATAATAATTTTAAAATTAATAATAATAATGATATACGAGAAATCATTTTGTTACCTCGTCCAACTCGCCGTGCTACCGTTGCTACGCCCCACCACATACACCATTCTCATGCAGTACTCCAGGAACTTTTTCTGCGTAGCCGTTTCGCTCATAATTGTCGGGATACTCTCTCTCACCAGATTTACGTCGATCTCGCACTCCAGCTGGTACCTTGCTCCGCAAAAGCGGGGACACTCGGTTAGGAGGTGGACTATGTCCTCCACAACTCCGGGCCCACATTGACACCACGGTGTATCTCGGAGCCCGAACCTGTGCAGGTATGCACCGATCCCACCATGTCCCGTTAGCAGCTGCGTTACCAGTGCATTTGGCTTGTTTTTAAGTGCGAATCTGTGCGCGGAGAGAGCATCAGGGAAGAAAATACTTATGTGTTTGCTCCTCATCTCCACTTGGTACTCCTGTAGCCATTTGTTTATGCTTTCCTCCCTGATGAACCTCTTCGCGCACGTGACCGTGAATTGGCCATAATCGGCGGCTTTTTTGCCCCTGGTTGCGGCCTTCGCAAGTTCATCAGCACGCTCGTTTCCGGGCGTGCCGATATGCGCCCGCAACCAGTGCAATCGCACATCCACACCCACGGCAGCAAGCTCTCTTATTTTTTGCTGAATCCTCAAGGCAACAGGGTTGGCAGTGTCCAGTTTTGACAGCAGATCCAATGATGATCTGCTGTCACTCAAGATATTCACGATGTTTTCTTTCAGTGCCCCGGCCATCTCCGCCGCCCTGAGGATCGCGAACATTTCGGCCTGGAAGACGGAGCAGAAGGCCTCCAAACGGAATTTCTTACATGTTATCTCCGCTCCATTCTTCCAGACCGAAAACGCAGCACCGACTTTGCCGTCGATTTTACTGCCGTCGGTGTAAATGCACAGTCCCGCCGATTGCAGCTCCGCAGCTGCTGCCTCCGTGAGATGCTCAACACTGGAGTACGATATCGACGTTCTTGCAGCCGGATGCGGCATTTCCGCCGACACGACTTTCCCCTCCAAGGATCTGCCCGGAAGAGCCTCGAGGGGCCCACCACGCTTTACCTGGTACAACTTCGCCGCTTCCCTGACCCTGAAATCTATGGGCAGCAGTCCTGCGATTGCGATAGCTACTAAAGGGGAAACGGTGCGGTACGCCCTAATGATTTTTCTGGCGAAAAGCCCCTGGGCGGCCCGCAACCGCTTCACCGCATATCGCAGGTCCACCGCCCCCCGCCAGGCACTCGCCGCGTAGAGCAAAATTGGCTCGATTACTGCCTGGTAGATCGTGCGGATGATGTCCGAGTTCAGACCCCAAGTGACTCTAGCGGCTTTCTCCAGTTGTTTGTAGATTTTGATTGCCTTATCGCATGTAGTTTTCACGTGGGGCCCGAAGCTCAGACGGTCATCCAGCACGACCCCCAGGAGCTTACATTCTTTTACAATGCGTAAACAGTATTATGTTTAATTACTAATTGAAAATAATGTACCTGGTCCGACCAGGCTGGTCGAGCAGGCATTATAGAATACTATTGTAGTTGCTTGGTTGTGCGTCGTACAGTGGGCTGCAGCGCTCATACCATGATAGTAATCTGGTATTTGGGACGGGCCAGACATCAAGACATATCTGCCCCTGCAGCATTTTTAGATATATAAGATAGGATAATTATGAAGATGAATAAACATTAAAAAAACCAGTGTTTTATTTTTATTTAGAACCCGTTTTATTTTCTAATTTAATTTCTAAGTCCAGATTTAGGGTCTGATATATTTTCTGCACAACTATTGAGAAACTCTGTGTCTTCCATTCCAACTTAGCTTGTATTGAAATAAATTATATGTGGCTTATGTTACTTTTGGTATAAATCTAATGTTGAATTATTAAAAACGGTTCAGCAGTTTATAAGTTTAAAGGATTTATCAAAAAATAAACAAATTATTCCTATAATTAAGTATAATGTGTTCATATCTGAACATGTAAACGTAAACACGAATGTAAACACTTGTGTGTAAGTACCTACGGTGTGGCGGATCATCCTTCCCCACAATAGTTATAAGTCAAGTTCAGTAGGTACATGTTTAATTCACGACCCTGCCTCAGGTGAAAATATAATGCACTTTGGAAAATAGGCAAATAACATTTTTATCAGCTTCATAGATAAAAATATTTTATTCAGAAATGTCAAATAGATCATAACCTCAAAATCTTTAAATTGAAATATCTTTAGTATTAGACTTTTTCATCAGAAATCCCTAATACATTATTGTTTAGGAATTGCTGCTGAATTTTTTGATATTTTTTTCACTTCTAAACGCTACATATTTATGTCAACTAATTTCATGTATGGGAACCTGCCATTGTCCTTTACATCTGTTTTCTATTTTGTATTGTAGTAATAAATAAAATACATGTATACAAATACAAATCTCGGAAACCGTGACACTTTTACTGAAGATAACATTTGTTTATCTGAACTAGGCATGTTGATAAAATATCGATATTATTATTTAGAAATATCGATATTTATTACTAATATTTTTTTGGACGATATATCGATAGTTCGATATTTAAATATAGATATCGAACATCGATATTTATTTAAATATTTTTAATTTGTTCTCGTAAATTATTGATACTGCTGTTCATAATTTTTCTAGAATTTTTTCTGTTGTTAAGTTGTTTAGAAAATTAAACACAAAAGCATTTTTGAACGTTTAAAAACATACGGTTTCCAGAACACTACTCACTGACAAGGTCGATATAGTTTTGCAGAGCGACATTATAATAAATACTAGTTACTGTGTAAATTTTTTATTTGATCATCATCATACAATAAACGGGGACATTTCAAGCAGTCAATGAGGTCATTTATGAAAATAAAAAAATTAAGTCCCTTATTTTTATAAACTATTAAATGAGACCCATGTGGGACTCCAGAGGGGATGGTTACAGAAAATGACACTTCACCAAGTAAAATATGTTGGCTTCCCATATTAAGGTATGAATGGACACATTGCACCAGAGAACCACGTACAAAAAAAAAACAGTTTATGATAAAGTAAAGATGATTTACCTTATTGAAAGCATTTGAAAAATCCGTGTAAATAGAATTTACTTGTACATTTGTTGCAAAGGCCTCACATAGATCATTTTATTTTCCAATAGATTACTTATAGTGTAACTATTTAAAAAAAACCGTGGTCATCAAAGGATCATTGGGGCTTAAGTGATAATATATAACATCGTGAATAACTGACTGAAATAGCTTCGCGAAACAAGAGGGAATAGACCTATAATTGTCACAAGAAAACATTTTACTACTTTTAAGAACTGGCACTACATGTACTTTTTACAGTATAAAAGGAAAACTCAAAGTCGCAAAGATTGGTGAAAAACATTGATTTAGTGGTGGAAAACTATATATCTAATAAGCTCATTGACGCACCATGACGTCTAGGCCAGACCCATTAGAGGAGTCAAGTTTTTTGATTAAAAAAATATCGATATTTTGTTTCGATATATCAAAATCCGATATTTTTAAAAATATCAACATCCCTAATCTGAACCGGCACAATGGCCTCCACGGCCTGTAGGCTGTATACTTGCTCTATCATATTGTGAAAACTTATATCATATTATGCTGCGTACTGGAGAACCTTTGCCTTCTCTTTTATATGAAAAAGAGAGAATGACAAAAAAACTGCTCTTGATTCTGAGCCACTGACGTCTATTATATGGACAGGATATCTAATACGAAATGACAGCTATTTTCTTGACTTATTAGAAGCGCCCCTCTCGAGTGTATTTGAAACTAAATTTGACATGTAATAGGGATGTTGATATTTTTTAAAATATCGGATTTCCGATATATCGATATTTTTAAATATATCAATATCGGAGTTTGATATATCGATATTTTTAAATATATCAATATCGGAGTTTGATATATCGATATTTTTAAATATATCAATATCGTTTGATATATCCGAATAAAATATCGATATTTCAATATTTTATAAAATTTTGTGTTTCTACCCTCATCAAAATAAAAATTTAATATCAACTACATTGAGGGTAGAAACACTGCACTACACTTTCGAGATGACATACAACTCAGTCTCTCCCGTGACCATGAAGGCTGCAAAGTCTTCGAAACGTCGGGTTAAAAAAGTAAAATAAACCGCGACATAATCCGTAAATTTCGTTTTATTTCAAAATAAATATCGATGTTTCTAAATCATAATATCGATATTTCGATATATCGATATTTCGATATATCGATATTTTATCAACATTCCTAACACATATATATATATATATATATATATATATATATGGCCATTTTATTGTTTCTAGTGCGTCTGTCTTGTCAGTGGCTTTTAACTGATTATTGCGTTGAAGACCTGAATTTGAAGAATTATTTGTGTGTGGTTTTTGTTAATAAACCATGAGAGTTTGTGTTTATTGTATGACCCGTTACCAAACGGGAAGTGGAGTTACATTTCATAAATTAGTAAACTTGCATCATGTTTTAGCTATGTGTATTGTAACTATTCATTTTAAAGATGAAATTATAATTTGTAAGCAAAAAATAACTCTAATAAGACATATTTTTATGTTAATTTGTTTTGTAATAGCAAATTTATATATAAATTATATCTAGGTAGGGCTGCCCAAGTTTAATTTCGACAATACATATCGATATATTCTGTCTAAGGAATAGGAAATATTCATTTCAAATCATAAAATTACATTTAAAATTTCCATTATAGTTTTCCAACTGACTCGGTGATACAAAAACTATGGCTGAGAAACATGAATGTTGAAAATTTGTTTCCAAACATAAATAGCTATTTATGTTCTAAACATTTTATGGAAGATTGTTTTATTAGACATGTTTCACGGACCCAGTTAAAAAAATGGCAGTGTGCCCACAATATTTTCCGGTGGGTTTAATATTATATTAAGCGTTTTAAACATAATATAGTAGATTAAAATATGTTTTGCTAAGGCGATGTTTTTATTATTTTTAACCCTTAATAACCTTGAGTTTCAATTTTGATACCAATCTTTTAAACCGAATGTTCACATTACTATTAGTTTTTTTTATAGGTTGGCTGTACGTATTTTACTGTTGTTTAATATTCTTTCCAACGAAATTAAAAAAAAACAAATGTCATTATTGTTTTATTTTATCTATGACATATTACTTGCGCGGCAAAGTGAACAAGTAAACACATTTTACTAAAAGTTTTGTTGAATACAAATTTGATATATTTTCTTTTTCTGAAGAATATAAATACTTTTGAGGTAAGTGAATATATTATTTTTGCTATGATATAATTATTTTTTGCGAGTGCATGTTTTACTTGAAGAAACTAGTGCTATTTTTGTGAGTATCAATTTTGATACTTCAGGCATTCCGCCCTACATAAAACCTACCTACTAATTCTTTAGCTATAAAAACTTTTTGAACTTCCGATTCATTTCTGCATAGCTTGGTGTTGGGATTACTTTTATTTTATTATAGAAATTTATCAAAAATGCGACGAGAAAAAATTGAGAGCAAATTGAAGCGGTTAGAAAATAGTGAAATTTCGGAAGACGATTCCACCGACAATGAAGATGACATAGACTATTATTCGAGCCAAAGAGATCGTCTGATGGAGCTAGAAGATGAAGAGGATGTAGGTAATTTTCCCACTGACCCAAACTTGGATGCAGATCCACCTGCAGCAAACGTAGATACCGACATGCAACATAATTTAGAGACTGTTGAACGAAGCCCAACTCCTACAACCAGCAGCCAGAACAACCTGCAAACTGCACCTTTCAACTCTAGAAACTTAGTGTGGAGAGTAAAAATATGGACATAGTCCAAAATGCTTTCCAGTTTGCTGGAAACACTGAGTATTCACAAGAAATTATGAACTTAGACACTCCTTTTCAGTTTTTTTTCTTATTTTTTCGGTGAAGAAATTTTGAGATTTCTAGTGGACGAGTCAAATAAATATGCCTTCCAAAAGAATCCCAACTTTACAGAACCTGTAACTGTCTTAGAATACAAAAATCATACCAACAGTCGACAAGACACTACAGTACCTTCTAAAAGACCCCGGACAGGTGTACAAGTACTACCCTCTACTGACGTGCGTTGCGATTGTATTGGTCATGAAAAAATATTTATGGATTCTAGAAATAAGTGTAAATTTAATAATTGTAGGAAACTTACCTCCTGGTTCTGTAAAAAGTGTAAAGTGTCGTTATGCGATAATAAAAACAATCAATGTTTCGCATTATTTCATGCATAGGTATATCTGATTTCTTTATGGCGTTAATGCCTGAAGTATCAAAATTGATACCTGTTTTTTTTTCTAAACAAATATGTAAAATAAATATTGTGATTTTTTTAGCTATTTTTCCCTTCATCTAGACCCTCAAGCAAACACAGAAATATTAAAAATAAATCACTTTCGTAAATCAGGCTACTAAGGGTTAAGATTTGTAAACCATCGACTGTTGTGTATCATTGTCGATAAATCATCCTTCGTGTCTCAACTCTATCGTTAGTTCCACGGACGCTCACTGCTCGACTGCACTGCTATCAGCGCCAATATGGCGAAAATCAAATAGGCACACTTTCGCGGATCAAACACCCTGTCCATATAATACACGTCAGTGTTCTGAGCAATTTAAACGTAAGAATAGGCAGTATGATCGATGACTATAGTCTGTCATTTGAACGAATAAAAAAAATGAGCAATATAAAAAGACTAGGCAGTATGGTCGATTGACTATAGTCTATAGCCTGTGCTTAGAACGAATAAACAAAAGCAATGTAAAAAAAAAGTGTGTATGCTGTTTGTAATACAATTTTATTATTAAAAATTGATTGAAATTGTTATCGTTTTTAAATCATGGTTTATACGTGTTTTTCGTGTAAGTGGAGAAGTGATAAACTCCCTCGAAGATCCTATCACAAGTAAGTTCACAAATAACTGACGTTAATCATTAGTACTATAAAAATTTCATAATATTATATATAGCTGTTGCCCGTGGCTCCGCCCGCGTGGTAGTTATTTTTGAAAGAAAAGGTATAATATCCATGGAGTCATCTAAATCTATTAGGTACAACTTTCCATATTTTACTATCGCATAGGAACTGTGCATTTTCCGGTATAATAAGTAGCCAATGTCGTTCTCAGGCACTAAAACTACCACTATAAAAAACCATGTCTATCCCTTGCTTTGTGAAACGGAAAAATAAATGAATAAACATTGTTTTTCTAAAAAAATTTAAGTAATGCATACATATGAAAATATATAGTTTTATGAATATTGCAGTTAAATATTTACAGAATTTTATTGGCAAGGCAAAATATTTGATTATATTTATTTCAATATTGTTACAGATTTCCTTCAAATGAGCAATTGAAGCAGAAGTGGTTGGATATTTTGGGAAAGAGCAATATGTCCATAGGAACACGCACATCATTATGTGCCTTGCATTTTGAAGAAGACTGTTTTCGTTACGGTTTAGTTAATGGAAGAAGAATATTAAAGGATGGAAGCTTGCCAACGTTACATTTAATAAATAGTAAAGCAAGAAATGAAAGCAATGACTTAGTTGATGAAGTAAAACTCCTTGAATCTCCGATAGAAAGTAGTTTTGACACGAGATATTCAACAACAGACAATGTACAGATGAGGGATCCAACTTCCGAGTGTAATATTAACAGCCATTTTATGAAACCACCAACTTCGAATGTTGAAAATAATTTTGTTAAAGCTTCAATGGAAAATTCATTCAACGAATCGTCTAGAAAAAGGTAATTATTATTAAATACATAATTAATAATGGATAAACTTAGAGATAATGGTGAATGAAAAATATTTCTTGTAATTGTCAATATAAAAAAAATCACAAAATTACAATTGTTTTTAAATTAGATTACCACAGAATGAATATTTCCAAAAATTATGGATTGAAAAAATAGGCGAAACAAACATTAACTTAGAAACACTATAAACATTTAGACTGCCTTGGTGACACAGTTGTAATTGTGCATGCGTTACAACTGCTGTGCTGTGGTCTGGGGTTCAATCCCCAGGTCAGTTTAAGGTGATATTGGGTTTTTCTATATAGAAATACTCAGTATTAGCCCGGAGTCTGGAATTATGTCTGGTATGGTGATAGCCTTGGCCCCCCTATCACATTATTGGACGGTAATAGATTTGTGAGTGTATATGTATGTATATGACGGCCTCCATGGTGCAGTTGGCGAGTAGCCGGCTTGGAACTAGAGATCGTGGGTTCGATTCCCACACTGGAACAAATGACAGATGACACAGATGTGTGACAGACAGATATTTGTGTCTGGGGTCTGGGTGTTGTGAGACCGAAAGTCTCTCGTAGTACTCGTTAGTGTGGGGTCGGGGCTATGTGTGTGACTGTTGGGTGATATTTATTTATAATAAATATGTAAGAACATTAACTTTTCTTGTGTAAATAGGATATGGCCCAAACATTTTGAGGAAAATTGTGTTAAAAAGACATTGGATGTGATGCCCCTAAAAGATAATGTGGTGCCTACTGCCTTTCCAGTGAGTATCTGTTCTGCTATTACCATAGTACATAGTTTTATTGTATCTATTTTAACTACAACTTGATACAGATTGCTGACTAATGGCTATATACGACTGACTGCAGAACTGGTAATAAACTGCACTTACTGACTAAGTTCCACAACACCGAGGCAGTCTCTTTTTAGTTTTTGTTACAAATCTTTACCCCCACTCAGTTTGTAACTATCCATCTAGGCATAGGCAGGCGAGATAGTGGTAAAATGTAATGTTTTTTTACCTATTTAGTTAAAAATAATTTAGTAAAAAAACAACTATACATATGTACTTTCCAAAATAAGTTCAACATACCTTTGATATATCATATTATTGTTAATATATTAGTTAAATATTATATAGTGACTTATTATATTTACTGGGTAATCTATTTACTATGGCTCATATACTGTGTTCTACTTGGATACAAGAGTGGAGTTTAAAATATTAACATAGCTTTTCTGTTCTTGTCGCAGTTTATTTCGTCATCAATAAAAGTTGAAGCGATAGAACCGAAAACTGAGCCCACTGAGAATACGACTGATTTACAAGAGGTTAGTATATATGTAGCAATTTTAAATAAATAGAAACTAATATAAAATTTCAAGAGCAAGGACAAGTAACGCTTTGGGGCTGCGGTAGCACCGTTCCTTATACGATTATCATGCTAGTTAAAATCCACCACAATTTATAATTTCAATATTTATAATTTTCTACCATAATTTCTGTACCAAATTACATAGTCAAAGAATAAAAAAGGAAAGCATTTGGTCCCGATGCCATAGTATAAATACACGGTCACCGATAATAGCGTAACGCGTCGACTATAACTCTCTCGCTCCCCTTAATCGATGAGAGCAGATTTTACTCGAACGAGCGTTACATAGCCGAGCGTGACGGATCAGTCTTTGGCATTTCTCCCACAAATCCCATCAAATCAAAGGAGACATACCGACAGCAGCGCCACCTACCGGGTCCAATTGTGTTTTCAAACCATCCTGGAACCCATTGAAATATATAATTTCATCTAAATCCGTCAAGCCGTTTTTGAGTTTTAGCGAGACTGACGAACGGCGATTAATTTTTAATAACTATTATTATAAATTCTGATTGTATAGTTTTATTTTCAGAGTGATCCCTTATACATGCAGCAATATCAAACGATGAGTATGAATGGAGATTCGTCAATACATCCAGAGGAAAGCCCCAACGTTAGTATTTTATTTTGTACTATATTGTAGGATGCAATCAACGTACTGTATTAGCTGTGTCAGCGTTTTACACCACACACATTTATTTGCATCGTATGTATAATTCAATTCTGGTCCAATCACCAATCGGTTCGCGTGTTCATACATCACCATATCATTTAGACTAAGTCAGTCTCAGTAAACCAAAGTTTTACCAAACCATTATCTTTACATTTACGGAACGTATATAAAACTCAGCACGGTCACCAAACACCATACAATGAAATGAAATGAAATCGTTTATTGATCATGTAGGCAATTACATAGCTCTTATGACAAGTCAGTACATTAAAAAAAAGTAAAGAAATTTAAGAAAAGGATATCAGCTTATGTATACATAGCATCATCAATACACTAGCAATCAATTTATTAATTTATAAGGTGTTTATAATTTTTATTTTTAATGTTATTCAAAGAAATACCAGTCAAATATAAATATTTTTAAATGGGTCTGATAAGGACCATGGGTATTTCCGAGACGTCGCACGTTTTAAAATCTACCACCGGATCCAAACGCGACCCCGCCTGAGAAGACCCGGCGAAACAAACTCAGCGGGCTTATATTACCGCTGGATACTACGCGGCGCGACCCAGTCCTGAGAGAATCCAGCGAATCAAACTCAGCGGGCTTGTTTTTGGTCCGGTTCATTATTTCTAGTAGATGACCTGTCACATGTTAATTGCCAATTTATTGTTTTATATTTTATACGCGATCGGTCGTCATAGTTTATTATTTGTTATATTTTAAGTGTATTCAATATTACGACATGTAATTTATTAATATTTTATAAATTTAGTTAATAATTTATTTTATTTCTACAACTAACAGGCATAACAATACAAACATAACATAAGCTACAGGGCGCCAGGTCATTATCATTATTAAATACATAAATTATATAATAATTTATTATATTTATTAGTTAATCTATTTACTATGGTTCATATACTGTGTTCTTGGATCATAGAGTGGAGTTTAAAATATTAACATAGCTTTTTTGTTCTTGTCGCAGTTTGTTTCGTCATCAATAAAAGTCGAAGTGAAACTAGAACCGAAAACTGAGCCCACGGAGAATACAACTGATTTACAAGAGGTTAGTATATATGTAGCAATTTTAAATAAATAGAAACTAATATAAAATTTCAAGAGCAAGGACAAGTAACGCTTTGGGGCTGCGGTAGCACCGTTCCTTATACGATTATCATGCTAGTTAAAATCCACCACAATTTATAATTTCAATATTTATAATTTTCTACCATAATTTCTGTACCAAATTACATAGTCAAAGAATAAAAAAGGAAAGCATTTGGTCCCGATGCCATAGTATAAATACACGGTCACCGATAATAGCGTAACGCGTCGACTATAACTCTCTCGCTCCCCTTAATCGATGAGAGCAGATTTTACTCGAACGAGCGTTACATAGCCGAGCGTGACGGATCAGTCTTTGGCATTTCTCCCACAAATCCCATCAAATCAAAGGAGACATACCGACAGCAGCGCCACCTACCGGGTCCAATTGTGTTTTCAAACCATCCTGGAACCCATTGAAATATATAATTTCATCTAAATCCGTCAAGCCGTTTTTGAGTTTTAGCGAGACTGACGAACGGCGATTAATTTTTAATAACTATTATTATAAATTCTGATTGTATAGTTTTATTTTCAGAGTGATCCCTTATACATGCAGCAATATCAAACGATGAGTATGAATGGAGATTCGTCAATACATCCAGAGGAAAGCCCCAACGTTAGTATTTTATTTTGTACTATATTGTAGGATGCAATCAACGTACTGTATTAGCTGTGTCAGCGTTTTACACCACACACATTTATTTGCATCGTATGTATAATTCAATTCTGGTCCAATCACCAATCGGTTCGCGTGTTCATACATCACCATATCATTTAGACTAAGTCAGTCTCAGTAAACCAAAGTTTTACCAAACCATTATCTTTACATTTACGGAACGTATATAAAACTCAGCACGGTCACCAAACACCATACAATGAAATGAAATGAAATCGTTTATTGATCATGTAGGCAATTACATAGCTCTTATGACAAGTCAGTACATTAAAAAAAAGTAAAGAAATTTAAGAAAAGGATATCAGCTTATGTATACATAGCATCATCAATACACTAGCAATCAATTTATTAATTTATAAGGTGTTTATAATTTTTATTTTTAATGTTATTCAAAGAAATACCAGTCAAATATAAATATTTTTAAATGGGTCTGATAAGGACCATGGGTATTTCCGAGACGTCGCACGTTTTAAAATCTACCACCGGATCCAAACGCGACCCCGCCTGAGAAGACCCGGCGAAACAAACTCAGCGGGCTTATATTACCGCTGGATACTACGCGGCGCGACCCAGTCCTGAGAGAATCCAGCGAATCAAACTCAGCGGGCTTGTTTTTGGTCCGGTTCATTATTTCTAGTAGATGACCTGTCACATGTTAATTGCCAATTTATTGTTTTATATTTTATACGCGATCGGTCGTCATAGTTTATTATTTGTTATATTTTAAGTGTATTCAATATTACGACATGTAATTTATTAATATTTTATAAATTTAGTTAATAATTTATTTTATTTCTACAACTAACAGGCATAACAATACAAACATAACATAAGCTACAGGGCGCCAGGTCATTATCATTATTAAATACATAAATTATATAATAATTTATTATATTTATTAGTTAATCTATTTACTATGGTTCATATACTGTGTTCTTGGATCATAGAGTGGAGTTTAAAATATTAACATAGCTTTTTTGTTCTTGTCGCAGTTTGTTTCGTCATCAATAAAAGTCGAAGTGAAACTAGAACCGAAAACTGAGCCCACGGAGAATACAACTGATTTACAAGAGGTTAGTATATATGTAGCAATTTTAAATAAATAGAAACTAATATAAAATTTCAAGAGCAAGGACAAGTAACGCTTTGGGGCTGCGGTAGCACCGTTCCTTATACGATTATCATGCTAGTTAAAATCCACCACAATTTATAATTTCAATATTTATAATTTTCTACCATAATTTCTGTACCAAATTACATAGTCAAAGAATAAAAAAGGAAAGCATTTGGTCCCGATGCCATAGTATAAATACACGGTCACCGATAATAGCGTAACGCGTCGACTATAACTCTCTCGCTCCCCTTAATCGATGAGAGCAGATTTTACTCGAACGAGCGTTACATAGCCGAGCGTGACGGATCAGTCTTTGGCATTTCTCCCACAAATCCCATCAAATCAAAGGAGACATACCGACAGCAGCGCCACCTACCGGGTCCAATTGTGTTTTCAAACCATCCTGGAACCCATTGAAATATATAATTTCATCTAAATCCGTCAAGCCGTTTTTGAGTTTTAGCGAGACTGACGAACGGCGATTAATTTTTAATAACTATTATTATAAATTCTGATTGTATAGTTTTATTTTCAGAGTGATCCCTTATACATGCAGCAATATCAAACGATGAGTATGAATGGAGATTCGTCAATACATCCAGAGGAAAGCCCCAACGTTAGTATTTTATTTTGTACTATATTGTAGGATGCAATCAACGTACTGTATTAGCTGTGTCAGCGTTTTACACCACACACATTTATTTGCATCGTATGTATAATTCAATTCTGGTCCAATCACCAATCGGTTCGCGTGTTCATACATCACCATATCATTTAGACTAAGTCAGTCTCAGTAAACCAAAGTTTTACCAAACCATTATCTTTACATTTACGGAACGTATATAAAACTCAGCACGGTCACCAAACACCATACAATGAAATGAAATGAAATCGTTTATTGATCATGTAGGCAATTACATAGCTCTTATGACAAGTCAGTACATTAAAAAAAAGTAAAGAAATTTAAGAAAAGGATATCAGCTTATGTATACATAGCATCATCAATACACTAGCAATCAATTTATTAATTTATAAGGTGTTTATAATTTTTATTTTTAATGTTATTCAAAGAAATACCAGTCAAATATAAATATTTTTAAATGGGTCTGATAAGGACCATGGGTATTTCCGAGACGTCGCACGTTTTAAAATCTACCACCGGATCCAAACGCGACCCCGCCTGAGAAGACCCGGCGAAACAAACTCAGCGGGCTTATATTACCGCTGGATACTACGCGGCGCGACCCAGTCCTGAGAGAATCCAGCGAATCAAACTCAGCGGGCTTGTTTTTGGTCCGGTTCATTATTTCTAGTAGATGACCTGTCACATGTTAATTGCCAATTTATTGTTTTATATTTTATACGCGATCGGTCGTCATAGTTTATTATTTGTTATATTTTAAGTGTATTCAATATTACGACATGTAATTTATTAATATTTTATAAATTTAGTTAATAATTTATTTTATTTCTACAACTAACAGGCATAACAATACAAACATAACATAAGCTACAGGGCGCCAGGTCATTATCATTATTAAATACATAAATTATATAATAATTTATTATATTTATTAGTTAATCTATTTACTATGGTTCATATACTGTGTTCTTGGATCATAGAGTGGAGTTTAAAATATTAACATAGCTTTTTTGTTCTTGTCGCAGTTTGTTTCGTCATCAATAAAAGTCGAAGTGAAACTAGAACCGAAAACTGAGCCCACGGAGAATACAACTGATTTACAAGAGGTTAGTATATATGTACCAATTTTAAATAAATAGAAACTAATATAACATCTCAACGGCAAGGACAAGGAAAGCAAGGCCTGCGGTAGCAACGTTTCTTATATGATTATCATGCTAGTACAACTCCTGCACAATTTATAAATTCAATATTTATAATTTTCTACTTTCTAATTTCTGTACCAAATTACATAGTCAAAGAATTTTTTTTTTAATGTCTGAATAGGCAGACGAGCAGACGGGCCACCTGATGGTAAGTAGTCACCGCCGCCCATAGACTTCTGCAATACCAGGGCACAGCAAAGCCGCTGCCTACCGTTGAAGGACTACTCTCTTTAAGCCTCGTTTAAAGAAGGACATGTCATAGCGCTCAGGGAACACCGCCGCAGGGAGTTCATTCCAGAGCTTGCACGTACGTGGTAAAAATGAACGCTGGAAACGAACCGTGCTTGTCGGAATCGTTTCCACGTGGTATGGATGAACTCTGTTGCGGTGTCGGGTGGTGCGATGATAAAATGGTGATGTAGGCACCATTTTATACAGTTCCTCGGAGCACTCCCCGTGGAACAACCGATAGAACAAGCAGAGAGACCCGAAGTCTCTCCGCAGCCCCAACGGTTCCAGGCTATCCGTCATATCAGGATCCCCGACAATTCGAACGGCCCGCCTCTGTAAGGAGTCAAGTGGGTCTAGCAAGTATTTCGGGGCTCCTGCCCAGGGATGAGAACGACGTGGGAATGACGTGGGGCCGGACTTACGCTTTATAAAGCGCCGATCTATGGCCCGACGTGAAATACCGCCTCGCTCTGTTCAAGATCCCCAATTTTTTGCTAGCCAATTTGGCTCCACTTGACTCCTAAACTGCACCTTGCTCGATATATCGACGCCGAGAATCCCAATACCCTCGGAAACCCGGAGAGTGACTACTTGAAACTGTGGCGCCATGACAAATGGGTCCTTCTTAGTGGTGAACGCGCAAACTTATGTCTTCGTGGGGTTGAAGTGAACTAGGTTCCTTTCACCCCATTCAGAGGCCCGCCCTAGAGAGCTCTTGATTTCAGAAAACAGTACGGACCGTCTTTCTTTCAAAGTGCTCCGAGGGACACGCTGCAGGCCGGTGTATCGCACATCAATGGTACTATCATCTGCATAACAACGCATGCTGTCAATAGACAGCATGTCATTGATATGCAGTATCAATAGTGTCGGCGACAACACCGAGCCTTGTGGAACGCCAGCATTAATGGATAGAGCTTCGGAGCAGCAGCCGTCTACGACGACTTTAATGCTCCAACCATCCAAAAAGCTAGCGATCCAATTGCAGTCCCTCGGGGATTCCATATGATGGTAGCTTCGACAGAAGGCCCCCTTGCCATACCCGCTCGAACGCCTTCGCGATGTCTAGACCGACGGCCATAGCCTCACCCTTGCTCTCTATAGCCTCCGCCCAGCGATGTGTGAGGTAAACAAGAAGATCACCAGCTGAGCGACCGTGACGGAAACCGTACTGACGATCGCTAATCAGCTGTTGCTCCTCCAGATACCCCATAAGCTGGGCGTTAATGATTCTTTCCATGACTTTAGAGAGCAAGGATGTGATGGCTGTCGGTCTATAACACGAAGGGTCCGATTATTATAAATTCTAATTGATTGTATCGTTTTATTTTCAGAGTGATCCCTTATACATGCAGCAATATCAAACAATGAGTATGAATGGAGATTCGTCAATACATCCAGAGGAAAGCCCCAACGTTAGTATTTTATTTTGTGGTTATTGTACGATGCAATTAACGTACAGTGTATTGTGCTGTGTCAGCGTTTTACACCATTCGTATTTATTTGCCTCGACCGTGTAATTCAGTTTAACCATTACCATATCATTTAGACTAAGATAGTCGCAATGAACCATAGTTTTACCAAACCATTATCTTTACATTTACGAACCATACGTAAAACTCTGTACTGTCACCAAACTCCGTTCAACTATCTATATCTATACTAATATATAAATCTGTATCGTCTGTCTGTACATTTGAGTAATTTACCCTATTTTGCGTGAAATCATATATTTTTGTCTCTCTGTATTTTCGGTTTTAACTCAAAAACGGCTTGACCAATCCTCCTGAAATTTAGAATACAGTTAGATCAGTTGAACGCGCAAATGATAGAAAATTGTACGGTTCCCGCGGGATAGTTTTTTGTTTTTCGCAGAGCAAGGATCGACATGATTTTTTGCATATTTCTAATCCCTGAAAATTGCACGGTTCCTTTGGGATAGCAAAATATTTTATTTTCTTTATTTTAATGGGTTCACAAACAGTTGTTACACTAATTTGCAATACAAAATACATTTACTACATAACTAAACTAAGTGCACAACATAAAAAAGTGAACACTTCATACAAATAAAGAGGACACGCTACCTAAAAGTACAATATAGAGAGATGTAATAGCTTAAGACGACTCCATGGGTTTTATACCTTTTTTTTAGATAATAACTATTACGCGGGTGGAGCCGCGGGCAACAGCTAGTTATTAAATATATTAGTTGAATATTACATAACTTATATTTCCTAGGTAATCTATTTACTATGGCTCATATACTGTGTTCTACTTGGACACAAGAGTGGAGTTTTAATATTAACATAGCTTTTCTGTTCTTGTCGCAGTTTATTTCGTCATCAATAAAAGTCGAAGCGATAGAACCAAAAACTGAGCCCACTGAGAATACGACTGATTTACAAGAGGTTAGTATATATGTACCAATTTTAAAATATATTTTATAATTTAAAATAAAAGCAGCGATAGCCTAGTTGGTTGCGGTCCGGACTGTCATGACGAAAGTCGTATGTTCGAAACCCAAGTGGCACACACCTCTGACTTTTCTTAAGTTATGTGTGTATTAAATGTTAATTATCGCTTGCTTTAATGGTGAAGGAAAACATCGTGAGGAAACCTGCATATCTGAGAATTCTTATACGAATTTCGAAGGTATGTGAAGTCTACCAATCCGCATTAGGCCAGCGTGGTGGACTAAGGCCTAACCCCTCTCATTAGTAGAAGAGGCCCGTGCCCAGCAGTGGGACTATGATTAATACAGGGCTAGTATTATAAGCATAATATAGTATTAAAGCTAAGTAGACACTTTGTCTGTACATTAAATATTTTTAAAAAACTTTGATTGTAACGTGGTATATTATCGATATAGAACGCAAAAAAATGATTTTGGTATTATTGTATGTCTGTCTCTTAAGGCATCACGCCCAAAGTACTGTATTACAACATCAGGAAAACAAAGACAATAAAATCATAGAGTGTATCTCGAGGTGACATTTAGTCTTTTATTTCATTTAAATTGGTGCATTCAATCAAAAGTTATACCTGTTTGAACGAATATTACCTATGCAAAGAGTAGTTGCGAGAGATGAAATCATTTTATAAATAGTATAAGATAACTTCCACGCGGGCGGAGCCGCAGCCAACAGCTAGTTTTATAATATAGTAATGTAAAGTTACACTTTTAGTTTTTCGATTTTCACTATATCTAAAATATATATGTATTTAATTACACTTCCAAGACCTTGTATAATATAACTCAATAATAACTAATAATACTAGCCCTGTATTAAACATTGTCCCAATCCTGGGCACGGGCCTCCTCTCCTAATGAGAGGGGTTAGGCCTTAGTCCACCATGCTGGCCTAATGCGGATTGGCAGACTTCACATACCTTAGAAATTCTTATAAGAATTCTCAGATACGCAGGTTTCCTCATGATATTTTACTTTACCCTTAAAGCAAGCGATAATTAACATTTAATACACACATAACATTAGAAAAGTCAGAGGTGTATGCCACTTGGGTTTCGAACATACGACTTTCGTCTTGGCAGTCCGTACCGCAACAAACTGGGCTATCGCTGCTGCTAATATTAACTATTATTATAAATTCTGATTGTATAGTTTTATTTTCAGAGTGATCCCTTATACATGCAGCAATATCAAACGATGAGTATGGATGGAGATTTGTCAGTAAATTCAGAGGAAAGCTACAATGTCAGTATTTTATTCTCTGGATGTATAATATTGTGATACTTCAAACGAATAATTTGTATATCACTTTATTTTTCAGGTTTCAATGCAAAAAATGTATGGGCAAGTGAAATTACAGCAGAAGAAAATAAAAACACTTAGTCAAAAATACCGAAGAATGAAACAGAGGCTACTTAATTATAAAAACATAATTGACGAATTGAAAAAACAAAATGCATCTGCGTGAAGACAATTATATTGGAAGAAAACTCTCACTCACCAGACATAGGCCGTGTTCCGCTATGCACTGCGAGCACTGTAGGTTGTGACGTCAACTTAGTATACTATGAAGCCGTTCCTTTATAGTTAGCTATACTGATTACTGTTTAAAACGGAACGCAGTCCAGTATACTGTCATCCATGTTTTTGGAGCTGTTTTCAGGTGAAAATAACAATAATAACAAACATAGACAAGTGTGTTGTTTGGTTTTTAACGGCCGGTATCTGATCAATAATGCTAGCTGTTAAATCTCTGGACGCTGTTGATCACGCGATCAAAGCACTGAGAGCACCGCCTCGAAAACGCCAGTGCTCACAGTACAAAAATGGCGACGATTTATGACGTCATAAATTTCCATATGATACTGCGGCAGTATACTGTCAGTCTGTAACGGAACGAATTTCTCCCCAGTAAGAGCACTGAACAGTGCTCGCAGTGTATAACGGAACACAGCCATAGTTTCCCAGCAAGCGTTGACACATATAGCAGGACCATGTCCAACAAGGATATACATACAGTCTTCGACAGCCTCCGTGGCGTAGTGGGCCAGTGGCCGGCTGTGAAACGAGAGACCGTAGGTTCGATTCCCACACTGAGATTAATGTTTGTCTGACAGACAGATGTTTGTTTTTGGTCTGGATGTTGTGCGACCGTAGTCACTCGTAGTTCTTGATACCCACAACACAAGACTCGGTATCTTAGTGTGGGGTCACGACTATGTGTGTGACTGTTGGGTGTTATTTATTTATTATACGAAGGTTTTCACTTGCTTTAAAGTTTTACAACGCAAGCAGTCACTGTAATGCTTGATTCGCACGATGGGGTGGAAACGTCGTGTATACACGGAAGCAAGCTTTACTGCTGAACCTTTTAGAATATATCCATACTATTATACCTAGTCAGGTCATAAGTATTGTCACACAGTAAAAACTTTTATTTTAGAATGCTGCCCCCAAAAAAGTTTATTGAATTCGAATTTTAAATTGTTCATGAAAATAAAAATGTATACTTTTTAGAATTTTACTCATTTTTAAATATGGAGTGGACGCTTAAAGAAGACCGTGTTGCAGTAATTGCGTTGCATCGTTGCGGTTACGCGCCAATTCAAATTTTTGACATACTGAAAAATTTGAATATAACCAAAAGATTCGTTTATCGTACCATCAAACGATACAATGAAGACTCTAGTGTAGATGACAGGTCAAGAAGTGGTCGCCCTCGGTCTGTTAGGACTCCAGCAGTGATAAAAGCTGTGAAGGCGCGAATTCAAAGAAATCCCAAACGTAAGCAGAAACTGTTGGCCCTTCAGATGGGGTTAAGCAGAACCACGGTGAAAAGGGTGTTAAATGAAGACTTAGGGCTTCGGGCATATCGAAGAAAAACAGGACATTGTTTGAATGCTCGTCTAATGGACCTGAGACTGAAGAGATGCCGCGCTTTGTTGAAGCGGTACGCGGGAAAAAAATATCGGGAAATTCTTTTTTCAGATGAAAAATTTTTTACCGTAGAAGAGAGCTACAACAAACAAAATGATAAGGTGTACACACACAGTAGCGAAGAAGCGAGCAACCGTATTCCGCGTGTCCAACGAGGTCATTTTCCATCCTCGCTCATGGTATGGTTGGGAGTTTCTTATTGGGGCTTAACAGTGGTACATTTTTGTGAGAAAGGTGTAAAAACGAATGCAGTTGTGTATCAAAATACAGTCCTGACGAACCTTGTGGAACCTGTTTCTCATACCATGTTCAATAACAGGCACTGGGTATTCCAACAAGATTCGGCGCCAGCTCATAGAGCGAAGAGCACACAAGACTGGCTGGCGGCGCGTGAAATCGACTTCATCCGGCACGAAGACTGGCCCTCCTCCAGTCCAGATTTGAATCCGTTAGGTTACAAGATATGGCAACACTTGGAGGAAAAGGCGTGCTCAAAGCCTCATCCCAATTTGGAGTCACTCAAGACATCCTTGATTAAGGCAGCCGCCGATATTGACATGGACCTCGTTCGGGCTGCGATAGACAACTGGCCGCGCAGATTGAAGGCCTGTATTCAAAATCACGGAGGTCATTTTGAATAAACTTTAGTGTCATAAGAATCTATGTTTTGTTAAGTTCATTTTGGTATATAAATGGTTACATAATGAATAAACTTGTTTCAATTATTTTATATTAAACATGTGACAGAATTTATGACCTGACTGTGTATAAAGCTAAAGAGTTTGTTTGTTTATTTGAACGGGCTAATCTCAGGAACTACTGGTTCGAATTGAAAAAATCTTTTAGTGTTGGATAGCCCATTTATCGAGGAGCTCTATAGGCTATATAACATCACGCTATGACCAATAGGAGCGGAGCAGCAATGAAAAATGTTGCAAAAACGGGGAAAATTGATTCCTTTTGAGAGCTTCCGTTGCGTACGCTGCGTTAACGGTTAAAGTTACATAACAATAATGTACGACGAAATTGTTCCTCTTAAAAAGTTCTAAAAAAAAGTCCGCGATAGCATATGTCTATCTATTTCGGTTGGATCACTATAACCTTTTTTAATGGTTATCGAATTTGTTCTGAAACAATGCATTATTTGGAAAGGGGTTTTTATAAACATGGTATTAACCCTTATCCAAATAAACTGTATTCATCACAAGTATTTAATTTTGAACAAAGTTGCCCTTTACGTCATTTGATTTCAATGAATATCTTAGGAGATATTACAGTTTTAAAATATCTCCGAAGCAAAATTAATATTGTTGTTTGTATGTCTGTTTCTTACCTTTTCATGACTAAACGGGTGAACGAATCCTAATGACATTCAGTAGACTGATAGATTATATCCTAAGGAAGGACATAGGGTATCTTTTGTCTCAAAATTTTATTGGTGAAATTATCTTGAAAAGGGTGAAATAGAGGTTAAAAATTTCTTATGGGCAATCCGTATATTAAGGCTTTTGGTAAAAAATAAAGAAATACGTGTTTCAACGTTTTTACCAAATCATCCCTTAAAGGGC
This sequence comes from Laothoe populi, assembly GCA_905220505.1. Taxonomy (NCBI): domain Eukaryota; kingdom Metazoa; phylum Arthropoda; class Insecta; order Lepidoptera; family Sphingidae; genus Laothoe; species Laothoe populi. The sequence continues at coordinate 17,188,174 of HG992156.1, forward strand.
GAAGTGAGGAGTTAACTTATGAGGTATTCTTTAAATGTAATCTCAAGCTTCAGGCACAACACTTTTTTTGTCGCGGGGAAAGCATTTTATTACTGCCGTCCGCTTCGGAGAGAAGCGGAATGAGAATAAAACGGTTATGCTGGACTAGCCGGACTTACGACCCAGCACCCCCTCGCCCGGATGATGGCTATCCGGGCTGCGGCTGGGCCGAGTCTCTACTACTTATGTACACCCAACCGGACACTACCAGCTAAAACCCCGCGGTGGCCTTCTTCGACACTTACGGAGTGATCCCGGGGTATTATAAGGAGTGCTAGAAGTTTAAGTTAGGAGTTGTGCTAGACAGCTAGCCATCTAGACAGTCACAACACCTGAGATTCAGGACGATCGCTATAGGTGTCTCAGTGCAGAAGACAACTCCTTGCGTTGATACTTCTGCTCCCGAAAATAACCTCCACGGGGGCGGAGCCGCGAGCAACAGCTAGTTTAGAATAAAAGTAATAATAATAAGTAATGTAAAATAAATAGGTATAACAAAATTAATAAACATAATACATCAACTTTACTTGTAATAAATAAGGAATAACCAATAAAAAAAACCTTAAAAAAGATTCCGTTTTTGTGTTAGATAATGCCCCTTACCACTTCCGTAACGTAGAAAAACTCCCACTACTGCGGCGTGGCATAAATCCAAATTCAAGAGTGGCTGAACTCTAAAAATTTCAACATTGAAAAAAAAACAATGATTAAAGCAGAACTACTGGAAATCCTTAATAAAGAAAAGGCTAATTATCAAAAAAAATTGTTGATAAGCTCGCTGTCGTCGGTGTCACCATCTTAAGATTCCCTTTATCATTGTGGATTTAATCATATAGAACTAGTATGGGCACTGGTAAAGGGGCATTGTCAAGAAATAAGAAAAGTTTTAAAATTGAAGAATTGTTTATTGACGGGTGACATCACAACGGTGGCCTAACTGTTTTGATCATGTTATAAAAGAAGAGAACAAAATGATGCAACTTGATCACCTTATTGATGTGAATCTGAAGTTAATTTTTATAAATAAATAGTAATTAAATAACTTTGGTGTTTCATTTACTGATTAACGCAAGTCAACTCAAATTCAAACTAATACTTCCACTGTTTTTACTTTACGATGACCTGCCCACCAAATGTAATTTTAGTCTATCTAAAAATCAAAGTACCTATAGTGCACATAATCAAATCAAATCATTTATTTTGTAAATTAGGCCACTAGGGGCACTTTTTACATGTCATAGTAATGTTAAAATCTAAGTCTACCGGTGCTTCGGAAATGCCCACTGGTCTGAGAAGAAGCACCAAGAAACTCAGCCGTAGGTCTTCTGTAATTTGTCATTATATTCCAACAAAAAATCACACAAAATACATTTTTAAACAAGTCACATTCACATGACAAAAAAATGACGGTATAAGTACATGTCAATACAAGGCAGAGTCGTAAAAGAGGCTATACAAATTGTTATTTAATTTTATCCAACTAACAATCAATGAGCAATCCAGGTAGACCAGTCCACACAAGCAGCACCCGTTCACGAGTATGACGCATGTGCCAGCCATCGGCCTCCTCAACCATGACACAGGGAAGTGACCGACCCGGCACATAACGCCGCCGCAAGCACAGACCCTTAAGCGAGCATGACATACCCTAATCGCGTCAAAGAATGATAGAGAAACAAATTCACAAGACAATAGCTTTAACAAGTAATATGTAGGTACTAAACAATTGTAATAGAAATATTCAATTATCTAGATTTCTTTCATTTATTTGTTCAAGAGGGATATAATAATCTTAATAACATCACATTTGAAACAGTCTGTCAATGTTTATTACTATGGTTTATTATGGTGCATTCAGGTATTTCCGACTTCAACAACTTCCGAAAATCGTGTAATTCCTATTATTATCAATTACTATCGAATGCTGAAATATTTTTTGCTCTGACAAAATCCAATCGTCGCGGTCGGTTGACTACTTGAGCAGTGAATGTTAGTTGATAATATTAATATTATTTAATAACGAGGAATTGATGATCTGTAACAAATATAATTGTTTTTATTTTATGTTGTTTACTTTTATTTCGAATATTTCCGAACTTACTCAGTTCCTGTTAGAACCAGCGAGCGAGAACCGCTCGTTTTCGAACGTCAATAATAAAATGTTCCAGTGTTGTTCTTTCAAATTGTGTCCTACAGAAATTTATTTTCTAACAAATGTATTCTAAAGCCGAACTCCCACTTAATAAGCACTATATCTAGTTAAGTACCTACTTGTATATTAGGATGAAATTGAGGCAGTTGAAAAGTGCTTGCATGAAACATAGCCCGAAATAAAGCTTCATATTACTTTATAAGAAGTTACTTAACCCATTTTCCAGCCTACTGGTTTCCCTTTATTATTTAGCAACATCCACTGCTAATTTGTTACCACGTAGTCATGTTATTCATAAGAAGTACAAGACTGGTGCGCTTTTAACTTGAACCTTTAATCTTCAAATACTAATGACCGGGTTTGTTTTTTGAGTTATCACTATAAACTATTAGTAGGAGTTGGGTTAGAGATGTGTGTGAAAATACACTTTTAAATATGTTTTGTGGGCTTACACTACGTTCCTGTAAGATATTTTTTACATTTCTGTATTGAGACAACAGGGAAAAATTGCTAACATAGATATGTAGGCGTCACCGTGATTGCTTATCTAAAATTAATTAAAATGTAATACATATTATGTAATGAAATTAATATATAGTATTTAATACGTATTTGTTCGATGTTTATACACTTTTAATGTATTTATTCGTCTTTTGTGACTTGGATTAAACTTTTTAACGATTGCTATTATTTGTATTTATTAAACACTAGGTATTGTATAACAATAGGTATGTGTGAGTAAATCATTTTAATATATTAACAAAACATTTTCTACTAGTTGGTGATGTAAGAATTTTATTTGGTGATTTAATTATTAGAATACCTGATTTACATTGTACCAAAAATGATTAATTTAGAGCTTTCACTTTTGCCGCTAATGTTTAACAACTTCCATCAGCTGCGATTTTATGAGTTATTATGAGTAGTAGTAGTACCTAGTTACTTAGTTTGCAAAAATATGCCAAGATTCCGCTAGCTACATGTAGCGTTTTATAATAAAAACTTAATTATAGTGTGGGTAAATTTAAAACACGTATGTACTATGTGGCTTCTTAAGTCACCTATACTAAAATTTATCCAGATATTCAATCAACATATGTGGGTAACTGTTAGAAAAAATCATTTCATAATTCGCAGCTTTATTATCGTGTAATATCAATCTTTTTTATTTTAATATTATAGCGTTTACCTGTGTATGAATAACGGGGCTACCTACCTATATCGAATAGAGGTAGCACGGGATATCCGTGTCTTTGTTTCTCTACGCGATTTATAATTCGTTAAAAAGAGACAAGAGTAGTTTTCGTGCCTCGATTAGCGCTTTTGGAATGCGGTGTTGCGTTCGCGCAAGCAAACTCCGGACCAGTCATTTCATTCGTCTCTGAGAGCGTTGTGGTGGCCGCGGCCCACGATTGCTAAAACATAAAACTAAACAAAATATGTGTGTAATTTATTTACATAGGGGTGTTCATCTGTTACTCACAAGTGAATAGCGTTGTGACAATAGTGTTGTGTGTGTTATGAAGTTTAGTGAAAGTTGACGGAGGTTTTCAAGGAACTCGGGTGTCTCGTCGCTTATTTACCTGTAAGTCGACTTAAGGTGTACCTACGTGTCTGGGTGACGTTGGATTTCGCATTATTGCTTTATATCACACGGTCACAAAGTCCGGAACAAATACCGGTCTTCTTGTAGGTTTGTTGAAGGGAAAGCCCCGATCGTCTTGTTCTAGCCGGAAAAAAACCAAGTACTTGAATATCGGTACAGAATTTAACATGATTACAAAGGTCAGTCGGAATACCTGTAGTTTACATTTTGCGTGATTTAGGACTAACTGGAGTGCTCATCCGGTGTTTAAAGGATGTTGCTCATTCCAGGACTTCCGATTCCGAAGTTTCTTGTCGGAAGTAGTTGTAGCGTGCGTGCCGTTTTCAAAAGCGATTAAATTTTTAATCGCTCTTACGAAGTTATCGGTAGAAATTGATTAATTCGTAACAATTTAAACGGTCAGCCGTTGTTTGATAGTAATTGGTTTATTTATGTCAAACTGGTATCCTTTTTAGGGCCATTCTATGACCTCCCGGTCATTGACCTTGGCGCTGATAAAGTGCATTGTGGTTGTAGTGCACATTGAAGTTACAAAAAAGTGCATGTAACGAAAAAAGGCACGTATGGTTGAAGTTTAAGTTTAATTGGTTAATGACGTCATAATAGTGTAATAGTGCAAACAGAAGACAAGACAGAAAGAAAAAACTTATAAGACTTGCCTTAGACCTTACTGGGAAAACATCTTTTTACACGATTGACGAGGCTGTATGGGCTAGAACCCTTTGCCTTCCTTCATTACAAGGGAAAAAGGAAAAAAGTATAATAGTGCGTACACATCAAGATTCGAAAAAAACTGTTTTTTTTTTCTGTAATTTAATTTCTTTAATTGTACATATAATAATATAAACAGCTAGCATTTACTTAATTTTTAATATCTTGATCGTCTTTAATTTATTTTGGAAAATATAAGATGCAATCCGCGTATCGATAATATTAAAAAACAACACTTATTTTGAATACGATGCCTACCCACAACACCAAAATCACACACCAAAAATTGCTTACACCTGTTTATTACTACAAAATATTCCGTAATACTCACCAATTATTACTTGACGCTACCATAGATGAAAGGTATAAAAAACTGATAATAAAATCTTAAAACGAAATTAATATCGCGAATATGGAGCTTATTTACGTTGTAACAGCAACTCTCAAACTTCCAAGGGTACATTTAACTATATTTTTTTCATGTAACTCCAAACTAATTTAGGCATAATAAGGAATTATTGGGGTCTGGATGTTGTGAGACCGAAAGTCTCTCGTAGTCCCTGACACCCACAACACAAGACTCGTATCTTAGTGTGGGATCGGGGCTATGTGTGTGACTTTTGGGTGTTATTTATTTAATAGTAGACGTGTCCTGCGTTTGAATCAAATTGAAGTTTTTCAGGAATACAACTTTTATTTGAATTTGAACGTTATCTGCCTCGCTGTCTTATGTTAATTCAAATTTGTCACTCATTCGCCGAACCATGCCGACTTTTCCATGGAGCCAACTTTAGGACACTCCATGCTACAAAATTACGAGAATAATTGCAAGTAAAAGGTTTCAAGCTGCAATAAAAGTCCTGTATATATTCTGCCTTGCTAAAACCCTGCAGAAGGCGTTAATAATGTCATGCAGACGATGTTCCATCTTACAACCAAAATAGCTTGCAATTTATGTTGAGCGGCGGTATTGGTATTCAATTGTTAATTTATACATGGCTACTTAATGCGGGGTTAGGCCTTAGCTCACCACGGTAGCCTAATGCGGGTTGGTAGACTTCACACGCCTTAAAAATTACCGTTAATTTTTACGATATAAATAATAAAATGACATCGATATTAATCCATAAACCGTGTCGGAATGCGTTTAACGTAGTGGACTATATGGCTAATGCGGTACCGTTTGCCGCCTCCAGCGTTGAGTCGACGACAAAAACTTGTTTTCAACTAAATCAGAAATAGCTGATTAGAGCAGCGGTGTTTTGTATATTATAAATGAGACATTTTCATATATTTATATTTTATCTGCCTGAGTGGTTTACCCGACTCGGAAGCTTCTAGGGAATATAAAAACAATAAGGATAAAAAATAACACTATTATTAAAAAGAGTTTTGTTTTCATGTTTTGAACATTTTTTTCTAGGTATATGAAGCCGATTCTCGAAAGAATCACGTATAGCCATGTTTTAACTTATTTTGAAACAATAATAATCAAGATTTAGTTACTCTATCCGCACGTAAAGTATCATAAACAACGGATAGTCGCTAGAATGTGTTTAAATGTTGTTCTATTTATAAAAAAAATGCGATCAATATTTTTAATAATAACAGCCAGTTTTATGCAACGCATAGACAAAAAATGCATGATTGTATTTTTTTTGCCTCCAACTGAAGTGGGCAATAACTGCCGGCATCTTTAGATCTAGAGATGACGTAAGGTCACGTTTTTCAATTCATTCACGTCCGGTGGAACCGAATCATGAGTTTTACATCTACAATACGTAAAAGTGACTGGTTGCTGAAACCTTAGGTGATGTCAGCTGATGGTCGTGCAAAGTTCACGGCTTTGTTGGCTAAATATTTGTCAAATTTGATGTTTTATGAGTCATTAAAATCAATGGCATTTGATTTGGGGAATACATTAAACTTGGCGCGTGTTTTTGTTTAGTATTTTTTTGCACAGTAAACCACACTTGTGTATTTTAGATAGGTAAACAATAAAATATATAATTTCTTTGTTTAAAAAATCTCAACACCTATTGCTTTTTGATTGGACTGAGATGAGCTTACCTTTCTTTCATATTACTGTTCTTTCAATCAGCTCCAATTAAGCGCCAATAATTTTCGCGCTTATTTTTGTAATTATGTATCATCTATTTTTAATAAACGTAATTAATTTTGTCCGTTTTCAAAATCAATACAGAACAGAACTTTTCTTTTACTTAGCTTAACTTTGCACATAGAGATTTTAAAATTATCAGTACTTAATGTCAATCTACAATGACGTGTCCTGCAAACTTCTGAATCTATTACTTTAATCATAGGAATGTGATAGAATTAGTGTAAAATCCACTATAACAGTGTACGCCTTTGTCAATTACCTACTGTTTTGAATAAGAACCCATTGGTCAGCAGCGTACTTAGGTGACAAATCGGTAAGGTCTCGGGTTGAAATCCTAGGTCGGGCAGTCGCAATTCAATTTGAAAAACCATTTTGATGTGCTTGAGATTGGAGTGTGTCCGATATGGCGATGAGCTGCCACCTATCACTTAGGCTAAAATATGCCTTAAACGTCTATATACTGGCTGCACCTCTGCCTACCCTATACACATTGTAATAACTAATAAGAGAGAGTACTCTCATGGTGTAGCGTGAATAAACAGGCCGGCATGATTGTGTTGAGTAGCGGGGGATAGATCATCTCTTGCTACTCGATACTCTAATTGGACGGCACTGCGCTTACCATCAGCTGCAGTGTTTCACGGCAGGATAAAAAAATAACACTATGATCGCTTCGAGTCATAACGCATATGATCTAACTGCCAACTGCGCATATTAAATATAAATGATATGATTCAAGCTCCATACATAGCTGTAGATCCTCTTTCTTCGAACGAAGGTCGTATCGATACTGACGCATTGTAGATATCGATACAACGCCTCTAGTGGGGTTACGTAAGAAACTAAATTAGGTACTATAAGAAAGAAACATTCCACACATCAAAAGCAAAATACAACGCTAGCGACTTCGTTTAACTATAGTAAATTTGACATGGTTGAACTACAGATGGTTAGTTATCATCATATTAGCACTCCATCTACACAATACCAGAATAATCGTAGATGTGTCTTAAAGTCTTCAAGGGATAGAATCACAAAGAGAGGGAGATGTGGGCATCGAAAAATTTCACTCATACGAAAGTGGTAATAGCCCCATACATTACATACATATACACTCACGCCCGTATCCCATGGGGGTAGGCAGAGACTATTGAGTGCCACAAGCTACGATCCTGACACACTTCTTTCGCCTCTTCCACATTCATACATCTTCTCATACATTTATGACGGTTGGAGGTACTTCTGATTAGCCCTTTTAGGAGAAGATCGTTTATCTGATTCGTAAACGTTCTCCTTGGGCGCCCGCTACCCACTCTTCCAGTCACATTTGCACGATAAATAGCTTTCGTAAATCGCCTTTCATCCATCCTCTCCATGTGGCCAAACCATCTCAGCATACCTCTTTCTATCTTAGTCACCACATCATTCTTCAACTTACAACGATCTCTTATCACACTATTCGTCATGTGATCAGCAAGGGTGACTCCACACATACTCCGTAAGGAACGCATCTCCACCGCATTAACTCTACTTTCATGCTTCTTCTGCCACACCCTACTTTCACTTCCATACATAAGTGTCGGTACCAGCACACCATTATGAACAGCCATTCGCGCCTTTTGTGACACCGCCTGGCTGCTCATTATCGCGCATACCCCCCCATACATACTGTATCCAAAACTGTCTAAAGCTCTACCACTTGAAAATGTTTATTTTCAACCAACTTTCAAAGCAGATTTTTAATTATATATTTTTTATGTGTCCTATACCGTAATTTTAAGGCATGATCGGCAATGGGACGCGTTTTGCGACGAGCAGTTAGCTCGACGAGTCTCTAGGAATGCTTAACTTTATCTCACAATGAAATTATTCGAACCAAAATGTAGGATGGAGTGATAAATATAAACAAGGAATGATTGGAATTCTGAATATTTCATAACGAAATGTTGTTTAAAACTTATTACATACATATACACTCACGTCTGTAATCCTCGAAGGGGTAGGAAGAGGTGTATCTAGTACACCCAATTTTCGCCGAATTTATTACGGTCCCACAATGTCATAGGGGGCGAGCCTATCGCCATACCGGGCAAAATTCCAGACTCCGGGCTGATACAGTTTTTCTAAATAGAAAACCCAATATCACCAATTACAACTGCGCCACCGAGGCAGCCGAGTGCTTACTGTAACTTAATTTACTTATTTTAAATATATCACTTAAAAACTTTTACATTGCCGTTTACATTTAGATTCTTGAACATCTGTTTCTTATCTTAATGCTCCAACGTCAAACGTAACATTGACGGATTATAAAACATGCGAATTGTATAATTTTAATGTGATTTGTGTCGAAGATCTGCGGAGAAAGCGCTCGTCACCAGACGGAATATGTAACTGATTTCACCGATCTATTCCACGTCTAACTTGTCATGTTTTAACTTAGCTCCTGAATTGGACAGATGCACGCATGTGCAATTAAATTTCGGAATTTTTGCTGACTCTCGACTAAATATTGTTAGCGGCTAGCGGCACGTAAGATCTCCTGAATAAGTGCTCATTACACAATTTTCAGTAAATATTATTAAAAGAGAAACTAATTATTGAAATTACTTGTTAGTTATTTCTAATTAACAGCAAATTATAGTAGAAAACATAGAAACTTAAGTCAAGAAATTATTAGCTGTTGCACGCGGCTCCGCCTACGTGGTAGTTATTTTTGAAAGAAAAGGTATAAAATCCATGTAGTCTTCTTAAGCTATTTCATCTTTATTTATTTTGCTATCCCTTTGGAACTGTTCATTTTTCCGGGAAAAAATAGCCTATGTCATTCTCTGACCCATAAACTACCACTATGAAAAAAACATATCGATCCCTTGCGTTGTGAAAAACAAAAACTATCCCGCGGGAACCGTACATTTTTCCGGATAATAAGTAGCTTTTGTCATTCATTCTCTGACCCCTAAACTACCACTATGCAAAAACCAGTATAATAAAGTCGGGCTCCATTCGTGTATCCTTTACCATGGGTTTTATTTATACATTAGTATTAGAAGCAAAGAAATAATGAAACTATATAGAAATACTAGCGGACCCGGCACACGTCGCCCTGCCCGTAAAAGCAACGCCACACCGACTGCAGCGCCATCTGCCGGGCTGATTTGTGAATCTAAACCATCCAGAGCGCCACCCAAACGCATACAAAAAACTTCATTCAAATCGGTCTAGCCGTTTAGGAGGAGTTCAGTGTCATACACACGTATAGTTCACGACAGGTCGAGATGGCAATCGGGGTATGGAATGAGGCGCGGGGAGGGGTCACCCCGCATACCCGCACATCGCCCGCGCCGTCTTAGTCGTAGCGCTGCACGACGCAAGAGTCCGCATCGATCGCGTTTATCGATATCGATCTCGCTCACATTGTTGTTTTGTTTTTTGTCGTTGTGTATTAAAATGACTTAGGTCGCTTCTTCGTCACGTGTTAAAACAAAAAAAGAATAAATAATTCTTAAGCACGTGAACTAATCTGAAAAGTATTAGAAAATTGTGACATTAAACGGAAAGACAATTAGGTATTATAATTACCCTGCCAATCAGACATTGGATATGGCTGCGTTTTACACCGGCTTTTTATAACTTTGCCCAGAATACAATCCGAATCGAAATTAGCAGGACCCAATAAACAAATAAAAGATATTGATTGTGATGAATAAAATATTATTATAAAATATTTTACTTATTATAACAAACCTAATTTAATTAATTTTAGTCTTATTTTCTTGCATTCCAATAAAATTAATATCGATATAAACTACCTTGCTACATTTTGCAACATCACTAGAAAATTACCATGTCGAGCTGTCGCGTACTATACAGTAGATTATATATATAAAGATAATCTTTTTAGACTTCACGTCTTTTTGCACTGCGCTAAAGATACGGTCTTGATAAAAAAAACGAAATCTTGCGCAGGTTTGCATGTTTTGCATTCATTTTGGTTTGTCATAATAACAGTGACGTCCTCGGATTGTATTTTAAATTAACACTGACTCATGTGAAGAATGCTTAGGTAAATGAATTTTAAATTGCTTGTAATGGATATTGCGATATTGCTGACCTTCGTATGTTTAATGTAAATAAAATCTAAAAGTTAAAGCATATATTTAATCTATAGTTTTTATATCAACATGAGATTGTATTTTAACCTTGTCGCCATCCTAGGCGAACATTTCATGGGACTGTAAAGAAATCAATTTGTCGGAATGGTTCAAACTTGGAGCATGGATAGAATAGTAAATGAGTGCAGATTTTACAACAATTTATAAAAACTTGTAATATGTTGTAAAATCTGCATATTTTAGAAATTCAAACTTTATAAGTTTGTGATCGTATGCTGTTGCCCGAGGCTGCGCCCGCGTGGTATTTATTTTTGAAAGAAAAAGTATAAAATCAATGGAGTCATCTTAAGCTTTTACATATTTCCCATAGGAATTATACTATAGGAACCGTACTCTTTTCGCGATAAAAACACCGTATGTGCTGTACCAGACTATAATCTATCTCTGTGCCAAATTTCAACCAGATCCGTTCAGCCGTTCTGGCGTGATTGAGTAACAAACCATCCAAACATTCGCATTTATAATATTAGTAAGATGGTCGACCCACGAAGGTCAAAACAAAGACGTTTTCCAACAACGGCAAAGTCTGAACGTTAACAAAAAAGGTATATAGCTTGAAAGCTATGACAAATACATTGGTAATAAATACCCGTTGAGCGTTTTCGTAATAGGATGCCGTAGTCATGAAGACGTTTCACAAATAGTTAGCGCGTTCGCGACTCTAGTAAATGTCGCACATGCATGAATAACTGTTGCTTGCAAAACATCTCGTGAGATTCGTTCAACATTAGGAGATACTTAAAATAAAAGATTGATCTTACTTGAAGTATTTTGAAAAAATTGAAATTTATTTTTCGGTCGTATATGTACAATCATTTTTATTTCTTCGTCTTATCCATCTATTAACCATAATCTTAATGCACGTTAACTTGTTGCAATTTCTTTCGTTGGGAGATGAGAGGTCGCGGGTTTGATCGCTACACCCAGACAAATATAGTGTAGTAAAGAAAATGGGTTTGTGTGCTATGAGACCGTCTACGTCACGTGCTTTGAGCTAGGGATGTGTGGACTGTTGAATTTATATTTTTGTAGTATGGTTTTAGTATAAAAACATTCCTTCTTTATTTATCAGATTTGTTCTTTCTGATTTCATGTTTATATTAAGACTATTAAAGAATTTTCGAACCTAATATTAAATTAATTCGCTTTCTAGTGATTAATATGCTTCTAGTCTCATTAGAGTATATTCATAATTAAATACGCAATATTACCTAAATATGCAATCACTTAATTACGGTCGACAAATTATGCTAAAATCATGGCGAACCCTGTCGAAATTCCAACGCAGGTAAACATTACTTGCGCCACAAACTCTCGGCCGGGCTTTGGACCATCGATCGGGTGGAATTTGGGACAATTTGCCACATGCCATAGATAAGTATTGGTAAAATAGCACCTTAAGCGTGTTTATGGATCGTAAAATCCATTAGAGCGGGACTCTTAAAGATTGCAGTTTAAGCAAAGTCGCGCTTGAATTAGTTATAAAATAAATCTTAATACATAAGTTTACGATGATTTCATCGACTCGATAAGAATTATTTTTTTACGTTAACGGCTCATAAGATATTTTATTTTATGCTCGCTTTAAATTCATATTCTACGCTACTCAATTTTTTATACTTTACTAGCTGTTGCTCGCGGCTCCGCCCGCGTGGAGGTCATGTTTGGGAGAAAAATTATACACTACAAAATACCAATTTTCATGCATTTAACTTCAAAAATGAAGGATTTTTATACAAACTTTCTTCCCCTATTTTACCCCCTTCGGGGTGGAATTTCCAAAAATCCTGAAATAAATATTTTTGATTTTTGACTAAAAGGCCAAATACTAATTTTCATGAGTTTAACTTCAAAAATGACGGATTTTCATACAAACTTTTATCCCCTATTTTACCCCCTTAGGGGTGGTATTTCCAAAAACCCTTCCTTAGTGGATGCCTACGTCATAAAAGTTACCTACTGTCAAAATTTCAAGTCTCTAACCCCAGCCGTTTAGGCTGTGCGTTGATCGATCAGTCAGTCAGTCAGTCAGTTTCTTCTTTTATATATACAGACTAGCTGTTGCTCGCGGCTTCGCCCGCGTGGAGGTCATGTTTGGGAGAAAAAGTATACAATACAAAATACTCATGCGTTTAACTTAAAGATGACGGATTTTCATACAAACTTTCATTCCCTATTTTACCCCCTTAGGGGCGGAATTTCCAAAAATCCTGAAACATATATTTTTTATTTTTAACTAAAATGCCAAATACAAATTTTCATGAATTTAACTTCAATAATGACGGATTTTCATACAAACTTTCATCCCCTATTTTACCCCCTTAGGGGTGGTATTTTCAAAAACCCTTCCTTAGTGGATGCCTACGTGATAAAAGGTACCTACTGTCAAAATTTCAAGTCTCTAACCCCAGCCGTTTTGGCTGTGCGTTGATCGATCAGTCAGTCAGTCAGTCAGTCAGTCAGTCAGTTTCTTCTTTTATATATACAGATTATTCATCTTCAGCGCCCGTCCTCGATAGTAGTATGTACAATAGCCAACAGATTTTAATTTATTACACTGAAATAACTGCGGACCATATATTTATATAGTAATATAAAAAATATATTACTACATACATATAATATGACTGCCTCGGTGGCGCAGTTCTAATTGCGCATGCGTTACTGCTCTACTGAGGTCTCAGGTTCGATCCCCGAGTCGGCCAAAGTGATATTGGGTTTTCTATTTAAAAATAGTCAGTATCAGCCCGGAGTCTGGAATTATGCCCGTCGTGGCGATAGGCTCGCCTTCTATGTCATTATGCGACCGTTATAAATTTGACGAAAAGTGGGTGTACTGGTTACACCTACCCCTTCGGGGATTATAGGCGTGAGTGTATATGTATGTATACATATAATATTAATCATAATAAATAATACACACAAGAGCCACACATGTCTAGTCCTGACACCATATTAAGGCAAAACCGTATCGTGGGTATCGAAAGGACGAGGGACTACCGGCCCACAACACACAGACCTTTAACAAATATTTGTCGATCACAGATACAGATACAAATATTTGTGGAGATCGAACCCGGGATTCAAGTTTCACAGCTGGCTACTCGCCCGCTGCGCCGCGGAGCCTGTTAAAGATCACGATGTCGATCGATCAGAAATAAAATTTCAGCTGATAATTTTTATTCATGTCATTACGTAACTAATTATCATTTAGCACTGGGTGGCAAACTTCAACTACCGTTACGGCCTGAGGTAACGCTGAAGGCAATCTTGTAATAAACAACGGTGTATCTAAACTGTGGACAATAGAAATGTGGGCCTTAGTGTCCACACGTCGGAAGTCGCGTAGGCTGATTGCCAATCCTTACTAGACATGCCGGTATGATTACACGCACAAGTACCATGCTTATCAAATTAAATAATATTTTAATCATTATCAATGTAGGAACCTTTGCTAAAATGTAAATAAAAAAAACTGAACTGAGAGGTAAAAGAAATCTATTCTTTTTTTAAACTTAAAATTGTATTTTATGTTACGAAACCATAGATTTAGGATATATACAACATGTAACATGAATAACGTACACTCTGAAAGTAGTTTGTTCAGAATAAGCGACTGAATCGATATCAACAATTTTTTAAAAGACGATTTTTTAAGAAAAATAATTTACACTCAGGTAAATAATAGTCATCCTTTAATTTAACGTTCAAGACAAACGAAACTGAAACATAACTCGATGCGATGAAGTCTTTTCTAAATGCAATAATAAACAAACACTTTAAAAAATCAAATAATTAAAATTACGAACTTTATGTCGAAAATTACTACAATATAAATAAAATAATTTCATAAAAAACAATTTTTATATTCATCGCAGTCTCATTTCAGTACATGAATTATGATTGTAATAATATTTTTAAATTGGGGTGTCTGAGGATGTGCGTTTTTTTTATATATGTATATATATGGCTACAAGCACTGTGTTGCTGTGCTACGCCAAAGGATGTGCTTTATTCCCGTTACACGTAGTATACAAAACCGATTGTGCCATAGATTATACTCATATAGGTAAGTATTTATTCTACAATGAGTAGTGTCCTACGATTGCATCGCTGACGAGCCATTTTTAACTTTATTTTTTCATTCTCTCTTTTTATACAAAAGAGAAAGCAAAGGTTCTCCACCATGCAGCCTTGTTTTCAACTTCTTTACTACTACGATCGAGCAATTCACAAAACATGAAAATACTTGTAGAGGCGTTGAGTGTTATTTTATTACTCCATAAACATTTCTGTCGCCGCCTGTACGTAAGTTACTATGTGCGGACACTACAGCCATGCGGATTGGATACGCTCGGGGCTTGTGCTACTATCCACCTCCCACGTACAACGAATGCAGTTCAAAAACCTCAATCCCCGGGTTCTTTTGTTCGTGTTTTATGAGGAATATCGATTACTAAGAATTACTTAGTTAAGGATAATCATGACTTATGACTGTTCCTGATATAAAATAGACTACCGCACTGATTAAACATAATTAAATATGACCACAATAGAGCCGATCACCGAAAATAAAAAATCATACATACACAATGCCAGACTTCGGGCTTATACTGAGTATATCTAAATAGAAAAACCAATATCATTTTGATCGAACCCGAGACCTCAGTACAGCAGCCGTAACGTATGCGCAATTACTATGCCACCGAGGCAGTCAATATAAATATACCTTTAAGTATGTTGAAAATTAACTGCCGTACAAAATCCATAGTGACCACTTGCTTTAAGGGGAAAGACACAAAGCATCCCTTCCTAACCGACCAAAACTTCAGACCTTGTTACATCGGAATTTTAGTAACCGATAAATACGGCTTTGTTATTACCATTGCTTTAATAAATTGTGTCCTCAAATACTATAGAAAAACTCAATCGTGCTATTTGCATTTGAAACTATTCTTTGTGTTGTTTACTAAAAGAAATGATGACATCAAAAATTCGTCCCTACATTTTCAAATATGTTAATAAGAAATAAAATAAACAAAACCAGAACAAAAACACTGCATCTCAGTCGCCCGAAACCTCCGCTACAGTCGCTTTATGTATCACTTAGCACTCAAATCGACACGCAATGTATACACAAAAAGACATTTTCAGCCAGTTCGATTACTTTTGATCTCAAGATGTTGTTGAACACGTTTTATTACTTACGTTTTAAAATTTTATTGTTACTTTACGAGTGGAATTGGCATTGGCTTACAAGTGTTGTGCGAACTAGGAAAATATCTTTGCATTCAACTTGCTTGTTTATTTTCGAAGCAGCAATTTTTGCATTCCATGATCGTTTACTATCCGTTGATGGTATGGAATTCACAATATTTTACATTTTAAAATATCCTCTGCCTTTTATAAACAATGTCTTTAGCCAATAAAAATACTGTTGTCAAGATCAAGGAATATTTATACAAATAAAAACTGGTTCATCATCGCATACATCCTACTAATATTATAAATGTGAATGTCTGGATGGATGTATGGATGGATATTTGTTACTCAATCCCTGTACAACGGCTGGACGGATCTGGGTGAAATTTGGCAAAGAGATAGATTATAGCTTGCTACGGGATAGCAAAATATAAAAAGGTGTAATAGCTTAAGCCTCTACGGATTGTATTCCTTTTCTTCCAAAAATAACCTCCACGGGGGCGGAGCCGCGGGCAACATCTAGTTCCTAATATTTTCCATCGTAAGATTATATCCTAGATTTTATTTATGTTCACTATATGTATTTCAATAATGATCTGTATCTTATTTACACGAAGATCAAACGATTGTCTGATTTATCCATAGACTTACAAAAAATGAATTAATCAAGTCTTTGTATGTAAAATATCATACTTTTTATACGAGAAGTCAATAACCTATGATATGCAAATGGCTTTATTGTGCCAAACATCGTCCCGATTCCGCGCGTGCCGTCACGCCTTACGAAAGGACTCGCTGCTTTCTCGCACGCAGCTTCCATTCACAATGCCATGTGCTAGTTGGCATGCCAAAGTTCCTAATTCCGTTTCGGTTTTAAGGAAACAATTTGTAGATAGCGAAGTAGCTTATCTTATGACAAGATGTGTAAAGAGATATTTTACCATCGAATTTAATTAGTACAATGTTTGGCCGTGTTGCGGCCTTCTGAGTGCTCTGACATTAGACCCTCGATCGCTTTTTCATCTCCTTGCCCCTTGGCGCATTGTGAAGATGCTACATAGCATGCCAGCATGACTGTGTTGAGTAGCGAGGGGTACATTGTTTCTTGCTACTTGATACTCTAACTGGTCGGCACTGCGCCTACCATCAGGTGCAGTGTGGTCACTTTGCCGTGCTAGGATAAAAAATACCTCAAGAAAACAAGCTTATTTATATTCACCCCCTTCTCGGTGAGACATGCATGAAACATAAGACAAACTGCATTCAGCATAGCCCTTTATAAAGCTAGGCTCTCGCCTTGACCGGAGCGGACGACGGCCGGTCACTCGCTCCTTTCGGATCTAGGGCTGTTACTAAGCGAGGGACAGAATTTTGAATTAAGTGAAATGTGCTACATAAATGTCACATATTATTAATCATAAGTTTTTGTCCCGGTGTGGGAATTGAACCCGCGGCCTCTTGTTTCACAGCCGGCTACTCGTCTACTGCGCCACAGAGGCTGTCCGGCAGAGGCATCAAACACGTTACTTGTTTCATATTTCCTATTTTTTTCCTTGTCAGTCACCAGCGTTCATCAATCAGATAATATTTGGTTGATTTTTTTTATTTTTTTATATATTTGGTTGATATTTCATGTGAAGCACATAAAATATGCGCCTAAGTAAGAAGCGGGTAATTCTTGATGGGTATTTACTTTTTTCTTTCTTAGCTGTAAAAGTTAATTTTCGTTATTCATAAAAATTGTTTGTAATTTCGACATACCTACGCTTTTATTGCCTTTTTATTTATGATACGTATCTATAATGACTTAGAGATTATTGTCTTATCTGATGATCTTAGTGCATGTCAAAATGGTACTATGGAGGTAACTCATTTGGAATTATTAATAAACCGGCCTATATAATTTATGGCGCTAGCGATAGCCTAGTTGGTTGCGGTACGGACTGTCAAGACGAAAGTCGTATGTGCTAAACTCAAATGGCAGACACCTCTGTCTTTTCTAAAGTTACGTGTGTATTCATTGTTATTTATCGCTTAGATTGACGGTGAAGGAAAACATCGTGAGGAAACCTGCATACCTGAGAATTCTCATAAGAATTTCGAAGGTATGTGAAGACTACCAACCCGCATTAGGCTTGCGTGGTGGACTAAGGCCTAACCCCTCTCATTAGTAGAGGAAGCCCGTGCCCAGCAGTAGGTCAATGTTAAATATAATTTACTAAAAAAAACTATTTCTATTCTTGACACCCCTATCTAGTGGTCGCAGCCCGCTGGTCACACTGCCCTCCGGCTCTCGTGTGAACAAAGTAGGCAATAAGAGTATGTTCAGAAAGCGTTCAACTGATGGGAACTTCTTAAATTACATAAAATCTTACCAGACTAGGTATCGTTGTGCGTGAAAGAATTTGTGAGAGAGTACTGGATTTTAAATATGTATTTATTTTGCTTGTGGTTTCGGTATAGATGACTCAACTCATTTTTACACGCTCTGCTATATAAATAAAATAAATAAATCCACCCAACATAGATACATAGTTCTGACCCCACACTAGATAAAACCTGTATCGTGGGTATCAAGAACTACGAGGGACTGCGATCCCACAACACCCAGACCCAAAACAAATATCTGTCTGTCACACAAACATTTGTCTCACAGCGGGAATTGAACCCACTGCATTTCTTTTCACAGCCGGCTACTCGCCACGGAGGCACGGAGGTATGTGCATGAAGAGTTTATATTACAATGACTGCACTTATCAATAGGTACTGGATATAGTCTGACGGGTTATTATGACAAAACCATTTGTTTCAACTTTACGCACATGAGTAAAACGTACACGATGGCTGAAATAACTATTAGTATTAATGTTATGGTTTTAAAAAAGTAAACTGACTGTAATGTAACAAACATCCCTAAGTTGACTTTGAGTTATTAGAACATTATTAGAAGCTAGAAGATTAAAGTCGGACTTATAGGTCTTAGCCCCAGTGGCATTAATTTCAAACTCCTCTGCGCTGGATTAATCAATTTTAAGAATCTGTAGTTCTTTCTTTCTTGTTTCTGTCTTCGTGGAGGAGTGATTCAACAACTTTGCCAAGGACACGTTGTAAGAATCTACAGTTAATGAAAGCAGCCTTAATAAAAACAATTTTCATGTTAATGTAGGAAAGTCATGGTTAAGAAATAATTTCACCGTCAGTTGTAGCTTACACAAGCTGAGTTTACACATTTAATTTTTTTTTATTCGGGCTCGGCAAAGTTTCCACATTGTACCTGATGGTAAGCGCAGTGTCGTACAATTAGAGTATCGAGTATAGAAAGACAATCAATCTCTCGCTACTCAACACAATCATGCCGGCCTGCTTCTTCACACTACGCCATGGGCAAGAAGGTGAAGGAGCGGTCGAGGGTCGAGGGTCTAGTGTCAGAGTACTCAGAAGGCCGCAACACGGCCAAACATCGTACCCTAACTCTCGACAAAAACCGGATATACACTGGCTGATCCCGGAACGCGACACACTTCCATGCGCCACTATGGCGGGTTTTACACCCTGTGTACTTTCACCCTAATCGGGCGAATTGAATATCCAGCAAAAAACAAGCAACTTATTGTCATCAATAGTGACCGTCATTTGTATTCATAAAACCACCATCCCGTTACCACACTTGTCCCAGTCACAGTCGACTGTCTCCAGTCATTATTGGACACGAGCCGTCATTAGCGAGTGAAATTATGTCAACTTTACTGTTATTGACGCCAGTGGTGTAGTGAAAAACTTGCGGTCGCTGGTGATCGCGCCTCTTATGCCGCTCGACATTTCTTATGATAGTAGTTGATTGTAATCACCAACAAGTGACATCTACTAATATTTAAAAGCTTAGTCGCTGAGCTTGCCACATTTCAGTAAGATTGTTAATCCATGTGGAGTGCCTAGTATACATAATGTAGAAGTAAAATGAATAAGGTTTAGAACTGTTGATGTATAATATTTTAGGCAGAATACCAGTACTTTACTACCTGGCAAATGCTGAGGCTATGGCCTTTTTGGTCATACTTTAGACACAGGTGTTCCAAATTGAGAAGTACCGGGTGTAGTTAGGGTCTATAATAGTTTTTTTTGTTGTATTACTCCCTGTGTTTTTAATTTGTATGTCATCTAAATTGTTGTTTGACCAAATAAAATTTCTTTTTTACTAAATGTAAGGAGCCAAATGGAAGACTCTGAATATTTAATTGCCCCAGTCCAGTGCTTTGTAGCAGTAATACACGTAAGACCTAACTCAATTCAAATACCAATCCCGGGCAACTCATGTATTAAGTGAACTCATTGTGAATTTTAGGAATCGAAACTAATCTAACACTAATTTTGATTGTGGTATTTGAATAGATGGGTTTCATATAAAAATTGACACATCATATTTTTTGTTAGAACAGATTGCAACATGTAAGAAAAGAAAGTAGAAGCAAAACAATATTAAGTGAAAATTACTCGTATAAACAAAACGAAAAGTGAATGCTACAGGCAACCGCTTCAATAAATATTATGAAAGAAACCTGCAAGATGAATGGCATCGTAAATGTCAGCTCATTGATTTATAAGGAAAAAGTAGTATCACGCCCAAAAGTTCCGATGAAAGTGGAAGGTGCGGTCTCACGACACAGTTAAAGCATGTTGACTGCACATGGCTGCATCAAAACAGGTGTCAACATTATTAAGAGAAAAATTACTTAACTTACCGTATATAATAAAACCAGCCCTATATTATATAATGCCATCGCTGGGCAAGGATCTCGACCCTGGCCTAATGCTGGTTGGTAGACTTACACGTTCGAAATTCTTATTTAGACTTCTTACGCATGTTTCCTCACGATGTTTTCCATCACCGTTTGAGTGATAATTAATACAGACGTAACTCCAATCAGTCAGTAAAAGTCAGAGGTGTATTCTATTTGGGCTGGTCTGGAATCTGCGGGTTTCATCTTGGTGGTCTGTACTAATTTCAACTAAGGTAACGCTGATTAACTTATAAAGAATAGGTAATTAAAGAGTTTGAACTTATAAAAAGTACGTAGTTAGGCTTTTTAATCTATTTCGAATTAAGACCTTTCTTATCGCACGGGTATTTCTAGAGAAGGTAGATTTGGGTGGGTTTCCATATAGGGTTGTCCGTGAAGAAGTTTAATATATCACGCAAACCAACTTCGATTTCTATTACTTTAATCTTGGAATCTGTATTTGTCATAGACATAGTGAACGGGACTGAGCAATATCCTCATAAAATTGACCACTTTGTAGAAGGAGACAAAGCGACTGTGCGGCCAATACCTATTTCTTTTCGCTCCTGCAAGCCTGTGACGTAGACCAATCAAAATTCGCAAGTTCGATTTATCTCTCTCATATTTTTCGGCTCGTACTCACTTAATAGCTGGATAGAGAGCGATCATTCTCTATGTCTATAATATTTGGCCACCCATAGACACGTTCCTTCCCTCAAATAAAGGTGTAACAAGAAAATAATATTTTCTATGAAGGTTTTTATTTATATAGTACTTATAATGATCCAATGCTTTGACAATTTGTCATGCCTTACATTAAAACTGTTTTACCTACTGCGTTTTGTATATTTCTGTTGCATATCATCGTGAAAGTTGGAATGTGCGTATGGTCACTTGCAAACAATGTCTAAATTTAACGGTAGGCAGCGGCTTTGATGTGCCCTGGTATTGCAGAAGTCTATGGGCGGCGGTGATTACTTACCATCAGGTGGCCCGTCTGCTCGTCTGCCTATCGAGGCAAAAAAAATATAGCATTTTACTTTATTTCTGAATTGCGTACTATATAATAGTTAAAGAAATATATAAAACCCTTAATTCTATGTTCGGCAAAATTTATTTATCTTTTTTTTTCTGTATGTTACCTGATTACTCGAAGACGCCTGGACCGATTCGAGAAATTCTTTTTTTGTTTATAAGGGTATACTTTCCATGTGGTCCCATTGGCACCAAGTCAGGATCTGATGATGGGATCACAGAAAAATTAAGGGAAACCCTCAAATTTTATTGTGACGCATAATTTGTTTTTTATTGAAGTCGGTGTACTTTTTATGAATAAAAAAACTTTTCATCAGTTATGAAGTATCTGACACTTTTCTAAATAAAATATGTTAAAACCTGCAAGTAGTATACTTTTAGTATAGTTGTACTACTCAAATATAATTTCAATTGAAGCTAGTAAATGTCAATCATATATTTATCCCTTTTTAGTTATTTAATTTTTTAAATGTTTTTTTTTAATTTACCACCAATATTCTGAAAACTACTAAAATCAGCCGAAAAATATTTACAACCCTAGCTAAAACAAACGTCACGTTGTATCGCGTCGCGTCGCACGGTGGTCCCGTTCGAGAAAAAATCGGACATAGGGAATTTCAAAAATTAAAGTCGTAATTTTATTAAACTGAATATGAAGATCGGTTCGTATATTAAATAGTAACTAAAATGATTTTTGCGTTTTTTAAGATTGGACTTATAGTTTATGAGTAAATCGAATAAAACTGATTTTCTTGTATGGAAATCCACATAAAAATATGAATAACTCGTCATTTTCGTCCATTTTCGTTCTGAAACTTTTACAGTAGTAACTTGTCATTATAGGGTTTGTTATACGTAACAGTAAACCATTCAACGATATCCAGTGTCTTAAAATACTTTATTTCAGCTATGTAAGAAGCATATTAGAATTCTCAACTCTAATTTGGAGGCCCTTTTTTAAAACATATATCGACAATATAGAAAAAATACAACAAAAATTTATTAAACATCTAAACTTTAGGGCAAAGTCGGTAAATAAATCATATGAGGGATCCTGTGAACATCATAAAATAAACACCTTGGAAGATAGACGGCATCTGATGGACATGATGTTTCTGTTCGACGTAGTTAACAACAAATTTGACTGCCCAGAACTACTAGAACGAATAAGCTTTAACGTACCTCCTAAACGCACCAGACATACACCACTATTATCTATTCCTTCAGCAAAAACTAAATATTTGAAAATGTCACCATTTTTTCGTATTCCAAATACATACAATAATGAGTTCTCCTCCCTAGATCTATTCAACACCTCTCGCTACTCTTATAGAAGAAAAATACTACTGTCTCTATTCCAGAAGAAGTAATACTCGCTTGTTGTTCACCTTTCATACACACGCACTCATACACACACATATACACACCTTTCACACTCACCACATCTAATTATACACTCATGGCATCACCCACAATTCTTTACTAACCTTTTTTAGTTTTAACTTATATGAAATTTTGCATGAAATTCTAATTAATTACCTACTCTTTGCATATTAGTTTTATATTCTGTGTTCTTCGTAATTGGCGTATTGTGTGGTGTAATATTAGCTATATTATAAATTGTCAGCTGTGAAGGACCTACTTGAAATAAATAAATAAATAAATAAATAAATAAATAAATATGCCACATTTTCTTCAAAGATACATGGTGCTACTTTTTTGCACTTTTTGAGATATGATGAAAAGTAGATAAATTTTAAAAAGTCGGGTCGAGATCAATGTGAAGTGGATTTTATGGGACTTAAATGGGGTTTAAATTTACTAATAATCATTCAACTAAGAATACATACTCTATTTTAGAATTTTCTCACTTTACATGTACAAAAATACCAAATAAATCAAAAATCAACAAAAATGAAATATTTCAAGTAATATTGATGACCACTGTAGTCGCAATCATAAAACTCGTGTCCTCACCTACCTATTTAGTGATTAAAAGGTACTAACTGGTAAGAATTATCCGTCTATTTTAGGAGTAACTCGAATAAAACTGATTTTCTTGTATGGAAATCCACATAAAAATATGAATAACTCGTCATTTTCGTCCATTTTCGATCTGAAACTTTTACAGTAGTAACTTGTCATTATATGCCACATTTTCTTCAAAGATACATGGTGCTACTTTTTTGCACTTTTTGAGATATGATGAAAAGTAGATAAATTTTAAAAAGTCGGGTCTAGATCAATATTAGGTGGATTTTATGGGACTTAAATGGGTTTTAAATTTACTAATAATAATTCAACTAAGAATACATACTCTATTTTGGAATTTTCTCACTTTACATGTACGAAAATACCAAATAACTCAAAAATCAACAAATATGAAACATTTCAAGTAATATTGATGACCACTGTAGTCGCAATCATAAAACTCGTGTCCTCACCTACATATTTAGTGATTAAAAGGTACTACCTGGTAATAATTATCCGTCTATTTTAGGAATACATAGAATAAAACTGTTTTCTTGTATGGAAAGCTACATATTAATATAAGTTGAATTATTATTAGTGAATTTAAAACCCATTTAAGTCCAACAAAAACCATTTAATATTGATCTAGACCCGACTTTTTAAAATTTATCTACTTTTCATCATATCTCAAAAAGTGCAAAAAAGTAGCACCATGTATCTTTGAAGAAAATGTGGCATATAATGACAAGTTACTACTGTAAAAGTTTCAGAACGAAAATGGACGAAAATGACGAGTTATTCATATTTTTATGTGGCTTTCCATACAATAAAACTAGTTTTATTCGAGTTACTCCTAAAATAGACGGATAATTCTTACCAGATAGTACCTTTTAATCACTAAATAGGTAGGTGAGGACACGAGTTTTATGATTGCGACTACAGTGGTCATCAATATTACTTGAAATATTTCATTTTTGTTGATTTTTGAGTTATTTGGTATTTTCGTACATGTAAAGTGAGAAAATTCCAAAATAGAGTATGTATTCTTAGTTGAATTATTATTAGTAAATTCAAAACCCATTTAAGTCCCATAAAATCCACTTAATATTGATCTAGACCCGACTTTTTAAAATTTATCTACTTTTCATCATATCTCAAAAAGTGCAAAAAAGTAGCACCATGTATCTTTGAAGAAAATGTGGCATATAATGACAAGTTACTACTGTAAAAGTTTCAGAACGAAAATGGACGAAAATGACGAGTTATTCATATTTTATGTGGCTTTCCATACAAGAAAATCAGTTTTATTCGATTTACTCATAAACTATAAGTCCAATCTTAAAAAACGCAAAAATCATTTTAGTTACTATTTAATATACGAATCGATCGGCATTTTCAGTTTTATAAAATTACGACTTTAATTTTTTAAATTCCCTATGTCCGATTTTTTCTCGAACGGGACCACCGTGCGTCGTGGTCTTTCGCTTTTTAGCGCTTCTCCGGTGATCATTTCTTGTGTGCCCCTAATTACGTAGGGTTGGTACTTATTGTTAGTAAATGATGCTGTTTCGATTTTTTGCTTTTCACTTTTTACTTGTTTGGTTTTGTTGTCCAAACAATAGTAATCTGTTGGAAATACACCAGTATTATAACCATCATGATTGATTGCAAATACATTGGCTGTAATATAAATTATACTTTATCCGGTTTCGTGGCGCAGCAGTGAGTAGCTGGCTGTGAAACGAGAGGGTTCGATTCCCGACCGAGACAAATGTTTGGATGACAGACAGATATTTGTTTCTGGTCTGGGTGTTGTGGGACCGTAGTCCCTCGTAGTTCTTGATACCCACGATACAGGTTTGACCTAGTGTGGGGTCAGGACTATGTGTGTCACTGTTGGGTGTATTTATTTAATATCCTGTTTCTAGTAACTGGATTAATTTTGCAATAAGAACAAGTCAAAGTATTATCTGAAAATATTAATCAGTTTTATACACATTTAGGGTCTTATTATAAAATGTACTGTGTTTAGTAATTAGTACTGTATGGCCGATAATTTACTATGAATTGTTTTTAACGTAATTGTGAAATATGTAAAATTGTAGTCTACACGAGCGAAGCTGTGGCGGAAAGTATAAGCTACTGTTTATTCTAGAACATTAACACGGGTGGAGTTGCGAGCTAAAGCTAGTTCATAAAATCCGCCTATAAACTGCCAATGAATTTGATTTCATCACGTAACAACCAGAAATATTTTCGTTCAAAAATTAAAAAGTACCGTAAGAGACCTTGATATTTTATGAGCATGAAATTGATAGTTTACAAATTGCAGCACATTTTATTATCCCATTAGTACGTAACAATCGTTCTAACAGGGAAATTGTGTATCTTACACACAGACACACATACACACAGTTCGAAAGTTGGACAAACATCTGGCGTGATTTTCTAATTCCAACGTGGAGTTTTTATTAAGATCATTATGGCATATTATTTACATGTAAAGTTTATTTAAGACACTATTAAGTGTAATAATAAACAACTTCATTGAATTAAACACATCAAAACATAACACATTGAAAATTTGATATAATGGAGCAGTTGATGTGAGAAAAACATACGTAACAGCTCATAGCGTCTCACCGGCATGCGAAAGATAAAAGTTCAACAAGAGCAGACACAGTTTATCTTGTATTCTGTGCTGTGATGCAAGCCTTTCCCGCATCGGATTCAAATTCCATTCCAGTTCAAACACAAATTATGATATTCTGACCAGGGATTTGATCCCAGGACCACATCGACCTTCAGTCTATATATGTATGCGTTGCTTATGTACCAGAAGATTAAGCACTCAGAAAATCTGGTACAAAAATAAAAGGTATTTGTCAAATCGTAAAAGTTACGTTGGCTTCCAAGAAATCTGCTGAGTCAATAGCAAGAATATTTTATGATTTCATTACGTTAATGAGTAGAATTTAAATCATAGCCCTCAACTGATGGCTGAGAAGATTTCTGGCAATTTTTTAATCATTAAACATTTCTAATGATACTATTACGATACTTATAGATTAGCATGCATCTTAAACAAGATAAAATTCTGATGATCAATTTAAACTTTGAATAAAAAGCACTAAAAACTGTCAAAACAGCACCTTTTGTTAGACCGAATAGAGCTAAAATCCTTGACGTAAATAAAGAATATTAGCACTATGTCCTAATCTTATTAAAAATACGTTTGATTGCTAGTACCAAGTAATAATACATAGTATCGTATTTCTGATTTATCCTTAGTAGTTTGCGAAATATATTAAGAATAAAAGAACAAAGTTCATATTTAACGGCTGCTTACTCAATCAAAATGCACATGAAATTGCATTTCGAGAATGACATATTTATAACTTAAGAGGCATGATTGTTGCCTAAAGGTCAGTTACTTAATAAACACATGAAAAGGACTTTGCATCACAACTACAGTATTTTAAGACTGGCTGAACTGAAGTTTTCCATATTATATGGAAGGGCCTTGAGGAAATACTCTTGCCTGAGTAGTTTAAAGTTCCTTTTAATATTTTTTTATAGAAGGGTTGGCAAACGAGCAACTACGAACGAACGACGTCTTATGAGTGCATAGCCGGACTTCGAGGAAAGGAATGGAGATTGTCATTTGTTTCTCGGGAATTTTTCACCTTACGAAATGCAAACTAATGAAGAATGAATGAAGTTATTCCATATCAGTTTTCTTTGCTCTGATAACCTGCATACATCATAGCTATGCCATTTAAAAGGTAATTTATTTCGTCGTAAGGCTGATATGCACATATTGAGTTGTTGACGTTTGATGTAAACTTAAGGTAAGTGTGCAATCCTAGAAAGAAGACCGAGATATGGTACGACAGCAATACGTCTGCTGTGTGTGCAATTGTATAGGTTTTTTGTGATATACGTCTGGAAAAGAAGATCGCGTAATGCAAAATTTCCATACAATTGGATACAAAGCGGACATGTCGCTGTCGTGTGTCGCAGTCAGCGGTCTCGTTCAATTCTAAGTCTACCTTCAATAGTCCTAGATACCTTCAATAGTATACATAACTATATAGGAACTGTGTTGATGACATAAGGGAGAGAGAAATCTTCGGTTGAAGATAGAAGGTCATACGCACTTAAAGTATGATTTTGACAATGCCGTTTAGTACCACTATTAGCA
The DNA here is from genome assembly GCA_905220505.1 of Laothoe populi. Taxonomy (NCBI): domain Eukaryota; kingdom Metazoa; phylum Arthropoda; class Insecta; order Lepidoptera; family Sphingidae; genus Laothoe; species Laothoe populi. Next base: position 17,216,169 of record HG992156.1, read on the forward strand.
ACAAATTATTTGACGAGGTGATTTTATTGGATTAAGTACAGATTGTTTTTGTGTGTAATGTTGATAGAACTGAACTTTTTTCTACATGTTTTTTATTTTGAAATTGATCTATGATGCCGGAATGTGTAAAGCGTCCGAGACAACAAAAGAGAACCGAAGTGAACACCTCGAGACAAAAGACTGTGTATCTAATAGAGACGTGTACAACGTTTATTAGTACTTCGTTAATTATCTTGTTTTGAGTATCTATAAAACTAACAGTCTATCTATGGCCCGTTTGCTTGTTACACAATGAGTACCATCTAGTGAGGTAACGTCTTAGCAACGACAGGGCGCGACCACTTTCCAACTTTCGTCTCCACATCCCATTTGACACGCTGAACAGAAAGTATGCGAAATTCTTGTACTAGCACTACGCGAGAATCTTAATTGTTAAATTGTTCTCGTGTTTTATCGGTAAAAGTCTTGCGCAACAAACTTGAGGAAATGTTAATTTCCAATTCCAATAATTTGCTTTCTGTTGTTTCATTGAAATTGATGCTGTTTCTAATTGATTTATAATTGTACATGTTGGAATATACAAAAATAAATAATATTTTACAGAAAGTTAGTAATACATATATACTTACTATCCTATAGATCAAGATATGAATCCTGTTCTGATATTAGTTCATAATGCCTATGAATCATGAGTTAATATTTTACTTAAATAATTTTACACTTTTTCTAGTTAAGCAATAGGAAAACATCGCATTTCTTTAACACTTTCTTTGCGCGTATGCCATTAGCAGTGACGCAGTGTTTGGTTTGCTTAGTTTTTCTATTACAACAGATTTTTAAATTTTTTCTTCCTCATCATTCAGTTCTATTATTTGAGGCGTTCATGGGTGACGGTGATCACTGACAATAAAGCGTCCCACTTGCCATTTTTTAACCTTTTTTTTACGCCCGGATACCGACCACCGTACACAGGTTTTAAAACCCGCCATAGTGGCACACGCACGTGTATGGCGTTCTGGGGTCAGTCAGAGTGCATTCGGTTTTTGTCGGAGGTCTAGACTTTGGGTATGATGTTTGGTGTTGCGGCCTTCTGAATACTCTGATATAATATAATACTCTAATACTAGACCCTCGACCGCTTCTTCAACTTCTTGCCCCATGGCGTGTGGTCATTTTACAGTAGCAGGATAAAAAAAATCTGAATACAGTAGATGTACAGTAGTTCATTTAATATCATTAAAAGTAATATAATAAGATTATTATTCCGAAAATTATTTATCATATACCACAATGTTGGGAAAATCGCAATTTATATCATTAACAGTTCTCACACTTGGGGCTGACCCTGTGCCTTTTTTGCTATGGTTATTGCTTGTCATTGTACACTATTTTACTGTTACTATTGTGCGAATTACGTGACTTATATTTTTTATTGTTTAACTTTGACCTACACTTAACGGACTATCTGCCAATGGTGAGAATGTTATACATATACAGTATTTGTATGAATAAACAGTTATATACAAATCATGATACTGTTACTGCATGAAAATGACATGTGACCATCTAAAATAATAATTAAGTTCTATATTGTTGTATAATGACAAAGGAGGAATATATGGTTACGTACGTGATTTTTTATGGTGTGTTTTTAACAAAACACGTTCTATGAAATCGTCGGTATTAAACTATAAATCGTTTCATAATAATAGCAATCAACAACTGTCATTATAGAATGAGTTATGACTAAAAAATCATTCCGTTGTCGCTCAATGATGTGATTAATAGAAACATAGTATTCACCTTCCAAAAGAACGTTTTGCACGTAAGACAAATTCATCATCCTATTGTGTGGCGAACTCGCACTAACCAATATATCGTGACCTTCCAACTCATTGTAATTCTTCGAAACAAGTTCTACAATACATGTATTTAATTACTTCCATGGCTCTATCTTCCTTGGACATTATTTTCATTTAGATTATCTTTATTGCGTGGATTTAGAGTTCAAAATCTAATGTTTTAGGTCATGGGTAGATTGACGATGAGCTATTGTCATATGTCTTAGGTTACAGCAGTTTGAACATCCCACGGACTATTGTTCATGGTGTATATTCATTTTTACGCCTACGTTTGAAAGCTACAATTATTAAATAAACATGGTCTTTCATGGAGATAGCTATTTAGCATCTGTAATGTATTTAGCAAGGTGATTTGATTAGGTGAAATATACAGTGAGCACAGTAGCCTACGGACTGCCGAGATAGTTTACACACCAACCCCTTAGGCCACACGCTCCATACTTCTAATTTCCGAAGTTACATGTATGTATTACCCATCATCGCCTGTTTTAAGAACGTTTCAAACTTAACGCTTTGGGTCGAAGGAAAGATGCGACAGCCTCTGTAGCATAGCTGGGGAGTAGCTGTCTGTGAAACGAGAGGCCGCAGGTTCGATTACCTTACCAAGACAAATGATTCTGTGAACCACAAATATTTGTGTCGGGTTCTGGTATTGTGGAACCGTGGTCCCTCCCAGTTTTTGATACCCAGAACAGATCTAGTGTGGGGTCAGGACTTTTTGTGCGGCTGTTGAGTGTCTTTTTTTAAGAGACAAATCGTATTTAAACCTGCATAAATTATTACTTTTTAAATAAAAATAAAACCGTCTTCAAAAAACCCAGACAACTAAAAACCAAATAATAATTGGTTACATTTACATCAATTAATTACATACAATATAAATCAATTATTTTTGGAGTCGGTGCCGGTGTTGTTTTCTTTACTTTTAGATTCATAAAAACCAAGTATATTTTTTTGTATTATTCTGTTTTTTCCATGTTTTGGCTGGCACCTGTAACCAATTATTATTTGGTTTTTAGTTGTGTCTGGGTTTTTTGAAGACGGTTTTATTTTTATTTAAAAAGTAATAATTTATTTTTGCTTTTTAGTGGCACAAATATAAAATAGGTACGTTGGATAGAGTACCATAAGAAAACACCATTGAAAAAGTCACAGAAAAGCAAAATTCGCAGTTTCGTATATTCGGACAGCATATTTTTTCAAGTTATTTCGGTTTTAAAACCAAACTACTCAACCGATTTTGATAAAAATTCTATGGGACCAATCTGAAAGTATATTCTCTGTAATAAAAGAAGAATTTTCCAAATCGGTCAATAAATGACGGAGTTCTGAGGTAACAAACATAAAAAACACGTCAAATTGAGAACCTCCTCCTTTTTTTTGAAGTCGGTTGATAACTCAGAATAAGATTTTCGAAGGTTTTATTTATCAATCTAAAATACAGCGTGATAGACGAAAGACCTAACCTCATTCACTAATAAAGCACTTTTGTGACCAGCTGTAGATACCGGATTACGGGGATTATGGAAAATAACTACGAACTTGCAAGCTGTAGTGATAACTGCTACAGAGAAATTAATTTATAGTGGTAGAGCCACGCTGTAGACATATTTGTCTGAAGCATGAATGGGCCGGCTCGACCGGCGTAGTACCACTGTCTCACAGAAAACCAACGTAAAGTGACAGTTTACTGTCGCGTTTCGTATGGTAAGTGAGATATCCGGAGGCCCAGATTCCCCCTTCCCTTCCCTAATCCCTATTCCTGTCCTTTAAGGCCGACAGCGCATACATGATACTTTCGGTATTATGGATGTTCATGGGCGGTGGAGATCACTTAACATCAGGTGACCCACATGCTCGTTTGTCGGACTAAGCAATAAAAAATAAAAAAAAAACTACAAATCTTTAATCTGGCTCATCATACACGTTGGGTATTGGGCAATATTTTGTGAATTTAGCTATTCGTCTATAAGACAGAAGATGTCCCTTATATTTACTAGTACAGAATATCCGTCAACATAAATTATTTCTAATTTTAGGCGTAGTATGAAGAAGCTACACAGCAGACCGGCATGATTGTGTTGCGTAGCGGGGGATAGAATGTCTCCCGCTAGTTGATACTCTAACTGGACGGAAGTGCGCTTTAAAAAGCTTTATAATTAAATATTAAGTGTCATTTGTTTCATGTTTTGTATCCACTATAAAAAAATTAATAGATTTGTAACTGCAGACTTTAGAGCTATTTTGAACACATACATACTTCTAGCCTGGAGTAACGCCAGAGGCTATAGGTAGCCGAGTTCGTTAACCATTCAGCAATACCTATAACACGGTTCAATAAAAATAACAGCACATTTTTTTGAGTTCCGTAAATAAGAAAAACAGAAAAAATAATGGTTTCTTATATTTACGCGAATATTATACATTGAAATAAAACGAAATTTACGGATTATATCGCGGTTTATTTTACTTTTTGAAACCCGACGTTTCGAAGGCTTTACAGCCTTCGTGGTCACGGGGCAGACTAAGTTGTATGTCGTCACGAAAGTATAGTGCAATGTTTCTACCCTCCATATAGTTGATATTTAATTTTTATTTGTTGTAGTCCGATCTACGCAGAAGGAGCTCACAATGTCTTGAGGTCTGGCAGTTGGTCTTTTGGGTTCCGATTTAATTAAATGTATAATTGGATCCCAGGCTGGTGCTAGCTTCCAACCATCTTCTATATTGAAATTTGGATGTTTTTTAATTTCAATAGCCTCGCGGATCATCCTAGGCAGGAATCGGTGTTCTTTGGCAAGGATTTGTGGCTTGTCAAATCGAAGATAATGCTTGGAGCCTTCCTCTGAATGTTCAGCAACTGCAGACTTCGTAGAGCGTCGGTGTTTTACGTCAGCTATGTGTTCTTTTACGCGGGTCCCTATATTTCTTTTTGTTTGACCAATATAAGAGAGTCCACAGTCACAATCTATTTTATATATGCCCGGTTCTTGTAGAGGTATATGACACTTAACAGGTGGTAAGAATGCTGTAAAGCCTTCGAAACGTCGGGTTTCAAAAAGTAAAATAAACCGCGATATAATCCGTAAAATTCGTTTTATTTCAACAGAAAAAATGTTTTAAACTAACATAAAAATTATACAAGAAAAATCAGAAAACAATCATGTAATTTGAAACAATGATTTGTTTTTTCGGCGGCATTGTAATAGTCTCCGATTATCGAGAGACAGCGATGAACTCTATCGAAGCGTTTCCGTTCTATACTTACTTCTTTTATTTTTAGATAAACAATTTTCTGTACTATGCGGCTTTGTAATAATTAATAATAATTTAAATATTAGCAGGCCGGCATGATTGTCTCTCGCTACTTCATACTCTACCTGGACCGCACTGCGCTTACCATCAGATACAGTGTGACTGCGGTACCAGCATAAAAAAGCGTACGGAATTCTTTGTTACATTCCCACACACACTTGTCCAGTTTTTTCCCCATAATCATCTCTAATCAGAAGATCCAGCTAGACTATAATCAGCAGTTAGCATTGGGGTCAATCATTACAAGGCTTATTACAATTGCTATTCGCGGCCATTTCATAAGCGATATCGCAATGCGTAGACGCGGATTGATACGTCGAACCGGTTCTCAACTTGAATAACTTGAAAGTTATGAAATGCAGGAGTCTTATAGCGGGTGCGGGCTCAGGGCGCCAGGTCAGATGTCCCTCGGATTCTAATTGATTTCATATATAAATTGCTAGGTGAATTTATTTAATTAAATAATCATCACGTATTACGTGAAGATTAACAGACGACTGGGTGTGGTGGTTAGCATATTTTATTATGTTTATTTATAGGTACAACAACGGTACAGTATAAATATATAAATATGATCTCAGTATTGCCTTCTACCGATGAAAAGGCTTAAAGTGTTAGTCAAACATACTGACCAAATTTGAGTTTGTCGACTTCACATACAGATTTCTTCACGATTTTTTTCTGCGCCGTTAAAGCGAGCCATAACTTAGTATAAATACATACACACATCTGTTTCGGAAAGCTGTTCCCCTCTCTGAAAAAAAGATGTGCTTGTATAAATCAAATAAATCTTGCTGATGCATCATACAATATATTTTACATATGGGAAAATTATATGATGTTACCAGACTTATGAATAATGTTGGATATTGATCAATCAGACCAAATATGGATAGAATTGGCAAAATGATTGTAATTTTCAATAAAAATAAAACAGTTTAGGTATCAATAGGTTACTTATTTTTATATTGCGGAATCTGTCTTCAAATTCAAGTGTGTTAATAAAAACCTACTAACGCGTTGAAGTCTTTTACATTGTATAATTAGACGTATATTTTAATCAGCGCAAATTCTTATTACGACGCATATATTAAATATGTCCTTGTATATAACTTATAGATACTCTAGATATATAGTTATAATTAATAATATTTAATTAAAATACACAGTGTTTAAAGTTTAAATAAATACATTTTAATTGTTAATCATTACAATTGATTTGTTACCCTTAAAGAAGGTCTGCATTCGTCCCCAAGTCGGCATTTACTATTTGAAACAAATTGTTTGCAACAACGTGGATTTACTGTCCTTGCATACTTACATTTGGTTAACTTTCATTTATTTTAATTGCTGTTGGTAATTTTGTAATAGGCTATTTCTTATATACGATTACATCAATTAAGATGATATAGCTAAATAAAAACGCGTAAACATTAGAAACCATTACGATATACCTAATTAAAAGGATCAAACGAGTTCTAGAGAAAACATCTTTTTTTTGAAAACAAAAACGTACGGACGAACCCGAGACCTCGAGCACAGCAGTCGTAACGCATGCGCAATTACAACTAGGGCACCGAGGCAGTCAAATAATAGACATGGCCCACAGATTCACATTTACGAATACCATAGGCTGAAAACAGTTGCAGGTTTTCTCCGACTTTTCTGGACAACGTTTCCATAATTTATTTTCCTGCAAACTATTAAAAAATAACCAAATCGGTCAACTCGTTCTGGAGTTATAAGCTTACCAATGAACAGCATTAAATATTTATTAATAAAGATTACTGTGTTTAATACAACTAAATAATCTAGTCTAGTCCCAGGCAGACGTTGTCCTGCCACATACCGTCTTCTCTGTGGATCGAATTTTCGTTGAAGAAATAAGAAACTCAGATCTCGACAACAGCGCCGCCTATCGGATATAAAACTATCCTATCTTTTAAGTGGGACCCAACCACGCACATAAACAAAATTTAATTGAAATTGGTTGAGTGGTTTCAAAGTCTATAACGGACATAGGTAGAAACAATTTTTATATACATACCTATATATAGATACAAACGTGGATATTTCTAAAGGACATAAAAAATGGCAAATGTAATTTTATTTTGCAAATAAGTCTTTTCTTAAAATACTTAATTTCTGCAAATTAAGGGACAGTGATCGCCTCTAATCTAACAGTAAGTGAACATCCACGTTACATAAGTGGTGTGGAATGGAGGTTAGCTCGAGGAGAGGCACTCGAACCGTGTCACTGGGCCACCGGCGTACACACGATCTGTACCTCAACCATGAGTTTTCTCACGTATAATCGCTAGCGACAACGTAAAATATTTGAGTCGTATAGAACCAAAGTAGCCAACTTATTTTTTGGCAAATAAAAAAAACATAACTTTTGTTTAAATCGAAAGGCATTTTTGGTGAATATTTTATTTTAATCGGAGGAGATGTTTAATTTAATCAATGACAAAAAATTAAGCATAACCGTCAAAAATCTTATTAAATATTGTAGATTGGCGAGTTTGATCCCAACTAAGATGGCCGCCTTTGCTACTATACTGCCAAGTTTGTCATTTTTGATTGGTCATTAACTTCATGAGAAATAAGATTGTTGACAAACGCTTCTGATTGGTTGATAGAGAAATATTGGCGACTTTGGTCCTAAAGCAACTATTGTTGTTTGTTTTAGAAGTTTAGTTTTTATTTATAAAACATTGCAATTGTCGATGTAGATTTTAATTTCCTATATTGCCATATATTTTTTTTATTTTCGCCCAACTACTCATTGATAACTCATGAATATTTGTATGACAAAATATACAGCGCCTCTACGATTAGTAGTGGGAAATTGATGGTTTTACTGTTTAGACTACGGTCTGGACACATCCCCGGAAACAAATTTAAACATCTAATGGGCAAATCTGATTCTCCGAACTGCTCAAACTGTCAAATAATAGAGGACGTTCAGCATTCTTTAACCGAGTGTGTCCGAAGCCTAAAATTGCGTCGTGAACTGTTCACTAATTCTAGCAATGTGGGTGTTTGTAACAGCATCCTTGCTTCACCAAATTCTGATATAGCGATAAATATGATCAAGTTATACATTTCTTCGAGGGACGACTCGTGCTAATATTGATAATGATATTATTTCTTCTTTTGAATACTGATGGCAAAACTAAATTTGTTAACAATGTATGTAATCAATAATATGTTACAATGATTTACGGGGGGTTACATTGTCAAATGTGACAAAACCCCTTTTAAAATAATAAAGAATAAAAAAAGCCTCTACGATTACGCGAAAAACTAAATTTGGTACGATAAGAACGAAATATTCCATACATAAAAACAACACTGCAACGCTAGCGACTACGTTTACCTATCGTAACTTTTTGCCATAAACTCATGGTTGAGCTACTGCGCAGGAAACTACGCCATACAACACTTTTTGTCTCATTCTTAGAATATCTTAGTTTTTCTAGGCAAATATTTTCTTGTGGAATATATTTTTATGGTTCCGGGTGCTGCTGAATATGTCTATATTGCGGATGGAAGCAATATAAAAATAAATAATAGTGATATGGATAGCAGGGAACAGTAAACGAGCAAATGGATGACCCTGGTGTCGAAGTGATAAACACAGACCGTCAAGCATGAATACGAGAAAAATCATCTACATAGTATGTTTTCAGCATTCACCCTCTCAAGTATAACAAGGACACGGGTGTTCGGAAAAAGGTAATAAGTAGTGAGTAAAAATACAAGCAAAAATCAACTTTATTTCTATAACATTAACGTTACAAATACGCTTAATGCGCTCGTCAATAAGGGAGAGTATTGCCAGTTTTTCTCCGGACGACCTTGTATGATCCGTGACTGGCCTACCATAAACAATTCTATAGCATATTTAAACAAAAGAAAAAAATAAGAAATAAATAACATCAATAAAAAATAAGTTAACTGTTAGCCAATTCCGTAAAAAATATTGTATACTTTAAATGACAGTTATATTTTCGATAACTATCGAGAGTGCAATTTGTTTGCTTTTCGAGGCATAAAGACGCAATTAGACCAGAATAGTGCATTCTAATTGAATCCTGCATTTCTTAGAATTCTGTTGAAATAATTTTTTACCGATAATGTTCTGTGAATTAAAAGAATCTATTGAATTTTACTTAAATAGATACGTTAATTGAATTATGTATCCTTGAATGTATTTTCAAATTAGATCCATTTCCGAGATTGGTCATAATAAAATAACCGTTAATGGGTGTGTAAACAGCGGAAAATTGTAACTATTACGCCATAATGAGCGGAGTTCCGGCGTGGGGCATAGTTTAAAAGAGTGACTACTCAATCATCGGTGTAGAAATAAATTCAGGGTATTAGGGGTAAGATTTGAAATTAACTAGCTATCAAAACATGTAAGGGTTAGTTAATTATATTTTGGCAAGGGTTAGCAAGACTCTGGGATGGGCATGGGCACTCTCGTATGTAACGCGTAATGTATTCAAATATAAATGATATTGAATAAAATAATTACGTAATAGGATCCATGAATAATGCTTATGCATTTTTTTGCTGCCTGGATAGTCGAGCAGACGGGCCACCTGATGGTAAGTAGACACCGTTGCCTGTAGACATAATATGGCAGGCACAGCAAAGCCGTTGCCTACTGTAAAAGCTTATGCGAATGGTGCAACTAGGACAGTCTCCGTTGGACGAGCTCATTTTCTACCATACTATAATATGATGGGCAAGTCTTTTTTTTATTATGGCGGGGCAAAGGGCAAAGTGCAGTGCAAAAACACTGCATCTGCCTAAAGCCATTTTGGCAATTCACGTTTTTTTTCGTATCAAAAAATATAATTTCCCAACCTATGGATCAAATCCAGAACTTGAGTTACAAATCCTAAGTATACCAATACAAATATAATTCTACAAATATTTTTAAAATTCATATCAAGAAGAAGTAACCTAGGCAAAATAGCACGAAGTTACAAGTACAAAAATGCGAAATTTAAATAAAGACAGATCTTCATTTTGTGAATAAATATTCGCTTCAAAGGTGAAGGCTATCGACCGATTATATAATTAAGTTGTTGGGAAACTAAGCCAAAACGTTATGCCCATTCTATTGCGAAATAAATATAAAGATAATTAATGTAACTCCGTAATTGTACCGTAAATGTTATAATTACATACATAACTTAAAAAAAACTGCCTGGCTGCCTCGGTGGCGCAGTTGTAATTGCGCATGCATTAGGACTGCTTTGCTGAGGTCTCGGGTTCGATCCCCGAGTCGGTTTAAGTGATGTTGGATATATTTAAACGGTAGGCAGCGGCTTTACTGTGCCCTGGCATTGCAGAAGTCTATCGGCGGCGGTGACTACTTACCATCAGGTGGCCCGTCTGCTAGTCTGCCTGTCGAGACAACAAAAAAAAATTGAAATACACAGTATCAGCCCGGAGTTTGGAATTGTTCCCGGTATAGCGATAGGCTCGCCCCTCTATCACATTATGGAACCGTAATAAATTCGGCGAAAAGTGGGTGCACTGGTTATACCTCTGCCTACCTGAGTGTATGTAACTTAAAAAATATACTTTCCTGGTGGGACGGTACCAGATACATACTTGTACGTTTTACAGCGACATCAGATAAAGAAAAACAAATACAATACCCCGTGTTGACGTTTCAGCCAGTGTATATCCAGTTACTTCAGGCGGTCTTTAATCTGCCGTATTCATCATCATATTTGAACTGTACTCTGTTTACCTTTCACCCGCAGTCCTATTGATTCTACGAAAAGTCATGAAAAATTATAACGCAGTCACATAGCACTAACCCCACACTAGGTCATACCTGTAGGTATCTTGGGTGTCAAGAACTACGAGAGACTACAGTCCCATACCACCCAGACCCTAAACAAATATTTCTCTATCAAATGTTATAAAGTAAATTAATTACAATTCAAATATGTTGGTAAAGGACAGAAAAAGGATGCATGACATGATTCATGACGTCACAATGGTCATAACAGTGCACGCGTGCGAGGGAGAAAGATAAATATTTCCCCTACCCATCCAATTTTGCTCATACCTATAGTTAAAATAATAATTGCAACTTAATTCAATTTGCAAAATGATTTCTTATCATCATTTTAAAAACATAGAAAACAACATTATAATAGAGGGGCAATATTTTCTATGTCCTTACAAACGTGTAACGCCTCGTAATGGCATTACAGAAAAACATGCACTTAACGTAACGCGCCTCGCTGCGAGTTTGTAGGGACATAGAAAATAATATCCCAGCTCAGTTTATAAATGATGTATTGGTTTCGAAGTTTATTAATTCAGTAGTAACACTTAATTTCAGCATTATTTGGCCTTATGAAGCCGCATGGTACATCGTAGAAAGTTATGGTCTGCTGCCAACAATCCTGTCACTCATTTCACAGTTTCGTAAAGTGATTAGATTCGCCTGTAATCTTGCGCAATGCGTAATGGATGAACCGACGTAACAAAACATCTTGACTTTTCCTATAATTATCAATCAATTATTAATTAAAGTGAAAGTTAGTAAATTAAACTTTTATACTTTTTACTGCCTTGGTGGCGTTGTAATTGCGCATGCGTTACGACTGCTGTGCTGAGGTGCTGAGGTCCGGGTAAAATAAAGTGATATTGGGTTTTTCTATTTAGTTATCAGTCTGGAGTCTGGAATTGTGCCTGGTATGGCGATAGGCTCGAACCCTATCATATGGGACCGTAATAATACGCGAAAAGAGGCTGTACTGGTTACGCCTCTGCCTACCCCTTCGCTGATTACAGGCGTGAGTGTATATGTATGTATGTATGTTATACTTTTGACCACTTAAGAGTATAATGGTTTCTTATATTTACGCGAATATTATACATTTAAAAAAAACTAATTTTACGGATTATATCCTCATGACACTGTGAGTTCTTTCTGTGTAGATCGGACTACATCAAAATAAAAGATGTAATATCAACTATATGGAGGGTAGAAACATTCTCCCCCGTGATCATCTAAATTAAACCGCGATATAATTCGTAAAATTGGTTTTATTTCAACACTTAATTAAGAGTATTAAGTGAAAAGCATTTCCACTGGTAGAGGAGGTCTGTACCCAGTGGGACGGTGATAATGCGTGAATGTTATTATTATTATAATACTTATTAGTTTTTGCCCCCGGCTCCACGTCCGTTAAGTCCTTATCTGGGATATACAGTAAGTATTTATAGCCCTTCACTTTAAATAATGGTGAAATTTGCGTCGAAATCCGTTTTTATTTATCCTGGCTTGGCAAAGTGACCACACTGCACCTGATGGTAAGCGCAGTGCCGTCCAGTTAGAGTATCAAGTAGCGAGAAACAACTATCCCTTGCTACTCAACACAATCGTGCTGGCCTGTTGTGTACTTTCTTCAAAGTACGCAATGGGACAAGAAGTGAAGAAGCGGTCGAGGGTCTACACACTAGACAGTGTCAGAGTACTCAGAAGGCCGCAACACGGACAAACATCATATTTCAACTCTAGACCCCCGACAAATCCGGATGTACACTTGTTGATCCCGGAACGCGACACACTTGCATGTGCCACTATCGCGGGTTTTACATCCTGTGCACGGTAGTTGCTATACGGGCGGATATGAATATTCTGCCACCACAAGTTTGGATGATTTTTTTGGTGCCACTAATGTTTTACTATATGTTATCACATACATAGCATTGAAGATAATAATAATAACATAAAAACACAGTTCGCTTTTCAGGACACTGTCGCTGTGACTTTAAAATAGCAATTTCATACCCGTTCGTTAATAGACCTTGATTATATAACTATTCGATTATACTTTCAATTTGACGCGGTAATTTGGCGAACCGGAACAAAAAATATAAAACAATAAATTCAAGAGCAACGAAGCTTACGCGAATATGCTGTAAAAATAAAAAAACTTTGTTGACGTCAGCAAAGAGTCGCGGTCGCGAATGTATGACAAGCTGACAATGTCACAATCTGAGCACCGTAACGGGACCGGACGGGGCGCACTCGAGGTCGGAACTTGTTTGCGGCGAATCTGTGTCTGATATGCATGCATGGAGTGATCCGGATATAGATGGGGCCCAGACCCCCTACTGTCTTAACGCATAAAATATGTATTTGAAAAATATATCATCATCATCATCATCGGCCTGTACCGGTCCACTGCTGGACATAGGCCTCCCCTAAAACGCGCCATTTAAACCTGTCTTCAGCTTGTCTCATCCAGCTTCTGCCAGCATTAAAAAAAATAAAAATATATATTTATACCATAATACGCAAGTCTAAGGTTCGTAAGTACGTAATTCCTTTACAGTTGTGGTTATATTGAAAAAAAAATAAGCAATAATTTCTGTTTGTACTTTAATAAATAAAGTAATATAAGTTGTGCTAATTATGTTATTTCACCTTGATTTTTAGCAAAAACAAATTGAAATATTAAATAAAATATTATCGGTGTTATCAATCATTGACTTACAAATGCACTTGCACAGAACAAATTAATTAGGTCAGTGAATTGGTTAAAAAGTAAAATAAACCGCCATGAAATCCGTGAAATTGTTATATACATTATTCGTTTTGGGAAGAACCACCTTATTTGCCAGTTTGTCAGTTAAAATTGTTTAATATACAGAAAAGTAATGAACCATAATTTATAGTAGTTACAGGATGGCACGTCATAACAGCACTAGCTGAATAATGAAACAGTGAACTAAGCAGACATTTGTAAAGAATGCATTGTGCACACAGTTTACATTAGAAGCGATTGTATGATTAAACTGTAAGACACCTGTGTCCATAATACCCCCAAAACCGTTTTCAAAATACACTGGACTAGATATTGTTAATGTAGTTTACAGTTACAATGGTGAATAGTTAAATATTTTTTTACAAATTACCAATCACCTGCTCGTGATGATTCAGTGACCGATTAATAATAATAATACGCCCATCAGTCACACACATAGTCAATTCCATACTAGGCCATGCCTGTATCGTAGATATCAAGAACTACGAGGGAATGTGGTCCCACAACACCCAGACCCGAAACAAATATTTGTGAAACACATTTGTCTCGGTGCGGGAATCGAACTCGCGGTCTCTCGTTTCAGAGCCGGCCACTTGTCTGCAGCACCACGGAAGCTGTCAAGTAAGTAAAGTCTAACCATTGGCCAATATGAATGTGAAAATGTAAGTTTCAAATGCATTGCTGTAATGCATAATGGGCCGCATCGCCGCTCATTGCATGCTCTTCTACGAATTACTAAAACAGGAGGCATTTTTTACCAAAGATGTACTAAGCATAAATGTCCGAAAAGCATTACGAAACCTAAATAAGCACCTGCGTTTCTATAGTTCATTTATATTTCGGAGTTCAAAACCGAGTGCGATCAGTTAGACGGTAATATTTATAATCACGCGAAGTTCTTTCGATGATAACAATCTCAACAAAAAGATAAATTCAAAGAAAACTTTCTTGTAAACTATACGAACTTTTTTGCTCTGAGATCTGCGTTGTGCCTTATTTGGTATCTTCCTTGTTTGTGGTAATAGCTAATGATGAATTATTTAAATGATTAGAATTATCTAAATGATTAAAGCAGCGATAGCCTAGTTGGTTGCGGTACGGACTGCCAAGACGAAAGTCCTAGGTTCGAAACCCAAGTGGCATACACCTCTGACTTTTCTAAAGTTATGTGTGTATTAAAATGTTAATTATCGCTTGCTTTAACGGTGAAGGAAAACATCGTGAGGAAACCTGCATATCTGAGAATTTTTCGAAGGTATGAGAAGTCAGCCAACCCGCATTAGGCCAGCGTGGTGGACTAAGGCCTAACCCCTCTCATTAGTAGAGGAGGCCCGTGCCCAGCAGTGGGACAATGTTCAATACAGGGCTAGTATTATAAACAAATTCTATTATGGAAAATCTTCTAGCGATAACAGTATATAACTAATCTGTCCTAATTATTATTATACCATACTTTGATAAAATCCAACCAATTTTAACATATTTCCATTGTAAACACACTTGAAAATATGCTTAAAATAAATTTTATTTTACATGATGATTCATAAAAAGCTGCGACTGGCTACTGAGATAGATGTCACGTGTCCAACCCTCAGTTCTAAAGGAAAGTGAAGGAAAACATTGTGAGGAAACTTAGATGCCTCAGAATTCAAATTAATAACATCGAAGGTAAGTGAAGTCTACTACCCCGCATTAAGCCAGCGTGGTCGACTGACGCCTAAATTCCTCTCATTAGTACAGGCGGTTCGTGTCCTGCAATGAAAGAGTTTATTATATATACAGGGCTAATATTACTTAATAAGTGTTAGACTTATTATTTAATAGACTTTTTCTTACTTCTAATTTTACTCTGTATAATAACTCTACCGTTTAACTTATATTACGCGATATCTCCACCAAATATGGACCTATATGATAACAATGTGACCGGTGTAGCTTATATTAAGGATGGTCTTATACGTTCTGATGACGGTATTCCTTAACAATTTGTTTTTTTTACTACAAAAATTTGTATTGTAATTTAGATTTTATGGGGTTTTTAAGGTAGGTTTTACTCTTTATTTTTATAAATTAGATTGGAAAACCTATTATACTCCTACATGTAGGCCAAGTCACAGCATAGGAAACTCCACTACATTATGTATACGATGCAGTCGAGCATAGCGCGAGATGAAGCAATTATAATTATCTTCTGCATTGTTGAGATGATATCTATGCGATATTGAGTTATATACATGTTCAATTTATGTAACTCATAGTAATCTTTTTGCATCTTTTAAGCTTAGTTTAAATTTTTGTGCACTTTTTTGGCGCTTAAATCAACTGGTAAAACAGGTCTCATTTTTTTTAGGAAATAATGCTCATAAATGCATGAAAATAAGTCATAAAGATGCAGTTCGTGCTTACACAAGTAATATATTAATTCTACTAAAATCCGCGCAATATTTTTCTATAATGATTTTTTTCCAGAATATCAACAAACTTTAAACCCCTCTCCTGTAAAATTTCAAAAATGGCGCTTAAATCCAATAGCCCGCCAACCGTTGAACTATACATTTTATTGTATGATAATATTGAATCGATTGTGCTGTCGCTTCGTGCACTGATATCCTTTTTAATCCTTGCAAATTGTTATTCCAAAGATTGAAAAAATTCACTACGTACTAATTCCAAGAACCACAGTTGCACGTTGCTTATATTAATCGTAGCAACTTTTTTAATTTTTTTTTCTGCTTGGATAGAAAGACGAGTAGACGGACCATCTAATGATAAGTAGACACCGCCGCCCATAAACTTCTGCAATGCCAGGGCACAGCAAAGCCGCTGCCTACCCAAAATTATTACATCTAAATTATAGTGAAGATAAATCGAATTAATTATGAATTAAAACTTTTAAAAGTTACAGATAGAGCTTAATCCTGTTTAAAAATGCCCGTTTGTACTAAAGTTTGATAAAGCCTAAGCTCATGTCTAACTAACCAGGAGGCTGTTAGTCATAACAATGCGTTGAATCAATCTTTATGCAATTCTCTAAATACTAATGATATATAGATAGCTAGATAATGCTCGCAGCTATGCATACGTGATTACGATTATATTATCGGAACCATAAGAAAAGGAAATCCCATATGAAAAAACACTCAGTTTTTCCCAACATCCAAGAAACATATCCAATTTTACGTCATAAATACATTTTAGGGACTATGACATTAAAAAAAATAGCCCAATCGGCCCAGTCATTATCAAGTGATGCGCTTATCAATGATTTAAAAAATGTTTTACTTATCTATACTAATATTATAAAGAGGAAAGATTTGTATGTATGTTTGTAACGAATTGGGTCAAAAAGTACTGGACCGATTTTAAAAATTCTTTCACCATTTGAATGCTACATTATCACAGATTAATATAGGCTATTTTAATTGTCAGAAAAAAAAGGATCCCTAAAACTACAATAATGTACAATAATAAGGTGTAAAAAACTGTGTGAAAATAACCTCCACGCGAGTGGAGCCGCGAGCAACAGCTAGCAGATAATAAAATTAACTTAACATTTAGAATACTTTGTTTACGAATTTCTCAGGTAGTGCAAATTATTGCAATTCAACAGATTCCAGGAGAATGTTCTAGACAATCCGAATATACATACATATACACTCACGCCTGTAAACCCCGAAGGGGTAGGCAGAGGTGTAACCAGTACACCCACTTTATACCGGCACAGGTTCCAGGCTCCGTGCTAATACTGAGAATTTCTAGATAGAAAAACCCAATATCACTTTACCCGACCCGGGGATCGAACCCGAGACCTCAGCACAGCAGTCGTAACGCATGCGCAATTACAACTGCGCCACCGAGGCAGTCACAATCCGAATATTATATTTATAAATATAAGTAGTGGTAATGGAGAATAGAAATTTGAATTTAAGTCACGTATCACACAGTTGCAGAGGCCCTTTATGGCTTATGGCTTGTGGATATAGCTGTTCGCCTTCAATATCCGGTTGGTGCAACGGCCTTTGTCATATCAACATGTATTCATAGATGACAGCCGGTTATTGCTTAAGCCTCATATTGAAAATAATGTTGACGGTAAATGAAACAATAAGACACCCAACAGTCACACACATCCTGACTCCACACTAGGTTAATCTATCGTGGGTATCGAGAAATACGAGGGTCTACGATCCTGTCGAATGTCGAATACGCAGACCCAAAAACAAAATTGTGGAGCATACAAAAGTTTATGTCGGTGCGGGAATACAATTCATTTCGAAAAAACATCTTCATCTTATATCACACTAGATGTTGCTCGCGGCTCCGCACGCGTGGAGGTTATTTTTGGAAGAAAATGTATACAATCCATGGAGGCATCTTAAGCTATTACACCTTTCTATATTTTGGTATCCCATAGGATGCGTGCATTTTTCCGTCATAACAGGTAGCCTATGTCATTTTCTGATCCCTAAACTGCCACTATGCAAAAAATCATTTTGATCCCTTGCTCTGCGGAAAACTAAACTATCCCAATGGAACTGTACATTTTTCCGGGATAAAAAGTAGCCTATGTGTTATTCCAGACTATAATGTATCTCTGTACCAAATTTCTACCAGATCCGTCCAGCCGTTGTAGCGTGATTGAGTAACAAACATCCATCCATTCATCCATCCAAACATTCGCATTTATAATATTAGTAAGATGACTATATACACTAGTTATGTAATACACGAAAGTAATAAATTCTCCGTTTATATTTGCAAGATACTTGGAACTAGTACTATTACATCTAATAACTAGGCTGTGCGCCGTCTAAGCCATTTGTAGAATCTAAATGTTTCAAATTATTATTACAAATTAACGTAACTTTCTATTACCTTTCCGGTAGGTGCGTTTAATCTGAACTCGTTCATCTTTTATTTATGAGCCGTGTTTGTGTGTTAATTAATAATTTCTCTGTTTTACCGACGCCGTCGACGAAAACGAGATTTAGCTATTTCACTTTCGAATGTTTGATGAATATTAGTTATTTGAGATATTCACTTTCATCTCGAGTTAATCGTTTATTTGCTAATTATTTCAATTTTATAACTAGGATTGGGTAGTTATTGCTAAGGATAGAAACTCTGTCGTGTCCATCTTGCGCATATAGTGTGTATGTGACATTATATAGAGCTCTTAGTTATAGTAGATCCACGGTGTGGACAGTTTTATCTACAGTATATATAAATTTGCAGGCCGACCGGCATGATTGTGTTGAGTAGCGAGGGATAGATTGTCTTTCGCTAATTGATACTCTAATTGGATGGCACTGCGCTTACCATCAGGTGCAATAGTATATCCCTATTCATCCCTTTTTCTTTTTTCAAGATTAGCAATAAATCCATTATTCTTCGCTATAGTAGCTATATGTACCCAGTCTCTGCTATAGATATATATCCGCCGAGCTATTTTGGAACCGTGAAGGTTGAGTATCCACAGCAAGTGCTCCCATCTGCAGACCTTGTTTATCTTGAATTGATTGCATGTTATTAGTTAGCTAATTCCCCTATGCCGGGCGTTCTTGCTTCATCCAACAATCTTCTGAAGCCGATTCTGTCATAGATATATTTGCGGATATATATTACAAAATAAATGCATGATTGAAGTTTAGTGAACATATTTTTATTTATTTGTAAAAACACAAAAATAACAGATGCAAGCAATACAATATAAACGAAGGTAGACTAGGTAACATAACAGCAATACAATTATTTATCTTATTGTCTATTGAAATAATCTGTTAATACAATATAATAACCCTGTCTCTCAAACTAGGACAACCTGTATCTTAAGAGACAGTGTTCAGCTCACGTACTTTCAAAAGATTAACATAGACAGTGGAAACGTGAAAATCTACCATTTATGATCATATGGATTTTTAAAGTGCATGTGCGTATGTGTGTGGCTGTGTGTATGTGTGTGTGTTTATGTGTGTGTGACGTAAGAATGTGCAATTATTAGCTGTATGTATCGTTAGTATATTTTTTGTCTTATATCTGTTGTCTGTATAGTATAAGCTGAATATTCAATTACTGTCATTGGTGTCTAACTGTGTCTATTAGCTTGCGCTTCGCCTTTGAAATGTTGGTGTTTTTCTGCCGTAAGTCTGTCTGTGTTGTTCTGTCGTAAGTTTGTCTATCTGTTTATATAGGGTGTCTTATTTGTAAGCCCTCAGTCTTACAAATAAGCAGCATACACTCACACCTGTAATCCCCGAAGTGGTAGGCATAGGTGTAACCAGTACACCCACTTTTCGCCGAATTTCGGTCCCATAATGTGATATGTGGCGAGCCTATCGCCATGTCGGGCACAATTCCATACTCCGGGCTGATACTGAGCATTTCGTGATAGAAAAACCCAATATCGATTTACCCGAATCAATTCAATTTCAATTAATGTCATTGGTGTCTAACCGTAATGATTGAATTAAAATGAAGAAATGTGTTACACATATTGGGCTTCGCTTCGTTTTTCTGTTGTATGCATATAGCCCTCAGTCTTAAATTTAGACACGCTATATAAACTGTTTAGCATGAAATTTCTCTCATAATAGAAGATTCTAATTATGAAGTCGGTGGACGTCGATAGAAAGCATCGCCGACTGAAGCCCGAATACGTGAAACAATTACCCGACCAAATGTAAGGACACTAGAGCACTCGACGGCCCTAAAGAGCGATTACTTTCACATTGGGCCGGATAGCAGACAAGTTGGTATGCATGAGACGCGCATGCGACAGACGGAAGCGGTCTCGTGCCATTGTTTCCCGGATTCAATGAACTTTTTTCGGGTCGTAAGTAGTTTATAAGGTCGAGAACTACTTACATGTAAGAGATATTTAGAATACCATGTGCCATAGTTTGTACTCAAAGCACATAACATATAGTAGCTCGATCTTATGTTTAGATTATTATCTTATCAACTTTTTGAGTTATTGGCAGGTTTCTTCTTAAACTTTCTAATACTAATATTTTAATGCGAATGTTTGGATAGATTAATGAATAGATGGATTTTAGTTACTCAATCACACCAGAACGGCTGAATGGATGTGGTTGAAATTTAGCACAGAGATAGATTATAGTATGGAATAGCAATTCCATTGGATTCCATGGAATTGCTATTCCAGACTATACGTAATGTATCTCTGTGCACATAGGCTACTTTTAATACCGGAAATGCAAGGTTTCTATGAGGTAGGATAATATAGAAAGGTGTAAGATTAAGATGTCTTTCTGGATTTTATACCTTTTCTTTCTAAAATAACTACCACGCTGGTGATTTCGCGGGAAAAGCTAGTTAGTACATAAATTATGAATCATATTACTTTGATTAAATATTAATGTACAATGATGCCTGGAAATGTTATAAACTTTGAAGCGCAATTGGAGTTTTTAGAAAATATGGCGATAATCTTGCACCTGCCACATAATGGTATGGTAAGCTCGTCGAATCAAAGCTCCCTATCATTATGGGACCGTAATAAATTCGGCGAAAAGTGAGTGTACTGGTTACACCTCTGCCTACCTCGAGGGATTGCAGGCGTTAGTGTATGTATATAAGCTCGTCGAATAGAATGTAAAATTTGCAGCACTGCCTACTCTGTTTGGGAAATTAGTGTGAGCCTATATTAGGTAAGAATAGTTTGTAAAAATATATAAATTTCGTTGAATGTACTCACATTCAAGGATAATAAATTGAACTACGTAATAAATAACACTCCCATACCACTTTGAATATATTTAATCAGGGCAAATAAAAATTATAGAAAGGCGTGACATTTTTAAATGTACCGCACGTTTCCACGCTAAAGGAAAACACGATTCCTACTCCGCAGCTCATTAGAATATGAGTCTTCGTTGAATCGAATATTAAGTTAAATATAACATGTATGTATAGATACTTTAAAACAAGATATAGTAAATACATAGAATAAGATATTGTTTCGGAAAAGTGGAAGCTAACAACGGTGGTCCAACGGCTTGATATCTGATATATCACCCCTTGTTACTGTGTTAAGTTATATAATATTTTATTATACTGAAGAAATCAAGGGAAAATTAAAGACAACTTTTAATGTAAAAATCTGATTTATTAATAGCTTTTTCCCTCAGGTTTGCATGATTACTTTTACAGGTGCCGTGGGCGACTGATATCCCATGCAAAAAAGCCTGTTTTATACTTTTCTGGAAAACTTTCATGTTTCTTATTAGGATAATTACGGCCATTAAAAAATATAGCAATGGTAGCCGTTCTCAAATGATCAATTTGTCAACGTACAGCATTTATCATTCAATTAGCATCATTTAATTTATATTTATATAGATTAACAACATATAAACGTAAGATGTCTGTATATAATGATGAGTTTGGATATGTATATTGGAAATTTGAATTCACTATCAGGCGGCCTTCAACAATCTCTTATAGCAGTATTGTAATATTACAATGTGGATTCATGGTAACAAATCGCATTGTAGTATTACAATAAGACTGCTCTAAGAGGTGGTGGTAGGCCGGCAGATCCGGATGTAAATACCATCCTATTTCCATAGCCAAGTCGAAACGTTTTTCTTATGTTTATTTCTTGTGTTTACTCACGGTTGTTGGAAGAAAGTGAAACCCCGTATTTCCTACATGCACAGCAGTATGGAGATTTCCACGTGAACTAGTTAGTCGTTAGCGGATTTCACATCGATTACCGACACGACTTACTTTTGATAGGGCCCCGTCGACTCTTGTTACGATGATTGACTGGCTTTGAGTAAGACTAGCGTTAAGCTGTCAATGAGTTATTGTATATTTTGTGGAATAAGCTACGGCCTAGTTTTAAATACACCCACACATAGTCTGATCCCACACTGGGACAAACCTGTATCGTGACGTAACTACGAGATACTACACCCAGACCCGAAACAAAGACCTGTCTGTCACACAAACATTTGTCTCGGTGCGGGAATCGAATCCACGGCCTCTTGTTTCACAACCGGCTACTCGCCCGCTGCGCCACGGATACAGGAGAATGATGTTTTTCTAGACATACGCGTGTATATAAAATATGTACGTATTTTTCTTCAAATCAACATATTCAAGTATTGCTCCTCGGCTGAAGTGGTCTTGACTACTGCATAATATTACATCCATCTTCAAACTTTATCTTTTTAAATTACAGCAGATATTATATAAGATAACACGATAAGAGCTTTAATACACATCTTATCACATACCCACTGACATAACTTTGTGATGTAACACAGTTTACTCATATCTCAGCCCTAAACATGGCTTATCTATCTCTCATCTACCACTAAGTTACGTGTGCGTATTTAGTATCGATGTTTGTTGATCATTATCGATAATTTCTTAATGAAATCGATAAATATTGCACTATTTGTAAATATTGCATGCACTGGGGTAATATGTCTGTATAAAATAGGGCTGTATCGTGATTTGATTATGCAGTCGGTCACCATGAAGGTGGCTAATATGATCCCGATTCTACTGGCATTATTGATACAAGTAAGTTTAAAAAGCGTCAATAATAATAATAAAACAATACTGGACTATCGATGGGTCCTAAGATCCACGGCCTTCTACGAGTATCGATGAAGTCTGATAAGAATTTTTATCATAATAATTAAGTCTTACTTTATATCATGTATCTTGTTCCAGTACACAAATTCTCAGTACTATGGAGTATCACCGTACGGCTACTTGACATCAACAGGCTGCTCATGCTGTTCAGCTCCTTTAGCATTACCAGCCCCACCACAAGTCCCGATCTACGTGTCACTACCACCCCCGGCTCCTATATGCGTCACTCCACCACCTCTCCCGCCATTGATGATCGAGCTACCTATGCCTCCACCCATAACGATATCTCCGCCACCAGCGCCCCCAATGTTCGTGAATCCGCCACCTTTACCACCGATAACAGTGACGCCACCGCCATCTCCGCCGATCTGCGTAAATCCGCCGCCACTTCCGCCATTGTGCGTGAATCCGCCCCCTCCGCCCCCGATGTACGTGAACCCGCCGATGCCGCCTCCGCTGGTGTTGGATCTGCCACTACCGCCACCAATAATAATTGAGCTTCCTGCGCCGCCGCCGATTGTGGTGCAACCACCTTCGCTCGGTCAAGTGTTTATACAACCGCCTCCACTGCCGCCTATGCCGGTGCAGCCGCCGCCGCTGCCGCCGATAATGGTGCAGCCACCGCCTCCGCCGCCGATTACCGTACAACCGCCGCCACCAGCGCCGATTAGCGTCCAGCCGCCGTGTCCGCCACCGATGTGCGTCCAGCCACCGCCTCCAGCGCCTATTACCTTCCAACCGCCGCCGATGCCACCTGTCTGCGTGCAGCCTCCACCGCCGCCTCCCCTCATGGTGCAACCGCCTCCACTGGAGCCATTCTGTATCCAGCCACCTCCACCGTCGCCGATCTGCTTCCAGTCGCCGCCTCTGTGCGGCGGCCCGCAGTTTTACTTGTGACAGCCAAACTGTCCACTAATTAGTTATCACAGTGCACTATTTAATTTAATTTATGTAACGTAAGAGATAAGATGATTTATAATAATGTATTTAAACTATTTCTTTCAATTATTGTATAATAATTGATTTAAGTATAAAATAAACGTTCTAAAAATAATGAAAGCTAATTTAATTTTGTTATGACTGATTCATATAATGTATGTATTTATTTCAATGACCGTGCATCAATGAATAAATACACAAAATGACATTACAAAAACACAATAATTACTACCGATTTCGTATTTGGCATTCCACATATATTATGACCAACACAACCGAAACTGAAGATAAACTTCACACTACATTTCACGACCAAATTCCAAAGAACATTCTTGCATTAAAACCTTTGTCATTAAAATGGACTTGGGTGTTTCTCGATAGGATGGCGGGCTCCGGGGGGCTCGCGGAGTGGACGGAGGGTGCGGCGGTGTGGTTCCAGCCAGCCGGCGCCTCCGCCCCGCTGCCCGGCGAGCTCATCGAGGTGCACCGTGCCGCCAAGGTGCTGCTCGTCAGCGCAGTGCTCAATGGACAGGTGTGTATACTGTACTAATGTAAATAAAAATCAATGATATTTATTGAATCCATGAAATGTTATACATCATTTAGATTCAGTAAATTTTTTACTCTACCGCCAGTTCGGAATGCAGTTTCGCTAGAGAAGAACGGGCAAGAAACTCTAGCGTTGCTCTTTTCACACCGATTAACAATATTTGGTCATATAATTAAGAACGCGTATCTTTAAGGGACTCACAAAGATCGGACATGTGTTGTGTACCAACATATGTCCGATCTTTGTGAGTCCCTTGTCCATTAAATCCATCCATCCTTGTCTTTGTGAGTCCATTAAACTGTCTTGAAAAGTGTAATACATGTGTCAATAGCTATGCTCCATGAGATCTTGGATCTTATTATGGTTGTCAATCGCCTCGATGAAGACAGTCTGCTAAGCTGGTGTAATTATCAACGGACAGAAATCATTCGAAAGTGAATCCGTAAATTGCAAGCAAACAATAGATGCAGCCAATCCTTTTTACAGCATGATAAAAGAATAATAGGAGTAAAACGGAAACAAAAGTTTTCAAATCGAAAAAGAAATTAAAAGTAATGAATATACCTAGCATAACCTTGAAAACCAGCTGCGAATAACATGAGAAAATGAACTGAACGATTCCAAGATGGACGCACATGTTTTGTTTTTCAATGAATTTTGTTATTGTGTATGCGGTGACGTCATGGCACATAATCCTAATTTCGTACACCGACAGCTAAAAACCATAAAAATATAAACTATATCGCTTCTATAAAATAAAGAGTTTATCAATATTTGCATCATTCAATTTTGGAGGCATTAATAAAAAAAAAATGGCACCGAGTTTTACTTTAGATTAAGTCTTTCCAGATGTTCGTTTTTACAAGAACAGCAATAGCTGTACACAAATAATATTTTTTATTACACTATATTGATAAAAATACGAATCAATACAAATTCCATAGCCATTTGTAAGGCTCAAATTATGTACCGTCATTTAATAACGCCATCAATAAGGTATTCGCAAGGTCGGACACCTAATCCGCGAGGAATCAGCCATAATGACTCGAGGCCGTGACATAAGCCCACCACATTTATTTATTTAAGTGATCAGACCACAAAGCCTGAGAATCGACCTGTGCGGTATGCATGCAATGCAGATGTGATAAAGAAAATATATGGTATGTTGGCTGTTGGCACTAGCAAGTAGCAACTAATTGTGGCACAAACAAAAGATCTAAAGTTAAACAATGTAACGTCATCAAATTTCATATAAATGAATCAGATAGGCGTTATAAGTAATAATAATAACTTAAAATAAAAGCCTCACCTATGTAGCCTACAATATGTAGGCTCATCTCATAAAGGATATACGTAGAAAATAAAGTACATCTACGAGTAAACTAGTTCCGTAAACTGATATTGAATTTTAAAGAATCCTGTTTGAAGAGTAATGCACACATCTGGCATACAACAAAGACAGGTGTAGGAAATTATCCCTCACTACGATTGGCGAGAAAAGGCATTCGGCCGTTCGCAAGGCCGCCCGTGGAATGTCGATAGAGAGTTGAGACTGCGATCGCTGCTAATTTATGCTCGCCTGGTACTTCTGATTTGATCGGAATTTTCGATATAAAATACATTTTCATTTTTACTATCACATTTTCTCTATTCACATGATGATTGATGAGTAACTTGTTTAAAGAGTTTTAATTACCGTTGATAATTTAATATGGTGCATGGTCAGCGGACCTTGTCTGTGATTTTACGCTTCATTTTCTGAAAACGAATCGTGCCATAACCGTGCAGTTCTGAGGCTGTGATAACTTCATTGTATAAATTACACAATACTTTGATAATATCTTTTGTTGTTGTCGTAATGGCATGAATCATCTTGTGAAGTGAATTCAAACAATTACACCGAAATACTGAGTTTTTTTTTTTTTTTTTTATCCTGGCACGGCAAAGTGACCGCACTGTACCTGATGGTAAGCGCAGTGCGGTCCAAATAGAGTACTGAGTAGCGAGAGACGATCTATCCCCGCTACTCAACACACTCATGCCGGCCTGCTTCTTCACACTACGCCATGAGCAAGAAGGTGAAGAAGGGGTCGAGGGTCTAGTGTCAGAGTACTAAGAAGGGCGCAAAATGGCCATTGTACCCCAACTCCAGACCCCCGACAAAAACCGGATGTACACTGGCTGATCCCGGAACGCGACACACTTGCGTGTGCCACTATGGCGGGTTTTTCGCCCTGTGTACGGTGGTCGCTATCCGGGCGGATATGAATCCTACCACCAGCAAAGAGTTTTGTTTCTTGACCAAAGTGAAAGGTGTTAAAATTAATCTAGAGATATTTTTGTGTTTTTCTTTAACTAATTGTATAATACTTGACTGTAGTTTAAATTTAACTGTAATTTTGACAATTGGTATTTCTAGATATTCAGTTAAGGTCTTGTCCCTACTTTGCCGGTAAATTACAATCAGCTTTTATATGTATGATTCATTCATTCATTCATATGTGATATTGTGTGTTTATCCAAATCCTTCCAAGTACCTAGTTATTTATATATACTCTTTATTGTACACTATACATAATATTGAAACACGAAACATCTGACACTTATAACATTTAAGCCTTTATAGACTCTAAAATCTACATAGTTCAGGTCTAAAACAGTATGTCAGGTTTTAAAGTCCTGCTAGTTTACCATAACAGTGAACAAAGTAAGATGCACTCATTTATGGTACAGCCAGTTATCTGCTACTTGCGGCGCAATACGGTGCTCGATTCAGCGAATACTACTATAAAAGTAATTCTTTCGGTACAAAACCATTAAGAAAGTCTTGGAAGTGTGTTGTGTTGACTTAGATGCAAAAACTACGAACAAGAATAAACGATTTCTTTAATGCAGTGAATAATAAAGGAAATAGATTATAAAATCTCTAAAAATTAGGAATATTACTGGCAAGAATAAGTGTCCTATTGGCAAAGAACAGTACATATATTATTTCGATTTTTCATAAACAATATTTCGAGTACGTTATATTACGAGACTTGCATCAAAAAGGACCAAGTACAGTTTCTTGAGTGATGACATCAGATGATATGTACGGTTGAACAGATAAAACAAAAAAACTAGTCCTCATCAACCGGTAATCACATTTTAGAAACAGAAAATAATACAAAAATTTTTTTTACGAAAACCGGCCGGGATCTTATAAAAAATATGTTGACAGTAGTGACGACCAGTAACCGATGCGAGTACATTTCGCTCCTACACCAAGCAGCTCTCCAAAATCACTTCAATCTTTCGTTATATGTAATGATAGGAATTGCACATGTAGAATACATACTCGTCGTCAGAGAGCACCGCCAAATGATTGCAGAAATGAAATAGTGAAGTCACCAAAAACAAACTGGAATAAAAAATGGAGACGTCGATCTGTGTCGATGCCTTTATTCAAGGACTCGTGCTTAGATGTTTTGCTACGAAATGTAACTAATATATTATAAATACTTGGATAGATAACACATGTAATCAAATCTTTTTTTGTTAATTATTAAAGACACTAAAATATCCCCAGAAATCCAAATCTTTCAAGGTGATTACAATATTACGTCTTCTTCTCGAGAGCATACTTTTTGAGCCTTTTTTTTTCAATTTCGTCAAAGGCATTGTACAATCATCGATCAAGAACACACTATAAGAAACTGTATTGTTATGCCAACACTCAAAAAGAACTAACACTTACAATGCAATAAAAAAGAAATAGTATTTACACGGTTGTCACACTTCCCTTGACCCACAAACGGCTACTGTCCTAACCGAAACTGACAACGATCGTAAGCGTGCTATCGCTTATTTTATTTTCTAATGTGCAGCTTGATATGAGGGTCACTAACAGTAAAGTGCTAATCGATCTTGGCTACTCAAGCGCGACGCTGCGTAATCCAACTTTATGCAAATCAGTAAGTCACCACGACTCCTCCAACGTAATCGAATATTTTGCAGTTCATTGCTTTCTCATTACCGTGATAGAAAAGAAATTTAGTCAGTGAGTAAGCATTGCATCGGCTAATTCGAGTGGTGTCGACAGCGAACGCAGTGCTTCGGGTCGTAGTTACAGTGACGAGCAGTTATGTCACTGTTGCGACGCCGAACGTTATAATTTTCCGTTTGGTTGGTGTTTTATGTTACACATTCCTCTGATATGAGGTAGTAAGATATGCCGTGTTGTAATTTTCGCATATTTGTTTTTTTTTGTCGATTGCACGAACAACGGAAATCTACAAATTAGGCGGGATCAAGGTACACCACAACTGAACTGATTCTAAAAGATCTACACAATGACTTATCATTCCGTAATTGAAAGTTAACTTGGTCAGATAATTCTAGATAATCTGCTTAAATAAGTGGATCTCAAAAGATATTTCATGCAAACTCTTTATTGACTCACTTAGTACTCTATCTAAAAGGCTTAGTTGTAATATTTCACCGAGTTACATTTCAGCAATGTTGGATGATCGTGACTTGTCAGTAAAAGTATCCAATTATATTGTTTATCCTTCGTGAAGGCACAACTTATATGATCCAGTCTGACTTCATTACCCAACATCAATGTGCAATAATAGAATCTATAACAAGTATCTGCACCAGCTAAAAGAGATATCGATCTTGAAGTCTTCAGCGTACCAAACACATCATATTACTATATTTTTTCCACGTTCGTTAAACATTGCCTATTAGTTTTTATAACACAAATGAGTTCACGTTTGCAAGTGGCTCGTGTACTAGACGAGCCGAATGAAACACCCGCTGAGTTTCAAATGAATTATGTTTCGTGTGAATTGCTAACAAGCGTTACTTGATGAAATTCATCTATCGGCTATTGTCTGGGCATTAGTGATTTATATTTTTAACTGTCATTCATGATTTTGAAATCAAGGCTTCTTAGCTTACCTCGGTGCCACAAGGTCAGGGAATCAACAAAGTACATTCTTCATTGTGCAAAGAAATTGACACCCGATCCTGAAGTAGCAATTTTATTAGCGCAGTGGTTCAATGAAATTACATACAAAAACTTTGATTTAATTACCATTTTTCTTCCACAGGCCCAAACTTTCGCCCTCCAAATGGGCAATGGCGAGGATGAAGGCGATCCAGTTTGGCCGCGGGAGGAGCTCGGTGCCACTGGAGTGGAAGACATGACACGTCTCCACGACCTTCACGAAGCAGCCCTGCTATGGAACCTAAAGCTTAGATACGAACAGGGCCTGATCTACACTTACGCTGGTTCCATACTTGTAGCTGTCAACCCTTACAGACCGGTCGATGCGCTGTATGGACTGCAGACTGCCAGGAGGTGGGTTTTCAGCGAATGGCGTTTGAGAACGTTGTATTGTGTGAATGTATAATTGTAGTCATTCTTATGACTGATGCGCTAAAAAGTTAAGATCTAATACGTAACACAATAAAAGCGTAACGAGAATTTTATTACATAATTTGTGATGTGAGTTATCCAAGACTGTCTACTTGAAACATTGAGCGAACTTTGAGTTTGTGTTATATAGTATATATTTTTAGTAGGTTCCCAAAACTGGATATATTCTCACAATTTAACTTAAACTAAACATACCACCACAGAGTAAACTATATATTGCTAGATGTTAACATATCGTAGATGAGCTCTTTTTTACTGTGTGGCATTACATTTGAATGCCAAAAATAATAACAGTTATTGGGACTGTAGTCCTTCGTAGCTCTTGACACTCATTCAATTAAGTTTGAGATTGTTGGAGCTGTACATTTGAAATTATTTTAAATATTCCAGGTACCACGCTGCTGAGGCATTAGGCGACCTCCCACCACATTTGTTCGCCATAGCGGCCGCCGCTCGCGCCTCCTTGCCGCAGCCACAAGCCATACTCATCTCTGGCGAGTCTGGTGCAGGAAAAACCGAGTCAACCAAATTAGCTGTACAATTCCTGGCCGCCGTTGCGCCTGCACCACCCGGCAGAGCTCCTGTTTCAGAACAAATACTAGAAGCAGCACCACTATTAGAAGCGTTCGGAAACGCGCGGACACCAAAAAACCACAACTCTAGTCGATTTGGAAAACTTCTAGAATTATATTTTAAAGATGGCGCCTTAGCAGGTGCGAGGGTCGCCCATTATCTGCTTGAGAAATCTCGGATAGTTACGCAATCACCTGGTGAAAGAAATTACCATGTGTTCTATGAGTTATTGGCTGGATTAGATGAGGAACAAAGACGTTCGAGAGGACTCCTAACCGCTGAGCACTACTTCTACTTAAACCAAGGTGGTGACTCTGGTGGTGCGGGAGCTGGTGCGGACTGGTCAGCTTTATGCGGTGCAATGCAAGTCCTGGGTATTGGAGACGCAGAACGAGAAGACATAATTAGAGTTCTAGCTTCTGTATTACATTTAGGAAATGTATACTTCCATAGAAAACAGTTGCGACACGGTCAGGAAGGCGTACAATTAGGAGGTGGGGCGGAAGTGCGTTGGGCAGCACATTTGCTAAAAGTGCCTGCTGAGGATCTAGCACGAGCATTGACAACTCGTGTGACGGCAGCTAGGGCAGAACTGATGCGGTCGCCTCTACCCATTGATCAGGCTTTAGATGCGAGAGACGCGTTTGCTAAGGCCTTATATTCTTCGCTTTTTAACTGGCTGGTGCTTCGAATAAACTCCATAGTCCATCGCGCCGGACTACATGACGCTCACAGGATTTCTCTCCTGGACATCTTTGGCTTTGAAGACTTGGAAGAGAATTCGTTTGAGCAACTATGCATTAATTACGCCAACGAAACGCTGCAACATTATTTCAATAAACACATATTTAAATTGGAGCAGCAAGAATATCAGAAGGAGAGACTTGAATGGTCCAACCTGACCTGGAACGATAATTCTCCAGGTGAGTGTGATAAAAAAACCATATTGTCTACTACATAGATAATTTTTTAGAACTTCTGTAACAGAAAACTGTCATTTAATCATAGCTAAATATAAAATTTAGAAAGGCTGCTAGAAGCCAAAAGCCCACCCCTAACCCCCTTTTCTCTCCCTAAATGCCAAAAACAAAATCATCCATAAAAAATATAACTTTTATACCTTTAAATTCATGCAATTTAAACTCAATAGAATGTGGTGATAAATTTTTAGACGACACACTTGCAGATTGCAGAATAAAATTAACGTTATTGCCCTTAAGATAGAGTATATTTTCTCTTGCAGTCATACAGTTGTTGAGTAAGAAGCCAGTCGGTATACTGCACCTGCTGGACGATGAGAGCAACTTCCCGCGGGCATCGGACGCCTCCTTCCTAGAGAAGTGCCATTATAACCATGCTCTGAACGAGCTGTATTCCCGGCCAAGGCTGGGAGCTAGTGAATTTGGGGTAAGTGGTCCACTTTATAAATAGAAAAAAATGCTGTTGCGTTGGTAAACTTTTAACTCATTATTTTCGGGCTATTAAGAACATTAAAATCGATCCAGCCGTTCTCTGGGTGCTGTAAAAATTAGTAAAATCCATTTTCAACATCAAGTCTATGAAAACAGATGTAGCAATTTGTAATACTAGTTTATGATTAGATTTAAACGAAATCAGATTTGTCTCTTGAAAATCATAAAACATAGTCATCCTCATAGCTTTCCCTAAAGGAGAATGCCCATTCTTGGTACTGGTTTTTCTCGCGCCTCTAGTTAAAAATAAAATTTAAATTAATTTCTTTATTTTTGAAGTCATCTGGCAACAGAATGTCTGTGTTGTATCCCTATAATTTCTTTTAAAACTTAATCAGACATTATTGATTAAAAATGACTACCAGTTTTCATTGACGTAATACTTTATTACGTTTTTTTATTCGTCCAAGGGACAAGCTATAGTCAATCGACCATGCTACCTAGTCTTACGTTTAAATCTTTATATACCTACAGTTTACACAAAAAATATTATTATTACACAAAAAAATGGAAACCCGCGTTCCAATTCCAAAAATGTAAACTTTAGATAGTATTTGGATACTTTATAGACTAACTATTTAAAATAACTTTGGAATTGACGCAAACTTGTATACCTTGGTCCATATATTCCTGGTAATTCTCCTTTACAATAATAATAATGGCTAAATTTGCAGATTAAACACTACGCAGGCCAAGTGTGGTACAACGTGGAAGGCTTCCTGGACAAAAACAGGGACGCTCTACGAGCTGATGTCCTAGAGTTACTGTGCAGTAGTGAGGTGCCCCTAGTGGCCGAGATGTCGACGCAGTTGAGGGCACAACACGACGCCAACAAAACGCTGCCTCGTGGCGCTAACGGCCGGTTTGTTACTATGAAGCCACGGACGCCTACTGTGGCCGCCAGGTAAGGGTAAAAAGAAAAACCCGGCTGGGTTTACAACCAAGTACCAGGGATCTGGATCTAATAATGATCTAATAATGCTTCAATGAAATCAATATATATAAATTTAGCGAAATGTCCATCAACCCAGGTTCTCAGACAGCCTTTACCAACTCCTGGAGTCCATGTCTCGCTGCAACCCATGGTTCGTGCGCTGCATCAAGCCCAACACGGAGAAGTCTCCGATGAAGTTTGACATGCCGTGCGTGCTGTCACAGCTGCGGTACACCGGCATGCTGGACACCATCAAGATCAGGCAGATGGGGTACCCTATACGGATACCCTTCCAGCTGTTCGTGGAGAGATATCGGTGAGTTATATAACAAAAGCATACAGCAGTGATAGCTTCATTTATTTTTGAATGTTATTAACTTTATTTTATATTTTCAATTATGGGAAAAAATACAATTAGGGATTATTTATTTAATATTTAAGTATAGTTTTTATAAGATAACGAATTGAAATTGTTATTTTCGCATGTTGTGTCTCCTTAGATTTAAGATGCACAAGGATCATTAATTACTATCAATTTATTATACATTTAAAATGTGTTATCTTTGTTGGAGAACTTTAATAAATAAATATTTTATAATTAGTGGTACGGACTGTCAAGACGGTTTGATACCCAAATGGCATACACCTCTGACGTTCCTAAAGTTACGTGTATATTCGTTGTTAATTAACGCTTGCTTTAACGAAAAAGAACATCGTAAGGAAACCTGCATACCTGAGAATTCTTTTATGAATTTGGAAGGTATGTGAAGTCTACCAATCCGCAGGCCAGCGTGGTGGATTAAGGCCTAACCCCTCTCATTAACAAAGGAGGCCCGTGCCAAGCAGCGACAATGTTTAATACAGGGCTAGTGTTATTATTATAATAAACGCCCACCCTGCAATTACTTTGTTAAGAATGGGCTGAATCGGTTTCAGTAATTTAAAATAGGCAATTTTTCCTAATAATAATATAATTAACACTGAGTATATAACCGTTGCCTTTCGTTAAACATTCAAAACAAACAAAATTGAAACATAAATCCATGTGTGTGGTTCGAGCCTCAGCACAGCATTATGCTGTCTTTTTTTTTATCCTGGCACGGCAAAGTGATCACACTGCACCCGATGGTAACACATGGACATCCAATTAGAGTATCGGGTAGCGAGAGACAATCTAGGCAGTGGCTTTGCTGTGCCCTGGCATTGCAGAAGTCTATGGGCGGCGATCCAGGCAGTAAAAAAAACCTTAATACATCGTGGCAGTAGAACATTGACCTGTGTACCTAAGTACATATTATGTACTGTGTTCATACGTGTAAATAAAATTTCTTTCTTCTTAACCTATATAAAAATAAATAATACATTTCATTAGGTACTTGCTGACTACGACTCCAACACGCGCTACGCCCTACAGAGAGATTTGTAACTCCATATTAGCAGAGATGCCTCCCACGGGCGCTGGTAAGTCCCATTGTTATTTCTACCCACTGTTGAATGTCGTGATTCATTGATTTCAATTGCACTTTTCATATCAATTGGGTAACGAGCAGGTGAGTAAGTAAATGGCATCCTTCACATAATATATCTGGGATATTAGGAAATTATATTTAATTTGCTAAAGTAAATATTTTTAAATTTGTTACATCATCTGACAGTTTAAAATTTTGTATCTTATTATTTTTTTAAATAAATCAACTGTCGAATACCATTAATATATTCTATCAAAGCATATTTTATCGTCTAGTAGTAACAGACATTTTTTTTATTAATGTTAACACCTGACATATATATTACTACTCCAGGGGAAACTTAGTTTATCATAAAGGGTTGTTACGCCTCTGGCAATCAAACTTAGCTCAACATCTATATGCAATTTGTTTTAAGCGCATCACTTGAGACGGCTCTACCAATGGCGGCATTTTTAAATTCATAATAGTTCATATAAGGTTTTTAGGAAATTAAAAATTGATTGAAAACTTGGCCCGATTTATTAAAATTCCAAATAGTAAATTTGGAAAACGCTGAAAGTGCTTTTTTCTAGGTTCCTGTTCTATAAAATTTTAATCTTCAATGGTGGATTAAAAACCTATTGAACTGATAAACGTGCAAAGCCACGGAGAAAAGCTGTTTAATAAAAAATTGGTCTCACATTATCTGTCTGAAATGTAATTGTAATAAGGCCTTTCGTAACCGCTGGTCCGTCTGTGTAGAATACAGAAAACACTGCATTGTCTATTACTGTCATTAAACGGTAGTGTCTGCTTAAAGACAAAAATCCTGGGCATTATGACGCCGGAATGCAAGAATAACACTAATTAAAGATATATATATACACTTACCCGCCGCAATGTTCGCAAGGCACGCAATAGATTTTGGTCTGTATTCATAAAGCACTACGTTTACTATTGGTACCGCCAGCACCAAGTGTTGGTATGAATTAAAGCAATTCGTTTCGTGCCCTTAGTGTGTTACTACTTTTGCGGGTTAGTCGAGTGGACACTTATTAGTTGATTTCTGTAATCGAGATTTGTTAGATTGTGTTTGGCGCCAAAAATTAAAAAACCGTAACCGTCAATAATTCGAACCCCCTCTTGTGATTAAAGATCGAACGCATTTCACATTACCAACAACTTTTACCTATTTTTAAACAGTTATAATTAACGACTTAAGTAATTAGTGTATCAATAATTTTAGTTCAATCAGTAGTTAATTGATTGTTATTAACGCCTTATCTAAGGCAACGGTTTTCCGAGCACTCGATTCATTTGCGTTCAGTGATGCACACGTGCCGTGATAATGGGGAACAAGTGGAAAATTGTCAGGAAGAGAGGGAACACGTTAAAAACTTTGGTTCTCTGTAAGTGATTGTGTTGGTGTGTTTTTTTACTGCCTGTTAGGCATACGAGTAGACGGGCCACCTGATGGTAAGTAGACACCGCCGCCCATAGACTTCTGGAATGCTAGGGCACAGCAAACACGCTGCCTTCTGGTGTTTTCTAAGTATTTTTCAATTGCCTTATTTGAGTACATTTAAGTTGAATTGTGTTGTGTAATAAGGCGTGTATCACGAGCTTAAGCTTCTAAGTTGATTAGAGTTTAGACTATCACAAACCCGGGATAAGGTAATAAAAGATATGTCAAGAAGAAAGCCTACGGAGAGACACTCCTCATATATATTATTTTAATTTACCGTTAATTTCTAGTTAAAATTCAAAGATTTGTATTTTATTACTAAGGCTCGATTTGATGAAATTAAAATAATATTATTGGATAGTAAATCACTCTTTCTATTTTTTTTCTCTTTCTCAAGTGAATGGATTTAATGTTATTATTTTCAATACCTAAGTTCCTTATACGAAAGTAACAATTTATACCAAGCAATGACTTTACTCGAGTTATAAAGGACAGTAGTGACAATCGAAACGAAACAACAAACTTCGGAAACATACAAATAGCAGATCTAATAACTATTGAAATGTATTACTACATTCATAATTTTTTATTAACATCAATAAAAAGTGTTATTATGAAAATAAAAATATAATTGTAACATAAATTCGAAGGAAAATAAAACCTTTCTTCAACATAAATTTGATTTTTACGTATGTATTTACTTGCGACTATATCTTAGTTTAAGTAATTTATACGGGCAGCGTCCATGCGTTCGATTCCCACAGCAGGACAAACGTTTGTGTGCCAGACAGATATTTATGTCCGGGGTCTGCGTGTTGTGAGACCGGGCGTCTCTCTAGGTCCCTGATACCCACAACACAAGACTCGTATCTTAGTGTGGGGTCGGGGCTATGTGTGTGACTGTTGGGTGTTATTTATTTGTTTATGTTAAAATTGTTATTTTTCCAGTCGGCGCTGACTACCAGTTGGGTGCCGCCCGGGTGTTCATAAGAGAAGCGCTGCACAGAGCGTTAGAGCGATCTCGGGGCGACAAGTTACGCGCTGCGGCCACTACGCTGCAAGCACACGCGCGCGGATTCTTAGCCAGGTATGAATATTTGTTGTTGTTCTGGGTTTGCACTAACGTTTACGTTATATTCATATGTTTCGTAATGTCTTTAAGAAAAATTTCATTCATCATTTGTCAGTCTTCGTGGCGCAGCGGGAAAGTAGCCTGTGAAATGAGAGGCCGTGGTTCGATGACCACACCGAGACAAATGTTTGTATGACAGACAGATATTTGTTTCGGCTCTGAATATTATGGGACCGTAGCCCCTCGTAGTTCTTGATGTCCACGATACAGAGATTATCGTATCGCCGTACCGCCTCGTCGCTCGGCTGTTACTCGTTGTCGGCAGGTGGTCCATGGGTGGACGCCGCGTTGTCACCAGTAAACGTCGCGTCGCGACTCATGGGGCTTGAGCGTTGGCCATGCGCAGTAATGCAAGGCAAGCAAGCGAGCAGCGAGTGGTCACCGAGTGGTCAAAGGTGGCTCTAATGAGCGTCACAACGTTAAGTCGTCCCGTAATGTCTGTATAATGTATTTAAACGTCTCGGAAATACCCATGGTCTATATCATACCGATTTAAAAAAATATATATTATTTTTATTTGACTTCTATTTCCTTGAATAATATTAAACTAATCAACCTAAAATACTTATAAATACATTATAAAATAAGGAAATTGCTAGTGTATTGATGATGCTATGTATACATAAGCTGATATGCTTTCTGTTAATTGTTTTTCGTTCTTTTCCTTTTTAATGTACTGACTTGTCATAAGAGCTATGTTTGTGCCTACTTGATTAAAAAAAAAATCTTTTGCCCGTGAACAGGAAACGCTACCGCCAACTGCGTTATGCCACGGTGAAGGTGCAGTCGTGGTGGCGCGGCGTGCGGGCGCGCTCGCGGTACACGTGCGTGCGGCGCGGCGTGGTGCGGGCGCAGGCGCTGGTGCGCGGCCGCCGGGACAGGAGGCGGGTCGTGGCTCTCAAGGAACAACACCGACGGAGACTCGAGGCTCAGCAGGCTGCGGCTAAGTAAGTACACGTGACGTCATCCATACCATGTCCCAGTACTGAGTATTGGTCCTGAGCCAGTCATATCCAGGTTCGGAGATTTTAACAAGATCATTGAGCAAGGCTACGCTTGCTTGTAGTCAGCGGATGCTTAATCATTATTATTAAAATTTATTTCAGTATCCAAGTTATTCAATATAATTTACGTATTTTAATCACTTCTGGAGAATACAAACTTACACACCAACAAAAAAATTATAATATGTATTCCACGATACAGGCAACGCCTAGTGTAGGGACCAAGGAATTAAAGTTGCATATTGTGTATTTCTTTCTCACAATACATTGTACTTATTACTAATTCTTCGATTTCATTTAGTATTGTATTATGCACATATACTTATTTAAGTAGTTTATAAGTATAAGTTTCAGTGTATTTCTGGAGATGACAATAAAGATTTATTATTATTATATCAATAACAATTTAAAGGGTCCTTGATACACGATTGATTATCATAAATGTGATGAAAAACCAGGGTAGCTCGTTCCAGTAAGCCGAATAACTACTACTGTAGTAACTCCAAATAACTACTACTGCCCTTACTATTTGTAAAAATTTAAAAAAGAAAGAAATACTTAATTAGTTATAGGCAAATACAAAAGAAAATAAATAAAAACCAAAATTACAAACTAAAAAAATCAACATGGTTATAACAAATACGGCCTCAACTCAGAGTGTACTGCTATAAGTTACCAGTGCTGGTCTTACGTTGGGCCGTTTGTTTATTATTCATATTATTTCTTTACTATCGAATGCAGTGTAGTCCTTGCCGTGCGGAGATTAATTACTAGTATAATAAAATATTAATTTTTGTCTACAAATATCTTCAATTTGTTTAACGAAGGAGGCGGGCAGCAGAAGAGAAGGCACGCGAGAAAGCAAAGGCAGAGAGTCTGCAAGTACTGGAAGTGCCGGCCGAGCTGGCGTTCATACTGTCCAAACTGGACGAATGGCAGCCGCCGCATACCGACAGGAAGAACTTGGTTAAGGTATAAACTAATCTAAAAGATTCCGACGAATTGAGAACCCCCCCCCCCCCTCCTTTTTAAAGTATGTTAAAAACGGTGCTATGAATATTGATAATTTTCAGGTATCCTAGACTAAAATCCTATATAACATTACACTTTTAGTTATTCTCGAATTATCCTTTTTCAGTATTTATTTTCTTAAAGCTCTTATCGGACTATTATGAACATAAAAAAATAAGCCAAATTGGTTCAGCTGTCCATAAGCAATTTAACTTTTATATAGATTATATTTTTCTATATA
This sequence comes from Laothoe populi, assembly GCA_905220505.1. Lineage (NCBI taxonomy): Eukaryota > Metazoa > Arthropoda > Insecta > Lepidoptera > Sphingidae > Laothoe > Laothoe populi. Next base: position 17,255,770 of record HG992156.1, read on the forward strand.
CATTTCCATTTGCCAAAACCTGTTAATAAATAAATAACACCCATCAGTGACACAAATAGCCTCGACCCCACACTATGATACGAGTCTTGTGTTGTGGGCATCAGGGACCTAGAGAGACGCACGGTCTCACAACACCCAGACCCCGGACACAAATATCTGTCTGTCACACAAACATTAGTCCCGGTGTGGGAATCGAACCCACGGCCTCTCGTTTTACAGCCGGTTACTCGACTACTGCGCCACGGAGGCTGTCATAATATTTAAACTACAAATATTCTTCCAATATTATAGTTTTTGTCCTTCAAAATTAGTATATTTAAAATAAATTAAAATACAATGAATTCTAGGTGTCAAGCGATGTGTACGTAGAGGAGGATCGCACACAAATCCCACGTGACTTGCAACAGTTCGCATTCTCAAAGTTCAGTTCGGTGTACTTCGCCGATGGTGGACAACTGAGCCCCAAGAAACATCCAATCACACGACCCTTCCTGGCTAAAGCTGCAGTCAGGTGAGAAAACACCTAATAATATTACGTATTTATTTAAAACTTTATACACAACATTTATAAATGTGGACCTTAAGGCAGAGGCATTCTCTACCAGTCTACCTACGGGTGATGCAGAGATAATGTGGGTGTGCATATACAGTGGGAAATAAAATATTAACAATCAGTGTTAGAGATAAGACACTTAAACATAAATAAATCTACCTAATATTGAATATAAATAAATAAATCTACCTACCTGATATTGTACAGCTTACCCTCTAAAGAATTTAGTTCATTAACCTGTCAAGTATCATCTGGCCTAAACATGTTTGGCCGTGCAAAAAACTGGCAATACTCGCCCTTATTGATGTGCGTATTAAGCGTAATTGTAACTTTAATGTAATTAAAATAAAGTTAATATTGGCTTGTATTTTTACTCACTACTTATTACCTTTTTCCGAACACCGGTGACCTTGAGATGGTTAATAAAACCTATTAAATATTTAATTTTAGAGATCAAGACTTCAACGACGCAGTGGCAACGTTTAAGTTAATTTTAAGATGGTGCGATGAATCTGCTGCTGGTAATGAAGCAAGACAAAAAGTAAGTCAATTCGAAATATGAAGGTAGTTCACTAAATTTATTTTACTACTAGCTGTTGCTCGCGGCTCCACCCGCGTGGAGGTTATTTTCGGGAGCAGAAGTATACAATCCAAGTTATTTTTTCTTGCAATTAAAATAGCCTGGTGTTTCTGTACCTATTTCTATAATTCTTTTTTTATTAAATTAAATAGGTAATAATGTTAACATTTATTAATTAGGGATGATTGAGAGTGTTATAAACGTAAGAGTAGACAAATATAATCAGAAATCTCCGAACTGCTAAGCTATCGGGAGTTACACGTGTTATTGTGAGTCAACCATAAAATATAGACATTTGCTGTCGTGGAATATTTTTATACAATTTTAAGGAGAACATTTCCGTCATACATGATTTCTGTGTAGCTTTAACTATTAAGGCTGCACACGCGACGGAAGCTTAAAAAATGGAGTAAGTTCTCCTGTTTTCCTAACCTTCCCCTTCACTGCTCTGCTCCTATTGATCGTAGCGTGATGAAAAGTATACTATAACCTGCCCAGGAGTATGAAGAACAATTGTACCAAGTTTTGTTGAAATCCGTCGAGTGGTTTTTGTTTCTATAACGAACATACAGACAGACAGACAGACAGACAGACAAAAATTTTACTGATTGCATTTTTGGCATCAGTATCGATCACTAATCACCCGCTGATAGTTATTTTGGAAATATATTTCATGTACAGAATTGACCTCTCTACAGATTTATTATAAGTATAGATAAAAATATTATGTCACCCATTTGCACTTTGTAATAACGCCATCGATTATTCATTGTTGAAAACGATAAATATCTGAAATGTTTCTTTTCAGGTCCTGGCTGATTATATTGCCTCTCGGGGTCTATCGTCCCGTGGTCTCCGGGACGAGATCCTGGTACAGCTGTGCAACCAGGCGAGTGCGTCAGATGCGTCAGACCGCGTGTGGCAGCTCATGCAGCACTGTCTCTCCGCCTTCCAGCCAACCGCACCGCTCTACAAGTGAGTCATATTATTTCTTGGGAAAACCAACAATAAAAAAAAATAGGCAGTCATGGGGACTGCCCACAGAAGTGAAAACTTTAGAATTGTTGTGTTCTTTTTTTACGCTCAACACAGCTAAAGAACGTTTCACTTCAACAGCAAACGTAACATTTTGAAGTATTGGTACATAACTAACCCGTTGTTGCAGATACCTGTTGCGCTTCGTGTGCGAGCGCGCGCCGTCCACTCGACGCAACGCGCTAGTGCGTTTGACGCGCGCGGCAGGCGCGGCGGGCACGCGTTCAGCGCCGGCGAGACGCGCGCCGCCTACCTTGTTAGAGTGGCGCGCAGCACGGACGGACGCCAGGCCGGCGCTGCCGCTGTGGCTTTATGATGGTATGTATTGACTATATCAGGAATTAATAGCCCGGAATGTCTGTCTTATACTGGCACAGCAAACCACACTGCACCTAATGGTAAGTACAGTGTCTTCCAGTTAGAGTATCGAGTAGCTAGAGACAACTATACCTCGCTACTCGACACAATCATGCCGGCCTGCTGAGTAGCTTCTTCATACTACAGCTTCACCCTGTTGGCCTTTTTTTTAATTTGGCACGGCAAAGCGGCCCACTGCACCTGATGGTAAGCGCAGTGCCGTCCAATTAGAGTATCGAGTAGCGAGAGACAATCTATACCCCGTTACTCAACACAATCATGCCGGCCTGCTTCTTTACACTACGCCTTGGGCAGAAGGTGAAGAAGTGGTCGAGGGTCTAGAAAGTATTCAGAAGGCCGCAAAACGACCAAACATCGTATCCCAACTCTAGACCCTGGCTGACCCCGAAACACGACTTGCGTGTGCAACTATGGCAAGTTTTACACCCTCTGTGTGTGTGGTCGCTATCCGGGTGGATATGAATATCTTGCCACCAGCAAAAAGTAGCAATCTAGCTATAAAATGATTTGTCCACAGACACAGTGCAGCACGTGTGTGTGGAGTCGTGGACCACGTGCGAGCGAGCGGCGGCGGCGGCGCTGACGGCCGCGGGGGTGGGGGCCGGGCCGGGGGCAGGGGCGGGGGCGCGAGACCTTACTGGATGGACACTAACTATGGAACACGACTCACAACTCACAGGTAATCCACTTGATTAATAAGATCATGAGCAATGGACCAAGCTAGTATACAAGGTGTTGCAGAAAAATGGTATTACAAAAGCCTTCGGGTAATGTTGGCGACTCGTAACTTATTGGTATTAAAGGAAAGGAAATTAAATGGGTATATAATTTTTTTCTTTAAGTATCCCATTCCTAATAAACTATTTTTAGTTACATGTTGTATAAGTGATCCATCGACCAACACTTGGTAGTTATGTTGGTACTGGTATATTGTATTGGTGATCACATAACTCAGTTTATTGTTGTTTCTGGCTGATTTTAGTACGCATCAATACAAAATATTTTTTTTTAAATAACTTAATCTACAAATAGAAAGGAAAAAAACATTATGTAAATATATATATATGTAAATAAGTAAAGAAAAACGGTAAAGAAAAACGGTAACGATCTACAGGTTGATGTCTTACATAGGGATTTTCTATAATAACCGGAATTATTGAATTTTAATTATTGATTAATAAAAATAATTATGAATTTTTACTTCACAGAATGGGCTGGCTGTGAATACGCGCTGGACGCTATCGGCGAGATAGAGACATGGTCGGCGCTGCCCAGCTCGCGCGCGTCTCCCCTGCGCGGCGCCGTGGGACGGCACACGCCGCCCGCGCCGCCGCCACGAGCCTCCTCTGTCGACACTGACAAGGCGACCAGACCTCAGGTGAGATAGAGACATGGTCGGCGCTGCCCAGCTCGCGCGCGTCTCCCCTGCGCGGCGCCGTGGGACGACACACGCCGCCCGCGCCGCCGCCACGAGCCTCCTCTGTCGACACTGACAAGGCGACCAGACCTCAGGTGAGATAGAGACATGGTCGGCGCTGCCCAGCTCGCGCGCGTCTCCCCTGCGCGGCGCCGTGGGACGGCACACGCCGCCCGCGCCGCCGCCACGAGCCTCCTCTGTCGACACTGACAAGGCGACCAGACCTCAGGTGAGATAGAGACATGGTCGGCGCTGCCCAGCTCGCGCGCGTCTCCCCTGCGCGGCGCCGTGGGACGACACACGCCGCCCGCGCCGCCGCCACGAGCCTCCTCTGTCGACACTGACAAGGCGACCAGACCTCAGGTGAGATAGAGACATGGTCGGCGCTGCCCAGCTCGCGCGCGTCTCCCCTGCGCGGCGCCGTGGGACGACACACGCCGCCCGCGCCGCCGCCACGAGCCTCCTCTGTCGACACTGACAAGGCGACCAGACCTCAGGTGAGATAGAGACATGGTCGGCGCTGCCCAGCTCCAACACCGCGGGGAAAATATATACCATCGTTTATTTAATTAAAATACTATCGACGCAGTTGGTCAACAATCTTTACCTGATCCCTCCTTGCTTTTGTAAAATTCATCTTTCATTTACGTTGTGGTGTTAACAGTACTGGGTTAAGCACATTAATGCAACAACCTGTATATTGAGAATATACGTAGATTGTAAAAAATTTATATATTTTTTATGTAGGTACCGCCACCGGAACCACCAAAATCACGTTCACCAAGCATACCACGCATGCTCGAGGAATCCATCGACGAAGTCTCCGAATACAATTGGAAAATGGAGCGTGAGGAGTCGCACACGATGTCGAAACACAACAACGATTACTCTCGTAAAATATCGCACGATATATTGTCGCGTGAATCGGCTCTGAACGAGCGATATTTCGAACAACAATCTGACAAAGTCCGGAGCCGATCTTTGGACAATCTTCTTGGGGACAATCCTGCCCCTCAACCAACAAACTTAGCTGATTTGGGACTGTCTCAATCTCGATTAAACGATCGGTATCATTCGGTTGAAAGATTGGGCGGTGCACCAAGCGTGGCCAGTAGTAAAGGAGCCATGGAGATGGAGTATGGGACTGGATCTCGTGTGATGCCATCAAGGTATATTAAGTCGCAGTATGCTGGCAAACGAGCACCCGCTGGGTCACATTCTAGTCGAGCTTATATCGAGAAGAGCTCTGAGTTTGGCGGTGTTAGGTAAGATCTAATATTTGTTTATTTAATAATTTTTTTAATAGAAGAAAATATTTTTTTATACTAAACATAAAGTAAAGTAACTAAATATAACGATAAAATTAGAGACACTAGCGCATTATCGAATAAAAAAATCGATACATCGATGATAATCAAGTTGTTGCATTCATACGAATACATTATTTTTTCTCATTGTTTTCTAGTCTGCGTGCAGTCAGATGAAAATAACTATGTTTTTTTCGATATAGGTCATCTGCCATGTCAGACACATCCGAAGCGCCGAGTCTCGCTTCCCACGTCCGTCGAGTCCGCGTCCCGAGTCAAGCATCAGATGTCGATCAATTCTTAGACGACTTATTCTCCCCAGTCTTAGACCCTAACATTGATGAGTTATCTGACGCTAGGTCTCTAGCTGCAAGCATTAAAGGCGGAAAGAATTATACAGATTTTATGATCGAAGTCTTGGATTGTGATTATAATGATAAGATTGAAGACTTAGATAATTTAAATATACAGGCGATAATCAAAGGAGGTGGCAAGGAAGACAAAGATAAAGGAAAAACAAGTAGAAAAGAATCCAGTGTTGACTCTATGGATGATTATATCACGAATCTCTTCGATCCCATATTTATGAACGATAGCTTGAAGCGCTTAACCGATGGAGAAGGTTTATCTGGTGCCATAAAAGGCGGTGGAGCGACTCCAAGAGCTGCATCAGCTACTACATCAGCTTTAAGTTTTTCATCGATGTCGATGCCGCCGACCATGCCTGCAACTCCTGAAGCGCTTGCAGCGGCTTTAGGGTTACATTTACCACCTCCAGGAACAGTAGATATCAATGCATATCATCAGACCTTACAACGTGCGTTCTTGCAAAGTGCTATGGCTCAGAATCTCCAAATCCAGCAGCAGTTACTCGCTCAGAATCAAGCGCTACAGACTTTATTAGCTGGACAAGTAGTGGAACCTTCGGAGTCAGAACCTACGTCGCCTGTGAGGTCATCGACCGTAGTCCACGCCCAAGTTCATTCACCTCCTAGGAATACTATAAAGACCAGGCGTGAGTCAAATGAGAGTTCGTCTGCTGGGGCGCCTCCTCCACCACCACCTCCAATGCCACCGCCTCTCCACGCATCAGATCCTTCTGAAATCCGAGGATTCATGGACCCTTACGGAAGAGCAAAGACTGTTCGGATAGGGAAATGGAGATGGCCACCACCCAAAGATGCTGTGAACCAAGAAACAGCAGAAGACTTTACTAAATTCAAAATAAGACAAATGCACAGGAGACACACGCCTCAAGCACAGACAAATGGTGTCGAACACGAGCCGCCCAGGAGTCGATCGAAGTCTGAAGTAACTCCTAGCATAGAATGGGAGGAGTTTGAGGTTGACGGATCGATACCTGCTAACAGAGAACCACCTAGTCAAAGAACAACGAGAAGAAGTTTCGAAATCGGCGCGCAAAGACCCTCCCCAGGCAGTGTGGGGAAACTAAAGCTAAGTTCTGAAATGAGACAAAGACTGGAACGAGTTACCGCTAATCATTCTGTGAGGAGCACGTCTTCAGCGACGGAAACTCCTCGGACGATAAATAAGTTAGAGGATACGAGGAAGTTGATGCTAGAGCGTCAATTAGGAGGTGGACAAAGATGGGACGCACCTCCGCCTCCCCTGCCGCCTGCACCGCCAGGCCCAGCGCCGCCTCCGCCACAGTCTCCCCCTACTCCTCCCGCGGGTCCAGCACCACCACCACCAGCGCCTGATCAGTCTACATTCGCCCAACTTCGTCGCGATCGGGACACGTTCGGCGTCCATCAGAACAGAGAAGCAGACGATCGACATGCCTTCCTCGCTAACTGGAATTCTCGACGTCGCGAGGAATCAGAACCTCCAAGAGATGATTTGGCGACAAGATTCTTGACAGCTGACCGTAAGGAACGTCGCATTAGAGACGACTGGGGCGATGAGTCCGAGGCTCAGAGTTATGCTGACGACAGAGGCCAGAGAAGTCGAGACGAATGGGACTCAGAATCTGGACTTGACACCACCGATCGACGAGATAGAGACGATTTCTCAGGTCGTGAAGCATCCGAAATATACGAGATGCATCCACCAAGAACTGAGAGACGGAAAGAAGAGAATGGAATGACCGACACTTTTGAACGAAAGCGGTCGCCATTTTACGACGATTTTGAAAGATATGATGGTAGGAAGAATTCTCGTGACATGCTAATGGGACGGGCGAGGGAAAGTCCGAGGTCCGATATAGTGTTTCCTTCTGATAATACTGATACAGTGAAACGGGAGCGAGCGACCTTCAAGACTCATATGGTACAAAAAGAGAGGAATAGAAAGCTAGAGGCGGAAAGACGGCAATCCGTTTCAACGCACGTCACGGATAAAACTGAACACATAGAACGTGAGTAAATCATTTAATATCATATTACATTCATCATTTTAATCAGTCTCGCAGTCATGTTCTTTAAAAATCTTCCTTCATTTTGTCATGGAGATTTCTAACGTGATTCCATCACGAGAATCCAATACGACTTAATCACCGTTATGTTCTTTGTTAGGTAACAGGGTCATGGGCCAATAAACTTGGCTTGTGATCTGAAATATATCTAGCTGGTGGTAGGATATTCATATCCGCCCGGATAGCGACCACCGTACACAGGGTGAAAAACTCGCTATATTGCCAAACGCAACTGTGTCGCGTTCCGGGATCAGCCAGTGTACATCCGGTTTTGTCGGGGTTCTAGAGTTAGGGTACGGTGTTTGGCCGTTTCGTGGCCTTCTGAGTACTCTGACAAAAGAGTACTCAGAAGACGAGAAAAGAGTACCCTCGACCGCTTCTTCACCTTCTTGCCCATGGCGTAGTGTGAAGAAGCAGGCCGGCATGATTGTGTTGAGTAGCAAGGGATAGATCATCTCTCGCTACTCATACTAATTGAACCGCACTGCGCTTACCAGTGTGGTCACTTTGCTGTGCCAGGTTAAAAATAAATTGTGTAGGGTCCGCCCATAACAAAGAACATTCTGAATTAGTGGCGCAGTAGGCAAATAGCCGGCTGTGAAACGAGATGCCGTGGGTTCGATTCCCACACCGGGACAAATGTTTGTGTGACAGACAGACATTTGTATCTGGGGTCTGGGTGTGGTGAGACCGTGCGTCTCTCGTAGTCCCTGATACTCACAACACAAGACTCGTATCTTAGTGTGGGATCCGGGCTATGTGTGTGACTGTTGGGTGTTATTATTATGTTATTATTACTAGTATTTCCTTGAATAATATTAATTAATAATATAAAAATAAAAATTAATTAATAATAAATAAATAATAATAATTTTAAATAGCTTATGAATAATTAATTGCTAGTGTATTGATGATGCTATGTATGTATGTATACATAAGCTGATATGCTTTTCTTAAAAATTCTTTACTTTTTTTAAATGTTCTGACTTGTCATTACATAGCTCTTATTAACCGACTTCAAAAAAAGGAGGAGGTTCTCAATTCGACTGTATGTTGCTTTTTTTTTTATGTTTGTTACCTCGTTTCTCTGTACTGTGTGAACCGATTTCGACCATTCTTTCTTTGATTGAAAGCTGGTGCTTGTCATTTGGTCCCATAAAAATATTGTGAAGATCTGATGAATATCTTCGGAGCTGGAGAGGGTAACTCCTTAAAATTAAGTAGTATTCCAGTGGTTCTTTTTGCATTACGTTCATTATAAAAGTTAAGTTTCAGTGAGAGAGGGTAAAAGGGGTGGGGGTGAGGGAGGGGGGTGATAAAATTAAAATACACGTAAATTCTAATATCTTCAGCAGCTTTTAACCGATTTTATATAATTTACCACTAAAAAGCAAAAAATAAATTATTACTTTTTAAATAATAACGAGGTTAAGAAATTTGTCTTTCGACAATGAAGGCCGAACATAAATACACCGTAAATAACGTACTTAATTTAGCAAACACCTTTAAGACTGTTCTACTCATAGTGCATCTCATATATAACTCCAACTACCTGTTGAATAATTCATTCAGCGTAACCAAATTATTTTGCGCCGATGACGTTACCCTGCAACGGGCGAAAATCACTTTTTTTTATTTATTTGTGTTATCTCACACTTTTTAGTACCGCTAGGGAACAAATTTAAATTTAACTTCAGTATTGGAGACTGTCCTGCCCTCACACCCACCACTGTAACTCTTGTAAGCCAGGATCAACAACACGCAATGTAATGACACCGAGCATTGAAGTTCTGCGAGTCTCTGGGAATGTCTAACTTGTCTTTAACCCGCAACGAAATTAATCAGAAAGTAAAATTAATAGGAGGATTTGGAAATAAACAAATATGCAACTAATAATATAAAATATAACTTTAAAATAGTAGTGATAGGTATCATATCTTGACATTATTATTAGGTACTAACGGCCCGGCCCGACCCGCTTCCGCCGGGGTGCAGATAATTTTCGTGTCCAGTCAACATTATTTAATGGTAGAAGAGGCCCCATACCCTGCAGTGGGACATGTTTAGGCTGATACAGAAACAGATTTGCAGTCTTATATATTTTTAAATGTAATATTACTTAGGCCATTTGCAATTAAACGTTAAGGCCACCATAATAGTATGAAGGTTTTATTTGTTTGTAATACAGATGCTTTTCATATCTATACTAATACATGAAATTGAAGTGTTTGATTGTTTGTTTGTTTGAACGCGCTAATTTCAGATATAACTGGTTCGAATTGTCTTTTATTGTTGAATAGCCCATTTATCGAGGAAGGCTATAGGTTAAATGTGTAATATCTAGCTATTTCTTAAAAATGTTACAAAACCGGTGAAAAATTATTTATTTTAAAAACATCGATCATAGCTCTCTTTCGAGGGTGGTACTCAGTATACGGCTACCAGGGCAGTAATGTAGCACTTAAATGTGGTATGGGTATGCATTAATAATCATCTCTTAGCCTAAAACCAATAGTTTCATCGTCAAATTTTACAATATTTCATATTTTTTGAAGAGTTCTACACTCCAGGTCCGATTATGATCATCAGATCTTCATGTTGTGTTCCTGGGATCAACCTGTCAATACGTTCTTTCCAATGAAAAAGAAATCACTAAAATCGGTTAAAAGCTTCTGAAGATATTAGTATTTACGTGATTTTAATTTTTTCAACAACCCCGATCCCTCTACCCTGTTTCCCTCTCTCACTGTAACTTAACTTTTATAATGAACCTAATGCAAAAAGAACCACTGGAATAATACTTAATTTTAAGGAGTTACCCTCTCCAGCTCCGAAGATATTCATCAGATCTTCACCATATTTTTATGGGACCAAATGACAAGCACCAGCTTTCAATCAAAGAAAGAATGGTCGAAATCGGTTCACACAGTACAGAGAAACGAGGGTAACAAACATAAAAAAAAAAAAAAAAAAAAAAAAGCAACATACAGTCGAATTGAGAACCTCCTCCTTTTTTTGAAGTCGGTTAAAAATTAAACCGCCTTCAAAAAAACCCAGACACAACTAAAAAGCAAAAAATAATTGGTTACATTTAAATCAATTAGTTATATGCAATTTAAATCAATTATTTTTGGAGTCGGTGCCGGTGTTGTTTTCTTTACTTTTAGATTTATAAAAACCAAGTCTGGATCTATTTTATATTTTTTTGTATGCCTGATTATTCTGTTTTTTCCATGTTTTGGCTGGCACCGACTCCAAATAATTGATTTAAATTGCATATAACTAATTGATTTAAATGTAACCAATTATTTTTTGCTTTTTAGTTGTGTCTGGGTTTTTTTGAAGGCGGTTTAATTTTTATTTAAAAAGTAATAATTTATTTTTTGCTTTTTAGTGGTAAATTATATAAAATCGGTTAAAAGCTGCTGAAGATATTAGAATTTACGTGTATTTTAATTTTATCACCCCCCTCCCTCACCCCCACCCCTTTTACCCTCTCTCACTGAAACTTAACTTTTATAATGAACGTAATGCAAAAAGAACCACTGGAATACTACTTAATTTTAAGGAGTTACCCTCTCCAGCTCCGAAGATATTCATCAGATCTTCACAATATTTTTATGGGACCAAATGACAAGCACCAGCTTTCAATCAAAGAAAGAATGGTCGAAATCGGTTCACACAGTACAGAGAAACGAGGTAACAAACATAAAAAAAAAAAAAGCAACATACAGTCGAATTGAGAACCTCCTCCTTTTTTTGAAGTCGGTTAATAAGAGCTATGTAATTGCCTACTTGATCAATAAACGATTTCATTTCATTTCATTATTTATTATTATTATTTTATTACTGTAAGTTTAATTTTGCCTAATATATCGTAATGTTTGTCCGTTGTTATAGGCGACGCGCCCGCGCCCGCAGCGTTCCTGCCGTCAGACCGCTCGTTCCTGACGTACGGGCGCGTGCCGTGGAAACTGCGCGTGCGCAAGGAAGTGTTCTCGCCGCTAGAGACTTACAGCGATCCCGTCATATTAGACCTGCTGTATGCTCAGGTATGAATTCATTTGAGAAATAAATGTTAATATACGACATATATTATGGATATAATTTTTATAATTAAATATAACCAAATAGTGAAGAATGCGTATGATTTGTAAGTAATATTTATTCGAACCATAAATGTCAAAATGATTATTTTTAACCGACTTCAAAAAAAGGAGGAGGTTAACAATTCGTCGGAATCTTTTTTTTATGTATGTTACCCGATTACTCGAAGACGCCTGAACCGATTCGAGAAATTCTTTTATTGTTAAAAAGTGTATACTTCCCAGATGGTCCCATTGGCACCAAGTCAGGATCTAATGATGGGATCTCAGAAAAATCAAGGTTAACCCTCAAATTTTATAGTGACACATAATTTGTTTTCTTTTGAAGTCGGTATACTTTTTATGAATTAAAAAACTTTTTTTAGCATGTATACATGAATTATTACTTTGACCTCTGGATCTGGATATGGCTTTCTGCTGGTCACAATGATGCATACTCTTATAATAATATATTATTATTGTAGTCCAGCTCATAAAGCCGTGTTTTATAAAAGATAAATAATAATAATACTAGCCCTGTATTAAACTTTGTCCCACTGCTGGGCACGGGCCTCTTCTACTAATGAGAGGGGTTAGGCCTGAGTCCACCACGCTGGCCTAATGCGGGTTGGTAGACTTCACATACCTTTGAAATTCTTATGAGAATTCTCAGATATGCAGGTTCCCTCACGATGTTTTCCTTCACCGTTAAAGCAAGCGATAATTAATATTTAATACACACGTAACTTTAGAAAAGTCAGAGGTTTGGGTTTCGAACATACGACTTTCGCCTTGACAGTCCGTACCGCAACCAACTAGGCTATCGCTGTTCCTGCTGCTTAATAAATTAAATACTACGTAATTTGTATGATTTGTAATATGATGTTTATTGTCTGTATTAAAATTATAGGTCTTAATTTTGACCAAAAATTTTGACAAAACATATGTCAAATTGATTAATTCTTCTGCATGTATACATAAATTATTACATTAATTTCCGCATAACAATATGTCTTTCTGTTGGTCACAATGATACTCTTACGTCCATATGATCTATTCCCGAATGTTGTTTCACATCTGTAATTGGTGAGTAGACTAGTCCTTAGATTTCACAATTTTAATTAAGCATGTTTGGTCTATTAACTGTTGGTGTGTCATTTACTAAATAAATAAATTCCCAATCGACATTAATAAGTGTTCCACGTCCATGCAGGAAAATAAAAAATTAAAATTTCCATCCAAACAGATAGTATACGACATTAAATCCAGCCTACCCTCGCTGCGACTGAGCGCGAGTGAGCGTCGGTCCGGCGCGGCGTGGCTGCAGGCCCAGGGTCCTGGCGCCGCGCGCGCACACACCAAGCGCCAGGCCGTCGAGCTGGCGCGCACCTGGCCCTTCTACTTCGCCAGGTTGTTCTCAGCACGAGTCCCGCCGGGAGAGAATGCTGTGCTCGCCGTGTCGCATAACGCTGTCACTATTGGAGTTAAAGGTAATTTTCCGATTAGAGCTCCCGTGGCGGGCGAGTGTGAAACGAGAGACAGAGACGTTCTACTTGTTACCCTAGTCCCTACTTGTTAGTATCGTGAACTCCGAAATCGCCCCTTCAATTTCAATGCAACATTTCAACATTTTATGAATGTTTGGTTGGTCGCAGCTTGAAAGATAAGATAGTTTTGAACCCAATAGATGACGCTGTTATATTTTTTTTTATACTGGCCTGGCAAAGTGACCACACTGCACCTGATGGTAAGCGCAGTGCGGTCCAATTAGAGTATCGTTTAGCGAGATACAATCTCTTCCCCGCTACTCAACACAATCATGCCGGCCTGTTTCTTTACACTAGGCCATGGATAAGAAGGTGAAGAAGAGGTCGAGGGTCTAGTGTCAGAGTACTCAGAAGGCCGCAAAACCCCAACTCTAGACCCCGACAAAACCGACAAAAACCGGATGTACACTGGCTGCTCCCGGAACGCGACACACTTGCGTGTGCCACTATGGCGGGTTTTACGCCCTGTGTACGGTGGTCGCTATCCGGGCGGATATGAATATCCTACCACCAGCACCATATACCTATGGTAGAACAACGTCTGCCTAGGGCCACTAGTCTCCCGCCCTGTGGAATGGGGGCGTTTTGAGAATTTCACCACGGTAACCCCTGCCTGTCGTACGAGGCGACTAATTGGGGCCATCGGGGGTCGCGGGCGCGCAGCGGAGGGCTGTCAGCCTGTATCGATGCACTCCCAAATGAGGGGCATCGTGCGACCCCGAGATGGACGGCAGCGCATGTGGTAAGGCCTCGTTCGCTGTCGTTGTTCGGTGCGCGGGGGCTCCTTAGCCCTCCATGGAGATGGGCTGCTACGCAGCACCGCGCAGGGGCGATTCCGGCTGCAATTCTAGCACTCCTTAGAATACCCCGGAATCGCTCCGCAAGCGCCGAAGAAGGCCACCGCGGGGTTTTAGCTGGTAGTGTCGGGTGGGGTGTACATAGGGCTTAGGGACTCGGCCCAGTGGCAGCGCGGATAGCCATCATCCGTGCGAGGGGGATGCTGGGTCGTAAGACCGACTAGTCCAGCATACCCGTTTTATTCTTAATCCGCTTCCCTCCGGAGCGGGCGGCAGTAATAAAACGCTTTCCCCGCGACAACAAAAAAAAAAAAAAAAAAAGGGCCACTAGTCTATATGTATATGTATTGTCATAGGTCCTACTGGTCTGTCAGTCCGCCGCTCGCTGTCCCTGGGCGGTCTGCGCGCGACGTCTCCCGCTCCGAGCTCGCTCCAGCTGACGGGCGCACGCGACGCCCCGCTCACGCTGCACGTGCCGCTCGCACACCACGCGCAGAGTCTCATCGCTGAGTTCGCGCTGCAGTACACACAGGTCAGTCTAGTAACTTACTCCTGGCCGATTTAGGCCTCAGGGATTTTGCTTTCTTTCAAGTAATGCGGCTACGATCGTGGGCGCGCCATGTGGCTGACGTATCCGATTTTAGCACGGAACGTGTGTGCACAGATCATACATGTCAGGATACCATTCATGTAGTTAAGTGATATTGGAAGGTGGTCTGCTTTTCAACTGGTCTCTTTTGATATTGAGATCAGTCTAGTACTGTTCTACCGTCCGCTTAATTTTTTTTACAAGCTTTTATTTAACTTGCAATGTATGTAACTCACTTTTGAAGCGGATATCTTCAACCGACTGAGCTGAAATTTTAAATACACGTTTACTGTGTGACGTCATTCTAAAACCAACATGGCGAAACACCCAAGATGGCGGAAGGTTATTTTTATTGCTCTCCTACAATATGGGTATTAAATTAAAGGACTTGCTGAGAATACAAATGCGAGTTAAAGAAAATAACAAAAAATATATTAAAAGTAAAAAAAACTTCTTTATAAACAAAGTTTTATTTAAATGCGCTCAAAAGAATAAAATAATTTTTCCTTTAAAACTCTTAGTATCACCTTATAACTTCATTACACAATTCATATGATATAAAAGCTTCTCGCGAGAGTAGTCAGGTAGTTTGATTTTTAATAAAAGTATATACTTATCCTGTCCCTTCAATTTCGCTATGTCCGGTGTTAGGGAGACGCTCCCCAAAAAGGAAGACAGACGATAACCTAATGACAGCTTTGATGATTGATCAGAGAAAAAAAACTATCTCGATGAAATAAAAATCTATTTTGATTTGTATTTGTGTCTGACGTTACGATACGGGAAAGGTTAGGGAAACGCTATCAAAAGCGAAGACCGACGATAGTACCTTTGATGATTGGTCAGAAAAAAAGAATCCCGATGAAAAAATCTACTTTGAATAATTGTATTTGTTGTTCTGACATTCGTTATGATACATTTTTCTTTCACTGTTATTAGATTTATATGAATCACTTTACATTACTAGGTAGTGCATTTCTTACGTTTACAAAACATTGACAATATATTAAATGAAGCCGAAATTATTGTTTTTGATCCAAACTGGCCGAGACCGACGCTTTGATCACTAGTTATACCTTTCTTTGGTAGTTATACAATGTGGACGGGTGGACCACATGACGTCACGCACATGTAAGGAGTTATGGTTCAATTTGAAGAGATTGACTATTAACAATTTGTTTTTGACCACACTGCAACCGATGGTAAGCACAGCGCCGTCCAGTGAGAGTATCAAGTAGCGAGAAACAATCTATCTCTCGCTACTCAACACAATCATGCCGGCCTGTCGTGCCAGAATAAAAAAAAACATACATACGCACTCACGCCTGTAATCCACCAAGAGGTAGGCAGAGGTTTCACAAGTACACCCAGATGTCGCCGAACATATTACCGTCCCAAGATTAATTTTGAATTTGAATGCATAAATAATTTATTCATTCAAATTATATAAGTCATAACCCATGTTTACATTAATATTGACATAGTTGTAATAATTATTGATGATATTCACATATTTTGTAACCATCGCGACTAAACGTGCTGTGCAAACATGTTACACACAGTTTACACTATGTCGGAAGTGTACCATTGTTATAAGTACTACTGGCCCAAGGCTAATAGACGGCTATTGGTAGCCGATTAGTAAATAATAAAGATATATCAAAATAAAATAGACAAAAAGAGACTGCCATAATTGTTATACATATATTTTTTACTCTACCGCCGGTTCGGAATGCAGTTTCGGTAGAGAGCAGGCTCAGAATACAGAAAAAAACTGTTCTGTAATACTTAACTTGTTCTGTATTCTGAGAGAACAGGCGAGAAACTGTAGCGTTAATCTTTTTAAATAAATTCAAAAGCAAATAATACCAACTCGTGACATTAAAATGACATTATGGTAATTAACCAGACGTTCTTCATTATTTCTGACCCGATTATACAATTTATATTTTATTTTTTATAAGTGGTAGAGCCACGCTGAAGACATATTTGTCTACAGCATGAATCGACCGGGGTAGTACCACTGTCTCACAGAAAACCAACGTAAAGTGACAGTTCACTGTCGCGTTTCGTATGGTAAGTGAGATATCCGGAGGCCCAGATTCCCCCTTCCCTTACCTAATCCCTATTCCTGTCCTTTAAGGCCGACAGCGCATACATGATACTTTCGGTATTGTGGATGTTCATGGGCGGTGGAGATCACTTAACATCAGGTGAGGATTGTCGGACTATGCTAAAAAAAATGTGGAATGTCTATTCAGTTGTATAAAATATAAAGCAGTTTTATATAACCTAACCAACCACAACACAATGATAACATCCGTATAAATAAAAAAACAAAACATTACTTGCATCGTTTCCTTTAATTATTTCATCAAGCACGCCAATTTACCGACCGAGAAAAAGTAAAAACATCAAACTTGTTTCCTCTTCCGAAATTTCTCAATAAGTTTCTCATTCACATACAATTATACAATAACTGGTTTGCGACGAAATCGTCTTTATATTACGATTGCGTTCGGTAATGTCCGATAAGATGTGTGAATTATAACATACTTATAAGTTAAAATTTTAAACGGCCTAACGATTAACATACGCGAATAATTATAGGCTCACAACAGCACCAGATAAAATGCCGTCAAATGTTTAGCGTTTTCAGCTTCAGTGGCGCAGCGGGCGAGTAGCCGGCTGTGAAACGAGAGGCCTTGGGTTGGATTCCCGCACCGAGACAAATATTTGTGTGACAGAAAGATATGTTTTTCAGGTTTGGGTGTTGTGGGACCTTAGTCCCTCGTAGTTCTTGATACCCACGATTCAGGTTTGACCTAGTGTGCGGTCAGAACTATGTGTGTGACTGTTGGGCTTATTTATTTATTATTATTTTCAAAGCGTGTAGCCAGGTTTGACCAGGGCAGTACCTACAATTCAAAATCGTCGTGAAGCTAGCTGGTTTAAGACAAAGTGAGATTTCTCTAGGTACAAATTTTATCTACATCTCTTTAAAACTAATACCTAACGGTCGGATGAGACATCCTCTGGGTGTTCTACGTGTTCATTAGCAGTGGGTTCACTGACCTTGAGATGACCCGCTTGCTCGTTTGCTGGTCTGCAAAATGTATTTTTATGTATTAGATTAGAATGTTGTTATTAATCTAATCTGAAATAACCTACCCCTTAAAACCTTTCCCTGCTAGTCTTTTGTCTGAGGATCCAGAGTTTTGCTAAGGCTTTTGGCTCCAGCTCCTAAATACAAGAAAGACAATTGTCTTAACCTCTTTATTTTAAACGAGAAGTTTAAAATTCTAGATGTTTTCCCTTTAATGTATATTTTCACATTTCTAAATAGAATAATATTTTTTCAATGTTCAATAATGTTTCAATAGATCAATTTAAAACAACTCGTATTTCATCACTATTAAGCTTTACTAAAAACAAATTATTAAATAAAAAGCATAACACATTATCACTTTTGTTCACGTTTAAAGCGTGACTTGCAAATCTGTATTTGATATGATTTTGACGATCGGCCATCATCAAATGTTCATTGTGAATGGCGAAGAAAAGCTGATTGCCTTATGTAACGAACAGATGATCGAGGTTATTTTACGATATTATTAGGTACACTTGGCTTGTAGGTAAAAACATCTTTATATCCGGGCTGTAAATTCGATAAGTTAGAGTATAAAACGAGAATTTTGATAAGCTCTCTGATTTTCCAAAAGGCCGTGGGTTCGATTCCTGTACCGAAACAAATGTTTGTGTGACTGGGTGTTGTGGCACCGTAGTCCCTCGATGTTCTTGATACCCACGATACGACTGTTGGGTGTCTTATTATGTATTTATGCGACGTGGAGGTCGAATCCAGGACGTCAGTTGTTTCAGAAATGATAACTGCTAGACTAATGATCAGATTTCTAGTGCATCGTTTGTTCTAATATGCCGTATAAATCTTTATTAAACCAACATTCCCGTAGACTGATATAGCCCCTAATTAGAAGAGATATAACAAAGCGATGATTAACAATTCAATGAGTCTCGAGTCTGTACATAATTGGTACTGTTACTCAGACGTGGTTACGAACGCACTGCCATAACGGCTGCTTATGTTTACAAGTTTTTTTCCTCAATTGCGAGAGGTAATTTTGATTTACAAATATATTTTTTGTAATCTGTAAAACACAATTTATCATCATTGTATAAGAGGTAATTAATTGATATTATCGGGGTAAAGTATCAAGATTGTAAATCCCAATTAAAAATGTGCAACTAGCTGTTGTCCGCGGCTCCGCCCATGTCCAAAGCCATGGTGTCATATCTTTCTATATTTTGCTATCCCATAGGAACCGTGCATTTGTCCGGGATAAAAAAGTTAATGTCATTCTTAATCCCTAAACTATCACTATACAAAAAGTCATGGCAATCCCTTGCTCTGTGAAAAACAATAAAAAATCCCGCGGTAACCGTAAATTTTTCCGAGATATAAAGTAGCCTATGTGCTATTCCAGACTATAATCTATCTTTGTGCTAAATATCAACCAGATCCATTCAGGCGTTCTGGCGTGATTGAGTAACAAACATCCATCCATCCAAACATTTGCATTTATAATAGTAAGATTAATTTAAAATGGTGGTCTATATCTGAACTAGTTCAAAACCTAACCTAAAATTGTGTTAAACGCACAAGTGAAATGCTCCCGTTAAACACAGAGCGGCATTCCGTTACCGTGACCGATGCGAGGTGGACACAACTCACAAGTTCCGCTACCATCAACTGTACTGCGCTGGAAGCCATCTGCACTCCGTTATGGCGCACCCCGATGTTATCTAATTTATGTTATTGACTCTTATTTCAATCAAACGAAAGGGGCCACTTGGGTAAATGACGACCACCTTATATAAACACGCATAAAGCCCGAGAATGGTAGAATCATTGCTGTAGTTTAGTAAAGGGAAGGAGAATAATACAGGATAATGTTTTGAGTCTTTGGAGGATAGTTACATCTCGAAGCTGTATGTGTACATTAACTGATCTATGTTAATTATAATTATCTGACAATGTTAATTCCTTGAATTGGTCTTACTATTTGTATTTAGTACTTTTAAGTTTTACCTGTAATTTTTTTTTCATTCACTCTCAAATTATTTAATGCGAAGAAAAGGAATAAGAAAGGGCTACATCGAGTCGGTAAGGTTTGAATTTTTTTTTATTCTGACGCGGCAAAGTGACCACACTGCACCTGATGGTAAGCGCAGTCCCGTCCAGATAGAGTATCAAGTAGCGAGAGACAGTCTATCCCCGAACTCATATATCAAACCCGAATAAATTAAAATAGTCTTTATTTAAAGCTCATATTTACATTGTAAATTATAATGACTGTTTTGTAACAGTACCAACCACAATTAAGCCATCGTCGGCAAGACGCACGATTACATCTGACCGATATACGACTCATTGTTCTTCCGCAGTATCTTCTGCTAATTATTGCTGACAATGTAATTCGCGTCTTAGTTTAAGTATATTGTTATGTTTGTTTGAGTGCCGGCTGGCGTTTAAACTCCAGGCCAGTTTGGAATCAAAACATGGAGTGTTCTATTAAAAAAAACTTTGATGTTTGCTGGTGGTAGGATACTCATATCCGCTTGGATAGCGACCACCGTACACAGGGTGTAAAACCCGCCATAGTGGAACATGCGAGTGTGTCTAGTTCCGGGATCAGCCGGTGTGAATCCGGTTTTTGTCTAAGAGTTGGGGTACGATGTTTGGCCGTTTTCGCCTTCGACCGCTTCTTCACCTTCTTGCCCATGGCGTAGTGTGAAGAAGCAAGCAGGCATGAATGCGTTGAGTAACGGGGGATAAATTATCTCTCGCTATTCGATACTCTAATTGGACGGCACTGCGATTACCCTCAGGTGCGTGTGGTCATTTTGCCGTGCCAGGATAGGAAAACATAAGTTGTCCAGAATTTAAATTTGTCGTAATGGCGTTAGGTGCGCTACTTGTGTCATCATGGGATTTAAATAAATAATTTGAAATATTAAATTTGGAATTATACTAGCCAGGAAATACATACTAACTATGGAAAAGCATATGTCGCTGAATATGCAAGTCTTATCACTTGCACCGTATTCCGTTTGAAGCTTTTGAATACTTTAAACTCAAGCTCTTTATAACCTTAAGTTATAGTGCAATCATTTCTCATGGTATATAGTTAATAATATCAAGAATATTACGGTCGACTGTTATGTATGTTACATAAATTCCACCAGAAATGTCAACGAAATGTCAAATTATAGCCATCAGACTTTGATATGTTCGTTTTACCCGTCCTTGCTCGTTCTTGCTGTGCTGAAAGACCAAAGAATAAAACTGTGGTTTTATAGCTTTCCGAAAACTCGTACTCCTGGCTTGTATCTCATCAAATAGCTCAGCAATACGTTTTTTTAAAATGACTTGAACGTCGATCACATACGAATTTATTACGGTCCTATAATGTGAGAGGAGGCGAGCCTATCGCCATACCGGGCATAATTCCAGACTCCGGGTTGATACTGAGTATTTATAAATAGAAAACACTCAATATCACTCTACCCTACCTGGGGATCGAACCCGAGACCTCAGCATAGCAGCCGTAACGCATAGGCAATTACAAATGCGCCACCGAGGCAGTCATCGCCATCATCGCATTACCAGGCATCGATCACCTGCGATATTAAAATCATTTCTTTTTTAGTGCCTCTATAGGCAGACCAGCAGACGGGCCACCTGATGGTAAGTAGTCACCGTCGCCCATAGACTTCTGCAATGCCAGGGCACATCAAAGCCGCTGCCTATCGTTAAAGCCCATATGTCATATATGCAAATATTACGTTTTTTTTTAATCCTTGCATGGCAAAGTGACCGCACTGCACCTGATGGTAAGCGCAGTGCGGTCAAATTAGAGTATTGAGTAGTGCGAGACGATCTATCGCCTGCTACTCAACACAATCATGCCGGCCTGCTTCTTCACACTACGCCATGGGCAAGAAGGTGAAGAAGCGGTCAAGGGTCTATTGTCAGAGTACTCAGAAGGCCACAAAATGGCCAAACATTGTACTCCAACTCTAGACCCCCGAGAAAAACCTATGATATAATATCTATAGAAGTAAAGGTCTTGAAACATTTGACTGCTACGTAATGTAAGTAATTTTCGCGAATCATCTATATGAGATACTAAACTGGTACCTATATTTACATAATTTATTCATAATTTGATTATGACATTTATTTTCACAGTTGTGTATATGATTTTATAACTTGGTCAATGTAATTCTGTAGTATCAGATATGTATAGTGCATTCTGGGCTACAACTTTTTTCTAAAGTAAAGGCTTGTGTAAATATCGACAGAAATATTCTCCAATAACATAGCAATAAAATTGTATTGAATTATTACTTAGATAATGATTTTTTTTATTCATAAAAAGTACACCGACTTCAATAAAAAACAAATTATGCGTCACTATATACACTACTTAATTTGAGGGTTGCCCATGATTTTTCTGATATCCCATCATCAGATCCTGACTTGGTGCCAATGGGAACACCTGGGAAGTATGCCCTTTTAAACAAAAAAGAATTTCTCGAATCGGTTCAGGCATCTTCGAGTAATAAGGTAACATACATAAAAAAATATTCCGACGAATTGTTAACCTTCTCCTGTTTTGAAGTCGGTTGAAAAAAGAAAGAGGTGTCTTATGGACACCCGATTGGAACGGAGTTCCTTTAGCTATATATTTTTTGTGTTTGTATTAAGTAATGATTAAATAAAACTATAAATATTTTATTCACAAAATTGACGGCAAGCTGAATCGATTGAAAAAGTTGTAAATTTCCTAGGTGATCTGGATATGCCTTAAAAATCATTGCAAAAAGATGTCGGTTTTTGGTGTCGTTATTCATTGTTACATTTATGACGTGCGATAAGGAACTCCGTTCCAAAAAAGTAATGAAACTGTCAGAAAGCTGCTGAAGCAACTATATGAACTAAACAAATTTTGTTTACTTACGTTGCACAGTATTCTCACGGTAGTGTCGTGATGAAATAAATATTACGCACACTACAATATTTCACATAATGCAAGTTTAACTAGTTGGGCTTATTTAATGTACAACAAAAATAATTAGGTTGAAAGTGTCATGGCCAATGAGCTAAGTTTCAACGACTTGTGTGATCTTTCACTGACAGTTGCCGAAATCACACGATCCAAAAACTATAGAAATCTATTTGGTACATACAAACGCACTCACGCCTGTACTTTAAGGATTAGGCAGAGGTGTAACCAATACACACACAAATTTTTCCGAGCTCATTACCGTCCCGTGACATAATTGATATCACATGATAGAGGGGGCGAGCCTATCGCCATACCAGCCACAACATCAGACTCCGGGCTGATGTTGGGTATTTCGTGATAGAAAAACCTAATATCACTGTTACCCGACCGGGTATTGAACCCGAGACCTCAGCGCAGCAATCGTACCGCGTACGCAATTACAACTGCGTCACCGAAGTAGTCAGTTTCTTATCTAAATAATAGTACATAAACCCAATAGAAACATATACAGTCTTGACACCACACTATGATACGAGTCTTCTTTTGTTTGTATCAACTACGAGAACAAACCCAGACCTGAAACAAATATTGTGGATCACACAAATATCACAACTTTTAGAGCTGACTGCTCGTTGTCCAGGAAGGCTGTCTATTATACCTCTTTGTCATTTTTTCTCTTTTTTTTTTTATGGAAAAAGGGGGCAAACGGGCAGGAGGCTCACCTGATGGAAAGTGATCACCGCCGCCCATGAACATCTGCAACACCAAAGGGCTTGCAAATGCGTTGCCGGCCTTTCAGGAAAGAATATACTCTCTTCTTGAAGGTTCCCAGGTCGTAACGGTTCGGAAAGACCGCCGGCGACAGCTGGTTCCACAGAGTGGTTGTGCGTGGCAGAAAATGCCGTAAAAATCGCGCTGTTGTGGAACGCTGGACATCGAGATGGTGCGGATGGAATTTTATGTTTTGGCGCGATGTCCGATGGTGAAATTCAGCGGGCGGGATCAATCCAAACAATTCCTCGGAACATTCCCCATGATAAATGCGGTAGAAGATGCAGAGTGATCCAACATCTCTACGCAGAGCCAATGGATCAAGCCGATCGGAAAGAGTTTGATCGTCGATAACCCGAGCTGCCCTACGTTGAATGCGGTCAAATGGAAGTAGCTGGTACTGGGGGGCTCCCGCCCAGAGATGAGAACAATACTCCATGTGGGGTCGAATTTGCGCCTTATAGAGATTTAGGCGTTGACCCGACGTGAAGTACCGTCTCACCTTACTGAGCACACCAAGCTTCTTTGAGGCCAATTTGGCCTTACCTTCCAATTGACCGCGGAACTGGACGTTGCTCGAAATGTCGACGCCAAGTATTCCGATACTGGCTTTGGCAGACAGGGGAGTGTTCTCTAAATGAGGAGTCACGACAAATTGTGACTTTTTAGCGGTTAACGCGCAGACTTGTGTCTTTTTGGGGTTGAATTGGACTAAGTTTAGTCGACCCCAGTCCGAGACTTTGGTTAACAAGGACTCGACTTCAGACACAAGTTTCTTCCGGCTCTCGTCGACGTATTCCCGAGAAATATTAGCACGGCCAGTGTACAGCACATCTTCCTAAAGAGATGGTTAGACAGGCGCCACGGGGCGCCTACGTTCCGACTGACACAGGTATTAACGGACCATGGGTGTTTCGGTTCGTTCCTGTGTCGGATCGGAAAGGAGGTGTCCGCCGTGTGCCACCACTGTGGCAACTGCCGCGAGGACACGGCCCAACATACGTTGGAGGAGTGCCCAGCCTGGGACGAAGAGCGCAGCGCTCTCAGAGCAGTCGTTGGAAGAGACCTCTCGCTGGCGGCCGTGGTGTCGTCCATGGTAGCCAGCCGGAGGTCCTGGCGCGCGGTGGCCCACTT
Organism: Laothoe populi; assembly: GCA_905220505.1. Lineage (NCBI taxonomy): Eukaryota > Metazoa > Arthropoda > Insecta > Lepidoptera > Sphingidae > Laothoe > Laothoe populi. The sequence goes on from HG992156.1 coordinate 17,280,490, forward strand.
CTGCGAGAACGTCATCTCGCAGAAGGAGAGTGCTGAGAGGGATCGGGAACGATTTGATCCCTCCCGCCGCCAGAGAAGACGTAGGAGGCGCCGGGTGGACGACTGACCGGCGTCTCCCGCCCTGTGGAATGGGGGCGTCTTGAGAATTTCACCACGGTAACCCCTGCCTGTCGTACGAGGCGACTAATTGGGGCCATCGGGGGTCGCGGGCGCGCAGCGGAGGGCTGTCAGCCCGTATTGATGCACTCCCAAATTCGGGGCATCGTGCGACCCCGAGATGGACGGCAGCGCGTGTGGTAAGGCCTCGGTCGCTGTCGTTGTTCGGTGCGCGGGGGCTCCTTAGACCTCCATGGAGATGGGCTGGGGCGATTCTAGCACTCCTTAGAATACCCCGGAATCGCTCCGCAAGCGCCGAAGAAGGCCACCGCGGGGTTTTAGCTGGTAGTGTCGGGTGGGGTGTACATAGGGGTTAGGGACTCGGCCCAGCGGCAGCACGGATAGCCATCATCCGTGCGAGGGGGATGCTGGGTCGTAAGACCGGCTAGTCCAGCATACCCGTTTTATTCTTAATCCGCTTCCCTCCGGAGCGGGCGGCAGTTATAAAACGGTTTCCCCGCGACAAAAAAAAAAAAAAAAAGTGTACAGCACATCTACAGTGCTATCGTCCGCATAGCAATGAATGTTGCTGATTTGCAGCATGTCATTTATATGCAGAAGAAACAGAGTAGGAGACAGTACACGGCCTTGTGGAACACCAGCATTGACAAATTTAGGATCAGAGCATGCACCGTCGACGACGACCTTGATGCTCCGATCTGCATCTCTCCACCAATTATTTTTTATTAACTTTTAATATCGAGCGAGACTTTTTGAATCCAAGTTGATGTTATAGATTAAAAGATATTCAATACACCTTTAACTTACTTCGTGTCGATGGTTCAGTAACTGCCACTCTAGCAGGGGAAGTCCCAGCAAAGTCATCAAAGGATTTGAGGCAGGGTGGGCATAACAGCAAGCGCTTTATTGTTAGCTTTCCCGCATTCACTCTAGGCAGCGGCTTTGCTGTGCCCTGGTATTGCAGAAGTCTATGGGCGGCGGTGACTACTTACCAACAGGTGGCCCGTCTGCTCGTCTGCCTATCAAGGCACTAAAAAAAAAATCACTCTAAGCCGAGAACCCTCATGCCTCATTTAAGACACTATTTGGTTGACCGGTATGTGTTTGTCGCCTACTTCTAACATATGGCAAGTAGATCTCTACACGTTGGCCTAACATGTTGGCCCAGCACCATAGCCCCATCCGTACAGTGGCCATAACAGTTGCAGCGCCCAAGCTGCCCTCATCTTTACCGGTTTGAGTGCATATCACCAAAGTTGTTGCATAAAATACTTTAATTATGTGTGATGTGAAAGGAGCACTTGATAGGTCGACGGCCTCACCTAACATATGGAAAAGCGAATGTAAATTGGCGTTCATCATCCACATATATTTGGATATGGGTGTGATTTAGAGAATGTGTCTAAAAAGACAGTAGTCGACATACTGGTGAATAAAAATAACCAATAGTTAATAGGACAGCGGTAAAAATATCTTTCGGAGAACAAAAAGGTTTATGAATTAATAAATACACCCAACAGTCACACACGTAGTTCAGTACCCACATTAAGTAAAAGCTGTATCGTGGGTATGGAGAACTAGGAACTACGGTCCGACAACACCCAGACCGGAAACAAATCTTGTCTGTCACACAGACATTTGTCTCTGTGCGGGAATCGAACCCACGGCATCTTCTTTCACAGCCAGCTACACGCCGGCTGCGCCACGGAGGCTGTCTAATGTTACTGACGTTTGTCTGCACTTCACGGTAATGTCTGGAATGTACACGAGGCTTATTTTACAAGCTACTGTGAGTTATCCTGGTTCCATGCACCCATAAAGATCTTGATTAATTTTCTTATTAGTATGTCTAAATATATGAAACCACAGTCACAAGCTATTTTATTTTTAAAAACTAATACTTATGTATTATCTGCTGCAGATATACGTTACTCATAACAATATTTATTTCGGTTATTGTAACTCAAATTACACTGCAATAGTCTTAATCAACGTTTCATAATTTGCATAAAATAAAGTTTTACAATTGAAGACAGCTGAATGTTACAATACGTCGTTATTTTCACATAGCGTAATAACCGTTATTGTTTGTTTACCTATTTCATTTGAACGCTCAGTGTTCAGGCAAACCAGTGGCATAAATATCTTCGTGCGTTGTACCGTGAAATTCAATGTCAATCTAGGAACTGGTTTTAAGTAGTGGAACAATATTATTAAGTGATATTATAAAGGTCTGATCAACGGTATCTACATAACTAAGAAAGTTTGCTTACTTCTGTTTTCGTGCTTGTGGAAGCATTGAATTTGAATTATTCTTAGCCTATTTATGATAGTTAGCGTAGTTCATATTATTTCCTGCAAAGTACATTGATACCTAATTTACCCCACCCCATGAAGTGACCCAGTAATATTGTATATGGCCGATTATAGTTTCCCCATTTAACGAAAACACCGTGATAGCACCATAACTGATCGACCTCAACCCGAGATGAGGGCGACAGTACGCGAACGAGACGCGTCGTTCAGTCCGCAAGCGGCCGCGCCACCGCGCGCATCATGCAGCGCCCGCGCCCGCGCCTATCACTCGCGATGCGCGACAACTGGCGGCACCTGCAGCGCGTCTACGGCATCGACGACACCGAGGACTTCTCACCACCCCGCCGAGCTCCCAGCCTAGACTCCCTCATCAACTCATCTGAAGGTGCAGTTTCCAGTGCAGATGCATCTGCCGATTCCGATTCAGGCGCCGATACCCGCGCGGAACCCGAACCGCCTCGTCGCAAGGTCAACCAAGAACGTGTGAAGAAGTGTCCCCAAAGTTTCTCATCATCGTCTAGTGGTCATATGGAGACGATCCACGAGGAGACTACCGAGCCTAAAGTGTCTGTGAAGGAGATCCTGGCGCGCTTCGAAAACTTGACCGAGAAGTGTGATGTTCAGGTAAATGTGTGTGTTGTGCTCTATCGGATCTGACACAGGTTTGAGTTAGCTATAAGGTCTTGGAAATTATTTATTCAGTTGTGGAAGAAACGAACAGTGTATTATGCAGAAATGACCTTAGATTATGCGAAACAATAGTGTTTTATAAATATTTACAGATAGCATATGGTATGTAAAAACTGCAATACGATATAGTGTTGAAACAGTTAATTTAATGCACTCAAGGCAGTTTGACTTACTTCCATTACGTCTGCTGAAAAGTATGTTGCGTAGTCTATGATTGTATACAATAATAATAAAGTAGGCAGTGAGCAGTTTTGCTGACGTGCTAGAAGATGTTAGCTATTAAAATGTTTGCCATTTCATCATTTCATTTTCCAGTACCGGTACAGTCACAATCACTATTTTACCTATTTACAAGGAAACTTAAAGGACTTTAGTGAGTTATACTACAACTCTACAGTGTTTTACTATAAAGGCTTCTTGTATCTTCATTTGCTTACCTAGTAACCATACATACATACATACATATACACTCACGCCTGTAATCCCCGAAGGGGTAGGCAGAGGTGTAACCAGTACACCCACTTTTCGCCGAATTTCGGTCCCATAATGTGATAGGGGGCGAGCCTATCGCCATACCGGCACAGGTTCCAGACTCCGGGCTAATACTGAGAATTTCTAGATAGAAAAACCCAATGTCACTTTACCCGACCCGGGGATCGAACCCGAGACCTCAGCACAGCAGTCGTAACGCATGCGCAATTACAACTGCGCCACCGAGGCAGTCCAATGTAACCTAGTAACCAATGTCATCTAAATGAGTATGTATCATCCCGAGACAAATAATTTGACTTTTTAAGATCCTGTAACTCGGTAAATATATTTTACACTCCACTTTATAACCCTAGGGCCTGTTACGTAAACTATATCCAATGACTTAACGCTTGAATGTAGCGTTATTGGGAAAAATCACGTAAATTTTGATAATGTCACAATTCATTGAAATTTTATCTACGAGTATTGCAAAATGACACGATAATAGACACGCAATGTGCTGTGTTTGCAATGTTTTAACAAAACAAATTATTAAAACATTGCTTCTGAATACCTGGTTGACGGGTTTTTACTGAGCATAAAATATTCTATCAAGCAAATTAAAGCGACCTTTGTCTTTGTTACAAAAATAGAAACATTATTAAACCGTTTTCTCAATATAATTGGTTGTTGCAAGATGTTTCTTAGACTAGAATGTAAAAAAGTTGATTTCTCAGTTTTTGTTTGTTTCAAAAAGAACCATGTTAATCCATTTCGGCTTTACAGTCATTGAATATCGATTCTAATTGTTAATGAAAAACAGTAGATTTTCGATTAATAACAAATGCAAATCAAGCATCACAGTTAATAATACTCGCTAGTATTTGGTAACAGAGGTTAAAGTTGAGTTTGAAATAAGATCACCGTCGTTTAGGTGTGGTTTCGGTTCCCAGACGTGATAGGTGACTAGAGTTGTTACCGCCTTTGTTAAATGAATGTATTGAACATAGTATAATCTAATAAATATTGGTCGATAGCTCTTTCTGAGGGGCGATTTTCATTGCACCAATAAAGTGATTTTAACGTAGCAAGTAGTAATAATAAACGAAGAACCTAAATAGCAGGCCGGCATGATTGTGTTGAGTAGTGCGGTATAGTTTGTCTCTCGCTACTTAATACTCTAACTGGACGGCACTGCGCTTACCACCAGGTGCAGTGTGTAAATTTAATAACAAAAAAGTAAAGTGCCCATGGGCCCTGACGTAGGCATATAGCAATTTGCACGACTTAGATTGAATTACTGTTTTAAGTTGAATAATATAACTGAATCTTAAAGAACATTCTTCAAAACTGCAATTGCGGTGCATTGTCGTTTATCCATTGAGGCTCGCATCCCATCATCAGATCTTAGGCAAGTGTATATGGGACATGCTAGAAGTAAATAATATCATTGAATATAATAATGACGGCATAGATCCTTCTAGAGGCTGAGGCCGGCTTAGGGATGATTCTTATAGTATTATTATATATTTACTGATTAGGATAAACATAACACTCGGGTGATCCACCTGCCTGCATACAAGTTGTTCGCCTTCTCTTTTATAATAAAAAAAACAATAATGATGAAATTCTCTAAGCTAAACAACTAACTATACTTACTTAAATTAAATTGAGCAAAACTTCGGCTGTAAAATGTTTAAAATCTGAATTCTAATGTACATAACGCTACGATAGTTTTTTAAATGATGACCATTCTTAACATTACATTTTAGGGAAGTGAATCTTAACGGAAATGGGGTTTCCTTCGGCCCTATTCAAGTTAGGAGTTAGCAAGGCGTGACGTAGGGAGTCATACTTGACTTAAGTTTGGGACGAAACCTTACACATGTTCTGTCAGGTGGTTTTGACGGTTAAATTGAAAGGTGCGGGAAACACCATTTTATTGGGATGTTTGCAATGAAGACTTCAGCCCAAAACCAAAGTCATCTGAGATAATGTGAGAATTCTAACAATACCGTATTATATTTTCTATCTCTCTCTCTTGTGTTATTTTCTTCTAAATCAGTTCAGATACCTAGAAGATGTGTTGGAATCAAGAAAACACATCAGTGTTTTGGTCCTGTAAAACCTCAATTATTGTGAATTGGAACCAATGGAAATCATCTTTTAATTAAGTGGTTAAAATATAAAGTAATAAGTAGAAATACTAAACCAAGTAAAATTAAACTGAAAACACAAGTATTAAGCTTTAAATTTGCTTGCATAATGGGAAATTGGCTGTTTCGTGCAGACTCCGCTGTCCATAACGTGTGATAACCTTGTTATTCGTTTGAAAGAAATGTTTATAATTAATTGGCACATATTTCTTTATTTTACGACATCCAATTATGAAAAATTCTAATGCAATTATATTGACAAACCAATGCAGTTGTGTATGCTTACAATCGCACAATTTATCGACTATCGATTGGTAATTGCACATATGACATTTCGAATATGATGAAAACGCGGTTATAAGCGCAAATTATATTTTTAATCTGTGCCTCGTGCGTCGTCATCGATTACACTTTCCAATCGATTGTCGGTAGAATCGTATCTCGTGTTAGGCAAACCTATTATTACAATATATTGTTGATTGGTTACTTGTGTGCATTTTTCTCTGTATTGCTTCTAATTTATTTTTAGTACCGAGGTTATTCCGTATGATAATAAGTGATAAATGACACTGATATAGTTTAGTTGTATGATGTGATTGTCAATGAAAGAAAGAAAAAAGGAAAATATTTTTTATTGTCGGAACGTAAAATAGAAGTAACACATATAAAAAAAATTATAATGGATACAATACATTTTGGCTGATCGCATAGAGCCACGTAATAGATAAATCAAGGTTGGAAAGGCCTGAGTTATTGATGCATTTGGATGAATAACTCCACTTTTCTCCACCACAGGGGTAGGCAGAGGTGTCGCGAATACACCCACGTTTCGCCGAGCTAATAAACCGTCCTATGATGTTATAGGGGGCGAGCATATCGCCATACCGGGCACAATTCGAAACTCGGGGTTGATACTCAGTATTTCATACATACAGAAACTTACGCCTGTAACCCTGGAAATGGTAGGCTGTAAACCAGTACTGTACCCACTTTTTACCGAATTTATTACAGTCCCATAATGTTATAGGGGGCGAACCTATCCCCATACCGGGCACAATTCCAGACTCCGGGTTGTTACTCAGTATTTCGTGATAGAAAAACCCCATATCACTTTTACCCGACCCGGGGATCGAACCCAAGACCTCAGCACAGCAGTCCTATCGCGTACGCATAACAATTTCTCCGCCGGGGCAGTCACATATTTATATTATAGACCTACATAATTACGATAAACACCAAAGACAAACACTGTTTAAAAAGTAAACTTTACAATTTCTCTCCGTAAGTCGCATTTTATTATTTCATCATTATGGAAGTACCGATCTGCGTGGCACACATCCGTAATATCATATATACAGAATATTCATAAGATTAACCAAGCAACTAAATTATAAAGTAAAAGTTTTATGAAGTTTTCTAATTCATGTTTGTGTTTTACTTTATTACCTTATTCCGTTGGTACTAGTTGGTAACCGTATTTTATAATGATGCGTTTTCTTGATAAGTCTTATGAGAGGTGTTTTTATTTCGAAAATTCAGTTTATCGACTTATTTAATTGTGATGACACTGAATTCGCTAAGTCTGATCTTACTGATATTGGGTAAAGTATAAAAAACGATTTCTTCTGAAAAGTTTCTTTAAATAAATACACCCAACAGTCACACACATATAAAACCTGTATCTGTAGGTATCTAGAGCTACGAGGGACTACGGTCCCACAACACCCAGACAAATATCTATTTGCCACACAAACATTTGTCTTGGTGCGGAATTTGAACCCACAGCCTCTCGTTCAACAGCCGGCTGCTCGCCTGCGGCTCTCAGAGGCTGTCAATGTTGTCTATATTAATTTATTAACTATGTCATTATTAAATATGAATTATTAATTAACTAATTTACAAAGGGATTGTCGGTCTTAAAAAGGCCGACAGAAACAAACTTAAGGTTAACTCGATGCACTGGGGACGGAGCGAAGGCGGGTCACTAATTAATAATACACTCGTTCATCCATCGAATGTTTAACAACTTAAATCGGAAACATTAAACGATTTATAAAAGCCTACGCATCCGAACTAAACCTAACCGCAGTATCTCGGTATGCGTCGGCGGTCAGGCTAATTGCCCACAGTTACATAAAGTGAGTTAAGTCACGCGATCGGCATCTCTTAGGCGCGAACATGACCCTTCACAAGTCAAGGAAAGCTACTGTCGACTTGCACAAATACTATATCCATAATCCATAAAGATTCTATCTCATTCTTGCTTATAGTACGTAGGTAACCCATTCTTGTCATCCTTTTTATCTATAATAATCCATTTATACGATGTTTGGCCGTTTTGCGGCGTTCCGAGTACTCTGGCACTAGACCCTCGACCGCTTCTTCACCTTCTTGTAGCATTGTTGTGAAGCAGCAGGCCGGCATGATTGTGTTGAGTAGCGGAGGATAGATTGTTTCTCGCTACTTGATACTCTAACCGGACTGTACTGCGCTTACCATCATATGCAGAGTGGTCACATAACCGTGCCAAGATAAAAAAAAATATTGTTTACGCATTTGAAACTATTATTAGCAAAATCCTTTATTTCCCTCAGAAAGTTAATTTTATTTCACAAGAAATGTATTTTCTTGTTACGTTTAAAAAGACCTTATTATACAGATTTATGTTCAAATTTCGTTGGTTTTCATTGTGCTGGATATGTACAAACTTAGTTGTCTTATATTATTTATTTTTTTTATAAAAATTACTGACATGCAAAATATCCCTTTCTTAAAAATATACTATTAGGGTGTGTGTTGATTAGGTTAGATGTTGTACACTGTCCTACTGCTAAACCTCGGTAAGAAGAATAGACTCTCACAGCACAGGTCTTAATGCTCATTGTTCTATGAAATCCATTAACAATTAACGTAACAGTACATAAATTCAACTAAAGTCAAGATGATCAAATTGTTATCATGTAGTTGTTATCGTATAACGGATCTATGAAGGCTATGCTTAAGCCTAGGGTATGTGGGCGCGGTGGCCCATCCTATATTACAGGCTTGTAGGCCAAGATCTATCGTAGTTTCAATCTTACGACGGCGCGGTGAGAAATGTTTATTAGTTATTTTCTACATAGATAATTGGGTTACATGTATTTTATTATATACATTACTAGCTGTTGCCGCAGCTCCGCCCGCATGGTAGTTATTTTTGAGAAAAAAGGTATAAAGTCCATGGACGTATTAAGCTATTACATCTTTATATACAGTGTAAACTCCATGTAACGTCACTCTATTTAACGACAAACTCTCTTAAGCGTCGAAATCAATTGGCTTTGGTTGGTTTAGCTTGTTTTTCATACAATGTTTCACTCTATATAGCATTACACCCACTCTCAATAACGACAACAATTAAGTTGCTAAAATTAGTAAAAACTGCGCAGCTGTGTACGATCTATTGTCGCTTTATTATCCTAGCCCGCAATAAACTCGACTGTCGGCATCATGCATACCGAACTTTCTAAGAAATTCATTCTTTTGTTTACAAATTGGGATTGCTTGCACGTGTTATTAACCACCAGACTGTTATTGACCATGATTCATAACTAGGAGTCATGGATTATCTATACCTTATCATATTCTTAGTTGCTCACAAACTTGCAAACTGTAAACATGGCTACTAAAAGAAAATCACTGTGTATTGACGAAAAAGTTTTACTGATACGCGCAATAGAAACGGGAGAGAAGATAAGTGATGTTGGCAAACGCTTTGGATTTAGTCGCTCTACCGTGTCCACAATATGGAAAAATAAAGAAAAAATCCTCCACGCTGCGGGCGAGGGAAAATCTTCCAAAAAATTAAAGAAACCTATATACGAAGATTTGGATAAAGCTGTACTATCATGGTTTCATCGACAGCGCCAGAATAATATGCCTATCTCGGGGCCGCTCGTGAAAGCTAAGGCGGAGAATTTTGCTGCTGAACTTGGTTTAACTTCTTTCAAAGCATCAGAAGGATGGCTCGGAAAATTCAAGCAGCGTCATCATATCAACTATGGTAAAATAAGTGGGGAAGCACGAAGTGTTGATACAAATGTGACTCATGATTGGATTAACAGAGTGTGGTCAAAATTCATAGAAAAATACGCCCCAAGTGACATTTTCAATGCTGATGAAGCAGGAATTTTCTATAAGTTGACTCCAGATAAAACTCTGAAATTTAAAGGGGAAAAGTGTGTGGGAGGAAAGCTTTCCAAGGAACGTATTACGGTGCTTGTGGCTGCTAATATGGATGGCACAGAGAAAAAAAAGCTACTAATAATAGGCAAATCGAAAAATCCGCGCTGTTTTAAGAACATCAAAAAATTGCCAGTGACGTATAAAGCTAATAAATCAGCTTGGATGACCAGTCAACTTTTTGAAGAAGAAGTGCGAAAGTGGGATGCAGAATTAAAGGGACGAAAAATTTTACTTCTTGTTGACAACTGCCCTGCCCACCCTTTTATATCAAACCTTCAAAACATAGAGTTGGCATTTCTTCCTCCAAATACGACTAGTGTCTTACAGCCAATGGACCAGAGTGTGATTAAAAGCCTCAAGGGTCACTACAGAAGGAAATTATTGATGGAGCTAGTCGAATCTGAGGGTAAAACTACTGTTAATATGCTGCATGCAGTAAATTTTTTATCTAAAGCCTGGGAAGAAGTGACACCCACAACTATACAGCACTCTTTTCGACATGCTGGACTTTGTACCAATTCTACGAGTGATGAGGTGGAAACAGAATCTGAGTTTGAAAGCGACGACGACCTTCCATTAACTGAGTGGATTCAACAATTCAACATGGCAGGAAATACGGTAAATCTTCAAACCTACATTGAAGTGGACGACCGCCTGCTTACAACGGCTTCACTCACAGACGAAGAAATTTTGGATTCAGTGAGAAAAACTGAGGATCAAGAACAAGGTGATGAAGAAGATGAGACGGATGAGCCTGAGCTTCCGCCGAGCATTAAAGAAGCTCTGGAAGCAGCAAAATTATTGGAAAAATATTTCCTTTATAACCAAGATGCCTCAGTATTGCTAGATATTAATAAAATAACTAAAAAAATACAACAAAATTACTGGTGCAGCAAAAGACGTCAGACAAAAATAACAGACTATACTCAATAGCGTTCAAATAACATTCTTTTTTATGCACATAACTACTAACAATAGTCAGAAATAAACTTTTTAATTTTCTAATTCTGATGTTTCTTCTCTCCATTTAACGACAACTCTCTATAACGCCATAAAATGCACAGTCCCTTCAGTGTCGCTATATAGAGTTTACACTGTATTTTGCTATCCCACGGGAACTATACATTTTTCCGGGATAAAAATAGCCTATGTGCTATTCCAGACTATAATCTATCTCTGTGCCAAATGTCAACCAGATCCGTCCAGCCGATATAGCGTGATTGAGTATCAAACATCCATCTAAACATTCGCATTTATAATATTAGTAGGATATATATAGTAGGATTTTGAATGCAACTGAAAATAATACGAAAACAAACTCTTTTGGGAAAACATAATCATAAAATTGATTAAGGAATGAACCTGCAATTATTTTTAATATTAAAATAAGCCAAAGTGAGTAAACTTTAAACAAGGTAAACAAATGGTTATTTGACGTCTGATACTTGATACTTATTTAGTATCACTGATTAGTAATACTGTCAATATTAATACCAACGAATACCTACCAGCTAATAAAAAAAACAGTTTCATGTATAATAGATTTTATAACATGCCACTATACTAAAGAACTGAGCATTACAATGTATTTAATTGCATATTATATTGGTAATGACGGAACTTACATAATACACTTGCGGTGTACAGGTCAGGTGTTCTGTCATTACTAGGCATAATCAAAAGACCAGGATGTTTAAACCACAAATAATTACGGAAATTATATAAAATTCTGGCTGTATAGTGCTGTTTCCTTTGCGTTAACCTTGCTAATTAATCCCTGAGAAAAATATGGGTGTTCCAAGCAGTTCCAAGTTTAAGTTTTTGTTTGTGTTTTGCCATTTCTGAATGAACCTATTTTATTGCGGCTTTTTTTATTTCGAAGCTAATATAATGGAGAATGTTATAATTCAAGTCAAGGTGACTAACGGATATGTCATCATTAACTCAACTCCTATACTAATGAGAGGACTTAGTCTACCACACTGGCCCAATGCAGGTTGTTAATGTATTGTAACCAAATTTAATAAGGAGTTAATGCAGTTTTTGTCGGGGGTCTGGAGTTGGGGTACAATGGCCATTTTGCGGCCTTCTTAGTACTCTGACACTAGACCCTCGACCCCTTCTTCACCTTCATGCTCATGGCGTAGTGTGAAGAAGCAGGCCGGCATGAGTGTGTTGAGTAGCGGGGATAGATCGTCTCTCGCTACTCAGTACTCTATTTGGACCGCACTGCGCTTACCATCAGGTACAGTGCGGTCACTTTGCCGTGCCAGAATAAAAAAAATAAAAAAGTTTAATTAGAATTAAATAACAAAAATGCTAGTATTTTTTTTACATTTTTTTATTTTAAAACTATTAAAATATATAGTATTTTTAATGCCTCGTCCAACTTCACATATAATCTCGAAACGTAACGAATTCTTATTCATCTTTTGATTGACGCAACAAACAAGCCATTGTGAAGTGATGCAGGAAAATGTCTTATGATCTAATGATCTAATGATTATGAAAACGTGAAATAAAACAGCACAATGGGTAGAGGCAAAGGCAATTGGCAAGGAGAAAGTTATTACACACGTACGTACTATGTGATTACTTTGTATTAGTATATTAGTTTACACTAATATTATAAAGAGGTAAAGTTTGTGAGTTCAGATGTAGGGCGTAATCTAAATACACCCAACAGTCACACACATAGTTCTGACCCTACACTAGGTCAAACCTGTATCGTGAATATCAACAGAGGTACTACAGTCCCACAACACCCAGACCCGAAATAAATATCTGTCTGACACACAACATTTGTATCTGTGCGGGAATCGAATCCAAGGCCTCTCGTTTCACAGCCGGCTATTCACCCGTTGCGCCACGGAGGCTGTCACTGTAACACAGAACTAATTATATCATATGACGACTTATGACAGCGAATAGACCAGCTTGTGAAGGTCTTTCCTGTACCATGGTCATCACTCATCCAACAATTATATGTACCAAGCTCATTTTAAAATTCCGATACTAAAGCGATGCCCGTTGACACCCGGCCTCAACAACAACGTTCAAGCGGAGCGTGCTTCCGTTTCCGGTAGACGACATGACATGATTTAGCGCAGTATTCTGCATGGTCCGAAACAGCGAAGCGAAGCGGCTGTTTGTGATCATGTCATTGAAATATACACCAAGTAACATTATTAACTTAGTCAATTACAGCATATTTTTTCCTGAAATTTAAACTAAGTTAATAACAGTTACCATCGTCAAACACTAAAAACTAACTAAAAACAAACGAAATTTAAACATAAATCCACGTTGAAATAAAACGAATTTTACGGATTATATCGCAGTTTATTTTACTTTTTTAGCCCGACGCAGGTTTTGAAGGCTTTGCAACCTACATTGTCACAGGACAGGCTGAGTTTTATGTTTTCACGAAAACATAGTGCAATGTTTCTATCCTCCATATAGTTGATATTTAATTTTTATTTGTTGTAGTCCGATCTACGCAGAAGGAGCTCATAATTTCTTGAGGGCTGGCAGTTGTTCTTTTGGGTTCCCATTTAATTAAATGTATAATTGGATCCCAGGCTTGTGCTAGTTTCCAACCATCTTCTCTATTGAAATCCGGCCATTTTTTTTATTTAGTAGCCTCACGAATCAACCTAAGTAGGAATCAGTGTTCTTTAGCAAGGATTTGTCAAATCGATGATAAGCTTGGAACCGTGTTCTGAATGTTTAGCAACTTCAGACTTCTAGACACCATTTACTTAAGTGTAATTATTTAATACGGGCACTCTGCTAGTAAGGGCTCGAAATTTTTACATTAAATTGACAATATTTTCAATATACAAACACCAACCAATTAGTATTACTCACGTACTTATTGTATAATAATATACTCTGCCACAGGATGAAAAAAATATACACATTATTGCTAACGATACTGTAAGTCTGTAACAAACATATTAAAAAAAACAAAAACCACACACTTGATATAAAAGTAATTATCGTCGTGATGATTCGAAAAGATATATTATACAGATTAACATCCACTTTTTGCACGTTAACATGTCATTGAGAATATTATAATAAAAAAATACTCAGTCACGGTATATGAACATACGTGATCTAATGTTTAAGGTAGGCTTCCAACTGCAGCGATAAAATGTACTGCAATTATAAGTCGCATTCGACGTTACCAACCCCAGGTGTTACTGGATGGCAGGGGCGGTTCCGGCAGCAAATCTAGTATAGCTTAGAATACCCCGGGATCGCTCCGTAAGCGCTGAAGAAGGCCACTGCGGGGTTTTAGCTGGCGTAGGAACTCGGCCGCTGGTTTCCCGGATAGCCATCATCCGGGGGATGCTGGGTCGTAAGACCGGCTAGTCCAGCATAACCGTTTTATTCTTATTCCGCTTCCCCCCCGAAAAAAGGTTCTGGATTGATAGGTCGCATATTACATACATACATACATATACACTCACTTACGTCTGATACAATATTTTTAATTTTAATAATAATGAACGTGTGTTTCTCGGCGGATACAAATATTAACCTTTTCCATATATCACATTATAATAAAATGTAGATCTTAAAAGCAAACAAGTTTTTAAAGTTCAAAAGCTAAAATAAATGTTATCTAAATTATGCAATGTCTAGTTTACTCATGGAGACAAATAAATTGTATAAATTAATTGACCTCTAATTTTTTTAAACTTGATAATCTCTAACTAGTTTATATTATACACTACATCAATTATTTATTGGACCATATCACTAATATTATATATGCCAAACGTTGTAAGTGTGTATGTTTTATATTTTTTTAACCTCTTATGGATCAACGGATTTAATTCAAAGACGAAATAGAGATAGTTTATATCCTGGTTCATATAGGCTTCTTTTTATGCCAGTCGCGGGGTCAATTCTTGCGCCAGGATTTTTTTTAGGTGTGCTCTTTAATTGTATATAGTACCGCAGGTACAGACAAACGTAATGCATAGAAATCTGCGGCAAAACCTAGTATTAATATAATTCGAAATAATGCTGTAACTTCGCTTTTTTCATATTATTTTTTTCAAAGACGACATTTTTATATGAATGTTCCTAACCACTGTTATTTTAAATGAACGCGACTGTGAAGATTTAAATACTTACGAATTTGATAAAGCGAAATCTTGACAGAAAAGTTTTGACCCATTTTCACTGGTTGCCTTATGCACAAGTCTTTTATTATTTAACGTAATGTTAAATTTAACCATGAATCTAAATCCATGGATATTTTAAGACACGAAATATAAAACTTAATAAATTTCTAAACACAATAAAGTGAACCTAATTATTCCAATTTCACGGTGTAACACGGACGATTTGCTTATGCAGTAAACTAGAGCATGCCTGATAATTTACTCTATAAAGCTAATACTAAACACAATAAAATGAATTAGGCACCTACTTACTCCAATTTCAAACGGTGAAACATACTCGGACAATTTGCTTGTGCCGAGAGGTCGAGCATGTTTGATACCCTAATCTACAGAGGGGCCTTTGCTTAGCAAAAAATGATGACACCTGACGCAACAGTTTGGTCGGCGAGCACTGAACCGTGCTTCCTGGCTGTAATTATACGATGACCCAGACTACACATAACGCTATCGCGTTTTTCGTCAAACGCCCTTATACACGTAGAGTGGGTAAAGCATTAGAGAATATGCTAAAATTTAGTATAAAGTTTGGTATCTTTTAAGGGTATATAAGGGTTTCTTATGTTCCATATGTCTTATGAAATGTTTTTTTGGAAGTAAACGATAAGATTACAGAGCAACTAAATGCTTCAAATGACGAAATAGTGAAAACATAAAATCTTTATAATACATAGAAGGCATAATTGAATGTTCTAGCATTTTTTCTTTACTTTTTAAATTAAACTTCTTTAATTGCGACCAAAGGGCCATTTAACAGCTTTTTTTATTAGGAACAATATAATGTTGAAGCGTTTGTGTTTTACTACAATCGTATTAATTGTCATTACGTGAAATACGTAAATTCTTGGTTATTTATTTTACTTTAATTATACCTTTTTATATGTCAATCTCAATTATACAAATATATGATAAAGAAACAATTATAATAAAAAAGAAATGTTATTGTTGTTTAGAACTGAGATCGAAAATACTTTCTCGAGTTACTTGTGCAACGTGCAATTCACTGCCATCTTCGTATTAATCACATAACTTCTTCTAAGGTGGGTCAGTTTTACTCGTCATTAAAAACTACGCCAAAGGATATCGAATAACTAAGAACCAGACGACGTTTCTACGCGATGAAATCGTGACGATACATGTAATCAATTTCACAAGCAATTACCCACTGTGTTAGTTAAAAATCTCACTTAGCAAAATGATTCTAAATTAGACCAAATTGTGCGTCTTCACGTGGCATTAATAGACAGTATGAGTCGGGCTAATTGCGTAGGGTTTGAGAGCGTGACCGCTGCCCATTTGCTTTTCACTTTTGCCATATACCATGTGTTTTAGGCAATATAATTTCATTTAAATATTACATAAAGCGTTTGTTTTATATTTCTATATGTATATATTTATATAGAATCGATAGCCTAGCTAGTTGATTGCGGTATGGACTGTCAAGACGAAAGTCATATGTGTGAAGTCAGACCAAATGGCGCACACCTCTGACTTTTCTAAACTAACTTGGGTATTCATTGTTAATTATCGCTTGCTATCACGGTCAAGGAAAAGCATCGTGAGGAAACCTGCCTACCTGAGAATTCTCATAAGAATTTCGTAGGTATGTGAAGTCTTCCAACCCGCATTAGGCTAGCGTGGTGGACAAAGCCCTCTCATTAGTAGAGAGGCCCGTGCCCAGCAGTGGGACAATTGCCACGGGGCTTGTATTATTATATATTCTCTATACTCTTTAACCTTTGCTGCCTATGCTATAATAGTCTCTACCATTTTAATTAATAATTCTGCGTATTTATCATCAACCTCTATAGTCATAAACATCTAGTTCTCACAGAAGAACGGGTCTCTAAGGATACAATGACTTAATTAAATTCGGAACTCGGAAGCATGTTGGAGTCAAAACGTTGAAATTTATAACAGTACATAGGAGCGGTCGAGCGCGCTCGCCCTGAGTAGGGTTGCCAAGCAGACGAAGACAGACCAGGAGAGTTACTCTTGACACTCGTGACTCGATTCCAATTTAAAAATGGGATTGGGTTCGAGAACTGTACAATTGGCATTCTTGAACCCAATACCAGCGCACATAATGAAATAGAGTATTTACGATCGCTGGTTAGTTGAGTGAATTAGAGTTCCAAAATCTTCTAGATTGTA
Organism: Laothoe populi; assembly: GCA_905220505.1. Taxonomy (NCBI): domain Eukaryota; kingdom Metazoa; phylum Arthropoda; class Insecta; order Lepidoptera; family Sphingidae; genus Laothoe; species Laothoe populi. The sequence goes on from HG992156.1 coordinate 17,297,816, forward strand.
ATTGAAACTGTATCGAGTTCGAGATTGGAATTTATTTCAAGAGTAGGCATACTGTTTAAGCTTTTGTCCGCTTGTCTGGCCAAATTAAACCGATATCTGGCCTTTTTGACCCTTGATGCCAGGTTGAGGATGACTGCCTCGGTGGCGCAGTTGTAATTCCGCATGCGTTACGACTGCTGTGCTGAGGTCTCTGGTTCGATCCCCGGGTTGGGGTAAGGTGATATTAGGTTTTTCTATCTAGAAATTCTTCGAAAACCTATCACATTATGGGACCGAAATTCGGCGAAAAGTGGGTGTACTGGTTACACCTCTGCCTACCCCTTCGGGGATTACAGGCGTGAATGTATGTGTGTATGCAAAAGAGGTATGTTATAATACTTAGGGTTTTAACTACGGCATCGGAACGTCCAAACGGAACCAATATCAGTATTTTTATTGTAAATCTTTTCTTTGGAGGTTTTTGATTCATAGCGAAAATACAAATTCCAATGTGTTGGTGGTTCTTACCTCTACCACTGGGAGTTTAATGTTGCGGGCTGCTTACTCCTGTGATATTTAGGCTACTTCAGAAATGTCCGGGTAAATTGTCCTTTCAGGTTTTAAATTCTGACATCCCTACGCGGGAGCTTACAATTCCATTATTATTAATGAGAAACGGATTTTGTTTTTGCGCAACCCGCAAGATTAATCTCCTCCTCTCGTATCATTGTTTGTATTCTAGTAATAGTATCCTATGATATGATATTATTTTACATCGACCGGTAATTATTTGATGACCTTAAATGTTTTGCGTAAGTATCTTAGTATTGTTGATCTTTATCTTTACAAGTCAGAGAATTTAGGCTATTGGTTAAAATGCATGTTAAGATTACTTTAGTTTCATCGATACGGGTTTATTCTTTGTTTATAAAGGACTAAGCACATGTTATAATTAGTTAAACGTTAATAACAAGCTAAGACCACTTACTAAAATATTATCGCCATCATAAGTAATACACAGTTCGCAGCCTTTCCACTGATTCGTTCAGGTTGCATTGTATAGTTCAATTGGCAGACCTATTTCAATTGATGCACATTGCACATACTGACTAAAGCCTAGTTTATTTTACAATTTCCATTAAATGTTGTGGCATTACAAGGTATTTATATTGTGCATCTGATCATCATCTCAAGAACGTAACATACACTCAAGTCTCTGTCTCTGAAAGGGTAGGCAGTAATGTAACTATTAGCGATCAGGGAATTATTAAATAAATTTGAACACAGTTGACCTGAGAATCGATCCAAAACCTTATTGGTATTATATCTAATGCACGATAGTCAATGACACAATTGACAAAGAAAGCATTCATAGACCTAAAACCATGGATAGAAACTTTACGTTAGACTCTCCAGTGTCCACAAACAATTACTGTTGTTTAATTCGTGGAAGCTCATGCATAATAATAAAATTAGCATAGTACACGACTGCATGACGGACTGTGGCATCGCATCACGACCATATTCACCGTGCAGAGAAAGTGGTTTATGCATTACTAGTATGTTAAGTAAATCAAAGCCATAGACATATATCTAAATAGACGTCGCAAGTACTGCAGTCTATATGAAACAGGATGTCACATTTTTAGTTAGGAAACATAACACTTTTTTGGTATGGGATACACGTGAATAAGCGTACTAATTATCCAGACAATTTGCGTTAAAAATCGGTACCATCTACTTTTTATACATTGTTTTTTTATTTATTTGTATTTTAATTTTGTCTGAATACAAATTCTATTGAGACAGAAAGTTTTGTTAAAAGCTATAGTTCACATATAGGTAATGTTAATATAGCAATTCGGTCAGTAGACTTCCCAAGAATATCATAAAACTCACGCAATTTTTACTACTTACGCGACAAACAGCCTTAAAGGCTTGCTTCCACATTTCATAACACTTAAAAGCATTATTTCTATCTTTGTGCGATTTCACTGCGGTGAAGCCGAATGGACTTAATCAAATTGAGTTTACGCCCGATGTTACCTTGCGATGTCTAATTAAATCTATGACTACGATGAGAGGCAATGTTCTGCTGATGGCAAAGATAAGGCGAAGTGGAGATGAAAGTCGAATCATTTTATTAGCGACAATGCCGTGCAAATAAGTAAAAATATATTTAAAAACATAACATTCCAAACTTAGTTCGGAGTATCCAAGTAAAGGGCTACAAGGAAGTGGATGACATTTCAAAAGATTTACGATCCGTGTATATTAATAACAATCAGAGCAAAATCTAATCAATAGAATCCGTCATTATTTTTTACCCAACATATACCACATACCATAATACCCTACCGCCCGCGGACGCCGCGCCAGTTCGGAATGGACTTTTGCAGTTTCGCAAGAAACACTAAGAACTGAGATAATAAAATCGGCTTACACGCAAAACTTTTTCTATTTATAAGTAATTTTATGCTGTTAAATTCAAAACCGATCTTCACTTTCCTCACCCAAATAACTCTTTCACATCATCTGCTTTCGTGAACCTCTTCATTAGATACAATATAACAAGTTCGAATAAGTATTGCTCCTAATCACTTCGCAGTCATAACCGTCTAGTAATAACTCTGATTGTGGAAAGTGTATTTATTGATCTTGAATCTCGACGCGAAACAAGTTTCTATTCCTGCTGAATCAGGTAAACTCACTGCCAACATTCAGAAACTAGTTCTATATAAGTTCCGCATTATTGATTGTAGTCGTTAATCTGATACGTAGCAATAAGCTGGTTAATATATAATAATAATACCAGACATGTATTAAACCGGGCCTCTTCTACTAATGACAGGGGTTAGGCCTTAACCCGCTGGCCTATTGCGGGTTCAGTATGAATTTGTTATAGGTTTCCAGATTTCCTCACGATGTTTATCTTCACCGCTAAAGTAAGGGATAATAATGAAACCGTCAGTCAGAGGTGTGTCCTGTTTTGCCGAGACGAAAGTCGTAGGTTCTTACCTACGACTTTCGTCTCGGCAAAATTGTTTTCAGTTGTTTTGAGAACGAAATAAAGCGATCAATGTAAGCTAAAAAGCCCCATAATATATTCTTGTGTTAAACCTAAAAGATATTAGATTATAAATTTCTGCAATCTTTTATTTTCCAAGCAATTCACCACATAGCCTTTGCTTAAATTATACTGAAATTTAAAAAAAAATATTTTAAACCCAAGTCCCATTTCAAGACGCAAGTGAACATCAATTTTGCAACTGGGCCAGATAACTGACATACTATCCGAGGAATTTAAGAAGTAAGCCACGCCGTCTGTTCGCATGGTGACAATGAGATTTCAGTGTTAGTCGCGTTATATTCTGCGAATGTGTCGCAAAGCGTTAATAAAGTGCTAAGTTGCAGACGCAGCTCGAGTCAGTGGCGATACAGGGCCATTGGAAGGTCATATAATCCGAAAGCTAAATACAGTATTTGGAAACAATTTTGAGAACATATCAAATCAAATCAAATATTTATTGAATCCATAAAATGTTAGACATTATTTAGATTCAGTAAATTTTTTCACTCTACCGCCAGTTCGGAATGCAGTCTCGCTAGAGAAGACCGGGCAAGAAACTATAGCGTTGCTCTTTTCACACCGGTTAACAATATTTGGTCATATAATTATAATCATAGGTCATATAATATATACGATTTAAGTTTAATTACCTTAGATTAGAGCAGCTCAATGTATGTTTAGTTGCCTTATTGAAATACTAGCTTTTGCCCGCGGCTACGCCCGCGTGGTGGTTATTTTTGAAAGTAAAGGTACAAAATCCATGGAGAACTCTTAAGCTATTACATCTTCCTGTATTATGCTATCCCGTAGGAACCGTGCATTTTCTGGTACAAAAAGTAGCCCCTCAACTAACACTATGCAAAAGATCATGTGGATCCCTTCCTCTGTCTAAAACAAAACCAAAACTAACGGATTTTTCATCGAACTTTCTTTCCCTATTTTACCCCCTTAGAGGTGGAATTTCCAAAAATCCTGAATTATATATTTTTTATTTTTAACTGAGAGGCGCAATACCAATATTCATGCGTTTAACTTCAGAAATGACGGATTTTCATACAAACTATCATCCCCTATTTTACCCCCTTAGGAGTGGAATTTCCAAAAATCCTGAAACCTATATTTTTTATTTTTAACTGAGAGGCACAATACCAATATTCATGCGTTTAACTTCAAAAATGACGGATTTTCCATACAAACTTTCTTCCCCTATTTTACCCCCTTAGGGGTATAATTTCCAAAAATCCTGAAATATATATTTTTTATTTTTAACTAAAAGGCCAAATACCAAATTTCATGCGTTTAACTTCAGAAATGACGGATTTTCATACAAACTATCATCCCCTATTTTACCCCCTTAGGGGTGGTATTTCCAAAAACCCTTCCTTAGTGGATGCCTACGTGATAAGAGGTACCTACTGTCAAAATTTCAAGTCTCTAACCCCAGCCGTTTAGGCTGTGCGTTGATCGAACAGTCAGTCAGTCAGTCAGTTTCTTCTTTTATATATACAGACTAGCTGTTGCTCGCGGCTCCGCCCGCGTGGAGGTCATGTTTGAGACAAAAAGTATACACTACAAAATACCAATTTTCATGCATTTAACTTCAAAAATGAAGGATTTTCATACAAACTTTCTTACCCTATTTAACCCCCTTAGGGGTGGAATTTCCAAAAACCCTGAAATATGTGTTTTTAATTTTTAACTGTAAGGCCAAATACCAAATTTCATGCGTTTAACTGCAAAAATTACAGATTTTCATACAAACTTTCTTCCCCTATTTTACCCCCTTCGGGGTGGAATTTCCAAAAACCCTTCCTTAGTGGATGCCTACGTCATAAAAGGTACCTACTGTCAAAATTTCAAGTCTCTAACCCCAGCCGTTTTGGCTGTGCGTTGATCGATCAGTCAGTCAGTCAGTCAGTCAGTCAGTCAGTTTCTTCTTTTATATATACAGATTGTGAAATAGAACTCATTACAAGACCTAGTGCCACACATGACCGTCGTGAGAGTGATAAAAATCTCGATTTCTTAAAGCAGTCGGTCCTTACTGAAACAGTCTGAGCAGACCAGTCCACACGAGCCGCACCCGATCACGTGTAGTGACGCATGTGTCAGCCATCGGCCTCCTCAAGCATGTGACAGGGAAGAGACCGACCTGGCACATGGCATATTTTTTATTAATTGTGGCGAAGACTATGAATTAAAACCAAAAAATATTGTTTTGCATAATAAATTTGGAAATCCTTGTCACGTCTTTAGGAATGGTTTATAAAAACCTTTTTTAGTAATGTATCGTTATTAGGAGTGCGCTGTGAAATTACCGCTGCTAAGGTTCAGTGGTTACTGATTTGGTCGGAGCGATATTAAATCAATCAGTATGTAATTTTATATGTTGTTTAGTATTTTAATGTCAATTCAATTTATTAATTAATAACAGTGCTGGTTTTAGCAATAATCTATTCGATATCCAAATGCCTGCGAAAAAACGAAACAAACAACGGAAAGAATGAGGTTAAATACCGTATACTGATGTTGTGTTCTAGTGTGAGTGAGCCCTTTAGTGAATTCGACACCAGGTTCAAGGAAATCAAGGAGTTTTATGGTGAACTGGCCGTTGCGAAATATGTCTCCAGCGCCCCTTCGTTTTTAGCGCCCTGATAGATAAACAAACCCACCACGAATATATTAACAAAGTTTAATTCACACATATTTTAGGTCATTACGGCTGATATGAACACATGTTTTCGTATGAAAGGATCTTTTAGCTGGGTTTGGTAATTATTAACACTAGAATGTTAATTAATGGAAACATCTTAAGAATTTTTCAATTCTAAAAACAAATAATTAAAAGACTATAAATTGATTTCAAACAAAGATAAAAGACATAATAAAGCAAATAAATGTGAGCAAGTGACATAAATATGATTATAAGCTATGATTAATGTCCGGCTGTGAAATAAGAGGCTGGGGGTCGATCTCCGCACCGAAACAAATGTTTATATAAATATTTGTTTCGGGGTCTGGGTGTTGTGGGACCGTACTCCCTCGTAGTTATTCTAGTGTGGGGTCAGGGCTATGTGTGATTGTTGTGTATCATACAAATACTATTGTGAAAAATCGTTTGTGACTTAATTAACTATTCCCGGGCGACAATTATTTTCCCGATGAGGCATTTATGTATTTATCCGCAATATATATGCCAACACTATATTGCTATTAAAAGTTAAAACACTAATAAAACGTTTAAAATCAAAGTTTATAGGTGGCTTAAGGGTGGCCCAATGGCCTTGTGGCATGTCGATTATAATATTGACTCTTTAATTAAGTTTCCGTCGATAATTTGACCTTATAAATATGTAAATTTACGTCTATCTATTAAATATATTTTGCTTCTCTTTTATAATTCGTCTGAACCTTGAAGAATATCCAATACTAGTTTTGTTAGTTATCATCATTTCAAGTGACAATTAAAGAAGAAAATAAAAAATCTATTGATATATTTTTATCAGTGGCATGGTGCATTGATGAACAAAAATGGAAGTCAAAGAATTAGATGGCGGTGTACATTAGGGATAAGAAAAATATGATTATATGAAATTAAAAAATAAAACGATAGAAATACTAATTAGTAATATTAACTATTTGTTAATCGGTGGGATAAAGAACACACTTTTGATTAGGAATCTGTGCAACCATTTTCCTAAGAATCTTGGAGCTTGCTTGGAAATACCGAGTTCGAATTTTACATAAATGATATTCAAAAAGTACTTTAATAGTTGTTTTCAAAAGAAGGACGGACTGATTGATGAATGATTCCTGAGTGTGTTTGAATATCGCCCATGCTGTTGGTAATGGCGGATTGCAGGCAAAATGACGTATGTCAACTGTCATTTCTATCATTCCACCGTTAGCCAGACTTTCCAATCCCAGCATTATCAATGAAATCCCACATATAATTTACATCGTCATAATCAAATGCCCGTCAAGGGTACATGTTGATGACAAAGGAAAATTGCATTGCACACTTTCACGGCATTGGATAGTGCGACATACGCCCGCCCATACATTACTCGCTCCATTGGCCATGCGTGTTCATGCGATGATAACTGGCAGGTAATGTACGACGCAATAAGCGATGTTGTCGTGAAAACATGATTGTGTATCATTATTTCGCGCATCTCTATGAGCGTGGTTGAGGGTGAGATGTTATTTTATCGTGGAACTGGTTTCAGGTCCATTCTGTATACTATTATTATAAAGAGACTAAACTATAAGTGCTTGTAAACACTTATATTTTTATTACGATTATGAATATATTTTTATTGATATATCGGATATCGGTATGGCCATAGACGCTCCTAGAGGCTCCCTACCGGGACCGTAATAAATTTGGTGAAAAGTGGGTGTTTTTAAAGTGAATATTACGTATATCGACATCCAAGGACGAAGCCGCGATCCAAACTTAGTTCTATAGTGTTACAGCAGATCAGGACATGGATGCCCTTGTTTCACACTCTATAATTCATAGCTTAGAGCATTTTATGCTGTACTAAAAAAATTACCTTCCACTTTATTCAAATCATCCAGAAAATTATAACGTACGACTACTAGAATAGCTTTTAGTTCTAGAACACCTAAACCCTACACGAATATTTAAGTCGATATTTATCGATATACCAAACTAAACGAGGATCCAAAAAAGTTCGCGATTCATAAATAAAACAAATACAACCGTGTACCATCATGGCCTCATACTAAGATAACATGCTTATTTTAAAAAAGAAACAATCCCACAACACCCAAGCCCGAAACACATTATTTATCACTAGCTGTTGCCCGCGGCTCCGCCCGCGTGGATGTTATTTTTGTAAGAAAGGGTATAAAATCCATGGAGTAATCTTAAATTATAACATCTTTCTATATTTTGCTATCGCGTGGGAACCGTGCATTTTTTCGGGATAAAAAATAGCCAAGTCATTCGCTAAATCCTAAACTACTACTATGCAAAAAATCATATCGATACCTTTCTCTACGAAAAACAAAACAGCTATTCCGCCAGAACCGGACATGTTTTCGGGATAAAAAGTCTATGTGCTATTCCAGACTATAATCTATCTCTGTGCCAAATTTCAACCAGATCCGTTCCGCCGTTCTGGCGTGATTGAGTAACAAACATCCATCGATCCATCCAAACATTCGCATTTATAATATTGGTAAGATTTGCTTTGATGTTAGAATCGATGGCGCTGGCTCTCCGTGAATTGCGCTACGAAAGTTATCGTCATATCTTGACATAGCCCTGCCGTCTGGCTGAATGTGCACAAAAACACTCAATGGTCGCTGTTTATGTGTAACAGCGTCAGCCGATTTCCTGGAGTCGAAGCCGTATTTCCAAGAACTAGGGCACTCTCGCCAAACAACCGTAAGGGCTGGCACTGTAGACATTTATTAATTATTTTTTGTAATATTAAAATTTTCCTTTATAGATCAACCAGATATCATAACATAGGACGGAAATAAACTCAGCCAACCGTGTGTGCACTAATTTCAAATATGATTAAGATATTTTGACTTCTGATTCTAAGATATAACAAACATTATTCCATTAACACTAAGTAAAAAGTTTATACGTAAACTCAAGTGTAACACATAATACTTATTTAATTTAATGGCGGGAATGGTAGGTCAATCGCCGAATGATAAGCCTCAACGATTGCCTATAACCAGTAGAAATACCTACCAGACCCTTTTACATAACAATGCATGGCACTGGTATGCGTACGTCATCCAGAGATGTTGTTTTATTTATGTAAAAAAGTAAGTCGTGTCTAAGTACTGTCTTGTGTCTTGTAAGTAGTGTCTAAGTCTAAATACTGTTTTTATAAAAGAAAAATAAAAGTAAAGAGCATATATCGAGGTAACATTAAGTCTTTATTTTATTAAAGTCGGTTCATTAAATTTTAAGTTATGAGTATTTATAGTTCACAATAGCTGTATTACGGCGATAAGGCGGGGTGATAATGAAGTGATTAGTGAAAGTTAACAAGTTAGCCCCCAAAAATAATATCCACGCGGGCGGTGCCGCGCTCTGCAGTTAGTAAACCCTCCGAGGCAGCCCTACCGGTCGTGACACATCCGTGCCATTGATCTAACACTTGTCTACACACGGTCTAGTGTAAAATCCAGCTATACATTAATTAGAAGATACGTGTCACATACTAGAACATATGAGCAATTGAGTTTATGACTAGTTTTATCAGAACGTTCTTTAATAGTTCTCCTCTATTTAGCTGTTTTCATATGGTGTAAAATCTATACAAATAAATGTTTGTAATATATATTTCTTAGCTCATATTATTATTTGCACATACACACACCCAAATACCCGATATTTACATGTTTATGTATTTGTCTGTTTAATATCCGAAACGGCTAAACGGTTTGGATGCAATTTCAAAGATTTTTTTGCTATTGTAAATACATTTGTTTTCTGTGTAATATAATCTGTATTGATTTTTAGAATTTTAATTGTTCATTAAATCATGTATTCATTCTAAAACATCCGGAATTGTTGATTAGGGACGATAGATGACGCACTCAGCTGATTAAACCTTCTTGGTCTGAACGACTAACTGGCCGATTCCGTATAGTTTTTTAAAAATAAACAGCGAAGTATTTTAAAAATAGAATGAGATGACAAGAAAGTACAAAAAGTATTGCTATAACTGTTGTTTGAATGGGACGATGTCTTACAAACTTTTGCCCGATATATTGACAGACTTGTCGCCTAGTTCTTGGCTAAGGCACACTAGTAGAAAACTTTTCCTTAAATTTTATATTACTAAGAAATGGCTCTGTGGTTTTTCACTAGGTACATATTTGGACCGAGTTATGCCAAAACCAAATGTACCAACTGCATAATTGGTAAAACTTTTTTAATGATTGAAAAACATTTGTGGTTCTTTTTGACAGAATTATTTTATACCTGTTCTTAATGTGTTGGTTCATACATACTTTTGCTATGTAAATAAAAGTTTGGCTATTTTTGCTGAGCAGTATATCACATTCTGATCAATTTTGTGTTGATAACTCATTTTTGATCGTTTGTGGGTTGGTACAATTTGGCATAACTGGGTCCAATTAAAGTACACGTAATTTGTTATGTACATACGAATTACAACCCAGTACAGATTGGATAACTGAGTGAGACAAGCGTTACGCATCTATTGCAAAAACTACAAGTTTCACGGGTTTTTGTGATGTTACGAAATACCGAGGAAACTTTACTAGCCAGCTTTATAACCACGTACGCAATAAACCGTCGCTCCAAGTAAAGTATTTTGACTTGGATAGAGATCAGAATGAACAAGGTGGAATCCGTTCATAGCAACTTAATTACTAAGTCCAGTTTTTGAATTCGGCCCGGTTTATCCACTGCCTTAACATGTAAATGATAAAGACATATGTAGCATGAATTTATTTCTGTAGTAAGTATTAACTACGTAAATAAATTCATATATTGTGAATCCATTTAAGACTTATGTGCAATAATTCACAATAATTTTATTATGTGAATTCCTCTTTATATATTACTAGCTGATGCCTGCGGCTCCGCCCGCGTGGTAGTAATCTTATACTATCTATAAAATCCTTTCATCTCTTACTAAATGTTACCTCGGGATACACTATGATTTTACTGTCGATTCTTTTGTCATAATACAGTACTTTGGACGTAATGCCTTTACAGACCGACAATAATTCCAAAAACAACTGTTTTGGTTTCTATATCGATAATATAACACGTTACAGTCCAAATTTTGCAAAAATATTTAACAGACAAAGTACCTCTTCAGCTTCATTATAATATAGATAGATAGATTACTTACTCCGTGCACTTCTTAGAGGCCATAAAATATATATAACTGCTAAATATTGGTAAAAAATTAAAGAATTTGAATTATGAAAGAAATTAGCGATGAATCGGAGCGCGCCCGTCCAGATTGCATCAATATTAATGAAGATGGCCTGACTCGGTGCGCTGCGCATGCGCACACCGCCGGGCGCCTCCTTGCATGCAGTGCGGAAACTGCACGGAAAACAATTGAATTCTGTTTTTGAAATTCGGTGTTAATGTGGCAGCTTTCCAACATTCGATACTGAATAAATCGATTCAATCAATTGAATCGTGAATAAGTGTTGTGATTGTGTAAATTGTTTTAAATTTTACAATGGAAAATCTTTACGGTGTGATCAGAACGTTGAGTAGAAAAACTTTAAAACGAAAACCAAAGGTATATGTCATGATATCATTTAATTTTGTTTATTTATTCGCTTTCAAACGCAATGTTATCCTTGAAGACATCAGTACCAGTATCATCAAATAACATATCAGTAAAGTTATCTGAAATAAAAAAAAAATATTTTCATGTTGATCACTTTTTATTTTCTACCGCATTATAACAAAATATATAATTAATTATTGTAATCAGATCTTAAATTTATACTATGTATAACACCGCAAGTGTCTGCTGCAAGTAAAAAACAATAGGTACTATATTCTTCTTCGCAGCTATGAAAAAAATATATTTGACATCACATTTTTATTTTTATGCAATTTTATAAGGCACTGGCAAAATCATCAAGCAAGGATGGATCCATAATTTGAAATTAGAATTCTAATTATACATAAAGTAAAATTTTAGAAAGATGGAAGACAAATATTTTTAAACAAATAACGATTGCAGCATTGTATTTTTAAATGATTAAAAAGTGAATGTAGTTAGCAATCTTTGGTTTTTTTTTACTTATCACTAAACACTTATTTGGGTTTAACAATATTTTCAAGTGATTACTTGTGCGTAATAGTGCCATATCATGCCATAATCTTATGCCATCTTAAGATTTTACCGTGTTGAAGATTTTTGACATAAAGTAGGTGACGGTTGCTCTCGAAAACACCCAGGAAAATTTATATATCATGTTGAATTTTAATGTAATGATTTTATCATAGTACCATTAAGTTGTATCACTATTAATTTTAGTTTAAAACATTCTGAACTTGTGTATTTCTTACAAGTTTTACTGTAGTAGATTTATAAAATAGCAAATTAATAGAAGTTAAAATTACTTACGACCCAAAAAAACAAGTTTCTAGAAAAATCTGAGAATAAAACAATCAGAATAAGGATGGATTGCCATTTACCACGCTGTCAAATTGCTTAATTTTAGACTCAAATCTCGAGATACGATATCATGATTCATTAATTAACTGTTTATTTTGATTAAACAAAGCGACTCTATCATCTAACAGACAAAATTAAAAAAAAAACAAATTCCTTTCTCGATCCAAACATCTCCGTGCATCAACGAGACATCGCTGTAGTTCGGGAAAGCGTGAATATCCGCGTCAATGATACTTAAATTATTTGCGTGCTCCATGGTACACATAAACAAACCTGCTAACGAACCTCGCAAACACGCAGTTACACGGAAACTAAACATAGTAATTGTGCATTATAAGAAATTACATCCATTGTGAAATAGAACAGTTGTAATTGGTTTATTACCGCTAGTATTTATTAGAAAATCCGCAGATTTCACCGTTACAATATGCATCGTTAACTTCCAAATCCAAATCATATTTAAAAAAGTTTTAAGTACTAAATATTAAACATAGATGTTCATGATTATTTACGTATGATTAAATTTGTTTCAGGTTCAACCAAAGGCGATAACAAACGGTGTTGCGAAAGAACGGGTACCCGAACGCGAGAACAGGGAAACCAGAGATTCCAGAGATTCAAGAGAAACGAGAGACTCTCGCGAAGTCCGAGAGATTCGAGAGCTCAGGGAGTCTAGAGACGAAAGTGAGAGAGAGCATGCGGAGAGGAGAGCTCAAACGTCGTCGCCGGTGCCACGGGACCGTGAACGTGAGAGGGACCGCGAGCGTGACAGAGACAGGGATAGAGAGAGGGATTTGAGGGAAGAGAGAAGAGAACAGACGACGCCGCAGCACGACGGCAGACATCCGCTACTGCAATTCGCTGTAGATCATTTCAGACAGAGCCCAGAGTAAGTACACGCTTTTATAACAGTATCTAAAATGAGAAGGCAATAAGCCACTGAAACCATTGACGAATGATTTTAAGTTCCTTTGATTCAGTTTCCTGGTGAAACTTTATGTCACGAGGAATTTCATGTTTATAAAATATTTTACCGATCTAGATTAACTTTTAACCAACCTCATAAAAGTTTATCATCGATCTACATACAAGTTGTTTTACATACATACAGTTGAGGGACTACACAGTGCACGTTACGTATATGATATACATAATGATAGCAAAACAGGTGAACGGGTACGTTGCAAAACATCGCCTGTTGCCTTGTATGCGTCGTCGCACAATGTCTACTTCAATGACTTTAAAACATTAACGAATTTACACATAAGAGCAAGAAACGTGAACATAACCTCTAAATATTTATACTTTTTTTATCCGGTTCGAAGGACCAAATTGTCATAGCTACAATCCCCAAATAGTATATTAAACTAATTAATCGCTTCGATTGGCTTGTAACTAGTCGCAAGTAACATTAACCACAAAACAAACAAAATTAATAAAATATTGGACAAAAATCGGATCAAGATATTTGATGAGTACATAAATAGTTACATCATTTATGTCTAGTAAACAACAATTTTAAGTAACCGCAATGCTGCTTTAGTTAACAACGGTTAACAAACATAATTACCTGTCTTATGTGGAAATTATAAAAACACGTAATTATAAAGATTAATATGTTGTTATGCACTGTCTTAGTGTTTGTAAGAGATTCTATTAATATCAGTTTATGGAAATAAAAAACGCTATACATTACAACCTTTGTCGAAGTTGAAAAAAAGGGTTTTTTTATCCTGGCTCGGCAAAGTGACCACACTGCACCTGATGGTAAGCGCAGTGCGGTCCAATTAGAGTATCCAGTAGCGAGAGACGATCTATCCCCCGCTACTCAACACAATCATGCCGGCCTGCTTCTTCACACTACGCCATGGGCTAGAAGGTGACGAAGCGGTCGAAGGTCTATTGTCAGAGAACTCAGAAGGCCGCAAAATGGCCAAACATCGTACCCCAACTCTAGACCCCCGATAAAAACCGGATGTACACTGGCTGATCCCGGAACGCGACACACTTGCGTGTGCCACTATGGCGGGTTTTACACCCTGTGTACGGTGGTCGCTATAAGGGCGGATATGAATATCTTACCACCAGCAGGTGAGCCGTCATCTTGCTTATCATGAAAACACTTTTATGTGTCGATGAGTGTATGTGTGTACTTTTATGTGTCGAATATTAGGTACAGTTTTTTTTAATAAAAATTAGCAAATCATATAAATGAAGACAAAACTGTAAAAATAAATTGAAAAAATATCCCGCTGTTTCCATAAAATATTCCAAAGTACCATCACGTAATTACGAGTAAATTGTTTAATTCCGCGCAGTTATGCCCTCGCACAATGGTTGGCAAAAACCGTGAGTTCCACTTTATATTGAATGCAGGATTCTTGTTCCACGAACCATCGGACACTTTCCTCTTTTGCTTCAATGGCTTCTGACAGGGTTGAGAGATTTGTTACATTTATCAAAAAATATATTTCACTATAATAGGGTAGTTGACTCGTTTTTATTAATCTAATGAACAAGTTACATTACCTAAAACCTATTATCGAAAAAAAATATGAATCCGAACATAAATAAGTAAATTAGACGCCCTCCAAATCTGCTGGAAGGGGTAATTGTCAAATGACAGTAAAATTATGCATGATATGTACCGTGACGTCACGGTACTCATAATCGTCACTACTGTGTCGTTGCTTGACAGAGATAACGATATTTTCCCAATACGTAACCATTTCCGCTCATGCCTGTGAGTATTTGCTCATACCAATATTTAAAATAAATATTGTGACCTAATTTTTCAAGCATTATTGATTCTGTTTTCGCAAAAGAGTTTCTTTTGCGTATTATATTCGATTACGTATCAAATAATGTACAAAATTAAACACAGGAAACTACCCTATTACCAATGGTTCTTTTCATATCGTATATTTGATTTGAACAAGTTATTAAAATTATAAAGAGAAGAATTTGATGACCAAAATGGCTCTGATAACATCGCTCGAATTTGTGGATATAGCCTATAGGCTTATATCATCAATTAGGTAATTCGTTCAAAAGACCAGTATGTTATAACAAAGGAGGTGCATAATGCTTAACTATATCATTATCGTAAAGTAGAAAGTACGGAAATATTTTTTTAATTGTAGTCTATCGTTTTTCCACTGGCGATAAGGCGCCTGTGCAAAAAGCAATAGCAAAACGTTGATATACGTCTGTCAGGCGTTCGCAATACAATAAACTATTTATTCTCTACCATGATGAAGTCCGATAATAATCGATAAATTAACTATAAGTAGTGTTGATCTATATAAGATTTAATTATTTAATCGCCCTAAAAGAAGGACGTTCTCATGTTGCACATATGTAATTTGACTTATTTATATCTTCGACAAACGGTGTTTTTGGGAATATTATTTTAGTATTCAAAATAGTTTCTCACAAGGGTAGAATAATATAAATTTATTTAGGATCTAATTTACATTAGGAAAAATAATTACTGTGCTACTATTAAACAAATCAGTTCGATTATTTCTATATCTTTATTAGAAGCACCCAGCATTCTTTACTTGTTTATATTTAATATAATGTTCAAATACGACACTTCGATACTATTTTGTTTCGGAATTAATTTAAACACTAAGAAAGAAAACCAATGTAACAGGGGCTCATTATTCTATGATGTGCTGGCATAGTCTACTTTGTAGCTATGGTTTTGAACAATATATTTAAAGGTTTGGATGAAGTGTGCATGTGCATGTACATATGCATGCTTGTGTGTTTGTGTGAGCACGTGTATTATCATTTAATTTAAGTGGGTCTAAAATGCCACTTTAGTGATGGAAAAAGTCTAAAATACCACATTCAGTGATATCACCATGGGAATCTTTCGTTATAAAAGTTTACTTTGATAACATAATGAATTATATTTTACCATACTTCACCTAAGATGGCCCTTGTAGAGTTAATGTTCTAAAAAAGATAGGATGTTTCTACAGTATGTTTGTTGTCAAATTGAATAGAATGCACGTAATGCGACGTGCTACTTTCCACACTACAATGCTTCTGTTTATATTTCACTTTGTTTACTGAATCGGAACACTATACAATCGCAATTTAGATAATCAGTTTTATGTTGACTACTGCTAAAATATAGGTGCAAGAATTCTCGGTTAAAGTCTAGCTTTAAATTTAAAGGCAGACAATGTCCCAGGTCATGTTTAGTTTTGTTAACGCATCTAATCACGTTTACATGATAGTATGCTCTAAGAAAACTTTATCGAATTTATTTGACGTTTGTAGTCTATGTATCTATGGTCTTTGAATATGATTGTGATGAGTAGCGAGAGATAGTTGCCTCTCGCTACTTGACACTCTAACTGGATGGTACTACGCTTACCTTCAGATGCAGTGTGGTAACCTTCGTGCCAGGATAAAAAAAATACTTATTATTATGTATAATATATTCTTTAGAGAAATTATTGACATGATACCCATGATGAAACGGTAGGCAGCGGCTTCGTTGTGCCCTGTACTTATCATCAGGTGGCCCGGCTGCTCGTGTGTCTATCCAGTCTAGTTTCCATAAACAGTACCAAACCGAACACGAAATCGTCTGTTCTAAGAATGCAACAAAAATTGGGACTTTTCACAATCACAGATTCCCCTGGATCATTGTATTATTAGCTAAACAATGGTTTCACAACAAGATCTTCGTTAGGTAACATTACGGACGCGGCATCAAAACAATGAGCAGTAAAAACATATTCTTAAAACAAGTGGGGCAGCCCTAGTTAGATGAACTCTGTTCGCGCGGAACGCTGAGGTCACGCTCGTCTCCGCAGAAGATAAGTAACCTTCGGCAATGTGCCACTGCTGTCAGAGTAGCATTCGAGTAGTGTGAATCGGTTTCTATACTGGACATTTTTTTACTGCGTTCAGCAAATTTCTGGTAGTTAATATTGCTCTCTAAATTCTATTCAAAAAGAAGACGTTTGTGGTTTTTTTATATCATTCAGCAACAGATTCCTATGCAGTTTCGGTATAGCGTATTGTGCAGTGAAAGCTTTATTTGTATTTTGTGTACGACTAGTTACAAATATTGAGACATTTGATATATCTTTGTATGTGTCAAGTTCTGACTGTAAAACATATAGTGCAGTGGTCTTAATATTATTTCATTGCATTACCGTAGTGAATGGTGTTCTTTATTGTACTTTTGTGGTTCCTGTAAGTCATGCCTTGTGCCGCTGCTAACCGTATCAAGAATCGAGTGCAAGTATCCTTGATTTATATGTATTAAGATTTATTGTTTGAGGTAATCAACATATTATAGTATTTTAATTTCATGTAAGTTAGTCCTCATACTACTACATTCTGAATATTCAAGCGATTTTCTCTTTTTAATTAAATGACATTAGTTTTTTTTTTGTTATCAATCACAATAATTCCAAGTCTTCTAGTTATTGTTTGGAAAAGCTAATAGTCGCCTTAATTCCCTATCCTTCAGGATGTATCATCAATATTTTATAAATATATTTTATATATTCATATAAGGTTAATGAACTGCATTTTTAAAAGCTGTCACGGATTTCGGACCCGTAAAGTGCTCGACTTGGCTAAGCTTAAGTATAAAGGCATTGTCCGAATTATTTCTTTTGTAACTACATTTTGACGGTGCGGATATTTCTGTGTTTTATTTCCATCACGTAAGCTGGTTAACTAACATATAATCCGACAAAAATGCATCAATAATACTGCAACTCACGAATTTAGTTGTTTTAGGTACAGTTATTTAAAATTGTGTGCATATGTACTATGATCTATGATGCTCTGATCTAAATGCACAGCTCAAAGTGTTTCTATTCACATTTATACATACATATACACTCACGCCTGTAATCCCTGAAGGGGTAGGCAGAGGTGTAACCAGTACACCCACTTTTCGCCGAATTTCGGTCCGGTAATGTGATAGGGGGCGAGCCTATCGCCAAACCGGGCACAGGTTCCAGACGGCGAGCCTACCGCTATACCGGGCACAAATCCAGACTCCGGGCTGATACTGATTATTTTTAAATAGAAAAACCCAATATCACTTTACCCGACCCGGGGATCGAACCTGAGACCTCAGCAAAGTAGTCGTTACGCATGCACAATTACAACTGCGCCACCGAGGCAGTCACACCCAATATCACTTAAAAAATGATTACCATTCAAGTAGTCACTTCTAAGAGATAGGAGACTGATGAACCATGACACACACATATTAGTGACAGCCTCCGTAGCGTAGCGCGAAAGGCCTCAGGTTCGATCCCACCACCAAGACAAATGTTTGTATGATCCACAATTATTTGTTGCGTGTATGGGTGTTATAGGGCCATAGTACCTCGTAGTTCTTGATACCCACGATACAGGTTTAACCTATTGTAATGTCTGATGGAAAATTAACGTAAGGGCAACTGTAACGAAAGTATGCCAGACAAATAAATGAAATCCTGAATATAGATTAGAACAGGAGTACCCTATGCATGGAGAATGTAATTAAAGTGCTATGTTAGGATCGCATTAAACTTAAAACCGTGTCTCTGCCTACTCATTTATAATGCGTAATATATACCTATTGTAACAGTAAACTCACTTAAACTTGCGCAATCCCATACGGAGTTAAACTACGTAATCGTCACTCGTTGAAAGCTACAAGAAAATGGCGTTAATTATAATTACCATAAAACATTACTTACGAATTCAATGTACTGCGCGTAAACATGGAATTTTAGATCGTACTTAGGAAATGCCTATTGCCTGCCTAACGCCATTTCCTAGTTTACTAGATTATATAATCACGCTGTTGAAGATTTATCGTACGTTTAATACACACATGATATGGGGTCCTTTAAGAAACCGTGAAGAATAAAATTATTTAATTCACAATAAGTCCACATACAGCTTTGTAAAAAACGGATTCTTGTAATCATTAGTTTTGCAAAGAATTTGTGTAAAATTTTATCGATCTTAGGTTTTAATATTATTCTTTGTGATATACATTTAGTAATTAAAACGACACAAAAATATTTTTTAAATCATAACTGGCAAAAAGTTTCTTCCGTGCGTCGTTTTTCGAAAATGGTTACTAAATCTACTAAAATTTATAGTATGTTTGGCATTTTATATCTCCAAAAATATCGATACTTGGATTTAAAAAGTGAAATCTACCAAATCACTATTAGTTCCTGTCGAATTCGGAAGTATATGTTTTAACGTTTAAGATAGTTCCAGAAGCCACTTTCTACAATCTACAATTTCTATCTACTCTAATAGTCCCATGATCTGATATTTATTCTTAATCGCACTTATAGCAATATTGACAGTATCTTGTATTATAATGTCTATATTAACGTTTTACCAGCCAAATACATTTCTACAATTTACCAAAGGTATATTAAAGATACTTTTACTTCGGTTTTGCTGCGTCACACATGAAGTAAGCTTTTGAAGAGAAATGCTTTAATAATGTAACTATAGTTGTATTAACGTCAATTGAAACAAATGTGTTTGAAATTCAATGTATTACTCACACAAATGAAATCCAAAGTATTTTAACATTCTTTAAATAATTTTATCATAGAGACTGCCCAGCCCACACACCCGCCATTGTAAATCTTTAAGTCAAGAGTGAAGGTATCTTCTAGGCAAGCGTGCTCCACCGTAGACCACATCATCACTTACCATCAGGCGAGATAGTGGTCAAACGCAAGCCTATTTAGGTAAAAAAAAACTCTTGTTTAGCCAGGATCGACAATGGCACGCATTTTTTCGACACATATACACATTCGAATACTGAACTGTCTTTTATCCCTTACGAAATTAATCAAATAAAAAATAGAGAGTTCAGTTAGTAAGCTTTGATAAAGGCTATTATCGATGTTAGTAAGAAAAATGAGTGTCATAGTAATATTTTATTTGAGGCAAATTGAAAAACTTTCGGTCTTTCATTTCTGACTTGTAAATAAAACTTACGCGACTTGTAGAGAATGGAAAACCTTAATATCGCATTAATTCTAATTCCTTAGATACCTGCAGAAGTTTCTCTATGTCAAGGACTAAATGATTTGCCAAATAGGCGTAATTCAGGTATAAAGTACACTGCATTGCCATGATCACATCAGAGAAAGAAATTAACACAAGACATTATGTCGTGTTTGTACTAGTTTCGCTTTCAACGTTCAGCGATTATCACTTCGAATTTAATGACGTCATCCGGATTATCCTGAGTACAATGGGCTTTAGATCCTTTTTCGCGCTGCAGTCCATATTCAATTGACAATAATATCGCATGATCACGTAAATAAGGATTATTTGAAAGCCGAATGCATAAGACCGCGCGGGAGCTCAGTGCTGTCACTTTCGCCGAGCGTGGCGGTCGGGTCGCCGCGGTCTGCCAAAATGTCGAACGCCTCGCGAGCCGCCGGCGACATGTCAGGCGACAGTTTGTCGAACGGTGATGATGATGACCAGAATGGATTGCTGTGAGATTTTGTTTGTTGTTTTAAGTGATCATTGCGTTGTGTCCATGTTATATCACTTGGTCCGATTGGATATTTGACTGTTTACACCTACATAACATTATTTTATCCAACATTATTTGTTTGATCACGTGCCAGGTTTTCTGTGGTCTTATTACAATTACCATTCTTATAATTTGTAAGTTTGAATATAGATCACATATTCATTTTTGTTAATAAAATCTTTTTTGAATCTGTCAAATATCCAATTGTTATTGTTAATGTTACCTGTTTTGAGCGGGGAGACGTCCTGGATTCGATTCAAACGACTTATCTATGGATTTTATCATAAAAAAATAAGTCAGGCAGGCGATCGGTAAATAATCCAAATTCTTCCCGCAACATATGAACAATGCAATTGGGAACAATTTCTGACATAATGATGATTTCCATAGAGCTTATTATATACCTACAGCAACCAATTTCCGCCCTTCGTGACGTCACTTCTCATGTGTTTTGTTCCACTTACTTGGTGATGGTGTGATAAGATAGATGTATATCATTAAATAGCTGGTAGCTATTCTTGCTAAGTAATCAAGAACATGTGTATAAATCTTATATAACCAGAAGTTAGACCAAAGTTAATAAATAAATACACCCAACAGTCACACACATAATCCTGACCCCATACTAGGTATCGTGCGTATCAAAAACTACGAGGGACCCGAAACAAATATCTGTATGTCACACAAAAAAATTCTCTCTGTGCGAGAATCGAACCCACGACCTCTCGTTTCACAGTCGGCTATTCGCCCACTGCGCCACGGAGGCTGATCCAGTCTTACTAAGTGATCAAGGATAAGTTATACAACCAGAAGTTCGATCTAAGTTACTTTTTATGTATATTTCTATATCGAAGGTGCAAGTGTATCACCGATGGGTAAGTAATCTCTCCTAATCATAAAGAACCACAATACCAGAACAATCGTAAGTGTGTTTCCGGCCTTAAAAGATAGCAATGGGGATTAACAAGGTTATGGGGATTTGGATCCCCGAAATCCTACGTATCTCTACCATGCAAGAATAATACTAGCGTTTGTTAGTAGAGTATTATAATTTGTGGCAGATGAATTACAAAGCGACAATCAGGTTGTGGAAACAGATAAATTCTAAGAATAAAGTGCGATTTTTGTAACTGTATAGTGAATATCTTACTATGAAAAGCAGTGGGTCAACCAGTATACATCCAGTTACTTCAGGTTGGCATTCGAGAGAGGTAACATATTTACTCTGTCCTTGATATATTTGGACTACAATGAACCATCGAGTTCAATGAAGTCACTTCAGTACAACAAAAAAACTTTTTCTGTCACTCTGTCCGGATTATCCGTTGTTATTCATCTATTTTTTGTAAGCCGACAACCAGACTTAATTTTATGTATTTTCAAATAGCGAGAGACAATCTATCCCTCACTACTAAACACAATCATGCCGGCCTTCTTCTCTAAGCCTCCTGACAAAAATAGGATGTACACTGGTCACTGGCTGATCCCGGAACACGACACTCTTGCGTGTGCCACTATTTTTTATTAATTATAAACCTTATAAACAAGGTATATAGGCGTACTTAATGCTAAATTATCTCCCAGTCAACAACAAGTATTTATAACTCAAATTTCAGAATCTCGCTGTACGGTCGTCTAGTAAACAGACAGCAGCTAGAGTGCCATTCTGATCGCAACAATATTCAAAAAACCAACCAGATTCTTACCTATTCTTTGTTGGTTACATTTGGTTTATATCATTTTCTTTACTATGTAGTAGTTGAAACCTTGCAAATATAACCTTTCTCGACCTCTTCCACAATCAACCATAATAAAAATTATGTATCGTTTCTCTAAATTACAAATTGCCTATTTTGTAATAATTCGAAGGCTGTCCGCTTGATATTGATGATTAGATTACGGTTTTTAAACTTTTATAATATTTTTAATCGTCTTTTGATTATATAACTGAAATATGTATTTGGCGGGAAAATGTAATTATGGTAAAAAAAATTCGCCAGCATTCCACAGTCAAATTGAATATGCGATAACTTCTTACGTAGTCCTGTCACGCGAACACTGTTCGTATACAGCCTAAAAATACAATACAATACTTCTGAGTATTGACAATCAGTATTGTATTGTAATTCAAAACGTTTGAAGCTAATTAAAAGAAATACTCTAAGGAATTTTGGCAATGGAATCTTGGATACAAACTAACCGAATAACCGTATATCCTTTATTTTTATTTTCTCTTAATTATAGGCAATCATCAATAAATCCCACTTCAATTTTTGTGATCTAATATTGCTGCTTCAACAGCATTATAATAATCTCTCAATAAGAACTAAATAGAGTCGCTTTTTGAAATTTTTGACCAGTTAGAAATATTGAATAAAATTAGTATTTTAAACAATAATAAAGAGTTCTTGTATACTAAAAATTCTCATCGAATTCAGTCTTATTATATGTAAATACCGCCAATAGGAAACCGTAATGAGAATGCGTTACCAACAATTATGAGTTACGTACCTAAACCGAGGATTTCCCGACTATGTTTTCCTCATTTCCTTTAAAAACACCTTTCGATTATACAGTGTATGGTTATAAGACTCTACTAAAAATAGATACCTGTCCAGACCTTAATATGAGGGTCCTGGATACATTATACCGGGCTATAGAGCGACTAATATATGTATATGGTTAAAAACCCACCATAGAGGCTTGTTCCGGCGAGTTGGGTCCGGATTCAACCGGGGTGACTTGAAGTATTAAACCAGATCATTCTAGCAACCTTCGTAGGATGCAAAGTCTCTCAAGATCTGTACATATTTGGACAGCACTATACTAACCCAAAAGGTTCAGTGTAGTCTATTTACCGTGGATAATATTTGTTCATGAACTTCTTAGTCTAAATACTAATTATTAGGTGGATATGTTGTGATCTATTACCTAATTATGTCTGTAATATATTTATCTAATCACAATTCCACATTCAAAAAAATGATAAAAAATATCTTATATGTGGCCAGTCTTCTTTTCCCACGGTGCATAATGGCACCTCTCTATATAATCACAACTCCATGTTTAAAAAGTAGTAACTTTTTTACTATATTTATAATGCTGCCAGTCTTATTATCTCCTGATGCATAGTGTTTCCGCAGCATAAGACAGAATGATTTAAATTTGGAAAGTCATGTCAACACTAAAATAAATTTGTACCTACATTTTTAATGTTATATTAAAGAATATTCAAATCTATTCAGTCAAAAACGCTTGCAAATCTGCGCTGCATCGGTCACGGATGGTGAGCAATAAACGTATTGTTGTACAAATGGTAGCAACTATTCAAAGCCAGACATTAGCATCAAATACCTGCTGTTGTCCGACACAATGGGCCAAAACCTTAGTGACGCCATTAGTTTTCGCTTTCAAATAGCTCTGTACTATACGATCCAAATAAGAGGAACGTCTATGCCCTAGACTTGTTCACTGTCTCTCGAAAAGTTAGATTTACTACATTACTTTGAGGATTATAAAATTGATAAAAGTCAGCACTTAAGAATGTTCCAACCATAGTCAATTTAAACTACATATTTTTATTTCTTTTTATATAGTCAACTACAACATCATAGATTGTTTCAGAACAATCAAGTCTAACTATTGATCAAACAATTTTTTGTCTATGCAATATGAATTATGAAGTGTCTGTTATCAAAAATTAGAAAAAATCTTAAAGCCTATGAATATCTAAAAAATTGTGACCCTTACTGTGCACTAGGAGTGGGTGTTGAATCAACGAACCGTTTTTAAACTATTTTTCTACTGTTAACGAGTCAACCGTTTTCTCTTTACCGCAAAACTAGTTGAATGTATCAACCTGTTTCATTCATCGTCGTTGAATCAACGACAGACGCGAACAAAACGGGAAATTTACGTATAGATCTGTGGACGTTTCTGCAAACCAGTTAAACACGTCAACTGGTTTTTCAACTAGTTGACCGTTTATAAGAAACGGTTTCATTTCGTTAACGCAAACCGTCAATGTCCCACCTCTACTGGGCACTTAATGCTCTAAAAGATTCTATAATAGCAAATAATGAAGTCATGGCAAAGCATGAACGTTCACCGCGCCGGGAGCAAGGACACCAAGGAGTGGTCTCGCGATACTCTAACGAGTTCATACTTTGTTTAAATCGATTGCAATCTGATTTGTATAGCCTTGTAGGCCTTGCGACTTCGATAAAGATTAGGAATGCCGGTGTGGGTTTAGCTTAAAAATAATTAAATTTCTTCTTCTTAGTCGTGCACTCTTGGCAGAGTGGTCGTGGTTACGACGGGTCCAGAATCCTTTGTAGCAGCCGCTTTCGCGATGCGTCTCCATTGATCTCTGTTCTGAGCGTTCCGAGAACATTCCGTCATTGTAGAGTGTGTGCTGGATTTAATCAGGTCAGACCATCTTGTCGGAGGGGGCCACGAGATCAAATATTAAATTTATTATTGATTTTTTTCGCCGGGCTAACGATTAAATGATTGAATTCCTTGATTCGGTTGCTATGAATCAATGATTGAATTGATAATGATTTAGTTGACGTTGCTCCTGACGCTGCTGTTTAACTTAAAAAAACAAAAATGCTTTCCAGCTTAATTAGTATACATTTGACAGCCTCCGTGACGCAGTAGACGAGTAGCCGGCTGTGAAACGAGAGGTCGTGGGTTCGATTCCCACACAGGAACAAATGTTTGTGTAACAGACAGTATTTGTGTCCGGGGTCGGGGTGTTTCAAGACCTCAAGTCTCTTGTAGTCCATGATACCCACGACACAAGACTCGCATGTTAGTGTGGGATCGGGGCTATGTGTGTGACTGTTGGGTGTTACATTAGTATACTAAATAACTACATTTATAGAAACTAGACTATGTATAGTATTAATTCAATATTTTACAATCACCTTAATATTTGTTTGCTAGAAGTTGAGCTAATTCTGGATTTGAAAGTTGCGATATCTAATTTAATAAAGTATTACTCACATCCTGTCGGTGCTCGTATTACATTATATAAAATGCATTTTTTTCGGTATCATTTATTTAGCATATAAACAAAATATAAACTAGTCCAATAAATAACTGTTTCCGATGTTACTATATTAATTATAACAACAATTAATCAAACTATAATAATCAAAATAAAATCGAACACATTTAATATTTCTTCTGATTCTTTTTAAAATCTATGCGTTCCACTTAAGCATGATTTAATGTTTACAAATAGCATCGTCGGCACACTGAACTCACAAGTTATGCACTAACTGACCGACATGCAAACAATAGCGCGTCGAATCCCGGAAGGCATCCACGGCCTGTCGCAATTCGCCACATTACCAAATCCACTAATTTTTAACATTTAATATCAGATTCTCGCGTTAGTAATGATGTCCCGTTTCTCATGAGCAATTACGCAATGGTTGCCAGTTGCAAACGTGGTTTCATAACAATAATTTGACATTAACAAAATGCCAAACGCCTTACTCGGTGTCTATAAACAACTGAATTGATTTCATTTTAATTGCATCCAATTTTTATATGTATTTATAAATCAGACATATTTTATATACCTGACAGCCTCCATGTCATAGCGGGCGAGTAGCCGGCTGCGAAACGAGAGGCCGTTGGTTCGATTCCAACCCCAAGACGAATGTTTGTGTGACAGACAGATATTTGTTTCGGGTCTGGGTGTTGTGGGACTGTAGTCCCTCGTAGTTGATACCGACGATACAAGTTTTACCTAGTGTGGTAAAAAAAATATTTTCTTATTTCAACTTTAAATATTCATTTATCTTATATCTTGTCGCAGGGCAATATTACTATTATTTAAGTTTAGTTATATCATCTTGTGGGATAATTATTCAATCATACGATCAATTGCAACTATCTATGCTAAGGGTCACAATTAAATTCTAAAGAAATCTTTGTGAAATTAAAAGATCATCAGTCGTGAACGTCACTCACATCGTAGTCTGGGTTTTGTAAGACCGAAAAGCCCCTTTGTATTTCCTGATACCTTCTATACAAAACTAGAATTTTATTGTGGGACTAGCTGTTGCTCGCGGCTCCGCCCGCGTGTAAGTTGTGTTTGGGAGAAAAAGTATACAATACAAAATTCCAATTTTCATGCGTTTAACTTCAAAAATGACGGATTTTCATACAAACTTTCATCCCCTATTTTACCCCTTTCCAAAAACCCTTCCTTAGTGGACGCCTACGTCATAAAAGGTATCTACTGTCAAAATTTCGAGTCTCTAACCCTAGCCGTTTGGGCTGTGCGTTGATCGATCAGTCAGTCAGTTTCTTCTTTTATATATACAGATTAATATGTGTGAATGTTGGATGTATATTTTGTTTTTGGATCCGATGCGAGGTATTGAAATTAACTCCCGATAGGCCCGCGATCATTTATTTAATCCATCCATCATCCATAATCTAGGTATAGTAAACGCACCTTTGCCTAATCCTCAGGAATTCAAATGTGACGAGTGAGCTAAACATCAATATTATAAAGAGGAAAGTTTTGATTATTTGTTTGTAATGTATGAACTCAAAAACAACTTAATTCAAAAAAATATTATGGAAAGATACATTATTACCGGTTATTATAAGTTATTTTTTATTCCGGAAAATGTTATCCCGCGAGATAGACAGGCCGGGACAAAGATATTTGTTGGCGAAACGGAGTTCGTGGGGACAGCTAGTATTTAATAATTATACTACAAAGTTCATCATGCTACAACAATGATTTGTGTAGTTTTTTAACATGTTACAACACACACACACACACGATGGGAAATGATAAATATTTTTATCTTTATTCACCATTTCGTGTTTCAAGTTAATTTCATCGATTACAATTGTCATTTTTTTATCGATTAAGATTTATATTATCGAAATGACATCACGTATTTTAATAAATATGAATAAGCGTTTCGCCACTCTTTAGAAAGTAAAGCTTAAGTTATCTAGATGTAAAAATGTCTTAATCATTTGGCGTACAATCGAATTGGAGAAATTAATTGGATAATTGATATAAAATGCATAATTTCGAATTCCTTTTACAAATATAAAAGTTTTTGTTTTTTTTTGTGTAGTGTTCTCTTTTTGAATTCCATTAATACTTCGAGGAGACAAAAAGAAGGTTTTAAATTCAGTTGCTTTTATTGTTATAGAAAAAAAGACGAACAAATATTAAGCATTATCTAACTAAAAAATAGTAAAGTTATTTTATTAGACCCAATTCATTCAGATATTGGGCTACGAAGATAGCATCTCAAAACTTGCGACGCGAATTTTCGTCATAATTTTATTTCGACTGCACTGTATTTACCATCTAATGCTGTGCAAAGGTGCACCGTGCCAGGATAAAATAGCTTTTTCATGATAGTCTTACTTTTAAGCTAATATGTTTATGTGAATATAGAATAATTTGAGAAGTGGTAGAGCCACGCTGTAGACATATTTGTCTACATCATGAATGGGCCGGCTCGACCGGGGTAGTACCACTGTCTCACAAAAAACCAACGTAAAGTGACAGTTTACTGTCGCGTTTTGTATGGTAAGTGACATATCCGCAGGCCCAGATTCCCCCTTCCCTTCCCTAATCCTTATTCCTGTCCATTAAGGCCGACAGCGCATACATGACACTTTCGGTATTGTGGATGTTCATAGGCGGTGGAGATCACTTAACATCAGGTGACCCACTAGCTCGTTTGTCGGATTATACTATAAAAAAAAAGAATATTCAGCAAACATATTCACAAATTAATGTGCAAACGCATCACATTATTGCCAAAGAGGTTTTTGCATGCAAAAAGAAAGTGGTCGACTCTCGTTTTGTCACTGCATAATTCAAAAACCAAAATTGAATGCATTATAGAACACTGATGTCAACAAAACGTGCTAGGTATCTATTTTATCTAATTAATTTCGCCCAGTTTCCATTATTAACGAGTTAATTTATTTATGACTTATTTATATGCTAATAATTTTGTCTGTTTGGATGTCATTTTATGCTTTTCAAAAACAAAATTAATTATACTGCGTGATTTTATAAATAGTAAACAAGTTGTTGGTATTAAAATAATACCTACAATATAGACATATAAAGATTCCAAAACTGTATATGTCACTAGTGTCTAAGCACTTAGATAAACGTTATATAGTTTTAGTTAGTTCTTGCTTCTTTTTAATCGACTTCAAAAAAGGAGGAGATTAACAATTCGTCGGAATCTTTTTTTTATGTATGTTACCCGATTACTCGAAGACGCCTGGACCGATTCGAGAAATTCTTTTTTTGTTTAAAAGGGTATACTTCCCAGGTGGTCCCATAGGCACCAAGTCAGATTCTGATGATGGGATCTCAGAAAAATCAATGGCAGCCCTCAAATTTTATAGTGACGCATACTTTGTTTATTGAAGTCGGTGCTCTTGACTTTTCTGAGATCCCACCATCAATCAGATCCCGACTTGGTGCCAGTGGGACCACCTGGGAAGTATACCCTTTTAAACAAAAAAAGAATTTCTCGAATCAGTCCAGGCGTCTTCGAGTAATCGGGTAACATACATAAAAAAAATCCGACGAATTGTTAACCTCCTCCTTTTTTGAAGTCGGTTAAAAAGTCTGGTATAGACGTTACAATATTTATTAGTAAGACTGTTGGGGTATTATACTTTGTTACCGTCCAATTTCAATAAACAATAAATCTGGATGCACAGAACGTTCCGAAAATAAAACATTTAAATTATGTTATTTGTAGGCGTGGTATTTAACTTCTATTAATTTTAATTTATGAGAACGATCTCGAAATTCGGATTGAGATTTTCTATTATAATAATAATACACCAAACTGTCACACACAAAGTTCTGATCCCACACTAGAACTACGACTGACTACGGTCCCACAACACCGGTGCGGGAATCGAACCCACGGTCACTCGTTTCACAGCCGGCTACTCACCCGCTGCGCCACGGAGGCTGTCATTATTGACACTGGAATTCACCTGAAAAATACATATGATCTAATTTTTTACTTAAAAGCCACACACCTTTTTTTTTTGTTGTCGCGGGGAAAGCATTTTATTACTACCGCCCGCTTCGGGGGGAAGCGGAATAAGAATAAAACGGTTATGCTGGACTAGCCGGTCTTACGACCCAGCATCCTCCTCGCCCGACACACCTAATTAGTGGAATTACTATTTATTTAAAACTACCTACTTATACTATTATCCTACTAACAACACATTCTCATTACAGATTAGAAATCCTAAAAGCGGATTCATCGCTGAAAAGTAAAGCCAAGCGCAATGAGTGGACATGGAAGGCGCAGACTGACGTGGTGAAGTGGCAAGCGACGCCGCTGCGAGCGCCGCTGCTCCGTCTACCGCCAGCGCTGACGCCTCCAGCGCTGGAATGCTTCACGTGCGTCAGAGCGTACTGCGGAGACCTCCAGCCTGCTGAACGGAACATGCATCAGGACCTGACTGAAGTTAAATGTGTCTATACAGTGCTTATGGTGAGTAGTATATCTGTCAACAGGAAACTACCCTATAGTTTCGATTTCCATATGGAACCGAATATAATACACAAAGAAATCCTTTTGTGAAAACAAATTAATTCGATATATCGAAAAAAATATCACTATATCGAAAAAAAATCGATGTAGTGCCACGACTAGGTACTGGTCGGTCAATAGACTCAAAATATATCCGTGACGGTTGTCAACAGCACTGCCACTCAGTGCCGGAGCTGCGTGACGAGGTGTACTGCCAGCTGATGAAGCAAACAACCTCCAACCGGTCGCTGGCGGCGGACTCCTGCCAGCGCGCCTGGCGTCTCATGTCCATACTCGCTGCCTACTTCACATGCTCTGACACGCTCAGGTACGTATATTCACGACTATATTTTTGAAGTGAAACTTCTTTAGGCACATTGGACATGTTTGGGATGGGAAAACAGCACTGAACTCACGTGGCCATCACTATAATACTACTGAAACCATCACGCTTAGATTATTTTACTTTTGACATAAGCACGCTTGTGAAGTGCAATAATTATTGACAAGAATTCATAAAAAGTCGGTAGAAGAAAAATGTCTTGGCTCCGTAACATCAGAGTGGACTGGCATCAAGTCTGTTGAAGAGCTATTCATTCAGACTTGCGCTAGACCGAGAAAAATTCAAAAAACTGACCGCCAACCTTCAGTTGTGGAGAGGCACGACAAGAAGAAGAATCATAAAAAAGAGTTATTACATCATGGACGCTGTTTCAAAAAAGAACAGTTATTCGTGCTTCAAGTTTTCACTTCTATCGGTAGTCCCCATGAGGCATGACTACCATTTATATATAGGGTACACCAACAGCACTACATATTAAGACATCAGAATGTACAATAAAAAGACACAGTTTCTGATTTTCTATATTCAGGAGTAGACAATTACGGTCCGCCGTTTTTTCTAACAGACCAGTAAGTTGGCTGAATTGAGGAATTCTAGTGATTATCTCCTAGAATGTGAGGAGCTGGGAAGATACCGAGAGATAGATAAACAGGGAGGAATTTGCCTTGGGCGTAATTAGGTATAGGCATGCCCGCCCTAGAAATTTCGTTAATAATAATTAGAGTTTATTAAAATAGTGTTTAATTTGACCTGATTTATATGATATTGGTTATAAATCTGTGTAGCAATAGGCTTTTCCCCTTCAACATCTTTGGACGGCAACAGAACACAGACCTGGTATAATATGGATATTATTACGTAATTTTCAAAGTCCAGTCTTCTAACTAAAATTATATTATCTTGAAATGTATTAGTCCTGACTACAAAAAATATTATATGAGATGTATAATAATACTAGCCCTGTATTAGACATTGTCCCACTGCTGGGCACGGGCCTCCTATACTATAAGATGTATACAATGTACATTTCACCGTACATGACGCAATTTAATTCAGCGTAACGCCTGTAAATGACGCAAGTTTTTATTATCATGTTTATACCGGACTCGAGAATTTTTTACTAACCTCTTTGTAACTTTTTTACGCTCTATCCGGTGCAAAGGTTATTTTTTTATACAGCCTTGAATCTCTTGACATGCATCAGTGGAATCAAGTTTTACAATGAAATTGCCAATTGATCGCCGATCAAGCCATGTTTCGTTGATAAAAATAAATGAATTGAACTCTTGCGATGGCTTGCCGCATTGCGTTGATATCATGACTGGGTTTCTGGCCACTTTTAGGACTAAAAGTGATATAAATTATAGTGTCTGATATATAAATTAATCCAGGATCTCGCAAAGATAAATTTTTTTGTTAAATAAGTTGAGAAAAGGTAATCAGGTAATTAAATAATAATTAAACGTGCCTGCCTCGGTGGCGCAGTTGTAATTGCGCATGCGTTACGACTTCTTTACTGAGGTTTCGGGTTCGATCCGCGGGTCGGATTAAGTGATAGTGGGTTTTTCTATTTAGAAATACTCAGTATAAATAAGCCAGGAGTCTGGAATTGTGCGTATGGCAAAAGGCTCGCCCCCTATCATATTATGGGACTGTAATAAATTCGTCAAAAATTGGGTGTACTAGTTACTTCTCTGCCTACCCCTTCGGGGATTACAGGCGTGAGTGTATATATATAATTACAGGTAATTTAAGGTAGTAGGTACAAAACTAGCCCAATTGGTAAACCTCTGTGACTTTTCTAAAGTTACGTGTGTATTCATTGTTAATAATCGCTTGCTTTAATGATACAGGCCTAACCCCTCTGATTATTAGAAAAGGCCCGTGCCCAGTATTATTATCGAGGCCAACCCCACGCACGTTTCAATAAAATGCTACGGTTTTATATGTTTGTGGGAATGGAAACTTAGCTTGATACATGAAATGTAGAGTTGAGTGTGTGAGCGAGATGAATGTAACCGGTGCAAGTAGGTGAAAGAAAGAGACGGCAGGATAGGAAAAATCCTCTCCTGCCTTGGTCAACAAAATACTTTGAGATATCAGTCAGTATTTTTTTTGTCGGGGTCTAGTGTTGGGGTAAGATGTATTAAGATCGCAACGGCCAAACATAGAGCAACAACATAGCCGCCTGCCCGTTTGCCCACGTTATTCATAAAACTGAGTACTCTGACACTAGACCGTCGACTGCTTCTTCGCCTTCTTGCCCATGGCGTAGAAGTAGACCAGCATGATTGTGTTGAATAGCGGATTATCGATCGTCTCTCGCTACTCCATACTCTAATTGGACGGCACTGCACTTACCATCAGGTGCAGCGTCGCCACGTTGCCGTTTCAGGATGAAAAAATCATAATTAAAACCCATATATTTTATTTATAAAATATTTATTGAATCCATGAAATGCTGTAACATATTTAGAATCAGTCAATCTTTATTACTCTACCGCCAGTTCGGAATGCACTCTCACTAGAGAAGAACGGGCAAGAAAATTTAACGTTGCTCTTTTCGAACACAGGTTAACAATATTTGGTCATTCAATGAATATAGAAACATCATTCATATAAAAAGTAACGTATGTATTAATTGTTTATCATCGCTTGCTTTAACGGTGAAGGAAAACATCGTGAAGAAACCTGCAATCTGAGAATTCTCATACCAATTTCGAAGGTATGTGAAGTCTACCAACCCACATTAGGCCAGCGTGGTGGACTAAGGCCTAACCCCCTCTCATTAGAAGAGGAGGTCCGTGCCCGGCAGTGGGACAATGTTTAATACAGGGCTAGTATTATTATTATTATCATTGATATAACGGGTTTGATTCCAGGCCGTTCCTAGTGGAGTATCTATCAGCAGCGGCGGCAGATCGCCGTCGACCCTGCCAGGGTACGGCGTCTGTCTGCCTCGCCAACTTGAGGAAGACCCTCCGCTGTGGAGGTCGGAAGAATGTGCCCAGTGTTGAGGAGGTATGAAACATTGAAGATAATACAATAAATCTTGGAAAACTTTCTTATACCTTTAATGTGGTAGACGGGCAAGTGGGTTACATCATAGTGTGCACTGGCAATAAAAAACACTATATTAAAGAATTGTGCATATTATACCTACCTTTTAGGTTGTGGGACTGTATGAGTAACTCTAACTTAATACCCGTGGACACACAAGAATTTAGGGTCCTTTTGGAACGATAAGATTTTTTTTGTCGGGCTATATCTACCCAAAATAGAAAAAAAGTGTAATGTAAGCGAATATATAGAATTTTCAGAGCCCCGTAAGGCTGGGGGCACTGGGTACAGGTCCCGTGTGGCCTTATGGTAATGGCAATATTGACTATGAATGATACTCAACATTAATAAATATGTTTTTTTTTTAAATAACACCAAACAGTTACACACATGGCCCCGACCCCACACTAAGATACGAGTCTTGTGTTGTGAGTATCAGGGACTACGAGAGACGCACGGTCTCACAAGACCCAGACCCCGGACACAAATATCTATCTGTCACACAAACATTTGTCCCGGTGTGGGAACCGAACCCCACGGCCTCTCGTTTCACAGCCGGCTACTCGCCAACTGCGCCAAAGAGGCTGTTAAACAATGTGTTGTGCTGAGGACATTCAATAATAAATGTTTCCAGGTGACGGCAGTGTCTGCTGGTCGGTCGGCTCGAAGACAGCTGTACCGTCTGCCGGGAGGAGCCGAGCGCGTCGTCAACACGCGGTGTGCCACCGTCGTGCAGGACATCGTCAACGAGCTCTGCGAACTGGTCAGTACTCGGCAGTCACCCTGGCTATGTACATGCATCACTAATACAGCCTTGCATTAGTGATGCATGGACATAGGGTAGGGTGCATGCATCACTAATACAGCCTTGCATTAGTGATGCATGGACATAGGGTAGGGTGCATGCATCACTAATACAGCCTTGCATTAGTGATGCATGGACATAGGGTAGGGTGCATGCATCACTAATACAGCCTTGCATTAGTGATGCATGGACATAGGGTAGGGTGCATGCATCACTAATACAGCCTTGCATTAGTGATGCATGGACATAGGGTAGGGTGCATGCATCACTAATACAGCCTTGCATTAGTGATGCATGGACATAGGGTAGGGTGCATGCATCACTAATACAGCCTTGCATTAGTGATGCATGGACATAGGGTAGGGTGCATGCATCACTAATATAGCATTGTATTTTATTAGCAAATTAAGTGCTACATAGAGTTTTCCACGAGAATAGGGTAGTTGACTCGATTTTTTTTATTAATTTAATCAACAAGTTACATTACCTAAAACCTATTATCGAAAGAATTTTATGAATCCGAACAAAAATAAGTAAATTCGACACCACTCAAATCTGCTGGAAGGGTAGTTGTCAAGTAACAGTACAAGGATGCATATCTGATACCGTGACGTCACGGTACTATGAATCGCCTGTACTGTACCGTTGTGCGAGGGAGATAGCGATATGTTCCCAATACGCCACCGTTTTCGCTTATGCCTGTGAGTATTTGCTCATACCAATATTTAAAATAAATATTGTGACCTCATTTTTCAAGCAATTTGGATTCTGTTTTCGCAAAAGAGTTTCTTTTGCGTATTATATTCGATTGCGTAGAAAATAATGGACAAAATTAAACACAGGAAACTACCCTATTGCAAAGATATCTAAAGTTTAAAAATATGGAAATAATCGTATGTGCTATGTTGTGTACAGATTGGCGTGACGAGCGAATCAGAGCGTGCAGAGTTCTCGCTGTACTGCATAGTCGCAGGTGACGCCCTCACCATGCCGCTGGCGGGAGACGAGTACGTGCTGGACGTCACCACCGAGCTGCAGCGAGCTCACCATCCCTTCTACCTGATCTTCTGCCGCTCCGTGTGGCACGCGCCGCTCAGGACCGACGCGCCGCCGCTCTACACCGAGGTGCTGTTCAACCAGGTCAGTGGCCATGCGTGGAGACCGCACACCACTCTTCTGGAACTACGTGTACCGTCTGCTGTGGACTGATAGCATTGTCGGGTCCGACGAAACTGCTGTGGTATTGCCTGCTCTACCACTGCAAGTGAATTTTCTGTGATGTGATATTTGAGTTAGATCCATCCCGTTGTAGTATCTATACACATAGCTATCGTTAATGAATCCTTTCGCTTAGAACTGTCATCATGCGTCAATAATAATAAGTACAATGGAGTAGTAAATGTAGTAATAAATCTTACTTTATACTTGTTTTCCAGGTGGCTCCTGACTACCTAGAAGGTCTTCTACTAGTCCTCCCAGGCGGTCAGGCCCCAGCTGCACCAGTGCTGCGTGACGCGGCCCTAGTGGCGTCGCTCCTGCACCGTGCTGCGGGTCTGTCAGAGGCGCCGGCACCACGAGACCTCAAGTTCCTGCTGCCGAAGCCCCTGCTGGCGCTGAGGGACCCTCGCCCCGCGAAGTGGGCCTCTTGGGTGGCCACCGAGTGGCCTCATGCTAAGTCGCTCACTCCAGCCGCTGCCAAATCAAAAGTACTTCAGGTATGATCAATTCTTCAAAATGAAGACTTTTTCAAATATCCTGAAATACATTAGCTTGAGCTTGTGTACGCAAAGAGGTATGTAAACGTGTTACTATGGATCCACGATTCGCAAAACTTATTTCTCCTTGACGTGGTGGGTCTATCGTCATCATTTTAATCACAAGAGTCGATAGATTTTTCAAAAACTAAAACATTAACAGATTTCAAGTATCATATCCATATCTCATTAGTAGATGAGGCCCGTGCCCAGCAGGAATTGCGACAATGTTTAATATAGGGTTAGTATTATTTTTATTATTATTATTTGGTCATAAACAGCACTAACTTTAAATTACATAATGGTTCTTAACGTTCATCACTCCGACACATTAGGTATTGAGTATGAGGTATTTTTGTTTACCTTCTTCCTGTATATTTTTATGCACCTACCTTGTTCATCTCGGCATCACCCTAAGGTTGACTGGGAATGCCTTTGGCATTAAGTCCGCCTATATACATTGTATATGAAGTGTATAAATAAATTGAGTTTATCTGAGAAATCTCCCTGAAAGTCAGTCATTTTGGTGATGTGACACATCTTCCTAGTTAAGTCCGTCCAATACCGAATTAAATTAAAATGAAATTAATTTATTTCACCTCGATTTATTTACCAGGTGTTATCCCGCTGGCCGCTGTTCGGCTCGTCGTTCTTCGCGGTGCGGCGCGTGTCTGGGCCGGCGGGGGAGTGGCGCGAGTGCGTGCTGGCGCTCAACCGGCGCGGCGTGCATCTACTGCACCCCGCCACGCACGACACCGACACGCACTGGCCCTACGCAGAGCTCATCTCCACCAGGAAGGTATGAGACAAAACTATAAGTTACTACCAGGTAGTTAACGATATTTTTTTAACGAAATAGGCTTGCGTTTGATTACTATCTCGCCTGATGGTAAGTGATGATGTGGTCTACGGTGGAGCACGCTTACTTATGAGATACCTATGCTCTCTTGACTTGAAGATATCCAGGTTATAATTTTCGGGAAATATAGACTCCGGCGAAGAGTTCCACTCTCTAGCGGTGCGCATGATAAATGTACTAGCAAAACGCTTCGTGCGCACTGGTGGAATATCAACCATGTATCGATGACGCTTCGCCGAGTCTCTTTTCGTCCGATGATAGAAAGGGGTTGGGGGAATTAAATGATGTAATTCCAAGGCACGTTGATAGTGAATACTCAATGGTCATATCTAGTCTATTCGATAATTGATAATTTACAATTTTTTTGTAATTTTTTTATAACCATAAAAGGATAATAACGCTTTGTTATTTTACATTAGAGTTAAATCCTAAATGGTCCTACAATAGGCAATTTTATCGCTAAAAGCGATCTCTACCAGACAACCTAACTAAACTAACTTTGTGAGGGTTAACAAAAATAATACTTTTTATTTGTTTTTCAAAAAAAAACTCTGTCGTGTCTTTAAAAATCTTTCACCCTGATTAATTCACACATTGAAATTCTCTGCCTTCTTAATCTATCATAATAAAACATTACACTGTGTTTCTGGCAGGTCCGGTCTGAAGACGGCACCCTGTTCCTGGACGTGAAGTGCGGCTCCCTGCTGCAGCAGCGCGTGACGCGGCTGCAGGCGGAGCAGGCGCACGAGGTGGCGCGCCTCGTTCGGCAGTACATCGCGCTGCAGAGGGACCACCGACACTCGCCAGGTACCTACCACAATGGATACCACCTACCACATCAAAACAATTCGGCTTCAAAACAATTGTACAAACTAATACAATTCATATCGATAGTGCAGTATCGATAAAACCCCATCACTATGAAATTATTGTCAAAC
This sequence comes from Laothoe populi, assembly GCA_905220505.1. Taxonomy (NCBI): domain Eukaryota; kingdom Metazoa; phylum Arthropoda; class Insecta; order Lepidoptera; family Sphingidae; genus Laothoe; species Laothoe populi. The sequence goes on from HG992156.1 coordinate 17,335,944, forward strand.
TGTAATTTAGAATGGAGTAGCTTTAACTGTTCTTTGTAAACGTCAATTTTGAATATTAATAACGATACTAAAATAAAACCAATTTGTTACTTTTTTTATATTCTGGAACGGCAAAGTGACCACACTGCACCTGATGGTAAGCGCAGTGCCGTCCAGACAGAGTATCAAGTAGCAAGAGACAATCTATCCCCCTCTAATCAACAAAATCATGGCGGCCTACTTCTTTACACTACGCCATGGGGCAAGGAGGTGAAGAAGCGATCGAGGGTCTAGTGTCAGAGAACTCAGAAGGCCGCAACACGGTCAAACATCGCACCCTAACTCTAGATCTCCGACAAAATTATAAGATACATTCAATTTAGTATTAACAATTATCTTAAATTTTATTTTTATACCTTCAGGCTAATATATTATTATTTTTCCAGCTTTCAACGGCTGAGAAGTGAAACGCTGAACGAACTAAGTGGAACGAGTGTTCGTGTTGTGTACATTATACATATCGATATCGACATTACTCACCCATACCTATACGTAAGACGTCATACCTCACTATCGACACCCATTCCGTCCAATGCAAGCTCATCTCTAGTGTTAATATCATTACCGATTGAAATGATAATAGGATTAAAGGGCACAACACATTTGCGTTTATTGCAGTTTCCATCCAATGATCGTCATAAAAATATGTTTCATTGAAATTATCTTGGTTTTAAGGCATTTTAGTTCGATCATTGTTTTTGGAAAATAAACGCATCATGTTAGTCGATACACACTTCTATTTTCATTTTAGTCAATATTTTAATGTTAGTGTAAATCCGCTTGTTGGGAAATAATGTTAGGATAAATCATAAAATGAATCTATGTAATCCCTTAGTTATATATCTACCAAATACGAGATGTATCTTTTATGAGATAATTTTTGTATCAGCTTTATTATTTCAATGCAATTCACAAGTACAGTGGACATTAATTTTTCCACGAGTTTTAATTAAAATATTTTTTTATTTGGTAGTTTTCGGTGGAATGCTGGTAACACTAAATCATTTTTTAATAAATTATTTATGAAGTCTGTAAGAGTGATGTTTTTATATGTTTCTATTGTTTTCATATTTCATCAAAATATATTTCGAACGTTAAGTACATTTAATTCGTTGTAATTTAGTAGGTATTAGTATTTATGTATAAATCTATATAATAGTTGTTACGGAATTCATATTATTATCTACATAGTACTGCTACTTCCATAGACAACGTTTAAACTAAACGAAAATGATATTGTTAGTCAACCTTTTATAAAATATCTGTCAAAAATGTATAGCCCAAAAATATATAAATATTTTGTTTTACCACTGAAATAAGTTTTTATACCATATATAATCTAGAAGGCACAAAAAATAGATTCAAGTTATTTTTCTACTGTTTCTCTTCAAATAATTATTTTATTTAAGCAGTGGAATATTCTTTGAGTGAAAAACAGGTGCTATGTTCATAAAGAAATATATATCTTAATATAAAGTCAATTATAAATGATATAATGAAAAATGGCCGAATGCGGTCGGAGTCATGTCTATTGTATTATGGTATTTTGTTGTCGTGTAATATATTTAAATGGAATTATTCAATGTACGAGAATATATTGTAGATACAAATAAAAATATATTTACATAAACTGTTTTATTTTTGACGTGTTTTTTATTTGGAACTTGCTGCCCGTAGCTTGACTTGGGTGATTAATTTTACCTTTGAAGATTAAAATCCTTTTAAAAAAACGATTGATTTTATTGTAAAAATAGCGTGGGTGCTTTTTAATACATCCTGAAAACCCTACGCTTTGTTCCAATCAAATCAATAGAATTATTTTCAACTTTTCAGTTCAACTAGCTATTAAATCGTGTTTATTAGTTTTTAAACTAATTACGACGCAACGGTAGGCAGCGGCTCTGCTGTGCCCTGGTATTGCAGAAGTCTATGGGCGGCGGTGACTACTTACCATCAGGTGGCCCGTCTGCTCGTCTGCCTGTAAAAATATAGTTTTTTTGACTGACGGGATATATCTCGCAAACGGTACGCTTGTCAAAATATAATGTACGAAACCCTACCTTAATATTAAAATCTCTGTTCAATGATAGCACACATGATGGGGTGGGGCGAAAAATATTTTTTTGTTCTCAACTTCGTGCCTCCTAGATGGCAACATATTCAATTTAAAATGACGACACATAACATATAACCAGCGGATAAACAAAATACATACATACATACTCACATACCGCTGAAAAACATAACCCTCCCTTTTGCTTCGCCGTGGTCGGGTAAAAATATAATCACATCGAACGTGATATTTAATTATGTGATATATTTTAATAACATTCCTGTTCAAGGGCTTACACATCCGTATTCATGTCACCTACTTAGTTTAATGGAGACTTAACAAATTCGCCCCAATTAAACAAATTTGTATAGGTCAATGTGGTAACCTGTCTAGTCTCTAGTTAGATGAATAATGAGTAAAACTCCCACTGGCTTATATACCATACGAAAAATGAAATCGTTTATTAATCATAGAGGCCATTACATAGCTCTTATATTAAGCTAGTACATAAAAGCAAAAAGAAAGAAATATATAGAAAGAATGAAGAAAGAAATAAATATATAAAAAATATAAAGTAAGAAATAATAGAAAAGCATATCAACATACGTATATGTCGGAGGCAGGTCCACGGGCCGAGGCTGTGAGAGGGCTTACACGTCCCTCTCCAATTCCAGATAGGATCATCCAGTCAGGATGCACATCGTATGATAGTTCGGTAGTAAAACTCAAGATACCCCATGGTTGCTCTTTTAAACACAACACAATCTAAATTACTATAACTGATAGGTACTAATTACAGTTTTACAACACGTTAACTTATTACTTTAAACAGTATTTCGGCATACGACCTCTAAGTTACCAGCTATTCAAGATTGAATATGGAACTCTTCCATAAATGATAAGGTGCACGCTTTTATTGTGATATTTTCTATTGTACGGATTGTACCCCACTCTGTGCGCCAGATCACCCGATAAACTACTCAAACCCACCCTCAAAATAGCAAAACAAGTGATTACAGACATTCTACAATAAAACGAGTAAATTAAAAGATCAATTAAGTATCTGTTTTCATGTTGCTCTGACATGACATTCAAGGGGGAGGCGCTTGCAGGCAGTCTGGACATAGCGAAGGCCTTAGATCGGGTATGGCACAAAGCGCTTCTTTCGAAGCTACCTTCTTATGGGCTTCCCGAGAAATTATGCAATTGGATCACCAGCTTTTTGGCAGATCGGAGCATCAAGGTCGTCGTTGACGGTGCATGCTCTGATCCTAAATTTGTCAATGCTGGTGTTCCACAAGGCTGTGTACTGTCTCCTACTCTGTTTCTTCTGCATATCAATGACATGCTGCAAATCAGCAACATTCATTGCTATGCGGATGATAGCACTGTAGATGTGATGTACACCGGCCGTGCTAATATTTCTCGGGAACACGTCGACGAGAGCCGGAACAAACTTGTTTCTGAAGTCGAGTTTTTGCTAGCCAAAATCTCGGACTGGGTCGACTAAACTTAGTCCAACCCCAAAAAGACACAAGTCTGCGCGTTAACCGCTAAAAAGTCACCATTTGTTGTAACACTTCATTTTGAGAACACTCCCTTGTCTGCCACAGCCAGTATCGGAATACTTGGCGTCGACATTTCGAGCAACGTCCAGTTCCGCGGTCAATTGGAAGGTAAGGCCAAATTGGCCTCAAAGAAGCTTGGTGTGCTCAGCAAGGCGAGACGGTACTTCACGTCGGGTCAACGCTTAAATCTGTATAAGGTGCAAATTCGGCCCCACATGGAGTACTGTTCTCATCTCTGGGCAGGAGCCCCCCAGTACCAGCTACTTCCATTTGACCGCATTCAACGTAGGGCAGCTCGGGTTATCGACGATCTAACTCTTTCCGATCGGCTTGATCCATTGGCTCTGCGTAGAGATGTTGGATCACTCTGCATCTTCTACCGCATTTATCACGGGGAGTGTTCCGAGGAGTTGTTTGGATTGATCCCCGCGGCTAAATTTCACCATCGGACATCGCGCACAATTCAGAAATTTCATCCACATCACCTCGATGTCCAGCGTTCCACAACAGCGCGATTTATAAGGCATTTTCTGCCTCACGCAACCACTCTGTGGAACCAGTTATCGCCGGCGGTCTTTCCGAACCGTTACGACCTGGGAACCTTCAAGAAGAGAGCAGTAAGCCCTCTGGTGTTGCAGATGTTCATGGGCGGCGGTGATCACTTTCCATCAGGTGAGCCTCCTGCCCGTTTACCATAAAAAAAAACATATACATAACATCCATACACTAACAATTTGTTTATTTATTTAAAATTAATTTCCAAGTTTATTATTAATTAAAGAAATACAAGTTAAGTAACAATATATTTTTAAATGAGTGTGATGTCAAGACAATATCCGCCGAAAGTAGATACAGATAAAAACTATAGCAGTACAGTTCTAGTGTGATCGGAAAATAGACATTTGTTACATATATCTGTACCCCAATCAATATGAGGAGCTTTCTGAATTGAAGGAAGGAAATAAATGACTGATTACTTGCCCGGGCGATCAAATTTGAAACCGTTTTCACGACAGATTTAAAGATAGTGTTATCTCCAAATGTAGCCAGTAAGAAGTACCTTTCTCAAACATTTTTGGAAGTATCTTTCCCAAAAAATGATATATTTGTCTCTCTTTCTGTTAGCCTCAGAGCGGTAGTAGAATATTTGAATTTCGAATATACTCATTGCCAACTACATCTTTGAATTTGCTTTGAATACACTCAAGAGTTTATAAAATAAAAAAAAACCAGATGGTACTTACTTCACCATAAAGTGATTATGAAATAAACTTTTTGTATTTTTTTTAAGAAAGCGCCAATTGCCGACTTTAGTTTTTTTAATTAGTAATGAAAATAGGAAAAAATTACCACTCGACGCCATTGTCTCACGGAGCAACAAATTCTTGTTACCTACATTGTAGGTGTGAAATCCATAGAAATCCCATACATTGAAGGGCGATGGCAAGTATAATTCCTCTCGCGTTGTAGATGGTCAATAGATGATCACGTAGATCAGATAAGCCACTTAATATGTACATACATATACACTCACGCCGAAATCCCCTAAGGAGTAAGCAGTCGAGGCGTAACTAGTACACCCATATTTCGCCGAGCCCGTATTCCGTCCCATAATGTGATAGGGAGCGAGCTATATCGCCATATGGGGACAATTCCAGAATCCGGAATAGTAAGCATTTCGGGATAAAAAAACCCAATATCACTTTACCTGATCCGGGGATCGAAGCCGAGACCTCAGTACAGCAGTCGCACCGCGTACGACTACGCCACCAAGGCAGTCATTAGCCAACTTATTTATGTTATTTATCAATATTCTTTTGTTTAGCAGTCGATATTTTTATTTCCATTAACGTTTTCCTCAAGTCTCCCATCACCGCGAAGTAGTTTCCGTGCGCTGGTTCCCACCGCAAGTTACAATGTCTCTTGTGTGACCAAGGCTGACGGTGTGACCCCGGAGATGCATAATTTGTTTAAGTAGGCGCGTGTGTTGTGGACATTTACATGTTACAACAGCCCACTCGGATTGCTACTGAATACATACCTTGTTATAGTACTCTACTTGGATTTATTCGTTAGAGTATTTGTAAAAAGGATTTTAAGCCCAAATAGATACGGCAATTTTTCATCCTGGCACAGCAAAGTGAACACACTGCACTTGATGGTAAGCTCAGTGCCGTCCAATTAGAGTAGCGAGAGACAATCTATGCCTTTTACACCCTGTGTACGATGGTCGCTATCCGGGCGGATTAGTTGTTTATATCTTGAACTAAGCTCTGTTTAAGAGTCATTGTTCTTCAAGTAATCATTCATACAAATCCGTATACCGAATGACATGATAGTAGGTACAATTTATGTACTTTAAGATCATAATTGAACTTAATCTTTATTAGAAACATATGTATGCCAAATTATTGTATTACTCGGCAACCTAAACTTATTAACTGCAAATATGTGAGTTTTCAGTTTTAATTAACAATTGAAGACCGCATCCGAGGTTATTGCCGTGAGAAATAATATCCGTAGAATTAATAAAAACATGAAACGGCGTACATACGACCCCGCAGGTAATTACCGTGAGTCACATACCTGTCGTAGTCATAGACAATAAATAGTATGTTATAACAAAATACGTAGCTAACAAGATTAGCATAAAGTAGGTACTTACTTGTGATATTTAGAGATGTTATGGATTTGAAATTTCGGATCTGGATGTGAATACGGATATCTGAATAATGTTATATCGGTTTCGGATACGGTTACAGATATGAAATTATTTCGGATTATCCGTTAGTTTCGGTTATGGATATGGATATAAAAAACAAATAGCTATATTTTTAGTTTATCATTTAGTACTATTTTATATAAGTAAATGTAAACCACAAGAGTTAATGACTGACAGGCTATGTCTAAGCAATAGAAATATAATAAATGCATTGAGGTACGCGCGCGACTCATGTGTCGGTTCGGCCGGGCAAAAACAAATACCACTCATAACGTGTCACATTTAGAAAATCCGAAATTATTTGAAACTATTATATCAGATTCGGTTACGGTTACGGATAGAATTTTATTTCGGATATCCGACAGTTTCGGTTACGCTTACGGAGCTCCATAACATCCCTGGTTATATTTATAACTTCCATCAATAAATGAAGGATAAAAAAATCATAGAACCGCGACGTAACTTGGGACCAATTTAATCTACACCCCAAATAGTTCAGCTTAACCGCTACGGCCGATCTAAAACAAGTGAAGTGACAACGCAACTGTTGTTTGTTGTATTAGGTGCTGTCAATAAAATTATCAAAAAATCAAAACTATCAAAAATGATTTCTTAATGACATACCGAAATACATTACACTGCAATATACACAGTATGCACACTACCCAGTAACGTATGTAAAATGATGTCGCAAAACGGTGCAGACATAAAATAAATAAATCTAATAAAATCAGTGGTGTAGCTTGCCTTAGACGATCCCTGTAGCAAAATTTGTTGAGGTGCCCAAATTAAGGTAAAGATCTTTTGCAGACGTTCGGGGCCTCTCTAGCCCGAGAACCCGGCGGTAACTACACTACGAGATTATAAAATCTTTTTACACTACGCTGATTATAAAATATACGACCAATCTAAAGTAATCCAATACGGCCTTTAACGTCTGTAGAGTAATGTAAAGTAATTTTTAGAGCATTCTATCAATGCACCATGCATTGATAGAAAGGCCATAAGGTTAGGATCAGGCGGGAAATATTAGTGACTTTTACGCCTTCTCTTCTAATCAAAGTAAACCCCAAATATCTAAAACAAAAATCTTATCCAAATAGAAATTGCTCTTAGCGCCGACTATTACAAAAAAGATGACAAAAGCTGAGTTCTTCAAGTCAAATGGGAAAACATTAAATAACAATTAACCATTATCGAAGCAAGCGTAAACGTAACACTTGTTAACAGCTCATTCAAGTAAAATGTAGATTAAATACAAAGTATTTGTGCTTTTTCCGAATGTCTTGACGTCTACACATAGACACTTAATTTGGCATCTGACTCACAGTGCACTTAGTATAAATTGACAATCTCACTTCACACAACTTTATACAAGACTGATAATACTAATAATCAGGTTTTGAATTGGGGAGTATTAAACCTCTTGATTTTAGCTCTAACCCCTTGCGAAAAGCGATTGCAATGGAGGTTTCAGACACCAGGTAGCGTTTTTGTGATGTTTATTTATTATTAGAAATTCTTAATATAGGCGTATTTATAAATATTGTTTCATGCGCCTGAGAAGTAGGTAGCGTTTTTGTGGTGTTTATTTATTATTAGGAATTTTTATTATAGACAGATTCTAAAAATTTGGAAAAATTAAGTATTAAATAACCAAAATCTCTTAATGTACTATAGCACTGCTGCGCCGAAGTGATCCGAGGCACCAACGTAATCGCAGTAGCATCGCATATCATTAAACTACTAAAATAATAGATATCCCGTATGAACTTGAACAACCCGCATAGAGCGTATTCATTGTTAATCTACAACAAAACTGTCATGGTAAAAAGCACACAATGCGTTCTTGACATTCGCTAACATCACTAATTCATTTGAACAGAACCGCGCCGATTCAATGGAGCGTGCGATTCGACAAAGGTCTTTCTCATTAACATAGCACTAGTAGGTTAAGATGCATTCAAAGCAAATGCCCGATATCCCGAAAATATTTGTTATAAGAATAAAAGATGTCTTATTTGTACAACATTGATTTACTGGATCACACAATTTAAAATTCCTGAAATGAACGTTTTAAACAATAAACATAAACAGAATATGTTTTCACCAAAAATATTATTTTCAATTTAGGGTGTATACAACCAATTTATCCAAGTGCGGCAATTTTTTACCTAGATAATCCTACGCACAAAAAAATATCTAAATACCTATTACACAACACAAATAAATTTTTGCTGTTTAATTATGTTTTAAATACACATGCAAAGTGGAAAAATTACAACATTAACATTTTTAGTTTATTTTAATTGCGACGACTGCGGAAATTAACAGATGATTTACAATTCAGAGTTGTCGTACACAAGGATTTAACTGCACGCGTATCGCGTGTGTCATACGACATCATTATTTTTAAATTAACTGTAATTTACCACTTAACCGTGTGGAGCCACATAGACCAACGAACTTCCTGCGACCATAGGATCCGTGAAAACAACTCATTACCTTCATAACTCGTTAATTCCTTTGTTTTCAAACTTATTTTCTGGTGGGAACTAAAAACACATAACAATAGTATTTTAGGAATAATTAAAAGGCATTACTCATAATTTGTTCTATGTTAGTGTATTCAAAAATATTGACGCAAAACACAAACAGGCTAAAAAAATCACATTTTCATCGGAAGCACAAATAATCGTTCATACAAATTAAAACATACAATTATAAATATACAGTCAGTTTACACACAATAGTTTCATGGTTTTTCCGACAAGAAACTGACGTCACAATGCACACTAATTCCACACACGCACACTAGGTGGATCAAAATTCATCAGTCAATACTAAATATTACTTAATATTATGACGGACTGTGTCTCGGAGTACGTAAATCCCTTTTGTCCGGCCATCGATTAGCCGTGTATTGTACGAAACCTGGGTCGGTAGGCGTGCCTGAAGCTCTGCCTTCTGTATCTGCCGGTTCCTTCTCCTCAATTGGTTCCATGGGGAATAAGGCTGGAGTATCAGCTCTCTTCGAACGACCAGAGCCGCGTAAATAATCTTCTAACTGCTGCAAAGTCGGTGTACTGACTGTTTTGGCTTTGGAAGGAGATTTAGATGTCTCTTTTTGTTCGTATGAAGGTGATATTTCTTCGTTTAAACTTCTCAAACGGCCAGTTTTCACTTTAGCGAAGACTGGAGTTTGAAGTTCAGGTAAATAGTTTTCTTTGACAGATAGTTTTCCAGCAAAATTATCTAAGTAATCCCTAAAATACCTCTCGTTGAATTTTGCTAGCTCTCTCTCGTAATGTAGTCGATCTGGTTCCGACAGTGGATCAGATAGTCTCACATAATTCCCTCCTTCTATTCCATTTCTCACGGACCCAAACTTTGATTTCTCTAAAACATCTCTTTCGACGTCATCAAATTTAGTGTATCTCAATTTCGGTTCTTCGAATAAGTCAATTTCTTCCTTATTATTCTCAAAATCTTTTTCTGGTTTGTTCATTTCTAAGTCCAAGTCTAGGTTTTTGGGTCTTTCTGGCGGGACATGCCCATTCTGTTTGTCATTAGGAACGTGGCCGTTGACTGGCGGTGATGCGACGATAGATACTTTCTTTTCAGCTTTAGGGGAAGATACGGTTGACACCATCGGATCTGTTTGTGCCGGCCTCGTTGCATAATAGATCCTTGGTCCCATAAGGTCCACTAGGAATAGGGCCGCCACAAACAGTGACAGACTCCCGAGTACGGCTGCGTTTACTATTAACTTCTGTGGTACAGAATCAAGCGATGCTAGCTCTAGTCCACCTGATTGAAGAAATAAAGAAATCGATGAGATATAATCAGAAAATTAAAACAAGTACCGTTTAAAACAAAACTAAAATGACACTGGGGATTTAGTTATTAGGTAAGTAGAATGTGACCTTTTTGTTGCCCGTGTGCGGCCTTCTAAATACTCTGATACTAGAACCTCGACCGCTTCTTCACCTCCTTGCCGCATGGCGTACTGTAAAGAAGCTACACAGCAGGCCATAATTGTGTGGAGTAGCGAGGTATAGATTGTTTCTCGGTACTTGATACTCTAACTGGACGGTACTGCGCTTACTATCAGGTGCAGTGTAGTCGCTTTGCCGAGCCAAGATAAAAAGTGTCGTGTGTAGATGGCAGCCGAGTGCAATTCAAACTGTAGTGAATAATCAAAAAAGATTCCAAGGAATTGTCTAATAAAAACATAATAGATATACAGTGATTTCATGTATTTAACAATGATACTTTTAATGCATAATAATTTTAATTGTTCCAACATACACAATATACACATATATGAATATGTTATTTTTTTCTTATATGTTTGAGTTTATTAAAGTGTACAAAAGACGTCATGTATTAGGTAGTTAGTTCATAATGATAAAACTATGACATAATGCCATAATTCACTACAGTAAACACTTCGAGTCTTTAGAACTGCTACTGAATTTGATAATTATCTTATTCTTTAGTTAAACCATTCTCACCTAGCACTATAAAGAACAGCATGCCAAAGCCAAGGAAGAAACCTTCAAGGATCCTTCTTCCCCTCGGCACCTCTTGAAATATTCTGCCCAATATCAAGCCGAATGTGATAATCATGTAACCTGAAACAAGTAGATTTTGTATATAACCATGGTATAGTATAATGATACATAACTAATAAGTAATTTTGATATTGAAACCATTTAGGTAAGTAGACAGTTTTGTATACAACACCAATGAGCTGGCTTTGCTAGGTGTGGGTACCATCATCTAACAAAATACCAACTTTAAGTGGAAGTATTTTTTGCTGTCGCGGGAAAAGCGATACTTTACCAGGATTACTTGCCAGATTTTAAAATCACTTACCAGGTAAAATCACGTGATCTACGTATAGGCAGGCTACGTAGGCAGTGGTGTAACCAGTACACCCACTTTACACCGATTTTTATTTGATTTAATGTTGCTTGTCTGTTGTACCAATACCATAAATTCAACTAAGGTAATAAACATCTTGAAACAAGCCGACATCACGTAGGCGGTCCCAGTACAAGTCAGGGTGCTTCTCGCCTCGGAAATATGGCACCGGGCGTAATGCGCTGAAGGTGAAAAACTTTGGTTGATATTTCAGTCAGCTCAAAGTTGGATTGTAATATCGGTGAGACCAGCATAGTCGTACCACCTTTCCGTTATTATAAGTCAGTTATGAAAAAAAAATAATGAGCATTTCCTTTACCTCCGTAAACTGCATCTGCGAAAGCGCCACCCACCGAGTCCCATGTGACAGAGGTGAGCAGCGACCACTCCCGCGACAGTTTCTGCAGAAGAAGCGCCAGTCGCGCCTCATCGTCCTGCGACACCCGTCTCGAGACCAGACAAGCCACGCAGAACAACTGAAAAGCATACGCGTTAATGTCTCGAAAATACGGCGTTTCAGTATTTAATATCGGACAAAAGACCTACGGCTGAGTTTCTTGGTGCTTCTTCTCAGACCAGTGGGGATTTCTGAAGCACCGATAGATATTTAACTTAATCCTGACCTGTAAAAAGTGTATCCGCCTAATTTACTACATTTTAAAAGTTTTTTCATTTGGAAAATTACATACTCCGCAGATACATCACACACTCAGTATGGTGTTGAACGCTACATCTGTCTACTTTTACGAATATGCTCCTTTGTACGATACTCCAAAAACTACAAAAAGATAGCGGGCAACGAGCTGTCCGATTACCGGGATGATCGGCGCTCTATCTGGGAGACCTACGTGTAGCAGTTTCAATATATCTCATACTATAATTCCTTTCAATATTTATGTAATTTACACGAATAATCAAAAACATAATAAATAATATTGATGATTATTTTTGTAGGTAGGTAGGTGGTAGGTGTATGGGAGCCCTTTCAAATTTGGTTTAAACCAATAATGAAGTACGAAAAAAATTACAAATCAATTTGATGTCGTTGTGTTCAGTTATAGTTAAACTTATCATTATGTTCACATTACACACAGCTACATTCATATAGCCATCCCATCAAAATTTATGCGTAGTCGATAAAAATATGCTGTACTCCGTCATATGTAAATCAACTCGTGCTCTTTAATTTCTCAATAAATGCGTTGCAATTTGCAAATATTAATGTCAGCATTTGCAATTTGCTCTACTCGAATTAATTTTAATTTAACTAGGTAGCATATTCATGCAAGTTCATAGACATTAATTATATTATATATCTGTTGCCTGCGGCTTCGCCCGCATGTATATAACTTATACTATTTATAAAATCTTTTTATCTTTCACAACTACTCTTGCCTCTAGAATCTGCGCCCGGTATGGCGATAGGCTCGCCCGCTATCATATTATGGGACCGAAATTCGGGTAAAAGTGGGTGTACTTGGTTACACCTCTGCCTACCCCCTCGGGGATGACAAGCGTGAGTGTATATGTATGTATGTATAATCAAAATTATGCAAAAGCTTTTAATGTACAGAGAAAGTGCCTGATCAGCTTTAATAAATGGTTTGTTATAATACAGCTCAGCGACGTATATGAAGTGCGATTTAAGTATTGGCAGACATTTAAGTAAATACCTATGTATGGATTACCCAATACATACTAATGCTCTAAGCACACAATGGGCAACTTGTCAGACACTCAACTATAATATACTTATATGTCTTAGAGTAGGTAACCAAATACTCAAAGCTATATGGTATGATATGAGAGTTAATCACCTCGAGGAAGCCCTTTCGCCAATCTGGTCTAATTTGGCATTTAAGGTGTAGGTAAACCTACCAATATGTACAGAAAATACTTTAGTGTTGTTAAAACATTCTGCAAGCATTATTTTTAACGAAGTTTAAGCCATGTTCAAGATAAGAATACAAATTAATAGCACTAGTTGCATAATAGTGTTCACGGCTCAAGCATAATATTCTATTCTAATCTTTTGCAGCTAGCACGCCGAACTAAAATAAGACAGCGGGTGCAAAGCAAAATAAACTCGACAGTTGTCAGATTATAAGGCATCCCAATGAACCAGTGGCTGGTCGAAAAACATAACTCGTGGAATCATGTCAAAACACCATAGTAATAATACATGGGTTGCAAAATTTTAAATATTTTTATAAGACTTCTTTTTTATTCTTGTGCGGCAAAGTGACCACACTGCACCGGATGGTAAGCGCAGTGCCGTCCAGATAGAGTAACAAGTAGCGAGAGACAGTCTATCCCCCGTTACTCAACACAATCATGCCGACCTGCTGTTTAGCTTCTTCACATTACGCCTAAAGGACCCAGGATTATAGGAGGGAGGGATCACGGTAGCTGGCAAACTGTTCCACCGCTTGATGGTGCGGCAAAAATACGAATTTGCGAACCTCTTGGTTCGGGCCGGGGTAGTAGACATCACGAAACTGTGGCTCCGCAAGCCAGTACGCGTGGTTCTGGTATGGAAGGGAGAGGATGGGATAAGATCAAACAATTTTTCAGAGCATTCGCCATGATACAGACGGTAGAACAAGCTAAGCGAGGAAATATCCCTATGCAGCTGTAGCGGCTCCAGGCTGTTACTCACGTAGACTGATATGAATCGACTTAATTCCCTATGGGGCCATCCATAAATTATGTCACACGAATTTCATGAGATTTGACCTGATCCGATGGTAGAACCTAGCACCTCACCGATAGTTTAGCTAGCTTGTTGTCTTATTATAAGGTTACCAAACCCGAATTTCAAAAACTAGGATTAGAAGTTGTCCAAACCAGGACGCGTCTTTGTTTTAAAACAATGCGAACCGTGAGGCCGTTCCTAAGGTAAGGATTGCAAAAGTGGCGTGCGAATTTTAAAATACAGGACCTTATCAGGGCGCTTTTGAAAACCCAGGACCACCACAGGATACCACAGGGAACTCTTAAAACCAGGACATCTCCTGGGAAAACAGTATGGTTTGCAACTCTACCATAATAGGCTTCCCCTAGTTTTTTAAATATTTCGCTTATTCCCCTTCAATCACATTAAGAGATGGAAATAAGCTTGGCAAACCGTTCTATATGCTCAGTTGCATTTCTTTCTACCCCTTCTACAGTACGTTTATCTTGTTATTGAAAAAAGCATCCTGGAGATGAGTTAGTATCAGAGTTAGTAGTCAGCAAACCACCACAACCAACCTTGTAACTAAACGTTAGTATTGTGGTCGCGTGTCCTAAAAGGAAACATCTCTATTGTCCCCTAACAATGGACGGTCCTTCATCTTCTGTGATTGTCGCCGGCTGACGTCACGCCGCCGTCGCGTGGGAGCGACATTGGAACTCACTGCTTAATTATCGTTATTTAGACAACACGTAAACATTATATGAGCATGTTTTGAATACGGAAAAGTTTTCAATGGTGTCCAAAATCTTTGGTACACAATCATTAGTTACATGCAATAATAATATGGTTAGTATCTGTAAGTAGTGCATATGTAGGTACATGTACTATTGTGTAGCAAAGTCCTTGCATTATAATGAACAGGTTTAGGCCGCGATCGCATCCCGGCATTCGCTGGTCGAATATTGATTTGGTCAGAAGGATATGCCACGAAGGGTTTTTACTTGGGAGTAATAATATGTCTATGATAAATAGCAACTGTTACAACTTAAATGAGTAGCAATGATAAAATTAACATCCATTAAGATGTACTTACGAGTTTTATTACATTTGCCACTGTACCTCTCAGGTAAATAAATAATCTGTAATCCCAGGCATGTCAGACGCATGTCGAGTCGTGACCAGAGACAAGGTAAGATCAGTGTTCATTTACGCAATTACACATAACAACCACAATTAATTATACGCTGACGATTCATTAAAGAACAAGTTTTGAAATCTTAGTAACTTTTTTAGGAAGTTATTGATAAACGAACAATTAATTATGAGAAACAAGAAAAAAACAAATTACATACATACATACACATACACTCACGCCTGCAATCCCAGAAGAGGTAGGCAGAGGTGTAACCAGTACAGACACTTTGCGCTAAATTATTACGGTCCCATAATGTGATAGGGGGCGAGCCTATCGCCATACCGGACCCAAATCTAGACTCCGGGCTGATACTGGGTATTTCTAAAGAGAAAAACCCAATGTCACTTTACCCGATCTGGGATCGAACCCGAGACCCCAGCGCAACAGTCGTAACACATGCGCAATTACAACTGCGCCACCGAGGCAGAGAAAAAAACAAATTGTACCTAATAGAAAATATTATCGTTGAGTCAAATTAGATCCAGAAGAAACATGCATGAATAAGGGTAGTTAAGTAAAATGTAAAGGGGGGGCGGCAAAAGTGCAACTTGTGCATCTAGTGACGTTTCGGCAAGCTTATTTCTTTCCCCTAATTTAGTGAAGGCAACTCTATTGACATGTGGAATACAATTACTATTCCGGGCATATTCGAATCGAAATTCGAAACTAAAAAAAAACTCCCTGACCTGAGTATCGAACCCAGGACCTTATCTGTTTCACATTTCAAGTAGGTTCAATGAAGTGAGATTGCAGATTTTTTGTAAATCGTTTTGAACTTGATACCTATACGTAAACCATCAGGTGCAGTGCGGTCACTTTGCCGTGCCAGGATAAAAAAAAAACCTCTGCCAAACGGATACTAAATATGAAAAACAATCTATATCTTGTCTTATTCTGTTCGTCTGTATAACATATATTTTTTTTGTATATTTTTTTTTACTTGTTTTGTATACGTAAAAAAAAAAGTCCGCCGACCTAGCGTCCACACGTCACCCGAACCCCTCATCGAAAATCAGCGCTGCAGTACGGTCCTGCCGTACTGTGGCATGTGGCGAATGGGGGATCCTATTATTGGTTTGCCATTATTTTAATATTTTATGTACGTAGTAAATAAGTTACAAGAAACCACTAATAAAAATATTTTCTTTCTTTCTTTCTTTCTTTCTTTCAGATATTATAGTTTATTTAAAGGTCGGAATTCTACGTAAGTGTACGTTTGTAATATTATCTATTATTTTCCTTATAACATAAACTGCGAACCCTTTGCATTGCTGATTATTAAAACTAAATAAGTATTATATACTAATGAACATATGCAGGTACATTTTGCATCTCCATTCTATATACTATTTTCAGATATATATTCCATTTCACCCGCATTAGGCCAGCGTGGTCGACTAAGGCCTAACCCCTCTCATTAGTAGAGGAGGAATAGGTAGATATAGTCTGGAATAGCACATAGGCTACTTTTATCATTTATGTAAGGGATTTTTAGAGGAAGGGAAGTTTAGGGATCAGAAAATGACATAGACGTCACTTTTTATCCCGGAAAAATGCACGTTTCCTATGGGATAGCAAAATATAGAAAGGTGTAATAGCCTCCATGGGCGGAGCCGCAGGTGACATCTAGTGGTAGTCTAAATGTAGGAACAAGTAACTAAGCTGTATATTCCACGCG
Organism: Laothoe populi; assembly: GCA_905220505.1. Taxonomy (NCBI): domain Eukaryota; kingdom Metazoa; phylum Arthropoda; class Insecta; order Lepidoptera; family Sphingidae; genus Laothoe; species Laothoe populi. Next base: position 17,352,805 of record HG992156.1, read on the forward strand.
CCGCAACACAATGTAAGAAGACGACAATAAGATAATATTAATTGATGTATTTGAAAATAAACACTAATGAAATAATATAGAAATTGTCAGGTCTTTATTTTACCAACTTCAAAAAAGGAGGAGGTTTTCAATTCGTCGGAATCTTTTTTTTTATGTATGTTCCCCGATTACTCGAAGACGCCTGGACCGATTCGAGAAATTCTTTTTTTGTTTAAAAGGGTATACTTCCCAGGTGGTCCCGTTGGCACCAAGTCAGGATCTGATGATTGGATCTCAGAAAAATCTAGGGTAACCCTCAAATTTTATAGGGACGCACAATTTGTTTTTTATTGAAGTCGATGTACTTTTTATGAATTAAAAAACTTTTTAGTAATTCAAGGGTCCAGCTGAAAATTTGTGCTGGTTTACAACAGCGTATACTGAGCTGGTACCCACCACCACATATATTGCAGCGAATCGTATGTAAATTAGATACTTAATTTTATTTCTTTTGTTTGTGTAAATATGTGTGTTGGATAAATAAATGGTTTATGGTTTTCATATGGTGGGTGGGTGCAAATTTTTGATTGCAATTAACATACTACCTTATTTGGTATATTTACAATTTCAAATACTGTATGCTCACCCCTCTAGGTCAAATTATACCTATCCAAAAAAGGACAGATAAAATTTACAAGTTTTCAAACAATTTGCCTGACTAGACAATGTAACTTTTATCACAACGTTGTAACACATAAGCTCTAATTAGTTTCTGCGTTAAACATGACCTAATTAACTCCGTAACGCAAGTTTGCATGTCTAATACGAGACCATCCCGAAAGCCCATTAAAAAAACATATCATGTGCCAAGCCCTGATCTCGCACGTTAATTTTGCAAGGCTGGTTATCATGGAAACTAGAAATAAGGAAATCCAAAATTAACCACTTTTTAGTACCTACCATATTTCATACATTTGGATAGATTTTTCCATAAGGATTTTTACTTGAAGCAAGGGACTGGCCATAATTTAGTTGCGTGAGCAAATGAAAATTCACCCACCCATATGTACTATGCGATCACCGCTTAGTTATGTGACAATAGCTATGCCATAAGACTTTGTAAGCCTCGTTTACGACAGGTCATAGCGCTCAGGTATCAGTCATTTGTGCGTGGTTGAAATAGAAGCTTGAAACGCACTGTGGTACACTAGATTATTTCCAATAAAGTAGGTGAATACTATTGCGGTGGCAAGAAGTAAGATATTAAAATAGCTACACTATAATAATATTAAATAGTTCCTCACAGTAATCCCTATAAAACAGGCTATACATAATAGAAAAATAATATATATGGCGAGCCCACATATTTATTAAGATTGTTATATAGGACAAAAGTTTTTTAATTCATAAAAAGTACACCGACTTCAATAAAAAACAAATTATGTGTCACTATAAAATTTGAGGGTTGCCCTTGATTTTTCTGAGATCCCATCATCAGATCCTGACTCGGTGCCAATGGGACTACCTGGGAAGTATACCCTTTTAAACAAAAAAAGAATTTCTCGAATCGGCCCAGGCGTCTTCAAGTAATCGGCTAACATACATAAAAAAAAGATTCCGACGAATTGTTAACCTCCTCCTTTTTTGAAGTCGGTTGAAAAAATAGTCCTAAGACATTATTCGTGCAAGGCCAGAATTAGGTCTTGTAATTTCTTACCAGATGTATTCGTTTGCAATTATATGGATTTTTTTCCTGGCACGGTAGTGTCCACACTGCACCTAACGGTGCACAGTGTCATCCAGTTAGAGTATCAAAAAGCTAGAGACAATCATTCAGGTTCTTGGCATTCGTGTTACCCTTTCAATATAGATCATGAGTCCGTGTCTGTTAATCATTCACTAATGTGGTTTTAATAACTTTCTGAGATATGGATAGCCTTTGATGAAAAGGTAATATGGGTTTCTCGCACCTGTTAGTCGCTTTCTAATGTTAGTTTCACGAAGCAATTGTCGAACTGTAGCACAACATGAAGTTATTATGTGTCAAATAAATAAGAATTGTCTGAGTGGACTGCCTCGGTGGTGCAGTTGTCGATGCGCATGCATAATGACTGCTGTGCTGGACTTCGGTTAGATCCCCGGGTCGGGTAGTGATAATGGGGTTTTTAATTAAAAGCTCAGTATCAGCCCGGAGTCTGTAATTGAGCCCGACATGGCGCCTCCTATCACATTATGGGACCGTAATAAATTCGGCGTAAATGGGTGTACTGGTTACACCTCTGCCTACCCCTTCGGGGATTACAGGCGTGAGTATATATTATTTATATGTATGTAAATAAAGGAATTCTCGTTATTTAATAATATACAGAATTCTAAAAAGTAGCTATAACCCAATAGCGAGTGCTACGGACTGTCGAAGACGAAAACCAGCCCAAATGGCATACACCTCTGACTTTTCTAAAGTTACGTGTATATTCATTACTAAATTATGGCTTGCTTTAAGGAAGAAACCTGGATACCTGAGAATTTCAAAGGTCAAACCAAGGTCTAACACCTCTCATTATTAGAAGTATGTGCCCAGCGGTGGGAAAAGTTTGATACAGGACTGGTATTAATATAGAGAATTCTGTGGTAAAAAGCTAAGTAAGAATTATCTTGTCTTTTTTATTTAATACATAGCGATATCCACCAGCAGTTAATCCCATAATGTGATAGGGAGCGAGCCTATCGCCATACCAAGGTTCATTCCAGACTCCGGGCTGAAGCCGGGTAATGCTAAATAGAAAAACCCAATAATCGCTTTACCCGACCCGGGGATCGAACCCGAGACCTCAAGCACAGCACTCGTAATGCATGCTCAATTACAAATACGCCACCAAGGCAAATACCCATGATCCTGGTTATTAATATCAAACCATATCCTTCTTTAAATGAGGCTTAAGAGTAGTCCTTAAACGGAAGGCAGCGGCTCTGCTGTGCCCTGACATTGCAGAAGTCTATGGGCGGCGGTGACTACTTACCATCAGGTGGCCCGTCTGCTTGTCAGCCTATTCAGGCATTTAAAAAAAACCACCATGGCCAAACCAAAATGTTCTACCAGTCAATAGCGTCCCATACAAAGCTCAAGTTAGCACACATGTTAGCAAACATTACTAAATCGAATGTTTACATCACGGCATGTCGCAACGTTTATGTTAAGCTGGTACTTACGAACTCTAGTATCTTGAGTGCGACCCACTTGTCACACACGGCCACTGCCATCGCTGTGGCTATAACACAACACGGGCACTAACTACGTATGTATGACATAACACTAGTGATGGCACGCGGACGACCGCTCCACACGGCGGCTGCGTTTTGTTTGATACTCCGGTCTCCGCGCCATCAGCCGACAGCCATGTCAACAAGCGCGACTGCTTTGCAGTGATTAGCTATATCACTTGCGTAGATAACGCATTGTTGCATTCAAGTATAGTAGGACGCGACAGTTGTCCTACATTCCAGGTGCTTTTTTACAAGATTCCACTATGAAATAATTTTAAAATATCGCGCTTTATTTCTACTTTTTAGCCAACGTTTCGAAACTTTACATCGGTAACAATAAATTAATGTATTTAAAACTGAAGGTAGAAACATTGCAGTATGTTTTCGTGACCACATGAAGGCTGTAAATTTTTAAACGTCTAAACAAAAATTATAAATAACATGCAACAGTCATATACAGTCCTGACCCCACACTAAGAGAAGAGTCTTGTGTCGTGTGAATCAAGAACTAGGCCGCACTACGGTCCCACAACACCCAGACCCGAAACAAATATCCGTCTGTCACACAAACATTTATCTCGGTGCGGGAATCGAACCCACGGCCTCTCGTTTCATAGCCGGTTTCAATGTGTAATATTCGCGTAAACCTAATAAACCATAAAGAATCTACTTTTATGTGATAAATTTAAAGTTAGTGTTAAATAAATAGCATTAATACAAGAGCAGACCAAAGCAGAAAGCACAGAAAACGAGCAAATAAAACAGCACACACATTAAACCATTATACTTAAATTTATTAATCAACACTGGCATGCAATATCATTTAAAAATGTGACAAAACGTCGAGAGATAAATTCATTTTGTGTTGTCACAAAACGTTTACATTCAGTTAGATAATCTCTTGTACAAGAAGATAATTTCATAATGCTGCATTTAATTAATTGCTGACAAAACAGTTCCAAATTGATTTACTTAAAACCTGATTTTAAATAAACTTATTCATACACAGTAATAGTAAATTACATGAATATTTCGTTGAAAAAACATCAAAAATTCAAGAAGCCAGTGATGGCGCCCCGCCTGTACTAGGGGCACACTACGGCACTCACGGTTGCCCTTAATTCATATCATAACAATATGTACTCATACTTAAATATACCGATAGTGCCTTAAAAAGCATCGAATTTACATAAATAATTACGCCATTCAATTGGATTCTTAATTAAAATACATTTAGGATTAAATTAAAATAATGTCGAAAATTAAAAAACTACATTTACCTCTCTTAAACCCTACCAGGAGTGCGAGAGATGTGAATTGGCTAAAAAGTACAAAAAAATTCAAGCTAAATTAAAATATGGTCGCATGATGTTGTCAGTAATAAATGCTATTAAAAGTTCATTTTCTAAATCTTTCGTTTTATTAGAGGCGTTTATATAAGTTTGATAGCTTTTTATCGCGACCGTAAAATCACTAATCTACAACAGAGATTTTCGTATTCCAATGTAATCGAAAGTTATGAAAGTAGAAAAAAATATTTCTTATGGTTATACGACAGGAAAAACACCTCAACTTCCAAGCCCAATTATTGCAATAGGGTAGCATTAGAAATATAGCACTGCAGCAAACGAAAAGTATACTTTTCAATAATGAACCGAAAGCTAGTGATATTATAAAACTAAAGGCAATTTTATTCCCTAATTGTTTTTTAGAAATTATTTCGTCCCAGACACATAAGAGCAGAATAAAAAAGCAGCCAAAGCCAACTATAGAAATACATTTTGACAAAAAAATTAACATCTTTAATAATCGATTATGGTGGCATAAAATCGACCATAATGAATTCGCAGATATCGATATTTTATATCAGGTATAGCAAATTGTGAATTATAGTAAAGTATAAATATTTTGATTTGCCAAATTTTAATATTTAAACCTATATTTCGCTCGAAATTCCTGGTCAACTTTGTTGCATGCACGGAGTTAGGTTAGCAGAGCACTTCGTCGCTTAACTAAAGATACTGCCTAATAATCTTGTCTATACCATTTAAAAATCACCAGTGACTAGGATTTTCGCGCGAACTATATTTAGGTACTTTGCCAAAATTCACTCAGGTGTCAGTAATGTATTTTATAAAGGGTTTCTTTGACTCGATGTGTTAAATGCAAGTGCTAAGTGTGTTAGTGTGCTAATCTCTCGTACTCCATCGTTCGACTACACAAACAGGTGTCAAACAAATATAGTGCAAACATTAATTCATGCAATAAGTTAATCAACAAAAATCAAATTAAATATGTGCTGGCAAGTTGTAGAATGATTATGCAATCGGGAATATCAATGCGCAGTTGTGCTTGTCGCCAATTGATAGAATTTCATCATTCAACAAAAATTACTACATTACATGCAATTTAATTTGGCTGGTCTGAAGTTGAACAACAGTCAGGGTGTAGACTTACGGTGTCTTATTCATAACAAAACGCTTATCCAAGGTATAAACCTTCATTAGTCAATCACTTATAGTGTTATTCATAATGAGTTATCGGAGCTTTATAAGGCCGCTAATAGGAGCTTGATAAAAAATGTTATTCATAATGGTTCTATCATCTTCTATAAACGTTATAACGACGCTTGGTCATATAAGCGTCGTTATAACGTTTATAGAAGGGTCTTCGCTTGAATAAGACCGTAAGTGATTAACTTCAGACCAGTCAAATTGAAATACGCTGTACAATATTCGTCATTGCCAAGATTGCATAATCATTCCTCTATTGTCAGCACCCCCGTCCCAGAAGCAGGTGTGCAGCATACGGCATGCAGCATGTACTCACAGCGCATGCTTGCCGTTGGCGATGAACTCCTGCAGCGGATGGCGCGCGGTCCACGGGTTGAAGTCGCGGGGTCCGTGCGCCGGTGACGCCACTGACGCGAGGGGGGAGAGTGAAGATAGGGAGGAGAAGGAGGCGAGAGAGCCTCCCCCCCACGCCGACCACACGCCACGCTCAGAGTGATCCGAGTGATCCGACTGGTCCGAGTGCAGCCCGCCAGCGCCGCCCAGCGACAGCGACGACATCGCAGATACCACACCCTCGGTGCCATTGGACATGCGGCTCGACCACCTGGGGAGATAAGACAAGTCGTTGCATACTTGGTACAAGTGTTAGCGTGATATATAAGGGTGTGGGTCATCAATAAATTAATATAGTACAGTCCTGTAACTAACATGGAAACGGCCGCGCGGTTCAGCTCCGGCCGATACTAGTTATAATGACATGACATGACACTACACTACACTCACTCGAGGGCGGCGTTGCGTTGCGCCTCGTGTATCATGCGGAGACGGCGCGCCTGCGACCACGGCTCCAGGGTGTAGGAGGGCGCGGCGGGCGGCGGCGAGCAGCTCACGTCGTCGGCCGCGCGGATCAGCTCCGGCCGATACTAGTTATAGTGACATGACATGACACTACACTACACTCACTCGAGGGTGGCGTTGCATTGCGCCTCGTGTATCATGCGGAGACGGCGCGCCTGCGACCACGGCTCCAGGGTGTAGGAGGGCGCGGCGGGCGGCGGCGAGCAGCTCACGTCGTCGGCCGCGCGGATCAGCTCCGGCCGATACTAGTTATAGTGACATGACATGACACTACACTACACTCACTCGAGGGTGGCGTTGCATTGCGCCTCGTGTATCATGCGGAGACGGCGCGCCTGCGACCACGGCTCCAGGGTGTAGGAGGGCGAGCCGGCGGCGGCGAGCAGCTCGCGTCGTCGGCCGCGCGGATCAGCTCCGGCCGATACTAGTTATAGTGACATGACATGACATGACATGACATGACATGACATGACATGAAATGACATGACATGACATGACATGACATGACATGACATGACATGACATGACATGACATGACATGACATGACATGACACTACACTACACTACACTCACTCGAGGGCGGCGTTGCGTTGCGCCTCGTGTATCATGCGGAGACGGCGCGCCTGCGACCACGGCTCCAGGGTGTAGGAGGGCGCGGCGGGCGGCGGCGAGCAGCTCGCGTCGTCGGCCGCGCGGATCAGCTCCACGCCGCGCTCCGGAGACCAGCGACCGATCTGAGTTATAGATCAATGTTATCAAAATTGCGGGATATAACCACGAGGTGGCCCTCTGTGGTGCATGTAAATAAACACATGGAAACTCTGGAGTCTGGAGGTGTAAACATACACCTCTAACTTTTTTAAAGTTACGTGTGTATTAAATGTTAATTATCGCTTGGTTTAACGGTGAAAACCATCACATCGTGAGGAAACCTGCGTACCTGAAATTTTCGAAAGTATGTGAAGTCTACCACCCCGCATTAGGCCAGCGTGGTGGACTAAGGCCTAACCGCTCTCGTTAGTAGAGGAGGCCCGTGCCCAGCAACGGGACAATGTTTAATACAGGGCTAGTATTATTATTCTATACTCTGGATTACTGACGGAACCGCCATATTGGGGCGCCTGTGCGATCTGAAAGAGCGTTACAGTAATGACAAATCGGTGCGGTGCTGGTTCACCTCGCGGTACTGCTTGAGTAGCTGCGGCGACTGCGGCAGTGACCAGTCGACGGCAGGTCTGGCGCCTGCGCCCCACGCCGCCGCCGCCGCCGCCACCAGCGCCTTGCGAGCCATGGCCGCGCCGCGGTGCGAGCGGTACTCCACGATGGCGGCACACGACGCCACCGACCGCCGGATGCGCACCTCCTGCACCTCGTCCGTCAGCGCGTACAGCAGGCGCACGATCTCCGCAGACGATGTCGTCGGCGGGATGCGAGATATGAATATACGGCAGTTGTTGATCGACGGGCACACGCCTGAGACAAATTACAACGAATAGTTACTAATACACAAAATAGACCTAAGAACTAAGTCGTAATAAGACACTTAATCAGAAAAGAATTCGGCCGCGACCCAAATCAATATATAGTATAAAACTAAACACAGCTCAAATTAAACGACAGATTTTGAGCAGCGTGAGTAGCGCGAGACTGGTCCAAACCAAAATGGTATCGTTTCGCCTACTTACCTAGTTGCCAGGATGGTCTTATCATGTAATTATTGAACAGGCGAATGGCGTTGCCCGCCTCAGCGTCCGTAGTGTACATTGCAAACGCATATCTGTTGGAAAAAATATAAACTACTCACACGGCATTTTAACATAAATTCTCTTAAAACATAATAATAATAAAGTTTGCATATTATAGCGATTTTGTGGAGACTAGGAGGAATATCTGTGCTTCCCGATGGTTTAACAATATTTATTTTTGAAATCAATGACCCTTTATGTGGCATCCGTGATGCTTTACATCTGGCTTGACCAGATTGATTAGTAACTCTTTGGTTCAGTATTTCCCTTTGCTAGAGAAGTGAACTATCTTTTAATTACAATACAATTAATTTCGTTACGGTAAAACATATTTCCACAGCTCCAATTCTCGGGTGTTTCAGAAACGCGCCATTTTCGATCCTGAATTAAAATTACAGTGGCGGGTGCGGACGGTATAATGTCGTGTTTAATTGTTTAAACAAACCACACTTGTATCACCGATGGGATTCAAAAATGTGATTAAAATCCCTGGTTTCAAAGCCTTAAGTACTACTAATTAAATAAAGAAATAACAGTTATTATGATAATTACTTGGTAACTGTCGAGCGACCTCCAAGAGGCTCACGCGAAATTGTCGCAAGTTATAAAAATAAAGTTGTTTGAAAGATGTATACTGTTGTATGTATGATGTTATTTCGTTGGAAATTTAAACTGTGCTATGCCATTAGACATTAGTTCTTACCCTCGGTTCCATCCGGAGAAGTTGATCATCAGCCGAAACTCGAACAGTTCGCCGGCCTGCTGGAACAGCGGCACGAGCGTATCCTCGAAGCAGTCGTGAGGGATTCTCCCAATGAACACCTGTTTCAAATTCCGCACTTTGAATTCACGCAAAGCGGATAATTGTGTTTCCTTTGTCGCTTTTTTAATATCTAGTTTTATTTTTATGGCTATATTAAACAAATGCCGACGCGAGAGTTCTCGATTCAAATACCGCTGATTAGACGTTACATGCCGAAAGTTGCCGAACACAGGTGTTGTAGTTTTGTCTCGCCTCGCGGGGTCTCGTATATTCGCCTAATATTGCAGTGCCGGGTTTTCGTTTACGTTTCGTTTTTTTATTTATTTTTTTATTCTGGCACGGCATAGTGACCACACTGCCTCTGATGGTAAACGCAGTGCCGTCCAATTAGAGTATCGAGGAGCTAGATCTCGAATTATCGGCAACCTCCTCCCGCGCGATACCGCAATGCGATGAGCAACATAAAACTCCATACTTTAAAATAGTGCTAATACGTGTAAATATTAAAGATGCCACGAGTAACCGAACTGAATTGCAAAAAACATTTTACACACACTGTCACGTGGCGGTCTCCCATTGCGATTACATACTTAAGAACTCAGTCCGAACTCCGCCTTTCCCGAAACGTCGGGTTAAAAAGGTAAAATAAACCGCGATAGAATCCATAAAATTAGTTTTATTTCAATGTGTAATATTCGCCGAAACATAAGAATTAGGCAAACGGTTAGTCGAAAGAAAGCCAATGTTTGCAGCATATTGTGTTATTAGGTAACGAGGTATTATTATTGTGTCGCTGGTGGTAGGATATTCATTCATATCCCGCCCGGATAGCAACCACCGTACATAAGGTATAAAACCCGCCATAGTGGCACACGCAAGTATGTCGCGTTCCGCGATCAGCCAGTGTACATCCGGTTTTTGTCGGGGTTCTAGATTTGGGGTACAATATTTGGCCGTCATGCGGCCTTCTGAGTACTCTGACACTAGACCCTCGACCACTTCTTCACCTAAGAAGGTGGGCATATAAAGTGGCAGTGCGAAGAAGGCCGGCATGATTGAACACAATCATGCCGGATAGATTGTACACTTGCGACACGATACTCTAATTGGACAGTACCGCGCTTACTATTCGTTGCAGTGTTGTGGTCACTTTGCCGTGCCACGATAAAAAAAACTGATTAATGGTCACAGCTCATTAGAGCCACCCGGCACACGACCTGTACCACCTCGTCGCTCGGCGTCCACTCATTGTCGGCAGGTGGTCCACAGGTGGACGCCGCGTTGTCACCATTAAATGTCGCGTCGCGACTCAAGGGGCTTGTGCGTTGGCAATGCGCAGCAAGGCAAGCATGCGAGCAGCGAGTCGGTCACCAAGTGGTCAACTCGCCGTCCGCGCATGGAAGGCTTACGACGGAGGCGTTCCGGTGACGCTACGGCACGGGCGTTTATGTAGTGATCGCATATCCATACAAGTCCATACAAAGAATACTAACCGAACGAGGTGAGGCGGTGCGGGTCGGACGCCGGGTGGCTCTAATGAGCTGTGACTTTAAGGGAGGTCATTTTAGGGGAACATTTTTAAATATTAAAAACAATCATTTATTTAATGCATCATAGCGTGGCGTTTTTTAAATTGCTAAAATAAATAAATACACCTAACAGTTCTGACCCCACACTAGGTAAAACCTATATTCTGGGTATCAAGAACTACAAGGGACTACGGTCCCACGACACCCAGACCTGAAACAAATATCAGTCTGTCACGGTGACAGTGTCACCAACATGTATTATTCATAACAGACTAGCGAGTAGCGGCCAGCGGGCCCGGCAGGCGTCGTCCTGCCTTGAAAATTGAAGAACCCTATTTCAGCGCCATTTTTCATACAATTGGAAACGGTAGCCAATTGTGTTTTCAAATTATCTAGGAACCCATTGAAATAGACGCAAAATTTCATTTAAATCAGTCCAGCCGTTTAGGAGGAGTTAGGTGACAAAAACACATAAAAAATAAGATATTTTATAAAATAATTATGTTACAGTTGCGCATCTATTCTTCTCAGAAACAACCAAACCCGAAATTTTGAAAAAGTTATAGCGTAGTACCTAGGGATATTTAAACGATTTTCTAAATCTGAAAATCACACAAGTCGGGAACGCCTTCCATGGGGCTCAACGGATTCGCACCACTTATTGTGATTGAAACATGAGCTGTTAAAAGTTTCATATAATCCAAAGTTTATAATAACAAAGAGATATATAATAGGTACCTACTGAATGCAACATTGTATTGTTGATGCTGTTTATTACTACGATTAGGTATATAAAACGCTTCGGGCACTTTAAAATTTCAAGGTCATTTAAATTAGTCTACAAATTCTGCTAACTGCAAACGATTACAATTTGCAAAGTGATATTGGATACTTATTGGAAATAAAATCGAGAATTACCTACCCACATTTTTTTCAGAAAAACCTTGCAGGCATCCCTTCTACCCACTTTTTGATGTCATAAAATTACAACCTTCTGCAACGTAAGCTAGTATCTTACCTCACAGCTTCTAGAGGGTTCCGGGCCAGACCACGCATGAGGAGCCTTCCTGAAAATTCTCTGCCCATTGATTTGTGTAAGTGTATACGATGTATTTTCGGTTAAAGACAATAATCTTGACGATAATTCATACTGATTCACTTCACTAGATGAATAATGTTTAATAGGAGGCATTTTAGATAATTTAACTTATAATAATAATTATGATAATTATTTTTGCGATCGTTCTCCGTGATTTCTAATAATAAAAGGGAATGCCAGAGCGTAATCCCTAGATATAACAAAATGGCGACGCTATAAACAAAATGGTGACTGAAAATACAATGAAAATTATTTCAATAAAATGTATTTCTTGAACAAAGGATTTATTTTAAATATTATTGGTATTAAATAAAATTGAACATATTTACAAGCTATAATAAATGAATTAAAGACAAGTTTATACTTTTAAAGTAATTTATAGACGCATGGTTTATGAAATTAAGTACTAATTAAATTTTTTTGAATATCCGGTATAGTTCACTGTAATATTTTGTCCTGTTCAATTGAACCATATACAATAGAATGAAACTAAAAATGAATTATTTGACACGTATTATATATAGTTACGATAGTTATTCATCTATTTTAAAGTTTTAATGTTATGTATAATTTTAAGATTCTCTTTTTTCACTGGGTAAGTTTTCCCACTTTATTACACTTCCGGGTAGATAACGGAAACACATATCGAAGTTACAACATTAAATCAATACCTAATAATATAATTATTTATTAAAACAAATAAATTAATAAACACATATTATTATATAAAATATGTGTTAAAAGAGTTTTATTTACCAATAGTAATTGATCTCAGTCAAATAAATTAGAATTATAACAGTAGGTAGGTATATTTTACGACTAAAAGTTTTAAACTCAAGCATATTACTTTTGTTTTGTTCTCTATTGATGTTTTTCATGTCCAGACTATTCCTTAATTCTATTCTCAAAATATAAATTCTTCTAGTTTTTGGGCGCATTCGCAATATTTGTTGTTTCGTAAAATATGCTAATTTATCTTGATGCATAAGTTTCATTACATTAAAAGTGATTGCAGTTATCGCTTCTAACTGTATGGAGCTGATGTCTTCTTTTGGAATACCTAAAATTAAAAATTTGTCTTCAATCAATAGTTTAATAAATAACGTCCAAAAATACTTTCAATTAGTTCGATTTTTTTTCTCTATCAACCAAGCATTTTGTTTCACAAGGGAATTAAATTCTCCATTTTTATATTTCTAGTACATCGGTTTCGAATTTGTTCTTCTATTATGTCGAAAACAGCGATCTATATGTACTATTGAATAAAAGTCAATGGTCGAAAATGATGTTGTTCTTACAAGTGAGCAATGAGTTTAATCTGGTTACTTCGTGTGAGGACCACTTGAAAGGTTCGCCATACGCGTCTGAATGAGTGGCTATGTTGTACAGAGTCTGAAAATAAGTCAGATTTTATTATTTTTGGTTCATACAAATCATTTTTTTTATTGAAATTCCATCAATTTTCAGTTCGGCCTTACAACATGACAAAATAATCATAGCGAGCTCGTTTCCCGCCACTGGATATTAACTTAAACGTTGATTATTTCAAAGTAAACTATATCTCACGGAGGCTGTCAAATATATGTGGCGCAGCGGGCGAGTAGCCGGGTGTGAAATGAGAGGCCGTGGGTTCGGTTCCCGCACCGAGACAAATTTGTGTGACTGACAGATATTTGTTTCGCGTCTGGGTGTTGTGGGACCGTAGTCCCTCGTAGTTGTTGATACCCACGATACAGGTTTGACCTAGTGTGGGGACAGAACTATGTACGTAACTGATGGGAGTATTTTTATTTATAGATATTATAATAGAAAAACACTCGTATTGGTGAAAATATTTGTTTCTTGAATATTCTTGCTAAGGATTCCCGCTACGGATATAAAACTTCGCGAGGATGATGGCGGCAATACTTGAAAACAAAATACTTACCTTAGTTTGGTTAACGCTGCATCTTTTCAATTTACTCAATTGATCGACGCTAATATCTCTAAAAGTAATGGGTGTTATTTTTTCCAAGTCAGAAGATGGAAAACCGCATAACATATACCCCAGTTCATTGATGTAGGTGCTATTCGCATGCCAATTGTTTCCAAAGTATCGTCTATAAGCTGCCACCAAGACACCATACTGTTTAACAGAATAATAAAATGTGAAATTTAATAGGACTAAAATCAAAACGTATTTTTGTGATAATTCTCATCAGATAAAGAATATGAAAAGGCCTATCGCAATTCGACTATCAATCTATCATGAATTTCTTTCACAGATGACCTTGACATAGTTTTCACTTTCGTTGTGGTTCCAGTGCGTAGCGCCTCAGGCGTTTACTGACCTACCAACGTTCGACAACGCTAACTAAAGCATGCGCATATCGCATTTAAAACATAAAGATAGTATGATCAACATGTTAGCAAGTCGGTAGTACCAAATTCCTTGGAAGAACATACAACGTTGATTAAATAAGTTTCAAGACTACTAACGCCATCTGTTATGATCCATCCAAAATTATTCAAATATCATTATTGGGAACCAAATATTTTATTTAGGTACTAAAATAATATAAAACACGTTTCTGACTGCATATCTCACCTTTCGATTATGCAAATCGATGTCGTGATTTGAGAAATATTTGAGTACCGACGGATCGCCGAAGTTTACATAATACAAATCTTCTTCTGGTATTACATTCAATAAAGTGCCAAATGCCAAGAATTCGCGGCCTTGTAAGTAAGCCGCTGTTTTTCCATCTATAAAAATATATTTTTTATAATATATATTTTTCAAATCAATTACAACTACATATTTGGTTTATACAGTGCGCCGAAGGGATAATTTTTTTTTATCTTGGCTCGGCAAAGTGCCCACACTGCATCTGATTGTAACCGCAGTGCCATCCAATTAGAGTGCCGAGTAGCGAGAGAGAATCTATTCCTAGCTACTCAACACATTCATGCCGGCCTGCTTCTTCACACTACACCATGCCAAGAAGGTGAAAAAGCGGTCTAGTGTCAGAGTACTCAGAAGGCCGCAAAACGGCCAAACATCGTACCCGAACTCTTGACCCCCGACAAAAAGAACCGGATGTACACTGGCTGATCCCGGGACGCGACACACGTGCGTGTGCCACTATCTCGGGACATGAATAATATCCTACCACCAGCAAATATGCGATTTATGTAGATCACGGGGAATCCTACGATTATTATTATTATATTAATAAGACCAGTTCTACCGGATCAGTGGTAACACTGTCTTACAGAATACCGACTCTTACGTTCGTTTTACCAATTAAACTGGCGAGAGCATTATAATACTACTGAAAAGAATAATCATAATCACCGGCTCATAATTGGCGAAAGAATTATGTAGAATATACAAAAAGACTATTAGAGATATACCTAATCATTTTTAGACGATTGAAGAACTTTTTTTGTGTATTATAAGTATACGAACCCGTAATAATATCCCATGCTAGTAATGCTCTAGTGATGGGTATTAAATGCTTCTTTGTGTAAATTAAAATATGTAAGACAGTTTCTGGATCTAATCTCATGAAGGAAGAAGGAGGTCCGAAAAATATCATGTTCATAGATTGTTCTATGCGTATTCGATTATCCAATTCCTCATAGAAGTCTTCGTATAAGTGAGTGTCTTCTGTAAGAATAACAGCAGTGTAGTTGAAACGACTTTTTTATTTATTTTAATCAACTATTTACATTTCCTAAATCCTTTAATTCTTTAACTATAATATGACTCTATAAATATCCTACCCTTTTCCGTAACAGCAATCATTGAATTCTTGTCATCCTCATAATCAAGGGCGATATCTTCTATTGATTTTGTATAACGCTTTTCGTATGCTTTTATAAATCTGTAAAACATGAAACAATGCAGAATAGTGCCAAACCTATTATTGTATTATGTTAATACAAAGAAATATCTATTTTATTTAAATGTATACCTAAACATAAATGTAAAATAAAGTATAAAGAAAAATAGGAATTGGATTCTTAGCATAATCCAAAAAAACCGCGCTTGAGCCTCGCAAAATAGTGAAACAAATCGACATCACACAGTGCAAAATTGTATTTATGAAAATGTCGCGATGGTTACGACAATATGGTGCCGCATATAAATGCAAGACTCGTAATCTTAAGAAGCGCAAATTTTAATTTTATTTATTTGTGCGTAGCATCTCTGAAGTATGTGTGTTAGGAAGTCACATCAAATACGAATGTAGATAGTTGCCTCTGCCATTATTTAATAAAAAACAGTTGTCGTACTTGTTCCAGCGACTTCAGAGCACTGTAATGTAGCATAGTCTTAAGTTAAAAATGGTTTAGAAAAATGTATATGATTTTAAATAAAAATAAGACTTTTAATTAGAGAAAATGACCTATGCTCAAATTAACGATATCAAATTAAAATGTGTGACCATTATGTTATTTTAGGTACATTAAACTAATGCTAAATGCTTTTTTGCGGTGAACCTGGAACGTAACTAACCTAACTTCTGTTGTTGCGACTTGTGATTTAAAAAGATAAAAATTAAAATATAAAAGTAATATTTATGCGTGTAAAAGCATATTTTACTAGCGAAATGTCTTTAGTTTTATAGTAAATCAATAATAAAGTTATTATATTACATCTTTCCGTTGGTTACGTGGTTAATTTCTCTTGTCAGCAGAAGTTTGCGAAACATGGGTATCCTAGAGAAAATATCGGAAATCGAAAAAGAAATTGCGAGAACTCAGAAAAATAAAGGTAACAGATATTTCGACATTATATTTTTGATTATTCTTGACTTATATTCATGTCCCGCAACTGCAAAGCAGGAATCTTTGGGATATATCATCGAGGTGAAAAATAATAAATAATGACAATCAACACAAAAATGTATAGTATTTCTAATGTTTAAAGTAATCTACGGAATATTGTTTCTTTATCTATCAGTTGGTAAGTAACTTTATAAACTAAGCAATGTATTGTCGAAATATTCAGAAGTATTTTAAAGGAAATGTAAATACTATTGGTTAATAAGATTTTTCTTTACTTTTTTTATTTGTCTATAAATAACTACTTATCTATATCTATACTTATAATAAATCTGTAGAGAGGTCAATTCTGTACATGAAATATATTTCCAAAATAACTATCAGCGGGTGATTAGTGATCGATACTGACGCCAAAAATGCAATCAGTAAAATTTTTGTCTGTCTGTCTGTCTGTCTGTCTGTCTGTATGTTCGTTATAGAAACAAAAACCACTCGACGGATTTCAACAAAACTTGGTATAATTGTTCTTCATACTCCTGGGCAGGTTATAGTATACTTTTCATCACGCTACGATCAATAGGAGCAGAGCAGTGAAGGGAAATGTTAGGAAAACAGGAGAACTTACTCCATTTTTTAAGCTTCCGTCGCATGTGCAGCCTTAATAGTTAAAGCTACACAGATATCATGTATGACGGAAATGTTCTCCTTAAAATTATATAAAAAATATTCCACGACAGCAAATGTCTATATTTTATGGTTGACTCACAATAACACGTGTAACTCCCGATAGCTTAGCAGTTCGGAGATTTCTGATTATATTTGTCTACTCTTACGTTTACAACACTCTCAATCATCCCTAATTAATAAATGTTAACATTATTACCTATTTAATTTAATAAAAAAAGAATTATAGAAACACCAGGCTATTTTAATTGCAAGAAAAAATAACTACTTGGATTGTATACTTCTGCTCCCGAAAATAACCTCCACGCGGGCGGAGCCGCGAGCAACAGCTAGTACATTATAAATACTAAAATCTCAAATTAGATTCTAGTTTCTGAGAATGTACAATATTAGTAACTATACTTAAAATAAATGATGTCTAAGCTGAATTTGTAGGTATAACGGTTATAGCAAATTTAGCTTTAAGCATTTGTTATAAAATAATATTTATAAAATAACAGTTTACACCATTTGTTTATTTGCATAATACTTAAGAACATGAATATCTATATATATAAAACACTGAAATTGTTTCTACCTATGCCTGTTATGGATTTTGAAACCACTCAACCAATTTCAATGAAATTTTGTGTATGTATGTGGTTGGGTCCAACTTAAAAGATAGGGTAGTTTTGGCTCCAATAGGTGGCGCTGATATCGAGATCTCAATTTCTTATATTTTAAATGAAAATTTGGTACACAGAGAAGGTGGTTTATGGCAGTACAATGTCTGCCCGGAACCACTAAAATAGGTTTGCATTGCAATAAAAGAGACCGCCACAGCATTCAGGTGGTCAGTCCACCATCAGTTCATGAGCAGCTCAGACTTACAGTCAGAGTGTTGTAATCAATTCATGTCAGCTTATCTCTGATCTAATTTAGTTGTAGTTCAGCTTAGAGACCCATACTCATAGATATTTATTACAAAGCCGTATTTAGTACATCCTGACATGGGGTTGTTAATGTTAGGCACTAAGTTGTGTAACAGTGATTAATAAATAAATAATTAAGTGGTAATCATTGTTTACATGCCTTTCTAATACCCGCTTTAAACATAGTGATTCAGGTGTCTCTTTGATGTGTATAGAAACTTCTCATGAGATTTCTCATGAAGAATTGTCTAGAGTTAACATTTTGCTTGATATTTGGGTAAATTTGTGTAATTCACAGCCACTGAGTACCATCTGGGTCTGCTGAAAGCCAAGCTCGCTAAGTACAGGTCACAGTTATTAGAGCCCTCCAAGAAAGGTGGGGATAAAGGTGAAGGATTTGATGTGCTAAAATCTGGTGATGCAAGAGTTGCGCTTATTGGTTTTCCTTCAGTTGGTAAGGTAAGACATCCAGTTTAGTTTAAGTTTAGTTAAAGTATGTGTAAAATCAAAATGTCATAGAATTTTAAGATAAAGAGTTAGTCTTTGACATAAACATAGTTTGAAATAATGGTTGCAAATGTACTTTGTGCACTGAGAGAAAGGATGACATTCTGTGCAAACCAGATTTAGTCTACGCTGGATGTTACCCGAGTAACATGTCACATGAACATGTTCAAAACAACTTTTTTTTTATATTTTTAACTTACAGCTGCGTGAACCACCATACATATAACAATATAGCCATAAATACTTATATTGAAACCTCAGTATTAGCCACTTTTTGTAGGACAGAAAGTGGTTAAATTGAGACAAGATCTCCATTGTTAAACTAGGCGTGCACATTTTTTGTATTTAATGTAAGGTCAATAGAATGATTTATTGATGAAAGATCCCCTTCAACCACTTTTAAAAAGATTTTAAAATATTTTATAGCCCTATACTTTCTGTGTATTTAGCTGACGCTATACTACCGTAATGCGTGCGGCGTACGTAGTTGTAGCATCCATTAGATATATGTCTATGTTTGAGTAATTTATATATTATAGATCTCATGTCTTGGGTTTAATTACAGTCTACCCTCCTGTCGACACTGACTCACACACACTCTGAAGCAGCCAACTACGAGTTCACAACGCTCACATGCATACCGGGAGTGATTGAGTACCGCGGCGCGAATATACAGCTGCTCGACTTGCCTGGAATCATTGAAGGCGCCGCCCAGGGCAAGGGTAGAGGGAGACAGGTGATATATTTTTAATTTGGTTGTTGTATATTCATAGATGAGATTTTAACAATTATAGAAAAACCAATCAGTTTAGGATTGATATACGTGTCAATACAAGGCAAAAGTAGTAAATGAGGCTATACAACGATCGGAGCACAATGAAACGTATGCGTCCAGTTCAATCATTTATTCCCAACTGCTAGATTACCTTCAGCGACATAATATTGTGACTCATACATCTAAGTACAACTAGCTAACTACACTACAACAACCTGTTAATTAATTAGCCTAAACTAACAATCAATGAGCAATCCTAGTAGACCAGTCCATATGAGCAGCACCTGGTCATGAGTATGATGCTTTACTTTCTGATGACTTTACCTTACCAGGTCATCGAAGTAACAAACTAATAACGTTCAGGTGATAGCGGTGGCCCGTACAGCCGACCTGGTGCTGATGATGCTGGACGCGACGAAGCCCTACGTGCACCGGCAGCTGCTCGAGAAGGAGTTGGAGAGCGTCGGCATCAGGCTCAACAAGCCTAAACCCAACATTTATTTTAAGGTACATACATACATATACACTCACGCTTGTAATCCCCGAAGGGGTAGGCAGAGATGTAACCAGTACATCCACTTTTCGCCGAATTTCGGTCCCCTAATGTGATAGGGGGCGAGCCTATCGCCATACCGAGCACAGATTCCAGACTCCGGGCTAATTCTGAGAATTTCTAGATAGAAAATCCCAATATGACTTTACCCGACCTGGGGAACCCGAGACCTCAGCACAGCAGTCGTAACGCATGAGCAATTACAACTGCGCCACCGAGGCAGTCCGATTTTAAGGTCTGTCTAATTATATAAATTACACCCATTATGATGAGTAGTGAGGGATAGTTTGATCTTGCAGCTTGATAACTGGACAGTACTATGCTTACCTTCAGGTGCAGGGTGGGCACTCCTATGCCACGATTTAAAAAAACACTCAATAGTCACACATCCAGGACCTGACCTCACTTTAAGATACAAGAATTTTATGGGTATAAGTGCCTTTTTGTCTCATAATACCCAGCTAGATATAAATATTGACAAAGATAAAACTATTTGTGTCCGTTCAGAGGCAAACCCATAATCTCTTGTTTCACAGCAAACTGTTAACTATTTAACAGCTAACTCGCTGCTCGCTTACTGCACCATGGAAGCTCTCAGTTTATTGCTGCATTGGTAGAGCCAAGTTTGCCGATAATATTAGTATTTTAAACTAATCTTGTGTAGTTGTAATATATATTCTTATTGGCTTTATAGGTGAAGAAAGGTGGAGGTTTATCTTTCAACTCAACATGCCAGCTGACAAAGGTTGACGAGAAAATGGTGCAAATGATACTTCACGAATATAAAATATTCAATGCAGAGGTAATATTCGACCGTCATATAAGCTAATTGCTTTACTTCTAAATAAATTAAATCTTAATTAAGGGATAAACCTAATAAATGGTATCTTAATATACTGTTATCTTAATAATTAATTAGTGAATTGGTCATAAATACAACAAAAACCTAAAAAATTGTGGGAAAATCCAAATCATGATGAAATTTCTTGAGATGGTTCATATTTTTTTTACATACTCCATTCTCAGATCTTATATGTGACCGCTTTCTAAATAAACCCCATAAAAATACAGTCAAATTGTCTTCCTTTTACCCTAAAAAAGTAGAAGGTCCTCCATTTGAGACATACTTTTCCTAGTTCCCTTTGTTCTATCCAGTTGTTATATTGCTATAGTACCTTTATTACGAACCATTAAATATCAAATTGCTTTGTATATTTCCAAAGTGAAAGCTTTCGGGTTGTTATTTCTTTAAAATCCGGCAGAGTTTCATTGAAATAACTGATTCTTGATTGTATAAGTTTTATTGCTTTTATCTCTTACTCTGTTGAAAGGGTAATGGGCCGGTGCAATTCAATAACGGTGCCCTTCCCTTCATTCCACTTTCCAATAACTCATTACACCAACATTATTATTTAAAGTTTTAATACTATAGTACTACCCTCATGTTTCATTCCAATCAAATCAATACAATTTAAATTTTTCGTAAAGTATTTTACAATGTTTATTTAACGGTAGACAGCGGCTTTGCTGTACCCTGGCATTGCAGAAGTCTATGGGCGGCGGTGACTACTTACCATCAGGTGGCCTGTCTGCTCGTCTGCCTATCAAGGCACTAAATATATATATATCAAAAGCAATTGGCATTATATTACTTCTCATATCAGGTGTTATTCCGCGAGGACTGTACTCCAGACGACCTGATCGACGTGATCCTCGCGAACCGGGTGTACCTGCCGTGTCTGTACGTGTACAACAAGATCGACCAGATCTCTATACAGGAGGTGGACAGGATAGCCAGGGAGCCGCACTCAGTTGTAGTCAGGTTGGTAATTAAATGAACAAAACTTGGCCAAAATTAAATGAAAATTTGTTTCTAAGAAATAATTATGTTATACAAAACTATTAGATCCTTAAAACTAGTATTCCCAGGGGCACCCAAACTAGGCATAACCTGTACCTTGGGCTACCATTAACAGAATTAGGTACATCTGAGTATGAGAGAATTGAGTACATATCAATAAAATGAAAATAGCCAGCTTTAAAAATATGTCGGGGCGTCATGAATACGGACACTGAATTGAACTTGCAAATAGCTTTAATTATTGTAAAATGTGGGCACCGTCACTTGCTTTGCTATTTTGAAGGTGGTTTCGAGTTGTTTATCGTATGATCTCACTCACGGAGTGGGGCACGACGCAAATCACAATATAAAAGAGCACCTCGCCATTTGACAAGCAATTGTAAAGTAGTCGTTGAACAGTTAGTAGAGGTCGTAATGCCGGATTACGATTTGGAAGACGGTGTCAACCTAGTTTAAAGTAACTCTTAGTGTTAAAAGAAGTTGCGTGGGCTGTATAGTGTGCTCAATCCTGGATAAACTGGCAATGTGGTTTAGTGCGTAGAGAGATAGTCAAAAGGAAGTTCTTAACCGGGCTATTAATTGGCGTAGGCCAGGGAGTGAGTCGAAGGGATACAGTTGTCCGGGTTACGACCAGAGGGTACGCTCTGGGTTGTAGACTGAAGGGGCGCTGTGATCCGGGCTGCACTGCCTTGGTTGTGTCGTAGTTTCGAGTAGTTGTGGGTATTGCCAGGATTGGGAACATCATCAGTGGTTTGAGAAAGTGATCGATGTACCAACATTAATTGTAATTCAAAGTGCTGTGTTTAAAAGAGCAACCATGAGGGTTTCTTGCCAGCTCTTCCCCATGGATGACTGCATTCCGAACTGGTGGTAGCTTTATTAAACTCTGAAGTCTTAATCACGTGTTTTACTTCCGAACTCTCATACGGTAACATCCTGACAATATCTGGAGATCGGAGAGGGATGTGTAAGCCCTCTCACGATCCCGGCCCGTGGACATTGCCGCTGACAAATATATAGGTACTTGTTATGCACAAAGAAAATATATCCTAAGTGACAGTCTTTTGAGTTTAGTTCTTAAGAAAATGTAGTTTTATGACTGTAGATATCCAATGAAACGCTAAATACTTAGATTTCGTATTTATAGATTTTTTTTATAATTACCCTTGCAATATTACACACATACAAACTCCACTTCACTTCATACAATCTACTCTCATTCGTGTCTCTCTCTCACTCGCACACGCCTTCTGTTCCTTTCATACATCTCCGTTCCATTCCCCGCATGTAAATTTTAAATTAGTAATTAGTAGTGACATTCACCTAAAATCTGATTGATTTGACAGCCTCCATGTTGCATTGGGCGAGTAGTCGATTGTGAAACGAAATACCCCGCGTTTGGAGCCCGCACCGAGACATTTTTTCTTAACACGTTGACTGCGGCGCACACACACGGTGTGTTTTTGATTTTGCTACGCGCATGCGGCAGTCACACGCTAGGTGCGTTTTAAAAATCTCTATACAAGAGTGCGGCCGGCACACAACAGGTGTCTTTTTATTGCGCGACGCCTGTGCGGGCGGCACACGCTAGGTGCGTTGTAAATAAATATATACAAAGATTGTGGCTTCACCCACGTATTTTTATTTAATATTTTATTACTTGTCTTAGATAGCCATGGTTTGATTTATATTTATAGGAATGATTATCCTAAATGTTAAAGCTAACTTGAGCGAGTTTTTTCGATAAATCTTACGAATATAAGTATATACTCAAATTTCATACATAAAATTTATTTCAAACACGTAAAAGATCTACCTTTTTATTACATCTAAACAGGGACACATATTTTAACAAAATACAATAACAGCTTTGGTAGCTGTTGCTCTAAATAAAGAATGGTAATAATATCTAAAGTTTTATTTTAAGTTTTAAATTAAAACGATGCGCAATTACTGTATTGCAAGTAATTCAACAGTACCATAAATACGAAGGGAAAAGTGGCTTATAAATTTGCACGGCCAGACATGGTTTTTAGCTTAGCGATATATACAACACGCGAGGCGCGTAGCGCCGCACTGGCGTTCGGGATTGTGACGCGAGTGCGGGAAACGCACCTAGCGTGTGCCAGCCGCATAGGCGTATCGTCGCAATATTTGGCGCCGCAGTCAACGTGTTAAGGTTGACTGGGAGAGAATGCCTTTTGCAGTAATTCCGCCTATATATACATTGTATATGAAGTGTATAAATAAATAAAAAAAGTTTTTGTGTGATCCACAAAATTTGTTTCGGGTCTGGGTGTTATGGGACCGTAGTCCCTCGTAGTTGATACTCATGATACAGGTTTGACCTAGTTTGGAGTCAGGACTATATGTGTGACAGTTGGGTGTTTTTATTATTGAACTTATTAGTTGCAATTGTATTATTATTTTCTACAGCTGTAACATGAAATTGAACCTGGACTTCTTGCTCGAGACGTTATGGGAATATCTGTGCCTCATCAGAGTCTACACCAAGAAGCCTGGACAACCGCCAGATTTCGACGACGGACTTATTTTAAGAAAGGTATTATGTCGAAATAACATTATTCTTACACACACACATACAATCACGCCTGTAATCACCGACGGGGTAGACAGAGGTGTAAGCAATACACCCACTTTTCGCAGAATTTCGGTCGCATAATGTGATAGGGGGTGAGTTTGTCGCCATACCGGTTATTATTTTTATATTATTCTTGTGGTTTGTTGATGTAATTTTCAGTTTGTATAATTTTATTTTGAATATTTTATTATGTAAAATATTATGTCATGGTCCAAAAATTCACCATGATGGTAACATCTGTGATCATGATATCGATTTTTAAATCACTGAAAGAAAAACGTTTTTTTTATCCTGGCATGGCAAAGTGACCACACTGCACCTGATGGTAAGCGCACTGCCGTCCTGTTGAGTATCATGTAGCGAGAGTTGACTACTACTTGGCACAATCATGCCGACCTACTGTGTAGCTTCTTCACATTACACCTAAAGGGCCCAGGATCATAGGAAGGAGGTAACACGGTAGCTGGTTAACTGTTCCACAGCTTGATGGTGAGGCAAAGATACGCATTTGCGAATCTCGTGGCTAGGGCCGGGTAGTAGACACATGACAGATACTTACACTTACTTACTTACATTAGATGACATGTAATCATG
Organism: Laothoe populi; assembly: GCA_905220505.1. Lineage (NCBI taxonomy): Eukaryota > Metazoa > Arthropoda > Insecta > Lepidoptera > Sphingidae > Laothoe > Laothoe populi. Next base: position 17,377,816 of record HG992156.1, read on the forward strand.
GAGCAGCTCAGATATCGATTTTAAATAAATACATTTGACAGCCTCCGTGGCGCAGTTGGCGAGTAGCCGGCTGTGAAACGAGAGGCCGTGCGTTCGATTCCCACACAGGGACAAATGTTTGTGTGACAGACAGATATTTGCGTCCGGGGTCTGGGTGTTTTGAGACCGTGCGTCTCTCGTAGTCCCTGATACTCACAAGACTCGTGGCTTAGTGTGGGGTCGGGGCTTAGTGTGGGGTCGGGGCTATGTGTGTGACTGTTGGGTGTTATTTATGATTTATTTGCAGGGCGTGACAGTGGAGCATGTGTGCCACTCTATCCACCGGACTCTAGCGGCCCAGCTGAAGTATGCACTAGTGTGGGGCACTAGCACCAAGTACTCGCCGCAGCGGGTCGGCATCCACCACACCGTCTATGACGAGGATGTGGTGCAGCTCATCAAGAAGTAGGACTCCTCCACACAAACACATCATGAGCAGGGGACAGTGCACTCACTGCGGACGGAACATCTCAATATACTGCTATCTCGCATGCTGAGGTTCTGGGTGAATTATGTATAGACACTACACGACATATACACGCCTGTGATTCCCGATGGGGTAGGCAGAGGTGTAACCGGTACAGTTTTCGCCGAATTTTTCACGGTCCCATAATGTGATAGGGGGCGAGCCTATCGCCAATCCGGGCACAATTCCAGACTCCGGGCTAATACTGAGTATTTCTAAATAGATAAACCCAATATCACTTTACCCGACTCGGGGATCGAACCCGACACCTCAGCACAGCAGTCGTAACGCATGCGCAATTACAACTGCACCATCGAGGTAGATTCAATTTATTTTTGCACATCTTGATATGTTTGTATTAAGACAACGGCTGTTAACGAATCACTATCGCCTATGACATCGGATGTGTCACTGTCACGAATATTTAAACATTGAGACATAAAAATATATGTGCCATGTGTACAGGAATCATGTCTGCTCCTACCTTGACATGGGCTAATCATCGAACACCTATAGAGCCATCGTTGTTCATTCATAAGTGATGCACGCATTGCCATGTGCCATTGAATCAATATGACTGTAACTAAATTCTTAATAAACATATGTACATCTATATTTTATGATTACACATAAATAAATATTAAAGTTCTTTCTCCGCTATAATAGGGTAATTGACAGTGAGTGAAAACCTGATGGAATTTTGTTTTTTTATACTAGATTTTAATCTAAGATCGAAAATTAAACCAATTTGTTAATTTGTGTGATTATTTAATATTTTCAAAAAACAAATATGTAAAAATAAAGCATTTTGTCATGTGACATGAAACACAAATCAGTCATGCATGACGTCACCGTATGAAACATCTATTAAACGCTGAGCCAAATGTCTATTAGTTTTATAGATGGTCAAGTCACACGAGAGGCCATAACAGTTGGTAGCGTTTTGGTGGGAAAAATAAAGTTGGTTTATAAATATGCAAATTAAATCATGAAAACTTATGTTTTATGTTTATTAATGATAATATTTTTTTAATATAGACCATGAAGAATAAAATAAAACGGTTTCCCAAAAAAAGGCCAACTAGCCCATTCTGCATTTTGCAAATTTCAGAGAGCCTTGAAACAATAGCAATTTATAATACCGTTGATTGAAATGAATATACATTGCTATTTCAGGTTGGTAGTACTGTATGTCTCTACTTACTGCGAGTTTAATAAAATAATATTTCATTAATGTTATTAATTATTACATAAATAACATTTGTAGCACTGTCGCTCAACATATACCTGACCAGTTTGTGTTAGGCAGTTATGTCATATTGTATCTCGACATGTTGCGCGTCATGTGTTGCCTGACGAGAAGCCTTTTAAAAGAAATAAACACACATTCAAATGTTAAATAATTGAGGTTACAGGTTGTACAAGTATAATTCAATATACATTTTTACATAAACATATGCATAGTGAGTGACATTTTATATCATATTTATATACCACAATGCCCCACTGTTCTCTGCTCAATTTACGCTAAATATACAATACAGCCTGATCAAAAATCAGGATCTTAAACCACTCAGTTTGAATCTTAGTGAACATAAATTGAGTGTTATAGGGCCAGGTCATTTCTATGCTGGAATAAAATACCTAATTATGAATTTTCAGTCACGATGTTCGACATGGCAATTCTGTAGGCGTTGAGTACAGAATTGCCATGTTCACTTCACAAAAAGTTCACTAAAATTAAGTTTACGTCTATCGAAGGTGTTGAGAACAAACTGGAATGACAATACTTAACTATTTTTAATTTGTCAGGATTGGATTGAATGCTATGATAGTACAATTTTGATCATTTTTGGCTGCCTCCGTGGCGCAGTTGTAATTGCGCATGCGTTACGACTGCTGTGCTGAGGTCTCGGGTTTGATCCCCGGGTCGGGTAAAGTGAAGTTGGGTTTTTCTATCTAAAAATCTCAGTATTAGCCCAGAGTCTGGAATTTGTTCCCGGTATGGCGATAGGCTCTCCCCTTATCACATTATGGGACTGAAATAAATGCGGCGAAAAATTGGTGTACTGGTTGCACCTCTGCCTACCCCTTCTGGGATTATAGGCGTGAGTGTATATTAATTTTTGATCAGGCTGTGTGATTTTCAATTTTGTTTCAATTTACGTCGACTGCTCTAATATAACATCAAGTTTATTAAATTTCTTTTTAAAATAGAATCCTGTATTGTATTTATTTTACGCTCATTTTAAATGGCTAGATGGTTGATGTTTATTGGCGACAGAGGGCGCTTCGGCGATGACTGTATTGGTATTGTAATGTAAATTCTTGCAGTAGTTAATTACTAAAGCGATAGATGGCGTTGAAGCAATCCGTCTAAAGAGTTATTTTGTATTACCTTCAATCATGAAAAAATAAACGCTTTTCCTGCTTAGTGAATCTTTAAATAGAATGAAAGATGGAAAATAAATCCATTTTATAGTCTTAATAATCTCTAGTGATTTAGAATGTAATAATGAAACTTAAGACTAAACTTACATACGCAAAACCTGTATTTATTCAAAATGTTTATTTACTAATGAGAAGTTATATAAATACACGGTACTTACCCTAGGTAACGCGGAACCTACCACAACCTTCGTTGTTTATTTTGGAATTAAAAAGTATTGCCTGCCTCGGTGGCGCACTTGTAATTGCGCATGCGTTTCTCGGGTTCGATCCCCGGGTCGGGTTAAGTGATATTGGGTTTTTCTATAGAAATTCTCAGTATTCGCTCGGAGTCTGGAAACTGTGCCCGGTATGGCGATAGGCTTAGCCCCTATCACATTATGGGACCGCAAAATCGGCGAAAAGTGGGTGTACTGGTGTACACCTCTGCCTACCCCTTCGGAGATTACAGGCGTGAGTGTATATGTATATTAAAAAGTATCTTAATGATTGATTGTTTAATAAGTGATTGTCACTGCAAGAAGTTACAATTAAATGTTCTTTGTTTTCCATTAGTGCCTACAAAGGTAATCATATCCGACTGCGGGCCGTACATCAATTAAATTTTTATTTGTTGAAGCGTATGTACTGGTCTTGTTGTTTATTATACTCCGCAAACTTTTGCATTGAAATAAATACTTTTTTAAATGCAATGTATTTTTATATTTATTCAAAGTACCTTAATACGTTGACTGTGGCGGATTGTACCGGCTGTCTTTAGGTGCGCATGGTGTATACGGTCAACACACTATGTCCATAAAACATCTATATAAGTATGCGGCCCTTACACAGCGGCGGCCAAAGGTAGAGCGAGAGGTGCGGTCGCTCTAGATGCCAAAATGCAAAATGCGAAAAAAAAAATCGAGTGAAAAATATATTTTTATGGCGCCTATTAAGAGGCGCAGGGCAGCCTTGAATGAAAATTGAAATCAAAAAAGTTAATGGATACAATTTATGCTGTGAAAGGGTGTCGAAAGATAATCTCGCTCTACCTTTATTAAGGGCTAATGGCGGCACTGCACACACCTGTAGTGTTCGTCGGAAGTCCACCAACACCATGTATATTGGGCCGCATGCTCGTAGCGCTAATTTTTGCATGCATGTAGTTCGGGAAACACCGAGACTTGCGAGCCGCAAAGCTAGTAATAATTTAAATACAGTACAAGCCACAAATTGGTAATATGAAGTTCAACAGGCTGCATAAGTACAACCAGGTCTATATGGGTCTCGGATCTTCACCAGATAAATCTAGGATCAAGTCTTAATTTCGCTTCACACAACATTAAGTAGCTTTCACTCATCACTCCATCTTTTGGATCCGCTACTGACTGTCATATCCGGCACAAAACTTATCTAGGCAAACTTGGATCTTAGACAACACACACGTAATTTGATTAGTGTAAAGTTTATCACTTCTGTATGTAAAAAACCATCTCAAACAATATTTACGACGCTGACCGTGCCTCATAATGGTTTAATAACAAGTATTTCACAGTCAATAAATATTTTATTTATATTCACATTCACCATATACTATAACCTCTCACACAATACACAGTACACATTATTCAGAACTGCCGAGTACATCTGACTCTGCAGATGCCAGCGCCCACTTGTGCTCTGTGATCTCGAGAGCTTCCCACTCGGCTTTGAACGCAGCTTTTGGATCTGGCGGCATGGCCATGGCCGCTCCTGACATCTGGTCTTGCATTATCTTTGACTGATCAGCAGCTAAAATAATTAAATTCTTTATAGTGGCTTTGATAACATGAAGGATATTATATTACACTTCCAAAGCGAGAATCATACACAATATTGGCTATAAGGAAGGAATGGAACCTAACATTATGAGTCGTATAGAATCAAAGTCGGCAAAGTAGGGCTGACTTATATTTCGGAAATTTATAAAAACAACTTTGTATAATTTTGCAAAAATTGATTCAGTTTTTAAATCCATACTAATACTATAAATGCGAAAGTAACTCTGTTTGTTTGTTTGTTTGTTACCTCTTCACGACTAAACGGCTGAACGGATTGTAATGAAATTTGGTAAGGGAATAGATTATATCCTGGAGAAGGACATAGGCTATATTTTTTCTCAAAAAACAACCTTGAAAGGGGTCAAATAGGAGGTCAAAATTTGTATGGGAATTCCATAATTCCTCGACTTAGGGGTCTGTAAATTCATATTTAGGCTTTTGGTAGGAAATAAAGAAATACGTGTTTCACATTTTTACACGAAGTTAAATAGTGAGAGAGTGAGATAGTAAGAGAGTGAGAGAGTCAGTCCGTCAGTCCGTTTGTTACCTTTTCACGACTAAACGGCTGACCGGATTGTAATGAAATTTAGCAAGGAGATAGATTATATCCTGTAGAAGGACATAGGCTATCTTTTTTCTCAAAACACAACTTTGAAAGGGGTCAAATGAGAGTTCAATATTTGTATGGGAAATCTATCATTCCTCAAGTTAGGGATCTGAAAACTCATATTAAGGCTTTTGGTAGGAAATAGAGAAATACGTGTTTCAACGTTTTTGAAAAATCATCCCGGGCAAAGTGAGGTTAAACTTATGAGGTATTCTTTAGATGCAATCTCAAGATTCAGGCACAACAACTGAGAGGCTGGACAATCGCTACAGGTGCTTCAGTGCAGAGGACAACTCCTTGGATTGTATAGTTCTGGTCCCGAAAATAACCTCCACGCGGGCGGAGCCGCGAGCAACAGCTAGTGCCATATATTTTTTTCATTTTTGCCCAACTACCTCCTTTTTTGACTTTGGTTCTATATGACTCATGGCAGGATAACCTAGCATGATAAGGGTAACAAGGTTACAATGTGAGATTTTATTCATTTTAATATTCTGTACTCACAATTATTTTCGCCCAGAACAAGAGTGTAAATTGTTCTTAATCCAAACACATTAAGGAAGTACCACGAAGCGGAGGATACCCAGGAAGCATCCAGATATGTGAGCTCCACACCACGCTGCAGCATAGGCTTGAAACGGATTGTCAAGGGGAATGGCACCTTAGCTGTAAAGAAACAGGGGTTTGTCATCCATCAATATTTAGTTTATTAATTGTATGTAAGGTGTTATGATTAAAAAAATATATTCTTCATTTTCCGCATAATAATATTATTCTGCTGAAAATATAATGTAAAAACTTTGATAACAAAACATTTCATTTTCAATACTTAACACATAGCCTCCGTGGTGCAGTGAGCAAGTAGCCAGCTGTGAAACGAGAGGCTGTGGGTTCGATTTCCGCAACAAGATAAATGTTTGTGTTTCAGACAGATATTTGTATGGGTCTGGGTGCTGTGGGACTGTAGTCCTTTGTAGTATTTTTTTTAGTGACTCGATTGGCAGGCGAGCAGACGGGCCACCTGATGGTAATTAGTCACCCCCGCCCATAGACTTCTGCAATACCAGGGCACAGCAAAGCCGCTGCCTACCGTTCGTAGTTCTTGATACCCACTATACAGGTTTCACCTAGTGTAGGATCAGAACTATGTGTGTGACTATTGAGTGTATTTACTATTTTTACATTATTTTAATTGAAAATATTAATGAAACTACCTAATTAAAAAAAAATTATACTAATAATTAATACTTGTAAGGAATCCGCTGAACATCCAGTTGATCCAGCCTCCGATCACAATCATGGGCAGCACATTAGTCACATTGCCCTTCAACATGTCTGTCATCATGCCAGGGTCTGTCATGGGGTTCTAGGATCAAAGATAATCAAATTTATTTAGTCCATTTTCTCTATCAAAATGTTGAAGATTAAGAAAAATACATCTGTTCTCATAAGAGTTTAGAACGTGAAAAAGGATAGCCTTGATATTTCATTGTTCCCATTGTTCAAAATTTGATGTAAATCATGACATTTTTATAGGATATGGTTACAGTTATAATTATTGAACTATTTCAGATATCTGATAGTTTTGCTTATGTATATGGAGTTCCACAACATTCCTGAACCATGCACAAAAATTAGTGTATTCAAAATTACACAGGAAGATGTAAGCTATATACAAAAATGCCTTTTCAAAACTAAAAAAAAATGTAAAAACTACTCTTTCATCAGTCTCTTCAGTGTATCAAGAGTGTTTGTCATTACTAAATTACTCTAGCGGTATTACAGCTGATACTTAAAAAGTGACGTGGTTGATTTCATATAGAATTAAGTACGTAATGACTTAAGTACAAGTCTATGAGTAAAAATGCTGTATGAACTACTTATTAGAATGAATAAACTGGTTAAACATTACCTGTGACGTAGCAACCCTTTTTTGGGTTTTGAAGTATCCAGTCTCTTCATTGTTAAACCAGTGGCGTCGTATAGCGAAAGACTGTCGAGGTAAATACTTCCCATTCTCACGGAGTAGCCGCGCACGAATCATCACTTGACTAAAAATGGAGTAAGATGAGGTTATATGGATTTAAAATTAATGAATATTATAATAAACCAAGAGTGTGTAAAGCTTCACCTGTCTTGAACTTGGAGGAGCTCGATTTTCTTCTGAGAAGATAAAATAAAGGACACATAATGCCTCACGACACCAACCAGGAAAGTGATAATTACTATGGGTAGAAATACCCATAAACGTATATTTGGATCCAGAAGTAATTCCACCATCTTATGAAATTTTAATTAACTTTTTGGCTGTGTGCGTTTCTTCTTTGTTTATAAAACTATGAACAAATTAATAACCCAAAAAATTAAGAAGTCCTATATTTGACATTTGGCATAAATTTCACTTTAGCACTCAGAAGTAGTGTTGAACGATATACATCGATGTATTAAAATCACTCGATATAAAGTATCGATTCATCGAATCAATGCGATATATCGTTCATTCATCAACATCGATGGTATTTATTCGATGCATAGAGGAGGCAAACCTGCTCCGATACCATTGCTTTCGTATAAGCGTCACTTTGCAAATAGTAATTGAACCGAAAAAGCCTCGTCAAATATGGAAATCATGCTAGCCAAGCGTCAAGCCGTAAAAAAAATATCAGCCCGACCTTTCGTTCAGCGTTGCCAATTTAGCCTATTTTAAGCATAAACATAGAGAATGAACTGAGCAATATCCTCACAAAATTAACCACTTTGTAGAAAGAGACAAAGTGACTGTGCGGCCAATAACTATTTCATTTCGCTCCTGCAAGTCTGTGACGTATTCCAATGAAAATTCTAGAAAAAGACAACTGCTGGCCCCACGTTCGCTTTATCTCTCTCACATTTTTCTGCCAGTATTCACTTATTAGCTGGATAGAGAGCGCTCAGTCTAGTCTCTATGACTATGATTTCTTGTGCTGTATATAAAATAATTACAAAATAAAAGTTTAACCATGAAGCAAACGATCAATTTCGCTTCATATCTTACTTGTCAAAAAAACAATCGATGTATGGAAAACATTGATGTATATTCGAAATATCGATATAACATCGATGCCGCTATGCGAAGCATGAAATCAGATTTTTCAATGTCCATCACTACTCAGAAGTGCTGCCACTTAATCTTTCTTCACTATTTTAAACTACCAATATCCTACTATTTCCAATCTCGGAAATAATAACTAACCCAATACTCCGACTCAAATAATATATAAAATAAAATTCATCTAAACACAAAAGAAAATTATAAAGCGATGACATTATATTTCCACGTATACCCAAGATTATGTTATTTGTAATTGTCTAACTGTTTTAGACCATTATTGAAAAAAAACGGAATGCGACGATATTTTTCCTGCTCAATTGTAAATACTAAAATAATTCGTAAAACAACAATAAATAAAAACTTTCAACAATAAATAAAATTAAATCGAACGAAAATATTTACTAATATTTCATAATTTTTTATGATTTACTAGAAGACCTGCTTACCCCAAAAGAGCGCGTGCGAGAGTTGTTTGCAATAAAAATAAACAGCGCTAAGTTTTTTTATATGGAGTTCTTATTTACTGTTAAAGAAAGGGCAGATTGTTTATTTGTATCCAGTGAACGTTTAAGTAATATATTTCCGTTTAGTTACAATTTTTTTTATTGTTCGACTGATTACAAATTTGTGTAACGGTATGCGTCGTGGTAAAACAAAATCGATCGCGAGTGTTGATATTATTGACTCAAAAAAAACAAAGATAAACATGATAAATGATGAGAATACAGCGGGTCCTAGTAATATAAATGATGCGACTCATAAACGAGCGGAAAATGAGACGTTGAATTCTAACTGTTCCATCTTAGACCTGAATATATTCAAATATAAGAAGAAGCCCCATGTTCGAATCCAATACGAACCGGATCTCCCGCCTAAGACGGTATTTTATCTATTTATCATAAAAGAACGTATTTAATTTTCGTAAAGATATATTCATAACACTGCTTAACAAACATGAAAATATTTTTAAACTAATCTGTACAATATAAATATTTTTCTAGTAGTTGTCACCTGTACTATGAATAAATGAATACAATTTCTTTTATTAAATAATTGGAATGCTATATTTTTTATATATAAAATTTCTTTATATTATATCTATATGATTTGTTATAGGAAGCTCCTGGCCTGTGGGAACCACCAAAATGGAAGGAATTCCTGTTAAACCTGAGGAATATGAGATCAAACAATGATGCACCTGTTGATTCCATGGGGTGTCACATGAGTATGGACTTAGAAGCAGCCCCTGAGGTGTGTAAATAATTATTATTGAACAAAAAAATAGAATTTGCAACATAGTTGTGGTGGAATTAAACATATAATGAGACCCCATAAATATATGCTGTTTCTTATTATATTCTAATAGTTAGATATATATTTAGTGCCTTAGACAGGTCCTGTATGGAAATTTGTTGGGGGCCCAAATTAAGTGTAAAGAGTTTAAGTCAGATTGTGAATAATATTTTGTGATATTTTCTCATACATGCATTCGGGGCCTCTGTAGCCCGGGGGGGGCCGTATCATTGATATGGCGGTAGCTATGTCCCTGTATATATTACTCAGGACAACAAAAGTGCCTTCTTCTAATTTTCATCTTGGTAGTGGGAAACTAAATAAATTAAAATTCAAAAGGTCTCTATAAAAACTAGTTAAAATATGATGTTTTGTATTGGTATATGTCATATTTCTATTTAATAGCTTAGCAACTACAGAACACTATAATAAGCAGGACTCAACATGCTCTTATTTTAATTGAAACTTGAATTTCTAGGTGTATAGATATCAGAGTCTAATATCTCTAATGCTGTCCAGTCAGACTAAAGATCAAGTTACATTTGCTGCCATGGAGAGATTACGGGCCAGAGGTCTTACTGTAGATAATGTCCTGGCAATAAGTGATGAGGAGCTCGGAAAGCTTATATATCCTGTTGGGTTTTGGAAGGTATTTTGAAAAAATCTATTATTAACTATAAATGCACAAGGCTTCATCTGGAATATCTGTTCCTTTGCCTAAATTATTATTAAAAAAATGCTATATAAACATTTTAAATTTTATTTACAGTAGTTATTAATATTTAAGAACAAGATGTGTACAAACATTTATAATAATATAATTTTATATTATAGACTAAAGTTAAATACATAAAGAAGACTACACAAACCTTGAAGGAGCAGTATAATGGTGACATTCCAGATTCAGTTGAAAAGCTGTGCAAATTGACTGGTGTGGGACCTAAGATGGCACATATTTGCATGAAGGTTGCTTGGAATAAAGTCACTGGCATAGGTATGGTGTGAATTTATAATATAACCAAAAGCATTGCATTAATAATGTTTTTTTACTGAAGAAATAAGAGTAGTAATCTTAATGGCAATTATAATAAGAGTAAACTGACTTTCAGGTGTTGATACCCATGTTCACAGGATAAGTAATAGGATTGGATGGGTTAAAAAACCAACCAGTACTCCAGAAGACACACGGAGAGCCCTACAAACTTGGATACCATATGAGCTGTGGAGTGAAGTCAACCATCTTATGGTAGGTTTTGGGCAAACAATATGCTTACCCATAGGTCCTATGTGCCATGAGTGTTTGAATAATGATATTTGCCCTTCAAGTGGAAAAGGTAGGAAATCGCCGAAAAAAACTCCCATAAAGGATAAAAAGTCAAGTACAAATTATATAAAAATTGAAATAACTGAAGATAAGAATGAAAATAAACTGCAAGCTATGAATGATTTAAAAAAATCACAGAAGATGAAGATTTCTCCCAAAAAAGAACTAAAAATAGAAGAACCAGATCCTGACTTGGATGATTTTGAAATGGATGAGGCACATGTAGTTGACAAAGTTATTCAAAATAAAAAAGCGCAAAATAAAGCTAGTATTAAAAGAAAAATAAATCCAAGTAAAAAAACAGATGGTGATAATCTGTCTCACAATGATGAAGGAAAGGATGATGAAATTTCCAAGCCAAAGTCACCCAGAGTTGAAACTAAAGATGGTCTAGGTTGCTTGAAAAACAAAAATAAAGCTAAGATTGACAACAGTGATTTTGAAGAACTAAGAAGCAAATCACGGGTAACCAGAAGTTATACACAATTAAATGCAAACACAAATAATAAAACAGGAAAACCTTCCAAAAATAAAAATTAAACAATAATTGAGTTTTCCTCACATGGGCACTCAAAAGTGTATATTTTTCCTTGTATAATACAAGTTGTTTCGAAAACATTTATTAAAAGTGCCATTGTTTATTTTATTTTTATCTAAACTATTGTTATATTATAAGATCATGTTTTTTAAAAACAATCTTATTTTTTAATCAAACTTAAGACAGTTAAGTTACAACCTCAATTATGAGCTAATTATACCTAAGGCAGTTACTACCCTCAATTAGATCTTAATGTTATTTGTTTTTTAATATATTAAATAAAACACATAATAAGTATTGTTTATTTTTTAATGTTTCTTTTGAAATTTTTCTTTTTAGATTTATCTTTCTTTTGTTCGATCTTACCCATATGCCTATTCTTCTGCTGTGATTTCTTTTTGTTTTTTACTCTCTCCAATTTGTTTTTCATTTGGAATACCTTACTTTTTTGGACCTTTTTAGTTGCTTGTTTCTTCAACATTCTTTTTATATCTTTTTTAGTTTTTATCTTATCATCAGTCTGTTCTACTTCCACTTCTTCAGCACTCTCTTCTTCTGAATCCATGCCTGGAATTGCTTCTACATCTTTCTGTAACTTTTTTTTAATATCCTTTTTTGCCACAGGTTCTTTAGGTCTATTTTCACCAATCACCAAATCTTTCTTTTGTAGTGTGTCTGAGGATAATTCTACTATTTTTACATTGACATCTTCATCCTCATATTCTTCTTGAAGTAACTGCTCAATATCTGGGATAGGACGGCTGGATACTACTAATTTCTTATATGATTCTTTGTTCTGAAATGTATTATATAACAAGTCAAACTAAAATTAATATTTTTTTTTTTTGGTGCCTTGATAGGCAGACGAGCAGACGGGCCACCTGATAGTAAGTAGTCACCGCCGCCCATAGACTTCTGCAATGCCAGGGCAAATTATTGGTTTCTATTTATATAATACACTCAAGATATTTGTTAAACACATAATACCAATATTTTGCTGGCTGGATAATAAGTGTTTTTTTAAAGTGGAATCTAGTGATTTTGAAAATGTATACACATTACAATTTTAATAAATTTAGATTTGAGTGGATTAAACAACTGATGATTTTTTAAGTCTTCATTGCATACACAGCCAGATAACACTTATAACCATATGTAAATTTATATGAGTATAAAATAAATAGCATAGGGATCATTCAAGTAATTTACGTAAGCAGAATTTTAGTCATTTTCAACCCCCTCCTCCCTCTGGTCAGCAAATGTAATGTAAGCAAAGTTCTTACCCCTCCTCCCTACACTTATGTAAGCATTGGTATAATTTTAACAAAGTATATAAACATTGTTTAAGGTTTTAAGCATAGACAAGTAGGATTGGTAATATGTTCATATAAGAATCTTCTAAATTTGTCAATAAAATTCAAAATAAATATATATTGATGATGTAATTGCCATTCAGACCCCCATCCTCCATGTCATCAAAAATTAGCAAAGCAAAGACCTCCCACCCTTTAATGTTATTGTAATACTTGAACAGCCCCTGATATATATGTGTAGCAAGCCATATGTAATACTTGAACAGCCCCCAATATATATGTGTAGAAAGCCACAAGGCTAATTACTACGACATTGCATTCAATTTGTTAACACAAAAATTGTTAAATAATGCATACGCTCACACTTGTAATCCCCAAAGATGTAAGCAGAGGTGTAACCAGTACACCCACTTTTCGTCAAATTTATTAAGGTCCCATAGTGGGATAGGGTTTACTCGCCATACTGGGTCAATTCCAGACTCTGGGCTGATACTGAGTATTTCTAAAGAGAAAAATCCAATATCACTACCCGACCCAGGGATCGAAGTCCTCAGCATTGTTAAATAAAGTAATGCAATACTCATAATGTTTAAATTTTAGATATTTACAGAAGATTGATAAAGTCATCATCAAACCATAGAATTTAAGGCATAAAATAAAGACTCGTAAATTAATCTTATTATAATATTACTATATAACCCCTCCAGTCAGGAAGGATATTAAAAAAAAAGTAGGGAGTAAAGCAACAAGCTTTTATTTCCATAGCATTAAAGTTTTTTTTTTTTTTTTTTTTTTTTTTTTTTTTATTCTATAATTTTTAGGGTCTTTTGGTTTTTGTAAAAACCATGTCAGCCCCATAGGAATCACATTTTAATTTAATTACAAAAACTCTTAAATAACAAAAAGGCCGCACTCGAATGAGGCTCTGAGAGAACACTCTGGAATGCTCCAACACTCATAAGATTTATGTTTAGTGTTCTCATCAGTACGTCACGAATATTTCTGGTCCTGACACATTCCACCAACCAGTGATAGACATCTTCGACTGTACCACACTCTTCACAGTTGGGATTGTTACTTAAGCCCATTAGATGTCTAAACCTGTTCAGTGGAACATGTCCAGACCGCATTCTATGTGCCATCACAACAAGCTTTCTGTTCAACTTTGTATTGGCAAACCAAGGGATATGAGGAGGCTCACACTGAATTGTCTTATACCAGATGCCTTTATCACGAGATCTGACATCAAAGTATTCTTGCCAATCTTTATACCAATGTACTTTATGCTTTGATAACATTTCAAAGTGACTCGGTGCAACTACAATCTCTGTGCCTTCGACAAGGGACGCCCTTGCTAAACGGTCTGCCTCCTCATTCCCTGCTAGACCAATATGTGAAGGAACCCATTGCAATATCGGAGTTGTATTTTTAGATATAAAGTAGAGAATTTGTTTCAATATAACATAAGCTATCGAGACACCTCTGAAACCAGAGGCACATCGAGCTATATGCTGTAGAGCACTTTTGCTATCTACCAAAATCACAAATTTATCACTACCCATCCTTTGTACATATCTTAGAGCTTCCGAGATTGCAATTAGTTCAACTGTCATTATACATAAATGCCCATTACAAATTTTAAATTTCCCACTATTTTTATTTTTGGGATCAAAGAAGGCAGCACCGCATATGTTATCTTTCTTTGATCCATCTGTGTATATATGCAGATATCCCTTGTATTTATTATGAAGTTCCTCTAGTACAATACATTTCAAACTATTCATGTGATAATATTTCTTAGCCATTTTTGTGTTATGTAGCTTAGATTTAATTATCTTATGTAAATTTATATTAGAAACCCAGGTGTCCAAGCCAAACATTTCCAAAGGATAACTGGATGAAACGATGTCCTCTCTTGTTTTGATATATACTGACACTAATAATGGTATTTTTTTATTTAACCAATATCTGTATGGAAGTAGGTTTGACAAACAGTTAAGAAAATCCAAAGTAACATTGTTAAAAAATGACTGGGATTTAAGACAATATTTTGTAGCTAAATATTTCCGACGCAAATGCAGTGGAGGCAGGCATAACTCATTTTCCATTACATGAATGGGTGTGGTTTTGATAAAACCCCCAATTATGCGTAACGCAATATTTTGCGTCTTGTCTAATCTAATTAGGTTACATTTTGCTGCATTATCATAAATAAAGCTTGAATAATCAATCCTACTTCTAATAAGAGAAATATAAACTCTTCGAAGATGTTTGGGATGAACCCCCCAAGAAGAACCTGCCAAAATCTTCAAAATATTTAATACTTTCAATGCTTTTGCATTGATTTCTTTTATATGCCTATTCCACTTTAAAGATCTATCCATCCAAATACCTAAATACCTTACACAATCTACTACTGGTATGACTTTACCGTTAATGGCTACCTCAACTTGATCTCTTCGATGCCCCCTACTAAATAAACAGAGCTGAGTTTTTGAAAATGAGATGTCCAATCCAATCTGTTCCAATAATGAGGAAATATTAATTATACAATTTTGAATATCCAATGTACTTTTTTGAATGTTCTTGTTCTGTACATAAAAAACAAAGTCATCTGCATATTGTAGGCTTTTAACTGTAATATTATCAATTGATTGGCAAATCTTATATGTTGCTATATTAAACAAGATGGGAGAAAGAGGGTCTCCTTGAGCTAAACCTTTGCCTGTCCATCTAATTAGAGTGTTACTATTGTCATCTTCTTTTATTTTAAGACATCTTTTACTCAAAAAGTCTAATAGGTAATTGCAAATTTTAGCACCAGCATTTACTTCATCCAACATAACAATTAATTCCTTAACTAGAACATTATTATATGCTTCATTAATATCAAGGAAGCAGGCCATTGTCGGTATATTTTTAACAAAACCTGTCTGTATCTGAAGAGTCAATCTGGCTATGCAGTCAACACTCGACTGACACTTACGAAACCCGGATGTGGTAGGTTCTAAAATATTATTTTTTTCTGTGAACCACTCAAGGCGTTTTTTTAGCATTGTGTGAAAAGTTTTACAGATGCAGGAAATCAGTGAAATAGGTCTAAACTTTGGCGGAGAATTAATCTCAATATTAGGTTTAGGAACTAGAATTATTCTTATATCGCGCCATTGAACTGGGATAGAGGTATTGTTAAATATTAAATTATAAATTTTAAGAAGAAAAAGCTTGCCTTCTATGGGAAGATAATACAGCATAGAATATGTGATACCATCTTCCCCAGGTGCAGAATCTTTTTTTTTTAAGCAACTAAATAATTCCTGAGAGGAAAAATCACTCTCTAATTGTGGGTTATGTGAAGTACATAAAGGTGAAAGCGGCGCTACATAATCAGGAGCAAGAGACCGGATCAACATTTCTTTCTGATCATCGTGTGCACACAGTCTGTTATTCCTAACACCTTTTATCCAACGCATTTTACGCCACATGTCAGAGGAGCTTGTTGTCTCATTTATCTGTCCACAAAAGTCCCTGAAACTATTTGATTTAGCTTTTCTTATACTTTTTTTTGCTTCTGCTACTCTCTTATTCAAAATACTTAAATTTGTTGGTGTTGGATTTTTCCTAAAAATTTTTAATGCCAGCCGGCGTCTAGCAATACTTAGAGATATGACTGGAGACCAATAAGGTTTAGGCACAAATGACTGTGAGGGATTCTTATATATTTTTTTGTATGGTATACTTTGATTGGCAGCATGATTTAGTTTTTCTATGAAAAAGTTATACATCGACTGAACATCTCTATTAAACAAAGCTGTATTATTTCCAGTAAAGCTACTGAGACAGTCGTCATGATACCGTTGCCAGTCCGCATGTTTAAAGATGCGGGTTCTGTTGAAAGTTGGGATATCAGAATATTCTAATTGGAATTTAATAAATATGTGATCGCTGCCAAGATTTTCCCTACTAACACCCCATTTAAAAAGAACTGCTATGTCTGTTGTAACAAAGGTGATGTCGGGTGAGCTTTGTTGAAGAACACCGTTAACTAATTTAACCCTTGTAGCTCCCCCATTATTTAGAGCTATAAAATTAAAATCCAAACTAGCCTCATATATGTGAATACCTCTAGTATTGACTTTATTGGACCAATTTGAATGATGACCGTTGAAGTCCCCAGCTATTATAGCTTTTTGAGAAAATAATGAAAATACCTGATCCCAGTCACATTGAAGTACACTAACTGATGGTGGACAGTATACCGCCGCTACGTGCTTTACATATTTACAATTAAAAATCTCAATACATATTATCTCAATACCTGGGTTTCTTAAAGTAACTGGAAATAATCTAGTTTTAATCGACTTGTGGATAATGATGGCTACTCCCCCGTATTCATCATCTCTGTCTGCTCTATAGACGTTATAGCCACTAATTTTAAATGTTTTCTCTCGATTTAACCAAGTTTCACTGACTAAGCATACATGAATCTTTTCTTGGTTTAGCAATAATTCTAATTCTACTTTTTTAGGTACTAGGCTTTGAGAATTCCACTGCCCAAAACATAAGAATTGCGCAGTAGAACTCCCACAGCCCAAATCACTGTTTCGTAAATTCATTGTATCCATCATAGAAGAAATTTATAATTTTCTTTATAGAGTTCTCATTACTTATTGTGTCAATAACTAATCTTTTTACTCCTTCAACTAAAAATTTTAAGACTAACATTAACTTTTCTTCAAAACTAACTCTGGTGTTGAAAATCTTTTCAACTTTATGTAAAAATTCTTCCATGATAGATTCCTTATTTTCTCTTTTTTCTTCTTCTTTGTGTTCATTTCTTTTCTTTTCTTGTCGTTTTGATGTTGCACCTACTTTGTCCTTTAAATTACTCTTAGTAATTTCTGAATAGCTATACTTTTCTCTAGGTTGCTCTGCTGTTATATTGTACGCATTTGATAGCTTTTTCGTTTTCTTTAAATCTGACTTACTATTACTCTTGTGTCTGATATTATATTCTTCTACAGTGCTTCCGGAATCACAACTGTCATCATTCTCATGATTTGTACTCTCCTCGCCTTTTGAGTTGCCTATGAGAGCATCATCAGAAACTGCTATTTCTACACCAGAATGTCCCCTAAACATACTATCCTGTTTTCGAACACATTCTTTAAAATTTTTTTGGTTCTCCAGAAGTTCTATTAAAGCAATTTTATATGTGCAGTTCTTTTTACACATAATAATTCTAATTCTCTTTTCCTTCAAAAAAATTGGACAAGATTTATTAACAGACATGTGATCACCCCTGCAATTTGTACATCTGAACCTGGTAGTTTCACAGTTAGCATGTTCGCCACTGCATTTTGGGCATATTTGCTTTTTAGATTGGCAGATTCGAGCTAGATGACCATATCTCCAACACACCGTGCATTGGGTGACCGGAAAAGTATAAGGATCAACTTTAAAACGACTACCATAACCATACACATATGTTGGAAGGGTTGCTCCTTTGAAACACAATCGCACTGTTTCACTGTCGCTCCATTCACCTGACTGTGTCATACGTTTAAGTCTCTTAATCGAAACAATTTCTGTCTCACAATGCAATGACTCAGTTAATTCTTCTTCTTTCACATCCAGCTCTATATACTTGATGACCCCATAGGTTAAACTAACTTCATTTGTCAACCGGCATCGAAATCCCATTTCTTTAATTTTAATATTACTTAGGATCTTCTCAGAATCTACCTTGGTCTCAAATTTCATAATAATTTTATATGGGGATTTATACTTTATTTGTGTCATGTTTGTTATATTTTCGGCTTTCAATATCTTTGCCAGACCGATTTGTTTAGGAAGCACTTCATCAGATGTAATGCAAACTTCAAATGCACTTAAATCAACATTATTTCTGCTATTTGGACCCCAAACTGTTTTGTGTGCCTGTCTATCTTGTTGAAATGAGTTACATAACATACACAGCATCATCAATACACTAGCAATTTCCTTATTCATTTATAATGTATTTATAATTATTTTTTAGGTTTATTATTGTTAATATTATTCAATGAAATAGAAATCAAATAAATTTTTTTTTTTTAAATGGGTTTGATATGGATACGGGTATTTCCGAGACGTCGCATGTTTTAAAAACTACCACCGGATCCAAACACGACCCGGCATGAGACAATCCAGCAAATCAAACTCAGCGGGGTTGTTTTTGGCTCAGTTCATTATTTTTAGTAGATGACCAGTCATATGTTAATTACCAATTTATTATTTTATACGCGATCGGTATTTTCCAATACATAAGATTTCGTTATTTATACTTGTAAGTTTTTATACTTTAGAATATTATCTTCTTTTTAAAACTAAGAAATAAATTTTAATTTTACCTCTTGTTTGATTCGTTTCTTTTCTTCTTTTAATAAACGCTGCAGCTCTTCTTGGGCTTTCTTCTTTCGCTCTAGTTTTCTTTTACGAAACCCGCATAGAAAGTCCCTAAAAGTAAGAATGTTGCATTAAAATAACTTCTAGCCATATTAAATTGTATGTACAACGAACATAATATTACTTTCTTTTAGCTTCGTCAAAAACTAAGTTAACTTTTTTTTTCTTATCTTGATTCTTAGTTTTTCTCTTTCCCATTTTTTATTTATATTAATTCACACACTGCGAATGCTTTGATAGAAGCAAAATATAACCTAAAAAAATGGTGCCAATGTTAAAATTGAGAATTCCGCTGCATTCAGTGCAGCCGGCTTTCACCGAAAAAAACTAAACTTTTGCCCAAATTTTCCAGTCGATAGCAAAGTGTATAGTTAAGTATAAAATATCATTTTTTTGTGGTCATTTTTATTAATTATAACTTTTTAAACTCATAATTCATAAAAAGTACACCGACTTCAATAAAAAACAAGTTATGCGTCACTACAAAATTTGAGGGTTGCCCTTGATTTTTCTGAGATCCCATCATCAGATCCTGACTTGGTGCCAATGGGACCACCTGGGAAGTATACCCTTTTAAACAAAAAAAGAATTTCTCGAATCGGTCCAGGCGTCTTCGAGCAATCGGGTAACATACATAAAAAAAAAGATTCCGACGTATTGTTAACCTCCTCCTTTTTTGAAGTCGGTTAAAAATAGACGTCTAAAGTGGTTATTACAATACACCGGCGGACTCATAAACTGCATCGAAGTTCAGGATTACTTTCGAATTAATATTTTTGTATGCAAACTCTTAGGATTAAATTAAATGAAAATATCGAGAATGTCCATTAATCATAAAAAAATGAAAATTTAAAAATAGAACTGCAGTAAAATACAAAATGATAGCCGGGAAAATAAAATTTATGCATAGTTTCATTATCATAGTTAAATTTAATATTTTTGTTTTTTTTTTCATTTGCGATTTCAATTATTGTTACGAATAGTATTGATTATTACGGTCTTATGCATAATGAGTTATCGGAGCTTTATAAGGCCGTTAATATGAGCTTGTTAAAAATTGTTGAGCGTTTTATTTCTATTGAGCCATTATGAATAACATTTTTTAACAATCGCCTATTAACGGCCTTATAAAGCTCCGATAACTCATTATGAATAAGACCGTTAGTCTTTTAAACTCAACAAAAGGTTCTTAACCATAAATATGGATACTTCGGTCGAACAAGCCGTTCAAATTGTGGCATTCGTGCGGGAAGGCTTGGATCAACGAATGATTGCTAGAAATTTAAACCAGTCTACGGTTTCTAGAGTATACCGAAGGTTTGTAGAGACAGGTTCTCACAAAAGGAGACGCGGTACCGGCAGAACTCGAACAACCACCTGTCGCGTTGTGACGACCGATTTATTGTTTCACCTCCCCTACGAAATCGTTTCCTCAAGTCAGTAAACATCAAAACAGAGCTGAATGAAGTGCGTGGAGTTAACGTGAATGCACGTACCGTAGAAAGAAAAAAGCATCGATAGCCTAGTTGGTTGCGGTACGGACTGTCAAGATGAAAGTCGTACGTTCGAAACCCAAATGGTCGACCTCTTACTCTTCTAAAGTCGCATGTATATTAAAATATAATTATCGCTTGCTTTAATGGTGAAAGAAAACATTGTGAGGAAACCTGAATACCTGAGAATTCTCAAAAAAGAATGTCAAAGGTATGTGAATTCTACCAACCCCTATTAGGCCAGTGTGGTGGACTAAGGCATAACCCCTCTCATTAGTAGAGGAGGCCCGTGTCCAGCAGTGGGACAGTGTTTAATACAGGGCTATTTATAATTTACGGATTACCTAGGTATTTCCTCGGAATCCCCGATAATATGTAATTAAGCACGTGCTACCCATAGTTGTTTCTAATTCCTCCTAATTTGAGGAAGTCCTTGTCTATTTGTAACACTGCTTTTTATTTGACATTGAAATGTTATAGAAAAATGACATTTGTACTGAGGTAATAATTTTGCGTTTCATTCGTTTCAAAATTATTTTAGTATAACGAATGTTTTTCATAACATTTTATGTTAGCCATACATCGACAGACCAGGTTATCCGATAAACAAACACGTTATGTGCTATTAGTATTATAATCGTAATATCGCGGTATATTTCCAACACTAGTTTGTAAATAACATTTATATTTGCTAAGAAAAATAAAACGTGGAACATATTGCATTTCAATCGCACAATTTTTGGCAAACAACCAAGAATTTTTGAAATACTCACACGCTATTGGTGGAAGCCTGCAATTAATGTTTTTTATCAACCTGCGCAGAGCCAATCAGCGCACAAGTCCACAATAAAGACGGACTCATCAGCAGCATGGCTGTCAGTATAAATTTGAAGCTGAACGATGCGCTTCCTCTCGTCACGTTGGTTTTTTTTGTTTGTGCATTTTGACGAAAATGATATCGTGTGTGAATTTGTGTGGCATGAAATATGGAAAGCTGCGAGTGCAGTGACCTGATATCAGCTTCGTCGAACAGGGTAAGTGTTATTATGAAATATGAGCCTGGATGCTCATAATTTAATTAAATGCTGGGAAAGAATTGTGGCACAGAAAATCAATCAAGTAGGTATTCACTACGTATGAGCCTTTCGTCACATTTAATTTAGGTAATTCAAGGTCGTGTCTAGAGGTGTTTGCGTGTGATATGAAGTGCATTAATAAGAGCAATGGCTAGGAGTGCGTTGCCAGGTCCATATGTTAGCACGCGTGAAAGGGTTGTGTTACACATACCGTTAAGTGTGCACAATATTATGATCTACATCGGCTAGTGACCAGTGTGTGACCAGCGGCTACGTTTTCGACTAAGCACAGACGTGGAGTTTGTAATCGAGTGATAGGGAAAGCTGGTGGCCGTGTAAACACACATCGTCGCTCACACTGTAGATAAATCGCAATAAAATATATCTCATTTCACTTTCTTCTGCGACAAAGATTTGTTGTCTCCAATTCACTAAATATTTCTCTCATTACATTATCAATTTTCAGGGATTTCTTAACATTAAAAATAGAACTAAATTTGATAAAAATATTGTACATATCTTTATTTGGCCTGTTATCATTAAATTGATATTATTAACTTTATTTTATTTACAATTAAATGAAAAACATAGTAAGGGAGAAAAAGGAATTATTATTTATAAAAATAAAGGAATTATTCATTTATAATAAATTAAAAACATAGTAAGGGAGAAAAAGGAATTAGGAGACAATCATGAAGACTATAGACAATATCTGTATATATATCTGTCTATTAGAGTGTTAGGAGAATTCTACCACAGCACTGCCTTATTTTAAAAGATGACTACTCCATCTGGTTGTGTATGAGTAGCAGGCATTGTCACAGCAACATATACTTGTTATCTATATATAAAACACAAAAATTTTACAGAACTTGATATTTTCTTAGCACCTAATTTGACTAACTATCTTTTGAAACTGGAATGAATATTTATAATTTGTATGCAAATGGTGAACAAAAGATAATATAAATAAATTACTTTAATGAATTTGCAATTTTGCTGGTAATATACTATAAGTCTATAGTGTAAGACACACAACCATCGCAGACATAAAGGTATCATAAGTGTTTTTAAACTATCACTGTACAAATATGTGATATAAACAATAATATTTACAATGGATGCTTCATCCATACAGATACAAAATTATTGATTGTAGAATGAATAGTTGCTAGTAAGTACGTAAAATATGTTTATAACATTTGTATCCATATGTTAAAATATATATTTAGGTATTATTAAGAAAAAGTGTTGTTTGAATTAATAGATGGTGTTTTTTGTAAACCACCATCACCACCATTTGTTTTTTTCTTTTATGTAATTTTTTATTTTGTTTTGTTTTTATTGAAAAACCAAATAAACTCTTTCTTTCTTTCTTTTCTTTCTTTCTTTCACTTTTTCTAAAATAATTATTTTGGACGGTTTATCTTTGTATGTATGTTTGTCATGCACTCAGTTGGATGAATCTTTTGTAGCAAATTACCATTATTTATGGAAGTGATACTCCACATTCTGTACAGAGTGTAAAATTATCTCCTTTTTGCCCAAAATAACAATACTGTTTAAATGGGTTTATAATTATTATTTTGCATTTGTTGAATTTTGATATTATTAAGTGTAAATAATTAATTGTGACATTATACAAATAGTAAACTATGGAAAATTATAAATTATTATCTTTACATATTTATTCATAGAGATTATCTTTAATTAAAGTGAATGTTCTGTTGTATTGATACTTGATTGAATTTCTTGTTTATGTTTAATTTTACAACTGTTAGATTATACCTATATTGCATAATACTATTACTTACTAGCTGTTGCTTGCATCTCCGCCCGCGTGGAGGTTATTTTCAGGAGTAGAAGTATACACTCCAAGGAGTTGTCCTCTGCACTGAGGCACCTGTAGCGATTGTCCAGCCTCTCAGTTGTTGCGCCTGAATCTTGAGGTTGCACCTAAAGAATACCTCATAAGTTTAAACTCACTTTGCCCCCTTCTGGCCTGATTTTTCAAAAACTTTGAAACACGTATTTCTTTATTTCCCACCAAAAGCCTAAATATGAATTTTCAGATCCCTAACTTGAGGAATGATAGATTTCCCATAGAAATATAGAACTCCTATTTGACCCCTTTCAAAGTTGTGTTTTGAGAAAATAGATAGCCTATGTCCTTCCCCAGGATATAATCTATCTCCTTGCCAAATTTCATCACAATCCGGTCAGCCGTTTAGTTGTCAAAAGGTAACAAACAAACAAACAGAGTTACTTTCGCATTTATAGTATTGGTATGGATAGACTGCAATTATAAAATGTTTATGGTACATTTATATCTTACATTTATTTCAGAAAACTTTTTTATTTACTATCCCCAATTAGCTTTTAAATGATACTTCCTCTTGAAAGCAATCATGTTACTTGAACTTGGCACAAATCAGACTAGACTGAGTTTTGATATGACAAGGGGCTTTTTATTGTAAACCTTCACCCTGCTCAGTCTCTAACTTATCAACCTACATGAACCTAGTTTTTAAGAGTCCCCTGACATTTCTAGTAAACAGGGACCGGCTTATCAATATAATTTATATTTTATGTTAACAACCTGTTCCTGTTCAACATTTTACTGTATTTTTATTTAAACAACCTTTATAAGTAAGACCCTTAATCCTAGATAAACAAGTAAGCGAATAGTAAAACAAGTAAGCGACAATAATATTGCCACATAAAATATTAAGTAATAAACATTAAAATTTAAAAGTTCGACTGTCCATTAACCCCTTGGAGATAATCTGTTGTTTATTGTTATAAGCAAAATGATGTGTGTATCTGACATATAAACCTAAAAGACGCCACATAGTGTGATTCTTAACTTCATATCGAGCTCCGTTTGTATCTAACAGCCGTAGGCAAGACGGAACATTTAGCGAGCTCATTGCTATGCGTTAATATCTTTATACACGGTTGGTGATTTTGTGTTTGGCGCTAAAATTAAACCAAAGGCGTGTATAAAAGTTTAGGCATAGCAACGAGCTCTCGTATGCGTCGGTCTTGAATACGGGTTTTAACTGCACCTTTTCAAGTTAAACAGTTCGTTACATTTACTTCACGTGGTTGCCAATGTTATTATTCACCGTCTTCCACGCGTTCGTCACCGTCCCTGACTTATGTTAAGTATATATTGTTGTATGTGGCGTATTAATGCGTATTGGTCTGTGCTGAGTTGTCTATTACCAACGTCGCGTCGCTTGGTTATTAAATCGTCATATTAACAAATTTGAATGTAATCAAGCGGCATATTAACATACAATCGCATGCTTTTATTACACAACTTTTGTGTGCATAATGTTGCATGACGACTGAAGTTTGTTTTGAATTTGCGTGTCATCATGATCAGTCTATTTTCCATTGCTGATAGCTTATCGCATTGTATAGTTTTAAAAACTATAATGATTCTAGTATGCATTGATTTTATTTGACTTTTGCTGGTCGTAGGATATTCATATCCGCCCGGATAGCGACCGCCGTAAAAAGGGTGTAAACCCGCCATAGTGGTACACGCAAGTGTGTCGCGTTCCGGGGTCAGCTAGTGTACTTGGTTTTTGTCGGGAGTATAGAGTTGGGGTACGATGTTTGGCCCTGTTTATGGCCTTCTGAGGACACAAGACCGTCGGCAGCTTCTTCACCCCTTGCCCTATGGCTTAGTATGAAGAAGCTACACAGCTGGCCGGCTTGATTGTGTTGATTGGCGAGGGATAGATTGTCTCTCGCTACTTGATACTCTTACTGGACGGCACTGCGCTTACCATCAGGTGCACGGCGGTCACATTGCCTTTCCAGGATAAAAAATGGTACGTTTTCAACTTGCCTAACTCTATTTGCCTGTAATTGTATCGTCCTCCGCACCGCTCTTGACTTCACAGTTTACAACGCCCTCCACGACGCCAGAGACAGAAAAGTATGGAAGAAGAACATACGTGAGATGGTGATGCAGAAGGGAGGTCACGACCCTCATTACTGAGGAACACGACGGAAGGAGGAGGTATCGTCGTTAATGAGTGCTAAAACGTATGCTCCCATCCCACCTTAGAGTGAGGTGGTCGGTTTATGGTTTATAATATAATTTTGCTGAGAATGGTCATAATAAATATTTTTCTCAATTATTGTGGCAACTTCGAGTGCAAACCAGTTGCTCTATTCTCTACAAACATCTTTCTTATGCTGACAGCCTTCGTGGCGCATTTGTGATTGCGTGCGCGGTATGACTTCTGTGCTGAGGTCTTCGGTTCGATCCCGAATTTTTCGGTTCGAGTAGTGATATTGGGTTTTTCTATCACGAAATGCTCTGTATCAGCCTAGAGTCTGAAATTGTGTCTATCTGAGTCTATATGGCGATAAGCTCCCCCCCGTGTATCACATCATGGTATGGTAGTAAGCTCGGCGAGATATAGGTGTACTGGTTACACCTCTGCCTACCCTTTCGGTGATTACAGGCGTGATATGTATGTATATTCATTGGACTAAAAGTTTTAAAAGTTTGAATAATAATATTACCAGCCCACTGCTGGGCATCGGCATTGTCTACTAATGAGAGACATTAGTCTACCACGCCGCGCTGGCCTAATGCGGGTTGGTAGACTTCACCTACCTTTAAAGTTCTTATAGGAATTATCAGCAATGCAGGTTTCCCACGTCATTTTCTTCCCTATTAAAGCAAGCGATAAACAACACACGAAACTTTAAGAATAAATAATAATAAATAACACCCAAGTCACATACATAGCCCCGATCCCACACTAAGATACGAGTCTTGTGTTGTGGGTGTCAGGGACTACGAGAGACGCACGGTCTCACAACACCCAGACCCTGGACACAAATGTATGTCTGACTCACAAACATTTTCCCGGTGTGGGAATCGAACCCACTGCCTCTCGCTTCACAGCCGGCTACTCGCCTACTGCGCCACGGAGACATAAATAGTCAGAGATGTATGCCATTTGGACTGGATTCGAACCTACGACTTTCGTCTTGACAGTCCGTACCACTCCCGGCTAGGCTATCGCTACTTTTAATAATAAGCTAGTTTAGTAAACTTTAAATAAACTGAAATGCAACCTTTAAGGATTTAGTTCATTCATCAATGATGTGACATCGCCATTTGTATGATTCAATCAACCATATGGTAACTTATCGCGACGAAGCTTTCACAACGCCTGATATTGAAATAACGTAGGAGTTATAAAAGAAATTATACACGCAGCCGTATACAATAACCAGCCCTATGTTGTAATATTGCGTACGGAAGTATGAAGTAGACTTAGGACTAAGGTATGTGTGCCTTGTTAAACATGAGGGTTTGTAACGCGTCATGGATCTAGGGCTACACTATGTTGGAATTTTTTGGCTTGCAGACCTCCTTTTAAATTCTATAACACCAAATAGCGCGACAAAAAGCATCGTGTAAACATTAAAATACACGCGTGATCTGTCACACATTAACAACTTTGCTGTAGTCGACGTAAAATGACATATTACAACATATACCGCTAGAGAGTGGAACTCTTTGCCGGAGTCTATATTTCCCGAAAATTATAACCTGGGTATCTTCAAGTCAAGAGTGAATATGTATCTTCTAGGCAAGCGTGCTCCATCGTAGACCACATCATCACTTTCCATCAGGCGAGATAGTGGTCAAACGCAAGACTATTTCGATTAAAAAAAAATATATATGATAACAGAATTGATTATTAGATCGTAGTTTAGAAAATTAGTCTGGTAAACGTCTAAGTGGATCATATGACGGTAAATGATTTCCACCGTACATGAACCCCCACAATACTAGAAAAAAGTGAGTTGTAGACTTAACAAAGAAAGAAGAGATTAGGAAGGCGAGGGTTACTTGAGCCTCCAGATATCTCGCTCAACTTACGCAACAACAAGCTATTACTTCAGGCCAATTTGCTCTGAGATAGTATTACTAGCCGAGGCGATCCATTCATGCTGTTCACAGAATTGTCTACAGTCTCACCCTACTATTTTAGTAATGAGCACCGGAAAATATATTCTGAACAAGCAAGCTCAACTAATTTAGCTATATTTCATAGCTCACAGTTATTTTCTTCAATTGATAAATTGTTTATTTTTCGAACGTATTCACATCAAAATCGATTGGCGGGCGTCCCAAGGACGTCCCAAGGTCGGGCCACAGTCAATACAATTAGCCAACCCCATCCCCCTTGTTTACTTCTCTACCTCTCGCCGCAGGCTACTCGACAGGTGATATTCTAATAATACTTTTGTAAACTGGAGTCACTAGCGTAGGCGCCACGTCGTGGCTTGTTATTACCCTAAAAGCTTTACTGTTATCGTTATCTGATATGGGAAGGAGGCGCTCTTAGCAAAACATCAGGGGATATTGTACTGTGTGTGAGAATAATTATTTTCATGTAAGTTTCAAGATTTGGTTGTTGTATTTTTGTGCTTGGTTTTAGTGACTTGGTGTTTTGACAGAGTTAGGATTAAAATTCAATAGGAACACAATGAAAATGTGTGTAGATTTCTTGCCGTTTATTAGTTCTTGATTACTCTTATTACTTGAGGAATTCCATGCGTTCCAGTGAGTCAGCATTATTTGTTTATTAATCAGACTGACAGTTGTCCGGCAATTGGTAATGCTTGTATCCTGCATTACACTACAATTATAGATACTAGTAGTTTTTAAATAGGTTATTGTTTTGAATTTGAAGTAATTATTAAGATTATTTTGAATTGGTTTGTATTTGGCGTCGACACTTTGCTTCCTGGGACTAGGTCACCTAGTCTGTGGTATAATCAATTAAATGATAATATTATTAAAGATTTGGACAGACACTCCAAAATCGCCTTGTGCGATGTTTTTTTATTTTTTATTTATACACTTCATATACAATGTATATAGGCGGACTTAATGCCAAAGGCATTCCCAGTCAACCTTAGGGTGGTGCAGAGAATAATCAAGGTAGGTGCATAAAATACACAGGAAGAAAGTAAACAAAAATCATATTATTAAGCTCTATACAAATAAATATATCCGAATACAATATATTGTAAAATACAATACATAATATATATATATGTAAAACATAGATATAAAATACATTCTATTACATATACTTATATAAACGCATATAAATATATACAAAATATACATATTAATATATATCATAAATTAATGATGTCTAGTACAAAAGTTATAAAGCTTTAGAATTTTCGTAACTAAAAATATTTCATCATGAGCGATCAGTGTCATTGCGGTGGATATATGATAAAATTAGTTCTATCGGATATATTTTATTTTTATTTATTTATTTATTTAAGCATAGAATAGTATAGTACACATAAAATACAAAATCAGTGACTCTCAAACTAGGCGAGCCTGTATCTTGAGAGCCTGAGTGGAGTGGTCTTACAGAATGATGTACTTTTATTATAAAACAAAACAGTATGTTAGTACGGAATATAAATGACATATAAAATATTCAATTCAAAATGACTAAAAGTAATAAGACAAGTAGTTAGTATACAAAAAATATATATAAACGAGGTTGAAGTGATGTAGTGTGTGTGTGTGTGTTTCTGCGTGTGTGTGTGTGTGTGTGTGTGTGACTGCGCGTGCTAAAGTATTTATAAGTTGGGTGAAATTATCAGTTTTTCAGTTTCATCGTAATTGAGACCTAATAGCCATGCTTTAACTTTTCTTTTACACGCCGAGTAAGTATAGTTTACCACATTACAATGACCATTTACATTGTTGTAGATAAGTGGGTGTATATATATAGGACACCGCTTAGTTAGTAGGGAGGTGGCTCGAAATAGCGGAATTTTGAAGACACGTCTTGATTTTAGGGCTTCTACGTCAGTTCTATTTTTTATGTTTTTATGTGTATGTAAAGTTGCACTATAAATGTATAACTGACGAACACGGAGGACTGCAAATTCCTTGTAGACTGCATCAGTGGGATATAAAAATGGTTTTCTAAGGAAAACCTTGATGACCGCTCTTTGGGCTCTTTCAAGCTCAATGAGTGTGGTCTTCCCAGCTGCACCCCAAACCGATATGCAGTACTGCATGATAGATTGACATATTGCCAAGTATATCAAACGCTGAACGGCTCTTGATGTACAGTCTCTCAGTTTCTTGATAATATAAATCAACTTGCGGATACGGCTCGAAATGTGATGTATGTGAGGTTTGTATGAGAGATTGTCATCAATGATTATACCGAGGTATTTGATTTGCTGTGTACGCTCTAGTGTTTCGCAGTTGCAGTTAGAATGGTTAGCGTTAGGATCATGCAGGCAGGTATGGAATTTAAGTAACATGTGTGGTGGCGGGCTAGACGCGCCTGTTTTATGAAACGCTATGAATTTGGATTTTTTAATGTTCAAAGTGAGTAAATTCAAGTTTAGAGTTTTTGCCACCGTTGAGAGCGCCAGTTCCGCATCGCGATATACCTGTTCCCAGCCATATGCGTGAAATATAATGGCTGTATCGTCGGCGTATGACATTATTGAACCATTTTTAAGGTTTAAGTCCAAGATATCATTCATGTATAGTGCAAACAGAGTAGGCCCAAGCAAGCTACCCTGCGGAACTCCAAAACTCATAGGAAGCTGCTGACTCAAGTGTTCTCCAACTTTGACGAATTGATGTCGTCCTGTTAAATAGCTTTGAAACCAGCTAAACGGGGATCCTCTTATTCCGGCCGCTTCAAGTTTCTTGAGTAATAATTTAATTGAAATCGTATCGAATGCATTGGCCAGATCAAGGAACACGCCGATACAGCATTCGCCCTTTTCTACAGCAATCGCGACCTGATTTGTCAAAAGGATTGCTGCATCTTCCGTAGACCTTCCCCTTCTGAATCCGAACTGCCTATCCGATAAAAGGTTATTTCTTTCCAGATAGTCTACAAGGCGGGTGTTCACTACTTTTTCGAGGATTTTTGAGAGTATGCTCAGGAGGGCTATAGGCCTGTAATTTTCTGGCTGGTCTGAAGGGCCAGATTTGTGTATCGGACAGACAGCTGCTAGTTTCCATTGTTCCGGAAAAATTCCAGACTGTAAACTGAGATTTATTAAATGAGTCAAAGATGGGATGATAACGTTTCTCACCTTTTTAATTAACCGTACGCTTATTTTGTCCGGACCTGGAGCACTGTCATCATGCAGTTGTGATATAAATTTGTAGATTTCATCTTCATTAGTAGGATGAAAGAAAAAGGAGAAAGGTGTGGATTTCCGCGACCTATATCTACTAGTTAGAGAATCTTGTGTCTCAGAGAGATTCGCAAGCATAGGCTCAGCAAGTTTTTTACCTATATTTACGAAATATGAGTTACAGTTGTTTAAAGACTCTTTTGAGTCCTGTGCTTCAACTAATAATTTAGACGAATTTGCCCTGTCAGATTTGGGGTCGTATATGGTTTTTATGGC
Source organism: Laothoe populi (assembly GCA_905220505.1). NCBI lineage: Eukaryota > Metazoa > Arthropoda > Insecta > Lepidoptera > Sphingidae > Laothoe > Laothoe populi. Next base: position 17,409,218 of record HG992156.1, read on the forward strand.
TTTCCACAATCTTCTGGGGTTTTTTTCATTTTGGCGTATTTGCTGGCTATTGTATTCATTTTTAAGATTGCGAAGTAATTTATTGCAGAAATTTCTGTACCTCTTATATATCAGCTTTTTTGTGGAGTCTTGGTGGTTGTATCTGCATGATAGGTGCAACCTGTCCCTATGCTTGATGCATCTTATTAATCCAGGAGTAATCCAGGGTTTTATTGTGAATTTGCTGCGCGGTATTCTAATATAATGAGTGTGCAATTGTATCGCATGATTAAAAGCTTCGATGAATAAAGTTGCGGCAGACTCGAGATTCTTATTATTGATGATATTAGTCCAGTTTATGCCAGCAAGTTCATCAGCAACTCTATCTTCGTCTAATTTAAACTTGTGTCGACTTAGTTTGTTTTGAATGGTGTTGTCATTCGACATGACGGCTAATACAATGTCATGATCAGTGATAGAGCTTTTGCAGATAAACCCTGTAGATTTGGTGTGGGATTTTACAAATATATGATCAAGACACGTTTGTAATCTTGTTGGGCTGCTGATAACAGGGATTAAGCCGTGGGTAGCCATCAGCGACACATACTCTTGGGATTTGTCATTTATTTGGTTGCAAATATCGATATTCATATCCCCAGTTACGATAATCAAAGGGTACTTGCTGATTGAGTCTAAGGTTTTATCTAGTGAAGCCATAAAATTGGAGAGACTTGTGAACGAGGGTGAGCGATATATTCCTAATAATGCCATTTTCTGGTCGATTATTAAGAGCACGCTATCGGCGTCTGCTATGTAGGATTCAACAACTGTAACGCACCTGTCCGATTTTGTATATATAACTAGACCTCCGTTTTTATTTCTTTGTTTTTTTGTACGAGTTATGTCATAACCTGGCAATGGATCTAAAATGGTACTATCATTTAACCAGCACTCTGTAAGAACAATCGCATCGAAATCAGTGTTAAGGCGTTCAATTGCTATAGTTAAGTCTTCAAAATTGCGTTGATAACTTCTGATGTTGAACGTTAATATTTTGAAGTGTGACTTATGAATTTCAACTAGGTGTTTGCTGCATTCTTCAAGTTGTGCATATGTGTGACAGTTTAATCTAACGATTTCATCTAAGTTTTGTGTAACATCAAGTAATGCCATTTGTATAGAAAGGGCTGAAGATAACAGTACAATACCTTAGTGTCACCAAGTTGAGTATTTTGAATGAGTGCAGCACAGTGAGGATTCGCAAATCGAAGCGTGAGAAGTGATATCGAATTACGTGATAATGTTGATGAGTACGTGGGTGAATGTTCATATGGTTTTTGTGAGTATGTGTGAAGGTAGTAAACATGAGTAACTCAGAGGAACAGAGATATCTCTGCCCGTGAAGATTTGTTAATTTACAGAAAATACTTAGCAACAATGCAATAAGCGACAATATCATTATGTGACAAGATGAAATTACTTTTCTAACAGAAATGTTAGCTGTTAGGTTTGAATTTAGAAGCGAGGTTATCCTTTTATGCGACATTTGCAGGCCCCAGGCGTTTCTCCAGTTCCTCTTGGTTGCGTATGAGTATTGCAGGGTTTCCTTCTTGTTTTTTAATGAAAATCGAGCCATTTTTAGTCCAGCAGAATCTGTAGCCCCGGTCCTTGGCGCGAAGTTTGGTCGCTCGAAATAACTGGCGATTTGTTCTGGTCAGGCGATCGTTAAAATACAATTCATATATAAATGAATACAAATGATTTCAATTAGATTACGATTGATTCATGTAGTTCATGATGTGTTAATACGTGTATTTATTTATCTAACACGGTCATCAGTCTGAAAGTAACAACTTTATCGGAGTTGAGTAATGTGTATACTAATAGTTTGATATAACATTTATTTTCATCTAATATTGATACTTTCGCAGCGATAGCCTAGTTGGTTACGGTATAGACTGTCAAGACGAAAGTCGTATGATCGAAACCAGCCTAAATGGACAGCTCTGACTTTTCTAAAGTTACGTGTGTATTCATTGTATTAGCCATCATCGATTAAACACAAACTAAACTGAAAAACAACTGTACGCACACTGATTAAAACCGAGCTACACTCCCGCTAGTTTGGTATAGACTCCCCCCGCGAGCGTTGAGGCTTTCCTTTTTATAACAAATCTTCCCCACCGAGTCCACAACCTATCCAATCTACCCCCAAATATTTTGTAAGTGACCCCCCAATATTTCCATAAAATTCTAAAGTACCCTTACAATTGTTAGTTATCGCTTGCTTTAACGGCGGAGGAAAACATCGTGAGGAAACCTGCATTCCTGAGAATTCTCATAAGAATTTCGGAGGTATGTGAAGTCTACCGACCCGCATAAGGCCAGCGTGGTGGACTAGGGCCTAACCCCTCATTAGTAGAGGAAGCCCAGCAGTGGGAGAGAAGTATAATATAGGCTAGTATTTACTAAATGGGCATCATTAGTTTTTTTCCTCCCGAATTATGTAACGTTTCCCTTTCTTAATATTTCTTATGAAATAGTGTACCTATTTAAATTTTCGATTTTTATAAGACAATACTTTTTAGCAACCAGTACGCTTCCTGATTTTCTTTTCCTTTATAAAATAGTTGACATACACCATACATACGCATACCAACAGAGAAACACCGTAAAAAAATGTGTTAAAAACTAAAGATGATATAAGCATTTTTGCAAGACACGTACAGACAGACTTATTACAGAATATGAATTCCTCAGGTTGACTGGCAGAGGCCTATATTAAATGTATAAAGTGTGTTAAATTTCGTACGGAGGTCTAGAGTTGGGGTACGATGGTTGGGCGGCATGGTTGTGTTCAGTAGCGAGGGATAGATTGTTTCTCGCTACTTGATACTCTAACTGGACGGCACTGCGCTTCCCATTAGTTTCAGTGTGATCACTTTGCCGTGCCAGGATCTCTCACCACTGAAATCTTGAAGCACTTATCGGAACTTTATTGACCGATTAAAATAACTTTTTATATGAATTATAAATAATAATTTTATATTATATGTATTTATAATATACGTGTTATTTTAACAATACAATCAGTTGTCTGGTTATTGTAATCCCAAGGCAGTATGACTATCGTAGATGTAGTACTCTCCACGCACTTTCCGAATGTTATCATTGTACACGGTGCTCAGAACGGCGATAAACTGTGATACATCGCGAAATATAACTAGGTCGTTCATCAATCACAGTATATAACCAGATACGAAAACATTGTTGACGTTTTAAACACTATCTGGAGAATCTACTTCGAACGTAGAGATTATGTTTAAACTGTTGTATCTGGGAATTCCTGTTTAATGTTTTTTTTATTGCCTCCATAGGCAGATGAGAAGACGGGCCACCTGATAGTAAGTAGACACCGCCGCCCATAGACTTCTGCAATGCCAGGAGGGTTACTCTTGACACTGGATCCCAATTTAAAATTGGGATTGGGTTCGATAACTGTACAATTGAACGCAACACCAGCGCACAATTTAACTGAATATTTAGTAACTAAATGAAATTAAAGTATTTACGATCGCTAGTCCGTAAACATTCTATTTCATTTAGTTGAGTAAGTTAGAGGTCCAATATCTTCTAGATTGGAATAGAAACTGTATCGAGTTCGAGATTGGAATTGATTTCAAGAGTAGACATACAGGGCACAGCAAAGCCGTTGCCTACCGTTACTGTGGTCGAATGTTGTTCAGCAGCGTTTGTGTTTGTTGAAGATTTCACATTTTATTAACTACAAAGTAATCTTTGTTACTGCGTCGATGGGGCAGTTGTAATTGTGCAAGCGTTACGACTGCTGTGCTGAGGTCTCGGGTTCAATACCCGAGTCGGATTAAGTGATATTGGGTTTTTCTATTTAGAAATATTCAGTATCAGCCCGGAGTCTGGAATTGAGCCCGGTATGGCGATAGGCTCGCCCGCTATCACAATATGGGACCGTAATAAATTTGGCGATATGTGGGTGTTCTGGTTACACCTCTGCCTACCCCTTCAGGAACTATATGCGTATATGTATATGTATGTAAAGATTACACATCAAATATTCGATACAGGTTTTACCTAGTGTGGGGTCAGAACTATGTGTGTGACTGTTGGGTGTAATTATTCCATCTTATCAAATCCAAAAATAATTATTTATTACAAATTATTATTATTTACTATTTTAATTCATTTAATATCATTCCTTAATCTTAACATCATGTCGTAAATAAATCAGTTCAAAATAAAATATTATTATTTGTCATATACCTAAATTTATAATATTAGTTCTTCTCAGTTTGGTGTTAAAGGATTGTGGCGACCGCGACTGTGCATTTTTAATATTATTGGGAAAGTCGATTATGCCCCTCTATTGCCATTACGTACACAATTTGGACGCAATATTAAAAGGCTAAAAAAAATTCGTAAACAGAATGTCAAATAACGAAGATTTTCCTATTATTTTAATTTAGTTGAGACTTTTACTTGACTGAAACGAATATTGTTCTCTATAGAAACATCTCTAAGTAAGGTCTAATAAGCTCAAAGAGTAGATCCGTTTTCCAATTACGGTTTACGACAGGCAGCCGGACGCGCTTAACCAATAAGCTGATCCTGACCTCTCGGTATTATATAATGCTTCGTAAACTGTTTTGGTAATAGCGATTTTCATCCTTTATTGGCCGTTCGTTTTTTAACTGTTTTTTTATCATAGGTGGAAGAAAACACATCCATAGTATAACAAGTGAAAAAAAAATATGGCATATGGTGTGGTGAATATTTATTATTTACTAGCTATTGCTCGCGGCTCCGCCTGCGTGGATGTTATATTCGGGAGCACAAGTATACAATCCAAGGAGTTGTCTTCTGAACTGAGGTACCTGTAGCGATTGTCCAGCCTCTCAGGTGTTGTGCCTGAATCTTGAGATTGCATCTAAAGAATACCCCATAAGTTTAACCTCACTTTGCCCGTTTAGGGATGATTTTTCAAAAACGTTGACACACTATTTATATATTTCCTACCAAAAGCCTAAATACGAATTTACAGATCCCTACGTTGAGGAATTATGGATGTCCCATACAAGTTTGAACTCCTATTTGACTCCTTTCAAGATTGATTTTTGAGAAAAAAGATAGCCTATGTCCTTCTCCAGGATACAATCTATTCCCTTACCAAATTTCATTACAATCCGTTCAGCCGTATAGTCGTGAAGAGGTAACAAACAAACAAACAGAGTTACTTTCGCATTTATAGTACCTATTAGTATGGATTAATCTGTTGTTAATTATAGGTTATTGAATAATAACAATGATACCCAAAGTGGTCTATATCGACCCCCAGGCTCGACGACGACCCATGAGGGGTCAATGGGGGAAAATTTCTTATCAAAGCTAGATTCATCCTTTTGGTGATACATACGTGGGCTTATGTAAAAATTGTACAACCACTATTTGCTAGCAATTATATAAGTTCATGACTCTTGACAGCTATAGACTTTGATGGAGATTTATTCTGAATAGCCGAGAGTCCTGAATATTTTTATAAGCTGAATATAAAAGTGGTGTATAAAAGTGGTAGAGCCACGCTGTAGACATATTTCTCTACAGCATGAATGGGCCGGCTCGACCGAGGTAGTACCACTGTCTCACAGAAAACCAACGTAAAGTGACAGTTCACTGTCGCGTTTCGTATGGTAAGTGAGATATCCGGAAGCCCAGATTCCCCTTCCCTAAACCCTATTCCTGTCCTTTAAGGCCGACAGCGCATACGTGATACTTCCGGTATTGTGGATGTTCATGGGCGGTGGAGATCACTTAACATCAGGTGACCCACTGGCTCGTTTGTCGGACTATGAAATAAAAAAAGCTTGTTACTTCCACTGTTATGCAAAGGCCTACCTTCGAAATACTCAGTTCGGTGTCGTTTGTTATATCGTCATTGAGCGGTGAAATCTAATCTCCATTCAATACTGATATAAGTATTTATAATGTAGTAACAAAAACCGACATCAATTCATTTTGAAAAAAAAAACAGCTTCCGTAAATATTCGCTTGGAAGTTACTGTACCCGTGGGATCATCGGTATAATAATATAAAAACCCTACTATACAAAAAAAAAAATTAATTCATAAAAAGTACACCGACTTCAATGAAAAACAAATTATGCGTCTCTTTAAAATTTGAAGGTCTCCCTCGATTTTTCTGAGATCCCTTCATCAGATCCTGACTTGGTGCCAATGGGACCACCTAGGAAGTATACCCTTTTAAACAAAAAAAGAATTTCTAGTATTGGTCTAGGCGTCTTCGAGTAATCGGCTAACATACATAAAAAAAAAGATTTCGACGAATTTTAACCTCCTCCTTTTTTTAAAGTCGGTTAAAAAATGCAACTTTATGTAAAAATTTGAACATCGTTCTTTACCGATAGCGGTAAAGAACTTTAGTGAGATTTACGATTTTGAACAAACTAACATGAAAATTTTGTATGTATAGATTTACAGAACTATAATTATGATCGGTTTTTGCAGTGGCATCTGACAGCTATACCGCTGCTTGATGGTAATCACGATGACTTCATTTACATAAACATGTTTTGTGCGACGACAAAAACGTAGGGCGGTCCGTGGTACCTTATTTTTGACATTTAAATTGATGGCCATTCAACATTTTATTTAATTATTATTGTGTAATAAATGTGTCCCAGACACGTTATGTTTCCATAGTAGTATGTAAAGAAAGAAAGAAGGTTTACAAGTATAAACGTATGCATTGCATATACAAACATATATAGCCAATAAACTGGTAAATAAGTCATTTGATGGTGATCTACACCGCAGGGACTACGGTCCCACAGACCCCACACATATTTGTGACGGTGTGGGAATAGAACCCACGGCTTCTCGTTTCGCCGCCGGCTACTCGCCCACTGCGCCACGGAGGCTGTCAAAATATAGTCGATGGACTGGTGATGAACGAAAATCACAGGAATTAGCAAATTTTTGTATTTGAATCTTTTTTTATCCTGGCACGGCAAAGTGATCACACTGCACCCGATGGTAAGCGCCCAATTAGAGTATCGAATAGCGAGAGACAATCTATCCCCCGCTACTTAACACAATCATGGATGTTTCATAGGACTAAGACACTATAAATTCACTTTTTGCAAACATTGGATTTAATTGATTAATTTAAATTAATCTAATCTAATAATAATCTAATAATAATTTAAAATTAATTTAAAATTTAATTTAATTGAGCGATTGACAAGCATGGCGAGGCTTTGGCTGTGAGTCTCGACATAGCCAAGGCATTTGATAGGGTCTGGCATCGTGGCCTTCTCTCCAAGCTCCCGGCATACGGTCTGCCCGACAACCTGTGCAAGTGGATTTCCGGCTTTCTGCATGAGCGTAGAATGCGTGTCCTCGTTGATGGACACGCTTCGCAGCTCATGTCAGTAAATGCCGGAGTACCACAAGGTTCTGTGATTTCGCCCACCTTGTTTCTTCTGCATATCAATGATATGTTATCGCTTGGCAACATTCATTGCTATGCAGACGACAGCACGGTTCATGGGCGTTATAGCAGCAAGCCTCTTGGTTGCCGGGCGGATACTGAGAGGAGACGAGAGGATCTTGTCGTTGAGCTCAACCAGACCTTGGATCTCATCTCATCATGGGGTACCAGGAATCGGGTTGAGTTTAATGCCAAGAAAACCCAGGTGTGCGCGTTCTCGTGCAAGAAGTCTCCGTTTTCTCCAATCCCCGTTCTTCAGGGTGTTCCACTCGCAATGCGGAATGACCTTAGTGTCCTAGGTATGGATATCCGCTGCGATCTTAATCCAAGGAGTCACATCGAGGGCGTAATATCCGCCACTTCACGCAGGGTCGGAATCCTGAACAGGGTGCGGCGGTTTTTCACGCCTGGTCAGCTCTACCGCTTATATAAAGCGCAGGTGCGGCCGGGAATGGAATACTGCTCGCACCTCTGGGACGGTTCCGCAAGGTACCTTCTCGATGCCTTGGATGGGTTGCAGCGGCGGGCCATCCGCATTGTGAATGATGCAGACGTGAGTAACAGCCTGGAGCCGCTACAGCTGCGCAGGGATATTTCCTCGCTTAGCGTGTTCTACCGTCTGTATCATGGCGAATGCTCTGAAGAATTGTTTGATCTTATCCCATCCTCTCCCTTCCATACCAGAACCACGCGTACTGGCTTGCGGAGCCACAGCTTCGTGGTGTCTACTACCCCGGCCCGAACCAAGAGGTTCGCAAACTCGTATTTTTGCCGCACCATCAAGCTGTGGAACAGTTTGCCAGCTACCGTGTTCCCTCCTTCCTATGATCCTGGGTAGGGGTGTAGTAGGGCGTCTGTCGTTGACGCTATATACAAGGCTCCACTGGCCGGCCCTTATTGGGAAGTGGGGCGTTACTGACGACAGGCGGCCTATAAACTCTCACCAGTGGCTCCAAGTAGCTGTAGTGCATGCAGCGGCCACATCCCGGTAAACCGCGTCGGCTAGCGGGCTAAACCTGGTTGAGGGGGACCTGCTACTTGTAGGTCTAAAGCAGAACCTTCCTGCATAATGCTCAAAGTCTATCCCGGTAGGAAAGGCAACTCACAGCAGATATGCGTCGAGATTGGCGGACCTGGCGGGGTAGCACGGCAATGTTGATGGCTTAGGGCGACGGTAGAGGGCATATAGTTACCGCCGGCCAGATACACCATCTGAACTCTCCTCTGGTCGTATCGGTTTTCCGTTCCACTGGGTTCAGGAGGGGGAAGACGAGTAGTGTGCACCTGTGTTTTGCGCGTCCACTTGTGCACCGGAATATCTCCTGCGCATTTGACTGCTTCCGAAATATGGACTCCGATTAATGTTAAGTCCCGTGGCGATGGGCTGAGGTAGAGAGGTTCGGTCGGATGCAGACTGAGCTTTGTCTGAAGCCTGCACATGGGCGGCTCCAGGGGTGTTCTGAGAACATCGTGGTCGCTTCCGTTCTGCATCGGGAAGACAGAGGGGATTCGGCAGCACCCGGAGTGACAAAGCAGCCCTATTTAGGGTGGCACTGCTTTCCCCGCTCAGCCGGGGAGGGGGCTAGAAAAGGTGCCCTAAAAAATGCTCAACCCATACTCCAGGGAAAGTAGCAACCGCGGCTGCTTCCGCATCTCTCAATTCGCGGTCGAAACAAAGAAAATAAAATTGTTAAAACAGCTAATATGGCTTTTGGAGCATGGAACGTGAGAACATTACTTGACCGTGATTACAACATCTGTCCTGAACGGAAAACTGCCATTGTAGCTCGGGAGCTTCTTCGCTATAATGTGGATGTGGCTGCTCTCAGTGAAACACATCTTGCCGATGAAGGTGAGCTAGTGGAACAAGGGGGCGGGTATACTTTCTTCTGGAAAGTACTTCCTTCTTCTTTCCCGCGTAGGTCAGGTGTTGGATTTGCGGTCAGGAACCATATTGCAAAACGGCTACAGGAATGTCCAATTCACATCTCAGATCGCATTACCACATTGCGCCTCTATTTGGACAACAACAACTATCTGAACATCATTAGCGTTTACGCGCCAACCTTGGACAAATCTGACGATATCAAGGATCAATTTTACGAGGAATTGACACGTTGCATAGAGAGCATAAACTCTAGAGAGCAGATTCTTTTGCTTGGAGATTTCAATGCCAGAGTGGGACGGGATTATGACGCGTGGCCTAAAGTCTTGGGCAGACACGGCGTCGGCAGCATGAACAGCAATGGGCAGTTGCTGTTAAGTTTTTGTGCTCAATTTCACCTAGCAATTACAAACACCATGTTCAGACTTCCTGCTAAGCACAAAAACACATGGATGCACCCAAGGTCTAAGCACTGGCATCTAATAGATTACGTTATCGTACGGCAAAGAGATTTTGCTCAGGTTCAAATCACCCGTGTTATGCGTGGTGCACATTGCTGGACTGACCATAGGCTTGTCATTACTAAACTGCGTCTCCGCCTGCGACACCCGCGTAGATCACGCAGATCAAAGCCTGTGTGTTTGTGCTTGGATGGTTTGAATAATCTGGAGACGAAAGAGAAGTACATTGAAGGTTTGGCTGCTCCACTACTGCCCAGAAACAGTGACACGGCTGATGTTGATACTGCTTGGGGTCATCTATCTTCTCATGTCCTAAAGACCGCTACAGTTACTTTAGGTCTAAAGTCTACTAAAGAACAAGACTGGTTTGATGAGAATGATGGAGTTCTAAAGCAGGCAATTGACAAGCATCGACACCTCCTCCGAGAACACAACAGAGCACATCAACGTGTAAGCGTAGCGGAGATCAGGCAAAGCGACCAAGACTTGCGTAGACTATGCCGGGAAATAAAGAACAAATGGTGGCAAGAGAAAGCCCATTACGTTCAGTGGCTCGCTGACTCAAAACAACTCGGAGAGTTTTATAGTGAGGTTCGGAAGCTGATTGGTACAACCTCTATTACAAAAGTGCCTCTTAAGGTTGCCAATGGTGAAGGCCTTCTAAAAAGCAAGGAGGAAGTGCTCAAACGATGGGTAGAACACTTCAGCACTTTGTTAAATGTGGATCGTTCTGCAGACCTAGATCATATTTGTTCTATTCCCCAGCTACCTACATTTAATAAACTGGACGAGCCACTTGGGCGTGGTGAGGTAGTTTCAGCTATGAACCAACAGCGGAATAAACGTGCGGTGGGCATTGATTCAGTACCGATTGAATTGCTTAAGTGCGGCGGTGAGGAACTGCATTCGGCCATATGGGAACTTTTTGATCGTATGTTTAAAGAAGAACAGCTGCCATCTGATTTTAAAGTATCACGCATTAAGGCACTATATAAGAACAAGGGTGACCGTTCCGATTGCGGTTCCTATCGCGGTATTTCGCTTTTATCTGTGCCTGGTAAAGTATTTGCTAGAGTGCTCCTAAATCGCCTCTTGGAGTTGTCTGAGGAAATTTTACCGGAAACCCAATTTGGCTTCCGTCCAAGTCGGGGCACTTGTGAAGCCATTTTTTCATTGCGACAATTGCAAGAAAAGAGTAGGGAACAGGGGCGTCATATGTACCTCTGCTTTGTCGACCTTGAGAAGGCTTTTGATAGTGTGCCCCGAGAAGCCCTTTGGATTGTGCTTGGAAGGCTAGGGTGCACGGAGAAGTTCGTGAAACTTTTGAGACTCCTGCATGATGATATGGAGTGCTGTGTCGCTGTTGACAATGAACAGTCAGATTTCTTTCCCGTTACCTGTGGGGTGAAACAAGGGTGTGTTCTAGCGCCCACACTGTTCGCAATGTACTTTGCAGTTGTAGTCCGAGAAGTTTTGCAGACAACACCTGAAGGAATACGTATCCGCTTTCGCACTGACGGTAATCTTTTCAACTTAGCCAGACTGAAGGCTCGCACTAAGGTCTCCCATGCATTGGTCTCTGAGATTATGTATGCGGATGATTTGTGCTTTGTGACAGAAACCCCAGAACACCTGCAAAAGCTAACTTCAAATTTCAACGAGTCTTGCCACAAATTTGGCCTGAAGATCAGCGTCAAGAAGACTGAAGTGATGTCCTTGGACATTCAGGGTCACGAGTCGCTGACCATTAAACTCGGGGAAGACGAGCTGAAGCAGGTTCATAAGTTCCGCTACTTGGGGAGCTGCTTAACATCAAAGTGTGACCTTGATGCCGAAATTAATAGTAGGATTGCAGCTACAGCTGCAGCATTTGGTAAACTTCATTCCAAGGTCTTGTGTTCACATGACTTGAAGCTGGCTACTAAGATCTCAGTATACATGGCGATCGTACTGCCTAACATTTTGTACTCTGCAGAAACATGGACCGTCTATCGCCGCCACATACGCATGCTGGACCGATTCCACCTCAGATGCCTACGCAAGATTCTTAACATCAAATGGTCCGATTGCGTGCGGAATACAGAGGTATTACATAAAGCCAACGTAGGTGGCATTGAGTCTTACCTCATCCGACGACAGCTTCGGTGGTGCGGCCATGTATTACGGATGCCAGACCAGCGGGTAGCAAAGCGCATCTTCTACTCGGAACTTGAGGAGGGTAAGCGTAAGCATGGCGGACAACTCCTCAGGTACAAAGATGTCCTTAAGCGGCACATGAAAAGCTGCTCAATAGAGCCTTTACAGTGGGAGCAGCAAGCCGCCAAGCGACAGGAATGGAGATCTCTGGTTAAAACCAGAGTCTTCGATTTTGAAGCTAAACGGCGCACAGAATTGGACAGAAAGCGTAACAATCTCAAAGCCCGACCACATGCGGCGATCACGTATAACCTTGAGAGTGGTGTGCTCACATGCCCGCAATGTGCGAGGATCTTCTCTAAGAAGATTGGCTACATAAGCCACATGCGAGCACACGAACGACGAAAAAATCTGGAGTAGAATGCAGTCGCCATGGCCGAAAACGGCCGGGAGCATCATCATCATGATCCTGGGTCCTTTAGGCGTAATGTGAAGAAGCTAAACAGCAGGCTGGCGTAATTGTGTTGAGTAGCGGGGGATAGACTGTCTCTCGCTACTTGATACTCTATCTGGACGGCACTGCGCTTACCATCAGGTGCAGTGTGGTCACTTTGCCGCGTCAGAATATAAAAAAAAATAAAAAAAAATTAGTTACTTAATCTGTGTGTTGGTTTTCGTCGCGTGCACAAAGTGTGCATGCGGTTACATTTCCAGGGCGTAGCCCTCCTGATGTGGTAATCTTCGCGGTCCGTGAAAGGGGACCGATCCTGGGGGGCGTCGTGCCATGGTGAGTCATGGTACGACGAGTGATGTCCGGAGGTGTGTAGATCGGCGTGCAGAATACCGAGGGGCTCTCGTGCTCTCCTCTTCTTGCCGTCCACGCGATATCAAACCCAGCCAGGTGGAACCCGTTGGGGAAGCCCAGCTTAGGCGATCAGCAGCAGACGGCGATGGCGAAAAGTGTCACGAGACCCTCGAAGTAGGTGGCACGCCAAGGTGTGGTGTGTGATGTGATGCGGTGATTCCGGGGGTCGCGTGACGACTTAATCTGTGTCTAGTTAGAATTGACCCTTTTGCCATACATACTCCGGTGGGCTTCGTCACCTGCGCATTTTTATACGTTTAGCGTAAACTGGTTATGATGTACCTACATATCTGCCATATTGGTACAGATTTCTTATAGATAACACGTATCTAGAGCGTCTGTGAATATGTTGAAATGACATTTTAAGATAAAACCGCAATGATTGATATATGAAAATAAATGTTCTGTCTGACAATATCCCTGATGTAACACTGACCTCTTCGAGTAGATATTATAAAATTAGGAAATGGGTCGCGTAATATTTAATAGGGTAGGTATTTGACAGTAAGTAAAAACCTGATAGAATTTTGTTTTTTATAATAGATTTTAGTCTTCAAATATCGAAAATTAAACCAATTTGTTAATTTATATGTGACTAGCTTAGAGGTTATATTTGTGAGCAGAAGTATACAATCCAAGGAGTTGTCTTCTCCCGAAAATAACTACCACGCGGGCGGAGCCGCGAGCAACAGCTAGTGTTATATAATAAAAATATGCAAATAGATGACAAAGTATGATACATTTTTTAAGATAGTCTTATATCTATCCAAAAATATCGTTATTGACAGGGTTCCAAGAAAATTCTGACCGATTTACTAACCAAAGATTTGATGAATTAATTTGTACTTTCAAATATTAAAAATAAAAAAAAAACGTTAAAACTAGAGAAACATAATATATCTATTAATTGATATATATCTTAAGCAGGCAGCCGCATATCTTGCATCATCATATATAAGTGCGTCCTAGAGTCACGTCAACTTATGGTCAATTTTATTAAGCAATCTCAATCTGTATTTTCAGATCGAACCAAAAAATAAACCAATCAAACTATATCATTTGTAGGCGTGGCATTGAAACTTAATTCTTACTGGTTCATTTTTCGGAACGATCTGTAGTTGCAGATTTAGATTGTTTATTGAAATTGCTCGTTAGACTTTGTTGGTTTAGTGCAGACAGGCCCAATATTGTTTGTGTTGTCTACCACTTAATGAAATGGCACTATAGTTCAGTTATATTTATTGAGTTACGTATCTTATCGGCGAGGTGTAATCTATTTTTATTAATGAAATTAAACAATAACATTATTCAATCGAAACACACAAATCAAATCGAATCATTTATTTCGTATATTATTAAAATCTACCGGTGCTTCGAAATGTCCACTGTTCCGAGAATAAGCACCAAGAAACTCAGCCTTAGGTCTTTTGTGTTTTTGTCGTTACATTATATAATATTAATTTACACACACCTGCTGTGAAGTGTGCAAAGTGTCTGCGGCTCGCACACGATGTGTGTTTAAAAAAAATCTATATCAGCATGTGGCGCAGTACCTACGCCAGGCGCGTAATAAATCCACTCGGGTGTGGTTCTTACACGCTTGCTGTGGTTTGGCTACGCAAACACCCTGTGTATGCGGCCGCGTATACGCACAGACCCTGTGTATTCGGCCGCGCTACGCATACACCCTGTACTACGCACACTCGGCCGCATGCTCGTAGTGCAAATATTTACGCGCTCCGCGGGTACGTCGTATACGCTTTAATGCGAGTGCGGGAAATACGCCTAGCGTGTTGCGAGCTGCGAGTTGTAAGACCCATTCCTGTAAGGGTGCTATTTAAGATGTCAACTGATAAATTTAACAATTACTCATAAGTGAACACCATTGCCCTTGGAGAACCAAAGTAGGCGTCACAGAAAGGAATCATAGATGCGTTGCCTACTTTTTAGGAAAGATATAAGAATTGCCAAATATAGATTTAGCAAGCATAGTTATTATATGAGGTAGACCTGACTCGTCGTTATACGATGATGCATGCTCTCATCCATTGGTAACCTTTTCTAAGTAAATATTTTTATTTGTTTCAGGCGAATACATAAGAGAAATATTGCAAAAACATCGTCATGAAGTCGCGGTAAGTTATATTTACATAATCTATATATATGTCGTCGGCATGTCCACGGGCCGAGGCTGTGAGAGGGCTTACAGATCCCTCTACGATCTCCAGATATTGTCAGGATGCTCACCGAATGATAGTTCGGAAGTAAAACACGTAATTAACACTTCAGAGTTTAATAAAGCTACCACCAGTTCGGAATGCAGTCATCCATGGGGAATAGCTGGCAAGAAACCCTCATGGTTGCTCTTTTAAACACAGCACTTTGAATTACAATTAATATTTGTACATCGATCACTTTTTCAAACCACTGATGATGTTCCCAATCCTGGCCTTTTCTATAGGCGCGAAGATGCCACTGTATTAATCTATTTTAAAAATACGTATGTGCAGAATAATAAAATCAAAATAGCAGTGTTGGGAGAGACTGAATAAATATAATAAGTAGTGTCCGACCGAAACAGGAATTTCTACCGAAACCGAAAACGACCGGCCGAAACTGAAACCGAAACTTGCCGAGCACCTTGTATGTGTATTTATATGTATATCTATAGATCTCTCGTAATGACTACCGATATTTGTTCCCGAAGGTTATAAACGTTGTTAGCTAGCGGCTTTACTTGATGAAAAAACATATCCTGTCTTTGTCTTCCCGAAAAATTCTACTTGTATTAAGCTTAATGTCCGGATGTCTGTGAAATTTGCGGACATATGCAAAAATAGCAGCAACTTGTGCATGATGGTGAACGTCTATTTTGCATCCGAGGGTGTTAAATGTATTGCCATATTATTATTACTGGCCAGTATTACGTCATCAGTCCATCCCACTGTCTGAAAGATTTAAAATTCGAACGGCACTATTCATTTTTAGATCAGTTAGGTATATTGATGTTTATTTTTTGGTTATATTAAGACGAGTCATGACGTAACGATACTTAATTACTGCAAATGAAGTTTTTTTTTATTAGTCACGATCATTTAACATGTGATAGCACTTTAATTTACATACAATTAATAATTACTCTGTTGGCAGTTGCATTTTGTGACCGTGACAGGAAGGTGACCTTTTAGTGTATTTTTATTGCTTTACTATTGTGGGAAATGTAACACAGCGCTAATTAGGTAAAAAAGGTAGGCAGCGGCAGAAGTCTATGGGCGGCGGTGACTACTTACCACCAGGTGGCCCGTATGATCGTCTGCCTATTCAGGCATAAAAAAAACTATAAAAATCAGTAGTCGTTTCAGTGACGTGTAAGCTAGTTAATAAATGTATTACTATTGTCTAGTTATTTTAAATAAGTTATGTAATATATGTAATAGTAAGTCCTCACCCCTCTCACTAGTAAAGGAGGTTGTGTGTACGAGTACACAGCAGTGGGTTAAGTTTGATATAGGGCTAGTATTATTAGTAATAGGTATAGGTTAGGTAACAAAATACTTGGGGGATCCGTAGACTATGTCGAAGACAGCGAAGTGGACGAGACACAGTAGGAAGTGATCCTACCACCATGCCATGAATAGCCAGGAAGAGAGAGGGATAGGTTAGGTAACAAAAGAAAAATATAACATTTTGTTAAATGTAATATTTTTCTTTTTGTCGTTGTTCGTTGATTTTGTCCCTGGCTAACATTTTGTTTTGGTATCTGAAGTATTACCCCAGGGAAATACATCTGCACGAAATTAAAGATAAGAAAAGAAAGATCACCATTAGCTTCATGGCTTCATTAATCATAATTCGACCGTAGGCGGACTATTTGAAATAGCGACATTTTTGAAGAGTTACAGGACAGAGATTTAAAGTTTTTTTTTTCGGAAAAATTGCTTGTGTAAGCACGTATTGCATCTTTATGTCTTATTCTCTTGTATTTATGAGCATTATTTTATAAAATAAATGTGGCCTGAACAAAAAACCTCTTTTTAACTGTTGATACGAGTGCGAAAAAAGAGCACATTTTTTTTTAAACTAGGCTGAAAAGATGCAGAACATTTGCAAATTCCAATATAACTCAATATCGCAAAATATGTCGCTTAAATTGAAATAAAACTAATTTTACGTATTCTATTGCGGTTTATTGAACTTTTTTAATCCCGACGTTTCAAAAGCTTTACAGCCTTCATGGTCAAGGGGCGGACCGCTTTATTTCAATGTATAATATTCGCGTAAACATAAGAAACCCATATGTCGCTTAAATCAATAACCCGCCAACCATCGTTATAAGAGTGGCCTATACAAGTTCCAGGATTCGGTCAACACTATATTCTACTAAATTGAGTTATCTGCATTTCAATACCAAAATTTCAACTTCCTCAATCCGAATGGACACTACTAGGAGTACAATTAATATAGTGAGAAACCCGAATTATTCCGGATTAAGTTATCAGCATGGACAATAAAATAATAATTAATAAATAACACCCAATAGTAACACACATAACCCCGACCCTACACTAGGTCAAACATCTGTCGTGAGTATTAAGAACTAGGAGGGACTACGGTCCCACAACACCCAGACCCAAAACAAATACCTGGCGTGTCACACAAACATTTGACTCGGTGCGGGAATTGAACCCGGCTACTTGCCCACTGCGCCACTGCTGTCTTTTATTGAGATAAATACAAGTGCCCAAGAGTTATAAGGCTTAGCATTTTTCAAATCCTGGGACGGAAATAAGTTTATCGGGTTATGGTTCCGCTTGTTGCGCCTCTAGCTCTTTCCACCGCCTCGAGAATACAAGAGCTATTCTGTGTGTAACGATCACAATAGGGTGTAGTTTCCTGTGTTCAATTTTGTACATTATTCGATATGCAACCGTATATAATACGCAAAAAACTCTTATTCGAAAACAGAATCAAAATGCTTGAAAATTAAGGTCACAATATTTATTTTGAATAGTGGTATGAGCACAAATGGTTGCGTAGTAGGAACATATCACTATCTCCCTCACACAACGGCACAGTAATGGCCATTCTGAGAACCGTGACGTCACGAGACATATCATGCATCCTTTTACTGTCAATTGACAAGTACCCCTTCCAACAGGCGTTAGGCGTACAATTTACTTATTTTTGTTCAGATTCATAAAATTCTTTCGATAATGGGTTTTACGTAACGTAACTTGTTGATTGAGTTAATAAAAAAATCGTGTCAACTACACTATTCGTACATAAGTTATCATTATGAAAGTGTTATTCCCTTACGTAAGATATTAGTTTACGTTCCAAACATTTATAACTACCAATAAAAGTTCATTGGCGTTTTTACTAAATAAATTGGTTACAATTCCACCGGCTGATTAGATTATTGGTAATTGATCCAATGTACGTTCTATTGACATGTTTCGCCCAGTTTATTTTTGAAACAAAACAGTTTATTTTGTTTTCAAGGTGAAACCATTCATTGGGATTCCATCGAACGATTAAGGAATCTCAATTCTTGAAACCATTCATTGGGATTCCATCGAACGATTAAGGAATCTCAATTCTGTATATTAATTACTTGGTAAAATAAATTTAATTTATATTTTATAAATCTAGACCAGATTAGTGGCGCAGTTGTAATTTCGTACGCGGTACGAATGCTGTGCTGAGGTCCCGTACTCGAATCGAGTAAATGTGATATTGTGTTTTTCTATCACGAAATACTCAGTATCAACCCGGAGTCTGGAATTGAGCCCGGTATAGCGATGAGCTCCCCCCCATCGTACTATGGGACGGTAATAAGCTCGGCTGTGGGCGTATTGGTTACATACACCTCTACCTACGCCTTCGGGATCACAGGCGTGAGTGTATATGTATATGTGTGTATTATAATTCGGCCGATCAAATAAAGTGTATACATTTTTCCTACATCTGCTCAATATGTACTGTTTGTAAAGTATAATACAGCACGAGTAGAATGTGTGCATCTGTTGGTACAAGTGTTGTGGGGCGATGTTGAATAGGGAACAAAGCCTTGAGGTTCGTAAACGTCAATGTGATGTGACCATAACAATTATAATATTTTGGATATAAATATGAAGCTGCACGTGAAACCACGTATAAAAAGTTTTTTTAATGTAATTGAGAAATAAATTATTAGTCTTAAACTCCATGACTAGATCCTCGGGTCTCCTCTCAGTATCTGCCCGGCGACCAGGAGGCTTGCTGCTATATATAACGCCCATGAACCGTGCTATCATCTGCATAGAAATGAATGTTGCTAAGCGACAACATATCATTGATATGCAGAAGAAACAAGGTGGGCGAAAACACAGAACCTTGTGGTACTCCGGCATTTACTGACATGAGCTGCGAAGCGTGTCCATCAACGAGGACACGCATTCTACGCTCATGCAGAAATCCGGAAATCCACTTGCACAGGTTGTCGTGCAGACCGTATGCCGGGAGCTTGGAGAGAAGGCCACGATGCCAGACCCTATCAAACGTCTTGGCTATGTCAAGACTCACAGCCAGAGCCTCGCCATGCTTGTCAATCGCCTCCCCCCAGTGATGTAATACGAACGCTAGAAGATCATCCGTTGATCGGTTATGACGGAACCATTTTGCCATTGTATGGCAAATGTTATGTGCCATGATACGTGATAAGTAATTCGCATTATTTTACATTGTAATTTATTTCAAGTATGTTTTTATTCTCCGTCTACTTATTATACTACTTATTCCATTTCTGTCCATCCAAAGGTTGTCTGGTAGAGATCGCGATAAGACCGCCCATTGTAGAACCATTTAGTAATTTCGTATTAAGTATTTTATTTTCTTTGTCAATTTGTGTAATTATCTTTTAAATTATACCAAAATCCTACATGAATATTAAATATGTAACGCTTTTTAGAACTGACTTTATAGAACCAATAGTTATAACTAAAAAAGTATTAAGTACTTATCTGAATGTGTTTTGTTTAGATTGGACCGGCTATTCGTGTTGCTGGAGGCAGGAACGGGCCCTGCTACCAGGCGAGCTGCTGCGAGGCAGCTGGGAGAGGTCCAGAAGGCACACCCGGAGGAGCTACACCGGCTGCTCGGCAGACTTATGAAGCATTTAAGGTCACCGGCCTGGGACACCAGAGTTGCCGCTGCACAGGTAACCATCGCATTCAATATCATATAAGAACAAGAAGAAAAAAAAGAAGAAGAAGAAATATTTAACGTTAGGCAGCGGCTTTGCTGTGCCCTGGTATTGCAGAAGTCTATGGGCGGCGGTGACTACTTACCATCAGGTGACCCGCTTGCTCGTCTGCGTATCGAGGCACTAAAAAATGACTATCAGAGGGTAATAAAATTAGTGTACATTAAATCAAATATATTCAAATTATAAAGTCGATAGTTACCTCAATACGGTCACGGCGAAACGTCAGGATAAAAAATAAACCGCGATAATATCCGTAACATTAGTTTCATTCAATGTTTAATATTCGCGTAAACATAAGGAACTTCTACTTATTTTTTATAAGAGGTATCATAGACATCTACTTTCCAATTTTGAAATTAAACCACTTTTATATCCGACTGGCTTCAACTCGCCAATAAATAAACAAAACAAGATAAATGTCCACTTTTCTGTGTCATAGTGATAAGATGTGGTTATAGCGTCGATAAAGTGATTAACATAAAGAAACTATCAAAGATGTTAAATGAAACTGTTTTGAGCATTATGTTCGATCTTACGCAAAATACATACATACATATACACTCACGCCTATAATCCCCGAAGGGGTAGGCAGAGGTGTAACCAGTACACCCACTTTTTCGCCGAATTTCGTTCCCATAATGTGATAGGGGGCGAGTCTATCGCCATACCGGGCACATGTTCCAGACTCCGGGCTAATACTGAGAATTTCTAGATAGAAAAACCCAATATCACTTTACCCGACCCGGGGATCGAACCCGAGACCTCAGCACAGCGGTTGTAATGCATGCGCAACTGCGCAACCAAGGCTTACGCAAAATGTATCTATGAAATCCTTTCCGACGCAGTGAGCTATAAACGAGGTAATGTTTGTGTGATGCACAATTTGTTTCAAGTTGCATTATGGATTTATGGGACCGAAAGTCTTTATGATATCTGCTGGTACAACCGTACACAGGGTGTAAAACCCGCCATAGCGGCACACGCAAGTGTGTCGCGTTCTGGGATCAGCCAGTGTACATCTGGTTTTTGTCCGGGGTCTAGAGTTGGGGTACGTTGTTTCGCCGTTTTGTGGCCTTCTCAGTACTCTGACAATAGACCCTCGACTGCATTCTTCACCTTCTTGCCCATGGCCTAGTGTGAAGAAGCAGGCCGGCATGATTGTGTTGAGTAGCGGGGGCTAGATTGTCACTCGATACTCTAATTGGTTCGCACTGCGCTCCTTCAGGTGCAGTGTGGTCACTTTGCCGTGCCAGTATAAAAAAAACCCACGATACAATATGTTAACCTAGTGTGAAGTCAGGAGGTATGCGCCTATTGGGCGTTGTTTATAAGTTGTCCTTGATTAATTTTACCATGCATACCGATATCCATATATATTATACCACTGTTTGGCCGTGTTGCGGCCTTCTGAGTACTCTGACACTAGTCTTTCGACCGCTTCTTCACCTCCTTGCCCCCTGGCGTAGTGAGGAATGATTGTGTTGAGTAGTGAGGGATAGATTGTTTTTCGCTACTTGATACTCTAACTGGACGGCACTGAGCTTACCGTCAGGTGCAGTGTGGTCGCTTTGCCGTGCTAGGATAAAAAAAATGATTTTGTTTAGTAGATACATCGATAGAAATTGATGGACGGTACAGCTCTTATAGGCTTCTAGTTGGTGTTTTCGGGTCTCTACCTGTCTCTACGAATACCTTAGGCAGTCGGGTTCAAAGTCAAAACACGCAAGTATCATTATTATGATGCAGCAAAGGATACTAATAACATAATAGAATATTCACCACCCTTGATTAAGACTCAAATATTTCCTTTCGTAAAATAAATAGTTTGTCCTCATAACTGGTAAAGTATGATTACATTACATTGTGACTCTATTTGAGTGTATGTGGTATCGGTGCTGTGCTAATTTAATCAGCTGAGATAACATTAACTATTGTAATATATTTTCCAATTCAAACAACAATTAAAGCAATATTCTTTGTATTTTCGTAATTTTACAATGTCTCCCACCATTTGACATGTTAAGCCCCACGCCCTCTTATTTGTCGTAATATTCTATTTTTAAAAACTCGTTGTCTATTTTTTTTTATTAACAATATACAACCAGCCAGTCATTCCGATCAATATGGCTCAATTAGCCGACTGTGCCACCATCTATCGTCCCTAATCACAATTACCCATGTCATAAAATGTCATAAAATCATGAAACGATTAAATGTAAAATAAACATGCTAATAATTATGAAATATTACACTTTGTATCTTATAACCTCATTGAAGCTTCAGTCTTGAGAAAGAATCATCGAGAACGTTTTCCATTCCACATTAGCGTTTTTACGACTCCAATTATTGCACTTTGTAACTCGTTTCGTCATATGAAAATAAAATCATAAAAATTTAGACTTGAGTTTTATTATTTTATTATGTGAACGGTCTATATTCTGAATCAAGGAAAGGCAGTTTAAGTTAATATTGAATACATTTGCGATGGTGAATTTATTAGTAATAAATTCATTCATCATACATTTCGGCGAGTGTGCCTTGGAATTACATAATTTAATTCCCCCAACCCCTTTCCATCATCAGACGACAAGAGACTCGGCGAAGCGTCATCGATACATGGTTGATATTCCACCAGTGCGCACGAAGCGTTTTGCTAGTATATTTATCATGCACACCGCTAGAGAGTGGAACTCTTTGCCGGAGTCTATATTTCCCGAAAATTATAACCTGGGTATCTTCAAGTCAAGAGTGAATAGGTATCTTCTAGGCAAGCGTGCTCCACCGTAGACCACATCATCACTTTCCATCAGGCGAGATAGTGGTCAAACGCAAGCCTATTTCGATAAAAAAAAAATACTTCATCGATTTAAGACAATGGCGTTACTCAATTTTCCGCTGAATTGGGTAACATACTTTAATTTGCTTTTTGTTTTCTTAAACTAAATGGCGTTTGATTATATTGCAAATATATATGGTAAGAAATATTCTTAGTAGTAATATATTCTTATTCTCGTTTGCACCAAACTTTAACAACATTTTGCCAGCTACCGTGTGTCCTCCTTCCTATGATCCTGGGTCCTTTAGGCGTAGTGTGAAGAAGCTACACAACAGACCGGCATGATTGTCTTGAGTAGCGAGGAATAGACTCTCGCTACTTGATGCTGACTGGACGGCACTGCGTTTCCCATCTGATGCAGTGTGGTCACATTGCCTGAATAAAAAGAAAGATTAAGTATGCAAATAGGTTGCGCTGACCAACATCGACTGCCTAGGTGCTCATCAATATGATATGAACTTTACAACTATGACAAAATAGCAACGATAGCTTACTTCGATGTGGTACCAATTGCCGAGACGGAAGCAGCGGGCTCGAAACCAGATCAAATGAAACCCCTCTAACTTTTCGGTTCATTGTTGATTATCGCTTGCTTAAATGGCGAAGGAAACCTAAATACCAAAATATTCTGAATAAGAATTACGAAGACGTGTGAAAGTGCAAACGGGTAAAGCACCTGGTTAGCGCAGTGCAGTCCAGGTACCTAATACGCATATGTCATGCTGTACTGCTGATCTATCGAGCTTAATTGAAGACGTAGTATGGTAGGTAAAGACGGATGTTAAGTGCGCACAAACCTGATCAGAATATTTAAATCAATATTTAAAATGTTATTATGCTGATATCCATCTGCCTCGGTGGCGCAGTTGTAATTGCGCATACGTTACGACTGCTGTGCTGAGGTCTCGGGTTCGATCCCCGGGTCGGGTAAAGTGATATTGGGTTTTTCTACCTAGAAACTCTCAGTATTAACCTGGAATTTGTGCCCGGTATGGCGATAGGCTCGCTCCCTATCACATAATGGGACCGAAATAAATACGGCGAAAAGTGGGTGTACTGGTTTAACATCGGGCTACGGGGATTACAGGCGTCAGTGTATATGTATGTATATATGTATCCGTCCATATTTTAAATATCTTGTTAGCATACGATAAAGGTCATGCTATTTCGAATGTTCGTGATGATTCACCTAATTCCGTACGGACGGCGTAGGTACTAAGCTGGCCATAACGAATGGGTTTATTGACCATACGGGCGATTTTACATGGAATAATCTAATTTGATTTAGTGTTTAACTGTTTTTACAACAGAACTTAAATATTTGAATGAAGGTGTTAAAATAATACAGCTACCGTGGCGTAGCCGGCGAGTAGCCGGTTGTGAAACAGGTGGCCGGGGGTTCGATTCCCGCACCGAGACAAATGTTTGTGCGAAATACAGATGTTTGTTTCGGGTTTGGGGCCGTAGTCCCTCGTAGTTGTTGATACCCACGATACAGGTTTTTTTTAAATGCCTGAATAGGCAGACGAGCACACGGGCCACCTGATGGTAAGTAGTGACTGTCGCGACTGCATCAAATTTGGTTACATTAATTATTAATTCGCTCGGTGCACATGCGCGCAATGGTATCAGCGCATTCTTGTTTTGTCATTTAATAACACCCCTTATCACCTTTGAAATGCTATCTCATTCTTTTTGGAATAATAAGGTAGTTTTCTATGTTTAATTTTCTACATAATTACATATGCAACCAAATATAATACGCGAAAGAAACCCTTTTTAACCGACTTCAAAAAAGAAGAAGGTTAACAATTCGTCGGAATCTTTTTTTTTATGTATGTTACCCGATTACCCGAAGACGCCTGGACCGATTCAAGAAATTCTTTTTTTTTTTAAAAGAGTATACTTCCCAGTTGGTCCCATTGGCACCAAGTCAGGATCTGATGATGGGATCTCAGAAAAATAAAGGAAAATCAAATTTTATAGTGACGCATAATTAGTTTTTTTATTGAAGTCGGTGTACTTTTTATGAATAAAAAAACTTTTACTTATGCAAAAATAGAATCAAAATGGATTAAAAATTGAGATCACAATATTTATTTTTTAAAATGGTTGCGTAGTGGGAAAATATCACTATCTCCCTCGCACAACGGCGCAGTAATGGACATTCTGAGTACCGTGACGTCACAGGACATATCATGCATCCTTTTACTGTCATTTGACAATCACCCCTTCCAGCAGATTTTAATGGCGTGTAATTTACTCTTATTGTTGTTCGGATTTATAAAATTCTTTCGATGATAAGTTTTTAGTAATGTGACTTGTTGATTAAATTAATAAAAATGGGTCAACTACCGTATTCTACGTAAAATACAACGAAATTGACTTATTGATAAAACTTAAACAATCATAAACTGACCTACGCTATTGTTGTTGCTGGAGATCCATTTGTAAGTGGTTCACCGTAGATGCAGCTAGTCTATTTTGTTTAGCAGAGACTGGCAAACGTGCTAGTGGGTCATCTGTTCGTAAATGATCTCCACCAATCGAGAACACCTGAAATATGGGTGGTATAATCATGGGTGCCTTGCTTGTTTTAAAGGAAAAGTATGGGGAAACTGTCTTATATATAGTGTCTGTCTACGACTTAAATATTAAATTTATATTATGCGGCTGTTTCAATAACTTAACCTCGTATCCGACGTTTCATCCGTCCTTTCGGTAATCGCTTGATCAGTTCATACTTTCCTACCGAAACCTTCGTAAAATTTCGTCACACATTAATCTTAATAGCAGTTATCTCGATCAATCCAACATGCCCTTACCACAAGGTCATAAAGGCTCATAAACATGAATTAGCTATTTGTATGCGTGGATGTTGATCATTGCTCAAACGTTTGCGCATGCGCCGTATGAACATTGTCTGGTAATTGGCTTCATTGTTTCCATTGATAGAGAAATTAATCTTTAAGACGCTTTATTTGTGCGTACGTGTGTTAGTGCATGGATAATGTTATTATGTATCGTCTTTGAAGTGTTTTATTTTGGTACTGTTTTAGAAATATGTCTTACTAGTTACTAGTGGTCCCGGACAGACGTTGTCCTGCCATAAACCGCCTTCTCTGTGGACCGAATATAAAAAATATAGAAACATTTATAACTTAAGATGATGATGGATTTTATACCTTTTCTTTCAAAAATAACTAACACGCGGGCGGAGCCGCGGGCAAAAGCTAATAGTCAATAAATATTGATGCTATTAGTTATACACATCTCCGTAATTCGAAGCTTAGATTATATTATTAGATAGGTTGATGGCCCACGCATGATCCATTATAGGAAGTGTCTAGATTAAATTAGCGCTTCTTATGTTACTACAATGCTTTATATTTCCGAATATGCCTTTCATGTTTATTATTTTCCCTATTATATATTCCCTCCCTCTTGGACCTCTGAGGCGATCAGACGCGTTTTATGTGGACCCTTTATTTATTTCATTTTATTTTTATCATAAATTCATTAAAAATCAGTGATAAACTAGTGGCTGAATAAATAAGACTGCAGCAACACGCAGGAGGTCTGCAGTAAGCCGCAAGCGCACCCCTCCACCATCTGTGCAATAACAACACAGCCGTGAGTGACTACACTAATTATGAATGAGTGAATTACTATATAAAGTACACATCACCGATTAACCCTGCGTAGTGCTCACACTCACAAGAAGCAGTTATTAAAACAAAGGAGACAGCATTACAATTAACCCGCACTTTCGTGGACCAACTTAAGGTGGTTACCAAAAATAAAGTACCAACTCATCGATGAGTGACCAGTGTGTTGATCCCTGGCACAATTAACGAAACTGAACTCCTACAAATTTCTTTTGCCCTAGTACCTGAGTTCTAGACAATTTTTACAACATGCCGATTAACCGATCTCCACCGCCTACACCAGCTACCACTACTACCTCACACGTTGCGTCATTAACACCGCTTTTAAATCCGCTGCATCTGAGTTCGTCTGAACCAAACATTATCAATGACATGCAGTCGGTGAGCGTTGATAGTGATTTTGGTAATTTAACACGACGTATTAAACGAAAATGCTTGGACACAAGAACTGACCAAGATAATAATCAGCTTTCAATTTTTATGGCAGAAGTTAAGTCTATGTTCCTCGAGTTCAAAGAGGAGCAAAATAACAAAATAGAGAAGATATATGAATCTGTAGAAGAAATAAAGTTGCAAAATTCAAAGTTTCAGGCTAATGTTACCTTTCTATCTGAGCATTATGATAACTTAAAAACAAAAATTGACCACGTGGAAGCACAACTTGATACAGAACGGAAAACAAATTTGAGCTGTATAAAATCTTTGGAAGACAGGTTAGAAAAACTGGAGCGGTATGCGAGATCGGGCTGTATTGAAATTAGAAATATACCTATCACTAAGTCTGAAACTAAAGATTACCTACTTATTACCGTTAGTAAAATCGGTTCTATTATAAATGTAACCGTTCAACCAGCGGAGGTTAAGGATATATACCGTATAGGTTCCACTAGCTCAAATAACAGGACAATCATAGTGGATTTTGTTTCTAACATACAAAAGGAAAAATTCATACGGATGTTCAAGGAATATCACAAGGGAAGAAACAAGCTGTCTACAGAACACCTCAAAATGGATGGACCTCCTAAACCAGTATATGTGTCCGAAAATCTTTCATCGAAAATGAAACGACTCTTGTTTCTGGCTAAGGACTTTGCGAGTAGCAATGACTATCGATATTGCTGGGTTACCAATGGCAAAATTTTCCTGCGTGAAAAAGAGGGAGCCAAACACATTCTTATTAACGAAGAGGCAGACCTACCTAAAGTAAAGCATGTGACATGACTAGCCGAATACGTCTATCGTTTTGTCTTCTTCAAAGTTCCTCTAATTTTAATATTATATCACTATTATAAATTAACTTCGTTTTGCCCAATGTATTTTGTACGCACGCAATCCATTTTAGCAACACGCGTGCAATACTGCGTCGATGCGCGATATATTAATAAGTTTTCTTATTGTGAACCTATATACCTACAGTCATACCCAAACTTACACACTACACATATTCTTACACTTAAACCTACACAAAAAGCAATTCAGAAGGAATATTGCTATTTCCAGGCTATCTTGTCGGATTGTGCCCGCTTATATTTTTTGGCTTGTAAAAAATATTATTTTGTTTTTGGCGGTGTTACTCTAGAAATGTTTTTATACTTTTACCTAAGTTGGATCTACTGTTCACTTGGTTTAATTCCTCATGGATAATGAAAATTTTGTTATTATAAATGATATGGACCATCTCTCGATTTCTGAGTCGCATTTTTGTGCTCCCGAAGAATGTAATAAACTCGTACACAATGCTACGAATGGCTTAAAATTTTTCCATTTGAATATAAGGAGTTTGGGGAACATCTGTAATTTCAATAATCTCATGATACTATTGGATAGAATTAAAATTGATTTTGATGTTTTAGTGTTATCTGAGTGCTGGCTCAGCAAATGTCCATTAATTCCTGTTATACCTGGATTTGAATCATTTAAGACTGATTATAAAAATCAAAATGACGGTATAGTAGTCTATATTCGGTCGAATTTACGTTACATAGCCGAGACACCTATTATAGCTGACTCTAACTCTTTGATTGTTAAATTTCGATCAGATGTGGCACTGGTGGCAATATATCGTTCTCCGTCATACCGAAATACCCAGAATTTTGTTGACAGCTTAGATATAACCTTGAAAACATTACAGATGTTTAAAACTATTGTCATACTGGGTGATATAAACATAAATATTTTGTCAAACAATAATGACATAAATACAGATTTATATTTAAATACAGTTGCATCGCACGGAATGCTACCAGGTCATCTTTTTGCTACTCGTAATAATAGTTGCATAGACCACGCTATTATCAAGTCGGACAAGACTGCTATCACATTGGTTGTCGATTCCTTTATTACTGACCACGCTCCGGTTATAGTTTTTTGCAACCCTCATTCTAATCACCCTAGAGCGACTACAACATCTCGTCGAGTTAATATCGATGCCTGCGTTTCCGAGCTGGGTAATGTTGATTTCTCATTTTTGACTACTTGTGGAGATGATGCAGATAAAGCAGCTACTGAACTAGTTAACATTATCTCTACGGTAGTTAAAAATAACTCGACTACGTCTAATGTTCCGAGTAGAAAAAGAATAATTAAACCATGGGTCACGTCTGGTATTCTAAGATGCATTCGTAACCGTGATAAAATGCTCAGAAGACTTAGAAAAGATCCTAATAATTATATTTTAAAAACAACTTATACACGGTATAGGAATTTCTGCAACAAATTACTAAAAAAATTAAAACGACAGTACGAGCGCACTGAATTTCTAAAATACCGTAAAAATCCAAAAGCTACCTGGAACCTTATTAAAACCATAGCTAACCTCCGATGTAATAAATCATCTTCCACTGAGCTTTTATCTATAAGTTCGGATCCGGATATGTCACTTGATATCGTGAACGAGTACTTTGCAAGTGTGGGGAAATCTTTGGCTTCCAAACTTACACCTCATTGCTGCTCCTCTGAAACTGCTCCTGGTACTGGCGGTGCAAGTCCTACTAGCCTTAATTCTATGGCTATCTTTAGCACTGACGAAGAAGAGGTTGAACAAATTATTTTAGGACTCAAACTGAACACTGCTGTGGGTTGGGATGGCATATCAGCGGTTCTAATTAGGTCTGCGAAGCATATACTTATACCAGTTATTTGCCATGTACTTAACCTCGCTTTAGCAACAGGCGTCTTTCCTACAGTCTTTAAAAAGGCCTTAGTTCATCCCATATACAAGAGTGGGGACAGAAGCAGTGTGAGTAACTACAGACCCATATCCGTATTAACAATTTTATCAAAAATCCTAGAAAAAATTCTAAATAAAAGACTCTTAAATTATATTAACTCAAAAAACTTTTTGGCCGAAAACCAGTATGGATTCAGACCTGGAAAAAGTACTGAGGATGCGGTTTTAGAATTAACCGGTACAATTGCAAGAAACTTAAAAAACAAACTAAAAACTATTGCTATTTTTCTTGACTTATCAAAGGCCTTTGACACTGTTTCTGTCCCACTCTTGCTTACAAAACTCCATAAAATTGGCGTTAGAGGCTTGCCGTTTGATATCTTTAAGAGCTATCTTACTGGTCGTTCCCAAATAGTAAAACTTAACAACTACACGAGCAAGGTAGAGACTCTTAGCTACGGGGTACCTCAGGGTAGTGTCCTAGGACCTACCCTGTTCCTAATATACATCAACGACCTTTGCGGATTGCCTCTAACCAACTCAAAAATCTTAACCTACGCAGACGACACGGCAATACTCGTTCATGGTAAAAACTGGCATGAAACCCGCTCCTATGCCGAGTCTGCTTTGCGGACAGTTTTGGACTGGCTAACAAATAACCTTCTTACCCTAAATTTGGACAAAACCAAATTCGTAACATTTGCTCCAAGAATAGCGTCACAACCGCCGCCTTCTTTCACTATAACTGCACACAATTGCGTGGCCGCTAGTACTGACTGCAAATGTAATGAAGTTTTACGCACAAATAGCATTAAATATCTCGGGGTCATAATCGACAGTACACTGTCGTGGAATGAACACATTGGGTCACTAGTTCCGCGTGTTAGAAAATTAATATACGTGTTCAAAAATCTAAGATCTTCCGCTGATTTATCCACTCTAAAAACTGTTTATTATGCCCTTGTGCACTCAATTTTAAGTTACTGTAATACAGCTTGGGGGAGCTGCGGTAAAGGTTTGTTGCTCCGTTTGGAAAGAGCACAGAGGGCGGTCCTTAAGGTAATGCTGCATAAACCAATTCGGTTCCCTACACATGAACTCTACGCCCTTTGTAAGGTACCAACAGTCAGACATGCTTTTCTACTGAATACAATTTTGCGCAAACACTCAGAAACTTTATTTGATCCCAAGCTCAGTAGACTGAAACGCAGATCTGATAGAGTGTGCCAGACGGAAGCAGCAAATACTGTACTAGTACGAAGACACTATCACTTTTTAGGCCCAATTTTGTATAACAAAATAAACAAAATGCTCAATATTTATCCCCTTACTTTAAGAGAATGCAAAAATATATTAAATGAATGGCTCAGTACCTTGACCTACGACGGATTGGAGAATCTTTTAAAACCATAAAATAGCGGCATTATTCCTTCATTTCATTTCCATACTACTCACATACATGTACATTCATCCTACACATACTTACCACACTCCACACAAACACACATACAAATATAAATATAATATAATGTAAGAAAAAAAAAACTTTTAGGTTAATGTTCTTTTGTTTTTATAATATTAGATTTTACTTTTATTGTATTGTTGGGACACTGTCGTCTCTCCTCCTGGAGGTGGGCGCTAATGGCTGCGACACAGTTTTAACAAACTAATGCAGCTGTTAACGTACACAAAATATTGTAAACCTGTTTTAGTTCGAATAAAGTTTTTATTATTATTATTTATTATTATTATTTATTATTAACTATGTTGTACGTTTTATTAAATATTATGACTTTTGAGAAATCTGAAATAGCAATTTATTATTGACAGCCTCCGTGGCGCAGTTGACTAGTAGAGCCGGCTGTGAAACGAGAGGCCGTGGGTTCGATTCGCACACCGGGACAAATGTTTGTGTGACAGACAGATATTTGTATCCGGGTCTGGGTGTTGAGACCGAAAGTCTCTCGTAGTCCTTAATACCCACACCACAAGACTCGTATCTTAGTATCTTGTTTTTTTACGTAAAATGATTTATGAATACCAGGCACCCAGGGAAGAAGCGCGACAATCGTATCAAAAGGCATGTTAAAACCATAGGTTATCAAATCTATGAATGCGAAAGATAAGTCGGTCTAACAAAAACATTACGAACACATTATTGAAATATTTAGCTAACTAAGCAAAATGTAGGATGTCTTAAATTATTGGCCTTTCTCAATAGGCCAATACCAATGTTTGAAACCAATGTTTCATTTACTTTAATATTGGAACTGTATAACCGGCTTTACCTGTTCAAAATCTCGAATAAATATTCAACAAAACACATAGTCCTGACCTCACACTAAGATACGAGTCTTCTATCGTGGCTATCAGGAACAACTTGAATACTTCCGGTATAACAACACCCAGACCCGAAATAAACACTCGTCGATCTCAACAAACATTTGTCTCGGCCCGGGGATCGAACTCACGGCCTTTCATTTCGCAGCTGGCTACTTCACTGCACTACTTGACACGGTACTAGGGCCGTATCTGCTGAGTAATTCAACAATATGCATATTCTAACATATTCTAATAGTATTTATGTTATCGATCGTGCCTTGAACCGCTGTATTCGAGTAAATTGCAATTATGCAGTATATATCAGTAGAATTAACCTGTCCCTGATCTTATTGTCTGGCGTATTATAAATTTGGTTCGTTCAAACCGGTATAACGTGTTTTTATCTACATTTCGACAAATATAGAAATTCTATCGAGACAGAAAGTTTTGTATTGAAGGTATACTGACATAGCAGAGGACTTCTCAGAAATTTCTTTCAACTATTGGTAATTTGTGTACATCCTTATTAAGAGCATCTTAATGCAATAGTTATGCATCTTGTTAGTATGGTAATTTTTTTTTACTATAAATAGGCTTGCGTTTGACCTCTATCTCGCCTGATGGTAAGTGATGATGGTCTACGGTGGAGCACGCTTGCCTAGAAGATTCCTATTCACTCTTGACTTAAAGATACCCAGGTTATAATCTAGAGTGGTATGCCCTTAAAATTTTACCATTTAGATAAAATAGGGCCGGCTTCATTTGTGGGCACTTAATACGTAGTTACTTTTGTCACCTGCTGATTTCAGAACACAAACTAAATAGAACTCCTATTCCTATTATTCTAAGGATGTTAACGGTTTAGAATGTATGTAACGTGGTTGTTAGTGGGTGTGCAGAGAGCTACAGTGAAAGGTTACACGTATCCGATCTAGATCTAATTACGATTGCGAAACACCCGACGCCACTTTCATACGTTCGTGTATCATAAATCATTATATAAGGATAATACTCAACAGACAAACTCATAGTCCTGACACCTCTATAGGTCGAATATTGTAGGTATTAAGAACTGCGGGTCACAACACAGACCCGAAACAAACAACAGCCGCTTCTTCACCTCCTTGCCCCATGGCGTTGTGTGAAGCACACAGCAGGCCGGCATGATTGTGTTGAGTAGCGAGGTATACATTGTTTTTCGCTATTTGCGCGGCGTTGCGCTTACCATAAAGTGCAGTGTGGTAAAAAAAACTGGGTTAATATTTGTCTCTCCCCAACGATCGAAACCGTAGCCTTTCGATTTAAAACCACTTCCTACTACGTTATCGGTACTTTAAAATGTCGCACGGAATGAATGAATGGGCTTGTTCCAACAAGTTGTCACATTGTGTCAAAAAATTGTCAAATCTAAGGCGAGTCGAATTGCCCAAAGTGCTCTCGCATTTCCTAGTCCCAATATTTTTGCATGGTATTGCGGGTGTTCATGGGTTGTGGGTATCATTTATGATGGGATTGCTGCCAATAGCATAGGCCCTATTATATAAAAAACATAGCGCGTAGCACACCCTCTGACACCCAATTGTAACATAATAATAATCGTACTACATTCACTGAAAGTATACTGAGATCAACTTAAGTGTTGCTTACGTATTTAAAACTATTAGGTATTTGTAAAAACCTTTATTTCCTTCGACATAAACATAACATGTTGCGTTTATACAAGGCCTTATCACCTTGATTTCTGTTTCAATTTCGTTTGTTTCTGTTTTATGCCGGATGATCGTTATTTATTTAGTTCTAAATGTAATTTATTGAAATCAATTCAGTAGCCCATTGTTAACCAACAACTTTCAGGGTTGTGTGTTTATAATGTAACATGTTGTATATTATTGAGTGCCTCGGTGGCGCAGTTGTAGTTGCGCATCTATTACGACTGCTATGCTGAGGTCTCCGGTAAAGGGATATTGGGCTTTACTATTTAGAAATACTCAGTATCAGCCCGGAGTCAGGAATTGAGGCCAGTATGGTGATAGGCTCGCCCCTATCACATTATGGGCCCGTAACAAATTCGGCGAAAAGTGGGTGTACTGGTTACACCTCTGCCTACCTCTTCGGGGATTACAGGCGTGAGTGTATGTGTTTCAAAATAAATAAAAAAAAACAGATCTCATACCTCTCAGCACTCCAAGAAAGTAGACTTGCGACATCTATTTAGATTTATATTGTAATGGTCCTTGGTATAGTGTTATAGTTATTTTATCTGAAGACGATGTACCCACCTAAACGAGACGACAAAGAAGTATATCAATTTCATATGATTTTCCAGCAAGACTAGACGTCTAGAATAAAAGCCGCTGTGACTTCTAGACGTCCTTATTAATTCGCACCGTAATACCAGACATGTTCGACTGAAATGCATTCGTATGTTTTAACCTTTCTTGACCTTAAGAAATATGTTTGTAATTTGTATGCCATGATCGCATCTATGAAATGTAAAAAATTGCTCGCTGTGTTTTGATGGCGGGAAAAGTGTTTGCATGATACGCAAGACGCATACGGAAACTGTAACTATCAGAAAATATACGCCCGTATTAGCAAAAGAGTTTTTTTGCTATGGTTTCGTTTCTGTATCCGAGATGTCTTTGTTTAGCGTTCAAAATGAACCAATGATGTGGTAATGTGTGCACACGAAAAGAGCCCAGAAGTATCGTTCGAGAATATGTCTGTAAGACTCGAAGCAAATATTTGCGGAATACACAAACATTTGGTCCAATAGCGTACTGCTGTTGTGCAACGTACATCACCATAGCTCTTTGTTTTAAAAACTCGTTTATCATATTTATATTCAGTAAATATAAGCGTATTTATTGTCTGCGCTATCCTTCTACCGCGTCTCTGAGTGCATAAAGTTGCATATACCTACTCTATTCATTTTGTTCGTCCGTGTATCCTTTATAAGTACTAGAAGTGTGCAAATCGTCTCTTAGGGCGCCGTCATACGATCAACATAACAACTATTTTGTCTGTTTGGATAGTGTACACAACAGACTAAACAAATTGACAGAAGTCTAAACAATATAGTGTTCGGCCGACAAAGAACATTCTAGAATATTTAGTCTGCGCTCGATAAATTTAACGTGTATCTTTCATAACATATATCAATATGCATATTTAACGATAATAATTCGTCTTGTATTTGTTTTTACATGTATTGTTTAAGAGACACGTATGCCCCGTGAGTTTAAATAGCTGCGAACGTCTGGCCCCGAACCAACCAGACTCGATGTTAATATTTGTGGATAATGTAAACGTTTACTCAAGTGTGAAAATTGGCTCTGCGTGCTCTACTTTCAGACACATAATAAAATGCTAAAGACATACATAATATAACAAAATAATAATTAATCGTTTTATAATATTATTACGGTTATTTTTCGTTTCACTGCCAAGTATTTTAGACTTAGTACAGTAGGATCCAAATTGTAGTAATGCAGAAGAGAATTGTAATCGCGCATATATGTTATTTTTACAGTACTTAAAGGTTGCTGGTGGTAGGGTATTCATTCATATCCGCCCGGATAGCGACCACCGTACGCAGTATGTAAAACCCGCCATAGTGTCACACGCAAGTGTGTCGCGTTCCGGGGTCAGCCAGTGTACATCCGGTTTTGTCGGGGGTCTAGGATACGATATTTCTGAGATTGTGACACTAGACCCTCTTCCGCTTCTTCACCTACTAATTCATGGCGTAGTGTGAACAAGCTACACAGCATGCCGACATAATAGTGTTGAGTAGCGAGGGATAGATTGTTTCTCGCTACTTGATTCTGGACGGTACTACCTTTACCATCAGGTGCAGTGTGGTCACTTTGCCGTGCCAGGATAAAAAAAGGTTTCTAAATATTTTTCGGAAATTAAAATGTTTTCCGACTTTTATAATTTTGAGCAAAAGCCTTGATAACATCAACTGACAGTATGCGACAGCCTAAATATTATTATTTATGACTGTTTGGAAAAATGCAAAATATTCGATTGAGATGCGCATTCATTGTCCTGACCTGAATCGTTGTATTGTCCCTGTCACTAGTACGGGCGTACGCTCGTGTTAAAAAAGGACCAAATGGTTGTTTTTAAATGCGCATTAATACTCCTTGATCCAGATTCGTGTACGTCTCGGCATGTGTTTGGCTTTTATTTAATCATATTTTTATGTTTTATTGTTGCCTCGAACGGCATCGTATTGATTGTTTCAGAGACTAAAGCGCAAAGGGAATAATATTGAAGTGAGAACTTCAGGCCACGTCGCGTCGGCCAAGTTAAATTCCACGTGTCTTGTCATCGTTGGTTGTAAATGACGTATATTTTTTAACTAAGGTATATCTTCACGTTTGTACATATGTACATATACACTCACACCTGTAATACCCTAAGGGTTAGGCAGAGGTGTAACCAGTACCTACCTACACCCACTTTTCGCTTGTTTATTAAGGTCCCATAATGTGACAGACCGGGCTCAATTCCAGACTCCGGGCTGATACTGAGTATTTCTAAATAGAAAAACCCAATATCACTTTACGCGGCCTGGGGATCGAACCCGAGACCTCAGCACAGCAGTCGTAGTGCATGCGCAATTTCAACTGCGCCACCGAGGCAGTCTTCATGTTTGTATACCATAAATATCGTTTTCCAAAACAAACTTTTCTCTGATTGAATTTGTGAATTGAATCCAGGATCTGATAGTATATGGATCATCTATATTACTACTAGAACATGTGGCGATTGCTGTTTTCAACAAATGTAATATTTTTATACCTTTCACCAATCTATTGACTAATGTTAAATGCATCCTATTGCACTATTGTTTGTGCCATTTACGTAATGTGTACAACAATATTAATACTAATGGTTTGGTTACACAGTGCGAGTTAGTGCGGCAGTAACAAATTACAGCGCAGCTACTCCTAGCGTAAAACGCATTATACAAGTAATGTGCAAGTCTGGAGTCAGCCAGTATAGCATATCCGAGTGATATTGTTTTTATTTGCAATCACATTTTCCTATCCCATCACAAGGCGTTTGTCAACTGTTTGATAATAGGGTGTGTTTATTGTACATTATTCGTAATGCGACTAAACACAATACGCAAAAGAAATCATTTTGTAAAAAACAATCAAAATAGGGTATTTGACAATTTTTGAAAATTGATGGACATCGATAGAGGACTCTTCACTTATAGCCCCCGTAATATTTGTATTATTGAAATATACTCAATTTATATAAAATGCGTAATTTTATTTTTTCATATATAATTTCGCGATAAAACGGGTTGTCACGTGACATTATCTCTATGTGACGTCATCGCACATATACAAACATTCGTGACCGATGTGACACCTAACAACATAACAAATTATTTGCATTTATCTGTTAGTTTTTCCGCAAAAATGAATGAGCCAGCATATAAATATTGTTTAAGGCCTTTGTGTAAAGACTCGATACTAAATCCCTATAAATTGTTCATACATGTGACAAAATGAAAAGTTTTAAGAAAGAAGTGGCAGATTTCGACTATCAGCCTTTGTAATGCCTTCCTCTATTCTTATAGATGACTTGAAGACGAAATTAACACATTTCCACACGTTTACACATAGAAAAATATGTTCTTCCTTACAATTTTATTTGTCGTAGTATGCAATGTTTATGTGCGATGTCGTCACGAGTAATGGCGGCCGGTATTGCTACGTTTTTGGCACCGAGAGATACAGATTAAAAATTCTAAATTTTAATGACGAAAATAAAATGTTTATAATACATTTAAAATAAAAAAAATGTATTTAATAAATATGTTTGCCCACTATGCTTTCTCCTAGTTCAGTTTTAATTTTTTTGGTTACACCAGTCAAACACCGTATTGCTTGAAAAATGAGTTCACAACTAAACTAAACTTTAACTATTGGTATGAGCAAAAATGGGTGCGTAGTGGGAACTCGCACAACTGCACAGTAATGGCCATTCTGAGAGGTGACGTCACGAGCATTATTTTAGTATCATTTGACAATTACCCCTTCCAGTATATTTGAATGGCGTCTAATGTACTTATTATTGTTCAGATTCATAAAATTCTTTCAATAGGTTTTGAGGTAATTTAACTAGATGATTAAAATAATAAAAAAATCGATCGAGCTACTGTAAACGTATCCATGCGAGTTAACAGAGACAGAGTGTAACGGACACTTTTAATGAATAATAATAACACTCACACACTTAAATATCAAAATATAATAACGCAATGACTGTATGCTCTATTGCCCGTATTTAATATGCAATTTTATGTTCAGTAATTACACATTTAAACAAAGCAACATCACAATTTCCGTTGTCAGTATACCGGAAAATATCGTGAAATTAGGAAGTTGTTAGAACATTTCATTCGGATGTTATTACCGATTGAAGCATTGTGTCCAGGGATATCGTGCATCTTTTTTCACTGCCATTTGTCATGGCATCATCCTGAAACATAATATGTTAAATCTAATTATTTTTTTAAAAGCGATGTCTTCATTGTATTTGTTATTTTCCGTAGAAATAGTGATGGAAATATGAGGACACAAAAAAAATTTATACATACATACATATACACTCACGCCTGGTATCCCCGAAGGGGTAGGCAGAGGTGTAACCAGTATACACCCACTTTTCGCCGAATTTATGACGGTCCCATAATGTGATAGGGGGCGAGCCTATCGCCATAGCGGGCACAGATTCCAGACTCTGGGCTAATACTTAGAGTTTCTAAATAAAAACACCCAATATCACTTTACCCGACCCGGGGATCGAACCCGAGACATCAGTAAAGCAGTCGTAACGCATGCGCAAATACAACTGCGCCACCGAGGCAGTGCAGACAGGCAAAAATATTATCTCGAAATGTAATTCTATTTTTAACATTTTATGAATAACAAGGTCGTTCTTCATCGGACGTGTTTTTAGGGTTCTGGGAAAAACAAATCCGTTTTAGTATCAATCTTGTGTCAGTCTGCTCTATAAAATATACAGAGACGAATGGATTATGGTGGTTAATTTTAGGGTGTATAATGGAAGAATTCGTGTGGATTATGTGGTGTATCAAATGAAATGCACGAGATGAGAATACTCCTTGAACTCAAAACTTCTTTAGGCGCATGGGGCGATTATGGGTTTAATCTTATGAGTTCGCATCACCAACACACTGTACCAGCAGTACATCAGTAGGTACAAGTGTTTTTATATTATGAATAGATATCATTGTTGCTCGGAGTAGAGTTAGATGTGAAAGCTAGGCTAATGTTAATGTTTTTGTTCATACGACATTGCTCAAATTTTTTAAGTTTCCACTTCTGTCAGCAGGCCGAATTACTGCTAATTTTTTTTATAGAATTTATACAATAATTATAATTTAGCTTCTACCTCGGAATCACTTATCTTCGTAACTATTGACCTCGCTATTTTTAAAGAATAATGCGTTAATGAATATCCTGAGTGGTGTAAAATTATAGGAGAAACACCAGTATGGAACCATTTCAACGGAAGCTTAACACACAATGCCAAATGTGAAGCAAACGCAAGACTCTCATTGGATCGGTTTGTTTGGGCCAAATGTGAACCAGTTGTTATGATTCTTTTTGCAATCCATACACGTCATACTGTAGTGGTCATATACAATAAAATTACCAGCCATATATTAAACGCTGATTAACTGTTGAGCACAGACCTCCCCTACTACTGAGAGGGAGGGTCTTAGTCCATCACGATTGCCTAATGCAGGTTGCTAAAAAGTCTAGTCTAGTCACACCTTTGAAATTTTTGTAATTTTCAGGCATGCAGGTTTCTTCACGGTCTGTTCCTTCATAGTTTAAGCAAGCGATAATTGACAATGAATACACATGTACACTCGAATAGTCAGACGTGTATGCCATTTGAGCTGGTTCCGAACCTGTGACTTGTCGCGGCAGTGTATACCAATTCCAACTGGGCTATCGCTTTAATAATATAATATGCGGTCAATTCTAATGATAATTTATGAGAAAAATGGGAATATCCTCAACAGATAACGGCAATCGTTGAAGTTTACATGGTATTTTAGCACAACATTACAAAATGTTAGTGTCCAA
This sequence comes from Laothoe populi, assembly GCA_905220505.1. NCBI lineage: Eukaryota > Metazoa > Arthropoda > Insecta > Lepidoptera > Sphingidae > Laothoe > Laothoe populi. The sequence goes on from HG992156.1 coordinate 17,449,477, forward strand.
AGTATGGGTTATTGCCAGATTTGATTTTAATTCACTAAGAAAATCCATTAATTGATAAGACTTTCATCATATTTTACAACTAGCTTATCGCTAAATAGTAATGCCAAATATTTAACAATATAAGTTGCTGGTGGTAGGATAATATTAGTAATAATAATAATATATAGGATAATAGGTGGTAGTATTGAAAAGGTTCAGAGAACTTGCCTTAAGATTGTTTGTTTCAGATTTAATTTGCACCGAAAGTTTAAATCATACGAGGATCGGTTGGCTCATTTTCATGCGCTTTCATTAGAAACCAGACGCTCTTTAAGTGATTGTGTGTACTTATACAAAATTATTCATTCGCTCATAGATTCTCCGGCTTTGCTGTCTGATTTAAATATTAATACTAATTACAGAACCCGTAAACCAAGCGTTTTCTCCCTCAAAATATTCCGCAATAATACATCCTATTTCAATCCTATTGTCCGTATGTGTCGGCAATATAATGAACTAGTAAATAAGAATCCCTCTATAGATTTATTTCATAGCAATAATATCACTACATATAAGAATCTGATCCGTAATGTCCTTAACGATTTATCTTAAGCTAAGTTTAATGTCAATTTAACTATGTATGTCATACACTAAGTGATTTTTTTTCTCATTCGTATTCCACTCCACTAACTTATTTAAAAATTAACTAGTTGAAATTAGCATTGTATTAGATGTTTTTCACTTTGTTATCTCGTTAACACTTAATATTCATTCCGGAACACAAATTTGTGGGTTATAATTATGTAAAAAAAACTTTAAACAATTTTGTATACTATTTGTACCCGATTGTAACCTGTTTTGTGTGTAATAAATAAATAAATATTCATATCCGCCCGGATAGCGACCACCGTACACAGGGTGTAAAACCCGCAACCCGCCACACGCAAGTGTGTCGCGTTCCGGGATCAGCCAGTGTACATCCGGTTTTTGTCGGGGTGTAGAGTTGGGGTACGATGTATGGCCCTTTTGCGGCCTTCTGAGTAATCTGACACTAGACTCTCTAGATGAGATGAGAGACTAGATGTCTTGAGTAGCGGGGAATATATTGTCTCTCGCTACTCGATACTCTAATTGGACTGCACTGCGCTTACCATCAGGTGCAGTGTGGTCACATTTCCGTGCCAGGATAAAAAAAAACTGACGGTATAGTTTAAATTATAGTCATGCCTGGTAACCTTTTCACATCACCCTACTCATATAAAATCTTTACTGAAGCTTTGATTATGTCCAGCTTTAGAAAGAGTAGGTGAAAATAAAAGCATGGTGAGTGTAAGTAACAAATAGTTGGTCGTCATTAAACTTCTAGAATACCGGTCACTAGACAAAAATGGATCACTTCAGCTACAATATATTTAAATATGCGTGATTTATTGCGTCGAAATCGTCAAGTAATATTGGTGCATAGTTGTGTTTGCTCAAACAATCCGATAAATGCTATTTTCTCTGAAGTTTCTTATGCATTTTAAATAATATGACCTTAATGCAGTTCTATAATAGTTAATTTTTAATCCCTGTCTCATTTGTTAGAACTAATGATTTCCAAGTTGTTACACATTGGAACTGAGGTCTCGAAAGTAATTACAAACCGCGCATTCCTGTTCAGGGTTTGGCGAGGCGTGGCAGGTATGGATACTGAACGGCAATACAAATAAATGAAAACTATATCGTATTTTATTCATCAAAACTCTTATCAAATTTCAATAGTAGACATCCAATTAGCGAGTGGGCGGTTAAGGTCTTGAGCATGGATTACATAAACATTAGCAACAGCACTAGAATTACTGCAAAGCGCTCGCCGTTCTATCTGATGATAGGTGTTATAATATCAGACTTACTGAATCAAATACCCGAGCACAACGGCGCTTACTTACTCCTACTTGGCGGCAGAAATATATGAAGGGTAATATTTACCTCCACGGATCTTTTATATCAAAAGTCCACAATAGACAAGGTCATATGATAGTTAACTCCCGTGAACATACAATGCTAGAACAAACACTAATTTATTGCTGGCCGTAAAGGAACGAAGTTTTTTTTATCCTGGCACGGCAACGTGACCTCATTGCATCTAATGGTAAACGCAGTATCATCCAGCTAGAGTATCAAGTAGCAAGAGACAACTATATCCCGTTACCCGAAACAATGCCGTCCTGCTTAGTAGCTTCTTCACACTACACCTTGTAAAGTACGAATCTCAACAGCAAACTGTTATTTCTCAAGTTTTCTGGTTATTATTCCTGTCAAACCAAACTGTCCACAGCACAATGATCTAAGCTTTGATAGAATTTCACCTGTTTTATTTTTGTCTGCAGGCCGTGGAAGCTATTCTATCGAACGTACCAGAATGGCATCCGACACCGTCCATGGTCAAAAAAGGTCAGTATGATACATTATTAAAGTAACGTATAAAAACAATGACATAATGGTTTTCCTCACAATTACATGTGTTGATACGCTGTGCATCGGCCGACCTTACGACGTTCTGTTGCCGAGTAATTAAACGTGTGTAATTAATATCACCTTTATTAATAGGGCGAATAGGTGCATAGTCACGGAAGTTTTATTGGTCTTTTTCTGTTTTACTCTTATCAGTAATTGTCTTTGGCTAGCGACTCAGTTCACGTGTTTGAAAAGTTTTATTTTCTGTAAATATTTAGCTTCTTATTTCAACCTAATTTCTAATCACGTTTTAAAGTTGAATTTTGTGTGATTCATAAGTATTTGTTTCGGATTTGGGTGTTTTGGACCGTCGTAATCCTGGTAATCCTTGATATTCACGATACAGGTTCGACCTAGTGGGGTAGGGGTCAGGTGTGGGATTGTTAGGTATATTATTATTAACAAAAAAAAAAATTATTTACTTAATAACAAATCCTATTCAACCATTTAATAAATATTGCAAAGTGTTAATCTACGTTCTTATAGGAAAACATCGAAATTTCAGCTTTTTAGGTTCACCGGGTTGTTCTGGGTGTTGATGAATTAGTAAGGACATGTTATTTTATATTTTTAGAGGAATGATTACTTTGCTGTGGATTTGTACAGGTTACTCAATGTTAAACAGCTAAACCCTTGTGTAGAGTAACCAAAAACTAAAAGTTTTGATTTTGGCAATGATAAAACCTAGAATTTTATTTTCTGTGTGTTTATAGACTTCAAGCTATCTTTACCCACATGAACTTTTTTTTGTATTAACCAATACAAAATTCTTACAGACTTATAGATTTGCCTACAAAACTGCTTGACTTGCTTGTAATTACAGACTAAATAATATTTTATATTACTCTTGGATCTATTTTATTGGGAGTGCGTGAGTGGACGTGGGGGTGTTTTTAAACCGGCTTAAAACTCTGTCATAATTGATTATGAAAAGAATATTATTTTTTAAATGACGTGTACAAATGATTTTAATAGTAGCACTATTTCAATTATAATATTTTTCAAATAAAAAGCGCGTTGTTTTTGATCCACCCTTTTGATAGCTACGGTATCATGGGACATACAAACACCACTTCCGTGTCCACGGTGAAAAAGAACAATGGGTTCTTTGCTTAAAAGTATCGTCTACTAAATAAGCTTGGGTGTATTTAGCTATTGTGTGGTCGTAGCGAGACGGTTGACAGTAAACTTTACGAGTTGTCTGCGCTTGTATTCAAGTCTCTTGGTGAAAGTACTAGAAATCACTCCTTATGTTCCGAACACATGTTTTATATTTCCTGTGTTAAGAAATTCATATATGATATACTGTAAAATATTTATATTCATATTGATTTTTTTATGGATTTTTTATTTAGAAACATAATCATTATCTTAATTAATTAACATAAGAAATATTTATAACTGTCTGTTAGGTTTCGCAATCATTATTTATTATTTACTTCTACTCCAGGCTACGCCATCGTGATAGGCCTTGTATTGTATAATAGTATTTTCTAAATGTTTCTTGATATTTAGTATTACTGTAAAGTTTGTTTCAATGTATGGTGCTAAGCTCAAGTGGTTACACATAAGCCTTCGCCGGAATAGTCATGTCCTTTCTCTTCTATACATTATCTTGTTCAATCTCCTTACTCCTCCTTATCTTAAAGATCCCTTTGATTTCCTTCATGAATCACATACGAGATCCTTGAGGTCGTCGGAGAATTTGAAATTGAGTATGCCAGTGCATTCCACTACATTTATGGATAAATCCTTTACTGTAAAAGCTGTTCGGTTGCGGAATGCACTGCCTGTTGAGATAAGACGAGCACAGACTCTATCACGCTTTAAAAAACTTGTAAAAGACCATTATCTTTTCACTCTAATTATTATGCAATAATATATATCTGGTAGCATATTTATATGTGTGTATATTTATGTGTAAGTATGTATGTATGTAGATATGTATGTATGTTTGTGTATGTATGTAGATGTGTATGTATGTTTGTGTATGTATTTATATACCTAGTCAGGGCATAAGTATTGTCACACAGTAAAAACTTTTATTTTAGAATGCTGGCCACAAAAAAGTTTATTGAATTCGAATTTCAAATTGTTCATGAAAATAAAAATGTATACTTTTTAGAATTTTACTCATTTTTAAATATGGAGTGGACGCTTAAAGAAGACCGTGTTGCAGTAATTGAGTTGCATCGTTGCGGTTACGCGCCAATTCAAATTTTTGACATACTGAAAAATTTTAATATAACCAAAATATTCGTTTATCGTACCATGAAACGATACAATGAAGACTCTAGTGTAGATGAAAGGTCAAGAAGTGGTCGCCCTCAGTCTGTTAGGACTCCAGCAGTGATAAAAGCTGTGAAGGCGCGAATTCAAAGAAATCCCAAACGTAAGCAGAAACTGTTGGCCCTTCAGATGGGGTTAAGCAGATCCACGGTGAAAAGGGTGTTAAATGAAGACTTAGGGCTTCGGGCATATCGAAGAAAAACAGGACATCGTTTGAATGCTCGTCTAATGGACCTGAGACTGAAGAGATGCCGCGCTTTGTTGAAGCGGTACGCGGGAAAAAAATATCGGGAAATTCTTTTTTCAGATGAAAAAATTTTTACCGTAGAAGAGAGCTACAACAAACAAAATGATAAGGTGTACGCACACAGTAGTGAAGAAGCGAGCAACCGTATTCCGCGTGTCCAACGAGGTCATTTTCCATCCTCGCTCATGGTATGGTTGGGAGTTTCTTATTGGGGCTTAACAGAGGTACATTTTTGTGAGAAAGGTGTAAAAACGAATGCAGTTGTGTATCAAAATACAGTCCTGACAAACCTTGTGGAACCTGTTTCTCATACCATGTTCAATAACAGGCACTGGGTATTCCAACAAGATTCGGCGCCAGCTCATAGAGCGAAGAGCACACAAGACTGGCTGGCGGCGCGTGTAATCGACTTCATCCGGCACGAAGACTGGTCCTCCTCCAGTCCAGATTTGAATCCGTTAGATTACAAGATATGGCAACACTTGGAGGAAAAGGCGTGCTCAAAGCCTCATCCCATTTGGAGTCACTCAAGACATCCTTGATTAAGGCAGCCGCCGATATTGACATGGACCTCGTTCGTGCTGCGATAGACAACTGGCCGCGCAGATTGAAGGTCTGTATTCAAAATCACGGAGGTCATTTTGAATAAACTTTAGTGTCATAAGAATCTATGTTTTGTTAAGTTCATTTTGGTATATAAATGGTTACATAATGAATAAACTTGTTTCAATTATTTTATATTAAACATGTGACAGAATTTATGACCTGACTAGGTATATGTATGTATATGCGTCTGTGTGTATTTATAATTATCTTGTATAAGTAACAACATTATATAAGTAAATTAATTTTTATAATTTTTGTTTTTCCTAAAAACTATTATGTACACAAACTGCCCTACCCTTTTTCTTTTCCCTTTTCAAATTTTTCCATCCCATGGTTGTCTTGATAAGACCGCCAATTGTACTTTAAATAATTGTTGTTTTCCTATTTTTATGTATTTTAGTGTACAATAAAGAGTATAAATAAATAAAGTTATAACGAATAATCTGCATAGATATTTGTTTAGCCAAACAGTCGTTTATTATTGAAAACCTGTTGAAAGCTTTACAGCCTTTCGAAACGTCAGGACTAATAAAAAATAAGTTGACTAAAAACCCGACCACTGAAAAATCACGCTCTAAAAAGAATGGAACAAGAATAAAATAAATATTTTATTGTATTTCATACATATATAGTGGTGTTCAAAGGACAACCGGGGTCTCTATTGTTGCCTTTTATTAAACCTTGTTAATGAACCATGTTGTAACAGTGTGTGTAACAATATTTTACGCATTATCCAATATTTTTCCTGTTGAAGAATTGCAATAAAATTTGTTATTATTAAACCAGCTCATTGTCTTCGAACAGCTATTTAAAGCTATAGCAAGCTAAATATAGTTAGCTGCATCCAGGAAAATGAAATGAGTCACTCTTTAAAATATATAAACAAAATTTCATTATTTTATATAAATAAGCTGGCCTCGTGGGCGACGAGGTAATAAAGGTTATTAAGTTAAACGTTATTAAGTAATTGATAGCCCACAAAGGTGACAGTTTTTACAAGGGCTGTGTTTGCCCCCAAAACACACTCAGTCTGTCCCACGGTGTTTTAAATCAAATTTGCATAGCCCCTTGAAAATACTGTTTGTATTTATTGCCCAACTGTTCCAGTAAGTAGAGCAATGTTTTTGTTGTAGAAAGTAGGTAAGCGAGCATGTGTGTCAGGTGATGTTAAGTGGTCGCTACTACCCATTTGGTTACGCTCATACTATCAAAGGAAATTATTATTAAAGTAATAATAATAACTGCCTCGGTGGCTCAATTGTAATTGCGCATGCGTTACGACTGCTGTGCTGAGGTCTCGGGTTCGATCCCGGGTCGGGTAAAGTATATTGGGTTTTTGTATTTAGAAATTCTCAGTATCAGCCCTCAGTCTGGAATTGAGCCCGGTGTGGCGATAGGCTCGCTCCCTATGACATTAAGGGGCCGTAATAAATTCAGCGAAAAGTGGGTGTACTGGTTACACCTCGGCTTACCCCTTCGGGGATTACAGGCATGAGTGTATGTATAATATATAGTGAATAAAAATACTAGCCCTGTATTAGACATTGTCCCACTGCTGGGCACGGGCCTCCTCTACTAATGAGAGGGGTTAGGCCTTAGTCCTGACTGTGAGATGAGAGGTCATGGGCTCGATTACCGCACCGAGAAAAATGTTTGTGTGAGACATATATTAGTTTCGGGTCTAGGTGTTGTGGGACCGTAGTCTCTCAAACCTCTTGATACCCACGATACAGATTTTTTGGGGTCAGAACTATGTGTGTGACTGTTGGGTGGTATTTATATTATTATTTACTTAATGGTGAGCGTTTGCTCGTCGCATCATTTGCGAATAAAAAAGCCCTCGAATAATTAGTTTAACTTAACGTCATAGGAAATTCAGTCGTAACGACAGCCATCAAGATGTCACAGACAAGTCGAATGATTCACCGGCCGAAAAAATAATATGGCGATTTATCGTGAGACGAAATTATGTTATGAAAGGTTTACTGCATTATGTTGACCGCTATTCAACAGGTCAGGGGTCAAACGGCTTATGTCCTTAATCGGCTAGCCATTAATATTATTCAAAGTAATACAGCTGCTCATAAAACGAAGGGTCCTTATAGTATAGCTTTATTACCTTTGGACATGTCATTTGTGCTTTTATTTAAAGTGTAATGTGGGGGGTGCTCTGGTTCTAAGCCGCTCATTGTATTGTGCGTACCCTCAGTACATAATATACCATATAATGTTTGAACGAAAACATGAAGAGTATTGTTACATATCGCGGATTACTGTATTTTGGTACCCTTGTTTATCTGTATTAGGCTTAAAAAAAATATACAGCTTCAAAGATAGATAAACTATTTAGGGAATAGTTTAAATGAATCGAGCATTACGGTCGTCGTCTAGCCGGCTTAAATTTCTATAATATTTTTTAGCTATATCTTTGAAGGAGTGGCCCGACTGTGTTTAGGCTGGTTCGAACTCGTTGTGTGATTGGGCGAGTCTATCGTCCTATCGGGTACAGATACCAAAACCAGGTGTAATTTTATTAAAATAAAAATACTAAAAATTTAATTGTGTTGCCCGACCTGAGAACCCAGGACCTTGCCAGTTTCTTAGTATTTACTACGCCGCCACTAGAGCGACGATCCATATGGTACGAACGTTACAGTGAAATTATTATATATGTTTAAGTAAAGAATTAATCACGGTTTGTTGCATCCGCAGCCGCTTTCACGGTCTTGCTCAAAACAAAATGTATGTCTTGCTGTATTGTTAGCATAACTAATTACAGTATTAATACGCAATATCGCAGAACATCCGAAGCTAAAACGTTCTCTACACTTGTATTTCTACCATTCATTTATGTGGGATCCTCTGGTCACTTATTCTTTTTTTATGCCAACGGTTGGTAACGAGTAAATGAGATACTTGTTGGTAAGTGGTCTACCGCTCGAGAGCATTTGCATTACTAATAGAATCATGAGAAAGTTGTCGGTCTTTAAGGAAAGAAATCCAGAATTTCTCCAGAAATCCCACTGACCGTTCCAAACCCAACTAAAATATGGCGGTTCACTTGAAGGCGGTTTTATGTAAGACAGTATTACCAATCCAGTTATACGGACTCATTTATGCTGTACACCAAACCATCTACAGCGTAGCTCTCCTGTTTTAAACACATCTATTTTTAGATACATATACACTCACGCCTGTAATCCCCGAAGAGGTAGACAGAGGTGTAACCAGTACACCAACTTTTCGCCGAATTTATTACGGTCCCATAATGTGATAGTGGGCGAGCCTATCGCCATGCCCGGCACAATTCCAGACTCCGGGCTGATACCGAGTATTTCTAAATAGAAAAACCCAATATCACTTTATCCGGCCGTATTTTAAAATTTTGCTGATTCGAGATTTTGCTTAGGACATATTACTCCGAGGTAACGTTTGAAATGACCCAGACTAGGTCGCAACACGGCATGCGTCTAGTAATAATTCATCACGTCTAGACTGGGTCATTTGTTGAAGGATATATATTATGTTTCTAAATTAGGTTAAAAGTGTACACTGAAATTATATATTATTACTAACCTCCATCAGGTAGGTTCACTGCAGATATTATATTTTTTAAATATATGCACGACTAGCTGCGTGTAGGCCTAGTGCCTGATTGAAAAGTGTAATTTGAATTAAGAACAATTGTATTTTCACAGTTACTTTCTATATCTTTAGTTTTTTTTTTATATATTATAGTCCGACAAACGAGCTAGTGGGTCACCTGATGTTAAGTGATCTCCACCGCCCATGAACATCCACAATACCGAACGTATCACGTATGCGCTGTCGGCCTTAAAGGACAGGAATAGGAATTAGGGAAGGGGAGGGGGAATCTGGGCCTCCGGATATCTCACTTACCATACGAAACGCGACAGTGAACTGTCACTGTCACACGTTGGTTTTCTGTGAGACAGTGGTACTACCCCGGTCGAGCCGGCCCATTCATGCTGTAGACAAATATGTCTACAGCGTGGCTCTACCACTTTTATTAGCTGTAGCAATTAGCTGTAATAGTTGTGTCTATTACTAGAACGTCGATAATTACCAGAACATATATCAACTTGCTTTTGTTAGCAGCTCCACATGATAAGTATATTGTTCCCGTTATCGTAGCAATATAAAATATTTACCAGTTTTTTTGCACTGTGATAATCATGGGTAATAACGCTAAGAATTTTCCGCAATCCCGATTATTAACTTGCCTGCAGTTGACGGTTTGCTTTCATTTCTACGAGGTCATTGATTTATTCAATATACTGACTTAATTCCGTTTGAATTATGACTACCATTACCAGAATCTGTATGCATATAGTGGGTAAAGGCGATCTCATCATTTGTTTCGTTTAACTGTTTGACCAGTTAAGTGAGTTTTAGTACAGTATCGTTGAATATTTTATTGCTCACGAATTGTTCGAATTGCATACAAATGTATATTTTTACCAGTTTATGGCTTAACTCCTTTTCATAATTCACATTCTAAATCTAAATTCTTGATATTTATTATTTGAAAATTATCAGATACTTTATAACACACCTTTTATAGTACCGGATGTATGGTAAACAGTTGCTTACTTAGAGTTATGACATATTCCAGCATTGAACCAAGGCCACGTCCTATGATCTTATTATTATACATTTCTGGATAAGGCGCCAAAATCTTTCGGAGGTATATGCAAATTTGAATAAAAATCACTTTAATTTTATGAAAAAAACTTACTACTAAATAGTATTAACGTAAGATATCATGGTAACCTGTCTACGCAGAGTCCTTGAGTTCTTCGGCCACATTGCCAGGAAGACTGATAACGATCTAGAAAAACTCATCGTCACCGGCAAACTGGAGGGCAAAAGAGAGAGAGGTCGCAACCCTACACGTTGATCCGACCAAATCCGCCACAATATTTCCATGACAGTCCATGATGCTATTCGAGTTGCCGGAAATCGTGACAGATGGAAGAACATCATTCTGGAGAAAGTGATTCATGAAGGAGGTCACGACCCTCAGCAATGAGGAAAGCGATACAAGAAGGAGGAGGAGGATCATGGTAACAAATTCAATAACTAACACACTGTTACTTTTGATTTTAGTCCCACTTCCGATCTCCGTAAATAGATTATAAATATCGTTGTTTCTATTTTATTCGACGTGGAAGTTAAGTTGTCCTTTCCCTTTCATAAACGTGTCGCGGTCGTCTATAGGTTTAGTTATGTGCACCGATCACGGCCTGCAAGGGCACATGTCGATTGCGACTCGATGACGCAAGACCTCATTATCCCGGTGAACTTCATTAATCCGTGTGATTGATACGATGTTAATGATTACAAGGAACTCAAATCAAATCCACTATTACTACTAGAGGCACTTTTTAAAGGTCATGATTATATTGAAATCTACTAGTGCTTCCACACTCTGGTTTGTGAAGAAGCACCAAGAATAATGTATAAGTGTATGAAATAAGCCAAATTACACTAAACAACATGACATTTTAACATGTCTGAAAAGGTTCGGTTTCGGTTTCGGCCGAAACTGTAACAGGTACCCAAGATTCGTTTTCGGTTTCGGTAGAAATTCCTGTTTCGATCGGACACTAATTTATAGCTAATAAAAATATTAGTTATTTCAGTCATATTTCGAAGAACCCTGATTGATGCAAGGACTACAGTGTCAAATGCGTCGGTGGATAAGTGTTTATCAAATTTACAATAATTTATTTCAATTCTGCCTGTTATTCGTGGCTGAAAGTAAACAAATTTAGTTAGCAAATTTCCATAGGATAAATATTATTTTACAGTCTTGCAGAGAACTCTCAACATCTTTTTATCTCCTTGCAAATCTGGACCTCTTTCAAGTGTTTGTAGAAATAATAACCCCGTAGCTTAATATATGACAAAATAATATAAACAATATACAATCAAAATCAACTTCAGCTTAGTGAACGGGCGATGGTCGACCCACATTTGAAATAGTTGCGCTAACATCTAGTTCTAGTTCCGTGACCTTGTCACTTTTTAATCACAACAATTGCTTTATAGCCGCGCCTTTTAATTTTAGTATCGCTTGAGTAGTAATGAGTGCTCAATGTTTGTCTTATTTCATTATATCAATGACATCACTTGTATGTCTTTGTCGACTCACGTAGCTTGCACGTTCGAGTGAATTTTTATTTCCTTCATGGCGCCATCGCGGGTGGATGATTGCACATTGTGGTCCACCTTCTTTGCTATCTATTCTATCATCATCATCTCGAGTTAAGCTATTGACTCTTTATATCTTCCTCTTATATGTTGGTTCAATCGGATAACAATTATCTAAATAATGGTTCATGCATTCCAATAAAACTATTCCTATTTTTGTAGGAGATAGTGCCACCCTTATTGATGTGATTTGTACAGACGCGGACTACCGGGGGGTTGAGGTAGATCATATAACGGAACTCGGTCACCATTCATTTGTTACGTGCGAGATCATTTTCAGAAAAGAAAAGCCGACACGTAAGATAATCACATATCGCCCGCTTAAAAACATACTGCAAGATGTTTTTGAACGGGACCTAGAGGTCATTCCGTGGAACTCGATTTGCGAATTAGTTGACGTAAATAATATGGTACACTCATTTAATCTGCACGTTACGCGGCTTTTCGATCTGCATGCACCCATAACAACTAGACGTTTCAAAACTCAACCAACGCCTTGGATAACAGACAATATAAAATTAATGTTTAAATTAAGAAATGACGCCCGCAATCGATACCGTCATACTAATCTCGAGTCACATAAACGTTACTACTTAGATCTGAAACATTTAGCTATAGTTAGTTTATTAAATGAAAAAAAGGCATTTTTCGATAAATACATTAATGAAAACATACGCGATTCAAAAGCACTATGGTCTAATCTTAAAAAACATGCACTACCAGAATGTAAGATCGATAATCAAATTTCAGGGCAATTTAACGATCCGGATGGCATAAACTCGGCGTTTCTGGATGTTCCGGGCGACCCTAATGTTACGATATCCCAAGTAACCTTCTTTGAATCCAACCGGTACGGCACAGAGAAGTTCTCACTAAAACCTACAGATCCGACAACGATTAGTAAAATTATACAGAGCATATCAACCAACGCACAAGGTATTGACGGCATCTCGAGAGATATGCTGAATCTCACCTTACCATGGTCGTTAACAACCATAACGGAAATAATAAACAGATCCATCGTGTCTAACAAATTTCCGGATCTGTGGCGAGAGGCAATCGTGCAACCACTTCCTAAAAATAAAAATCCGCAAAGTTATGCGGACCTTCGTCCGATTAGTATATTGCCCTGTTTGTCCAAGGTGTTGGAAAGAGTAGTGTATTTGCAGATTACCGACTTCCTCGAATCTAACGGAATACTGCCAGACCTACCAATCGGGGTTTAGAAAGGGACGCGGTACCACAACAGCCTTGGCCGATGTTGTGGGTAACATCCTCGAGGCTCGGGACCGTGGTGAGGGATCGATACTGACACTGCTAGATTACTCAAGGGCCTTTGACTCAATCAATATCTCACTACTTTTATCGAAACTCTCATACTACGGGTTCGAATACCAAACAGTAAGATGGTTTGAGAGCTATCTGACTGGTAGGTCACAACGCGTTCAGGTTCGCTTGAAAGACGGTACAGCTTTATCATCCTCCCCGCGATCTATAACCAGAGGCGTCCCGCAGGGGTCACTTTTAGGACCGATTCTTTTTATACTCTACACTGCGGATATGATCAATTGCATTAGATATTGTAAATACCATGTATATGCGGATGACACTCAACTATATGTCTCATTTAACGCCAGAAGTACTTCATCCGCCGTTGATATCTTAAATGAAGAACTTGACAAAATTGCCACTTGGTCGTCAATTAACTCACTGGTGCTCAACCCTCATAAATCTAAATATATGGTTTTGGGGAGTAAAAACCAAATCAATTCCATTATTTCTGCGAATCCCGACGTTACTATCATGGGGCAGAGCGTTCAAAGGGTAGAAACTGCGCGTAATTTGGGTCTGGAGATCGACCCGGAGTTGCGGTTTGAGAGTCACATAAATAATATGGTAAAAAATTGTTTCTACAGGTTGAAGGTTCTATACAGAATCCCAGAATTTCTGAGTATAGCAATGCGAAAGAGATTGATAGACTGCCTGGTGCTATCAAAATTGAATAATTGTGACGCTGTATACGGACCGTGCCTCCTGACCCGGACAGAACGCTTGATTCAACGCGTGCAGAATGCGTGTGCCCGATATTGTTTTAGGATACCCCGGAGGAGTCATGTCACGCCATTTTTAAATCAAAACAATATATTAAAAATGGCTGCACGGCGAAACTTACACCTAGCCAGCTTGTTGTTTGGAGTGTTTAATACACGTAAACCAGAATACCTGTTTAATAAGCTAAACTGGAGACACCATCACTACGGATACTCCACTCGTACGACATCCAACCCGCTCTCGATGCCGCTCTATAGAACCACCGCTTTCAGGGGCTGTTTCAAATATGCCGCCACTCGCTGTTGGAATGATTTACCACCCCCCATTAGGTCCCTGAAAACAAAAACAACATTTAAATTACACATGAAAAAATATTTATTAGACATACAAAAAAAATAGCTAATATTCAAATACTCACATCCTAATTATGACCAACGAGCTAAGTAAATCAACTTCCCAGCAGCTTTTTGGCGGCGGTGTGACAGCATTCTGGATAGGTAAGTTGTATAGCACACTGGTATCGTAGTACATATGGCAGATTCCCTTGAACCGCACGTCGTTATTTCTACTATAATTTAATTTTAGTAGCAGGTTAATGTATAAGAAATAATAATTCCTTTTTTTTTTAAACTGTGCCTTGCCGACGCGTCCACTCGCCGGCCGTGCGCCGGGCGTCTGAGCCTGGGGTCTGGCCTCTGGGCTTGCGCGGCCGCACGGTGACGGTAGTGGGAACGAGAGAGGGCTTCGGCGAAAATATTTTATATAAAATTGTATTGACCAATTATTATTGTTATGGAAAACAATGTATCTATTTAATACTATTTAAAAGTCTAATAAGTATAATATGTACCAATATATGTAAATATATAAATACAGTATAATATATATTCCTACGTATGTGTTTATTTTAATATAGTGTTATTTTGTATATTATTTAATATAGAATTTTACTATGGTATATATATGTTTTATTATTATTATATCGACTGGCTGGCGTCCGTACGTCACTTAAGGTGACCACTGAAAACCAGCGCTGTGTTGTGGTATGTACTATGTACGTGCCACAGCACAGCAGTATGCTGAGTGGTCACCTGCCTGTCACAGCTGCGACAAGCAAGTGCCAAATCCTTTAGTTTTAAGTGTAATAATAGATTTTGTCAATGTGGTATGTGCGCGTTGTAGTTTGTGCAAATAAATCGTTTTTCTTTCTTTCTTTCTTTTCTTTCTATTCCTTTGGGGAATTAAAAGTGATCGTTTAGTTAGTTCTTGCCTGCATGAATATGACAATGTTATGGTGAAAAATTGATGACGAGTATTCGTAGTCTGCTTTCGATCAGCCAGTGTCCACCAATTTCTAATTAAGTTCCACATTTTTCTCATACCCGTTGAAATTTAAACTGCTCTGAATTGAATTAACTATAGTCAGTGTGTCGATCCGCGATTACAAATAAAACAGATGTTCTCCTAATTGTATCTGCTGTCTGCATTTAAATGAGCGGACGTCTTGTTGCGTCAGTTTATATTATTATTGTACGTATATTAAATGAGCATCATGCTAATTTAGAGGATGATTTTAATATATTTAAGTTAAAGGTTTGGGTGTTACTCAGAGTAGGTATATATTTTGGTTGAAGAGTACATATGAGGTTACATGTGCATGGTTGCAGCCCGTCTTCACCGACTGCTTAATTTTACCCAAAAATTCGGGGATCCAAATTGTTTTGTCTGTCTTCATCTTCAGTTAAAATGGTTTTAAGCATGTTGTTGTGACACATGTATTTGACTGGAAACAAACTCTTTCTTTTGACGAAATGTATTCTGTCATGAAGTCATCCTAACAAATATATTTACATAATTTTCCTCATATCTTCCTAGCCCTTCATTTGAGGCCGTTTTTCCATTAAGTGTGAGGATTTTTCCATTTCAACTTAATAAGTTACTTGCGGACGTCATTTGTACTAACACTTATAACATATTATACAATCTTTTGAGCCGTGATTGCGATATCGACGTAGATTGTTTATGTATTGATGATTGTTTAATTGTTTGAAGATTTTTCTCGATTATGAAAAAGATGTATCTATGTTTTTTGATCTGTCTACATAAATAAGAAACAACAGTATATTAACACTATTGTTTTGTAATATTTTGAAAGAAGAAAGAAAAAAAGGAAGAATAACGATTTATTTGCACCAACTACAACGCGCACATACCACATTAACAAAAACTATTACACTAAAAACACATAGCCACATAGCTCCTTTAGTTAGCCAGCGCGATGAGCAGACTGCAGAAAGGTTAACTCGGGTCCCGAAGATAAGTAAATTCAGATTTCTCTACCGCATGAATCAACTGGGTTAATCCACTATCTCACAGAAAATCGTCTTGTGTAAAAGCTCCTGGTTTTCGTGCGGTGAGTTGAATTGCAGAGGACCTAATTCCTCCCTATGCTTTCGTAGTCCTTATTTTTTTTTTATTGTGAACAACTGTGTAATATGTGTTCATGGGCTGAGAAAATCCCTTATCAATTGACCTACACACGCTCGTTCGCCGATCTCTGCTATAAAAATCCTCAAAAAGTAAATAAATCTTATTATCGCTTAATATTACAAGAATACATTGAATGGTCATTAAGTAATCAAGAAGATTCACTCTCAAAAGTTGTAATTGTTAGATAATTGATTGTGATGTCATACGGATGGTGAAAGTTGCCGCATAATGCTGGCTTGTACTACCGCAGGATGTATATTGAAATGAGCGGCTACACTGCGATAATGCTGTTGCTATTTGAATACGGAGTGCAACGTCATCTTTTAGAAGCCAAACGTGCCTTTTTATACACCTGAAAGACGAGATGGGCAGATAACTCTCTCATAGACTGACCTGAAAAAGTATTCTCACTCAGATGTATACGTCAAATCTCATTATAGGCAGGAAATTCACTTGTTTCTTTATTGTCCTAAGCTGGACACAACAGTTCGTTCTCATCCTTAATGAGCAAAATAAATGTAGAAAGTGGTAGTGTCTGCCCAGATGGTCTGTCGCATAAAAGAGACCAATCTATTAAGAGTATGTACGAAGGAGACTGTATCCGATCCCCGACCCAGTCTGGACAAGTTGATAATTGGTCCGAAGCCTTGTTTTCGAAGGTAATGTATAGCCCGTAGTAATTGAATGGTCTGGAGTTTTTATCATACAAACACGATGCAAACGTTCCTGTTATTTGTAAAACACCTTCCAGCCGATTACCTGTCGATGATTATTTTTGTACTAAACTGAAATTTCAAAACTAAGAGTTTCCAAGTAATGTGTAGTGTCTATAAGTGATGTTTAGTTCGCAATAAGGGACAATTTTAAATTATATGTTATATAGTTTCAAATAATTCTCTCGATTCAGAATTAGAGATCGTAATGTCGAAATGAATGTAAGTTCTTTAAAAAAACGGTTAAGACATTATCCTATGTTGTTTCTCTTAATACAAAGCATCCCGACTACATTTGGATATCGGAGTGGGATTTATAAGCTTTTGCCGGCATTCAGATTTATTGGTAGACTGCTTATTCATTATGTCGACAACAAAAACAAGTGAGAATATGTTATTGATAAGTCTGTAGTAGGTAGTCTGTAGGTATGTTCTAGATTATTCTAATGGATGTTGTTTATCGATTCTCCCATACATCCGCTCGCTCGACCGCAATGTCACATTGTGGAATACATTTGTGAAATAACGCAATGCAATACGGTAGATAGCGATACTGCAGCTTCATGTATTGTTGTTTTTTGTGGTTACTTATCTCGTGTAAATGGAGTTATTATAGAGCTATTATTATAGTAGTAGTAGTAGTAGTAGCTAGTATTTTTCGTATAATCATATAATTATCCAGATTTTGAGTAAGTTTAAAACTAAATACTAAACAATTATAAAGACTGCCTCTGGCCTCTGCCAGTCTGGAATTGTGTCTGGTATGGTGATAGGCTCGCCCCCTAACACATCATGGGACGGTAATAAGCTCGGAGAAATGTGGGTGTATTAGTTACACTTCTTCCTAAGATGTATTATTGATTTATTGAAGAAATCCAAATGTACAAGCAGCGTTGAATATAAACTAGCTGGTGGCAGTTTAGATTCTATAATCTGTATATATAAAAGAAGAAACTGACTGACTGACTGACTGATCGTTCAACGCACAGCCAAAACGGTTGGGGTTAGAGACTTGAAATTTTGACAGTAGGTACCTTTTATGACGTAGCCATCCACTAAGGAAGGGTTTTTGGAAATGGGTGGTATTTAAGTAAGGGGGTAATAATAGGGGATGAAAGTTTGTATGAAAATCCGTCATTTTTTAAGTTAAATTCATGAAAATTAGTATTTGGCATTTTAGTTAAAATTAAAAAATATACGTTTCAGGGTTTTTGGGAATTCCGCCCCTAAGGGGGTAAAATAGGGGATGAAAGTTTGTATGAAAATCCGTCATTTTTTAAGTTAAAGTCATGAAAATTGGTATTTTGTATTGTACACTTTTTCTCTCACACATGACATCCACGCGGGCGGAGTCGCGAGCAACAGCTATTACATTATATAGCATGAATCAGTTGATCGTTAATGTTATAATTTGTATCGATTACGGTCGGAAGCGCAGTGTTTTCTTACGTTTTGCACAAAGTTCACTACGCGTACTTGCAAATTGTGTCGTCACTGCATAATAATCAGTTATTAGAGCATTTACTCTTGTGTGCCTTGACGATAATTAAACTCAAATTAAGAAATAATAATAGTTTTTTTTCCGCGGGGAAAATCCATCTTACGGATACCTTCTGGACCTCGGGGGAGGAGAGTTGGTTACGCCGGACTCACCGACCTTCCGACCCATTTCTCCCGAGAGACTACTGGGTCGGGGTCCTAACAATTTTTCTACGTCGGTGTACCGACTAAAAACCCCGCAGTAGTCTTCTGCAGCGCCTCTGGGACGGTCCCGGCGCGGCGGACCCTGAGTGTATTCTGGTTTGCTGCCGGAACGATCCCTGCGAGGTGCCTTTACGGCCCGTCTCTTATAGAGCTAGTTGCCCTCCGTACTCCATAGCAGCAAGATATTTCGCACCGCCACCCGTCTCGTGGTCGCACCACGAAAATAAGTATATTCATAAAGGCCAGACACCCCGTGACCCCTTTTAGTCGACTGTAAAATTTTTTTTAGAGCCCCCAATGCACAGGGCAGCACAATAGAAGGTTTTATATTTGTAATTTATTTATACACACAACAGTCACACACAAAGTCCTGACTTGACACTAGGTCAAACCTGTATCGTGGGTATCATGAACTACGAGGGACTACGGTCCCATAACACCCAGACTGTAAACAAATATTTGTGGAAAACACAAACATTTGTCTCGATTCGGGTATCGAATCCGCGGCCTCTCGCTTTCGGCTACTCGCTAGCTGTGCCACGGAGGCTCAGATTATAAATAAATATACTATAAGTATTCATCCAATCCATAAGCTTTAGTATACTGTTATGACACTATAATATATGTATACATGATATGCTAAAAGATTGTTTTTCTGGTCCAATATATTAGAAGCGGATCAACTCGTTATTTAGAACAATCTAATGTTGTAGCCGTGTCTGAATGTGCAATGTTAATAATGTCTAGAATTAAAGTCACTAAATAAAGATAAAATTTGGATCTAATTGAGATGATGCTGTTATAGAATACGAATTATATGTACAAAACCTATAATTATAATCATTAGAATTTTCAAACACAGTGTAATCGTAGCCAGATCAATAGATATTTTTATTTAATTTGTAGGAAAATAAGAATTCCAAATGACGTCTGTCATATAATCAAATGTTAATTCAGAGTTAATTGCAGTGGAATAATTTTCATGACAGCATTTTCCGTCTGATTAATGTGACAAGGTTAAAAGTATAAATAAAAATATAGTAATTTATCATAAAACTTAAGATAAAATAAAGCACAACTTAATAAAGATGAGCGAATTTGAAAAATACTGTGGCCGCTATTATACAGATTTATGTATATAAGGTCAGATGTCAATCATTATTAGACTCGATGAACAGTGACTACTTTCGTAATGGACTACGACATACGCAAATTATCTATGTAACTAACTCTTTGTACGCTGCAGCGTTGAATTGGCTAAATCAACACCAATTGTGGGCGGTTTTAGCGGTTCCAAAAGGTCACAACGCAACTCATCGGACTTACCGGACTTACACACGCTGATAAACTTAATTACGTTCTGTTTTGGTGACAGAGTTGATAAACGGATGTGTGGTCGCCTTTTTATGTGTAAGTTTTCAATAGTAATTAACTATAGATAAAGCCATTGTGACTCAAAACCGACAAAGGGTACCATTGAAAGCACTTAATTATATATGAATAATTTTCTGGATAAATCCGTAACAAATATGTTCTCAATCATAGTGTTTAGTCGCGACTGTTCAATTCTTTAATGTTAAAGTAACGACACTGAATGTTGATTCAGTTCTATTAATAAGCTTTAAGATAAAAGCTTTAAGGAAAAACCCAAAATAACAAACTGGGGAGAGTGCCAGCTTTTGAGATAAATTTTATTTCCAATTGTATTTAGTTAGCTCACTATGTCGACCTGTTATTCCATTTTTGATTCATCTGGAAAACGAGACAATCATGTGGCTCTCTTGACCACACCTGTTCATGCCGTTGTAACATTACCCAGAACTTTGAATAACAAAATACTCCATGAAGCTTCATTGCGCTCTAAGTCAGAGATAAGATGTTCAGTCCCAAACGCTGAATAATGTGGCCAACCTGAATGTCCTTCCAACTCGAATACAACGGCATACTAACGCCATTACATACTGGGTAACAACAGAAGTAGACAATGCGGCGGTTTTACGGACCACACATGGACTTTATACTTTTTAAATAACACCCAACAGTCACACACATAGCCCCGACCCCCTACTCTAAGATACGAGTCTTGTGTTGTGGATATCAGGGACTACGAGAGACTTTCGGTCTCACAAAACCCAGACCCCGGACACAAATATCTGTCTGTCACACAAACATTTGTCCCGGTGTGGGAATCGAACCCACGGCCTCTCGTTTCACAGCCGGCTACTCGCCAACTGCGCCACGGAAGCTGTCAACTTTACTTTTACTTTGGCAAGCGTGGCGCTTACTACCAGTTACTTGTTTTTCTAGTATTTGATGAAAAAAAAAATTGAGATCTATTGTCCACAGAAGAGAAGACAGAGTCTGAGAACAATGGACGCCTTCGATGTGAAACGTTCGACATAGAGCGGGTATTGCAGCATGGCGCTCATCTCATGGGGTCCGAGGGTAACGAGTATGATCTGGACGAGGAGGCACTGACCTCGGCTGGTGAGTGAAAGAGTTATTTTTTTTAGCCTGGTCCGGCAAAGTGACCACACTGCACCTGATGGTAAGCGCAGTGCCGTCCAATTAGAATACCGAGTAGCGAGTGATAGATTAGCTCTCGCTGCTCCATACAATCATGCTGGCCTTCTGTGTAGCTTTTTCACACTACGCCATGGGCAAGAAGAGAGAGAAGAGATCGAGATTAATAAATATAAATACTCTCAATAAAATAAACACGGCCAAACATCGTACCCAACTCTAGACCCCGACAAAACCCTGTGTACGGTGGTCCACCACCAGCTTTACTTTAGTTTGTATCGAAAAGAATAAGTGATGGAATTGAATAGTCATTGAATTATGTTAACGACATACTGGATATACTATTAGAAAATATAAAATTTTCCTCAACGTATAAATCTAAAATAATAATTAAAAAATAACTCGTATATTCTGACATATACTTTAAAACAATACTCAAAATAAACACGTTTGTTAATGTATGTGGTTTGTTTTACATTTATTTTACTTAGATGTGTAATGAGTACATGTTTCCACGAATGCTGTAATTGAAGTAGGATTAATAATATGACTTCATTTCCAGATATAAACGAGCGATTGGCCAAGCAACGGCAGCAGCTGAACGCCCGGCTGTGCCTCGACGTAGCGGCCAGCGTGGGCGTCGATCTGTCAGGACTGTACACCAATGAAGACCTGTGTCTCGCAAAACCACCACCAAATAAGACTGAAACGCCTAGAGTGAGTATAAATAAGCTGGTTGCTGGTGAGACAAACATAACAATAAACTAATTAGGGTCTAATGTATTACATTGCCGAAATTAGGCCCCAGCCTAGCATGATGCTTTGCTCCTAAAAGCAAAGCGCTGGTAATTCAGTTGGTACCTAGATACTTATGCGGCAATTACATAATAGGCCAAGTGGCGTCTTGTGGTGATTCTTTAACATACTACCAATATATAAAAATAGGTACAGTAATAGGACTGCCTTGGTGGCGCAGTTGTAATTGCGCATGCGTTACAACCGCTGTGCTGAGGTCTCGGGTTCGATCCCCGGGTCGGGTAAAGTGATATTGGGTTTTTCTATCTAGAAATTCTCAGTATTAGCCCGGAGTCTGGAACCTGTGCCCGGTATGGCGATAGGCTCGCCCCCTATCACATTATGGGACCGAAATTTGGCGAAAAGTGGGTGGTTACACCTCTGCCTACCCCTTCGGGGATTATAGGCGTGAGTGTATATGTATGTATGTAGGTACAGTAATAGCAATCATGATGTACGCATAATGAGTGCTTTTACTTTTCTATCCCCTTATCGAATTGCGCATTTGGCTTCAACCCAAATGTGGCAGTAAAATGTTTACAGCCCGTTTGCTCTTGTGATGTCCGAATACTTGTGTTATAGCGGTCGACGGTCAGCGGTCAGCCGACTGTCTGCTTGTTAAAACAGATTCATAAATGTTATGACTGGGATGAAATCATTAGTATATAATATACATATTGTAAACTTTGTCTGATCTTCAATTAAACAGTTGCGACTTAATTTTATGTGTAGTAAGATTCAAAGTTGAGTGCGGTTGTGCATAATTTTAAATAAATAAATATCCATAATGTAATAAGAGTGAAGGCGTAAGATTATTAATAATATTAAATTAATATCCATTGCCTTGTTTCATATTGAATATTGTAAAAAGTGTATGAAACAAAATGCTTAAAAATTACTGGGCCCTGTTAAGCAAAAAAGATCCAACTGACGTTTTCATACTTTTGAGTAAATGTAAAAGTAAACTTTAAGTGAAATTATTTCCCACACAGAGGCCTGTACAAGAGCTAGTCCCCATAGTGCCATCGAAGCCGCTCAGTTCCCGCGAGATGAACTTAGCTAAGCGGAGAGCGCGCGCCGCGTTCAGTAAACAAAAGTCACGTGACTGCAGTGAAGAAGGACCCTCGGCACCCCCCACCCCTCCCATAGAACCAGATAGGAAGAAAATCAAACTGGAACCAGTTGATGAGTATGTTGGTGAGTCGGTTATTAGTTAAATATTGTATGCGGATATTTTTACTTCGATTTTCGTAAGTTGCTTTAATTTTGCTAATATAAAAATGAGCGCTCATACTCCAGTAAGGTGCTGTTAGATCTACGGTAACGCTTATACAAACGGAAGCATCTAGCGATCTGTGATAAAAATAAAAATTACATTGATTATTCAGGTCTGTATTCTTGAAGAGTTTATTAATTTTATTTATTAAATAAGACTCCTGAAGAGTTTTAAGAAGATATAACCTTTTTGCTTTTACAAGTTTTAAAGACAAGTAGAGGTGTAACTAGTAAATTCGCCGCTTGTAGAGCTTATCCCTTAATAACCGTATCAAAGTGGCGAGCCTATCACTATACTGGGAACATTTTTGCAAATTCTACGAACACAAAGTTTCTTCATTCTTAGAAAATAGCTTGGATCACAATTAGATTCTCACAATGGTTGTTTATAACCAGACGTTCGCGTGGCGATGCGCAGACCCTTATAGTAGGTTACATTCAAATTTATCAATATGCAAATCCACCCAATCTGCTCATTTTTACGCTAACGCCATTTAAGGGAACGTACCTATTATTACATGACCCATTTTTTTATTTTTATCCCTCTCCCTCCGTACTATATTACAAGACCCATAGGTCTTGTTATAACAAGATATGGTATTTTGAAGACATCCCTCCCCTTCTGATCGCAGCACGTAATATGGGTACGTTCCCCAATATCAAGTTTCGGGGTTTCTCTCGGGCCAGACCATCCAGCATACACCATCTGGACTGGCCTTGGCTCGAAAGCAACCTCATACATACACAAAACAAATAAAGATGAAAAATTATCATTAACATAATCAATGAAACACTTTTTTTTAGCTAGCCTGTTTTATGTTCCACTGCTGGGCAAAGGCTTCGTCTATATTCTTCCACTTCATTCTGTTTTCCGTCATCTTCTGCCACTCTCTATCGAATGCATCTAGCTCGTCTCCCCATCTCTTCTTTGGTCGTCCACGTTTCCTATGACCAATGTATCGAAAAAAATTAAGGAACAAAAAATAGATCAAGTCTCAGGTTGGGTTAAAACCGAAGTGAGCTCAATGCGGTATGTTGTGTGCAGGCGAGTGCGTCGGGTGTGCGCCCGAGGCTGACGGTTCATGGGGCGAGGCAGCCCTGGAGGCGGCTCGTTGGCCGCTGGACGCGTGGTGTGGGGTCCTGCAGGCGCAGCTGTTCAGCGCACAGTGGGAGGCGCGTCACGGTGCCGCGGGGGCCTTGCGTGAGCTGCTGCGCTCCAGGATCGCTCTCACGGCCGGGATGCATGCCACTCTCACACAGGAACAGGTGTGACCTTCTTCACTAAGTCGTGCAGGTGCAAGGAACAGGTGTTGCCTCCAGTACAGAAAATTCTAGCCAAGTATATGAGTCACTTTTTGATAGTTCATATCGCCTCGTTTATTTTTGTGGTGAAGGTTATAATCACTGTTGTCTTTTGATTTAAATACCAATAAATCCAGTTAATTATGAGTCTTGCACAGTCTGTCTGTAAGTCATTAGAATTGATGTTACTGTACCACTAAACAATCACTTAGGCTACCTGCCGGCCTACCACCACCTCTTACATAAATGCCATTATATACCATGGATTCGCATTATAATATTACAACAAGACTGCTCTAATAGGTGGTGGTATGCCGGCAGTTCATCTCTTAATTAAATAGTGTACAAAATATATCTGGGTTAAGTAATATAATCTGGATAGATATGCATGGACAACAGCAGCTGGCTTGTGAAAAACAACAGACTTTCTGAATGTAATAGATATAACTTGTGAATAAAAAGTACTAGAATAATAATAATGTTAACTTTTCCAGATGGAGGAGGCTCACCAAGACTGGCTTGAGGACATGGCTCTGAGACTGTTATGTGTCCTCGCATTGGATCGATTCGGCGACTTCGTGTCTGATCAAGTAGGCAAATTTCTATCCTCCCGTTATCATTCATGTACTTAAAGTTAGTAATAAAATGATTTAGGATATGTTAAACGCAATCGCTATGATATTATTATTTTACAACTTTGTTGGAATGGAACTTAAACAGTCAAACTGACGCTAGAAGCTAAACATAATAAAAAATTTGGCAATCATGGGGACTACCGACAAAAGTGAAAACTAAAACTTTAAAATTACAGTGTTCTTTTTTGAAACAGCGTCTATAAACTTTTTGTTTATGATTGCTCATCAAAAATTATAGAACGCCATAGGCCATGTTAAATGTAATCTTAGCGTGATGGTCACGAGTTCAATGCTTTTACCCATGAAGATAAACGGTAGGCAGCGGCTCTGCTGTGCCCTGACATTGCAGAAGTCTATGGGCGGCGGTGACTACTTACCATCAGGTGGCCCGTCTGCCTATCGAGACACTAAAAAACATATGCCAAAAGTGTCTGAAGAAGTTTTTACTTCGCGAGTTAAACCATCGTATCTATCCTCAGGTAGTGGCCCCGGTGCGAGAGACCTGCGCCCAGACGCTGGGCGTGGCGCTGGCCCAGCTGAGTGAACCGAGGGTGCGCGCGGTGGCTCGGCTGCTGTCCACGCTGGCAGGACAGCCGCAGTGGGAGGCGAGGCATGGCGCACTGCTCGGGTTCAAGTACATGCTCGCCGCTAGGCAGGTCTGTACTGTGTATATAAGGCGTAATGTGAAGAAGCTAAACAGCAGGCCGGCATTATTGTGTCGAGTAGCGGGGGGTGCATTGTCTCTCGCTACTTCATTCTCTTACTGTACGGCACTGCGCTTACCATCAGGAGCAGTGTGGTCACTTTGCCGTGCCAAGAAAAAAAAATGAGAAAAAGTCTAGGGCAACCCTTAAATTTTATAGGGATACATAATATGATCGTGCGCTCTCACTTTGTTCGTGTGCTCGATTTCACTCTCGTGGGTAATCGCCAACTTACCGCACTAGTTACACGAGATACTATTTCAAGGTCAAGTTTTTGCTAATGTTCATATATTGCAATACATCGCATACTATCCTAAGTTTCGATTTCAATTTCGTTAAGTTTCATACAATACCGTTTTTATAGTTTCAAATTGTCTATAAATCTTCCCTGACGTCGTCATCCGCTCTCAGATATTTATCATTTGATCTCTCTATCGTGGCAGGAGATAGCGTGCTCAAGCGGCGCACTAGAACACCTGATCACCGGTCTGGGTGACGTGGCGGAGGACGTGTCCGCAGTGGCAGCGGGCGCGCTCGCTCCCGCGGCGGGCGCACTCGCGTCCGCACGGCGCGGGGCTCTGCGCGGGGTGGTGGCACGGCTGTGGCGCCTGCTGAGAGACCAGGACGAGCTGGCGGCGCCCGCCAACGCGTACATGGCGCTGCTGGCCGCACTCATGGCGCTGCCGGACACCGCGCGACTGCTGCAGTGAGTATGTCGACACTAGAGCACATCAGGCACCAGGCACCCTGCGGGTGGTGGTGGCGCGGCTGTGACTTACCCAGCATTGGAATTTATTCCCTGTAAAAGACATGATCTATCACATGAGGATAGAAATTCCGAGGAAAGATGCTTTAAAATCTTATTCTCTCGTCTAAAAGCGTCTATTCACAATGTATACTGTTTATCATGTCCAACTTATCTCTTTATGAGAACAAATCATAATAAAACTGTCTCTTCAACAGCCCAATAGACCTAGCCGACGTGCTGCCTCGACTGTGGCCATACCTCGACCACTCAACATCGTCCGTACGTAAAGCGACGCTACAAACTTTACGCACGTTAACTCGCCCGCTCGTCATCAAAAAAGATACCACCAACAATAGACTTAGTAACGGTGACCAACCACCGAAGGGTGACCAGCCGATGACTGTTGACCAGGCTACAAACGGAGATAAAACGAATGGTGATAAGACTCCGAAAAGTGACCATCAAACGAAGGAAGACCAGCCTCCTAACGGTAATACAACTGACGAGAAACCGACTGAGGATAAACCGGCGAATGGCAACCATGTGCAGGGTGACCACACTAATGGTGAGAAGACGGAAGGTGAAGTATTAGACGACCAGTACCTGATGTGGACACCGGAGTTACTGCAAGAAGCTATGAGGCACATATACCAAAGGGTTCTGTTTGAACACATACCTGAAATACAAGAGATCGCAGTGCAGGTAATAACGGTTAAATTAATATATTATTATTATAATTAAATTTAACTTACTTTAAAAATTCGATTGTATTTTTTATGTGTCAGATATTTCCGCTAAATGTTAACTGATTTTTATTAAATTTAAAGAGTTTTATTATAATTGGAATCCCTTCGATTTTTCTTAAAGTCTGCTTTAAATTTTTTAGTTTGGTTTACCACCTTTTCCTTTCTTGATTTTGAATGTATGTGAAATCTACAAATCTATATTAAACTAGAGTGGTGGACTAAGGCATCACCCATCCCAATAGTAGAGACAGAGCTCAGCCATAAGACAGTGTGTATACATAAGTAAAACTAGTAGATTTTTATTGATTTATGATATGATTGATAAAAAAATAGGCAGTCATGGGTACTACTGACAGAAGTAAAAACTTAAAACTTTAGAACTACTGTGTATCTTTTTTAAACAGCTTCCATGACGTAGTAACTTTTATGTTTATGATTACTTGTCAATAATAGGTTAGTTGACACGATATTTTAATAATGCTAAACTAAAACTTAGTATCTTTTTTTTATCCGAACAAAAACAAGAAAATTAGACGCCATCCAAATCTGCTGGAAGGGGTCATTGTCAAATGATAGTAAAAGGATGCATGATATGAGCCGTGACGTCACCTCGCGGAATGGCCATTACTGTGCCATTGTGCGAGGGAGATAGTGATATATTCCCACTACGCAACTATTTTTGCTCATACCAATATTTAAAATAAATATTGTGATCTCAATTTTCAAGCATATTTGATTCTATTTTCACAAAAGGGTTTCATTTGTGTATTTTATTCGGTTGGATATCGAATAATGTATAAAATTAAACACAGGAAACTACCCTATTATAGAACTTCATAGGTGTGCCTATATCAAAAGTAAAATAATTTGAGTGTGTTGGTCAGGCAAGTTCAGTCCATTTTTCCCATTCCAAAAGTGCCCAATGTGTTCAATGAAGTCATGACTTCAAAAAATATTGTAGGTGTGGGAGAATCTCCTGAAACACGCGTCGTTGGGCGCCATCTTAGTAGCTGCGTGTCCGATGCTCGCCATGTGGCTGTGTCTCGCCATGCAGCCCGCCAGGCTACCCATCGACCCCGCGCTCATACTGCAGCCACCGCCTAAGGTAAACTAAAAAATATACGCCCTTGTAGCGCAGGACCGGTAGAGTTTAAAATTGTGAAAGCACCCCTAGCGGATTATTAAGTTAACTAACGATTTGAATTTCGAATTTGATTTCAAAATGTTGACTAACGGTAATTTTGTATCAACTAATTGGTTGGTTATATTAATCAAATAAGTGTATGTTCTATAATAAGTATAATAAATCTATTGCAAATGACACAATTATAAAAGAGGCAAATAGTAGTTGGATTATTGCATTTTTGGGTACAGCGGGTATATTAGAAGCGATAGTAGTGTTGGCTTGTGAAATATATACATATACGCTCATGCCTGTAATCTCCTAAGGGTAGGCAGAGGTGTAACTGAGATGGCTAGACAGGCGCCACGGGGCGCCTACATTCCGACTGACACAGGTATTAACGGACCATGGGTGTTTCGGTTCGTTCCTGTGTCGGATCGGAAAGGAGGTGTCCGCCGTGTGCCACCACTGTGGCAACTGCCGCGAGGACACGGCCCAACATACGTTGGAGGAGTGCCCAGCCTGGGACGAAGAGCGCAGCGCTCTCAGAGCAGTCGTTGGAGGAGACCTCTCGCTGCCGGACGTGGTGTCGTCCATGGTCGCCAGCCGGAGGTCCTGGCGTGCGGTGGCCCACTTCTGCGAGAACGTCATCTCGCAGAAGGAGGGTGCTGAGAGGGATCGGGAATGATATGATCCCTCCCGCCGCCAGAGAAGACGTAGGAGGCGTCGGGTGGACGACTGACCGGCGTCTCCCGCCCTGTGGAATGGGGGCGTTTGAATTCCACCACGGTAACCCCTGCCTGTCGTACGAGGCTACTAATTGGGGCCATCGGGGGTCGCGGGCTCGCAGCGGAGGGCTGTCAGCCCGTATCGATGCACCCCCAAATTCGGGGCATCGTGCGACCCCGAGATGGACGGCAGCGCGGGTGGTAAGGCCTCGTTCGCTGTCGTTGTTTGGTGCGCGGGGCTCCTTAGCCCTCCATGGAGATGGGCTGCTACGCAGCACCGCGCAGGGGCGATTCCGGCTGCAATTCTAGCACTCCTTAGAATACCCCGGGATCGCTCCGCAAGCGCCGAAGAAGGCCACCGCGGGGTTTTAGCTGGTAGTGTCGGGTGGGGTGTACAGCCATCATCCGTGCGAGGGGGATGCTGGGTCGTAAGACCGGCTAGTCCAGCATACCCGTTTTATTCTTAATCCGCTTCCCTCCGGAGCGGGCGGCAGTAATAAAACGCTTTCCCCGCGACAATACAAAACAAAAAAAAAAAAAGCAGAGGTGTAACTAGTATACCCACAATTCCCTGAGCTTATTACCTTATAACCTATTGATATGATAGGGGGCGAGCCTATTGCCATACCGGGCACCATCCAGGCTCCGTGCTGCATTTCGTGATAGAAAAACCGAATATCACTTTACCCGACCCGGGGATCGAACCCGAGACCTCAACACAGCAGTCGTACCGCGGACGTTACAGTGACGTGTGAAAGTATTTTTTTTAGTGCCTCAATAGGCAGACGAGCAGAAGGGCCACCTGATGGTGAGTAGTCACCGCCGCCCATAGACTTCTGCAGTGCCAGGGCACAGCAGAGCCGCTGCCTACTAGGAGTGGGCGTTGAATCAAAGAACCGTTTTTTTAAACTGTTTTTCTACTGTTAACGAGTCGACCGTTTTCTCTTTACCACAAAACTAGTTGAATTTATAAACCTGTTTAATTCAACGTCGTTGAAGCAACGTCAGAAGCCAACAAAACGGGAAATTAACGTATAGATCTGTGGACGTGTATGTTAACCAGTTAAAACCGTCAACTGGTTTTTCAACTAGTAGACCGTTTATAGGAAACGGTTTTATGTCGTTAACGCAAAAACCGTCAACGACACACCTCTACTGCCTACCGTCAAAGGTGTACCTGTTTTAGAGACCGTATTGATTTAGAGTGTAATGGTCCAATGACCAGTTCGTGTCTATAGAATATAAGTCAATACTTACATTCTATAGACACGAACTGTCGAAGAAACAATATGTTCCAAAGACCTTGTCCGCCCACTAATGCCATCTATTCATTTTACGAAGAACTATTTGGTAGTTAGAATTGTGATAACTCCTGTCACTTTTTCTCGAACGGGACTTTCCGTGCGCCAAAACGGGACAAACGATATAATGAATTTTGTTGTGAAATATAGACTTCCCGTATTCAGAATTGAAATTAATTAATATTTATTTATATTACGTTCTAAACGTTATGAAATTATGTTATTTACCTTGTAAACTATTAACAGTTTCACTGTAAATCAATTTAAGGCAGATTTGTTCGGGAATGTCGTTACAAATAACTAAAATTAACTCGACACTGAAAGATGCAATGTGGTGTGCATTCTTAGGTGGCATGAAGCAAACTAACGTTTGTGCGGTGATTCCACCGCAACTCGGTGGAACATAATGTTTGTCCTGGTCGCCGCATCTAGTACGTAGTACTTATAGATCGCTCGTAATGGTAGTGGTTGTGTGTCTAGGAGCGGCGCACGCGTACCACGTCGGGCGCCACATTGGTCGGGGCGCCGCCGCCGGAAGTGCGTATGACGCCGCGGTGGGTGGTGGGCGGAGTGGACCCGCACCCCGCCTCCGCCAGCGCGCGCGACGACAACGTCACGAGAGCGAGGTGCCGCGCCGCCGACGTACTCGGTGCGTATACACTACACACACACACACACACACACACACACACACACACACGCACACACACACACTTACACCGCACATACTTACACACTCAGCACTTTACCATGTCACGCGTACATCTATAGAAATAAAAATCAACGTAAGCTTATCCTCTATGGACTCCCTAAATTCATCCGATTATGATTAAACTTTAGGAGTTGTTCTTCATATTCATATATGTAAATTTACATAATCGAGGGAGGGAATTTTATAGAGACGCATAATTTGTTTTTTATTGAAGACGATGTACTTTTTATGCATTAAGAAACTTTTTTTATTTTAGAATTGGACAATATTATCAGGCTATAACTCTCAATAGACCATAAAGGTGACGGCATAAGTCTATTAGTGTTGTGAGCATGCCCACTGTGCCCACAACGGTGGCTCTGCGTTACACATTGTCTTACCAGTCAGCCTGTATTTATTCTCACGTCATACTTGTTTCAGGTTATCTGTCGTGTTACTTGGTACAGCCAGCGCCGGGTATTGAGTACAAACCTGAAGACGAAAGCCCCATAGACTGTTATGTTAAGGTATATATACTTATGTAATGACAAAACGTTGTTACGGTGTATAAATAGAAAACTGATAGTAATAGGTTTTCTTTAAAATTTGCATTTTGGTTGAATAAATAATATAATAATGTTATCTTTTCTGAATATTTTCTCATTTAACGATATTAAACTGGTTAATAATTAACTTACATATATTTTATTAACACTTGATGTGGTAAGAAGGTATTTCGTATTTAATAATGCATCTTACTTCCTTTCTGGTGATCACCTATACATTGTGAATATAAATCCAATATAGTAGCCCACCAATTTAAAACACATTGTACGGTGCAATGGTACTAACTTGCACCCTCAGTTTTCCCGCCAGTCGTCCCGCCGAGCGACCGGCCGCGCGTGCTCTATATCATATACAATAAACTATAAGGTGTGTGGTGCTGAACCTAGACCGTACACACAGCAAAGTGCACGTGCAAGTGACCACACTGCATCCGATGGTAAGCGCAGTGCCGTCCCGTTAGACTATCCAGTAGTGAGAAACAATCTATCCCTCGCTACTCAACACAATCATGCTGATCAGCTGAAACTGATGATGTGTGTATGTATGCTGATGATGTCTGTATGTATGTGTCAGGTGATGGTGGTGTACCTGCGGTCAGGCAGCGCCCTGCAGCGGCTGGTGGCGGGGCTCGTGCTGGCGGCCTGGGCGAGGTACTCCACCGAGCGGGGCATGCTGCCGCCACACGTACATGCACCAACGTCACCGCCTACACCCACTAACGGACATGAGAAGGTAATATATCACTCACTAGATGTTGCTCGCGGCTCCGCCCGCGTGTAGGTTATTTTTGGAAGAAAAGGTATACAATCCACGGAGGCATCTTAAGCTATTATAACTTTCTATTATTCTTCTTTCTTGCATTTAAAATTATTATTAATCAGTGATAATGTAGCATTAAAATGGTGAAAGAATTTTTACAATCGGTCCAGTACTTTTTGAGTTAATTCGTTACAAACATACTTACAAATCTTTCCTCTTTATAATATTATTATTAAGTATAGACAACAAAGATGACACTCATTCAATTCAGTCTCTAGTAAAAAAAAACAATTCACTGGGGTTCTTTAAGAAGGGAGTAAATAGGTTTATAAAAGGTTGTGCCTGCATGTGATGCTCCTGGTGTTGCAAGCGTCCATAGGCTACGGTAACTACTTACCATCAGGCGGACCGTAAGCTTGTTTGCCATCGTGGTATAAAAAAAATCATTTAAAACTCCACTTTATTTCATTGCACATACATACACGGTACACCCAACAGTTAAACACATAGTTTAGACTCCACACTAGGTCAAACTTGCGTAGTGAGTATCTAGAACTAGTCCCGAGACTACGGTCCCACAACAGACCCGAAACTATATCTGTGGATCACGTAAACATTTGACTCAGTGCGAGAATCGAACCCGCGACCTCTCGTTTCACAGTTAGCTACTTGCCCCGCTGCGCCACGAAGGCTGTGTATAAGACACAGTTCATTTAAAACTTTACTTTATTTCCTTACATATAGAGCTGATATTCTTAACACAAAACTCTAACAAGGCGGCGGCTTAGTTCATTCCACTTTTGTTATACTGATTTCAGCCTTATGTGAAACCTCGTAAAGTTGAGTTTCGATTGTCAGCCAATTTATGGATTATGTAGTTAAAGATATCGTAATAAATAATATTTGATTGTATTTTTAGGACATATTTAAGAATTTAAACTTATTTCAGGAAGGAGAGAACTGCGAGAAAGAAACGGAAGATGTTGATGAAAATGATATATCGAAAGTGATTCCTCCGCTGCTGATCAACACACTGCACACGGCCTTGAACCAGACGCTGTATTACGACGAGGTCGCGTTGAACTGTAATAGGTATGTACTCGATATATTTTAGTATTAGCAAATTAGATTTTTTTGATATTCTGGCGTGGCAAAGTGACCACACTGCACCTGATGGTAAGCGCAGTGTCGTCCAGATAGAGTATCAAGTAGCGAGAGACAGTCTATCCCTCGCTACTCAACACAATCATGCCGGCCTGCTGTTTAGCTTCTTCACATTAGTTAGTCTAATATGTACTTTGGAAGTGGTAGAGCCACGCTGTAGACATATTTGTCTACAGCATGAATGGGCCGGCTCGACCGGGGTAGTACCACTGTCTCACAGAAAACCAACGTAAAGTGACAGTTTACTGTCGCGTTTCGTATGGTAAGTGAGATAACCGGAGGCCTAGATTCCCCCTTCCCTTCCCTAATCCCTATTCCTGTCCTTTAAGGCCGACAACGCATACATGATACTTTCGGTATTGTGGATGTTCATGGGCGGTGGAGATCACTTAACATCAGGTGACCCACTGGCTCGTTTGTCGGAGTATACTATAAAAAAAAAAAAAAAAAAAAAAAAAAAAAAAAAAAAAAAAAAAAAAAAATCTCTATAAATGAATGACTACCATGTTCTGCATATAGATGTTTATTGGTAAAGAATGACAAAGACACAATGCCCGTATCTCCCCTCTTAGATATCTATCTGTCTAGATCAGCCTTTGAGATTAGAAAATAAAGTATAATATTACTTACAGGATACTTCAAGAGGCTCGTGACCTGCTCGCCATGATGAAGCACTACAAACTGCCAGTAGACGGGGAAGAGTTCAACAACATCATGAGATTAGAACAGGTTATTAATTAATAATATAGTAAATCCCTTGGATAGCCACTAGTGCGCTCTGTTCTAGGTCTAGTAGACACCACGAAGCTGTGGCAACATTGTCCCATTGCTGGGCACAGACTTCTTCTACTAATGACGAGGGGCTGGTGAATTAAGGCCTAAGCCTCACCAGCTGACCTAATAAATATGAATGAGCACTGACAGCATGACCTTCAAACTTGAACTAGTACTAGAGTGAACACGGAATGAACTGACTACTGGAAAGCCGTGGCGTTCTCCCTTTTTTTTTTTTTTTTTTTTTATCCTGGCACGGCAAAGTGACCGCACTGTACCTGATGGTAAGCGTAGTGCGGTCCAAATAGAGTACTGAGTAGCGAGAGGCGATCCATCCCCGCTACTCAACACACTCATGCCGGCCTGCTTCTTCACACTACGCCATGGGCAAGAAGGTGAAGAAGGGGTCGAGGGTCTAGTGTCAGAGTACTAAGAAGGCCGTAAAATAGCCATTGTACCCCAACTCCAGACCTCCAACAAAAACCGGATGTACACTGGCTGATCCCGGAACGCGACACACTTGCGTGTGCCACTATGGCGGGTTTTTCGCCCTGTGTACGGTGGTCGCTATCCGGGCGGATATAAATATCCTACCACCAGCGACTTCAAACGACTTCAAAAAAGGAGAAGGTTCTCAATTCAACGGAATCTTTTTTTGTTTTATATATATTCCCCGATTACTCGAAAACTCCTTTACCGATTCGAGAAATTCTTTTTTTGCTTAAAAGGGTATACCCAAGTGGTTCCATTGGCACCAAGTCAGGATCTGATGATGGGATCTCAGAAAAATCGAGGGTGACTTTAAAATTTTATAGGGACGCATAATTTGTTTTGAATTAAAGTCGGTGTACTTTTTATGAATTAAAAAACTTTTTTAATGCCAGCCTTCATAATTTATTAATCTACCCGTAGTTATTTTCTAAAATACTTTCGATATACCTTCGGTATTTCCAATAAATGAGAACTACCCTAATCATATTATAATGTATTTTGTTGTGATGCAGGTGGTACACATGACGACAGTGACGCAGCCGATGGTGGCGGCCATGAAGTTGAAGCGGGTCGCGCAGACCCTAGAGGACAGGCGGAAGACTCTGCAAACTGCCGTCAACCAGTGCACCATAGAACAGAACGCGCTCAATGTGTCGTAAGTTTGAGTTAGCATCACTATAAGTCATGATGTAAATACAGGAAAGTCGATACCTTTACAATCGATATATATGGGGCCCCATGGTTACAAATGATATATGTACCACAGACAGATATGGTTTTGGCCTTTTGACATGGCTTCTCTGACTTGTGAATTAGAAAAATAAAAAATGAAGACTTTAATTTCAGCCCGGATTTGTAAAAATAAAGACAGTCAAGGCTGCATGGTGGAGAATCTTTTCCTTCTTTCTTTTATAGAAAAAAAATGGAACAAGAAAAAGGTAGATGCATATTTTCCCTTGCAGCGTTCAGGCCAGTGTGTGGAGCTAATTATCAAAGTATGAGTTTAGACTTTATCGTCTTGGTCTTAAATAGCATTATCCCTTGCAGTGTGCTAAGAGTTAAATTTTTATGGGCGAAATGTTAAAGATCGTTCTCGGTTGCAGCGTGCAGGCTGGCGTGGCGAGCGCGGCGGCGTGGACGCGCACTCCTCCTGCGCGGCTCAACCCCGTGGTGCGTCCGCTGATGGACAGTGTGAAGAGGGAGCCCAGCGCGCACCTGCAGCAGCGGTCGGCGCGAGCGCTGGCGGCGCTGGCGGCGTTGCTGGCGCGCAGCAGGCCCGACCCTGCCAACAAGGTGCTGCACAACCTCAAGGCCTTCCTCAGGTCAGTAGTCACGCTGAACACCACTAGACATACTTTATTTAATTAAATTAGCACTGCCACGTTGTACATATCGCTTAAAAACATAACATCACATATGTAAACATGACTGTTATTTCCGAGTATTCACTTGGAAAAAAACAAAGTAATGTAACACAAATGAAAAACAAAGATATACAATACTTCACCCCTATCGGTTCATTATGTCAAGGTAGATTGGAAAATATTGTGACAATTAATAATACAGACTAGGGATGTTATGGATTCGAAATTTCGGATCTGGATGTGGATACGGATATGTGAATAATATTATATCGGTTTCGGATACGGTTACGGATATGAAATTATTTTGGATTATCCGTCAATTTCGGATAGTTTCGGTTATGGATATTAGGTTTTGAAGAAATTGTAAAAGTAAAAAGCAAATAGCTTTATTTTTAGTTTTTCATTTGGTACTATTTTATGTAAGTAAATGTAATCCCACAAGAGTAAATGACTGACAGGCTATGTCTAATCAATAAAACTAAATATAATAAATGCATTGAGCTACGCGCGCGGTTCGTGTGTCGGTTCGGCCAGGCAAATACAAAAACCAGTCTTAACGTGTCTCAATTAGAAAATCCGAAATTATTTGAAACTTTTATATCAGATTCGGTTACGGTTACGGATAGAATTTTATTTCGGATATCCGATAGTTTCGGTTACGGTTACGGAGCTCCATAA
The DNA here is from genome assembly GCA_905220505.1 of Laothoe populi. NCBI lineage: Eukaryota > Metazoa > Arthropoda > Insecta > Lepidoptera > Sphingidae > Laothoe > Laothoe populi. The sequence continues at coordinate 17,486,662 of HG992156.1, forward strand.
TATCCCTGATACAGACCAGTTGGGAACGGTAAGGACTGCCCATACCAAAACCGTAAAGTAAAACCATCCTAAGACTTTTTTTAAATTATGTGTGTATTTATTGTCAATCATCGCCTGCTTTAATATCTACCAACTGGCCTTAGACCAGCTTGGTAGACCCTAGAACCCTTATTCTTTTTAGTAGAGAAGGTTGTTCCCAACAGTGGGACAGGGATAATATTATTAGCGTCTGCGGTTCTGCACATGCGCTAAGTCATATATTACATAGTAATACATCCTTACGAAATCTTCACTGCTTCTTTCTGCTTAAGTTCCTTCAATATACATGACGATCATGATATTCGTACAGATGTGATCCAGAATACACTCCTCGGATATCTCTAGAGAATTCAGAAGAGAACACCGCCGACTCGGGCAGTGGAGACTCCGGCACGGAAGGGAAAACTGAAGCCACATCAAATACGCCTGCACGTATGTATATTAAATTAAATATATTTTGTTTCAGTACACACGTGGAAACTAAAACGTTTAGAATATTTAACTATACTGTGAGAAAAACATTTGAATTAGTGTACAATGTACCAAAAATTATCACAAACAAATAATAAAAACTCAACTCTAGAACGAGACATTTAGCACGCTATTGAATTGTATGTTTTTTTTAAACTATATTAATTTAATTAAAAAATAACTCCCAAAGGTCACAATTAGTTCTGATCCCACGCTAAATTACGAATTTTGTGTAGTGGGTATCAGGAATGATGATTGAATTACGTCCCACTACAAACTCGAGACAAATATTTGTGGATCAGACAAACATTAGTTTCGGTGTGGGATCGAACTTGCGACCTCTCGTTCACAGCTGACTACTCACTTACTGCATAATCGAAGCTGTCAAAGACAATAGACCATATTACTGTGATTTACTTCCAGTGGACAAGTACCAAGGCATCCTATCCTTAAGAGAACAGCAAGCCAGTGGAGAACGCACAGCGCCGCGTCGAGGCCGCCCCCCTGCCGCCGCTGTACTGCAACTAGACGCACTACTTGCTAGTGAAGACGAGGTAATAGGGTAGTTTCCTGTGTTTAATTGTACATACATATACACTCACGCCTGTAATTCCCGAAGGGGTTGGCAGAGGTGTAACCTGTACACCCACTTCTCGCAGAATTTCGGTCCCATAAAGTGATAGCGGGCGAGCCTATCGCCACACCGGACACAATTCCAGACTCCGGGATAAAACTGAGAATTTCTAGATAGAAAAACCCAATATCACTTTACCCGACCCGGGGATCGAACCCGAGACCTGTTTAATTGTACATTATTCGATATGCAGCCAAATATAATACGCAAAAGAAACCCTTTTGCGAAAACAGAATTAAAATTGCTTGAAAATTGAGGTTATAATGTTTATTTTAACATATGAGCAAAATGGGTACGTAGTAGGGACATATCGCTATCTCCCTCGCACAACGGTGCAGTAATGGCTATTCTGAGAACCGTGACGTCACGAGACATATCATGCATCCTTTTACTGACATTTAACAATTACCCCTTCCAGCTGATTCGAATGGCGTCTAATTTACTTAGTTTTGTTCGGATTCATAAATTTCTTTCGATAATAGGTTTTAGATAGTGTAATTTGTTGATTAAATTAATATAAATATACAATAATATATATATGCAAAATACGAATTTACTTTGCTCTTGGTTCGACTCGAGGTAGTAGACACCAGGAAGCTGTGGCTCCGCAAGCTAGTACGCGTGTTATTCCATATCGATAAATCTCTTTAATGATATTATAACTCGCAGGCTCACAAACTACTGAGGATACAGCGACGAGGCGCCACGCTAGCGCTGACGAGTCTCGCAGAACACTTCGGCGACGAGTTGCCAGAGAAGCTGCCCAAACTGTGGGAGTTCATCACAGATCCATTATCCAAAGTTATGACTGACGCTGGTAAGAATATTGTCATAAAAATAATATATAAAGGAATAATTTATGTTTTGTATTTATTTTAAAAGGACAGATCTTTTAATAATATTTAGTTCTTCTGGTGACAGGAAAACAATTATCGATAAAACGAGAAAGTTTAATAGATATCGACAATTATTAAAAACCGGTATTGCAAAATTATTCTAAAAATGAAATAAATAAATGTATACCATCCAAATATTTATACATTGAACTGTCGACTCGATTTTTATTGATTTCGACTTCATATCTAAGCAAATACTACGTAGTTTATTATTTTATCGATATTTATTTTACTGCAGAGCTGGAGCGACAAGCAGCCGAGACTGCGGAGGAGGTAGTGTCCCGGCTGCAGGTGTCGGAGGCGGTAGTGTCGCACGTGTCCGGTGCGCTGCGTGCGCGTGCGTGCGGCAGCGACAGTGCGCGTGCGGCGTGCGCGCTCACACGCAGCCCGTACACCGCGCTGCGACACATGGCGGCGCGTGCACTCGCAGCGTTGGCCGCGCAGCTCCCGCATCAAGTGCTACCGGTACTCATCGAACAGGTTGGTCACTGTAATATAATCACAGTAGCACAGCGAGACAGAGACAAATAGCCGTGTGACAGACAGATGATTGTTTCGGGCCTGGGTGATACGGGTAGTCCCTCGTTCTTGATACCCACAATACGGGTACACTACATAAATACGAAAAACTTTATTCCGAAACTCACAAATACGAACTTCAAAATACCGATTTTCATAATTCCGAATGGTTTAAAAGTTCAAATTAATAATAAGACATTATAATTCTTAGGTATAATGAAATTCGGACTTTAAAAATCCGAATAAAACATTTCGGATTTTTTGGGTGTTCCCCCACGATACAGGTTTGACCTAGTGTGGGGTCAGGACTATTTGAGTGACTGGTGGGTGTATTCATTTATTATTATTTTTAATATTATTTATTAGCCCAGTTCGGTGGTACAGACTGTCAATATGAAAATTGTAATTTCGAAACCATCCAAATGGCTTCCACCTCTGCGTGTGTGTTCGTTGTTAATTATCGCTTGCTTTAATGGCGAAGGGAACATCTAATCATGGGGAAAGAGCTAATGTCCTAAATAGCTCAGATAAATTAGTATATATACTCTTTTCTGATAAATAAGCCAAAATACTATAAATAACAAATAAAAGACATCGATATTATATGATTCCCAGTTGTTGCCAGCGTTGAATGACGTCCGTATGGAGCGGGTACGGTGCGGCGCCGTCGAGGCCCTGGCCAGGGTCGTCGAGACCTTGCAGCTGCAGATCGTACCCTACGTAGTGCTCCTCATCATACCCTTGTTAGGTAATTACATCTTATATAGATCTTACAGGTTCAATCGACAATGACTATTTTGAGAAGTAACATAAAAAAGGCTTAGTTAAGTATATTCAAAATTATTAAGAAATATCGATAACATTTGACAGCCTCCGTGGCGCAGTAGGCGAGTAACTGGTTGTGAAACGAGAGGCCGTGGGTTCGATTACCACACCGGGACAAATGTTTGTGTCACAGACAGATATTTGTGTCCGTTTCATAATTTTATGTTGTAATAAGAAGCTAAACAGCAGGCCGGCATGATTGTGTCGAGTAGCGAGGGAAAGACTGTCTCTTGCTACTTGATACTCTATCTGGACGGCACTGCGCTTACCATCAGCTGCAGTGTTGTCACTTTGCCGCGGTAGAATAAAAAAAGAAAAAAAATTTAGCCAGCAGCATTCACGTTGTCACTTCCAAATCATACACAATGTATCGATACAAATGTTTTTTTATAATACAGTGTGTATAGTCAATTTAGCAGATCGATATACATATTTCTCTTCATTATTTTATCGATGTTACACTTTGTTCGATACAGGCCGTATGAGCGACCAGTGCATGGCGGTCCGTGTGATGGCTACACGTTGTTTCGCAACACTAGTACAACTGATGCCACTGGACGGTGCTGTTCCTGAACCGCCTCTAGCTCCTGATCTGCTGGAGCGACGTCGCCACGACCGACGTTTCCTGGAACAACTGTTCAACCCAGCCACCATCGGCGACTACAAGATACCCGTGCCGGTGTCTGCGGAACTACGGTCTTATCAACAGGTCAGCTTTGGAATTACTTTTACCAGACTTAACATTGATTGCTTATTGACGTACTGCTTTAATGGTGTTGTATGATTTTTTTTATACTGGCACGGCAAAGTGACCACACTGCACCTGATGGTAAGCGCATTGCCGTCTAGTTAGAATATGTTTGAATAAGACACACGTGGCAACCTTGGAAAGCGAGTTATCCTTAGAGATTGAAATACATTTGTATTGCCATATATAAATAAAGTAATAATTATACTCGAATTTTGAATAATCTTTTTCGATAAACTGCTTTACTATGTATTATATTTTGAGCAAATATCGACTTGTTGCTTACCCACCATTAAAATATAATTTTTAAAACTTGTCGATGCTTTCAGGCCGGTGTGAACTGGCTGCGGTTCCTATACGAGTATAAACTCCACGGCGTGTTGTGTGACGACATGGGCCTGGGCAAGACTCTGCAGTCCATCGTGGTGGTGGCGGGGTCCCATTGGGAGCGCGAGCACCAGCGTATGCCGCATCTACCCTCGCTGGTCGTCTGCCCGCCCACGCTCACCGGTAAGTGAACTATCGACATCGATAAACCTTCAATAACCATTCGATCCTCGTTCATGTAGGGATGAGCCGTTATCGACATTGACACAATGTCGACTAAAATACAAATTAATAATAATATAATAAGTATCACCCAACAGTCACACACATAGTCCGATCCCAGACTAAGATACAAGTCTTGTGTTGTATCAGGAATTACGAGAGACGCACGGTCTTCACCATCATCACCCAGACTTCGGACACAAATATCTGTCTGTCAAACAAACATTTGTCCCGGTGTGAGAATCGAACCCACGGCCACTCGTTTCACAGCCGACTACCCGCCTACTGCGCCACTGAGGCTGAAAAATTACATGAAAAAATCTTGATCTAAAAATATCGATAGTCGTCGCATTCATATCCTAACATACTTTTAAATATTTCCAGGTCATTGGGTGTTTGAAGTGATGAAATTCATACCATCCAAATTTCTGAAGCCACTTCAATATGTCGGCCCGCCTATCGAACGAGAGCGGTTACGTCATCAAGTGAAATATTACAATTTTATCGTCGCTTCGTATGACATCGTGAGGAAGGACATCGATTTCTTCAGCAGCATTAAATGGAACTACTGCGTCTTGGACGAAGGACATGTTATCAAGAACGGGAAGACCAAAGCGTTCAAGGCGATTAAGCAAATTATCGCTAATCATAGACTGATACTGTCTGGTACTCCTATACAGGTAGGTTATCGATATTTTTATGGTTATTTGTATTCGATTGCGAAACGAAACATCATAATTTTCACTGCTGTTTGTCAATATTATATTACTTTGGAAACCCTAAAATCTGGATTATTTTAATACTAATAAGTAAACGAATATATTATAACTATATATAAATTATGAGATTATATTGAGATCACCTATTTTTTTGGTTCAGCACAGGAAATTCACTGTTCAATTACGTCATCTCATCGTCATTAGTGATAATAAATCTACGGTGTTAGTTTTTTTTATTGTTTCGTTGCCGAGACCTAATTAGGGATAAGCGATATTAAAGAAATGTAGTTATTGATATCGATACACAGTCAGGTCATAAGTATTGTCACACAGTAAAAACTTTTATTTTAGAATGCTGGCCACAAAAAAGGTTATTGAATTCGAATTTCAAATTGTTCATGAAAATAAAAATGTATACTTTTTAGAATTTTACTCATTTTTAAATATGGAGTGGACGCTTAAAGAAGACCGTGTTGCAGTAATTGCGTTGCATCGTTGCGGTTACGCGCCAATTCAAATTTTTGACATACTGAAAAATTTGAATATAACCAAAAGATTCGTTTATCGTACCATCAAACGATACAATGAAGACTCTAGTGTAGATGACAGGTCAAGAAGTGGTCGCCCTCGGTCTGTTAGGACTCCAGCAGTGATAAAAGCTGTGAAGGCGCGAATTCAAAGAAATCCCAAACGTAAGCAGAAACTGTGGCCCTTCAGATGGGGTTAAGCAGAACCACGGTGAAAAGGGTGTTAAATGAAGACTTAGGGCTTCGGGCATATCGAAGAAAAACAGGACATCGTTTGAATGCTCGTCTAATGGACCTGAGACTGAAGAGATGCCGCGCTTTGTTGAAGCGGTACGCGGGAAAAAAATATCGGGAAATTCTTTTTTCAGATGAAAAAATTTTTACCGTAGAAGAGAGCTACAACAAACAAAATGATAAGGTGTACGCACACAGTAGTGAAGAAGCGAGCAACCGTATTCCGCGTGTCCAACGAGGTCATTTTCCATCCTCGCTCATGGTATGGTTGGCAGTTTCTTATTGGGGCTTAACAGAGGTACATTTTTGTGAGAAAGGTGTAAAAACGAATGCAGTTGTGTATCAAAATACAGTCCTGACGAACCTTGTGGAACCTGTTTCTCATACCATGTTCAATAACAGGCACTGGGTATTCCAACAAGATTCGGCGCCAGCTCATAGAGCGAGGAGCACACAAGACTGGCTGGCGGCGCGTGAAATCGACTTCATCCGGCACGAAGACTGGCCCTCCTCCAGTCCAGATTTGAATCCGTTAGATTACAAGATATGGCAACACTTGGAGGAAAAGGCGTGCTCAAAGCCTCATCCCAATTTGGAGTCACTCAAGACATCCTTGATTAAGGCAGCCGCTGATATTGACATGGACCTCGTTCGTGCTGCGATAGACAACTGGCCGCGCAGATTGAAGGCCTGTATTCAAAATCACGGAGGTAATTTTGAATAAACTTTAGTGTCATAAGAATCTATGTTTTGTTAATTTCATTTTGGTATATAAATGGTTACATAATGAATAAACTTGTTTCAATTATTTTATATTAAACATGTGACAGAATTTATGACCTGACTAGGTATTTCGATACTTATTAGTTGTGATAATTGATATTGTAATATCGATGTACCGATGTATGATTACCTATATCGATAAATGTAGCTCATTCCTAACTCTGAGCCCATTAATTGGTCCGTAGAACAACGTGTTGGAGCTGTGGTCCCTGTTCGACTTCCTGATGCCAGGTCTGCTGGGCACGGAGCGTCAGTTCACGGCGCGGTACTCGCGGCCCATCCTGGCGGCGCGCGACGCCAAGGCCACGCCCCACCAGCTGCAGGCCGGCGCGCTCGCCTGCGAACAACTACATCGACAGGTATGCGAATATCGATACTACGTACTACACTACTTACTCGACCACCACTCGATACGGACGAACCGAAGACTTTCAACCGTCCTCGATCTTTCATTCGTATATATTTTTTAAAAATTTTAGGTTATGTGTAAATCCCACGATAAGTAGATAGAAGTGCAATTAGTAGTTTACCCAGGGTTTAACAAATTTAATTAGTTGTTTTAGTATGATAGGCGAGTTAATAGCCATGTCGAGTAAAATACAATCTGTGATTCAGTGAAAAATCAAACGAAAATGTAGAAACCAGAATTTCGATATTCCCGGTTTAGTACCATGCTACTAAATTACTTTGGCCACTTATCTGTTTGGATTATCCATACTAATACTATAAAAGCGAAAGTAATTCTGTTTGTTTGTTTGTTACCTCTTCACGACTAAACGGCTGGACGGATTGTAATGAAACTTGGTAAGGGAATAGATTATATCCTGGAGAAGGACATAGGCTCTTATCATATCTTTTTTCTCAAAAAACAACCTTGAAATGGGTCAAATAGGAGTTCAAAATTTGTATGGGAAATCCATAATTCCTCGACTTAGGGATCTGTAAATTCATATTTAGGCTTTTAGTAGGAAATAAAGAAATACGTGTTTCAACGTTATTGAAAAATCATCCCTAAAAGGAGCAAAGTGAGTTTAAACTATGGGGTATTCTTTAGATGCAATCTCAAGATTCAGGCACAACTGAGAGGCTGGACAATCGCTACAGGTGCCTCAGTGCAGAAGACAACTCCTTGGATTGTATACTTCTGCTCCCGAAATATATTCACGCATTCTTCCACGCAGGCGGAGCCGCGAGCAACAGCTAGTTTTAAAATAAATCGAAAAGAGGACATCAGCTATGTCTGATACACCTTATATCCACCTTAAGGTCGACACCCTGATATCGATATATATTTTATCGATAAATACGTATAGAAATATCAACGGTACTCATCCAAATTCTAGGTGTTACCGTTCCTCCTGCGACGAGTTAAGGAGGACGTCCTGAAGGAGTTGCCTCCGAAGATCACCCAGGACTACTACTGCGAGCTGAGTCCGTTGCAGCGGCGCCTGTACGAGGACTTCTCCCGGGAACACATGCCGCAGGACCTCAACAACAGCCACACGCATGTCTTCCAGGTAAAAAAGTGTTTTATTATTATAGAAAGCTTATCGCGTGTGCAACTGCTACAATTAAATTTCAACCACATATACGATATAATAGGGTTGTTGAAGTGATAACTTCGTATGGGAGGGTAAACCGCCGTAACGTAACGCGTTCATACATCGCCACTCTGTCTGGCTTCTTAATTAATTTCTATTTCTGTCGTTCCATAATCTCGGTGCTATATTTTTTTGAAGAGAAACTTCTTTAGAATCTATGTGATTTGATTTGAGTGGGATCGAATGGGAATGAGTGGGATCGAGTGGGTAAAATATATTTTATAATCATTAAAAGATTTTATTAATAAATAACCTTCCTCACATTATCATATTAATATACATAAAGTATAATTAATAACCTAAGCTTTTCTCAAGTTAAACAATTTCAATATTAAATAGATCAACTTAGATTAGTTTAAGTTATCACTTCCGTCGAATGTCCCGAAACGCACACGTTTTTTTATTAATTTTATCAACTAGTTGCATTACTTAAAACCTATAACGAAACAATTTTATAAATCAGAACAAACATAAGTAAATTACACGCCATTCAAATCTGCTGGAAGTGGTAATAAAAAGGGTGCATGATATCCCGTATCATGATGAAGATACCATGATGTCCCGTGGGATTACGGAAGGGAAGGGGGAATCTGGGCCTCCGGATAGCTCACTTACCATACGAAACGCGACAGTAAACTGTCACTTTACGTTGGTTTTCTGTGAGACAGTGGTACTACCCCGGTCGAGCCGGCCCATTCATGCTGTAGACAAATATGTCTACTGCGTGGCTCTACCACTTCTATAACTGTGTGTGTGTGACTGTTGGGTGTTATTTATTTACTATATAATGTATATCCTCGTTTCTAGGCCCTGCATTACCTCCAGAACGTGTGCAACCATCCGAAGCTGGTGCTGACTCGGGAACACCCCGAGGCGGCCGCCATCGCGCAGATGCTCCGGACACAGAACTCCACGCTAGACGACATCGACCACTCTGCCAAACTTCCGGCGCTAAAGTGAGTTCTATTTCACTGTATCTCATTGATTAATTTGGACTTTGGACTGTAGATCAAATTCTAAATAGATGACGCAAGTTTACTTTCTTCGCGTACTGAATGAAATGAGATTAAAATTAAATTTAATATTCTGCTGGTGGTACGATATTGATATCCGCCCGGATAGCGCCAACATTCACAGTGTGTAAAACCCGCCACAGTGGCACACGCAAGCTGTCGCGTTCCTAGATCAGCCAGTATACATCCGGTTTTTGTCGGGATTCTAGAGTTAGGGTACGATGTTTGGCCGTTTTGCGGTCTTCTGACTACTCTTACGCTATCAATTTATATTTCCAACACCTCCCTATATTTCTATTTGATTAATTTCGTTGCGGGATAACAGACAGTTATTAAGCATTCCCAGAGACTCGCCGAGTTTCATTACTCGGTGTCGAAAAAATGCGTGCCATTGTTGATCCTGGCTATACAGGAGTTACAATGGCGGGTGTGTGGGCGGGATAGGCTCGTACTCTTACACTAGACCCTCGACCGATTCTTCACCTTCTTGCCCATGGCGTAGTGTGAAGAAGCAGGCCGGTATGATTGTGTTTAGTAGCGGGGGATAGATTGTCTACTCTAGCTGGACCGCACTGCGCTTACCATCAGGTGCAGTGTGGTCACTTTGTCGTGTCAATATACAAAAAAACTAGAAACTAAAAAAAGTGTGTGTGTGCAATTCACACACGGCAGTAGTGATCCTTACATTACGTCGAATTATGTCGCCCGCCTGCAATCTATGGAAGCCGAACTGTGAGTAATGATATCTGTTTTATGCAATTGAGTATTCGAATAATCAATTAAACGTCGTTAAAGCATTGAAATTTCACCAATTGCCAATATGATGACAACAAGATGGCATTGCAAGAATTGCATTTATGTACATTGATTTAAAATTCATGAATATACAAACCCCATTATTTCCATACTCATTGTCTCAAGCTTAGGCCACTTTTGCGCTGACGGCCTCATATATTCGCTTCATCGAGTTTCAAATTACAACGATTCTAAAGATGTTTCACTTAAAAAAAAATAACAATCTCCATCTAAAATGAATGTCATCGTACAGACAACTGCTGCTGGACTGCGGCATCGGTCTGGAAGGCGGCGCGGACACCCAGCCCACGGCGGTGTCACAGCACCGCGCCCTCGTGTTCTGTCAACTCAAGAAGATGCTGGACATCGTGGAGCTAGACCTGGTGCGCAGACACCTGCCCTCGGTCACGTACCTGCGACTGGACGGCTCCGTGCCGCCGCACCAGAGGCACTCCATCGTCACCAGGTTCAATGAGGACGTGTCCATCGACCTGCTGCTGCTCACTACTGCGGTCAGTCATCTTCACACATCACACTATCTCAATCTTTTATACACTTCATATACATCGTACATAGGTGGACTTAATGCCAAAGACATTCTCTACCAGTCAACCTTAAGGTGGTGCAAAGATAAGTAGGGTAGGTGCATGCAAGATAACGAATAAAAAACATTAAAATCAAATTAGGATAGACATAAATAGACTACATACATACATAAGAAATATAATAATATTGATAAATAAATATATACAAATACAGAATTAAGTATAAAATAAATATACTATGAATTAACGAGGAGATTCTCAATCGTAATAAAATAAGAAAAAAATCAAGATATAAATTAGACTGCCCCTAGTTTTCAAATGACAGAAAAAGGATGCACGATATTAGTTTTATTTCAACACATAATATATTTGATATTGTACTGGAAGGCTATATTGTAATAGGTTAGGGGCCGTCGCAGCTCAAAGCTCGCCACAATATTTATCGTCGGTGCTGTATCAATGCGACACAAAGCGCCGGCGGAAGCCCACCTCGCCGCGGCGCGATCTCGTTCAGATTTGTTGTAAGAGCGAGAGCGGATGCCTCTATCTCAAAGTTAGACACTAGCTGTGTCACAGCTTTTAATTAAAGTTCACAAAAAGGAAAGTGACTAACATTCTAGTATAATTATGCATATTGCAAGTAATGATTGACATAATATTATGTGCAATTAATTAGAAACAGTAACTACATGATAATCTATTTATTGGACAGCAAACATTAGTATTTATTTATATAATGCACAGTTTACACGTTCAATCCGAGTGAGGTGTGACGCAAGAGGAGACTAGCGGCCATGCCACTCGGCCCGCGGCGACTAGTGGCTCGTTATCTTGCCTCAGTCAGTAACTATTAGGTGTATGTATGTATTAAAGTGGTATTACTGATTACAGGTGGGCGGCCTCGGTTTGAACCTGACCGGTGCGGACACGGTGATCTTTGTAGAGCACGACTGGAACCCCATGAAGGACCTGCAGGCGATGGACCGCGCGCACCGCATCGGACAGAGGAAAGTCGTGAACGTGTACCGGCTCATCACCAGGGACACGCTCGAGGAGAAGATCATGAGGTCGGTAACATAGTACACACTACATACGAGTATCTATAGAAAAATATAAAAATCGCGCGCGTGTGTGTGTGTGTGGTTTGTGTGTGAAATTTTAGAAAATAATTTACAAGTAAACTTTGTGATACGCAGGCGCATACATGTCTATGAACACAAATACTAACATAAAAAAACTAAAAAAAAATCATCGTACCTCATACCTCATGGCTTAATCCTATGAGTATGTCTCTTTATCGTGACGCATTTTTGCGTTTCGAGTTTCAAATCACAACGATTCTAAAAAGTTTCATTTTGTAAATTAAATGCCGCTCGTTTTTGAACGCATCACTTTACGGCTGAAGAGGTTTTTAGGGAATGAAAAATAGGGAATATGGTCTGGATATTCGGAAAAATCGTATATGACCCTACTGAGCGCGATGAAAATGACGACTACTATGAAAAACCAAACAAATAAACTCCACCATAATCCTAGACTTAAAATATTTCAATTTATTCATTACAGCCTACAAAAATTCAAACTAATGACGGCGAACACGGTGATAAGCAGCGAGAACGCGGCCATGGAGACGATGGGCACGGACCAGCTCCTAGACCTGTTCCACATGAGCGGGGGGTCGCAGCCCACGCCGCACTCCAGCCGCTCCGTCCTAGACACGCTGCCTGAGCTGTGGGACGACAAGCAGTACGAGGAGGAGTACGACATGACCAACTTCATCAAGGGCTTGAACAAGATGAACGCTTAGCGGCTTGACTATGGACGTAGTGATCGTGTGTAGGTACTCCGAAATTCAAAAAACTAGGATTTGAAGTTGGACAAACCAGGACAATTCTGTTTAAAAAAGTTTTTTTATTCATAAAAAGTACGCCGACTTCAATTAAAAACAAATTATGCGTCACTATAAAATTTGAGGGTTACCCTTGATTTTTCTGAGATCCCATCATCAGATCCTGACTTGGTGACAATGGGACCACCTGGGAAGTATACCCTTATAAACAAAACAAATAATTTGAATCGGTCCAGGCGTCTTCGGGTAATCGGGGAACATACATAAAAAAAGATTGCGACGAATTGTTAACCTCCTCATTTTTTTGAAGTCGGTTAAAAACACTATTTGTTTTAAAACAACGCGAACACTCGCGAGCGTAGAGGCCGCCCCTTACGAAGAATTCCAAAAGTGGGGTGCGAATTTTAAAATACAGTACTATATCAGGGCGTTTTAAAAACCTAGGACGCTGCTTCAAACACTATCCAGGACACTAAAAACCAGGACATGTCTTGGAACAGGACGGTTGGCAACTCTAGTTTAAGCTCACATCACAAGGACACCGGTGTTCGCGTAAAACGTAATAAGTAAAAAACAAGCCAAAATCTACTTTATTTCAATAACATTAACGTTATAAATATGATTAATACGCACGTCAATAAGGGCGAGTATTGCAGGTTTTTGACTGGACCAGATGTGTTCGAATGATCCGTGAGTGGTAAAAGTCCTTTAAACCGCATTTCACTGTAGACATAAGTGAGTTCTGATTATTTAAGCCTTGCTAATCCAAATGCACCGAAAGACAGTTTCGTTTAAATATAGACATAACCATAGTACATTAAACTCAAATATTGGTTATTTTAGTGTGTTTACACTATGATAAACACCAAGTTACCTTATTGTGTTATTATCATTTGTATGACCCACTTGCTGGGTTACCGATTGCTACAAAAGAATTTAAGTATACCCACTTCTCTACAAGGTCACTACAAGCCATCATTGCTCGAAGAGGCTGAAAAACTTTGTACTGATAATTAAGCTTTACTACATGGACAGCTTTATAAAGTTGCCTTAGTGTTGCGAATCTTAGTTTTCAATATGTATACCATAGACATAGAAAATTGAGCAATATCCTCACAGAATTGACCACTTTGTAGAAAGAGAATGCGACTGTGCGGCCAATACCTGTTTATTTTCGCTACAAGTGACGTAGACCAATCAACATTGTAGAAAAAGACAACTGCTGGTCGTACATTCACTTTATCTCTCACATTTTTCTGTCTGTATTCTCTTAATAGCTCGATAGAGAGTTCTCGGTTCTCTATGTCTTTGAGTTATACTAGTACATAGGTTTAGGTACATTGTCGTCAATTTCATTCATTAATATAATACTAAGGACCCGTAGGGAAAATATAACATAAAATTATCAAATAGCCAAAAAGTCTGTTGATCCGACACTAAACTTCGTAGGATCACCTGTTGGGTCAATTTGAAGATTGCCAGAAAATTTCATCAAAATTGCTCCAACCAATTTGAAGTTTATTAGAATAATACATACACACATCGATATTTATATATATACATAGATTGACTTTGTATAGTTTCATCATTATAGGTCTTCTAACACTTCAAGCCAGACCAAAGATTTAAATAGACACCTTAAGTACTTCAAGTTGTATGACAAATATAGGTGGAAATTTCACTGTGTCATTGTTGAGTGCATTAGATGAGGTTGCCCAAAAAGTTGTCCATGAAGTCTGAACTCAAAGCACATGGTGTATATTTTGATTTTTGGTACGTAATCCATACTTTTTACTAATATGAATATGATTATGTCTAGTGTTCAATGGCTTAGTCAATACGAAGGTAGAAGAAACGTAAAGGAAGGACATAAGTATGTCCGACATACTACTTTTTAATTTGTATTACAGCTAATATACATTGGCATAAATGTATACAAGGCAACGGCACAATGTGCTTGCTTGCGTTGTAGTTTTAATTATTAAATGGGCATAGACAAATCGAGGTGCATAAGGAGTATGTAAATGCTTTAGAAATATGTTTATAATTTTTAAAAGAGTCGGAACTATTTAATACCTACAAATAAAAAATATAGACATAACTAACGTTAACTACTGCTAACATTACATATTTCAAGTCTACTTTATCACCTCGACTGTTTTTGCCCGTAGACATATTTTTATATTTATAAACAAATGTAATATGTTTAGAATAGTGTGCTGATAAAATATAATTCATTATTTATCGTTAGATAAATTAGACACTATTGATTTAGATCTATTAGTCATCATTTTTACTATTTTAGCTTGTATTAGATGTACGAAATAAAAAGTATATAAGGTAACTAACTACGCCAAAATAATGTACACAAGTTTTACTTTATTAAAAAATACTATTTATTTCCTTCTAATATGTTTAAAGTGAATTGATTTAAAAAATGGCTATTAATTTTATATTTTTTGTTAATGCATTAATTGTTATCTCAACATTTTCATCCTACTAATATAGGTTTTTGTTTTACTTTTTGTACCACTTGTTGATTTTCAGGGTTTGTAATGTAACTTCATGACTAACGCCCAAATACCGAAACGCAACTGTCAGACTATCTAACGAGTGCTGATTTTGGTGTCGCTCCATATTTTGACAGATAAGATAGTCTCAAACATTTAGGACGACTTAAATCCCTGAAGTGCGTTTCAGTATTCGAGCGTAATCTGACATCATATTTTAAAATTTCATCCACCTACAGTTGGTGTTAATAATTGTATACATTATATCTAAGTTCCTCGTATAAGAAATACCTCAATGACTTTATTTTTGTCTCATACGACTTGTTTATTTATTGCGTAGCGTCATAAGGATGGAGTCATTTTGTTTTAGTCATTTTTGTAGTTTTAGACTGCGTCGTCGGTACGGCGAGCTTTTGTTTTAGTTTGCTATTTCGTACCTGCTTGTCGAAATATGAATAGCACCTTTTGTAATTATTGTCTTAATTAGTGTGTTTTTGTTGTCTCAATGTTGCCATTGGTTTCATGTATCGAGAGTTTTGGAAGTAATTTAGTTATGTTTTGGAGCAAGCGAAGGTAGAAAACTACATACACAATACATTTCGTAGTTCCGGCTGAGTTGCAATGAAAGATGACTTTTAATGGGCCAGAAGTATTTTTACGCATAAAACCGAATAGCGCGTCCGCTGCCTGCTCCCGTTATAATTAAAAGTTATACACTTAGTATTCTTAATAGATTCTCAGATTCAATTACTTAAATATCAGCCTTGTATAATTTAGGCCCCACCTGGTCTCCTCGACTAATGAAGGAGTAGTCCTTAGTCCACCACTCTGGCCTAGTAGACTTCACATAACTTCCCAATTCTTATTCAGAACTCTGAAAGTTATAATAGATTTGAAAATTAAATTCAGCATATCTCAAGTAAAAGAATAATTGTGGTTATTTCCGAGACTATTATTTTTATAATACATTCATAATCTAACTAGATAAAATTACACAGTGAATAGCATAGTTTAGGGATTATGATAAATATAAAAAAATAGATATCTTTAGTAAATGCGTTACTGAATTTATGTTATGCGAATAATGCACTACAGTCTTGCAAAATGGAGCATGGCCATTGAGTTAAGACGTTGCGTGTAAATAAGGATTTCTCTGTGGATTTTATATTTAAGAACTCTCCACTGTACGTTTTACATTGCTGACATCACATAGTGTATTTGTTTTACTCCATTGACCTATCTTCCTTTGTGTTGTGGATTTGATTTAATAAAGTATGTTTTTGTAAAATGTTGTTTCATTGAAAAATATGCAATAAATAATAATTCTTATTTGCTTCTGCCTAATCAGCGATGGTTAAGTTACTACAAGTTAGAAAACCCAAGAGGAAATTCTATGTAATTTTTTTTATCGTGTCACGGCAACGTGACCGCACTGAACCTGATGGTAAGAGCAGTGCTGTTCAATTAAAGTATCGACCCCCGACATAAACCGGATGTACACTGGCTGATCTCGGAACGCGACACACTTGCGTGTGCCACTATGGCGTGTTTTACACCCTGTATACGGTGGTCGCTATCCGGGCGGATATGAATATCCTACCGCCAGCATATTTATACACACGCGACGGTAGAACACAAGCCGGTGAAGGCAAGCCAGAAGTGTGGTATCTGTTCCTCGTCATTGTTCACTCCATAGCAAGCTAGAGATAAAGAACAGGGCCTTCCCCCCGGGAGTACTCAGGTACGTGAGATTGCTAATTCCCAACAGCTCGCCACAAGCTGCACAGCATCATTGTTTGTATTGAGTTTATTATTTTATCACCGTTACATGGACATTAACAACTAGTTTCAGTGCTGTTTAATTTCTGGGAGACAAAGTGTCAGTTGCTTTGCCTGCGTAGTGCCTTAAATTAATGTGTGAAATTATTCTGAAAATAACAAGCGAAAATAATTTAACATCACTGAAATACAAATTGAAGTTTTGCATTTCAAAATCAAAATAAAATGGTGAGAATTTACTTATTATTGATTGGGTCGTGGCAGAGCTCTTAGGCTCGAAAACCAGTGAAGTCTTATGCTCGAATTCCAGTTCGGGCAATCGTATATTTTATTTGAAAATAATAGTGGTCTACTGCATGAATGGGCCGGCTCGACCGGGGTAGTACCACTGTCTCACAGAAAACCAACGTAAAGTGACAGTTTACTGTCGCCTTTCGTATGGTAAGTGAGATATCCGGAGGCCCAGATTCCCACTTCCCTTCCCTATTCCCTATTCCTGTCATTTAAGGCCGACAGCGCATATATGACACTTGTGGTATTGTGGATTTTCATGGGCGGTCCTAGTAATAGTGTTCTGTGGGTGGAGATCATTTAACATCAGGTGACCCACTGGCTCGTTTGTCGAACTATGCAATAAAAAAAAACACAAATTTGCACCGCATAAGCATTGCATGCAACTGAAATATGCTTTCTACCCATTCAAAGATACAGGCATGAGTATATGGTTAGGCAAAGAGCATTATAATACTACTGAATGGTTAGGCCTCGACAAATTTTTGTTGTCACGTGCAATTTTGCGTTTGTAGGGATTATGTGATTGGTGCTCAATAAATCCTATTCAATAATAAAAAAAGCCATTGTGATAACAATAGGTTCAATTATTCTTGTACAACTTTAAGAAAAAGTAATTAATAAATACCTAATCGAAGAAATATTTCACTTATGCATGGAAAACACTAACTGAAAGATATGTTATGATTGTAATTTTGAACAACAATTTTTTCGTTAAATGGAACGTAGTTTGGCTTCCGCGGGACGCCTCACGAGGGCGCTCATGTTCATCAACACCATGGCGAAGGCGACGTCAAGCGTGTGAATAGTTTATTGTTTTCTACGCGAAAATGTTGTTTTCCATTCGTTTATAAGTTGAAAGACTCGATATAAAGTTACAACAAGTGTCAATAAGTTGTCAAGTGTACAAACTATTGTTGGAAAGTTGGAAGTTAAGTGTGTGAAGTTATAACGAACTCTACGATCACTTCGGAATTCAGGTGTCAACGAGGTAAGAAGCTGATGCTTATTCCAAGATTACGACTTCTAAAATTAACACTTTTGATGTTAACGTGTGTTTTAATGGTTCTAAATGTTGTAATTAGCCCAATATAATATTTCCGTTACAACAACAACAGGGAATAGGTAATAGTTATAAATAATTTACGGTAAGGTTAGGATATCTTGTCTGCAGTTGTATTAAGATTTTTTACACCACTTTTGTGTTGAACGCAGTGTTTTGGCCGTCCGTGGCGTCACGAGTTCTACTTTAAAAAAGTTTTGTATTCAAAGTTGTTGTTTCAACGCGCACCTACTCACCCAGTGACCTAATATTTCGTGTGTAGATAGCGCGGAGAAACTTTTTATGAACGACTAAAGACAACACAACATTGTTAGAACCGAACACGACACATAAAGACTTACAATATGGACATAGAACTGAATAAATTATGCTGTAATAAACTTTTGTGTGAATTGAAAGTTATTGATATTTAATATGTATTTTTGAACAATGTATAAAACAATAAAATATATAATATAACCTATAGATTCTTATAAATCTTTGGAGCAAACATTTAATGGGTGAAAAAATATATAGAGTTAAAACAATGTACCAGTTATTTTGGTTTATTGACCTACTGGTGATTAATAAAGCTATTTAAATTATCCATAACAACTTAGATTTTGGATAATTAATTACATAAAAAATAAGTGTTTCATATTAATTATATATGGAACTAAGCATTACAAGAACATTCTTTAGATAGCTATTATTTTTCATAGAAATAAATTACTAAAACAACAAGGCAGTCAAAGATATGGTGATGTAATGAATCACTGGTAAAAATGTCTGATTTGTATATAATATTTTGTGATAATAAAAACAAATTTAAAATGAATATGTTAATAATTCTTTTAAATGTGTGCGACAATAACGTAAAAGTAAAACGTAAAGTAATAACGTAAACGTTATTACTTTACTTTCAAGATTTACTTGTGTAAAGTAAGTATCCGTGCACTATTAAGATGATATGTGATCTTTTTCATGAATATTGACTCTATAATGCTATAAAATGAATATGAGAAGGTGTATGAAACAAATATATTTTACCCCCATTGGCAATACTGGCTGCTAAATACATGGTTGGTTATATATGGTTGGTGGTGCATATACATACATAATATAATGGTTATATTATGTATGTATATGCACCATGACCATAGCCAATATTGTCCATTTAATACCGGCACTGTGAATTCAATGAGATCTTATAGACATTTGTTCTCTTCACACTCCTATTCAACAACTTCGGGCATGTCGGGCTCATTACATAACATAACATGTCCACATATAAATATATAAACTACTAATTATGGTTTATTATAAAAGACAGTCTTAATGGCGCAGTTGGCGAGTAGCTGGCTGTGAAACGAGAGACCGTGGGTTCGATTCCCACACTGGGAAAAATGTTTGTGTGACAGACAGATATTTGTGTCCGGGGTCTGGGTGGTATGAGACCAAAAGTCTCTCATAGTCCCTGATACCCACAACACAAGACTCGTATCTTAGTGTGGGGTCAGAGCTATGTGTGTGACTGTTGGGTGTTATTTATTATTATTATTATATATAGAGTTTATATCAACTTCTATGTTACAGTCTCTCATTCATCAACAAGGACTACTTAAGTCAATTCCTAAAGCTTCCAAAGTTAAGTAGGATTAAGTATAATTGTTTACAATGTTTGTAGAAGTGCTGAGGTCTTACTTAAAAATTAAACTATTAGTATTGTTGCCTGAAGTGTGGTATATTTAACCTCTCACAGAAAACTGGACACCGGTGTTCGTAAAAAGTTAATTAGTAGTGAGTAAAAATACAAGCCAAAAACAAATTTATTTCCATAATATTAATGTTACAAATTCTCTTAATACGCAAGTCAACAAGGGTGGCTATTGCCAGGACCTGTCCAGTAGCCAGCTATCGAATGATCGAGTGACGTTTAAAAGTTGATCATTTTTATACTGATACTGCTTTCCCTCAATAACTATGTTTCATCATTTGTAGCTTAGTGTGAATTTGCTATAGAATATATTAGAAGTGACAATATTAAACTAATTTAGTGTAATAGCCAGTATATTGGTGATAATAATATCCTGCGATATATCGTTTTCTCTGTGAACCAAATTATTGGAAAAATAAGAAATTCCGTCAACAGCCATCGATAACAATCTAAAACTATCCTGTCGTTTATCGTTCATATCGTAGTTGGATCCAACTACACACATACGAAATTTCATTAAAATCTATTGACTGGTTTCAGTCTATAACGGACATAGGAAGAAACAATTTTTGTGTTTTATATATGTTGATAAACTTTTCTATATTTATTATTTGTTACCGACTTGTTTTATGAGCTACTCAATTGCTTACATGATTAATAAACAAATTTTATTTAAATTATGACATATATGGACAGAACAAAATATCATAGTATCATTTATATCAATGATGGGATGATAAGGCCACTTGCTTGATGGTAAGCTTCACACCTATACAAGAACTAGAATAGCTCCACTATTCAGAACTTAGAATTATAAAGTACTAGCTGTTGCTCGCGGCTCCGCCTGCGTGGAGGTTATACTCGGAGCAGAAGTATACAATACAAGGAGTTGTCTTCTGCACTGAGGCACCTATAGCGATTGTTCAGCCTCTCAGGTGTTGTGTCTGAATCTTGAGATTGCATCTAAAGAATACCCCATAAGTTTAACCTCACTTTGCCCCTTTTAGGGATGATTTTTTATAAACGTTGAAACACGTATTTCTTTATTTCCTACCAAAAGCCTAAATATGAATTTACCGATCCCTAAGTCGAGGAATTATGGATTTTCCATACAATTTTTGAACTCCTATTGGATCCCTTTCAAGGTTGTTTTTTGAGAAAAAAGATAGCCTATGTCCTTCTCCAGCATATAATCTATTCCCTTACCAAATTTCATTACAATCCGTTCAGCCGTTTAGTCGTGAAGAGGTAACAAACAAACAAACAAATAAACAAACAGAGTTACTTTCGCATTTATAGTATTAGTATGGATGTAGGTACTGCACTTCACTCATCCCTGGCACAAAAGTTTGAGATAAGTTGAAGAATTGTTTTTTTGGGTCAAGGATACTAAATTTTAATCAATTTTAAGCACTGAACTGATCCTTTGAATCGACTTTGGATAAAGGAAAATATTGATATACGGAAAATTCGAAAAAGTTTGGTCATATACAACTTTGGAAGTTATATTTATTTTATCAATTTTTTTTTTGTTATTTATTAACAAATAAATATTTATTTTAAAAAACGTATTTTTTTATTTATAAAATTAAAATGGGTATAAGACCATTTTAAGACACATTTCAAACACAAGATCATAAGGAAATGATTGATTATGGGAAATCGATCGTTTATACCTAAATTTTTTAACGATACAGCCCAATGACAAAATAAATACGTCCTATTTTCAAGGATCTCAAAAATACATTGGAATTTATCAAGACCATTTTTTCTTTATACCATTAATTTCTGCCTCGACGAATCATTTCAAAGGAGGCATTTCTCAACGGAGCCGACTCTTATAGTAGGTGAAGATTATGAATATTCCTCAACTGTAAATAAGTATTCTATAATCATACATTAGAGGACGCGGCCACTTGATTCTTGCATGTATAACGTCACTGTCTCATATGTTTAAAAAGTATGGCGGCCAGAAGGGCTTCCATGTCAATATTCTCAATAGTTAATATCCAATTAGGTAATTTTATATCTATTGTACCGTCTTATGTTGTCAATAATATTGTTTAATATTGCGCGCTTTATGGCCGACGGAAAACATCGTGAGGAAACGTGAATTTCGAAGGTATTTGAAGTCTACCAAAACACATTAAAGGCCATCGTGATGGACAACTTTATAATCCCTCTCATAGAGAAGAGAGAGTGCACAAACTTTTTTTTACAGGACTAATAAAATAATAAATTTGCGGTATCTGTTTACAGTTTATATCTATGTCATTGATAATTTCACTGAATTAAAATCCAATAACACAGATGTAAACACGGCACGCGATAATTCATAAACGAAAATATAACAATACAAGAAAAAAATCGCACACGTGTCATCAATCCCCTCTTTTTCTGGATAAAAAAACCGGTTTGCAACAATCAATTCCCTTTGTGAGCGACATCAATGGGAGCGGTTACTGTGTACCTATCCTTTGATCTCGCCGCCCACTGAAGATGCGACAGTGCGCTAATACCGCCGCCGCGGCGCAGAATGTAGTAAGCGCCTTTATGAAGTTTACTAACGTCGAAAAAAATGTATATTTTTAGGCGGCTTTTCCCGACCGTTGGAAAGCTCCACTTATGAACGTGGTCATAGTTAATGTTTTGGTTTGGTTTACTAAAAGGATGCTTAATAAACAAAATTATAAATTCACAATCGGATTTATTAATTCGTCGAATAAGTATATTTCTTTTTATGTATGTCATAATTTACTTACTTTTTTATTCTCTGGTCGGTCTTTGCGAACTTTAAATTTAAAGGAAAGTAGAGTGGTATATCAAAAAGGCGACATTATAGTTGCTATTATTAAATGCTTAATACCTTTAGGATAGCTTGAATATTACAGATATAATTTAATATTTAATCGTTCATTACTCTTCAATCAAACACTTTTATTATTTACTCCAATATAAATGAAAGAAAATATTTATTCACGCCAAAAAGTCGTCATCAAATATTCGAAATTAATAAAAAATCGTCACAAAAGCTCGAATTAAAATGAACGTCGGTTAAGACGTTTCGGTTGCGGTCGTAAACCGAGCACGGTTGCTATTAAGGGGATTCATAGCTTTGTCACAGAAGTGGGACTTACTGTCCGACGGACATGCCCCCAGCCCAGTTCAAAGGAAGCACCGATCTGGCGGCTTTTAAAAGCATTTTATTAAACTCTAACGTGGTCTTCATTCACGCCGCAAACACTTCAATGTAACTGTTTGTAAGAAGAGACATACCTATATAATAGTAAATGTAATAGTGGTAGAGCCACTCTGTAGACATATTTGTCTACAGTATGAATGGGCCGGCTCGACCGAGGTAGTACCACTGTCTCACAGAAAACCAACGTAAAGTGACAGTTTACTGTCGCGTTTCGTATGGTAAGTGAGATATCCGGAGGCCCAGATTCCCCCTTCCCTTCCCTAATCCCTATTCCTTAAGGCCTTAGTCCTTTAAGGCCGACATCGCATACATGACAGTTTCGGTATTGTGGATGTTCATGGGCGGTGGAGATCACTTAACATCAGGTGACCCACCGGCTCGTTTGACGGACTATGCTTTAAAATATACTACGACCTGAATTATCGGTCAGTTTGAAAATTATGATGTTAATTGGCGAATATCATAGATAAGCTGGTGTTATTAATGTACGATTAATGATTACACGTCTAAAGCCGGGTGTCCTGCCCCAAAAATCTAAATAAACAACTGTAGTACGTGTAGTATCATGGTAATTTTATGTAAGACTAGCTGTTGCTCGCGGCTCCGCCCCCGTGGAGGTTATTTTCGGGAGCAGAAGTATCAATGCAAGGAGTTGTCTTCTGCACTGAGGCACCTATAGCGATCGTCCTGACTCTCACCTTGTTTCTGTGTCGGATCGGAAAGGAGGTGTCCGCCGCGAGGACACGGCCTATCGTACGTTGGAGGAGTGCCCAGCCTGGGACGAAGAGCGCAACGCTCTCAGAGCAGTCGTTGGAGGAGACCTCTCGCTTTCGTCCATGGTCGCTAACCGGAGGTCTTGGCGTGCGGTGGCCCATTTCTGTGAGAGCGTCATCTCGCAGAAGGAGAGTGCCGAAAGGGATCGAGAACGATATGATCCCTCCCGCAGCCAGAGAAAACGTAGAAACACGTATTTCTTTATTTTTTTACCAAAAGCCTATTTTTTTGAGACAAAAGATACCCTATGTCCTTCCCTAGGATATAATCTTTCCCTTTACTGAATTTCATTAGGATTCGTTCACCCGTTTAGTCATGAAAAGGTAAGAAACAGACATACAAACAACAATATTAATTTTGCTGCGGAGATTTTTTGAAACTGTTATATCTCCTAAGATATTCATTGAAATCAAATGACATAAAGGGCAACTTTGTTCAAAATTAAATACTTGTGCTGAATAAAGTATTTATTTGGATAAGGATTAATACCATGTTTATAAAAACCCCTTTCCAAATAATGCATTGTTTCAGAACAAATTCGATAACCATTAAAAAGGTTATAGTGAGCCAACCGAAATAGATAGACATATGCTATCGCGGACTTTTTTTAGAACTTTTTAAGAGGAACAATTTCGTCATACATGATTGTTATGTAACTTTAACCGTTAACACAGCGCACGCAACGGAAGCTCGCAAAAGGAATCAATTTTCCCCGTTTTTGCAACATTTTTCATTGCTGCTCCGCTCCTATTGGTCATAGCGTGATGTTATATAGCCTATAGCGCTCCTCGATAAATGAATAAATAAATTCAACACTAAAATAATTTTTCCATTCGAACCAGTAGTTCCTGAGATTAGCGCGTTCAAATAAACAAACAAACAAACTCTTGAGCTTTATATATAAGTATAGATTTGTCGATGAGAAATTTTTTCTGCGATATTTTTGCTTAAATGTATCTATTTTTCTATACTGTACTGATATACATACATACATATACACACACGCCTGTAATCCCCGAAGGGGTAGGCAGAGATGAAACCAGAACATCCAATTTCGAATTTATTACGGTCCCATAATGTGATAGGGGGCGAGCACTGAAACTGAGTATTTCTATATAAAAATTCCAGTTTACCCGACCCGAGGATCGAACCCGGGATCTCAGTACAGCAGCCGTAACGCATGCGCAATAACAACTGCGCCACCGACGTATTCAGTGTACTGTTATACTGAGATTATTATTACTTTGCTATAGTATTTGCAGTCAATGCCACTTAATTTTCTGTTATTTAGATGAAGTTCGATTGCTATCAACGAATAAATTCGACATAGGTTCAACTTCAACCCTTTGCTGATAAAAAATATGGTATTATATTTGTTTATACTTTCTGCAGGTTGTGTTGATATATACACCCATCAGTCACGTTCTGTACACACGCTAGAATAACTAATGGCTAGTAAGAACTACAAGGGTCTTTGGGAATCGAACCCGCGATCTCTCGTTTCACAGCCGGCTACTCATTCACTGCGCCACGAAGTGCGTATCGATAGCATTGCCATCTCGAGTATGGCTTCTGATACGGGCTGGATTAGATGTTACTGACTGAAACTCTAGCTAATCTACAACATTTTACCGGATACATTTCGGCGAGTGTGCCTTGGAATTACATAATTTAATTCCCCCAACCCCTTTCCATCATCGGACGACAAGAGACTCGGCGAAGCGTCATCGATACATGGTTGATATTCCACCAGTGCGCACGAAGCGTTTTGCTAGTACATTTATCATGCGCACCGCTAGAGAGTGGAACTCTTTGCCGGAGTCTATATTTCCCGAAAATTATAACTTGGGTATCTTCAAGTCAAGAGTGAATAGGTATCTTCTAGGCAAGCGTGCTCCACCGTAGACCACATCATCACTTTCCATCAGGCGAGATAGTGGTCAAACGCAAGCCTATTTCGATTAAAAAAAAAAAAAAAAAACAGTCAATAGATTTGATAGACTTACCTATGAAGCCTTTCATTGCCAGGAGACTGATCGTCAACAGAGCGATGTATTCGGCGAATCGAATCGAATTAAGTGTCTGTCATCGACAGCCTCCGTGGCGCAATGGGCGAGTAGCCGACTGTGAAACGAGAGGCCGTGGGTTCGATTCCCGCACCGAGACTAATGTTTGTGTGACACAGATATTTGTTTCGGGTCTGGGTGTTGTGGGACCGTAGTCCCTTCGAGTTCTTGATAACCCACAATACAGGTTTTACCTAGTGTGGGGTCAAAACTATGTGTGTGACTGTTGGGTGTATTTATTTATTTATTTATCGATGCTAATAATGTTTATTGAAATCAATATCCAAATAAACAGTCAATCGTTAAGTACCTCTTATGCACTATTTGTTTATAATATGCAAAGCCTTGAACACCGACGTAAAGTTGGTAGTTCATCGGTTTTTTACCGGATAAACTAGCAACTAGCGTATCGGCGAGTTTGCCTTGGAATTACATAATTTAATTACCTCAACCCCTTTCCACCATCGGACGACAAGAGACACGGCGAAGCGTCATCATTACATGGTTGATATTCTTCCAATGCGCACGAAGCGTTTTGCTAGAACATTTATCACGCGCACCGCTAGTGAGTGGAACTCTTTGCCGGAGACTGTATTTCCCGAAAATTATAACCTGGGTATCTTTAAGTCAAGAGTGTATAAGTACCTTCTAGGCAAGTGTACACTCCACCGTAGCCCACATCATCACTTACCATCAGGCGCGTTAGTGGTCAAACGCAAGCCTATTTATAGTATAAAAAAAATGTTGTGAATACTTATTACAAAAGCTGCTATTTAACGGACAAACAGCATGATTACCAACTGTTGGCCGTTGGCTTTCTTGAATGATATGCATAAACATTGAAGTTTCTTTCGCACAGGAGTGAAAATACGTAACCAGACGATGATACTTTAATAAAACAAGGGAACAGATTTATAGCGCTGGCGTCGTCCACTTCAACTTGCGTCTGAGACGTAATATGGTGCCATTAAATTTCGTACTTATTGCATGCAATATTGCACTGAGCAATACATTACTTGTAATTTGAGGATATATGTACATAGTTTGTGAGTTTTTATATACTCGTATGTTTACTGTTTTGGTGAAGATCAATGAAGCACAGTGGCATATTGGTACAGTGTACTATATGTAGTATGCACTGCCAGCGTACACAGGCTGAAGAACCGAAGTCTAGAGTTCTAATCCCAGGTTTGACAATTAAATTTTTGTTTAGTTTTCGAACAAATAAATGCGTTGCGCGGAATTGGAATTTGTGTGTGGTGATCGGCTCGTCACCTATCATGGGACGGAATTCGTAAAATTATTAAATTCGCACAACCACTCTGTAGAACCAGCTGTCGCCGGCGGTCATTCCGAACGTTTACGACTTGGGAACCATCAAGAAGAGAGCATATTCTTTCCTGAAAGGCCGGCAACGCATCTGCAACACCGGAGTGTTGTAGATGTTCATGGGCGGCGGATGTTCCTGTAATCACTTTCCATCAGATGAGCGTCCATTTTGCCGCCTTTTTCTATAAAAAATATAAGCTCGGGGAATGATGAATGTACCAGTTGCTCCTCTGCTTACCTCTTCGGGCATAGAATCGTAAGGTTATGTAATATGTATGTATGTTTGTCAAAAAATGATTCTTTTAACGTAATCAACTACAAACTAATATACTCAAAATGTATGACAAAGTTTTGATATTTTGCGAATTTTTCGAAGACTGTTTCCAATCTCTTGATATAAAAGTTACCGTGGTGCGGATATGCGGGCGCCCGCCTGCGATCTCAAACTCTTGCTCCTTCGTACAAGACAAACATGCACTCTAATTCCTTAGTTAGTTTTGGGTTTCGAACCTTTATCGAAAATTTAATCCTTTTAATGCTACCTTTTTGTTCTTGCGTGTTTTAGAATTTTCGTATTTCACTTAGACAATCGGTTGGGGTGAGTAATAAAGTAACTTGGTGACTTTTTCTAATAGAACTTTATAATTGACAGCATTCGTTGCGCAGTAGGCGAGAGTATCCGGCTGTGAAACGAGAGGCCGTCGGTTTGATTCCCAAATTGGGACAAGTGTTTGTGTGACAGACAGATATTTGTGTCCGGGGTCTGGGTGTTGTGAGACCGAAAGTCTCTCGTAATCACTGATACCCACGACACAGGACTCGTATCTTAGTGTGGGATCGGGGTTATGTGTGTGACTGTTGTATATTATTTATTAATTGTGAATGTTAAATTCTGCTGAATTTATTTTCAACCTAAGACCTTGAAATCAGTTCCACCCTAAACTTGGCGCCGTAATTTTCTTTTGCTTAACAATTTGTAATACAATACGTGTACAATGTACTTGTGAGATCGCAGGGTGCAGTTCACCCTCACATTGGGGGAATCTCTTTGTTATCATAAATACAACATTGTTTGTTGGTGTTGTTTATAAACGATGATATTTCTTAAATAAAGCGCAGTATACAGTCTATGTATCGACGGTTGGCGGACTATTTGATTTAAGCGAATTTTAAGCGAGTATATACATATATGGAATCAGCTACTTTTTCTGCATCTTTTAAGCCTAGTTTCAAATATTTTGTGCACTTTTTGGTGTTAAAATCAACTAAATCAGGGATCATTTAATTAAAGCACGTGTATTTTGGTCAATAATGCTCTTAAATGCATGAAAATAAGTCATAAAGATGCAGTTCGTGCTTACACAAGTAATGTTTAATTCTACTAATATCAACGCAATAGTTTTTTATAGTGAATTTTTCTAAAAAACAAAAAAGCTCTCCTGTACATTTACGAAAATGTCGCTAAAATCAAATAGCCTGCCAACCGTCGATAGGTATATAAAACAATTTTTTTTCTATGTCCGTTAAAGCCTTCGATACCACTCAACCGATTTCAATAAAATTTTGTGTATTTTTTTTAGTGCCTTGATAGGCAGACGAGCAGACGGGCCACCTGATGGTAAGTAGTCACCGCCGCCCATAGACTTCTGCAATGCCAGGGCACAGCAGAGCCGCTGCCTACCGTTATGTGTATGGTTGGGTCTAACTTAAAAGATAGGATAGTTTAGATCCGATAGGTGTCGCTGTTGTCGAGACCTGAACTTCTTATTTTCCAACGAAAAATCGATCCACAGAGAAGGCCTGACCGGATCCACTAGTACCTAAATAGCAAAAAGAGTTTGAATTTCATTAGCAGCCTTTTGGCTTTTAGATATGGTACGCAAATCGGTAATACGTCTAGTTTAAACAAATTACTTACACTTATCACTACTACCTACTCTGTATCATATTAAGACAAGTGTGACATCCATTCTTAACAAAAAATTAAAATAATTTAAAATATCAATAACGGACTGACTGAGGTGGACTGATGACCTGGTAAAGGTCGCGGGAGTCCGCTGGATGCGGGTGGCGCGGCACCGGTCATTGTGACACTCATTGGGGGAGGCCTATGTCCAGCAGTGGACGTCCTTCGGCTGACATGATGATGATGATCAAAACGGTGCATCTCGGACGCCTAACCTTCACTGCAGACGCTTTTTGTATGGGCCTCTTAGCATTTGAATCGGGAAGTGGTGTCCAAATTAACACATATAAACAAGCAGGATCAAATGATGCTTAGTAATCACCATTCCACATAAACCTTGACATTACCGGAATTGTCATTTCTGGTAACTATTGTGATTGTGGACAGCGCCATCAGGTGCAGTGTAGTCACTATTCCGTGCAAGAATATAAAAAAAGTAAACTATGCGGGTGAATTCAATTAATTAATTTAATTACACAATACTTTTTGTACTTGCTATAGATATTTGTTTAATTTTCTATTTAATCTGTACAAATTGCGTCTATAAATAGTCAGGTTATACTCGTATCCAGTTTCCTAAAGTTAAACCACAGACAGCCTTCTGTAGCAATGATTGATGTGTGGTTAGTAGTGGGCGGGTGTCTTGCCAACACAGACACAGATCTAATGTTCTAAATAGACGACACAACTACTTTAATCTGTATGAAAATTAAGCGCGCCACATTTTTGTACCTGCTGTGATGTTACAAAATCAATTAGTGATGAGAAAAACACTTTTCACTCTGAATTTACATTAAGTATCAATATATTTAACAAGAGTTTAATATCAAACAAAGTGATCAAATTGCAAGAGTACTCGCAACATCAAAAATAAATACATATACACTCACGCCTGTAATCTCCCGAGGGGTAGACAGAGGTTGTAACCAATACACCCACTTTTAGCCGAATTTATTAAATTGAAAATATTTTAACAATTGGCAAAAATTATTGTTACTTATGTGTATATTTATTAAGGTTTATTGATGTTTTGCATTGTATAATTCCTACAGGATTACGAAGTATACCTTCATCATTCCTTCCTTAACGTACTTCTACAGGTAGCTAGTAGTAAACTTAATAAATAAATATAATGATTAATTAAAATAAGTTACGTAGCCGTAAGGGATGGTGCGATTTCTTGCTGCGAGCCGATGACGTCGAAATCAAACTAAATCAGAGTAATTGTGAGCATAATTTCCTGAATAAAGTTTCCATACCAACACGCGAAATAAATAAACTTGGGGTCGTCTATTAGATTTATGTCTGTAGTTACCGTTACTCAATGGACGACATTAGATATAATTGAATTAATTCAAATTCGATCCGATTTATTGCTCGTTCGCCTATCGAATTAGGCATAGGCTTTTGCCTGTCTATAAAGGCTTTTAGAATAGGGAGCAAACGACCAAGCGGGAACTGGCATACATGAATGATACGAAACATCATATTAGCAGAAGAATCGTTGCTTTTCTGATTTGAGGTAGAAAAGTTAGTATAATAAGAAATGTTGATGAGGCACGTATTTTATTATCACAAATATAGTAAACAATGGTAATTTGGAAACATTTATTTTGTCTATGTCAAGAATGAGTGGAAAACAAAGCTGGTTCATAAAATGATTCGCGTAGGAAAATCTAAGCCGCAGACGAAATTGAATGTAAAGGATTACGTACAGAATAACGTAGAAATCAAATAAAAGCACCATTAAGATACAACCGTGCCGTATGGGAAAGTGATTTATTGAGTACTCTATGTTATGGTTTGCTATCAACATTCCCTTCGCAGTCACGGAATCCTACTTCCTACTAATATTATAAATGCGAAAGTTTGGATGGATGTTTGTTACTCAATCACGCTACAACGTCTGGACGGATCTGGTAGAAATTTGGCACAGAGATAGATTATAATCTGGAATAGCACATAGGGTGCTTTTCATCCCGGAAAAATGTACAGTTCTCGTGGGATAGTTTAGTTGTTCAAAGAGCAAGGGATCGACATGATTTTTTGCATAGTGCTAGTTTAGGGATCAAAAAATGACATAAGCCACTTTTTATCCCGGAAAAATGCACGCATCCTATGGGATAGCAAAATATAGAAAGGTGTAATAACTTAAGATGCCTCCATAGATTGTATACCTTTCCTTCCAAAAATAACCTCGAACATCTAGTATATCATACATGTGTGTTGCCTTCGCCCGGCCGGGGAGCGGGTAAATTGGCGTCGAACAATTAATGGCCACCTGGCTCCATTGCTAATCGACCGATAGAATTAAATGAACGGACTGCACTAATTGCCCGGTAAGACAAAGGGGCAAACACTCTCCTTTGAGCGGCGATGTCTAGTGTCACTTGAGGCGAGCCGGTGCGTCGCCGGCTCTCGGGGACCCTCTGATTGTGTGCTGTTGGTATTGCTCAGACATCATTGATTGTTGCCGGGCGTTTGTTTGTCCGATCGGCGATGCTCTAGATTGTTTTATTAATTTTAAAAATGTATGGATGATGGAAACTCTATGTATCACTTGAGTTCTGAGGAAGATTTTATTAACGACTAATGAAGAGCTTATGCTTGATGGGGCAGCGATTGTGTTTATTAAATGTCATTTCCGAACTACATATTTAATGTATTGCTATTAAGTTAGTCCTATAGCTAGATTCGATTAATGTTTAACTTTCTTTTAAAATTCAGTAGATTTTGCCTGCGATTTCGCCTGAGTTTATTGAGATTAAATTCAATTATTCATTCTACTTTGAAAGACTAAAAAATCTTGAGTGACGTGTCAAAATCAAAACATCTATTTTTTTTTCTTTTAGTACCACAATTTTTTTTTGTAATCAAGCTGATCTGATCTTTGACTGACTCTTAAAACGTGAAAAACTAACACATTTTCTAAAGAGACTCGAAAAAAGAAAATATACAACATTATTTTTAGTATACTACAAAGCCGAAAGTAGTTTGTTGAGAATCAATAGCACAATTCATTGCACTAATTTTTAACGTGTTATATTGGTATCCCAAAACCATATAAACAGCAGCGCGCGGCGCGCGTATGCCCATGCATCGTTCAAGAAACGGGATGCATTATTTTTGCATGTCACTGCGTGAGTTTTCCTTATTATTATTGTGTCATATATTTATCTGATGATTTTTATACCAAAATCTAATTTGGGTGTTTCGGCTTTATGGTATACAAAAACTAATCTTGTATAGCTTTTGTTTAAGAATATTTATTTTAAGAATTATTCTTAAAATATAACTGTAGCATATTGTAGCGTGTTATATGGCATAGAGGGCGTGAGGAGATACATCTCAAACACACGCCATGGAGCAAGACTAGTGGACATTCTCGGCGTTTAATTGCGCTGCAATCAACCGCCCAGTGGGCGATGGCCGCTCGTTTGAGTGGCCTCAACATTGTTTCTCAAACTTTCATAACTAGGGTTGTCAGATTTTGTTTCAGCCTATAAGGAACAAATGCTTAAATGGGTAAACAAATACGGGATTTCAGTTTTTTACCCGGGACAATTATTAATATTTAGTGACTTTTTTTATTATTTTCCGAGGATCGACACAGTTTTAACATATTTTTATTCGTTTTAATATTTAAGCGAACGTTGCGTTCGTAAGTACTTGTCAATCGTAGATCGATCGACTTATGGGACATTTTAGACTATGCCTGAAATATGGGACGTCCCGGGAAATACGGGACGTCTGGCAACGCTATTCATAACCCTCTACGAAAAATGATGTATTTTGTGTCTTTAACACTATTGCTAAGCTATAGACCAGCGATTAATTTAGGTATTGTGGATTATATGCATACAATAATATTCTCAAGGGGCATCAAGGCACATGTTTTAGAACCGCAGAGCCGAACAATCCGTAACGTCTTGCGCCAGTCACGCCAATTACGCGCTGTACCTCTGGAGGTCCGCTGTGCACTCAATATTGTTCTATCGCGTGTCTCGCTATAGTTTGGAATTTAAAAACTATTGGTGTAATTAAACGGTCCTCGCCTTGTATTGTCTGCGTTGCGTTTTGAAAGAGTTTTTAGAATTTTATTGGAAACTTGTGTTGTACAGGAAATGGCGTAGTTATATTACGCAACGTATCGTGTTATGTCGGTATAAAGATTTAAAGAATTTCATGCTTTGTGTAACTATGAATATAGGAACATACGGTGAAATGTCCTTTTTTTTACTGCCTGGATAGATAGCAGACGGGCCATCTGATTGTAAGTAGACACCGGCGCCCATAGACTTCTGCAATGCCAGGGCACACCAAAGCCGCTGCCTACCGTGGCTTTAACAGCTCTTGATAGTATACATTACACACAATCAGTTCGAAATATGTGGGGGCAAGCGTGATTTGACAGCATTCTTTGTTTTATTCTACCTGGACTTCCGTAAGCTTTATGTTCAAAAATACAAATCTATATAATAATGCACAGTTTACACGTTCAATCCGAGTGAGGTGTGACGTAAGAGGAGACTAGCAGCAATGCCACTCGGCCCGCGGCGACTAGTGGCTCGTTATCTTGCGTCAGTCGCGACACCATCAAGTGGCAACCAGGCAGGTAAATAACAGCAAATATTTCCACAGTATAGTCTCACGATAAGAATCGTCAGAGTATGACATCCGTATGCAAGAAAGATGTTTAATGGAGCTCTTTGCTTTGCGTAGATTTTTGGCGCCCAACATAAGACAAACCAGGACGGGTAAATTCAGAATTTAACGCATTAGATGTATCGAGAATCAGAAGTCGTCGGGGACGAGTGGTCGCACTTGAATGACTGTAACGGTTGCGATTAGACAAAAACAAGCGTTGTTTCGAAAGCGACCGGTATAGAATCGTCGGGATCTCTCAAAACATGTTTGTCATGCAATAGGTGTGAGGGGAGACCGAAGACCTTGTTCAAATTAGGTGCCAACAGTTTGGTAGCTGGTCGGCTGTCTGCTTATGCTGTTCATATATGTATTCTGTAATGATAAAGGCGTAGGGTAGGCTTAACAAAGTATATGTGTCGTGACGTGTGAATGTGATCAGATCCATAGAATATATGCAAAGCGTGATGAAGCAAATAAGCAGGCCAGCATAACTGTATGAAATGGCCAGAAATATCTACTCTGGATATCTGATAATCTATCTGGATGAGTCTGTACTTACCATCAGGAGACTATTCCGTCCACACACCCGCCACTGTAACCTCCGGATTAGCCATGGCATGCATTTTTAGACACGTAGCTCGGCGAATCTGCGAATGTTTAACTCTCTTTTATCCATTAATAAAATTAGTCAATCAGAAATTAGGGAGGAGGTGCAGAGGTCACTTCATCAAGATAAAAATATATACTGTATACATTAGACACATTTGTCGGGACGATATGTGTCGTTCCGATCTAATGGGAAGGGTGTCTGAGTCGGAGTCACACCGTAGCGTGTAGTGGCTCGTTACCGTGTCACGTAACGACACAGTCAAGTGTCCCGCGGATCCCGCCTCGTGTATATAGTGCCTTATCTATATCATTATAAAAAGTAAAGTTTGTAAGAGATATCTCTGGACGAGACTGCCTTGGTGGCATAGTTGTAATAGCGCATTACACATGCGTAACGACTGCTGTGCTGAGATCTCGGGTTCTATCCCCGGTACGGGTAAAGTGATATTGGGTTTTTCTATTTAGAAATACTCAGTATCAGCCCGGAGTCTGGAATTGAGCGCGGTATGGCGATAGGCTCGCCCCCTATCACATTATGGGACCGTAATAAATTCGGCGAAAGTGTGTGTACTGGTTACACCTCTGCCTACCCCGTTCGGGGATTACAGGCGTGAGTGTATAAGTATTTTTTATATTGTTATCACACGAAATGACTGTTAGGAATTCTCTGACTTATCCTTATTTACCTACGCCCTGTACAAGCGCAAGCAGTGGAACCCACACCCGTGAGAACTAGAAACCTACTTTTCTAAATACATATATCCGTTTCGTATTGAACGGTGGTGGCTAATTTTACACCAACAAAGGCACACATACACATACATGTGTACACATAATATGAAAAAGACGCCTATTGGACTTGTTAACTAGATCAAGGTATAGACGGAATAATAAATCAAACAAATTGTCGAATCCATACTAATACTATAAATGCGAAAGTAACTCTGTTTGTTTGTTACCTCTTCACGACTAAACGGCTGAACGGATTGTAATGAAATTTGGTAAGGGAATAGATTATATCCTGGAGAAGGACATAGGCTATATTTTTTCTCAAAAAAAAACCTTGAAAGGGGTTAAATAAGAGGTCAAAATTTGTATGGGAAATCCATAATTCCACGACTTAAGGGTCTGTAAATTCATATTTAGGCTTTTGGTAGGAAATAAAGAAATACATGTTTCACATTTTTACACGAAGTTAAATAGTGAGAGAGTGAGAGAGCTCACTCTCTCACTATGTAACTTCGTGTCAGTCAGTCGTCTGAGTCAGTCCGTCAGTCCGTCAGTCCATCCATCCGTCCGTCCGTCCGTTTGTTTGATTGTTACCTTTTCACGACGAAACGGCTGACCGGATTGTGATGAAATTTGGCAAGGAGATAGATTATATCCTGTAGAAGGACATAGGCTATCTTTTTTCTCAAAACACAACTTTGAAAGGGTTCAAATAAGAGTTCAATATTTGTATGGGAAATCTATCATTCCTCAAGTTAAGGATCTGAAAATCATATTAAGGCTTTTGGTAGGAAATAGAGAAATACGTGTTTCAACGTTCTTGAAATCATCCCTGAAAGGGGCAAAGTGAGGTTAAACTTATGAGGTATTCTTTAGATGCAATCTCAAGATTCAGGCACAACACCTGAGAGGCTGGACAGGCTGCTACAGGTGCCTCAGTGCAGAGGATACTGGATAACTCCTTCGATTGTATACTTCTGCTCCCGAAATAACCTCCACGCGGGCGGAGCCGCGAGCAACAGCTAGTAATGTAATAAAACTATGTTGAAAAAGCAGCGCTAGGCCAGTAGAGGGTAATTCGGACTGCCGAGACAAAAGTTTTAGGTTCGAAAATCATCCAAATAGTAACATCTCTAGCATCTCTTGGCTCTGGCTTTCGATGGGCACGGGCCTCCTCTACTAATGAGAGGGGTTAGGTAGGCCTTAGTCCACCTTGACCTAATGAGGTAGGTAGACTTCACATACCTTTGAAATTCTTATGGAGAATTCTCAGCGTCACGATGTTTTCGTCCACAGATAAAGGCAAGCGATAATTAATAACGAATACACATTTTAAAAAATTGAATTGTATGGCAATTTGGGCTGGTTTCGAACTTACGACTTCCGTCTCGTCTCCTATCACTCCCTACTAGGCTATCGTTTCTTCTCTTACTTTAATTAATTATACAGAATTATAACACCATTAACGATTGTATATGCCTATCCGTTAGTAATTGCCTTGAGAATAATGAAATTAGCTAATAACTGCAAATATAGGGGGGGATAAGTCACGTCGGTTTTACCCGATTAGAGAAACGCCACTTATCTTCTAAATACATATTCGTGAAGTCTGTCTTCAACTAAAATCATCCTCAAATTGTGTTCCTTTACATCTTGCACGTAACCGCGACGTCGTACGAACGAGTGGATTTTCTCGGGAGACGAGCGCGCTCAAAAGATGTCTATTAACGTTAGTTCCTGTAATGCACAACTCTCGTACAGGAAGACAAATCGTCGTCGCCGCACGTGTAAAGTTTGAACTTCGCACATTCGCCATTGATGCCGAGTGTGCAGCCATCGAAACCGGGAACGACGAGCTTGTAATATAATAGAGAAGCTGTATTTGAAATGTTTTTGATGTGTGACATCTAATGCGGTAAGATCGACTGTTGGCGTGGTGACGTGTCGCCATTTTATACGTCGCAACGCTATGATGATAAAAGGAGTCATTTAACAGGTTGTGGTTACGAATTCACTGATTAAAAAGATTGAGGAGTGGAAGTTGATCATCTTTTTCTTAAAAAAAACTGAATGTTACATTTTAATTAGTACTATATTTTTTCCTTTCATAATCGGCTATCATTTTGTGCTCATTATTTCTACAAAATAATTTCGATGTTTCACATCTAGCAGACGTCCCGCGACGGCTCAATTTTTGTCTTCTGTTTGTCACCTTAGACCTCTAAGGAGATCCTTACGCTTCTATCACGGTTGTTATATTGATACAACACTGGTCTTGTCCGATCCCATCAGTATTAATCCCTAGTGCAAACACACCCTTGACATAGAACTGGTCGGCGAACTCTTAACTAACGTTCTCAGCAGACTTATGTATAAAGACGGGTCGGTTCAAATGAATCCCCAGACTACACATTCGTTTTGTATGAGGACGTGGTAAGTAACCTGGGCAAGTAGTTTTATTCATATTATTGTTAGCAACAACAATTAAACACACACTAAACTTTTCTGTACGCACTCTTATTGAACTGCCAACGGATTACTTGAAATGACCCCAAACTGTGCTAGACGCAGCTAGGTTCTTATATAACTCAGTCGAGAACGCCGAGGCGCTCACTTTTATAGCAAACCTTACCCCACTGAGTCAAACTTATCAATCTGCCCGTACTTATTTTGTAGGAGACCTCCGATATTCTCAATAAACTAACATTATATTATTGGTAATGCTAACACTATAGAGAAAACCATCTCCGGCTTAGCTCTACATCTTATAAAAATGTCATCGATTTAGTTGAAAACACTTCTTGTATGCTTGTTAAAATTGAACCAGTTTCCTATTTTATTATATACTCTCCGTAGCGTAGCCGGCTGTGAAATGAGAGTGGGTTCGATTCCTGCACCGAGACAAATGTTTGTGTGACAGACGGATATTTGTTTCGGGTCTGGGTGTTATGGGACCGCAGTACCTGGTCGTTCTTGATGCCCACTATACATGTTTGACCTAATGTGGAGAAGAACTATGTATGTGACTTTTGGGTGTCTTCATTATTATTTTAATTTCTTTAACGCCATAATAAATCAGAAACTGTTGTAAAAAATGTTAACCGCAAGTATAATGCGGTGCGTCCCCACTAATTTACCATTAAAAACCTGACACAGAGCCTTGTACACCGGAAGTCGCGTTTGTCAGAACCCAGTAGCGGATCAAATTGATTAATTGGAGTCTGGAAGGGCATTGTGCTTTTTTCCATTTGGCCGCAGGTATATTGAAGTAACAAACTACGACGTGTAGACAAGCTTACTCCATCCTTTATAATTTTTTACGTAAATACAGTTTAAAATTATTTATGTAGTCTATCAATTCGTTTGATGTTAACGAAAATGCCGATATTCCGATGTCATATCGGAACTGTTATTGAACCGGTCGTATTTATCTATTACCGCGTTATTGTCTTACATAGATGCCTTCGTTGACAAAAGAAGATTATACTGTGGTAAGGGAATGGTATTCTTTTTATCGGGGCACATAGTGATAAATAATGTTATCGTTTGCACAATGCTTAAGTTCATGCCTAATTTTGTAGGTAACAGCCATAAAATAGCGTTGCACTAAGAACTGTTTACATAAATGCTGAATATCTATAGATAATAATCTATAGAGTAAATGTCTGAAAAGAATAATCCGTGAGTTTGTTTCTGCATTTCTTCTGAGTCTTAATCAGATAGAAAATGCCATATGGAATAGTTTAAAAATAATTGAAAAATTAATAATCTTATTTACAAAAAATATGATTTGATTTGGTAATATAATTTCTATGTTTAGAATAGACCTCTATTTACGCTTTTAGGTAATCTTCGTAATATCTAACTTCAATGAAGATATAGATTAGTCATTTACAACCCATCAGTACATCCCTTACATGATAAGTCTTATCACGTAAATCTAGTACGTTACGGAAGCAGTAAATAAATAGTCGGCGGAGAAAGATTGTCCAGATCAATAAGATGCTCACTTATCGATTTATCTGAGTCGTAGATATTGGTAGGCTACTAAATTTCATTTGGAAATTTGCTAGCAATTACAATTAATTAAATTAAATGTGACTTGTGCGAACAAACATAATATTATTATGTTAAATCTGTGGCTGGTATCACTAACGAAAGTTTCCCAATAAAACGATTTACAAAATGTTTTTTTTATACAAAATTGTGTCACTAAAACATGTCCACCGTCACATATATTTTACGATCCATTACAATAATCGCAAAAAGCCGTGAACAAATCCATCATCACTTCGCACTCCATCCGTTAGTAGCTCCGGGGAAGTCGCCCGCGCCGCGCCGGGGAGGGTGTGGGAGTGTCGGCTCGGTCAAAGGGCCCTTTGATGTTTGCCGCCGGCTTAATGCACCGCCCGCGGCCCCGCGCCGCTCATCATTAGCAATTTCCCTGTAATTTATTATCTTTAGCGCTATTTATTTGTACGAATTTCGCGGTGCGATCGTATGCTGTGTTGTGCGGCAGCCGGCATGCGACCGCGTCAAAATGCATACGACCGCAACCAACTGCTTTGACTGATGTTTCATGCTGCGTTGGTCCGTTAGCTGTGTTTTGTTATCGAAAGTTTAGATAAATATTAATTCTGCTTATAGCTCTCGATAATTATGATACAAGATAATAATATTTTACTGTTACTATTATTTATTTATTTTTAACCAAAAAAAAGGAGAAGGTGCTCAATTCGTCGGTTTTTTATGTATGGTTAATATTATTTATTTATTATGTATGGTTTTATTGGGCACCTCGATGGTGAAGTGATAGAAAACAAAATCTGTCATATGATGTATCATTTATCACCTGGATACAATCAAAGTTTATGTATGATGTTTACAATAAAGTGTGTGTGTTTGGTACTTATATCTAAAAAACAAATACGCCATTTCTGATTTATAAATTAATTTCTTTTCATTTGCGTAAAGACATTTAATCAAATGAAAATCTTTAAAAGTAACTAAATGTTTTCTGCTAATTAAAAACTAGTTATAAAGAAAATATCTTGAAATTTACACGTTACGGAAAGTGTTTTAATAAAAGTAAAAGAAAATTAAAACACGTGCAACGACTTACAAGTTACAACCGCGTGTACAAGGCACAACTTGACCCAGCGAGTGCTTTGTTTGAACAGAAAAGGGCTTTAAAATAAAAGTATTTTCGAATTGCACGTTACGAACTTATTTTTTTTATTTTTCTAGGTTCCATTGTTACTGTTTTTTTATGTTTGAGTGACGCATGGTTAATTTCTTTTAGTAGCAAAGCGTGTCACCAGTTTAGGCGTTAATTGGTATACATACCCATATAGTCAGCCTGCGTGGAAAAGCGGGCGAGTAGCCGGCTGTGAAACGAGAGGTCGAGAGTTCGGTCCCCGCACCGAAACAAATGTTTCAAGGATGGGTGTTGTAGCACCATAGTTCCTCATAGTTTTTAATGCCAACGATACAGGTTTGACCCAGTGTGGGGTCAGGACTATGTGTGTGACTGTTGGGTGTATTATAATTATTAAAAACTTGATGGTAATAAATGGCTGGTGGTAGGATATTCATAGTCTTATTTTCAGACCGGCATGATTGTATTGAGTAGCGAGGGATAGATTGTCTCTCGCTGCTTGATACTCTAATTGGACGGCACTGCGCTTACCATCAGGTGCAGGGTGATCACTTTTCCGTGCCAGAATTAAAAAAAATATCCGCCCGGATAGCGACCACC
The DNA here is from genome assembly GCA_905220505.1 of Laothoe populi. Classification (NCBI taxonomy): domain Eukaryota; kingdom Metazoa; phylum Arthropoda; class Insecta; order Lepidoptera; family Sphingidae; genus Laothoe; species Laothoe populi. Next base: position 17,527,828 of record HG992156.1, read on the forward strand.
ATACACAAACAAGTGTGTTGCGTTCCGCGTTCGGTCAGTGTACATCCGTTTTTCGTCGGGGGCCTAGAGTTGGGGTTCCATGTTTGGCCGTGTTGCGGCCTTCTGAGTACTCTGACACTAGTACTTTAGACCAATAATCCACCACGGTGGTAAATTTTTGGTTGTTGTGTGTTTGATAGTAGTACAACGTGAATCGAGTCTGCCTATTATCTTCCATGTATACAAAACTGACTACAGATTGGGGCAACTAACGCTCCAAAAAATAAGTAATTTTCACCTCTCTGTAAGGAACACGGTATCCAGAAACACACGTAAACGTAACCACAAAGGAGACAACAAGTCGAAGATTTAATTTAAAAACAACAAAAGTGAATTCGCTAAGGTTGTCGCGCGATGATTGCCCTGAATGCACTTATATACTAATTATAGGTAGAGTAAGCAAAGAAAGCAGCAGATAACCAGTTGTTTTCGGGATCAATAGAGTTATCGAATGAGAGATTTAAAGTGAAAAGAAAAAAAAATTGGTTAGGAAAAAATATTTTTGAATAAATTATATTATGTCTAATTTAATTTTAATGAACTGTTTCGTGACGATCATGACGGTTAAATGCCAAAAATGTTTTTTTTTGAAAATATAAGCATAAATTAAATATTATTAAATTCCAAAGGTATTTTCATTTAATTTATAGTATGAATTTAATAATTTCCATAATATTGAGTGGATAAATGAAATGAAATGAGTGTGGATGAATATTACTTTACATAACTATATATAACTTAGAACTTAGAGAAATTTTAGATAACTATAAATGGATATGTACAGTAATAGTTCTGGATTCTTACCGAATATGATTTTTGACTAATTTATTTTTTAATCGTGCCAAGTGCCAACCCTATGAATGCCGAAAAATTCTGTCTCACATGCATTCCGTCGGCTCTCGCGTGAAGGGGCGGACTCATTAGTGGCCGCTGAGCGCGACGATAACCTCCCCCTCCTCCCCCTTCAGCTACTGTGATTTACATTTTGCACATATGAGCCGTGACGTCTAAACATTTTTTTTTTTATTCTGGCGCGGCAAAGTGACCACACTGCACCTGATGGTAAGCGCAGTGCCGTCCAGATAGAGTATCAAGTAGCGAGAGACAGTCTATCCCCCGCTACTCAACACAATCATGCCGGCCTGCTGTTTAGCTTCTTCACATTACGCCTAAAGGACCCAGGATCATAGGAGGGAGGGAACACGGTAGCTGGCAGACTGTTCCACAGCTTGATGGTGCGGCAAAAATACGATTTTACGAACCTCTTGGTTCGGGCCGGGGTAGTAGACACCACGAAGCTGTGGCTCCGCAAGCCAGTACGCGTGGTTCATGCTAGGGTTGCTACTTGCTCGCACCAGCAACGTATACGCAACTTCTTACTGATGGACGGATCGTGCGTATAGAGATGTTTGATTCTGCATAGGAATTAGTAGAATTATTTGCCAGAACAGATCTTTCTTAAACCGTAACACTACGCAAATTTAAAAAATTAGGTCCAAGAAATTGAAGAATCTACTGACATTAACGGTAGTCAGCGGCTTTGCTGTGCCCTGGCATTGCAGAAGTCTATGGGCGACGGTGTCTACTTACCTTCAGGTGGCCCGTCTGCGCGTCTGTCTGTCCAGGCAGTAAAAAAATGTTGCAATAATAATAATACAAGCCCTGTATTAAACATTGTCCCACTGCTGGGCACGGGCCTCCTCTACTAATGAGAGGGGTTAGCCCTTAGTCTACCACGCTGGCCTAATGCGGGTTGGTAGACTTCACATACCTTCGAAATTCGTATAAGAATTCTCAGATATGCAGGTTTCCTCACGATGTTTTCCTTCACGTTAAAGCAAGCGATAATTAACATTTAATACACACATAACTTTAGAAAGGTCAGAGGTGTATGCCACTTGGGTTTCGAACATACGACAGTCCGTACCGCAAACAATTAAGCTATCGCTGCTAAAAAAAAAAATGTGGGACATAAAATATGCTAATATTTTTTAAAATATAATTAAAGATACAATCGTAATCTAATTACGAACCACTCTGAAGACATCTGTACAATCAAATCGATCGTTTTTCCACGAAACCTACAGTATCTAAACTAACTGAATCATTATTTGCTGTTCATTTACCAAAGGATATTGAAGAGTATTACCGTTTCTTTGATATATGAGATAAAAGATTTTCTCCGAAATGTTTATATAGATTTATTTCTCCCGGAGTGGGTTTATTTTTAAATTAAAGTGTAATGAAAGGTCTTTATGTTGGGGCATGATATTTATTCAATTTGCAAACCAGGAAAATCTGAAATGTGACATGAAAAATATGTATCCAAACTTAAAACGTACAACACTTCGTGCGAATACTCAAACACAACTCAAGCATTTAAGATCGTGTTAAGCATTTGAGACCCTCTTATTTGTCATAATTGTATGGCGTGTTACAAGATAAGTAGCCGTTAGACGGTCGGCCAGTTGAGTAGTGTTTGAGTAGGTATTTGGGCATCACTGCCGCACTTGAAGAGCTTCCTTAAGTAAGACTTAGTTGGTCATCAATAAATAGTTTAAATAAAGGTCACTCTCAGAGACAAAATTTGTTTCTTACTTTACCTATATGACATTCACGGATGCAGATACAGACAAAAGAGTAGTCCTTCAACGGTAGGCAGCGGTTTTGCTGTGCCCTGGCATTGCAAGTCTATGGGCGGCGGTGACTACTTACCATCAGGTGGCCCGTCTACTCGTCTGCCTATCGAGGCACTAAAAAAAAACACAATGCTAATAATGAATATACTAACTGAAGATACAAATGTATCAGTATTCAGTTATTTGTTACCAAGAATGCCAGTATGTGCGAATAGAACTTCACAAAATTTTCCAATTTTACTGACAAAGGATTAACTCACTGATGTCCAAATACTCAAACGCGACTTAAGTAGAGGACTTTGGGAGAGGCCTACGTCCAACAGTGGACTGACACCGGCTGATGATGATGACTTAAGTATTTAAGATCGTGTCAAGCATTTGAGACCCTCTTATTTTTCATAATTGTATGGCGTGTTAAAAAATACGTAGCCGTTGACGGTCGGCCAGATGAGTAGCGTTTGAGTATATTGGGTGTTGCAATTTTATGTATTTACCACGGGATGAGTTAATGGTCCATTACTCTTAAGTGCAGCGATCATACGTATGTTTATCGATTGTAATATTATCTATCAACTGAAAAAAATAGTACTTATTTAATGGAAACTATTAGTTTAAATAGGCGGTTTAAATTTATTTGTGGATGCTAATTTTAGTTAGTGATGGAGGTTTATAATTGGCAACTTAAGATAATTTCTATACATTATTTATTAGTCTGTAAGCCTTCCGAAATTTAAATAAATAAATAATCGTGTCCCAATAGACAATACAAAGCGACCGTAAGGGTGCACTCGGAACTTGTAAAACTGCTAAACGATCGAGTTAAAAAATCTAACAAGACCTTCGTAGTCCATGCTGAAACAGTTACGTATCAATCCCACGTGACAAATCAGCGTGTCAACTTCTATGCAATATAATTAACAAAAGCGAAATCAATGTGGGGTTCGCGGAGCGGGCGGGCGGGCGGCGGCGCGCGACATCAAACGCGGCCGCACAAAGGCACCGCTCGCTGACCCCGCGCCGCGCGTGCCAACTAATCAACATGTGCTCAAGAACTCGTCTCTGCCATTCAGATCCGCTCTTTACGATTTATCGCCTCGTATCGATAGGCGTTTTGTGCCGACGTTTCTTTTTTTACTGGCCAGCACGATCGAAACGAGATTAAGTTATGATGTCACTGATAAATTATTAGGGCGTGTGTATTAATTACGTAAGATCTTTTTATTTTAATATCCTCCTTCCTGTTGGTTAGAGTTGAATAGATATTGTGTGTCTTTTCCTCACGTGAGTTTCCCCAATTTTGTTCGATGCCTTCACGTAGGTATTTGGCTTCGTAGCGCTAATATTTTTTTTTAATTGTAATATGGACCGCATCCATCGACGTATCCCGTAATGTAATGTAGGTTGACAATATTTAATCCGACTGTAGCCTGGACTTCAAATTGAATGTATAATAATATCTATTCTCTGGATAAAAAATGTATACATCGGATTTTTATTGACGGCCCTCGGCCTTGTTTTGACTGACTTGGTAATCTTTTGCCGGATCATTTTGGGCTCACTTAATTATTGGCGCCCCTTATAACAATTTTGTTACATAGTCCTTACTCTAAACTAAGATACGAGTCTTGTGTCGTCGGTATCAGGAACTACGAGAGACTTTCGGCCTCGCAACACCCACCTATGGTGCGATTCATTCAGCAGGTGGTAAACAAAAGAGCAATTGAATTGGTCTAAACGTCTAAGGGTAAGTTTAAGCAATGAATACTGACTAATTTATAGAAACACGTATAAATGCATAGCCTTAAAATAGAGAATGAGGATTGGCGAAAAAGTCTATTTTTAAGGTTATCCGGTAATCTACGCCGAATTTTACGTTTTTATAAAAAAAACGGTATAAAACCAGTATGATAATGTTGTTTTCAGGCGCAGTGTTGACATCAGTTTACGAAACCCGTACATTTTATTATGTAAGTTGTCCGCCGCGTTTTATAATGTTTATTCGCAGGTTTTCATTTTCGCTGAATAAAAACTTATTCGTTACACCATCGAACGAACTTCAAAGGCTTTGGCAACGTTTGGTTACGAAGCTGTATGTAAACAACCATGGTAAGCTTAGAGTTCTGATAATATTTTGAATGCGAAGTAAGCTTGACTAGCCGTTTTCACCATTATATTTATTTGCATATTTTTGTTGTAGTGAATGATTAATGTAATATAAGCTTAGTGGTTACCTACTAGCTGTTACAGCTACGACGCGCAGTATAAGTTACTTTATAATGTGTTATTTATTTCTTTCTGTTACCTTAATCATTTTTTCATTTTATTTTGTGTATTACACAATTGTATAAATTTTGCCGTTTCTATTAAAAATGAAAGTGAACACGACTTGAAATGGGCAATCAGAAAGAAATTCTAATTTATAAATAAATGACGATTTTACTCTCTTTCTGGGAATCTTCGATGGTGTTTCATGTAACTTTAATCATTTATCGATTAACCTAGTTATTTTTTGAATATCATTTATGAATGCATTAAGGTTATTGCACAACTAAAGTTTCGGAATTCTTTATAAATGATAATAAGGTAGTTATAGTAATAAGTACAATAAGGTAGTTGACACGATATATTCTATTATTATTTTTTATCCTGGCACGACAATGTGACCACACTGCACTTGATGCTAAGCGCAGGGCCTTCAATTAGAGTAGCGTGAGACAATCTATCCCTAGCTACTCAACACAATCATGCCGGCATACTTGTTCACACTACGCCATGGGCAAGAAGGTGAAGAAGCGGTCGAAGGTCTAGTGTCAGAGTACTCAGAAAGCCGCAAGACGGCCAAACATCGCACCCTAACTAAAGACCCCCGACAAAACCGTTAATATCGTAGTTTTATTTAAACAAAAAATATATTTGATATTGTACTTGAAGGCTATATTGTAATAGGTTAGGGGCCGTCGCAGCTCAAAGCTCGCCACAATATTTATCGTCGGTGCTGTATCAATGCGGCACAAAGCGCCGGCGGAAGCCCACCTCGCCGCGGCGCGATCTCGTTCAGATTTGTTGTAAGAGCGAGAGCGGATTGTGTTGGAATTAACATGTCATTTGTGTACACTGTACTTCTGCTGGGTAATATGACACCCCGCGTATTTTCCAATAGTTATTCTTTTGGAGAGTTTGTATGCGCGTTGCAAAAAGTAGTTACAGAACATTCAACACATTAAGTAAGAAATATGTAGCGGGAATGGAACCTATGACAATAGGCAATAGTCTGTTCCACCCCCGTTAGGCTACCACCAATTTATGTATCAATAAAAAACTGTGAAAATGACTTTCGAAAACATATTTATGTTACAAAAAAATCGAAAATACGAATAAGCACTCGTTATAAAAAAGTGCCTTGGTGACTACCTCGGTGCCGCAGTTGTACTTGCCTATGCTTTACGACTGCTGTGCTGAGGTGTCGGGTCAGATCCCCGGGTCGGGTAAGGTGATATTGAGTTTTTCTATTTAGGTTAACTCAGTATTAGCCCGGAGTCTGGAATTGAGCCATAGGCTCTAGGCGTAATAGGCGATAGGCCTAATAAATTCGGTAAAAAATGGGTGTCCTGGTTACACCTCTGACTACTCTTTCGGGGATTACAGGCGTGAGCGAATGTGTGGGTGTTATAAAAGAGTTTCGAATTATATTCCTTTTAATTAGTATTATTTTAATGACCGTTAATTTGAATTTTCGTATAATAAGAATTAGGATTGAGAATTACCAAAAAGGATTTTTACATTTAAATATGTATGTTCAAAGATTTTGGTTATTTTTACGACACTCACCAAAATAACTTGTGTCATCAGGTCGTAGACTTTTTTTTATCACGGCAAAGTGACCACTCTGCACCTGATGGTAAGCGCAGTGCCGTCCACTTAGAGTATGAAGTAGCGAGAAACAATCTTTCTTACTCACATTTGATGTATTCATCTGTATATATAAAAGAAGAAACTGACTGACTGACTGACTGACTGACTGATCAACGCACAGCCTAAACGGCTGGGGTTAGAGACTTGAAATTTTGACAGTAGATACCTTTTATCACGTAGGCATCCACTAAGGAAGGGTTTTTGGAAATACCACCCCTAAGGGCGTAAAATAGGGGATGATAGTTTGTATGAAAATCCGTCATTTTTGAAGTTAAGTTTATGAAAATTAGTATTTGGCCTTTTAGTCAAAAATAAAAAATATATATTTCAGGATTTTTGGAAATTCCACGCCGAAGGGGGTAGAATAGGGGAAGAGATTGTATGAAAATCTGTTATTTTTGCATTTAAACGCATGAAATTGGTATTTGGCCTTAGAGTTAAAAATTAAAAACACATATTTAAGGTCTTTTGGAAATTCCACCCCTAAGGAGGTTAAATAGGGTAAGAAAGTTTGTATGAAAATCCTTGATTTTTGAAGTTAAATGCATGAAAATTGGTATTTTGTAGTGTATACTTTTTGTTTCAAACATGACCTCCACGCGGGCGGAGCCGCGAGCAACAGCTAGTTATGTATAAACAAGATATTATGTTAAATCGCGTGCCGTCCGTGATTCGCGCCAATCCGTTATCTGGCCCATTGTTGACTGCCTCTATCACTGGATTCCTTTTTACACGGAACCTTTGACGCCGTTCTTTGTTTGCCACAAGATCAGAATGAGAGACCAAAGCTTGAATCGATGCGTCACATCTATTTGTGCGGGCTGCAATATTTTTATTATTGTCCTCTGTACAATATTTTCATATTTTATTTGTATGATATTGAAAGGCGACGCGCATTTCATACAGCTCTGTTCTCTGTTGTACTCTGGGACGATTGTTCGCTGCATTGTCTCATTTATTAAAATATCATAAAGTGTAGCAAAAATGCAGCGATAGCCTAGTTGGTTCCGGTACGGACTGTCAAGACGAAAGTCGTATGTTCAAAACTCAAATGGCATAACACTTCTGACTTTTCTAAAAGTAACGTGTGTATTAAATGTTAATTATCGCTTGCTTTTACGGTGAAGGAAAACATCGTGAGGAAACCTGCATACCTGGGAATTCTTATAAGAATTTCGAAGGTATGTGAAGTCTACCTACCCGCATTAGGACTAAAGTCTAACCCCTCTCATTAGTAGAGGAGGCCCGTGTTCAGCAGTGGGACAATATTACAGGGCTCGTATCATTATTATTATCATCATAACGGTATGTTAGGGGTTTACGTTTTCTATAAGATGTGGATTATTTAAAATTCAGGACAGTGCATTTTTGTTTTTTATGCATATTGCGGAAATTTTAAAGAGAAAGTGTTTGTTATAACTCAGTGGAACTGTATTGTGTGTTAAAACGAAGCTGTTGATTATATTAAAAGTATTTAATGTGACAGACAGCCTCTGTGAGTTCTGCACAGTGAGTCGCCTGCTATGAAACGGGAGGCCGCGGGATCGATCCCCGTATCGAGGCAAATGTTTTTGTGACCCACAAATAATTGTTTCGGGTCTGGGTGTTGTGAGACCGACAGTCTTTCGTAATTCCCGATACCCACGATAAGACTGTGGGATCAGGACTGTGTGCGACTGTCGGGTGTTATTTATTTATCGTATTGAGTTAATAAATGTATTTACCACCCCTCCATTGCATTGTATAACCATCAATGTATTATCTAAAAGCATAAGCCGAGTCCATTTGCCATGTTTCCCGGTTACAATGCAATTTTAGTTAATTCGATCGGTGTTCCGGAGCGGGCCGGGTCGCGCACCGTTCGCGCCGCCCAGCGAATATTAAACTAATTATGAACAAACCGAGCCGGCCCACAACACAAATTAAGCTCTCCGGTCCATTACCGCACTAAATAATCTTACGGACGCGGGTGGGTGGTTATACGCCGCGTTTACGCACTGTGCCGCGTCTGGCACCTTCCACTGTTGTTTTTTTATTACACTGTTAGCAACATCAACAAAACTTTGCGAGATGGATATTATAAGAAGTACAAATACAATGATTAACACTTTATTGATTGGTTAACATAACACTGTTACACAGCTCAGTGCTTAATATTAACACAAACGCATGTCAGGATTTAAAATTAATTTCTTTATAATTAATCTACCAGCATTACCCTCTAAGCTGAACTACGCGACCATTGAACTGTTGACATTTACTGCCCCGGGAACGAACCACGAATATCCTGGCTATCAATTAGTCTTCTTCACAACTCAACTGAACACCGGAGCGCGGAAGGTTTTTTTTATTCTGGCGCGGCAAAGTGACCACACTGCACCTGCTGGTAAGCGCAGTACCGTCCAGATAGAGTATCAAGTAGCGAGAGACAGTCTATCCCTCGCTACTCAACACAATCATGCCGGCCTGCTGCTTAGCTTCTTCACATTACGCCTAAAGGACTCAGGATCATAGGAAGGAGAGAACACGGTACTGGCAAACTGTTCCACAGCTTGACGGTGCGGCAAAAATACGAATTTGCGAACCTCTTGGTTCGGGCCGGGGTAGTAGACTCCACGAAGCTGTGGCTCCGCAAGCCAGTACGCGTGGCTCTGGTATGGAAGGGAGAGGATGGGATAAGATCAAACAATTCTTCAGAGCATTTGCCATGATACAGATGGTAGAACAAGCTAAGCGAGGAAATATCCCTACGCAGCTGTAGCGGCTCCAGGCTGTTACTCACATCTGCATCATTGACAATGCGGATGGCCCGCCGCTGCAACCCATCCAAGGCATTATTATATTTAAATAGTAATTTATACAAAAAGTAAATTGAAACATTTTTAACCGAAAATAAATATTTATCGCAATCATAATGGTTTTCTTATGTTTTAACTTTTAACGCGATTATTACACATTGAAATAAAACAAATTTTATGGATTTTAGTTCGCCCCGTGACCTTGAAGGCTGTAAAGCTTTTGAAACGGTAGGCAGCGGCTTTGCTGTGCCCTGGCATTGCAGAAGTCTATGGGCGGCGGTGACTACTTACCATCAGGTGGCCCGTCTGCTCGTCTGCCTATCAAGGCACTAAAAAAAAAAAAAACGTCGGGTGGTAAAAAATAAATCCCGATAAAATCCTTAAAATTAGTTTTATTTCAATTTATCATAACAACATAAAAATACACGTTTTAGACTAACGCGATTTGTGTAAATAGGTCCTATCAAATTAGATAAATCTTAATCGCGTGTATTAAAGGTATAACCTATTTATTTCCTGACGTCACAAGTTGTATCGGCCCTGGTCCACTGGTTGGTTAGTCAAATATTTTTTGGGTAGGATTGTCCTCTCAATGAAACACTTTTTGGAACATATTGTACAGGCCAAATTCGCATATTGCCATCACTGCATGTTGTATATAATCGAATCCTTTGTCAAATAATTACAACAAAACCGTATTAAAAACACCATAACCCGTAAAATAGACGAAACTCTTTGAAAGCGTTTTAAAATTAAATTCTTGCTTACCTGTACCCCTTCTTTTTATTAAAAAAAAACGTTGAAAGCGAATTGGGAGTCGTCATCGACGCCACCTGGAGAACTCTCGACGGCTCAATACTACAGCTATCAAAGGAGGCCGATTTAATACCAAGGAATGATTTAATTACAAAGTCGCAACACGATCCGCTTCTCTTCACGCAGTTGAAGAAAGGAGAGGTTACATGACAGTTTGTATTATCGCGGAAAAATCCTGTTTTATTTATCTGAAGTGTATGTTCTTAGGTTATTAGAAGCAGGTGAGAAAATGGCTGGATGAGGCCGTATTACGTCTCGAAAATTGGTTGATATTTGAGTTTCAGATAAGTGTGAGCAATATCTTTTTATTTATTTTTTTTTTTTTTTATAGTATAGTCCGACAAACGAGCCAGTGGGTCACCAGATGTTAAGTGATCTCCACCGCCCATGAACATCCACAATACGGAAAGTATCATGTATGCGTTGTCGGCCTTAAAGGACAGGAATAGGGATTAGGGAAGGGAAGGGGGAATCTGGGCCTCCGGTTATCTCACTTACCATACGAAACGTGACAGTAAACTGCCACTTTACGTTGGTTTTCTGTGAGTGTGACTAGCTTTATTAGTGCCCTTAGGAACTAAATCCTATACTTTAAATTATTACAACCATTTTTTATATCACAAACCTTCACAGAACTAAGAACAAAACAAAGCTTTAATTAATTTCAATGAGTATTGTTTGAGCTCATAAAATCATTCACGTTATAATTTTTATGAATATTTTTATCAAATATGATAAAAAATTATAAAATGAATACAGGATTATTATCACAGAAATTAATCTATGTGAAAATTTACATGGGGTCCAGTAATGACTTCGTCATGCACATTCGATGGATAGCAAAATTTTGAACTTTATAAACAGCTTACGATATACCATCACACGTCGAACTATACAAAAATTTACTTAAAATCACAGTAAACGACCTCAAAGAAGACAATCTCAGCACCTCTTTACCTAAACTGGGTATTCGGCGACAGAATAGAAATTTGACAGCGACGTTGCGAAATAAAAAAAAACGCCGCCCGTGTGAACGGGACTTAAAAGAAAAAGCCTCAAGTTCAAAGGGAAGATATAAATGAGAGCGTTCACTCCTTTATGTAAGGTTCCGTTGAATTTTTTATAGATGCCTCCGCTGTTTGGTGTGTAGAGTGCCTAATGAGTTGTCTTTGTGAGGATTTAAACTTTGTACGGAGAAATTCATTTTGCGTGCCGGCACACAAACGGCACTTGCGAATTTAACCGGCTACACTTGAATTTTTGTATACGGCTTAATTTCATTGAGGATTTGGTGCGGAGCGGGGACTGTTCGGGTAGCGGTGGAGCACCTGTGCTGTCGCCGGCTTTGATTTGTAATCCTTTTTGTCACTAAATGTCTGCACGTTCCTTTTGTTTGAATCAATATGCGATGTGCAGGTTTATTTTGTGATTAACTAATTAGGGTCCTACTGTACTTCTGTGGCGAAGAGTAAATATTTTAAAGGAGGCAGCTAACGCTAGTTAATTGAAATAATTGCGTGATTATTTCATGTTACGAATTGTGTTCAATTTTATCGACATAAAGTGTTTCTGTTGTTTATTTACTCTTTGACATGTTCATAAAAGAGACCCGGAAGAAAATTGCATGAAGCCATCGCTTGTTGAGATATTAGAATCTACATGTATTTTGTGATAATAAAGAATGTTATTTACGGTGCTTTTCACGGTTAAATTATGTATTAACTGAAATTATTTGTCATATATACTTCTTATGACTCGGAGGAGTTCAGCAGAGTCGTCTTGTGATAAATGTCTTTTTTGAAATTGATTTGTGAACATGTTTAGGGAAGGGTGCTAATACTCAAATAACTCATTTAAGATCGTTTTAAGCATTTAAGACCCTTTTATTTGTCATAATTTTATGGCGTGTTCCAAGATAAGTAGCCGTGTCACAGTCGGTCGTTGAGTAGCGTTTGGATATTTGGGCGTTAATCGCACAAAATTTAATGGTATGAACCTATTTATCTCTCGAACCGAGTTGCATCGGCCGTGGTCACTGATTGAATCATGAGATTTTTATGTAGCGACGTCTTCGTAAGACGCCGCTTTTAACAACTACCCTACTTGGTGTTTGTTTTTATACCAGTGGTCCTGGGCAGACGTAGTCCCGCCATAAACCGCCTTCTCTGTGGAACGAATTTTTGACGATAAAATAAGAAATTCAGATCTCTACAATAGCGCCACCTATCAGATCTAAAACTATCTGTTAAATTAGACCCACATACATAAACTTTCATACGTAGAAACAATTATTGTTTTATATACATATAGATTATACTGTCTGTAGGTACTTCAACACACCACATTACTTGTCTTTTTTGTAATTCAGATTAACAAAATAAAAATTTAAAGATGTTCAAATAAATCATATGACACTAATAAAACCATCATAATCTAATAACTTCGATCACAGTGTAACACAGTATACTGACGACATTAAACCCTTTGTCCGATCGGCCCGCCTGAATGGTATCATTATCCAGGTGAAAATTATTGAGTTACTGAGGTTAAGTGGGCCTTTTCACATCTATCGCTTATTAAATGTCAGGGAACTGTGTCGAACCAGAAACGGCCACTTTATCTAATATTAACAGAGACATACGTTTCTATTTAACTTTTTTTTATCCTGGCACGGCAAAGTGACCGCACTTCACCTGACGGTAAGCACAGTGTCGTCCAATTAGAGTATCGAGTATCGAGGGACAATCTATCCCCCGCTACTTGAGTAGCGGCATGATTATGTCAACATAAGCCATAGTCATAGCCGGCCTACTTCTTCACACTACGCCATGGGCAAGAAGGTGAAGAAGTGCTCGACCACTTTATTTTAGTTTTTGGTTTAGTGTCAGGCCGCAAAACGGCCAACCATCGTACCCCAACTCTAGACCCCCGCCAAAAACCGGATGTACACTAGCTGATCCCGGAACGCGACACATTTGCTTGTGCCACTATGGCGGGTTTTACACCCTGTGTACGGTGGTCGCTATCCGGACGGATATGCATCTCCTACCACCACCAAAATGTAAAAGGAACGCATATAATTTATTGCGAGAATACATATTGTAATTAATTTTATCTCTTTCGTACATATACCTACTATAGAGTTAATTATATCTAGGCTGTGCGAAGTTGTATTAGTTTCGTATCGTCGATACTGACGGGCCTCGAGCGCTGTTCGATAACTTTGATAATAACGATGGCAGAATTGTCCTCATCAACTGTACAGCTGTGTTATAAGTTATAGTTACAGTGTCAGATAGGGTTGTGTATAAAGAAAATTATAATAAAGTATTTGTTATTTAATCATAGACTATATGCCAACAAGTAACAAGTGCTGACAAAATCGTCAAAGTTTTGTTGAAAAATACCTCGAGCATAGGTCGAACCTGTATCGAGGATATTAAGGACTACGAAGGACTGGTCCCACAACACCCAGACTCGAAACACATATCTTTTTTTTTCTGGCACGGCAAAGTTACCACACTGCACCTGATGGTATGCGCAGAGCTGTCCAGTCAGGGTATCGAGTAGCGAAAGGCAATATCTATCCCCCGCTAGTCAACACAATCACGCTGATCCCCTGCTCTGTGAAAAACAAATCTATCCCTCGGGAACCGTATATTTTTCCGGAATAAAAGTGCTATGTGCTATTCCATATTATATTCTATCTCTGTGCCCAATTTCAACTAGATCCCTTCAGCCGTTCTGGCATGATTGAGTAACAAACATACATCCATCCATCATGGATGGATCCATCCAAACATTCGCATTTAAAATATTAGTAAGATGGTGATAGTTCTTAATGACTGTCAAAACTATTAATTTACTTTTAAATTCAATTCAAACGAAACATGTTGTAGATTTAAACATAACTTGCAGAAGAGTAAACAAAGTAATGCGATGTTTTTGTGGAATACTCAGGCGTAAATATTAAGATGTAGATTATTATCAAATTATTTAAAAGCTGCATGAATCAAAACCATTGATGATGGAAGCTTACTATGAAAGCTCGCGATGAAATAATTGCTATTATGTTTGAGTATATACTGTACACTATTTGCAATTTTTAATTACAATACGTAATTTGTTTTTTGAATAGAAATTATGCTTTCTGAATTTAGTGTATCATTTCAAAGCTGTTACATTTGAACAAGATTTTATCTATTATTGTTTTCGGTAATTTTAAAACCAACCAATCTTCATCCCTGTGCTAGCATTTCAGATATTTTTCAATTCGGCAGAATAAACACAACAATGCGATTTAGGCACGGCAGTCTACCGGGCTTGCATTATGTAGATTGTGGCGCGGGCGCGACGCGGCGCGCCGCGCCGTGGCGTCTCGCAAACCGAATTTATCGCGACGGTGCTATTCAATCCCACGGAAACATCTGCCTCTCGGAGAATAGAAAAATTCGCGACGCTCTGCGATGGTAAGGGTGCAATTGTTATTTTTCACAATATAAATTGCTGAAAAATACCAGCCCAGTATGAATTGTCCCACTGCTGGGCACAGGTTTTTCCTATTCTAAGGCTTAACTCCTCTCATTTAAGAAGTCTAATGAGAGGGGTGAAGCCTTTAGGTTAGGTTAGAGGTTAGGTTTGCCGATAATTTACATCATATTAAGTTTACGACGACAAACAGTGTCTAACTAGTCCTTTTTATTGCTTTGCATTGTATTCAGTCAATTGTGAGCTAATGTTGTCTTATTTCCGTTTTCGTCCATAAATAACAATAAGTAGTTTCGTTTAGTTCATTGTTGTGTTATCATTATATGTTGGTGTTTTTAACGCTATCCTAGAATGTAATGTTGGGTAGAGAAAACAACAACAATAATAATGATTGTATAAAAGAGTGTCTGTCCATTAGACAAGACCCAGTAGGGCTTTCATTATTAGATCATGAGTTCGCGTGATAACGTGCATTTGAATTTCCTTTGATTCACCGCGTTTTTTAACAGTACTTTTTAAATTAATAATTATTGTACAAATAATTATTATAGAAAGATATCTTGATGTCCTATTAAATGTTTTGTAACTATTAAACTTACTTATACTTATTGTTATTTGTATTGGACAGGCGCATAGTATTTTATAATGAAAGCGGTTCTATGTAAAATTGAATAAACTCTTGCCTTTACCTAAAAATGTTGTTTCTTCCGATTAAATAGATCCTCATTAGTCTATTTAATATGGCGCCTTTATTCCCCTATTAATGTCATTTATGACAAGCCAACCGCATCATAGACGTAAATATCTGGCAATTTGTTCAAATATCAAGTTGCCGCTCTATCATCGAGGTCCGTGTGAATATCTTAGCGATCGCTCAACGAATTTACTTAGCGTCGCGGAGTGCACCGAGCCCCGCCCAAATTACTATTTCAATTTTGAACCACTCCGAGACAAACTCTATCCTCTCCCCTCCACCTCGCTTTCCGCACCTGCGACCTCCAGAATACCAGCAATATGACGGAGAACAATTGACTTCGCAATTGAATCCATCATTGCCAATGGAAGATTTTTTCTCTACCGACAAATTCTTACCAAAGTTAAATGGTTTTTTTGATTGAGTAAACGTGATATAAGTAATTGAAAGGAAATGAACACAGTGGGGTCGCATCATGGCTGCAAGATTTTCTACGTTTGGTATTTTTTATACATATATATACTCACGCCTGTAATCCCCGAAGGTGTAGATAGAGGTGTAAGTACAGTACACTCTCTTTTCGCCCAATTTATTACGGTCCCATAATGTAATAGGGGGCGAGCCTATCAGACTCCGGGCTAATACTGAGTATTTCTAAATAGAAAAACCCAATATCACTTTACCCGAACCCGAGACCTCAGCATAGCAGTCGTAACGCATGCGCATTACCATTGCCCACCAGGTAGTTTGGAATAATATTCAGAATAAATAATATAATATTGAAAACCATAACGCAGTACTTATGGACATTTCTGGTACTTCTTAGTAACACATCAACTTATCTTTCAGGTATAGAGCTCTGTAAAGCGAGAAATAATAATAATAAATAACATTGGCAAAAACAGTCGATAGTATTTTTATAGAATTTGTCGCTTATTATTTGATAGATTCTTGATTGTACTGCTGAAATCGAGTCAGTGATATCTTTCATAAAAGTAAGCCATGAAATCATTTAATTAGAATTCATTAAGCTAATTAGCATTTATTAACAATCTAAAGCTCTAAAAATTTTATTACAACAATATTCTTACATATAGTATTTTTTTTTTCAATTAGCACGAACAATAAAACTTAAATGTAAGTAAAAAAATTACACTATTATCGGCCTTTTGCTCGGTATATTTTTGGTGTTATTTTTTCAAACCAGCAACAATATTATTTTTGTGTTATGTCATTTTTCAGCTTAGTTATATTAAAGGTATCATCAACTCGATTATTGCGGAATCTGTTTCACTAAATCAAGATTTTAGATACAATAATAAGATAATACTAGTTTTGGTTTAAACTTTGTCCCACTGCTGGGCACGTGCCTCCTTTACTAATGAGAGGGGTTAGGCCTTAGTCCACCACGCTGGCCTAATGCGGGTTAGTAGACTTCGCATACCTTCGAAATTCTTATGAGAATTCTCACGTATACAGATTTGCTTACGATGTTTTCCTTCGCCGTTAAAGCAAGCGATAACTGACAATGAATATACACGTAACTTTAAAAAAGTCAGAGGTGTATGCCATTTCGGCTGGTTTCAAAAATACGACTTTCGTCTTGACGGTCTGTACCGCAACCAACTAGGCTATCGCTGCTCATAATTTAGATACACATTAGCAACTAATTCCCATTTGAATTTAGATAATTTCTGCTAAAGTTTCACTGATGAGTCTAGATAGAGCTTGTGTTTAATGTTCAACAATGATCCACTTTCTATAAATCTGGATTCTAATTATTTTTTCATATTTACTTTCTAAACTATGCTGGAACTTCGACCTTACTTACCACTGGTTTAAGTCGAAGTTTCATCCTATGACTCATGTCATTTCAATAATAATACTAATAATACTAGCCCTGTATTTAACATTGTCCCACTGCTGGGCACGGGCCTCCTCTACTAATGAGAGGGGTTAGGCCTTAGTCGACCACGCTGGCCTAATGCGGGTTGGCAGACTTCTTCATACCTTCGAAAAATTCTCAGATATGCAGGTTTCCTCACGATGTTTTCCTTCACCGTTAAAGCAAGCGATAATTAACATTTTAATACACACATAACTTTAGAAAAGTCAGAGGTGTATGCCACTTGGGTTTCGAACCTACGACTTTCGTCTTGACAGTCCGTACCGCAACCAACTAGGCTATCGCTGCTATTATTCATTTCAATACTCCTAGACTAATATGAGACATCCAACGGTTCCCAGAAATGAGATTGTAGAGTATGTGATTTTCTTCTTATCAAAGGCCTTTGCGTTTTCAAAGTAATCCGGCAAGTAAAGCATTAGAAGTTGGCTTGCTACTTTAGCCGCGTTAGTGTTTTTGGCTACAGTGTAGTGGGAATTCTATGCTATTTAAATTTTACAAATATAATTTACTACTACTATAAAAGGTGTAAGAATATAACAGGTTTATCTCACTATAGTTTGACAGGGGTGGCCTATGTCCAGCAGTAGACGTCCAGAGGCTGAAGAAGAAGAGGTTTGACAGGACTAATCTATATATATAATACTAGCCCTGTATTAAACATTGTCCCACTGCTGGGCACGGGCCTCCTCTACTAATGAGAGGGGTTAGGCCTTAGTCCACCACGCTGGCCTAATGCGGGTTGGCAGACTTCTCATACCTTCGAAAACTCTCAGATATGCAGGTTTCCTCACGATGTTTTCCTTCACCGTTAAAGCAAGCGATAATTAACATTTTAATACACACATAATTTTAGAAAAGTCAGAAGTGACGATATACCACTGACTGACTTATCACGAGATCTCTGAAAATAGACACCCGATTGACTTGAAATTTAGCAGTTACTCATTTCGCTATATAGACGTATAACTAAGAACGGATTTTTGGAAATTTTGCATTAGGTGTTGCAAGTTTTATGTCTGTTAAGTTTTCACGACTAACTACTTAACCGAATTTAAGAAATTTAGTATGAGGAGTTATATAATATAGTATACTGTTTGTAAGAATTCAGAAACCGCGAAATTCAGAATATCATTTGAGATATTTTAAAATCAAACTCTTTGGGGGCTCATCCCCTTTAAAATAGGGGAGGAAAGTAATCGCTTAATATACTTCTTAGGCAGAAGTCATTATTGTTTCGGTTCCACGGGATAACGACTAACTCATTAAAGGCGGACGGAGTCGCGGGCAATAGCTATTATAAATAGACAATTTTTTTTTTTTTTTTATCGTGGCTCGGCAAAGTGACCACACTGCACCTGATGGTAAGTGCAGTGCCGTCCAGTTATAGTATCAAGTAGCGAGGGATAGATTATCACTCGCTACTCAATACAATCATGCCGGCCTGCTGTGTAGCTTCTTCACACTACGCCTAAAGGACCCAGGATCATAGGAAGGAGGGAACACGGTAGCTGGCAAACTGTTCCACAGCTTAATGGTGCGGCAAAAGTACGAGTTTGCGAACCTCTTAGTTCGGGCCGGGGTAGTAGACACCACAAAGCTGTGGCTCCGCAATCCAGTACGCGTGGTTCTGGTATGGAAGGGAGAGGATGGGATAAGATCAAACAATTCTTCAGAGCATTCACCATGATACAGACGGTAGAACACGCTAAATATAGGACACTCTAGCCGAGCAGCTTAGAACTCGGTACTGAAATTGAACTAACTTAAGTTCATCTAAGTTTAGTTTTAGGTTAGCAAGTTATAATAGAATAGACAGTATCTCGAGAAAATAAAGACATATCATGGACCACTTAACCAAAATTAATAGAAGACATTTAAACAACGTCAAACTCCAAGTGTTATGTTAACAAAAAACATGTTAAAAGAAGAAAATATACTCTACATTTCCCCTAAACTTCGTAAACGTTCATTTTTTACGGAACATATTACTCAGCGACCGCAAACGATTCATAAAATCAACCGATATTTATGCGAAATACACGCCAATGTTGATAATAAGAAAATCGTCTCGCCCCCAAAGGATACTCTTTTACATCAAACAGAATGCACTAACTTTAGGGTTGGCGCTCTTGTAGAACTTTATTTTTATTGTGTATAATTTTTGCATTTTAAAATGGCTAGTATAAATTGATAAGTTTGAAAGTTATAGGTGAAGGTGTTTTTATGAGTTATTTATTAACGCTACGTCATTTGCTCACCTAAATAGTTTGGTTGATTTTCGAATTAATTAATGAGAGCAATTTAATTCGCTTATTAATTAAAGTTGCTTACTGCTTTTGAATATGGAAAACATGGTGATAAAACGAATAACTTCAATTAATTTTATTATATACTTTATAACCACAGAATATAAACAAACATTTATTGTAAAATATAAAATAATACAATTTATTGACTAATTGCTTTATACTACAGTACAGTACCTTTTCTTTTGTAAATTGCGGTTTTGACCTGCACCAAATAGCTAAAGTCAATTTAAACTTTATTGTCATATCATTATTCATCTGTAACCAATAAACATCGATAATATATTATTTAGTTTTATTATTTTTAATATATTAGTATTGGTTTCAATGTAGGATTATACTGCTAAGTCGAAACTTGATGTTGACTGTGTTTGCCGCGTCAGCCCTATACTCAGTCGGTTCGGCCTCTGAAGGACGCCGCGGCGGAAGATGAAAGGCTAGAGGCAGTGTTCGGCGCAACAAAGAGCTTTGTCTCTTCGCGCCCCTCGCGTTAACTTTGACTCTCAATGCTACGGATTCGAACCTCAGCTGAGGGTCACTCTACTGGCAGCGGGGGGCAATTTTTGGACCCTTGTGTGGAAAAACTGCAGCGTTCTTTCAATAAATATAAGTTGCGGTTTAACGCAGTTCGACAAAATAGAGGGCTGGACGGTAGAGTACAGGAAATTAAAATGTTCTTTACGTTTTAATAACATTACTACAATTTAAGCAAATTTATTAAACTAAACATAATTTCAGCAGTTTTAAATAACATAAATTCCATTTTCTACAGTACATTAGTACCTAAATAGATTTTAATCTAGCTATGATCACAGTTTAATTCAGATTCAATTAAATTGATTCATATATAAAAATAGTCAATGACCTTCTAGGATATAGACAATAAGATTTCAGAAAGTTTCAAAAAAGGGATCATGGAGGTCAATAAAAGACATTAAAGGGGGATAAATTAAGTGCCTTGTACTAAGTTAAATTAAGTAACAAAGCAATAAAACTTTAGAATTGCAAATGGTATACATTTTAAAGTTTTATTTTATTTTGTATTACAATAAATTATTGTACGGGCTAGCACCGTACATTTCATTGTCAGCATTTTGAGTACCGCGGCGGTTATTAGCCATTTATGTAATTAGTACGCAACTGATTGTCACCCGCGACGCGTGTACTCACAGCAAGCAAATTATTATCATTTTCATCTAGCTATTATATATTCATCTACATTAGACATAGTTCGACATTTAATAAATCACTTAATTAACTAGCTATACTCTTTTACTTAAACTCTACATGGTCCTTCGAGCCTCCGTACAGGCGAGACCTATTTCGCGTGTGTGGAAGAACTAGCGTTATCTTGGATCATAGTGCACTGGTCCTGGTATCCAGAATAAGGAGCAAACAGCGGTTACATCCAAGTAAGATCTTTCCGTTTTTATTTGAATAACCATGGAGGATCTACTTAACAACCAAAACGCAATAATTGATGCCATCAGAAAACTCGGCATTAATTTCAGCAAAGATGGAGCAGAGCGGAAATCGACTAAAGATTACTTTATTCGTAAGTTGGAGACATTGGAGTCTTACTGGAGAGAGTTTGAGAGCAACCACGTCGAACTTTCAAGGTACGATATCCGTGACGAGCCATATCATATTAACGG
Source organism: Laothoe populi (assembly GCA_905220505.1). Taxonomy (NCBI): domain Eukaryota; kingdom Metazoa; phylum Arthropoda; class Insecta; order Lepidoptera; family Sphingidae; genus Laothoe; species Laothoe populi. The sequence continues at coordinate 17,549,084 of HG992156.1, forward strand.
GGATTATGTCCGAACTATGTCACTTTATAAAAGTCTCAAAGAGACTATTAGCGAACAGTATCAAAAGCTTTTATTGAGAGCACAAAGCCCAACTAGGTCTGGGACATCAAAACAACTAACAACCAGTGAGGAATCTCACGATCTTTCAACTAATAGGCGTCAGCAACAAGCGCCCGTTGGTCAGCAGTCAGATGGAGACTCATCTCAGCAGCAGGTATCGCGGGGAGTATCAAGTAAGTTAGATGACATGATACGAAAGCAGTATGTTAATTTTAAGGCATTCTCCAGGACGGTAGCTAGTATTGATTTATCCGATATAGATGAAAAATGGGAGTTCGAGGATACGTTAAAGAATCTGACATCTCGCTGGTCGACGATAGACACCCTACACTGGGAAATCGAAGCGGAACTAAATGGCGATGAACCATCGTATCAGGGAGTATTTCTTATGCACGAGGAAACCTTCTCTAACTTAAAAAAGCAAATAAATAAGAAAATGTGGTCAGTCAGTCATAGGGAGAAATCTACACCAGTTATGGATATCCCGAGTTTCACAGGCCACTATAATCAATGGACATCTTTCAAAGATTTATTTTACGAAGCGGTTCACCATAATCCGTCTTTATCTCCTGCACAAAAAATGCAACATTTAAAAGCTAAGCTGAGAGGAGAAGCTGAGGGTTTGGTGCGTCATTTGACTGTAAGTGCAGAAAACTATCCAGTATGCTGGAAAATATTAAATAATAGGTACGACAACAAAAAACGGATCTTTACAGCTCATATGAATTTACTTTTAAGCACGCCGAACGTTCCACAACAATCTATGGGCTATTACAAAAAAATTCATGATGCTGCTCTAGAAAATCTTCACGCAATAGAAAATCTTGGGATAGACACAAACTCATGGGGGCCTATTTTGGTCCATCTTTTATCCCAAAAGCTAGATTCGGTTACTCATACTGATTACATAAAATCTTTAAAGAACTCGCGTGAAATACCAAACTTACAAGACTTTATAGACTTTTTGAACTTTCAATTTACTACCTTAGAGACTTCGCAAAGGAAGCACGATTTACAAGTACCTAAAACAAATACGCCTAAAACGAATTATAACAATGTAAAATCAAATAATATTAACCAGAAATATTTCTATACATCGGACAATAACAACATGAATACGAAACCTGCATGGAAGTCTAAACCTCAGGCACTCAGCGGACATGGCATCAAATGTCTTTTGTGTAAACATGCCGACCATTTATTATATCAATGCAAAAACTTTATAAACATGCCGCATGATATGAAATTGAAAACTGTAAACGACTTGAATATTTGCAAGAATTGCTTATTTGACCATAATGGAAAAAGCTGTTTTTCTACAAAAAGATGTCACAATTGTAAGTGCCAACACCACACATTATTGCACGATGCATACCTACAAGCAAAACCGTCTACATCCGCGGTAGATACATCGAAACACGTGTCGGGCAATACGCACGTATCTCAAGATGATGAGTCGCAAGTACTTCTAGCAACAGCACTGGTCCGAGTTACAGCAGCGAATGGCATTCAACATACAATGCGCGCTTTAATAGATCAGGGCTCACAAATTTCTTTGATAACCGAAAATGCGGCCCAAATATTAGGTATCCAAAGAAGGAGATGTAGCGGAGTTGTTATTGGCGTTGGGGAAAAGGAAAATAGCAGCAAAGGAGTGATGAATATATCATGTTCGTCAATTTATAGCGATTTCATTTTTAATACGGATGTACTAATAATGAATAACTTAATTAAAAACCTCCCCACGCAATCTTTCAGCAAGCCAACTTGGCCACACATAAGTGGTATTCAACTAGCGGACCCAGGGTTCAACGTAAGCCGCCATGTGGACCTACTATTCGGAGCAGATATTTACTCTCTAATAGTGTTAAGTGGTGTCCTTAAAGGCGAAAATAATTTACAACCGATTGTACAGCAAACACATCTCGGCTGGATTTTATGTGGAGCTATGTCCCATACTTTTCAATGTAATGTAATTTTAAACAATATAGAGGATATGAAAAAGTTTTGGGAAGTAGAGGGTATCGAAAATGATACAGATATGACTAGCGAAGATCAGGAGTGTGTACAATTTTACAAGTCAACAACGGAACGTCAACAGGATGGTCGGTATATAGTCAGGTTGCCGATGAAGAACGACGAAATCCATACTTTAGGATCGTCTAAAAGTATAGCTACAGCGCAATTTTGCAACCTTGAAAAAAGACTTAGCAAGCAAAATCAACTAGCTCAGCAATATAAAGATTTTATGTCAGATTATAAGAACTTAAACCACATGAAGGAATGCAGCAATCAGGAAGGCACAACACAGGATTGTTATCTACCTCATCATTGTGTACGGCAACCAGGGGAAGCGAACGTCAGTAAATTCCGAGTCGTCTTCAACGCCTCCTCTAAGACTTCGACGGGAGTCAGCCTTAATGACGTCATGCTTCGCGGGCCGAACTTGCAAAAAGACCTCCAATCACTAATTATAAGGTGGAGGCAGTATCAATTTGTAGTAACAGCAGACATCGAGAAAATGTATCGTCAAATTTTAGTACATCAAGCCGATCAGATTTTACAAAAGATTATTTGGCGAGACTCATTTAACGAGTCAATTAAATCTTACCAGTTAACCACTGTGACATATGGAACTAAATCTGCGCCATTTTTAGCAATGATGACGTTGCATAAGCTAGCAGAAGATGGAAGAGCAATTTTACCGGAAGCTTCGGTGATATTGGAAGAAGATTTTTTTATGGACGACCTACTAACAGGATTCCATTCTATAAAACAAGGTCAAAAACTGGTGGCAAACCTTAGCAACCTATTACAATCAGGCGGATTTATGTTGCGGAAGTGGGCGTCAAATAACGAGCTACTACTTGAAAACTTAAAAGAAAACCTAAAACGAGAAAGTAATCAATTTCATTTCAAAACTGAAAGTACAAAAACCTTAGGTTTGAGTTGGAATATTAAGGAAGACAATTTCACTTTCAAGCATCAGCTGTCCGAAAAAATTATAGTGAAACCAACAAAGCGAGTTTTATTAAGTGAAATTTCAAAAATATTTGACCCCCTAGGATGGCTTGCCCCTGTAGTAACTAGTTTAAAATTGTTGTTCCAAAACGTGTGGAAAGCTGAACTCAATTGGGATGACCCGGTGCCAAACGACATCTCAGCAGAATGGACAAAATTACGAGCAGATATAGAGAACATTAAATATTGTAAAGTACCTAGATGGATTGGAAGTTGTGAGGGCGATTGTATACAGTTACATGGATTCTGCGATGCATCCATAAGAGCCTATGCGTGTGTAGTTTACGCGCGTATACAAAAATCTAGCAAAACAACAATAGTATTGGTAGCAGCGAAAACTAAACTCGTGCCGCATACAAAAGAAATAACATTGCCCAGACTTGAGTTAAGCGGAGCGCAATTACTTGCCAAGTTAATGGACAAAATCACACAAACTTTATCCAGCTACAAAATTGAAGTTTTCGGATGGTGTGATTCCAAAATAGTATTAGGTTGGATACAAGGCGATCCAGGCAGATGGAAGCCTTTCATCAGCAATCGAGTAAAACTTATCACGCCGGTTATACCTATTAATTGTTGGAGATACGTAAAATCATCGGAAAACCCCGCAGACTGTGCCAGTAGGGGACAACTAGCTTCACAATTACGTGAAAACATTTTATGGTGGCAAGGACCGACTTGGTTGACGTCATTTAACCATAAGGAAATACAAGAAATATTTACCACAGAAGTCGAAATAAGATTAAAGCAAGCAAACGTCACTCAAATCGATTCTACGGAACCAAACATAATTATCGAGCTCTTAAACAAATATAGTTCATTGCAAAAAATTATTTATATTATTGCATGGATACTACGCGCGGTGAACATAAAACGTAAACAACTACCTAGCTATCTCACGTTACAAGAATTGCGAAAGGCAAAATTACTCGTTATAAAACATGTACAAACAAATGAATTTTACGACGATATTCAACATTTAAGAAAGCATAATATAGTTAAAGCAAGCAGCAAGCTATTAAATTTAAACCCCTTTATAGATAAGGAGGGGATTTTAAGGGTTGGTGGACGTTTAGAAAAATCTCAACTGAAAATTGAAGCAAAGTATCCAGTGATACTACCGCATGATAGCCGTTTGACTACCTTGCTCATTGAAGAGGCACATGTACAAGCCTTTCATGCAGGGGCCAAACTTACTACTACGCGATTACGGCAAAGGTTTTGGATTATTGGCGGAATTAGAGCAGTTAAGAAGCAAATCAGAAAATGTGTCATCTGTAGAAAGCATAATCCGCAGCAACAATACCAATTAATGGGATCGCTGCCAGAGCCGCGAATAAATGAAGCACCACCTTTCTTCCATACAGGGGTGGATTTGACAGGTTTTGTAGATGTGAAAGTCAGTCGTGGCCGGGGCGTTAAAACCACGAAAGGGTACATTGTTTTATTTATATGTATGGTTACCAAAGCTATACATATCGAGTTAGTATCGGATCTGTCAAGTGCAGCATTCTTATCAGCACTGAGAAGGATGGCAGCACGACGAGGTGCTCCTCATCATGTCTATAGTGATAATGGCACCAATTTTATTAAAAGCAATCGAAATCTACAGGAAGAATACTTTGAGCTACAACAAATCATGGATAAGGAATTTTTGAGAGAAATCACCGAGATGAACATCGAATGGCACTTTCAGGCTCCATCGTGGCCTAGCGCCTCCGGACTGTGGGAAAGAGCAATTCGCAGTCTCAAAAGCCATTTAAAGCCGGTCATCGGAGAGCAAAAACTGACCTTCGAGGAATACTCAACACTTCTGGCTCAAGTTGAAGCATGTCTTAACTCTAGACCTCTATGTGCATTAACCGAAGATCCTGAAGACCTCGATGTGTTAACACCTGCTCATTTTCTTACCTGCAGAGCAGACTTAACGGTGATTGAGACGGAAAATGATGCGAGAACTAGATGGCAACTTATAAGAAAACTGTTCGAAAATATCTGGAAAAGATGGAAGTCGGAATATTTAACCCAATTAACGGTGAGAAGCAAATGGTTCAAGCGACAACCAAACATTAATATCGGTGACATTGTTTGCATCCATGAAGAAAACTTACCTCCAGCGAAATGGTCACTGGGACGAGTGGTGGAGTTACATCCTGGTAGCGATGGAGTCGTGCGGGTAGTGACACTAAAAACGAAAAACGGCCATAAGAAACGGCCTGTCTTAAAACTATCTGTACTTCCCATTCATCAAAACGACTCAACTGAGCCATCTTCGACTAAAGTGGCAACCTCAGCACCTGTAACAGGTAATAAGAAACCAAGGAGTAACAGTCTCGCGACGACGATGTTGTCAATAATACTATTTTTAAATATTTTCACAACTGGACAATGCGCACTCTATATTAACCAATTTCATCGCAATCAAAGCCTATACTTGGATAAGATCTCGAACCTGCAAGTGGCTCGAGATGAATGGAAACTAGTGGTGTATTACGAGATGGATCCGTTTTGGCAAGGATGCTTGGCTTTAAATAAATACACCAAAAAACTTGAACTAATCTGTTCAAAACTAAATGATACGTCATACTGCGATACATTATCAACTCAGTTACGTCACGGTCACTCTGAGCTGCAATACTTTAATCAGATATTACTCACTCAGCACAATAGCGCCCAGCCGCGACGGCGTCGCGGACTGGTCAATGGGGTCGGATACCTATCAAATTACCTGTTCGGCGTATTAGACGAAAGATTCGCCGAACAATATCAACGAGACATAACTCAAATCCGTACCAATCAAAAATATTTAGCGAGCTTATGGAAAAACCAGACTTCAATTGTGGAAGCTGAATATAACATTCTAAAGCGGACTGAAGAAGCGATAAATACACAGCACGAATCTATGCACAAAAACTTATATACTCTCAGCAAAACATTGAACACCGTAGTAAGTGAAGTCAACATAAGTAATCTGAAAAATCAATTTGTCCTTGGAGCTCTTACAGCCACCAACATGTTGAATAACTTAAGGGGAATCCAAAATATGTTATTGGACCAAGTTACTGATATATATCACGGGAAGTTTGACTTGCATCTTATTACACCAGAACAACTTTTGCACGAGCTCAGTATCATTTCAACACAGCTACCGTCCGATCTAAGCCTACCCATTGGGGATATACATAATGAGTTACGTAAAATATATTCAATACTTAAAATCAAGACGAGAATGTTACAAAAATATCTCATGTTCGAAATAAAAATCCCACTCACTAGCCGCGATACCTACGAGTTATATAAACTCATAGCGATACCGCAGCAAGCCGGTAACGATTCAATGATAACTTTTATAACTAAATCCGAATATGTGGCTATCAATTTACGGAAAGATACGTACTTAACTGTAACGGAGCACCAAATAAGTGAATGTCTACGTCACGATTCCGATACGTACCTATGTTATCTACAGTCTCCTATAAACCAGCTGAGAGGCGACTATGACCTGTGCGAATCCGCTGACGAAACAAGGACGTCTTGTCGGCTAGCAAAGGCTCCGTGTAACAATCGATGGGTCACCTTACATAACACTAATACATACCTGTACTCTTGTTGTCATTCATGCACCGTACGAGTTCACTGTGAAGTGGATCATGTTACTTCCTATCAGCTGGCACGAGCGGGCATAACAGTTATACCGAGCGACTGTATGGTCAAAACCGATAACATTTTTATCTATTCTCACAAGTTGATGCGACCAGATACTATTTATGTACGACCAGAGATAACTATCACAGACATACCCCCTATAAATCATATACTGAATTTAACGATTCCAATGCTTAATATGAATGATTCTGACGTGGAGAAACGAAAGGAAGATTTAGCGAAACTAGGCAACAGCATCCAGGAAATGAAGAAACTACCATATCCAGAGGATATCTCTGTCCATGATATCCACCACTACGTAGCAATCTACACCATGTTGGTAGTGGTAAGCATCGCTGTAGCGACGCTGGTGTGGCGCCACGGTCGTCATCGATGGCACGTGCCGTCGCCCGAAGCAGCCCTAGAACTACCAGTGATGTGTTCCAGGAGCCTTAACCAGAATGAGGCTAGCAGCAGTGGAAATAGTGCAAGTGAACATGTGAAGTGTGTGTCTGTGGACCCGTGTAATTGCGAGAGTGAACTTAAAATTAAGCGTTTATGTAAGCAAGATCGTGGCACAATGCCCGATCAGAGTAGACCAGTGTTTAGCATCAGTGAGAATGTTTAAAATGTATAGTCTTTAATTTGTATTTAGTTTATAAGCACTAATGCCCTTCATCTTGTCTCATCTCCATTCTAGATATACTACATTCATTAACCTATTTTTGTCTCCCTCGGGAGGATGTACGGGCTAGCACCGTACATTTCATTGTCAGCATTTTGAGTACCGCGGCGGTTATTAGCCATTTATGTAATTAGTACGCAACTGATTGTCACCCGCGACGCGTGTACTCACAGCAAGCAAATTATTATCATTTTCATCTAGCTATTATATATTCATCTACATTAGACATAGTTCGACATTTAATAAATCACTTAATTAACTAGCTATACTCTTTTACTTAAACTCTACAATTATGTTAAGTCGTATCTCGTTTGTGACGCGCCCGCGACCAAAGAATCTCTTGTGTACACGCTCTCTTATTTTGCCCACTAATACAAACAGCAAATTCCCTTTCATCTGTCCTTTTACAAAGCTTTATTTAAAATGTCTTGAGTTTTCCCTTATTACGTGAACTTTGTGATAACTCTTTCAGAATCGCCAACTTTGTATTTGTTGGAATGCCTAAAGGAGTTATTTTTATGTTATAAATGTTTAACTACGTCGCATGTTTTTACAACACGTAAAACTCCATGATGTGATTAAATACATTATAAGTATAGTTTACAAAATGATTTGGTTTTAAATACAGTAAACTGACTATAGTACGTAGGGTTACACTAGTAACTATTTCATTCATATCCATACTCTACTAAGTCCTTATATATTACATAATGTTTGCGATTTAGTACCACGGTGGGCACCAATTAAACAACCAGGATGACAAATTGTTATTGCATGCAGTTTTAATGCGAAACCTATGCTTGATGACGATAGCGCGCGCACAAAGAGAACAGAAGTAATAATAGGGGTGTCGAGTGTTCGCAGTTCGCGCCCGGCGCCAACAAACATCGCGCAATATTGTACATCTAATAGCGCACGAATGGCCGGACAATGCTGTGTACCCGTACCATGCCGCCGGCCACGGCCAACTCTGGCGCCAACCGTATCAGGCACCTCAAAGTGAAGCGTGCAAATTTGTGACCAAAAACGATAGAACTGCAGGTGGACCGCGGACGTCTCACCTACTCACACTGCGCCCTTGTCGCCGTACCGCGACTCCACGCGATCTCGCATCAAAGGAACCCTGCGATACCATACAAAAGCCCTAATGAGACAAACCCGTGGCGTAATCGAGGCGACGGAAAAAGATGAGGCCCGAGAGGTACGAGGCAAATTTTAATAATTGTCAAAGCGGCGGCACCGATCAAAGGCAAGGGAGCGTCGGCCGCGCCGCCCGCGTCTCCCCCTCCTCCTGTCCCCCGCGCCCGTGCCCCACCGTCGGTGTCGCCCGCGACCCGCTCGCACCTGTGACATGTGCTCACCGCGGGGCTCATTAGCGCTACTGATCTAATGCCACATCGAACTGGGCCAGTGACGTCTAATTAAATTTAAATGGAAATTTCAATTTTATGACAAAAATTTTAATACTTAAAGCCAGAGCCGCGGAGTTTCCGCAAAGAAGACGCGTTCAAAGGCGACGCCGTGCACGTTTTCGCAGATATTAAATGTGTTGACAATTTAATTTTTCATTTCCTCGGGGCGCCGGGCGGAGGAATGGGCGCGGGGCGGCGGGCGCGCCACCCGGCCGCGGGACGCCCGCTCCTTTGACGTCGCGATATTGTCTTTGTGCGGCGCGTGGGGTGAGTGGGGCCGCCGCCGACGGAGACTTTGTCGCAATACAATGTGTATCAATAAAACTTAGGATTGGCTTTTAGTGGTTGCACTTACGCTTTGTGAGGCGGCGCGCTCACCCTTTGACATTATATGTGGGGCGGCGTGGTGTGCCTGTGAGCTGGTGTGCGCTGTACGTGTGGGTGTGTGCGTTGTGTGCGCGCGGGTAATATCGCGCGAGACGAGCCGGCGCCGGCGGGTGCAGCGCTACATCCACTACAGCCTCGCACCACTCTCTTTATTAATATCAGCAATCGCACCGACCGCTGCTCCGCGCCGGTTGCACCTACCGTCACACGGCGCATCGCCGCCAGCGCTTCAAGAGCATTCTAATAATACAGCTGCCTAATTATTACTTGGCATACATTACATATAGTTTTCATATCTGCCTACTTCAAAGTCTCAAATTAATAATTTGGTTAATTCGCCACATGACTCGATCTCGTAAGTATCTCAAACGGTGAAAGTTACGAACCGTATTTAATATTCATTATGAAAATGGCATTGCGTAAAGTAATGGTAAAAGTTACTTTTAGCGCACGTCTTTGATGTGTACGCTGTCAAAGGGATGCGTGGAGTTTATAATGATTTAATGGCTCAAAAAAGGTATCGCCGTTGACGACGCATAACGGTCGAAAGCTGACCCGGTAATGTATTGCGATTGCATTGACTGGGCGCAGCGGTAGGGTTGTCGCTAGACTCTCACCATAAAACTGTACACATTTTTGTAATAAAATTACGTGTTTTAAAAGGACGTTACTACCGAGATTAAGGCGAAGAGCAATATAGTTAGTCGCCGGCGGACGATCAAAGGGCTGGATCGACCAATAGCGTGATCGTAGAGTCACTCGTGCCGCCCACTTTCGCGACCACGTGCGGCGCGCGCATTTTTCGCGCGGAAATTTGACAGTTGCTTCGTGGCCTCCGAAGTTGGTGGACGCGTTAGATGCGTTTTTTTGCGACTTTGTTGCGAGAGCGTAGTTCGTGAATCTATTCGAAATTGTTTCATGTGTTTAACAGTGTATGTGTAATATTTAATCTGTGTATAGTTGAGTTGACTAAGTGTAAAAAGTGTAGTTTCTCGTGATTGTTGCCCGGATTTTATGTAAAAACGCGATTTTAGTAAACAGGTTAGAACTTTGAACTAACTAATACAGAGACTAACAGAGGGTCCTACTGGCGTCTCGAGCTTTCTACATCCCTCAACGGTATGGCCGTGGGCAAGTTTTTGTGTCGTAACAGCTTTATGTTGTTAATTTTAATTTGAATGCGTACATTGTTCCGCACCATCAGCTCTTTGTTATTGTTCTTATATTGTTAGTTTGTTTAACAACGCTGTGTAAATTTTTATAGTAATGACACTTTAATGTTTTGTTTCCATTGTTTTTATAACTTCACAAAATATGCTTTGTGTTTTTTCTATTATTCGACTCGGTGTTTTATTTTTAAATGGTTTTTGCATGATCATGATTTTGCATGTTAATTATAAGTCATTGTGATGTTGCAGCTATGTATACTATGAACAACGTTAACAGATCTTGGGAAGTAAAGTTTTGGCGGCGCGTTCCTTAAGAAAAGACATCAACGCGTTCCGAATCTTCAGATTGGGAACAGATGAAAGATCATTAGTTAAGATAATTTCCACGTATCTTAAATATATTGCAAGCAAACCGATTAACAGAAAATACAGCATTTAATAACTCCTCATGTATTTAGTATTAAAATATTTTCGTCAAGACAATTTCTTTAGAAAATGAAAGATTTTATTAGACTGGATTTTTTTGACCTACCAGTTGGTAACAGAGGACTACTGTAAGCAGCAGTAGATCCGTAGATATACCTAGCATAAGGTTTAAAATACGTTTATGTATTATATCATTAAACCATATTGTATAGTAATTTCTATGTTAAGTATTATATTATAAGTATAAAAATCCAGATTGCTGACTAAAAAGTTTTTAATTAAAACAAATTTCTGAATCAATTTTACAAAAGCGTTTACTATCTGTATTATACAAAAATAATATAAACTATAAATATTATAGAATATTCTTTACTAACCCAGTTGCGGATTAGAATTAGGGCTTGCAATACCGGTGAAGCCGAGAACTTCAGTTTTCATCGGTAAACCGCCTATTTTGAAGAAAATAAATTTCCGGCATAAAAATTCAAGCTAGTAATTTACCGATATGCAAAAATATGGTCGAATCATAACTTAGATACAAAGCAACTGATTATTTACTGAAACACGGTAACTACTTTAAAATGTTTGTAATTCCATCATTCATCATCTTTGGGAGAGGCCTACGTCCAACAGTGGACTGACACCGGCTGATGATGATGATGATGATGAATTCCATCTTAGAAAAACTGTAACAAACACGAAAGCATAGACTACAGTTATCATCTAATGAAATCTATAAGTTCAACCTCGAATACTCTACATAACAATAAAGTTTAACTATTTACAACGTAAATACTATTAATTAATATAATGATATCTTTGACGCGTTATTTCTCCGTGGACGTTAAAATCTGAGACCGTTGAAAAAGTTGCCCGTATATTATATAAAATAGGCATTTTATCGTAATGTGAAGAAGCTAAACAGCAGGCCGGCATGATTGTGTTGAGTAGCGGGGGATAGACTGTCTCTCGCTACTTGATACTCTATCTGGACGGCACTGCGCTTACTATCAGGCGCAGTGTGGTCACTTTGCTGCGCCAGAATAAAAAAAAATATATGTCATTATTATCAGAAGAGATGGATGTCACCAAATGCAAATTTTATAAAAATACCCTCTTGAAAGAGTTAATGCTAAGAGCTGCGCAAGCGCCGTCCAACAGTCGCCACAGCTCCTTAACGAAAAATCAAGCTCTTATACCTCTGTGCTAATTTCCAAACACGGTTTCGCGCAGATAACGCTAGACTCGAGGCGGCGTCTTTGATGTAGCCGGCCGTCTGACTCCGGGGATGAGAGCTTTCAATGAAAGGATTTTTTTTCATCTCCTTTCGCTTTGTACTTAATTTAAATTTCGTTTATATCAATGCGAGTTTCCTTTCGGGTGTTTTTACTTTGTCGCGTTTATCCCCACCACCCCGAACCGCGGCCGAGTACGTTTAGTAATTAAATTTAGTATTGGTTATCTGCTGGTGTAATTTTTACTCTCGTCTGTGGGTGTAATTGCAATTTGTAAATTAGATGTTCCTTTGATTCCGAGCGTTTCTTGGAAGCGTTTGTGTTTCTAGATTTGATTTGTACCTTTTTTTACCTCTCAGATATTTCTTTGATGAATGTTATGGTACGTTAAACGTTTAGACAATTCTTTGAGAACGATTCTTGGGCCTTTTATATATTTTATTTAATAAACCATTTTCAGTTAATTGGAGAGTATTGGCTAATATTTTTGGTTCTATTCATCTATCACGGAAATTCATAGAACCTTCTAATAGTTAATTTAACAACACTTTTGAAATGTTAGTAACACGAAGACATTCTGACAACTGTGTATCAACATCATGCTCGTCTTATACTACTATAATAATAATAATATTAGCCTTGTATTAAATATAGTCCCACCGCTGGGCGCGGGTCTCCTCTGAGAGGAGTTAGGTCTTAGTCCACCACACTGGCCTAATGCGGGTTGGTAGACTTCACATGCCTTCGAAATTCTTATAAGAATTCTCAGGTATGCAGGTTTCCTTACCATCTTTTCCTTTACCGTTAAAGCAAGCGATAATTAACATTTAATACACACATAACTTTAGAAAAGTCAGAGGTGTATGCCACTTGGGTTTCGAACATACGACTTTCGTCTTGGCAGTCCGTACCGCAACCAACTCGGCTATCGATGCTATTCATAATACTACTTCACACATATACGTATTGTATTGTAGTTGCTTTTAGAGGATAAGGAAGGAAACTATATTTATTTGAGTGTAGTTCTAATATTGTAAATAGATTTTTAAAAAGAGCAACGTTAGTGTCTTGTCCGTTCTTATCTAGCGAAATAGCGTTCAGAACTAGCGGTGGAGTAAAAAAATGTATCTCACCAAAAACGTTATATGTAAAGCTGGTTACTAAGACTCATACACGCATGACGATTTAACTATTAAAAAGTTATCAGATCTCATGAAGAGCCAAATAAGTCCCTTTTAGCCATACTTATTAACCGACTTCAAAAAAGGAGGAGGTTCTCAATTCCTCGGAATCTTTTTTTGATGTATGTTTCCCGATTACTCGAAGACACCTACCTGGACCGTTTCGAGAAATACTTTTTTGTTTAAAAGGGTATATATACTTCCCAGGTGGTCCCATTGGCACCAAGTCAGGATCTGATGATGGGATCTCAGAAAAATCGAAGGCAACCTTCAAATTTTATAGGGACGCATAATTTGTTTTTTATTGAAGTCGGTGTACTTTTATGAATTAAAAACTTTTTGACCAAAATGATTTGTGCAGTATTAGATAGGTATAGGTAGATATACTGCAGTACCTACATGACATGACAGCTTCCGTGGCACAGCGGGCGAGTAGCTGGCTGTGAAATGAGAAGCCGAGGGTTCGATTCCCGCACCGAGACAAACGTTTGTGTGCAGATAGATATTTGTTTCGGGTCTGGGTGTTGTGGGACCGCAGTCCCTAGTATTTCTTGATAACCACGATACAGCTTTCACCTAATGTGGTGTCAAAACTATGTGCGTGCTTGTTTATTTATTTATTATTATTATTTAGAACATAACCGAAAAAAACGTACAAATTTTATGTCACGGAAACCTTATATTTTAAGGAGATTTTAAACTATAAATTCATCGCAGCGTAAACGAATGTCGCAAGCACGTTACACAAAACAGAAAGCGTCCAGCGCCTTATGAAAAATGTTCCTAAGTAATTACATTTCTTTAATACTTTTAGTCTTTGTGTTGCGCTTTCATAATTAGGATCTTGTTTATGTAAACCTCTCAAGGCTTCACAACTTTGTAGCTTAACACGCTGTTGCCAGCCGTTTGCTCAGCTCTCGTGGGTCGCAGATGTTAAATAGCCAATCCTTCCAAACCTTCCTCAATAATTAGGCTGTAGAATATGAAGAGTTTTTTTTAACTGAATGATAGTTTCAGATATAAGCTCGTTCAAACAAAGAATCCCTTGAGCTTTATATTAGTAATATATATCCGGACACACACTTCCTTTTTGTTTAAATATGGCAGTTTCCTTTGTTTGGTTTTTGTAATGCAACCGAAAATAGTACTTAAAGGTTACTTAAGCGTTATGCAAAAGCAAAATCAAAATTGATTCAAAAATGAGGATCCAAATATTATTTTAACGTTAGTATGAGTAAATGTCGGTGCTTAGTAGAGACTCATAATTTAGGCAACGGTTTTGCTGTGCCCTAGCATTGCAGAAGTCTATGGGCGGCGGTGACTACTTACCATCAGGTGGCCCGTCTGTTCGTTTGCCTATCCAGACACTAAAAAAATGAAACTAAATGGTAATTCTGGGTGGTGTGGTCACGACTCATATTGTGCATCCTTTTTCTGTTTGACAATTACCAATTGGAGCTGATTTGAATGGCATCTAACATGCGTATATTTTAGCGGACTGTTTCAAGTAATAAAAAATAGTGTTAAATACCATATTGTACTTATGATGTTGAATTAAAATTTGATTGATCTATCTTTATAATAATACAACCCCATTATTATTGGGTTTATAGCTCCACTCCAAACTTCCTGTCCATCAAGGTCGGAAACGCGCTTCCACTGATATTGTTGCTTCATACGGATACCGGTGGTCAATTATCAGGTTTGCCTCAGCGATAATAACCCCTCGACGATTGCCATTGAACTGAACTAACCATCAGGCACAGATCACAATACCGTGTCAGTATAAAAAGGACTAATTTCATTTGGCATCATTAACTTAACATCACCATAAATAAATAATAATATATACACCCAACAGTCACGTAATAGTTCTGACCCCACACTAGGTAAAGCTTGTAACGTGGGTATTAAGATTTACGAGGGACTACACTCAGACCCGAAACAAATATCTATATCACAAATATTTATATATTTGTGTCGGTGCGGGACTCGAACCGATGGCCTCTCGTTTCACAGCCGGCTACTCGCCCGATGCGCCACGGACGCTGTCACTATACGAACCTATATTTACTATCATAATCACTATTTGATTCGAAACACTATTCGATCCAACGCCAGTCGAGTCGATCGGTCCAGTTACTCGTTTAGAACTGAACGTGCTCCTCAATAAAGTAGTACTCACACATACACTCTCGCCTGTAATCCTCGAAGGGGTAGGCAGAGGTGTATCCAGTACATCCACTTTTCGACGAATTGCGGTCCCATAATATGATAGGGCGCGAGCCTATCGCCGTACCGGGCACAGGTTCCAGACTCCGGGCTAATACAGAGAATTTCTAGATAGAAAAACCAATTATACCCAATAATAAATTAGTGTAATATGAAATAGTAATTAAAAGCCCGGGGCTCGTATAAATATTGTCGTGTAGAGGCGTCGTGGGACAAAGAGTTTGTCGCGAGCTGATGGCTGGTGGCCAGAGCAGCGCACAGAGCGTTTTCCGGGCGGCGCGGCGCGGACCGTACAAAGGCGCCACTTTGCGGACGCTTCTTTGACTCATAGCCGTATGTGACCCATTAATATCCTACTAATAGTTCTCTCTGCTCGCTCGTCTGAATCCCTCCACCACGATCGATACGCTCAGATTAATATCAATTTGAGATCTCAATCAATCCGTGATTAGCAAAAAGTAAAACCTAATTTCACTTTTAATATAAACCAATTTACTTTGTAAAATATCGCCAATTACACCGAGTCTTTTATCGAGAACAAAACACTCGTAGATTAAATTTTTCACATAATTTTATTAGTGACAGTTTAATTAGCGCAGCTTTCATCGGGGCCGCTTTGATATTGTGAACGTTTCAAATAGATTTCACAAGAAGCACTTTCAAAGAGAGCACCCCTAATAAGTACTGAAGAGTCCTCGCACGTGTTTATCAAAGACAGCCTTTCGTTACTCACCGTCTGAATGGCCTCAAAAGAAACTCGTGTAAAATGTTCCACAAAGTGCCGTATCAAAGGGAAGGCGGGCGCAAATATCTGTTTCGTAAACTAGTAAAAACGGAGCTCTCAAAGGTACCGCGCACTCGCGGCAAATTAGGCGGAGTTAAATACAAGCGCCGTGCTCACAAATGTATAACTTTGAAAGTGACTCTTCGCTCATTATTTATGTAAGTCGGCGTAATCGTCAAACGGTGCTTGGCGTGTTTTATTTGCGCGTCGCGTTGTCATCGGCGTCGTCGCTGCGGTCCGTGACGGAGCCGCTGGGCTGACTCGGCGACCGGCGCGGTGGCCAGCGCGCTCTACACCTCACGACACGTGCGGCCCGCGCGCTCCTACACGCCTCACATGTGTATCCATTTAATGCTCAATTCCCATATAATTTAACTTTGCGATCAAAGCGAAATTTTGCAAAGAGCTTCCCGGCGGCGGCGGCGACCGGAGGCGGGTGCGAGCGGGACGCGCACATCGGAGTTCTCGAGATCAAATGCTGGGCCAAATTAGTCACTCTCCGTCTCTCTATCTCAAAGCCGATCCGTAGCAAAGTTTGCGCGAAGATGACATCAAAAGGAAACCACACACTGGGGTGGCGGCGCCCGACGCCCGACGCCCCCGCCGCCGCCGCGCCGCCTCGTCCCACACTCGACGCCGCCGTGTCTCGTGTCTCCGGCTGTCTTATTGACACGAGACTGACAACTCTCAAGTCGCCAGCGCCGACTGTTTCAAACTCCTCCGCTTTGGCGGGCTTATTTAGTTAATTAATACGGAATGTCCTATCAAATTGTAGGTAAGTCCCGCAGGGTGCACACTTAGTCGACCCGCTTTGAGGAGTTTTGATAGTGTACGTTTGAACCTACTTACGACGATGGCACGTTTCTGGCCCACCACTCCGGCACTGATCGCATCTTATTCAACTAATTACATGAACTGACATCAACAATCGTGATTTTTAATTATACCATCAAACATTTCTTTGACAAATTTTCATTTTCAACTTGCCTAACATACTGGCAGTAACCCTGGGTTTAATTAATTCATTTGACATTAAAACCCACTAATAATAAAATAATCCCTCTGCTATAATTCGATAAAGTTCGACATACCATTTACGAAGACTTATTCGTTAGTGCACTTGATATTTTCTCTCGGCTATACGAATTCATGCAGTAGACATCAAAGCCGACAGTTACACGGCTACTTGCACAACAAACTAATTACGAATTAATTTATTTTATCGACTGATGAATGGCAATGAAGCTCTGGAGCGCAGTTATTAGATATTAATTAACTTTGTAGTTTAATGTTAGTCTCTATCATTGCTATGCTGAATGACATCGTTATGAATTTGATATCGATATGCTTTTTAAAGTGCACTGTAGACAGTTTTGGCTGCAGTATTAATGGCCGGCTCGACAGAGTTATTACCACTGTCTCACAGAAAACTGACGTGTCAACTGGCCGTTTCTTACGCTGAGTAAGATTTTTCAAGACCTAAATCGTTTCCAATCTCGATTCCTTTAATTTACAGCCAGATAAACAGCCACGGTTCCTATTGTATTGTGGGTATTCATGGGCGGTCGATCATTTACCATCATGGGAACCACTTGCTCTTTGTCGGACAAAAAAATTGCTTATTGTTTTTAAGTTTTTGCTTTAAGTAACATTATTCGACCCGGATTGCATACGTAGGGACTGAATCAAGTCACAATCGACGCAATTATCTTCCATGCTACATTTTATAATGATCTTTATAGTTAAAAAATACGATTTATAATTAAAATATGACATACTAGCTGTTGCTCGCGGCTCCGCCCGCGTGGAGGTTATTTTCGGGAGCAGAAGTATACAATCCAAGGAGTTGTCCTCTGCACTGAGGCACTTGTAGCGATTGTCCAGCCTCTCAGTTGTCGTGCCTGAATCTTGAGATTGTATCTAAAGAATACCTCATAAATTTAACCTCACTTTGCCCCTTTCATGATTTTTCAAAAACGTCGAAACGTATTTCTTTATTTCCTACCAAAAGCCTAAATATGAATTTACAGATTCCTATTCCTATATATCCCTAAGTCGAGGAATTATGGATTTCCCATACAAATTTTGAACTCCTATTTGACCCCTTTCAAGGTTGTTTTTTGAGAAAAATGATAGCCTATGTCCTTCTCCAGGATATAATCTATTCCCTTTCCAAATTTCATTACAATCCGTTCGGCCGTTTAGTCGTGAAGAGGTAACAAACAGACAGAGTTACTTTCGCATTTATAGTATTAGTATGGATAATTTACCGAATGAATGCTTAACTTTTTTATATTTACCACTATTTGAAAGAGATTTTTATAATTTAAACCTTGGCCGATGACACTTACACACAGAAATTGTATTGAGAGAAAAAATTTCGTTGTAAAGTCATATTAAACATTTTTTGTATAGCGATTTGTCAGCAGACTCCACAGGAGTTTCTTGGAATGTGACGCAAATTTTACGACTTACGTTACCAAGCGGCCTTAAATTACTTTGCTTACCTTTGTTACATTGTCGGAGTGATATCGAATGTAGAATCGGTTCGGATCGATAAATTTAAATAATTTATTTTTCCATATGAACACATAAAATAAATACAGGAAACTAGTGAATGTTGTTGAGACAGCACTAATTTTCATTCGGACTCCACTTACAATTTATCACAGTGCAACAAATGAGATAGACGTGTAGTAAGAAGATCAGACATAAAAACATGAACGTTATTTGATACAATTGGCACAGATAAGACTACAAAACTAAAATTGCAACTTAGTTCGGCATTTGATACAACGACGTAGGTTCGACTTCATTCATGTGAAACACATTATCGATGCTATTTGATAAGAATTATGTGTGGTGACTGCAATCTGAATCATGCCTAGTAATAAAATAATAATACTAACCCTGTATTAAACATTGTCCCACTGGCACAAGCCTCCTACCAATGTGATGGGATCTTTGCCTAATTCTGCGATTTATTTGATTTATCTTGGCTTTGTTCATATTAGACTGCCTTCCTGACACTAATCTGAACCATTCTTTCTATTCCTAATGTTCGGAAGTTCACCCACGATTATTCTTCTTTCCGTTTGGGTTTTGGGTAGACGGTAATCGGTTATCAGATGAGTAATTTGAACTACAATCATGCCGCTATTAAAAATGACACCTGATGATGTTCATGTTTATAAATTACCTAGAAATATGTACCGAAGTACATTCTGCGAAATTAAACAACATCATTTAGGTTTCTAACTGAAAGTTGCGAAGCCCTATAAACAATTTTAACTTGGAATGTAAAGCTCACACAAAGCTCTTTCGGTTGTGTTTTTATTTCTTAAAAAGCTCTAGCTACTGCCTATATCTATGTTTCGTCTAGGGAAATAATTACAGGAGGTATTTTTATATAAGCAGCGATAGCCTAGCTGGTTGCGGTACAGACTGTCAAAAAGAACATATGTTCGAAAGCAGCCCAAATGGCATACACCTCTGGCTTTTCTAATGTTACGTGTATATTCATTGTTAATTATCACTTGCTTTAACGGTGAAGGAAAACATCGTGAGGAAATCTGCATACCTGAGAATTCTCGTACGAATTTCAAAGGTGTGTGAAGTCTACCACCCCGCATTAGGCCAGCGTTAGGCAGGCCTAAACCTTCTCATTATTAGAGGAGGCCCGAGCCCAGTGGCAGTGGCCGAGGCAGTGGGAAAGTGTTTAATGCAGGGCTAGTATTATTATTTATTTTTAGATTGTTTTAAATAAATAGTTTCCACTCAATAGTCACACATAATACTCCACAATAATATTCAATTATGTTGTAGGATAATTTATAATAAATATAAAGTGAATAAGCTTGATGAGAAATTCATCATTAATAAGACTTACTTACGAATTCTGTTTTATTGAATATTCGTTTTAATAAATATAATGTGAAATGGCATAAAAGCTGAATGTGTCAGCGAAATTAATAGCAATAATAACTTCCATCAATTTTGGTTGCCGTAAGCTTTTTTACCTATGAAACGAAAGTTAACAAATCAAGCCGCTTACACAATAAGATTAACATTAAACCAAACTCGTGTGACATGTCTAACCGACAATGCAAACACGCTATCATAATCTAAAGTCAATAACCTGCGCGGAAGAATTTATTAAAATAAAAAAGCTTTTGGAATTTTGGGATCTTTGCCGCGTTATCTTTGGTGCCGTCGGGTGCAAGGTATACGAGCAGGAGGGGCGAAGGGAGGGGGTATAGGGCTCGCTTGGCGGCATTGTGCACAGGAGTTTGTAACGCCGTCGCCCATCGGTTCCTGGAAAAGTGGACGTATGAGCCGCGCCGCTCTACCTACGCTCTGCAGCGCTGTCCCTTTGTGACGTCACTGCGCCGAATGTTTGCCCTACAGCACTGCATTAATCCCAGTCAATTCTATTTAAGTGCATCATTTGCTGTTAAATACAAATTGGTTTTGATGGAGTAAAATAGAAATGTTAGAGGTTTATTTATATTTGCAACTAGGACACGTTTAACATCATTTAACGACCTACATCCCAAAAATAAATAAAGATTAATAAACAGTTATTATGGACTACGAGTATTCATCATTGAGCAGCGATACGATCTCTCTCACGACGTTCATGTGCGGCAATAGGTCTTGTAAAAAGTTTTATTTTACAATATTACATACAATAAGGTAACTTAATTAATACACATTGAGCTGCTCTAATCTAATGTAATCAAACTTAAATCATATATTATTTGTATGACAAATTTAGTCAACCGTTGTCCGAAAAGAGCAACGCTAGAGTTTCTTGCCAGTTCTTCTCTAGCGAAACTGCATTCCGAGGTGGCGGTAGAGTAAACAAAGATTGACTGAATTTAAGTAATGTATAGCATTTCATGGGTTCATTAAATTGTTGATTTAGATTTCCTAATTGACAATGGTACAGATTGCCACGAAAGTCATTTTTTTTCTTTACCGAAATAGGCTTGCGTTTGACCACTATCTCGCCTCATGGCAAGTGATGATGTGGTCTACGGTGGAGCACGCTTTTTCATTTTTTCGAAACCAACACAAATTGCATATTCCTACGCATTTTAGTTACGTGCGTAATTATCGCTCGCTTTACGGTGCAGGAAATCATCGTGAGGAAACCTGCATACCTGAGAATTCTAAATATAAACTTTTTTGACAGCCTCCGTGGCGCAGTTGGCAAGTAGCCGGCTGTGAAACGAGTGGCCGTGGGTTCGATTCCCATACCGGGACAAATTTTTGTGCGACAGGCAGATATTTGTCTCTGGACACAAATATCTGTCTGACCCTGGGGTCTGGGTGATGTGAGACCGAAAGTCTCTCGTAGACCCTGATATCCACGGCAAAAGAGTTGTATCTTAGTGTGGGATCGGGGCTATGTGTGTGACTGTTGGGTGTTATTTATAAAATAAATATCGAAGTTATGTTAAGTCTACCAACGGTGGCCTAACACTTCTTATTGGTAGCGGCTGTGCTCAGCAATGGGATAGTGTAATGCAGGGTTGGTGTAATATTATTACTACGATCAGAAATACACTTTAATGAATGCAAATATAGATTCTTTTAGCGTGTATTTAGTTTTTTTCAAGCGTTATGACAGTTCCCGTGGTGTAGAAGCCGAGTAGTAGGGTTCGATTCCCACACCGGGACAAATTTTTGTGTGACAGACAGATATTTGTGTCGGCCCGGGTGTGAATGTTGGGTGGGTGTTATTATTACTATCCACATTTTTTTGTTAATTTGATTATTTTCACCTTTATAGTTTCCTCTAAAAAATAAAATAATTGATAAAAGCTTGAACGTGATTAGTCTGGAATTCCATTCCAATTATTTCATGTTGGCTTAAACCAATAGGAAATTGACAATTAAATGTAAAATATATCTACTACTAGATCATAATTTTACAAAACATTTTAACGCCACTGTACTATAACACAAATTTATAAACTTGATGATTCATGTGAATATGAATCCGGAAATAAAGCTCTGTGTCTTTGTTACATCAGCAATCAGACAGCTCCGTTCTGTGATACAAAACCCGTCCGATACAATCGTTGCAATTGTTAGCAACACTCATTTGAACTCAATAATGAACGTAACGTTCTTGCCCGATCTCCCTTTCATTTACAATTCATCTGTCAGCCTCGTGATTTGATACGTCAACTTGCACCGTTTGATATTCAGCTCCGGTGCCATCATTCAACTTTTTGTACACTATTACTTCTACAATATGATTATAATTTTCTCGCATCTGCTGCACCTTTGGCGTTTGCTACTGGATTTTTGGCTTTATTTGTATTGTGGATAGTGTAGTTTTTTGTTCGAATGATGTGCGAAGATCGGCTTCCATTGAATAAAGACCGGTTTGGAGGAGGAATGCCGCAGCTTGGTGGCCGGTCGACGCGGCGGCTTTTTGCTTTGGATGCGTGCGCGCGGCCCACGATCCGGCCCGCCGGCGCCAGCGCTTCCCTCCTTCCCCTGAATCCCCTGATGCCTGATAAACGGCACGTTGCAAATATTTGATGTAATTTTATATTTTTATAGAGGTTTGTGTCGGTGTTGCCTGTCGGACTCGTATTGCGGTGTTTGTTTCCGCTGCGGCATCGGCGGAACTTTATGAACCTCTATAAACATCTACCTGAGTTTCAATAACTTTGCTTTTATTTTCTTTTGTGATTGTGTACAGATAAAAAATAATTTTGAATAACTAAAGATATATAAATGTGTTTAGTTAATCTTGGATGGTCTGGTCTAAATTACAATTACTGATGAATATTATATTGTTGGGATTAATAATCGATAAATCCTTTATTTATGGTAATAGCAAGTATAGCAGCGAAAGCCTAGTTGGTTGCGATACGGACTGTTAAGACGAAAGTGGTATGTTCGAAACTCAAATGGCATGCACCTCTGACTAAAAGTTACGTGTGTATTAAATGTTAATTATCGCTTGCTTTAATAGTGAAGGAAACATCGTGAGGAAACCTGAATAGCTGAGAATTCTTTATAGTACACCTAAGAAAATAATTTGCCTAACCCCTCTCATTAGTAGAGGAGGCCCGTGCCCAGCAGTGGGACAATGACTCATACTGGGCTAGCATTATTTATTATTTTATATGGTAATTTAATGATGTGCTATTGTAAAATGACTGTCACAAAGTTTGCGTATATAATATTTGAAAGATATATTTGGAAATAATGTATTAAGTTTAATACTAAGTATTATATAGATGGACTAATGCCTAATCCCTCTCATTATAAGAGCAGGCCCGTGCTCAACAGTGGGACAATGTTTAATACAGGGCTAGTATTATTATATAGATATTACTCTTGGTACATGGAAATTTTAACCGCCTGAACAGCGACCATAAAACTCGACAATACTTCCACTTCCCGTATTGTTAATTAAAATCACCATCATGCAGTGACCACTTGTGATATAATATACGCATTATTTTTACATATAACCATACTACCAAGTGTTTTTTAACTGACTTCAAAAAAAGGAGGAGTTTAACAATTCGTCGGAATCTTTTTTTTATGTATGTTACCCGATTACTCGAAGACGCCTGGACCGATTCGAGAAATTATTTTTTTGTTTAAAAGGGTATACTTCCCAGGTGGTCCCATTGGCACCAAGTCAGGATCTGATGATGGGATCTCAGAAAAATCAAGGTTAACCCTCAAATTTTATAGTGACACATAATTTGTTTTTTATTGAAGTCGGTGTACTTTTTATTTCACCCAAGAACAACTCGAATCTTTGTAATTACCATCGCTTTGATAAAAATGTATGCGTTCCGTGAAGTTAGTCTCGTGACTCGACCGCGCTGTTGACTCCGACTCGATGAGTTTGTAAATAAACCGAGGATCATCCGCTACCATTAGCTGATTGTTGATACGGTGATTGTCTTTGTTAACTTGGTTGAGAGGTTCTTATTAATATAGTACATTAACTAACTGTATATATCTTTAGTTTAGTCTTGAATATATGATGTCTTGGTATACTGATAAGAAACCGTAAGGAAACTGTTATGCTAATTCTATAATCCAACATGGTCCAGTATGATCGTCTTACACAAAAAAGATAAGAAGAGATAAAAGAATGTGTAATGTCGTGTTAAGATTTGAATGAATTGTTTCTTTTAGTAACACAACTCTATTTTTGTATAAGATCTAATTTTAATCTTATTTATGTGTTTGCTTGGTAGCTAAGCAAATGTAAGTAAATTGAAATACAAATTCTTTTTTCACATAATATTGTAGATATTGTGATAAACTAATTAACTGTTCGATGTTAAGACAGCGGTTCTACACAGGTCAAGCCAAATCATTCAGCCACCAGACAAAATTATGCCAACCTCCGTGACGCAGCGGTCGAGTAGCCGTAGTGAAACGAGAGTCCGCGGGTTTGATCCCGACACCAAGACAAATGTTTGTGTGCTCCACAAATATTAGTTTCGGTGTCTGAGTGTTGTGGGACCGTAGTCCCTCGTAGTTCTTGATACCCACGATACAGGTTTGACCTAGTGTGGGGTCAAGAGTAGCTGTGTGACTGTTGGGTGTCTTAAAAACTTTTACTAGTTTGATTCAAATATTTTGCAACAAATTTTTTGTTTTAATAATCACTTCACCCCTTTATTATTCCGGTACTTTGATAACACAATTTGTATCTTATTAGCTATACAATAAGCGCTAAATATTAATGTACGTTTACTTTGTTTCAGGATGATAGCTTCCTCATATCCGGCACCGTTCAGCTAAGTTTCGAGGTGAGTTATTATAATGTAGTATCCATTAACAAAACAATTTATTACTATGATTAAAAACAGCAATAGCCTAGTGAAGAATGGAACCGACTCCTGAGATGAAGGGTACACCTCTCGAACTAGCAGTGTCTTCAGTGTCGATTCTCGCTCGTTTTGACGGTGCAAAACTTAATGAGGTCATTTGTATGACTAACTAATTTGTATGCTCTCCAAAAAAGGCGACAAAGGTGCAATATTGCGTAATTCTTGGTATTACTGCATTGAAAAAAAGGGACTTTTTTTATCAAACCAAATGGTTTGATCGCTAAAAAAGAGCACAAAAAATTGTAAAAAGGCTCAAAATTGCTAATTCCGAATATATATCTCAATATCGCAAACAATATTTGAGTACTTTTTTGATTAAAAACTCTTATGAAATACTCCTTTCACCTCTTACACTCACTCTCTATTACAAAAGGAAAATATAATAGCACGGTCAACAGATTTGTTCACAATACTTTACGATACTTCATTCTATAAATCCACAATAGAGCCGTTACTTTATGTTGTTAACGATTTCTATAGCTTGCAATCACGCAGCGTCAGCAAATAAGAACGTTTCAGTAGAAAACTAACGAATTAGGGGGTTCAGATTTTCTCTTCAATATAGTTTCTAAACGTCGTTGTCAGCTTTCCTGATTGTAGTAAATTACTTAGTGTGTTTTGCTACTTTGAGAATTTCTATTTTCTTTCTTTATTATAGGTATTAATAAGTCTTCTTTCAAATATTTTAACCTTATAGTATGTTACATTATTTACTCTATTGACTCAGTTTGTGAATGCATTTGAACTGTGGTCAATCTACAAATTATGTATTTGTTTCATATTTTTTAATATTTATTTTTATTTGATATAATATAAAAGTAAGAGTATAAATTAGTAAGTTGGAATCCTGAAATGCTATTCGGTCTAATTGTTAGAATCTCAAACATCTATCAACGATCTTAATAATAGTTAACCAAATCGTACTAGTAAGATTAAAATTATAAAATAAAAGCTTTTAAAAAGCACATGAAACCAGCATACATCGTAACAAAAATCACACACACGGAGTAACAATCCAATGCGTATGCGTATTAATATTTAATATAAACATAATTACGGAGCTCGACATACATCCGAAACTACCGATCTCATAATCCCATTACTTCTGCGCCTTTACTCTTAAAGAGGCAACAGTTGACGTTAAATCCCGCATTGCATGAAAGCGTTTTTTTAAATATTAAAACGGCTCTGTATTCACATGAGGACGCCCTAGACGGTAAATTAAGTGACATTAGACGCATAATGCCGGTGGAGGGAACC
The DNA here is from genome assembly GCA_905220505.1 of Laothoe populi. NCBI lineage: Eukaryota > Metazoa > Arthropoda > Insecta > Lepidoptera > Sphingidae > Laothoe > Laothoe populi. The sequence continues at coordinate 17,575,469 of HG992156.1, forward strand.
GTGAAAGCGGAGTGCTGTTGTGCGACGCAAGGATAGCCCCAGAAGTGTACCAACAGACGTACCTGCCTGCCTGCGGTCCGATGCAATGCTGTAAAATATTACAGCCAAGGGGATACGTCTCGATTTGAACGCTAACCGTCCCGCACAAAGCGCCTGAAGCGAAGGTTTTGAACGTCTGAGATAGTGTTTTGATAGTTTGTATTTTTTAGTAGGAAAATATAGGAAACATCGTTAGATGTGTTGAATGTAGCTCGTATTGAGGACCAGCTGTTGCCTGCGGCACCGCCTGCGTGGAAGTTATCTTATACTATTTAAAAAAATCATTTCATATATCGTGACTACCCTTTGCGTAATACAGATATTCGTTCAAATAGGTATAACTTCTTTCTGCACCGATTTAAATGAAATAAAGACTAAATATTACCTCGAGATACACTTTATGATTTTACTGTTGATTCTTTTGTCGTAATACAGTACTTTGAACGGGATGCATTGACAGACAGACAGACAATAATTTCAACAGCTGTTTTGGGTTCTCTATCGATAATAACACGTTACAATCAAAATTTTGCAAACATATTTTTAATTTACAGACAAAGTGCCTCTTCAGGTTTATTATAGTATAGATGTCACTAATATCATTTTAGTACAGGAAACATGTGAATTTAATTAGTAGTTTTAAGTAGTTGTAGTTAAATAAATAAATAACACCCAACAGTCACACACATAGCCCCGATCACACACTAAGATACGAGTCTTGTGTTGTGGGTATCAGGGACAACGAGAGACTTTCGGTCTCACAACACCCAGACCACGGACACAAATATCTGTCTGTCACACAAACATTTGTCCCGGTGTGGGAATCGAACCCACGGCCTGTCGTTTCACAGCAGGCTACTCGCCAACTGCGCCACGGAGGCTGTCAGACAGAGTTAGTAAGACAATTTTCATTAAAAGCCGATAATTATATTCCTACTGTGTAATTATTTTATCTACATTATTTAATCATTTATAAATTATTTATTGAGACAGAAAGTTCCGTAATGAAACTTATATTTTTCACATACCGACTGCGTCAGAGGACTTCTTGAAACTTGCATATTTTACGACGATTTGTGCGACGCACAGCCTTAAAGCCTTTTTATTAACTATTAATTTCAATGACGGACTCGTGTCAAGAGCTTGTTAAGTCGGTTTTTTTATTTTCCTCACAAGCTCATTTCCTTGGCCCATTGTCGCTGGACTTGTGACGTAAACGACTCAACTCGAGTGTGAATGTTTTGATGAATTTGAAAAGAAGTTAAATTAAAATTATAAAACAACATTATACTACATACATAAAAAACAACAATTTTAGTTGTGCGTTCATTTAAATCTGAGGGTAAATTACGAGTTCACAATATGCAATGAAAATGTTATTTGTTACTCGTATTAAAAAATAGATTAAATAAAATCATCCTGTACCTACAAACACCCTATACTTAGTAAGTGTTTTAAATAATAACGGTTTGGTCAGTTGTTCATTAAGAAACGAACAATTTTATTATTTAAGGGTGAAAGAGACTATGGATTAGGCTTAATAACTGTTTAAATAGTTTTATATGCAGTCTACAAGGACGCTCTTCATGACAATACTAATGCGCTTCAACAACGAAAGCGATTTTATTTTTTGTATATTAATTGGAACGAAGTTCCTTACGGCAGGCTTGGAGGGGATAGGGATTTTGCTGCGCGACCGAACTGAAAAAAATGTGATAGTAAAACCGTAAGAAAAAGTGCGTGGAATAAAACCGTTAAATGAGACGTGCGCAGGCGCGACAGTCGCATACACAAGCGAGTAGTGTATAATACCTTTCTCTTTCTCCCTTTTTTTTTTGCAATTTGTGTCGATTCTACATTAGCCGAAGGAACTTCGTTCCTACCACGTGTCATCGTGTCCCACGACACCACATCATTTTTTTTATATTTTTAGTTTTAAAGTGTATACAATATGTTGTAGAAAAATGGTACTAATGAAAACTCCATTATATAGAGTTAGCGATTAGTGACTTAGTTAAGTAAAACGTTTTATTTCATTTACCAAAAACTTACAATTGTATATTTTTGTTAAAAAATACTTGCAAAGTAACAACCGATTATGAACTATAACCGAATATACTTAAGACAATGCAATACAGGGATTTTAACATTACTGAAAAGTCACCCATAACCTTCCCTTTACATCATATTGTTATGTATAGAACCTTTTTGTAACAAGTCGTTTTAATATTTTAAAAGTATTTAACGTGCTAACTCATTTTCAACAATCTTATATCTCATCGAAGAAGCTAATGTCATAGGAAATACGAAATTGTTCCTCCAATAGGAGCATTCGAAAGAATTGTAAATTTTCCGCCCTCGCGGACGTCTCACCAGATGCGCCGCGCTATATTCTTTTTTCAAACCGATTCTTATTTCATTTCACATTTATTTCTTTTCAATTCAGCCTCTATATTGATTTGTTACAAATATTATTAAATTACGTTTCCATTGAACGGGTTGCCTCTGTATTCTGTATTGACGATAATTTGAGTATCTGTAGTTAAACATTTCCTTTTTTCCTTACACCTCGATGGTGGCGAACAAGATTACGGCCCGCCTGATGGTAAGCGGTTACCGTAGCCTATGGACGCTTGCAACACCAGGAGCATCACATGCGTGTTGGCGACACTTCATAAACCTATTTACTCCTTGAAGAACCTCATACTGTATTTCTTCAAATTTGGGACTTTTATTATAAAGAAATAGATGTTATGAATTAGATTTATAATAAACGAATTTACTCGACTCTACATGTGTGAAGAGGGAGGTCTTGAGTGATGTATTAATAGTCAGTGAAGTAGCATTGGCTAATATCTCAAAACTAAAAAGTTTTTTTTTCTTAAATTTCTAAAGGAGCAGATCGCTGGCCTGATTGTAAGTGCCACGCCTAAGCACTTAAAGTTACAAAAGGCCTAGAAAATTTTATTGCAAACTATTAGTATAGAACTGCATTGATCTTACTGCCCGAAGATATGATGTACGTAATACTTATAAATTAATGCTCAGTCTTCTCACTGGCTTCAACAAACTGGACAAAGCGATAGCATCTACCGAGAGGCTCTCGCATATCAGCTTCCACTTGTGTCATGAGTTATTAATTCAATTTATATAAAATGATCCTTAATTAATCAAAAATAAATATAACATACCAACCCGAAAACCTCATTAGTAATGGAGGTTATTACTATAAACAAAACATATATAAACATCCCTAAATCCCTTAGTTTATAGACGGGCAATAGTAAAAATATCTTTAAACAGACGGAGTTGATTGAATTTTATTCATAAACTCGTAGATCCGTGTAGTTACTACAGTGTCACACATCACATTGGACATGTGCTTAAACTAATTTACAATTGGACTAATTCGAGATGTACGAATGGGCGATGTATTTATGCCACCGACATCGCGACCGGATACCGCCGCGCGTTGTGAAAACTTTCGTCCGCCTCGCGAAAACTACACAACTGTATTGTAGCTGCAAATAGCGTAGCATTTAGCATAGGCGCCCCGGAGACACATTAATTACTCTATAAATAATTGACAATGGAAAAGAACGCAAAAAGCTCGACGCGCGCAGACCGCCTCGGTTCCGCCGCGGCAGTGACAGATGGCATGCTTCGATTGCACCTAATTTACCGCACGTGTGACGGGTGAGATGTAAAAAAAGTTTATGTCCATTTATTTTGTTACCACCGTGGATTAAGTGTTGGTAATTGAGTGGAGAAGGAATGAAACGAATCGAAGTGAGGGATGACAGATAAAAATGTGGTTGCCATTTTAATTACTGATAATTGATCTTTTAAACGTTTAAGAATTAAAAAAAGTAGTTTGAGTTTTATTAAATCTATTTAGTTTATGTTGGTTTAATTTACTTTCAAACTAGGCTTTACTAAATTATTTACTTTTTGAACTATATATGGTATATTGCTAATCTTACTACTATTATAAATGCGAATTTTTGGATGGATTGATGGATGTTTGTTACTCAATCACGTCAGAACGGCTGGACGGATCTGATTGAATTTTGGCACCACAGGGATAGATTATAGTCTGGAATAGCACGTAGGCTACTTTTTATCCCGGAAAAATGTACGGTTCCCGTGGGATAGTTTCGTTTTTGTTTTACACAGAGCAAGGGATCGTGATCATGATCTTTTGCATAGTGTTAGTTGAGGGCCTGAGAATGACATAGATTTTTTATCCCGGAAAATGCACGGTTCCTATTGGATAGCATGATATAGAAAGATGTAATGTTGTTAACGAAGCTTAAGATGTCTCCATGGATTTTATACCTTTTCTTACAAAGATAACTACCACGGGGGCGAAGCCGCGACCAACATCTAGTATATTTATAAATTTTAAATAAATATGTACTTTTTTGTTTAATTTAGTTTATTCACAATATTTAATGTTACTATTATTTCTAAGGAGTATGTTGTGATTACCTGTAATTAAAATTGCAATTCGTTTAGTATTGTTTGGCTATTGTGTTATGTAGTGTTATGTACTGATGTGAAAATGAAAATTTTGTTGGTGATCCCTAATAAATAAAATAAAATTATATATTAAAATATATAGTAGTGTTTTATGATTAAGTTATGTTTTACTTAAGAAATATGCTTTGTCGTCGTTATTTCCAAATGTCGTTTTATGGGTATGTCTTTGGGGACGGGATGACTCAATAGAATTTCACCCTTTGACTTGAATATTTCAATATTGTTCAATAGCCGACACACTGTTTTCAATGAAGACACTAATGAACGCGTCTACTTTTGTATTCCTTTTGTGAAACTCAAACGGGCGAGCGTAAAGTGTGGAGGTAATTCATTATCTTACTAATATTATAAATGCGAATGTTTGGATGGATGGATGTTTGTTACTCAATTACGCCAGAACGGCTGAGCGGATCTGGTTGAAATTGGGCACAGAGATAGACTATTTTTTTTTATCATGGCACGGCAAAGTGACCGCACTGTACCTGATGGTAAGCGCAGTGCGGTCCAATTAGAGTATCGAGTAGCGAGAGACAATCTATCCCCAACTTCTCAACACAATCATGCCGGCCTGCTTCTTCACACTACGCCATGGGCAAGAAGGTGAAGAAGCGATTGTTCTACAGAAACGCCAAGCAAAACTGTTTTCATTTTTTAATTTTTACCAATAATTTACTAATGGCTAGCTCTATAACGCGGAGCTTTCATTGTCACCTGTCCACAACACATAGTATAATATCTAAGCTAATCTAACGTAGTGTTCCATATCCGATAGTGCAATACAAGGCTGGGCGATATTGGATCCAAATCACAATGGTCTCCGACCGCGGGCCATCTTTATAGAGCCAGATTGGCCCATTGTGTGCACTGTGAATGGATGCGACTCTTTCCTCGCAAGAAATTGCTTTTCATCGGGACATTACTGTCATAGAAAATTATGCGAACATTTTTACAATTTACTCGTGGAAGCGTTGATTTGTTACTCTTTGAGAGGACATCGTGGTATTCTATAAATGAAATAATTATAGGCATATAAGATGAGTCTTTTTATACTGGCACGGGAAAGTGACCACACACAAGTGCCGTCCAATTAGAGTATCGAGTAGCGAGAGACAATTTATCCTAATCGCTACTCAACACAATCATGCCGGCCTGCTTTTTCACACTATGCCATGGGCAAGAAGGTGAAGAAGCGATCGGGAGGCCGCAAAAGGGCTAAACATCGTACCCAAACTCTAGACCCCCGATAAAATCCGTACAGGTATATACTGGCCGATCCCGGAACGCGACACACTTGCGTGTGCCACTATGGTGGGTTTTACACCCTGTGTACGGTGGTCGCTATTCGGGCGGATATGAATATCCTACCACTAGCAATATATGTGTTCTATCATCATATATGTCATGATGATAATGCTATACATGATTCGGTTTCGGTTTGATTTTCAATAAGTAAACTCCAATCAGTAAAATACTAAGGGACAACTCCCTTCCTCCCTTACTATTTTACTGAACGGGTCGCGGAATGGACCTCTGGTCTTGGATGGAGGCCAAAACTGGGCACATCTCAAGATCAGATTAATTTTAATCGAGTTCAAACTTACACCCACAATTTATTCAGCGGATAGAGCTGTCTGCTTGACGCAAATATTCAATGTTGTCTAAGCAAACCTGTTTCATTTAGTTGCGCCTTCCTGAACCCCAATAGAATTAACCTGCTATTGACTTCAATATACATATTATAAAACTAATAAAAATTACAAGGAGGGGCTTATAACGCAATAAACAATATGGGTGGATCCGCATGCAAAAGTTAGAAACATAATAAGCAGTATATGGATATGAACATCTTGGCGCAACTCGCAATATTATTAACGTTGCAATAACGCTATGCACTGATATTTGTCGTCTGGTGTAAATTAAGTTTGTTTTACAGCCGCTCATGTAGGGTTGCCAATTTGGCAAGAATATAATGGTTTCTTATATTTACGCGAATATTATACATTGAAATAAAACGAATTTTACGGATTATATCGCGGTTTATTTAACTTTTTTAAACCCGACGTTTCGAAGGCTTTACAGCCTTCGTGGTCACGGGGCAGACTGAGTTGTATGTCGTCACGAAAGTATAGTGCAATGTTTCTACCCTCCATATAGTTGATATTTAATTTTTATTTGTTATAGACCGATCTACGCAGAAGGAGCTCACAACGTCTTGAGGTCTGGCAGTTGGTCTTTTGGGTTCCGATTTAATTAAATGTATAATTGGATCCCAGGCTGGTGCTAGCTTCCAACCATCTTCTCTATTGAAATTTGGATGTTTTTTAATTTCAATAGCCTCGTGAATCATCCTAGGCAGGAATCGGTGTGCTTTGGCAAGGATTTGTGGTTTGTCAAATCGAAGATAATGCTTGGAGCCTTCCTCTGAATGGTCAGCAACTGCACACCTCGTAGAGCGTCGGTGTTTTACGTCAGCTATATGTTCTTTTACGCGGGTCCCTATATTTCTTTTTGATTGACCAATATAAGAGAGTCCAAAGTCACAATCTATTTTGATGGGCAAGAATATATTCATAAAAACACAGAATATAAATTAACTATTGTTTAGCTAGATTGTTGTTTTTTGCACGTTGGATGTTAATTTCAACCATACATTTGATAAAAAACGAAGAGGTCCTTTATGGAAGTTTTGCACTTGAATAATCTTTATTGTGTATTTATTGTGTTTGATGTTATACGACTTCAGATAACCATCTGTGTTTAATCTGTGTGTGGTTTTACTTTTAATTAAGATTAAATAGGATTAATAGACGCAGCGATAGCCTAGCTGTTTGCGGTACGGACTGTCAAGACGAAACCCAAATGGCAGACACCTCTGACTTTTCTAAAGTGATGTGTGTATTAATTGTTAATTATCGCTTGCTTTAACGGTGAAGGAAAACATCGTGAGGAAACCTGCATACCTGAGAATTTTCATAAGAAATTCGAAGATATGTGAAGTCTACCAACCCGCATTAGGCTAGCGTGGTGGACTAAGGCCTAACCCCTCTCATTAGTAGAGGAGGCCCGTGCCCAGCAGTGGGCGATGTCTAACACAGGGCTAGTATTATTATCATTATGTTTGTCACACCGTAATCTCGGGATTATAGAGTCCCGGACATTTGGAAGGCGTGCGTGGGGCCGAAGCCAACACGTAGAGGCCTGTTAGACAATTTTAATTTAATTTTGTGATGTGACACCAGCCGACGGTTATCCCTGTATATAATATACAAGTGCACCCAAGGACAACCCCCGGTTGGTGTAGGACTATTGTATGGATGGATAAAAAGTTATGCTGGTTTATTGAGGTGAGGTGTTAGTGGATTGGGTAATTGGGTCTATGGAAAGGACTATGGCACCTGCCTAACCAATGTTAATAACACGGATAAAATAGGCAGGTGGTGACTCGCCAACTTAGGTAAATGGGCTCCCCAAAATAGTCTCGACAAAGGAGCAACATCATTTGAGCGGCTAAAGGGTGGAGAGGTGTCACTGGACTTTATACAACGATCATTTGCTTCCTTAGGGTCCCATCACGTTGCCCGATCGCCACTTACGTTTCACATCCACCCTCCGGGCGTAAAGCTCTCGCGACTCCACTCTGACCGGCCGGTGAAGGCAAGCCAGAGGTGGGGGATCTGTTCCTCGTCATTGTTCACTCCAGCCAGCCGGTGAAGGCAAGCTAGAGATGAAGAACAGGGCCTTCCCCCGGGAGCACTCAGGTACGTGGGATCGCTAATTCCCAACAGCTAGTCACAAGCTGCCCTGAGGGCTTATTATTAGGATTAATAGGAATAGCATTAATATTCTGAGTTTCTTGGTGCTTCTTCTCAGACCAGTGGGCATTTCTGAAGCACCGGTAGATAAACTTATTCCTGACTTGTAAAAAGTGCCCAGAGTGGCATAATTTACTAAATAAATGGTTTGATTTTGATTTATTTTATTTAGTTGTTAAGTAACGTCTTGGAATCTAATAATTTTCAGTTAACCCTCTTTGTTAAGTGTAACTAAAATATATGTTCACCATAAAGCGTGCCAACCCTGTTGCTTGTAATACCGCGCTTCGATTTTATAAGACAGTCGCGGGTGGATGCTTTTTTTTTATCTACGCGAAGATATTGCACGAAGCGCGCGACTATACTCTGAGCATAAACATGTGTAGATTTGATATCAGTAAATGAGACTATACTTTTAGATACGGAAATGTATTATTGACTGCCTCGGTGGCGCAGTTATAGTTACGTATGCGTTACCACTGCTGTGCAGGTCTCGGGATCGATCCCAGGGTCGGCTGAAGTGATATTGGGTGCGGCAAAACTTATGACAACTTGAGTACATTGGCTGATGGTAGGATTTTCATATCAGCCTGGATAACGACCACCATACACAGGGTGTAAAACCCGCCATAGTGGCAACGCAAGTGTGTCGCGTTCCGGAGTCAGCCAGTGTACATCCGGTTTCTTGGGGGTCTAGAGTTGGGGTACTATGTACAGCCGTGTTGCGTTCTTCTGAGTACTCTGCCCCATGGCGTAGTGTGAAGAAGCTACACAGCAGGTCGGCATAATTGTGTTGAGTAGCGAGGGATTGATTGGCTCTCGCTACTTGATACTCTAATTGGACGGCACTGCCCCAGTATTACAAAATACATAAATAATAACAGTGAGTTGTACCTATTATTGATTTCTGTAAAACCGATGGCATGTTTATCGTTGAGTTTGTTCATTTCCAAGGAGTCTTGTCTGTAAACAGAATGTCGGCAATACTCAAAGGCACTTGCTATATTAAATTTTCCGGAAGCGATGGCTTCTACACCAAATGGCTATTAAATCTTATATTGCGAGCTAGAATGTCATTTTAGATAGTAGTTCGTCATTATGCGATCGTTGTCATTATTGAAATAAAATCGTCATATTTTTTTGGTACTTTCTAAATAAGAATAAAAATAATAATACTAACCCTGTATTAAACATAGTCCTACTGCTGGGTACGGGCCTCCTCTACTAATGAGAGGGGTTAGGCCTTAGTCCACCACGCTGATCTAATTCGGGTTGGTAGACTTCACATACCTTCGAAATTCTTATGAAAATTCTCAGGTATGTAGGTTTCCTCGCTATGTTTTCCTTCACCGATAAAGCAAGCCATAATTAACATCTAATACACACGTAACTTTAGAAAAGTCAGAGGTGTATGCCATTTGGGTTTCGAACATACGACTTTCGTCTTGACAGTCCGTACCGCAGCAACTAGGATATCGCTACTTTCTAAATGTTTGCTTTTTTATGTTTCGGCTATGCTGCACTTCCTTTCAGTCAGGCCTTCTATTTTGGATTCAATGCCAAACAAATTTTCACTATACCTCAAACACAAAGGACTACATACATTACATTACTTATATACACATACCTTATTAAGGTTAATATTTTAATAGTTTTCTTATTACATTTGTAGACCTAGTTATATAGTTACGTATATTTTACTACTCATTAGATAATACAAGCCATATTACGTTCTATCCTATTTCTGTAATATCCTTTATTTATACATACATATACACTCACGCCTGTAATCCCCGAAGGGGTAGGCAGAGGTGTAACCAGTACACCCAATTTTCGCCGAATTTCGGTCCCATAATGTGATAGGGGGCGAGCCTATCGCCATACCGGGCACAGGTTCCAGACTCCGGGCTAATACTGAGAATTTCTAGATAGAAAAACCCAATATCACTTACCCGACCCGGGGATCGAACCCAAGACCTCAGCACAGCAGTCGTATTGCATGCGCAATTACAACTGCGCCACCGAGGCAATCCTTTATTTATGTTTCTAGATTATATCCCCCGACCATTGAATAGGCAATAACCTGTCAGAAGCAATTCACCCCTTTACTAATCCAAACAATACTGTTTATTCAGTTGTTGGCAACATTGAATGCGTTGTAAATAGACAGAGGATGCTGCCGACAGTGACGCCCTCTGTCCCGCCGCGTTGAATACAATTACTGTCAGCCGCAGGTGAAACTGACAGGACGGTCACCGCGGGTGGTAAGATTTCTGTAAGAGGCTTGCACTGGTGCTTGGCATTTGGAAGGATTCAGCTTTATTATGGACGGATTGAATGTGTTTTTTGTAAGATGTAAACAGCAGCGAGAGCATAGTTGGTGGCAGTACGGACTGTCAAGACGAAGTTCGTATGATCGAAATCAAACCCAAATGGCATACACCTCTGACTTTACTAAAAAGTTACGTGTGTATTCATTTTTTAATTGTCGCTTGCTTTATGGGTCAAGGAAAACTTGGATTCGCCAAGTCAGTTATGATTACCGGCTTCGTGAACGTTTGAGGTATCTTTTAAGCTTTTTGACGTAAAATCTACATTGCTAGGTAATAAGATAAAAAAAATCACCTCAATACGCACAAATTAAACTAGTAAAAATAATACCGTTGATTTCAGAACCTTCATTTTTTGGAATTAAATCGTTTATCGATAGTATAGAACGACATATGCGTCGCAATTTTATTTCTATAGCAACGGACGAAACAAAGCTCGGCTAATTGTATAAATCGTTTAGTCAGTTTGTACACGCAGATGAAACCTCCGCCGGTCCCACCTAACACAGTTACTCTTAGACGGCGCCGGCATCCGCTGAAGAAACTTTCGCATTTACCGCTTTCCCGACATAACTAGCAAGGGAAAACCCGCCGCGGATGTACACTCGCCGGTTGCAAACTTTATTCTTCTATTGTGTTTATTTTGGGGCGGAACTTTTATCGGGGTCGATGAAGTGGAATAAATTGTTGTTTACGTCTGGTCAGAAGTTGCAGGGTCGCGATATATAGATGGCGTTAGTACTTTCGATGAAACTTTAACGTTTTTTTTACATTTCCCAATTTCAGGGCAACATTTCCGACTTATTTTTCCCCAAAAGGGTCCGATATCATGAACAATTAAAAAAAATGCTACTTAAGTCCTTCCGATCGCAAGTGATGCGCTTACTAACAAAAAGCATTGAATTTTAAGGAAATAGGTTTTAATTACGAATATAAGCTCTAAAAGTCTAAAATCAATTTCTAAAGGAAACTTATACCTTATATGCTCTCAATTTTATTGCATTCAGCCTTAATATATTTTAATATTTGAAGCCAGGGTTTTTTAATAAAACTGATCAGGAACAGAGAAGTCCGGACGGCAACCCTTCCTGTGCCGAGAGACTCACGTCATTTGCAAAAACCGTACACGCTGACTTAAACAATCTGATGTGATTGGATGGTTACATTATAATTTAATAATATTAAATGTAAATTTCGAAAGTATGTGAAGTCTACCAACCCAGCGTGGTGGACTAAAGAGGTTACTCTCTCATTAGTAGAGGAGGCCCGTGCCCAGCAGTGGGACAATGTTTAATACAGGGCTAGTATTATTACTAGCTATGCCTGACCTACTATACCATGTCGCCTTGCCTTTTAGCAATATATACCATTAGCGACTGGTTTAAAAATAGGCAGTCGCCCTCCACGTCTGTCTGTCTGTTTATCCGCTCCTTCTAAACCACGCAACGGATTTTGAAACGGTTTTCACCATAGTGCATTTCGTAATTGTAAAAACTTACTTTTATGGCTAACATAGGGTATGCTATAAGATATACATAAAAATAATGTACATATTTAAAATAATAATGGCATCCCTGCTAAACTAACTTATACTTAAATTACGAAAAACTCATCTGTGAGAACATAATATAATGTGGTAGCTATTATCGGATTACCAGTATTACTCACAACATATAAATAAAAAAAAAACAATCCATATCATCAATCCACTCGGCGCGGGTCGGTTACCCCGGCAGCACAATTAAATCCGCTTGGCATAATACCGAACGTCGGCTATTAAACAAATTGACAAAATCTTTTATTCATCAGACCAATCATCCGGCCGTAGAGGGTTGTTCACAGGCGTCGGCGACCAAATAAGAAATATACAAAGCCCTCTTTCTAACAAATGTGAAATGTTAAGGTTAGAGGGAGAACGAGATAACTTAAATTTACAATTAGACCACAATTGGCTTAGTTAACCACTGTTTCCATTCGTTCAAAATCGGTTTTAATTTATCGCAAACTTTTCCCCGATTTTTGGTTGTTCAAATCTGAATAATGATCTTTCTAATGAGGAACCGAGTCTGGTTCGCCCTATTATTGCTAATATTACGAATTATTTATTTGTGAATTAACATGTACATTATACAACGTTATACATAAACAACATTTTTTGCTTATTATTTTTCAGTGTCACCGGAACATCGGTAAAACTTCGGAGGTTTTTACTTTGTTGTAAATTGGGTTGGTTGGTATTTGGGTTGGTGACTACTTACCATCAGATGGACAGTCTGCTCGTCGGTCTTACCAGGCAGTAATATATATATATATATATATATATAGCTGGGATGTAAGTGGGCGCCAACGACCTACTGCCCTTATTGTCAACCCCACCTGCCAGCGGTGCATCCTGCTGAACAACGGACGAGGCTCTGGCGACCGACAGATGGCGGTATAACCATCCCAACGATCCTGGCTCAAATAGCCCTGACTGGCTACGGGCAGCAGCGTAGCTGGTGCGAAAGGCCAGGCACTGCGATCGCCAACCCGCCTGCCAAGCGTGGTGATTACGGCAAAACCCCCCCAATGAAACGAAACACAAAAATGCAACGGCCCCCAGTTCCCGGCAGCCTTACTATCCCTGGCCACGGTGGTGGCCTGGCCTGGTGCTAAGAATCCCCGGGCTACGGACCGCTACCACCACCAACTGACTTTGGCGACGTATAACGGACGTACGATGCGGCTGGACGAACACCTCGAGGAGCTCGAAGTAGAACTGAGCAAAATAAGATGGCACGTTCTTGGGCTGTGCGAAGTCCGAAGAGAGGGGGAGGACACCATGACCCTCGAATCGGGCCATCTGTTCTACTATCGAGAAGGAGACCAATCCTCGCAAGGTGGAGTGGGATTCCTCGTCAACAAGGCCCTCACTGACAACATTGTTGAGATATCTAGTGTGTCGGCGCGGGTTGCATACCTCATCATCAGGCTTACTGAGAGGTACTCCCTCAAAGTGGTACAAGTGTATGCACCAACGTCGACACACACAGATGACGAAGCGGAAATTGTGTACGACGACATACACAAGGCTCTGCACAATACCACTAAGACTCATTACAGTGTGATCATGGGGGACTTCAACGCCAAAGTGGGAGTACAAAGCTGCAGCGAATCGGCAATCGGATCGCATGGCTACGGATGTAGGAACCACAGGGGGCAAATGCTGGTCAACTTCCTGGAACGGGAGGGGTTGTTCTTAATGAATTCTTACTATAAGAAACAGCCCCAAAGGAAGTGGACCTGGCAAAGCCCCGATACTGTGACGAGGAACGAGATAGACTTCATCATTACGGACAAGAAGTATATATTCAGGGACGTCTCTGTGGTCAACAGGGTGAACACCGGCAGCGACCACCGACTAGTAAGAGGCACTCTGAATATAGACTTCAATCTTGAACGCAGACGGCTGATGAAGTCTATACTCCGACCGAACTTACTTCAAGTGGCGAGCGATTCCGATAAGTTCCAGTTGGAACTGCGGAACCGATTTGCTGCTTTGGAAACCACTGTGGATATTGACGAGGATCTAGACAGCGTAGTCCGTATAATCAGGGAAGAAGGGAGGAAATTCTGTGCGAGGAAGCAGAATGGGCGGGCATCGAGACTCTCCGCCGAGACACTCCGGCTTATGGATGATAGACGGCAAAACACGAACGCCACAGCATCCGAAAAGAGGGCCCTCCACAAGAAAATCAGGACGATGGTAAGACGTGACCTCCGACGCGCCAACGCGCAAAAGATACAAGAAGCGATCGAGCAGAATCGGGGGTCAAAAGTCTTTACACAGCGTCTTGGGAGGAGCCGTCTTACCAGGATCACTACCACAAATGGCAACGCTGTCACCTCTAAGCCGGAGATCATCAAGGAAGTGGAGGGTTTCTATGGTCGTCTATATGCTTCAAGCGCTCCACAGCCATCACCCTCACCTACAGATCCCAGAGCTGCGCTGTCCCGCCACTACACCGACGAGCTGCCGGAAGTCAGCCTCGACGAAATCGGGACGGCTCTCAAACAACTTAGCAATGGAAAAGCCCCAGGGGAGGACGGGGTGACGTCGGAGCTGCTGAAAGCAGGAGGTATCCCTGTAATCAAACAGCTCCAACGTATCTTTAACACCGTCATTTTCTCTGGGAGAACTCCGAAAGAGTGGAGCAAGAGCTTAGTTGTCCTATTCTTTAAGAAAGGGGACAAAACACTTCTGAGAAACTACCGTCCCATCTCGCTCTTGAGCCACTTATATAAGTTGTTTTCGAGAGTCGTCACGAATCGTCTGGCAAAACGACTTGACGACTTTCAACCACCGGAGCAGGCCGGGTTCCGTAGAGGATTTGGCACCATAGACCACATCCACACTATGCGGCAGATTATACAGAAGACCGAGGAGTATAATCGGCCGCTGTGTCTTGCTTTCGTGGACTATGAGAAGGCCTTTGACTCTATCGAAACCTGGGCTGTTCTGGAATCCTTGCAGCGATGCCAAGTTGACTGGCGATATATAGAAGCGCTGAGATGTCTGTACGACGTTGCATCAATGACCGTCCAAGTACAGGAAGACCAGACAAGACCAATCCCATTGCGTAGAGGTGTAAGACAGGGGGATGTAATATCCCCGAAACTGTTTACTTCCGCATTGGAGGACGTCTTCAAGACTCTGGACTGGAAAGGACGGGGCATTAATGTCAATGGCGAGTACATCTCCCACTTGCGCTTTGCTGACGATATCGTCATCATGGCGGAATCGCTGCAGGAGCTACAACAAATGCTGCACAGCCTTAATACTGCATCCCGACGGGTTGGTCTCGGAATGAACTTGGACAAAACCAAGATCATGTTCAACGATCACGTTGATCCGAGACCAATCAATGTCGATGGCTCACCCCTTGAAGTTGTTCACAAATATGTTTACCTCGGACAATGTCTGCAGTTGGGACGAAACAACTTCGAGAGGGAGGTAGCTAGAAGGATCCAGTTGGGCTGGGCAGCATTTGGAAAGCTTCGTCAAATCTTTTCGTCGCCCATACCGCAAAGTTTGAAGACAAAAGTCTTCAATCAGTGCGTCCTACCCGTGATGACCTACGGAGCCGAAACGTGGACACTCACAGTGCGACTGGTCCATCAGCTTAAAGTCGCTCAGCGTAGCATGGAGAGGGCTATGCTCGGAATTTCGCTGAGAGACCGAATAAGGAATGAGGCTATTCGCGCGAAAACCAAAGTCGTCGACATAGCCCAAAGACTAAGCAAGCTGAAGTGGCAATGGGCCGGTCACATTTGTCGTAGAACCGATGACCGCTGGGGTAGTAAGGTTCTTGAGTGGAGACCGCGTACAGGTAAACGGAGTGTGGGACGCCCTCCTGCTAGATGGAGCGACGATCTGCGCAAGGCTGCAGGTAGACATTGGATGCATAGAACCGAAGATCGGGTTCAATGGCGAATCTTGGGGGAGGCCTATGTCCAGCAGTGGACTGCGATAGGCTGATGATGATGATGATGATATATAGCTAGTCGACGTCGTAGTATGTCGGTCAGTTTTGAACCTATAATCCTACTAATATAATAAACATTCATTATATTTTATAAAGTTTGTTACTCAAACATGAAAAACGGCTGAACGAATTTAGATGAAATTTGGCACACGGATCGTTTATTAGATGAAATAACATATAGGATATGGATTATTCCAGAAAAATATTATGTTCTGTATAAATTCAATACTAAACAGATATATAAAGAAATGCCACCATGGATTGTATAGATTTTCTTCCAAAAATAGCTTCCACAATATGTAATTTTTATTATATATTTAGTTTTTAATTTTGTAATGTACAGGAAAAAAACAGTATTAAATAATGATAGGCACTTCAAGCTAATACTTAAATGAATAAACTGTCGCAATATTAAAAAAACAATTACGAAAATATATAGAACTCCGTAGGCCATACCGGGAATTAGAATCGAAAATCGGTGTCTATACCTACGGCAAAATTGACAGATGTTGGAACACAGCTCCTGGAAGATCCTGGGTCGTTTTGTGAAGAAGCGACACAGCAGGCATGATTGTGTTGAGTAGTGGGCAATATATTGTCTCTCGCTACTTGATACTCTAATTGGACGGCACTGCACTTTCCATCAGGTGCAGTGTGGTGACTTTGCCGTGCCAGAATAAAAAAGCTTCCAATATCCTATTTTCCAGCTAGTAAACATGCGGTCACGTTATATTAAAGGACGTGCACAAGAATCCAAGAATATTATTGTGCTATTTATATTTGAATCTTGTCTGTAATTAATGGTAGAATCTGAAGTCCACTTAATTATAAAGACAATATTTTATTAACAGTGAAAGTAGTTTTCACAATCTTTTTTTTGTTATTACCGCAACAGGGACGTGGTTCGGGCGCTCGTCATGTCTGTTGCGGTGCGCGCCGATCGAATACGTCAATTTTGACATCAATGACAGAGTATAAAACTAAATCAATTTTGTGGCGGCACAGGTATTGCGTTGTGCAGCCTATGGTAGGAGAGCGACGGTGACGTCACGCGGTTTCATATTCGGGAACGTGGTTGTAGTTTTTTGATAAGTTTGACATCGGCCAATGTGTATGCGACTTTGATATGCGGTCTAAAGGAATATTTCCACTTGTACCCATTGGTGTTCAGTTTAGGCATGCGTGTTTTGCGTTATGTTACATGTGTCAAAACTATAGAATTGAATAACTGGTCACAGGCCACAGCGCATTCCGCTAACACATTCTAATTTGACACTTACATGTCAGAGAAAGAATTGCGTTGAAGATTGAGGATCATAACGTTTGGAGGCATGGCTACATGTTGAAACACAAACCTTATACAAATAACTGTGTTAATAGGGATCAAAATTTATCTTTGCAATTGAAAAGGGAAACTCATTAGTTACACGGTATACTTTCAAAAATATAACTTGTCTCATCCGTCTCGCGTATTTTTGTGTAATCTCGTCGAGTAGTCATTGTATGCAAAACATCGGGCGCAGACGCCACTATTGTTCACCAAGATTAAGTCGGAACAGGAGCGGCATTCAGGTGAGCTCGTTTAGAGACTTTGACCTCCATAATACTACACTCAATGTTCGTAAATTACAAACTAGTTTCTATTTATTAATAGCTGATGTCATGCTCAATTTCGTTTTTGTTTTAATTCTTACATTTTTAAAGTGAGATATCTTATCTTTATTTTTCATCTAAATATAAAAAAAAATTATATCTATCTGCATATTAATATTTTAACTTCTGTGGCTATACTGAGGTAGGACATAATGAATAATATTTACTTGTGTAATATTAACATTATAATGATATCTTCATTTTAAGAACCTGAAAAATATATATAAATATTATAAGGTCAATTGTTTTTAATCAAAAATATATAGTATAGGGCTAGTTGCGCTCAAAATATTGTAATTGACCCCCCAATTAGGTTCGTAATACGGCCCTGTCCAAAACGAGAGCCAGGGCCGTCCAATTCTACGGATGATTGCAGCACTCCCGCACACCTGGAAGACACGTCACAGACATTTCAGACAGTTTAATCAGGCATATAATCGGAAAAAACAATGCCGATTTGAATGGAAGCACCGAGACGCCCCCAGGTACCCCCTTGCACGACTGCGCCTTTCATTTAGAAAAAATACGCAATTTGCCTTTCTAAATGCGGTGCAGGATTGTTGGGGATAGGCACCTTTTACATGTCAGTTGAAAGTGACGTGTCATTCAAGAACAATACCCGATAATGGAGGTTACCTAGTAGATAACATATATTTAATTGAAAATAATATTAGGTATTTGTTATGTAATTTATAACTACATAAATACATAATTTTTTTAATTTGTATTAATCATTAGGAGATATTATAATTTCTAATTGGACGGCGCTTACCATTAGGTGCAGGTGGTATATATTTAATAGTTTTCTAGATTGGAGATTCTTGGTACTGTTTATAATTTCGATTATAATAAAATCTGACCTACGCCCTATGGTCCGCGTAAACGACCATGCCAATGTTCAGTTGGACTTTAAGTGGTATTTACTGGGCTGTACTGTTGTTTACTCCATAACTTGAACTTGACTTTCGAAAAATCGACTTGAATTGGTAGTAGCTTTGCAGTGATGTTTCGTACGTTAGTTGATATTGCCTGGCGCCTGCCTCACAATCCACCGACGCTTCTAATTTGTTCTCAGAGTTTTATTGTATGTGTGCCCAGAAATCAGGGCATGCATTTTCTTGAAGTCACCTTAAGGCAAAATCTTATTAATCTGTCCCTATTCGGTAAATTTTTTACTGGCCATTCACACATTTTCAAAACTTTGCTTAAAAAAATATCGGGAATTCTGATAAAACCTCAACCTTATTTTCGCTCCTGACACGCGCGGCCCTATATCTATTCCCCGGTGACAATTTATCCCTTCATTTCATAAGACATTTCGCACGGATGCCTCTCTTTCCATTCGGGACAGAGACACGTGACTTCAGAAAATGCGGTATGTGTAAACGTATTTCACCCTTATGCTCGGTAGATAGAGTGCTTTATCGGTGTTCAATTTCAGTTACGTGTATAATAAGCCACGTGCGATGATCTGCTTCCGAATCGGATAGGTGAATGGACATTCCCAACACTTAAAGACATCTTTGTCGTACAGATTGCTAGATATTGTACCATTATGTATACCATAGAGTTGTGTTGAGTAGCGGGGGATAGATTTTCTCTGTCATTGCACTTAACATCGGGAGTACTGTGATCACTATGCCGTGACAGTATAAAAAAAAAATTGAAGAGGCACTTTGTCTGCAGATTAAATATTTTTGCATAATTTTGATTGTAACATAGAATTGTAATATAGAAGCCAAAACAATTGTTTTTAGAATTATTGTCTGTCTGTCTTTCAGGGATCGAACCCCGGGTCGGGTAAAGTGATACTGGGTTTTCTATTTAGAAATATCAGTATCAGCCCGGAGCCTGGATATTGCCCGTTATCGCGATAGACTCGCTCTCTATCACATTATGAGACCGTAATAGATTTGGCGAAAGTGGGTGTACTGGTTACACTTCTGCCTACTCCTTCGGGGGTTACAGGCGTTATGTTAACATACATGCTTTAAGTTGATACGACAATTAATTCGTCCGTGTATGTGCTTTGCATTCGGGATCGATTGTTGATTAACAATTTCCGGCCATTATTTACTTAAGGTTAAATTGATGATGATAAACTGCCCCGCGTTTAAATAGTTAATTAACTGTGTAAGAAATTTATACGGTTTTTTTTATTGCCTTGACAGGCAGAGACGAGCAGACGGGCCACCTGATGGTAAGTAGTCACCGCCGCCCGTAGACTTCTGCAATGCCAGGGCACAGCAAAGCCGCTGCCTACCGTTAAACGCCACGTTCGGTAGTATCAATCAATGTACTCGATTATAGGTCAATTGATTAGCTAAACTTTATTCTGAAATTAGTTGCTCATCTGTAAGGATCTTTAGTAATATAATGGGCATCAAAATCGTTATTAATATTTTACTCAGAAACTAAACATAATATTTTTTTAATATTAATAATAACACCCAACAGTCACACACATAGCCCCGATCCCACACTAAGATACAGCTCTTTTGCCGTGGATATCTTGGACTACGAGAGACGCACGGTCTCACAACACCCAGACCCGACACAAATGTCTGTCACACAAACATTTGACCCGGTGTTGGAATCGAACCCACGGCCTTTCGTTTCACAGCCGGCTACTCGCCTACTGCGCCACGAAGTATTCCATTTCATTATTCCAGAAATGTTGTCTTTATTGTTTTTACTAATCCTCTACCTGCTTTTGAAATCTGAATAAATAGGTTCAGAGCTGTTTTGGATGTTAGCCCGGACAATTCAAGACGTCAATATTTCAAATTGCCTTTTTGGGTATTGGTAACATAAAACAATCATATTATAAGCTTGAAGGAACTTTTACTCCGAGATCATAGAAACTTCATTTTTATTTATTAATCAAAAAATGGCGATAATTGATATGGTAAACAGGCATAATGGTTTTGGCCACGTAGACATTCGAACTGAAAATAGTTATAATAATAAAATACCAGTCCTTTATTAAACTTGTCCCAATGCTGGGCACGAGTCTCCTCTATTCAAGACAAGCCTTGGTACGCTGGCCTAACGCGGGTTGGTAGACTTCACATACGTTTCAAATTCTTATTTTGAATTCTCATGTATGCCGGTTTCCTTAGGATGTGTTCATTTACAGTTATTTATATTAATTAATGATTTGTAGTTACTATGAGTACAATTATTTTGATGACATTTGTATGCTCACTAGAACACTATCCTTGTCAGTGCGTCGTAATCTTTGCATACTAATTAAGTGACAAAATCAAAGACCAACATGAGAGAAGGAGTGAAGTTATTTTTACAAACGAGAGTTGAAATATTAGGAAAAAATTGCAAAAAATTGTAAGCCCACAATATTACACATAATCTGATCATTATCATGCTGTTAGGGCATAGACCACAACACACTGCTGTTTTTTGTTTTTATTTTATTTATCTATTTATACACTTCATATACATCGTATTTAGGCGACCTGATTTCGAGGGGGAGTGAATTCCAGAGAGGTATAGACTGAATGGCGAAAGAAGAGTGAGTGAAGTCAGAGTGGTGAGAAGGGCACTTAAGAAGGAGAAGAGTTTTATCGTCTGTCGAACTGTGTGCACTGACTAGTCAAGTGCTATTTTAATTAAGTTAAGAGAGTTTTCCATAGACTCTGTTAGATAGATTTTGCTGGTATAACCGCCCGGATAACGACCACCGTACACAGGGTGTAAAACCGCCATAGTGCCATACGCAAGTGTGTCGCGTTCCGGGATCAGCCAGTGTACATCATCCGGTATTTGTGGGGGGCCTAGAGTTGGGGTACCATGTTTGGACGTTTTGCGGCCTTCTGAGTACTCTGACACTAGACCCTCGACCGCTTCTTCACCTTCTTGCCCATGGCGTAGTGTGAAGAATCAGGCCGGCATGATTGTGTTGAGTAGCGGGGGATAGATCGTCATTCGCTACTCGATACTCTAATTGGACGGTACTGCGCTTACCATCAGGTGCAGTCTAGTCTATTTGCCGTGCCAGGATAAAAAAAACTACCTCCCCTTATGAAGTGTCCCCTTGTGTATGATATGGCGTTGTAAAGATTACAGAGAGCGTATAACTTGCAATTCTAAATCGTTCGTAGATGGGCCGACTATGGTTTACGACAATTTCTCAAACAACACCTACTTAAAAATCCAATATCAAAAGAACAATACATTCGATCCAATTATAACCTCATTGTTATGTCTCGCGACGTCGTTAAATGAATTTTAATAGACCGCAATAGAATGGATTCTGGTGTGCATATCGAATGCGGAGTTTGTGCCAAATATTTGCCGGTCAAACGGTATTCTTTCGAAATAGAATTCCCGAGGGATGTGGTCGAGATGCGCGCGCGATGTACCGCTCAGATGACCGCAGCATCCTCCGATGCGGTCTGGTGGTTTCGTGCGGATTTATGGAAATTTCAATATGTAATGGTATCTGGAATTCTCGATATCAGACCAAGTGTAAATGTTCGGTGAAATGGACTTTCTAAAGATATGTATTGCTTATAGTCGTGTCTTTTTCCGCGTGAATGCCTTTTTATGAAATAAAAAAGCAGCGATAGCCTAGTTGGTTGCGGCACGGATTGTCAAGACGAACGTCATATGTTCGAAACCAGCACACATGGCATTCATTGTTAATTATCTCTCGTTTTTATCGGTGAAGGACAACATCACGAGGAAACCTGCAAACCTGAGAATTCTCATACGTATTTTAATGGTGTGTGAAGTTTACCAACCCGCATTAGGCCAGCGTGGTGGATTAAAGCCTAACCTCCCTCATTAGTAGAGGAGGCCAGTGCCTAGCAGTGGGACAATGTTTAATACAGGGCTAAAATTATAAAAGTAACTAGTTTATGTCTAATGCCAAATGTTGGTTGGTAGATCTAACATGTTATGTACTATCGAAAATTTAATGAAAAACTTGGGTATCCAGATATCCTCACATGTAACGTAAACGTAATTTAGAAAAAAAAATACATTACTGCAAGAAGAGCGAGCAAATCGTTTGCGTGATGGTAAGCATCATGTCTACTCATACATAATAGTTCCACCATTTGGATGTGAATTATAAAGAATTGCAAGACTATGGATGTCTATGTGACATCACAGAGCATTAAGAGTTAAGTCTCATATTTGTATAATAATCTGCTGTTGGACGGCAGATATAGTTATAACAGTGGTAACCACCTAGACAGACTCTTAGTAGAGTCCAGTAACACAAAGTTGTATGTACCCTAGGGAGCACGGATAGAGAGATAGAACCCACGATCTTCGGGTTTAGTAGTCATTTCACTTCCTGGACTAGACTTTAATAAACTGTAATCTTACTAATATTATAAATGCGAATGTTTAGATGGATGGATGGATGTTTGTTACTCAATCACGCCAGAACGGCTGGACGGATCTGGTTGAAATTAGGCACAGAGATAGATTATAGTGTGATATAGCACATATGCTTACTTCCCGGATAAATAAACGGTTCCGGCGGGATAGTCTTTTGTGTATCGCAGAGCAAGGGAACGATATGATTTTTGCATAATGATAGTTTAGGGATAAGAGAATGACATAGGCTATTTTATCCCGAAAAAATGCACGGTTCCTATGAGATAGCATAATACAGACAGATGTAAAAGCTTAAGATGACTCTGATGATCAAGGATTTTATACATACATATTTTTTTTTAAATAATTACCACGCGATTGGAGCCGCGGGCAACAGCTAGTAAATTGTAAATTTAAAACGGGTCTTAAAAACCGTATCACGTTATGCACGTAGCTATCTGTATTCGTGAGACGTTCGATTAACATTGTTGTTTGTAATTAAGTAAGGAAATTAAGTTTCCGTATGCACGGTACGTAAACAAAACTATCGGCGTCTCATTAGAGCGTCCCTGCCTACCGCTAATGACGTCACCGTGAAGATGATTCGGTTGTACGCGTCGCGGGAATTACATTATCAACCTTCATTCACTATTAACGTATACATCCGCTATGTTAGTCTAGTGATCTACATATGTTGTGAAACTGAGCAAGTCCTGAGTTCGATGCACGGGTCGCACTATGAAATTTTTTTTTTTCAATATCCGAAATACATTCGTGGTGCCCAAGGTTGTAATTCATACTCGGTATGACTGTATGATACCTATGAAAACGGGAACGGAAATATGCACCCACTTTTCGCCGAATTTATTACGGTCCCATAATGTGCTAGGGGGCGAGCTTATCGCCGTACTGGGTACCATTACAGACTCCGGGCTGATACTGAGTATTTTCTAAATAGATTAATCCGATATCACTTTATCCGACCCGGAGATCGAACCCGAGACCTCAGCACAGCAGTCATAACGCCACCAAGGCGGTTTGTAACTTTGTAATAATATAAATAACATGAGCTTCATTCGCGTACGCATCCATACATACTTGTACTACTACAACGTAGTTAATGTTGGCGGTGCTAATTCGTCAAAGGGCGCTCCGCGGCTCTTTGTGAAGGCTTATGGTAATCAAGGTAGGCGTTTGCGGGAATTTTCACAGAAAGCGTTCGACATTTAACTATGAGATTTAGAAACCAATGTCGGGCTGTTTAAAACGGATATTAAATTGGTAATGTTTTAAAATTAAGTCAAGTCGTTGTTTCATGGGCTGAATAGAGGTGATTGATCAGATATAATCTTGACAATAATAAAAAATATATTTTTATTTTTAACCGACTTCAAAAAAAGGAGGAGGTTCTCAATTCGACTGTATGTTGCTTTTTTTTTTTTTTTTTTTTATGTTTGTTACCTCGTTTCTCTGAACTGTGTGAACCGATTTCGACCATTCTTTCTTTGATTGAAAGCTGGTGCTTGTCATTTGGTCCCATAAAAATATGGTGAAGATCTGATGAATATCTTCGGAGCTGGAGAGGGTAACTCCTTAAAATTAAGTAGTATTCCAGTGGTTCTTTTTGCATTACGTTCATTATAAAAGTTAAGTTTCAGTGAGAGAGGGTAAAAGGGGTGGGGGTGAGGGAGGGGGGTGATAAAATTAAAATACACGTAAATTCTAATATCTTCAGCAGCTTTTAACCGATTTTATATAATTTACCACTAAAAAGCAAAAAAATAAATTATTACTTTTTAAATAAAAATTAAACCGCCTTCAAAAAAACCCAGACACAACTAAAAAGCAAAAAATAATTGGTTACATTTAAATCAATTAGTTATATGCAATTTAAATCAATTATTTGGAGTCGGTGCCAGCCAAAACATGGAAAAAACAGAATAATCAGGCATACAAAAAAATATAAAATAGATCCAGACTTGGTTTTTATAAATCTAAAAGTAAAGAAAACAACACCGGCACCGACTCCAAAAATAATTGATTTAAATTGCATATAACTAATTGTTTTAAATGTAACCAATTATTTTTTGCTTTTTAGTTGTGTCTGGGTTTTTTTGAAGGCGGTTTAATTTTTTATTTATTTAGATTTTTTTTATATATATATAATGAGTGGTTGGAGCTTTCTATTAAGTAAATATATATTTCTATTAAGTAAGTATACCTATAAACTTTTAATTTTAAAATAATAAAGAAAAGATGTATTTAATAGTGTATATACGGTTACATGCATAGTCAGATAAGGAAACTGTATGAAATGTTAAATTTAAACCAAGTAGGAGATATTGGAGAAACGGTATGGGCTAAATGGTTTAGGGTGGAAAGGAATGTGGTCTGTAGGTATGTTTAATTGAAGCAAAAGGAAATGCAATGTGAATGTATATTACAGTAACATACTTAGGTGATTTTATTTTATTAAAGTTTATTATCGTGTCAATAATGCTTTGAGGATTTGAGCTCTACGTGCTCAATACAACAAGCTACCGCTGTGGAGATTTCGTTTGGTTCTATGGTAAAGTAATTAATGATTTTTTATTATTTTATTTTTTATTAAAAACTTTGAAAATATAGCGAGTAACTTTGTAAGATGTCCCAACACTTCGTTTAATATAGGAAACACTTGAGTAATATAGTTTTAAAGGAAATTTGCATAAACAAACGGGATCATGTATTTAAGGATTTTTCTATTTTAATTTAGATCACTTGGAAATCGAGACAAGTCTCCGTAATTAAGTTGTATTTCACATATTACATTCAAGGTCCTGTACAACCCGTACACTGTTTGACTCAGTTTTTTTTATCCTGGCAGGGCAAAGAGACCACACTGCAACTGATGGTAAGCGCAGTGCGGTCCCATTTAAGGTATCGAGTAGCGAGAGACGATCTGTCCCCCGCTACTCAATACAATCATGCCGGCCTGCTTCTTCACACTACGCCATGGGCAAGAAGGTGGAGAAGCGGTCAAAGGTCTATTGACAGAGTACTTAGAAGGCCGCAAAATGGCCAAACATCGTACCCAACTCTGGATTCCCGACAAAAAGTTGAAAAGAAAGAACAGAGATTTATTACACAGTGACATCGAGCCTACATAGCCACTGTGGCGCACTAGGCGAGTAGTCAAAAACGGTAGACAGAAAGTCTCTTGTAGTTCGCGATAATCACGACACAAGTTACTAAGATAGTTTGTATCTTACTATGAGGTCAGTACTATGTACTTTTGGCGCAGCGGGCGAGTAGCCGGCTGTGAAAGGAGAGGCCGTGGGTTCGATTCCCACACCGGGACAAATGTTTGTGTGACAGACATATATTTGTGTCCGGGGTCTGGGTGTAGTGAGACCGAAAGTCTCGTAGTCCCTGATACCCACAACACAAGACTCGTATCTTAGTGTGGGATCGGGGCTATGTGTGTGACTGTTGGTGTTATTTATTTATGTATGTGTGACTATTGTTATTTATTTTATACTAGCGTTTGCCCGTGTGGAAATTATTTATGAAAAGAAAAGGTATACAATCCATGGAGGCATCTTAAGCGCTTACAACTTTCTATATTTGCCTAGTAGCGAACTTATAATGAATCATTTTTTTCTGGGAATACATATCCAATGTCTTAATCCAGCGAATAACTATAATCTATCTGTGTGCAAAATTTCATCCTAATCCGTTCAGCCGTTTTGGCTTAATTGAGTAACAAATATCCACACTTTCACCCGTATGATATTGGTAGGATAATACCTCATTATCAATGTTTTTTAATATACAGTAGCCATACAGCACCATGAGTGTATGTCAAAAAGTTACGTTATATAACGTTATTTTTATGTATGATATGTGTCGTTCTTATACTATAGAATTTAGTTTTCATGTAACCCCTAGAGCCCCCCGTTTCGCCATATAAATGTTAAACATGGTCGCTAGCGATTAGACGTGAGAAAAACTCATGGTTGAGCTACAGATCAATAAAGACAGTTGTGTCGTAAGCTTGTCACAACTAAGTGGCAAATGACCATTATGGTAGAGTTGCCAACCGTCCTGTTTTCCCAGGACATGGCCTGGTTTTTTTAAGTTTTAAAGCCTTGATAAGGTCCTGTATTTTAAAATTCGCACATCTTTTTTGCAATCCTTACTTTAGGGGAGGCCTCTCGGATCGCAAATGTTCACGCTATTTTAAATCATCTCATTCTGTTTTTAAAATGAATTGTCCTAGTTTTTCTAACTTCAATTCCTAGTATTTGAATGCCGGGGTTGGTAACCCTACATTATGGTGTATTCTAGCGCGAATAACAACAAATTTCTGCTTCTCAGTGGTTATAGAATGCCTTTCGATTACGTTATAAGATGTATAGCTGTAAATTGTAATACACTTTTATTGTGCCTATAAAATGCCACGTATTTCCCATGCCTCGTTGGTAAGTTCAAACGTTAATTATATCAACACGTCGTTGACAATCGTGAAGTATTTGGCACCTATGATGTCGAACGGTCGATTTTATTGTCGAAAGCTCGCTCAGTCTGCCGTTGGTATCGTCCGTTGCTCAAAGGGTGCCGACAAAGCGCCGCCACCGCGCCGCGGGTGCGGGCGGTATTAGCGGCGCCTTTGATGCCCCCACCGAGCGCTAGGGTTGGCGACAATATTTGTTTATTACGTTTTAATTGCTTTATGTTTTTGTGATTGGTTTTTGGATTTCTATTAGACGTTATATGTACAGTTGAGCTACCTTAGGTGTATTAATATGATTATTGACTATTTTGATTGAAGATAAGGGAAATTCGTGCTCGCATTTATTACTGTTAATTTCAAAGATAGAGATATGGGTCAAATTAAGGACTCCTTTTTTCTTGGTGGTTTCTAAATAAATTACTACGTTTATATATTTTTTTATATTAATCCTACTAATATTATAAATGTGAATGTTTGGATGGATGTTTGTTACTCAATCAAGCTACAGAGACTGGACGGATCTGGTTTAAATTTGGCATAGAGATAGATTATAGTGTGGAAAAGCACATAGGCTACTTTTTATCCCGGAAAAATGTACAGTTCCCGTGGGATAGTTTAGTTTTTCACAGAGCAATGGATCGATTAATTTTTGCATAGTGGGAGGTGGCAATGGAGGAGGTGGTGGCAATCAGAAATTGACATAGGCCACTTTTATCCCGAAAAAATGCACGCTTGCTATCAGATAGCAAAATATAGAAAGGTGTTATAGCTTAAGATGCCTTCATGGATTGTATACCTTTTCTTCCAAAAATAACCTCCAAGCGGGCAGAGCCGCGGGAAATATCTAGTCTGTTATAAATTACAACAGTTCAGTTCTATCCTCGGCTCTACTTATTTTGATGAAGGTTTCACTAATATGTTTCACGATGTTGATGAAGGTTTCACTAATATGCGAAACAATAGAAAACACATATATCATAATATATTGTCAGGAAAGCGAATCGCGCGAAATCTAGTACTTAGATATTTCGACTTTTGTTTAAGAAACATTTTCCTTGAAATCATCATTTGTTGTTGTGACAAACCTCGTAACTTTATCACAAGTTGTTTCGTAGAAATATTTACGTAAACACATGCGGAAAGTATAACGGAAATGTTGCGATTACAATGGAGCGCGATTGTTTTATTTACAATGTCGCCTCTGTGATGCGACGCTATGTATTTCCATGGTGAAGGAAACATCGCGAGAAAACCGGAATACCTGAAAATCCTCGTAAGAATTTTAAAGGTATGTAAAGTCTACTCGCATTAGACCAGCGTAGTGGACTAAGGCCTAACCCCTATCATTAGTAGAGGAGGCCCGTGCCCAGCAGTGGGAGATGTTTATGGGGCTGGTATTATTATTGGCAAGGGTGAAGACCTCTTGAAAAAACCTGCATACCTTACCTCCATTAATAAGGTGAGTAAAAGCTTAAGCGGCATTGAAAAGTATTCCGGAAATTAGCTAATAAATAATATTAATGACTGACAGCGTTTTTTTTTGACACGTCGCGATATAATTTACTCGTTTTTATATTTTTTTATTATTGTCTGTTGAGTCACTTGGACACAAACTGAGTAATAGCAATAAAAGAAGAACATCAAAAAATTGTGTAGTGACGGCGAGGTTTTATCGACTACTACTCACATTTTTAGGAAAATGTATGATATTAAATGCAATTCCTAATTGTTTATATATGGTCCTATATTCGGTCAGAAGATTATTGAAGCTATGTTAAAACAGATAGTGAGATTTATGGATTTATTTCAGTGAAAACCTGAGTATCTCGGGGCGGATATTTATGTGTGCTCCAGAAATGTTGTGGGTCTGGTCTCGTCATTCTTGATATCTATGATACTGATTTGACAATTGTGTGGTCAGAACTAAGTCTGTAACTGTCGGGTGTCTTTATTATTATTATTAAGTTTAGTTTATTCGCTAGGAAGATATCAGAAGAGGCCGTTTAAAATGGCTGGCCAGACTCCGAACTTTTTTGAGATCCACTTGGTTTTCCAAATAGAATATTAATTTGGAAAAATAGGGCTTATGAATAGCCTATATTTAATTGAAATGTCCATATATTTTTGAAGACTCCACCGCAGGGTATTTAAATAATGGCATACCTAGAGACTGAACCCGTAGTTTTCTTGATACTTGAATTGCAACAAAAAGGCTCTTATAGCCTTATATAAAGTAGTGTATATTTTTTTTTATCCTGGCACGGCAAAGTTACCGCACTGCACCTGATGGTAAGCGCAGTGCGGTCCAATTAGAGTATCGAGTAGTGCGAGACGATCTATCCCCTGCTACTCAACACAATCATGCCGGCCTGCTTCACACTACGCCATGGGCAAGAAGGTGAAGAAGCGGTCGAGAGTGTATTGTCAGAGTACTCAGAAGGCCGCAAAATGGCCAAACATTGTACTCCAACTCTAGACCCCCGAGAAAAAAAACCGGATGTACATTGGCTGATCCCGGAACGCGACACACTTGCGTGTGCTACTATGGCGGGTTTTACACCCTGTGTACGGTGGTCGCTATCCGGGCGGATATGAATATCCTACCACCAGCAACGGTTTAACGTGTAACGTTAAACCGGGTTTATAGAACCAATCATTACAATCACTTTGATTTAAACTTAGTCGTAAGCACTGGTCGTTAGTTGACAGCCCTGGCTGCCGACGCCCCCTCCCAGGCCACGTTCAAAGTGAGTGTGTTACTCTTTAACCTGCGCGATTCGCGACCGGCTAAACTTACCACTCCGCTAAATAAAGTTAAAAGGCTCCTCAGAGCTTTGTCTCGGCCCGCTTTGATGTACGCCGCATCACCCCGCGCGGCTTTGCGCCCCACCACGCCCCGTTCGCAAATTGTTTACCTCTGAACTATTGCCTCCCCTCCACCCCTCTAATACCTTTTCCTATGGCCAGTACCGATTGATTAGTGTGTCAAAGGTATGTGGCGAAACGATCAAAGCCGGCTCGCCGTGACCGATCCAGAATACGAAAGTATGTCGCAAGTTTGAGGGGTTGTTGGGACAAAATAACAGATGTACATATTATTGTTGGTTTTCACTCGAGTTCCGATTTAACTATATATAGTGACGGTATATAGGTAGGTACCAACTACGTACACAATAAATGAGCTTCAGAATGGCACCACAAAGTTGTTGCTAATTTTCTTTTAGATCCTTACCTCTTGATAAGAAGTTGTGTTACATAATGTCGACAGTAAAGGATAATTTCACTTTATTGTTTTCAAACGTATTGTTAGAATTAAAAAAAACACTTTTCTACAAGACCCTTTAAATTTACACAGATTAAAAGGACCGTTGCTCCTTTGATTCTTTATCTCCGAATGTCGTAGTTAATAGGCATAATTAACTTTAACGTTTTTTTTTCTTTATATTCCTCCTTTTTTAATGTAATCGTCGAAACGGCGAAATGGAAGGCCCCGCTTCTCTTTTGATCTCGCAGACTTGTAAAACCAATCGTGCAACATTATTTTCCCTTTTAACTTGAATACGCTTTAATAGAGTAGGTACGCTTTGAGCTTGTATTCGTTTCGTAAACTAGTTTAAATTATTACAAGTATGTCCATGTTAATTATTGGACGCCCTCCTGCCTATGATCCTGGGTCCTTTAGGCGTAGTCGTCTGATGAGGCTACACAGAGGCCGGCCATGATTGTGTCAAGTAGCGAGGTATAGATTTACTCTCGCTACTTGATATTCTACCTGAAAGACACTGCGATTACTATCAGATGCAGTGTGGTCACTTTGCCGTGCTAGTATAAACAAAAATCAACTTCATAAGAACATTTTACATTTACGCTATAAATATTAACCATTCCTGACAAAATGAGATAAACCGTTGATAAAGGTTGCCGCGCATCCCTTGATTGCGTCGCGGTTTTGTTGCATGGCTTTGCAATATCCCATTGTGATTTAAAAAGCATTCATACGAATGTCATATACGTGTATAGTCGCATACAAAAATTACGCAACTGATCAATTATTGTTATACATTTTTTTAAGGATAGCTACAGAATAGCATTTCTTACTTTTCTTTCTTTCTTAGGCGTAAGACCTCAGCAGATACTGTAATTGGACGGCACTGCGCTTACTATCAAGTGCAGAGTGGTCACTTAGCCGTGCCAGGAAAAATAAAAATCTTTTCAAACAATATTGATCACATAGGAAATCAGCATCTGAGGGAGTATGCAAAAACGGCTAGGAAAGATTGAACATTCGAGATTTTAGTTGAATTTAATGAACGTAGCGTTCGAGTTGAGATCGTGTTTCGAGAACATAGTAACCGTAATAGCACATACCCACCAAAATCCGGACCGTGTTGCGAGCTTCGGACTTTACGAAAATTTAATTAGTGTAATAACAGCGAGCAGTTCCATTATGCCAATCAAAGGGAAAACGAAAAGTTTGTACACATCAAAGAGTCGCTTAGTGCGTGTGCCCTCGGCTAATGACGCGTCTGTGACAGACTAGCGGCAATGATACATTTGATTATATTAGATGGCACATTTATGATATATAATAAATATACCCAACAGTCACACATAGTACCGACCCCACACTAGGTCAAACCTGTATCGTGGGTATCAAGAACTACGAGGGACTACGGTCCCACAACACCCAAACCCGAAACAAATATTTGTAGATCACACAAACATTTGGGATCGAACCTGCTGCCTCTTGTTTCACAGCCGGCTACTCACCCGCAACGCCATGGAGGCTGTCAAACATAATATGACATATTTATTTACTATTGAAAGTGAATATTATAAAGTTCATTTTCACTCACTGTCTACCTGGAGGCCGTTTGACCCTATCTATAATATGAAGTACAATACACGTAATTTGTTTTGGCCGGCATGAAGTTATCTGCGCCATACCTCGTAGCTAACTTCAGACCGACCAAGTTAAATCGCGCGTATCGTATTGTGCTATTGAGCTCTCATATGCTCCTGGTATTGCCACAATTGTGTCCTATAAAACACTTTGTCCCGTGCATCCGGCGTTGGCTATCAGGTAACCGGGAAGTTTTAAAAACACTAATTATTCTTTATGTGTAAAAAGACATTCTGAGTGTATTGTCGGAACCTTCTAGTAGTTGTAGGATTATTCGACAAATATTATAAGGTCCCAAATTTAATTTATTTTTAACCGACTTCAAAAAAAGGAGGAGGTTAACAATTCGTAATCTTTTTTTTTATGTATGTTCCCCGATTACTTGAAGACGCCTGCACCGATTCGAGAAATTCGTTTTTGTTTAAAAGGGTATAGTTCCCAGGTAGGTTCCCATTGGCACCAAGTCAGGATCTGATGATGGGATCTCAGAAAAACCAAGGGCAACCCCCAAATTTTATAGCGACGCATAATTTGTTTTTTATTGAAGTCGGTGTACTTTTTACGAATTAAAAAACTTTTACTTATAATTAATTATATAATCTTAATAGCATTATAAGCTCGAAATATAACAAGATCCTATTTTTTGATCCTTTGATGGCTGATAGGTAAATAACCCTCTAGTTAACATTTCGCCAACGATTTTACGAATTTATCATTAATCTACCTTCTGTATCATCGTCATTCGTTCCTCATTATCGTTCAGGCACATGCTACATAGCCTAATATACCTACGCACGCGTTGCACTACTAATGAGCAACAAGCTCTATTAATCTCCGCGCGCGTGCATCCATAATAACATCATTAATAATATCATTACACGAACATTGTCAAAGATATTCAGGTTCAGGTTTACATATCAAATACAATACAACACTTTGACAAAATCAATTCGGCCGTTTGTCTGAAACTCGGCGAAATCAAATATCGAAGCAACACTCGGCTGAGAGATGAGGCTTTGATATCTAACCATTCATTTCATCTGTAAATCGAGTTGGAATCCTCAAATTAATTCGCCTTCAAAAGGTGAATGTCTTATTACGGGCCCGTAGTGTACTACACAGGCGCGCATGTCGTTTGAACAATGACACGAGACACGATGAAAGGATTCGTCAGATATTGACGTTTTATTGCGTGCGTGTGTGTTTTTAATTGATTTCGTATCAATAGTGGATGGGCGAGTACGCTTTGCTCTGTGGTTTGCTCTTTGGACAGTGTATATTGTTTTATACACATTCTCTATGGAAAATGGCTTAAGCCTTTGAAATTGTGACTATTTCAGACATGGCTGTGGATTTAAATTGTGACTATTACAGACATGGCTTTGGCCTTTTAATTTTAGATCTAGGTATGTACTATCTCGCTGTTGGACACAGGTTTTCTCTACTAATAAAGATTAGACTTCCGACTTCCACTTGATAGACTTTACACATCTACCGAAATGTTTATAGATAACTCTTATTATTATAAGGTTCCTCAAGGCATTGTAATACAAAGGATAATAAACGATCTATACTTAACATAAAAATCAATGGTGCGAGCAATTGATGTTTGTGTGAGTATTTTCATTTAAAAAATAGTCATAAGTATAGGCCATGTGTGCCCAATGTGCGTAGGACGTCTCTTATCACATAATGGGTCAGATCCATTTTTTTTATCCTGGCACGGCATAGTAACCACACTGCACCTGATGGTAAGCGCAGTGTCGTCCAATTAGAGAACCGCGTAGCGAGAAACAATCTACGCCCTGCTTCTTCACACTACGACATGGGCAAGAAGGTGAAGAAGCGGTCGAGGGTCTAGTGTCAGAGTACCCAGAAGACTGCAAAATGGCCAAACAGCGTACCCCAACTCTAGACCCCCGACAAAAACCGGATGTACACTGGATGATCCCGGAACGCGACACACTTGCGTGTGCTACTATGGCGGGTTTTACACCGTGTACGGTGGTCGCTATCCGAGCGGATATGATATCATACCACCAGCAAAAAATTGCATTATACCTATTTTTTCGTTGAAGCTGAATATGCGATCAGATTTGTGGCTTTTGTAAACGACCTTACGGGCCATGAACTGCACTTTGGAACGCTAAATAGTACCAGTTACTATTTATTAATATTTATTGTTACAGGTACTACGTGCACACGGACTGACTGAATACATAAAAATGCAGCGGCATTAAGCTGCTATACAGGTAATTTTAATATTTTGTTGAAATTATTAGCTGTAAAGTATGTTTAGCTTTCCCGCTAAAACGATGCATATAGTAGTCAGCCTATTTTGACACTAACATCGCACTCTAGCGGAAAGACTTGGCAATATTCAAATTAGTTCACACTTGTTGCCTGTGACGTTTGTAGTTTGGAGCGTCCCTAACAGATGGCGCTAACACCCCTCTGGCCTGCTGTTATGGCGACTCGGTCAACTGTTGTCTGTCAAACAAACGTCAGACTCAGTGTTGTACACAAATCGCGAGACAAGCTAATAAAATATTAATTTCGAAGAAAGTTTTTAAATGGTGAACCAGGTTTTTTGGCTGAACTCGCTTCTATTCAAGTGTGTTAAGTGAGTGTTTCTAGTTTTATCTGCATTTTCACACATAATGGTTCTATTAATACATGGTTTATGGGTTTGGGCATGGGATTTCCGTAATAAATTGTGTTTATGGCCTCGGATATCGGTCTTGATGGTGTGCTATTAGTTTACGATGCTAGTCGGTCGGTACTTGAGTGAATGTTTAGAGGTTTGGAGGCGGGTGATTGTTGTCGCGGCATAGGTGCCACGGGTCGCGTCTTTGTTTACATGTGGTTTCCTGTGTTTACGCCCATCATCATCAATGAAATGTTGTCGAATATGCTTCAATGTGATGTCCTGTGGGTACCTTGTGTTGCGACATTTTTCTAACGTTTACCTTATACTATAATAACTAAACAGCTTACAGAAAAAAATACCATGTGGTCATAGAACATAAGTGTAGAGAATATTTTCTTTTTACTACTTATTGAATGATATTCCTTAGATCAGTTTATTCATAAAATTATTTTTATTTTTGTAATTATCATTTTTATTTTGTAAAACTCCCTAATTTTTTTTCATTTTATGTGTTACACTGACTTTAAATTACCTTTTTATATTGTCAATTATTGATTTCATATTAATAATGAAATCAATAAAAAGTAAAACTACATCCATCTCACAATAACCGAGGGCTCAAGATTCATCCGTGCCCCATTGTGTTGCACATCCAGCATCCAACGGAGCTTTCACTCAGATCACTGCCGCTACGTAGCACGGTCGGGTGTTTTTCAAACCTTTCCTGTACCATAAAATATAAATATCATATTATTATAATCAAAATATAATTCTATTAAGTGTATTTGCTGTGCAGTGTATTGTTTGGTATTAACAATGAGTATGGTAAGGTCTTTATAATATTTTTTACATCCCTCCATTATGTTTTTTTCTATAACTTGCTTACTGATCCATAAAGTTATGATATTGATTTGTTATGACATGTTCTTATTATGATTCTCTTTTATTCCGCTGTTTATTCCCCGTTCCACAATTAAATTTGGTTTTCATTTCTCATGCTGTGCCGTGCGTTACTTTTTTATTATTATACAGGTTTTTGAAATATGATATTCTATTGGATGGAATGATGAGATTAATTTGCTATGATGAATGGTTTCAAAATATATATTAGGGGTATTTAGTTGGGTACGGTGTTTGGTAGCCAACACCGATCGATGGCGGAGACTCTTGACTTTGGCACGCGGTCTCATTTTTTTGTTTGCTATCCTTTTCTGACCTATACAAATCAAATATAGTGCTGGGATATGATCCTTATTGTTTGCCATATTGATTTTTTATGGTGGCTTGGTGCTCTGGCTGCGCAGCCGGAGTGTGTTAAGAATTAAAGACGGTGAATCTTTTCATTCATGCTCTTTATTTTACTAAAACTTTAAAGATGTATTTTAAAGGGAAGAAAGGCTGTACAAGAAATACGTTAAGCAACATTGGTAAAAGAATAATAGTGGATGTATGTTGATATTGATTTAATTATGTTTTATTGTAAAAAGTTCTTATGTTTCATTCATATTCTTCATTTCACATTCTTTAATACTATGGTGTATTAAAGATATATATATATAGTTGTACTTTTATTTCTGTGTAATTCAAATCATTTATATATAGTAATGATTTAATTAAGTTTGATATATCAAATCACACTTTATATGGATTTTTAATGTAATTTTTCTAGAGTTTTTCAAATTAATAAACTGAACTACAGGAAGCGATTGTTTAGGCGCGTTGAATATAATATTGATCACTTTGGCGTCAGTCACGCATCGCGTACATATCTATATGTACTTGTAGATTTTACAGTTATGTGACGCTTTTTTAAACGATGTTTTTAATGATATAATTTTGATGACATCAACCACCAAAATGGTATTGTGATTGGTTTAATAGGCGAGTTGCGAGCCAGCAATCCATTATATGGAGAATCCGCTGGGTCGACCCATTAGATTCAGAAAACAGCCTTTGCTTCATGTGGTCTTTTAGAGTTTCTCCGTGTGTAAAGATATTTTTGTCGGCAGGTGGTGTCACGCCATGCAGCGCGCGGGTGGGAGAAGGGCCTGTGCGCCATGAGCCACACTCCAATAGGCGGCCACCCGCAAGGTCAGTAAATATTTGAATACCTGCAATCATATTTTTTCACCGACTTCGAACGAGATCGTTTTTAATAAAATAATAATATAATAATACTAGCCCTGTATTAAACATTGTCCCACTGCTGGCCACGGGCCTCCTCTACTAATGAGAGGGGTTAGGCCTTAGTCCACCACGCTAGCCTAATGCGGGTTGGTAGACTTCACATACCTCCGAAATTCGCGCGTATGCAGGTTCCCTCACGATGTTTTCCTTCACCGTTAAACCAAGCGATAATTAACATTTAATACACACGTAGCTTTTAGAAAAGTTAGAGGTGTATGCCATTTGGGTCTCTAACATACGACTTTCGTGTTGACAGTCTGTACCGCAACCCACTAGGCTATCGCTGCTCGTTTTAATACGACGTATATATTTTTCTAATGTGTTGATCTTGGTTAAATGTGATAACTATTCATTTGTGATTGATAGGATTTACCACGCAAGAGGTTCGACATTACTAAACTTAATTACGATCTGATGATGTAATATAAGGGAAAAATTGGACTCCAGCAGCAGCTTAGTTGAAAATATGTTTTAGATTAACATATTTTCATTATTCTTAAATACTGTAAGAATGTGTCACTACGGTCCACGTTCGGTTCCAGGTTGGGAGCACAAACTTGCTGACAGGTCGTCTCTGCCGCCGGCTTCAGGGGAGGAGAAGAGCAAATCTCAGTCCAAACATGTGTTCGCACAACCACATTTCTCCAAGTATGTACATATTTGTCTCGAAACAACTAATGCACCAGGTCTTAGACCAGAAATATTTTTAGGTCATTGAAGTTTTTACTTGGTACGAGAATTTAACTTTATATTTCACAAACGGGGGTTTTGGGGGTCTAGAGTTGGGGTACAATGTTTGGCCATTTTGCGGCCTTCTGAGTACTCTGACAATAGACCCTCGACCGCTTCTTCACCTTCTTGCCCATGGCGTAGTGTGAAGGAGCAGGCCGGCATGATTGTGTTGAGTAGCGGGGGATAGATCGTTTCTCGCTACTCAATACTCTAATTGGACCGTACTGCGCTTACCATCAGGTGAAGTGCGGTCACTATGCCGAGCTAGGATAAAAAAAAACGTGCCTCCTGTATCGGTAGCAGCACTAAATGCCATGAGTATGTCGAGTAGCGAGGGATAGTTGTCTGTCGGTACTTGATACTTTACTTGGACGGCACTAGCGCTTACCATCAGGTGCAGTGTGATCACTTTGCCGTAAAAACATAGAAATATCGGCTTAGATTAGATTATGGCGTGAGATTTAAGGTGTCATTTGCCATACATTCAGTACCGATTGATATGGATGATACTTGAACACTGACTATGGACATGCGGAGGTATAGGAGGAGGCCCATTGGTGCAGCGAATGGACTCACTGCTCCGGTCGCCTTATAGTTCTGATATTCAATACGCCTAGCTGACTCATCAATAAGAAAACTTTCCAAATACAATCATTCACGTATGAATAGTAAGATCTTGTTTTTTTATATCCTGGCACGGCAAAGTGACCACACTGCATCCGATGGTAAGCGCAGTGCCGTCCAATAAGAGTAGCGAGAGACAATCTATCCCCCGCTACTCCACACAATCATGCCGGCCTGCTTCTTTACACTACGCCATGGGCAAGAAGGTGATGAAGCGTTCGAGGGTCTAGTGTCAAAATACTCAGAAGGCTGATCCCGGATCGCGACACTTGCGTGTGCCACTATGGCGGGTGTTACACCCTGTGTACGGTGGTCGCTATGCGGGCGGATATTAATATCCTACCACCAGCCAAGTCTGTCGTGTGTCGAGGTGTGTCGTATGATGGCGTGGGTCATGTTAGATTGTTCAGGGTCAGTATGATGGTATGGGTCGTGTTGTGTGGTTCAGGGTCAGCATGGCGTGGCGCGAGCAGACGGAGGGCTCGTCGGGGAGCTCTGCGCGCTCGCCCGCCTCGCCGCCATACATGCGCTGGGCCAAGAGTCTGCACGAACTGCTCGAGGTAACTACGAGTTCGATTACCGGATGGGGAGTTTAATTTTTACAAAAAAAAATATCCATATGGTAATCACAATGTAATAGAGTTTTTATTATGAAGTTTTTTATTTGATACTCTATATGCTTAAAAAAACGCATTTATTGTATTTTTTATTTATTTACAAGATTTTGTGTGATTTAGGATACATATAAAAACAAAAGTCGATTCCCTAGTACAATTAATTCAAATATTAAAAAATAACTATGAATAAACTTATTTTTATAATATAAATTGAGTGTTTTTATATAGATTCATTAAACCGTTCTTTAATGAAAAGACATTATACAATGTTCTTGATATTACTGTTCTTGTCAGTATTTTCATCAAATTCAACATCATTTTACACAAATGTATCTATGCAGCATTAGCTTATTTTTACGTTACCTTATACTGTTACACTATTTTAACTTGCATAGGGCTTAAGGTTGTCGTAAAATTAGGCACAGATCGGTGATAACCTGCATTTACATACATTACAACTTAATTCTCTGTATAATTTGTAAATTTTTGTGCTACTTTCAATTAATGTATTTAATGCATGCTGTGACATCTGAAGGTGCATTTATCATGTATCTTATTTGTTTTCTTTTATTTTATGTAATTGAAATTGATTTTCCTATATAAAATAATGATTGTGTTGAGTAGCGAGGGATACACTGTCTCACGCTGCTTGATACTCTATCTGGACGGCACTGCGC
This sequence comes from Laothoe populi, assembly GCA_905220505.1. Classification (NCBI taxonomy): domain Eukaryota; kingdom Metazoa; phylum Arthropoda; class Insecta; order Lepidoptera; family Sphingidae; genus Laothoe; species Laothoe populi. The sequence goes on from HG992156.1 coordinate 17,615,604, forward strand.
TTATCATCAGGTGCAGTGTCGTCACTTGACCGCGCCAGAAAAAAAAAACGGTAGGCAGCGGCTTTGCTATGCCCTGGCATTGCATAAGTCTATGGGCGGCGGTGTCTACCCACCATCAGGTGGCCCGTCTGCATATATCTATCCAGGCAGTAAAAAAAAATTGTCAATGTCAGGACGCGGAGGGCGTGCGGCTGTTCCGCAAGTTCGTGGGCGGAGCGGGCGGGCTGCACGTCGACAGGCTCAACTTCTACTTCGCCGTGCAGGGGCTGCGCCAGGAGTACGAGACAGCCAAGATACGACAGGTCGTCTCCGCTATATACAAGTGAGTGTATATACACACTACACTACACTAGAGTCGCCAACCGTCCCGTTTCCCCAGGACATGTTTTTTTTATTTTTATTTGTTAATTTAGTACAAGAAACAAAAAGTAGTAGTAAGTATATTGATAATTATATATACATATAACAAAATCTTGGACCAATAAAGTTTCCAACAACAAAAAAAAACAAATACAGCCCTCGTCGGCAAAGTATACAATTAAAATTGAAACAAAAAGTTTTTATAAATAAAAAAATAAAATTAAAATTATTAAAAAAATAAATTGTTTTTAGAGTGTTCTGGATAGTTTTTGAAGCAGCATCCTGGGTTTTTAAAGCGCCGTGATAAAGTCCTGTATTTTAAAATCCGCACCCCACATTTGGAATTTTTACATTACGGGCGGCCTCACGGCTCGCAAGTGTTCGAGCTTTTATTGAAATGAAATGAAATGAAATGAAATCGTTTATTGATCATGTAGGCAATTACATAGCTCTTATGACAAGTCAGTACATTAAAAAAAAGTAAAGAAATTTAAGAAAAGGATATCAGCTTATGTATACATAGCATACATAGCATCATCAATACACTAGCAATCAATTTATTAATTTATAAGGTGTTTATAATTTTTATTTTTAATGTTATTCAAAGAAATACCAGTCAAATATAAATATTTTTAAATGGGTCTGATAAGGACCATGGGTATTTCCGAGACGTCGCACGTTTTAAAATCTACCACCGGATCCAAACGCGACCCCGCCTGAGAAGACCCGGCGAAACAAACTCAGCGGGCTTATATTACCGCTGGATACAACGCGGCGCGACCCAGTATTAAACAAAACGCGACCTGCTGTTAAATTGAATTGTCCTGGTTTGTCCGACTCCAAATCCTAGTTTTTGAATTTCGGAGTTCGTAACCCTACACTCACTGTTGTTCCATTCCTATCCCAAATTTTATTACCGTCCCATAATGTTATAGGGGGCGAGCCTATTGCCATGTCGATTAATTCAAAATCATAGTTTTTGCAAATAGGTTTAGTTTTTGTAAATCCAAAAAAAAATAAAGACGCCACTTGGGCTTCGGGTGCCCTCTGTATTGAGAATCTCCAAGAAACTCAGACGTAGGTCTTTTGAAACGTGATACAATAATCATCAATTATCATTGATGTCAAAAAACTGTTGGCAAATAAGAAGGCAACCATATTTATCATAAGTTTGCAAATTTTTTTTAAACTGTCTAAAATCTGCGATTGACTCGTAAGCTTGTAACCTATGTGCTAACAATATACGTTCGTTGCCTTAACATAGTAATCATTCATTTATTTCCACGTAAATATCAACAAAAACAATATAATAAGACCATTGTGCATGTCATTTCTATTGGTCTTATATTTATTACATGACAACCTGCGTGGCGCCGATGGTGAGTAGCCGGCTGTGACACGAGAAGTCGTGGGTTCGATTCCCACATCGATACAAATGAACACACCCCACAAATATATCTTGACACTACGACAAAACTACGAACTACGAATTTCGGTCTCACAACATCCAGACCAAATACAAATATTTGTGGACCACATTAGCGCTGTCTCTTCGCGAGAATCGAACCCACGGCTTCTCGTGTTACGTGCTACTCGCCCACTACGCCACGGAGGCTATGAAATGATTTTTCTGATTTGCCTGACGATTTGATTTTTTTTTCATCCTGGCACGACAAAGTGACCACACTACACCTGATGGTAAGCGCAGTGCGGTCCAATTAGAGTATCGAGTAGCGTGAGACAATCTGTTCTCCTTCACTCAACACAATCATGCCGCCCTGCATCTTCACACTACGTCATGGGCAAGAAGGTGAAGAAGCGGTCGAGGGTCTAGTGTCAGAATATTTAGAAGGCCCCGAAACGGCCAAACATCATACCCCAGCTCTAGACCCCCGACTAAATATGATGATATGTCTGTAGATTCCTGCGCAAGTCTCAGCTAGCGATGCCTGAGGAGCTCAAGCTGCAGGTGAAACAGAGCCTCAAGGATGGCTCCAACATCGAGAAAACTATATTCGACAATATGGAACAGGAGGTAAACCACAATTAAGTTTTCTATTCTGGGTCCATCTTCCCGTTAACATTACTTGGCCTGGTATTTAACATCCTTCATAGTGAGACCTTTATAGAGATATGGACTGTCAAGACGAAAGTCGTATGTTCAGAAACCACCACCAGAAAAATTTAAAACTAGGAATAACAAATGTATTAGAAAAAACAAATTGTAAAAAAAGGATTATTAAATTAAAGGCTTCCCGTTCCTTCCCATTCCATCCCTCCCCATATTTTTTTTTTTATATCATAGTCCTACAAACGAGCCAGTGGGTCACCTGATGTTAAGTGACTCCACCGCCCATGAACATCCACAATACCGGAAGTATCATGTATGCGCTGTCGGCCTTAAAGGACAGGAATAGGGATTAGGGAAGGGAAGGGGGAATCTGGGCCTCCGGTTATCTCACTTACCAGACGAAACGCGACAGTAAACTGTCACTTTACCTTGGTTTTCTGTGAGACAGTGGTACTACCCCGGTCGAGCCGGCCCAGTCATGCTGTAGACATATATGTCTACAGCGTGGCACTACCACTTTTACACACTCCCCATCCTTCCCACCCCCCCCTCTTGGATTGAGGCCGGCTGGAAATAGATCAGTCTCAATCCAAAAGCAACTAAAATCTAAGGTTGAACAAATAAGTATAGGAGAAACAATTGAACCCTTAGATAAAAATAGTCCTTGACAAATGATCAATGAAAAAAGAAGGAACACAGGTAAACAAAAAATGGCATACACCCCTAACTTTTCCAAAGTTACGTGTATATGCATTTATCATCGTGAAGAAACCGGCATACCTAAGGATTGTCGTACGAATTTCAAAGGTGTGTGAAGTCCAACAAGCCGCATTAGGCCAGTGTGGTGGACTAAGGCCTAACTCCCACATTAGTAGAGGAGGCCATTCCCAGCAGTTACATTGTTTAATGCAGGGCTAGTATTATAGTGAGACCATCAGCTTACATGTGTTCCTCAAATATATCATTTGACAGCCTCTTTGGCGCAGTTGGCGAGTAGCCGACTGTGAAACGAGAGGTCGTGGGTTCGATTCCCGCACCGAGACAAATGTGTGTCAGATAGATATTTGTGTCCGAGTTCTGGGTGTTATGCGACCGTGCGTCTCTCGTAGTCCCTGATACCCACAACACAAAACTCGTATCTTAGTGTGGGATCGGGGCTTTGTCTGTGACTGCTGGGTGTTATTTATTTATTCATATCAAGATAGCACGTTTTTTATGTTGTTGTTTCCCGGCAGGTGACCCGCGCGATTACCGAGACGACGTACCAGGCGTTCCTGCGCTCTGACGCGTACGTGTCGTACGTCAGCGCCGCCACGCAGCCGCTCTCCTCACCTGACGCCTCGCCGCCCTACCCCTCCAGGGAGGTCAGTCATTACTTTTTTTTGTCGCTGGGAAAGCGTTTCATTACTGCCGCTCGCTCCGGGGGGAAGCGGAATAAGAATAAAACAGGTATGCTGGACTAGCCAGGCTTACGACCCAGCATCCCCCTCGCTCAGATGATGGCTATCCGAGCTGCGGCTGAGCCGAGTCCCTCCCCCTATGTACAACCCACCTGACACAACCAGCTAAAAATTAGATTAAGCTACCAGTTAGATTAAGTTGAAAATGCGTGAGCGAAATATTTATCCTATTTACGTACAAAATGCTTGGAATACCCTGGACAGCTCACCGGGCTAACATGTCAATACTCAAGGAACTCAACATCACTACAAGACTCTCAACAACCTGTCTACTGTCGTCAATCCTTGAGTTCTTCGGCCACATTGCCAGGAAGACTGATAACAATCTGGAAAAACTCATCGTCACCGGCAAAGTGGAGGGCAAAAGAGAGAGAGGTTGCAACCAAACACGTTGGTCCGACCAAATCCGCCACAATCTTTCCATGACGGTCCATGATGCTATTCGAGTTGCCGGAACTCGTGACAGGTGGAAGAACATCATTATAGGAAAAGATATTCATGGAGGAAGTCACAACCCTCAGCATTGAGGAAAGCGATGCAAGGAGGAGGATGTACAAATGTTGTAACAATTTAAAAATAAAAGGATACTTTTTTATTTATTAATATATGATTTCACAATAATCAATCAAAAGAACACACAGCTCCTTACATTGTTTTTTACAATACAAGCTTGGACAGTAACATTCCTCAAGTGGTCGACCCGTAGACAATATTCAACAATATATAACAAATATATTGTTTTGCAATTGATGTTATTTCGCATCTTTGTCTATTTCTCTACCTATTGTAAAAGTTAAAGAAGGATAAATATATTTAGACTCTCACCTTCTTGCCCATGGCGTAGTGTGAAGAAGTTTTTTTATATAGCTTAAAGTACTAAAAGTGTGTTGGTACACAGACTGCAGGCGGGTACGGGCTGGCTACCCTGCATGAGGGGCAGGAGCTGGCGGGCGCCGCGGCTGGTGCAGCCGGTGTGGGGGGTGCGGGGGTCGCAGGGAGCGCGGGGGTCATGGGGGGTGTGGGGGGTGCGGCCGCCGCGAGACTCACGCACGACGCGCTGCTTGCCACGCAGTCGCGACGCCTGCACGCTGATGTCGCGCCGTGAGTACACACCTTTACATTCACACTTACACATCCTTATACATACTTACACACCATTATACATACTTACACACAATTATACACACTTACACACCGTCATACACACTTACCCACCCTTATACATACTTACCCACACACACACTCTCACGCATACGCACACACACTTACCGACCTACCATCTGCAGTATACACACAGCGACACGCCTCATTTACACGATGCTGTTAATAGCGCGACATAATCTTAAAATTTATATAAAATTCCCGTGTTACGTTGTTAGTTAGTTGGTGCCTGCTTATAATATTAAGATAGTTTTGGACCCGATAGATGGCGCTATTTTCAAGATCTATTTTTTAACGACAATTCTGTCTACATAAAGCCTCCACCGTCTGTGGCAGGACATCATTTGCCCGACGCCGTTAGTAAACTTATAAAAGTCACATTGTCAGATCGCTATGCAGCACCGTTTAAATACCGGAGGTTTGCCAACCATGCTTTGTAATAATGCTTTTTATATATCAATAAAATATGATAATTTCTGCCAGTATGTCAATGCCTATGAGTATAAAAGGCAGTGTTTTTTTAATTTATTAACTTTTACCCAAGGTAAGTTATAATATTTTTATTAAGTTGGCAACCCTATACACTTTATCTCGAAATAATAAAGTAGAATATATAATAGATTTTCATTATGTTGCTGTAGATTATCTTACATTTAGTTATTTTTTTATTTATATTTTATTTTCAAAACTATTGGCAATGCTGAAATGGGCGACAAAATTATAATGTACTTTTCAAAAATAATTAAATATTTTGATGTACTTTTATTTTCATTTTTATCGCATACATTTAATGCGGGTGGTATCTGATGATTTTCATGTTCCGATTATCATATTTAAATTAATTTTGCTAAACCATTATCAATTGAAATTGAAACAGTGACCATCTAAAAATGTAGCTGACTGTACCACATAGTCCGTAACGTGTGACCCCATAGCATAGCATGAAAATACCCGAGCACATACTTAACATACCCTATTTATTTTAATTTGTTCCTCCAACAGCTTTACTGATTTACTCCGTGTATTGTTTTCTCCCCATGTTTTGCCTGCATGTACGCTGCCCTCGCCGTGAATTGTAACGCTGTGCTGTTTTACCCGGACTGTACTGACTAAATTGACTTTCAACCTCGACATTATTGATTATATTGACTTTGTGGTTTATAAATATTGCAATTTTTTTTTAAATGACACGAATTGTGACCGTGACTTGACATGACAATGACACATGCCTGCCGTCGCACTGTCGCACGTGCCCACTGTCAGACACCGCAAGCGGTCGGTGTACAGCGCGCACGCCTCGTACGCGGGGTACTGCCCGGCCTCGCGACACGACTCGGACCGCGCCAGTCTCAGCAGCGGCCGCGCCGACAGCGACACCGTCTCGCTCTCCAGCACCAGTCTGTGAGTGTACCGACTACCGAGAGATTCCGCTCTCGAACTATCTCTCTCGCTCTTACACGTTCAAATACAAGTGTTCCTATGATTACCTACCATCGGGTGACTTCCTTACTCGTTTGCTGGACCTCCGTTGTTAAAACACGTGAGGACCATTACTTTTTATGAAAAAATGCCCTATCAAATGTCTACTCAATAATCAGTTATAAAATTGATAAAAACCACTTTTTTATACAATCTACTTAAAATTATTGTTTATGAAAGAAAATTAGGACGAAATGTTATCATCTCAATTTCAAGCTTTTTTTTATCCCGAAAAAGAAAGATAAAAATGATATTATACTCATTTAAAAGGAACAGATGGATAACGAGCAATACGGTTCTTTTTTTTAGTTTTTTATTACTGAATCCAGAAAATACGTAAGTCCGTAGTTTTATGTATTTAGTACCCAGTGAATGATGCTCATATTCAAAAGTAACATTTAAATGAGCTCGTCGCTGTGCGTAGATTTCTGCACACATGATTGGTTGGTTTTTATTTAACAATAAAATGCACCAATCATGTATAAAGAAATATAACATAACAAACAGCTCGTAGTTGTTTTTGAATACTGGCGTTAGTCTCACAATGTATGGTTTGAGCTTAGTTCATTTTCATATAGCGTAAGTAGAAATTAGATCATTCCCTCATAGCAACTAGTCAAGTTTGCGCTTGTGTGTGTTCCCTTACTTACATATAGTTATAGTTTTAATTCATCTTACATTGAAAATAATAATAATTTTACTGTATATAGTTTCTTAATGACAAAATAACATGTCAAAATATTTTTTCATTGCGATAAATGGAAATTTATTGAAATATACTTACCTTTTTTAGTTTTAACACTTGAAACAAATCGATATGAAAGGGTTTTTGTGTATTGTATGTATTTAGATTTAAAACAATCTCCAGTCAAAAAACAGTTTCAAGTATACGAGTTTCGAACGCAAAATTTAAGCACAATAAATTTTATGGAATGTCTTAAAAATAAGTCTGAAAATTTATATTGTATTACCACAAAGCAAAAATATTATTGTTCCCCATTTTGTGTAACATCTTTGTTTTCTGCGGTTCTCAATTTATAACCAAGTGTTTTTGTATTAATTCGTTGTTGGTCCGCCTACCAGGGACGGAGTAGGATCCCGCGGCGTGAGAGAGTCCCGGGAGCCTCGCCACCGGCCGCGTCTGCACGGACTCGACCGACACGCCGTCATCAACAAGGAGCAGGACACCGCCATGGTATTAATATGCTGACTGTACACACATACATACATACATACAGGGTGTTGCAAGAAGGTGGTATAAATAAAAGTACTACGTGAAAGTATATTATTACTTATTGATAAAGTTGAAAATACCGTTAATCTTATATGAGTCATTGGAATTTTATTTTTGTATGAAATCATTCGTTTTATTCTCCCTGATGTTATTGATAAATGTTAACGAACGGTATTGGCAGTGTATGAATATATTTAATGCTTGTATAATCGGTCGATACCTTACCAGTAATTTTTAAAAGTAACTTGCTCATGAAAAATTCATGAAATAATTTTATTTTTTGAAGTGATAACTTCTTATGGGAGTACCCTCCAAAACCGCTTCGTAACGTAACGCGTTACAGCGCCCCTCTGTCTGGATTCTTTATTAATTTCTATTTCTGTCGTTCCATAATCTCTGTGCTATATTTTTTTGAAGTGAAACTTCTTTAGAATCGTTGTGATTTGATTTGAATGGGATCGAGTGGGTGAAATTTAGTTTTAATCAATAAAATATTTTATTAATAAATAACCTTTCCTCACATTATCATAACCTAAGCTTTTCTCAAGTTAAACAATTTCAATATTAGATAGTTCAACTTAGATTAGTTTACGTTATCACTTGTGTCGAGCGTCCCGAGACGTACACGTAATTCTTTTTTAATTCATTAATAAGTTGCTAATCGCTATTAGTACCTTTCTGCAACACATTGTATTTCCACAATCTGTATCCGCTCCCGTACACGTGTATAGTTGTGTCATGTTGTGTGTGTGTGTGTGCAGGTGATCCCGCGCACGGCCCGCGTGCAGTCGGAGCAGCTGCGCGTGCTGCCGCCGGCGGAGTTCGCGCCGCTGCTCATCGAGAAGCTGGAGCGCGTGCGCCGCGACCAGGACGCCAAGGAGCGACTCGAGCGGCGGCTCGCGGAGGTACCACTCACTAACTAGTAACTACACAACTGTCACACTGTACACTATATACGCTCACTAACGAGTTTACATAGCATCAACACATGTTAAATACCAGCAAAATAAATCTTTCTGGCAATGTCGAATTTTGCAGAACATCCTACTATTATCTGGAGTGAATTTACTTGATAAGCGAACAAATCAACAAACAGACTAACGTTGGAACCACAAAGTAAAGTTTAACTACGATATAATACGTAAAATTAGTTTTATTACGTATGTTACCGTTTCTGACACCGGAACACTCATAGCCGGAATGAGACACCGTGTGTTTTCACCGACTTCAAAAAAGGAGGAGGTTCTCAATTCGTTTAAATCTTTTTTGTTTCATCATGGTTACGGTGTCCTGTTTGAGTATATGTCGAAGACATACTAGAGAAGCACATGCACAGAGAAATCCTTAAAACTGTTTTTCATTTTCAATTGTCAGGTCATACTTAATTTTTTTTGTCTATAAACTGTCTCAAAATATTATGGGATGTAATATTGTCTACTAGAACTCTTTTGGCTACTTTTGTTCATAAAAAACATAAAAAAGATTTACTTATGAATTCGCACGCCCCTTGGGCTCTATAATGATCAGGTACAGTCAGCATCGCTTTATTGCATGTAACTGAGAACTAAGAAAGAAAATAAATTTTATTTGGTCAACACTTTTACACACATACAGTTTAAAAGAAATATAACACATAGATAAGTAATAAGAAACCAAAAAACAATTATAAACCCTAAATACACCCACTCCTCAATTTGGAACACCTGGGTCTAAAGTGTGACCAAAAAGGCCATAGGCTTAGCATTTGCCAGGTTGTAATATACCTGGCGCTGATAGGCCTTTCGTAGAGTATTTGTTGTGGTGGGTAGTGTGTGTGTGTTTTTTTTATCCTGGCGCGGCAAAGTGACCGAACTGCACCTGATGGTAAGTCCAATTAGAGTATCGAGTAGCGAGAGACGATCTATCCCCCGCTACAACAACACAACCATGCTGGCCTGTTTCACACACTACGCCATGGGTAAGAAGGTGAAGAAGCGGTCGAGGGTCTAGTGTCAGAGTACTTAGAAGGCCAAACAACGTACCCCAACTCAAGACCCCCGACAAAAACCAGATGTACACTGGCTGATCGGCGGGTTTTTCACCCTCTGTGTGGTGGTGGCGGTGCCCGAATAGCGCGGGCAGATATGAATATCCTACATCCAGTGTAGTGTGTTTATGTATGATGTGGGTGCAGGGTGAAGGTGAGGAGGCGAGCCAGGCGCTCCCCCCGCAGCTGGTGGCGGCCGCCATACGGGAGAAGCTGCAGCTCGACGACGACAACGACCAGGACATACTCGGTATGGCCTACATAATATATGCCATTCACTAGGACACTTCTCTCGTAGACTCCGTCTGAGTATAGAGACGCCGAACTATACAGGGTGTTGCAGAAAGGTGGTATACATCATAATACGACATAAAGATTGAGTGATTGATAATTTATCGGTGAGATTGAAAAGTTTATAAAATGATGTCAATAGATCGTTTATAATAGATGAATGAATAGATGTTCAAAAGTACAAAATATTATAGATTTAGATTCTTGACAATATTGATAAATGGTCAGGAACAATTTTTACATTATATAAGTATGTTTAATGCTTAGACGCGTTGAGGTGTTATTAGGTTTTTTATAAGTGAAAATAATCTTAAAATCATTCTATAAATTGCCACGAAAAATTCAAATTTCATTTATAATATTTTTTACCTTTATCGATAAGCTTAGCTTCAGTTAGAGAAACTGGAGCTTAGGACCACTATTTTGCAACACCTTGTATTAATATCGTTATATTTACCCACACAACCATACTGTTAGCTACGCAAATATTTGTATGCATATTGCCAGCGACATCTATATTTTTTATTGTAAACATAGCGAAGGACTGTTGAGACAGTCGTCACGCATGGCCGCCGGCGATCGGCAACTTAAAATATCGGTCCGCTAAATTTTGTATAATAACGAAATAAACGTTTTATTGTCCTAAAATCCAGTGTGTACACTATTCCCCGAAACCGGGCCAAAAACCAGTATTATCAATGGTATGCCGGCGCGCCACAAATGCTGGCAACACTCGCCGTTCTATGCTATTTTCAACTTTAATGTTATGGAAATAAAATTGATTTTGGCTTATATTTACTCCGTACCTTTTTAATATTCTTTTGATACGTGTGGATAACACATACCCTATAAGATGTCAATACAGTGTTGTGTGATCAGACCAGCACGTGTCTCGCGTGTGGTCGGAGCGTACGCCCGGCACTTCGCCCCCGGGCCGGCGCCGCGCGAGACATCGCCGCGCGCCCTCTGCGCTCTCCGCAGACTCGGGGCACTATGACGCGCCCGACACCCACCCCTCGCACCCCCCGCACCCAGCACACCCACCGCCCACACGCCGCCCCGCCAGCAAGAAGACCGCCGCCGAGCTGACCGATAGCGGCGTGTCCGTAGTCAGTGACAACACTGCCACCGGCGTCGAGCCGCGGATACTGTTGTGGATCGCTGAAGGTATCTATTATCTTATAATAATTTACCTTTTAAATATCGCATCAACAATTAAATGAAAAACGCACATACAACGCCATAATTTTGAACAATTTTGTGTAACTGTTGGGTGTTATCAATTAATCAGTTACGGTTTAATAGGTAGGTGACGTAAGAAAAATAAAAAAGTATTTTAGTAAGGACATGCAACTCAGTCAACCCCATGACCATGAAGACTGTAAAGCCTTCGAAACGTCGGGTTGAACAAGTAAAATAAACCGCGATATAATCCATATAATTCGTGTTATTTCAATATTGTAATATTCACGTAAACTTAAGAAACCATTATACCTAGTCAGGTCATAAATTCTGTCACATGTTTAATATAAAATAATTGAAACAAGTTTATTCATTATGTAAACATTTATATACCAAAATGAACTTAACAAAACATAGATTCTTATGACACTAAAGTTTATTCAAAATGACCTCCGTGATTTTGAATACAGGCCTTCAATCTGCGCGGCCAGTTGTCTATCGCAGCACGAACGAGGTCCATGTCAATATCGGCGGCTGCCTTAATCAAGGATGTCTTGAGTGACTCCAAATTGGGATGAGGCTTTGAGCACGCCTTTTCCTCCAAGTGTTGCCATATCTTGTAATCTAACGGATTCAAATCTGGACTGGAGGAGGGCCAGTCTTCGTGCCGGATGAAGTCGATTTCACGCGCCGCCAGCCAGTCTTGTGTGCTCTTCGCTCTATGAGCTGGCGCCGAATCTTGTTGGAATACCCAGTGCCTGTTATTGAACATGGTATGAGAAACAGGTTCCACAAGGTTCGTCAGGACTGTATTTTGATACACAACTGCATTCGTTTTTACACCTTTCTCACAAAAATGTACCTCTGTTAAGCCTCAATAAGAAACTCCCAACCATACCATGAGCGAGGATGGAAAATGACCTCGTTGGACACGCGGAATACGGTTGCTCGCTTCTTCACTACTGTGTGCGTACACCTTATCATTTTGTTTGTTGTAGCTCTCTTCTACGGTAAAATTTTTTTCATCTGAAAAAAGAATTTCCCGATATTTTGTTCCCGCGTACCGCTTCAACAAAGCGCGGCATCTCTTCAGTCTCAGGTCCATTAGACGAGCATTCAAACGATGTCCTAAGTCTTCATTTAACACCCTTTTCATCGTGGTTCTGCTTAACCCCATCTGAAGGGCCAACAGTTTCTGCTTACGTTTGGGATTTCTTTGAATTCGCGCCTTCACAGCTTTTATCACTGCTGGAGTCCGAACAGACCGAGGGCGACCACTTCTTGACCTGTCATCTACACTAGAGTCTTCATTGTATCGTTTGATGGTACGATAAACGAATCTTTTGGTTATATTCAAATTTTTCAGTATGTAAAAAATTTGAATTGGCGCGTAACCGCAACGATGCAACGCAATTACTGCAACACGGTCTTCTTTAAGCGTCCACTCCATATTTAAAAATGAGTAAAATTCTAAAAAGTATACATTTTTATTTTCATGAACAATTTGAAATTCGAATTCAATAAACTTTTTTGTGGCCAGCATTCTAAAATAAAAGTTTTTACTGTGTGACAATACTTATGACCTGACTGTGTATAAAAGTATTTTGTTAAAAATGGGCTCTTTCCTAAAGTTTGCCATATGCCATTACTTCCCACTTCCCAGGATTCTTTCCTTATAAGCGACACTATCGAATGGTGTAAAAATACAGGCTGTGTTTTTACAAAATCAACGAGTTCGATTCCTGGCCAGAAATATTGATTTTTCATAAATCCAAGGATGCAGTTTTAGTTTTCATCGCTATCTCTCATAGTTTCAGATTTGGCCATAGAGGCCCACTTGAAAAATTCACCTGTATACCTAAAATAATATAAAATGTGTAATGTAAGCGAATTTATCAGTCTTTCGGGGCCACGAGGATTGGGGCCCTACGCACGGGCCCCGAGTGCCCTTATCGTGAAGTTGAGTTATTAGCGAATGGAACCGTGTGAGTGTTACTAATGGTTTGTTTGTATGTTATAGGAGTACGGCATCGTGAACCGTCGCGTGGCTCATCGGCCGAGCGGGACGAGCACCGGCGCAGCAAGCAGCGCGCTCGAGCTGCCAAGGACACGGTCTCGCACACAGTGGTCGTGGTCACCTTCCTCGACGAGAACGTGCCGTACAGGTTCAAGGTGCCAGCGTCGCCGCTCACACTCAAACTGTTCAAGGAGTACCTGCCCAGGAAGGGCAACTATAGGTATGTCACACACGCACGCACACACACACACACACCCACACACAAACACACACACACACACACACCCACACACACACCCACACACACACAAACACACACACACACCCACCCACCCACCCACACCCACACACACACAAACACACACACACACACCCACACACACACACACACCCACACACACACACACACACTCACACACACACACACACACACACACACACACACACACACAACACCTACACCTCATACCAACATGTGTCATGATGCATATGTCGAACCTGTGGCTTTTCCTTTAATTACTCTTCCACTGCATTGGAGGTTCTCAATATGTCCTACGTAACCTTTAACTTATAGAAAAAAAACGCGTTTTTCACTATCACAGCATTGCACTCTGGCTTTAATTCTAACATTGAGCTACCCGAGAGAATAAACATCCAGGCAACTGCTGGACCAAATCACTGACACTAATCTACATTCTACACAAATACCCTATACATACACATTATCTGTATATATAAAAGAAGAAACTGACTGACTGACTGACTGACTGACTGACTGACTGACTGACTGATCGATCAACGCACAGCCAAAACGGCTGGGGTTAGAGGCTTGAAATTTTGACAGTAGGTACCTTTTATCACGTAGGCATCCACTAAGGAAGGGTTTTTGGAAATACCACCCCTAAGGGGGTAAAATAGGGGATGAAAGTTTGTATGAAAATCCGTCATTTTTGAAGTAAAATTCATGAAAATTTGTATTTGGCATTTTAGTTAAAAATAAAAAATATATGTTTCAGGATTTTTGGAAATTCCGCCCCTAAGAGGGTAAAATAGGGAATGAAAGTTTGTATGAAAATCCGTCATTTTTAAGTTAAACGCATGAATATTGGTATTTTGTATTGTATACTTTTTCTCCCAAACATGACCTCCACGCGGGCGGAGCCGCGAGCAACAGCTAGTACTACAATATATAACTTCAACCAACCTAACACATAACATTAATTTATTCCTCCGTTACACAACATTTTAAATATTTTATTGATGTCAAATTGATCTATTGATGCATTTATACTTATTATATTTTTAAATATAATGGAAGACTAGATCTTTTTGTACATTAGTATTTAAAAAAAAGTATTCAAATTATAATGATTAACTTGTCAAGTATCTTCTAGCCATATGCTGTGCAAAAACTGGCAATACTCTTTATTGACGTGCATATTAAGCGTATTTGTAACCTTAAAACTATGGAAATAAAGTTGATTTTGGCTTTTATTTTACTCACTACTTATTACCTTTTTCCCTGATTACCTAATGTTCTTGTGATACTCAAGAGGTTCCCTAAATGAATAAATTTTAATAATTGTTGTTCTATTTCCAGATACTTCTTTAAAACGAACTGTGCTGACTTGGACACGGTGATACAAGAGGAGGTGAGCAACGACAATGACACGCTGCCCATGTTCGAGGGGAAGGTGATGGCGCGCGTCAAGAGCATAGACTAAGCGCCATAGATTACTGTCACGGCACCACACTTACACACACACTTGACATACATAGTTGCTATGGGTAGTTGGAAAACATAAAAAAATATTTACCAAAAAAAAAATTTTTTTGTGACAATTGTCTGCCGAAATGGTTATATTTCATAAAAATTTAGAGATAGAATTTATAGTTTGAGATAACAAATTTGTTCAAACCTTATGGTCCTGTACATATTGTGCGAACGTACAACTACTAATAATGCATTTTGTTACGGCCTCACTAGTATGAAAAATTATTGAATTGCTTGATTCATTGGATTGCATATTGGCCTTGAAATGTTTCTAACTAAATATCTGACTACTTGAGGTATGAGGGGAGCGTTGAGGCGGTATGTCATGAGACAGTGTTGCCAGTACAATTTGTCAAATATACCCCATATTTGAATAAGAATAAAAACGTACACTCATAAAATATGTTTGAAGTGACATAAGAACGGTATAAATATTCTGTATTTTTTTGAATGCTGTAATCTGGCAACACAGGCTAATCGAGCCAGAATTGTTCTTCACCTAGTCCAAACCCACCTACGCTTGCCCTCATACCTCATGTGAGAAAAGCCTTGTATGTTTTCACCGACCTTTGCTTAACTTTAGTAGACCTCTAAGTTAGTGTGAAAATAGCGTCAGCGAGTACCTAAAGTTAACCAAAGATCCATGAAAAGGCATATTGTACTTTGGCAAACGAAACTAAGTTATGGTATGTTTTTTTCACCTGTAAAACTTAATTTACTGACATTTAAAGAGCAGCGCTGATACCAACCAAATGGCTGGGAAAATATTGTCTTTATAACAATTTAAACTCAATGTTATGGGCCTTATTATAAAACCTAGATTAACTTAACTGTGGTATATTTTAATATTATTATGGTTCACAGAAACCAAGTGATATAAACCCGGTTCAATGTTGGTCTATGTTCTATAATAAGGGCTTCTTTTGTTTCATTCTCTCTTTTTTAAAATAAGAGAAGGCAAAGGTTCTCCACCATGCAGCCTAATAAGAGTTTTGTCACATGACTGTTCAGTGTTGCCATTACATAGCACCATTTTGCATTGCGAGTCTGAAATGTATAACCGGGCAACATTTACTCTGTGTGTGTAAGTGGGTATGAATTCGCCCTGTCATATTGAAATCATTTGCAGACCTCAGAGCTGGGTCTATTTTGATTTGAAAACATTTTGTTTCAATTTTACTTTGATATTACAAAAAATTTACACGTTTTTTTTATTTGATAATTGTCTATCAAAAAACGAGTTATTGTCTTGTAAAATTACAGCTATGGATGTAGCATTTGACAGGGCGGTTGTAGAATAATAAAATTATTTATTTATAAACGAATAACGGTAAGCATTATGGGTAAAACGCGTGAGTTACTGTAAAAATTCTGTTCCTCGTCGACACTTAGCTTTGTATCGGTTAATTAACTAATTTTAATAATTTTTTTTACTTGGAAATAGTTGAGTACGCTTACTATTGTACGATAATGACGACAGAACGACAGTGCGCCAACATTTTTTATATTCCTAGTGTTACGTGAATGACTGCTTAGTTTGTATATTTCATTTTAAATTAATACTTTAGTTGTTATGATGGATATGTATTTCGGCTGATATTGGATATTCGGCAGTTGTGCAGTTGGTAATGAAATGTAGCGATTTGACCGACGAATTTGCTGTTTATCTATACAAGAGATTTAGCAAAATATTTTACAACAATAAAAACACGTTATTTTTCTTTTATTTGCTGCAACGTTAAGAATTATTTTCTAACAGATAAATAGCATTTTCCCAGTTGAATCAGAGACACAAAATTGTTATACAAAATCATAATATACTTCCAAACAAACAATGGGATCTCAATCAATTATCAATATAAATGAATTTAAAGTACGCTAATTAAGTGGACGTATAATTTATGATGTAAATTTCCGTTCTGCAGCTGTGAATAGCACTAATTAGCGCGATAGAAATTAAATTAAATGAATGTTCACTCTGACGGCTGATCGGCAGTGTGCTGTTGTTTACGCATGCACGCAGATCTTGTTAATAAATCAACTCGTTTGTGCACGTCGTATGTGCGTGACGTGGTTGTAAAGACACCGTGACGTGACGTCAACTGACACATTTACAATCTCACCCACACTCACTGTGCACAAATGAGTTGAATGACGCGGATCACACGGAGAAGTGGCTATATTTGACAATGTGATTATGGCAGAGGAATTTTGTCATATTTACAGAGAGAAGCCATTTCATCTATAGCTTCCACAATAGGGTAGTTGACAGTAAGTGGAAACCTGATAGAATTTTGTGTTTTATAATAGATTTTAGTCCAAAATTGTCGAAGATTAATCCAATTTGTTAATTTATATGTGATTAATTAATATCTTCAAGAAACGAATATGTAATAATAAAGCATTTTGTCACGTGACAGACACGTGACGAAACATAAAACAGTCATGCATGACGTCACCGTTCGAAACATCTATTAAACGCCGAGCCAAACGTGGTGGTAGCGTTTTGGTGGGAAAATGGGGTTTATAAAAATGCTAATGAAATCTGGAAAACTTATGACCACGAAGATTAAAATATAACGGTTTCCCAAAAACAGTCAACTAGCCTATTCCACTTAAGTATATTTCTGTTATCAAAACTAGTTTGGATCATACCTTTTTTCATTAAGACATTAATTCTCCAAGCGGTTTATCATAATACCGTGGGTGCGTAAATGATTGGACACAACGAAAACTTCAAAGCCAGACGTTCCCTTGTACAAACTCAACTTGCAGCTAGTCGAGATGTGCATTGCGCGTTATATGGACATAGCGGGTCGGGTCTAACACCAAACCGGCAAACACAGCGCGCAATGTATGTCGTGCAGTACTTATTCTGGCATATTGTATGATAATGTGTAAGTTAGCTTGTCACGTCCGGTCCATTGCGCGGCGTCACCGAGGCTGGCTCAAATTTTCCGGATAATTAACAGTACTTGATGCTTTATACCTAGAATATATAATAAAAAATGTTGCAAGGGAGGGCGGGCACTAATGATAAATACAATCTCAGGATTTTTGTTAAAACAATTATGGAAGCAGTAGATTGCGTTTTTAAAACACTACTGCGATCCTTTTTTCAACTTAGATGTGACCAGTAAAAAAAACTGAAGCCCTATTTCATTGTTGGTAATTCAAAATTTAATCATGTATGCGTTGTTAAAACTAAATGTTTAACTTTCGCGAATTTGTACGGTTGTTTAAATAAATAGCCTCGGTGTTGTCGCGTGTTAATTTAAGAGTGTATAGTGTGGAGTGTTGCCAGCGACGAGTGCGTCCGTCATGCGTGCGTCATGCGTACGTCATGCGTGCGTCATGCACAGGTGGATATCGGGTGCGGAACCATGTGCCTTCAATGTTGATAAAATGTTTATAGTTGATGCTTCTAATTAGACGTAAGTGTAACATTGTAAATATAGTTACGTAACGCTACAATCGTTTCGAGCTCTTTATTTTTTATTAATTTAAATGAATGATTTTTTTATTTATTTGCGTAAGGCTGCGTCGTGGCACGTCCATGCGTCCATGCGTCCCTGCGTCCATTAGCAGACAGTTCGAGTCCTTGATAGTTAAACCAACCGTTTCCACACTGCCAACTTATTTGTCATTTTATTGGGGACCGTTCATGAAATACGATCGCACTTTGAAGAAGGGGGTCGCTTACTGTGACAAGGGGAGG
Source organism: Laothoe populi (assembly GCA_905220505.1). Classification (NCBI taxonomy): domain Eukaryota; kingdom Metazoa; phylum Arthropoda; class Insecta; order Lepidoptera; family Sphingidae; genus Laothoe; species Laothoe populi. Next base: position 17,634,377 of record HG992156.1, read on the forward strand.
AGGGGGTTATAAGGAAACGTGACGTTCGCAAATCGTCAAACTGTTTTGCAATTTTTTCTCATAAATAACAGACATATTTATCTGTTCGTTATTGCAGTATTTTATTGATTTATTAAAGTTTTGTTATTGCAAATAGTAAATATTATAAAATAGAAATTTAAATTTCTCCTGTGACGCAATATTCTTAGGCGAGTCGCAGAAAATGTGACGAAGGGTGGGAGGGGGTCTAAAAATGAAAAATTTCAGTGACGTTTTTTATGAACGGCCCCTTGTGTAAGTTTGCGTGGAATTCTTGCCATTGGTCGCTCGCCATCAGTTTCACAGCTTGCATGCTCGAGACGTCGGCTACCGGCGGCCTGGCCGTGCCCGCGGTACATTGCGTACGCCAGTGACTAGCGAGGCCGCAGACCGAGCAGACCGGTCGCTCGCCGACTCTATAACTGTATAGATGAATTATTATCGTTTAAAAATAACAATCCAGGCACTTTCAGTACACAATTAGCGTCTCTGAGTACCTTAGGAACGATCAGAATGTTCCGCTGTGTAACATATTGTGCGGAAATTAAAGTTTCGCTTGTTTGTTAAAATTGTAAATTATATAAAGTTTGAAAATTAGTGTAAACGAATTTAAAGTTTAGATAAACTGTTTGTATTAAAGAATCATTGACCTATTCAGCATTTCGGTGTAAGACAATCACGCTAGAGTGCGATATTTGACAGTAAAAAAATCACTGATCGGACTGTATTATTTTTTTATCTAGCATGAAATGTAACACTTAAAAAATAAACTGGAACTGTGCCATATAAATATTTGTATTTTATTTAATTCCTAGAAAAAGCAATGTTCAGTGCCGAATAATAAAACGTGTCCGAAAGACATATCCTATCATCGTAATAATACCTCTCATTTCATGCTTTCCTGGTACTTTCCACGTTAAAATTCCAAAAACCTACCGAGTTAGCTTTAACTTGTAACTTATATAATTACTTTTTATAGTACACGGAGTTGAGGTTTAAATGAAACATTTTAGGTAATACATAAATTATTTAATATAAAAATAATATTCAAAAGACGCCAATTACATTCCTAATTTTAGAGTGATGTAAAATATTGAAAAATTATTGATTACATTTAGGGGGTGGATAGTCTTTCATAATTAATCAAGGTCAAAATTAAAGTTAGCCATGTTGTTATATTGTTCCGACCACTTTGGGAATCGAGAGCCGTCAATCTCCCGAGCGTGCGCATTAGTCGCCAACAGCCTGTGGCTGCTGCCTCCCACGGCGGCGCCGCAGTCCACACACTTGCTCGTCTGCATGGCGCCGCCACACTCGCCGATCGCATAGAAGTGCCCGTTCGGACATTTGAACCAATGGCCAGTTTGTGGCACGTCTTTTACTGCCTTTATGACCATTCGTATTTCATCCATAGACAAACAACCCGAAACTTTCACAATTTGCTGAAGCTTCTTTAGGGTCTCGACAGTTTTCTTCTCGTCGAATGCTTGTACACTAAACACCACTGCTCGAGCCTCCTTAACAGCCTTATTCACATCCGGGTTCTGTCTGACAGTCTTGTAGCTCTCGTGACTGACAAATAATGAAAACTGAATGATTGAATTCAACCGTTTGATTTCCTTCAACGCGTCCGTTTGTTGCTGTTCGCTTATTTTTGTGACAGCTAACCACTTCTTCCTTTTAGTATCGAGAACTGTACATATCAACTTTATTTGTGTCTCTACTTCCTTCTTTAGTTCCGTGGACTTTTCTTTCGTGTATTTCTCAAAACGATTTGCTGTGAGACTAAGAATATTTAAATATATCAATTGCATTTCCAACTCCAGCAAAGAAGCCTGTTTTTTCTGACCCAACACCTCGTGGAGTTTAAGGTACCTCCTATTTAAACAGCTGTTAGGTTTAACTTTATCTGAAAGGGAGAATTTTGTTTTTTATATATGTATACAGCTCCTCTGTAGTATTGGACATATGCTTATCAATTTTACAAAGCTTGATGGAGTCCATAATTGAATAATTAAGGTTTACAGATTGAAACGATAGTGATAGTGATAGTGATAAGAATAGTTTAAAAACCAAATTAAAACACATATTTGATAATGAAGTTTCGGAAAGCAAGCGAGCACAGGGTTCAACTCACCTGGTAGATTCGCATCTTTAAATTCTTGTAATAACTTGTCTCTTTTTTCGATTATATCTTTGACATGTCCATAAATCTTCTTTTTGATGGGTCCTATTTCAGTTTTAAACGAATTGTTGACTATGTCTTTGTATCGGTTTGTGTTTATGATAGGTTTCCGACAGTGAGGACACGTGCGTATGTGGATCACTTCACGGTCGGTGTTCATGAGCCCATCGGCGTCATCCACGCACAGGATATGGCCGCAGTCCAGCAGTTGAATTAATCTGCAAAAATGGATAATTAAGAACATAATGGTTTGAGGTTGCATCTACTCTAGCTGTTTTTAATGTGATATATTTAAGATATGTCGTATAAAATGTATACTGACTTGTCATCGTCGTCGAACTCCTCGCCGATGAGTCCTCTCGGGAAGGAGTCTGGGCGGCACAGCTTGCAGGCGTCGGGGCAGGGCTCGCCGCAGAGGCCGCGGCACGGGTGGCCGCAGGGCAGCGGCTGGTCGCAGGGCTGGTCGCACGGCGGCACCTCACACTCCTGGTCGCAGCGCCGCTCGCACATGCCGTGGGGACACGACCGCGTGCACTTCTCCTGTCGACATTCCCACCACGATCACATTCCGTACACCGTACACCGTACACCGTACCCACATCACATTTGTATTCATAAATATACTACTAACGTCTTTGGCTATGGCATATCGTAACCTAGATCAAACATGTAATGTCTGTATGTATGTGTGCGGGCGTGCGAACGTGCATGTCACGCCAATGGCGAGCAGTCTCTAATAAACCGCTATACGAGCAACACGTTGTTTGAATGATACACCTCAAAACAGATATCCATTTGTGTGCGTAAAAAATGCATGAGATCCTAAGTGAACTCTGGATTGCTGCTGGAACCACTTCACGACAGCACGAGACTTTGCGCCGCCACCCATCTCGGGGTCGCACCATGAAATTATATAAAAGTATTTATAAAGGCTCTCCATCTCCCGCTGCGCAGCTGCCACCCCTGATACCTATTATAAGCCCAATCTGCAGGGCGGGAGGCGTCAGTCAGCGTCAAACTCGGCACCTCGTCGTTTGGCGGCAAGCGGGATCGGTTTGTTCCCGATCCTGTTTTGCCCTCTCCTGCGACATGACACGTTCCCAGAAGGCCATCGCACGCCACTACCTTTGTCTGCCGACCATGGTAGCTACCACAACCGGCCGAGAAAGTTCTCCATTGACGGCTGGTTTGAGAGCGCTGCGCTCTTCGTCTCAGGCTAGATACACCTCAATAGTTACAACAACGGAGGCACACGGCAGACTCATCGGCTCGTGACTCGTGAACTGCACTGGAGCTATAGAGTAAACATTCAAGTGCTGGTTGTAGGTGGAGGGAGTACCTTGCAGGGAGTGCAGGGCTGGCCACATCTCTTGCTACACGTAGAGTGAGCGCACTTCACTTCGCATGGCCTCTGGCACGGCGGACACACCTGGTTGCAGGGCTCAGTGCATCTACATACAACAAACACGTCAGCTAGACCTATACACCTATATATATTATAATGTTAACCGGTGAATAACTTCGTATTTTGTCCCTATAAATCTTTAATAATTTAACGTTATAAGAAAAGGGACAGAAGGTGATTCTTTATAGAACTGACACAGGCCATAATGGCTGTATCTGGCACTATCCCGTCTCGCTACCAGGGCTTCTTCCATACTTATCTTGAGTTTCTTTTTAATGAGGCCATTGACTCCCATACATTCCTCCAAAACGATATTTGTATTTTATAAATCTAACCCATGCCTAACGTCAGGACGACCGACTAAGCTGAGTCAGCGGTCCTGAACTTAGTTAGACACAACCGGCGCTCTACGTCTCGGCTACTTCTAAACGGTGAAGCCAGAAGTGATAAATGTGGGTATATGTCGTGGCCTCACTCGTGTCCACATATGATCGGTCGTCCGCAGGGGTTCTGACAGGGCACGTGCAGGCGTCCCTGGAAGCAGGTGGCGCAGCTCCCGCGGCAGACGTGTCCGCAGGCCAGCACCACCCCACACGCCTGCGTGCAGTGCTCCAACAACATCTCAGCCGTTATCACACCTGACAACAATTCAACTTCTTTAAACTTTGCACTGATAGAATGAAAATGATACCATTTTCTGCTCTAATATCTTCATCAACATGATGAAGATAGTAGAACAACTCCAATTACAATGTAAATACTTCAAAGCAGCATCTCTCAAAGGTCGCGACCCACGTGTATCAAGAGACCATATTGAAGCCTTTCCACAGTACACTTTTTAAACATGTACCGTGGTCTATCCACAAAAAGTCTCCACACCTGGTGCTAAGGTACGAACTATCTAAGCCTGGCTCGAAGCCAATGTTCTGGACTTTATAAGACCTGATTGGGACTCGTCTAGCCCCCATCTGAACTCCTCTGACTACATATTATGTTCTGTTTTAGAGGACATGGTCTACTCTAAACAACACTCAAACATTGAGTCAAGAATTTCCCATGGAAACGGTGTGTCAAAGAATATTAAAGGCCTAGTTAAAGGCGTTTATTTCAAATGGTATTGGTTTTTGAATCAAATAAATATATGTAACATATACCTAACTTTTATAAACATCAAATACTTCATGAAATAAACAATATTCATTTGTTACAAAACTTATGTCCAGACTAAGTACTTCTGTCTTTGTGAATCTTGTATCACATTAAGGTTGGCGAGATTTAGGTTGTTGTCATGTATCGATAAGGAGTACGATAATCTCGTGGCGATTATTGCTTGTAAATTATTGTAAATTACCCTTTCTATCTCAATGAAGCTTTAAAACCATATGTATCAATCTCGAAATCATACAGTCGGTCAAAGTTTTATGTGGAAAAAGAACTCTGTGGAACCAGCAGTCGCCGGCGGTCTTAGATAGATAGATAGATAGATAGATAGATAACTCTTTATTGCACACCATCAAAATAATATTACAAAAGGAAACCTTAAAGCTAAAGTAAGTTACAATAGGCGGTCTTATCGCTAAGAGCGATCTCTGCCAGACAACCTTAATTATATGGAGATAAATGAAGAGGGTCCGTAAAAATGAGGGGTGTGAAACAATAACAATGATATATATATACACATAAACATACACATACATACATATATATGAATACATGCACATAGCATACATAGAATAAATAATATATCAATACATATAACAATAATATGAAATAATAATTCATTATATAAAATAAAGCGTTATGATATAATTACGCAAGCATAGACATATAATACATTTTTACTCTGGTTTTAAAAATACTCAGTGATGGAGCTTTCCGTACAAATTGCGGCAAGGAATTCCACAGGCGAACAGCCTGTACGGTAAACGAGCTGTCAAAGAAACTACTGCAGTGCAGTGGAGTCTTAAGAGCCAAATTTTCTGACGATCTTAAATTGAAGGAATGGGAGTCATGGAGAAAGTTGAAATGTACTTTAAGATAGTGGGGATATATCGGATTGAACAAAATGTTATAAAGAAGAAATAAAATGTGAGTATTCCGGCGAAGACGAATTGAGCTTGACGAAAGCCACTTGAGCTTAGAGCGAAATTCCGAGATGTGATCATATTTGCGCAAACCAAATATAAATCTTATACAGAAATTTTGGAGGCGCTCAAGCTTATCAAGTTGAACTTGGTTTAGGTCCAGATAGCAGACATCCGCGTAGTCAAGCACGGGCATAAGTAAAGCTTGTGCAAGCGCAATTTTGGTGGCAGTGGGCAAGAAATTACGTAGTCGCTTTAAAGTTGCAGCAGAAGCAAACAACTTACGGCTCGTAACTGCAATCTGTGGTCCCCAAGACAAGTTGCGATCCAATATTACTCCCAAGTTTTTAACGGTCTCGCTATAAGGAATTATAATAGAGGAAAGGATGCTAATTTGGAATACTGCTGGTAATTTGGAATATTGCATTATAAAAGTATAGAAAAGCGCTATCTATTAACAAATACCAGTATCACGTAGTCTGTGTATTAGTCAACAAATTGAGCGAGGCTAAGTAGCGGCCATATTGACAGTACCGTGACAAACTGCATCAGAGTCAAAGTGCTGTCGTGGAAATTTTCCAAGTAAGTAATAAATCGGCTTGCATCTAGAGTTTAACTTATATTTATATGTTTATGTTTGTACAAATCTACAGTTTAGTGTATCAGTTGTAGAAATCAGCGTTTATTTTAGAAATAATTTGAAACACAAATTGATAAATATGTTTTAGGTTATAAATGGTTATATTGCTAATTTGGAATACGATAGGTGAAGTTAATTTGGAATATTCCAAATTATGTGCGCATTAGTATGCCTTCCTGTTTCTACGTTTAATTGAAATGATTCTGAATTATAGTTTTATTTATTCAGTCACCAAGGCACCTATATTAATATAATACTTAATAGATTAAGAAATCAATATTTTTAAAATTTGTTTTAGAAATGTCTACAACTGCTGCCAACTCTGCAAGTAAATATAAAAAGCGTAAAAAGTGGAGTCAAAATGATATGGCTACTGCGGTATTAGCTGTTCGAGATAAGAAAATGGGCTATTTAAAGGCAGCGCAGACTTATAATGTACCGAGAACCACCTTATTTAGACTCGCTAACGAAAAAGAGAGTTTGTTAGAAAATACTCTGACTAAAAAGATAGGTCGTAGACCAGTATTTGATAAAGTTTTTGAGGATATGCTGGTGAAATATGCCCTTGTTATGGAACAAAAATTATATGGTTTAACTCGAATGGATATGAGAAGGCTAGCATATCAACTTGCAGTTAAAAATAATGTGCCCCATCCATTTCATGATGAAAGAGCTGGCAGATACTGGCTCAAGGGCTTTCTTGCAAGGCATAAGCAAATTTTATCAATACGTAAGCCTACTGGAACATCTTTTGCTAGAGCCAACGGATTTACAAAGGATAGAATGGACGAGTTTTATAAAAATATTGAGAAAGTTTATGAAGAAAAAAGGTTCGCGGCTAATAGGATTTTTAATGTTGACGAAACGGGGCTGTCTATTGTACAAAGCAAATATCCCAAAGTGATTGGTCGCCGAGGAAAAAAACAAATTGGAGCCATAACATCTGCTGAAAGAGGATCTCTCATAACGGTGGTGACCTGTATGAGTCCAGCTGGTATCTTTGTGCCCCCAATGATTATTTTTCCGCGCAAAAATATGAGCCAAATTTTAATGAAAGGCGCTCCTGTAGGGTCTATTGGCCGAGCACATCCCTCTGGCTGGATACAGACCCATTTATTCACGGAGTGGTTCGAACATTTCATCGATTATGTAAAGCCATCCGAAGCCTTGCCGGTTCTTCTCTTATTTGACGGCCACTTCAGTCATACAAAGAATATCGAGCTTGTAGATAAAGCTAGGGAAAATCATGTGACTTTGATTTCACTGCCCCCACATTGCACACATAAGATCCAGCCCATGGATAAAGCATTCATGGGCCCACTAAAAAATTACTACAGTGAAGAAATTCGTATGTGGTTGCACGAAAATAATAGTTACAGTCTACGACATTTCAGAGTTATTTGGCAGAGCCTATCGGAAATGCCAGACTGGTGAAATTGCAGCGAAAGGCTTTAGTGTTGGTGGCATTTACCCATTAAATAAAAATATTTTTACAGAGTCTGACTTTCTTGCAGCAGCTCAAGAATCAGCGGACGGTGTTGCTGAAAATGAACAGGATGTATCAAATATCAGAGAATCATCATACCAAATGGGGCCAACGACATCGGATTTACGTAATCCTGGCATAGGTAGTCCACAAGTCGGAAGTGAAGCAGGCAACCTTTCACCATCCATATTACAGACACAGAGTCCTTTTGATGTTTCGCCAGATAACAGACAACAGGCAAATGAATTAATGCGGGAAAAAGATCCTCCACGAGTAAATCTTCTTGATATTGTCATGCGAGAAGAACAAGAAAAAGAAAATCATCCAGGTCCTTCTCGCAGTAGCCCCATCGTAACACCGTTTCAATTCTCGCCAGTTCCTACTACTAAAAAACGGTTATCTAAACGAGGTCGTAAGCTAGGTAAATCTGAAATCATTTCTAGTTCACCCTACAAAAAGGACTTGGAAGAAGGACAAAACAAAAGAAAACTGAAAAAAACAACTGAAAATAAGTATGAGAATAGAAACAAAGAAAAGGTACACAAGAGAGATATGAAAGGAAAAGGGAAAGGTAAGGGAAATAGGCAGAGTTCCAAATCGACCAAAAGAAAGATACTTCAAGAACATAACACAGAGTCTGATAGTGATGCTACATTCATATCTGATAAATCAGAAGATAATGCAACACAACCTACAGAAAATGATGGTGTTTGTTTTTTCTGTGATGGAAAATTTACCGAAGATCAAAGGGGGGAGCAATGGGTGCAATGTTTTATGTGCGAAAGCTGGGTGCACAGCGAATGTGCCGGCTATGACTCTGGTTGCTACGTTTGTGATTACTGCAAAGACTAGAAACAAATATAATTGAATCAGATATAAGCATAAAATTGTTTTTTTTTTTAATTTTATTATTGAGATTAAAGTTCAAAGATAATAATATGGTTAATTCAGGTTGATTTATTTAGGTGATTGTAATTTGGAATACCCTATTCCAAATTAGATTCACTTCAGTTAAACTACGCCGATCTGTGATTTCATAATTAAACCAAAATTTATCCTACTTATAATAAGCCGAGGTTGTTAATTATTTTTATATGAATAAAAGATAAGTTTCTCTTACGTAACACGCAGTTTTTACTCTTTTATCTCTTAAATCATGAATAATGCGCTTTTTTTTAAAAGTGGTATTCCAAATTTGCATCCTTTCCTCTATCATCAAACACAACAGGAGGAAGAACCGGCCAGTCTATTTTTGACATAAGCCGCGAGCTACCCATGATTATAACTTGAGTTTTGGCTGGATTTACTTTAAGACCAAAACGAGTGCCCCATTCGGATATTTTCTTCAAATCGGCATTTATGAACCCAATACCCTTTCCGAACGTTATGACCTGGGAACCTTCAAGAAGAGAGCATATTCTTTCCTGAAAGGCCGGCAACGCATTTGCAAGCCCTCTGGTGTTGCAGATGTTCATGGGCGGCGGTGATCACTTTCCATCAGGTGAGCCTCCTGCCCGTTTGCACACTATTTTCATTAAAAAAAATGTTGATGAATCTGGATAGGATGGGATTAAAAAATCTTACGTTGCATTATTTGCTTCAGCATGTTGCAGGTAATGCGGACAAGATGGCCGCAGGATGCTCTCGTCTGATGTTTCGTCAGCTCTGTGCATGTACTGGGGTCGCATATCTTCGAGCACGGGCTTTTGCAACCATGACCGCATGCTAATATTCTTTCACATGTTCGTGTACAGAGATCGCGGGTGGCTGCGTCCTTGCACATAATTCTTACTTCGTGCCAACATTCCGATATTATTTTTGAAACCTGCAAGTAACAAATGAAGTGTTCATGATAACCTGATTGGTGTGACGTATAACTTTCCTTTGTATAAAAGCCGGGTACACTTTTTGAAGTGAAAACTTCTTTAGGCACGTTGGGCTCTTTTGGGATGGGGAAAAAGCACTGAACTCGCTCAGATTATTTGACTTTTCACAAAAGCACGCCTATGGTGTTCTAAAGCGTATTGGAATAAGGGCGGGTAGATGTTGAAATGAAATAAAACAAGCTGGTGGTTGTTGTTGTGGTAGTTTGCTGGTGGTAAAATATTCATATCCGCCCGGATATCGACCACCGTACACAGGGTGTAAAACCCGCCATAGTGGCACACGCAAGTGTTTTTTTTTTTTTTTTAATCGAAATAGGCTTGCGTTTGACCACTATCTCGCCTGATGGAAAGTGATGATGTGGTCTACGGTGGAGCACGCCTGCCCAGAAGATACCTATTCACTCTTGACTTGAAGATACCCAAGTTATAATTTTCGGGAAATATAGACTCCGGCAAAGAGTTCCACTCTCTAGCGGTGCGCATGATAAATGTACTAGCAAAACGCTTCGTGCGCACTGGTGGAATATCAACCATGTATCGATGACGCTTCGCCGAGTCTCTTGTCGTCCGATAATGGAAAGGGGTTGGGGGAATTAAATTATGTAATTCCAAGGCACACTCGCCGAAATGTATCCGGTAAAATACCGATAAACTAGCAACTTTACGTCTGTGTTCAAGGCTTTGCAGCCTTGCCTCGACTATGGAATCGTTGCCTACGAGTCTCTTGGCGCGTCTCTCGATTGCCTCCAATGCCTCAAGCTGGTACTTGGCTGATCCATCCCAAAGATGAGAGCAGTACTCCATGCACGACCGGACTTGCGCTTGGTACAGATCAAGGAGCTGTCCCGGCGTGAAGTACCGTCTCACCTTCGCAAGGATAGCCAGCTTTTTGGCAGCCAATTGAGCTTTATGCTCAATGTAGGAGCCAAAACTGAGAGTTGGAGACAAAGTTACACCAAGAATCTCTAGGTGGTCAGTTATCGGTACGGACACATCTCTGAAAGTAGGAGTCAGTTCGAAGGGACTCCGTTTAGCAGAGAATAGACAAGCCTGGGTCTTAGTGGCATTAAACTTGACCAGGTTGGCATCGCCCCAATCGGAGACTGCCTTTAAGGACAAGTTCAAGCGTTCTACCAAGGCCTCCCTGAGGGTCTGGACTTGCACTCCACTGGTTCGTGCATTAGATATGTAACTTTCTACCACTGTGCTGTCATCAGCGTACCCAAAAGTACCGGGCTTAAGCAGATCATTGATGTGCAGCAGGAATAGAGTCGCAGAAAGTACGGACCCCTGAGGTACCCCGGCATTGATAGCCAATAGATCGGAGGAGCAGCCATCAATGACCACTCGAATCAATCGTTCCCTCAAGAAGTCCGATATCCAAGCACATAACCCAGTGGGCAAGCCATATGATGGAAGCTTGCTTAAGAGGCTATCATGCCACACTCTGTCGAAGGCCTTCGAGATATCAAGTGAAACGGCAAGCGCTTCCCCATGCTTCTCGACGGCCTCGCTCCAGATGTGAGTGGCATACGCTAGAAGGTCTCCAGTTGACCGGTTTCGGCGAAATCCGTATTGTCGGTCACTTAGGAGGTCATTCGCTTCTAGGTATGCCATGAGCCTGCCATTCAGTACACGTTCCATACTTTTGCAAAGTATGGACGTAACCGAGATGGGCCTATAGTTGGCAGGCTCAGCACGACTACCTTTTTTGGGCACAGGTTGCACGTTAGCTTGCTTCCAGGCTTGAGGCACTTGTCCAGTGACCAGAGAGAGACGAAACAGGCGAGTCAAAATAGGAGAGAGCTCAGGCGCACAAGTTTTCAGTACAATTGCTGGAATCCCATCTGGGCCGTTGGCTTTATTCACGTCCAGATTACGCAGCGTTCTTCTTACCTCAGTCTGACGAATGCGAATTTCTGACAAATGTGTCTCGCAAACTGGTAGACTAGGAGGGACTTCGCCAGCAGTGTCTAAACGCGAAGATTCGGCAAAAAGAGAAGCAAACAAGTTTGCTTTCTCTTCAGCAGAGTGAGCCAAAGACCCGTCGGGTCTCAGCAGTGGAGGAAGTGAGGGGCGACGGAAGTTCGATTCAACTGATTTTGCCAGGGACCAAAACGCTTTACTACCCGCTGGGTACGAAGCTAGTTTCTTCCCGATTTGGCTTATGTGGTCAAATCTAGCTTGCCGTAGAGTCTTCTTGCATGATTTGGCAGCCTTGTTAAATGCTCTCTTCTTTAAGCGCAAGTCCTTTGCTTTGCGGTTTCGAGCATCAACCCATGCCAGATATGCCGCATGCTTCCGCGCTTCAGCGCGTCCGCACTCAGCCCCGAACCATGGGCGAGTTCCGCCTGACATTGCTACGTCGGAGAATGGAATGTAGTATTCCATACCTTGACGCAGCACATCCGTCACAGCATCCGCGCAAGCTGAAGGGTCTTCAGAAGAGAAGCAAATGGGCCGCCAAGGATAAGATGCAAAGAAAGCTCGCATCTCATCCCAATCTGCTGACTTGTATCGCCACACCCGCCGGGTGCCTCTAGGGCTGGGATCGGGCGGTGAGTAGGCAGATACAGATTTCACCAGACAATGGTCGGAGCTACCCAAGGGTGATGAAACCGACACTGAGTAGCGGTCTGGATCAGTTGTCAACAGAAGGTCCAAGCAATTGGCTGTGTGCGTGTCAACATCCGGGACCCTTGTTGCCACCTGGACCAACTGGGTGAGATTTTGCGTCAGCGCTAGCTTCCGCATTTCTCTCCCAGCATGGTCGGTACACTGGTATGGGAAAAGCCACTCTTGGTGGTGGGCATTAAAGTCCCCCAGTAGTACTAATTGGGCACAAGGGTACCGCCTTTGTGCCGCATCCGCCGCCTCACTAAGGTATTCTGTGAGCTTATTCGTCTCCTGATCTCCGCTGTGCGACCGGTATACACAGGAATAAAGAATTTTCTCAATTCCTGTATCCACCAGTACCCAAATAACAGAGAATCTGGGATCTTCAAGATAACGGAGACGCCGACAACAGATGTCATCACGGGCGTACAAGCACACACCCGCATGTGGCTTAAAATTGTGCTCCAGAGTAAACCCTGGGTATGAAAGGTACGCCACGTCAGACGGACATCTTATCTGCGTCTCTGAGAGGAATAAGAGAGCGGGTCTTTCAGTCTCCAGGTGGTGATGGACCGCGACGAGATTTGAGTGCAATCCTCGGATGTTGGTAAGGTGCACTTTTAGTGAGAGGGAGTGCTGCCGCTGTGGAAACGTTCTCTTATTCGTTTTACTTTTCATTGTTTTTTTGGAAGAGCGAATGAAGGTAGAAAGACGGCAGTGGAACGAGACTTTATGCATCTAACTTTCAGACACAAGATGAAATACCACACAGAAGGGGGACTAGTCTGGAGACTGCGGGGACGCCCGAGCCCCCCCGGGATGTCCATCGGGCCCTCTCATCCGGTCGCCGACCGGCACGATGGCGCATCCCGGGATTTTTCGTCAGTTGGCGGGGCAGCCTTTCGTGTGTGGCTAGCACACTACTTGGGCCCCCAACTACCTGCGGTCGGCCAGCGGTGCACCGTGCCTCGGATCCCGCTACCCTCCACGACTAGTCTCCCAATGCGGCGTTATCAACTTGCGTCAGATTAGCCCAACTGCACTAAGCAACTATTCCGACCCGTCTCCCTAAATGGTATCACCGAACATCGCGCCGGAACACGGCAAGCCGTTTGGCGGCACGGCTTTGTCCGGTGGGTGGTCACTAGCCACGGCCGAAGCCTACCACCAGTAAGATGTGTCACTCATTTAGCACTACCCAGGGGTCACGTGTAGGGGAACTAGAGTAAAGCCCACGGACGCGAGTGACAATAACCCCCTAAAAGTGTGTCGCGTTACGGGGTCAGCCAGTGTGCATCCGGTTTTTGTCGGGTGTAATAAGTTGGGGTACGATGTTTGGCCGTTCTGCGGCCATCTGAGTCCTCTGACACTAGACCCTCGACTCCTTCTTCACCTTCTTGCCCACGGCGTAGTGTGAGGTGCTTCCTCCGGCATAGTAGTGCTGAGTAGCGGGGTATAAATTTTCTCTCGCTACTCGATACTCTAATTGGACGGCACTGCGCTTACCATCAGGTGCAATGTGGTCACATTGCCGTACCAGGATTAAAAAACTGTGTGTTAGGTAACAACAAAATTCCTTTTTTTTATTTGAAAGGCCCATATGTGCTGTTAAGTGTGAAATATGACATCGTTTAAATGCCCGCCTCGGCTTCTTACAGTAGCACGTATCCGAGTGGTCCAATTTTCAATGACTCTTTCGCATAGCTCCGACTGAATTTGAGCGATAGGCCGTATTATGTTCACCTTTAGGGCATCTGTTGATAGTGGTTTATTTGCATAGACCTGTGACTTCAAGAAACCCCCGAAGAAAAAGTCTAGCGGGGTCAAATCGCATGACCTTGGTGGCCAATTCACATCACTCTACGAGAGAATATATAATCATCATAATCCACACCAAACATCATCATCTACCTGCCCTTATCCCACACTAAGTGGGGTCGGCACAATTGGTTTTAACTCTCCACGCAGCCCTATCATGCGTCAAATCTGCATTCACCCCTTTCACGCGCATGTTCTGATTCACGCAATACATCCACCTCTTTTTGGGTCTCCCACGACTCTTTCGTCCAACCACATTCATACTGACAACTAGTCTTGTTACATGCCTTTCATCCCTTCTCATCACGTGATAATCCACACCAAACAGTAACTCTTTAAGGATGCATTTTCAACTGGTGAACCTCGCGTGAGTTGGTGTCGTCCCAAATACGGGAAGTTTGCTTGTTAACACATCCATTCATCCAAAAATGCGCCTCGTCGTTAAAGATGATTTTTCGGCCAAAATTGAAGTCCTCTTCCAAACGATTCGAAGCTCAGTCAGCGAACTAACGGCGCTGTCTATGGTCATTAACTTTGAGCTCCTTTTTAGGTTAGTTAAATCTTGTACGGGTGTATACTCTGATTTTTAGTAAGGTAGACTAAAATGACAGCTGCAACAGACCTTTACTTTTTTTAATGTTGCAAGCGTAGAGTATAGTGCTGGAGTATGGCTGATTATTAACCCCTCGAGTCTCAAAGGATATTAAAAAAGTAAAGTAGTACGGAGTAAATAGAAGTAAAGCTTTAGGGGTGTTATTTCTTTAAAATCCAGTAGAGTTTCATTGAATTTTTTATTGCCTTTATCTCTTATTCTGTTGAAAGGGTAATGAGACGAGAGCCGCTCACTTTTTATAAAATTCAATGACGGTGCCGGCCTCCCTTCATTCCACTTTCCAAAATATCAATACAGCAACATTATTATTTAACGTTATCAAATGAAATCTATACTACTTACTATATAAAGCTGAAGAGTTTGTTTGTTTATTTGAACGGGCTAATCTCAGGAACTACTGGTTCGAATTGAAAAAATCTTACTGTTACTGTTGTTACTGTTGGATAGCCCATTTATCGATCGCTATAGGCTATATAACATAACGCTATGACCAATAGGAGCGGAGCAGCAATGAAAAATGTTGCAAAAACGGGGAAAATTGATTCCTTTTGAGAGCTTCCGTTGCGTACGCTGCGTTAACGGTTAAAGTTACATAACAATCATGTACGACGAAATTATTTCTCTTAAAAAGTTCTAAAATAAAGTCCGCAATAGCATATGTCTATCTATTTCGGTTGACTCACTATAACCTTTTTAATGGTTATCGAATTTGTTCTGAAACAATGCATTATTTGGAAAGGGGTTTTTATAAACATGGTATTAATCCTTATCCAAATAAATACTTTATTCATCACAAGTATTTATTTTGAACAAAGTTGCCCTTTACGTCATATGATTTCAATGAATATCTTAGGAGATATAACAGTTTTAAAATATCTCCGCAGCAAAATTAATATTGTTGTTTGTATGTCTGTTTCTTACCTTTTCATGACTAAACGGGTGAACGAATCCTAATGAAATTCAGTAGAGGGATAGATTATATCCTAGGGAAGGACATAGGGTATCTTTTGTCTCAAAAAATTATCTTGAAAGGGGTGAAATAGAGGTTAAAAGTTTGTATGGGCAATCCATAATACTTCAACTTAGGGATCTGAAAATTCATATTTAGGCTTTTGGTAAAGAAATACGTGTTTCAACGTTATTACCAAATCATCCCTTAAAGGGCGAAGGAGTTAACTTATGAGGTATTCTTTAAATGTAATCTCAAGCTTCAGGCACAACACTTTTTTTTTGTCGCGGGGAAAGCATTTTATTACTGCAGTCCGTTTCGGGGGGAAGCGGAATGAGAATAAAACGGTTATGCTGGACTAGCCGGTCTTACGACCCAGCACCCCCTCGCCCGGATGATGGCTATCCGGGCTGCCGTGGGTCGAGTCCCTACTACTTATGTACACCCAACCGGACACTACCAGCTAAAACCCCGCGGTGGCCTTCTTCGACACTTACGGAGTGATCCCGGGGTATTATAAGGAGTGTTACAAGTTTAAGTTAGGAGTTGTGCCTGACTAGCCATCTAGACAGTCACAACACCTGAGATTCAGGTCGATTGCTATAGGTGTCTCAGTGCAGAAGACAACTCCTTGCATTGATACTTCTGCTCCCGAAAATAACCTCCACGGGGGCGGAGCCGCGAGCAACAGCTAGTATTGAATAATTCTAAAAATACTATTAACATCAAACAAACATACAATGAAGTTAAAACATTCTTCTTTTTTAAAGTTTCTTATAAAATGTTAATACTTAAGTACTATGTTTATTTTGCATATCTAACAAAGGTATAAAACATAATAAGAATACATCACCATTTCTGTGCAATCACCGCACGGTTCGCAGCATTTTTTCATGCAGGGGTGTCCACAGGGCAGACCGAGGGTGCATTCCCTTTGACAAGATATCGTGTCGACGTCGGCGCTGCAGGCGACTTTGTGCACGTGTTTACAGTTGGATCTCTTCTTTTCCACCTGACAATAAACACGCGACTAATCATCACAGTTCGAGCGACGTTCTTATATAATAGGGAAGTTGAGACGATTTTTTTTATAAACTTAATCATTAAGTTACAGTACCTAAAACCTATTATAGAAATAATTTTATGAATCCAAACAAAAATACGTAAACTAGAGGCCATTCAAATCAGCTGGAAGAGGTAATTGTCAAGAAAGAAATATGAGTGCAAAGATTTCGAATATTTCTCAATTCGGATGATTTTCCTAAGATTGTAGATGTTTTTTGTTGGGGGTCTAGAGTTGCGGTACGATGTTTGGCCACTTTGCGGCCTTCTGAGTACTCTGACACTGGACCATCGACGGCTTCTTCACCTTCTTGCCCATGGCATAGTGTGAAGAAGCAAGTCAGCATGATTGTGTTGAGTGGCAACTGGATGGATTGTCTATCGCTACTCGATATTATAACTGGCACTGCGCTTACCATCAGGTGCAGTGTGGTCACTTTGACGTGCCAGTACAAAAAAACCTTTCGTTAATGACTTGATGATTTGAGCGTCAGCTCTGTTGTGGCTGAGGTTATATATATACCACATCATCCCCGTGTAACATTGTATTCATCCTGTGGTGATGACATATTCTTTACTAGAGACAAGGTGTTCTGACCTGCACAACGCATTCATCGCAAGGTTCATGGCACAATCTGCCGCACGCGTGCTTGCCGAGGTCCGTGTCGGAGTCTCGGACAGTACTGCAGCCCTTTTTTGGTCTCCCACATTGTTTCTCACATTGATACTGTGAACAAAGGGCATATATTGTAAGCGACGTAATTGCAATTTTAAACGTTGCATTCAAAGAACAGCTTTGTACAACAGTCACACACATAGTTCTGACCCAATACTAGGTAAAACCTGTATCGTGGGTATCAACAACTACGAGGGACTACGGTCCCACAACACCCAGACACGAAACAAATATCAGTCCGTCACACAAACATTTGTCTCAGTGCTGGAATCGAACCCACGGCCTCTCGTTTCATAGCCAGCTACTCGCCCGCTGCGCCACGCAGGCTGACATTTATTTTCTAAGAGGACCCCGATATTTCTAATAAACAGGGCCTACCCTCAGACAACAGAAACATTCTCTGCCCGTCTGGTTTTGCCAACCTTTAGGTAACGAACTGGATGTTGCCGGAATTACACCAAAACCAGCGCCAGCGTCTTATGTCCGGCAAAACGGTTACTAATAAGTTGGCCCAAGCACAAATACAATTGAGGATACATTTACTAGTTTTAGAAACATTTCAAAGTGCTATTTAAGGCGGATACTTTAAATGGCACATAAACGACGATCACCACTGTATTGATCAATTTAATGATCACAGTTACGCACCTCAGTGCCCACCGTTAACAACTTCGGGTCAGGATGTACCAAATACCAGTTAGTCCCAAGTGAGCACAGACAGCATAACCCTCTATGCTGAACTGCCAACAGACCAACAGTGGTAGAGGACGATGTGAACTGATGCTCAACATACGTCCGTACTGTAGACAGTCCAACGTACTGTGTTCCGGAGCGCCCGAGAGCTGTCTTTTATTGCAACTCTTCACCCCCACTCAGTTGGTAATTATCATCAATCTACCCACAGATATTTATTAAATACCCTCTATAAATGAGTCCTACCCTCACAATCTACCCACAGATATTTATTAAATACCCTCTATAAATGAGTCCTACCCTCACAATCTACCCACAGATATTTATTAAATACCCTCTATAAATGAGTCCTACCCTCACAATCTACCCACAGATATTTATTAAATACCCTCTATAAATGAGTCCTACCCTCACAATCTACCCACAGATATTTACGAAATACCTAACAACAAATGTATCCCTAACTCAAGTATAAAGGGGCTGTATTACGTAAGTACCAAACGGGGGTGGGAGGTCTTTGCTTTGCTTATTTTTGATGACGTGGGGGACAGGGGGTCTGAATGGCGATTACATCAGCAATATTTACTTATTAACTTTCAGATTTTATAAATAAAAATAATGTTTGATTTGAACATATATGGCAATCCTACTTGTCTATTCTTAAAAGCTATAGGGTGTTTATGTCATAGACTTTGTTAAAATTATACCAATGTTTACGTAAACGTAGGGGGGATGGGTAAGATCTTTGCTTACATTTGCTGACAAGAAGGAGGAGGTACACAATACTTGAATGAGCCCAAAGCACGGCTTACCTTTTCGTGGTCGGGATCGTTATTGACGTGGCATGTCAGTGTGCACGCGTGACCACACTTCAAGCGGTAAACACATCGCTCCTTACAAATAACCTCTCCCAACTTCTCAAAGCATATCTTCGTTCCCTGCAATATAATTAAGAAACACTAAGTAAATTAACTGAATAGATATTTACTTCAGCGGTGTACAATACTAACTCAATTTATTAAAAAAAATATTTTTAGCATCAATGAAATCGCAGAACAGCGTTAGCCTAAGTCCATGGTTGTTATGGCGAGTACCGGTGTCGGATAGCCGGTGCAGAAGTGTCGGCCGTGTGGCACCACTGTGACAACTGTCCGCGTGACACGGCTCAACACACAGTTGAGGAGTGCCCAGCCTGGGACGAGGAGCGCAGCGCTCTCGTAGCAGTCGTCGGAGGAGACCTCTCGCTGCCGGCTTTGGTGTCAGCCATGGTCGACAGACAGCGGTCCTGGCGTGTGGTGGCCCTCCTCTGTGAGAACGTCATCTCACAGAAGGAGAGTGCCGAGAGGGATCGGGAACAACCTGATCCCTCCCGCCGCCAGTCGAGACGAAGGAGACGCCGGGTTGACGACTAACCGGCGTCTCCCACCCTGTGGTTTGAGGGCGTTTGGAGAATCCCACCACGGCATTCCCTGCCTGTCGTAAGAGGCGACTAATAGGGGTCATCGGCAGTCGCGGGCGCGCAGCGGGAGGCTGTGGTAAATTTTATATGCAGTGTAAACTCTTTATTACGGCCTTCATTATAGTGAGACTACTTATAACATGTTTTTTCGTTAAAAAGTATACATTGCTCACTCTTTGTACTGCTATCGTTTGTAATTGCTGATCATGTTAAACACAACTCATCTCTCCCGGACGGCTTAACGCTAGGTCCCCATACCCGACCCAACATAACCGTCCCGCCTCCCCCCCGGCGGGGCGGTAGTGATAAATCGCTTTCCCCGCGAAACCAAACGAAAATGTAACACTAGTGCACCCTCACCTTGTGTCCGCACGCGGGCAGCGTGCACGGGACCTCGGTAAGGCATTTAATGCTCTTGTCCTCGGGGTCCAAATGACAACACAAATCCATTTCATGTTTACACGGAAGCGTTTTCTTCATCAATACTTTGCAGGGCTCACATTTCTGCCAGCACTTGAGAGGACAATCGTGTTCTAGATCGCAGATGTTCCTTGAAACAATGCATGATATTAATAATTAAACTAAAAATAATAATTGCATGACATTAGTAGGAAAGTTATCAATTATCAGATGTACAACAGGGTTGTTTGCTGTGTTTAATTTTGTACATTATTCCGAAAACAGAACTAAAATTTATTCAAAGATCAGGTCTCAATTATTATTTTAAATATTGGTATGAACAAAAGCAGCAGATTTATTAAATTCTATAGACAATAAGTTTTATGTAGCGTAAGTTCTTTTAATAATAATACCATAATGCCGGTTGGTAGACTGGACACATTTACGATATTTTAAAAAATATATGAAGGTTTAATTACAATGTTTTCCTTCATCGTTAAAGCGAGTGATATTTATACAGTTATGGATTGTAATCGTGAAGTCAAATATGAGTGCAAAGATTTCGAATATTCCTCAAGTCGGATGATTTCCCTGATATTGTCGATGTTCTTCTATAAATACAACGTTTCGGATTTGCTATGTATAGAAAAATATTGAATACCTTTCACATTTAAAAAGGCATCTGGTGTATGTGGACTCGTGAGGTCTGTCGTAGCCGTGGCAGAACAACAGACAGTCGTGTCCGCACTTCATCTCCAAGTTGCATTGCTGATTACAACCGCCTTGAGGCACCTTTTCAAAATCCTCCACAGTGTTAATCTGGAAAGTGTCACGAGTTCAGGTGTTGTGTGGTCACTTTACCGTCTCAGAATAAAATCGTCGGGAATATCAGTTTAATGATTGCGATTTAAAATCGGGCAAAAGTCTAACAATAGATTATTTCAGTGAGATGTATTTGAATAGCACGCCCTATTATAATTAAATAAAGAATTATCAAAACCGGAACACTGAGTATACTTGGCCATAGATAAAAAGGCCTTAAATTAAAATCTATAGAACACTATCTTTTGCTCGCAGCTTCGCATGCGTGATTTCGTTTCACGGGACCGTAGAGGACAGAAATCCCATTCTTCCATCCCCTATCCTGGGTCTCGACAACAGCGCCACCAATCAGGAGGGTTACTCTGGACACTCGATTCCAATTTAAAATTGGAGTTGTGTTCGAAAACTGCACAATTGGCACTTTTGAACGCAATACCAGCGCACGATTTAACTGAATACAGCGGAATTTTTAGTAACTAAATGAAATAGAGTATTTACGATCGCTAGTTCGTAAATATTCTATTTCGTTTAGTTGAGTGAAGAATTCCAATATCTTCTAGATTGGAATTGATTTCAAGAGTAGGCCTACAGGTCGAAAACGATCCTATCTTTCAACAAAATTTTGTTGAAATCGATTGGGCATCTTCGGAGTTTAGCATGTACGAACAGTGCCACGTGGTTTTGTATGTTAAGAACCTCCTATGTAAATAAATATACATATGTAAATACGTACGACGGTCTTATTCATGTGGCGTTCACATTTCAACACGAGTGATGAACCCAAACTGCCGTAGTTCTCAAGTGTAGTTGCGATTTTTTGCCACAGTGGTGATTTATTCCTCAATATGTCAATGTTGCCAAATATGTAAAAACCTGAAAATAAATGCAATTGTAAACTAACTTATTATTAGGAATGTGTCGCCACGAACGTGATAAATAATAATAAATAAATAAATAATAATAAATGATATTTTTATGAAAGCCAATGGGACGCATTTTTAAATTATCGCAAATAAAGCTGCGATGTTATCGCCAAAGTAAGATATAATAATACTAGCCCTGTAATTTACATTGTCCCACTGCTGGGCACCGGCCTCTTCTACTAATGAGGTCGTAGTCCTCCACGCTGGTCTAATCCGGGTAGGCAGACTTCAGATACATTCAAAATTCTTGTGAGCATTCTTAGGTTTGCCGGTTTCCTCACGATGTTTTCCTTCACCGTTAAAGCATCCAATAATTAACAATGAAATACACACGTAACTTTATAAAAGTCAGGGGTGTATGTCATTTGGGCAGGGTCTCGAATATACGACTTTCATCTTGATAGACAGTGCCACGACGAACTAGGCTATCGTTACTTAATATATAGATATAATAATTATAATACTAGCCCTGTATTAAACTTAGTCCCACTGCTGTGCACGGGCCTCCTCTACTAATGAGAGGGGTTAGGCCTTAGCCCACCACACTGGCCTATTGCGGGTTGGTAGACTTCACAATAACAAATACTTCTTGTGCTCTCGATAGAGCCACGCCGATCCTATTCTCCTATACCCTATAAAGTCGATACTCTACCTAGACGGCACTGAACTTACATACCATCAGGTGTAGTGTGGTCACTTTGCTGTACCTGGATATTAAAAACTTAGGACATCTGGATTGGCCATTTCAATCCAGCCAGTGTTCAATGGAATAATAGGTAGTTATATTTCATAATATCTAGTTACCTTCTTGTGCTCTCGATAGAGCCACGCCGATCCTATTCTCCTATACCCTATAAAGTCGATACTCTACCTAGACGGCACTGAACTTACATACCATCAGGTGTAGTGTGGTCACTTTGCTGTACCTGGATATTAAAAACTTAGGACATCTGGATTGGCCATTTCAATCCAGCCAGTGTTCAATGGAATAATAGGTAGTTATATTTCATTATGTCTAGTTACCTTCTTGTGCTCTCGATAGAGCCACGCAGATCCTATTCTCCTATACCCTATAAAGTCGATACTCTACCTAGACGGCACTGAACTTACATACCATCAGGTGTAGTGTGGTCACTTTGCTGTACTTGGATATTAAAAACTTAGGACATCTGGATTGGCCATTTCAATCCAGCCAGTGTTCAATGGAATAATAGGTAGTTATATTTCATTATGTCTAGTTACCTTCTTGTGCTCTCGATAGAGCCACGCCGATCCTATTCTCCTATACCCTATAAAGTCGATACTCTACCTAGACGGCACTGAACTTACATACCATCCATCAGGTGTAGTGTGGTCACTTTGCTGTACCTGGATATTAAAAACTTAGGACATCTGGATTGGCCATTTCAATCCAGCCAGTGTTCAATGGAATAATAGGTAGTTATATTTAATTATGTCTAGTTACCTTCTTGTGCTCTCGATAGAGCCACGCCGATCCTATTCTCCTATACCCTATAAAGTCGATACTCTACCTAGACGGCACTGAACTTACATACCATCCATCAGGTGTAGTGTGGTCACTTTGCTGTACCTGGATATTAAAAACTTAGGACATCTGGATTGGCCATTTCAATCCAGCCAGTGTTCAATGGAATAATAGGTAGTTATATTTCATTATGTCTAGTTACCTTCTTGTGCTCTCGATAGAGCCACGCAGATCCTATTCTCCGTGCCCAGGAAACCTATTTCACCTTTCTCGTTGTTCCTCACGAGCGACAACAGAATAATCTTCGATTCCTCGCCTTGGTAATTGTCTACTACAGTGATCTTCACATGTTTCAGTTGAAAGTACTTGGCGCGTTCCTGCCGAGTAATTGTAAATTAAAACTCTACCATGAGTTTTTCTCACGTAGTACGCTACTGACAATCTTACTAATATTATAAATGCGAATGTTTGGACGGATGTTTGTTACTCAATGACGCCAGAACGGCTGTACAGATCTTCGGATTTCGCACAGAGATAGATTATAATCTGGAATATCATATAGGCTACTTTAGCATATAGCATAACATAGGAAGATGTAATAGCTTAAGATGTCTCCGTGGATTTCAAATATAACTACCACGCAGGCAAAGCCGCGAGCAAAAGCTAGTGTAAAATATTTGTATGTCAAAATATACAGCGCCTCTAGCGTGAGAAACAAAATTTTGTACTGCAACAGCGATCTATATGTACTACGTGCTAGATACGGCGACCAGAACAAACATTATGTTCCACCGAGTCGCAGTGTATACACTGCGCCGACGTTTGTGTGCTTCATGCCACCTACGAATGCACATCAGTTAATTTTAGTTATTTGTAGCGACATTCCCGAACAAATCTGCCTTAAATTGATTTACAGTGAAACTGTTTATAGTATATAAGGTAAATAACATAATTTCATAACGTTTAGAACGTAATATCAATAAATATTAATTCATTTCAATTCTGAATATGGGAAGTCTATATTTCACAAAAAAAAACATTATATAGTTCGTCCCGTTTTGGCGCGCGTAAGTCCCTTTCGAGATAAAGTGACGGGAGTTATCACTTACAAATTGTTCTTAGTAAAATGAATAGATGGCATTAGTGGGCGGACAATGTTTTTGGAATATCTTTTTTCTTCGACAGATCGTGTCTATAGAATATAAGTCAATAGCATATAAGAACAAAACATTCCATAAAAAAATACGTTCGACAGACAGGAGTGATAACTTAAACTAATCTTAGTTGAACTATTTAATATTGAAATTTTTGCTGTGCTGTGCCCTGGCATTGCAGAAGTCTATGGGCGGCGGTGACTACTTACCATCAGGTGGCCCGTCTGCTCGTCTGCCTATCAAGGCACCAAAAACAAAGATTGTTTAACTTGAGAAAAGCTTAGGTTGTTACTTAAACTTTATGTATATTAATATGATAATGTAAGAAAAGGTTATATATTAATAAAATCTTTTATTGATCAAATCAAATCTTTTATCAAATCACAACGATTCTTAAGAAGTTTCACTTCAAAAAAATATAACACAGAGATTATGGAACGACCGAAATAGAAATTAATTAAGAAGCCAGACAAAGTGGTGAAGCATACACCGTTACGTTACCCTCCCAAAGAAGTTATCACTTCAAAAACGCTAACGACTCCATTTACCTATCGTAACTTTTTGGCATAAATTCATGGTTGAGATTTTAGGTAAAAACTTTTTTAAGCTCGTTGAGCGATTTTTGTAAAATGTTATGAGATGGCACTACTACTATGATACTACTATTATAGATTTTTTTCAATCAAGGAATCACATGGGAAGACGTAAGTTCGTACAAGAAGTAATAAATAATAAAAGAAGTACTAAAAAAAAATTACAACGTGGCTGCCATTTAGATTTTTTATAAATCATAAAAATAAAAAAATCTATTTTTTTTATTTTTATGACCTTCGATCATGTATTGTTGATCGAAGTTTATGACAATTTACTTAAAAATCAATATCTGTAGGATCCTTGGTCATAGACTACAGATGCCATATTACAAATGATAAGAGTAGCTGCCATTTTGATTTCATTGTTTTAATGCCGATTGATTTCAAAAACGACATCTTTGATACCCCGTGGTTTGACCACACTCGCGAGAGTGCTGCGCGCACCAATCATCTCTTGCGTGCTATTTACAACTTTATCTCAACCATTTAAGGTTGATATTTTAATCATCAATAATAAACTGCTAGGAGAGTTTTTCGCGTAATCTGAATTGGATATTAAGGAAATTACTTTTCGCATATAAAACATCTGTCCGGAATACGTGGTGAGGATGGTGACGTCCTCAGCATTGTATCCCTGCATCATGATGTAATTTGCCAATGCTAAGGTCAATAGGGTATTTGACAATTTTGAAAATTGATGGACATCGATAGAGGACTCTTCATTTATAGCCCCCGTAATATTTTTATTATTGAAATATACTCAATTTATATATAATCCGTGATTACATTTTTTCATATATAATTTCGCGCTAAAACGCGTTGTCACGTGACATTATGACGTCATCGCACATATACAAACATTCGTGACACCTAACAACATAAATTATTTGCATTTATCTGTTAGTTTTTCCACAAAAATGAATGAGCCAGCATATAAGTATTGTTCAATGCCTTTGTGTAAAACTCGACGCTAAATCCCGATAAATTGTTCATCCATGTGCCAAAATCAAAAGTTTTAAGAAAGAAGTGGCAGATTTCGACTATCAGCCCTTGTAATGCCTTCTTCCATTCTTATAGAAGACTTGAAGACGAAATTAACACGTTTCCACATCGAAAAATATGTTCTTCCTTACTATTTTATTTGTCGTAGGATGCAATGTATATGTGCGATGTCGTCACGAATAATGGCGGCCGGTATTGCTACGTTTTTGGCACTGAGTGATACAGATTAAAAATTCTAAATTTTAATGACGAAAATAAAATGTTTATAATACATTTAGAATAAAAAAATGTTATGAATAAATATGTTTGCCCACTATCCTTTCTCCTAGTGCAGTTTTATATTTTTTGGTTACACCAGTCAAACACCCTATTGTGCTTCTTTGTGATTAGTTTTGGTTATACTCCATTCGGTTGTATCCTGCAAAAGAAGTGATAATTATTGTAATATTCTATGAGAATTTTCAAAAGGTATTTTCAATTATGGAAAATACGGCCGCATATTTGTGGTGGTCGGGGTAAATGTTTTTGTAAAACAGCTCAGTAGCGTACCTCCTCTTTGTAGTCGTGTGTGAAGAAGAAGCGGTTCTTGTCGAGTCCCGAGACGTGTGGTTTGGTGAGTACGGAGTCGTGGTTGTGCAGGTCGCTATAGATGTTATTGTAAAACAGTGCAGTAGCGTACCTCCTCTTTGTAGTGTGAAGAAGAAGAGGTTTTTGTCGAGTCCAGAGACGTGTGGTTTGGTGAGTACGGAGTCGTGGTTGTGCAGGTCGCGGTAGATGTTATTGTAAAACAGTGCAGTAGCGTACCTCCTCTTTGTAGTGTGAAGAAGAAGAGGTTTTTGTCGAGTCCAGAGACGTGTGGTTTGGTGAGTACGGAGTCGTGGTTGTGCAGGTCGCGGTAGATGTTATTGTAAAACAGTGCAGTAGCGTACCTCCTCTTTGTAGTCGTGTGTGAAGAAGAAGAGGTTTTTGTCGAGTCCCGAGACATGTGGTTTGGTGAGTACGGAGTCGTGGTTGTGCAGGTCGCGGTAGATGTTAGTGTAAAACAGTGCAGTAGCATACCTCCTCTTTGTAGTCGTGTGTGAAGAAGAAGAGGTTTTTGTCGAGTCCCGAGACATGTGGTTTGGTGAGTACGGAGTCGTGGTTGTGCAGGTCGCGGTAGATGTTATTGTAAAACAGTGCAGTAGCATACCCTCTCTTTGTAGTCATGTGTGAAGAAGAAGAGGTTTTTGTCGAGTCCCGAGACGTGTGGTTTGGTGAGTACGGAGTCGTGGTTGTGCAGGTCGCGGTAGATGTTTTTGTAAAACAGTGCAGTAGCATACCTCCTCTTTGTAGTCGTGTGTGAAGAAGAAGAGGTTTTTGTCGAGTCCCGAGACGTGTGGTTTGGTGAGTACGGAGTCGTGGTTGTGCAGGTCGCGGTAGATGTTATTGTAAAACAGTGCAGTAGCGTACCTCCTCTTTGTAGTCGTGTGTGAAGAAGAAGAGGTTTTTGTCGAGTCCCGAGACATGTGGTTTGGTGAGTACGGAGTCGTGGTTGTGCAGGTCGCGGTAGATGTGCGGCGACACGAGCGCGGCGATCTCGGGCCGCATGCGGTGCTGCACGCCGAGCCGCCGGCTGTGGACGCCGTTCGACACCATGCGCTCGAACAGCGACACCTCCAGGTTGAACTGGCGCGCCAGCTTTATGTGCGACGCGGACGGACGCAGCTGCTGGTGGTCGCCTGTTACCATTTATACAGAATGTCACAGAAATAAAGCACATTTTCAGACGCCCCAATCTATCTATACATATACAGGCTGTGGCGTAATTAATGGATAATGAGGTGCCGGTTCAGATAAACAATGTTATGTTCAGTAAAAGTGTCACGGTTTCCGAGATATTCATCATTTACGAAATTTAAAAAATATATAACTCTTCGTTATTTATTTTGACGTCAAGATTGAATATGAAGAGATTTTTCTTATCTGTTTTTTGGGTAGTATTCCTGAATATATGTGTAATCGAATGTAAGCTATTATTTTTATAACACAAGCATAGTTTTTTTAAAACTAAGATTAAACTCAAATTGATTTTGATTGCTCGACCTTGATTTCAACCCAAGCCTCACCGCTATTTTTGATGAAATTTTATCAGTGTTGCTATAATCTATACTATTATATAAAGCTGAAGAGTTTGTTTGTTTATTTGAACGGGCTAATCTCAGGAACTACTAGTTCGAATTGAAAAAATCTTTTAGTGTTGGATAGCCCATTTATCGAGGAGCGCTATAGGCTATATAACATCACGCTATGACCAATAGGAGCGGAGCAGCAATGAAAAATGTTGCAAAAACGGGGAAAATTGATTCCTTTTGAAAGCTTCCGTTGCGTACACTGCGTTAACGGTTAAAGTTACATAACAATCATGTACGACGAAATTGTTCCTCTTAAAAAGTTCTAAAAAAAAGTCTGCGATAGCATATGTCTATCTATTTCGGTTGGCTCACTATAACCTTTTTTAATGGTTATCGAATTTGTTCTGAAACAATGTATTATTTGGAAAGGGGTTTTTATAAACATGGTATTAATCCTTATCCAAATAAATACTTTATTCATCACAAGTATTTAATTTTGAACAAAGTTGCCCTTTACGTCATTTGATTTTATTGAATATCTTAGGAGATATAACAGTTTTAAAATATCTCCGCAGCAATATTAATATTATTGTATGTCTGTTTCTTACCTTTTCATGACTAAACGGGTGAACGAATCCTAATGAAATTCAATAGAGGGATAGAATACATCCTAGGGAAGGACACAGGGTATCTTTGTCTCAAAAAATTCTCAAGAAATATGTGTTTCAACGTTTTTACCAAATCATCCCTTAAAGGGCGGAGTGAGGAGTTAACTTATGAGGTAGGTATTCTTTAAATGTAATCTCAAGCTTCAGGCACAATACTTTTTTTTTGTCGCGGGGAAAGCATTTATTTACTGCCGTCCGCTCCGGGGGGAAGCGGAATGAGAATAAAACGGTTATGCTGGACTAGCCGGTCTTACAACCCATCACCCCCTCGCCCGGATGATGGCTATCCGGGCTGCCGCTGGGCCGAGTCCCTACTACTTATGTACACCCAACCGGACACTACCAGCTAAAACCCCGCGGTGGCCTTCTTCGACACTTACGGAGTGATCCCGGGGTATTATAAGGAGTGTTACAAGTTTAAGTTAGGAGTTGTGCCTGTCTAGCCATCTAGACAGTCACAACACCTGAGATTCAGGACGATCGCTATAGGTGTCTCAGGGCAGAGGACAACTCCTTGCATTGATACTTCTGCTCCCGAAAATATCCTCCACGGGGGCGGAGCCGCGAGCAACAGCTAGTAAAAAATAAAATTAAGAATCGACAAGAATTAATTTGTGGCAATTTTTATATTTATAGTTGAATTTCTATTTGATTTCAAAGAAATCGGTCAATAATTTCGTACCCTACCGTTAGTCCGTATTCTCGGACTTACCAATAAGAATGAGATGTTGGCAATTTTTCGTCAGCGAAGTGATGATGTGCTGTTCAAGAACTTCTGCAGCTTCTTCGATGATGACTGGAATGAGGATCGGTTAAAAGCTAGTACCTCTATAATAATTACATTTTATTATTATATATAGGTAGGCAGCGGCTTTGCTGTGCCCTGGCATTGCAGAAGTCTATGGGCGGCGGTGACTACTTACCATCAGGTGGCCCGTCTGCTCGTTAGCGAGTGTTATGTGCTCGACATTGGCAGTATGAACATAAAGATTGAATATTTTATTTAATTTATACATTTATTGTGCACATACATTATATTGAAACATACCAAAAAATAATTATAAGTAAAACTAGCCGTCTTATCGCTCTCGGCGATTTTTCCAAGACCACCATGGAACGGAAAATTTGAAAAAAGACAAGAAAAAAGGGGAGCAGGAGTGCAGTCTGTGTACATGTATTTAATGTACTTGTACTACATAATATACCGAAATTGTAGCTTTCTGCACTCCTTCTCTATATAAACTTTAACTTAGTGTAATGTCACACTCTATTCGTGTATTATATTGATCGTCATTGATTTTACCTATTGGAGCGTCAAGTGAATTGATCAGTTTCCTGAGTCTGGCGGCGGCTGTCGTAGTCATTCCCACGACCCTGGTACTCCTGAGTATCTCCAGGTCTAACAACATTTTGGATTCTTCTAAGGTCTTTATTTTAGGCTTCAAAGAACTCTGAAAGTAAACGCATCTATAAAATTATTCACATCAAATACAAATATTAAATTATTACTAGGTGCCTGTGAATAATGATGGATAGTGCTTGGTGGCAGATTTCTCGTATGCGAGAATCCATCTGAGGTTAGTCATAATACACCCAACAGTCACACAGTCTAGACCCACTTTAGGTCTAACTTGTACTGTAGGTATCAACAATTAAGAGGGACTACGGTGGCGCAGTTGTAATAATTGCATACGCGGCACAAGTATTTGTTGTGTAGTAAGTTGATCTCCGGGTCGGATAAAAGTGATATTGGGTTTTTCTATCGCTGGTGGTAGGATATTCATATACGCCCGGATAGCTCGCACCGTACACAGGGTGTAAAACCCGCCATAGTGGCACACTCAAATGTGTCGCGTTCCGGGATCAGCCAGTCTACATACATTTTGTCGGGGGTCTAGAGTTGGGGTACGATGTTCGGCCGTTTTGCAGCCTTCTGAGTACTCTGACACTAGACCCTCTACCGCTTCTTCACCTTCTTGCCGTGTGAAGTGTGCAGTGTGAAGAAGCAGGCCGGCATGATTGTGTTGAGTAGCGGGGTATAGATTGTCTCTCGCTACTCGATACTCTAATTGGACGGCACTGCGTTACCATCAATTGCATTGTGGTCACTTTGCCGTGCCAGGATATAAAAAGAACGAGATACTCAATATCAGCCCGGAGTCCAAAATTGTGCCAGGTATGGCGATAGGCTTGCCCTATCACACTTTGGGACGGTAATATGCTCGGCGAAATGTGCGTGTACTGGTTACACCTCTGCTTACAACTTCGGGTTTATTTATGTAAATGACATGCCTTAAATACGTTACAGTACTTTTGAACATAATAAACTAACCTGTCAAATATAGGACTCACTATATATAATACAAAATAAAAATCAACATGGTTACCTGTAAACGGTACAAATTATTTTTAATTGTTTCAATTTTGGGTTCAGCCCATCCAAAATATAATGCCCAGCGATCCTCTGTTGGTATGGTTCGGAAATTTGTATGTTGGTCAATACTTATGTTAATTCGTTGCGATTTGAACTTAGACATACTCTGGAAACGATAAAAACGTGTTTTAACAATACCTCAAAGGGTATCTAGGTAGGTACCAACTTGATTATTTTTGCTACCAAATAGCAGTGTATCAATATGTTGCAGAGGGTCGAAAACACTTTATTGGGGTCTTTTACAGCCTAATGAGTTGTATTACAACAAGTTTTCAATGTTACCTTAAAGATTAACCCACCTTGTACATCATAATTTGCGAGTTACAATCTACAATCAGCATCCTGAGGTAATGACGCTGCGCATCGTCAAGCTGTTCATTTTTATAGCGTGTTATCAACTGCTTCAAAGCTGGCTCGGCTAATTTCAAACAAAATGATGTTTTCACTTTTTCTTTCCCGAATATTTCAATTATTTTTTCACAATTGCTATCATCATTGTCGACAAGTGATGTTTGTTTCTTTTTATTAGCGTCCTCCTTGACTGCCTTCATGTTGTCCTTCTCATCTTGATGCTTTGACAGACAATTTTCGAAATTTAAAATGAATTGACCTCTATTTTCGAAAAGCCAAAGAAGTAGAGGATCACTATTGGAATGTCCGTAGCATGCCCCCAGCAGGTGTAAACCAGCCACATGATCTATAATAGAGTCATAACTTAGGACGCCATTATTCAGTGTATCTATAACGTTTAAGCCTTGTTTGAATTCGTTTGTCGACATATTAACGTTATTCTTTTGCTGCGTGTATAGGTCGTGAGCTGGAGTGAGGTCGGATCGTCTGCTTGTCCTAGATCTTAATAAATTTAAATTCATTTTTTCTAGATCCTTGTTTTTAGATTGACCGCCTATACGCGCCACCGATTGAGTCCATTTTAATATACCCTCGAGAAATTGATCCAAAGCATGATTTGTATAACATATGACAAGCATAAGGCAACCATTAATATATTTAAGATTGTCAAGTAAAGTCTTTGTTATTTTTAAACCGATAAACGTTTTGCCGGTTCCAGGTGGACCTTGAATGACGGCGAATTCGTGTGTCAGCGCATGTTTATACGCGTCATATTGACTTTCGTCCAAATTGAATCCCTCCTTGGACGGCCACGATTCCGGGCGTAACACATCATATTTATCAACAGTTGGTTGAAATTTTATCACATTGTCAACGTCAGAAACATCGTTATTATCATTATCATCATCATGATAAAAATCATTATCATATATATGTTTCACTGTATTTTGATGTCTGCCACGATTATTGATGTCAAGTAATATATCGAAGATAAACTTTTTACCAGGACGTAAATATGCAGGAGGTTGTTGCTCCAACTGAAACGTGAAAAATACATTACTTAGAACAATGAAATTCAGAGTGTCTAAGTTATAAATGTAAGAGTCACGTCACGTGGCGGTGGATGTATGTTGTAGTTATTGTTTGTATATAATTCGTGGAGAACCGTCACCTGAGTGTCATCAATATCGCTGTGCTGAAGACTCGGTGCAGCATACGCTGGTTGCATGTCCCGCATGGGATTCCCCGCGCCGCGAGTTAACCGCAGTCGTCGGGAACAATCTCTCGCTGTCAACATTGGCACTGGCCATGGTCGAGAGCGAGGAGGCGTGGAACTCCGTTGCCTCATTTTGCGAGCAGGTTATGTGCGCAAAGGAAGCAGTCGAGAGGGAAAGGAAGCGAAGTATGAGACCCCCCTCTCAAAATCGACGCTCGCACAGCCATAGAGATGATCTCCGACCGCCATAAACTTGCCTGAAGGCGGCGGTTGCATAGACCGGCCTGTCGCCATATAAGTTGGGCCCTGAGAGGGTAGCGTGTTTCACCGCATTCTGTATGCTCCGTCTGAGGGTTCTATTCCTCAGACAGTGACTGGTTCTGCACAAGGGCAGACTCCCGCGGAGGCTGCGGTTGCATGCAATTGCATGCCTCGTAGCTTTCGTCATTAGAAATAGAGCGGAACAACGCAGGGTTTAGTAGGTAGGACGGCCTAGGTCGGTGAGTCCGACATACTTCCTATCTTGGAAGATCTACAAATGGATTCCCAATGATAAAAAAAGGCTGGACACCTTCTAGTTCAACTTACACTTCAAGCTATCTTTTCCTACAGAAACCTAGAAAACCACTTACTTGTGCTTTGACAATGTACTGCTGCATAGGTAGCTTCTGAGAAAACAAAGGGTCCTGCAATGCTTTCATGACGTGGTAATAAGGTTCAAAGTATATTTCACTCTCGATCATTGTGTATGAATGGTTTGAGCCGTACAGAGTCTCGTCGAATCTCTCATCTATTAAACATACTGGTATCTAAAAATAAAACATAAACAATTGTATATAACCAATCAAAGTATTCCAAATGACAAAGTAAGAGTGGTCATTTAGTACCTTCCCTTCGGCCAGTAAGCGAGAGTCACGGTCCAAAACAGTCGCCGCGATGAAGCTTTTACAATTGTCCTTGGTGAATAAAACTAATGAACCAAATATGAATCGCTTATTGAATTCCCAGTTTGTTTTTGCAAATTTTTTATTTATATTTTCAATTTGCACCAGACTCCCAAACTTTCCTTGTGCAATGTAAGGTTGAATGAATTTAACACCTTTGAATACACTGTAATGATGACATAAAATAAATTAAATCGAAACATTATGAAAAATATATGATTAGTATTAAAGTACTAGCAGTAGTTTAAATTTTTATAAAACACTAGCTGTTGCTCGCGGCTCCGCCCGCGTGGAGGTCATGTTTGGGAGAAAAAGTATACAATAAAAAATACCAATATTCATGTGTTTAACTTAAAAATGACGGATTTTCATACAAACTTTCATTCCTTATTTTACCCCCTTAGGGGCGGAATTTCCAAAAATCTTGAAACATATATTTTTTATTTTTAACTAAAATGCCAAATACTAATTTTCATGAATTTATCTTCAAAAATGACGGATTTTTATACAAACTTTCATCCCCTATTTTACCCCCTTAGGGGTGGTATTTCCAAAAACCCTTCCTTAGTGGATGCCTACGTGATAAAAGGTACCTACTGTCAAAATTTCAAGTCTCTAACCCCAGCCG
This sequence comes from Laothoe populi, assembly GCA_905220505.1. Classification (NCBI taxonomy): domain Eukaryota; kingdom Metazoa; phylum Arthropoda; class Insecta; order Lepidoptera; family Sphingidae; genus Laothoe; species Laothoe populi. The sequence goes on from HG992156.1 coordinate 17,668,698, forward strand.
TTTAGGCTGTGCGTTGATCGATCAGTCAGTCAGTCAGTCAGTCAGTCAGTTTCTTCTTTTATATATACAGATATGATCAAAAGAAAATATACTCGGACAGGTTACAGCTCGTTACAGGATCTGCTTAGTGCTTAAACGTATCGTAATTATAATTTTATATTATGATTTTATCGTTATTCGATGATTTTAAAATAACATGAAGTCTGTTATAAAAAGTACACCGACTTCAATGAAAAACAAATTATGCGTCTCTATAAAATTTGAAGGTTTCCCTCGATTTTTCTGAGATCCCTACATCAGATCCTGACTTGGTGCCAATTGGACCACCTGGAACGTATACCCTTTTAAACAAAAAAAGAATTTCTAGAATCGGTCCAGGCGTCTTCGAGTAATCGGGTAACATACATAAAAAAAAGATACCGACGAATTGTTAACCTCCTCCTTTTTTTGAAGTCGGTTAAAAATAGTATGAAATTTAAAAAGTTTCTAAAGCAATCCTATTCACAAATCAATCCATAAGACTCGGTCGACCCGGTGATACTAGATTGTAATCCTGTTTTAGGTTGGTATATTATTATGGGATCATAAATTCAAGTGTTATGGATTAATAAAACTGAGTTTTCGTGATTGGACATCAACATGGATTTATTATTATTTGTCTTAAATTGTAAATAATGTATGTATGCATGTTTACCGTATGCTGTCATAAGTTCTCTTATGCGGATCCTCCTTGAATTGAACTGAAAGAAAAAAAATTAACAATATGCGTGTATATGTATTTATATATGTATGTATATGCGTGTGTGTATATATATAGATATTTATTACACCTATTTCTCTATTCTCTGCACAACCCAAAGATCGACAGGTAGAGAATGCCTTAGGCATTATGTCCACCTTTATACAAATGTAGTATAAAAAGGTAAAATAAATATTTTTAGCAACATATAACCGAGTCGCTATGTAAGATGGGTATTTTAAAACATAAACTAAGATTACTAATCAATGATTTATTTAATGATCACTGTTGCACAATTTAGTTCTTAACGTTACCAACCCATATCGGGATGTACTAAATACGGCTTTGTAACAAATATCTATGAGTTCGGACAGCATGACTAAGCTGAACTACAACTAGACTTGATCAGGGTATAGGCCGACGTGAACCAAGCAAGCTACAACACTGACTGTACGACTCCACTGTTCAAACTATAATGCATTGCACCGAACACGGACTTAAGACCGGTACGCTGCGTGCGGTCTCTTTTATCACATTGCAAACCTTCACCCCGATCAATCTAGAAACTTAATTATCTACCCATAGTTATTTTCTAAAATACTTTCGATATACCTTCGGTATGTCTAATGAAAGAGAACTGCCCTAAAAATAATGATAATATAAAATAAACAATATTATACACAACCAGAGATATATTTTCTTATAATGTTATTTGCCACCTATCGCATCTAAAACTATCTTATCTTAGTCGGACTCAACATTACTTATTCACAAAATTCATTGAAATCGGATGAGTGGTAATCGCGGACCAACATTATGATTGCTATGTAACAAATATCTATGAGTACGGACAGCATGACCACTCTAAGCTGAACTACAACTAAGTTAGGGTATATGCCGACGAGAACCAAACATATTACAACACTCTGACGGCACGTATACACTGCTCACGAACTTGTAATGAACTCAACTATGTACTGAAGATGGACTGACTGCACTGCCAACTGGTAATAAACTGGCCTGCGCCCCGAATGCGCTGCCTTTTTATTGCAAACGTTCACCCCGCTCAGCCCATAACTTATTAATTTACCCACAGTTATTTTCTAAAATACTTTCGATATACCTTCGGTATTTCTAATAAAAGGGACCTACCCTAACAATATACTTACGGACACCCTCGCGAAGTGGTCCGAAACAATCTTCTCTCAACAATCTGAATTGTACGTCTAGATAATGTTCAACGTCGTGATAGGCGCCCTTGATGATGTTCGGCCTCACAAACGGTGTGTGCTGGCTGAGGTCCACACTCATCGGGACGATGTTCAACCAGCGGAAGTTGTCAGGAGGCTGCACGTTGTGGGTGCCATCAGAACCATCCGTTTGGCTCATCGCGGCCGCGTGCTACACATGTAAGTAACATAGATAGACAGACAAACATGTAAGTTTTCTTAAATTAACTTGCAGACGGATTATTACATACATATATACACTCACGTCTGTAATCCAAGAAGGGGTAAGCAGAGTTGTAACTAGTACACCCACAGTCGCCGAGCCTATTACCGTCCTATGATGTGATAGGGGGCGAGCCTACCGGGCATAATTCTAGACTCCGGGCTAATACTGATCTTTTCGTGATAGTAAAACCCCATGATACCTTACCCTACCCGGGGATTAAACCCAAGACCTCAGCACAGCAGTCGTACCGCGTACGCAATAGGGTAGTTTCCTGTGTTTAATTTTGTACATTATTCTCTACGCAATCAAATATAATACGCAAAAGAAACTGTTTTGCGAAAACAGAATCCAAATTGCTTGAAAAATGAGGTCACAATATTTATTTAAATATTGGTATAAGCAAATACTTACAGGCATAAGCGAAAACGGTGGCGTTTTGGGAACATATCGCTATCTCCCTCGCACAACGGTACAGTACAGGCGATTCATAGTACCGTGACGTCACGGTATCAGATATGCATCCTTGTACTGTTATTTGACAACTACCCCTTCCAGCAGATTTGAGTGGTGTCTAATTTACTTATTTTTGTTCGGATTCATAAAATTCTTTCGATAAGAGGTTTTAGGTAATGTAACTTGTTGATTAAATTAATAAAAAAAATCGAGTCAACTACCCTATTACAACTGCGCCACCGAGGCAGCGGATTATTATAAATAAATACACTTGAAAGTCACACATAGTCCTGACCCCACACTAGGTCAAACCTATTCTGAATATAAAGAACTACGAGAGACTACAGTCCCACAACACCCAGATCCAAAACAAATATCTATCAATAATGTAAACATCTTCAATCATTTATCTTGGTGCGGGAATTGAACCCATAGCCTCTTGTCTGTATTTGTCATTAGAGCGACAACACACCTATGAAGTTTCTGGTATTGTGGTTGTTTATGGGTTGCTGAGATCACTTACCATCAGGTGACCTGCTTGCTCGTTTACCGGACCCTGATAAAAACCCGTTTCTGTTTAGTCGTCTTATGTCGATACTGAAGTAGCAGCGATACTCTAGTTGGTAGTGGTACGAAGTGCCAAGATAAAAGTCGCCGCTTTAAAAGCAACCCATTGCACATTGCATACCCCTCTGACTATTCGAAGTAACATGTATATTAATTGTTCATTATCACTTGTTTAAACCGGTTAAGGAAACCTGCATGCCTGAGATTTTGAAAATTAGGAATTATGAAGGCATGTGAAGTCTGCCAACCCGCATTAGGCCAGGGAGGCAGACTAAGGCCTAACCTCTCTGATCAGAAGAGGAGGCCCGTGTCCCAACAATTTTTTTTTATCATAGCACGGTAAAGTGACCACACTGCACCTGATGGTAAGCGCAGTGCCGACCCCCAGTACCCCAACTCTAGACCTCCGACAGAAAACGGATGTACACTGGCTAATCCCGGAACGCGACACACTTGCATATGCAAGTGTCTTGCGGTGGTCGCTATCCGGGTGGATATGAATATCCTGCCACCAGCAAAATACAGTGTTAGTATTGTATCGACGGTTGGTGGGCTATTCGATATATTATAACATCCAGACTGAATAGATTACGAATAAAATGGTAAAAGAGTTGAAAACCCAGAGAAAACATTGGTCAAGCAGGTGCCATAGTCCTTCCTATAGACCCAATTTCCCAATCCATTAACACCTCACCTCAATAAACCAACATAACTTTTTATTTAACCATACAATAGTTCTACACCAACCGGGGGTTGTCCTTGGGTGCACTTGTATAGTGTATACAGGGATAACCGTCGGCAGGTGTCACATCACAACATAATTAAAATTGTCTAACGGGCCTCTGCGTGTTGGCTTCGGCCCCACGCACGCCTTCCAAATGTCCGGGACTCTATAGTCCCGTGATTACGGTCCGATAATAATACTAATAAAGCTGAAAAAGACAAAATGTCCAAATATTTCGATCTGGCTCACGAGCTTGTTGACATAGTCGTTACTGCCAATGGCCTGATACCAAAGAGCCTCGACCAACATCTTCAGATGCTCTCAATTGGTCGTTGGGTCAAAACACGGCACGCATTGTGAGAAGGTTCCTCACTCTGGGGTCCTAACTGCCGGTGGCTTGGGTCCTAGGCCTCTCCATCGGACGGTGCACATTTTTATGTTTCAAATGTATTTATTATAAAATAATTTATATTTAAAAATGTAAAAAAAGAACTTTTTGAATAAAGAGTACTGTACATAATACTATTACTGATAATTTATAGTTTTCATTACCTTGTTGGTAATTGTGGACAATTTCGCTCGCAGTTCATCTGCTTTCGCCATATACACCTTGGCAGATGCAAATGCGTTTTGGTCATTTAAATTGTTGAGGCAGAACTTGGTCGCCTCTACTAACGACCTGTATTTCATGAACGCCGTAGATGGAGAAGATGTAACAATGTAATCACAAAAAGTCATTAAATTACTCCAGAACTCTTCTTGATTGTTCCAGTATAAAGAGTTATTCGATTTCATTTCTGCGTACGGTAAATTCAATAAATACTTTAACAAACTTTCTATAAACTGTGTGTTGCACATCTCTAGTATTAATTTGAATTTCATTTGATCAAAGCAGGATTTACATATTTTTGACAATATTTTAATAGTCAATACAAAGACGTCCTGCATGACGATGTCTTTTCCAATGATTTCTAAAAACGCTTCTCGTCTGTGGTGAAGACATCCAATAATGACATTTTCATCGGAATTCGCGATTTCCTCTAATTGTTTTAATCCAATGGACTTGTGATCGTAACGGTTTAACTGTCTGTTGGTGAAGTTTTGCTCAGCAAGTCCTATCTGTTGGGTATCATCTGTAATTTAAAAAAAGTTTATTAAAACTGATCTATGATGATAAATAATCACCGCCCATGAATACTGGAAGTAGCGTTGCCGGATTGGGGTAGGGAGCGGTATTTGGACCTCTGGAAATCCGAGCGTAACCCAACAGTTAGCTGTTACTCCATGTCGGATTTCGACAGTGGTAATAGCTTGGTCAAGCCGGTCGGGTCCGTTTATGCTGTAGACTAAACGTCTATAACGCGACTATACCACTTAATTATAATAGTGCTGGGCAGAGGAAATAAGCTTTAGTCCACCACGCTGGCTTATGTGGGTTTGTAGACTTTATATATCTTTAAAATTTGTATAAGAATTCTCAGGTATGGGGCTATTCTAGTATTACGTAAGTACTAAAGGGGGGAGGGGGGAGTCTTAGCTTTGCTTATTTTTGATGGCATGGGGGACGGGGGGCGGGGGGCCTGAATGGAGATTACATCAGCAATGTTTATTTATTACCTTTTAGATTTCTATTGAAAAATTTAGAAGATTCTGATTTGAACGTATACGGCAATCCTACTTGTCCTATGGATGTTGATGTCATAGACTTTGTCAAAATTATTTTATTTTATTTTTATTTTGTATGGAAAACAAACAATATCAATCTATAAATATGACAATTCAGTAAGTACCATTTTACAAGTTTTCGCATATTATACCATGCTTAAGTAAGCGTAAGGGGGAAGGGTAAGAACATTGCTTACATTTGCTTACAAGAGGGAGGAGGGGGTTGAAAATTACTAAAATTCTGCCTTCGTAATACTCGAATGACCCTATCCAGGGTTTCTCACGACGTGTTCCTTCACCGTTAAGAAAGCGATAATTAACAATGAATATTTGTTGCAATTTTTTAACCCACGAATAGTGAAAATGCGAATACGAGAACCGTCTATAAACAGCTTTTACTGAACATTTCCGTAAACCTTTAAGTTTGCAAAGCAACTGCAGTATGTTTCTGAAACGTTCTACACTTCTGCCAGACACACGAACGCTACATGGGGTCGCGGTCGACGAGGGACACACTCTTTATTCGAATAGGATAGCTCGGATAGCTCATAATGACAAAGCGAATTGGAAGTATATCGAATGTATAAATGTATGTTGCAATGCCACGTAAATTGCGATCGGTAGAACGGTATTGAAGTTAATGTTCTGCAGCGCGTTAGCGAGTTCTTTTTATTTTTCGGGACAGGACACATCGCGTGCGTATGAATAACAACTCACCAAAGTTAAATCATAATCGGATGAACAGTTTAGGACTCCATAGAGGATAAACATTCTTAGGTACATTGATTTTTATTTATAAATTGTGTCTTTGCATTGCCAGATGAAAAAATGAGTTATATCACTTCTCAAAATAAAGTGAATAAGGAGTGGTGTGTGTGTGTTTTAGTGGTTTCTTTTTGTAATATCATTTTGATGGTGTGCAATAAAGAGTTAGCTATCTATCTATCTATCTAAGGTGGATAATTGGTGATAGTCTTTCCCGAAGTCCTGGCTCGTAACAACATGGTACGAGATGGATACTTACTCGCTGTACTCGTACTTGCTCCGCGTCCCGCTAACTGCCCTCCTCCTCCTCTCCTAGGGTTCTGGAACCGTTGTGGGTAATTTTGATGGGGAATTGGTATGGGTGTTGAGGTAGGTCTGTGCCCTCTATACGCGTTTGGATTGATTGAAGGTATAGGGGGTCCGCTAAGACTGTGCCCTCGAGAACCTCTTCGTTCCCCGGTACCCCGCGTTCTTGGAGTATATTTCGAGCCCTGCTTGCCCCTTACTGATGGTCCTTAAAATTGATGTTAAATATGGATTATTGACACGAGTAAGAATTATAGGCAAAATAAAACTCATTATATGTTTTTTTTATCCTGGCACGACAAAGTTACCACACTGCACCTGGTGGTAAGCGCAGTGCCGTCCAGTTAGAGTATTAAGTAGCGAGAAACAATCTATCCCTCGCTACTCGACACAATCAAGAGTCCTGAAAATACTTGAATTATTCCTTTATATTTTAAATCTATCAGTATAATCTTATTTATTTAGCTCCGTTTGGCTGCCCTTTTTTGTTTTGTGTAACAGTTTTCAAAAAATTTTAGTTAGCTTGGTTAGAAACCAAAGTTTATCCAGGTAGATAAAGGGATACAATTTTAATTAAAATCATGGCATAATTAAATATAAAATAAAGATGCTAAACGTAATGAAACCACAATAGTAATCACTAAATAACAAAGAAGTGTACCCCGACATAGTTCGCTATCTTAGCTGTACCCAAAATTAAAAATTAAAATGCCTTTAGGTTCCTATGTTCAAAACTGAATTTAAAGTTAACCCTGAAAAGCCAATAATTGATTAAAAGTCTGTTTCGAGTTAACACAGTGCTTTATGAAAGAAGTCTTTATTAACAACAATTTAAACAATACAGGCTTTATTCTCTTATCAGTGTCGTCACGGTCTAACGGTATACTAACACTCATTTTAGAATATTATTTATATTTGTATTGAATGACGGCATTAAATCATGTATACCAAACTTCATAGGGAATATAACATACATATACACTGACGCCTGTAATCCCCGTTGGGGTAAGCAGAGGTGTAACCAGTACACCCACTTTTCGCCGAATTTCGGTCCCATAATGTGATAGGGGGCGAGCCTATCACCATATCGAGCATAGATTGCAGACTCCGGGCTGATTCTGAGTATTTTTAAATAGAAAAATCCAATATCACTTTACCCGACCCGATGAACTCGGACCTCAGCACAGCAGTCGTAATGCATGCGCAATTACAACTGCGCCAAAGAGGCAGAATATAACAATTAATTATTAGTAATCTTAGCTTTAGATATGCATTTTCAAAGAATTTATGAGTAACATTAGCTTTGGCCTGCGGCTCCGCCTGAGTAATTTTTTTGAACCATCTAGTTTCAGTCGAAATATTCGGCGTGTAATATTTTAATGGTTACAAATTGGCGAAGATATACAAAATGGCATCTACTTTTTCAGTTTTAACTCCGGATCTATTCTCAGTATCTATGGGCCGCCCAATCGCAGCCCATCGGGCTGTGAAACGAGGGGCCGTGAGTTCGATTCCCACACCGGAACAAACGTTTGTGTGACAGACAAATATTTGTGTCGGGGGTCTCGGTGTTGTGAGACCGAAAGTCTCTCGACTCGTATCTTAGTGTGGGGTCGGGGCTATGTGTGTGACTGTTGGGTGTTATTTGTTATTATTATTGATTCCTTATTTCACCCTCTAAAAGATTGATTTAAAAAATGTCATGTCAATCCTCAGAGTTCACAATATCTTCAAACTAAATTTTATCAAAATCGGTATACCTATAGCTTACTTTCAACCCCTATCGGAATGGGGGTTTCCCCTTTAAAAAATTAATTGAATAAGTATCCCAAATGATATCGTGACTTTCGCTTTCTGAATGCCCATACAAACTTTCATCCCCTCTTTTATCCCATTAAAGATTGGATTGTGAAAAAAAAAACAAAGTACGCTATGAGTTTAAAGGTTCTTGGGCTTAAAGGTGTCCTCATACCAAAATTCATCATAATCGGTTCAGTGGTTTAGACATGACAACATAACAGACAGACGAGTTATTTTCACGTCATTTAATATATTTCTTTGTTACAGTTTTGTCGGGGGTCTAGAGTTGGGGCACGATGTTTGGCCGTTTTGCGGCCTTTTGAGTACTCTGACACTAGACCTCGACCGCTTCTTCACCTTCACCACCTTCCTTGCCATGGCGTAGTGTGAAGAAGCAGGCCGGCATGATTGTATTGAGTAGCGGGGGATAGATTGTCTCGCGCTACTCGATGCTCTAATTTGATGGCACTGCGCTTGCCATCAGGTGCAGTGTGGTAACTTTGCCGCGCCAGGGTAAAAAAAATGAGTAAAGTTGTAAATTACCAATTGTTTACATACCTGCTTGAAGATACCCGTCGTCGTCCATGGTTGAATTTCGTCAATATAATATAATTAGAAAGAAACTGAAACAAAGACAATTCAAACATTGGCAATAAAGGACACGCGTTACAATAGCTGTAGTTAGTAAAATAATTTGGTTATGGGATTCTAAAATTAATTACAATCTCATAATATCATCAACTTTTTTAAATTGAGGCCGCGTTATTCCGCTCCCAAGCCTGTGCTGAGCGGTCATTACAGTGACACTGAACCAATCAGAGCAGGCAGTCCCCAAAACGGAAAAAACATGACTAATCGTGACGCTAATTACAAGTAAATAAACCGAACGATAATGGGGTGACTAATCTAATACATATTATTAGATTTCTTAAATGTAATATAAATGGGAGTTATTGTTCTCTGTTATATTAGATAATAAAAACAAAAAAAAATCGATCTCTTCTATCACCCCACAGAATGACATACTTATCTACGACAGTTTAGTACGGTATCTTGTTATGATGCGATCACGATGTTTCTATTGGTTCCGCGTTCCTATTCCCCACAACAAAGCATTGTTATTTGTAGGTAATGTTGTCAACGCAAAAACACAAACAAGAATTATGGGTTTACACCCGTAAAAATCTATTGTATATTATTGATGTTTTTTTTGTCCTGGGCACAGAGTATTGAGTAGCGAGAGTTAATCTATCCTCCGCTATACCTATCCTTTTTTGTCGTGGGGAAAGTATTATATTACTGCCGCCCGCTCCGGGAGGAAGCGGAATGCGAATAAAAGGAAATAAGACTCTTATTTATAAGTGTTGCTGTTTTCAGACTAAAAACAAGAAAAGAAATTATAGTTTTAAAAAAACTGAAAAACACGTTTTATTATCTAACTGAAGTAAAAAGTAGAGAATCATTTGATTGTAAAAAAAAGTGCGGTTATTATCAGGATATAGAAAAAAGCAACCCATTCAAGCATGCTTTTTTAGTATTTTAAACTATAATTATTTATTTTCTTAATCAAGGTCAAGGTCATTCTATAAATAATTATTTATAAATAATACCTATCATAGGTTTGAAATACATAATATATTAATCTGCGGAAAATTTAGATATCTGGCAACACTAAGAAGTCTATGGTCAAGACAGCCCCGGAACTAAATCTATTACGTAACATAATAAAATCAAATAAATATAATGAACACCGTTATTAGGCTTCTATATGACTCTTGCATGACGTACGATACACGTAAACTAAGCTTATCAGTATAAATATATAAATCATTTAAATGAAATATAGAAAACAGTATTTTATAAAACGCGAGGTTTATAATACCTCTAATAGACACAATTTATTGCACTAGGAACTTATTCTCTAACTGTTCTATTTAAAACACCTAAGTATTCGATAATAATGAATATGAACAACATAATTAATATGAATCATCACAACACATGTCGACGTGTTCGACAAAATGGTGTCAGAACCCCAAAGCTTCATCATCTGTCACTTATTTGGTTGCTGCCACGGGCCCCACGGGCCACATTACAAAGTGTACCTTACCTAACCAAATATCTAATTTCAACACATAAATAAAAAAAAAATTATAAAACTTAACTCAATTACATTACTAAGAAAAAAAGCAGACTTACCAATTCATTAGTGGGTAATATATAGCAACTTCGTTTGCATCCTGTGATAATACACTACCAAAGTAATAAAGAAAACATATCAATATATACCAATAATATTATTATTAATATATTTGATGGGATATATTCAAACTCAATCAGCCTTCTTAGAAGTAATGAGTACTAGTAGTTCACATTAACCTTCACAAACTATTGTTGTTTGTTAGAATTTTGACTTGAATCTTAGGGTTGCCAGACCCATAAATACAATACCCCCTATATTAGAGCGGGCATTCTTCCCTAAGTTTTTTTTTAAGCCAAACATGAATTTTTATAATCTCTTTTTTGGGATTTCACTATAATAAAAACCATCTTAGTTTTGTTAGAATGAAAGTTGTTTAATATTTATCAACCATTCATAGTTTTCATACTAAATTATCAACAATTAGCCCTGCCTACCTGTCAACATTGGGTATTCATCGTTTGTTTCTGCATAATCAGGAGCCTAGGGACGTAAAAAATAACCAATTTTCATTAATCGATTTTTAATATTCAATTTTCTTAGTAATAAAGACGTTTTAAAATAAATCTATTATATAAATTGTCGTCAGGCTATTGTTGTCGTCCCAACAATAAAACAAAACAACAGCCAAAAGGTAGTCGTTTTATCAATTATACACACTTATCGTTTTATTTTATTTTCATTCTAGTCAAACATTAAATGGCACTGAATTACATCTGGACCCTGTTAAGCTGAAAATATCCAACCAACATTTTTTATGACATCGAGTTAAATACATAGCCATAACCTCCTAATAAAGTTTCATATTTGCACAAAAGATCCAGGCAGTTTGATGACATAATAATATACATAAAAACTTGTCATGTTACCCAACTAATTTTCAATTAGTCACTGCAAAGTACTTGTTTTTAATTCGCTGTCAAACTTTTAAACTGCATTTACTCAAAAGTATGAAAACGTCAGTTGGATCTTTTCTGCATAACAGGGTTCGTTTGTGGCAATCATTATTCCTAGTTATTTTATTGTTGAAAGTTAAAAAAGATTTGTTTTGTATTTTAGTTTTGAAACTCAAAGGTTTTAGTTGTTTTTTATACTTCTCATTTTATTAGTTTTTTTTATTCTAATATCAATCTGCTCGTTTTATTATTATATAAAAACACATGCTGTTTTTCATAATAGAAAATACCAAATACCCAAAAATTTATTTTTTCTTCTAAGTAAACCGATTTTTCCCAAATCGATTAATATTAAAAAAAGAAAAATCTACTTTTAAACAATCGATTATTATCATTTAACCAGACATGTATTATAAGCTTGCCGGTGTTCATACACGAGCCTACTAAAGCTGGACACAGCCGTAAAAGCCATAATATATGCAGTTTTCCGGACATCTGGCAACCCGACCCGCGTGTCATCGCGTCAGACTTCACAAAGTAATAATATCAGTGTTACCAATACCCTATAGTAAAAAATATTAAAATTATTCAAAAAGTAACATTTTGACCACATAAATAATACAATAATGAGTATATTAAAAATAATAACACAACGGCTCCACAAAAAAGATCAATTTTACAATTGTATTTTATACCTTTGCAAACGAGCGCTTACTTGTATTTTCCTTCACATACCTTTATATAATCAACGCAAATTTTTCATACCCAGTATTGAATTTCATAATAACATTAGGCCTATTTGTAAATTCCGTGTTTATCAATTTTGTGTGACTGAAAATCCGTTCCCAGGAGTAATTTCCAACAAGTAACACCATACAATAACAAAAGTATTTTTTTAAGATGAGTGCTTCGTGCTTATCATAATGTAAAATTGTTGTGTAGTGTTGTAATAAAAGTGCACTAACAGTGGTTTCCTGTTGGATTATCAAATTAATAGTTGTATATTAGTAATTAAAAAATTCAAATTCTGTCTATCCTTATTTATTTATTACACTAATAATTTATTGTAAACAATACAAAAAGTCGTACGAATATATTGAAATAACCAATCACGTGTATTCTCGTCTCTAGTCGCCGATGTTCGCGTGTTGCATTGACGTCGGCGTGTTGCTATGCTCCCCGCCCGCGTCCTGCCGCGCTTCCCGCGCTCGCCTTGCGAATGTATAAGCAAGTCAAGTCTCGCGCCGCACGTTCATTTCCATTTTGCGCGGTGCCATATTGACTTCACGGCGGCGCTCTTCTCTAGCTGGTGACGCGGCGCAACGTAGCACTGATGTCGCTGATGTTCGATGGTGTTCCACACCTCGCACGTCGAACTCTTTTTTAACAGACTTCAAAAAAGGAGTAGGTTCTCAATTCGTCAGAATCTTTTTTTGATGTATGTCCCCTGATTACTCGAAGACGCATGGACCGATGCGAGAAAATCTTTTTTTGTTAATAATGGGTATACTTCCCAGGTGGTCCCATTGGCCCCAGGTCAGGATCTCATGATGGGATCTCAGAAAAATCGAGGGCAACTCTCAAATTTTATAGGGACGCCTTATTTGTTTTTTATTGAGATCAGTTTACTTTTTATGAATCAAAAAACCTTTTTTTGGGTGACGTGTCATTGTTTTCGTTGACTAGCTCTGCGTCAGAAAGTTACCTACGTGTTTTTAATAAATAACTGCTTCGGCACGTTGTGCTTTTTTCTTGCAAGGTAAAGGTTGGTGGTTTGCAAGGTAACGTTAAGAGAAAGGAGAGTCTGTTAGGTATGTGTGTGGCTGTGACGCCACACGCTCAATTGTTCACTGCTTCTTTTGAATAAATTAAGTACTATAAATGTGATGCCCTTACAGACAGAAATATAATAATTGATAAAAACAGTTTTGCAAATGTATACAAAGTTCAGACAAAGGGCCTTTTCAGTTTTATAATACTACTAGCTGTTGCCCGCATGGTGGTTATTTTTGAAAGAAAACGTATATAATACATGGAGACATCTTAAGCTATTACATCTTTCTTTATTTTGCTATCCCATAAAAGCATACATTTTCCCGGTATAAAAAGTAGCCTATGAGCTATGTCAGACTATAATCTATCTCTGTGCTAAATTTAAACCAGATCCGTTCAGCCGTTCTGGCTTGATTGAGTAACAAACATTCGTCCATCCATCCAAAGATTCGTATTTATAATAGTAGTAATATAGTCGGATTATGGATTACGGATAGTATGGATGTCAATCTCTAGCCCCAGCTATGTGCTATTCTAGACTATAATCTATCTCTGTGCCAAATTTCAGCCAGAATTCGTCCAGCCGTTGTAGCGTGAAAGAGTAACAAACATCCATCCATCCATACTTACAAACCTTTGAATTTATAATATTAAGTAGGATATTCACAAGAGTCGCGGGCCGCAGTTCGCTTAGGTATATAAAAAAACAATTACTTATATGTGATGAAACATTTATTGTGAAAAAAATAAAACTATAATTCATATTTGCATGTAGTATATACTTACCCACCTAATTTTACAAGTAATTTGCGCACTCAGTTTTGGCAATAATCAAACGGCCAAATTATGTATGTTTTTTAAAATGGGTTTTTGCAATGAATCCAAATAAAATACTGCTCGTCTTGCCAAGGTGGAAAAAATAAGGAAGATAATAAAAGCATCAGGCCTCAGGGAGCCAATCACCCCCATGCTTTATTAAAATTCCAAAACTATGGATCATTATATTAATATGCAATATTTTTACAAGCTTTTAATTAACTTGCGATGTTTGTATGTATGTTATTAATAATAATTATTTATGATTATTACTGACAACATTTAGGTGCATTGAATTCTTAAGTAAACTTAATACAAAACTCAAGGTAGGTAGGCAGCCGTTTTCCATTTGCATTGAATAATTAATCAAGGTCAAAGTTAAAGTTAGCCATGTTGTTATATTGTTCCGACCACTTTGGGAATCGAGAGCCGTCAATCTCCCGAGCGTGCGCATTAGTCGCCAACAGCCTGTGGCTGCTGCCTCCCACGGCGGCGCCGCAGTCCACACACTTGCTCGTCTGCATGGCGCCGCCACACTCGCCGATCGCATAGAAGTGCCCGTTCGGACATTTGAACCAATGGCCAGTTTGTGGCACGTCTTTTACTGCCTTTATGACCATTCGTATTTCATCCATAGACAAACAACCCGAAACTTTCACAATTTGCTGAAGCTTCTTTAGGGTCTCGACAGTTTTCTTCTCGTCGAATGCCTGTACACTAAACACCACTGCTCGAGCCTCCTTAACAGCCTTATTCACATCCGGGTTCTGTCTGACAGTCTTGTAGCTCTCGTGACTGACAAATAATGAAAACTGAATGATTGAATTCAACCGTTTGATTTCCTTCAACGCGTCAGTTTGTTGCTGTTCGCTTATTTTTGTGACAGCTAACCACTTCTTCCTTTTAGTATCGAGAACTGTACATATCAACTTTATTTGTGTCTCTACTTCCTTCTTTAGTTCCGTGGACTTTTCTTTCGTGTATTTCTCAAAACAATTTGCTGTGAGACTAAGAATATTTAAATATATCAATTGCATTTCCAACTCCAGCAAAGAAGCCTGTTTTTTCTGACCCAACACCTCGTGGAGTTTAAGGTACCTCCTATTTAAACAGCTGTTAGGTTTAACTTTATCTGAAAGGGAGAATTTTGTTTTTATATATGTATACAGCTCCTCTGTAGTATTGGACATATGCTTATCAATTTTACAAAGCTTGATGGAGTCCATAATTGAATAATTAAGGTTTACAGATTGAAACGATAGTGATAAGAATAGTTTAAAAACCAAATTACAACACATATTTGATAATGAAGTTTCGGAAAGCAAGCGAGCACAGGGTTCAACTCACCTGGTAGATTCGCATCTTTAAATTCTTGTAATAACTTGTCTCTTTTTTCGATTATATCTTTGACATGTCCATAAATCTTCTTTTTGATGGGTCCTATTTCAGTTTTAAACGAATTGTTGACTATGTCTTTGTATCGGTTTGTGTTTATGATAGGTTTCCGACAGTGAGGACACGTGCGTATGTGGATAACTTCACGGTCGGTGTTCATGAGCCCATCGGCGTCATCCACGCACAGGATATGGCCGCAGTCCAGCAGTTGAATCAATCTGCAAAAATAGATAATTAAGAACATAATGGTTTGAGGTTGCATCTACTCTAGTTGTTTTTAATGTGATATATTGAAGATATCTCGTATGAAATGAATACTGACTTGTCATCGTCGTCGAACTCCTCGCCGATGAGTCCTCTCGGGAAGGAGTCTGGGCGGCACAGCTTGCAGGCGTCGGGGCAGGGCTCGCCGCAGAGGCCGCGGCACGGGTGGCCGCAGGGCAGCGGCTGGTCGCAGGGCTGGTCGCACGGCGGCACCTCACACTCCTGGTCGCAGCGCCGCTCGCACGTGCCGTGGGGACACGACCGCGTGCACTTCTCCTGTCGACATTCCCACCACGATCACATTCCGTACACCGTACACCGTACCCACATCACATTTGTATCCATAAATATACTACTAACGTCTTTGGCTATGGCATATCGTAACCTAGGTCAAACAGATATCCATTTGTGTGCGTAAAAAATGCATGAGATCCTAAGTGAACTCTGGATTGCTGCTGGAACCACTTCACGACAGCACGAGACTTTGCGCCGCCACCCATCTCGGGGTCGCACCATGAAATTATATAAAAGTATTTATAAAGGCTCTCCATCTCCCGCTGCGCAGCTGCCACCCCTGATACCTATTATAAGCCCAATCTGCAGGGCGGGAGGCGCCAGTCAGCGTCAAACTCGGCACCTCGTCGTTTGGCGGCAAGCGGGATCGGTTTGTTCCCGATCCTGTTTTGCCCTCTCCTGCGACATGACACGTTCCCAGAAGGCCATCGCACGCCACTACCTTTGTCTGCCGACCATGGTAGCTACCACAACCGGCCGAGAAAGTTCTCCATTGACGGCTGGTTTGAGAGCGCTGCGCTCTTCGTCTCAGGCTAGATACACCTCAATAGTTACAACAACGGAGGCACACGGCAGAGTCTTCGGCTCGTGACTCGTGAACTGCACTGGAGCTATAGAGTAAACATTCAAGTGGTGGTTGTAGGTGGAGGGAGTACCTTGCAGGGAGTGCAGGGCTGGCCACATCTCTTGCTACACGTAGAGTGAGCGCACTTCACTTCGCATGGCCTCTGGCACGGCGGACACACCTGGTTGCAGGGCTCAGTGCATCTACATACAACAAACACGTCAGCTAGACCTATACACCTATATATATTATAATGTTAACCGGTGAATAACTTCGTATTTTGTCCCTATAAATCTTTAATAATTTAACGTTATAAGAAAAGGGACAGAAGGTGATTCTTTATAGAACTGACACAGGCCATAATGGCTCTAACTGGCACTATCCCGGCTCGCTACCAGGGCTTCTTCCATACTTATCTTGAGTTTCTTTTTAATGAGGCCATTGACTCCCATACATTCCTCCAAAACGATATTTGTATTTTATAAATCTAACCCATGCCTAACGTCAGGACGACCGACTAAGCTGAGTCAGCGGTCCTGAACTTAGTTAGACACAACCGGCGCTCTACGTCTCGGCTACTTCTAAACGGTGAAGCCAGAAGTGATAAATGTGGGTATATGTCGTGGTCTCACTCGTGTCCACATATGATCGGTCGTCCGCAGGGGTTCTGACAGGGCACGTGCAGGCGTCCCTGGAAGCAGGTGGCGCAGCTCCCGCGGCAGACGTGTCCGCAGGCCAGCACCACCCCACACGCCTGCGTGCAGTGCTCCAACAACACCTCAGCCGCCATCACCCCTGATAACAAATCAACTTCTTTAACTGACGAACTTGCTTTATTACTGGTTTACATCGACTCTCAGATGTCGATCGCAACCGGCAAGGGATGGACACCTTGATATTGATATCAGACAGGGGCTCATGAGATATAAAAAGGACTCCACGATAATGGATCTCATTTAAAAAAAAGTCGTAACTACAATTTTGAGTCTCGTGTTATTTTGTATAATTTATAAAAAATATTAATTTGTTTCGTTTTTATTTGAATTCAAACGATAAACGTTTAGAAACTTAACATGTGTTTCCAAATAGACTTTAATTAATTTGAAGATAGAACATTATGCCAACAGTCAAAATAAATATTGGGAAATCTAAGGTAAGCAGTAAATTCAATATAAAGTTAAGCAGTAAATCTACTCAAAACCGAAACACACGGCAAATGGTTGTAGGGGTTGTTTCTGCCCTACTCAATGTCAAAGTTTATAAAATTGCAGGGTTGTGAATAAAACAATAACGTTGTATCTGACTCGAATGCCGCCAGTGATAGGTGTATGCTGTGACGCTCTGTTTGATAGACTCATATGGAGCGTAGCGCGGCCGTGACTTTTGTATAGTCATACTCTCTGCGCGGCACCCCCGTTCTGGCCATATGAATATCTACTGTCAGCAGTCGTGGTGTTTAATAATATAAACATAAAATACAATGGTTCTTACAGCTATTTCTCCGTAGGTAAAAGTTTACATTGAATCTAATAACTAAATGGACCGTTTATTTTGAAAGTGGTGTAAGTCCATTTTGTTGATTTAAAAATAGAGGCAAATCATATGAGGTCGGGCATTGTTTTTACTGTTTTATCAACATTTAATTTGTTTATATAAATTTGTTTTTGGCTAATTAGACTACGATAACACATATTTATGTGCTGTAAATGGACTTACACCACTTTCAAAATTTAATTATAAAAATCGTTTAATATCAATTTTGAAAAATCAAATATCGCTTAAAATATACTTCATTTTAATATAATTTGGTTTACAAATACGCATAACAAACACATAAAATTTTATTTTAGACGGCAATTACATTGTCATTACAAGATACTGATTACAAGAATTTACTTATTCTCTGCATGTGGTAGTGTTTCAAAATATGCATGATGCACCGGAGGTATATAGGGTAGTAGCTGCTTCATGTCTTTATATTTTTCGTACGTAATAGGTCTGGCATTTTGGTACAAGAGCTCCAGGGCGATTTTTTCAAATTTTAACAGTCTTCCAGGACGTAGAGGTAATAAATTGATAATTTTAAATTCTGCGTCCATCATCGTTGTTTTGTAATACATTTTCTAATACATTTTTCTAATTTTTTAAATTGCGTCGTTTATTTTCTAGGTACTCCCGGCATACGTCCTGTATGTGTGTGGCCGTGATGCCACGTGGTCTACAAGACAACGTAGTTCAGTCTAAACTATTGTAAATCTATATGGTAAAGCGCCATTTAACAAAGACTCTTGTATAGAAAATACGAATATTGAATTGAAAGACTATAAAAAGTTTATTTTAATAAAAGCATATGAAATACACACATACAATGATGCCCGTAATCCCCGAAGGGGTAGGCAGAGGTGTAACTAGTACACCAACGATACGAACGATATTCGCACACCCCTATTTATGATCTAAAACTAACATTTTCCGACTGCATTTTGCCTAAGCTATGTCAATATTATTAGATTATACACTCATTTGCAAAAAAACGGGCACCTAAGCAATGAACCATTTCAAATGTTACTATTGGTTTGTTTGATAATTATAGGTAGTTTTATTTTCACAATTTTGTAAATTAATAAGCAAATAATCGTTTTCGTCAGTATTATCATAAAATTTTGATAAAATTTATGGGTTTTAATGCTAAAGTTCACTAGTAGTGTATGCTCGCTAGTAGTGCATATGCTCGTGAAGTAAAAGTTAACAAAGATTTTTGTTTGTTTTTTCTTTAATAAAGTAAAAGCAGATAAATGTTTAGTATCGAGTGTGACCCCCTCTAGCTGAAATCACAGCTTGAATTTGTCTGGGTATGCTAGCGAGGATATCCCGGATACTTGCTTGCGGAATACGTTCCCACTCCGCGGTAATCACATTCTTCAGCTCGCTGATGGTCTGCGGAGCCGGTTGTACTGATCTCACGCGTCGTTTCAGAACGTCCCAGACATGCTCTATAGGATTGAGGTCGGGACTTCGAGCTGGCCAATCCAAACGACGAATGCCGACCTCTTGCACATACGCTTCCACATCGCCAGACCGGTGGGCGCGAGCGTTGTCGTCCATAAAAATTGAGTCTTCGCCTAAAGCAGCCAATGCGGGTTGTACATGAGGAATTAGAACTTCCGTTATGTATCGATGTCCAGTCAGTGAGCCGTTTTCAATGAAGACTAACCTGTACGATCCATTGAATTTATTCCTGCCCAAAACATAACAGAGCCCCCACCATAAGGTGTGATTTCTTCAAAACAAGCCTCTGCAAAGCGTTCTCCTCGTCTTCGTAGCACTCGCCGACGTCGATCTTCACCGAACAGAGATATCCTGGCTTCATCGGAGAACAATACCCTATTCCAGTCTTCTTGAGTCCATGACTCACAATTTCGAGCAAACCTAAGCCTGGCAACTCTGTGCTCACGGAGTAACTTAGGGCCGCGGGCCGGGCGATGACTGCGTATATTGGCCGCGAGAAGCCTCCTCCTGACCGTCCATAGACTAATATGCACATTTCTTACTTCTTCGAGGTTGTTCTTAAGGTCCACATACGAAGACTTGCGATTTCTCAATGCGCGACTCACAAGAAAACGATCATCCCGTGGTTGGGTACATGGTTTTCTTCCAGAACCAGGCCTTCTCTCGACGGAAACGGTGTCTTGATACCGCTGCCAGGTCCTTTGAACCGTCGAGCGACTCACACTTAGCCTCTGAGCCACGAAGCATTGGCTGCTACCCTCTTCGAGCAGCGCAATAATTTTGGTAGCTTTTGCCACTTTCTCTAACATTATTGAGACAGCTAAACAGCAATAAATGAAGCTTTAACAATTAAGAATATGAAATTTTACTTTATTAAAGAAAAAACAAACAAACATCTTTGTTAACTTTTACTTCACGAGCATATGCACTACTAGCGAGCATACACTACTAGTGAACTTTAGCATTAGAACCCATAAATTTTATCAAAATTTTATGATAATACTGACGAAAACGATTATTTGCTTATTAATTTACAAAATTGTGAAAGTAAATTACTACCTATAATTATCAAACAAACCAATAGTAACATTTGAAATGGTTCATTGCTTAGGTGCCCGTTTTTTTTGCAAATGAGTTTATTTAGATTGCTTTAACGGTGAAGGAAAACATCGTGAGGAAACCTGCATATCTGAGAATTTTTCGAAGGTATGAGAAGTCTGCCAACCCGCATTAGGCCAGCATGGTGGACTACGGCCTAACCCCTTTCATTAGTAGAGGAGGCCCGTGCCCAGCAGTGGGACAATGTTTAATACTATTTTATATTAGATTTGATTTGACAAACGAGCCAGTGGGTCACCTGATGTTAAGTGATCTCCACCGCCCATGAACATCCACAATACCGAAAGTATCATGTATGCGCTGTCGGCCTTAAAGGACAGGAATAGGGATTAGGGAAGGGAAGGGGGAATCTGGGCCTCCGGTTATCTCACTTACCATACGAAACGCGACAGTAAACTGACACTTTACGTTGGTTTTCTGTGAGACAGTGGTACTACCCCGATCGAGCCGGCCCATTCATGCTGTAGACAAATATGTCTACAGGGTGGCTCTACCACTTCCAAATAAGATTAATTAATTAAAATTAATTAATTCCAATTTAGATTTGTATTTGTATTTTTGATTTGTTCTCTTATAGAGTAAAATACCCTATTCGTATCTGCATTTATCAATACGATAATATCGTTCGGATTATTTTTATAATATCGTACATCTAAATGGGACTTCAATTCCATAAGTATCACAGTCTCAAATAATACATTTGCCTCACGAGTTTGATGTTGATGGAACCTCGACATCAACTAGGTAACTAGGTAACATTTATCTTTAGCTTATTGGTCTAACTAAGCTATCCGAGTTCCGACGTAACTATACGGAGTCGAACGAACACTCGCTGTGCGCGTCCGGGCTGGTTTTGCAAATAGTGTTAGATTAACGAACTACCCACTTTCATTATGATATTGAAATTGCTTTGGTACTCAAAAACAAAACTATAACTGTACGAATTGCCCACAATAATTTTATGATATGATATAGTCTCATGTAAGTGAATGTAAATTCCTATGAGAAATAAAGATCTTTAACCGTAACTACTAAACACTCCACATATTTGTATATCAACTGGGGTAAAAAAATCCTACCTTCATTTATTGGCTTCACCAAGTTGCAAGGAACGTAGACAAGATGGTCGCAGGGTGCTCTCATCTGGTGTTCCGACGGCTCTGTGCATGTATTGGGGTCGCAGATCCTCGAGCACAGGCTTTTGCAACCATGGCCGCATGCTAATTTTCTTTCACATTTTCTTGTACAAAGCTCGCGGGTGGCTGCGTCCTTGCACATAATTCTTAGTTCGTGCCCACATTCCGGTATTGGTTTTTTAACCTGCAAGTAGGTAACATGTGATCGTGATTTCTTAACTGGTTAGTTCTTATTCAAATGAATGTTGAGTACAGGGTGGTGATTGGTGGCTACTCAAGGACGGGTTAAATGGCTTGGGTTCTGAAAAAAGTTGTAGACTTGTTTAGTTGAATAAAATAATAGAATTAGGAAAATACATTACCATTTCCGTGCAGTCTCCGCACGGATCGCAGCATTTTTTCTTGCAGAAGTGTCCACAGGGCAGACTGCGGGCGCATTTCTTTTGGCAAACTATTTCGTCGGCATCCTGGCAGCAGCGGACTTTGTACACGTGTTTACAGTTGGATCTCTTCTTTTCCACCTGACAATAAACACGCGACTATTCGTCAATTCGCTACTCTTTACAGATTCATGTTCAACACTGTACTGAATTCAGTAACAAAAGAAAGCAAGTTATCAAATTGACTGGCACTGCAAAGTGACCACACTGCACCAGATGGTAAGCGCAGTGCCGTCCAGTTACAGTATCAAGTAGCGATAGTCATATAGTCAATCTATCCCTCGCTACTCAACACAATCATGCCGGCCTGCTGTGTAACTTCTTCACACTACGCCATGCGGCAAGAAGGTGAAGTAGCGGACAAGGGTCTAGTGTCAGTGTACTCAGAAGGCCGGAACACAGCCAAACATCGTACCCCAACTCGACCCCCGACAAAAACCGGATGTACACTGACCGATCCCGAAACGCGACACACTTGCGTTGCCACTATGGCGGGTTTTACACCCTGTGTACGGTGGTGGCTATGCTTTCGCTTACTAAAACAAATACAGTCGAATCGTGATAATTTGACACTCGTTCATTTGAATCTCCGGCCAAGTATTTCTCGATAATTAGAAATACTTGCCCGGTCCAGAAAAACACTCGATAAATTGAACAAAATCAATATAAATAATATATCAATAATAATTGGTTTCCTCGGTTTGAAGTTCGTCAACTTAACGGAATAATATCATGCAACTTCCCTACTCTCTATAATTTGAACCGTTTATCATGCGCATGCGCATCCCTGTCGCTTATTTACATTCATGTACAGACCTGGAGATTGTTTACATACGTTCCTTTCCAAATGAACTTTAATTGTGAATTATTGTACAAACGTTTAAAATAATAAATCACGATTTTTTATTAAACTCTTGTTTACTTCATTTTGTCCTCCCTTCCTCTTGGTTATTGGAAACTCTTCTAATTTTGAACTCTTGATAATTTGAAGTTTTTCTCTGGTCCCTTGAGTTTCAAAGTATCGAGAGTCGACTGTATTATGTTAAAAATGGCTTCATGGCACAACTTTTTATTTTGACAGAATTTACCCCCCAACTGTCCCCAACTTTTTTTATTCTGTCACGGCAAACTGCCCACACTGCACCTGATAGCGCAGTGCCGTCCAGTTAGTGTCAAGTAGCGAGGCACAACAATACCTCGCTACTGGACTCATGCCGGCGTGCTGCATCATCTCTAGCACGCTCTGTACGGTAGGCAGCGGCTTGGCTGTGCCCTGACATTGCAGAAGTCTATGGGCGGCGGTGACTACTTACCATCAGGCGGCCCGTCTGCTCGTCTGTCTATCCAGGCACAAAAAAAACAAAGTACCTGCACGCTGCATTCGTCGCATGCTTCGTGACAGAGTTTGCCGCAAGCGTGCTTGCCGAGATCAGTTTCGTTATCTCGTACAACGCTGCATCCCTTCTTTGATCTCTCGCACCGTTTTCTACATTGGTACTGTAAACAGAAAGTATGACATATCCATTCATTTGTTTTCTTTCAATCAATCCAGCTTGCCGCATATTTGGAGAATATGCAAAAATATTTATACATTTAAAGATATAGCGAAAGTAACTCTGTTCCAACCGGGTGTCCATAAGACACCAGTTGTTTTTTTTTGCCATCCATATTTGTAAATATTCAGATATATCGAAGCAAATATTTTCGTCATAAGTTTTTTTCTTATCTTTTACAGTGGGATCTATCATTTGTGACGTAATATTGATAATGGCAGAAAATAGCCAAATGTATAAACAAGCGTTACCTTTTCGTGGTCGGGATCGTTTTCAACGTGGCATGTCCTCATGCACGCATGGCCACACTCCAACCGGTAAATACATGGTTCCTTACATCGAACCCTTTCAAGCTTCTCATAGCACATCTTCGTTCCCTGCAATCAACAAACGACGTAAGTAACAAGATCTTAATATAACAACTAGTGGCCGACCGCAAATTCTGTTTCGGTTTCGGCAAGTTTCGGCAATAAAATCTAGTTTCGAAACTGCGTTTGTGAATTTTCGCGCGTCGCTCGGTTCCCTTGGAGTGAGTCTTTGATAAAGGAATATCAATATTTATAAATATATCAAGGGGGAGAGTTCGTGTATCGTGTGTCACCCGCCATCGTCAGCTGACAGATCACGGGCCGGTCTGGCGTGAGGCGTCATTGTATTGACAAAGCAATAATTGACCTCATAATTGTGGACATACCGTATACTTAAGTAGAAGGCGAAGCGTTCTGACGACTCAATATCACTGATGCCACAAACATATGAGAAAGTGAAGTCTAAAGTACAAAAAATAATGTCAATATCAAACAAATATATAATTTGATTTTTTCACATACTTCAATTATTGATTTAATTTAATTTAACACGTTTTCACTTTCTGTACAATGTATAAGTGTATGAAATAAAAAAATTCACAAAACCATATATTTTTAACATGTCTGAAAAGTTTCGGTTTCTGATTTGGTTTCGGCCGAAACTGAAACAGATACCGAAGATTCGTTTTCGGTTTCGGTAGAAATTCCTGTTTCGGTCGGACACTAATAACAACACATTTAATATAACAACTGCCTCAGTGGCTCAGGCGCAGCTCTAATGGCGAATAAGGTACTGCTGTGCTAGGGTCTCGGATTCGATCCCCGGGTCAGGTAAAAAGATTTTCTATCACGGAATAGTATTAGCCCGGAGTCTGCAATTGTGCCCGCAATGGCGATAGGCTCCCCCCATCACATCATGGGACGGTAATAATCTCGGCGAAATGTGGATGTACGAATTACACCTCTGTCTACCCCTTCGGGGGTTATAGGCGTGAGTAGGTATATACAAAAACACAAAAACAAAGTTTTAATGTTACACAATGAATACATTAATGACTTTAAATCGGTTGAACCTATTCTATTATTTTCACATTATCATATTGTATTTGGAATAAAAGTTTTTAGACTATACATACTATCAAATTAGGGAATGGGTCTTAATCGCGTAAGTCCGCGTAACGTTCATTCAACCCATTAACACGGCCGATGAACTCGATTGAAAAGTCGGGAAACAATAAAAACAAGTATTTTATAGAAAGTACACCGACTTATATACCTAGTCAGGTCATAAATTCTGTCACATGTTTAATATAAAATAATTGAAACAAGTTTATTCATTATGTAACCATTTATATACCAAAATGAACTTAACAAAACATAGATTCTTATGACACTAAAGTTTATTCAAAATGACCTCCGTGATTTAAAATACAGGCCTTCAATCTGCGCGGCCAGTTGTCTATCGCAGCACGAACGACGTCCATGTCAATATCGGCGGCTGCCTTAATCAAGGATGTCTTGAGTGACTCCAAATTGGGATGAGGCTTTGAGCACGCCTTTTCCTCCAAGTGTTGCCATATCTTGTAATCTAACGGATTCAAATCTGAACTGGAGGAGGGCCAGTCTTCGTGCCGGATGAAGTCGATTTCACGCGCCGCCAGCCAGTCTTGTGTGCTTCGCTCTATGAGCTGGCGCCGAATCTTATTGGAATACCCAGTGCCTGTTATTGAACATGGTATGAGAAACAGGTTCCACAAGGTTCGTCAGGACTGTATTTTGATACACAACTGCATTCGTTTTTACACCTTTCTCACAAAAATGTACCTCTGTTAAGCCCCAATAAGAAACTCCCAACCATACAATGAGCGAGGATGGAAAATGACCTCGTTGGACACGCGGAATACGGTTGCTCGCTTTTTCACTACTGTGTGCGTACACCTTATCATTTTGTTTGTTGTAGCTCTCTTCTACGGTAAAAATTTTTTCACCTGAAAAAAGAATTTCCCGATATTTTTTTCCCACGTACCGCTTCAACAAAGCGCGGCATCTCTTCAGTCTCAGGTCCATTAGACGAGCATTCAAACGATGTCCTGTTTTTCTTCGATATGCCCGAAGCCCTAAGTCTTCATTTAACACCCTTTTCACCGTGGTTCTGCTTAACCCCATCTGAAGGGCCAACAGTTTCTGCTTACGTTTGGGATTTCTTTGAATTCGCGCCTTCACAGCTTTTATCACTGCTGGAGTCCTAACAGACCGAGGGCGACCACTTCTTGACCTGTCATCTACACTAGAGTCTTCATTGTATCGTTTGATGGTACGATAAACGAATCTTTTGGTTATATTCAAATTTTTCAGTATGTCAAAAATTTTAATTGGCGCGTAACCGCAACGATTCAACGCAATTAATGCAACACGGTCTTCTTTAAGCGTCCACTCCATATTTAAAAATGAGTAAAATTCTAAAAAGTATACATTTTTATTTTCATGAACAATTTGAAATTCGAATTCAATAAACTTTTTTGTGGCCAGCATTCTAAAATAAAAGTTTTTACTGTGTGACAATACTTATGACCTGACTGTGTATATACACTATATAAAATTTGAGGGTTGCCCTTGATTTTTCTGTGATCCCATCATCAGACCCTGACTCGGTGCTAATGGGACAACCTCGGAAGTATACCCTTTTAAACAAAAAAATAATTTCTCGAATCGGTCCAGGCGTCTTCGAGTAATCGGGGAACATAGGTACATAAAAAAAAGATTCCGACGAATAGGCTATTTGACAACATTGAAAATACACTGCAAATTGTGGTCATCCTGTTAGACAATAGCCTATAAAACCATATTTCACTTAATTTTAAACAAAATAATGTATATTTTTTGCAAATTAAACGAAATAAAATACAACATTTATTTAAAATTTTATCTGTGATGTGAACGCTCTGTGATTGGTTGCAACTCTGGTGACGTCACACGCAAGTAAACATAGTAGGGATGTGACCTTGAGTAAAAAAACGATTTTTCTCACTTGAATAATAAACGATTTTAGAAAAATCGATTTCGTATAAGAAAAGTAATCGTTTTTTTTCTTAAAATTTTCGTAATATGTTTTTCTCTGTAGTAAGAAATTAATATTAACAATTTATTAGGAGTCTTCAGTTTGGCATTGAAGTCACCCATTTCACCGCTGTAGGAAGCCTTGGTACGAGACATAGCTTTCCCTATGTCTTCGTACGTTGGGGCGTACATTTGTATAACCTTCAGAGTATATTTTTAAGATAAGGTACTCCACTCGAGCTGATACGCTGCCAACTTCCACAGCGTTGCTTTTTAGTGACTTGTGGATAATAAATCCGACGCCACCTTGGGATGGTTGGTGTCCTTCTCGGAAGTAGAGTAAGTGACCAGAATCTAGGGCCATCTTCTCCTCCCCCTGTCTTCGGATATCGGATAGCCATACGATATGCCAGTTAATGTGACTTAGCTCTTCTTCCTACTCAGCGATGTGCTCGTCCAACTGCAGAGAGCGTCCGTTGTACGTCGCCAAAAATAGCTTTTTGTGGTACCCTACCGTAGCCCGGGGATTGTAATGGGTGCCTTCAATGCCAATGTACAATAGTACAAGGACACGGCGAATCGAGGGTAGGATCATTCGGCTATGGGTGCAGGAATCACAGGGGGCAAATGCTAGTCAACTTTTTCGAGACCCGGGGCCTCTTTTTGATGAATTCATTTTTCAAGAGGAAGTGAACTTGGCGAAGCCCCAATAATGTCACTAGGAATGAGATCGACTTCATTATGACTGATAAGCGCCAAATATTCAGAGATGTCTCTGTGATCAGTAGGTTTAACACCGGTAGTGATCACCGACTGGTAAGAGGCACTCTGAATATAAAAGTTAATTTTTTTAATTGGTAAATTATTTTGTAGCTCATTACGATTACGATTGTCTTTACACGCTTTATACTAGCTACAATTGTATCCAAGTAGACTAAGTATATATGTAACGGAATCCTTCAACGTAATGTTCACCACCTTCAAGACATCAGATTTACTTGAATATTTACACACGTATCAAGGACCTACGATCACCAGGTTCACCAAGATATTAAAAAATATTAGGTATCATTATAGATTATATTTTTTATGTGGTCTTAATTTGTAATCGAATATTTTATTATAAGTAGGTACGTTTGATGCTGTTTCGAGACTAAATGCAATAAAATAAATTATGTTTAAAAATAACACGCTTAATTAGCTAGCCGAACTAAAAAGTAGAAATTAATATTAATTTCATTGCGAAAAATTATAACTTAAAAAAAAAAATATCACGTTTTAAGGTTAAAATTTTCAAATATGATTCCAAGATCTTTGAATCTAATAAGTTCATTGGCACACTATCTAACGAAGAAAGGATGTATGCCAGACCCTTAGAAGAGTCAAGATTTTTAATAAAAAATATCGATATATCGAAATTTTGTTTCGATATATATAAAACTCCGATATTGATATACAGTGTAAACTCCATGTAACGTCACTCTATTTAACGACAAACTCTCTTAAGCGTCGAAATCAATTGGCTTTGGTTGGTTTAGCTTGTTTTTCATACAATGTTTCACTCTATATAGCATTACACCCACTCTCAATAACGACAACAATTAAGTTGCTAAAATTAGTAAAAACTGCGCAGCTGTGTACGATCTATTGTCGCTTTATTATCCTAGCCCGCAATAAACTCGACTGTCGGCATCATGCATACCGAACTTTCTAAGAAATTCATTCTTTTGTTTACAAATTGGGATTGCTTGCACGTGTAGACTGTTATTGACCATGATTCATAACTAGGAGTCATGGATTATCTATACCTTATCATATTCTTAGTTGCTCACAAACTTGCAAACTGTAAACATGGCTACTAAAAGAAAATCACTGTGTATTGACGAAAAAGTTTTACTGATACGCGCAATAGAAACGGGAGAGAAGATAAGTGATGTTGGCAAACGCTTTGGATTTAGTCGCTCTACCGTGTCCACAATATGGAAAAATAAAGAAAAAATCCTCCACGCTGCGGGCGAGGGAAAATCTTCCAAAAAATTAAAGAAACCTATATACGAAGATTTGGATAAAGCTGTACTATCATGGTTTCATCGACAGCGCCAGAATAATATGCCTATCTCGGGGCCGCTCGTGAAAGCTAAGGCGGAGAATTTTGCTGCTGAACTTGGTTTAACTTCTTTCAAAGCATCAGAAGGATGGCTCGGAAAATTCAAGCAGCGTCATCATATCAACTATGGTAAAATAAGTGGGGAAGCACGAAGTGTTGATACAAATGTGACTCATGATTGGATTAACAGAGTGTGGTCAAAATTCATAGAAAAATACGCCCCAAGTGACATTTTCAATGCTGATGAAGCAGGAATTTTCTATAAGTTGACTCCAGATAAAACTCTGAAATTTAAAGGGGAAAAGTGTGTGGGAGGAAAGCTTTCCAAGGAACGTATTACGGTGCTTGTGGCTGCTAATATGGATGGCACAGAGAAAAAAAAGCTACTAATAATAGGCAAATCGAAAAATCCGCGCTGTTTTAAGAACATCAAAAAATTGCCAGTGACGTATAAAGCTAATAAATCAGCTTGGATGACCAGTCAACTTTTTGAAGAAGAAGTGCGAAAGTGGGATGCAGAATTAAAGGGACGAAAAATTTTACTTCTTGTTGACAACTGCCCTGCCCACCCTTTTATATCAAACCTTCAAAACATAGAGTTGGCATTTCTTCCTCCAAATACGACTAGTGTCTTACAGCCAATGGACCAGAGTGTGATTAAAAGCCTCAAGGGTCACTACAGAAGGAAATTATTGATGGAGCTAGTCGAATCTGAGGGTAAAACTTCTGTTAATATGCTGCATGCAGTAAATTTTTTATCTAAAGCCTGGGAAGAAGTGACACCCACAACTATACAGCACTCTTTTCGACATGCTGGACTTTGTACCAATTCTACGAGTGATGAGGTGGAAACAGAATCTGAGTTTGAAAGCGACGACGACCTTCCATTAACTGAGTGGATTCAACAATTCAACATGGCAGGAAATACGGTAAATCTTCAAACCTACATTGAAGTGGACGACCGCCTGCTTACAACGGCTTCACTCACAGACGAAGAAATTTTGGATTCAGTGAGAAAAACTGAGGATCAAGAACAAGGTGATGAAGAAGATGAGACGGATGAGCCTGAGCTTCCGCCGAGCATTAAAGAAGCTCTGGAAGCAGCAAAATTATTGGAAAAATATTTCCTTTATAACCAAGATGCCTCAGTATTGCTAGATATTAATAAAATAACTAAAAAAATACAACAAAATTACTGGTGCAGCAAAAGACGTCAGACAAAAATAACAGACTATACTCAATAGCGTTCAAATAACATTCTTTTTTATGCACATAACTACTAACAATAGTCAGAAATAAACTTTTTATTTTTCTAATTCTGATGTTTCTTCTCTCCATTTAACGACAACTCTCTATAACGCCATAAAATGCACAGTCCCTTCAGTGTCGCTATATAGAGTTTACACTGTATTTAAAAATATCGATATATCAAAAATCCGATATTTTTAAAAATATCAACATCCCTAGTTATTAGCTTGTTTACTTGCATGTGACGTCACACCAGCGCCATTACAGAAATAGCGTTTTTGCCGCGGTTTTGGAGATTTAAACTTTAACATTGAGTTTTATTAAAAATACTGTAATTTTCCTGAAATATCAATGTAGTGTGCTTATTATGTAATAAAGAATAGTTTTAAATCATTTTCGAAAATTAGTCAAATAGCCTATTGTCAACCTCCTCCTTTTTTAACCGACTTCAAAAAAAGGAGGAAGTTCTCAATTCGACGTGTATTTTTTTTATGTTTGTTACCTCAGAACTCCGTCATTTATTGACCGATTTGGAAAATTCTTTTATTACAAAGAATATGCTTCCAGATTGGTCTCATAGAATTTTTATCAAAATCGGTTGAGTAGTTTGGTTTTAAAACCAAAATAACTTGAAAAAATATGTTGTCCGGATATACGAAACTGCGAATTTTGCTCTTCTGTGACTTTTTCAGTGGTGTTTGATTTTGGTAGTCTATCCAACGTACCTATTTTATATTTATACCACTAAAAAGCAAAAAATAAATTATTACTTTTTAAATAAAACCGTCTTCAAAAAAACCCAGACACAACTAAAAACTAATAAATAATTGGTTACATTTAAATAAATTAATTACATACTATTGAAATCAATTATTTGGAGTCGGTGCCAGCCAAAACATGGAAAAAAACAGAATAATCAGGCATACATTAAAATATAAAAAAGATCCATACTTGGTTTTTATGAATTTAAAAGTAAAGAAAACAGTGCCAGTATGGCATTGACTCCAAAAATAATTGATTTAAATTGTATGTAATTAATTTATGTAAATGTAACCAATTATTTATTGGTTTTTAGTTGTGTATGGGTTTTTTTGAAGACGGTTTTATTTTTATTTAAAGGGTAATAATTTTTTTGAAGTTGGGCTAAAAAGTGAAAATAGTCAGAGCTGAGACATATAACACTAATGCACACTCACCTTGTGTCCGCACGCGGGCAGCGTGCACGGGACCTCGGTAAGGCATTTAATGCTCTTGTCCTCGGGGTCCAAATGACAAAACAAATCCATGTCATGTTTACACGGGAGCGTTTTCTTCATCAATACTTTGCAGGGCTCACATTCCTGCCAGCACTTGAGAGGACAACCGTGTTCTAGATCGCAGACAGTCCTGGAAAATTATTTTCACATTATTAGGAACGCTATCAAATATCAGATGTAATACTTAATAAATTATATTTTAACTAAAAAACTCACTTTAATAGCTACCTTAACTAAAAATAAGTAAATAACTATTTATTATGAAGAGTTATTTCTATAGTGATTTAAATCACTTTAGTTGTGATAAACCCGTAAACTTTTTATAGCTATAGAAATAACTCTTCATATTTAAAAGTTATTTTTTACTTTTTAATTCGGCTATCTATTAAAGTGTGTTTTTTAAATTATAATTTATTTTGCTTCTTTTTAGTCTCAAAACATCATCAAAATTACTTATAATTAATTAGAGTCTATTGAAATGAAGACCACATGATAAAATAATATTGCCTATCCGATTTTTTATTATCCGTATTATCCTAGATATAAGGCCAAAGCTATGAAAACATTATATTGTCATAGATCCTTGACACTTGTACAAATTTTCAAGTGAATCAGATGTCTAGAAGGTAGTGGAAATTACATTAAAAGATTCCAGGTGAAGCAAATGTAAACATCTCGAAGTAAGATCCACGCGTACTGGCTTGCGGAGCCACAGCTTCGTGGTGTCTACTACCTCGTCATTAATCGGATGAACAGATTAGGAGTCCATAGAGGACAAACATACTTAAATTGATTTTTTTTTATATAAATAACTACTGCCTCGGTAGCGCAGTTGTAAATGGGCATGCGTTACGACTGCTGCTGTGCTGAGGTCTCGGGTTCGATCCCCGGGTCGGGTAAAGTGATATTGGGTTTTTCTATCTTGAAATTCTCAGTATTAGCCCGGAGTCTGGAAACTGTACCCGGTATGGCGATAGGCTCGCCCCCTATCACATTATGGGACGGAAATTCGGCGAAAAGTGGGTGTACTGGCTACACCTCTGCCTACCCCTTCGGGGATTACAGGCGTGTGTGTATGTGTGTGTGTTATATAAATAAATAAAATGTTACCTTTCACAAGGTAATTCGCATTTAGTCCACTCAGTTTCGTGAGGTCTGTCGTAGCCGTGGCAGAACAACAGACAGTTGTGTCCACACTTCATCTCCAAGTTGCATTGCTGATTACAACCTCCTTCAGGCACTTTTTCAAAGTCCTCCACAGTATTAATCTGAAATTTTCATCTGAATCAATAATTCCATCCTTGTTCTACTGCTGGGCACGGGCCTCTTTCAATAAGAAGGGTTAGGTCTAAGCCCACCACGCTGGCCTAATGCGGGTTGGTAGACCACACACCTTTGAAATTCTTATGAGAATTCCTAGGTAGCATTCCCCACTGTTTTCCTTTACCGTTAAAGCAAGCAATAATTAACAATGAATACACACGTAACTTTATAAAAGTCAGAAGTGTATGCCATTTGGGCTGGATTCGAACCTACATGTCTCGACAGTCCGTACCACTCACAGCTAGGTTATCGCCGCTATTTTTAATAATTACAACTATGAATTGAAACTACAATCCTGCTTTAGGTCTGGGTGTCGTGGGACTATAGTTCCTAGTTCTCGATACCCACGATATAGGTTTGACGGTTGACCTAGTGTCGGGTCAGAACAATGGGTGTAAACAGTTACACCCATTGTTCTGACCCGCATTGTACAGCCACAGGGCTGTACCTATTTATTTTCCTTCGCTATTGAAGCCACTGTCCTAGACAAAGCACATGTGAGTACTGAATATTTATTTATTTGTACACTTCATATACAAGGTATATAGGTGGACTTAATCCCAAAGGCATTCTCTCCCAGTCAACCTTAGGGTGATGCCGAGATGAACGAGGCAGGTGCATAAGATATAGAGAATGATAAGATATGAATACATACAACTGTCTTGTAATTCAGGTGACGTTCGCATTTCAGCAACAAGGATGAACCTATATTCTCGCTGTTCTCGAGTGTCGTTGCGATTTTTTCCCACAACGGTGATTTGTTCCGCAATATATCAATGTTGCCGAAGATGTAAAAACCTGAAAGTAGAAAATAAATTACAATGACATACTTATACACTCACGCCTGTAATCACCGAGGGGATAGGCAGAGGTGTAACCAGTACACCCACTTTTCACTAAATTTCGGTTCCACACTGTGAAAGGGGGCGACCCTATCGCCACACCGGGCACAGTTTCCAAACTCCCAGCTGATACTGAGAATTTCGAGATAGAAAAACCCAATATCACTTTACCGGACCCGGGGATCGAACCCGAGACCTCAGCACAGCAGTCGTAACACATGCGCAACAAGGTAGTTGACTCGATTTTTTTTATTAATGTAATCAATAAGTTACATTACCTAAAACCTATTATCGAAAGAATTTTATGAGTCCGAATAAAAATAAGTAAATTAGACACCACTCAAATCTGCTGGAAGAGGTAGTTGTCAAATAACAGTACAAGGTTGAACATCTGATACCGTGACGTCACGGTACTATGAATCGCCTGTACTGTGCCGTTGTGCGAGGGAGATAGCGATATGTTCCCAATACGCCATAGTTTTCGCTTATGCCTGTGAGTATTTGCTCATACCAATATTTTAAATGAATATTGTGACCTCATTTTTCAAGCAATTTGGATTCTGTTTTCGCAAAAGAGTTTCTTTTGTGTATTATATTCGATTGCGTAGAGAATAATGTACAAAATTAAACACAGGAAACTACCCTATTACAACTGCGCCACCGAGGCAGGCAAATAAATTACAATTGTAAAAATATATATTATGCTGGATTTGCCAATAATGGCATATTTCGGCAACAACTTGATACTGTCGGAATTTAAATAATGTTCACGGAGGGGATTCCGTGGCCAAAAGTATCAGTGTTGTGTTACAAACAGCCCTACAGCTAAGCACGGTCCTCTTCTACTCTTCACTCTCTCTCTCTCTTCGCTAAGGCTTCGTGTATCAATTGTAAATAAATTGTATGCCCAACAACGCGAGTGTATTTAGTTATCATTTGTACTCCACCTACCCCTGGGCGGCACTCATATCTATATATTATTTCTCAAAGGTGTTTTTTGTCAGACCGCCATAACTTCCATAATTCTTCATAAAATCTAATGATTCAAACACAATTTTTAAGCTTATGTGTGCCGCTAATAACGAAAAAGCGAAAAACAGATAATTGTTTTAAAATATTTAGTTTATGCCAAAAAATATGAGGAATTAACAGTGCCAGCTCTTGATGCATCAACAAATTTGTTGTATTATTAATTTAAAATTACGCCATCTATTATCGTATAAAACTAATTTCACGCCATCTATTATCGTATAAGGGTCAAAATTAGAGGTGAGCATTTTATGTTTTCAAATATCTGAAAAATTAAGTTTACTTCTGGATAAATCTTACAAAATATTTTGGTAGCTCTAAATGTTACGAAACATTCCTGAGAAGAGGCACGCAAAGAAATTAACATTTCCAATGTTCTGGCGGTCAATGAAAATTATGGTAGAGTCGGAAATCATTTCGGGAACATTTTTCTAATTAATTTAAAATATAACGTATTCAATTTAATATAAAAACGATTTTAGAAAACTGTAATAAGCATGTTTCTTAATCGGAAAATATAGTGATTTACTACATTTTTACAATTAAGACAATACTTTAAATGTTCGTAGTTATTTAGTAATTTGTTTGATTTCTGTGGCGTTCCGTAAATGATCGAAACGCGATATCTATATATTATATGCATAGAATTAATACAAGTTCTCAATACTATAGGTTTTATTTATACTTGAGCATGAATGTCGAAGTTAAAACTTATAATCTAATTACAATAAACTTTATATACACATTCATGTACA
The DNA here is from genome assembly GCA_905220505.1 of Laothoe populi. NCBI lineage: Eukaryota > Metazoa > Arthropoda > Insecta > Lepidoptera > Sphingidae > Laothoe > Laothoe populi. Next base: position 17,704,557 of record HG992156.1, read on the forward strand.
CACAGGCTGGCATGATTGAGTTGAGTAGCGGGGGATAGATTGTCTCTCACTACTCGATACTCTAATTGGACCGGGCTGCGCTAACCATCAGGTGCAGTGTGGTCACTTTGCCGTGCCAAGATAAAAAAAACTAGACTACGGGTTTATACTGAGTATTTCTAAATAAAAAACCCATATCACTTTACCAGACCCCGGGATCGAACCCGAGACCTCAGCACAGCAGTCGTAACGCATGCGCAATTACAACTGCTCCACTAAGGCAGTCATAAATAGCTCGCGTTAGCTTTTTCAGGTTGTTTATTGTAAGCTACACTATCTTGGTTTATCCCCTTTTTCTCTTTACTTTTGTCATATTTCATGTTACTTCTATTGTATTAATAACTTTAAGCAAATTTACACTTACAGAAGCTATTGAGATGCATTTCATACACAAGTTGTCATTTCGGGAAAGCCTGTTATGCACGAAAACGTTCCCTGAATGACCGTTCCCGGAATGACTATTTGACTTGTATTTGCATGCCGCCACTTTGGATGCCGGTTTTAGGGGTCATAAATAAGTGAACCGCAATATTTATAATAATTTCACTAAAAACACATACTTTTTCGAAAATCCAACAAAATTACGTTCCCGGAATGACAGCGAATTAAGATACGCTAAACATGTATCAAATTAAACGGTACTTACCAGCAAAATCAATTGTTTATAACCGAAAACACATCGACCACTGTTTACTTTGACTTGCGGACTCTACACTGTTGCGCATTATTGCAATCTACGCAATCTTTTTTTAATACCACAGACAAATATTAGCTGCGTTCACAAAATGATTCGACAACAGTCAGACAACATGTGATGAACAAAAATATAAAAAAATCAAATGATTTGAATTTGGTTTATCGAAATTTTGTTATTTTATTGATATTTAAAGCTATTATTATAGATATATGGTTTAAATTTTATCTTTGTTTACTATTTTGAAACATCTGAATTACGAAATATCGTTTAAGGATACGTTCCCGAAATGATTATTGGGGCATATTTTTGTTTAAAAACCAACTAAAACATTATTATTTAAAATAAACACGCGAAGTGCATATATCTGTGTACGTTAGTAATAGTAATGTCATTTTTGATACAAAAACTTTTCCGAAGCATAATGCTCACCTCTCTGATTTTGACCCATAAGACTAATTTCGTTACTATTTTTTTGACTAAAATATATAAAATTAATAAATGTTTACATTTATTTATTCCTACTTTATATTACGTAACTGACCACTATCAGTCAGGTATGCTAGTAATTATTATTATAGAAAAGGTAGTCCGATATATGTAGTAGAGGTGGGTCGTTGACGGTTTTTGCGTTAACGAAATGAAACCGTTTCCTATAAACGGTCAACTGGTTAAAAAACCAGTTGACGTTTTTAACCGGTTTGCAGAAACGTGCACAGATCTATACGTTAATGTCCTGTTTTGTTAGCGTCTGTCGTTGATTCAACGACGTTGAATGAAACCGGTTGATAAATTCAACTAGTTTATGTGTGCGCCGGTTTTGTTCGCGTCTGTTGTTGATTCAACGACGTTGAATAAAACAGGTTGATAAATTCAACTGGTTTCTCTGTGCGCCCGTTTTGTTCGCGTCTGTCGTTGATTCAACGCAATGAATGAAACAGGTTGATAAATTCAACTAGCTTTGCGGTAAAGAGAAAACGGTTGACTTGTTAACAGCAGAAAAACTGTTTAAAAAACCGGTTCGTTGATTCAACGCCCACTCCTAATATGTATTACATAATTTAAACTCTGAAAATGTATCTACGCTTTCCGGAGTCAGCATTTCAATCCTGCAAGCGTTCATTGCAATAAATAGGTAGATAGATAGATAACTCTTTATTGCACACCAACATAATAATATTACAACAAGAAACCTTAAAACTAGAGTAAGTTACAATAGGCGGTCTTATCGCTAAAAGCGATCTCTGCCAGACAACCTTAATAATATGGAGATAAATGAAAAGGGTCTGGAAAAATGAGGGGTGTGAAACACAATAACAATGTGTATATATATATATATATACAACATATATAAACATACATACTTATATATGCATACACGCACATAGCAATATACAGCATATATAGAATAAATAATATATATAATATAACAATAATATGAAATAATAATTCATTATATAAAAATAAAGCGTTATGATATAATAATTACGCAAGCAAAGACATATAATGCATTTTCACTCGGGTTTTAAAAATACTCAATGAAGGCGCTTTCCGTAAAAATTGCGGGAAGGAATTTCACAGGCGAACAACCTGGACGGTAAACGAACTGCCAAAGAAACCACTGCAGTGGATTCTTAAGAGTCAAATCTGAGTTCTTAAATTTAAAGAATGAGAGTTATGGAGAAAGTTGAAATGTACTTTAACATAGTGGGGATATATCGGATTGAACAAAATGTTAAAAGAAGAAATAAAATGTGAGTATTCCGGCGAAGACGAATAGGGAGCCACTTGAGGTTAGAGCGAAATTCCGAGATGTGATCATATTTGCGTAGACCAAATATAAATCTTATATAGACATTTTGGAGGCGCTCAAGCTTATCAAGTTGAACTTGGTTTAGGTCCAGGCAGCAGACATCCGCGTAGTAAAGCACGGGCAGAAGTAAAGCAAGCGCAATTTTGGTAACAGTGGGCAAGAAATTACCAAGTCTCTTTAAAGTTGCAGCAGATGCAAACAACTTACGACTCCTAACTGCAATTTGTGGTCCCCAAGACAAGTTGCGATCCAATAGTACTCCCAAGTTTTTAACGGTCTCACTATAAGGAATTATAATATCATTAAACACAACAGGAGGAAGATCTGGCCAGTCTATTTTGGATATAAGCCGTGAGCTACCCATGATTATAACTTGAGTTTGGCCGGTAGTTAGTTATATTTCATTATATCTAGTTACCTTCTTGTGCTCTCGATAGAGCCACGCAGATCCTATTCTCCGTGCCCAGGAAACCTATTTCACCTTTCTCGTTGTTCCTCACGAGCGACAACAGAATAATCTTCGATTCCTCGCCTTGGTAATTGTCTACTACAGTGATCTTCACATGTTTCAGTTGAAAGTACTTGGCGCGTTCCTGCGGAGTGTATTTGGAAGGTAAAGTACAATTTGTAGTAATTATATATTTGTTACAGATAAACTTTAAAACTGTCAGGCAAATTACAAAAAAAGTGTCAAATGGCAAATTACAAATATCTTGGAAGATATTCCTGATAAGTCTTCTGAGCCAATCACTATTTAAAAATATACCTCTATGTTAAATATAAACGAATATATGATGAAACATTCTTCCCAAAAAAAACCTACAATTGTTCTTAATAAATGTAGAAACATATTAAAAAACCGATGTTTGTTCAATGTCTTTAAAGCTGATGATTTAATTAACCTGTGTCCTATACAAAAAAAAACATTCAAATCAATTCAAAATCAGAGTTCAAATCTTAAAACGCAAACTACCTCTGATTATTTACAAATCTATTTGAATTATTTAAGGTTACTATTTAATTATATATAATTACTGCTTGGAGTTTCCTGTGTAATATGAATTGGAGGAAATTACTTTTCTCAGATAAAACATCTGCCCGGAATATGTCGTTAGGATAGTGACGTCCTCAGCCTTGTATCCCTGCATTACAATGTAGTTTGCTAATGCTAAGACGAAATCGGCTTCTTTGTGGTTCGCTTTGCTTCTACTCCATTCCGTTGGTGCCTGCAAGAAAGTGACAATAATCAATGCAAAGTAATGGAGCATTCCTACTTTTGACATCCTATTTAAGAAGTTAACGAGTACCTATGTTGTCTAAAATAAATGTGAATAGAAAGTGCCGTTGAAACTAGTGCTTTTCTAAAACTGTTTCACTTTGGCTTCTCAAAATAAGATTTAGAAAGATTAGGAGTCATTCAGTGTCACAGAGTCAGGAGATTAGGAGAAGTGATTTTTGTCGAGTCCAGAGACGTGTGGTTTGGTGAGTACGGAGTCGTGGCTGTGCAGGTCGCAGTAGATGTTATTGTAAAACAGTGCAGTAGCGTACCTCCTCTTTGTAGTCGTGTGTGAAGAAGAAGAGGTTTTTGTCGAGTCCCGAGACGTGTGGCTTGGTGAGTACGGAGTCGTGGTTGTGCAGGTCGCGGTAGATGTGCGGCGACACGAGCGCGGCGATCTCGGGCCGCATGCGGTGCTGCACGCCGAGCCGCCGGCTGTGGACGCCGTTCGACACCATGCGCTCGAAAAGCGACACCTCCAGGTTGAACTGGCGCGCCAGCTTTATGTGCGACGCGGACGGACGCAGCTGCTGGTGGTCGCCTGTTACCATTTATACCAGTGAACTTAATGAAATATAGCAAGCGTCACGCCTGTCCAGTGTACCCATAGGTGCCACTGTGTACTGGTAGTCGAATCCGCTGGATTGTAGGAACACCAATCAATACTAATTATTTTATTTGTTTAGGAAGCTCACGGGTAATTCCGCAAATAAGGTTAAATATATGAGTAGATATGCCAACTACAAACACATGTGGTTATCAATGCTCTGTTTTCATCACATCGAGATATAATACTGAGTTACTTCATTAGCTTAAATTTTCTGCAAACGGAACACATCATGGCTTAATATAGACAAATCGGCGTTGAATCAACGAACCGTTTTTTCATACTGTTTTTGTACTGTTAACGAGTCAACCGTTTTCTCTTTACCGCAAAAATAGTTGAATTTATCAACATGTTTCATTCAACGTTGTTAAATTAACGACAGACGCGAACAAAGCGGTCGCACAGATAAACCAGTTGAATTTATCAACCTGCTTTATTCAATGTCGTTGAATCAACGACAGACGCTACGAAGTGTAACGTGCACGTTTCTGCAAACCAGTTGACCGTTTATAGGAAACGGTTTCATTTCGTTGATGCAAAAACCGTCAACGACCCACCTCTACCGGAGACCTATCACCTAATTTATTAAAATACCTAAAATTAATTTATTACATTTTCATCTCCTAACACTAGATTTTCCATGCAAATAAAAAATCGCTAAAGGAATCGAAAAAGAGCCAGACACCCCGTTACAACAATTTATGGGGCCCAAAAATTTGTTCTTCATAATTCAGCTTTGATCTCTTGGTTATACCGCACAACGCTGCGATAAGCGGCTCCAACGCTGCGTTACGATTGCTCTTCACCGCTGACGCATACTGCGAGGGAACAAGAGACCATTCGAGACATTTTTCATACGAATATGAATAGAACAGGTAAACTACATTATGATGACCAAGAAAAATCGAAAATTAGAAAACACCACTGAGTTTTTACTCCCGACCAAATATAGCTAGTCAAAGTTTAAAAATATCGAGTATTGTTCGTTATGGGTAGCGAAATTTTAACATTAAAAAAAGTCATTCCATTTTTAAATCATCAGAACATATTAAAATTTATCATTGCCTTTATTTCGAATATCTTCTTATTTCTTGTATTATATCTAAATATTGCCGTTAATTGAAATAAAAAATGTTACGAGTATAAGAATTCAGGCGTAGAACCAACGTATGCGTATCCTCAAAAATTATTACACGGAGCAGTGATAGTGCACTTATCATCTTGTTTAGAAACATGCAAGCTCAGGTAAACGGCTTGCTAAGACTCGCGCTACTCGCTGGGATTATCAGCATTGTACAATGTGCAACATATAACACTATATGCATTCGAGAACTTGGCAACCCTTGAGCTGGGTGCGCGGACAACGTGACTGCACCCGACCAATAAGGATCCGCGTTCCCTGGCATTGCCTTATTTGGTAGTGCCGCGACCGCACATAGTCTCGCTTAATCTTTTTTTTATCCTGGCACGGCCAAATGGTAAGTGCAGCGCCGTGCAGTAAAAGTATCAAGTAGCGAGAGGCAATCTTCTATAATTGTAATTGTGCTTTACTGTACACCTCACGCGAAGAAAGATATCCTAATCATTGTTATATTTTATCTTTTAGCAGGTGAAGAATCCTAATTATTATGTGGTGAGACTAATAATTACAGTACCGTAGTTAATATATAAACTTTATTGTTTGTGTTAATCTAGATACATACTTAAATTTTAATAGTAGAGATTCGATTCCTAACAAACCACTAGTTAACGCCAATCTGAATTAAATGCTTGCACTTACCAATAAGAATGACATGTTGGGAATTTTTCGTCAGCGAAGTGATGATGTGCTGTTCAAGTACCTCTGCAGCTTCTTCGATTATGACTGGAATAAACGACAGATAATCATGGAACATGTAACGGCGCGCGACATTGTTGAATTTAATTTTAAGACATATCTTTAATTTTATTATTTTTAAGGCTTCATCATTTTGTTTTCGATTAAATACTATTTTGAATTAAGAGCGGGTAACACCGAATGGAGTTGCGTTTGTCATTGCGTGCGAATGTACTGTTAATTTCAAAGAGCATAATTTATTCTCTGCTTGACAGCGGTTGTACGTTGTGGTTATTTGCAAACCCATTGGCTCTAAATCGCTAATTATTATTGCAATCCCTTATTGTCTAAGTAATTTCAATGACGGTTACATTAAAATATTGTAAAGTCACCGCCACAGTCCGCTTATTTCAACGTTTCCTTAAGTTTATCGCCCAACATGGATTTCCATGATGACTTGTTCACGAATAAGAATCAGATGCGACAGCCTGGCTATCCCGACGTCCCGTTACATTACTTTACATCCAAGAGGTAGATACAACCAAGTTACAAACATTATCAGCTAATAAACTCTTGTTATTTATTCTAAAACAATTATGTTTATGTGTCTATAAATAACCTAACTTTTAGAAACATTAAGTAGCAGAAATTAGATACTATTTTTTTTAATTCGTTTGTTATGCTGTTTATTCTTACATCGATAAAGCAAGCATATCCATACTAATACTATAAATGCGAAAGTAACTCTGTTTGTTTGTTTGTTACCTCTTCACGACTAAACGGCTGAAGGGATTGTAATAAAATTTGGTAACGGAATAGATTATATCCTGGAGAAGGACATAGGCTATATTTTTTCTCAAAAAACAACCTTGAAAGGAGTCAAATAGGAGTTCGTAATTTGTATGGGAAATCCATAATTCCTCGACTTAGGGATCTGTAAATTCATATTTAGGCTTTTGGTAGGAAATAAAGAAATACGTGTTTCAAGGTTTTTGGAAAATCATCCCTAAAAGGGGCAAAGTGAGGTTAAACTTATGGGGTATTCTTTAAATGTAATCTCAAGATTCTGGCACAACACCTGAGAGACTGGACAATCGCTACAGGTGCCTCAGTGCAGAAGACAACTCCTTGGATTGTATACTTCTGCTTCCGAATATAACCTCCACGCAGGCGGAGCCGCGAGCAACAGCTAGTTGTTATATATTCCGTGTACGTTCGTGTCAACTGTCAGTCTATAATAAATTAATTTGATTATCTGCGGTACTTTCGCATAACTCTTTCCTGTTCCGCGCCGGTGGCAAATAAGGCAGGTGGTAAAAAGATATAGGGCACGTAAAATATTGATAGTAAATAATATTTGTAAGATCCCAAAAAAAAAAATCAAAGAAGTTTCATTATCATTTAGTATTAAAGGTAAGGTACCTATTGGAGCGTCGAGTGCATTGATCAGTTTTCTGAGTCGCGCCGCGCCGCTCGTCGTCATTCCCACGACTCTGGTATGCTTCAGTACTTCCAAGTCCAACAACATTCTAGATTCTTCTAAAGTTGTTATTTTAGGCTCCAAAGAACGCTAGGAAATTAAAACACATCAAATGCGCTGACAGATCAATGATATGAATTTTTGTTTGCCCGAGTGTCGAGACCAGCAGGTTAGTCTCCTGATGGTAAGTGCTACTCGTGCCCAGAGACAATACCCAGAACTTTGAATTACAAAATACTTTTCACTACATTGCCCTCTTCAGCAATAGACATATTAAGATATTAAATTTTATAATGTCCAGTAATTTCATTGACTTCGGTGTTTTTCAAACCGAAACACAACATTGCTCACACACTGCATTTAGCGACAGTATGAACAAAGCCATAATGCCTACCCAGCTGGCCCCTTCTCTGCTGTAAAAGCCATATCTGACTAAGTTCCTTAGAAAAGCATTTCGTAATTCATGTAAGGGTACTTTTTAATACAACGATAATTTATTCAATAACTTCCGGCTTAACCTACTCTACCTTAGATTTTAATGGAAATATCGGGGGTCACTTACAAAATTTTTGCGGGTAGATTGACGAGTTGTAGATTCAGTAGGGCGAGATTTGTTATAAAGGGAGCAGCCGATACGAGACTAGCTCAGTTTTTAATCGATGTTGCTAATAGTTAAGTCAAGCCAAATCTTTCACGCTAAATATTATGTAGGTAACCTATCACTTCGCATTATAAAACTACACGTACCTGTAAAACAGCCACATTATTTTTAATTTCTTCAATTTTGGGTTCTACCCATCCAAAATATAATGCCCAACGATCCTCAGTTGGGATCATTCTAAAATTTGTCCTATTATCAATTCTTCTGTCAATTCGATGCCATTTTAACTCGGACATTGTCTGAAAACGATAGGATAATGCAAATTTGTCATTCAAACCAAGTATTCAAGTCAACAAGTATTATTCACATGTGCCCTGTATTAAGAAAGTACTATGACATCTTAAACAATAAGGTTAATTGTATTTACAATTGTCCTAATATTATGATGCCTGCCTCGGTGGCGCAGTTATAATTGCGCATGCGTTACGACTGCTGTGCTGAGGTCTCGGGTTCGATCCCCGGGTCGGGTAAGGTGATATTAGGTTTTCCATTTAGAAACACTCAGTATCAGCCCGGAGTCTGGAATTGTGCCCGGTATGCCGATAGAATTGCACCCCCCCCCCCCCCCCCTATCACATTCCGTAATAAATTCGGCGAAAAGTGGGTGTACTGGTTACACCTCTGTCTACCCCTTCGGGGATTACAGGCGTGAGTGTATGTATGTATTTTTATTTCAGCGGTTGATAACCGAACAAGTTGATCACCTCATAGTAAGTGATCCCCTAACGACCATCAACACTTATATAGAAAAATCATAAGGGCATTGCCTTTCTTAAAGGTAAGGGTTGAATACTAGGAAAAGAGGGGAGAGGGATGGATCTCCGGAAATTCCATTCCCATACAAAACCCAATATAGCGGGTTGCGACTATACCTACACCAAGTTTTACCCGAAGGAAAGACAGTAAGTTTCAAAATAAAAAATATTAAAAACTACTGTTGTGTATACATCAGAGGCGCTATACTTTACCTTCATATTTATTTTATTACAGAGAATTGCCAATGCCTATTCCTTACGTTACAACCTCAAGGGTTAAACAAACTCACCTTAAACATAATAATTTGCGAGTTCAAATCCATAATCTGCCTCATGAGATAACGAAGCTGCTCTTCATTTTGCGGTTTATTTTTGTAGTCTGTTATCATATCTTTCAAATTCTTTTCGGCTATTTTCAAGGAAAAAGATGTTTTTAGTTCTTCACTCTTGAATATTTCATCTAATTTTTCGCTATCGTAATCGTCATAGCCGACAAGTAGTTTTTGTTTTCGTCGATCAGTCTCCTCTTTGACTTCCTCCATGTTATCCATGTCATCTTCATGTTTTAACAGACAATCTTCAAAATCAGCATCGGAATGGCGTGCATTCTCGAAAAGCCAAGTAAATAAAGGCTCATTGAAATTACTATAGTAGTCTCCCAGCAGTTGTAGACCTGGCGCACTATCTTTAATACAATCATAGCTCAAGACTCCATTGTTTAATATATCTAATAGAATCAAACCGTTTTTGAATTCGTTTGTCGACATATCAACGTCATTTTTTTGCGCAATATATAAATCGTGCGTTGCGGATCGCCTGCTTATCTTAGATCTTAATTTATTCAAATTCATTTCTTCTAGATCTTTATTTTTTGACTGGCCGCCTACACGCGCCACTGAACGAGTGTATCTCAATATACCTTCGAGAAATTGGTCCAAAGCATGATTTGTATAGCATATTACAAGCATAAGGCAGCCATTGATATGCTTAAGATTGTCGAGTAAGGTTTTTGTTATTTTTAAACCAATAAATGTTTTGCCGGTTCCAGGTGGACCTTGAATGACGGCGAATTCATGTGTCAGCGCATGTTTATACGCTTCATATTGACTTTCGTCCAAATTGAATTCCTCCTTGGACGGCCACGTGTCCGGGCGTAACACATCATACTTGTCAACAGTTGGTCGAATTTTTACCACATTGTCATCATCATAATTATCATCGTCAGAGTCAGAATCATAAAAAATCCTTCGTACTAAATCAGTTTCACCTCTCCCACAATTATTAGCATCAAGTATTACTTTAAAGACAAACTTTTGATCAGGACGTAAATATGAGGGTGGATTATGCTCCGACTGAAACATTAAAAATACACGAGTTATACATATTATACATTTAGTGTTGGCTCAAAATAAAAAAAATATTTTTAGTTACAGTCTCTAAATTATTATACAAAAAAATATTTTGCGTATTATTTTGAATTTAAAATCTATATGTATAAAACACAAAAAATGTTTCTACCTATGTCCGTTATAGACTAAACATCCGTTACATTGAAATTTTGTGTATCTGTGATGGTTGGGTTCAACTTATAGGATAGGATAGTTTTAGATCGGATACGTAGCTTCAACGAAAATTCAGTACACAGAGAAGGCGGTTTTTGGCAGAACAATGTCTGCCCGGGGCCACTAGTGATGGAACAAATTAAATACAGGAAACTATCCTTTTTGTTACAACGAATGTTACCTTTAAAATTGAGCAAGCAAGTGAAGTTCACTCACCTGTACTTTGACAATGTACTGCTGCATAGGTAGCTTCTCAGAAAACAACGGGTCCTGCATTGCTTTCATGACGTGGTAATAAGGTTCAAAAAAGATTTCGCTCTCAATCATTGTGTATGAATCGTTTGGATTGTACAGAGACTCGTCGAATCTTTCGTCGACTAAAGTTACCGGTATCTACAATTGGGCAAGAAAAGAACTTACAACCAATGCTTAGGTTAATGTTTTTAGGCTTTCGCAATTTCTATTCATATTATAAAATTAGAGGACGGGTCTTAATCGCGCGATATTTAGCGACAATCAGCCCGTGAGAACGTCCTATGCAACTCGGTTGAAAATCGGGAAATGAATTGGTATTTATACCATTCAATATTGCGCGATTAAGACCCGTTCTCTAATTTTATAATAATGCTTAGGTTATGTAAAATAACAAAGCAAGATATTACCTTCCCTTGAGCCAGTAAACGGGGGTTGCGGTCCATAACAGTGGCCGCGATGAAATTTCTACAATTGTCTTTGGTAAATAACACTAATGAGCCAAAAATGAATCGCTTATTATATTCCCAGTTTGTTTTTGCGAAGTTCTTATTTTTTCGATGACTTAATTCGATTTGCACCACACTTCCGACCTTTCCTTGCGTTATATAAGGTTGTGTAAATTTCACATTGTTGAATACACTGTAATTATAGGATAAAAAAACGTTCAATCAAAATTTTACGATAAATTAATAATATTAAAACATGACTAGATGAATAAGTTATGCTACAGCTTCCGTTGCCAGTAGCTGGCTGGATAACGAGAGTCAAGTTAGATTCTCGCATAGAGACAATACATATCATATCAATCGGGTTTAGGTGTTGTAGAAAAATAAGTTCATAGTGGTAGAAAACCACAATAAAAGGCACAAAATAGAATCAAACAATCTCAGTATGTGATCAGAATTAGTATGAAGTTCCTGGGTGTCATTATTAGTTAATACATACATACATACATATACACTCACGCCTATAATCGCCGAAGGGGTAGGCAGAGGTGTAACCAGTACACCCACTTTTCGCCGAATTTCGGTCCCATAATGTGATAGGGGGGAGCCTATCGCCATACCGGGCACAGGTTCCAGACTCCGGGCTAATACTGAGAATTTCTAGATAGAAAAACCCAATATCACTTTACCCGACCCGGGGATCGAACCCGAGACCTCAGCACAGCGGTTGTAACGCATGCGCAATTACAACTGCGCCACCAAGGCAGTCATATTAGTTAATATTCAATTTTAAATAAATAAATTTGTATTTTACCGTATGTTGTCGTAACTCCTTCTGTGTGGATCTTTCTTGAATTGAACTGAAAAAAAGTACACAATAATAAATACACAAGCATGAGGATACTGTAGGGTATATAGCAGCGATAGTCTAGTTGGTCGCGGGTTGCGGTACAGACTGTCGAGACGAAAATGATATGTGCGAAACCAACCAAATCGCATACACCTCTGACTTTTCTAAAGTTATGTTTTTTTTTATCCTGGCACGGCAAAGTGACCGCACTGCATCTGATGGTTAGTGAAGTGCGGTCCAATTAGAGTATCGAGTAGCGACAGACGATCCATCCCCCGCTACTCAACACAATCATGCCGTCCTGTTTCTTCACACTACGCCATGGGCAAGAAGGTGAAGAAGCGGTCGAGGTCTAATGTCAGAGTACTTAGAAGGCCGCGTAACGGCCAAACAACGTACCCCAACTCAAGACCCCCGACAAAAACCGGATGTACACTGGCTGATCCCGGAACGCGACACACTTGCGTGTGACACTATGGCGGGTTTTTCACCCTGTGTACGGTGGTCGCTATCCGGGCGGATATGAATAGCCTACCACCAGCAATATGTGTATATTCATTGTTAATTATCACTTGATTTAACGGTGAAGGAAAACATTGTAAGGAAAACTGCATACCAGAGAATTCTTATAAGAATTTCAAAGGTGTGACAAGGCAACCAACCCGCATTAGGCCAGCGTGGTGGAGTAAGGCCTAACCCCTCTCATTAGTAGACGAAGCCCGTGCCCAGCAGTTAGACATTATTTAATATATAGTGCCATTTCATATTAAATACTTACGGACACCCTCGCGAAGTGGTCCGAAACAATCTTCTCTCAACAATCTGAATTGTACGTCTAGATAATGTTCAATGTCATGATAGGCGCCCTTGATGATGTTCGGCCTCACAAACGGTGTGTGCTGGCTGAGGTCCACACTCATGGGCACGATGTTCAACCAGCGGAAGTTGTCAGGGGGTTGCACATCGTGGATATCATCGGAACCATCCTTTCGGCTCATCGCGGCCGCATGCTAAAAGAGTGTAGAATATATTCCGCTAAGAGTTTTAACCTCTACTCTGCGAATCTCTAATGAGCGAAATTGAAAGTATTCTTATATTACAAATTTTACAAGATTCGTACGTGCAAATCCATCTTATCTATAAATTCTCATAAAGCATCTATCTTCGTTTTGTATTTCAAATCAGTGTAGATGCAAAGCAATTGAAATTAATCTCCAAAAATATATCTACTATCATTCATGCGAGAAATTGTTGTTACATACTTATTTGTCACCTAAAGTGTTCATTTTTTAAATTGGAAGTAACTGAAAACGTTACGATGCGTTACAGGGGCGAGGCTTCGAAAAACGCGTTACGTAACAATGTTTTTTTATTTAGATAAAAAACTAAGGAATTAAAATCTTCCAAGTTGGCAACCCATTGCGTTTATCTTTTACGGGGAATCCCTCGACTGTATTGTACGCTATTTTTTATTTTGTTTTCGTTATCATTATTCATTAGTGTTTACGCAGAAGCAGAAGTTTCTTTTATTGATTATTACTGCAAACGCGATTGAAACAATAACAAAGGTACTTTAGCGACTTTCCGGTACTTTGCGCAACATAATTGTGACTTTTTATAGTAATTTTAATTTTAATCTGTATATATAAAAGAAGAAACTGACTGACTGACTGACTGACTGACTGATCGATCAACGCACAGCCAAAACGGCTGGGGTTAGAGACTTGAAATTTTGACAGTAGGTACCTTTTATGACGTAGGCATCCACTAAGGAAGGGTTTTTGGAAATACCACCCCTAAGGGGGTAAAATAGGGGATGAAAGTTTGTATGAAACTCCGTCATTTTTGAAGATAAATTCATGAAAATTAGGATTTGGCATTTTAGTTAAAAATAAAAAATATATGTTTCAGGGTTTTTGGAAATTCCGCCCCTAAGGGGGTAAAATAGGGGAAGAAATTTTGTATGAAAATCTGTCATTTTTGCAGTTAAACGCATGAAAATTTGTATTTTTTAGTCTATACTTTTTGTCTCAAACATGACCTCCACGCGGGCGGAGCCGCGAGCAACAGCTAGTTACTTATATGTGACATTAAGGTAAAAATGGTCACTTGGGTGCTACGTAACGTTTAGGGAGTGGGTACGGAAAAATGTTACGGTGTGTTACATGGGGGGAGTCTCAAAAATCTTCAAAATTGCGTTACGTAATACTTGAACGGCCCCTTATCGATCTAGATCAAACTCAAATGAAATGAAAAAATGAAAATCAAACTTTAAATTGACAATCACCTACAATTTAGAAGTCGATAAAATTATTAAAGAATCGATGTCTCGGAGTTGTACTTGTGGTACTTTGTTGTTTAATTATAATGTAGGTAATAAATAACGACTGTACCTTATTACTGATTGTAGATAGTTTCGTCCTCAATTCATCTAGTTTCGTGATATATTTATTAGCCCCAGCAAATGCGTTTTGTTCGTTCAAATTATTTAGGCAGGCCTTGGTTGCCTCTACTAACGATCTGTATTTCATGAACGCCGTAGATGGAGAAGATGTAATAATATAATCACAAAAAGTCACTAGATTACTCCAGAACTCTTCTTGATTGTTCCAGTACAAAGAGTTATTCGATTTCATTTCTGCGTACGGTAAATCCAATAAATACTTTAACAAACTTCCTATAAACTGTGTGTTGCACATCTCCAGTATTAATTTGAATTTCAGTTGGTCAAAGGAGGAATTACATATTTTTGATAATATTTTAATACTCAGTACGAAGACATCATGCCTTTCGATATCTTTTCCAATGATATCTAAAAATGCTTCTCTTTTCTGATTGACAGTTGATATAATATCCTTTTCATCGGAATTGGCAATATCCTGCAATCTTTTGAACCCCATCACCTTTTTATCGCAATAGTTGAACTTTCCTTTGTTGGCAGCGCGATTTTGTCCATCAACTTTTGTATGATTGGAGTTATCTGAAACAGAATTACTAGGATTTGAACTAAAAATACATTGATGTTTTCCATACATTGACTGTTTTTTGTTAAATAAAATATGAAGCAAAATGGGTCGTTTGCTTCGTGTTTAAACTTTTATTTAGTAATTATTAATTAATTATATGCTTTAAGCCAAACAATATAAAATATGCTAAACAACATAAAAATATGCCAAATCTAGCTTAAAAATCATAGACATAGAGAATGGACTGAGCGCTCTCTATCCAGCTATCAAGTAAATACTGGCAGAAAAATGTGATAGAGATAAAGCGAACGTGCGGCCAGCAGTTGTATTTTTCTGGAATTTTGATTGGACTACGTTACTGACTTACAGGAGCGAAAGGAAATATGTATTGGCCGCACAGTCGCTTTGTCTCCTTCTACAAGTGGTCAATTTTGGGAGGATATTGCTCAGTTCATTCTCTATGTTTATTCATATGCTAAATAAGCAACGCTGAACGAGAGGTCTGCCACTTGTATAGTTTTTTACGGCTTGACGCTTGGCTAGGATGGGAGCCATTCAGCCATTGGAATCACATTGGAATAGAAGCGCGATTGTCAATTGTTTGACAGTTGACACTTCAGATGTTACTAAACGAAAGTCAATTCAACGAAGGAAGTAACTAAATCAAAGACAAAAATAGTTCAAAAGATATTCAACGTAGGTTTCAATTACAACTTGTTACAAAGTATTTGTAGCAGATGAAACCATTTTTTTTGCATAAGCACCACTTTGCGAGTAGTAATCGAACCTAGAGGACAAACCCCATCGCTATGGCTATGGAAAACGATTGTTTCATATTTGACGAGGCTTTTTCGGTTCGATTACTACTTGCAAAGTGACGCTTATGCGAAAGCAATGGTATCCTAGCAGGTTTGCCTCTTCGATGTTTCGAATAAAATTCAATGGCCGCGTAGTTCAGCTTACAGGGTAATATGCTGGTAGATTAATTATCCCATCAAAACATAAATGTGAAATGAGAGCCAAGTTCAATATTATGATATATGCCTCAGTTGTTGATTTCAACGACAAAAGAAGTGAGATCTAAATGGGTGCCAAGTTCAATGGTCACTACTGAAATTTATTTATAACCACATAAAATATTTTATAACAACTTAAACTATCATTTCTTCTTACAACTTACGATAATATATTGAAGCCTAAAGTCTGACTTGGCTAGTTCGAATATACGAATTACATTATAGCCTTCGGAAGTTCCAAAGCTGTAAGTTCTTATTTTATTCTTCCGAAAATTGGGCTTGCTGGTAGAAACTAGCCATCGAACATAGGGGTATTCTATGACTGTTTTAGTAAGTACTTAATAGTAATTCGTATATTCGAACTAGCCAAGTCAGACTTTAGGTTTCAATATATTATGCTAAGTTGTAAGAAGAAATGATAGTTTTAGTTGTTATAAAATATTTTATGTTGTTATAAATAAATTTCAGTACTGACCATTGAACTTGGCACCTATTTAGATCTCACTTCTTTTGTCGTTGAAATCAACAACTGAGGCATATATCATAATATTGAACTTGGCTCTCATTTCACTTTTGTACAGATATATTCATGTGAGGATCTTAAAATCCACATTAAGACCGGCTGTCATCAATTTTGATTGCTGATTCTTACATTACAGGCACCTTATAAGTAAGTGTACCTAAAAGAATCAATTAAATGAAAAATTATAATAAAATGATAAAAAATTACTAGTTACTAGTTTCTAATTTATTTCTTTGTATTCAGCCAACTATATATCTGGATGCCAAATTTGAACTTTCTAGGTAACCTGGAACTGGGTTAGAGTTTTGATCTATAGGTCAATCAGTGATAAAAATTTCGATTTTTGGACGTTAATATCTAAAGAACTGTTTGAGGTGTGGAGCACATGTGTATCTCGCAAGTCTCAATATATGAGCCAGACATGTTTATGTGAAATAGTTTTTGAGTTATGGGGGGGTCAAAAGTGGCTCCAAATGGTTCGTGTATTATTACACACGTTACCACTCACCATTCTGTTAGCTTGAACTTGGCTTGACACGCTACTGCGTGTCTAGATAAAGAGAAGCCATAAGTAAATCCTGACATGCGGTTGTGTTAATATTAAGCACTGAGATGTATAACAGTGTTATGTAAATCAGTCAATAAAATGGTAAACATAGTATTTGTGCCTTTATAAATATCCATCTTGCATAGTTTTGTTGATGTTGCTAACAGGACGCTGCTTAAAATCTATCAAGGACACGCCTGGACATTCTAAAAACCAGGTCATGCAATGGGGAAACAGGACGGTTGGTAACTCTAGCATAACGAATAAGCAACGTTTGTATAGCGATGGACACGCCGCGTGCTATAGCAACCATACTGAATTTATCTTGAAACTGCTAAATGTGTAAAATTCCATATGTAAGCATACCGGCATATGTAAGCAACATTACATACGATAAACAACTAACGAACAATCGTCGTACTTGTTCCAGAAACGTGTACAAAGAATTACTTTCAGAAGTCGTATCGGTGATACAAAGTACAAAACGAGATACTTGAAAAATGGCAGATATTCAAATTACTGAAAAACTAATAGCGATTACATTACACATTATTTCCATAACGACGATTTTAAATTGTCTGTTCAGTGGCAGCCCTAACAAAAAATTTAGGTAGTGCGAGATCTGAAAATGGCGCTTCTTTAAATTCAAATAAAACCTTAGTGTTCCTATACTATGCAGTTGCTTGTCCATAAATAGCATAGTTACATAAACCCGCCATAGTGGCACACGCAAGTGTGTCGCGTTCCGGGATCAGCCAGTGTACATCCGGTTTTTCTCAGGGGTCTAGAGTTGGAGTACAATGTTTGGCCATTTTGCGGCCTTCTGAGTACTCTGACAATAGACCCTCGACCGCTTCTTCACCTTCTTGCCCATGGCGTAGTGTGAAGAAGCAGGCCGGCATGATTGTGTTGAGTAGCAGGGGATAGATCGTCTCGCACTACTCGATACTCTAATTGGACCGCACTGCGCTCACCATCAGGTGCAGTGCGGTCACTTTGCCGTGCCAGGATGATAAAAAAAACATTAGACAGTAAATATCTAGTCTGTCGCGCTTGACGTAGCAGTTGTTCTAGTCATTTACTAAAATTACTAATTCGACAATGATGGCGTCTGGTGCTGTTGCACCGCTCGCACGCGAGGCACAATAATCTACTTACTCTCAATTCTCTTTCTATTCTAATTCTGAATACGGGAAGTCTATATTTCACAACAAAATTCATTATATAGTTTGTCCCGTTTTAGCGCGCGGAAAGTCCCGTTCGAGAGAAAGTGACCGGAGTTATAACCTCCAAATAGTTCTTAGTAAAATAAATAGATGGCATTAGTCGGCAGACAAGGTTTTTGGAACATCTTTTTTCTTCGACAGTTCGTGTCTATAGAATATTTATATAAGTCAATAGATGCAACGCACAGAACCGAGTCATTTACTAAAATTACTAATTCGACAATGATGGCGTCTGGTGCTGTTGCACCGCTCGCACGCGAGGCGCAATAAGATACTTACTCTCAATTCTCGGACTTGCGCCACGTCCTGTAAACCGCCCTCTCATGTGGTTTTCAGCACGTTGCGGATAATTTTGATATGGAATTTGTCTTTGTTGTGATGCAAGTCTGCGCCCTTCTTGCGTGTTTAGGCTGAGTAATGGTGCAGGGGGACCGCTACGATTGCGCACTCGAAAGCCCCTGTGTTCACCCGTTCCACGTGCTGCTTGAGTGTTTCTCGGGCGCCATCTGGCCCTTAACGATGGACCTTAAAATGTATAAATGTAATGGATGAATTGGCAAAATTAATTATTGTTGTGTTTCTTAATTTGAATCCAATATATCACAGTTAAAACAGCATAAACTGTGTAAAGTATAGTATAATACGTGGACGCGTTTAGAAAAATTTCGTCGTGTATTTCACAGTCGGAATATATATCTAAATATCTTAGTTTGATTGACGTAAAGTTGAACATTCGGTATTATGCCAATTGAAGTAAAAAGTAAGTAAATAAGAATTATTCTAAGTCCTGTGTAATTACAATAAAATAAATTTGTTGGCTAAATCTGTCCACGGTTTACTACATCTCCCATTTCACAAGTACCTAAACATGAAGGTCAAGGTAACCAACCGCTCACCAATCATACCCCATTTTGAAATAATTGTTAAGATTTTGAAAGTCCGTATTGGCAACTACTTTAAATAATTTCCAAATAAGTATCATAAAAGTTAAACAGGTCACTTCCGTGGTTTATAAAAACCACATGGAGTTATTAAAAGGTTCTCGGACCAAATAATTACTGTCTATAAAATATCTATCTATCTGTAACTTTAAAAGAATAACGCCTGAAAAGCTCAAATAGCAAATACAGCGTACTGTCAAATAGGTAGTTCTTATAGTTCTTATAGTTCAGGTGTCCGCTCAGATCACAAATGCCAAATGGTCAGGCTTATAAGTAAAAAAGTTAATAATAAAACTAACATAAAAATTAGGCCACTGTCAAAACATAATTTAGAGAAATTTAGCCATAGGGTAAATTCAGTGTTGCCTCTACTCTCACCTAAATCAGACAACCCGAATGAAATGTTTAAAACTTTATTTAATAGTATATCTGAAGAATTTAATAAAACATGCAAATTTAAATTAGTAACATGTAAAAATTCATTAAAGTTTTCTGCCTGGGCAACAAAAGGTATTAAACGTAGTAGAGATATTCTTTATGAATTATATGACAAAAGATCGCGTGCATGTGGATTGAGTGAGCACCTTCCAAAAATCGTTTTTTATGTATTAGGTATTTAGTAAAAGTTCTAAAACAATTGTAAAACCAATCCTGGAATTTGTAAAAAGATAAAACCGAAGATAAATCAGTTAATGTCTGCTCACTCAATCCTGATAAGCGGCAACCCAGATCTACAAATGTATCAAGTTTACATATAAAATTTGGGTTCTAGGATTTAGTAAAACCTTAGTGAAGTCACAGTATTTAATTTCAGATCACCTAGTGCCCTATTTAAATAGTTACAAATTGTTATTGGTGCTCACTCAATCCACATGCTTTGAAAAGTCAAGATTTCTTACGAATTACCTATAAAATCAAGTTTAATTATATTTCTAGATTTAGTAAAAGTAGAATAGAAATTTGTAAAACACAAAACGAATCACTATCATGCTTCGTTTTTGAAAAAATAATTTTTATAGGTGCTCACTCAATCCACACGTTTTTGAAAAGTTAAAATCTTTCATATCTTTAAATCTGTAAGCGCTACAAAAAATGTGAATACGTCAAGATTTAGTAAAAATTTTTACTAAATATTGGCTATTTCACATTTTCGATTTTTTGCTTACTTAAAGACATATTACTTTTTTAATGTTTCCATACAAACTTACAATGTAGGGTCGCCACACGTGTCAAAATACAGGATATTCTACTAAATTAATTTGTGTTTGCCTATATGTAAATACCTTTTTTTTTAGTTCCTCGATAGGCAGACGAGCAGACGGGCCACCTGATGGTCAGTAGTCACCGCCGCCCATAGACTTTTGCAATACCAGGGCACAGCAAAGCCGCTGCCTACCGTTTAAATACCTAAGGGAAACACGCACGGGCCGGTAATAAGCTCAGCGAAACGTCGATACTAGTTACACCTCTGCCTACCCCTTATTTTTTTATTTCAGTAAAAATATAAAAAAATATATCCTTGAAATGCTATACATTATTTAGATATAGTCAATCTTTTTTACTCTACCGCCAGTACGGAATGCAGTTTTACTAGAGAAGAACGGACGAGAAACTGTAGCGTTGCTCTTTTCGAACACCGGTTAACAATATTTGGTCATACAATTGATTAGATTAGAGCAGCTCAATGTATGTTAATTAGGTTGCCTTATATTGTGAAATAAAACTTATTACAAGGCTTATTGTTGCACATGACCGCCGTGAAATAGATAAAAATGTCGATTTCTTGAGCATTTGGTCCTTACTGAAACAGTCTGAGTAGACCAGTCCACAAGAGCAGCACCCGTTCACAATTAATGACGCATGTGCCAGCCATCGACCTCCTCAACCATGTCACAGGGAAGTGACCGATTCCGCACATGACGCCGCAGCAAGCACAGACAGAATACAACTATTAAAATATTAGACACTAAAATCAAGTAAAGTCATGTAAGGCATACTGTTCACATAAGTTCGCAATGTTAAGGAAATGAAATATATTATATATAAGGTTCCTAATTAGCATTTAATGGCTACACTTCTAAGTAATAGCATAATATATTCCGAAGCCTTTCGGTCATCTAAATATTCAGAAATGTTGTAATAGGCTAAATAGTATCATTAAAATATCTTTTATTTTGTTCTTTAAAATGATTGGGAACCTTATTGTAAAAGCGTATACAAAGCCCCTTGAAAGAAGAATTTTCCTCCCCAAGAACTTCTATAACTTAGCGATAGATCTTATAGCTCGCTTTTGGAGAGTAAAATATATTCTTGTCAGCAGCACCACCCCATAGTAGAGTCCCGTGACACATCAAACTATGGCAATATACAAAATATATAAAACCTAGCCATGTCAGCGTTGGTCAGTTGTCGTATTTTACTCTTAGCATAAGTTTCGGCACTTTGTTTTTTGGCTAATAATGATATTTGGTATAGCTGTCCTCGCGAACTTCGCGAACGCCTTAAAAATATGTTTGTCCCGGCCCGTCTATCCCACGAGATAACATTTTCAGGAATAAAAATTAGAATAAGAGCAGTCTATAGCACTCAGGGAACTCATTAAAATACCTTTGTAACAGTGAAAGATTTTTCAAAATCGGTTCCGTAGTACCGTAGATTACCCCGAACATTCAAACTTACAAATTTTACCTGTTTTATATATTAGTACAGACGCCTTTTATTTATACAATAACACAAAATGTCAATAGAATATTTTTAGTAACTACGCAGATTTATTTAAAGTAACAAAATTATTATAACTTTTATTTAGATATACTTAATAGTCACATTTGTATTTAAGCTTCGTGCCTAAATATTTAAATAACACGTTAAAAAGAATAAATTCAGATATCAGTATGTTTCAATTATTTTATATAATAAGTAGGAGTTCAGAATTCCCATATGAATTTAATTAGTAAATTGGTGCTAGGTGGTATTGATAATATTAATTTGGGTTCCTATAAATAGTTAAAAATAAATTAATTCAACCATGTGTCGCTGAGCTTATTACACTCCCATCATATTATTATCATTTATATCGTCGTGATTCATATATTCATATAGGCATAACAAGAGGTAGGCAAATACAAATTATTTTAGTAGAATATCCTGTATTTTGACACGTGTGGCGACCCTACATTAAAACACTGCACACTCTAGTAAAACTGCATTCCGTACTGGCGGTAGAGTAAAAAAGATTGACTATATCTAAATAATGTATAGCATTTCAAGGATATATTTTTTTATATTTTTACTGAAATAAAAAAATAAGGGGTAGGCAGAGGTGTAACTAGTATCGACGTTTCGCTGAGCTTATTACCGGCCCGTGCGTGTTTCCCTTAGGTATTTAAACGGTAGGCAGCGGCTTTGCTGTGCCCTGGTATTGCAAAAGTCTATGGGCGGCGGTGACTACTGACCATCAGGTGGCCCGTCTGCTCGTCTGCCTATCGAGGAACTAAAAAAAAAGGTATTTACATATAGGCAAACACAAATTAATTTAGTAGAATATCCTGTATTTTGACACGTGTGGCGACCCTACATTGTAAGTTTGTATGGAAACATTAAAAAAGTAATATGTCTTTAAGTAAGCAAAAAATCGAAAATGTGAAATAGCCAATATTTAGTAAAAATTTTTACTAAATCTTGACGTATTCACATTTTTTGTAGCGCTTACAGATTTAAAGATATGAAAGATTTTAACTTTTCAAAAACGTGTGGATTGAGTGAGCACCTATAAAAATTATTTTTTCAAAAACGAAGCATGATAGTGATTCGTTTTGTGTTTTACAAATTTCTATTCTACTTTTACTAAATCTAGAAATATAATTAAACTTGATTTTATAGGTAATTCGTAAGAAATCTTGACTTTTCAAAGCATGTGGATTGAGTGAGCACCAATAACAATTTGTAACTATTTAAATAGGGCACTAGGTGATCTGAAATTAAATACTGTGACTTCACTAAGGTTTTACTAAATCCTAGAACCCAAATTTTATATGTAAACTTGATACATTTGTAGATCTGGGTTGCCGCTTATCAGGATTGAGTGAGCAGACATTAACTGATTTATCTTCGGTTTTATCTTTTTACAAATTCCAGGATTGGTTTTACAATTGTTTTAGAACTTTTACTAAATACCTAATACATAAAAAACGATTTTTGGAAGGTGCTCACTCAATCCACATGCACGCCAAAAGATCATATACACCCGATGTCATCTTCAAAAACTACGTTAAAACATATTCAAAAATCTTTAAGAGAGTATGCAAGCACGCTAAAGCTACCTATGTTAGTAATAGTATTAAAAACTCTGACAACAAAATTAAAAGTACCTGGAAAATAATAAATACTGAAACTGGTAAAAGTAAGGTAAAAGACGGTAAAATTATTTTAAATATTAATGATGAACTGGTTTCAGATAAAAGTACGATTGCAAATTTTCTAGATAGTTACTTTACTAACATACCACTCGAGACAACAAAATGCCTTTCATCGTCACCTAAAATAGTTGAATCATTTTTGAAACAAAATGTCAATTTAACATTGCCGAATTTTGAGTTTAAGTTTGTTACACATTATGATATTATTAAAGTATTTAAGAGTATAAAAAATAAAAGTACTGAAGATATTTGGGGACTGTCCGTTAAAGCCCTAGAGGCAATAAATATTAACATATCTTCAATATTGGCAAATATCTTTAATTGTTGTGTAAATGACGGTATATTTCCTGACCTAATGAAAATTAGTAAAGTAGTACCAATATTTAAAGCAGGCTGTTCAAACAGTCCTTCTAATTATAGACCTATATCAATACTACCAGTATTTAGTAAAATATTTGAAAAACTAATTCTTAATCAAATGTTGTTGCACTTTAACCAAAATGAGATCCTACATAATAAGCAATTTGGTTTTACAAAGGGCCGGTCGACGCAGGACGCTGGTTGTGCTTTAGTTAAGTCTGTGTTAGAAGCCTGGGAGGGATCACAAGATGCTTTAGGAGTATTTTGCGATCTCTCCAAGGCATTTGATTGCGTTGATCATAGCACTCTCATTTTAAAACTTAATTTCTATCGAATTCGCGGCCCAGCACTAAAGTTAATGTCGTCATACCTAACAAATCGGAAACAAAAAGTATTTATTGACAATGTTACTTCTGTAGGTTCTTCTGTTAAGATAGGTGTTCCCCAGGGATCCATTCTGAGTCCATTCTTATTTCTAGTTTATATAAATGACTTCCCATACATGGTAAATAACATTGGAGATGTAGTATTATTTGCTGATGATACATCACTTATCTTTAAAGTAGATAGGAAAGATGAGAATCTTTTAGAGTCCGATAAAGCTCTTAGCTTAGCTTTGGACTGGTTTTCTGCAAATAACCTACTTTTAAATGCAAAAAAAACTAATTGTATTAAATTTTCAATGCTTAGTGTAACCCAAGAAAAATCAAATATTACTTTAGGTAAAAATCCATTAGATCTAGTGCCGTCAACTGTATTTCTTGGAGTTACAATAGATGTTAAATTGCAGTGGGGTCCACACATAAAAAAGATCTCTAGTAAATTAAGCTCCGCTGTATTTGCAATTAGAAAAATTAGACAGCTGACAGATGTGGCGACGGCTAGGTTAGTATATTTTGCTTACTTTCACAGCATTATGTCTTATTGCATTTTGCTGTGGGGCTCTGCTGCAGATCTGCAGACAATCTTTATACAACAGAAAAGAGCGATTCGCGCAATATATAACCTCCGATCTCGCGACTCTCTTCGAGAACTGTTTAAAGATATTAATATACTGACGTTGCCGGCCGAATACATCTTTCAGAATATAATGTATGTTCGCAAAAATTTAGCTTACTTTAAAAAAACAGTGACATACACAGTCTAAATACAAGAAATAAGAACAAACTCGCAGTTACAAAGTTAAGACTTAGTAAGACAAATAATACATTTATTGGTAATTGTGTAAAATTTTATAATAAACTACCTTCCGAAGTAACCGATTTGCAGGAACATACATTTAAATCACATGTTAAACAAGTATTGATGTCTAGAGGCTACAATAAAGTAGCAGATTATATAGCAGATAGGGATGTTTGGAATCGGTCCTGCACACTGCACCAAGATACTGTGGCATATATTTGAATGTATAACATTACTACATGTATGTAGTAATGTTATACATTCAAATATATAACATTACTACATACATGTAGTAATGTTATATATTTGACATTACTACATGTATGTAGTAATGTCAAATATATAACAATATAATAAATAATAACGACTGCCTCGGTGGCGCAGTTGTAATTGCGCATGCGTTACGATTGCTGTGCTGAGGTCTCGGGTTCGATCCCCGGGTCGGGTAAAGTGATATTGGGTTTTTCTACCTATAAATACTCAGTATTAACCCGGAGTCTGGAATGGTGCCCGGTGTGGCGATAGGCTCGCCCCCTATCACATTATGGGACCGAAATTCGGCGAAAAGTGGGTGTACTGGTTACACCTCTGCCTACCCCTTCGGGGATTACAGGCGTGAGTGTGTGTATATGTATGTATGTATGTAACATTACTACAATAATTATAATTATAATCAATGAATCTTAAAGGTCCTTAACTATATATACATATTTGTATATACCTATAATTTTTCTGTTTTGACATTTTTTCTTTCTGTGACGATAATTAATTAAAATAGACGACCGATCGATCATTCAGTTTATAAAGTGTCTGCCTTTAAATTATCTTTTATGTGTAAATTGTCTTATCGTAGGTATATGTCAATGAATGGTCATTGTAAATGTGGATTTAATGCAATGATACACCCCTTAATTTGATTTTTTATATACTATCATCAAGGTTTGTGTTTTAGCGGTGCTATGTATGCATTAAGCCATATATTGATACAATATGTTTAAAAAAATTTATTAAAATGAGAGAAAAATAAGTTATAACAATTGATGACGAAAAATAAGCCCGGAGTTTCTTTCTGCCTTTCTTCTTCGGGTCGTCATCGCTTAGATAGCTAGTGAAAGGCTGGTAGGTTAGCTAGACTAGGGATTAGTTTCCTTCCAAATCCGTCCAGTCTCCTTTCAACTTCTCCTCTCCCGTTCCTGTCCCTTCTCCTGATCATCATCTCCCGTCACTTCCATTACCGAAGATTAGGATTCCTTTAATTTTCCGATCATCCTCTTTTTTCCTTTTCCAGTCCTATCCTCGTCGTTGTATCCCTGCCTAACAGCCCTTGACGGTGGATTCCAAGGTCCTACGCCATTAACCATGATTACTCATTCCGTATGGAGAATTCCCATTTGTATTTTGACCTGTCATAAGTGCTTTTTATATGCCTACATGATGAATAAAGATTTTTATTTATTTTTTATTTATTTATAGTATACGCGTAATTTACGCGTGAATAATTTTCACGTGTAAATTACGTTTATTAATTTTTTGGTTTACGTTTACCTAGTGAAAACAGAATAGACAGAAAATAACTAATTGCTCTTCAAAAAACAAAGATAATTTTAGCCAATAAATGCGGTCATTGCCTATTGCGGATTCGAACCCACGGGTGTCAGAAACTCCCCTGTCTTCTAGTAAACTTTTACACTTTAGTTTACAAAGTATCCAAAACTGCAACCAGCGATCTATACCTGGGCGGTCCAATAAGTACTTAGCCTCACCGCCTGATGGCACCACTATCGCAAGAGTAATTTTTTATCGCGTATTACATTCCCTTAGACGGCTACTATCAAAATTTCAGCTGAATCTAACGCTTAATTTTGTTTTGACCGCGTGGAAGCGAGCGTGTCCGCGGATTTGAGAAAAATGGAAAAATAGGAATACCGGTCGGTGATTCAATTCTGGTTTTTGGAAGGAAAATCGAGCAGCGAAATCAAAGAGCGCTTGGATGCTGTGTACGGTGACTCTTCTCCTTCGATGGCGACCGTCAAAAATTGGTTTAACGAGTTTCAACGTGGTAGCACGTCGTTTTTTAATGAGTCACGCCCAGGTGCTCCGAAAACAGCTACAACGGAGGATAACGTGAAAAAAATGCACGATCTCGTATTGGCAGACCGCCGATTGAAGGTGCGCGAGATAGCTGAGACAGTAGGCATTTCAAAAGACCGCGTGGGTCACATCCTGCATGAAATATTGGGCATGAGAAAGCTGTCGGCGAGATGGGTGCCGCGTTTGCTAACTCCGGACAACAAGCGGCAACCGTGAGATCACTTCAGAGCAGTGTTTGACGATGTTTAAGCGGAATTCCAAGGAGTTGCTGCGTCGTTTCGTGACCGTCGACGAAACATGGATACACTGGTACACACCAGAGACCAAAGAACAGTCGAAAGAGTGGACTTCACTGCACTGAACGTGCTCCGAAGAAGGCGAAAACTGTCCAATCGGCCGGAAAGGTGATGGCCACCGTTTTCTGGGATTCAAAAGGTGTGATCTACATCGGCTTCCTGGAGAAGGGCAAAACGGTGACAGGGTTCTACTATGCCGAATTATTGGGCCAATTCGAAGGCGAATTGCAAAAAAACGGCCCCATTTGGCGAAGAAAAAAGTGCTCTTCGATCATGACAACGCACCGGCTCACACCTCGGCCGTCACCACGGCCAAATTGGTAGAATTAGGCTACGAACTGCTACCCCATCCACCGTATTCTCCGAATTTGGCCCCGTGCGACTTCTTTTTGTTTCCAAATTTGAAAAAGTCACTCGGCGGGCAGAAATTTGAATCGAATGAGGAGGTTACCGCCGCCACGGAGGCCTACTTTTCAGACCTCCAGAAAACTTATTTTTCAGACGAGTTAAAGAAGTTGCAGCATCGCTGAGTGTAGTGTATCCAACTCAAAGGAGATTATGTTGAGAAATAAATCGCATCTTTTCCAAAATTTTAGTTTTTTCTCTTGTGGGCTAAGTACTTATCGGACCACCCTCGTATGTACTACGTACTAGTTGCGGCGACCAGAACAAACATTATGTTCCATCGAGTCGCAGTGTATACACTACACCGACGTCAGTATGCTTCATGTCACCTAAGAAATCACACCACATTGCATCTTTCAGTGTCGTTAATTTTAGTTATTTGTAGCGACATTCCCGAACAAATCTGCCTTAAATTGATTTACAGTGAAACTGCTAATATTATATAAGGTAAATATCATAATTTCATAACGTTTAGAACGTAATATCAATTAATATTAATTAATTTCAATTCTGAATACGGGAAGTCTATATTTCACAACAAAATTAATTATATAGTTTGTCCCGTTTGGGCGCGCGGAAAGTCCCGTTCGAGAAAAAGTGACGGAGTTATCACGCTTCTACCAAATAGTTCTTAGTAAAATGAATAGATGGCATTTTCACAACAAAATTCATTATATAGTTTGTCCCGTTTTAGCGCGCGGAAAGTCCCGTTCGAGAGAAAGTGACCGGAGTTATAACCTCCAAATAGTTCTTAGTAAAATGAATAGATGGCATTAGTGGGCGGACAAGGTTTTTGGAACATCTTTTTTCTTCGACAGTTCGTGTCTATAGAATATTTATATAAGTCAATGGATGCAACGCACGGAACCGAGTCAGTAAAAGTTTTTTATTTTGATATACTATCAGAGAAATAATTATTATACCTATTAAAGTGTTGGTGAAGATTAAGAAAAAACTTAATAAACTTTTGGTTGAAGGTAATTCACTATAACTAGTTTATGACAATAATTATTAATACATACCTGGCAGTAGATGTTCATCGTCGTCCATGTCTGAATAAATTAAATTACGTATCTGAAAAAAGACAAGAGAACATTCCAGAAAATTCTGAGGACTGGCAAAACTAAAATGACAATGAACAAACTCTATGGTCAAGATGGTCCCTAATGCAATCGATTATGCGTGCAGCGTGCTTTCTAATTTAATCATTATAATAACTATACAGATACTCGGCACAATAACCTCATCAAAAATCATACTGGACAGCTGTCACTATTAAATACGTGAAAAATCTGTGGGTAGTATATGTATAAGAAATATTTATTCCAATGAGAATTAGATATTACATTTTTATCTTCATTATAAGTAGTCACGCCCGTAATCCCAACATGAGTCATGAATCACACACGTATATGCAACCCAACGCCATATTAATTGTAAATACAATAGAAATAGATGTGACTAAGGAGACATGAGCACTTACCGACTTATTTTTAGGAGTAGATAATTATATAACACCACTTAACACTTCCTTGAAAATATAGAAATTATCGCAAATTTGGAAAATGTATAGTTTACATATATCTAAACATAAAAGTGTTTACTGAAACAAATTCAGCCTTCAACTGTAATTGTCAGTCCACAATGAAGGATCACGATACACTGAACTGCGGGGCTATTGCGTATCTCAGTTGACAACTGAAAGTGATAATCACTGTCCAAAGTGTTCAACAAATAACTGTCAAATTAGTGATTTCGTATTGGCTAACTTCGGTTAACAACTACGATGACGGTTCGGTGCTTATGAATTTTGATAGGCACCGGTGACGTCATGGTGGATATCGATGGGTGTTTGGCAGTATAAGTTTTTATCGTAAAATATAAATTTGTATCGGCTAAGCAAAGTGGACATCAATTCGATAGGCATTTTATATGTCAAAATAATTATGAAAGACACTACCTAAAAGCAGTGTTTTATAGATGTAAAGTGATTAACACTATTAACCGGCTGTTTAGAATATTGAAGTAGTCTACATAGAAACACTTAGAGATTTGAGATTTTTTATTTATTACGTGTTTAAACCACTTAACTTACGATTTCCGATTTACACTTTCGTACGGTTGTGTGAGAGCGTTTACTTTTCTAAATTAAGTATAATAGTTGTGATATTTCAAAGAAATAGGATCAATAGTATATATAACTGCGTGACTGTCCGTACTTTTCTTTATCAAATTATGTCTCGTTCGTTTTTATTGGATTTTGCTGAAGAACAAAGAAGGAAAAGGCATTTCGCATAGAAAGACGTCGTCTGCGCGATGCAAGTGATCCATTGCAGTTGCCAGAGAGAGAATTTATTGCACACTTTCGCCTAAATAAGGCTGGATTTCGACAGGTCTTAGAAGAAATCTCTCCCCACCTTCCAGTAATTCCAAGAAGAACAGCTATTTCCAAGGAATTAAAAGTAAGTGTACATTTTATTTATAGTAATAAGTATTTACAAAAATATATAAAGATAATGTGGCCTACTGAATAAAGTATGGCACTTATTATTACTTTTTTGAATTAGTACTAAAATTTACAATACAAATTTACTATCTATTACAGATTTTGGCTGCTTTAAATTTTTACGCTAATGGATCGTATCAGCGTAATGTGGGCGCTTCTTTTTTATTCAATATGTCCCAGCCTAGTTTCAGTAAGTGCCTTCATGAGGTAACTGAAGCACTTAATGTCCATGAAGTGCTTCTTAAATACATAACATTCCCTACATCCCAAGGAGAACGAGAAACTATTATGACAGAGTAAGTAAAGCATTAAAATATGAAATGTACAAATTCCAAAATATTTTATTTATGTGTACATAAAGTTAAAATTATTTTTTACAGTTTTATGGACAAATTTGGTTTTCCAGGTGTAATTGGATGCATTGATGGCACTCATGTAGCATTAGTTCGCCCAGTTGAACATGAAGAAATATATTATAATAGAAAAAATTACCATTCTTTAAATGTTTTATTAGTAAGTATTGCACTATATTAAATATATTATATACCTAACTATTTAATATGCTTTAAGTAATATTTATAATTTCAGATTTGTGATGCTAACTTAAATATTCTGCATGTTGATGCATCATTTGGAGGCGCATCACATGATTCATATGTCTGGAATCAGTGTGCAATAAAAGCTTTTTTAGAAGTACTGGAATGAAATGGAGAACACAGTTGGCTACTAGGTATATATATCTGTATTATACTGTACTTGTTAGAAGTTGTCCTTAATGTAATGTCATAATGGATTTTTGAAATGAAAATCTATATAAAAAATCACTGCATAATGATGTAAGTTTTATCAAAGAAGAATATTTATTTTCATATTAGTTTCAGTAAATTAAAATGTAATGATAAATAATATGTAATCATATTATTTTTAGGTGGCTCTGGATATGCTCAACGCCCTTGGATGATGACGCCTATCTTAGGGGACCCCAGAAGCATACCATACAGAACTTCAATGTCATGTCAGAAATACTGTGGAACGTTGCATAGGAATCCTGAAAGCACGTTGGCGTTGTTTATTGGCACACAGAGTACTTCACTATGATCCAGTTACTACTGGCAAGATAGTTGTTTTACATAACATAGCCAATGTGCAGAATGTGCCAATGCCAGAGATTTCTGATATCAACAGTGATGTTGATCAACATACTACACCCACAGAGCAAATCAATACTTCCGATACCACTCGAAATAGACTTGTGTCCAGACTATGGCAAGCAAGATGTTAAAAAAGATTGCTCATTCAATACAACTAGAATATTTTAAATATGGTTGATAGTAGTACTTGTAGTACATTATGTTTATTAATATGAGTATGGGTATGTCATGCTCCTTAAAGTGTCTGTGCTTGCTGCAACACCATATGCTGGGTCGGTCTCTTCCCTGTAACATGGTTGAGGAGGCAGATGCCTGACACATGCATCATTACTCGTGAATGGGTGCTGCTTGTGTGGACTGGTCTGCTTGGACTGTTCAATAAGCACCAACTGATTCAAGAAATCAAGATTTCATCTCTCCCAATGGTCATTGTGTGGCAATAAGTCTTGTAATAAATTTTATTTTAGAATATAACAATAAGGCAACTTAATTAGCATACATTGAGCTACTCTAACCTATGTAATAAAACTGACAACCTCTGTGGCGCCGTTGGCGAGTAGCTGGCTGTGAAACGAGAGACTGTGGGTTCGACTCCCACACCGGCACAACTTGGTGTGGGGTCGGGGCTATGTGTGTGACTGTTGGATGTTATTTATTTTACTTGAATGGTATATTAATTGTATGACCAAATATTGTTAGCCAGTGTTCGAAAAGAGCAACACTAGAGTTTCCTTGCCCATTCTTCTCTAGCGTAACTGAATTCCGAACTGGCGGTAGAGTAAAAAGGATTGACTAAATCTATATAATATATAGCATTTCATGGATTCAATAAACAATCTTTTTTTTTTTCGAAGCACCGGTAGATAAACTTAATCCTGACCTGTAAAAAAAGCCCCCAGTGGCCTAATTTACAAAATAAATGATTTGATTTGATTTCAAGACAATAAAATCTTAACATTTGAAGCCATGTTTTATTTAAAGTTGGTATAACTCACGTTGGACACCTCTCTAGTTATCAGATTCTATAGCAAGTGCATAAAATGTTTGAACACTAGTCGCGTAGTTGTGTACAACGTTAGTTTACTACCCTACTTACAAATATCAGATAACCAGTCAAAAGAAGTTTAAAAGTGCGACCATGGGGTTTCTTGCCAGTTCCTCCCCATAGGATAACTGCATTCCGAACTGGATTTAGCTTAATTAAATGATGAAGTAATAACTGATAATCCTGTTGTAACCTTTGAAAGTGAGTAACCTGACAGTATATTTCTAAAAACATTAAATGAAAAATACAAATATTTTCTTATTGATATACTTTTATTTAGATATAAGAAGCACATAAGTATTTGTGCACAAACACATTAAACATAATACATAAGTACACAGTTGGATTTCCCACATCAGTAAATTGTTGCTAGATGGCATTGACAAAAAATGTATTAATTTTATGTATTTATTTAGATTCCTACAAACAGATAAAAATAAATGAATACAGTAGAATATAATGTATTATGACACGTGTGGCGACACTGCACTATAGGTTCCCATACAAATAAAAAGGTATATCTCTTAAAGTACACAAAAAATCGAAAATATGAAATGATGGACATTCAGTAAAAAAAACACTTGAACTACTTACATTTTTTGCTTAAAAACGTAAAGATATGAAAGATGCGTACTTTCCAAAAAAGTGTGGATTGAGTAAGCACTTATAAAAATTAATTATTCAAAAACGAACCATGATTCGAGCTCATAAGCCCAGCGGGGTACTCTCTCGTCTCGACATACTGAAATTTATAAACTTGTGTTAAATTTTCATACATGAATATCTTCATATTATATGTTAAGGACACTCCCGCAATAACTAAGAAGCCTTGTGTAGTATAGTATTTTAAACACATACAATTATGGGACACAAAGAGCACTCGAAAAATATCTCTAGATCTAAGTAAATATATGATGCGAATTGAACCTACAATTTTTGGTATAATAGTGGTGAACTGACCACCTAACCACTAGGTACACCATTTGTAGTCAATAATCATTTAGATGTTAATATTAACTTTTATAACTAACTTAACTGTTAACTGAAAATATATTTTAAAAATAAATTATTTATAATGAAATATAATAAAATATCTTTTGTATATGTCATCATAAACAGGTTATTTATATTAATTTGCATGTATTGAAATGCATGTTTGTGAGATGGAATTCAGCCCCTAAGAACTTGTATATGTAAATAATAAAACTAACATCTATAGGTATGTGCACACCCGGCAATCCCTCCACTGCCACTGACCCTATTAAACCCAGTACCCGTTCTTCGTACATGGTCAGGGGAATGAGCTTACTGGGTCCTCCACCAGTTGCTGAGGCACTCCTTCTGGAGTCTGCGGCTTTGGCTTTTATTTTTGCCTTCCACTCTATGCAGTACCATATAGACAAAAACATTTTAAGTTTGTATTAAAAATGAAACACATGAAATAGTAAACACAGTACCAATAAGTGGCTTGGTGAAATGTTTAAACTTAAAAGGTTTTTTTATCTACACTTGTGTATTAGTGATTGCCTCTACTTAAGTGGTTTACTTCATGCAGAGGGACAAACAATGGTTAAGCACACACACATTTTTTACCACTAGGTACTCATTGCTACAAACAATATTATTAATTGAATTGATCATTTTATAATATTTACAAATACTTACTCTGCGCCATTGGTTTGAGGTTTTAGAGACACCATCCGCTATTGCATTTAATTTATGAGCCAGCGATTCCTAAGTTTGTCTAGTAAGCTGACTAGACAAAGGCCCACTTGGGAAGCGACCCAACGCAATTTCTCGGTGACTTTCCACAAATTCCAACAGTAACTCTGTTTGCCTTAGGGAAATTTTTCTACGTGCAGGCATCTGAAAAGTAATAAATCATGTTAAATATTATAACTTCATTTATTGTGTGTAATTACAGATACCATTACTAATTTATTTATTAGCTCCGCAAAACTGAGTTGTATTATTAGGAAAATGTAAGATTTAAACTAGAAATTATATATATTATAGTCCTTACTCATTGTATAATAATAGCATATTGAAAATACTGTATAATCCATTTTACAAAAATATTGTTTTAATTCACGAAACATTTCTACTCAATATAAATGAAGTCTGCGCTTCACAGAATAAAGTATGTTGTGCTATCATAGTACTTACTTCAATTATTAGTTGTTTTCACAGTTTAAACTCAAAGACAGGCACTCAAACACTTCTCACAACGCAGTTGAAACTTAAATAAATATGAATCTCGCGCCACAAACTTATTCTAAAATTGTTGAAACGCGTTGTTAAGCCCGCTAAATATGGACGACCTTTTATCCCATTTAGTTAGTGGTCAAATGGATATGTTTAATTTAGTCGCATAATGTCGACAAAAAACTAGAGATGTCAAGTGGTTCGCTGAAAGAAACTGATAGGCACCCATGGTGTCTATTATTATAATGTCATACGTAATACCAAATTATACAAAATATCAGTTGACATCAAAGTTCGGTTGACAACGAAATATCGATGATCACTCGAACTGTCAAAATTAGCCAATAGCCCCGCTGGTCGAACTGGATATTCGCTATGCGAATCGTTAGCCAGCACTGTTCAACTATAATTCAATAGTGATAGGCTCACATGTCTGATGCAACATATCGATATTTTAAGAATATATTTTCCTTAAAAATACATAAATTATTAAACACACCATTGGCCTTGGGGCAGCGTATTTAGACTAAGACTCCGTGATATACCAAGTTCCCATCCCAGATCAGGCAATTAGAGTTGTGTTTGCGTTTTGATTCGAAAAACTACTTGGGCTTGAAGTTAATGCTCAATTTGATTGGCTCGGAATCTATCACATCATGAGTCGGAAATTAACTTGGCGATGCGTGACTATGATTGTTGCACCTCTGCCTATCTTTTCGGAGATACAAGCGTAGCTTATGCACGTTTGTGTGTAAATATTTTTAAATCTTTTATAACTGGTAGTTACCAAGTAAACAGATAGTATTAATTATCAATAAAGTTTGTTATTTTACTAATTATATTTATTGCGAAGAAATAAACAAGTGCCAAGTTGTTTTTATATGTCAATAGAAATAATTTTTAATCATGCTTGTGGCGGCATACAGTGCGCACCACAGGACCAACACTGAATCGCGGTTGCAAAGTTTGTGCGACGCTTCACATACAGGGTGTGGCCAATGGTGTGGAATACTACCCAAAAGACAGATAGGAAAAATGTCTTCATTTGCAATCTTGGCGTCAAAATAAATAACGAAGGGTGAAATATTTTTGAAATTTCGCAGATTTCAAATATCTCGAAAACCATGACACTTTTACTGAACATAATATATGTTTAACTGAACCGGCACAACGGCTTCTATCCGCAGGTACCTTAATATCCATTCATTACGCCACACCCTGTATAGAGAAGTTTCTAATATATACGGTTTGAAGAGTCGCGGTCCGGCCAATTAAGTACAACCCCCGCCTGACTTGTTCCTCTACAAGCTGTATTTAAATGAAGTTCATAACAATAATAAAATCACCGTACTGGTAAATAAACCTTTTTTTGTAGAGATAAGGTGTATAATAATTATAATGTTCAGAGTAATAAGAATAATCATGATTACCATTAGCAGTGACTAAATTGAGTTTTCTAAAACAATGTACTACATCTTGTAATAGTAATATTGAAGATCGTATGATTAAATCTCTTAGTGCGAATTACAACTTTATATACAAAATTAAGCAGAATAATATTACATTGAGATCGAATTCATCTCTTTTCGAGATATTGTCTACAAAACCAAAATTAACTAAGTACTATAAGTTTCTCTCGATATCGATGATCCTATAAATATGCAGCTCTAGTTCTAAAAATAGCCGAGAGTTGCAAGCATTGTTAAAAATTACCCATACATGACATTAATTCGCAATGTAAACATTACTATACATTTTCTGAACACTCTATTAGGTGCTTGGATATTGATATTTTGTACTTTTACAATAAACAATATGGAATGGAGTTAAAAATGTGTGAAAATTACAAGATATTTTTATAAATTCAGATAAAGAATATGAATCATGGTAAATATCATAGTGTTGTTTATTAAAATACTTACATTAGTAACACGACATATGTATCATGTGTATCGTAGACTATCGAATTCCTGTACATTAAATCACCGAACAACTGCAACGGTAATGAAAAAACAATATTTGTCTTTCTTTCATTATCTACTGAATGTGTATTTTTATTTATATGTTATTGATTGATTGTGTGCGTATACACACAATGTATTATTGCATTGTTAATTTATTATATAATTTTTATGCTATCCATTTCCTTTTCAATTACATAAATAATACTTATATAAAAACTGAACATAAAATCATGCACTATGATGCGGGAAATTTATAAATTGGCAACTACGAAAAACTATATGGAAAAAACCGTATAGGTATGTACATATGAGATTACAATATACATATTATCTACAGTGGTCGTTTTTACATACCATAGTCAGCTAATAATACAGACTGTCAACTTTGTAATAATAATTCAGATATTATTGATCTTTGCCCCGACCGTGTCATTGTTGGATTAAAATTAAGCATGGTAACGTAACTATGACAAACAAAACCAATATTTGAATGCAGAAAATAATCTCATTTGTGACGTTATAATATAATTTATTAATTTCCGTTTTTCCAGCTAGTCAAGCAAAGCTTGGTTTTATATTTTGTTCCAGTTTTTAGTCTGAAATCTGAAATGGCCATAATATTTGCCGTAGAGCTGATTTATAGTTTATGAATGTTTTCATTTAATTATTTAATTTAATTTGTGTATTTTAATAAGGTTTACTCAATAAAACACCATAAAAATTATTATTCTATGTTGTACAGACAGGAAATATTAGGATGCAATACCCTCTAGGTCAAAATTGAAAATAATCAAAACAGGCTGGCAACCCTGCCATAATATAAACGGGATTCCCCAAGTTATTCGACTGTATCTTGAGTTCTTTAGGACTGTTATCTGGATCAATGTAGGGATGTGACATTGAGTGAAAAAAATCGATTATTTAAAAATCGATTTTTCTCATTTGAATAATAATCGAATTTAGAAAAATCGATTATTTTCTTAAAATTTTTCGTAATATGCTTTTCTCTGTAGTAATATAACTAAGAAATAAATATTAATAATATATTAGGAGTCTTCAATTTGGCATTGAAGTCACCCATTACAACGCTGTAGGAAGCCTTGGTACGAGGAATAGCTTTCCCTATGTCTTCGTACATGGCCTCTACTTCGTCATCATGATGAGCTGACGTTGGGGCGTACACTTGTATAACCTCCAGAGTATATCTTTCAGTTACTTTTAAGACAAGGTACGCCACTCGGGCTGATACACTGCTAACTTCCACAACGTTGCTTTTTAGTAACTTGTGGATAATAAATTCGACGCCACCTTGGGATGGTTGGTGTCCTTCTCGGAAGTAGAGTAAGTGACCAGAATCTAGAGCCATCTTTTCCTCCCCCTGTCTTCGAATATCGGAGAGCCATTTTTTTTGTTGTCGCGGGGAAATCGTTTTATTACTGGCGCCCGCTCCGTGGGGGAGCGGAATAAAAATAAAACGGGTATGCTGGACTAGCCGGTCTTACGACCCACCATCCCCCTCGCCCGGATGATGGCTATCCGTGCTGCCTCCCCCGTTCCTACCCCCTATGTACACACTACCCGACACTACCAGCTAAAACCCCGCGGTGGCTTTCTTTGGCGCTTACGGAGCGAATCGAGCCGGAATCGCCCCTGCGCGGTTGTGCGTTGCAGCCCGACTACATGGGCGGCTAAGGAGCCCCCGCGCAACCGAACAACGACAGTGAACGAGGCCTTACCACCCGAGGTGCCGTAGATCTCGAGGTCGCACGATGCTCCGAATTTGGGATTGCATCGATACGGGCTGACATTCCTCGCTACGCGCCCGCGAACCTCGATGGCCCCAATTAGTCGCCTCGTCCAACAAGAAGGGGTTACTGTGGTG
The DNA here is from genome assembly GCA_905220505.1 of Laothoe populi. Taxonomy (NCBI): domain Eukaryota; kingdom Metazoa; phylum Arthropoda; class Insecta; order Lepidoptera; family Sphingidae; genus Laothoe; species Laothoe populi. The sequence goes on from HG992156.1 coordinate 17,743,535, forward strand.
GAATTCTCAAAACGCCCCTATTCCACAGGGCGCGAGACGCCGGGCAGTCGTCCACCCGGAGCCTCCTACGTCTCCTCTGGCGGTGGGAGGGATCAAATTGTTCCCGATCCCTCTCAGCACTCTCGAGTGGGCCACCGCACGCCAGGACCTCCGGCTGGCGACCATGGACTCCTCCGACGAGTGCTCTGAGAGCGCTGCGCTCTTCGTCCCAGGCTGGGCACTCCTCCAACGTGTGTTGGGCCGTGTCCTCGAGGCAGTTGCCACAATGGTGGCACACGGCAGACACCACCTTTCCGATCTGACACAGGAACGAACCAAAACACCCGTGGTCCGTCAGCCGGAACGTTGGCGCACCGTGGCGCCTGTCTAGCCATCTCTTTAGGACAGGACGCACTGCCGCGACGGTCCTCAAGTCTGCACTTGGGCTTTCCAGCCTGGTATGCCACTCCTCCACAGCGGTTCTGCGAAACCGGGCCTTAATCTCCCTCGGGGCCAGTCTCTCTTGACGGCGATTGGACGCCTCCTCCCGACAGAAGAACGCGGACGTGTGGAGTTTTGCGTCCAATTCCCAAGGGATTATCGGATAGCCCTACGATATTCCAGTTTATGTGACTTAGCTCTTCTCATAACTCAGCGATGTGCACGTCCAACCGCAGAGAGCGTCCGTTGTACGTCGCCAAAAATAGCTTTTTGTGGTACCCTACTTTAGCTCGGGGATTGTAATGGGTGACTTCAATGCCAAAGTGGGAGTATAAAGACACGGTGAATCGAGGGTAGGATCATTCGGCTGTGGGTGCAGGAATCACAGAGGGCAAATGCTAGTCAACTTTCTCGAGACCCAGGGGCTCTTTTTGATGAATTCATTTTTCCAGAAGAAGCCCCAGAGGAAATGGACTTGGCGAAGCACCAATAATGTCACTAGGAATTAGATCTACTTCATTATGACTGATAAGCGCCAAATATTCAGAGATGTCTCTGTGATCAGTAGGTTTAACACCGGTAGTGATCACCGACTGGTAAGAAGCACTCTGAATATAAAAGTTAAAACTGACCGAGCGCGCTTAATGAAGTCGACTCTCCGACCTACTTTGCCCCAAGTCAACGTCGGCTGTAAAGCTTTCCAGCTAGAGCTACAGAACAGATTTGCCGTATTGGAAACTACGGCGGATATTGATGACGCCACTGACAGCCTGGTGCGGACTCTGCGTGAGGTGGGTTATAAATACTTTCGACCTCAGAACAATAGACGAAGCTCTCAAGTGAGACTCGGGAACTTTTAAGGAAACGACGAAAATTCGTAAAGGTCACACCATCTGAGCTTCAGGTACTAAACAAAGAGATAAAGAAGCTAATACGGCGCGATATAAGACGCTCAAATACTCTGGGCATTGAAAATGCTGTTACGCAGAACAAGGGTACCAGAGTTTTCGCCAAGCCACCTGTTGTCACTTGTTGTCACCTGACAAAACTCAGAACATCACTACCCACCACCGTCACCTCTATGCCAGAGATACACGCAGAGGTCGAAAGGTATTATGGGGACTAGTATACTCAAAAATCAAGTCCACCTAAGGCCCAGAACGGGGATGATCCGCGTGCCAGACTAACTCACCACCACATAGACGAGTTTCCCGACATCGTCGTGGGTAATGCCATTGTCGAGATTGTGCAAGAGTACGTATACTTGGGCCAAATAATCCAACTGGGCAAGCACAACTTCGCGAAAGATGCAGATAGAAGAATTCTTTTGGGCTGGGTGGCATTCGGTAAAGTACGTAACCTGTTTGAGTTGTCGATCCCTCAATGCTTAAAAACAAGAGTTTTAAACCAGTGTGTCTTACCCGTAATGACCTACGGGGCTGAAACGTGGACACTCACCAATGGACTGGTCCATAAATGTAAAGTCGCTCAGCGTGCTATGGAGCGGGCAATGCTTGGGGTTTCTCTAGTGGATGGAGTTCGTAATGAAGTCATCCGCCAGAGAACCAAAGTCATAAATATTGCTCGCAAAATTAGCCCGCTAAAGTGGAAGTGGAGATTATGGAGCAAACATGTGTTGGAGTGGAGACCGCGTTTAGGCGAACGTAGTGTGGGACGCCCTGCTGCACAATGGACCGACGACTTGAAGAAGGTGGCGGGTAGTGGATGAATGCGGGCTACCCAAGACCGGGATGGTTGGCGTTCACTTGGGGAGGCCTACGTCCAATAGTGGACGGCAACAGGCTGAGTATACTTCAATTTATTTTGTTATATTTTTATTTTTTGGTCGGTGCCAAATCTTTTTCCTTGTGTATTTTTCACGGTATTGCAGACGGTAAATAAGATTTTGCTTACGTAGACTGACAGGTTAATCGTTATATGAATGAGTAATAATTTTTTTCAGCGCAGTCTGTTAGTCCTACGTATTCATTTTATTTTATTCAGATTCACGATTAACATTATTGACAGACTTCACGGGTTAATATATGAGGGAGAGCGTGGGAACATCTTCTCTCCTTTCTCTTTCTTTCCCGAAGGTTAATTAAAATGTGTAATTTACTTCATCGTGTTACCCCAAACGCCACCTGTATTTTAATAAAAAATGTGTAATAAACAAAAAAATCGAAGTTTTTTATGAAAAAATCGATTAATATAAAGTCGATTATTTTTTCACATCCCTAGATCAATGACTCCACATGCCACAGTCCACGTTGCGGTTGCGTACTTTCTCGCGACACGTCACACGACCCAATGTATTTATAAACGACAACAGTTTTGGTATTTATAGATGCTTACTTTTGTTGCAATATAAAATAAAAATGTATTAATTAACAATACCAAAAATATGTAGGTAGTGAGAACGTCGCTATCATCCCATACTTAATTAGATATTAATTTTTTATTATTTTATTTTCATTTCGTCTAAAAATTAAAATTACACCGTTTGAGATGAGTGACGTTGTGTGATACGAGTGAGGAATAATTAGTGATGGTCAACTCTATTTATTAACTCGAGTTGCGCTTAAATCGAGTTGAATTCTTCCTGACTCGAGTTGGATTGCTGCGGTAAATGAAGAAGCAAGCTGATGACGCACTCACTCTGTCTCATTCTTATTCGCGCGTTTACCAGCCTTTTGCTGTTATCAATGGCATTCAATGCATTGTTTTTCCTATGATAATGAATACTTTACTTGTGTACTGTACTTTACTTATCTATGTAGGTGCACTCAATTAGTTTGATTTATACCCCATAGAATACCTTTTTTACATGGAATTTTATTGCAGTGAACTAACATTTTATTAATTTGTATTTTTAATTCTGTATTCATTCATTCATGTTCATTAGTCTCACTAAAACGCAAAAACTGCTAGACCAATTTGGATGAAATTTTGTGTGTATATTTCAATGGGTCCCTGGATGGTTTGAAACACAATTGGACCCGGTAGGTGGCTGTCGGGGATTTGTGGGAGAAATGTCGAAGATTGTCATCTTTGAAATATCATATTTATATGTGGCGCTGCTTTTCAGAGCAGGACGACGCCTGCCTGGCCCTCTAGTTATGGAGAATTTGTTTTCTCAAAACTATAATGTCACTATTGTTTACTCGCGACTGCGTCCACGTAAAAATTATTAACCTTTTGACAATAAGTTTTTTTAATATTTATAGTCATCTTATGGAGTTGTAACGCGTAAATCAATAATCGGATTCAGATGAAGATTTTTAAGCCAGGGAACCTTGACCTGTATGCTGGGGCTAAGCCGTTTGTAACTAAACTCGAAAGTAATTTTTGCAAGCAGTGGTATTTTCTGCTTAACAACTTCGCACCACTTTGATGTGTCTCAGGTGTTAAACGACAACCAGAGATAAGTAATCAAACTGTTTCGTCGCCACACTGTGCTGCTCTGCTCTCCGCTCGTTTACATCCGGTTTTGTCGAGGGTGTAGAGTTGGGGTACGATGTTTGGCCGTTTTGCGGCCATCTGAGTACTCTGATACTAGTATCTAGGAGGGTCTAGACCCTCGACCACTTCTTCACCATCTTGCCCATGGCGTAGTGTGAAGTAGGCCGGCATGATTGTGTTGAGTAGCGGAGGATATATTGTCTCTCGCTACTCGATACTCTAATTGGACGGCACTGCGCTTACCATCAGGTGCAGTGTGGTCACTTTGCCGTACCAGGATCTGCATCGTATATCCAACCGGCACAGGCCAGATGTGTGAAGTATGAAATAAACGTGGCGCCACACATCTTTTCCGCAGGTATTACGCACACAGGGCAGTTTGATGTGTACTTTACAAGTGTGCATTAAAATTGTTTTATCCAGTACTATTTAACAATTACAGGACCAAACAGTGGAAGTGAAAATTTACTGTTTGCATTATATGACCAATATTTTATAAATAGTAATTATTTTAGTGAAAACAAAAGAATTACATCAAATGTGTTAAGCTACTTGCTCCTAGCGCAAAAGTTATACGCGCCATGCGTATGCTGCCGCAAAGGTGTTCGTTACACAAATGCGGAAACGTGTCTAGAGTATTGTGAGTCACAATACTAGAGTTGTATTGTTGATCGAAGACTAGAGTACTAGAGTAGCGAGGTATTGTCTCTTGCTACTCATACTGGTCGGTACTGTGCTTACCATCAGGTGCTGTGAGGTCACTTTTCCGTGCCAGTATAAAAAAAAATTGTTTGTGTACAACAAATACACTGAATCCTGTAAGCCGTCTATGTGCTCCCACAGGTTTTCAGTTGTGCTGTAACGTAAAGTGCGTATAAAGAATGAATGTCAAATAAATATCTCGTTTATTTCTATCTAAATATATCTTTAATTCCTTTCAATAGTTGTGTCACTACGGGGTCATTGTCGGCGTACCCCGCGGCCCGCAGGTGGTGGCTTGCACTTGATATAAACTGAAAATAAATATACTATATTGAAGACCAACACATAAAAGCGCGTCGAATTGAGAACTTAACTTCTGCAGATTTGAAAAAGCAAAAACGTAATATTTTTTTATATAATAAAATAACAGTAATAAGCCGTGGTAGTCACTATAAGGAAATAACCTGCCTGTCTAGTGATTCATCTTTATATATATAATTCTACTGTATGTGTGTATGTCACTGAACTCCTCCTAAACGGGCGGACCGATTTGAATGTTTTTTTTTGTATGCGTTTGGGTCGCGCCCTGGATGGTTTAGATTCACAAATCAGCCCGGCAGATGGCGCTGCAGTCGGTGTGGCACTGCTTTTAAGGGCAGGACGACGTGTGCCGCTAGTTTTTATATAATAATCATCTACCTGCCCTTATCCCACCCTTCCCTAAGTGGGGTCGACACAATTGGTTTTAACTCTCCACGCAGCCCTATCATGCGTCAAATCTGCATTCACTCCTTTCACGCGCATGTCCTCATTCACGCAATCCATCCATCTCTTTTTTGGGCCTCCCACGACTCTCGTCCATCCACATTCATATTGACAACCAGTCTTATCACATGCCTTTCATCCCTCCTCATCACATGCCCATACGAAGCTAACCTAGCACTCCTCATCTTTAACGAGCTGCATAGATGTATTGTATTATTTCACTCCGTAGTAACAAATTGAATGCGGCGCGAAATAATACGACAAATTCACCCATATGTCAGACCGATATTTGTGTCCGGGGTTTGGGTGTGTGAGACCGCGCGTCTCTTGTAGACCCTGATACCCACAACACAAGACTTGGTATCTTTTTTTTTAGTGACTTAGACTTCTGCAATGGCAGGGCACAGCAAAGCCGCTGCCTACCGTTAATCTTAGTGTGGGGTTGGAGCTATGTGTGGGCTATGTCTGTTGGGTGGTTTTATTATTATTTTACATACATATACATATACACTCACGCCTGTAATCCCCGAAGGGGTAGGCAGAGGTGTAACCAGTACACCCACTTTTCGCCGAATTTAGGTCCCATAATGTGATAGGGGGCGAGCCTATCGCCATACCGGGCACAGGTTCCAGACTCCGGGCTAACACTGAGAATTTCTAGATAGAAAAACCCAATATCACTTTACCCGACCCGGGGATCGAACCCGAGACCTCAGCACAGCAATCGTAACGCATGCGCAATTACAACTGCGCCACCGAGGCAGTCATTATTATTTTTGCCGTCAATAAACCATCCCACCTTTTGTAAGTAGGTGAGGTTAGCTTGCGGACATATGTCTGTGCTCATATCGACGCGGAACTCTTCTGCGGGTGTATGTTCAATCAGCATGGAGCGCAGGTCGTGCAGGAAGCCAGGCAGGTCGGCCGTGGTCAGGTCTGCCACCAGGCCGACCTTCAGCTGGTAGCCGGTCGGCTCGAGCGTCTTCGGATCGTCTTCCTCCACGCGAATGCAGCTGCAGAGGACATTTTTCATAAATATTGTGATTTTTTTTAACTATAAACTTATAACTTATAGTAACTACCACTGCTTATTACTGTTAATTTATTATATAAAAAATATTACGTTTTTTCAAATCTGCAGAAGTTAGTATTCAAAGTCACTACATAAAATTGTAAATTTGCATGCTGTGGTCTCCTGTAATTGAAGGAGCACGTCACAAAGTTAATATATAAAATTTTTCTTTTATATATGTGTAACCTTTGTTGGAGGTCCTTAATAATAAATAAATTTGGGCTTAAATTATAATAAAACAAAGCATGATTTTTTTTCTCATTTTTGTTATAATTTAGCCATGGTAAATTTTAATATTAATATGTAGACTGCAACGCAATAGTATAGATATGCGGCCGGCACATATTTTTTTATCCTGGCATGACAAAGTGACCACCGAGATAAATGTTTGTGTGACAGATAGATATATGTTTCGGGTCTGGGTGTCTCGTAGTGTTGATACCCACGATACAGGTTTAACCTTGTGTGGGATCAGAACTATGTGTGTGACTGTTGGGTGTATTTATCTACATATCGACGGTTGGCGGGCTATTTGATTCAAGCAAAACGTTTTGAAACAAGGCTAAACAGATACAGAGAAAGGTTGATACCGAATATGTATATACTATATAACTCGATGTCGCAAAATATGTCGTTTAAATAAATTAGCCCGCCATCTCGCTATAAGGTACCGGTAGTGCGATGCGGTGCGTCCGGTGGTCCAGTGCTGCGAGGTGACCAGTCCCAGCAGAGGGCGTGCGGCGCGCTCGAGCGCTCGCTGCAGGGCGCGCTGCGTGCGCAGGTCGACGGCGGAGGGCGCGGCGCCGAACGCCGGGTGCGAGTGGTGCCACGCCGCCACGCACGCACCACCAGCCAACAGGCGAGCCGCCGCCGCCGCCTGGGACACTGACACCAAACAATTCAATACAAACGGTAGGCAGCGGCTTTGCAGTGCCCTGGCATTGCAGAAGTCTTTGGGCGGCGGTGACTACTTACCATCAGGTGGCCCGTCTGCTCGTCTGCCTATCGGTCTGCCTGTCGAAAACTTGCAATCCTATGTGGATTTTAATGGAATCGCATGTTGTAGTTGCCTGTAGTCTGAGTTGCAATTAGTTCTATTTTTTTATTGTTATTATTATGTTTGTGATATTGTAAACTTTGTTGGCAATCCTCAAATAATAAAATAAAACTATTTTAATTACAATCTAACTTACAAAACCGTCATAAATAACAAATAACCTCTTGACGTTAACACAATAACGTACATAATAAAGTGGTGTACAGCGTGCGTGTATGTACGTATGTGTGTGTGCGCGCGCATGTATGTACGTGCGTGTGTGAATGCGCGCGTGTATGTACGTGCGTATGTGAGTGGGTATGCGTGCGCGTGTGTGCATGTACAGTACTCACCGGGGCACATGTCGCAGTGCGTGGCTGCGGCGGCGGCGGCGGCGGGCGCGTACTGCGTGAGTGTGACACCGCCGCCTCCGTACTGGCCGCCCACGAGCCCCATCACCTCCGCGCGGGACGAGTGCGCGTGCCAGTCCATGGCGAGCAGTGCGGACACGTGCACACACACCGTGCACGGCGCCTGCACAATAAAAACACAACAGCTAATTAGCTCCTTTAGGCAAAGTCTGAAGAAGCTACTTAGCAGGCCGGCATGATTGTGTCGAGTGGCGAGGGATACTCGACTCTCGCTACTTGATACTCTACCACTGTCTTTATCATCAAGTGCAGTGTGGTCACTTTAAAATCACTTGTCTGATTAGGCCAAGGTCCCAAAGCATATTAATTTTAATTCTGGCTGGGCAAATTGACATCACACATACATTCACGCCTGTAATCCCCGAAGGGGTAGGCAGAGGTGTAACGAGTACACCCACTTTTCGCTGAATTTCGGTCCCATAACGTGATAGGGGGCGAGCCTATGGCCATATCGGGCACAGATTCCGGACTCCAGGCTAATACTGAGAATTTCTAAACAGAAAATATCACTTTACCCGACCCAGGGATCGAGAGACCTCAGCAGAGCAGTCGTAACGCATGCGCAATACAACTGCGCCACCGAGGCAGGCAAATTGACATGATGGTTAACTTACCGGTTTGTCAGCGTTGTAGACGCGGCACTGTATCAGATGTATGGGCTGCTTCTTCGGCTGCCGCTCCCGCTTCGGCTCCTCACCCACAGCGTACAGATCTCCCGACTCCGTGTGCATTATAGTGTAACCGCCGCCGCCGTCCTGTACACACAGACTATATCACAACATTGACCTAAAACTAACTTTACGACATACTGCATGGAGATCCATTGCCTTTTCTTTTATAAAAAAAAACAACTAAAACTCGACTGCTGAAAAATCACGCTCTAAAAAGTATGAAACAAGAATGTAATAAACATTTTGTTATATTTTATACATATTCATAGCGGCGATCATTTGTCAAATTATGATAAGTAATTTAGAAATAATGAGGGAACAGATGAACATACATACATACTCACATACCGGCCAAAAACATAACCCTCCCTTTTGGTTTGCCGGGTAAAAACACGCTTTAATAGCTAACTCAACTAAAATGTAGAAAATAATTCTGTCTGAAGTCTGGAAGGTGGTGGAAGATTCCGTTACATACAAACATAGTTACGCGTGAAGCGTGTAAAAAGAAAAGATAGAATTGACCCACAAAAAAATGTTAACCAATTTTATATTTTTACTTTTTAAATCCCGTCGAACGAACTGAGTATGGCATACAACTCAGTCCGCCCTGCGACCATGAAGGCTTTAAAGCTTTCGAAACAGTTTTACTATAACTTTTTATACTTACTAAATGTAATTTCTTCTGTCTCCGCGGCATTTGTTCAAACTTTTTGAGTGGCACAGCAACAGGAGCCTCGTCTGCAACAAACTTGTCTATTGGTCTTTTTGCCACTTTGTTCTTATCATTGTGTTCGTTGTCGCTATCTATGTCCACGTCAATGTCGCTGTCAGGTTCTGTATCTTTCTTTTTCTCTATTTTTATCTGGAATTCATACAAATTTACAATATTTTAAATTTCAATTGTGACAGTTTCTTGTGGAATGTGCGCCATTTGACTAGTTGCAGTTATCGCTTTTATGGATAAGAGGCTGATAGAGGTCATAAGAGTTCTGATTTTGGTTTATTGACTTTCAGTCCCAAAGAATGTAAGCAAAAACTATATTTTCATACTTATCTGAGAATAATATATTTTATCAAATAAATCAAAATCAAACAAATCTTACCACTTGTTCACCTTCTGACAATGGCAATGCTTGCCCTGATCCTAAAATAATTTGCATTTTCGGGCTCTTCCCACTATCATCTGACAGTACTGAATCTTTCCGTTGCCTTCCTAAAGGCGATTTTAATGTTTCCTTACTTCTATTCCTAGTACTTTTGTTGTTATTCTTAGATATTTTTCTCCTGTGATTCCCAATTTTCCTCTCTGGTTTTGTCTTGACTTTACTATTCCCCATATTTGTTGTTACAACATCTGTCAAATCTATATCAGAACCTACCGACTCTGTGGAACCAATCACCAAATCATCTTCATAAAGTATTTCTGGGAGATTTATAAGTGCTTCAGGTTTTGTATCCACCAAAACTGGTTTTAGAAGACTGTTTTTAGATTTCTTGCTAAATATTCGATTTTTGAAACTGTTGAAATTAACTGTAGGAGATCCTGTTGTTACCATAGACAACACATTATCTATACTTGTGACCTCTTCACTGGCCACATTTGACAAACATTTGTTTACACTTATAGGGGTTGGCTCCAAATTAACACCATACTCTGCTTCAATCAAAGCCTGTATTTCTGTTTCAGTTTTTGTTTTTAATGTTTGTGATATTTTCTGTACATTTCTACCATATTTAGCCTAAAATGGAAACAAATTTAAATGTTTTGCATTTACATCAAATATCGGAAATAATAAAAGGGGTATACCATATTTAAAATATTAATTACTAACAGTCCAAATTGATAAATATAACTATGGGGATTTCTGGATTGAAACTGGCTTTAGGCAAAATAAATTGTGGTAAAGTCAAACATTGTAATTACTATGGTCTAAAGCATGAAAGAGTTGGCCTAATTGTAGCACCACGGTCTTAATAATTATATTCGTAATAAAGAATGTAAATGATGATATTCATAAATCTAGTTAAAGATATATTTTATTTACAAACCATTTCTTTGATAAGTAAATCCTTCTCTGTGTTACTCCATTCAGTGTGTATTTCATTTCTGAACCTATTTGCTGAGTTGTTGCCGAGTAATTTTCTTGGTGTGCCATTTTTAAGCCTTGAACAAAAGATGAGTAGTTTTAGGCCGTGTTCCGGTATACACTGCGCCACTGTTCAGTGCTTTCATACTGCCGCTGTATGAAATGACGTTATAAATCGGCGCCATTTTTGTACTGAAAGCCACTGGGAGCACTGGCGTTTTCGAGGTAAGGCGCTCTCAGTGCTTTGGTCACGTGATCAATAGCGTTCAGAAACAGTTTCTCCAGGTTATGTATATGAAATTTCCCCATTTCAGGTTTAAATTTTCCCTAAAAAGATATATTTCCGAATTATTTCCCCACAATATTTTTCCTTTTTATCTCAATGTTACCACAGGAATATCGGAATAAAAAAAGCCTATTTTACTTCCAGTAATCCACTTTTTTGTTTTATATCACGATGATGGCAAACGAGCTGGCGGCCCGCCTGATGGTAAGTGGTTACCGTAGCCTATGGACGACTTGCAACACTAGGAGCATCACATGCGTCATGCGCGTTCCCGACCCTTCAAAAACCTATTTACTCCCTTCTTGAAGGACTGTAGTCCCCTTGTACATCTCGGCAGGGAGCTCATTCCACATTCATTTCATACTAGTGAAAGTTCCATCAAAATCGATCCAGCCGTTTGGGAGATTATTTGGAACATATAGACAAAAAATATTTTGCTATAGGTATTAGTTATGCTCTCATATAAATTTCTAAATAAGTGGTCATTTTGATATTACAAACAGACGCTTCAACATTATTTATTTGTATTGATTTGACATCTACTAAAAATAAAACACAGTTTTCATCTATTTACTTTGTTCCAAATTACATACATTCCACTATCTAACACTTCCCTCTGATTGGTACACGAGATGAGATGTTTGACTCGCCATTGGCGTGTGGCAGCGGCACGACCGCGACGCGCTGCAGCGGGCATGTTATCGAAAGAATACTGTTGGCAGCATTGTATTGTTTTACGCCTGCCGTTTCAATTACGACACAAAGAACAAATCTTAGATTTCTTTTATTAATTAGACACAGAATTAGTTCTCCCCAAACTTTCGCCAAAATAAAGAAGGCCGCAAAACGGCCAACCATCATACCCTAACTATAGACCATCGACAAAAAAAACCGAATGTACACTGGCTGATCCCGGAACGCAACGCACTTGCGTGTGCCACTATGGCGGGTTTTACACCCTGTACGGTGGTTGCTATCCGGGCGGATATGAATATCCTAACACCGGCAAACATAATTGTTGGTTGGCCTTTACTGTCTTAGTGAAACAAATGTATGATTTTGTTTAATTTATGAGTTAAGGTTTATTTTATATACTTTCGCTTCCTATTTACTTTAAGGCGACTAAATAATATTATCTTCTCCAATTTTAAAGAAAATTGAAAAATGCACCTATTACCGGTAAAATAAATTAATACGGTATTTTTTTACCGGTAAATAAAATCTACGGTAATTGCAAGCCCTAGAATATAACGATATCTTAATTGTCGTAATGCATCCAGGCGTTTAGAAGATACGAGGTTATAAAGAAATTTACAAACATACATACAAGATACTCGCGAAAAACATAAACCTTCCTTGGCAGTCGGGTAAAAAGGGCGGGAGGCGCCAGCCAGTCATCAAACTCGGCGCCCCCTCGATTGGTGGCGAGCGGAATCGGTTTGTTCCCGACCCCATAGACCATAGCAGCTACCACCACGCCAGCTACTACCACCAGAAATGTCTCCATTGATAGATTTTAACATGGCAGACTCCTCCTTTCTAGTTGCTTAAGCCCTAGGAAATGTATCGCTACTTTCTATTCGATATCGTGTCCCTACAGTTCGGGGATTACAGGCGTATGTATTGTATATACTTAGTAAAAAAAAACTATATTTTGTTAGTGGAAATTTTGGTGGTTATTTGTATATGGTACTGTATTATATGACAATTTTTGTTAGTGGTTTTCTGGTGGTTAAGTAATTGCATCTGGGGAGAACTAGTTTAGTTGTTGGCAACACTGAAGAGCAGTGTACAGTGCTTCCAGTGTTTTTCGGAACACAGCCTTAGTATTACATAAAATACTAATTAATTATTGTTGGAGTTTTTCACATTGACAGTAATACACACAAATAATAGCAGGTCTGTTTTAAACAATGTCCCACTACTGGGCACGGCCCTCCCTCCTCAAGAGAAGGCAAATCTGAGGGAAAACTTTGGAACACTACAATTGCTATAATAATTTGAACCTCCATCTCCATAGGCAATTCACATTACTAATAATAATAATAACATTTACTTGGCATTGTCCCGTAAATACAGGTGAACCAGTGTAAAAGCTGAGTAAACTTAAAAACTCCTTAAATAATAATAATAATTTCTTTATTAGCAAGTACCAGTGACTCATACTGTTAGTTACAAAGGGCTTATATACTATGTTAAATTTGACAATTTTGGTCTATACTAGTCCTACTTATTCTTAGCACGGTGCATATTAAGCCAAAACTTAAAGTAAGGTCCAGTTAGATCATCCGCAATGGTAGCTAAAATCGTATTACTACATTTTCTCATTTTCTCATGGGAGAATAGTGCTGTGAAATGGGTTCAATTCCAAGACAAATATTTGTATGGCAGACAGATATTTGTTTCGGGTCTGGGTATTGTGGGACCGTATCCCCTCATAGTTATACCAACAATACAGGTTTGACCTAGTGTGGGGTCAGAACTATGTGTGTGACTGTTGGGTGTATTATTATTATAATAAAGCTTATAAATTGACATACATACATTTGATCTACAGCCCGTTTTACAAACAGGCATACAGGTAGCCAGTCCAACAAATATGTGCATATCTACCTGGCCAACCTGAAGTTTGACATAACTGAATAAAGTTAAACCAAAAGTTCTCTGAGCCGAAAAGATGATGGGGTGTCGTAACTAACTTCAGGTAAGCCAAGTTATGCAAATTAATCAAGTCTTTACACTATTCATCTTGAATCGCAATGATAAAAGTATATTACTGGTATTTACCTGTGTGCATTTTTGCTTTTTTTATCATACCAGTTTGTGTCTGTTGAATCGAGTAGCCACTGCGGGTGCACCGTATCTTCACGATTGGAACACGAAGGACTTCAAGTTGAAAATGAAACAAATATTTTATTACATACATATACACTCACGTAATCCCCAAAGGGGTAGACAGGGTAATTTATTTCTGTCCCATAATGTGATAAAAGGCGAGGCTATCGCCATACCGGGCACAAATTCTAGGCTCCAGGCTAATACTGAGAATTTCTAGATACAAAAACCTATCACTTTACCCGACCCGGGGTTCGAACCCGAGACATCAGCACAGCAGTCGTAACGCATGCGCAATGGCAACTGCGCCACCGAGGCAGTCGAGTCGAGCATTTTATTACATATGTAAAATAAAAACAAATAAACAGGGCCACACTGTAGACAGTTTCGTCTGTAGAAATGGGCTGAGTTTACCTGGTTACTACAATTATCTTAGAGAAAGCTGATGTTAAGGAGGTACCTAACACCTTTCTGTTGCGTTTTGTAGGGTGCGTGACGTTTTTGGAAGCCCAAATGTTTCTGCCCTCCCCTATTTCCATTCCTTTCTTTTAGGGTAATGCGACCATATTCTTTTGTTTATGGGAGGATGGAGATCACTTACTTCCAGATATTTGCATATAACTTTATTATTATATCAAATTTTAAAATAAATTGCGAAGATCAGTGCATAATTTAATTATTTTTTAAAATAAGAGCTACGGCGTATATTAAATAGATGTTTTGGTATCAAATAAATGTCAACAAAGTAATGTCACCTAAATATGAGCGTAGAAGTGTTTTAATTTAAAATGAACGTATTTAATATGATGATACATTGTTTAAGTAATCTTAATATACTTACATTCCTTGGTCGTTCTGAGCAAAACATGAATTAAAAGAGAAATCTCCTAAAATATCTATTTCATCTTCGTCCGCCATTTTTTACTTTTAATTTTGTTTTTTTGTTCAATTATTTTTTAAAGATAAGGCAATGGCTCTTAACCATACAGCCTTGTCTGTCGTTAGTTTGTTTTTTTATTTTGTATCCTCGTTGGTATATTCTCAATTTATTAACTACTATAGGTGATAGCCTCGTGTAGGGTAATATTATTCTATGATTTATAAAATTATTCTGTGGGCATGAACAATAAACGCAAAATAAAAGAAATATTAGCTTCCTTAAACGGAGAAAACTATTGACATGGCATGGAGTCTCTAATATGTTAGACCATTCCATCACTCTTCACTTAAAAATCTAAGTTTTAATGGCCATAACCTTTTTCTGTTAGAAAGAAAAAATAAAACTATTGAACAGCTGTCACTTTATGGATGCTGATATTTTTTAAAATATCGAAATTTCGATATTTTTAAATAAATCAATATCGCAGTTTGATATATCGAAACAAAATTTCGACATTTCGATATATCGATATTTTTTTTAATCAAAAATTTGACTCCTCTATTGGGTCTGGCCCTGACGTCATACCTCCTTTATACCTTAAACGGTGCGCCAATGAGCTTATTAGATATTTAATCTAGTTTTCCACCTAATGGTAGATTTAGTAATCTATGTTTTCTTTGCGACTCGGAGTTTTCCCTTTATATTGTAAAAAGTACATGTAGTGCCAGTTCTTAAAAGTAGTAATAACAACTGGTGCAATGTGTCCAATCATACATTAATGAGTTTACCGACATTTAAACTGAAGTACAAAAAGGCTTTACTTAAAAGACAGCTTGCAGCAGAAAACTTGACTCAACCCCACCGGCAATTTTTGAGCCAATGTGACTATTTTAATTAAAGCCCACTTTGTATACTTAGTAATACAAACACACACACTAGAGTTCCGTTATAGGTCCTATTATATAGTTATTTGATATTATTATTATTTTTTGTTTCACATAGTTTAATTTACATTACTTGCCGCTTGATAGGTGAACATAAAAAAACCGCATAACACCGTAGGAAATTAGGAGAGGCTGAAAACAAGCGCTGCCCGGAACTACTGTCCCGGTCAACACAAGCTGAGCCGCCTTCTTTGTCTTATTTTTATTATTATCACAGGCTAAGCATAATAATCTCTGTTATTGTTAATGTAAGTAATAAGGCAATAAACTGATTTTATTATTATTATTAATATGAAAAGCCAACTTATTTTAGTTAAGGGAGAAGTGTCATTTTCTGTTACCAACCCCTCTGGAGTCCCACATGGGTCTCATTTAATAATTTATAAAAATAAGGGACTTAATTTTGTTATTTTTATAAATGACCACATTGACCGCTTGAAATGTCCCTGTTTATTGTATGCTGATGATCAAAAAATATTTAACGCAGTATATATATATCCGACCATGTTCGGCCTTGGCGACTTTTTTGTGACTATTAATTAACGCAGTAACTAGTATTTATTATGCCGTTGCTCTGCCGACCTTATCTGAGTGGTGTTCTGCAAACCGTATATTTTTAAATGTTCAAAAATGCTTTTGTGTTTCATTTTCTAAACAACTTAACAACAAAAAAATTGGTAGAACAGTAGTATCAATAATTTACGAAGAAAAATGAAAAATATTGATCTTCGATATCTATATTATCAATTTCTATATATGGTCCAAAAAACCAATAATAAACCAGTAATAAATATCGATATTTCGATATTTTATCAACATTCCTGTGTCACTTGACAGACGACAGGCTGCCAATTGTGAGTGACGCGTGATCATATGGCCGATGAGATGATAACAACAATTTTATCACAAAACCGCCTGAAGCCAGTCGTCTTCGGTGTTACAGCTCTATTCTGGAGTAGTGGTCGGGCTGAATGTTAACGACAAGTGTGTAGGTCTAAACAAAATATGAATCTTATAACAAAATTGACTACAAAGTTGAACACACGATGTGTTTACCGAAATTTTTCAGTGTCGGCCGCAAGGAATGCTAATTACTCGTAAGTATTGGACCGGACTTTGTGTTGACTTGTTTTCAAATGTCTTCATTTTTTATACAATTCGCTTCTTCATACGTGATATGAAATATTTTTACCGAACAAAAGATAAAAAGTTACTTATACGATAGAAATACACGACCGTAATCAGAATAACAATAATAATATATTTTAGAAATATAACACTTCCGTACTAAGTACCATTTCATTACTAGTTTTTGCCCGCGCCTCCGCTCAAGTGTTAGTTATTTTTGAATGAAATGTTATAAAATCCATGGAGACATCTTATGCTATTTTTTATATAATGCTACTGTGCATTTTCCGGTATAAAAAGTCGCCTTATTCCAGACTATAATCTATCTTGCATTTATAATATTAGTATGAATAGTATGCTGTAATGTTGGGGTCCAAAAGGGTTTCTGCAGTAAGACAACCAACCATAATAGTGACCGTAATAGTGTTGAAACAACTAAACAATATACATTTGAATTAATCAAATAGATGATTAATTATCATCATGATCATTGATTAATTATTATTATTATGTTTGTCACACCGTAATCACGGGACTACAGAGTCCGGGACATTTGGAAGGCCCGAAGCCAACACATAGAGGCCCGTTAGACAATTTTAATTTATGTTTGTGATGTGACACCAGCCGACGGTTATCCCGGTATACAATATACAAGTGCACCCAAGGACAACCCCCGGTTGGTGTAGGACTATTGTATGGATGGATAAAAAGTTATGCTGGTTTATTGAGGTGAGGTGGTAGTGAATTGGGTCTATGGAAAGGACTATGGCATCTGCCTGACCTATGTTAATAACACGGATAAAATAGGCAGGTGGTGACTCGCCAACTCAGGTAAATGGGCTCCCCAAAATAGTCGTTAGAAAAAGCAACATCATTTGAGCGGCTAAAGGGTGGAGAGGTGTCACTAGACTTTATTTTAGTTATAATAATAATTAAAGTATAATTATAATTATTCTAAATATGAATGTTAAAATATGGACAATATTAGTATGATGTAAATTTTTAAATAAAAATTATTAATACATCTTCATCTGATGTTTTTTTTACTTCATGTTGAGATTCATTGTTTTGTAATCAACTACTTTCCTGTCTTTTACTTTTCATCAACAATCTGTAACTGATAATTGTTTGTCATCTGTCTGTCTTCTTTCATTTAAGAACTTTATTATATAAGTGAAAAATAACAGACATTTTGTATTAATTATTTCCTGGACCAATTGCATATCACTGTTAACTTTGGACTTAGGATTTAGTTGTTGGTCAATTAACAACAAAGGTATGACACATAACTATTTTCTCATATTGCTATTCTTCTCAAGTCAATGTGCTTGAATAAGGTATATATGAACGGTATTATTTTCTATAGATGTAAACTGCTGGTTGTCGGTGGAGGCTCTGGTGGGTGCACCATAGCCGCCAAATTCTCCAGAAGACTGAAGAAAGACTCTGTCATAGTCTTGGAACCAAGTTCGGTGAGCAAGATACTTGTGATAAGTTTCAAATAAAAGTCAGTCTTTTATTCTTTTTGCAAACATTATGTAGGATATTGAAACATTGTTGTAGGGTACATACACATATACAATCACGCCTGTAATCCCCGAAGGGGTAGGCAGAGGTGTAACTAGTACACCCACTTTTAGCCGAATTTATTACGGTCCCATAATGTGATAGGGGGCGAGCTTATCGCCATACCGGGCACAATTCCAGACTCCGGGCTGATACTGAGTATTCTAAATAGAAAAACCCAATATCACTTTACCTGACCCGGGGATCGACCCCGAGATCTCAATATAGCAGTCTTAACGCATGCGCCATTACAACTGCGCCACTGAGATAGTTATTAGGGTACATTTTGCAGGATTTAGGGATCTTAGTTAAAGGTAGAGTTTACACTTAGAGATTTAAAAAATCTCATATTGTAGGACCGTAATAAACTCGGCGAAATGAGGATGTACTGGTTAAACCTTTGCATACTCCTTCGGGAATTACAGGCATAAATGTGCATGTACTCGATATACTCGGCCCGGGAATCGAACCCGAGACAGCAGTCGTACCGCATACGCAATTACAACTGAGCCACCGAGGCAGTCATTGAATCATGACTAAAATAAATAACTCGATAATGAGAACCTTGAGAGTTGGTTACTGTTTTGTTTATTTATACATGTATTGTTTGAATTGCACTCGGTCGCGCAGCGATAAATATCGGTACATTACCGTGAGCACATTCGCACATTTATGGCAAAATGTGTTTCTTGCCTTGCAGAAAGATTATTGTAATCGATAGCTTTGTTTTTTAGATTCGTTTTGCATAATTATAAACGAGAAATATTTGTGAACTGCTTAATGAATTTGAACTGCTGCATTTACGCTGCGACGGCACTAGTAGTAGTTCAAGAGAATGAACGCGAAGTGGCGTCATATCCGCCTTTTCAATTTTGCCTTATTTATTGTGGTCTAAGACAAGTGTCATTTAAACGGGACTGACGAACAGACCTCTCGTACTTCCTGGAGCCGTCCCTGACTTACCTTGATATTTTATGTTTCTCGTTGACCTGGTGCAAATGTAAAAGTCAATAAAAGTACGGATCGTTTTAAAATCTTTATTTCTAATTGACTTTGATAATTATGTCAGTTTTAACAACGTTTTAACTACAAGAATCCATGAAAAGCACTCTCTCTCTATTTACATGAGTAATACTCGCTATCATCGTGGGTAAAGAAGTCCGATATCTCGCTTTCATTAGCCACAAAAATGGCCGATGGAATACCACTATTTCGCTACACTGGTAACGAATATCGTGGTTATCCGAATAACAAGTAATCGGCACACATTCACATCGAGACGTTTATAGTTCACGTGCAAGTGCCAGTTACCTCCTGCGGTGTTTAAAAAGTGAGGTAGCAAATTATCCTTAGCATGTCCCCTAATAAGCAGCGATATCCTAGTTGGTTGCGGTACGGACTGCCAAGACGAAAGTCGTATGTTCGAAACCCAAGTGGCATACACCTCTGACTTTTCTAAAGTTATGTGTGTATTAAGGTGAGGTGGACTCAGACAGTTCAGTTCAGACTACATTTTTAAACTAATTATTCGATGTTAAAAACTAAAAATATTAACAATATAAAAATTAGTCATGAAAGATGAACATATTTACAAAACGATTGTGCTTCTCGATACACGATTCATTAAAGTTGGCTCGATAGAAAATATTCGCAAAGATGCATCGAAATTTTAAAATTTCAATCCACACGACCCCAAATTAATCCGTTGTATACGGTTATAAAGAAAAATATTGAAACGAAATTTTTCTATAAAATTTTCAATGAACTGCATTAAACGAGTGTGTGAATATTTTATCACATTTCATTTATAAATACAAAGAAATAAATGTTTTAAAATTACGAAACATAAAATGGCAGTTGTCTCTATGTTGAAATGTATTTTAAACATGATGCGCATGTGCGAGACTTGTCAGACGGCAATTGGGCCGTGTTGAGAGCAGACGTATACGCGATTTTTCGCTCGCGCTGTCAAAAATATTTTCTGTGAAAACATGATGAATATAACATAAAGTGTTCACAAATAACACTAACTCATGACAATATATTGAATATAATCAAATATATTTAACTTATCATAATAATTTCAAACGATATATACTTCTTCTTCTTCTTGCTTTAATGGCCTCTGCGGAGGAACAACTCCACAATTTTGCCAATGTCACGTAATAAAAATATTAACTAAGTAAATAAAATTTATGTGATGATGATGATTGATGACATGATGATGAAGTGATTGAAAAAATTGAAAAACGATATACATATATTTTATTTATCATAATGACTGTCAATTCTTATCAAAAGTCGTGAATACAGGTTGAGTGACTTGAACAAACTATTTGAGAATAAAATTATGGTATGATACTTGATATAACAAAAATATACTAATATTATAATTACGAAAGTGAGTCTTCCAGTTTGGAAGGTTGCATGGTTAAACCGCTGAACTCTTTTTGATAATAATCGATAAAAATTTACAATAGTATTATTTAATTTAATACCATTATTAAAATGTTGGTGTTCGCGAGACGAGAGGAACCAACAGTTTATGTCCTAAATAGATGTAGAAATATAAAATAAATACATCCAACCGACACACACATAGTCCTGACCCCACACCACGTCAAACGTGTATCCTAGGTATCAAGAACTACGAGGGACAATGGTCACACAACACCCAGATCCTAAACAAATGTCAGTCTGTCACACAAACATTTAACTCGATGCGGGAATCAGGCCCACGGCCTCTCCTTTCACAACTTACTAATCGCCCGCTGCGCCAGGAGGCTGTCAAGAAATGACTAACTTATGTCCAAATTTGATTAATATTTGGTTGGAAATGAAAACGGTCATCAGCGGGCTCATACTATTTCCCACTACGATTGCGACTGATTACCAGATCCCTAGAGCTCGAAGACTATAATCGTAAATAACTGCTTTGGATACAGCACTTTGAATTTCTTTCAATTATATATCATAAGTTCTGCTATATTTATTTTATACTGATTGCGCAAGACTAAAATACGATAATAACAATTCAAAGTCAACCTAAGGCGGGCGACTACAAAGTTCATTATTATAATAATTTTATTAATTTAGCAGTTTGACACACAATACGTTTTAAAGTACTCGTTTGTTTTCGGCGGACGATCGATTATACGTTATTGTGTTCGTGTCGATAAAAGAGAAATAATATATAACTATTCTTGTCATTTCGTGCATGACGTCAGATATGGATGACAATATTAATTGTCAGAAGAATAGATCTTAAGAAATTTATGATTTCGGAAAATGTATCAACTGAAGATATATACTTTTTACCCGGTTCCACCCCTATTAAATATTATCTATACATTTTCTCACTTGTTTACGGCAATGAGTTACTATTATAATTTCCATAGCCAATTTTTATCCTATGATATCGCTGTTACTTTTTCGTATAAAAATTACCCTA
This sequence comes from Laothoe populi, assembly GCA_905220505.1. Taxonomy (NCBI): domain Eukaryota; kingdom Metazoa; phylum Arthropoda; class Insecta; order Lepidoptera; family Sphingidae; genus Laothoe; species Laothoe populi. The sequence goes on from HG992156.1 coordinate 17,765,271, forward strand.
TTCAGTTTCACTTATCTCGATACCTGCTGGTGGTAGGATCTTCATATCCGGCAGGATAGCGACCACCGTACACAGAGTATAAAACCCGCTATAGTGGCACACGCAAGTGTGTCGCCTTCCGGGGTCAGCCAGTGTACCTCTGGTTTTTGTCGGGGTCTAGAGTTGGGGTATGATGTTTGGCCGTGTTGTTCTGAGTACTCTGACACCTAGACCCTCAACCGCTTCTTCACCTCCTTGCCCCATGGCGTATTATGAAAAACTGAACATCAGGCCGACATGATTGTGTTTAGTAGCGAGGCATATATTGTCTCTAGCTAGTTGGTACTTTAACTGGACGACACTGCGCTTACCATCAGATTCAGTGTCGTCACTTTGCCAGGATAAAAAAAATATCAGATTCCATCATCATCGGAGCTACCCTGACAAAATAGTAAATAGACAAACAGATATTTTTTTTGTAAATTCTAATATCGATTTTCTATTACTATGACATTTGATATTACTTTTTGTTTTGACAGAATATTTGTTTCTAATAATATTCATTCATACCAACGAAAAAGTTTTTATTCCACAACGAAATATTATATTAACATTATTAATTCAATTAACAATATATTGAGTTCTATTATTTTGATAATAGAACTCAAAATTCAACGGATTTATGACAATTCATACTTGACGGTCTGCATTGTTCAGTGGACGTTTAGTCGGTTGTGAAATAAGAAGTCCAAGTTGGATCCCGAAATCGAATATCGAAAGGATACAATTCCTTTACCGAAGATCAAGAGAAGTGACGGGAGATGATGATCGGGAGAAGGGTAAAGAATGGGAGGGTAAAATGAAAAGGAAACTGGACGGATTTGGCAGAGATGGGTGTAATCCCTAGTCTAGCTTAGCTTAGCTAGCTTAAGATATTCCATCTATATGAATATGTTTAGTAACCTTTGCCGAGCGCATACCGTGAGAAAACGCGAGGATCTTATCATTCAGCTCAATCAGACCCTAGATCTCATGTTTATTTTTCTTAGGAATCGGCTTGAGATCTATAGCAAGAAAACCTAGGTGATTGTGTTCTCGTGCAAGAAATCCCTGTTTCCTCACGTCCCCGTTCTTACAGGTGTTCCACTCCAAACGCACAGGATAAAAAAAATATTTTCATAAAAATCGGTTCAGTGTTTTCAGTTCAGTCGTGAAAATGTAACAGACAGAAAACTTTCAACCACTACTAATTCACAATTTTAGAGGCTACATTTTAAAAAATACGTGTACGTTTATTTGTTTGTTTGAACGCGCTTATCTCAAGAAGTGCTGTTTCTAATTGAAAAATTATTTTAGTTTTGGATAACCCATTTATCTGGGAACGCTATAGGCTATATAACATCACGCTGTGACTAATAGGAGCCGAGCAGCAATGAAAAATGTTGCAAAAACGGGAAAATATATTCCTTTTGAGAGCTTGTTTTGCGTGCGCTGCGTATACTGTTAAAGTTACGCAACAATCATGTATGACGGATTTGTTCCTCTTAAAAATTTATAAAACAAGTCCGCGATAGCATATATCTATCTTTTTCGGTTAGCTCACCTTAACCTGCCTCTGCCTTTTTAATGGTAATGAAATTTGTCCTAAAACAATACATTATATGCGAAGGGGTTTTTATAAACTTGGTATTTATTGTATACTTTTTCTCCCGAAAATGACCTCCACGCGGGCGAAGCCTCGAGCAGCAGCGAGTAGTACATAAAAGACGTGATTACTTTCATTCATATTGCAACTTATTTTACTGAACGTTAAAAATGAGTAATAATTGACATTGTTATCATTATAATTTGTAATAATATAGGTACATATAAATAATACACCAAAAGTCACACACATATTTCTGACCCCACACTACGTCAAACCTATATCGTGGGTATCGAGAACTACGAGGGAATATGGTCCCACAACATCCAGACCCGAAACAAACATTAGTCTGTAACGATAACATTCGGTAACTTTGTTCCGAGAATCGAGCCCACTGCCTCCCGTTTGAGGCTGAGGCTGTCATATAGGTTTTAATTTTAATAAAATAACATAATAGTTGAGGGTTTTTAAAAAATAAAAATTTATGGTATTTTACGTTCTATTTAATCTGATTTATTTGACATTTGCTCATTTCACTGTTTCAAATAATGAACATCCTTTATATGAGCGCCTATCGCTACTCGTTGGGGGGGGAGCCCCCGCGCACGCCGCCGCCACCCGTCGCATCTCACCCCCTCAATCATACCTCAGCCCAGAGCCGACAAAACCTTAAATGTTAATTATCGCTTGCTTTAACGGTGAAGGAAACATCGTGAGGAAACCTGCATACCTGAGAATTCTTATAAGAATTTCGAAGGTATGTGAAGTCTACCAACCCGCATTAGGCCAGCGTGGTGGACTAAGGCCTAACCCCTCTCATTAGTAGAGGAGGCCCGTGCCCAGCAGTGGGACAGTGTTTAATACAGGGCTTGTATTATTATTATTTCATGTCCCATACTGCGGTGTTTAAAAAGTGAGGTAGCAAATTATCATTAGCATGTTCCCTAATGCCTACATACCATTAAGTTGACTACTAGTGACTATTAACAGTAGCGAACTACAGTATTACCAACTCCACTCAGATACATAGCATCTTTCTACTCTATTTAATTGCAACACGAATAAACGATAACTTCAATGAAAGTTAATCACTTGATAAGATTAAATGTGTGTCCAGACTATCAATAAATCAGTATTACGTAACGTTTATGAATTATTTAATACATAGTTACTAAATTTACCATTTAAAATATCCGCGTAGAATTTTAAAATGATCTCGCTGTGATGGCACATATAACGGAAAACTGGATCGGTATTTTCAATTGTAGCTGCATATTTCATTTTGCCGTCTCCGGCAAACGAGCAATTTAGATACTTGATGATATGTGATCTACAGTTCATCAGACCAAATACCAGAAGCATCATGAATTGGTTGAGAGCGTTAAATAAAAAAAAATGGATTTGGGAATTCGAAATTGTAACATTACAACACAATAGGGTAGTTGACTCGATTTTTTTTATTAATTTAATCAACAAGTTACATTACCTAAAACCTATTATAGAAAGAATTTTATGAATCCGAACAAAAATAAGTAAATTAGACACCACTCAAATCTGCTGGAAGGGGTAGTTGTCAAATAACAGTACTAGGATGCATATCTGATACCGTGACGTCACGGTATTATGAATCGCCTGTACTGTCCCGTTGTGCGAGGGAGATAGCGATATGTTCTCAATACGCCACCGTTTTCGCTAATGCCTGTGAGTATTTGCTCATACCAATATTTAAAATAAATATTGTGACCTCATTTTTCAAGCAATTTGGATTCTGTTTTCGCAAAAGAGTTTCTTTTGTGTATTATATTCGATTGCGTAGAGAATAATAAAATAAAATAAAAATTAAACACAGGAAACTACCCTTCGTCGACCTTACGTAATATTGATACATGGCGAGTGATCGCTCACATGTTAACTGTTGTGTTGCTCAAATGTTTTGCTGGTGGTAGGATATTCATATCCGCCCGGATAGCGACCACCGTACACAGGGTGTAATACCCGATATAGTGGCACACGCAAGTGTGTCGCGTTCCGGGATCAGCCAGTGTACATCCGGTTTTTGTCGGGGGTATAGAGGTGGGGTACGATGGCCTCTGAGTACTCTGACACTAGACTCTCGACCGCTTCTTCATCTTCTTAGCCATGGCGTAGTGGAAGCAGGCCGGCATGATTGTGTTGAGTAGCGGGGGATAGATTGTATCTCGCTACTCGATACACTAATTGGACGGCACTGCGCTTACCATCAGGTGCAGTGTCGCCACTTTGCCGTAAAAAGCTGAGAGCAATCATCTGTCATATACCAACTATTATAGTCACTTATTATTGCACGCTGAATCATAAACAATTTTTTCTCAGGATCACTACTACCAGCCTTTGTTTACGCTAGTCGGTGCGGGCGTGAAACGTGTCTCACAAACACGCCGCTCGGCACAGAGCGTGCTACCACAGAACGCCAAATGGATACAAGACGCCGCGACAAGTGTTAACGCGAGTGAGAACTTCGTGACAACCGCGCAAGGCCATGTCATCAAATACGAGTATATAGTCATTGCCGCTGGAATGCAGTATGACTATGCCAAGGTTTGTTATGCGAAGTACACCCAGTAATGTTAGATTTCAATGTTCAATAGTTCAGTCTAGCCACAGTACGATGTAGCTAAAACAAAAAAAACGACTTGTACTGAATCAAGATATGAATGGTTTAATCCGTTTAAGAGATTCTCCATAATTCAATTTCAAATTGCAAATTCTTATTTTTGCCGCACCATCAAGCTGTGGAACAGTTTGCCAGCTACCGTGTTCCCTCCTTCCTATGATCCTGGGTTTTTTAAGCGTAGTGTGAAGAAGCTATACAGCAGGCCGGCTTTATTGTGTGAGTAGCGAGGGATGGTCTGTGTCTCGCTACTTGATACTCTAACTGGACAGCACTGCACTAACTATTAGGTGCAGAGTGTTCACTTTGCAGTGCCAGGGTAAAAAAAAACAGATAATAGGTAGATGAAACATTTTGTCGAATACGCGAAAAATTAATTAAGATTAAATTGGTTCACATCCTGGTGGTAGGATATTTGTATCCGGCCAGATAGCGATCACCGTACACAGGGTATAAAACCCGTTATAGTGGGATCAGCCAGTGTACATCCGTTTTTTTTGATGGGCCACCTGATGGTATGTAGTCACCGCCGCCCATAGACTACTGCAATGCCATGGCTCAGCAAAGCCGTTGCCTACCGTTTTTGTCGGGGGTCTAGACTTGGGATGCGATGTTTAGCCGTTTTGCGGCATTCTGGGTACTCTGACACTAGACCTTCGACCCCTTCTTCACCTTCTTGCCCATGGCGTAGTGTGAAGGAGTACGCCGGCATGATTGTTTTGAGTAGCGCGGTCGAAGCGACAACCTTTGTATTTGAAATAGATAAAAAATTGTTATTGACAGTTTTATTTTGCTTTAACCTTTTCATATCAACAAATTTATCGCATCTGAATTTAAAGCCATTGCTTTAAAGTAGGCTGTGTCTCTTGATTAGTGTCCACTAGCCACATAAAACCATTTTGCCCCCTAAATTAATTTCTGAATCGGCACTGTGTTATTTAAATAAAAACGGCTAAACATCCGAATTTCGAATTCTAAGGTGCCTGGACTTTTAGAGTGTTTGAACGACGAACGCAGCGGTGTTTCGTCCATTTACGCGCCGGAGTACTGCGAGAAGACATGGAGTGATATAAAAAACTTCAAGGGAGGCGAGGCGATATTCACGTTCCCGGACACGCCGATAAAATGTCCCGGGGCGCCGCAGAAGATCGCATATCTGGCTGAGTCGTATTTCACGAAGGTCAGTATAATGCGCGTTATTTGGCAAATGTTTGTTTGAGCCACAAATGTTTGTTTGAGCCACAAATGTTTGTTTGAGCCACAAATGTTTGTTTGAGCCACAAATGTTTGTTTGAGCCACAAATGTTTGTTTGAGCCACAAATGTTTGTTTGAGTCACAAATGTTTGTTTGAGCCACAACCAACCGAACTACGAAACCACATACGACGTGATGTTAGATTACAAGTCGCAACTGTAATGTTCGATAGAAGTATTCAACCTTGTTTTGGCATTTTAAATGACATTTACAGCAATTAATCTATGCGGGTATAACGCGGTTTAATATGGTAGCATTACAGTATTTGAAAGAATGCACTCTCCTCACTTTTTAAAAATACCTATAACTTTAAAACTTAGATTTTTATATTTTTCTGATAACCGGTATGACTTGCCTTTTCACCCGGTTCCGGCGTGACGTCGACTTTTGGGACACGCTGTATATTCACACGCTGAGGGAAAATATTGTAAGGAAACCCGCATTTATTATTTTAGAGTTCTATAAGAATTTAGAAGGTACTTTAAGTCTGCCTGCCTATATAAGGTCAGCATGGACTGAAACCCCAACCCCTCGGTAGATGCCCCAGTGAAAAAACATGTTAAATTAGAGGACTAATATATTTATCATATTTCCAGACGAATGTCCGTTCAAAATCCAATATAACGTACAACACCTGCCTGCCCGTGATCTTCGGCGTGAAGAAATATGCCGACGCACTCCTGAAGGTGGTGGAACGGAAGAACATCAACGTGAATTACAAGACGGTGCTCAAAGAAATCCACCCGGATACCAAGGAGGCGGTGTTTTTCAACACAGCTGATAAAACTAAGGTGATAAATTTTATTCGAAATCCGAATCGACAGCCTCCGTATCGGGCGAGGGGCTTTGAAACGTGAGGCCGTGGGTTCGATTCCCGCACCGAGACAGACAGATATTTGTTTCGGGTCTGGGTGTGGTGGGACCGTAGTCCCTCGTAGTTGTTGATACCCCCGATACGGGTTTTCCCTAGTGTGGGGTCGGAACTATGTGTGTGACTGTTGGGTGTATTCATTTATTAATAAAAATATTTAAAGTAGGAAGTTTTTTTTTTCAAAATTCATTCCATATACTTCTATAATCATTCCATATCTTCTGTATATATAAAAGAAGAAACTGACTGACTGACTGACTGACTGACTGACTGACTGACTGACTGACTGACTGATCGATCAACGCACAGCCTAAACGGCTGGGGTTAGAGACTTGAAATTTTGACAGTAGGTACCTTTTATCACGTAGGCATCCACTAAGGAAGGGTTTTTGGAAATACCACCCCTAAGGGGGTAAAATAGGGGATGAAAGTTTGTATGAAAATCCGTCATTTATGAAGTTAAATTCATGAAAATTAGTATTTGGCCTTATAGTTAAAAATAGAAAATATATGTTTCAGGATTTTTGAAAATTCCGCCTCTAAGGGGGTAAAATAGGGGTTGAAAGATTGTATGAAAATCCGTCATTTTTTAAGTTAAACGCATGAGTATTTTGTATTGTATACTTTTCTCCCAAACATGACCTCCACGCGGGTGGAGCCGCGAGCAACAGCTAGTTTTTCATACATAAATATCAGTTTTCTGCACCTCTTTGTAAACTTTGACTATGGCAAATCTCATTCCTCCGTGCGCGCCACTTCATTGATTGATTTGATTTGATTTCATTGATATATAAAGTTTTTAAGCCATAAAAAGTACACCAACATCAATAAAAAAAAACAATTATGCGTTCCCATAAAATTTAAAGGTTGCCCTCGATTCTCTCAAAAATCTCATCATTAGTATATCCTTTAAACAAAAAAATAATTTCTCGAGTCGGTCCAGGCGTCTTCAAGTAATCGGGGAACATACTTATACAAAAAGATTCCGACGAATTGATAACCTCCTCCTTTTTTTGAAGTCGGTTAAAAAGTGAATGGAACAAAAAATAATATCTCTTCGCAGGAGATGATAATGCGCTACGACCTCCTACACGTGACACCGCCGATGAAAACACCCGACTTTTTGTCGAGCAACAGTGATATAGCCGACTCTACGGGTTACTTGGCCGTCGACAAGTACACTCTGCGCCACAACAAGTTCGACAACATGTACGGCATCGGCGACTGCACCAACACGCCCAACAGTAAGACTGCGGCCGCTATAGGTATGTTTGATCACACATTATTATATACTATTATATACTATGAGACAGCCTATAAAGACTGACTATAAACTGTCTCCCTTGCACGCGCACACTTTAACGGCGATGATGTCACAGTGTGCGTAGTTCTGTAAATCAACAACTATCTCTGCCAAATTACTTCAGCCTTTTTACTTATATTGTATAATATCAACTAGATGTGGTGTAAGATATACCTATTAGAATTATTAGAGTTCATATGATTTGTTTTTTTTTGTTAGGAGAAACATGTACATTGTCTTTGATGTTAGGTTTATTGAACTAAAAGTCTATGGTATGGTATAAACTTAAAGCGAGTTAAGTGAGTTTAGAAAGAGAGAATAAAAGACATATTTTGCTAGTAGTTGGTTTTGATTAGCGACAGACAAGGCTGCATGGTGGAGAACCTTTGCCATTTCTTTTTTTAAAGATAGAATCGATATAAATGCTTTTCATTCTTTACTATAAAACATTACATGGTGTTTCAAAACGAAATTATATTTAACTGATATTAATAAAATTGATAAAAAAATAGTAAAATACTACACTACATATAATTACAGCGAAACAATGCTACGTGTTGGAACACAACTTGCTCAGTTCCATGCAGAAGGATGAGCCCTCGTACAAGTACGATGGTTATGGCGCATGTCCGTTGCTCACTTCATACAAAACTTGCATACTCGCTGAGTTCGTGTACGACGGAGTGCCCAGGGAGACTATGCCCTTTGACCAGGTATAAACTTAGCATGTGTGGATTGTTTTGTGTGATATTTTTCAAAATCTATCTTTGCGAAATTAAAATCGCATGATGAATAAACAACACTCACGCCTGTAATCCCCGAAGGGGTAAGCAGAGGCGTACCAGTAAACCCACTTTTCGCCGAATTTATTATAGTCCCATAATGTGATAGGGGGCGAGCCTATCGCCATACAAGGCACAGATTCCAGACTCCGGGCTAATACTGAAAATTTCTAGATAGAAAAACCCAATATCACTTTACCCGACTCGGGGATCGAACCCCTCAGCACCGCAGTCATAACGCATGCGCAATTATTATTTTGTGAAATTAGTTTTATTTCTATATTTGTTGACTCTTTTCGCTCTTTAGTTGAAAACTTTTTTTTTATATTTTCAGGCAAAGGAAAGCACCATAGCGTATTATATGAAAAAGGACCTCTTTCCGTTCCTGTACTGGCAGTTTATGTTGAAGGGATATTACCACGGGCCGGAATTTGTGAGGAAAATTATAAACCCTCTCGCTAAGTAACAGTTACTAAAGTTGTATCGGTTTCTTTCTCAATCCGCTTTATCAATCCCGAATATAAACCAAAATGTTTTATGGAGGTGGGATAATTTTTTTATGCTGTCATGGCAAAGTGACCACACTGCACGTGATGGTAAGCGCAAAGCGGTCCAATTAAAATATGGAGTAGCGAGAGACAATCTATCCCCCGCTACTCAACACAATCATGCCGGCCTGCTCCTTCACACTACGCCATGGGCAAGAAGGTGAAGAAGCGGTCGAGGGCCGCAAAACGGCCAAACAACGTACCCCAACTCTAGACCCCGACAAAAACCGGATGTACACTGGCTAATCCCGGAACGCGACACACTTGCGTATGCCACTATGGCGGGTTTCACACCCTGTGCACGGTGGTCGCTATGTCTATGTATGTATGTAGTCCGGGCGGATATGAATATCCTACCACCAGCAAATTATTAACTCGTATAGTAATCTTATTTACTCGTTAGTGGGATCGATCTGTAGATCCGGATTAAGATTGTTTTATTTATGACCAATTTGAATAAACGACCTTAATCCGAAACCACAGATCGTTCTGAGAAATGAGCCAGTAAGAATTAAGTTTGAATGCCACGCCTACAAATGACATAGTTTGATTGGTTTATTTTCTGGTTCGATTTGACAATGCAGGTTGAGATTGCTTATTGAAATTGGCCATTTGCAAGAATGGAATTATAAAGTTATTTTTGTACCACACTGTATATTAGGAACATCGTAGGGTCATGTATACTTGTCCCCCTGAGCGCGCATTGGCCGCGGATAACGAATCCGCGTTAAATGAGGGTTTGAATTAACAATATGACATAATTATTTTTTTATTACAATATAATGTTATATTAAGTATGAATTAAATTTGATTATTTAGGTATGTTTTATTGAATGTTAGGAATATGTTTATGTTTTAATATTATTTTAATAATTTGTGACATTTTAAATTATGAATTAAATTAATATATCATTAAATTAAAATTCTAAAATTAAATGTAAAATGTGATATTTGTACTGAAGTTGCATTCAGTTTTTAGTTAGTTATTGTGTAAAACTTTTTGAGGTCATTAAGTTTATTAATAATTCAGATAATTAGAAATTAATAATGGATATTATATTTTTTATGAAGTTTATGTAACTATAGGCATTTCGTTCGTGTAAGTTTTTCTTTTTTTTATCATTTCTGTATAATTATGTAAATAAAATCAAAATATACGTACCGTTAAAGATTAATCCTCATGTATGACATGTCTACAATAATACCGTTTAATAAAATATATTGTTTTATAAAGTATTTTATTATGATCGTGCGTCTTTTATTAGTCAAGTCATTTCCTTTGACGTCCCTTTTCCTTCGTGTATTCCTTCCCTTCTCTTATTTAATGTAAATATTTATAAAGCTATTTCCTCATTTATTTTACATAATAACATAAAAATATAGTTTGTATGTAACTTTGTATATTATATTAATAAATATAATTTTTTATTCTATTATTATTTACCTTTATATTATCCTGATAGAATAACAACTTTCCTGACTTATTTTTTCCAAATTCCGAAACCTACTTGTTTCCCGTGATATGTTTCCCTAACTTTATTGTCGTTGGCGTAGCACAGCAACACAGTGCTTGTAGCCATATATAAAAAAAGTAGTTTATTTTATACTTCCTATATTTCATTTATTGACTGCCTCGGTGGCTGTTGTGATTGGGTAAGCGTTACACGTTTTACACAGGAAGGCGACTTTAAGATCTTGCATCATCTAAAAATGTTTCTAGTGCCGCCATCATCTTTGTGGTCAGTACGTAACATAAACAAATTAGTTAATTATACTGTCAACAGATGGCACTGTTCATTTTTCACCTTTTGTTGACAAAAAGTATAATTTAAAAATATTTGTCTATTATTCGTGGATAGCGCGAAACATAAGCTTTTTCCTTTCCATCATCGGACGACAAGAGACTCGGCGAAGCTTCATGGATACATGGTTGATATTCCACCAGTGCGCACGAAGCGTTTTGCTAGTACATTTATCATGCGCACCGCTAGAGAGTGGAACTCTTTGCCGGAGTCTATATTTCCCGGAAATTATAACCTGGGTATTTTCAAGTCAAGAGTAAATAGGTATCTTCTAGGCAAGCGTGCTCCACCGTAGACCACATCATCACTTACCATCAGGCGAGATAGTGGTCAAACGCAAGCCTATTTATGTAAAAATAAAAAGCTTTAAGTTTCTCGTGCCACAATGTTCGTCCGCGATGAACTCAAAAACCATCTGAATGTGTATGGCTTGATCCAACTAAAAATATAAGATAGTTTTTATTTATTTATTTTTATAAGGTATACCAACAGCATAGATATCATTAAATAAATAAAAACATTGTGTATTAACAATTGGTTAATATGCATACCACTTACAGTTATACACAACATTCAAAGAGTAACAGAGAGAAAGAGTTTTAGACTAGACCCCCGACCGCTTTTTCACCTTTTTGAGGTACTTCTTGCCCATAGCGTAGTGTGGAGAAGCAGGCCGGCATGATTGTGTCGAGCAGCGGGGGATAGATTGTCTCTCGCTACTCGATACTCTAATTGGACGGCACTGCGCTTACCATCAGGCGCAGTGTTGTCACTTTGCCGGATAAAAAAAAAGATCCGATAGGTGGCGCTGTTGTCGAGATATGTTTTATTTTCCAATCAATATAGTGTAGAAGTTTTGTGGCAGGACAATTTCTGCCTGGGCACACTAAGTCTTATAAAAGGATTTCATTTGATAGTTGATCATTACATAAGTCTGTTTTAGCCGGATCTTCCCGTATTGCATTACCTACACTTACCAGTGATAGCTATTCGATCATTTTCTGAATAAATAGTTTACAAACACTGAATAATAGTATTTCAATGGAATTCGCTATCGTTCATATCGGTATCTGTACAGGGAGGCAATCAGTGATAAACGTAAAGGCGGTGGCACAACAGAACACGTCTATCTTATGAAGATAGTGTTTTACTCAACTTGGCTTGCTATTTAACGACTTCCAATTCAACGCGTATTTGTCATCATAACATTTTTAGTCATTAAAAATATAAAAATAATCACCATTTATTCAAGGATATGAATGCACTACCTGAACTATAAAAAGATTGTTCATAAAAGTTATACAAATATAGTCACTAAATCAAAGTACGTAACCACTATATTCTGTTTTGTACCCAAACATCGCAGAAGGAAAGTATGTATTTGTTTCTAAGTATATGTAATAAGTAAGTTTAAATTACACAAAAATAAAAATATTAGTTACAAACGTTAAGTTAGAAGGCTTCGCCAATTTTGTATATCTGGGAAAATAATGTTAATAATCATACCAGATTCGTCATTCAACGCCATACAATCGCATTTGGATTAAAAAAAAACTTTACATTTGATGAGGGTTTACTCTCTGAAATAAGTATTTACTCTAAGGTTCTAATGATGTGTAAAAATCGCAATATGCTCAGGTGTGTCGTCAACTTTAACCAGTGTAAAATGCACTGATATCTTATATGAGATAACACCACTCCGCGGCGACTGTAGACCGTACACACACGTGTGTGCGTCCAATCAATCATGTTCCTGAAAATTGTGTGTATTTTATTGCTATCAAAAATAATCGTCGGCCAAGAAGCCGACATTGTTGACCGGACGAAAAAGTTATGCGAATTTTGCACGTGTAGTGAAATTGATAATGTGGAAAAAACACAACTGATCTTAAACATACATTGCTCGGACACGGACAGAATAACGCACATCACTGATTTGGACAAGATAGAATGGCCGCCCAATCCTAATGCGTTGAAAATATCAGCCACATTTGAAGGGATGAGGCTGTCTACGCTTGGCAAGTAAGTTTTTCTAACAAATTTATAGTTTCATTCCTCTATCAGGTGACATTGTGAAATGCTTAGTCATAGTATATAACTTTCCCCCATGACTTCGCTGTTATGTAGCTGTAATCTATTTTCGACACAATTTTCAGGAATACAAAGCCTTCCACTGAATTACAATAGCTTTTGTTTCTAACTCTAACTCTGGAATCACAAAAGCCGTCCAATTACCAGAGCATACTATTAGATTAAGTGCTCTGAAAAGAAATAAAAATATATTTAAACCGAATAATATGATACAATTATAATCTAAATATAAATTTGCTGGTGGTAGGATAAAAAAAAAACGAGTTGTGAAATTAATGTCGATAATTTGGAGAGAACCAAGTCCTGATTTATGGCTTTTGTACGCTTGTTAATTGTCTTGCTCGGACAGTCTACTTTAAAATAGTATCATTTAAATTAGCCCATACAGATTTATAAGCCGTTGAAGTAAAACTAACATTGTTTCTGAAAACATTTCATCTTCATCATTTATTCATCTTCATAATTTTTCCAAATCTCTGACGAAACAACGATTCTTTTAACCAGACCTCATGTAATGGTTCCTAAATCTTTTCAAGTAGGTCGTCGACACTGCTGAAATGAACCTATACAGAATAAGACTAACTAGATATTCCTGACTATGACTTAACAATGATAGCCTAGTTGGTAGTGGTACGGGCTCGGACCAAGGTTAGAAACCAGTCCAAATGGCACATTTCTGACTTTTTTTTATCCTGGTACGGCAAAGTGGCCACACTGCACCTGATCAAGTAGCGAGAGACAATGTATCCCTCACTACTTAACACAATCATGCCGGCCTGCTGTGTAGCTTCTTCACATTACGCCTAAAGGACCCAGGATCATAGAAAGGCACACGAATAGGTGTATCAAATGAAATCAAAGGAAAGGATAGGTGTAATCAAAGGAACACGATAGCTGGCAAACTGTTCCACAGCTTGATGGTGAGGCAAAAATACAAGTTTGCGAACCTCTTGGCTCGGGCCGGGGTAGTAGATACCACGAAGCTGTGGCTCCGCAAGCCAGTACGCGTGGTTCTGGTATGGAAGGTAGAGGACGGGGTAAGATCAAACAATTCTTCAGAGCATTCGCTATGATACAGACGGTAGAACACGCTAAGCGAGGAAATATCCCTACGTAGCTCTAGCGGCTCCAGGCTGTTACTCACGTCTGCATCATTCACAATGCGGATGGCCCGCCGCTGCAACCCATCCAAGGCATCGAGAAGGTATTTTGCAGAACTGTCCCAGAGGTGCGACCCATATTCCATTCCCGGCCGCACCTGCGCTTTATGCAATACAACTATTGAATCGGCTGAAATCTTGACAACGAATTTAATTTAACCCCATCTTTTTTTAATACCCCAGACTAATAGTATAATAATTTTTTGGTCAAATAATATCAGTGCTGGTTTTAGCAATACTAGCGCCCTGGGCGAGATTGCTATACGACGCCGCCTTTTCGCTATCCAAATCCCTGCGAAAATAGAAACAAACAATGGAAAGTATGAAACAGTATACGTATTAATCGTGTTCTAGTGTGTTCCCTTTAGTGATTTCGTCACCAGATTAAAGGAAATTTAAAACTTTCATGGTGGACTTGCCGCTGCTAAGTATGTCTATGCCGCGGCAACCCGGGCGGTCGCCCAACCGCGCCCACCCCTAACGCCGGCCCTGAATAATAAACTTGAAACTTGTAAATAGTTTTCGATAAATTTAATGAAACATGTATTTTGGCGGTTTCTGAAATTCAAGTCCTAAGAAGAGAAAGGGATAAATACACAGTCAGGTCATAAGTATTGTCACACAGTAAAAACTTTTATTTTAGAATGCTGGCAACAAAAAAGTTTATTGAATTCGAATTTCAAATTGTTCATGAAAATAAAAATGTATACTTTTTAGAATTTTACTCATTTTTAAATGTGGAGTGGATATAGTAGTAGGAGTATATCCTTTAAACAAAAAAATAATTTCTCGAGTCGGTCCAGGCGTCTTCAAGTAATCGGGGAACATACTAAAAGATTCCGACGAATTGATAACCTCCTCCTTTTTTTGAAGTCGGTTAAAAAGTGAATGGAACAAAAAATAATATCTCTTCGCAGGAGATGATAATGCGCTACGACCTCCTACACGTGACACCGCCGATGAAAACACCCGACTTTTTGTCGAGCAACAGTGATATAGCCGACTCTACGGGTTACTTGGCCGTCGACAAGTACACTCTGCGCCACAACAAGTTCGACAACATGTACGGCATCGGCGACTGCACCAACACGCCCAACAGTAAGACTGCGGCCGCTATAGGTATGTTTGATCACACATTATTATATACTATTATATACTATGAGACAGCCTATAAAGACTGACTATAAACTGTCTCCCTTGCACGCGCACACTTTAACGGCGATGATGTCACAGTGTGCGTAGTTCTGTAAATCAACAACTATCTCTGCCAAATTACTTCAGCCTTTTTACTTATATTGTATAATATCAACTAGATGTGGTGTAAGATATACCTATTAGAATTATTAGAGTTCATATGATTTGTTTTTTTTTGTTAGGAGAAACATGTACATTGTCTTTGATGTTAGGTTTATTGAACTAAAAGTCTATGGTATGGTATAAACTTAAAGCGAGTTAAGTGAGTTTAGAAAGAGAGAATAAAAGACATATTTTGCTAGTAGTTGGTTTTGATTAGCGACAGACAAGGCTGCATGGTGGAGAACCTTTGCCATTTCTTTTTTTAAAGATAGAATCGATATAAATGCTTTTCATTCTTTACTATAAAACATTACATGGTGTTTCAAAACGAAATTATATTTAACTGATATTAATAAAATTGATAAAAAAATAGTAAAATACTACACTACATATAATTACAGCGAAACAATGCTACGTGTTGGAACACAACTTGCTCAGTTCCATGCAGAAGGATGAGCCCTCGTACAAGTACGATGGTTATGGC
The DNA here is from genome assembly GCA_905220505.1 of Laothoe populi. Taxonomy (NCBI): domain Eukaryota; kingdom Metazoa; phylum Arthropoda; class Insecta; order Lepidoptera; family Sphingidae; genus Laothoe; species Laothoe populi. The sequence continues at coordinate 17,781,137 of HG992156.1, forward strand.
GCATGTCCGTTGCTCACTTCATACAAAACTTGCATACTCGCTGAGTTCGTGTACGACGGAGTGCCCAGGGAGACTATGCCCTTTGACCAGGTATAAACTTAGCATGTGTGGATTGTTTTGTGTGATATTTTTCAAAATCTATCTTTGCGAAATTAAAATCGCATGATGAATAAACAACACTCACGCCTGTAATCCCCGAAGGGGTAAGCAGAGGCGTACCAGTAAACCCACTTTTCGCCGAATTTATTATAGTCCCATAATGTGATAGGGGGCGAGCCTATCGCCATACAAGGCACAGATTCCAGACTCCGGGCTAATACTGAAAATTTCTAGATAGAAAAACCCAATATCACTTTACCCGACTCGGGGATCGAACCCCTCAGCACCGCAGTCATAACGCATGCGCAATTATTATTTTGTGAAATTAGTTTTATTTCTATATTTGTTGACTCTTTTCGCTCTTTAGTTGAAAACTTTTTTTTTATATTTTCAGGCAAAGGAAAGCACCATAGCGTATTATATGAAAAAGGACCTCTTTCCGTTCCTGTACTGGCAGTTTATGTTGAAGGGATATTACCACGGGCCGGAATTTGTGAGGAAAATTATAAACCCTCTCGCTAAGTAACAGTTACTAAAGTTGTATCGGTTTCTTTCTCAATCCGCTTTATCAATCCCGAATATAAACCAAAATGTTTTATGGAGGTGGGATAATTTTTTTATGCTGTCATGGCAAAGTGACCACACTGCACGTGATGGTAAGCGCAAAGCGGTCCAATTAAAATATGGAGTAGCGAGAGACAATCTATCCCCCGCTACTCAACACAATCATGCCGGCCTGCTCCTTCACACTACGCCATGGGCAAGAAGGTGAAGAAGCGGTCGAGGGCCGCAAAACGGCCAAACAACGTACCCCAACTCTAGACCCCGACAAAAACCGGATGTACACTGGCTAATCCCGGAACGCGACACACTTGCGTATGCCACTATGGCGGGTTTCACACCCTGTGCACGGTGGTCGCTATGTCTATGTATGTATGTAGTCCGGGCGGATATGAATATCCTACCACCAGCAAATTATTAACTCGTATAGTAATCTTATTTACTCGTTAGTGGGATCGATCTGTAGATCCGGATTAAGATTGTTTTATTTATGACCAATTTGAATAAACGACCTTAATCCGAAACCACAGATCGTTCTGAGAAATGAGCCAGTAAGAATTAAGTTTGAATGCCACGCCTACAAATGACATAGTTTGATTGGTTTATTTTCTGGTTCGATTTGACAATGCAGGTTGAGATTGCTTATTGAAATTGGCCATTTGCAAGAATGGAATTATAAAGTTATTTTTGTACCACACTGTATATTAGGAACATCGTAGGGTCATGTATACTTGTCCCCCTGAGCGCGCATTGGCCGCGGATAACGAATCCGCGTTAAATGAGGGTTTGAATTAACAATATGACATAATTATTTTTTTATTACAATATAATGTTATATTAAGTATGAATTAAATTTGATTATTTAGGTATGTTTTATTGAATGTTAGGAATATGTTTATGTTTTAATATTATTTTAATAATTTGTGACATTTTAAATTATGAATTAAATTAATATATCATTAAATTAAAATTCTAAAATTAAATGTAAAATGTGATATTTGTACTGAAGTTGCATTCAGTTTTTAGTTAGTTATTGTGTAAAACTTTTTGAGGTCATTAAGTTTATTAATAATTCAGATAATTAGAAATTAATAATGGATATTATATTTTTTATGAAGTTTATGTAACTATAGGCATTTCGTTCGTGTAAGTTTTTCTTTTTTTTATCATTTCTGTATAATTATGTAAATAAAATCAAAATATACGTACCGTTAAAGATTAATCCTCATGTATGACATGTCTACAATAATACCGTTTAATAAAATATATTGTTTTATAAAGTATTTTATTATGATCGTGCGTCTTTTATTAGTCAAGTCATTTCCTTTGACGTCCCTTTTCCTTCGTGTATTCCTTCCCTTCTCTTATTTAATGTAAATATTTATAAAGCTATTTCCTCATTTATTTTACATAATAACATAAAAATATAGTTTGTATGTAACTTTGTATATTATATTAATAAATATAATTTTTTATTCTATTATTATTTACCTTTATATTATCCTGATAGAATAACAACTTTCCTGACTTATTTTTTCCAAATTCCGAAACCTACTTGTTTCCCGTGATATGTTTCCCTAACTTTATTGTCGTTGGCGTAGCACAGCAACACAGTGCTTGTAGCCATATATAAAAAAAGTAGTTTATTTTATACTTCCTATATTTCATTTATTGACTGCCTCGGTGGCTGTTGTGATTGGGTAAGCGTTACACGTTTTACACAGGAAGGCGACTTTAAGATCTTGCATCATCTAAAAATGTTTCTAGTGCCGCCATCATCTTTGTGGTCAGTACGTAACATAAACAAATTAGTTAATTATACTGTCAACAGATGGCACTGTTCATTTTTCACCTTTTGTTGACAAAAAGTATAATTTAAAAATATTTGTCTATTATTCGTGGATAGCGCGAAACATAAGCTTTTTCCTTTCCATCATCGGACGACAAGAGACTCGGCGAAGCTTCATGGATACATGGTTGATATTCCACCAGTGCGCACGAAGCGTTTTGCTAGTACATTTATCATGCGCACCGCTAGAGAGTGGAACTCTTTGCCGGAGTCTATATTTCCCGGAAATTATAACCTGGGTATTTTCAAGTCAAGAGTAAATAGGTATCTTCTAGGCAAGCGTGCTCCACCGTAGACCACATCATCACTTACCATCAGGCGAGATAGTGGTCAAACGCAAGCCTATTTATGTAAAAATAAAAAGCTTTAAGTTTCTCGTGCCACAATGTTCGTCCGCGATGAACTCAAAAACCATCTGAATGTGTATGGCTTGATCCAACTAAAAATATAAGATAGTTTTTATTTATTTATTTTTATAAGGTATACCAACAGCATAGATATCATTAAATAAATAAAAACATTGTGTATTAACAATTGGTTAATATGCATACCACTTACAGTTATACACAACATTCAAAGAGTAACAGAGAGAAAGAGTTTTAGACTAGACCCCCGACCGCTTTTTCACCTTTTTGAGGTACTTCTTGCCCATAGCGTAGTGTGGAGAAGCAGGCCGGCATGATTGTGTCGAGCAGCGGGGGATAGATTGTCTCTCGCTACTCGATACTCTAATTGGACGGCACTGCGCTTACCATCAGGCGCAGTGTTGTCACTTTGCCGGATAAAAAAAAAGATCCGATAGGTGGCGCTGTTGTCGAGATATGTTTTATTTTCCAATCAATATAGTGTAGAAGTTTTGTGGCAGGACAATTTCTGCCTGGGCACACTAAGTCTTATAAAAGGATTTCATTTGATAGTTGATCATTACATAAGTCTGTTTTAGCCGGATCTTCCCGTATTGCATTACCTACACTTACCAGTGATAGCTATTCGATCATTTTCTGAATAAATAGTTTACAAACACTGAATAATAGTATTTCAATGGAATTCGCTATCGTTCATATCGGTATCTGTACAGGGAGGCAATCAGTGATAAACGTAAAGGCGGTGGCACAACAGAACACGTCTATCTTATGAAGATAGTGTTTTACTCAACTTGGCTTGCTATTTAACGACTTCCAATTCAACGCGTATTTGTCATCATAACATTTTTAGTCATTAAAAATATAAAAATAATCACCATTTATTCAAGGATATGAATGCACTACCTGAACTATAAAAAGATTGTTCATAAAAGTTATACAAATATAGTCACTAAATCAAAGTACGTAACCACTATATTCTGTTTTGTACCCAAACATCGCAGAAGGAAAGTATGTATTTGTTTCTAAGTATATGTAATAAGTAAGTTTAAATTACACAAAAATAAAAATATTAGTTACAAACGTTAAGTTAGAAGGCTTCGCCAATTTTGTATATCTGGGAAAATAATGTTAATAATCATACCAGATTCGTCATTCAACGCCATACAATCGCATTTGGATTAAAAAAAAACTTTACATTTGATGAGGGTTTACTCTCTGAAATAAGTATTTACTCTAAGGTTCTAATGATGTGTAAAAATCGCAATATGCTCAGGTGTGTCGTCAACTTTAACCAGTGTAAAATGCACTGATATCTTATATGAGATAACACCACTCCGCGGCGACTGTAGACCGTACACACACGTGTGTGCGTCCAATCAATCATGTTCCTGAAAATTGTGTGTATTTTATTGCTATCAAAAATAATCGTCGGCCAAGAAGCCGACATTGTTGACCGGACGAAAAAGTTATGCGAATTTTGCACGTGTAGTGAAATTGATAATGTGGAAAAAACACAACTGATCTTAAACATACATTGCTCGGACACGGACAGAATAACGCACATCACTGATTTGGACAAGATAGAATGGCCGCCCAATCCTAATGCGTTGAAAATATCAGCCACATTTGAAGGGATGAGGCTGTCTACGCTTGGCAAGTAAGTTTTTCTAACAAATTTATAGTTTCATTCCTCTATCAGGTGACATTGTGAAATGCTTAGTCATAGTATATAACTTTCCCCCATGACTTCGCTGTTATGTAGCTGTAATCTATTTTCGACACAATTTTCAGGAATACAAAGCCTTCCACTGAATTACAATAGCTTTTGTTTCTAACTCTAACTCTGGAATCACAAAAGCCGTCCAATTACCAGAGCATACTATTAGATTAAGTGCTCTGAAAAGAAATAAAAATATATTTAAACCGAATAATATGATACAATTATAATCTAAATATAAATTTGCTGGTGGTAGGATAAAAAAAAAACGAGTTGTGAAATTAATGTCGATAATTTGGAGAGAACCAAGTCCTGATTTATGGCTTTTGTACGCTTGTTAATTGTCTTGCTCGGACAGTCTACTTTAAAATAGTATCATTTAAATTAGCCCATACAGATTTATAAGCCGTTGAAGTAAAACTAACATTGTTTCTGAAAACATTTCATCTTCATCATTTATTCATCTTCATAATTTTTCCAAATCTCTGACGAAACAACGATTCTTTTAACCAGACCTCATGTAATGGTTCCTAAATCTTTTCAAGTAGGTCGTCGACACTGCTGAAATGAACCTATACAGAATAAGACTAACTAGATATTCCTGACTATGACTTAACAATGATAGCCTAGTTGGTAGTGGTACGGGCTCGGACCAAGGTTAGAAACCAGTCCAAATGGCACATTTCTGACTTTTTTTTATCCTGGTACGGCAAAGTGGCCACACTGCACCTGATCAAGTAGCGAGAGACAATGTATCCCTCACTACTTAACACAATCATGCCGGCCTGCTGTGTAGCTTCTTCACATTACGCCTAAAGGACCCAGGATCATAGAAAGGCACACGAATAGGTGTATCAAATGAAATCAAAGGAAAGGATAGGTGTAATCAAAGGAACACGATAGCTGGCAAACTGTTCCACAGCTTGATGGTGAGGCAAAAATACAAGTTTGCGAACCTCTTGGCTCGGGCCGGGGTAGTAGATACCACGAAGCTGTGGCTCCGCAAGCCAGTACGCGTGGTTCTGGTATGGAAGGTAGAGGACGGGGTAAGATCAAACAATTCTTCAGAGCATTCGCTATGATACAGACGGTAGAACACGCTAAGCGAGGAAATATCCCTACGTAGCTCTAGCGGCTCCAGGCTGTTACTCACGTCTGCATCATTCACAATGCGGATGGCCCGCCGCTGCAACCCATCCAAGGCATCGAGAAGGTATTTTGCAGAACTGTCCCAGAGGTGCGACCCATATTCCATTCCCGGCCGCACCTGCGCTTTATGCAATACAACTATTGAATCGGCTGAAATCTTGACAACGAATTTAATTTAACCCCATCTTTTTTTAATACCCCAGACTAATAGTATAATAATTTTTTGGTCAAATAATATCAGTGCTGGTTTTAGCAATACTAGCGCCCTGGGCGAGATTGCTATACGACGCCGCCTTTTCGCTATCCAAATCCCTGCGAAAATAGAAACAAACAATGGAAAGTATGAAACAGTATACGTATTAATCGTGTTCTAGTGTGTTCCCTTTAGTGATTTCGTCACCAGATTAAAGGAAATTTAAAACTTTCATGGTGGACTTGCCGCTGCTAAGTATGTCTATGCCGCGGCAACCCGGGCGGTCGCCCAACCGCGCCCACCCCTAACGCCGGCCCTGAATAATAAACTTGAAACTTGTAAATAGTTTTCGATAAATTTAATGAAACATGTATTTTGGCGGTTTCTGAAATTCAAGTCCTAAGAAGAGAAAGGGATAAATACACAGTCAGGTCATAAGTATTGTCACACAGTAAAAACTTTTATTTTAGAATGCTGGCAACAAAAAAGTTTATTGAATTCGAATTTCAAATTGTTCATGAAAATAAAAATGTATACTTTTTAGAATTTTACTCATTTTTAAATGTGGAGTGGACGCTTAAAGAAGACCGTGTTGCAGTAATTGCGTTGCATCGTTGCGGTTACGCGCCAATTCAAATTTTTGACATACTGAAAAATTTTAATATAACCTAAAGATTCGTTTATCGTACCATCAAACGATACAATGAAGACTCTAGTGTAGATGACAGGTCAAGAAGTGGTCGCCCTCGGTCTGTTAGGACTCCAGCAGTGATAAAAGCTGTGAAGGCGCGAATTCAAAGAAATCCCAAACGTAAGCAGAAACTGTTGGCCCTTCAGATGGGATTAAGCAGAACCACGGTGAAAAGGGTGTTAAATGAAGACTTAGGGCTTCGGGCATATCGAAGACAAACAGGACATCGTTTGAATGCTCGTCTAATGCACCTGAGACTGAAGAGATGCCGCGCTTTGTTGAAGCGGTACGCGGGAAAAAAATATCGGGAAATTCTTTTTTCAGATGAAAAAGTTTTTACCGTAGAAGAGAGCTACAACAAACAAAATGATAAGGTGTACGCACACAGTAGTGAAGAAGCGAGCAACCGTATTCCGCGTGTCAAACGAGGTCATTTTCCATCCTCGCTCATGGTATGGTTGGGAGTTTCTTATTGGGGCTTAACAGAGTTACATTTTTGTGAGAAAGTTGTAAAAACGAATGCAGTTGTGTATCAAAATACAGTCCTGACGAACCTTGTGGAACCTGTTTCTCATACCATGTTCAATAACAGGCACTGGGTATTCCAACAAGATTCGGCGCCAGCTCATAGAGCGAAGAGCACACAAGACTGGCTGGCGGCGCGTGAAATCGACTTCATCCGGCACGAAGACTGGCCCTCCTCCAGTCCAGATTTGAATCCGTTAGATTAGAAAATATGGCAACACTTGGAGGAAAAGGCGTGCTCAAAGCCTCATCCCAATTTGGAGTCACTCAAGACATCCTTGATTAAGGCAGCCGCCGATATTGACATGGACCTCGTTCGTGCTGCGATAGACAACTGGCCGCGCAGATTGAAGGCCTGTATTCAAAATCACGGAGGTCATTTTGAATAAACTTTAGTGTCATAAGAATCTATGTTTTGTTAAGTTCATTTTGGTATATAAATGGTTACATAATGAATAAACTTGTTTCAATTATTTTATATTAAACATGTGACAGAATTTATGACCTGACTAGGTAAATGTATAGAAAGTAAGTAATTTTTTTCTAATCCGGGCCGGAAATTGAAAAAAGTAATAATACTGGTATTAAACATTGTCCCACTGCTGGGCACGGGCTTCCTCTACTAACAAGGGAAGTTAGGCCTTAGTCCACCACGATGGCCTAATGTCGTGTCTACCAGTCTACCAGACTTCACATGCCCTTGAAATTCTTATGAGAATTCTCAGGTATGCAGGTTTCCTCACGATGTTTTCCTTCGCCGTTAAAGCAAGCGATAATGAACAATGAATACACACGTAACTTTAGAAAAGTCAGAGGTGTATGCCATGTAGGCTGGATTCGAAGATATGACTTTCGTCTCGACAGTCCGTACCGGAGTCAACTAGGCTATCGCTGCTTAGGTATTACTAGAAAAAATCATGTATTTAATAAAAATAATAATTTCTTGTAAGTGAAAGATATTTTTTTATATATTCTGGCATGGCAAAATGACCACACTGTACCTGATGGTAAGTATAGTGCCGTCCAGTTAAAGTATCAAGAGATAATCTATTTCTCGCTACTCAACACAATTATGCCGGCCTATGTTATATCACTACACTAGTTTATTATGTTTTTTTTATTGGCTACCAATAAATCATTCCGTTGCCTACGTCAGTTTATTTTGTTTAATCACCTTGATTCGTTATCTCTAGTCATTAAGTGTTCATAGTAGTTCTAAGGGCATACTTGTTTGCTCACAGGCGATGTTAATCTTTGTTTTACTTCGCGGGTATTTTTGGAAAATGATCAAAGTACTTTTTAATTCTGATTCATAACACAACCATAAACATAATATGAGTTAACCATTGTACCAGAGCTTTTTTTTAAATTTCATACTAGTTGTGGCGCAGTTGTAATTGCGTATGTTCTACGAGTGCTGTGGTAAGGTCTCGGATTTGATCCCCAGATTGCGTAAAAGTGATTAGGTTTTTCTATCACGTATCAGCACGGAGTCTGGAATTGTGCCCGGTACGTAAATAGACTCGCCCCTATCACATCATAGGACGGTAATAAAATAATCTTTATCTGCCTTACCATTCGGGAAATATACAACTTGTATCATAGTCATCATTCCGTTTATTTTTATTTTGAATATCAAGAACTTCATGAAAATTTAAGTCCGTCTACTCCCAAATTCAAAACAAATATTTCCATATATATTTTTCTTACAATTTCAACCTATGACATGTCTCTCAAACAGCGCAGACGTAATATTATACCTACTGATCGTATGCGCCGCCAGGCGATACCAAACTATTCGGGTGCCACTTGGTGGTATTTTCACTTGATTATTTAAATTGGCTCAGGTTGACCCGTGCAATCCTCCTTGGTAACATAAAATTGTACTGGCTAGAAATTAGGACACAACTTTCCCATGATTAGTCTCAAAAACCCTCGTAGTTATTATTTTACAATTCATATGGCTTAGGTCGACCTATACAATCCTCCTTGGTAACAAAAAATTGTACTGGCTGGCTTTCAAATTTTCTCAATTTTCCCATGAGTAGTTTTTTTAGCCTGGATAGGCAGACGAGCAGACGGGTCACCTGATGGTAAGTAGTCACCGCCGCCCATAGACTTCTGCGATGCCAGGGCACAGCAAAGCCGCTGCCTACCGTTTAAAAAAAAATAACACTATTATTTTACAATTAATATGGAAAATTCTATAACTGGATGGAGTGTACGTGACTGGTGGATGTATTTAATTAATGTATCTCTCTCCAGATTACATCAATCATTTGTATAAACATTGCAGTAGGTGACGTTTAGTTTTCGTGAGTTAATGCTTACGCTATCATTCGCCAAATTAAAGTTCATTGACGCTGTTTATGATCAAGTAGAAATTCTTTCAGTTTTTATTTATGTGTCCCGAAATAAGCGATTATTTTACCCGATCGGAAAGAGGCCTTATACTGTACGGGGAAATCCTGCCATAGAGTCGTGATGCAGCCAGTTTATACCTAGTCCCGACCGGTTTAGCTGTACTCATTCTGTCTCATTCTATGTTATCAGTGAATTAACTAGAGACTCAGAAATATCCCTTTCTCTCTCTTGTTCAAAGCTTTCCCTGGATATTGTGAGGTTCACGAACCGTAGTGATTACTGACCATAGCTTCTCATGTATTTTCTTTTGCCCGCCTTGTTATTACAAATTAAACGAAAATTTTAAATAAACTAAATTTCTGTTAAAGCCTTTCAAATTTTTGCCTCGTATTCCATGGTCAGATCGTAATCCAATTTATATGTAAACCCTTGAGCTAAAGCTTTAACTATCATATACAAGAATTAACAAAATCTGTCTACCTGGAAATATCAAGCGAATTGGGAAACTGCTTTTTAGAGTCAGTTAAACATCTGCGTTGGTATGATTTCGCACAAACTTCCTTTATTAGTCATCTAATTAAAGTTCAATGGAACAGTTTAACGTACATCCATCATTTCGGCCCAGTTTGCATAGCGAATCACCGTGCCCTTATCTGTGGTCACCGCGCCGCGCCGCCTACTTCTTGTTTTCGGCTGATTGAGACTGATGATTCTATGATTCTGTAATGAGTGCGTTGGCATTGGTTTTCGTCCGCCTAGTAATGAAGATTATCGTGCCGTGTCTACATATCTGTCTTTTAAATCACCTAGACTACCAAATTACACCAATTGTTCGTGTATATTTAACGTGATTTTTTTTGGTTCTTGTACTGCCTGGCTTCTTTTCGTTTTCTGTACCTTTTTTATCTTGGCATGGCAAAGTGACCACACCACCTGTGTGTGTGTGGACCTGATGGTCAGCACAGTGCCGTCGAATTAGAGTATAAAATAGCGACAGACAATCTATCCCCTCAGCACAATCATGGCTTCTTTAGACTACGCCATGACCTGGTCAAGAAGGTGAAGAAGCGGTTAAGGGTCTAGTGACAGAGTACTCAGAAGGCCGCAAAACGGCCAAATATCATACCCCAATTCTAGACCCCTGACAAAAACCATTGGCTGATCCCGGAACGCGACACACTTGCGTGTGCCACTATGGTGGATTTAGACCGTGTGTACAGTGGTCGCCATCCGGGCGGATATGAATATCCTACCCCCAGCTGGTGGTAAATACAGAATATAATGTCGGCCTTGACTGCAACTCTCAATACTCGCCAGAATGTGGTAGTTATGTCAACTGTGTTGTCTGGTCTTACTAAACGTAGGGAATTACTCCTAGAGCCGCACCTGCCTGCAATCATCTAATATTCGGTTTCAATTATGTATCGCTAACAATTTATAATAAAGTCGATTTGCTTAATAGTAGCCGTAAGTAGGCATAGATTTAGGTAACGCTCCCCTAGGTACAGCAGTGAAAAAGTGTGATCTTTATATAAAAATACGTGTGAGTTGTCCGGTATTGGAACTTGCGTCCCAACTTGACAGCCTCCGTGGCGCATCGGGCGAGTAGCCGGCTGTGAAACAAGATGCCGTGGATTCGATTCCCGCATCGATTCATCATTCATTTGGGTCGGGGTGTTTCTAGTCCCTCGTAGTTCTTGATAGTGTCAGAACTAAGTGTTTGTGACTTTTGGATGTATTTATTTATTTATTATATTCTGGTGATAAACTAATCTGTTATGTTCTGGGATACAAATAACACTCAAATCGACGGTCTCCGTGTAAACTATGGAAATTGAAAAAAATGAAAAATAATTTACAACATTGAAGTTGCTACTTTCAATGTTTTAATACGTTTACTTTATGCACTATCAATTCTGTTCAATTGAAAAACATTTGAGGTATAAAAATTGGTACAATATTATTATATAGAATAATAAATCTTTATCTCTACTCGCCATTAGTGCAATAAAACGAAAATGTAATTTTTTCAATTTCGATAGTTTACGTGGGGACCATCGAAATAGGGAGTGTACCTACTAGTTACACCATCGTATTCCCCTGTAGGGGTACAGGTGTGATCTAATAATATGTTCTGTTTTACAATAAGATTTTTTAATATATTTCCAGGTTACCACCAAACTCACAAGTTGACACACTGCGATTCACAAACAACGAAATAAAAACGTACTGGCCGGACCCTTTTGCCGATGTGCCCGGTCTAAAAAGACTCTCATTCGCCCAGAACGACTTGCTCGAGATCTCTCCCGACCTTTTCACCAACATTGAAGGCCTGGAGGAATTCGACGTTTCTTACAATAAACTTAATAAATTCAATAAACTAGACTTTGAGAAACTACATCGTCTAAAAAGGCTCAACGTACAAGGCAACTTGTTTACGAAAATACCAATCGAAGCTCTCAAATCTACGGTGCTAGAAGAGTTGGACGTAGGAAAGAATAGCATTTATGACTTGTTGCTGCCGGAAAACAGAGCTCTGTTTGGATTAAAGAGACTGAACCTAAATGGCAATAAGATAAGGTCCATTGTGAAGGATTCCTTCCCAATGAACAATAGTCTGTAAGTATAAACATTTTTAGATCTTTCATAATGATAATTAAGTGAAGCTATGAGATTTCTGTTATATAATTAAATTTTTGGCGCACAACCAAAATATTGAGCAATCGCGTGTACAGAAATCAACGCATAGCTAAGAGCTCGCTTGAGTAATATTCTTGCACTCTGGCAGTTATTAGCTGATTTCACTTTAGTTCCGTATTTTTTATTATAACTAAAGGTCGATACGAGCAGTTCGCTAGCCCTATATATCTTACTCTCTGCAGTTCGCTCACCTAATGGTAAGTTCTACTTACGCTTGCCCATACACAGTGGCAATCCCACTTAGATGTGTGAGAACTTCTTTAGGCACGTTGGGCACTTTTGGGATGGGGAAAAAGCGCTGAACTAGCGTGACAATCACGCTCAGATTGTTTTGCTTTTGACATAAGCACACATATGATTATTGACTATATATACTCAGCCTGTTGCCGTCCACTGTTGGACGTAGGCCTCCCCAAGTGAACGCCAACCATCCCGGTCTTGGGTAGTCTTGACTAACAATCATAAATAAAAAAAGTTCTTCATGGACGCTGTAATTCCAAAGGTTTAATTAAGGTTTCACTTCTGTTGGTAGTCCCCATGACTAATATCATAAATAATACTAGCCCTGTATTAAACATTGTGCCACGGTTACGGGCCTACTCTACTAACCCCTCTCATTAGTACAGGAGGCTCATCCCCATTACTGCCTATGTTTATTTTTTTATCACAAAATTACGTTACCTTATGACTGCTGTGCTGAGGTCTCGGATTCGATCCCCGAGTCGGGTAAGTGATGGAATTGAGGCCGGTATGGCAATAGGCTCGTCCCCTATCACATTATGGGACCGTAATAAATTCGGAGAAAAGTGGGTGTACTAGTTACACCTCTGCCTACCCCTTCAGGGATTACAGGCGTGAGCGTGAAATTGCATGCCACTGCACTGTGTTCATCATCTCAATATATAAGTTGTTAAGTCTCAATGACCATTGTTACTTCAAAGCTTATTTTTTATAAATCACCGCGTTATTTCATCCCAATTATAATATAAATCTTTTGCAGTGAATTCATTGACCTATCAAACAATATAATAGAAATCGTGGAGGAAGATTCATTTTTAACCTGTACAAACTTAAGGGAACTTGACGTCAGTCAAAATAACATAACCTTCATATTCTCTTTGCCGCCGTCGCTGCAAATCGGTAAACTACGCGGCAACACCCTGTACCACTGGCCAAAGTTCCCCAGCGGTATAAAGTACATAGATTTGTCATACAACAGACTGTCGCATTTGTATGACGAGGCGGCAGTCAGTTTTGATAACCTTGAGGTAAGTGTAATGACTCATGTTATGTTTATCATTTGTCAGAATCGAACTACTGAAAAGATTCTAAAAATTATTTTACTAACAAGATGCGGATAACATTATTCGGAGTAATATGAAATATACTTTACTAGTTGTTGCTCGCGGCTCCGCCCGCGTGGAGGTCATGTTTGGGAGAAAAAGTATACAATACAAAATACCAATATTCATGCGTTTAACTTAAAAATGACGGATTTTCATACAACTTTCATTCCCTATTTTACCCCCTTAGCGGCGGAATTTCCAAAAATCCTGAATCATATATTTTTTATTTTTAACTAAAATGCCAAATACTAATTTTCATGAATTTAACTTCAAAAATGACGGATTTTCATACAAACTTTCATCCCCTATTTTACCCCCTTAGAGGTGGTATTTCCAAAAACCCTTCCTTAGTGGATGCCTACGTGATAAAAGGTACCTACTGTCAAAATTTCAAGTCTCTAACCCCAGCCGTTTAGGCTGTGCGTTGATCGATCAGTCAGTCAGTCAGTCAGTCAGTCAGTCAGTCAGTCAGTCAGTTTCTTCTTTTATATATACAGATTAGAAACCATTTTTTAACCCAGAAATTCTTTAAGAGTTCATATTTCTTAGCAAAAGCTAGTACCTAAAAGATAAAATAATGCACCTACTATCGTGCTCAGGTAATCAGGTAGAGCAACAAAGAAATTATGAAAGCCCATATTCTACCAATGGTGAATACCCCAAATGAAATTTTGGGTGACTATTTAGATAGGATCCAGAACAAATCTTATACCAAAATACAGTTAAATATTGATTCATTTCAAAAATGATATAAATGGATAGTCAGGTATGCATCTGCTAATGGGTCTGCCTTGTCTTAATATTATCGTACCATCGACGTTGTAAAATTCCTATATAGCAAAAACGGATTTATCCTTTCCAGGTCCTTTACGTCGGAGGCAACCAAATCGCAGAAGTGAACATCAACAACAAACTACAGAATTTGTATTTCCTCGACCTTTCTTACAACATCATCACTGAAATACCGAAGACTTTGAGCTCACAGTTGTTCCCAAACCTTAGTGATCTTCGCCTGGACGGGAATCCTATTGAGATTATATACTTCAAGAACATACTAGCCCTCAGTCGGCTGTATATGACGGAGCTGAAGTCGCTGGTAGTAGTAGATGAGAAGGCGTTTAGTAACGTAGTGGGGCAGGCAGTGGGCGAACCTCTGGATATTCCGTGCTTCTCCTTGTATTTATCAAACTGTCCATCGTTGAGGGAAATAAAAGTCGGCGCATTTGATGGCACCTCTTTATGTATGGTAAGTGAATTAGTAGGTATATCTCATATATAAAAGTCGGGTCCTGGGGAATCAACTTGCATTATTTGAATTCCAATTTCACTGGCACATGTCTGTTAGTCTCACATAGAACTGACATGAAATACCAGTTATGCTTTTGTTATCCTGGCACGACTAAGTGGCCACATTTCACCAGATGGTAAGCGCATTGTCGTCCAGCTAGAGTATGAAGTAGTGAGAGACAACTACATCTCGCTACTTGACACAATCAAGCGGGTCTGCTATTCTTAATGCGATAATTCTGTGAGGAAGGTTGCTGTAAAAGCCCACGATTTTTCATTATCAACGGCTTGACAATTCTTATGGAGTCTACATTTATATGCATACGTACACAAATATACATATGACGAACAAATATATATACATACCTACAATCTTATTATGGTAATTTTAATAACCAACTATTGATAAACACGAAACTCTCATATTTCAGTTGGATGTAAGTAAAAATAATCTGACACGAATATCCCCGAACCTGACCGACTGGTCGACTGTCGTGGAGGGCGCCAACTTACAACACAACCCGTGGCGATGCTCCTGTGATATGCAGTGGGTGATCGATGAGCTCATTCCCAGGATGTATAAGACGAATACCACACAACTCTTGGATGAATTGAGGTGAGTCAGATTAACTCCCAATAGTCATACAAGCCCTCACAGTTACCATTCTCTTATGTTGTTTTTTTTATCCTGGCACGGCATAGTGACCACACTGCACCTGATGGTAAGCGCAGTGCTGTCCAATTAGAGTATTGGTATGGTATCCGAGTAGCAAGAGACGATCCCCGGCTACTCAACACAATCATGCCGGCCTGTTTCTTCACACTACGCCATGGGCAAGAAGGTGAATAAGCGGTCGAGGGTCTAGTGTCAGAATACTCAGAAGGCCGCAAAACGGCCAAACATAGTATCCCAACTCTAGACCCCCGATAAAAACCGGATGTACACTGGTTGATCCCGAAACCCAGCACCTGTTTTGACTTGACTTTTGGTCTTACAACCCAGAACAGATACAAATATTGGTGTCTCAACGCGTGGAGATCGAACCCGCGACTTCTTCTTTTTTGACTAACTCACTAGTCAATAAAGGTAAGTAACATCTCTTTATCTCTTTCCGCGGCCATGCAGCAGTATATTATATTTCGGTTTAGGACTGCACTTAAAAACTATGTCAAGTCGATTTGTTAACTAGATCCGAGTAATTCCTGAAAAAGCTGCTGATCCAATCGCTGTAACAAATATATGTGAGATATGGCGTTATTAAAAATTGTCTCGGTATATTTTTTCTCAAAAATAATTATGTAAAGCAGTTGAAATCGATTTTTAATGTAAATTGTCATTGTAATCACTATTCACGTGTGTCCTATACAAAACTATCTGTTGTGGCATCCTAAAAGAAACGCTGAATCCTTAACGGCAGACAAATCGCCAAGGTCACGCGCGTGGGATACAATCTTAAGAACCCACGGTCTTTTCTTTAGATTCATGATGGTCGTAGTTCTTGTAGAGGAAGGGGTGACAGTGTGCCTCTAGAGGACCTTTTTGGGTGTTGTGCCTCAGCGACTGCGGCCTCTCCCTTCGTTCTTATTCGGAGCTTCTATATATTGTGAAGCATCATGCAAACTTTGCCACCAAGATTCAGGATTTTCGCGATTCACAATTGTTATGTATTTTTTATTTCTAGGTGTAATACGCCTGATGTGCTGAGAGGTCGTAGACTTGTTCATTGGTACCACTGGAGCAAAGAGGTGATGTGCTCTCGAGAATACCTGCGTACAGAAGCCAATTATCCATACACGGTACGTATGCAATTTTGATTAATATTTATACCTTAGGGCCCTTAGGCGATAAGTAGTAGTAGTATTTATTTGAGAATAAAAGCGAATAATGTTTAATCATATACAAACACCGGACTTTAGAGAGCTTTATTAAATTCAGTCAGTAATATATATTTTTCTATTTTCATAATCGCTAGTGCAAATTGTTATGTATCAAATTCAAAATCATGATGTCATGCGTCAACGTTAGCGAGGCAATGCCGTGGCCAGAATTTACATAAACTGTAACTAATTATGTTATAGTTACTAAGTAAACTTATAGGATTTTTAGAAGTTTTCACGATTCTCATTGCACTTAATTTCATTAAAATTGTTATGAAACAATCGTTTAATTTTAAGGCTCAAATTAAATTAATTTGTAATGGACCATTTAATTTATTAGTTTACAAATTCCAATACTTATATTCAGTTATCTAAATACTGTCACCTTAGTAAAATTATTATGAATTTTATAGTAATAACATACAAATATACATGCACGCCTACACCTACATTTCGCCGTGCTTATTACCGTCCCATTATGGCATAAGGGGCGAGCCTATCGCCATACCCGGCACAATAGGGAAGGCGACACGATTTTTTTATTAATTTTATCAACAAGTTAGTTTTTTTATATGGCAATCTCTCGAAAGGGCTGTCAAAAACATCCTTGTCCTTATGTCCTTTATCCCCCTGTTGTTTTTTTTTCAGATGCTATCTACTGAAGAAAACTCATCAAAGTGGCTTATCCGTCTTCTAGAAATCATTGGATGCTGCATAATCGTTGTGTTAGTGATAGCCATCGTGACAGTGTGTCTGGTTAAGCGGAAAAAGGGCTTACGTGCGAAACGTAGGCGACAGGACGATAATGACCATAAAAACAACGGTGTTAAAGACCAAATTACAGCGCTCAATAGAAGCTGATAAGATAGTTCCTAATAGAAAAATAGTATGTAAGGGTTTACACAAGACGTATTGTCGGGTATTGAATGATTTTAGGGGTCGAAAATGGGCAAGCGGATCACCTTCTGGTAAAAAATATCTATCGTGAAATTTCAAATTATCCGAAGAATAGTGTTGCTGGCCTTTAAAGGAAATAAATCTAGATTAAAATCAAAAAGGGCCAAGCGGGCAAGTGTGTCAACTTAAGAAATCTACAACCCATGAAAATATCCGAAGATTTTTTTTTTTATTTATTCATGTCCATGGATACTAGTCCTTCAGACGTATACATAAATATCCGAAGAAGTATTTATGTGTTGCCAACTTATGATTAAATAAATTGGGATTAGAAACGGAACCCGAGAAATGTTACTCACGGTACAAAATGAAATAACAAGCTGTTAATTGTTTGACTCGAATAAGAGCCTCACGTGGATGGACCCTTAGCGTCTGACTTCTTAACTCTACTTCACACTGAACCTGCTTACATTGCCTTAGCCAATACTTTTGGTGTGAACATTGTCTTAGAAAGAAAACAAATAATTTATTTAAGTTTTATACACTTGTATATTATATTTATATTATATTATAATTAATACATTAATGCTGTTCTTTGGTAAGATCATTGAGACCCTCTTATTAGTCATAATTGTATGCCGTGTTACAAAATAAGTAGCTGTTAGACGGTCAGCCAGTTGAGTAGTGTTTGAGTATTTAGACGCTAGAGAAAGAAAAGTTGGAAAAATTTATCGGAAATTTCTGTAAAACTGAAAATGCATTGATTTACCGGTACCGATGAACGTAATCACACAAGCGACGCTGTGGCCAAAAGTTAGTAATATGCTTAGATCCTAGTCACTGTTTTAATTATTTCTATTAGTTTATCAGCAGTTAAATTAAGCACATTGTTATAAGGCATACCAAAAAAGATACTTAGTATCTCACGTCTATGAGGAACTTTAAAAAATTAATACAAATACAGACTTAAGTAAAAGAAGTAAAAGAAAAGTATTAATAATCTCATAAGTGGGCAAGAGTGAGAACACAACCAAAAATATAGAATATGTAAATAAATAGATATAAAACATAGAGTAAATGCTTTTTTTTTATTCATTTGTAATGGATCCAAAGAAATTACAATTTAAAAGTTACTTGCACAAGAAAAAATATATACATTTTTTTTCACATGGTTCTTAGTACACCACTTTGGCAACATGCTGTGTGTAATAAAAATGTGCCGCTTGATTTTTTATGACCACGTTACATAGCGAATATAGCAATTAATGTTTATAAAATGATGTTTTGGCAATGTAATGATTTTTATTTGCACTATTCAATTAATAACCACTATTTATTTCTCTATTTTAAAATTACTAGAAAGAGACCGAAACAAATTTCTGTGTTCCCTCGTAAACAGGCAACGACATTAAAAAACCTTCCGTTGCATTTATTATATATTTTCAGACAATAAAGTCATGTTTCTGAAAAAAAAATGTTTATAAAATATTTCTATATCGTGATAAATTTATGGTAAACTCTAGCTTCTATTTTTGTGGCTTTTTTTGACACGTTAGACATCTATGCGTTAGACCGTCCAAGGCTGTACAAATAGCAAATTAAAATGGCGCTGTTAAACAGACAGCTCCTCACAAATTATTTCCATGGTGCAAGTGTCGAACGTTATCATCACATTGGTTTGAAAATAAATACATATACACTCACGCCAGTAATCGCCGAAGGGGCAGGCAGAGGTGCAACTAGTACAACCACATTTCGCCGAGCTTATCACACTCCCATGGTGTGATAGCTAACACTGAGCATTTCGTGACTGAAAATCCCAATATCGCTCTACCCGACTTGGGAATCGAACCCAAGATATCAGCACAGCAGTCGCACCGCGTACGCAATTACAAACACCACCGAGTTAATCGACGCAGTTGAAAATAAAATAATGAATAACATAGAAAAATATTTTTTATTACAATATCTGCACAAGATTATACATAATATGGATTTAGCTTAACGCTTCATTATTTTACATATAGGCATTAGAAAAACATGTGCGTTGTTTGGTACATACATAATAATTTTTGTTTACAAATATCAAATATATATTTTACTGCTATATTGGAAGACCCTAATTTTTAATTATACTTTTTTATATTTTAATTATTAATAGGTATTAAATTTTATCGCGAAATTATTTTTAACCACACATTTTTCTACAATCAATTATCAGAAATAAAACAAAATAATTTGTAGGTATATTTGAATGCACCTCATTTATACTCGCACTTCATAAGAAAAAACCTATCGAGTTAATTTTGTCCAAAAAGATACGTTCTAATACCAAAATTGCTCAATTAAAAAAATATCAGCCTCCAAATTATTATAAGGATAAGATATTTTATATTAATTACGAGATAACTTGATAATAATAAAGTCCATCGCACAATGAAATGCCTCAATGTAACCCATAATAGCTAGATTCTAAATGAGAGCTAGATTTAGCTCTAGCAATAATTTACTGAAATTTCTTTTTTTTTTAGTGTATCGATAGGCAGTCGTGCAGACGGGCCACCTGATGGTAAGTAGTCACCGCCGCCCATAGACTTCTACAATGCCAGGGCACAGCAGAGCCGCTGCCTACCGTTTCTTAACAATCTCAAAACGATTTTTTTTTTTTTTTTTCCTAGCACGGCAAAGTGACCGCACTTCACCTGATGGTAAGCGCAGTACGGTCCAATTAGAGTATCGAGTAGCGAGAGACGATCTATCTCCCGCTACTCAACACAATCATGCCGGCCTGCTCCTTCACACTACGCCATGGGCAAGAAGGTGAAGAAGCGGTCGAGGGTCTATTGTCAGAGTACTTAGAAGGCCAACATTGTACCCCAACTCTAGACCCCCAAAAAACCGGATGTACACTGGCTGATCCCGGAACGCGACACACTTGCGTGTGCCACTATGGCGGGTTTTTCACCATGTGTACGGTGGTCGCTATCCGGGCGGATATGAATATCCTACCACCAGCTAAATTTCAATGTCCAAACTGCGTAAATGCTAGTTTAGATAATATTTTACTCGTAACATTTAAGCATATTGTTTATCTGACCGATGAGGCTGTATCACATATATGCAGAGTCTAATTCGTAAAAATAATGGTGGTGGTATTCATATCCGCCCGGATAGCGACCACCGTACACAGGGTGTAAAACCCGCCCTAGTGGCACACGCAAGTGTGTCGCGTTCCGGGATCAGCCAGTGTATTTCCGGTTTTTGTCGGGATTTGGAGTTAGGGACTTGCAGGAGCGAAAAGAACTAGATATTGGCCGCACAGTCGCTTTGTCTCTTTCTACAAAGTGGTCAGTTTTGTGAGGATAAAGCTCAGTCCAGTTCTGTATGTTGTTCAGTGTGTTTTGGGTTTCATAAGTCACAATTTGACAACCCTCAGTGTGCGATGTCCTTTTTAATACAAAATAAAATCAATGACGAAGACATTGTGCCACAAATCTAGGCACACTATAAATTACCCTGTTAAAGATTTCGCCTTAATATTTTAACAATATTGGAATGGTAAAATAAGTACATTTTTCATCACGTCTTTATAAATGCTAATAATGGTTAACAATCTAATATACAATATAACAATTAAAGAAACGAGTAATACGAAATGGTTATTGGATATAATAATAAAATTACATTTCGATAATATAAGAGAATTTTCTCAATACATATTTAAATAAGACTTTAATTTTGAAATAAGGCATTACAAACTGATAATTAACATACTGGCCTAAAATAGTAATATTTATTATTATTCTCTAATTTACTTATTACTTGGTGAATCAGAGACAACTATATCACCGCCATTTTGTTACCTCTATTAATTCGATATACAATTTGTTTTAATTTTCATTAACTATGCAAGAAAGTCTTTACAACAAGAAAGTATACTTTTTTGTTACATTTTTTCTTTTTTTAATAAAAGAAGGCAAAGGTTCTACACCATGCAGCCGCAACAAAGTATACTATAAAATAAAAATTGGAAGTAAAATCGAGATTAAAAGCAAAAAGAGGTCAGTTAGACAGAAATATTATTCATAGTAAACCTTTGTCAAGACAGACTTTTTATTGTTAAAGTTTGTTTTATGCTGAGTAATACCAATACATTATCGACAATAAGTTCTATTTAATATCAATTTTACAAAACATATTGAATGTAATAATCTGATAAATATTTTAAGCAAAAACGTAATATTTTGTGCACAATATGTAGCAGTCTTGGGCATTTATTTTGTAACGTAACCAATTTATCGATGTCGACAAATTAATTAATTAAGGATATATTCTTATAGGTGCTAATGAAAGAATCAAAGATTAGTATACATTTAGGGGATAAAAGAAATATTAGTTTGATAGTCGATACGGTTACCATTGTCACATTTTCTAGTAGATATGGGACTTTACTAGTCTAAAAAAGAAAATGGGACTACTGGACAATGTGACAATCGTACTGAAGCCAGATTTGTCTGCAGTACGAATCAGTCTAAAAACGATAAAAATTGCCAACTTTTATTTAAAGCTGCCCTTCATTTCAAAATTATTCAAAAGTATGTGTATCCCATACATGAAAGTTAACAAGAAATTAATAAAATTAAATCTGGAATTTAAATATTCACTCCTAACCTCAATTAATCACTCGTGTCTAGTAAGGATATTAAAAAAAGTAGAGAGTAAAATACAAGCCAAAATCATTTTTATTTCCATAACATTAAAATTAAAAATAGCATGTAAGAACAGCTAAACTGGCCAGTATTTGGACGCACCTCCGCACCGCCGGTGAGCCTATGTGTCATAACTGGTTAAAAATATTAATTTATCGACATCGATATCGACCCGTTCACTACTAGACTAGCACGTCACCTGGCGTCGTCTGCCACGTCACAGCGCGTCGTGTTCTTTCAGTAGGAAATGTCCGACCAACCGCTTCTGTATGTCTGTCACACCGCCGTATATTTGTGTGCCTCGGGCATCTCTGTAGACAAACACATAATAAAAAATAGATTTCATATACATTTGTTGTTCTGATGGAGAACTCATACAAACAGGTTTCACCAAGAAGAGTGTATGTGTCGTGTATGTTTATGTGTGTATGTGTGTGCATGCGTGGGCGCCTGTTTGTTTGTGTATATTTGTGTAGGTGGTATGTGTATTTGTTTGTGTGTGTGGTGTGTGTATGTGTGCGTGTGTATGTGTGTGTTTGTATGTGTTTGTGTGTGTTGGACAGTGTATAACACAGGGTTGGTATGCACCTGTAATGTCTCTCTGCTGGGTAGTGCGTGGAAAGACCGCGTCCGCCGAGGATCTGCACGCAGTGGTCGGCGACGGCGGCGGCGTTCCTCCCCGCCAGGTACTTGGCCATGGCGCTGTTCTTGGTGCTGACGTCGGTGGCCGCGCGGTACGTGGCCAGCCGCGCTGTCTCCACCAGTATGCACATGTCTGTCAGCCGGTCCTGGGCGAATCAACTTCATTGTTATACACACTTAATAATAATATAATGTAATAAATAACATCCAAAAGTCACACACATAGCCCTGATCCCACACTAAGATACGAGTCTTGTGTTATGGGACTACGAGACGTACGGTCTCACAACGCCCAGACCGAACGAACCGACGGCCTCTCGCCTACTGCGCCACGTTACTTCTTTAAACGAGATTAGAGTAATATTTCAAGGTCACATTTGTGAATATTTTTTTGATATGCAATGTTTCTTACGTCGCAGTCGATTAGGTACTTGTCTTGTATATTATGAGGAAAACTATGATATTATGCGATTCAAGATTTGTTTTTTAAATAAATGTAGAATGTTATTTTTTATAGTCTAGACTGGCAATCGAGCAAGTGAGTCACCTGATAAGTAAGTGATCTCAACCGCCCATGATCACCAGCATTAACGAAACAATATACATTGCCAGTCTTAAAGGGAAAGTATAGTGGTCGGGAAAAGATGCGACAGTTGGGTTCATTAGAAATCTTACTTCACGGCTGTCATCTGTGGTATTAGCTCTGTAAAAACACCACTTAATAATGTAAAAAGAACCACTGGAATACTACTTAATTTTAAGGAGTTACCCTCTCCAGCTCCGAAGATATTCATCAGATCTTCACCATATTTTTATGGGACCAAATGACAAGCACCAGCTTTCAATCAAAGAAAGAATGGTCGAAATCGGTTCACACAGTACAGAGAAACGAGGTAACAAACATAAAAAAAAAAAAAAAAGCAACATACAGTCGAATTGAGAACCTCCTCCTTTTTTTGAAGTCGGTTAAAAATATACCTATCCATGATGTACATAACCTAAACTATCTACAACATAGATCGTCTACTTACAATTTGAACTAACATGTAGGATGTTTTAGGCCGTTGTGGGTTCGATTCTCGAACGATGGAAACTACATATTAAAAAAATCTTGGATGTAGTCACGTATTGTGTAAATCAATTTTCTAGGATACCGATAAACCTAAGTAAGTGGAACAGGGGACAAAGCCTTGTGTATATATGTTACCTTGACTGAAGGTAATCTAGTAAGGGGTCTACCGAACGCTTCTCTTTTCTTAGCGTAGTTGATGGCGGTGTCGAGAGCTGATTGTGCAATACCTGAAATAAGAGGTAAAATATATATACAGTGTTGCCAAAAGGAGGTTAAAAAAATTGATAAATTGTGCATGTAACTATAATAAGACTTTAAAATTGAATTGATACAATTTTTTTTAATCCAATATCTTAAAATAATTCAATTGTATTTATTATTCAAACCACTACCAAGGCTGAGGAGGTTATCACTTTGCAGCAAATTTTACAGTCAAAAAGTGTTTTGAAATAAATTTCTCATAAACTATAATATGTCTTGCAATTTTTCACATTTCTTGATCAGTTTCAAACAAATGTGGTAAATCTTTTTCCCTTTTTTGGAACATTCTGTATAAAGTCTGACATTTGAATGAAGGGTTGGCGACTATTATGCCTACGTCAATCTTGAAGCCAAAAATGAGTTATCACTCACCGACAGCATGCGCCGCTATCCCGATCCTGGCCTGGTCGAGCTGCCCCATGGCGATCTTGAACCCGTCACCCTGATTCCCGACCTGGTACGAGAGCGGTATCCTGACGTCGTCCAACGTCACCGTGCACGCCGTCGCCGCCCTGAGGCACAAGCTTCAATTCTATTTTATAAGCTCCTTTTTCTTACCGAAACAAGATTATTTATGAGTGCATGTGTAGTGTTGTTTCATGAACCTTAAACAACGGACTTGTGTGTGTGTACGCGTTTGCGTGAGTGTATGAGTGTATACGTGCATGTGTGTATGTAAACGAGCGCGCGTGTGTGTATATGCATGTGTATGTAAGCGAGCGCGTGTGTGTATGTGTGTGTGTACGCGTGTGCGTATGCGTGCGTGCGTGTGTATGTGTGTGACGGAAGTTGCGCTTGTCACTCTTAGGAACAGAAGCACACAGTGCTTGATCACTGCTTATTGGCAGAAACAAGCAAAGCGGTGTTACCTGTCTGTAAAAGTTAGACTCTGGAATCTTATCATAAACTTCAAATAAACATTTGTTTAAAGTTGCAACTGTTACGGTAAGTGTGAAGATTAGCACAATAGTCTTGTAATTAGACATGCACCTGTATTGGTTAGCGCGATAGTCAACCTGTCTCCCATGGCATTGTTATGTTTAGTATGAAGCGTTAAGACCAAATATAAAGCTTCTTACCTAACACTCATTATAGGTTCTTTTTTTCCTCTGAAAACTCCCTCGGAATCCATAGGCACTAGGAAACCTGAGGAACGTTACGTTTTATTGAGATACCGAAATTGGTACTAAGTACTAATAGCGACATTATTTTGAAAAACCAAGTATAATGTAAGTAATAATGTCCTTGAACACCCTAAAGTCGATTAAAGAATAAAATAAGTATTTGAGAGGAGGGGGACATTTTATAAGTAACGAAAGGCAACATCATACTGCTAGTTAACATAGTTTTTTTGTAATGTAACAAATAGTAGCGGAGTATTTTTCATTAATATAAAAATTGCATTAAAAATGATTCTTTATTTAAGAATACATACGCTCGCGCCTGTAATCCCCGAAGGGATAGGCAGAGGTGTAACCAGTACACCCACTTTTCGCCGAATTTCTTATGTTCCCATAATGTGATAGGGGGCGAGCCTATCTCCATACCGGGTACAATTCCAGACTCCAGGCTGATACTGAGAATTTCTAAATAGAACGCAATATCACTTTACCCGACTCGGGGTTCGAACCCAAGACCTCAGCACACCAGTCGTAACGCATGCGCAACTACAACTGCGCCACCGAGGCAGTTGTATTTAAGAATAATAATATTAGCCCTGTATTTAACATTGTCCCACTGCTGGGCACGGGCCTCCTCTACTAGTGAGAGGGGTTAGGCCTTAGTCCACCACGCTGGCCTAATGCGGATTGGTAGACTTCACATACCGTCGAAATTCGTATAAGAATTCTCAGATATGCAAGGTTTCCTCACGATGTTCTCCTTCACCGCGATAATTATCATTTAATACACACATAACTTTTAGAAAAGTCACGAGGTGTGTGCCACTTGGGTTTCGAACATACGACTTTCGTCTTGGCAGTCCGTACGGCAACCAACTAGGCTATCGCTGCTTCTGTGTATTTAAGAATACACCTAAATGAAATGTATACCCTAAATATTATAAGAAACGTAAGTTCATGACATACAATTGAAAACACTATTGATAAACACACACTTATCTTTATCTCTTGCGATTATGTCAGTGGAAAAAAATTGCAATCGCCGACAGCCTTGAAGCCAATAAGCTGATATAAATTAATAAATAAATTCAGAGAACATTCACATATCGAGCCCAGGCTTTGTTCAACAGTTGTAGTCCAACATTGCGATTTTTGACCCACAAATCATCAAAATCAATTTATTATAGTTTATACAATTAATATACATGTTGTTGCATTCAAATTAAAAATTGTATAGTTCATCCACTTTAAACCGGTGCAAATTTTAAACCTGTATACAGGCTGATCAAAATATTTTAAACTAACTCGCAAGCACAACAATTAATAATAACTACTTACATGCAAGACCTTTGTGTTTCAACTCGGGGTCAAAGGTTGCGAAGACGACTGTGGCAGCGCCCTCTATCGCCGACGTGACCCAACTCTTCTTGCCGTTCAGCGTCCAGCACTGACCGTCAGATCGCGCATGTAGTTTGATGCTAGCAACATCGGTACCCGCACCTATTGTCATATAAATCTACTGCTTTGATGTTTGATGTGATTCAATAATATGGGTCATTAAGAAGAAAATAGAAATTATTGCAGCGAGAGAGATACAGATGATAAAAGAAACCATCACAATCTATCGGCAGATTGCTTTAAATATTCATGTTCAGTGTACATCCGGTTTTTGTCGCCGGTCTAGAACTGAGGTACGATGTATGGCCGAATTGCGGCCTTCTGATTACTCTGACACAAGACCCTCGGCCGCTTCTTCACATTCTTGCCCATGGCGTAGTGTGAAGAAGCAGGCCGGCATGATTGTGTTGAGTAGCGGGGAATAGATTGTCTCTCAAAAAAATGCAATAACCCACCTGGCTCACTCAAAGCGAAGCACCCTATACATCCCTTAGTGAAGTCTTTTAGAAATATCTCTTTCTGTTCAGGCGTGCCCTTCTCGTTGACCAGGTTGGCGTATAGAAAGTTATGTATGGAGACAATCATGCCAGTACTTGCACAGCCTCTGGACAACTCCTCGACAGCGACCGCTAGGGACAGATAGTCGAGTTCAAGGCCGCCGTACTCTTTGGCCACACACGCACCCATTAAACCCATGTCTGTCAGCTTTTTGATCTGTATAAGAAAATAGTAGTAATAGTAATGTAGAAGTATGTATTAATTGTTAATTATCGCTTGCTTTAACGGTGAAGGAAAACATCGTGAAACCTGTATACCTGAGAATTTTCATAAGAACTTCGAAGGCATGTGAAATCTACCAATCCGCATTAGGGAGCGTGGTGGACTAAGGCATAGACCCTCTAATTTTAAGAGGAAGCCCGTGCCCAGCAGTGGGACAATGTTTAATACAGGGCTAATATTATAAGAAAATAGCCATCAAATGCAATTTGACTATTTATGCAAATAAAAACTGAACAACTGAGTTCTCTAAAACTACGGGGTCCACACATCGTGTTCCTATATTATTGTTCTGTCCTGAAAAAGTTGTGTGGCCACTGGAGCTCTACCACTTGGGCAGAGCTCCACTTTAGACAGTTCTGTCTAGAGCGATAATACCCAAAGTGGTCCATATAGACTCCAGGGGTCGACGACAACCTACAAGGGGTCCATGAGAGCGAAAAATAGAATTAGGGGTTTTGGGATGTAAACGGGGGTCCACAATAGTCGATATTTTTAATTATTGATTTTGTGTAGTACGTAGGTATTTAATTTTAATTTCGGTTTAATAAATATATCAAAAATATGTGTGCCTGTATTAAATTTTCTTCTACATCTCACTGCAGTTAGACACCAGGCAAAACACATTTAAAGTTGATGAATTTTTATAAATGCTTTTATAGCTAACCAGGACCTCTACCCAAAACCGAAAAACTTGGCAAGCGGTCTGTGAGACAAAAAGTTTGGGGACCTCTGGTCTAAAGTATAAAGGGCAGCTCGATCGAAGTAATATCACATTCACAAAGAAAGTGACATGACAGGTAACTTCGTTGCTGCTTTTTCGTTTCAGTTATAAATTGGAATTGGTTCAGAAAAGGCACATGAAGCGGTGCAGCATAGAACCCTCCGCTTGTGAAGAACTGGCAACTACGCTAGTACACGCTGGAGACAACTTGTTACGGAAAAGGTGTATGCTTTTGAGGAGCGGAGAAGGCGTGACCTCAATATCAAAAGAGACCAGCTGAAAAGCAGACCACCTTCCAATATCACTTATAACTACATTAATGGTATCCTGACATGTAGAATATGTGCACGCACGTTCCATGCTAAAATCGGATACGTCAGCCATATGCGCGCCCACGATCGTAGCCGCATTACTTAAAAGAAAGCAAAGTGGCTGAGGTCGAAATCGGCCAGGAGTTAGTTAGTTTTATAAATTGGACTAAAGTTAATCCATACATTTAAGGTAGGTCATAGATCCAGGTTTCTTCTATTTAATCTTCGAGTTTCCATTAGCAGTGGATGTTATTTACCATCAAATGACCAATTAGTTGTTTACCGTCTATAAATTTTTTTTTTTTTTTTTAGTGCCTTGATAGGCAGACGAGCAGACGGGCCACCTGATGGTAAGTAGTCACCGCCGCCCATAGACTTCTGCAATGCCAGGGCACAGCAAAGCCGCTGCCTACCGTTGAAGGACTACTCTCTTTAAGCCTCGTTTAAAGAAGGACATGTCATAGCGCTCAGGGAACACCGCAGCAGGGAGTTCATTCCAGAGCTTGCACGTACGTGGTAAAAATGAACGCTGGAAACGAACCGTGCTAGACGGAATCGTTTCCAGGTGGTATGGATGAACTCTGTTGCGGTGTCGGGTGGTGCGATGATAAAATGGTGATGTAGGCACCATTTTAAACAGTTCCTCGGAGCACTCCCCGTGGAACAAACGATAGAACAAGCAGAGAGACCCGAAGTCTCTCCGCAGCCCCAACGGTTCCAGGCTATCCGTGATATCAGGATCCCCGACAATTCGAACAGCCCGCCTCTGTAAGGAGTCAAGTGGGTCTAGCAAGTATTTCGGGGCTCCTGCCCAGAGATGAGAACAGTATTCCATGTGGGGCCGGACTTGCGCTTTATAAAGCGCCAATCTATGGCCCGACGTGAAATACCGCCTCGCTCTGTTCAGGATCCCCAATTTTTTGCTAGCCAATTTGGCTTTGTCCTCCACTTGACTCTTAAACTGGACCAAGCTCGATATATTGACGCCGAGGATCCCAATACCCTCGGAAATCCGGAGAGTGACTCCTTGGAACCGTGGCGCCATGACAAATGGGTCCTTCTTTGCGGTGAACGCGCAAACTTGTGTCTTCGTGGGGTTGAAGTGAACTAGGTTCCTTTCACCCCATTCAGAGGCCCGCTCTAGAGAGCTCTCGATTTCCGACACAAGTTCTAACCGTCTTTCTTCCAAAGTGCTCCGAGGGATACCCTGCTGGCCGGTGTATCGCACGTCGATAGTACTATCATCTGCATAACAATGCATGCTATCGATAGACAGCATGTCATTGATATGCAGAATGAATAGTGTCGGCGACAACACCGAGCCTTGTGGAACGCCAGCATTAATGGACAAAGCGTCGGAGCAGTAGCCGTCTACGACGACTTTAATGCTCCGACCATCCAAAAAGCTAGCGATCCAGTTGCAGAGTCCCTCGGGGATTCCATATGATGGTAGCTTCGATAGAAGGCCCCCATGCCATACCCGATCGAACGCCTTCGCGATGTCTAGACCGACGGCCATAGCCTCACCCTTGCTCTCTATAGCCTCCGCCCAGCGATGTGTGAGGTAAACAAGAAGATCACCAGCTGAGCGACCGTGACGGAAACCGTACTGACGATCGCTAATCAGCTGGTGCTCCTCCAGATACCCCATAAGCTGGGCGTTAATTATTCTTTCCATGACTTTAGAGAGCAAGGATGTGATGGCTATCGGTCTATAACACGAAGGGTCCGACCGGTCACGTTTTTTAGGGATCGGATGGACATGGGCAACCTTCCACGAAGCAGGAACCCTTTTGGAGTTGTACGAAAGACGATAAAGGCGCGTGAGAATGGGGGTCAACTCAGGGGCGCACGTCTTAAGAACCACTGCGGGGATGCAGTCCGGCCCACTCGACTTTCGGATGTTAAGGAGCCTAAGCTCCCGCCTGACCGCACGCTGATTGATGCGGATTTCAGGCAGGGAGTACTCGCACCGGGGAAGTTTTGGTGGAGAAGCTCCCCCGTCATCCAAAGTCGAGTTCGAGGCAAAGGATTGGGCCAAGATATCGGCCTTTTCCTTTGCACTATGGGCCAAACTGTCATCGGTCTTACGCAGTGGTGGGAGACTGGACAGGCAGAAGTTACCCTGGACAGCCTTGGCAAGCGACCAGAAAGCCCGACTGCCAGACGGATAACTCTCTAGCCGCTCGCCAATTCTGCCAATATGTCCTGCCTTGGCCTTGGCTATAGCCCTTTTGTTGGACCTAGAAGCGGCATTAAATTTCCGCCTCTCCTCCTTTGAGTTTGGACCCTGATGCTTTTGGGCTTCGTTCCACGCCCCGTATGCGGACCGCTTAAGGCGTGCAGCTTCGGCACAGGTAGTATTGTACCAGGGCCGGCTGCGCCGCCTGACAGGTACCCTGGAATTGGGGATGAACAGATCCATCCCCAAGACCACCAGGTCCTTGACGCGGTCCGCACAAGCATCAGGGTCTTCGGAGGAGAAGCAGAAACGCTTCCATGGGAAGGAGGCGAAGAACTCACGCATCCCTTCCCAATCAGCTGACCCATACCGCCAAACCCTGCGGAACCCAGTCGCTGAAGAGCGATCGGGATAAACCGCAGGGGCTGAGGTTCGAATAAGGCAGTGGTCTGATGACCCCAAAGGGGGGTCGACCACTACCCTATATCCCTCAGGATTGGTGGTCAGCAGAAGATCCAACAGAGAGGGCTCATGGGTCTCAACATCCGGAACTCGGGTGGGCTGAGTTACCAGTTGTGTGAGACCGTAAGCCAAAGCCATCTCATAAGCAGACCGACCCGCAGCGTTGGTGGTCCGAGAACCCAACCACTCAGCATGGTGAGCGTTGAAGTCTCCAAGGACCACCAGATCCGCGGATGGGTACTGCTCTAGAGATCGGTCAGTCCCCACTTGGACGTTCTCGAACAAATGAGAAGACCCCGCTTCACCGGCATGGGACCTGTAAAGGCAAGCGTAGACTCGGGTACGACCCCCGTACTGTACGCATAGCCACAAGATTGACAGGTCCCGATGCTCGAGGCCCCGAAGGCGGTGACAACATATATCATCCCTGACGAAAACGCACACCCCGGCCTTACGCAGGAACAAATGTTCCAGCACGTAACCGGGGTAGTTGAGGTACGAGATATCGTCAGGGGTAGATATCTGCGTCTCAGTTAAAAAGAGCAGGGCAGGCCGCGCCGACTCTAGGTGGTAATGTACGGCGTCTAGGTTACTGTGCAGACCCCTGACATTGCAGAAGTCTACTGTTAAAGTGGATATGGTATCCGCCGAAGTACGTTTACTCTTTTTAATTTTTTTCATATGCCTTCATATTAGATTTGGTAGTGGGGGAAAGGAGATGTGAGGGGGCAGTGAAATTTAGACGGCACTCGCAACATATAGTCGCAGAGCCAGGTGCAGGGTGGTCACGTGGGTAATGCGGGGAGCTGGCGCGAGGCACGGAAGGGCCCCCGATGCCCCCCCGTGTACAGTCGCCGGGATCCACTCCAGTCTCCCACACTGGCACGACGACTGGACTACGGGATTTTCGCCGATTGGTGGGTCAGCTTCCCGGGGAGGGAATTTTTAAAAAGTGTATCCCCGGGTTCAGGTCCCCTACTGACCGGCAGGCGGCCGGCGGTGGCCGTTCCCATCGGGTCTCCCTGTACCCCACGCCAGCCCCCCACAGATGAGATCCACGCGACGACCAACACCACAGCTCCACATATCACGGGTACCGTCCAAACTGTACCACCAGGGAAAGGAGAGGACAGAGGGAACGGCTTTCTAGCCCTTCCACCGGAACGCATTACTACTTCGCGGCAGAAATAGGCTAGACGGTGGTACCAATCCGTTCGGGCCCAACCATAAGTAAATAAAATTCACTTACAGTTGAGCCCTACCACCAGTAACGGGACGGGAAAGGGTGGAGGAGGACATCAGAGCCACGGGGGGAGTGATGGAACGCAGCGCTGACGGCTCGAGTGGCCGGGGTCGCAATCCCGAACCATTCTACGTGACAGACGGACAGACTGACACAAGAATGGCCACTGGCACCTAATATGAAATAATTCCTAATATGAAGTATTATTTATTTTATGCTACAGAACCCGCAGGACGCGAATGCAAGTCGCACTTAATAATACTAGTCCTGTATTAAATATTGTCCCACTGCTGGGCACGGGCCTCTTCTACTAATGAGAGGGGTTAGGCCATAGTCCACAACGCTGGCCTAATGCGGGTTGGCAGACTTCACATAACTTCGAAATTCTTATAAGAATTCTCAGGATAATTAACATTTAATACACACGTAACTTTAAAAAAGTCAGAGGTGTATGCCATTGGGTGTCGAACATACGACTTTCATATTGACAGTCCGTACTGCAACCAACTAGGCTATCGCTGCTGCCTGCTCTCAATTCGCAGTTTATTCATTTTATTTTTTCATTGGCCAACATGTTAACCTTAACATAAATCCTATATAACACTGTGTCACTGACATTGGAAGTGATTTTCGTGTATATATTGAATATCTTATAATACGTGATACTACTGATAACCTCCAAAACAATGAAGGACGTGTTTTAAGCGCTATAGTTGACATTTGATAAAGATGTAAACGAGAGATGTTACGTGAGATGAAACGTTGTTATATTATAGAGTGTATATTTTCATACAATTTTATTATATTCTTGGATGTAAGCGGTCCAAGTAAATTCTTTCGGATCCCAAGGTAATTTAAACCCTTCACTCCAAATGAGGCTTGGCGACCCAACCCGCAATTATCTAGCAGAAACTTGAACAGGCGTTACTTAAAACAACATCACGAGGCACATAGCTACGTCGATTGCTGGTTTATCTCAACCATTACCGTTCCGCAAACAGGTAAATAGTAAATAGGAGTTTGAAGGGTCGGCAACGCGCATGATGCTCCTGGTGTTGCAAGCGTCCATAGGCTACGGTAACCGCTTACCATCAGGCGGGCCGTAAGCTTGTTTGCCACCATCGTGGTATAAATAAAACGCAGCGTAGAGAGCAGTTCAGTTGTAGGCTCGAAAATTGCAATTACCTTCAAATACGACACGTAAATAATTAAAGACACTTTTGGCCGCGTCGCGATGTACTTAACGGACCTATAGCGGGTACCCTTAACAACTAGCTTATTCAGGCACCTGCAAGCCTTATAGTCTCACATATCGGTATGAACTGTACCAATCCTGTTTGTTCTAACTTTGCCAATAAGATTTTTGCTTAGTATAACGTTTCGGAGTCCGTATTTGGTTAGAGACACTCATTGCAACTATGCCTACCAATTCAAGAACAGAGGCGCGATGTTATATTTGATACGACAGATATTTGGCAGATGAAATGCTTAATCTGGAGTTACTGTTTGACAGTTGAATTTTTATAGCATTCACGCTTTATCTGGAGAACTGATTGATAAGCTTTATCTATACTTACTTATTATTATATTATAAAGAGGTAAACTTTGTGCGTTAGAGGTAATCACTGGAACTATTGAACCGATTCTAAAAAGAAATTCACCAATAGAAAGTTGCACTATATCTGGCTAATAGGTATAGGCTATATTTTATTTTGATACTGCCTAGTTTAGAGTTTCAACTTTCAATATTTTGTAAATCAAATCGGAAAAAATGCTACCTACTTTATTGTCGTGCGCTGTCCAAATACTTTAAATACGTTAACATAAGCAATACAAATACACAGTCAGGTCATAAGTATTGTCACACAGTAAAAACTTTTATTTTAGAATGCTGGCCACAAAAAAGTTTATTGAATTCGAATTTCAAATTGTTCATGAAAATAAAAATGTATACTTTTTAGAATTTTACTCATTCTTAAATATGGAGTGGACGCTTAAAGAAGACCGTGTTGCAGTAATTGCGTTGCATCGTTGCGGTTACGCGCCAATTCAAATTTTTGACATACTGAAAAATTTTAATATAACCAAAAGATTCGTTTATCGTACCATCAAACGATACAATGAAGACTCTAGTGTAGATGACAGGTCAAGAAGTGGTCGCCCTCGGTCTGTTAGGACTCCAGCAGTGATAAACGCTGTGAAGGCGCAAATTCAAAGAAATCCCAAACGTAAGCAGAAACTGTTGGCCCTTCAGATGGGGTTAAGCAGAACCACGGTGAAAAGGGTGTTAAATGAAGACTTAGGGCTTCGGGCATATCGAAGAAAAACAGGACATCGTTTGAATGCTCGTCTAGTGGACCTGAGACTGAAGAGATGCCGCGCTTTGTTGAAGCGGTACGCGGGAAAAAATATCGGGAAATTCTTTTTTCAGATGAAAAAATTTTTACCGTAGAAGAGAGCTACAACAAACAAAATGATAAGGTGTACGCACACAGTAGTGAAGAAGCGAGCAACCGTATTCCGCGTGTCCAACGAGGTCATTTTCCATCCTCGCTCATGGTATGGTTGGGAGTTTCTTATTGGGGCTTAACAGAGGTACATTTTTGTGAGAAAGGTGTAAAAACGAATGCAGTTGTGTATCAAAATACAGTCCTGACGAACCTTGTGGAACCTGTTTCTCATACCATGTTCAATAACAGGCACTGGGTATTCCAACAAGATTCGGCGCCAACTCATAGAGCGAAGAGCACACAAGACTGGCTGGCGGCGCGTGAAATCGACTTCATCCGGCACGAAGACTGGCCCTCCTCCAGTCCAGATTTGAATCCGTTAGATTACAAGATATGGCAACACTTGGAGGAAAAGACGTGCTCAAAGCCTCATCCCAATTTGGAGTCACTCAAGACATCCTTGATTAAGGCAGCCGCCGATATTGACATGGACCTCGTTCGTGCTGCGATAGACAACTGGCCGCGCAGATTGAAGGCCTGTATTCAAAATCACGGAGGTCATTTTGAATATTTATTTATTTTTATTTATTTATTTATTTCAGAAAATGTACAGACAAACTTATGCACTTTAAAGACCACTTTGACATAACTGTGTACAAGATCAATAGGTGGTGGCCACCGGTACCCATGGTAAGATTTAACTTGTGTTATGGGCACCGGTACCACTGTAATTATAATAGTTTATAACAAATAAAACAGTTCAATATTATATAGAAATTAGTAATAGTGCATGCGTGCGTGTGTGTGTGTGTGTGTGTGAGTGAGTGAGTGAGTGAGAGGGGAGTAGCGTGTCGGTGTGAGTTTGCTTGATTATGTTGAAATAATAAAATTATATATTGAAATTTATTACAGTTCAAGACATTTTTATCAGCGTTTCTGTTTGCTGGTAGTCGAGTTTCAAAAGGTAGTCGGTTACATCTTTTTTACATTTAAACTTGTTGATTGAGTAAATGTTACATATTTTATTAATTTTATTGTATAAGTAATTACTTATAATACGGAAATGTCGTTGTGCAGCAGAAGTTCGATGTACTATTGGTTGACAGATCCTGTAAGAATTACGTTTTTGCTGTTTGCCTGTTATAAACTGAAGATTCTTATGCTTCCTCAGAATGGTATGGAGAACAAAGAGCTGTCTTACTGTTAGTATTTTGCATTCCGAATACAATACATCGGTAGAATACCTAAAAGGTTTAAAATTCATTACTTTTAGGACGGCCCTTTGCGCCCGCTCTAATTGAAGCAGTCTTGTTTTTGTTGCACCACCCCATACCGAAATGCAATAGGAAAGAACGGACTGACATACAGCATAGTACACCATTTTAGTAATACTATTATCTGCAGAGTGACGAAGTTTCCTAAAGATAAAGATGAGTTTGCGGACCCGTGAAGTCGTATGTTGTATTTGTTTGTGCCATGTAAATAAATTGTCTATGTATACACCAAGATATTTTACTACAGAGGATTGAGCTAGGACAGGACACGAACAATCAGGAGAGTTGTATTGGCAAGAGTGGGCTTTAAGTATTGAGTTCAGTGGAGGCATGGTGAAGGATTTAAGCGAAAAGGCTATGTATGTAGTTTTGTCTAGGTTGAGGGTTAAAAGGTTTGAGGATAGCCAGACCATGACAGCTCTGAGAGCGTTTTCAGCGCAATTTAGTGAATCAGCCCAATCACGTCCATGTATGAGTAGTGCAGTATCATCCGCATATGTGAAAATTGAGCAATTTAAAGATTTTAAACAACATAATGAGTTTATATAAATGAGGAAAAGCGTGGGGCCCAAAATTGAACCCTGTGGAACTCCGAGGGTTATGGAAGCTTCGTTACTGATAGTTGAGCCAATTTTTACATACTGGGTCCGTTGGAGAAGGTAGTTTTTAAAAATTTTCAAACCATATCCCCGTATTCCCAAATTTTCCATTTTTGCTATTAATAGAGGAATAGAGACGGTGTCAAAAGCTTTAGTTAAGTCTAAGAAGATGCCTACACAAGTCATTTTTTCGTCTAATTTACGAATTACATGGTCAACCAGGGCACCTACAGCATCTTCAGTAGATTTTCCCGTCCTAAACCCATACTGGTTTGAAGCTAACAAGTTGTATGTCTCTAGAAATGTTACAATTCTCTTGTTGAGAACTTTTTCCAGAACTTTAGACAGGACGGATAAAACGGATATTGGTCTATAGTTATTGATCTCGTCCCTGCTGCCATTTTTAAATATAGGATGAACGATAGCCTTTTTATAAACCCTGGGAAATACGCCTGAAGTTATACAGATGTTACAAATATGAGTTAATACGGGAGTCAATTTAGTAGCACAGGATTTTATCAAATGAGAAGGGATGCCATCCCACCCCACAGCAGTATTATTACGTAGACTAAATATTATATTATAAATTTCGGATTCGTCAGTAGGAAGTAGGACGAAGGTGTTTAATGGAGCGTCATTTAGTTCTGGTTGACGTTGCGGATTTTGGTCGTGACAGGCTGCTAATTTTGTACCAATACTGGAGAAAAATGTATTTACTGCATTTACAGAAAGTTCAGCACTAGGGGCAAGATTTAACAGTTCAGTGGGAGAAGAAGATGTGGTTTTAGAGTTAATGATGGTTTTAATAATATTCCAGGTCTTCTTAGGATCGGTTTTAGCATTTCGAAATTCTGTTTGTTCATAAGCAACTTTAATATTTTTTAGAAGTTTATTGCAAAAATTGCGGTACCGAATAAATGTAACTTTAAGGACTTCGTTGTTGGAGTCTCTTTTGAATTTTCGTGAAAGGTTATCCCTGTTTCGTATACAGCGGAGGAGCCCAGGAGTGACCCAAGGTTTCAAAATTCTACACTTGGACTTTACGACTTTAACCTTGGTATGTTTGGACATGATAGAGGTGATTATAGATGTAAGAGTCTCGGCAGTCTCATTCGCATCGGTGGAATTAAGAATGGAGTTAAAGTCTAAAGTGTTAATGTCAGATATTACCGCATGATAATTTATTACTGTGCGAAAAGAAGGAGATTTGGTGAATATTTTTTGTGACTTTAAACTTAACAAAACTGGGGCATGATCCGTAATACATGTTTCAAATATAAGTGTAATAGAATTTAATACTGTTTTAGCGAAAACGTGATCAAGGCAATTGTTCTTGCGCGTTT
Organism: Laothoe populi; assembly: GCA_905220505.1. Lineage (NCBI taxonomy): Eukaryota > Metazoa > Arthropoda > Insecta > Lepidoptera > Sphingidae > Laothoe > Laothoe populi. Next base: position 17,819,326 of record HG992156.1, read on the forward strand.
GCAATAGATGGGTCGGCAGGAATCCATAGGAAGCAGTTAGATTTAGATAGTCGTTTGCAATGTGGTTAAGATTTTGCGGAATGATATTAATATTAATGTCTCCTATGATGAACGCATTTCTATACGATGAAATGGAGGCTAATGTGTTATTTAAACTATCTTGAAAATTATCCAGATTACGAAAGGATGGGGATCGATATAACGCTATAATGGCTATGTTTCCAGACCTGAGTTTACACACTAAACAATTGGCGTCCAAAAAAGGAGGTTCAGAAACTGAGTGCTCCAAATTCTTTTTAATAAAAAGTACGATGCCATCACTTTGGTTTAAATTTACAGAAGAGCTGTAACGGGAAAATCCTTCAAGATCAGGTAAGTGAGGGGCTTTATTCAACCAACATTCCGACAAGATAATGACATCTGGGGTAATTCGAATTGAGTGCAGGAATACACTGAAACAATCAAAGTTACGACTAATACTTCTAATATTTAAGTGTAGGATATTAAATGAATTTTCATTAATCAAATTAGGACAGTGCTCGGGCTCACAAATATGCGATTCCATTTCACCAAACGAATCAAGTTCTGGACAAATAGAATTTGTATTTAACATTTTTAGGGATTAGTCCGATAAGGTCAATAAAATGTTCCAAACAAGTGAATAAAAGTATTAAGAACTTAGAAAAACTTATTCCACAATGATAGTAGGCCGGGTCCAACATAGGCTGCTTTAAGGTTATAATTACAAATTGTGAAATATAAGTACAAGGTACATATTCCCAACGTATAAGAGAGCTCAGAGTAGAACTGTAGTATATAGTGGGAGTGACAGAATCATGGTAGTATTGTGTGTTTATAAGCAGAATTATGTAAGTTAAGTATATCTTTGTTTCAAATTGTTTTCGTGTCGGTGTGTGAGTGTGTATTAACAAAAAAATCATGGACAATCTTATAACATAGACTTTAGATGTATAAATTATGAAAAAAGAATAAAATCTATGTTTTGTTAAATTCATTTTGGTATATAAATGGTTACATACATTACATAATGAATAAACTTGTTTCAATTATTTTATATTAAACATGTGACAGAATTTATGACCTGACTAGGTATATTAGTCATCGGTAGATCTAAAGAAAAGTAGTGGTAGTACATGCGTATCTTTTTTTCATATACACTCACGCCTGTAATCCCCGAAGGGGTAGGCAGAGGTGTAACCAATACCCCCACTTTTCGCCAAATCTATTACGGTCCCATAATGTAATAGGGGGCGAGTATGAGAAACCATAATTACTCATTCCGTATGGAGAATTTCCATTTGTATTTTGACCTGTCATAAGTACCTTTTATATGCCTACATGACGAATAAAGATTTTTATTTATTTTACTATCGCCATACGAAGCTCAATTCCAGACACCGAGCTGATACTGAATGGTTCTAAATAGAAAAACCTAATATCACTTTACCCGACCCGGGGATCGAACCCGAGACCTCAGCACAACAGTCGTAACGCATGCGCAACTGCGCCACTGAGGCATAGCTTCTATATTTAAACCACCATAACGTTTTATATGATAAAATTAAATTGAATAATGCGACAGTATCCCCGAGTAACATATACCATTTTTTATGCTTAAAGAATTACGGTTCCTATGGGAAAGCGACAAACTCATGGCGTCACGAACGAAGTCGCAGGTAAAAGCTAGTTTATAAATAAACAGTCTAGACTAGTCTATGCGTCAGACATTCTTAATACACTCTCGATTTCGTTCAGATTGAAGTACTTGCGATGTCTATTCATATCTATGGCCTATTCGTTAAATATGATAAACTCGCAAAGAAATCATCTATCACACGTACAAAGATAACTTCATATTACATAATTACATTAGATATGGATTCATCGAAGTAAATATTGAATCATTTATCAGCTGCACACATTCCGGACACAAAATCTTTTATTTGAGTTGATGAATAGAAGTCTTCTGTGTAAGAGATTTATAAAATTTAATCTAGAATTATACTTTGCAGCCGTTGTGTACCCAGTTACCTCAGACCGGGATAATTCTGGCGATTAGTTACATTTGGTTGTTTCATGTTACCCGTCTCGCGAGAATGCGGTAGGATATATTGTTGCAGTTGCATTGGAATCACTTCATAACTGTTAATTTAACCCTGTGTATTGATGACATCCACAAACAGTCTTCAGGAAACGTTGCTATAGAAAATGGATAGTTTAATCAATCGTGTCTATAAGGATATTAAAAAAAGAAGTAGGGAGTAAAATACAAGCCAAAATCATTTTTACTTCTATAACATTAAAGTTAAAAATAGCATGTAAGAACGGCGAAACTGGCCAGTATTTGAACGCACCGCTGGCAAGCTTATGAGTCATGACTGGTTAAAATGAATACTTACAGCCTCAAACGGGAACAGACCATCCAAATCATGTTTAGCAGCTCTGGGCTTCAGGTAATCATTGGCAAAGTTTCTTGTCATTTCTTGTATAGCCTTCTGTTGGTCATTGAGTTGGCATGTGAAACTTCTGCTTTGAACTGTAGCTGCCCTTACACATTGTATTGAAGATACTGAAAATTATCAAAATCAGATTACTCTGTAAATAGCAGCAGGGCAAAATTATATCCATAATAGATAATTATTTATTTACTAGAGAGTAATATAATATGTAGTATTCTGTCTTTAATTTTGTATATTTTTGAAGTGAAAACTTGTTTAAGCAAATTGGGCACTGAACTCACTAAACCGTCACACTCCAATTATTTTACTTTTTACGCCCATGAAGTTCTATTTTTATTGACAAGCAATCATAACCAAAAAGTTACTACTTCTTGGACGTTGATTCAAAAAAGAACAATTCTTAAGTTTTATGTTTTCACTTTGATCTGTAGTTCCCATTACTGCCTATGCTTTTTTATATATTTTTTTTATAATTACCAATAAGAAAAGACTTGGCAATATCAGATTTAAAATTGATTCAAAAATGAAGCTTCTTCTTCTTTTTTTTTTAAATGTTATTTGGACTCCACCTTTTCATCGGTGATTTTGCCAATGTCAAGTATCAGACTTCCTTACGTTACGGCCCGACGTGACCTACACTATACACACAGATACATAAATAATTGTTAAAAGCCGACATACTAAAGCTAAGAGTGAACATTGATTTATGGAACTAAAAAATTTAAAATAATGAAATATATATATACGTAAAAAAATATATTGAAAATTATTCTTATTAATTGTAAATTATGGATTGATATATAATATGTGCAACTGAACAAGTGAACTGGCAGTGGTGGAGGCGTAATATTTATTAAGTAGGTAGGTACCAAATAAATATCACGCAAGTTATGAATGAACCAAACAAGATGGAGGTGGTAATATTTATAGATACAGGTTGTTCATTTTAATAAACTTGGACAGTAGGATAATGTTATGGGAAAAATCACAAGTTAAAAGGCTTTTAACATTTACAGGATGAGGAAATTTATCAGGGAGAATATCATAGATGGAGAATGGGACTCTAGGACACTCAAAGATATGTTCCAGAGAGCCCTCATCTAAACCACATTTGCATAGGGAATGATCACGAACACGGATTTTAGCAAGAAAGACAGGGGAGCATACATGTCCTAGGCGGAGATGGATTATAGTTGACATTATTCTTTTATTGAAAAACCACGGTTTCTGGGGGATTGCGGGCTGGATAGAGGCATAATGAATACCTTTATTTAATCTAGTGATCTGCCAACAGTTATTCCATGCGTTCATTAATTCAGATTTGGTTGTGCATCTTAAGTCCCTAGCATAGCAGAAGCTGTGAGTTATAGTACCAGAGAGGACAGCATTGCGTGCATACGAATCAACAGCTTCATTACCAGTTATACCACAGTGGCTAGGAATCCATGCTAATACTATTTCTAAGCCTGATATATGACACTTTCTCAGGATATCTTTAATTTTAATAGTAATATAAAATGAACCAGTTCGGAAAAGGGGATTTAGGATGTCCTGCAACAGACTAAGGGAGTCTGACAAAATAATGACTCTGCTTAAGCTATGGGATTGGACAAACAAAATAGCTTCCAACATTGCAATTGCTTCTCCTGAAAATATTGAGGTTTGGGGGGGACATTTAAAATCTAAAATTATTTTACATTTAGGGATCCACACAGCAGCACCAACACAATCTCTATCAGAGAGTTTGGATGTGTCTGTGTAGATAGGAGTCCAGTCATGATTCTAATAAAATACTATTGAACTTCTTTTGTGCCTCAATATCAAAAAATGAAGCTGAAATATATTAAACTAGCTGTTGCTCGCGGCTCCGTCCGCGTGTAGGTCATGTTTGGGAGAAAAAGTATACAATACAAAATACCAATATTCATGCGTTGAACTTAAAAATGACGGATTTTCATACAAACTTTCATTCCCTATTTTACCCCCTTAGGGGCGGAATTTCCGAAAAATCCTGAAACATATAATTTTTATTTTTAACTAAAATGTCAAATACTAATTTTCATGAATTTAACTTCAAAAATGACGGATTTTCATACAAACTTTCATCCCCTATTTTACCCCCTTAGGGGTGGTATTTCCAAAAACCCTTCCTTAGTGGATGCCTACGTGATAAAAGGTACCTACTGTCAAAATTTCAAGTCTCTAACCCCAGCCGTTTAGGCTGTGCGTTGATCGATCAGTCAGTCAGTCAGTCAGTCAGTCAGTCAGTTTCTTCTTTTATATATACAGATAGGGGATGGTGTGCAAAAGTGGGTACATACTAAGAATTCAAAACAGTGTATATCTATGACAGATAATTTTTATTAGTAAGGTAACTGTATACTGAAAATTTAAGAGGAATAAATGCAAACATGATAACAACTGCATACTTATATAAATGATAAAGTGCATGACATAACGAAATACAATATAGACATTTCAAAACAAAGGTTAATTATGTATTACACAACACAAATATATAAAATATAGGTTATTAATGTGGGAATCGAACCTGGCTACACACCCACTGCTCCTTGGAGATAGTCACCATATTATCTAAATCTATTTCAATTCAGCTACATTAGATATTTCTTAATTCCCTTTCCACTTTGAATATATTACAGATGTAGCATTCTTAACATCACAAAATTCATAATATGCAGAAAATAAATCAAGTGTTTTTTTTATTCTACCCACTTAAATAAATTATGTGGCAAGTACTCAAAGTTTACTGCAGATTGTAATTGAACATTGAGTTATATTTTGGCAAATCACCGATGAAACGATAGAGTCCGAATTAAAAAAAGAAGAAGAGTTATATTTTATTACTGGCCGCAAGAATACTAATGATTAGGACATAGCACAAATAATCATTTGACCATTATACTTACAACTTATCTTAGATGTCTTCAACAAAGCTCCCGCGGCCATTTCGGTGTTTTGCGAATTATATTACACAAGTTTAAAAATTACCGAATACTGCGCTGCGTTGACACTGTATTTATTCAAATACGATATGATAATGTTTCAAGGCCACTAAAAAATATTTTTCTGACTCTAACTTTAATTTATGATTATTATTTTAAACGCACCTTTGTACAAGCATTTAGAGTACACAAAATTAATGGCTAGTCCGAAATCTACTTTGTTATCAAAATCGGATGTACTACTATCTACCTTATCACTGAACTTTTTACGTTACAAACTAAAAACTGTAGTATCAACGGCAAAAGTAGTCGGAGGTGTACAGAAAAGCAGCATTTTCCGAAGTTACGTTAAAATGTTGTTATGGCTGATGAAGTTTATAAAACAATTCTTATACAGGACAAAATAAGGACTATAATTCCGGCACCAATAAAGTTGTCACGATTCTAATGTCAATGTCATTTTTTTTACTTATTTACTCTATAAAAGAGAAGGCAAAGGTTCTCCACCATGCAGCCATGTCCGTCGTTATCCTTTCCAAATCTGGGCTAGAATTAAAGTCTTCTTCTTCTCTGGCTTTAAATTATACAAAAGGCCGAAGCCATGTCTGCAGTCTTCATCCATTTAAAAGGGGGAAGCCATGTCCGATATTTTTCTCATTCTAAAGGCCGGAGCCATGTCTGAAATAAACACAATTCAAGAGGCCTAAGCCATGTCTGTAATAGTCACAATTTAAAGGTCGAAGCCATGTCTGTACTAGTCACAATGTAAAGGCCTAAGCCATGTCTGAAATATTTTTTTCACTTAATAATCATAATACAACATCACATCACATTCCCCATTCCCGCCATTTTTTCCCCCTCAATGTCATTTGTGTTGACGGTTGACACAGTAACGTTCGGAAATAATACTCAACATTGGCAATATTATTGAATAACGATGGAACCAAAATTAGAATAGTAAAGTACAGTAAGAGTTTATAGATTTTTAAAACTAAAGACGAGACACTGCATTTTACATTTTACACAATTGACATCTGATTTCTTAAACGTAAGACTAGGCAGTATGGTCAATTGACTATAGCCTGTCCTTTGGACGAATAAAAAAAATGACAACTGATTTTGACATTTATTTTATTGACAAGCAATCATAACCAAAAAGTTACTACTTCTTGGACGTTGATTCAAAAAAGAACAATTCTTAAGTTTTATGTTTTCACTTTGATCTGTAGTTCCCATTACTGCCTATGCTTTTTTATATATTTTTTTTATAATTACCAATAAGAAAAGACTTGGCAATATCAGATTTAAAATTGATTCAAAAATGAAGCTTCTTCTTCTTTTTTTTTTAAATGTTATTTGGACTCCACCTTTTCATCGGTGATTTTGCCAATGTCAAGTATCAGACTTCCTTACGTTACGGCCCGACGTGACCTACACTATACACACAGATACATAAATAATTGTTAAAAGCCGACATACTAAAGCTAAGAGTGAACATTGATTTATGGAACTAAAAAATTTAAAATAATGAAATATATATATACGTAAAAAAATATATTGAAAATTATTCTTATTAATTGTAAATTATGGATTGATATATAATATGTGCAACTGAACAAGTGAACTGGCAGTGGTGGAGGCGTAATATTTATTAAGTAGGTAGGTACCAAATAAATATCACGCAAGTTATGAATGAACCAAACAAGATGGAGGTGGTAATATTTATAGATACAGGTTGTTCATTTTAATAAACTTGGACAGTAGGATAATGTTATGGGAAAAATCACAAGTTAAAAGGCTTTTAACATTTACAGGATGAGGAAATTTATCAGGGAGAATATCATAGATGGAGAATGGGACTCTAGGACACTCAAAGATATGTTCCAGAGAGCCCTCATCTAAACCACATTTGCATAGGGAATGATCACGAACACGGATTTTAGCAAGAAAGACAGGGGAGCATACATGTCCTAGGCGGAGATGGATTATAGTTGACATTATTCTTTTATTGAAAAACCACGGTTTCTGGGGGATTGCGGGCTGGATAGAGGCATAATGAATACCTTTATTTAATCTAGTGATCTGCCAACAGTTATTCCATGCGTTCATTAATTCAGATTTGGTTGTGCATCTTAAGTCCCTAGCATAGCAGAAGCTGTGAGTTATAGTACCAGAGAGGACAGCATTGCGTGCATACGAATCAACAGCTTCATTACCAGTTATACCACAGTGGCTAGGAATCCATGCTAATACTATTTCTAAGCCTGATATATGACACTTTCTCAGGATATCTTTAATTTTAATAGTAATATAAAATGAACCAGTTCGGAAAAGGGGATTTAGGATGTCCTGCAACAGACTAAGGGAGTCTGACAAAATAATGACTCTGCTTAAGCTATGGGATTGGACAAACAAAATAGCTTCCAACATTGCAATTGCTTCTCCTGAAAATATTGAGGTTTGGGGGGGACATTTAAAATCTAAAATTATTTTACATTTAGGGATCCACACAGCAGCACCAACACAATCTCTATCAGAGAGTTTGGATGTGTCTGTGTAGATAGGAGTCCAGTCATGATTCTAATAAAATACTATTGAACTTCTTTTGTGCCTCAATATCAAAAAATGAAGCTGAAATATATTAAACTAGCTGTTGCTCGCGGCTCCGTCCGCGTGTAGGTCATGTTTGGGAGAAAAAGTATACAATACAAAATACCAATATTCATGCGTTGAACTTAAAAATGACGGATTTTCATACAAACTTTCATTCCCTATTTTACCCCCTTAGGGGCGGAATTTCCGAAAAATCCTGAAACATATAATTTTTATTTTTAACTAAAATGTCAAATACTAATTTTCATGAATTTAACTTCAAAAATGACGGATTTTCATACAAACTTTCATCCCCTATTTTACCCCCTTAGGGGTGGTATTTCCAAAAACCCTTCCTTAGTGGATGCCTACGTGATAAAAGGTACCTACTGTCAAAATTTCAAGTCTCTAACCCCAGCCGTTTAGGCTGTGCGTTGATCGATCAGTCAGTCAGTCAGTCAGTCAGTCAGTCAGTTTCTTCTTTTATATATACAGATAGGGGATGGTGTGCAAAAGTGGGTACATACTAAGAATTCAAAACAGTGTATATCTATGACAGATAATTTTTATTAGTAAGGTAACTGTATACTGAAAATTTAAGAGGAATAAATGCAAACATGATAACAACTGCATACTTATATAAATGATAAAGTGCATGACATAACGAAATACAATATAGACATTTCAAAACAAAGGTTAATTATGTATTACACAACACAAATATATAAAATATAGGTTATTAATGTGGGAATCGAACCTGGCTACACACCCACTGCTCCTTGGAGATAGTCACCATATTATCTAAATCTATTTCAATTCAGCTACATTAGATATTTCTTAATTCCCTTTCCACTTTGAATATATTACAGATGTAGCATTCTTAACATCACAAAATTCATAATATGCAGAAAATAAATCAAGTGTTTTTTTTATTCTACCCACTTAAATAAATTATGTGGCAAGTACTCAAAGTTTACTGCAGATTGTAATTGAACATTGAGTTATATTTTGGCAAATCACCGATGAAACGATAGAGTCCGAATTAAAAAAAGAAGAAGAGTTATATTTTATTACTGGCCGCAAGAATACTAATGATTAGGACATAGCACAAATAATCATTTGACCATTATACTTACAACTTATCTTAGATGTCTTCAACAAAGCTCCCGCGGCCATTTCGGTGTTTTGCGAATTATATTACACAAGTTTAAAAATTACCGAATACTGCGCTGCGTTGACACTGTATTTATTCAAATACGATATGATAATGTTTCAAGGCCACTAAAAAATATTTTTCTGACTCTAACTTTAATTTATGATTATTATTTTAAACGCACCTTTGTACAAGCATTTAGAGTACACAAAATTAATGGCTAGTCCGAAATCTACTTTGTTATCAAAATCGGATGTACTACTATCTACCTTATCACTGAACTTTTTACGTTACAAACTAAAAACTGTAGTATCAACGGCAAAAGTAGTCGGAGGTGTACAGAAAAGCAGCATTTTCCGAAGTTACGTTAAAATGTTGTTATGGCTGATGAAGTTTATAAAACAATTCTTATACAGGACAAAATAAGGACTATAATTCCGGCACCAATAAAGTTGTCACGATTCTAATGTCAATGTCATTTTTTTTACTTATTTACTCTATAAAAGAGAAGGCAAAGGTTCTCCACCATGCAGCCATGTCCGTCGTTATCCTTTCCAAATCTGGGCTAGAATTAAAGTCTTCTTCTTCTCTGGCTTTAAATTATACAAAAGGCCGAAGCCATGTCTGCAGTCTTCATCCACTTAAAAGGGGGAAGCCATGTCCGATATTTTTCTCATTCTAAAGGCCGGAGCCATGTCTGAAATAAACACAATTCAAGAGGCCTAAGCCATGTCTGTAATAGTCACAATTTAAAGGTCGAAGCCATGTCTGTACTAGTCACAATGTAAAGGCCTAAGCCATGTCTGAAATATTTTTTTCACTTAATAATCATAATACAACATCACATCACATTCCCCATTCCCGCCATTTTTTCCCCCTCAATGTCATTTGTGTTGACGGTTGACACAGTAACGTTCGGAAATAATACTCAACATTGGCAATATTATTGAATAACGATGGAACCAAAATTAGAATAGTAAAGTACAGTAAGAGTTTATAGATTTTTAAAACTAAAGACGAGACACTGCATTTTACATTTTACACAATTGACATCTGATTTCTTAAACGTAAGACTAGGCAGTATGGTCAATTGACTATAGCCTGTCCTTTGGACGAATAAAAAAAATGACAACTGATTTTGACAGTGTAATTTTTTATTTTCATGACGTTTTCTTGTTTTATAAAGTAAACAACGAAATTCCATAAAATGTTTATTGCAGTGTCTTACCAGACAATGTAGTATATTTCTTTTTTAATACGTATGTTGGCTGAAATTCTGTAGTGACAAAGACACTAATAACTCACTGTATAGGTACTGTGATAGGAAGTTTCTTCGATAATATGACTTCAATTTTGGATCAGTACGAGCAAGCGCAAGCCACGCAGCGTGTGAAACCGCCCGCAGAGCCTATGATATCGTCCGGATATATCAACATGCAGTTAGACGACAATGTACCCATGTTTTCTAAACAGAAAATGAAGTTAAACCCGACGGATTTGATAACTCATGCTGCGGTTTCCAGTGACAATTTAGTGCTTGCCATGGCTAACGGTAGACTCTTCAGACTTGACCTGAAGGTTCCAGACTGTGAATCAGGTAAGTTGCCTTCTAAGTAGTGTTTAATTGTTTGTATATTTCTCATGTATAAGTTTATTTTTTTATTCCTATTTGTAAAATGTGAATGTGTAAGATATGCATGAAAACTCTAAAAAAACTCTCCGCCAATTTAAATAAATACACCCAATAGTCACGCACATAGTTCTGACCCCACACTAGGTAAAACCTGTATTGTGGGTATCAACAACTATGAAGGACTACGGTCCCACAACACCGAAAACCTGAAACAAATATCTGTCTTTCACAAACATTTGTCTCTGTGTGGGAATCGAACCCAAGGCCTTCCACAGCCAGCTTCTTGCCCACTGAGCCACAGAGGCAATTTAATCAATCAGATTCGTATTTGAATTTTTGTTTAAATTTCTAGAATTCAAATACAGTGTAAACTCCATGTAACGTCACTCTATTTAACGACAAACTCTCTTAAGCGTCGAAATCAATTGGCTTTGGTTGGTTTAGCTTGTTTTTCATACAATGTTTCACTCTATATAGCATTACACCCACTCTCAATAACGACAACAATTAAGTTGCTAAAATTAGTAAAAACTGCGCAGCTGTGTACGATCTATTGTCGCTTTATTATCCTAGCCCGCAATAAACTCGACTGTCGGCATCATGCATACCGAACTTTTTAAGAAATTCATTCTTTTGTTTACAAATTGGGATTGCTTGCACGTGTAGACTGTTATTGACCATGATTCATAACTAGGAGTCATGGATTATCTATACCTTATCATATTCTTAGTTGCTCACAAACTTGCAAACTGTAAACATGGCTACTAAAAGAAAATCACTGTGTATTGACGAAAAAGTTTTACTGATACGCGCAATAGAAACGGGAGAGAAGATAAGTGATGTTGGCAAACGCTTTGGATTTAGTCGCTCTACCGTGTCCACAATATGGAAAAATAAAGAAAAAATCCTCCACGCTGCGGGCGAGGGAAAATCTTCCAAAAAATTAAAGAAACCTATATACGAAGATTTGGATAAAGCTGTACTATCATGGTTTCATCGACAGCGCCAGAATAATATGCCTATCTCGGGGCCGCTCGTGAAAGCTAAGGCGGAGAATTTTGCTGCTGAACTTGGTTTAACTTCTTTCAAAGCATCAGAAGGATGGCTCGGAAAATTCAAGCAGCGTCATCATATCAACTATGGTAAAATAAGTGGGGAAGCACGAAGTGTTGATACAAATGTGACTCATGATTGGATTAACAGAGTGTGGTCAAAATTCATAGAAAAATACGCCCCAAGTGACATTTTCAATGCTGATGAAGCAGGAATTTTCTATAAGTTGACTCCAGATAAAACTCTGAAATTTAAAGGGGAAAAGTGTGTGGGAGGAAAGCTTTCCAAGGAACGTATTACGGTGCTTGTGGCTGCTAATATGGATGGCACAGAGAAAAAAAAGCTACTAATAATAGGCAAATCGAAAAATCCGCGCTGTTTTAAGAACATCAAAAAATTGCCAGTGACGTATAAAGCTAATAAATCAGCTTGGATGACCAGTCAACTTTTTGAAGAAGAAGTGCGAAAGTGGGATGCAGAATTAAAGGGACGAAAAATTTTACTTCTTGTTGACAACTGCCCTGCCCACCCTTTTATATCAAACCTTCAAAACATAGAGTTGGCATTTCTTCCTCCAAATACGACTAGTGTCTTACAGCCAATGGACCAGAGTGTGATTAAAAGCCTCAAGGGTCACTACAGAAGGAAATTATTGATGGAGCTAGTCGAATCTGAGGGTAAAACTTCTGTTAATATGCTGCATGCAGTAAATTTTTTATCTAAAGCCTGAGAAGTGACACCCACAACTATACAGCACTCTTTTCGACATGCTGGACTTTGTACCAATTCTACGAGTGATGAGGTGGAAACAGAATCTGAGTTTGAAAGCGACGACGACCTTCCATTAACTGAGTGGATTCAACAATTCAACATGGCAGGAAATACGGTAAATCTTCAAACCTACATTGAAGTGGACGACCGCCTGCTTACAACGGCTTCACTCACAGACGAAGAAATTTTGGATTCAGTGAGAAAAACTGAGGATCAAGAACAAGGTGATGAAGAAGATGAGACGGATGAGCCTGAGCTTCCGCCGAGCATTAAAGAAGCTCTGGAAGCAGCAAAATTATTGGAAAAATATTTCCTTTATAACCAAGATGCCTCAGTATTGCTAGATATTAATAAAATAACTAAAAAAATACAACAAAATTACTGGTGCAGCAAAAGACGTCAGACAAAAATAACAGACTATACTCAATAGCGTTCAAATAACATTCTTTTTTATGCACATAACTACTAACAATAGTCAGAAATAAACTTTTTATTTTTCTAATTCTGATGTTTCTTCTCTCCATTTAACGACAACTCTCTATAACGCCATAAAATGCACAGTCCCTTCAGTGTCGCTATATAGAGTTTACACTGTATATGACATTGGAAGTTGTGTCCAATATGGTGATAGATACAGGAAGAAATATAAATTAAACTCAGTGTATATACAAATGCCGGTCTTTGGGCTTGTCCTTGATCTTGGTTGTGGGCTCTATACCACACTCCTAGCACATTAAAAAGTAGGCCCTAGGAGCATAACTCTGACCAGAAGTGCAGGATCCTTCTGGTGTCTGCACCAGATTCCAGAGTGACCATGGTGTGTATAGGATTTATACCTGTTGTGTACTATATGATGATCATATCATTATCAGTAATTTCTTAGGAACCACCTTTAGATAGACTCGGAAAAACCTGATTTGTCAATCAAATATATAATCAACAATTTTATTTTTCGACCGGCCGCTTTCATTAAGTATCTTTGCATAACAATATGAAAAAATATATTTTGTGTGACTTACCCCTATTCATTGTCATAGTTACATTTTATTACTTAGGTACCTAGACATTCGGCAAACATTTTGGCTGCCTGCCAAATCTTCCCTGTCTAGGGAGATAAGTAATGAGCTATAAAACATAAAGAATGGCTTTATATACTACTATTATTACATAAAGATTTCATATTAGATAGGACATTCAATACCTAGTATTTTGGAACTTTTTAATCTACATGAATTCTATGTTTACAGCTTAGGAATAAACACATTTTTTAAGGGTTTCAGTTCTTTACAATTGAATGGTAAATTGATGTTATGTACCCACCTTATGCCTAATAACTTATTTAAAAATTATATAAGTGTGTAAGAATTAGTATGGAATTAGAATTAGTATAAATGTATTCATTTGTAAAATGACACAATTCATAGGGTGCACTGCCAAGACATAAAGACATATCATTGGTTCTATCTCAAGCCACAGTTAAGTGAATGATTGCTTGCTTTAATGCTGCAACCAAAAATTGTGAGGGAAGTATATCTACTGAAATCCACCATGCTGGCTTACTGTGCCTCTTGTTAGTGTACCTATCTTGTAAATGTACCTAAACTACACAAAATTACTACATTGTTATGATGACTTATTTTTGCCACATGGGTACTGACTACTCTGCATATCCAATTTATTTAACAACAGCTACAGTAAGAACTAATGAATTGATCTTATCTCCACGACCTTTGATATTATCAAAACCCAATTATAAAACATTCAGCAGTACAAATGTTTACATGTTCCAGAAATCCACTATACGAAGTTCGTACAAGCGAATTCGAAGCTCACAGGTCTATTCCTAGATCCACTTGGATGTCACCTACTGATGGCCTTCGCTGCTAAAAACAAAGATGGTTACCCTGAACTGGTGTATCTCCATCAGAAAAGTATGAAACTTAAATCTGTCAGCAAATCACGTAATTACGAAGTCACGGAGGTTGGATGGAACAGTGAGAATGTATCTCCAGTTACCACAGGCCCTATACTACTCGGTACTTCTCAGGGTCATATCCTGGAGACAGAGTTGGAAGCCAACAGTGATAAAATGTTTACGGCCAGCGAACAGTATTGGAGACAGGTAAATAAATATGTTTTTGCTTTTCAAACATGGCGATGGCGTTATAAAAACGGATGTCAGTAAATATCTTCAATAAATGTTTTTAGACTCTCGCGATTTGAATACATATTATAAAATTAGGAACGGGTCTTAATCGCGCAATATTTTAATGGTATAAATACCACAATTATTTCCCGACGTTTTGACCGAGTTGCATCGGCCGTGGTCACGGGCTGACTGCGCGATTAAGACCCGTTCCTAATTTTATAATAAATATCTTCAAATCTAAAATCACCATAATATTAATTAACTAACAGTTTAATTAACACTCTGAATGATTTGTTTAATATTCACCTGAAAATAAGCCATGATGCCTTAGAACGCAAATTTAGTCGAAAAAAATATTTGACACAATGTACTACAGCTATCAAGTAACTAATCCTTATTTATTTTGCTCCTATAACCATTATTCATCATATATATGAATATGAATTTGAGGTATTTAAAATCTTTTTTATTTATCAAAATATATAGTAGCGATAGCCTAGTTGGTTGCGGTACGGACTGTCAAGACGAAAGTCGTAGGTTCGAAACCCAAGTGGCATACACCTCTGACTTTTCTAAAGTTATGTGTGTATTAAAATGCTAATTATCGCTTGCTTTAACGGTGAAGGAAAACATCGTGAGGAAACCTGCATATCTGAGAGTTTTTCGAAGGTATGAGAAGTCTGCCAACCCGCATTAGGCCAGCGTGGTGGACTAAGGCCTAACCCCCTCTCATTAGTAGAGGAGGCCCGTGCCCAGCAGTGGGACAATGTTTAATACAGGGCTAGTATTATTATTTATATTATTATTATTATTTATCAAAAAATATATGTGTATATCCCTATTAACTGCACTTCATCCAATACCTAAATGTTGTTTTATATCGTAACCCATTAAAAAGTTTAATTTTCCTTGATTTCCGTCGCAAGCTGCCCAACTATCTGCCACTGTATGGAAGCAAAGAAATTGACGGACTGGTAAATAACGAGTGTCCTTTGCTTTACTACTTGCATGCCATTTTTTCTTCTATTTTATTGCATTTCTGTGTTCCTTGTTGGGGTTAATTTCGCTAAAGTGATTTCAGGAATATAACATTGCTTTGCTAGTAATAAAAAATACTTTTATGTAAGCTACATACTTATCCGGAAATTTGTAATAAAAGTATCATTTCAAAATGCACTTCCGAGCTGTGATGTCATAATTCATATCGTGTATCCTTTTTCTGTCATTTGACAATTACCCCTTCCACCATGTTAAAATGGCGATCAATTATTTACTATTGAGCAGATTTATAATTATTTTTCGATAATTGCTTATATTGTTATGTATTGATAATTATGTAAGATAATTTATTGAATAAAATATTTTAAAAAGTCGTGTCGACTATCTTAATGTGTCAAATTAAAATTTAATTTTGAATGCAACAAATCATACACTTCTTTTATTGATTATCAAAAATAAAAATAATGAAATACGCTCGCGCTCTTACGAAATGACACTCTTTATAAGAATGTGGCCTGCGCTACGCTTATTAAAATGGACATGTTTATGTACAGCACATTATTTTCTTTGTTTTCTTGGATGAATCTGCCGCGAAACAAAATAAACAAATGGCACAAAAGTTACACGTAAACCGTTTCCTTTGAACCAACTAAGAACTATTTACAGATATTCGACATCGGCAAAGGTCAAGAGACTCCTATAACAGGAATCCAGTACCACAGAGTGGGCACTACGTCAAAATACTTTATATTCGTGACGACACCGACCAGACTATACCAGTTTATAGGACACGCTGTGTTTACCGACGGTAAGCCGTCTCTACAATCGGTGTTTTACGCGTACCTGACGATACCAGAGACGGGCTTCCAAGAGATTCCATCCACGTTGAAGTACTCGAAACTGCAGTTCTTTTTCGACGTCTATAACAAGCCGAAGACATTTGCCTGGTTGACAGAGCCGGGGATATTTTATGGACAGGTAAAACGATGTTAATATTTTTATTAGTTCTTTATTTTTGTAATTATGCTTGGGTGATTCCGCACTCGACAGAATAACACACGGCTGCCGTGTGAAAGCCACTTATCGGCTCGCACTCAAAAATACATCAGGTAGGTAATTGCACCACAGTCGTGTTGACAAATATTATATGAAGGTTTCGTAGAATTCAATACCCATACAGGTTTTAATTTTAGATCATTATGGTTACAAAGAAATATGATGTATGATTTAAAAGGTTGGTAAAATAATAATTTTATCGACCAATTAAATCGTACAAAAGAAATATCATGAAAACCAAAAGAAATGTCTTTTGGGTTTCATGGAATTAATACAGTTATACATTACTTTGGCATAGTTGGAACTATATAAAAATAACATTTGTTGACCCATTCCGTGTTTTCTAGTTGGATCCGACTTCTCAACAAAACTCCAATTCACTGGTAACACAAGGCTCTTTAATCAACTACCCGTCAGGACCAGATGGTTCAGAGAGCGCTCCACTATCATTTGTCCTCACAGAATTCCACGCACTACTCATGTACTCTGACAGAGTGAAAGTAGTCTCTCTGTTAAACCAAGAATTGGTCCACGAAGACATATATTCCGAAGTCCATGGGAAATTAAAAACAATAATCAGAGATGTCATCAAGAGGACCATATGGGTGTTCTCCGACAAGACGGTGTTCCGCTACAAAGTTATTAGAGAAGAACGCAATCTCTGGAGAATATATTCAGATAAAGAACAATTCGATCTCGCCAAACAATATTGCCAAAATAATCCAGCCTTTCTGGACATGATCAATGTTAAACAAGCTGAATTGTTGTTCTCCAAGGGCGAGTATGATAGAAGTGCCGAAGTGTTCGCGGAAACACAAAGAAGTTTTGAAACTATATGTCTCAAATTCCTTGAATGTGATCAAATTGATGCTCTCAAAGTGTATTTGAGAAAGCGACTAGAATCACTCACGGATGACGACAAAACCCTAATTTCGATGATCGTTATATGGATGACGGAGCTATACCTCTCTCAGTTAGGGTTGCTCCGGCGCACCAATAAAGAGCAAAGTAACAAATACCAGGAGATACAAAGTGATTTCGAAATATTTCTACTCCAACCAAAAGTGGCGAAGTGCATGCAACACGTTAAGTCGGTTATATACGACCTGATGTCATCTCATGGAGACAAACAGAACTTGCTGAAGCTGACGATTATAAACGAAGACTACGAGAACGTAGTGGCGCAGCACATATACAAAAAAGACTATTTAGGGGCAATAAATACCCTACAATCGTTGAAAAAGCCAGAACTGTTTTACCAATTTGCACCAATTTTGATGGAAGCATCCCCCAAGCATACAGTGAACGCGTTGATGTCGCTGGGGGCGAGGTTGAGTCCAGCGAAACTGTTGCCAGCTTTCCTGTCATGCCAGACTGACGAGATGCATATATCGGAGGTGACTAGGTACTTGGAGTTCATGGTACAGCACTTCAACGTACGAGACAAGGCGATCCACAATTACCTGTTGACGTTGTATGCGGAACATGATCATAGTGCGTTGATGCGGTATCTGGCTCGGCAGGGCCAGGATATTACACTCATTGATTATGATGTCCATTATGCTTTAAGGTGAGTTGGTGTAAATAAAAATTAAACGCTGTATTAAATACGTCATTTAAGATAGGGCTGAAATGGCTATTTTTTTAAATGTACTTAATAATACAAGTAAGGTTTATGGAAAAAATGTCCTCAAAATTATAAATTCGGGTAATACTGAAAGTGCAGTGAAAGACATATTAGGCTTGTGAATTTGTGAGCGTAAGCTAGTTCTTGAATAAAGTACCCTTGTTCTGGACAGAGCACGCTATTTTAGAGATAATTTTTGTCTAAAATCTAATGAAGCCCTAAAAGATTTTTTTTCTTAATCTTCTATATTAATTCTTGATTATTGAGTTTGATGGAATTACCTGACCTTATTGTTCTAAGATTAGCTTTACTCACTGTTACTCCCGTATTAAGGTTATTTGGATTATTTACTCTCATCATATTTCTTTCATTATTGTAGCATTATTTGGGAATTTTGTCCAAAATAACTAAACCCTCAATGAAATTAATCTACCTTTTGGTTTAAAAAATCGACATAATATTATTATTCGTATAGATTATGCCGTGAGAAGAATGAATCAGAAGCGTGTGTGAAGCTATCAGCATTGTTGGGTCTGTGGGAGTCTGCAGTGGAACTGGCTCTTGACGTAGACGTGGCGCTGGCCAAGAGTGTCGCAGACCTTCCAGACACACTCGAAATGCAGAGACAACTGTGGCTCAATATCGGTCAGACATTTTCAATCATATATGAGTTGCAGAACCAAAGTCGGCAAAATAGGGACTATATTTTGGCAATTAAAAATACTGATAACTTTTGTTTAAGTCGAAAGACAATTTTGCTGAATGTTTCTTTTTAAACTGAGGAGATATTTAATTTAATCAATGATACAAAATTAAGCTTAATGGTGCAAAATCTTATAACTAAATAAGGCTCAACAACACTGACTAAGCCAGTGTGGTGGACTAAGGCCTGACTCCCTATCATTAGTAGAGGAGGACCAGCGCCCAGTAGTGGGGCAGTATATAATAAGATGCGTTGCAGACCTTGAAAGAGGTATAGGAATTTGGAAAAGGGCGGTATAAGAATTCGTAAAGTAGGGGTTTCGGCAACTACCCTCACTTGATTTTTATTTTTATCAGAAATAATACTGTACCATATCCTAAATTGTATTCAAATCTCATGAGTCAAAATTTGTGTTATTTTCGTTAGCTGAACACGTAATCACAAAGAACCAAGATTTGAAGGAAGCCATGAGCTTCCTGGAAGAGTGTCCTCTCATCAAGATCGAGGATATCCTGCCGTTCTTCAGCGACGTGGTCACCATCGACCACTTCAGGGAGCCCATATGCGCGTCTTTGCAGGTGATTTTGTATTTTATGTCTATTTTTATGTGGTTTTATCTGAATTTATCACTGACGATGTACTGATTCTTAGGGAAGGTTTGTAGGTGTAATTAAAATATACATTACAAGAATTGGATGTTAATTCCTGTTAGGCAGAAAAGATCCGACTGAGGTTTTCATACTTTTAAGTAAATACAGTTTAAAGTTTGACAGAAGTTTGTTAGTTTGGCTGAGTTTCTTGGTGCTTCTTCTTAGACCAGTGGGCATTTCCGAAGCACTGGTAGATAAACTTAATCCTGACCTGTAAACAGTGCCCCTAGTGGCCTAATTTACTAAATAAATGATTTGATTTGACAGCGAATTTAAAAATAGTACTATGCAGTAACTAATTGAAAATTAGTTGGATAATAAAACATGACAAGTTTTTTTAGGTTAATGTCATCAAATTGTCTGGATCTTTTGTGCGCATATGAAACATGATTAATATTAGGAGATTATGGCTATGTATTTAACTCGATTTCATAAAAAATGTTGGTTGTATATTTCTGCTTTCTTAATGGTTAAACACTCGCATATCAAAAGGATATTAAAAAAGTAAGGTAGTGCGGAGTAAATAGAAGCCAAAATCAATTTTATTTCCTTTACATTAAAGTTGAAAATACCACGTAAGAATGGCGAGTGTGCCAGCATTTTTGGCGCGCCGGCTTAACTTTTGACACGTGACTGGTTAACATGGTCTAATTATCAAGTAGGGTCAGGTCCTCAAATATATTTTCATGTTACTGAGAATGACAATGATTAAATTTGCTAATTCCAAAATTTGATTTGCATTTGTTTTTCTTAGGAATACAACAATCAAATAGAAGAGACGAAAGCCGAAATTGAAGAAGCAACCAAGGCTGCGGAATTTGTAAGTGAATTTTTGTTAGCTTATTTTTCAAAATGTTTACGTTACTTACTTTTGTGATAAAAATGACAGTTTTTAGCCTAACCCAGTCATACACATGGTCCCGACCCCACACTAGGTCAAACCTGTGTCGTGAGTATCAAGAACTACGAGGGACTACAGTCCTACATCACGCATACCCGGAATATTTATTTGTGGGATTCGAACCCACGGCGTCTCGTTTCACAGCTGGCTACTCGCCCGCTGCACCACGGAGGCAAAGAAAGCAGCACTATAGAAATATTCAAACTCATTTTATCGACAGCTTTGTATCATTTTGTAGAGACCATATTTCTTTATCATTTTACCTTTTGATACAGTTCAAAGGTTAGTTTAATTACCAGTATTATCAAAACTTAAAATACTGAAACAAGTGTGACTGTTGGGTGTATTCATTGTTAACTTCTCAGGTCCGCGCGGAGATCCACTCGTTCCGCAACCGCAGCGTGCGCGTGTGCGTCACGGACGAGTGCTGTCTGTGTCACATCACGCTGCTGCTGCGGCCCTTCTACCTGTTCCCGTGCGGACACAAGTTCCACAGCGACTGTCTCACCGGGGAAACCATGCCTATACTCGGTAATTATCATGTTTACACGATTATGATGGATTGTGAATATTTTTGTTTCAATATATTACAATACTACTAGCGGACCGTCCAGACGTCCTGCCCGTAAAAGCAGCGCCACACCGACTGCAGCGCCATCTGCCGGTCTGATTTGTGAATCTAAACCATCCAGGGCGCCACCCAAACGTATACAAAAAAAATCATTCAAATCGGTCCAGCCGTTTAGGAGGAGTTCAGTGACATACACACGTACAGTAAAATTATGTATATAAAGATTAAACAATGTCTCACTGTTGGGCACATGGGCTCCCCTCTACTCATGAGAGGTTAGGCGTTAGTCCACCTCGCTAATACTGGTCTTCACAGTCGTTTGAAATTCGTATAAGAATTTCAGATATGCAATTTCCCTCATAATGTTTTCCTTCACCGTTAAAGCCAGCTATAATTAACAATGAATATGTACAACTTTTAGAACATACGACATTCGCCTCAGAAGCCTCTACACTACCACTAGGCTTTCGCTGCTTTTATTATACATACATTTTACACTCATACACACTTTAGTCCCCGAAGGCGTAGGCAGAGATGCAACCAGTAGGCCCAGTTTTCGCCGAATTTATTTTGGACCCCGAATGTGATAGGGGGCGAGCCTATCGCCTTACCGGGCACAGATTGACTCCGGGCTTATACTGAGCATTTCTAGATAGAAAAACCTAATATCACTTTACCCGACCCGGGGATCGAACCCGAGACCTCAGCACAGCAGTCATAACGCATACATAATTACAACTGCGCCACCGAGTCTTATTATCATCTATAAGTTATTTATAATGTCATACTTATCTTCTAGGCCCAGCCCGTCGCAATAAACTAACAGACCTACAGCGGCAACTCACAGTACTGAGCAATATAGAGTTGTCAACAGTCACTTCCACCGGGTTGCCGCTGCGTGAGGTGCTGAAGAACGAAATGGACGACATTGTCGCCAGTGAGTGTATATTCTGTGGCGAATATATGATCAACTGCATCGATAAGCCGTTTATCTCCGAAGAAGATTGGGACCGAGTCATGAAGGAATGGGAGTGAATGGTTTAAGTATTTTACGTGTGTATGAGTTCCAGGATTTTTATTAGAAAGTTGAAAAGAACAGAAAACCAAATTATTTACTTATAACTGAATTTTAAAGTTACAATAATTAGACATTGTACTGTATAAATATTTTGTTCCTCTACGTAAATTAAACTAATGAACTGTCATTGTTCAGTGTACCTTAAAAAGACAGTAAATCTTTTATGTAAGGTAGTCGAAGTAACAAAATTTGTATTGTAGTATTAAGTTTAAGATTTCTATTATTTTTATATCAGTCATTTCTTTTCTGTGATATTCAGTGTTAATTAAGCTCATATGTATATTGTATGTATAAATCGTTCTACCGCATCAAATAAAACCCTATAAAATAACAAGCACTGTATGTATTCAATTTTTATTGACAAAATTGTGTTACCAAGTAAATGATAAACAATAAATTAATTAAATATTAGGATCCGCGCGGATAATTTCAAATCCTATACGACAACAATCTCTTTACACATATGTTTTAATATTAAAAACGTAAAATGTACAAACATAAACAATACGTCAACACAGGTGTTATTTAGCACAAAGATTAACACTATGGTGATGAAGGAAGGCTGATATCTGAGGCCACGTGCGGCGAAGTATGCTGTGTACTTGTATCTTGCGTATCTACATGACATTCACTACGGCGAACTACGATTATTGACTAGCAGCACCATCTACATCCATCACCTGCGAATCCCTCTTGTCCCCCTTGTCATCCACTTGCATCGCTTCGACTTTATCATCCTTTTGTTCCTCTGGTTTCTTATCAGTTTCTAAGGTTTCCTCCTTATTGCTATCCTTAAGGGTGTCTGTCTTATCTTTACTCTTGTCCCTCTTCTTTCCTGTTTTAGTCACTTTCTTGGGACTTGGCTTTTTATCTTTTTCGTCTGATTTTTGTTCCTCTAGTTTCGTTTCAGTTATTTCTTCTGGAGCTTTGTTCTCGTCGGGTCGAGTGTCGGCCACTTGTGGCTGTGAAACTTCCGTATTTTCTGCAGGTGTAGTCTCCTTTTCGCTGGGTTGTGGGACTTCGGTTTTATCTTCTTGTGGTTTCGGTTCTTCTTTGTTTTCTTCCTGTGCAGGTGCAACAGGCACTGGTGTCTTCTCTTTTTCCAACTGTGGCTCGATCTGAGGCGCTTTCTCTTCTTTGGTGGTTTCGTTCATTTCTATTTCACCGTTTTCAATCACTTGTTCAGTGGTTGCAGACGTTTCAGGCACTTTTTCCCCATTTTCATTCATTTCCACATCTTGAGTTTGAGACTGTTCCTCGGACTGGGGTTCAGACTGTTCCTGCTCCTGTGCATGGGCAGCATTTTGACTGTCTGCTTTGGCTTCTAACACAGCTATACATTTTTGAATACATCTGATGGCCTCCTTTCTTGCCAGTCGAATATTTTCTTTACCATCTGTTTCTATATTATCTAATTTTATGAGATTCCTTGTGAGCATCTCGTCCAAAAATAAGTATCTCTTGTCTTTTTTGGAACCGGTGAAGTTTTCCACTTCGGTCATAAGATTTAAGACGTCGGTTTGAATACTGAGAATCAGTGTGATGGGGTCATTCGAGGACGGCGCTTGTGGTTTGGTTTGAGGTGGCGTCTGCTCACGCTCTGGTGAAGGTTGAGGAGGCGCGTGTTGCTGCGGGTGATGTTGGGCGTGATGCTGCTGCTGTGGTGGATGCTGCTGTGGTTGGTGCTGCTGCGGCGGTGGTTGTTGATGCTGTTGAGGCGCTTTCTGCGCTCTGGACGGAGGCTCTGTCTTTTGAGCAGGTTGATCGTGATGCACTGGTACCTTTATGAAATGCTCCTCGGGATGCGCTTGGGGCTTTGGTGATTGAGATCTCTGCGGTGAAGCACCCCTAGCGAAAGCTGCCTGTGGATACACTTTCTGTTGTACGAATGGCTGGGGACCCTGTCTAAAATTTTTGTTAAATGGCGTGCTGAAAGCCCGCGAGAAGTTAGGTGGCGGATGGAAGCTACCGGGTCCTTCATCTGCGAAATACTGGTCCCTATCGATGTGAGGTTGCGGGGGCGGGGGCACATAAGTA
The DNA here is from genome assembly GCA_905220505.1 of Laothoe populi. NCBI lineage: Eukaryota > Metazoa > Arthropoda > Insecta > Lepidoptera > Sphingidae > Laothoe > Laothoe populi. Next base: position 17,843,745 of record HG992156.1, read on the forward strand.
GGTTTTGTTTCACCGAAGTGTGTGCCGTGATCGACGGTTTTGTTGATTATTGGTTGATCCCTGCCTTCCACGAATATCGGTATGTGTCGCACATTAGATGACTGCTCCCCGTGCGGGAGCGGGTGCGCTTGCTCCTGGTGATTTTGTCCGCTCATTTTGTTCTGGTTAGGAGTATCTGGGGGCGCTGACATAGACCTCTGTGTGCGCTCGTCGGCATCGACCAGGCTCGGGTCGGCCGGACTCTTCTGTCCAAGGTCTACTGTGTTCCTGAGACCGTACTGTGGAATGGATGTCTGTTGATCCGGTTCTGTAGGTTCGGTGCTCTGTTCAGTCTGTGTGGCGGTAGTCTGTTGCTGTGGCGGTGATTGCGACTGCTCTGTGTTCTGTGGTTCGTCACGGGAAACGAACCTGCGGTTCCAATGTGACGGGAAGTGCTCTCTGAACTCTGGAGGTATGTCGTCGAAAGGGAATCTGTCGAAGCTGCCGAAACTGTCGCCGAAATCTGCAATCACGAATTATTTTGTTACAACACCTGTAAATTTGAATCAGAGTTCAGTTAATGCCGTATACTGGTGGCCTTAGCAATTACTAATAATGCGCACCGAACATTGTATGAAAATAAGTAAAAGTGTTTTATTTTAATTCATAAAAAGTACACCGACTTCAATAAAAAACAAATTATGCGTCCCTATAAAAAATTTTGGGTTGTCCTCGATTTTTCGGAGATCCCATCATCAGATCCTGACTTGGTGCCAATGGGACCACCTGGGAAGTATACCCTTTTAAACAAAAAAAAAGAATTTCTCGAATCGGTCCAGATAACTTCCAGTAATCGGGGAACATACATAAAAAAAGATTCCGGCGAATCGAGAACCTTCTCCTTTTTGTGAAGTCGGTTAGTAAGAATCTATTGATAACTTAAGTGAGAGATAGAAGAATGCATCACTAAACTAAACGAAAAGTTTTTGTTACCCTAGCACGGCTGAATGACTACTTTTCACTGTGCCTGGTGTTAGAATATCCATATCCGCCCGGATAGCGCCCACCATACACAGGGTACAAAACCCGCACAATTGTGGCAGACGCAAGTGTGCTGCGTTCCGGGGTTAGCCAGTGTACATCCGGTTTTTGTCCTCTTGAACGACCCTCGACCGCTTCTTTACCTTCTTAACAATGCGTAGTGTGAAAAAGCAGGCCGACATGATTGTGTTGAATAGCGGGAGATAGATTGTCTCTCGCTACTCGATACTCTAATTGGACGGCACCGCGCTTACCATCAGATGTAGTGTGGTCACCTTACCGTGCCAAGTAAAAAAAAAATTATGCTGAGTATTCAAGCAACATATATACCATACGACCCAACAAACTACAACGGTGAATTCTTCACCTCGTGTACGGTGGTGCAAATCCTTCCACCAGTGTTAATGTGAACGAACGGTGCTTACCGTCGGTGGCGTCGTGACTGGAGGGGCGGCGCTTCCTGGCCCAGGTGCCGGGGCGCTGCCGCAGCCGCGCGGCTATGTCAGGGTGTCGCGCCGCGAGCTCGCTCCACGCGCCAGAGCCCTCTTCTTCCTCGAACGGAAACCCTCGCTGCAACAAATGACATGTCATGTCAGTAACATACACGGACCTTCTTTATTCAAAGTGAGATTTTGTAGAAGATCTTTCGTTCACTAATTATGCAGAACGTATTTTGGTGAAGAAATATTGGGACAAAATTAGTGCAGCGGGTTTATTTTTATACTTAAATACTACGTAAAATTAAGAATTACAATTGCGAGTACTATATAAACATTGAAGGTTGTAAAAAGACGTGCAAATAATAGAAACGAAATTGTTAACCTAATTTTTGTTATGAACAAATATAGGGCACGGAATTGTAAGCAGATTACTTCTTCAGATTAATGGATTCCATCCGTGTTACAATTTCTATCTAGATTTTGTATCTTTGGCGCCTTCAGCCGGCGTGGTGAATTATCATAATAGAATAAATAATGTAGTGGAATATCCAGTAAAATGTACGAAGAAAAATATTAATATTTTTAAAAACAACATTTATGATTAAGTTTTTCACTGTCAGATGATCAAAATATACAGCCTTGTGTTATCAGTTAAAAGTCTGTCTTGGCCAAGTCAACTGCCCTCAACGTTTTTCTCAGACGTTCCGGTTTCAATATCGCGTAGATAAAACTGTCATAGCATATTACAATTGTGCGCGTGTACATGACAATTTGTGAATAAGAGACAAAAATAAACCGATTCAATTCAGGAAGCACTCGATTATATCGCAGATTTCATTAAACACCCGGGTGATAAAGAAAAATATGCGATACGAGACAGGTGTAGACGAAATACGCGTTCTTCCATCTCGCTCTGTCGTACGGTGCAGATACACCTGGGACCAAACGTGTTTCACACGTCGCCAGCAACACCATATAAGGCAAGGACGGCCGAGGAACTGACCTTTGCGCGAGACTTTCGCACACGTATAATTGTGAAGCGATACTATGTTATATCTAGGCGTCAAGAGCATAGTCATTTATCTCCCTTTCACACTGGTCATTATCTGAATGAACTAATTGACATGGTCAGTAATGAATCAGGTGAATGATTTTTCCATATACTACATGACATACATAAGGGTCTTAAAAGGCGGAGTTCTCTTTTGTGACAGTAATTTATAATTTACTGATAATGTCGTCAACATTTTATTACAGGCCACATGCTATATCGTGGTGAGAAAAGCAGATAATTACGTAATAAATTATAATATGTTACGTCACGATCGATAGCAACTCTTAGCTTGTGTAGTTCATAGATTAGCGCCTAGAGCTGAATTAATATCCGGGTTTAGGTAGAATATAATTTAAGTATAGTGTTTCGTAGAAATCGCCTTATTATTTTGTGTATCAAATTGATAGCATAAACTAATTAGTTACGACTATACATACGGTTAATGAAGTGATGATTCTGGAAGTCTTTCTTAATCCCAAGAATCTTTGTTAAGAACCGTAATGTATCTATAATTCATTTTGTTCATTGAGCGAAGGTAAAATATTTGCTATCGAATTAAAAATATATATAGTATAATTTATATTTCTAACAAATGTGAACTTTGCTAACTTAATAGTTTTAAACGATCAACAACATTTAGAATGCGCGTAGATTTTCTAGAACAATCGACCCACACAGGTGGTGGGGTGATCAACGCAAGTGCAATAGTCTTCTATTCATTTATATAACAAGGCGTCAATCCGTAGGCGATATTTCATATTTCGCCAAGACAAATGTTCGCAGTGCGTTCAACTTGTAAAAAAAACTATTGAGACCAATTTCGATCAATAATAGACGCAATCGATCCTACGTAAAATATTTGGTAAAAAGAAAAAAAAGGTTAAATAAAGAGGTCAACATCGATATCGACGATCAAATTTCCATAATGTGCCTATGAAATATTATAATTAAAGTTATTTAAGCGTCCAATGGTCATGCAATTTTAAACTTTGAGAAAATTTTACTCATATTTTAAAACCAATTGTATTACGAATTTCTTGACTGTAGTATTACAAAGTTCTTAGATACATAAAAATGAAAATATAAACAACTTCTTACAAATTCCATAAATCACACAGATAATTTTACAAATGACATCAATACATAGTAATATTGGTAACTTAGAAAATATAACATAAGCTATTTGAACTATTTTAGTCTCGACTGTACAAACATTTATTATATTCGCGGTTTGCAATTGAGTCAATGTCAACAAGAGAGCGACCGTCGCGAATCAACCATTTACAAACATCAGCTAAACAAGTTAAACACATGTTATTGGATAACCAAACTTTACAAAACATACGACGTATAAAAACTATTTATACAATTTATCATTCGTAGTTATGTCAATGTGATAATCATATAGAAAATTCATTATCACATGTGCATATTCGCAATGTTGAATCTAGAAATTTCAAAGTCAAGTAAAAACTGTACAGAAATATATACAAATCAAGTGCAACATCGTGGAGAAATGATCCCAGATAATTTAATGATCCAAGAATAAACAAATCAGAAAACACAAATACAGAAGGCAAGATCGAAGGCGAAGGAAGTGGAATCGATAAAGTTTGAGTAAACAACTTAGAACAGGAAAATGTAGGTACTGATAAGTATCAAGAAATACAGGTTTAATAAACACCCTCGACAATAATTTAAAACAATTTATTTCAGCAAAGGATTGACAATGCATAATTAATTACACCTAGCGCACGATTTTAACGTGGGAGTTAAATAATTATGATTTGGAACGCAATATTAACACAAGGTAAAGTACCGAACAATTTAATGTTAAACACCTTGAAATCAATGCCTATCGTAACGGAGAAGGAAAATTCAAATTAAACCCTGATCTAAGCCTCCATCATTAAATGAGAGCTAGATCCTGTAAAAATAGACACGGCAATGTATCGCCTAATCTATCAATTATGTCGAGAGGATGATATTTTTATTTGAATGAACATATGTACATATTTTATTTGTTTAGAAATGTTCTTGGTATTCATACGACATTTAACCATGTCCCAGCTGATAACCCTTTAATGAACAAGAATGACGCTGTTTTGATAATTCTTAACTAAAGAAAGTGCTTCTATCATAAATATAATATGTAGTAAGGAAGAAACATATGTGAAAGTCGTAAACATCCGCACAAAAATGGTCTAAAATCAACTTTCTGCTGTGCGCGAGGAACCGGGGGCAGCTAATGATGAGTGTACACATGATGACATCAGCGAGTGGGTCGAAAGCTGAACAAAAACCGATCACGTTGCGTCACGTCACCGGACAAACAACAGGGGAGCGTGCGCACGTGCCCTGTCTCGTGAGCAGACGTGAGCCGCGCACATGCTATTATCGATAGCGATTATTAGTTATTGCTATATTTATTGACATATGTTTAACTCTTAGTTAATAGGTGTTTTGATATAAATTACTTTAGAACACAGGAACGCTTAATTAATATCCTAATCAATGTTTCATCTCTTTCGCTCACAAACTGTTCGGTTATGCCGATTCGATAAAAGAATAGATTAAGAACTAGTTTAAACTGATTAATAATGGTATAGGTAGCAGTGGAATAATCAAAACAGTTTCACATCATAGTACAGAATTAAAAGCAAAACATAGGTATCTATTATGTGGAGTTTTAAGAATTTATTTTAGACAAGAAACTTTACTTCTTTTATTTTTCCTGCTCAATTCATTTTAATAATAACTAAAATTTTGTCGTTTCCCCAAATTACGACTGTTACATACCGTCGTAATTTGGGTAAACGACATTTTTTGTAGTCTATGTGGATGTCATAAAAGCTTTAAGTATTAGTATTGTGACGCTTTTACTACAGTATACCTACTTTTCTGCGCAACATATTTTTATCAAATTGTAAACACCAAATTTATTTTGGAAAATTGCCAGTACAGACGTCTGAGACATTTTTCATTACCACGATTGTTTCTTCAGGTGTGAAAACACCAAATCGACTAAAATCTATTTTGGAGACTAATTTTGCAGGTACGAATACCATAAAAGGCTTTAAGTAACTTTATAAAGCTAAAAAGATAAAGTAGTAAGTGGTTGACCCTGCTAATCATCGTGGTTTTAGTACCAATACATTAAAATTAAGTAGAATTTGCCCATCAGAAGAATACCAAAGCAAATTAGGAATAATTCCGAAGAAAACCACCGATATTGAACAAGATATGTACTGATTGCTGATAAACGTAAAATGTCTTAAACTGGTCTATTCAGTCTAAAAATATAATACTAAAAGTGAACGGCATAGGAAATTCCATTATCTAGCCCCTGCACTATGGCGCAAGCCTTTACCAAACCAAACCGCAAAGATCTTTCTAGATGAATTAATACAGTATCTTAAGCATTTAATACGCCGTGATGCGTAGGCGTTTAATATGCAATAGCAATAAGACCTCGATACTTGTTGATACAAAATTAAAGGTTTTTCATGTACAACACTCCTAAGGCCATTTTAGGCTTCCTTAATTTAATATCAATTTAAATAAATACTCTTAAAAACTCCTACAGTTGTAATACCTATATAACATTTCTTTTTTTTTATGGAAAAAGGGGGCAAACGGGCAGGAGGCTCACCTGATGGAAAGTGATCACCGCCGCCCATGAATATCTGCAACACCAAAGGGCTTTCTGGATTTCTAACGAGTTTGGTCCAAATATCAAACCATAATTAGTGACGAAGCTATTCACATTGATGATGTGAGTGGAGTCAACAGCCTCCAAAAAGTTTGTTACCCTAAAGCCAGGTAAGAGGACGTTATTCGATTTTACAACGAGGTAGAAAAACCACTGGTACATGATTTCACCGTGACCAAATGGTTCAATACTTTTCTGATGAGATCATTTCTAGTTTTCCTTGTACCAATAGTTGATAACACTGAATATGTTGTTTTTACAACAAGAGATGCAGTACAATATAACCGTTTCTAGAATTCATAAGTGATAAGTATCCAGTGAAAGTGTTTTGCCCGGGTGGCATTTTACACTATTGATTTCGAAATTTGCATCCGTTTCTACTAAATAGTTGTACATACATACAGTACTAAATATCCTCTCAACTCCTATTTCATATTCCCAAACTTTTTAACTTATTATCTAACGCTTCGCTATAACAATTATCTCCCTAATAAACATTGTAATCATCACTTAAATTACATAAATCAACACTATTGACCCATATAATGTGAATCACCGCGTGGGCACACAACTCGTACGCTATATGACCGTTTAAGGCTACATATAAAATATCCGACGACTAAATCCAAATGTTAGAAGGAAGTTTATTCATTAACATAACTTGTTCAAGTCGTAAAAGTTCGTCGCCACGTACTGCGTCGATCGCATTGCTTCTAGAAGATCTGTGATGACGACAATCGGATGCTTATTAATTAAAAGTAATAAAATAAACTAAAACGAAATGAACTTGGATCAACATGTTACACGAGAATAGAAAGACTCTAGAAGCATAACGGCATCTGTGCTACAGCACACGAAGTGCGAAAACATAAAAAAGGGTAGTATAGAATATCAATATCATAAATATTTTGAATATAAAAAAGGGATAATTTTGCAAATTATGCAACGGGTTTTATTTTTCTGTATTTTTATACTGAAAATATTATATTCGTGTATGCATTGTTAATTATAACATGCTATAACGGTTAAGGAAAACATAGTGACGAAACCTGCATACCTGAGAATTCTGCATAAGAATTTAGTTTTCTAGTCTACCAACCCTTACTTGACCAAATTGGTTGACCAAAGCCTAATCCCTCTCATTAGTGGAGGAGGCCCGTTGCCAGCAATAAGAAAGTGTATATATAGTACAGGGCAGATACTATTATAATGACTCTTCTACAAGCATGTATAGAAATACATGGCTGTAACGCTTTGTACGTTTCCGAACTACGTTTTCCGTTTCATTTTACAGAATAGCCAGCCAAGTTGGATTTTATTAAATTTTAAAGTCCTTTATAATTTGATGGCCACAGGTTATTATGGAATTTTGTATTAGCATTTTTATATCTTGCAATCTGAATAGCAGCCAAATAATGGCACTACTTCATTCGTAGTAACTTCAGCCTGAATTTACCAGGTATATCGCGATTCTGGCGATTTAACCATATCAATTCTGACAGACAGCTCTGAATTGTATGCAGATTTCAGCTGTCCAAATGTGTTCTAATCCAGGTACAAGTGGGCGACACGTGACGCATTGAAGGCTCCCCACACACCACCGATGCAACCAACCATCTAAGATGTAGTGTGATGACATCACTGTTTTAACTTGGAACGATGTTTGCGCGCTCAAGCGTCCGTGGACTTGGCTCTTAAATAAATTTACAGACTTTTTATTCTGTTGTATTTGGGAGACCAATTTATCGATGTGATTTATATTGATGCTAAACGTAGATTCAATTCTAGATGTTTAGTTTTCTCTAAACTGAACGGCGTGGTGATCAAAAATACATGTAGATTCATACACGTGTCTAAAATATTTACTTTACATATCCAAGTGTCCCAAATGAGAACGGTAATAATTTACATTTGTTGATATCACTACGTGAGGGAGGATTGTGCTGTCTAGCAATTTTATTGTAAAATCAATTTCCCAAAAGCGGACTACAGGATCAGAATCAGATCCACGGAGTGCGGACATATATTAGATCGTTTGCTAACTTCTACGATTGTACGAATAGACAGCGGCTAAAGGACTTACTAACGCGCATTATAACACAAGACAAAATTGATTGGCTATTTAAATCAACGAAGGTAGTATAGACATGGCTTTGGATTTTTGAATTATGACTATTTCAGACATAGTTTCGGCTTTTTGACATGGCTTCTTAGACTTGTCAATTATAGAAACCAGAGAAGAAGAATTTTCAATTTCAGCCCAGATTTGAAAAAATAACGATAGACAAGGCTGCATGGTGGAGAACCATTTTGCCTTCTCTTTTGTATAAAAAAGAGAATGAAACAAAAAAATCACAGAAAGTATGTAATGAGAAATTTAAAAAAGAAAATTATATGTTCTTACGTTAATGTCGATGTAATTACATGTAATAATACATAAATGTCATTTTCCATGAAACTTTATAATTAACAAACCGGTTTGTAAGACTTAAAGTAAAAGAGCATGTTATTATCTGGCCATTATTATCATGGTTTTGTAAAAAAACAACACAAAATTGTAAATAATGTATACACCGACTTGTAAAGTATAAAAACGTCCTTTTATTGATATTCGTAACGGCGGGTTAAAATTACGAAAAGGTTACTTGCAATATGTGGATTCAGTAATAAAGGTATGATGTCAGATTTTAAATAAGAATGACTTTACGAAATATAAAGATTCTTGATAACGATAGCGATAAAAACGAAAATAAACAGAACTTTGGGTAAACATTATTAACAAATAATATAATTTGAAGTAAATGTATCAAACAGCGGCGATAAACCAGCATAATAATCTTTAACCTTTTTTTTTTTTTATACCACGTTGGTGGCAAACAAGCTTACGGCCCGCCTGATGGTAAGCGGTTACCGTAGCCTATGGACGCCTGCAACACCAGGAGTATCACATGCGCGTTGCCGACCCTTCAAAAACCTATTTACTCCCTTCTTGAAGAACCCCATACTGTAGTCCCCTTCGAAAACCTAAAACCTATCCGTGAGGTGAATAGATTGCCAAGAGAGAAGTCACGGGTGCAAACTCAACCTCCACACGGCATACGCCTTCAACTCTTCAAAGTTAACTCACTTTAACAGAGAAGTTGAAGTTAACATGGTGAGGAACATACCAATAAGAATTACGAAGATTTACAGTTAAGTCTGTCAACTCGTGTTAGAAGTGGTAAACTAAGGCTTGACTTCTTTCAACAGAAGAGAAGTTTTGTGCGCAACAATGGAACAATGATTTAATATGAATTGAACAAGTCTAATTTTTACTAGAGGCATGTACTGATTTGCCGCTTCACAATGAAAGAGTAGTAAGGCTTAGAAATGTAAATTATTTAGCTTTAAAAAATATTAATTTCCAAGTCAATTAAATTGAAATTTCAGCATAAAACTACGATCGAAGGCAGTGTGAAATACATCTGCAATCATATAACCACTATTATTAAACCTGCATTTAGAACGGCACGCACTTTACAGATAAAGTAAAGCAGACGGGATACCATATCTCGGAAAGCTTTAAACGTAAGTGAACGCTGCAGGGAAATAATTTCGAGATTTACTACCGAACCTACTGGAAGCATCAACTTTATGAGCATCAGGAACTGATTTCGGCCGTGGTTTGATAAATTGAAATTATATAATATCTATTTATACCTGTGAAGGTACTTCTTGTATTCTTGGCCCACTGCAATAAACTTTTACAATGCCTTAGATCATAACGAACTCTCTACGCCTAATAAAATGTGGAATGATATTAAACTGGGTTTATATTAACTGGTTGCTCTGACAACCCATAGTAACTTTTCGACTTAAACTAAGCCTAAAGTAAGTCTACGTTTTATAATCACACCCTCTTAATCGCGCTTACCCATAAATATGTGTTACACCAACCATAAGCGGTTGCTAGATTGCTTAAGACGATTCGATATTTAAGATAGACTTAGCTGAGATTTAGCTGGCTGTTTTCTCATAAAAGCTTAAAAATACATATGCTGGTGGTAGCATATTCTTATCCGCCTGGATAGCGACCACCGTACCACAGGGTGTAAAATCCGCCTTAGTGGCACACGCAAGTTTGTCGCGTTCCGGGATCAGCAAGTATAGAGTTGGGGTACGATGTTTGGCCGTTATCCAGCCTTCTGAGTACTCTGACACGAGACCCTCGGCCACTGCTTCACCTTTTTGCCCATGGCGTAGTGTGAAGAAGCAGGCCGCCATGATTGAGTATCAGGGGATAGATTGTCTCTCGCTACTCGATACTCTAACTCGACGGTACTACGCTTACCATCAGGTGCAGTGTGGTCACTTTGCCGTGCCAGGATATAAAAAAGACACGCCTCACGTAAGTCGAGCATTGTCCCGCTAAGCAAAAACGATTTCTCGTAATAACTCGACGTCTATAAATGGTGTTTCGATAATGCGCGGGCGCCTGCAATGAGTCAAGCGTCGCGACGAGCCTGGCGTCATATTTACATCGTGTTTTATTTATTGACAGTAAATAAAACGAAAGACGTTCCAGAATTGTGAGATGGGCCACCGGTGACGAGATACATTTACGAAGACCGTAAATGGGTAATCATAATCAAACAACATAAGACTGATGAAAGGAACAAAACCCAAAAAATCAGCAATGAACTGGATTCCGATGCATTATTTGTATTTCAGGATGAGAATTTAAGTAAGCCTGTAACAACTTGAGACAATCTCTAAAATGACAGACTAAATCATCTTAATGGAAATAAGATTTAAATTGGAAATGTTGATGTTAAAAAGAAATAAATATAAAACAGACGTGCTCTTGAAGTCTACAAACGTATTAACCTGATAAGTAGGTATTGTGATGAATTATTTTGAAGGCTAAGAATGTACTTAAAAATATAGATAAGACCACAGGGAAACAATTGAAACAAAGACATTTGATAATGGTAAGGACAATGATACTTCCACGTGAGCGTATATGCAGATGATCTGGGTTTGGACTGCACGCAAGCTGCAAATTTGAAGCAGAATAATTTGTTTTTAATATAAATAAAAGGTTTTTATTCATAAAAAGTACACCGATTTTAATAAAAAACTAATTATGCGTCCCTATAAAATTTGAGGGTTGCTCTCGATTTTTCCGAGATCCCATCATCAGATCCTGCCTTGGTGCCAATGGAACCATCTGGGAAGTAAATCCATTTAAACAAAAAAAGGATTTCTCGAATCGGTCCAGGCGTGTTTGAGTAATCGGGGAACAAACATAAAACAAAGATTCCGACGAATTGAGAACATCCTCCTTTTTTTGAAGTCGGTTAAAAACAATTTACGGTAGATGTTATACTTAATTTTCCCTCGTAAAGTATCGTGATTATAGATTACATTTTGGAATTTATTTTAATAGTTATAGAGCTAGTCTAGAACAGCTAAGATTTTTTTTATAGTATCACGTAATAATCAGGCATTAACTATATAAAATATGGGATGGTGACCAAAAATTAAATCGATTAGTATTATAGAACACCATTAGATTAGTTTCCCTAGTTGGGTGATATTGTATGAAGAAAAAAAAAAGAAAATAAAATGTTAAGCAGACTTGTCTAGTCCGAGATAGAGACATGCCTTTACATGCAAGCCATGTAATCGATTAAAACTTGGAAGTTAACTGGAAGTTAGACAAAATCTATTCATTCAAAAACCAGTGCCTATATAGCGAATCACATATTATGTGAATACTCAGGTATGCAGGTTTCCTCATGATGTTTCCCTTCACCGTCAAAGCAAGGGATAATTAACATTGAATACATACGTTACTATAGAAAAGTCAGAGGTGTATGCCATTTGGGCTGGTTTCGAACGTAATTCCTGAAAATTCTCATAAGAATTTCAAAGGTCCAGCGTGGTGGACTAAGGTCTAACTCCTCTCATTAATAGAGCAGGCCGGTGCCCAGCAGTGGGACAATGTTTAATACAGGGCTAGTGTTATTATGTGAATACTAAATAAAAATTAAAAAAGCACCTCCCTAGTAGTATTCAATATTTCTATTTATTTTTTTACGCAGCCAACAACTGCCAACATCAACAATTGATGACGGGTAGTTAATTCAGAGACTGCAGAGGTCATTACACCCTTAATAAACACTGTAATGATATCATCAAATGTTTTCGATTTGTTCAAAAACAGATTAACGTTTTATTATTCTCATTTATTAATATATGGATATTGCTTATTATTATAAATAAGCTGCTTATTATTATACTTTTTAAATAAATAAATAACTCCAAATTGGTCGCACACAGAGCTTACATAAATATTATCATCAACAAGTATGAATGAAATTCCACAAACATTTTTTTTGAAAGATCTAACTGTGGCCCCATGTTACACAGCCGGCTACTCATAAAAATTACATAAGTTTCAATGATTCCAATCAAATCTAAACACTTAATATAATCTCATTGAAGCTTTGTTTCATATACTATTAAATCTAAGTTAGAAATGTATTTATTCTCAAATGTATTAGAAAATATTTAAAAAATTACTAAATTATCGCGTCTATAAACTAGTTTCGACGTGCATGTAAAAATAAAATTGTAACCAAATTCGCAAACAAAACTTACGAAGGTCAAAAACGAAGAACAAACTTTCGCCGCGTCTAAATGAAAAATATCAATGCAAACTACTCACATCACCCCCGTGGTACTCCGGAGGTTTGTCCACAACTACAGGCGATTCCATTATTGCTAACCTTTCTTTTCAATTTCACTAGGAATGTATCACTAACACTCGTCAATACACTTGCAAACTCGATCAATGGTACTCGCAGCGTACGTACGTTACCGTGACACAGTCTATACTGCAGCGATCGCCGCACGCGGGTCTTATTTATACACAGTGTGGGAAGCGCGGCGACTCTTCGAGAATACGCTGGATCTTTCGAGAACTACGGCGATACTATTCGATAAAATGCGTACATCGACCAGTTTTTCCCTCTGTAGTAAACAGCTATTGTATACAAAAGCGGCAATGTATACACAATACATTTTGCCGTAACTTAGTGGCGGGGACTTTACGGCGCCTGCGCGCAGCTGCCTCTGGAAGGTTCGAGTGCGCCTTTTGAGTTTCTGCTTCATTATTAACTGTATTAGGGTCCTCGCCGAAGCGTTCAACCCTCGATGGAAATCGATCGAAAATTTAAATCGAGTTTTTTTTACAAGGAAATTGTCGGCAAACGACGCGGATATCGAGACGCACACATTTAATGAATTTGGTTTTTCTACGCAATCCTTCTTGGATGGCGATAAATTACAACGACTATTGACTGTAAAACAGTAGCGAATTAATTTATTTCGGATATTGAGGCGTGAATCAGCTCGTCCAATCGTTCATACACGTAAATGACAACACAATGGAGTGTGTGTGTTTGTTTAATTTTTCCTTCGCAGCTCCTTATAAAACCGCCTGATTAATGGCGAAGCATTGTGCCGATGAGAAACTCATGCATCATTTCGTAATTTAATTATGTATACTGATAAAAAGCGGTCATTTAGCGAAAATGGTCATAATGCCAAAAGAATATGGTAATGAGATAATGAATTCACTGGTTGGCCGTATTGTGTACGGGTGGTAAAATCCGCATACAATAAACTACAATGTATTTAATTACGCTATAATAATCAGAAAATATGTATACAACATGTAAGTTATAAAAAATATTATAATGTTTATTATTTTTTGGAGTCACATGTCCTAAAAACGAATAATAAATATAATTTATTTAATTACAATAAATTAAAATAGTTTTTAAGTGCAAACTTCTTTAGGCACGTTGGGCACTTTTGGTAGGGGGATAAAGCACTGAACTAGCGTGACCGTCACGCTCAGATAATTTTACTTTTGACATAAACACGTCTATGAAGTTATATAATCATTGACAAGCAGTCATAAACAAAAAAAGTTACTACATCATGGACGCTGTTCCAAATAGAACAGTAATTCCAACGTTTTAAATTTTCACTCCTGTCGGTAGTCCCCATGACTGCCTAGGTTTTTTTAATACATATATAATTTGCTACCTAAATAGTATTAGCATACATATACATATAGGCAGAGGTGTAACCAGTACACCCACTTTTCGCCGAATATCGGTCCCATAATGTGATAGGGGGTGAGCCTTCCGCCATACCGGGCATAGATTTCTGAGAATTTCTAGATAGAAAAACCCAATATCACTTTACCCAACCCGGGGATCGAACCCGAGACAGCACAGCAGTCGTAACGCATGCGCAATTACACCTGCGCCACCGAGGCAGTCAGTATTAGCAATCATCGATTAAACACAAACTACACTGAGAACGACTGTACGCACACTGCTAGCTAGACTCTCGCTAGTTTGGCATAGACTGCCCCCGCGAGCGTTGAGGCGTTCCTTTTTATAACAAATCTTTCCCCACCGAGTCTATAACTTATCAATATACCCGCAAATATTTTGTAAGTCACCCCCCGATATTTCCATTAAAATCTAAGGTAGAGTAGATTAAGCCGAAAGTCATTGAATAAATGCTTGTATTAAAAGTACCCTTATAATAGTAATAACATCAATCAAACAATCATGTTATACACATCATGTATAAGGTCATGGTTCATTCGCATTTCGCACATGTGAGTCGTAACTCGTATTAATAATAAAGATTGACAACAAGATATACAACAGGAGGTCAATGTAGTCGCTACTGTTTTACGCGATTCATATTATCTAAAGGGAGATCAGACAGCCTCCGTGGCGTAGCCGGCGAGTGGCCAGCTGTGAAACGAGAGTATGGGTTCGATTCCCACACTGAGACAAATGTTTGAGTGGCAGATATTTGTTTCGGGTCTGTGTGTAGTCCCTAGTAGTTCTGGATACTCACGATACAGGTTTGACCTAGTGTAGGGTCAGGACTATGTGTGAAACTTTTATTTATTTATTTATCATGGTTGGGAATAAAAATGCATTTGAGTGAAAACATAAAAAGAAGATAGAGACGAGGCATTTTCTGGCCTAAACTTTTAGTCACATCCAAGTGAAAATTAAGGCAATTGATGATTCGTTACATAATTTATTTATTCTAATATAGATATTTTATAATATAGTGTTTTTTTTTATTCGCACGGGAACGTTATATTTTCTTGAAATTTTATGAGCCAATAATAGTGTCTAAATTTCTTGAAGGTATTATTTAAAAATAACCACTTCCAAGATACATATATGTATAGCAGTTCTAAACAAAGACATCAACATCACTATACTAAATATAGAAACTATATTCGGGTATGACAAATCATTGTTTGAAAATAATCCCGATTTCACATTCACCCTGGATTTGTTTGTGTTGCATTAAATTTAGAAACTATTTCAATGAGCAAACAAGGTGAGGATGACCTGCTGGATGGTCACTGAGGTCGCAAAAATTAAAATAAAAACTGACACCAAGTTGAGTTGTCTTGACGACCGAGTGCCCCTGGAAGTTCTGCGGTGGGCTTTAAAAGAAAAAAGAGTGTCTATTCTATGTGAGATTAGTGAAAGCGATGTATGCAAGAGCGCGTACGAGTGTTCGGTCCGAAGCCGGCGTCACTGACTCGCTCGCCCCGTATCACATTATGGGATCGTATAATAAATTCGGTAAAAAGTTGGTGCACTGGTTACACCTCTACCTACCCCTTCGGGGATTACAGGCGTGAGTGTATATGACTTTTATAATCTCTTATGTTTACTACGTATATATAACAATATTGAGTATCTTCCTACATCACTACCTTAATATAGTTCGTCTCCACAATCGCGTCCAAGATGTCTACAAGGCCTAGTTTCATTACTCGTTGTTATATCTATGTCAGATAAATGGTATTTATCGAAAGATTTGTTGCCTAAAATATTATCGAATTATTTATGTTTTACAATCGAATATTTTCGGTTGAAAACCAGTAGTATTCGATAAACCCAAACATTAATCGAAGATTCAGCTATGGTAACAATAATTGAATTCTCATTGAATGTCCTTTGAGTCTGCTTTAATAGCACGGTCTGCTGAGTTTTAATTTTGGATAATTCTATTATATTCAACCTATAGTACTTGTCAGAATTACTCGCCAGTGTTTAATATTTACTACAATAGCTATCTAGACGAATATTCACATACTTTGTCTAAAATACCTCTATTCTCCTCAATAGTATTGTTTTTTATATCCTGGCACGGAAAAGTCGCCACACTGCAGCTGATGGTAAGCACAGTGCCGTCCAGTTAAGAGTATCAAGTAGCGACAGACAACTGTTCCTCGCTACTCGACACTCGCTTAAACATCCCAGGATTATGGTAGCACGGTAGCTGGCAATCTGTTTCACTGCTAGATTTATTAATCACACTATTAATTTATATCTTCAATTTGTTGATAGTCCTAGAATTTTTTAGTTCTTTTCATTTATAATATCGGCAACATAAGTGCAATGATTAACGAAGTCATTAACATCACATGCAACCCTGCATCAATCACTCGTGTCATAACGTCTTGAAATATCTTGGCAACGGGCGCGACACGACGAACCTTTTACGATTATTATTGGATATACGCGTGATTGGAAGTAATCATATTATGGATCGTGGAAAAGTAATGAGTAAAAAACTATTTCAGAAAGAATTTGATCACCACCAAAAACAGACCAATCACGTGTACATAAATCTACACATAGCAAAGCAGAAAGCTCAGATAATCTGAAGATTATTATCCGTTCTACGATAGTCATTAGAAACTTAACTCAGCGCTTTGCCATTGCTTTCCAAATACTTTTCTCCGTTTGGATATGTGTCCACTGGACGGTAATCTCATTGGTGGAAAACGGGATTGATATGTCGCTGTTACCTTGAATATTTTCGGTAGGGTGTACCACGTAAGAATGCACACTCTAGATGTCCAAGCAGACGCCTAATACATAATTGATAAAAGCCACAAAAAATTTATCTCGAAGTGCCCAGATTATAAAGGTTAAAAAATCTAGTCTTTGGGTCTTAAAATTCCGAAATAAAGTATAAATAAAACACAAAAAATATTTTTATTCTATGTCCGTTATAGACTTTGAAACCCAACCAATTTCAATTAAATTTTATGTATGACTGTGAGGTTGCGTCCAACTTAAAAGATAGGATGGTTTTAGATCCGATACGTGGCGCTGATGTCGAGATCTAAACTTCTTATTGTTTCAACGAAAATTCGGTCCAAAGGCAAGGTGGTTTATGGCAGGACAATGTCTGCCCGGGACCACTAGTCACTAATCAAATAAAAAAAAAATAACAAAAACAATGATATTATTCCAAACAAAAGCAAAACTAGTCACAGTTTTTAAATAATACTGTATTATTTAACATGTATTATTTAAAAAGTGTGACTTGTTTTGCTCTTCTATGAGACACTAATGGCATTGGTCATTTACCTACGATTCCCTGTACATATATATAAATTCTCTATTCATTACTTTTGTGTAAATAGGCGTCTGTCGCCAGGTGCTGGTAATGAGAACAAAGAAATGTAGGCGCTTAGCAATTGTATAAATATGCGTGTTATGCCTTTGTTTAATATAAACGCTTTAGTACACTGCGTATCAAAAGCCTAGTCAAACATAGGTAATTAAATTAAATTGTCGCATAACATGATTAAACAGTACACCGGACTTAGAGTAGAGCAAGAACTTAGAAATGATTGGTGTGTGCGTTTGGAGATTCTGCTGTCCTTCCATAGCGTAGATGCTACCAAGAAACTCTTATTCAATGATGGTATCAATCGAGAATTGTTCATTAAGACAATGAAAGGATAAAGCAAGAACTTAGATCGAGGTCCTATTCAAAATCGAAGACACGCTATCTCAACCCAATAGTCGTATCAATGTTACAACACAACTAAGTGTAATTACTAATTACCTACCTAACGTTAATAACACGTTTTGCCTGATTAGCCATGTCAAAACACACTAGGTAATAATCGCATAAGCTCTACATACAGGACATAACGTGCACGTCAGTTTCATCGATAAACAAACATTCGACAAACGTGAATACTCTAGCAAGTCTTTGTTTACGAAAATATGCCAATAATGTTAACCAGACGATACACGGCCCTTTGTCGTCTGCATCCATTTAAACGAATATTTCAGTTTTTATTATTGTATGATGCATTCACATTACGTCCGTATTTATCATAATCACTGTCATTTCAAAAGATGATTGCGGATTGAGACGTACAATGTAGACGCGCAGATTCCGCAACAATGAATCGACTGCAATTAACATGAAATTATGTATATTTTAACCTCCGACTTAAACGAGTGGTGTTTATAAACTTAACACCTTTTAGTAGTTTGTCGTCTGTTTATCTGTGGTAATCATAGTGCGTAAATAAACTAACTGATTTCAATACGGTTTTTTTAGTTTGCAAGTTAATGTCATCGAGTGTTCTAGCCATTACTGGCGCTACAATCAAGCATTCTGCTACTATCGCGTCTTCTTTAATGAATAGCTGATATATATGATTATTATATCAAATATGATTATTTGAGCTCATCAAAACCGTTTCGACGAATCGTTGCGTTCAGATGGTGATCAGCGTCTGATAATGGAGTACGAAGGTGGCCAAAGAAACATTGAACCTTTTCTAACGAAGAGATAAAGTTTTGAACACCTGCGATAAGCTGAATTTTAATTTTAAATATAATAATATTTAAATATATATCATATTTAAAATTATATCTTCATCATATCATCCTCCTCAAGGACACGTTGTAACTATAATAGGCTATTTGACTAATTTTCGAAAATGATTTAAAACTATTATTCATTACATAATAAGCACACTATATTGATATTTCCGGGAAATCTACTGTATTTTTAATAAAAATCAATGTTAAAGTTTAAATCTCCAAAACCGCGGCAAAAACGCTATTTCTGTAATGGCGCTGATCATATGACACCTGTGACGTCACATGCAAGTCTTCTTCTTCTTCGTTCAGCCTGTATCGACCCACTGTTGGGTATAGGCCTCTCCTCTTTCACGCCATTCGTTCCGGTCCCGTGCTAACCTCGTCCACCATTTACCGGCCGCCTTCCTGATGTCATCAGACCATCTGGCTGGTGGTCTGCCTCTCTCTCTTCGTCCCCTTCTAGGCCACCACTCTGTTACCGCCCTAGTCCACCTGCCGTCATTCCGCCTCATCAGGTGTCCCGCCCATCTCCACTTTAGCTTCGCGATCCGCATTCCGACGTCTACAACTTTCGTCCGCCGACGAATTTCAACGTTCGGTATGCGGTCCACGAGGGAGATACCTAACATGGCTCGCTCCATGGCTCTTTGTGCGACTCTTATTTTGTGCATGTAGTCCTTTGTGAGCGTCCACGTTTCGGATCCATAAGTGAGCATGGGCAGAACACACTGATTGAATGTCTTGGTCTTGAGACATTGCGGAATATTTGCCCTGAAGACATCATCAAGCGGCCCATCCTAGCTGGATTCGTCTAGCAATCTCCTTCGCTTGCAGGTCTCGGCAAAAGGATAAACGATGTCCAAGATATATGTAATCGTCCAATATATCAATCTGTGTGTTACCTATGATGATATTCGGTATATTATGTGGACGGTTTGTCATTACCTTGTCTTGGACATGTTCATCCTCAGGCCGACGCTTAGAGACGCATCATGCAGTTCAGCAAGCATTTCTTTTAGATCCGCACCGTTCTCAGCTAGGAGAATTATGTCATCGGCGTAGCGCAGGTGCGACATTCAAGTAAACAAGCTAATAATGATAAGCAAAGCTAAGTTTTATGATAATTGTTTTATCAACAATTATCATAAAACTGCTTCAAAAATAGATCAACAATAGAATTTATCACCCAGAAAACATAAAAAGCGAACTAAAATCACTCGAAGAAACTATGTTTACTTGCGTGTGACGTCACCAGAGTTGCAACCAATAACAGAGTGTTCACATCACAGATAAAATTTTAAATAAATGTTGTATTTTATTTCGTTTAACTTGCAAAAAATATACATTATTTTGTTTAAAATTAAGTGAAATATGGTTTTTTAAGCTATTGTCTAACAGGATGACCACAATTTGCAGTGTATTTTCAATGTTGTCAAATAGCCTATACTGCCAAAAACTCTCGCCGCTGAAAATACCGTCCGCCTTGACTCGCCCATATATCCCTGTCAACATATTCATAAGAAATAACCGGCTTTGCGTAGAATGAAAAACTTATTTTATAATAGCTCTGCAGGTATTAAACACTACTTTATCTCTGAAGAGGTAAGCAGAGACGCATTTGCACCATCAGTTCGCCGAGCTATATGTGAGCGAGTCATAGCGGTTTTTCAAGCGCAATAATTATTCTTTTATAGATGAAGAATTTGAACCTAGTACATCACTATAAGGCGAAATCATTAATAATTAACGCAAAATATTGTGGAAAATCCGAAATCCACCGGACTCTGGATATTAACATTTCAAGGACTGGTAATGTCTGTCTGTGACCCTACTGGTGACATAAAAAATTGGTGGATTTCACATTTACATTCGTTACGCAAAAAAACATCAACGAGACTTAAAATAAAAAATAATAATTTAATTTTTAATTGTCTAAAAATAATACTATTACTTAATTAATCTTAATTTTAAATAACTTCATAATAACATAATATTTTCTCCGACCAAGAATCGAACCCAGTATCAGTGCTAATTGTACAACGTGACCTAAATTGTGACACGAAATCGTTCCAATCGTTTTATAAAGCGCGATGCGGCCTCAAGTAAGTAAACAATTTGTTCGCAATACGGACAAATTGTTTGATTAATTTGTTTTAGAACGGGAACTGCTTAAAGAATTTTCTTTTTTAATTATCACTTCGTAATGAATGGTCGGGCGGTCATTGTGATTAATGAGAATATTTATCACATAACTTTACTTATGTATTGAATGTGGAAAATTCTACGGTACGTGTTTTATGATTTCCTGTATGTATCTTATAATATATCTTCTAGAATACTATAATAATTGTAAAAACACTACTACTACTACTAAAATAAAATATTTTACTCTCAATTTATTTCGATTATTTTTTCACAATACAACACTCGACTCTTCAATTTGAAAACTTGATACTAGTCATACGATAAATATAATTTTAGGTACATTGGTCTTTAAACTAAACGTAAAAAACTCTCCAAATACCCAAAGTTTGTTAATTTCGTTTTTTATTTATTTCATGTAGCAAACGTATTACGAATTTAAGAGACAAAAGCCATCATTCAACACATTTATCAGGATGTAATCTGATCAACAAATAAATGTTAACTTGATCATTTAATCCTTTACTTGTGTGTGGTGTCCGAGAAAAAAACCACCTGAACCACATGTGCTACAGATGTTTCGTATATTTATTCGGCTCGTTTGCTATGTACAGAAATTCATTAAAGTCAAACTAATGATGTGCTTACATGCGTCATTCGGATTGCTTTCTTTCTTGCTGAAATCTTCAAGAACCAGGTCAGGGATCTTTTGAAAATAAAAAGTTTTATTTTTTATTGCTCGTTAAAAGACAAAAGTGACTGTTTGCGTACGTACAATGTCGCTTGGCGATAAAAGCAATTAAAAATATATTAATTTCGTGTTTCTTTTGAAATTTTGAATACTAGAAATCGCGTGTCAATTCAAGAAGTGTAATTACAGAAGAAATATATTTCAATAATGTAAAAAAAAACCATTAACCTATAAAACAAAATAAACAATTACCATAACGACTAGCATTAATCAGTTCCTAGTATTACACAATCAGCTGATCACAAATGGGAACCAATAGCGAGGTCGTTGACACTCCATTGTAGTGTCAACATCGGCTACGAGTGGGGAATACTAATGCGCTACATCAATGGGCTTCAATAATGATCAATTAAGATTCATATTGATCGCATGAATGTATGAATATCGATGTATGATAATTCATTTGTATTAATACATGTCCGAATAAGAATCACCGTATTTCGTAACTTGATTAATTAATCAATTTTACCGCGAATTGTGTGACTACATTTTTTTAACAATATGCCTTTATCCAATTATGTGTTGGTTATAGAATTTTGCGGTAATGATACTGAGCAGCCACGGCGCCTTCCTGGCGTCAACGATCACCAGGAACACTCACTTGATCGAATGTATCCGCGTCTGGTGTATGTTTATAATTTATGCAGTACTTAAACAAAGCCACGAATTTCAAGTGAACTGTAAGCGCTGAGCAGTATACAAGAGCCGTCAGGGATAATCAGAATACTATAAACAACGCAACTGGACGTACGTAGGTGTGGACCCGCTTCAAATACCATACTCATTCCAATATTGTGTAACATTAAAAAACTGAATAAATCATTAACAAATGGCGTGAAACTATTCCAGTAGAAACAGATATATCGCCAATTGAACAAGTTGTTAGAATTCTCGATGGCGCGTTGGGCTAGCAAAAACATAAAACATGTGTAAACAAAACATTTTGGCAACCCCCCCGTGACCCGCGCTAACGACATATGCAATTCGAACACTATTTCTGAACAGTAAATATTGGATAGTTTGGTTAATGGTGCTCGCGATTTCGTTTGGTAGTTTTACTACATGCTACGTCTCAAATTAATAAAAACCGCTTCTTCTAAACGTCATTTAAAACCTACCCACATTCCTTGACATACAATAGAATGATAAAACATGCTTGTGCAACAAAATATATGTGGTACTGAATAAAATCATGGCAGTATGTCACAAAACCTTCGACTTTACTCGAAAAAAAGACAAAAAATCCAACGTCCCGGCAATTAGGCAGTAGACACATGACAGTACTCACGTTTCGCTTCATGCCTGTCACGTTCGATCTCTTTGTATCCGACGGCCGTGTATAGACGCTGTGTTACCGTCACTGAATTTCATACATCCGTCTCAAGTAAACACCTCTCGCGCGCTCAACTCGAGGCGGTTTGCATTCGCCGTGGGTGCGGCGGCACACAGAAATAGAACTTTTGGAATAACACACACACGCCACACAAATTATATTCCTTGCGTCACTGCGTAATGACGCCGTGAAGATCAAGAACGGCTGATTTAACATTGTCGCCAAATGTGTATTTTTCTGAACAGCCATTTTCACGTATGTTACACAACTACACCTAATGATAGTTTGTCTCGCTGCCACGCTGCTGAGCACTTCATTTTAAGGGAGTTTAGACTGAGATCCAAGAATGCTGGTCAGCGCATTCGTTTAAGTTCAATAACTATCCAGACTAATATAATCCCAACAACAGTCAAGCAAGTCCTTGTTGGCAGAAATGTCGCTAAATGAACAAAAAGTTCTTGTTCTAGACGGTATGTACTATATAGAAATTTGAAGAATGTTGTGAATTCGACGTGACCGCAGCGTGTCAACTGACTGCGAATTGAGAGGTTCCCCGGTCGATACTTACAGTCTGCCAATTTTAGTGTGAGTGGGTAAATACTTCAACGGAATCTGGATTTTATGGAATCAAAGTTTAACACTGGGAAAGTGGAAAACGAGTGTCCTCCGTGAATCTTCAAAATCAGTCAAATGGAAATATGTAAAGGTTGCTCTGATACTTATTGTATTCGACAAGATATTAAAACTCCTCCTAAAAACCAAATAAATTACTTAAAACCTACTTTAGAGCGCTCTAGAGACCGAACAATATTTATTAATCACAAAGTTTCCTTAGAGCTTCTTATTTATACTGAAAACCACTTGGCATGCATTCGACGCACTGTAGTAAAACGAGGTCAAATTCGTTGTCTAAAATAGGTTAAATGCTTTGTTATAATATAATGCTATGTTTGAACATTACAGAAAATAGTGTAAATAAAGTGGGAAAGGGCGGACTGAGGGAGCAAGGAGCACATTATCCGTTTCGTAACATAGTGACTGTATTTTAATCTGATTGTAAAGAGTCTCAGTTCCTTTTCATGGAAGTAGTTCGAACGAATATCAATCCCACTTCGGCTATACGAGTTGGATCACTTTAGCTTCATTAATTTTTTTTTATATACCAAGATGGTGGAAAATAAGCTTACGACTCGCGAGACGGTAAGCGGTTGCCATAGTCTATGGACGCTTGCAACACCAGGAGCATCACACCTGCGTTGCCGACCCTTCATGAACCTATTTACTCCCTTCTTGAAGAACCCCACATTCCTTCGGGTACGAAACTTTTCTAGCATCTATTTTTACCAAGTACAGGCTCTGCAATGAAACTCCCTGTCCCGGTGTTCCTGTCCATCTTTGAACGAGGCTTGAAGAGTATTCTTCCAAAGGCGGCATCTAGGCTGTGCCCTAGTATCGCCGAAGTCCATAAGCAGCGTCCACTGCTACCTAGTTTGTTTGGCAACCATAGAAATAACAAAAGGGTATACAGAGATAAGCTAACCTACTTTGTAGCGAAGAAGGTATAATTGTAATGTCTATTTACGGTTAAGTCTATGTGACACACCCTTGATAATTAATTTAGTAACATTCCATCACAAGGTTGTTTGTTAGAGATTTTAATGAGTATAATTCGCATGTTACCATTCAGCTGGTGGTAGGATTCATATCCGCCCGGATAGCGACCACCGTACACAGGGCGAAAAACCCGCCATAGTGGCACACGCAAGTGTGTCGCGTTCCGGGATCAGCCAGTGTACATCCGGTTTTTGTCGGGGGTCTGGAGTTGGGGTACAATGGCCATTTTGCGCCCTTCTTAGTACTCTGACACTAGACCCTCGACCCCTTCTTCACCTTCTTGCTCATGGCGTAGTGTGAAGAAGCAGGCCGGCATGAGTGTGTTGAGTAGCGGGGATAGATCGTCTCTCGCTACTCAGTACTCTATTTGGACCGCACTGCGCTTACCATCAGGTACAGTGCGGTCACTATGCCGTGCCAGGATAAAAAAAAAAAAAAAAAAAAAAAAAAAAAATGTGGTGTGCATTTAAGTGCTACAAATTGGATTCCTATAGCAGGATTTTAATGTAAACATGAATTATAATTCATAAATAAATAACACCCAACAGTCACACACATAGCCCATCCCACACTAAGATACGAGTCTTGTGTCGTGGGTACCAGGGACTAAGAGATACTTTCGGTCTCACAACACCCAGACCCCGGACACAAATATCTGTCTGTCACACAAACATTAGTCCCGGTGTGGGAATCGAGCCCATGGCCTCTCGTTTCACAGCCGGCTACTCGCCTACTGCGCCACGGAGGCTATGTTTATACTATGTATTTTGTTTATGCTCTTAATTCTGACGTCACATTGTACCGTACAATCTCGAACCACGCCACGTGTGCTAACAATTTCTTCCTCAACAAGTACAGTAAAAGGCAAGTCCTTGACTACCCACGGTTTTTGAATCACGTCGCCTTCGCCCACACCAGCTCGCCACAGTACAATTTGCAACCCATTCGATAGGACCGTGGTTGCATTATGCTTTCTTACAACCAGGGCTGACATTTGTGTGAAATCCATGTTTGGTATTTTAATGAAATAAATGTATTTTCACTCGAAATAAATTATTTAAAATGAATATTTATACCATTTATGGAACGGGGTAAGGAAGTACTGGATGTCTTAATAAAACTATAGGGCTTTTTGGACAGAGAAATTGTACTGCCTGCCATCAGTCAGACTGCCTCGGAGGCGCAGTTGTAAATGCGCATGCGTTACGACTGCTGTGCTGAGGTCTCGGATTCGACCCCGGGTCGGTTCAAGTTATATTGGGGTTTTCTATTTAGAAAAACTCAGTATCAGCCCGGAGTCCGGAATTGTGCCCGGTATGGAGATAGGCCCTATCACATTATGGGACTGAAATAAATTCGGCGATTTGTTATGTATGCTAGATTTTTTTTGCAATTAGTCAAGGTCTGTGTAATAAATTGTTTGGATTGCACTAAAATTTTGATAGTAGTTTTACGACCTATCATCTGACTTCTTTATTTCTTTGAATAATAAGACGATTAAGTAGGCCACATGGAAAGGGCAACGGAGCACGATTGTACATAAGTAAGTACTTTTACATTGTACACCATCAAATAGGTCGAATTACAAATTACTGCTGGTGCTGCACTGTGCACGACCAGAGATATGAGATGTTGACCTCTTCTTTGTTCTTGAGATGACCGTATTCGAGAACATTAATACACATTAGGTGTAGCGCCTCTTGCCGTAATATACTAAGTTCTTATATTTTTACAACTCGAGAATTTAGAATTTTAGTTTCCCATTTATAACGAAAGGTCCAACTAAACCATGAAAGGGTAATAAGGAAAGCGAATAGAGGATCCACTAGTTGTATCTCTAAAAACAAATTCGAAAAAAAAAGTAAGAACTATATATCCTATAAATGATAAAACGAACCAAATACCGCAATAAGTCACTGACCTAACAATTTAGAAAGCCCATTAACCCACTTCTGGTAACATTCGAAAATAAACATAGTAGTAATAATCATTATCGTTATCAGTAGACTAATTGTGTTTACACGTTCACGGTAAAAATGTGATACGCGTGCGAGTACACATGTAGCTTTACCTATTGATTCCCACATAGTATTGTATGTAATAATCAGATCATAGCTTATGAACCTCATCGGTCGATACTCATATCATTTGGAAGTAAATTGACGATAAACGTTCGAAACATCTCGTATATTTTTTGCCCTAGTCTAAATGTAATATCGTTATTTAACAGACGTTCGACGTCCTGACCTGAAGTAACTGAATGACTCCTCAACGCGACGCACCAAGAAGACGCTATTATGGATTTAAGTCTATGATGATCACTGTCTAGTTGATTAGAATTATTTATCATGCACCCTCTCACCAGTACAGGGATACCACATTAGTTAACAAAACTGAATTAACTTTGATGTGTTTATATAACATCGTTGATATATTAAAAGAATTAACTACTCGCAGCCCTATGGCACACGCAGTGTCAACTATTATAACCAGTTTTAATAGTGATAAATAGATATGATGTGATCTTTACTCGGGTTACAGATTTCCTCGTGACACGAGTTTTATTACAGTTGTAACCAGTATAACACACGAGTGTCGTACCTTGGTCATAATTATTTTTAAATTAATGCTAGATAGTACTAAACAGTGATAACCTAGCGGACAGTACAGAGGCCCAAGAGCATGTACCTGCTTAAGAAGTTACACGTGTATTCATTGTTAATTATAGCTCGCTTAATCGGTGGAAGAAAGATTCATGAAGAAATGTGCATGCTTGCTACTTAAATAAAATTTTGAATGTAAGTGAAATCTATTAATCTTTTTTTTCCTGGAAAGGCAAAGTGACCACACTGCACCTGATGGTAACCGCAGAGCCCACTACGCCATGGGCAAGAAGGTGAAGAAGCGGTCGAGAGTCTAGTGTCAGTACTCAGAAAGCCGCAAAACGGCCAAACATCGTACCCCAACTCCAGACCCCCGACAAAAACCGGATGTACAATGGCTGATCCCGGAACATGACACACTTGCGTGTGGCACTATGGCTGGTTTGACACCCTGTGTACGGTGGTCGCTATCCGAGCGGATATAAATATCCTACCACCAGCAAATCCTCATTAGGCCACTGTGCTGGACTAAAGTTCAGGTGAAGAAAAGGAGATCTCTGTCCAGCAATGGGATAGGCATAGAGCTGTATTCTTATGGCCACTAAATTCAAGTTGTAGAGTTTTCTTTTTTACAACATTGATTCATATCGATATTTAAGCTATATTGCACGGTATATTAGTGGGCCAGCGGGTATGATGGGGAGCTCGATGCTCAGGACTTGCAACTGTTTGTGTGTTTTCTACCAACATTCGGGGATTCTCTTCAGTTTTACGATCGTGAAACTGTCCAAATACTTTATGGAACATATTGTGTAAAAGCATGCTCGACCCTGCGTCATATGACAAGGGCAGGCGGATGACTCCATGACTGATTAAATCTGTACCGACCAAACCATGTGAACAATGCATATATTTTTTTTACTGTCTGGATAGGTAGACGGGCCATCTGATATAAGTAGACTTCGCTGCCCATAGACATGCAATGCCAGGGCACAGCAAAACCGCTGCCTACCGTAGAACGTACAGTATTACAGTAGAAAGCATATGTCCGAGTATGAATGACCTGGTGAAAGTTATAAAGAGACAGAACACATTACATTAACCTTAAAACCCTGTGTAGTTAAGTCTAAACACAAACTGCCTCGATTCTAGATTCCAAGTCCAAGAACTCCTAGTCTAGATTCCAATCACGCGTACCGTCTAGTTATTACGTCGTGCTTGCACTTGACAGCTGACGGAAGTAATCAAGTGTGAATTATGCATGTCCTTAGAGTTACAAGGACTTACGGAATCTGGGACGTCTAGGCAAGTCTAGTTCCTTTAGGATTAGTAGGCTTAAAATATTTTTCTTTACTGAATTACACTTGTTTACACTATAGCTAAAATGTATTACGAATAAAATGTTATTGTTAAGTTTTCAAAGAAGACAAAAGGTAAATAAACACACTGTGATGCAATCAATACAATAATAATAAAAATCTAAAGACAGGCCCCTAAGCAAAGTGGTTATGATAAATTTGGAATTTGATGTATCTAAAGGACAATGGGCGAATTTGTATGAGCTCCGTCCCCACCCTCCAACATACACCATACATATACATAATTGTCAAGTGACATATAAAAACTCTTACTGTATCGTTAAAATTATATATATCCATGGGGAATCCATAGAAAATAAAAAAAATAATCCTATTAAATACTGTTACTTTTTTTGTATTTTACACTTTCTTTTATTAGCTTTTCGCGCACTATTACAAAATATAATCGAGTAACGTTTTGGTTACATTTTATACGTAATTCTTCCAGGATCTGATTACTAAGTAAGTAGATCTTGGAAACTACAACAGTTAAAAACGTCCTGTTTAGATATTTGAGCATAAAACCTTCGCCATTAATAAAGCCTTAAGGCCTTAAAGGACAAGAATAGGGATTAGGGAAGGGAAGGGGGAATCTGGGCCTCCGGATATTATATTTAATCTTATATAGCATCACTACAAACCTCAGTGGTTTTTAATGCATATATTACCAATTATTGTATACAACACAAATAAACAAATAAATTAAAAATATATATATATATCTCTCACTTACCATACGAGTAAACAGTCACGTTGGTTTTCTGTGAGACAGTGGTACTACCCCGGTCGAGCCGGCCCATTCATGCTGTAGATAAATATGTCTACAGCGTGGCTCTACCACTATTATATGATGCTGACTTGATGAGGGTCTCAGGAAATTAGCTGGATCTCGGAAAATATTACAGCCGGAGACGTCCTTGTGTATATTGTATATATTTGGTACTTTGTACAACCACAAAAGTTAAAATCTGTCACCGACGCAATCATAGTAATAGGAAAGAGTAATCGGACCCCGTGAACTATATTAGTTAGAAACGTCCTGTTTTTTTAGTTTCTTGTGTTTAATTTTGTATATTATTCTCTACGCAATCGAATATAATACGCAAAAGAAACTCTTTTGCGAAAACAGAATCCAAATTGCTTGAAAAATGAGGTCACAATATTTATTTTAAATATTGGTATGAGCAAATACTCACAGGCATAAGCGAAAACGATGGCGTATTGGGAACATATCGCTATCTCCCTCGCACAACGGTACAGTACAGGCGATTCATAGTACTGTGTCGTCACGGTATCAGATATGTATCCTTGTACTGTTATTTGACAACTACCCCTTCCAGCAGATTTGAGTGGTGTCTAATTTACTTATATTTGTTCGGATTCATAAAATTCTTTCGATAATAGGTTTTACGTAATGTAACTTGTTGATTAAAGTAATAAAAAAAATCGAGTCAACTACCCTATTGCCAATTGATTAATTAATGGTAGCAGGTTAAACTTATTGTAATTTATTATTTAGATAAGTTTACTCAAAGCGATTGCTGTAGACTTACAAGCATACCCCTAAGACCTGCAAGAAGGCTTACTGTAAAATAAATGTTCTGCATGTCATCAGGATTAGTCGTTTTTTAGAGGACCATCCGTTAAACTTATTCGAGTCCAGCTAAACCCCATTTTTTCGAGACATCGAAAAGAATTACGGAGGTCTAGACTTCAGGAGAGCTTCTACTCTCATTGTAGCCAACTACAGTTTGAAGACTGTAATGAACTACGCTCATACTGCCTGATTGTAGGGTATACCATGTTGAATGTCCGTTTAATGGTGTATTATGTATAACATTAGAGCGGTCTTCCGATGTTCGCAAAGCTGGTAGCTATTTGATAGCCAGAGAGGACATCGAAACGCGTTCCCAGAGTTTAGTCAATTAATTTCTTCAAGCTTTGAATCTTATACGAGAATGGGGTCCAAACAATATTGATTTCAATGCATAGATAATTGTTTGTGCACGTGTCGTGTACGCGTCCATATGCAAAAAAGATGTCTTGCTTGCAAGAATGATGCATGATAATGTGGGCATGTATAGAAGGCTTAATATACATCGCATGAAGCTGAACGGTTTGTAGGTCTTATATACCGTATCATCTGGCTGAGAAGAGGTGCTCATTATGTCGTAACCGACAGACCGAGGGCACATGACACCCGTACATATGTCTAGTTTATATAATTTTATTACTTTCATTTTCGGAAAGTTATCTTACAGTTCTGTAGTTTGTAAAAATTATATTGATAGAACATAGGATTGACTACGATGACAGGTTTTATGTAGGACAATAATACCATCCCCGTCGAGCTTTACAAAAAATAGGTGCAATGTAGCTCTACCACCTACAAAATATATTGTCGCATAGTAAAGCATAGTCAAACCACGCAAAAAAAAAATATTTTATACATACATACGCCTGTAATCGAAGGGGTAGTAAAAGGTGTAACTAGTTCACCCATGTTTCGCCAACTTTATTACTGTGTATAATTAGTATTAGTATTACTGTACTATATGATGTGTTAGGGGGCGAGCCTATCGCCATACCGGTCGCAATTCCAGACTCCGGGCTAATACTGAGCATTTCGTGATAGAAAAACCTAATACCACTTTACCCGACCTGGTATCGAACCTGAGACTTCAGCCCAGCAGCCGTAGCACACATGCAATTACAACTGCGCCAATGTGGAAAGTCAAGAAATAGTAATATATTTTATATAACACTAAAATGTGAATTTACAAAAAACCCTATTTATTTCGTGGTTGACCCCATAACAAAAAATGATCCCCTTGCTTAGACGAATCGATTGAGACCCATTTCAAACCTGTTGATGGGTGGGGACACTTAACCCATTGTCCTTTATTGGTATGTTTTAGACATCGATCTGAAGAATAAGATACAGATTGTTCACTAACGTTAGGAGTCCAAACATAATACAACCGAACTGAAGATCAAGACACCAAGAGAAAATCTTAGCTTTACAAGGCTTTGGTTGATTTGGAAACGCGCTGTTGTGTTTGACTTCGCTTTAAAATTAATTTATGAACATCAAATTAAGCATTGCGTTATCACTCGCGTCTTATTAGTGTGGTCCACTAAAGAAGACCCTCAGCAACACAAGTGGCTATTAATAACATATTACAATATGTAGTATTCTTATTTGATTTGAAGTCCTGTTAACATTGACATGCTATGCATAAGGTAAATGTGAGACATGATTAATGAGTCTATGGCGACGCAATTGCAAACGTTGATGTCATCTGACGGAGACCATTTGCGACTTACGTACAAAAACTGTATTTGTTTATCAGATTATAACGACGTACGGTTTACAAAAACAGTATTAGAGTATTAATATCAATATTATATAAAGATTAATTTGTTTAGTCTAGTTTGTTAATAAGAACCAAATCACTCCCCTGGACGACAAAAGCGCTGGTTAAGTTTAAAGAACAGAATAATATGCTAATTTAAATTGTGCGCATTCACATACTTGAAGTTGGCAAGACACCTACCCTTATAGAAGATGTGGCGCAGATTGCAACTACTGTAGTTATTAATGTTAGTTTTGTTTCTGAATATCTAAAATCGAATACTAGTTTATATTAAATACTAAAACTTAATAAGTTGTCAACTTTGATTTTGTTTTGACCCAAGTGAACGAAGTGCCAACTTCATACATCTTCGCTTTGGTGACAACAGTGAAATCAATATGTAAAAAAGAACCCAACATACTTGTTTATTTTAGAAAATCGATACTCTTACAGACATTTATAAAAATGTACACAAAAAAATACGCTTTCACTATTATTCACTACGTGATTCTCAAATAAAAGTTGAATAAAGAAAAATGTATATGGTTTCCTGTCACGAGTTGTGACGTATCCACAGCTGTGAGTACATGTTAAATAGTTGTGCATAATTTGTATGAAAAACAATAAAGCATTGCGTGTTTATTTTATCGTTGGTATGTTTGAGGATTCTTCAATTGTTTTTCTTTTAGCTATACCGTTCATAAGCCCAAACTAATCCAAGAAGACATATTCGCTTGAATGATGAGTCGGCTGGTCGCTTGTCTGATGAAAAGCGCCACGCCTGCACATAGACAGCAGCGACGCCATTACAAGACTTTATGGCCCTACACTGTGCATGTCACTATGATGTTAATTCTCATTAAGCAGAGTTTTATCTTTCAACATAATAACGCTTATACGCTGCTACTTGACTGCAGAAATAGACATAGTGGTGAAACATATCCAGACGAACTCTCTCACATAAAAGATGAAAAGAAAATGGTACGCAATGAAAATGTTATTAAAGAGCCAGGACTTATCTTAGTCTACAATATGTGTGCCCGGTATGGTGGTAGGCTCGCCCCCTATCACATTATGGGACCGAAATTCGGCGAAAAGTGGGTTTACTGGTTAAACCTCTGCCTACCCCTTCGGGGATTACAGGCGTGAGTGTATATGTATGTACCTTCACGACGAAATATAAATGTACTATCAATCAAATTCATATTAGAGGCAATTTTTTAAAATCAGCTTGAAAATTTAATGAAATCGCAAATTGTTTTTAAGAAGTATAACTTTAAGGTCGCACACCGTCACGTTGTCATAGGACACAATAGGATGGTCACCCTGCTGACCTTGCGGCTATAATGGAAGTACCCGAGAGTTATTTTAGCGTGCTAATCGTGTTAACGGTGTCACAGGACGGAGTACGGACATAATAAATAATTTATGCAAAAATTACGAGCACCGCTTGTAATTTATGAATTCCGCAATGCGCAAATAGCACAAACTATTAAGAGTGGAATATGAGTTCAACAAACAGATCTCAGACACAATATTATTCATTCTCCATTTTCTTAAACACCCTTCACCAAATAGAACTTGATTTACGGCAGAAATTTTAATTAAAAATGATTTAGAATAATAATTCAAAATTAATAATTCACAAAGAAGTAACGACAAAACGACGAGGTTGTGCAAGAGTACGTATACTTGGGCCAGATAATCCAACTAGGCAAGCACAACTTCGAGAAAGAGGCAGATAGAAGAATTCGTTTGGGATGGGCGGCATTCGGTAAACTACGTAACCTGTTTGAGTCGTCGATTCCTCAATGCTTAAAAACAAGAGTTTTTAACCAGTGCGTCCTACCCGTAATGACCTACGGGGCTGAAACGTGGACACTCACAAATTTACTGGTCTATAAATTTAAAGTCGCTCAGCGTGCTATGGAGCGGGCAATGCTTGGGGTTTCTCTGGTGGATAGAGTTCGAAATGAAGTCATCCGCCAGAGAACCAAAGTCATAGATATTGCTCGCAAAATTAGCACGCTAAAGTGGAAGTGGGCTGGTCACGTCTGCAGACGGACAGATGGCCGATGGAGCAGACATGTGTTGGAGTGGAGACCGCGTTTAGGCAAACGTAGTGTGGGACGCCCTGCTGCACGATGGACCGACGACTTGAAGAAGGTGGCGGGTAGCGGGTGGATGCGGGCTACCCAAGACCGGGATGGTTGGCGTTCACTTGGGGAGGCCTACGTCCAACAGTGGACGGCAACAGGCTGAGTATATAACGACAAAAGCATACTTGCAGGTAATTATTTTACTTGTGCATCTGTATGTCAATTTCAAATAGTTTTGTATAAATGCAAGAGATTCATTGTGACATTGGTTAGATATAAAATGACTTGGTAAGTATAAAGCAACATTTACCGATATTAGTGTTTACATTTTAAAAACTGTTTCTTTAGTAAATCTGCTCTTAGGTTTTAAGATATATAATTCAATGTGGTCATCCTTTATATACTAACCAATGAGCATGCATTAAGTCTCATAACCACAGCCATTATTCCTAAAGTCATTCTTGCGGCTTTATTTACTTTTCATAGATATGACAATGTTCATATCGTCGGTGATACTGCAAAACGAGCTATGTCACCAAAAACTGATTTTACAGCAGAGGCAAAAAACGTTTTTTTTTTGCTGTTAAATATTTCGCTAAGTGTATGACATGCTTATAATGATATAACGCTATTAAGACCTATATAATAACAGGCAAATAATCCCGGAAACAGATGCGTTCGGATACAGGATCTCGATCATTATAAAAAAAAAATTTTTTGACATGAAACGTATTGCAGTATCACCGACGATATGGTCCTCATCATGACAAATCATGAGCTCCTTTTATAATTAATGGAGCTGGTAGGTAGATTTATTACTTCGGTTTTCTAATGTTAAGATAACTTGGTTATTTCAGAGTAAACGGAATTAAAACCACCGTTGAAGTTATAATAAAGTTCATTCTGAAATGTTGAGTAACGTATTTATTGTCATGTGTCCAAATTCTATTAACACACGTCAACAATTTTTTGGCTGTACAACAGTTCAAAGGTTGTTACGAGACTTTTCCATTTTGATCGAGAACATGAACAGGATACCGAATCGACCACAACGATTGAAAAAACTTTCTTATATCAAACAAGACAAGATTATAAATAAATATTAAATCATCATGGCAGACGTAATCTCGACCTGGAATGTAAGATGGCGAACATTTTTAAAGAAATCTCTGCATCTCGGTACATTGACCCAAATAAAAGCGAATGTTAGTGCAAACTGGGAACATTTTTCACGTACTCCAGATCTGTCAAAGCGCGCGTACTCGTTTGAATGTTTCGAGACGAATGTTTTATTTAGTAATGTTTAATTTATATTAAATACATTCAACCAACCCACCATAGATACTCTGATGTCCATAAAATTACTGTGATATTAGTAGACATCCTCAAATAAAAATTGTGAACCATTTTCTTCTAGTGTACCACTACTCAATTTGAAATCTTATTGCTCATAAGTGACGCGGACGCGAGGACTGGATCGCGAGCAATATTTTATTTTAGAATAACTTAAGCAGCAAGCAGCAGACTTACAAGCAGGTACATCACTATTTCATGTACCTGCTTGTAAGTCAAATTATTGCAGCAACACATTTTTGTATCGTGTTTGTCATATATATAATAAAGAATATTGTACAATAGATATTTTCAACGAAAAACTGAATTCATATAAAGCAAAACTTAGGAAACTTATGAACACGAAATTAACGTAGTATATTAATTTACATATATTCATTTACTTTGTCTTACTGTAACTATATAATAGCTATATTTTAGTGGAAACTTTGTTGATATATGTATTTTCAATTATGTTACCTAGTTTATAAGAATTTTAAATATTGTATGTTTCCCATAGAAATAAATAAATAAACTTTATTCGAATTTGGGGAGGACTATAATAGGCTATTTGACAACATTGAAAATACACTGCGAATTGTGGTCATCCTGTTAGAAAATAGCTTAAAAAACCATATTTCACTTAATTTTAAACAATATAATGTATATTTTTTGCAAATTAAACGAAATAAAGTACAACATTTTTTTTTATTTTATGTGAGATGTGAACACTCTGTGATTGCAACTCTGGTCACGTCACACGCAAGTAAACATAGTTTCTTCGAGTGATTTTATTTTGCGTTTTATGTTTTATGGGTGATAAATTCTATTGTTGATCTATTTTCGAAGCAGTTTTATGATAATTGTTGATAAAACAATTATCATAAAACTTAGCTTTGCTTATCATTATTAGCTTGTTTACTTGCATGTGACGTCACACGTGTCATATGATCAGCGCCATTACAGAAATAGCGTTGTTGCCACGGTTTTGGAGATTTAAACTTTAACATTGATATTTATTATAAAATACTTTAGATTTCCCGGAAATATCAATATAGTGTGCTTATTATATAATAAATAATAGTTTTAAATCATTTTCGAAAATTAGTCAAATAGCCTATTGCCGTATATTACTAAATTCTAATAATATTTTGTAAATCAGCCTAAAACTATGTTTATTCTGCTAGGCAAATTCCACACATGGCCTCTCAATAATGATCCAATTACATTACTACTACGCCATCAATGTCAAAGCTATGTGATTTAATGGGTATGTCATAGTTGTAAAACAATGTGACTATGCATAATTATTAACGCTCGCTTTAATGATGAAGGACATTGTGAGGAAACCTGTGTAATCGAGTGTATTCTAAAATAAATGCAAAGGTACGTGAAGTTTACCCGTTATGGGTATAATAAGCCCTTATAAGTATAAGTATAATCAACTAATCTAGCAAATGTTTTTTAGGGTGTTTCTTTGACAATACCCACACGAGTAGTTTCAAAGACAATTTGAACTAAAAGCTCATCTGCTTTTTTAGGATTTTCTGCATTATTTAACCTCAAGACTATTAAGACAGAAAGTAAGCCATTATTTAAAATATATAGACATAATTTTCACGTTTTACGCAACGTTCTGTTTTAAGTTTATTATCGTTAGTGATTGCATCCACGGAGACCTACATAAAGCAATGGCTGATTGCAATTAAGAAGACTACTCCACTAACTACATTTGTAATATCAATTATGGATGCTAATCACACTCGGTCCCTCGATTTCATGGTAATCTCTTACAGGGTTATTAGTTTATTCAATTTGATTCACATTAGCTCTGATCTACGACCCGGATCGAATCGATCGGTCAACGTTGATCAACATTACTTCGCGATTGTCATTTATTGTTCTTGAACTTGAGAACTTCCATCAGTCTCAGTTATTATAGTAACATTTGGATCACTGTTTTGTACAATAAAAAAACTTATTCATTAAAACAGTATTGAAGTCTGGTAATTTAGTAGAGATCTGTGTCCAGCAGTGGAAAAGTATAATTCAGGGCCGACATTATTATTCTATATCATCGATTTGGGGGTTTTATGTCACGAATAAGGATAAATCTTCTTCACTGAAAAGTAACAATGAAGCTATATTACACATGTAACTTTTATACAGCGTTAGGTTCTGCGATATCACGAAACTTCCTTGGAAATTAACTATTTTTTTATGTGAAATGTATGTAAATGTCATTGATTACAAATTATAAATATCTCTGTTTTAATGAATAAAATTTGTTCTATATCATAATGCAGTACGGAGTTCAGTTAGATTAACTTACCAACTTTAAAATTAAATATCAAGGAGCATTAATAGGGTAGTTTCCTGTGTTTAATTTTGTACATTATTCTCTACGCAATCGAATATAATACGCAAAAGAAACTCTTTTGCGAAAACAGAATCCAAATTGCTTGAAAAATGAGGTCACAATATTTATTTTAATTAATGGTATGAGCAAATACTCACAGGCATAAGCGAAAACGATGGCGTATTGGGAACATATCGCTATCTCCCTCGCACAACTGGACAGTACAGGCGATTCATAGTACCGTGACGTCACGGTATCAGATATGCATCCTTGTACTGTTATTTGACAACTACCCCTTCCAGCAGATTTGAGTGGTGTCTAATTTACTTATTTTTGATCGGTTTCATAAAATTCTTTCGATAATAGGTTTTAGGAAATGTAACTTGTTGATTAAATCAATAAAAAAAAACGAGTCAACTACCCTATTGTTCTTCTTATCAAATTGTGAAACGCACTTGTATATTTGTATGAATAGCTATAATATAAAGAACTACTATGGAACTTGGCACACATATATTAACACTGTTACCGGGGACACGGACAATCCTGAACGTAGTTTGTGCCGAACTTGAACTCGTTACGAACTTGACCCTCCCATCATCTGGACTTACATATTTGGCTACGCCAAACTGGCAATACTCGCCCTTATTGCTGTGCGTATTAAGCGTATTTGTAACGTTAATATTATGGAAATAAAGTTGATTTTGGCTCGTATTTTTACTCATCACTTTTACCTTTTCCGAACACCGGAATTTCCTTGTGATAATTGATATTGGATTCATGTTTTAGATGAGATACGAAACTACGCCACATCTACTCACACGTGTAAAATAACATAATAATACTCTATTATTTAACCAATGTTTTGTTACTTTAGGTAAATGTTGTTAGCCATTACATAAGCGTGTATACACAGGTGTCCAAATTTAAATGTGTGTGTCAATAACTTTGCATCGTATAAGGTGTCATCCATATACGACGTGTGACGTTATCTAGAAATTTCGCGATAACGGAGTTTTGGGAGACGATTTTTTGTTATTGTTCGGCGAGAACAAAGAGTGAGTCTTATGTCGCCTTCTTTGGGTTGTGGAAGCTGTTGTTATGTAGGAGGCTAATCTCGATTTATTGATTTAATGTTTTTTTAAACTAATCGTAACTAACTGGCTATCACCTAGCCCCAAGTGCTTTTTTTTTAAACAATTCTATCAAAAAATAAATTTTCTTGTTGCTACTAAATAGTGAGTTTAGATATAAGATAGGAGCATAAAATCAGTCTCAGTATATTTTACATTATGAATCAATAATCATCATGACATCCTCTTTGGCGCAGCCGGCGAGTAGTCGGCTATAAAACGGGAGGCCGTGGGTTCATTTCGAGGCAAATTTTTGTGTGACAGACAGATATTTGTTTTAGGTCTGGGTGTTGTGGGACCGTAGTCTCTCGTAGTTCTTGATACCCACGATACAGGTTTTACCCAGTGTTGGTTCAGAACTATGTGTGTGACTGTTGTGTGTATTTATTTATTAATAACGATATAATTCGGATTCAGCGGTTCATAGAAAAGTAACTCATAAAAATATTGTCGAGTCAATTATTTTAAGGGCATATGTCAGAAGTACATTACTCCATCCTTTCAACAACATAAGTAAAGAGAACATTTCCGCCTATATTATAATAATCGATAAAGTACACAAGGTCCTTTCGGTCGGGAAAGTAGAATATAAGTGCACAAAGTGGTTAGCGATTAACATAAATATTTCAAAAAGCTTAATGTATTGTGTACATATTGGTTACGTATAAGTTATATGAGCACACGGTTATAATTTAAGTGAAATTTTATGGCCTGGCAGCCATGGAACTGATCACCTCACCGCAGCGCCCTGATCAACATTATTATTACACTTAGAGCATATTCACAATAGGGTAGTTGACTCGATTTTTTTTATTAATTTAATCAACAAGTAACATTACTTAAAACCTATTATCGAAAGAATTTTATGAATCCGAACAAAAATAAGTAAATTAGACACCACTCAAATCTGCTGGAAGGGGTAGTTGTCATATAACAGTACAAGGATGCATATCTGATACCGTGACGTCACGATACTATGAATCGCCTGTACTGTACCGTTGTGCGAGGGAGATAGGAGATATGTTCCCAATACGCCACCGTTTTCGCTTATGCCTGTAAGTATTTGCTCATACCACTCAACTCATATTTGGTTTCTTATATTTACGCGAATATTATACATTGAAATAAAACGAAGTTTACGGATTATATCGCGGTTTATTTTACTTTTTTAACCCGACGTTTCGAAGACTTTACAGCCTTCATGGTCACGGGGGAGACTGAGAGATTCTTTTGCGTATTATATTCGATTGCGTAGATAATAATGTACAAAATTAAACACAGGAAACTACTCTATTGAGGAAAGAGAATCAATGTTACCACCATACTCAAAGTCAGTAATGGACCACTAACATATACATAAGATTAAAAAAATTTAAAACTCAGAATGAGGTGATCCTCTGTTTGTCGGTTTTAGAGTATTGATCGCATTTCCCGGTGTCTTTGAGGGAACACATGACCGCTATAAAATAACGAGTTTGATGCACTATGCATAAATGTGTTATAGATAAAGGGTCAAAATTTTGTCTTAAAGTAACCTTTAATCAACGGTTAAATTATGTTTAAGGTCTCTAAGTACGTTAGTCGTGTAATATAAATACCAAAAGTTAAAAATTAAATTGTCGCAGAGTCAGTTCAATCTTATTATGGCGGAGGTTTTTGTCTACAAAGTAGGTACTATTAAAATCCTCATTATAGTTTTTAAGTAATAAACATTGTGTTTTTATGTAATTTCCTCAATAGTCTAATGAAATCTTGACTTTGATATTCAGTTCTATTTTTAAAACTTTGTGCTTGGAACACATATCCAACATTCTAATTCACAAATCTATCAAATCTTGGGTTGGGATTATCATGTGCGAAACAACGTTTGACACTCGATACAATTCTCTTTAAAGGCGTGTCGATATTCTTTGTTATTTATGTATGGATGATCCCATAGTATCTAACAGGGCTGGCCAACCTGCGGCTCGCGAGCCACATGCGGCTCTTTGAGTTACCTTTTCATTTTTGTGCTATTATATTTTAAAAAATGATTATCGTTCCGTATGTGTTTCAAAATGTATTTTAAATTACTGATAACAAATATTTTATTAACAACAACAACAAATATTAAAGACTAAAAGCTTTTTTAATACCTTTTAAATACGTATTTATCGACTAATCTATCGATATCAAGGAGCTTGGCTACCCCTGCTATATAACAATACATAGTTGTTTTGTGTGTTACAATATACTGCTGAGACGTCTCGCTTCACGCTACGATTGTTACGTTTATAGTTCATTTGCTTCGTTAGTTCAATGTGACCGGACCGATTTTTAAGGGCGAAGGCGTTGAAGTCACGCCAGACGGAATATTACGACGTAAAAAAGTTGGTATTTTATCATTGTCTAAAGTTAACATTAACGTAGAAAAAATGTACACCTACTTCAGCA
Organism: Laothoe populi; assembly: GCA_905220505.1. Lineage (NCBI taxonomy): Eukaryota > Metazoa > Arthropoda > Insecta > Lepidoptera > Sphingidae > Laothoe > Laothoe populi. The sequence goes on from HG992156.1 coordinate 17,885,233, forward strand.
TTCTTATTCGTGGTTTACTGAGAAATTTGTGAGTTCCATCAAATACATAACAATAAAATACAGAAAAGTAAACTATTTCATGTGACCAATTCATAATAAGAGCGACACTACATTTAACAATCGAGTAATATTTTAAACTTAGACACTTAATTACCGATCATCGTATTCGAACAAAATAATGCCAATTTGCATAAAAACAAACCTCAATCAATCAATATTCATTGAAACAAAAATCACGGAAATATGTTTTAAATTATTATTCTAAGAACGGTTTTAAAAACTATTCAAAACGGCAATTTTATTGCTCGTCTGACGCACATTTCCATCTAGTCCATTATGAATTACTACGTGAAAACAAGTCGTTCTGAGCATATACTACAGGTGGTTACCGAGGGGGGCTAAAAAATTGTAAAAAATGGGTCACGTAGTATGGGTACGTTCCCTTATAGCAGGGCATCCCAAACTGTGCGTCGCGACGCCCTGGGGCGTCGCAGCACTGTCCTAGGGGCGTCGTGTGTCAATGCGGCCGAGTCGAGTGAGCGCCGAACGCATGCCGAATTCTGTCATTTTGTTTAATTAGGCACTCCGAGTTTGGATAAAGAACAAGGATAGATCAAAAATAGACGTAGAGAAACAATTGAGAGCAGCAATTTCCAAACTAAAGCCACGTCTTGAGACACTATACTAAGAAAAGTGAGCACATCCTTCTCATTAGCAGCCAGCCAACAAGCTAAAGTATAATAAATATCTCTTAATTTTTTGCTCATATTTTGGTTGTGTTCTTATTTTCTAATAAAAATTATAAATGTGGTAATTTAGGCCCGGGGGACGGGGGGGTTGGAGGGGGTGTCGTTAACAAATGTCAAATTCTCAAGGGCGTCGCAGTACAAATAAGTTTGGGAAGCCCTGCCTTATAGTATTAATCGAATGCGCATACTGTGCATAGCTAGTACCCAACTAACCCGTACCCAATTTGCAAAGTACGGTATAATTAAAAAGTTATCATAATCGTACATCTTAAATACGTATGAGAGTGCTGGGCTCTAAGAAATACACGAATAATGCCCGAAAGGGTAGACAGAGATGCAAATAAAACAACTACGCGGCCACGTCTCGCCGATGAACGCTTATTTCCGTGTCATGAAGTGGCATGATGAGAGCGTTCTGCAATATCGGGCGCAAATTCCAATCGCCGGTATCTCACGTCCTTTTTAATCGAAACCTTTTTTTATATTATACCATTGATTTTGTGTCTACCATGTCTCTACTGTTATTATCTCCTATAACTTCAGGAGCATATGAACATTGTTAGGTGGAAACCTAAAACATTTTACCTGACTGAATAGCAACCACCGAGCACACTGTGAAATTAACCCTACACTAGGTAAAACCTGTATCGTGGGTATTAAGAACTACGAAGGACTACGGTCTGACAACACCCAGACCCGAAACAAATATCTGTCTGTCACACAAACATTTGTCTCGGTGCGGGAATGGAACCCACGGCCTCTCGTTTCATAGCCAACTACTCGCCGCTGCGCCACGGAGGCTGTCAAAATGCCGTCACTTATCCAGTTACTTCAGGCCGGAATCACTCTGGCAACCTTAAAGGAACGCAACGTTCCTATGGTCGACACTTTATATATTTGAACTCTATTGGTGGACACAAGTTGTTAATAAATGGGCTAGTATGAAAAATATTACCTACGTTCCAGACGTTAAAAAATTAAATTAATCAGATCATTGCATGTTTGCCAACAATCGTTCATTAATATACCACAAAATACAAACTCGTAGAATACGTAGTAAATTGAGGTGATGTCATAACGACTAATGATTTTGTACTTGTAGGTAAACTAGAGGTACAAAGTTCAAAAGCCGGGCAATTTTCCATCAAGGCAATTGCTTTATGTTTTTACATTTTGTGGTTAATAAACTCACCATAGATTATCTTTTTATAAATACTGATAGGGTGGTACCTGTTACAAATACCGGGGACACTTATAAAATAAGTTCGGGTAGATCGACAGATTAAAAGGGCTCAGCCTAGTTTTGACTACGCGACTCAAAAAAGCTTTTTGCCAGGTAAATAATTACGCACCAATTTCGTTCCATTTAAACTCTCAAAATAAAAACTAAATTTAATAGCAAATGGTCTATCACAGCACCTTTCCTAATACTAAGATTAATTAGATTTTATAATTTTGAGGATTTACAAATGGAAATACACATTCACATACTTAGATGTTTTTTAAAATTAACAACTTGCTATTTACGACTGTGATATGCCGTTTAATAAGTCTTGAAATACATTTTTAACATATGAAGCCCCATAAAAGTGTAATGTTACTGATACAAGAACTGTTTGCTTTCGATCGGCGGTTTACAACGAATGCAAACGCTATTAACGGGTCATTCGTGCTAAAAGCGTTTATGGCTCCATTGAAGAGTTCAAATTGAGGTCGGAATAATAATATACTTTTGTAAATGTTACGTGCAGTTTTACAGAAGTACATACACTCACGCCTGTAATCCCCGAAGGGGTAGGCATAGGTGTAACCAGTACACCCACTTTTCGCCGAATTTATTACGGTCCCATAATGTAATAGGAGGCTAACCTATCGCCATAACTGCACAATTGCAGACTCCAGGCTGATACTGAGTATTTTCTGAATAGAAAAAGCCAATATTACTTTACCCGACCTGGGGATCGAACCCGAGAGCACAGCAATCGTAACGCATGCTTGCATGCCCAATTACAACTCTACGCCACCGGGGCGCCAGAAGTTATATAATTATTTTTTGCTTTTTAGTTGTGTCTGGGTTTTTTTGAAGGCGGTTTTATTTTTATTTAAAAATTAATTTCAAGGAATTATAATATTCCAGGAAATAAAACTGCGTATATGGAGTTGATGAACCGCAGTATATCATTGTGCCCAATCGTACACCTGTCACACAGAACTTAAAGCAGCCGATTGATTTACGACAATCCCTAAATGTTTGACAACATAATCGGTGAGACTGTCCTCAGTACTATAGCAGACTTTATTAATTATTGTCGTATTTTTACGTTTATATAGTGGACAATGCGGTGACATTGAAATAACAGATTCCTGAATAATTATGATGTATATTAGTTTTGAGCATCAGCTAGGATACAAGGTCTAGCATAGACATCTTTAAAAAGTTTTTATTCTCCCAGCTAGTTATTTAGAAATGCTACTGAAGACTGTAATACGGGGTAATATATATCCGAAAAATTATGGATAGACAAGACGCTCCACATGATGAGTTAAAATGGGGCCAGCGTTAGAAAATTTGGATAGAATCATATAAATAAATAAAAAGGTTTAGGATATAACTTGAAAATTAACAATCCAGATATTACAAACAAGCAACGACAAATAAAATATACATTCATCGACAGTATTAATATGGGAATTAGCTGACGCATTTTGAACTCGTACATAGGAAAATTGGGAATTCTCATAACAATTGTCGTAATTGGATAAAACGAACACCTGAAAATTCAAAGAAGATTCAATGAACACAAATGCTGGTGAGTATGAGTAAGAGCAAACTGTGCCAAGTCCAATTTTACTATATTCACTGCATAGCTTCCAGTAGGCAAGGAAAGGACACGTAAAACTACCGCTTGTGTGGAAAATTGCCAAAACTATGTGTTGCGAAATTATCAAAATATTTTTATTATTTATGCTACAATTCTTGATATTGGTGATAATTATGAGTATACTGATGTCTCGTGCTTACTGAAATTTCTTAGCTTTATATAGCTTTTACGTCTATCAGTTAGCCAAAATATGATAATAAACATGTAAGCTACATAATTTACGTAAAATTGATATTGCCTTATATCATTAGTTGATATCAAATTTATCAACACAAGACACAACCTAATATAACCAGTGTTGTTGTAGGATAATTTACGCAAAAACACCTATTACGCGAAACAATAGCATCAGATGTTCGCAAAAACAATGTCAACAGTAATGACTCACGGCGATTATTCACTGAATTGGATAAACATCACAAACGATACCAAATTTATTTTAATAAACTTATTTCTCATATACCAACAAAGGGTGTTACTGGAGTTACGTGAAGACAATAAACAAACATGACTAATAGCTGCGTTACAATTTTCAAGGAAAGTCATGAAACGAATGCTAAAAATGACTTTCTGGAAATTTACTTTTTCTACATTTATTATTATGCACCTGAGGTTAAAGCAGGGCAAAAAACTACAACATCCAACAATAAGTTCAACACAGTTCACAAGTAATGCCAGCCGATCTCAGAAATCTATTGATTCGAGTGCCACACAACAAACTAAATTGAAAAATAATAAGCTAATTATTAATTTATCATGTAAATAAACATCAGAATTCATTTCATTTCCAATTATTTTTGTTTCTGCGTTCATTCGCACGGTACTTGTGTGAAAATGGATTCGGTTACTAAGAAAATCAAGACAAGTGGTTCTTGACACAGGTTTGCGTCTAGGATAGATTTCATCTCATTAATGCGTCTGGGTTTCTTGTTGTAACAACGTGGCCCTTCTTAAAATGTGTGTGTAATTATTTGGATTTATTTGTCCTCAACCATAAATAATTTACTTAAATTAATCTAATTGAATCTGAACTTATAACCATTAATAATGTATTATATATGTTTTTTACTATAAATTATATTAAAAAGTGTAATCCAGGATATGTTTTTAACTATTTAAATAACAACATAAAAGCACAATAATATAATCGTTCAACAAATATATATACTTCTATTTAAACATGACATTTGGTAATATTATGTAAAATCAAATTACGATGACTTAGAATTCCTCCACATTTGGCGACAGTTTTACGACCATGTTAACGACGCGTCACTGTCAACGACAATTTACGACATGCCTTAACCAAGAAACTTCAGAGACACGAAATGTAGAGAAACAAACCAATCCTTAAAAATTGGCACATAATGATGAATGGCAAGGCCTCAACACCTACTTCACGCCCACTATATGTCGCTGCCAAATTGTTTGCGGACTCTGGGCTTCATTCATTGATTGTTATGGCCAAGTTTGGATGAGTTTTTAAACCAAATGATTAAACAGATTAATCATACGGACATGGAGGCAGTCGGATATGTTATTGATGAGGACAATGAAGATATAGGTAGGTTTTAATAAAAATGATGTTAAAGTTATCAGACAGGTTAATAATTGTGAAATTAATTGCCAGCATATTATCGGTAAAATAATTACCGAGAAAACAACTACTGTCAATCAATTTCAGGTTATATGATGCAAAATGTACCATAATGGATAATTCATATTAAGCAGATACCTATTTATCTAATATTTGTTTAATCAGACACATGAAACGTCTAAAAAGATTGACGCTTTGCTGTGCGTTTGTGACGTTGATTATAGACACTACAAAAATATGGTACAAAAACTATGTCGCGAATTGATCCAGAATCCCACTCACTCTTCCAGGTGCGAGGATCACGGTAGCATCTTTGATTTTTTTTTGAAACAACAGGTGAGCCACAATGTGAGTCGAAAGACGCCTTGCCATGCAGCTACACAAACACATCTTACAGCAGTTTTAGAATTAGAATGGAATTGGATTGTAACAAAAAAAATGACCACATTTTCGCATGATAAACTCTCATTAGAGATACGATTACACGACACGATAATTACACACAACACAAGATATCTGACCTTGCGGTCGTTTCTCAGAATCGCTCAGGTGATCGTCATACATTCCACCGTATTGTTTGTACGGGACGTTCGGAAATATGTGTTAGTACAACTGGTAATGAAATGCATCTTGTGTGGTTTGGTTTTTAACGAGCTATAAAATTAAGATTGCATGATGAATGACGTGCTGCTGGATTAAATTTACACAGGTCAGGAAGATGACGCGGACCAAGCAGTTGAGTTGTTGACTTTTTTTATGTCGAAGACCACGTCCAGCTGATCATGATTCATATGGTCTATATTTAAATGGCATCTCCATTTCTTATTGCAATGATACTGACTAAATGTTATCATTGACTTGAATTTAGAAGTCTTACTGCAGTCTGAATAAAATGTTTGCATATCAAAGAACGGCTGAACTAATTTCGATACAGGTTTCACTAGTATATTGAGTACAACCTTTGTAAACATACAGGTTATAAAGAAATATGATGGCGAAGAAGAAAATATTCCAAGGAAGCTTCGACGCAAGCAGCATCGCAAACACAACCCAGTATACTAATTTATTCATATTGTATAATAATAATATAGAATAAATTATAGACACACGTCTATAATGTGACGCCTGTATCGCCGAAGGGTTAGGCAGAAGTGTAATTAGTTCACCCACGAACCACGATATTATTTCCGTGTCATAATGAAGTAGGTGGCAAGCCTATTGCCATACCAGGCAACCGATGAATTCCTAACCACGGAAAAACATTATTCGAATCGTAAAATTCAAACCCATATGATTGCGATTTGAAACCAAGCCTTATGTCCCAGTCCAAATACTCTATATCCTCACCAGAGCGATAACAAGACTATCCCCGGACAGACCCTCTACTGTAACTCCTGTACGCCAGGATCGACAATGGCACGCATTTATCAACACCGAAAAGTTCGACGTGTCTCTAGAAATGCGCAAGTCTTGATCTCGCATCGATATCAATCAAATAGAATACAGAGGTGTTGGAAATGAAACTGTCCACTAGAGCGATAAGGCGACAATTACATTTCTCGTAATAAGATATTGGTATATCCAATGGCATGCGTGAAATCGTGTCTATCTCGCAATCTGTGTTCCGGCCAGATGGAATGACGATCACAGAAAGACCGGTAATTAAGTGTGAAGTCACATAAAATAATATCAGCCCTTCTCTACTAATGAGAGGGGATAAGACTTAACCCATCACTCTGGCCTAATGGTTTCGAGAAACATTCCTTATCTTAAACTTTTTAAGTATACTTCTGAAATATAGGCGTCAATAGATCTGAACTGAATTATGATAATTTGTCTGTATTCATATCATTGATCTAATTAAGCGAACAATCATTATCTTAATTGCTAATATTAATAAACGAAAAAGTGGCTGCCGTTCAGTATGTCTTCGCTACTAATATACAAAGCAGCGAGTTAATCTTTTTTTTATGTTAAAAGGAGGCAAACGGGCAGGAGGCTCACCTGATGGAAAGTGATCACCGCCGCCCATGAACAACACCAGAGGGCTTGCAAATGCGTTGCCGGCCTTAAATCATTAAAATAAGAGTACATTTTAATTATACAAACAATAAAGACTACAATCGCTTGATCATCACAGACTCCGGAACTGTCAGTCATACTGAAGCAAATGTAACATGCCAACACGTTTATTATTAGAGGATAATCTCTCGTCCTCGTGTTGCAACTTGCAATAAATGTCAATCAGAGCACGGTGTATTAATAGAAACGGACGAGGCACGTACCTATGCTACAATATTATTATAACCTACAAGTTTTATGAAGCAATAGGATTCGGTCATTGTGATGCAATGCTTTCGTAACGGCTAAGTTGACTGGTAGTGATTAAATATAGATATACAATTGGAATCTATAGTAAAAGTCAAAAGTAGCAGGGTATACATTGTTTGAAGATTCTCTATTTTTAAATTAGTAGAGGCTAGTAATCGAGCAAGTGGGTCACGTGATGGTATGTGTTCTGCAGCACCCGTGAACACTAAACCGGAAGAATTATGAATACGTTCTCGACCTTTGGGGGATTTGAGTCTAAGGAGGCCGATGGCTGGCACATGCGTCATACTCGTGAACGGGTGCTGCTTGTGTGGACTGGTCTACCTGGATTGCTCATTGATTGTTAGTTGGATAACATTAAATAACAAGTTGTATAGCCTCTTTTACGACTCTGCCTTATATTGACATGTATACCGTCATTTATTTTTGTCTCATGTGAATGTGACTTGTTTAAAAATGTATTTTATATGTGATTTTTTTTTTGGAATGTAATGACAAATTACAAAAGACCTACGACTGAGTTTCTTGGTACTTCTTCTCAGACCAGTGGGCATTTCCGAAGCCCCGGTAGACTTAGATTTTAACATTACTATGACATGTAAAAAGTGCCCCTAGTGGCCTAGTTTACAAAATAAATGATTTGATTTAAGGAAACGTCGTTGTTACTTCGCGTCGGTTTTCTTTCAGTTAGACAGTGGTACTAGCCCAGACGAGCCAGCTGGTATTAGTATTTCTGCAACGTGGTGTTTTATATTTGCCATGGAAAAGACTAGCAATAGTCAAAACTTGGCTAACGTTGTAATACGGCTTAAGTCGTATACAATATCGTTGCATTGTGGCAAGTTATCCACCAGATAACTTATGATCAGAAATCTTAAAGGAGGGAAATGTATCTATTATAGCACAGTCTATCAAAACTCAGACACAAGTACATGAACAGACAATTCTATGAACAGATGTAATTAGATTTAAATTAAATAACTTTAATCAATTGCCTTAAATTTAATGCGGATTTTAAATACAAACCCAATGACAAACCAGTAATGAACTTAAAACGGCAGGTCACAGCGCTTGGCTCATCCTTTGAAACTATTTTCGTATACAATTAGCCAACATCCGGTCATTCATACCGAGCCTCTATCGGCGCACGGAGCATTCCGTGGATGATTCCATGCTTTCTTTTTTAAAATTTTCCAATAGAATGGATCTTTCCCTCTGTTTTACAGAACTAAAATGTAAATGCGACCCCTCAATACCTAAAAGGGTATACCCTAATAATTTTAAAAGTCTGTTATTCATGTCATGTCTATTAATCTATATTACGAAAATGTCATGAACTAAGAACGTGTTATTAAAAAGCGTTGCAGACTAAATACGTATTATTAAAAGGTGTGGTGGACTAAAGGTTTTCCTCCAGGACAGTAGCTATAGTAGCTTTTGGGAGCATTCTTTACACTGCAGACTTGCCATACTGGCCCGTACCGTCTGTCCTGACATATCCAGTTATATAACAGCAACATAATTATAGCCACAGTCAAAGGACGCAACTTATTTTGACCATTCTGTACATATATGATGTGCAGTCACTTTGACATGCCAGGATAAAAAAATTAGTAAAAAAGACATATAACACATGGCCAATATGATTAATTAATAGCAACGTTGCAGACAGTATTTGATTCAAAACTTCGATATTACGAGTTCAAAACTTATGATGCAAATTTATAAAAATTAGGTAAAGTTTAAGTTTAGCTTTAAGTTGAAAACAAGGTTATGCGATCACATAGTATAAACTACACACATTATCTAGTTTGTTTCCTTTTTTCATTATACCCGAGAAATGATTATGGTCTAGGGACCATAATCATTTCTCGGGTGTTATAGGTAACAACTTCATAAATATTCATTGCCAGAATCACACAGCCCTCAAAGAAGATTGAATATCCACTACAAATATGCTGTAGAATATAGAACAAATGAAACGCTGGCCTAAAAATCAAGCCTTAGGAAATTGGCAATGTTTCAATAATATTTATAAGCCTGTGGCACCATTTGGCTATAAGTTTCAGAAATGTTTTGTAATTGTAATACAGATAGCTTTTATTAAAATGCATCTTTATATTCTAATATCGAATTGTTTCTTGTAATGTTTCTAAAAACAATATTTTTAAACAAAAGTTTTGTAACTTGCTAAGGTTTTAAGTTGTTCATATAAAAAAGAGTTATTGATTCAGGCGTTAAGCATAAATGATACAGCAAAAGCTCTTAACAAACATCATTAATATTCCAAAGAATTGTCATAAAAATAAACTTTCCACTGACTGTATCCGTGTGTCACTTTCACTTGGTATATAACGCGAATATTTGCAAAATATCAACTTTCTACACAAATGCGTTTGTGTATTTTGCTCTTCTTTATTTGGATGTGTTAATTTCCATTACACGCAAAATGCACACTGATCGGTTGTCGAGATATGCATTTGACGCAGATCTTTTATCCGAAAGACGCGATATAAGCTACTTTTTATATGAAAATACAATCTCAATATGACTGATGAATACAGATGTGGATTAAGTGTTTTACATCACTTAAACAAGTAATGTAAGTGGTCAAATAAGTCGAAATGCTGAATACTAACTACATAACACCAACTTGTTTTATAAAGTGTCATATCATTTTACCAAATAAGAAGGCATGAAATGTTTAATGACCTAATATGATTGAATGATGTCTCAATATTATAGAATAAAATAACCACTGAAGGCATTTGTCAAAATGTGTGTTTTTGTACAGTGTTAGGCAAATTTGCACCCTTTAACATAAAGTATAGGCAGGTTTATTTGTCTTGCACTTTAATAGTCAGAGAATATAGAATTCAGATATGTAGATGTATAAAAATTATTATATAATATGTGGAATTTTGTATTCTTTCAGTCATATGATTTAATATTGTTTCTAGGCAAGAAAAATTGTAAGATTAAGGAGTTATAAGTAACCATGATACCTGCCAGAAATTAAAAACATGAGTTTAACATCAAATCTAAAATGTCTATATCATAACATAAGACCATTTTAGACCAAGAGACAAATACAAGAAATATGCTAAAATATTTCTCATATTTGTCGCATAAATTGTCTGAAACATAAAAACATGAATTTAAAATTAAACATTATTTAGTCCACCTTACGGTACCTTTATGTTAAACCAAAACTTATAATATGCACAATTTGTTAACAGAATTAAGGTATTTTGTATAAGTAGCACACACCAAATACATTGTGTGCAAAAACTAGAATAAATATAAGCTAAGTGTTTTACTATTATACAGTAAATATTACAGCAAAAATTCCATCCACCGAATATAACAAATACCAATCAACAATTAGACGTACATATATCTAAAACATTAATGTGTGCGTAACAAAGTCCATATTATGATGTCAAATAAATATATTATGTATTTAAAAACAAAACTATTTTGATTTTATTGGCTGGCATGGCAATAAACTGAGACATACAATGTTGAATTTCATAATGGTCAATTGTTTCACAAGATACGAGATAAGATACTTTACTATAATAGATTAGTGAAAAGGTGAAAATTTTGTAGTACATGATTTGAACTAATTCCTACAGAATCAAAACATTCAGACGGCCCCGAACATTTTAAATATTATTCAAAAATTGCCTCATGGGTAATTTTAAAGTATAGTCAGACCTAAATCAGGTAACATTTTGGGTCCAAAGACATGGATCAATGAGAAATCTCAATTTCGTTTTATGAATTTAGCAAAGATTTGGAATTTGCTCATGGTCAGAATTTGTACCCAATATGATGATAGAATGACTGGCATCATTTACATATCTCATCACAGGATAGAAATAAACTATGCTGTGATTGCACTAGATACCCATCCATGCATACAGATATGAGCTTATGTCATTCTAAATAACAAAAAACATAAGTTTTCAAGGCTACGAGATTGTTAACAAATTTTCTTAACCAGGCTAAATGTCACAATACCCAAACATATCAAAATCACTGTACATGGACGTTGTTTCACGCACAATACGATAAAAAAACAAATAACATACAAATCTGCACTAACCTCAAAAGCAGGCGGTTAAGAGGCACTCGGGAACACTTGGGTTATAGCAGACACGCATCAACCGTCCTGTGAAAGACCACCAGATCAGACCTGATCACAGCACCATATTAAAACCCAAATTAATAATTACGTTATTACACAGTCAAGGATACTATTGTTGGAGACGGGCCAAAAATGTGGTGCAGCTGTAAAGCAAGCAAAACTGAAACTCATGGATGCACCAACGATCAACGATACATATGTTTAGTAGGTTAGTATGTCACGACGCGTTGTCAAGGGCGCCGTGAGGAATCCCGACGAAATGTTAGATGCATGCATGGAATTAAATGCCTATGCTACGCACATGATGCATGAAATGAAAAAAATACACATTGTGGAACTTACGAAACTCCTTCCCCTCAAAGGCATTTCACTTTCGAATCAAATCACTAAGTTTTTAACACTTTGAAACGTCAAGCTAGCACAAAACACTTCAACACCGGCACAAAATTAAAACAATTCTTCCTCTCTATCTAGTGCTGCAGATAAAAGTTGACAAGTGTTTGCAATTCTAGAACAATCATATATATTTTTTTTCGTTCGCTCCATAAGGAACCGGCTAAGGTCCGAGACCATGCTGCCAAGGCATAATGGAATAATCATTTACAGAATATAGATTGCAAAGTACTGGATATGGTATGTCGACGTAGGAACCATTGACGAAATAATATACAAGGACTTGAAGTGTTTAGCTATAGAATCACTAGGTTATACAAATATATCATCATCATCCTCATGTCAGCCGAAGGACGTCCACTGCTGGACATAGGCCTCCCCCAAAGAGTGCCACAATGACCGGTTCTGCGCCACCCGCATCCAGTGGACTCCCGCGACCTTTACCAGGTTATCAGTCCACCTTGTGGGGGTCTACCCACGCTGCGCCTTCCGGTACGTGGTCGCCATTCCAGAACCTTTCCGCCCCAACGGCCATCAGTTCTACGCGTAATGTGCCCCGCCCACTGGCACTTAAGTTTAGCGATTCGGAGGGCTATATCGGCTACTTTGGTTCTGCTGCGGATGGCCTCATTTCTGATGCGATCACGCAGAGAGACTCCCAGCATAGCCCTCTCCATTGCCCTTTGGGTGACTTTGAGCCTTCTTATGAGGCCCATAGTAAGGGACCACGTTTCAGTGCCATATGTCATCACTGGCAACATACACTGGTCAAAGACTTTCGTCTTGTAGCTTCCCGAACGCTGCCCAACCGAGTCGGATTCGACGATTAACCTCTTTCTCGAAGTTGGACCTACCTAACTTGATAGTCTGTCCTAGGTATATATAATCGTCCACAACTTCGAGTGTAAAGTCTCCGTTTTTTACGGGAGTTGGTGCTACATGGGCATTTGACATGATCTTCGTCTTATCCATGTTCATCCTTAGACCAACTCGCTTGGAAGCTTTACTGAGGTCATCGAGCATCGTACTCAAGTCCTCCATGTTCTCAGCCAAGACTACTATATCGTCAGCAAACCGAAGGTCAGTGATGTACTCGCCATTTATGTTGATGCCAAGCCTTATCCAGTCCAGAGTCTTGAAAACATCCTCCAGTGCAGCGGTAAATAGTTTAGGAGAAATAACATCTCCCTGCCTTACTCCCCGCTGCAACGGAATAGGTTTCGAGTTCCGGTCCTGGAGTCGGACTGACATAGTGGCGTTCTCGTACAAACAAATCAGCACTTCGATATAGCGGTAGTCCACTTGGCACCGCTGGAGAGATTGTAGTACAGCCCAGGTTTCGATCGAATCGAAGGCTTTCTCGTAGTCCACGAACGCCAAGCAGAGGGGCAGGTTATACTCCTCAGTCTTCTGTATAACCTGTTGGAGCGTATGAATGTGGTCTACGGTACTAAAGCCTCTTCGGAAACCGGCTTGTTCGGGAGGCTGGAAGTCATCTAGCCTGCGTGCGAGACGATTCGTAATGACTCTTGAAAACAGCTTATAAACATGGCTCAAAAGTGAGATGGGTCGGTAGTTCTTCAGTAGGGTTTTGTCACCCTTTTTGAAGAACAGGACCACCACACCTCTGGTCCATACCTTTGGCGTTCTCCCTTCCAGTAGGACGGAGTCGAACAACTTCTGAAGAGCCATAAGGACCGGTTTACCACCCGCCTTCAGGAGTTTAGCTGTGATTCCGTCTTCACCGGGTGCCTTGTTGTTTTTGAGCTGTTTAAGAGCCATTCTAATCTCGCACAGGCTGATGTCCGGGATGTCTTCGGTATAATGTCGGGTCAGTCTAGCTCTAGGATCTTCCGCCAGGCCAACTTCGGGTCTGCTAGTTGACGTGTATAGCTGTCCATAAAAGCACTCTATCTCACTCAGAAGCTCAGGTTTGGATGAAACAATTCTACCATCCTCAGTTTTTAATTTGGCGAGCTGGCTCTGCCCAATAGACAGATCTCTTGAGAAGACTTTAGTGCCCTTATTCTGCTCGATGACCTCTTCAATACGATTTGTATTGAATTGGCGCAGATTACGGGTAAGGGACTTAGAGATCTGTTTGTTGAGCTGCCGGTATAGTGTCGCATCTGTTCAAGACTGTAGAATCCTTTTCTCGATGAGTCTCTGAGTGGAGTTAGAGAGCCTCTTGGTTCTGTTGTTCCGTTGGGCCTTGAAGAACTTAGACCCAGTACTATGAACAGCTTCCACAAAGCCGTCATTGAATTCATCCACATCACCACCTAGGCCATCGAAACGGTTTTGGAGTTCCAACTGAAAGCTCTCGCGGTTTTGGATTAGGGCTGCTGCTGGACGGAGCGTAGACTTCATCAATCGAGAGCGCTCTCGCTTAACACATATATTCAATGTGCCTCTTACCAGACGGTGATCACTTCCGGTTTTAACCGTATTGATCACAGAGACATCATTGAATATTTGCCTCTTCGTCGACATGATGAAGTCAATCTCGTTTTTAGTTGCGCCGTCGGGACTCATCCAGGTCCACTTTCTGTGCTCACGTTTCTTGAAGAAGGAGTTCATCATGTAGAGTCCCTCCTTCTCCAAGAAGCCAGCCAGTAGTTGGCCCCGGTGGTTCCGACTTCCCACTCCAAATTGCCCCACTTTCAGCTCATCACCGTCTCTCTTGCCCAGTTTCGCGTTGAAATCCCCCATAACAACGGTGAAGTAGGTTTTGTAGCTATGCATGGCCTTCGATATATCCTCATACATAGCCTCCACCTTGTCGTCGGAGTGTGCCGAAGTCAGCGCGTATACCTGTAGGACCTTCAACGAGTACCTCTTGGATACTCTGAGTATAAGGTACGCCACCCTGGCCGATACACTCTCGATTTTCACTACGTTGTTTACGAGGGACCTGTGGACGATGAACCCGACACCTCCCTGGGACTGTTGGTCGCCCTCCCGGAAATAAAACAAGTTGCCGGACTTCAGGGTAATCGTGTCCTCCCCCTCTCTTCGGACTTCAGATAACCCTATGACATCCCAACGCAACTTGCTCAATCCTTCCTCCAGTTCAGTTACCTTTTCGTCGGTCCGCAGTGTACGCGTGTTATATGTTGCCAGGACCAGGAGTCGTCGGTGGTGGTAGCCGGATCTTTGCCGGAGATTCTTCGCACCCCTGACCCCGCTAGTACCCTGGCCGCTACCATAAACAGGGCACTGGGGGTCGCCGGAAACTCGGGGCGTGATTCATGTGTGTACTGCATGGGGGGTGAATGCCGTAATCGCCACGCTTGGCATGCGGGTTGGCGATCGCAGTGTCTCCACCGCACTCCAGGGATGCTGCTGCCCATCCCCCGGTGGTCTTGGTCGTAGTTTTCGGACATACCCGGGTCAAATATATACTATTTCGATATTGTATACATAAACATAGTGCCATCGCTATGAAGCCAATATAAATTCATGTGCGTTAAAAAGGATAGCTAAATTTTACTTTATAACCAATGATAATATAATATACAAGGGCTTGAAGTGTTTACCTATAGAATCACTAGGTTATACAAATATATAATAACTCGATATTGTGTACATAAACATAGTGCCATCTCTATCAAACCAATATAAATTTACGTGCGTAAAAAATGATAGCTATATTTTACTTTATAACTTACTTTTAACATTTACTGTATCCTTCTTTGAAAATACTTCGTTGCGGCAGGTTATCATCCATTAGTTGTGCGCGGTTGTTTACATAGCAACCTTCAACACATTTAATTGTAATAATATTTTTGTAATAATATTACTTTATAACAGTAACATAGTTATATTACTTTAAAAATACTTGAACCGTGTTTATGAAAACATGCTGAATTGTATCAATATTGGTTGCGGCGCACGGTGGTCCCGTTCGAGAAAAAATCGGACATAGGGAAATTAAAATATTAAAGTCGTAATTTTATAAAACTGAATATGCCGATCGATTCGTATATGAAATAGTAACTAAAATGATTTTTGCCTTTTTTAAGATTGGACTTATAGTTTATGAGTAAATCGAATAAAACTGATTTTCTTGTATGGAAAGCCACATAAAAATATGAATAACTCGTCATTTTCGTCCATTTTCGTTCTGAAACTTTTATAGTAGTAACTTGTCATTATATGCCACATTTTCTTCAAAGATACATGGTGCTACTTTTTTGCACTTTTTACTTTTTTACTCATAAACTATAAGTCCAATCTTAAAAAACGCAAAAATCATTTTAGTTACTATTTCATATACGAATCGATCGGCATATTCAGTTTTATAAGATTACGACTTTAATTTTTTAAGTTCCCTATGTCCGTTTTTTTATCGAACGGGACCACCGTGCGGCGTCAAAAGAAGTAGGAATCGTCCAATCTTAACATGTATATCACAGATTACTTAGAGAAGCTACGCTATGTATATGTTTGATTAGTGCATATGAGATAGTGATGTCCTGTTATGAGTTGCTTATATCGATAGATACAACTACGTGACTTAGACTGAATAAATGAATATTTTTTTAAAGTTAGCTCAGAAAGTATTGAATAGTAAAAAATGGTTAGATACAATTGGAGGTGAACACATTTCTGTTTCCACAAATCTATTTGTGTTTGTTATCTTCATTTTGAGGAATCATGTTTTAAATATTTCTGCAAAAATATTTGTAAAAAAATGTCTTTGCGAAATAATTTAAATAAGATAATTTTAATTCTGTCTGTTTGATTTGAAAAGGGCAAATCAGGAGTACCTCCAACCGCCGAAAATGTATGAGAAGATGTATGAATGTGGAAGAGGCGAAAGAAGTGTGTCAGGATCGTAGCTTGTGGCAGTCAATAGTCTCTGCCTACCCCCATGGGATACGGGCGTGAGTGTATATGTATGTAATTTTAATTCGGAATGAGTAATAATATTTTTGTTATTTACATATAATAAAATAATGATTTTCATACGTTTGTTTCTTTTACCTTCTTATTAGTGAAATAATTAGATGATTGTAAATTCGTTATTGTACTTATACCTGGTTAGTTTCGACTTTTAATAATCAAATATCGATAAATATGTCGAATAGCACACAGGCAGCACTAAGATGCCATTCAATGTTCTCAATGATTGTCATTAGGTATACATGTTTTTTCCTTTATTACGCCAGGTCCTTTATTATGTTTTTTCGTCATTGAGTAAAATGAGCTCAAACAACTAAATCCGGATCTGTAAAATAAATTAGAAAAAAGTGCATAGTAGTCGTTGCCAACCAAGGGCTAAATAACGTAAGAATATATAGGCAGTATGGTCGATTGTTTATAGCCTGTCCTTTGAACATAGATTGAGTATGTATATAGATGAGGCATATCCGTGCACCCAAAAGGGACAGACGAACTCTATGGGGCTATCAACTAACATTATTTTACCCAGTTCTTGAAATCTCAGGTGTGTTTCATATTAAGTTAAAGGCAAAGTTGTTTTGTACTATAGATGATCTTAAACAAAGTATAATGCTATATGTAATGCCAAATCCACACTGCTGCCGAACCTGCCTGTTATCGCGAAGAGAGAGTGTGAATCCGAATTACGTTCATTTTAATTAAAACTAAGTTGTAATTTATTTACTTTAATAAAACAGGAAACTCATTTTAACAATACCCTATGAAGGTATACACTACATAGTTCAGGCTTTTTTTTGGGGCTTTTTCGGGAATTTTGAATTTTGGGTTTTAGGGATATTTCATCTTGACTTTTGGTATTTTTTTTAAGAGCTAGTAACCCTGAATGTCAATTTTGTCAGTGTCACTTTGACAGCAGTTGAGGAATGTTGTGTTGTTACTCCTAGTTTTGGTGCTTATAAAAATCCGCTCTGGGATTCTGCTCGTCAATGTGTTGGGGTGCGCGCGTGTTCGGTCGGAGGTTCACATGTTGGAGGATAACCTCTAATATGTGAGCCTCTGGCCGGGCACGTGTGTGTCCCGGCGCATTGACGAGCAGAATCAAGTAACTACTTGAAATTCATACTGACAACTAAAATACCGAACAAAATACTGACTTACTTGACATTGGCGGAATAGCTTCTTAGTTAAGCTCGTCGCCATCAAACAAAGAAGAAGAAGAAGAAGAAGAAAATCCGCTCTGTAATATTCTCTAACCTTTTCCTCAATGTGTAGTGTTTTAAATACCTGTAGATTTTGATAAAAAGAAGCTTGTATAATCCACCATGGATGAGACTGGGGTTCAACACAAACTTCAATTATTGTTTGATAAGTTAGCGGAGCCTAACTATGTTTTGAACAACTATTATGCCGACGGTTTGATAAACAAGCTATCAAATGAGGGAAATTCTGATCCAGGTAAGTAATTATAATAATTTCATAATAATTTTCATTTGTTACCTAACCTAACTTATTGTTTCGCCGGCCAATTTTCTAAAACAAGCCTTTATAACTTCGTATTATGTTCTAATATTTCAATGCTCTCATCATATGAGAGAGTAAGCCTCATATTTAGAGTAAATTATTTCATTTTATGATGTTTTTTTTTATGAGTTGTTGATAACTTTCACTTATAAGTTTTAAGAATGTATTAATAAATATACCCACAGCACCCTCAAAGAGAGTTGCAAAACAGTAGAGTGAAGTATAATAACATATCACGTTGCATGGTCATAGGTTTTTTTGAAGATTGTGCTTTGACTGTTCACTTTTGACCGGGTAATAATTGTTAGGGTCTGACCAGTCACCCTTTTTGGGGATTGGCCTCCCACCAAGATCTAGGAACAACAACTGAGAGGTAGATAATTTTTTTGGTAATTTAAGACTGCCATTGTCATGGAAATTGTACCAGTTAGTGTTAAGGAAGGATCATTATAAAATTTTTATTGAAGGTATATATATAACTAACTTGTAATAATAATACTAGCCCTGTATTAAACAATGTCCTACTGCTGGGCACGGGCCTCCTCTACTAATGAGAGGGGTTAGGCCTTAGTCCACCACGCTGGCCTAATGCGGGTTGGTTGACTTCACATACTTTCGAAATTCTTATGAAAATTCCCAGGTATGCAGGTTTCCTCATGATGTTTTCCTTCACCATTAAAGCAAGTGATAATTAACATTTAATACACACATAACTTTAGAAAAGTCAAGAAGTGTATGCCACTTGGGTTTCGAACGTACAATCTTTGTCTTGACAGTCCGTATTTCAACCAACTAGGCTATCGCTGCTTGAAATATATTGCTTTACAAAAAATGTAATCAAATAAAAAATCTTAGGGTCACATTTATCGTTCCTCAGACCTCAAGAACTGTGAGTTAAGCGCTGAAACACTGTGGACACTCTTTTTACAAATCTTGAAGAGAACAAAAACTTCATGAGTCCAATTAGAGTTTCCAATATGTTAATTTCTTAGTCACTGGTAACTTCTATAAAAAGTTAAATTTTTCTTTACCTCATTTTCCATGCAGAACTTAATGCAACTTTAAACTTTATTTATAAAAAAAAAATAAGAAACATAGGCATTTCTTAATCATTTTGTTTTTATAATTCGGTTTAAAGATCTTTATTACTCCAAGAACAATTACAGTTCACTTAGAATAGAGTAATACATAGTTTACTTATGTGTAAGAGGTAGTCGATCTTATAACAAATACAAAACTGAAGTTAAAGTTAATACGAATTAAATATAGCAAGTAATGTTCGATCAATCAATGACCCAAAGAAGAGGTGAAGTAATATTTATTTATTATTAATAATCATATACGTTAGCAATGACATATGTCTTAACTTTATTTTTAAACAGGTTCAGACTTTCGCACTGTTTGATATCTTTTGGCAGGCTATTGAATATTTTCACCCCATCGTATAAAATATTTCTTTTACCATATCCGGTTCGGGGTGCATATAGTTGTATTTTATTTACATCTCTTAGACTGTGAGTGGGTTTTTTCTTAATCAATTTAATTTTTGTATGAATATGTCCGGACATCATTTTTTTAATCAAGATACACGAGTTATATGTGTAAATTTGTTTTATATTAAAGAGTTTAGTTTTCGTATACAAAGTTCGGGTGTGTGTTAATCTTTTGAATTTAAATAGAATTTTAATTACTTTATTTTGTGCTATCTGTAGTGACTGAAGGTTTGTTTTAGTAGCACAACCCCATATCTCAATAAGGTAATCTAGCTTTGATTTAACAAGTGCATTATAAATCATCAGTCGCGTTTTATGTGGGATACATGACGCCATCCTATGCAATAAACCAATAAGAGAAATTAATTTATTTTTTAACTTTTCCACATGTGGCTTCCACGTGAGTTTATCATCAAGGATTAAGCCTAGGTATTTTTCCTGGTGAGATCTTTGAAGTATTTCATTATTTATAGTTAAGGGCTGAAAATCCGGAATTACTTTATTTTTTGCACTAAATATCATAAAAGATGATTTTTTTGTGTTTATTGTTAACATATTACACTGACACCATTCATTATATTTCATTAGGTCAGTTTGGGCTTGGTTGATTATTTGCAATAAATCATTACCGAAATAAAAAAGGCATGTATCGTCAGCATATAAGGTAATCTGACCCGTTAGACCAATAAGGCTTATATTATTGACATATATTAAGAATAGTAAGGGCCCAAGAACTGATCCTTGCGGTACACCGCAATTCATACCCTTAGGACCGCTAGCGTAACTTCCTATTTTAACAATCTGTTTCCTATTTGTCAGATACGATTTTAACAAATTGTGGGCTGTTCCAGAGACGCCTATATCCTCTAATTTTGATAGAAGTAATGAATGGCTTATCGTATCGAATGCCTTCTTTAAATCAATAAATATACCTATACATATATTTTTTTTATCTATTTGTGTTCTAATTTTAGTTATCAAATCAACTACTGCTGACAATGTACTAGATTTTTGACGGAAACCGTATTGTTGTTCAAATATGAAGTTTATTTTGTCTAAATGATCTTTTAGTCTGTTGTAGATTATTTTTTCAAAAATCTTAGATATTATCGGTAGTACAGATATCGGACGATAATTTAGAGGGTCTGTTTTAGGACCAGCTTTATAAACTGGTGTAATTTTGGCTATTTTTAAGCTGTTAGGAAAAATACCAAATGATATACATTTATTTAAGCAGTCACATAAATTTTTTTAGGATTAAATTTTTTATACATATAATAGATTTAGTATTTATACCGTCTATACCGGTGCAGCAACCAGAGTCTAAATTGTTAATAATGTCGTTTACTTCATTTACAGTACACTCTTTAAATTTGGTAAGTTTGTATTGAGGTTCTTCTTCTATATATGTCATAGTATAAAACAATTCATTTGAATTATTTTTAGGAATCTTATTTGCCAATTCGGTACCAACAGAAGCAAAGGTGTTGTTGAATAGGTCACAAATCTCGTCTCCGATTGTTATGGTTTTGGTATTAATTACCAGTTTTGGGGGTTGCGGATCGCTATTAATTTTATTTTTTGCCAATGTATTAATAATGTTCCACATCTTTTTAGGGTCATTGTTACAATTTTGGAAAGATTTAAAGTAATATTCTTGTTTTGCCTTTTTTATTTGTTTACTTGTATGGTAGCTTTCTGTTTTAAACATGTCTTGTAACTTTATATCTTTAGCATTTTTCTTAGCTTCCTTCCATAATAAGTTTCTTTTGTATATTGTATTAATAATATCCTTGCTGATCCAGTCCTTTTGGGGTAAGTTTAATATTTTCACTTTCGTTATTTTGTGTAATTTTATTTGATATTTTATGTACGATTCAAGATTTTCATAGTGATGATCTTCGTTAGAAAATGTATTATCTTTCATATCTTTATATAATGTGGTGTAGTCTATTGCTTCATAATAACTGCGTTGTATAATGTCATGTTTGTACTGTTTTAGTTCCAAATATATCTGCCTATGATCGGAAAGTGGAGAATCAATTAATGTCATATGAAAACTGTCATTCCGGAGATTTGAACAAACATGGTCTATTAAAGTTCTGGCTGTTTCTCGTGTGTAGTAGTTAGTGTCTATCTTGTTTAATATGTCATATCCAGCTGTTTTTAATATGTTTTCGTAGTTGGTTTTATCCAAGCCTTCACGTAGCAAGTCAATATTAAAATCTCCGAATACAATTCCTCGTTTTCGCTGTTCAAGTAGCGACGAGTATTTATCAAAAAAGTTTTTTAGATTATTTCTATTAGGATTGTAGATAACGCCAACGTTCATTGAATAGCTTTTTAAATAAATCCATAAATAATGCCTTCCTTTATCATGTATCTCAGCTGTTATCTCATAGTGTAAGCTACTGTGAACGAAAAAGGAGACACCTCCACCTTTCTTCTCCGGGCGATAATTATATATATGATTATAGTTAGGCAAAGAAAAAGATTTAGCATCCAATTCACTTTTGAACCAAGTTTCAGTCAATACAATAATGTGAGTTGCACATTTCATAGACTTCAGAATACACTTTAACTCATCAAACTTCCCATCTTTGCATAGACTCCGTACGTTAGCATAAAAAAACAATAATGACGAGGAATATACAGGTAATTCCTTGTAACTAATATTTAAGGAATAAGTATTATTTTCTTTTGTTTCTATTGAACAATGGAGTTTAATTATTGAGATTATAAAAATTAAGTTAATTTAAAAGGCAACCAATATCATGATAAATTTTTTGGTGCTAATAATATACCATATATTTATGGTGGTACATTTTTTTGGTGTCAATAATATACTATAGACTGGAAAACATAAACTCTTTTACATTTATCATACAATGTTTTAATGATATCAATAACGCATCAAATAAAAGTTTTTATTCAATCACTTTTTGAAATAAATTTTGTTCACAGTGAAATCAAACAAAATCATAGCAAATTTTTTTTTTATAGCATAGTCCGACAAACGTGCCAGTGGGTCACCTGATGTTAAGTGATATCCACCGCCCATGAACATCCACAATACCGAAAGTATCATGTATGTCGGCCTTAAAGGACAGGAATAGGGATTAGGGAAGGGAAAATTTGGGCCTCCGGATATCTCACTTACCATACGAAACGCGACAGTGAACTGTCACTTTACATTGGTTTTCTGTGAGACAGGGGTACTACCCCGGTTGAGCCGGCCCATTCATGCTGTAGACAAATATGTCTACAGCGTGGCTCTACCACTTTTAAAAAATCAGCAGTTTTAATTAATTTTAAATTACTTCCAATACTTTTAATAAAGATCTTTTTTTAATTTTAATTTATCCAAATTTCTAGATGGTTTAGTCCGTAGAGCTGACTACCAGGTTGGTGTGACTGTTTGCTATTATATTTTGTGCAGTCAGATTTCTAGACACTCTTACCACAACCCCCTGCCTCGTCTTAACCCCTATTATTTTACTTAAAAGTCAGTAATCCACCCGTGATTATTGTGGTTATCTGGTTGTTTATCAGCATCAGAGGCTACTTACTGTTAGGTGACCAATTGGTAAAAGAAATTTAATTCTCATCTTATTTTTTTTTTTTTTTTATCCTGGCACGGCAAAGTGACCACACTGCACCTGATGGTAAGTACAGTGCCGTCTAGTTATAGTATCAAGTAGCGAAAGGCAATCTATCCCTTCTTCATTCTATTAGTTGGTACAAACGAAAATTGCAAGTTGAAATCTGTTGGTCACCAATGATATATTAACATTACACATACATACTTCATTGTTTTGTACGTACATTAATGATGTACGCCCTTGAATAATATTGCGGTTAGAGTTAAACAAGGATATTGTTTTTCACATTGTCTTATATTCTATAGACACGAACTGTCGAAGAAAAAAGATGTTCCAAAAATCTTGTCCGCCCACTAATGCCATCTATTCATTTTACTAAGAACTATTTGGAAGTTATAACTCCCGTTACTTTCTCTCGAACGGGACTTTCCGCGCGCCAAAACGGGACAAACTGTATAATAATTTTTGTTGTGAAAATGCCTTCTATTCATTTTACTAAGAACTATTTGATAACTCCGTCACTTTTTCTCGAACGGGACTTTCCGCGCGCCAAAACGGGACAAACTATATAATGAATTTTGTTGTGAAATATAGACATCCCATAGTCAGAATTGAAATTAATTAATATTTATTGATATTACGTTCTAAACGTAATGAAATTATATTATTTACCTTATATACTATTAACAGTTTCACTGTAAATCAATTTAAGGCAGATTTATTCGGGAATGTCGCTACAAATAACTAAAATTAACTCGACACTGAAAGATGCAATGTGGTTTGCATTCTTAAGTGGCATGAAGCATTCTAACGTCGGTGCAGTGTATACACCGCGACTCGGTGGAACATAATGTTTGTTCTGGTCGCCGCATCTAGGACGTAGTACATATATATCGCTGGTTTTTCAAATTAAACAGTGATGCCGTACGCATCTTTTAAAAGATATTTATGGCAATGAAGGAAAAAAGCGTCATTGCATCGCCGACTGGAGCGTATTAAATCCTGGATTTCGCTGATAGAACGCTCTATAAAAATCCCGTAAGACAATGTTATTAATTTGTCTGGCTAGGGCCAGTAGACGGCTGTTAGATACTTCGCGGACTTTTTCCATGAAATTGAACGTTGACTGCGGCCCAATACATCATATTATGTGTTTAAAAAATCTATATGCAGCACGCCAGGCGCGTAAAACAAAATTCTATACACCGATGCGGCCCACCCATACCTGTAGTGTTTTCGCCGGCGTTGCGTTCAAAATACACCATGTGTAATAATAATAATAATAATACAAGCCCTGTATTAAACATGGTCCCACTGTTGATAGGCCTTAGTCCACCACGCTGGCCTAATGCGGGTTGGTAGAATGCAGGTTTTCTTACGATGTTTTCTTTCACCGCAAAAGCAAGCGATATTTAATACACACGTACATTTAAAAATGTCGGAGGTGTATGCCTTTTAGGTTTCGAACATTCGACATTCGTCTTGACAGTCGTATGTTCTGACATGACAGACATTGACATTGACATTTTCCGCAGTCTCGTAGCACAAATACAGTTTATAGTTCGCGACAGGTCGACATGGCAATCGGGGTATGAAGTGAGGCGCGGGGGAGGGGTCACCCCGCATACCCGCCAACGCTCGCGCTGTCTTAGTGGTAGCGCTGCCCGAGCACGAGTTCGCATCGACTGCGTTTATCGATATCGATCTCGCCCACAATATTCTTTGTCGTTGTGTATTAAAATGACTTCGGTCGCTTCCTCGTCACGTGTTAACACAAAAAAACAATAATTAATTCTTAAGCACGAGAACTAATCTGAAAAGTATTAGAAAATTGTGACATTAAACGGAAAGACAATTATTATAATTACCCTGTGTAATCCGACATTGGATATGGCTGCGTTTTACGCCGGCTTTTTATTTGAAACGGCTTTTTACTTTGCCCAGAATACAATACGAATCGAAATTAGCAGGACCCAATAAACAATTAAAATCGCCCATAATTGATATTAATTGTGATGAATAAAATATTATTATAAAATATGTTACTTATAATATACTAAACTATAAGTATCATATTAATATACAATACATATTAATATATAATATACTAAATTATAAGTAACATATATAATATAATATACTAAATTATTTAATTAATTTTAGTTTTATTTCCGTGCATTGCAGTAAAATAAATATCGATATAAACTACCTGCTACATTTTGCCACATCACTAGAAAATTGCCATGTCGAGCTGTCACATACTATACATGCCCTGTGTGTGATGCAACACGGCGTTCGTATTCGCTACGCGAGTGCGGTAATCATAGCGAGTGTGTTGTGAGCCGCAGGGATAGTAATTAAAAACCATTATTGTAAGACCACAGTGAAACTGTTAAATAGTCATTTGATCTTGTTAATGAGTATGAAAACACTGACTTGTTAAAATTATACGTAGAGTGAAGTAGAAAATAGGGCGAGATTAATATAATATAGGAACATCGTTGGTATACAGACGACAGTGAAAGCTAAAAGGATGATCAAGCCAAGTTATGAGGTTCTCCAGATCTCAGGTAGGCGAAAATCCTTCAACGATTGGAACTTCGGTTTGTGGAGGGTACCTACTTTAAATACGACCCTGTCTGGCACTTCCAGTTAGAAGAGCCTTATAGATCAAGCTGTCTAATGCCTTTACCACATCGTATTATAGATACGAATAGATGTATTCGACACTTAGACGACATTTCATCCAGGTGCACCTGCAATAGCACAATGTTCGAAGAAGTTGATATTTGTTTATGAGATAGGGCTAGACGCCATATTTACATGGGACGTGTAACCTTGTTATCAATTATCGTGGGCTTGATTTCGTTTGTGCTGCAGTAGGGCCAAGGTGATTACTAAGAGTACTGATATAAAAAGATAGATAAGCTTATAATTTAATAATCGACAATTACGTATTATGTCTACGTTGGCGTCTCGTGTCTCCGTGATTAGGTTTTTTTTTTATTAAAAAGAGATTTTGATACTCAGTTTTCTCTTAACATTTTTGGAACTGGTTCAAACTTCCAGTATTACTGCAAAAAGTAAACCAACCCAAATCCAAAAATAATTGATATAAATAGATAAATAAACAAGGAAACTCCTTTGGTTATTACATTCTTGTAGTATTAAGGATTAATTTATTGCAACTGCACTCATGTACTTATAGTTTATTACGGAATATTAAATTAACTAGTTTTCATGTTTTGCCAAAAGTTTTATTATATTAAAATTATTTAAATGAAATACCGCATTATAACAACATACTACATGTAACAACTATTAATATGGAGTAAATAAATGTTGCTGTCGGCCATGATTGATTGGTTTATTTTCGGATTTGATATGTAGATGCGAATTGAGATTGTTTATTTAAATTTGTTGCATATCATGTTATCTGGCTAACGCTCGGCGATCAGAGGTATCCGGGCTGAGAATGTGAAATACTGAAGATTGCGCGGGAGTGACTGACCAAGAACCCGTTACAGAAAATGCTACTGGCAACGGAAATAATAACAAGGATAGCATATTCATTTTGAACGTTTGATATTAACATTCAGATCATATTAATTAGAGCGTTAAAATACTCAGAAGAACATGTCACTTATAGTGGTTGAATGCATTTACTCAAAAAGAGATGTGAATCAGAAATATTGTAATAAAAGATTACAATATTTCTGAATAGAGAATAATAATACTAGCCCTGTATTAAACAGTGTCCCACTGCTGGGCACGGGCCTCCTCTACCAATGAGAGGGGTTAGGCCTTAATCTACCACGCTGGCCTAATGCGGGTTGGCAGACTTCTCATACCTTCGAAAATTCTCAGATATGCAGGTTTCCTCACGATGTTTTCCTTCACCGTTAAAGCAAGCGATAATTAACATTTTTTTTAATACACACATAACTTTAGAAAAGTCAGAGGTGTATGCCACTTGGGTTTCGAACCTACGACTTTCGTCTTGGCAGTCCTTACCGCAACCAACTAGGCTATCGCTGCTGCTATAATAATAGCAGCTGAAGAGAGAATGCGTTTGTTAAATTGAAAACACGAGTAGCTAAGTTCAGTTCAAGTTAAAATAACTGCGTCTGAGAAAAAAACAAGATGCCCCTAAGTAGGTTTTAGCGGAGAACCAAATAAGAAAAACCCGATAGTAAAACATATAGAATTTACTAAATGACGAGGGTGAAAACAGAATATCCAAGCATATCTATTGGCATCCCAAATGCTCCAGGTGCCAATAATATGCGTACAATAAAAAACATCGTTGACAAAAAAAAAACACAGTCATAAAAACATCTAGGTATAGACAGACTCCATCGCTGAGAACAAACAAATTTGTGAAACAAAATTTGGTAAACAACAGGAAAATTATACCGGATAACGATGTCTCAAGAACACAAGACACTTGGACTAATTTAAATTTCATAAACTTAATAGGCTACCTTTATTGAAATTCATGATATGTTAGACGGTGTACGGGATAGATTGTTTCTCGCTACTTGATACTATAACAAGACGGCACTGCGCTTACCGTACGGTGCAGTGAGGTCACTGCCGTTCCAGGGTTAAACAAATACATATCTATCATAGGATGTGGATCCAACATTTCTTTAAATCGAGGCATCGTCTAATGTATAATAATATTATAAAGAGGAAAGTTTTGTATGTATGTACGTTTGTAACGAATTGGCTCAAAAAGTACTGGACCTATTTTAAAGATTCTTTCACCATTTGAATGCTACATTATCACTGATTAATATAAGCTGTTTTAATTGCAAGATTTGATGGATTTTATAACTTTTCTTTCAAAAATAACTACCACGCGGGCAGAGCCGCGCGCAACAGCTAGTCTAACATAAGTTAAAGAGACTGATAGCAGATTCAATGGATATACTATAACGATAATGTCACAAAATTTATCAATAGTCCGAAGTGTAGTTATATATATGTGGGTGTGTGCTTAAATGTATATATACATAGATATATATGTGTGTATATGTATATAGTACATTATATTCTAATTGTTATATTTATTATATTTTAAATTTTATTAGTTGGTTAATATGTATGTCTGTACGAACTGATGTTATTGATCATATGGGAGTGGCATAGTCACTGTTTGACTAAACTCCTATGTAAATAAAGAGAAAAAAAAAATAGTCCGAAGTGGATAATGGCTTTTACAGTAATTTAAAAATGGCAATTCATAAGTATTGTTGTGTTGGTGCATTTCACATTTTACACTACATACCTGCATGATTCTCTGGGCATATCTGTCTTATGGTCATCAAATACAGAGCTATTAGAATGTAACCTAGTAATGGCAACAACACGCAAAAAGAATGGAGTTCCGACATTCGAAATGCGCGCGTCTTCGTGCATTGCACAAACTCTAAACGTCTCGTATTTTCCTGTGACGTAGCTGCGAGTGCTCGATAAGTGAATTAGCAAAAAATCCAGATGGATTTAAATAATGAGTAGTATCTTAATGTTAGCGTAGGTCGTGTATTATCAGTGCGTTTTAACCTTTGGCGAGAGTTGTATATTATACTAAAAACAGTTCTGTCCCAACTCGTGCGACACTTATGCGACAGAGGCAGGCGCAACCTGCAAATTAATGGCTATGAATGGGAAGTTAGCTGATTATTGATGGTGGTGATGGTTTGATGATAGAACTGGAAGTTCTGTATTGTACTGCTTGGATGGCAACAAGTCTGCTCTTAAAGTTTAATCTCATCAGGTTTTTTCAAATTAATCTATTAATTTCACTTGATAACGCAGACTTAATGAAGGTTTAAGATTTTTTTCTTTCTGCCTAAGCTCGAAAGGTCTTTTAGCATATACCGTGTTTTGTAGTTTGCTGGCCCACTTGTTCCCTCCTTCCTAGAAACCTGGGTCCTTTAAGCGTAGTGTGAAAAAGCTAATCAGCTGGCCGGTGTTATTGTGTAGCGAGTAACGAGGGATGGTTGTCTCTCGCTACTTGATACTCTACCTGGCGGTACTTACCATCAGGTACAGTGTGATGACTTTGCCGTGGTAGGATATTCATATCTGCCCGGATAGCGACCACCGTACACAGGGTGTTAAACCCGCCATAGTGGCACACGCAAGTGTGTCGCATTCCGGGATCAGCCAGTGTACGTCTGGTTTATGTCGGGGGTCTAGAGTTGAGGTACGATGTTTGGCCGTTTTGCGGTCTTCTGAGTACTCTGACAAAAGACCCTCGACCGCTTCGTCACCTTCTTGCCCATGGCGTAGTGTAAAGAAGCAGGCCGGCATGATTGTGTTGAGTAGCGGTGGGTATATTGTCTCTTGTTACTCGATACTTATTGGACGGCACTGCGCTTACCATCAGATGCAGTGTAGTGACTTTGCAGTGCCAGGAAAAAAAAAAAATGTATGGCAACAAAATTCCAGCTATGTTAAAATGACAGTGTGGTCCGTCTGGCCTATAGCATGCCAACTTTCATATCAATACTAGCTTTTGCTCACGTCTCCGCCCGTTAAAGTCATCTAGGAAGACACTTGCCCTGTACATACTTTTCCACGTTTCTAGTTACGTGAAAAATTACGTATTTCATGAACAATTTACAGATGATATACACATATATATGGGTATCTGTAGACGACAGCAATTATTTGAAATACGGAGGAGGCGCATAAGCTACTCTTTATCCTCGAAGACTATACAGTGGAGTCTCACTAATCCGGCACTTCAATAGACCGATACGTCCGATAAACCGGTACCCCCCGCACGCACCAAGGTTTTTAAACAAGGACTATAAGTTGCACAAAAACAGACCCCAATTTAGGATTATTTTAAAATGATGTAATTAGTTAATTGTGAGATTGATGTGAGAGGTTACAATACATTATATTCTCTTTATGAAATGCTTTCTTTTATTTATTACTAGATGTTGCTCGCGGCTCCGCCCGCGTGGAGGTTATTTTTGTAAGAAAAGGTGTACAATCCAGAAACCTGTACAATATTATGCATGTATCATACATATAAACCTTCCTCTTGAATCACTCTATCTATTAAAAAAAAGCGCTTCAAAATCCGTTGCATAGTTTTGAAGATTTAAGCATACATAGGGACGGACAGCGACAGCGACTTTGTTTTATACTATGTTATGATGATTTTTTCTATACAATCCAGTAATGCGAACATTCCAACAATCCGGCACCCTCTGGTTTTTAATAGTACCAGATTAGTGAGATTCTTCTGTATTAACGCATGCCAAGCCGTGAGAAGTAGTTAATTTGAACATATACCTGTTTATCAATATTATATCTACCATTACGTTTTATTTACTTATCTTCCTAATTAGTCTTATTATGCCAAACATAAATCATCGTTTTTATGTAACCTTCGACTTTGATCAGTTGAGCTCGCTTTTTGTACACATGGTATAAAACATTAACACTGATATACTCTCTGCACATTCGCCGAGACACATTGTTGGCAAGATTATATTATGAAAAATATACAGCAGTATTGACAGCCTCCGTGGTACAGCGGGCAGCCGATTGAGAAATGAGAGGCCAAGTGTTCGATTCCCACACCGAGACAAATGTTAAAACATCCCAAGGAAACCTGAGAGTTTTCATACGATTTTAAAAGTGCGTGAAGTCTACCTACCTGCATTAAGCCAGCGTGGTGGACTAAGGCCTAACTAACTAACCCCCTTCTCATTGGTAGAGAAGGCCAGTGCCCAGCAGTGGAACAATCTCTAATACAGGCCTAGTATTATTATTAATATTTGCCGTTATTTATCATATAATTTCAATGCATAGTTATTAAAATTATTAAAAATTAACAAAACGCTCGCGCGCTTTTTAGGCTAGGAATTGTTTTTTTGTTTCTAATTCAAGATTTTAGGTAGGTTGTTTTTTGAGTAGGTACGTGTAATTGCCATCTTCCTTTATTTTTAACCGACTTCGAAAAAGGAGGAGGTTAACAATTCGTCGGAATCTTTTTTATGTATTTTGTATGTTACCTGATAACTCGAAGACGCCTGGACCGATTCGAGAAATTCTTTTTTTGTTTAAAAGGGTATACTTCCCAGGTGGTCCCATTGGCACCAAGTCAGGATCTGATGATGGGATCTCAGACAAATCAAGGGCAACCCTCAAATTTTATAGTGACGCATAATTTGTTTTTTATTGAAGTCGGTGTACTTTTTATGAATAAAAAAACTTTTTTCTTATATTATACATTGAAATAAAACGAAGTTTACGGATTATATCGCGATTTATTTTACTTTTTTAACCCGACGTTTCGAAGACTTTACAGCCTTCATGGGTTAAAAAAGTAAAATAAATCGCGATATAATCCGTAAACTTCGTTTTATTTCAAAATAAAAAAACTTTTACTTATATAGTAAACATTTGGTTTGGTTGAGTGTGAAGTGATTTTATTTATCTGAATTTTAATATACAATAAACATTTTTAATTGCGTTTAGTCGCCATTTATTGATCCTCCTAGTAGTTAATCAATTGGCTATTTATTATTCGCTCCATGGTTTTACACATCACTGAGGTTATGGTGATTGGGTGATAATTGTATATTGTCGGACCGGTTACCATTTTTGGCGTTTACAAGTCTGCGTCTCTTCAAGATTCATGCACAACATATGAGAGGTAGGACGATCAGCATATGTGCGTCAGTGCAGGAGACAACTCCTTGGATTGTATACTTTTTCTCCCAAAAATAACCACCACGCGGGGGGACCCGCGAGCAATAGCTAGTTTGTGATAATTGTATGTCATTGTATGACAGTCCGCCAGTTAAGTAGCGTTTGAGTATTTGGGCGTTACTCACTTGTATTGTGTTTGTAAATGTCGCAGGAAGTACGCTGCCATGATCACTGATGGCTCAATAGCCATCAAATTGGAGTTTTTTTTATTCTGGCGCGGCAAAGTGACCACACTGCACCTGATGGTAAGCGCAGTGCCGTCCAGATAGAGTATCAAGTAGCGACAGTCTATCCCCCGCTACTCAACACAATCATGCCGGCCTGCTGTTTAGCTTCTTCACACTACGCCTAAAGGACCCAGGATCATAGGAGTGAGGGAACACGGTAGCTGGCAAACTGTTCCACAGCTTGATGGTGCGGCAAAAATACGAATTTGCGAACCTCTTGGTTTTTTTTTTTATTATTTATTAAATTTTCTCCCCTGGTATGAACCAGGGTCCTTGTCTTCGTTATTTTTTTTTTGGTTCTCCTCTTGGTTCGGGCCGGGGTAGTAGACACCACGAAGCTGTGGCTCCGCAAGCCAGTACGCGTGGTTCTGGTATGGAAGGGAGAGGATGGGATAAGATCAAACAATTCTTCAGAGCATTCGCCATGATACAGACGGTAGAACACGCTAAGCGAGGAAATATCCCTACGCAGCTGTAGCGGCTCCAGGCTGTTACTCACGTCTGCATCATTCACAATGCGGATGGCCCGCCGCTGCAACCCATCCAAGGCATCGAGAAGGTACCTTGCGGAACCGTTCCAGAGGTGCGTGCAGTATTCCATTCCCGGCCGCACCTGCGCTTTATATAAGCGGTAGAGCTGACCAGGCGTGAAAAACCGCCGCACCCTGTTCAGGATTCCGATCCTGCGTGAAGTGGCGGATATTACGCCTTCGATGTGACTCCTTGGATTAAGATCGCAGCGGATATCCATACCTAGGACACTAAGGTCATTCCGCATTGCGAGTGGAACACCCTGAAGAACGGGGATTGGAGAAAACGGAGACTTCTTGCACGAGAACGCGCACACCTGGGTTTTCTTGGCATTAAACTCAACCCGATTCTTGGTACCCCATGATGAGATGAGATCCAAGGTCTGGTTGAGCTCAACGACAAGATCCTCTCGTCTCCTCTCAGTATCCGCCCGGCAACCAGAAGGCTTGCTGCTATAACGCCCATGAACCGTGCTGTCGTCTGCATAGCAATGAATGTTGCCAAGCGACAACATATCATTGATATGCAGAAGAAACAAGGTGGGCGAAATCACAGAACCTCGTGGTACTCCGGCATTTACTGACATGAGCTGCGAAGCGTGACCATCAACGAGGACACGCATTCTACGCTCATGCAGAAAGCCGGAAATCCACTTGCACAGGTTGTCGGGCAGACCGTATGCCGGGACCTTGGAGAGAAGGCCACGATGCCAGACCCTATCAAATGCCTTGGCTATGTCGAGTCTCACAGCCATAGTTCCTTTCTTAAATTATCCTATTTCATTGAAACGCAATCTTTTCTAATATTATACATCTTACCAGACAATTATCTTCATATAGTTACGATAGTTTGTGTAACATTTATAATATACTATTTAAAACCATTAATTCATGATAACGGCACAAACTAAAAATTAGGTCATTAACCCAAAACGTATCATGTAAGATAAGAATACACGTTCAATGTGCATGTCGCACGGTGCCGTGATAAGTGAGCATGTACTTCCAATGATTGGATCTATTTTCCATAAGCCGTTCCCATAAATGCTTAATCACTCGTGTCTAGTAAGAATATTAAAAAAAAAACTAGAGAGTAAAATACAAGCCAAAATCATTTTTATTTTCATAATGTTAAAGTTAAAAATAGCTTGTAAGAACGGCGAAACTGGCCAGTATTTGAACTCACCTCCGCACCGCCGGCGAGCCTATGTGTCATGACTGGTTAATTGTTTCATAACTGTATTATAATGTCATTAATCCTCTTTTACAGAGACTTCTTACCTCGGAACAGTAACATACGTGGCTGACGTGCTCATAGATCTTATAAATAAAATAGACAAACCAAATACTGATATTAGCGTCAGAGTATTCGTCACAAGATTATTAGCGCTAAGCTGCCGGAGAGAGCTCAGTTTCACAAAATTCGTGTGTAGACAAGCCGATAATGTAGTACAGGGTCTAAAGAATATCAGCTCCCCTGACATACACCCGAGTCTTAGAGTGGCATATATGGAAGCAGCGTTAGCCATTGTCAATCATGACTCGGGCATCTCTTGGCTTCTTGAAACTGGTATATGGAAGGAAATACTCAGTTTGGATAATGAGAAAAAAACTGTATTCATAGTTCGACAAACTTACAAATTTGTCGCTGAATTTCTTTGGAGACTGAACGATTTGAGATATATAGATCAAATTAAGGAAGTGCTAAGTTTTATTATTAAGCCCATAGTTGAAGGAAACTATATAGAAATGGAATCGCTTACTAGTGACGAAGAAGAGGAGAGATGCAAAACATTAGAACCAATGCTTCACATGCTGCTGGCGGTTATAAGTAAGGACAAACGTATTCTCCAATCGTCGGTGCTGATGCATGTGATGGTCAAGGAGTTCAAAATTGTATGGTATTTATATTGTGTCTGTAATAAAATTCACAAAGAAGAAACATCGTTGCTCATATCAAGACTGATATTCTGGTTGATTATGGCGAAGTGTTTACTGACCAAACCAATGAAACCAGGTATAGAATACGGACCTGATGATTTTCTCGAATTGAGTGTCACGTATTTTAATACAATTCAGGCTTACGCACAACGTCGTTCGGCCGCAGCCATGTTGGATTTCTGCGCCGATTGCGCTGTCATATGGGGAACAGTGTTCGGTGATAGAGTGTTGGTTATATCGGAAGATACTGTAAAGAAAAATATGTTAAAAACCCAAATGTTGTTTATGTGTCTTGTGCCGTTGTTAGTTTTCATCAAGCATGTCAAGTACGTACCTGCGTCGACGCATGACAATATCTATGATTACATAGTGAAAATGCTTAATTCTTCTTGTGAGCACACTGCCAAGGCTGCATATGCATTGAGAGATTTGATATTTGAGCTGGACACGATGCCGCTGATTCTGCGCGGTGTGAAGAAGCTCACATACCTGAAACATCATTTGAGTGATGAGCAAGCGAACCTGGTCTTCCAAGCTCTGTTCTATGCCCTGAATGAGTACGCTCCTGTAGATGTCTATGGTAATGTGAAGCAGGAGAACGCATTTGAGGACTCTCAGGATAGCGTGTTTGTTATGACGTACGTACTGGATATTGTTTTGTCGCTGGTCAAGAACCATAATATCAACTGGCACGAGAGCCTTGAAGTGATATGTCTGTACGAAGTCGTGTACAATATATTAAAGAGGACAAATCTGACTTGTAAGGTGAGTGCTCAAATTATTGCTCTATATCTATTTTATTATCATTTAATATGTATTAGGTAATGTAGGTGCATGGACTTCACCTCCCGGTTCTGCATACAAGGTATGCACATGTGTTCGCAATGTTTCTTGAATCTCAATGGGTAAAGACACGAAATCAGGGTAGCACGTAAAGCTCAATTTCTTTATCAACCCTATTGTCAGGACGCGAAGTTTCCAGATAATGCAGAAAATCATTTTGTGTGTACCAGTGTGGAGAAAAAAATAACAGTATCATCCCTGTATTAAACTTGTCCCATTGCTAGGCACGGACTCCACTTGTGAGAGGGATTAGGCCTTAGTTCACAACGTTGGCCTATTGCGGGTTGGTAGATTTCACATATCTTTGAAACTCTTATGAACATTCTTAAGTGGGCTGTTTTCCCCACGACGTTTTTCTTCATCGTTAAATCAATCAATAATTAACAATAACTACAAGTGTAACTTTAGTAAAATCTGTGGTGTTTTGTGCTGGTGGTAAGATCCAACGACTTTCGTCTCGACAACCCGTACCACTTCCAACTAGGCTATCACTATAATGTAGGTAATTTGCTGGTGGTAGGATATTCATATCCGCCCGGATAGCGAACATCGTACACAGGGCGAAAAACCCGCCATAGTGGCACACGCAAGTGTGTCGCGTTCCGGGATCAGCCAGTGTATGTCCGGTCCGGGGGGCTAGAGTCGGGGTACGATGTTTGGCCGTGCGGGTATTAGCCGGTTCACAGTCGGTTGGAGGTGTATTGATCCGTCGGCCAGGGAGACCTGTAGAAACGGTTGTACCCGATGGCCCGGCCTGCTCTTCTCTTCCTGACGGAGACGCAGTTTTGTAGTCCGACCGATACCACATACTTGCTTTACCCCGGCTACTCACTTGAAGAAAGCTTCAGGCCGAGGGCTGGGGTATGTCTATGTTCGGTCGGACGTCTGCTGTCGCCGTCTGCGTTGCATGGAGGACCCCTCCTTCTCCACCCTGTGGGTGCACGTCGACCTCGGCTCCCAGAGTCGGGTTTACGTGTGCCTTTACAGGTCACACGACGGGGACGTGGAGACAACTCGGCTATTTGATTACATTAGCCAGACGACAGACGACGCGCAGGAGCAGTTCCCAACAGCACAATTGGTTGTTCTGGGGGACTTCAACGCACACCATGAGTTGTGGTTGGGATCCTCCAAAACTGACCGTGCTGGCAGAACTGCTCATGCATTCGCCTTGACTCATGGCTTGACACAACTGGTAAACCAGCCTACCAGGATCCCAGATGTGGCGAGTCATGCGCCCTCTCTGCTGGACCTTCTGCTGACGATTCACTCGACTGGGTACACGGTGTCGGTTGGTGCTCCTCTGGGGACCTCCGATCACTGCCTGGTTGGGACGTCAGTACCTCGCGCTTTGCCTACTCTCACCTACTCACTACTCGTCAGCAGATTGGGATGGTATGCGGGATTATTTCGCATCCAACCCTTGGCGGCAGTGCTGCTTTGAGGGAAAGGATCCTTCTGCGAGTGCCGACGCCGTTGCCTGCGAGATCAGACTAGGAATGGAATATTACATTCCTTCCTCTGAGATCGCGGGCCACGGTCGAGCACGCTCCTGGTTCAATCGTGCATGCGCCGATGCTGTTGGTAAAAAACAGACGGCGTATCGTGCTTGGATCGGGGGTCGCGCTACGAAGGATCCCAATCTTAAGTCCCTCAAATCAGCCTACAACCGTGCTGCCAAGGCTTGCAAGAGGGCGTACGTTAGAGCGGATGCCCAGCGCGTCTCCAGGATTGGATGTGCTTTGGCCGATCACCCGACAAGCTGTCGAGCTTATTGGAGCTTGGCTAAGGCCGTCCAATCTAATTTCTGTCGTCCCTCGCTGCCAACGCTGAGATATCGAAATGGAACACTAGCCCATAGCTCGCAAGAGAAGGCCGATTTACTGGCAAACCTCTTCGCGGCTTATTCGAGACTCGAGGATTGCAATGCTCATTTACCACTTACGCTGCCCGGTTACGGTCAGACAATGCCTGATATCCGTATCAGGCATTGTGATGTGCGGCGTGAGCTGCAGTCTCTTGACGTCCGGAAGGCTAGTGGTCCTGATGGTATCCCAGTGCTTGTTCTCAAAAAGTGTGCAGCGGAGTTGTCTCCTGCACTGACGCGCCTATACCGATCGTCCTACCTCTCAAGTGTTATGCCTGAATCTTGGAGGGAAGCCAATGTGCAGCCGATCCCCAAAAAGGGTGATCGGTCAGACCCTAACAATTATCGCCCAATCGCCATCACCTCAGTGATGTGTAAAGCCATGGAGCGACCAATTAACAGCCAATTAGTTCGCTACCTGGAGGATCACTCCTTGATCAGTGACAGACAATACGGGTTCCGTCATAACCGATCAACGGGTGATCTTCTAGCGTTTGTATTACATCACTGGGGCGAGGCGATTGACAGGCATGGCGAGGCTCTGGCTGTGAGTCTCGACATAGCCAAGGCTTTTGATAGGGTCTGGCATCACGGCCTTCTCTCCAAGCTCCCGGCATACGGTCTGCCCGACAACCTGTGCAAGTGGATTTCCGGCTTTCTGCATGAGCGTAGAATACGTGTCCTCGTTGATGGACACGCTTCGCAGCTCATGTCAGTAAATGCCGGAGTACCTCAAGGCTCTGTGCTTTCGCCCACCTTGTTTATTCTGCATATCAATGATATGTTGTCGCTTGGCAACATTCATTGCTATGCAGATGACGGCACGGTTCATGGGCGTTATTGCAGCAAGCCTCCTGGTTGCCGGGCGGATACTGAGAGGAGACGCGAGGATCTTGTCATTGAGCTCAACCAGGCCTTGGATCTCATATCATCATGGGGTACCAGGAATCGGGTTGAGTTTAATGCCAAGAAAACCCAGGTGTGCGCGTTTTCGTGCAAGAAATCCCCGTTGTCTCCCATCCCTGTTCTTCAGGGTGTTCCACTCGTAATGCTGAATGACCTTAGTGTCCTAGGTATGGATATCCGCTGCGATCTTAATCCAAGGAGTTACATCGAGGGCGTAATATCCGCCACCTCCCGCAGGGTCGGAATCCTGAACAGGGTGCGGCGGTTTTTCACGCCCGGTCAGCTCTACCGCTTATATAAAGCACAGGTGCTACCGGGAATGGAATACTGCTCGCACCTCTGGGACGGTTCTGCAAAATACCTTCTCGATGCCTTGGATGGGATGTAGCGGCGGGCCATCCGCATTGTGAATGATGCAGACGTGAGTAACAGCCTGGAGCCGCTACAGCTGCGTAGGGATATTTCCTCGCTTAGCGTGTTCTACCGTCTGTATCATGGCGAATGCTCTGAAGAATTGTTTGATCTTATCCCATCCTCTCCCTTCCATACCAGAACCACGCGTACTGGATTGCGGAGCCACAGCTTCGTGGTATCTACTACCCCGGCCCGGACCAAGAGGTTCGCAAACTCGTATTTTTGCCGCACCATCAAGCTGTGGAACAGTTTGCCAGCTACCGTGTTCCCTCCTTCCTATGATCCTGGGTCCTTTAGGCGTAGTGTGAAGAAGCTAAACAGCAGGCCGGCATGATTGTGTTTAGTAGCGAGGGATAGACTGTCTCTTGCTACTTGATACTCTATCTGGACGGCACTGCGCTTACCATCAGGTGCAGTGTGGTCACTTTGCCGAGCCAGAATAAAAAAAAGGTAATGCTTGGAGAAATATTGTTGGTAAATAAGTAAAAGTTTTTTAATTCATAAAAACTACACCGACTTCATTAAAAAAGTAACTATGCGTCCCTATAAAATTTGAGGGTTGCCCTCGATTTTTCTGAGATCCCATCATCAGATCCTCACTTAGTGCCAATGGGACCACCTGGAAAATATCTTAGACAACAAAAGAATTTCGAATCAGTCCAGGCGTCTTCGAGTAATCGGGGAACATACATAAAAAAGATTCCGACGAATTGAGAACCTTCTCCTGTTTTTGAAGTCGGTTTACAAAAGTTGGCTGTCGGTGTTCAACATGCTTAGCCAGATGCTTCAACACATTGATCGCTATACACCAGTAAATATGACTCACAAAAATATTTTTCAATTTCACAGTTCATAGTTACAGCTCTGAATTTGATAGCGGTGACTGTGAAGAAGTTCCTCCCGCCGAACCTGTCGTTGCTACTGGAATCGAAGCCGGGATCGACGATGCACGAGCTGGGCAAACTGATCTACATGAAGATGCACGACATGCACTGGGAGATAAGGGACTCGGCGCTAGAGCTACTACTGGTGTGCACTGAGCTCTCGTATGTTAGTAAGTGTAGTTTTAATTATACAGGCTGTTGCAAAAAGTTGGTATACATAACAATACCACGTATATAGAGGGTGTATGAAATCATTAGTTTTATGATCCCTGAAGCTAATGATGAATGTTAAAAATTTTCAGTGTCTAAACATATTTAATGCTTTGATAATATGTTGAAACTTTTTCAAAGGTCTTAAAAGTAACAATACAATTTTAAGACCGCGCTAAAAACCGCGCTTTTTTATTACACTGATAAGTTACTCTATAGTGGAGCTATCATTAGTAGGTACAAGATTTCGGCAACACATTGTATCATGCATTACGTCCATACTTTTTTTTGTCGCGGGGAAAGCATTTTATTATATAACTGGGCTCCAGGGGGACTAGCCGGTCTTACGACCCAGCACCCCCTCGCACGGATGATGGCTATCCGTGCTGCCGCTGGGCCGAGCCTCTACCCCCTATGTACACTCCACCCGACACTACCAGCTAAAACCCCGCGGTAGCCTTCTTTAGCGCTTACGGAGCGATCCCGGGGTATTCTAAGGAGTGCTAGAATTGCTGGAACCGCCCCTGTACGGTGCCGCGTAGCAGCCCATCCTATGGGGGACTTAGGAGACCCCGCGCACCGAACAACGACAGCGAACGAGGCCTTACCACCCGTGCTGCCATCCATCTCGGGGTCGCACGATGCTCCGAAATTGGGAGTGCATCGATACGGGCTGACAGCGCCCCGCTGCGCGCCCGCGACCTCCGATGGCCCCTATTAGTCGATTACGTCTATACTAACGTCAACGGAATTCCATTTTGAACATTCTTATTGTGAAGTAGAAGACGTCTCTTCCATCAGGTGTGAGCAAAATGTCCTTTTGTATGAAACTATCCGTCAAGTGTTGCACACCAGTACATTGTCGTAGCGGCTCGGGGCGCGGCGTCGTGTTCTATCGTGACCCTTAGTCTCAGTGCACACAGGCTGAATTTGCACACCGATTTATCTCTGGCAAAGATATAATTTAATACGAAACATCGAATCTTAATACGATCAAATAAATATTTCACAAAACTTTTATGGGTTAACGAAATGATTACATATAGAATCATTAGTAATAATGGACCTGACATTACACCACTAAAAATATGACAACAACATTTTTATATAATAAAAAATACTGACACGTTGTGCGATTCAATTGATTGCGATGAAATTCTAATAAGGTGTGTGCAGGTTAAGGAGACAAAAAAAAACATAAAGAAAATTGAAACCGGTACCATAGTGTGCGAGTCGCCATTTAAATGTATGAGATACTCCGCGGTGAATTAATCTCTCAACATATTAGTGTGAAAACTATTCTGGAAAATGTTGAGTAGTAAAAAGTAAATCACATCCCATATTAAAAACACAAATACTCAATTTTGAAGCATAAATATATAGCCGAAACTATAATTTATATTAAATCAATAAGAACATTAATTTATGTCTTACTAAGAAGTTAATACCATTAGTAGTTAAACACCCAATTAGTACAGCATGAGAACCAATATTTGCTGATTAATTATAGGTATGTCGCGCCGTTAGAAACCAAAGTTGTTTAACTTACGATTTTTCTCATACTGTAAAATCGAGTCATGATGCACGATCCTTTAGGTTAACCTATAAATGGTTTTTTTATTATTTGTTTTTATTTACGAAATGGAGAATAGACCAATCGTAAAGTTTCATAGTAGATTACTGTTACTCCTTTTTAAAAATTCAGATTTTTTTTACTCATACTAAACTGTTAATACTTTTACGAATGCTGTATTTTTGATTAGTATGAAGTTTGTTAGCAAGGCAACCACCACATATTATAAGATTTTTAATTCAAAAAAATATATCACCTAAAAAGTTATGAAATTCTGCCTGGCATAAAAAAGCATTGCACAATATGACAGTAAATTATCAAATATTGAGCAAGAATAACAAAAATTATCAAGAATTGCATAACAATTACAAAAAGTATCACTACTGTTACAGTGTAAACAATTTAATCAGTAAAACATATTAGTTTTCTTATTTTAATGAATAAATAAATGTTATTACGAATTTTCATAATAAAAAATTATTAAGACACATCTTGACAAAATTGTATTTAAGATCAAAATATATTATTAGTTATCAAATACTACATCATGATAAAAGCCACATCTAGTAACGCATACATCCATATCGTTAGCTTATTGGTCTAACTAAGCTATCTGACGAAACTATGCGAAGTCGAACGAACACTCGCTGTGCGCGTCCGGGCTGGTTTTGCAAATGGTGTTAGATTAACGAACTACCCACTTTCATTATAAAATATTGAAATTGTTTTAGTACTTAAATGCACTACATAAAAACAAAATTATAACTGTACGAACTGCCCACAATAATTTTATGTTATATAATAGATATAGTCTCATGTAAGTGAATGTAAATTCTTATGAGAAATAAAGATCTTAAACCACAAAAATTATTAGACGTAGTTTTTTTCCGATATGTTTAAGAATACGTAGGCCTAAAATAAACAGTATAAAATCTATAATCGACGTTAAAAAAATACATAACGTTTGTTTCATTGTAATGATTATGTTGTAAGAACAAAGAAATAGAAGTAAAAAGGTATTACGCAGGTTTTTTTTTATTATTATATGAATCTCGGGCCAATATATGAATGGTACAATGGAAAAAGATAAAAAAATAAAGAACTACGTCAATAACAGTAACCAATTCGATCCTAGTCGATCCCACCCCATCCCACTCGATCCCAATCGAATCCCCTCGTATATATATTCTGTCACATTCTCTCGTAGGCTTAGTCCTATAGATTTATGTGTTTGTCTCTTTTTACTGTCGCTTTTTCGTTTCATCGAGTTTCAAATCACAATAAATTTAAAGAAGATTTAAAGAAGAGAGAAATTTACTTCAAAAAGAATAAATTAATATATTACTTTCGTCATTGATTATGGCATACTAAATACAAACAAAACACCTGCAGTCATGGGGACTACCGACAGAAGGGGTATACTCTGTCTACGGAGAGAAGTGAAAAAGTAAAACATGGAACTATTAATTTTCTTTATGATATTTTTATGATTGCTGAAGAAGATTGATGAAGTAAAATAACCTGAGAGTGATGGTCATGCGAGTTCAGTGGTTTTTTCCCAATTCAAAAGATTTTAACGTGCCTAAAAAAATTTCACTACAAAATTTATTTAAAAAAATCGTGTCTAATTATTATGATGCGATTATGTATTGTGTTCATTATAAGATATATTATATGAACACTGAATTTTTCGAACGAAAGCATAAGCCGTAAACGCTGATAATTCAAAAAGCGTTACAAGAGGACACCAGTGGTTGAATATGCACAAGTGTGAACATGATTGATTCACATGTTCTAGTGTCAATGATTCCTGCGATGACTTGCAATTCAGCTGTCGCTAAGTTAATAAAATTATCGATGTATTTTTGCTAACTGTTTGGCAGCTAGAATTACTTGGCATTTTTCTTAAAAAAACATTTACACAGTTGTGGTTTTTTGGAGTGTGATAAGATACCTGTCTGTATGGTACGTAATCATCAATGACTTGCCTTTTTATTGGAATAATGATTATCAAGGCCAAAATGCGCGGAGGCGCTTCACCTAATAGTGAGTTATTCCCATGAACGCTCTCAATAAACGGCCGTTCTAGTAAAATTTATAGGTGGTGCGAGATCTCAAAGCGATGTCACTAAATTCAAAACCTTAGTGTTCCTATACCCTGCAGTTGGTTGTCCGTGATTATGAATTAGTATCAGACATAGCAAATATCTACGTGTATCGCTGGTGGTAGGATACTCATATCCGCCCGGAAAGCGACCACCGTATAAAGGGTGTAAAACCAGCCATAGTGACACAAGTAAGTGTGTCGCGTTCCGGGATCAGCCAATGTACATTCCGTTTTTGTCGGGAGTCTAGAGTTGGGGTACGATTTTTGGCAGTTTTGCGGCCTTCTCTGACACTAGACCCTCGACCGCTTCTTCACTTTCTTGCCCATGGCGTAGTATGAAGAAGTAGGCCGGCATGATTGTGTTGAGTAGCGGGGGATAAATTGTTTCTCGATACTCTAATTGGACGACACTGCGCTTGCCATCAGAATTTATACTACGGAAATCTCAATCATGAAACGCAGTTATCGAATACTAGCTTTTGCCCGCTGTCTCGCATGGGTGATTACGTTTATCAATACCGTAGACTTTTTTTATCTTGGTAAGGCAAAGTGATCACACAGCACCGGATGATAAGTAGTATCGTCCTACTAGAGTATCAAGTAGCGAGAGACAACTATACCTCGCTACTCGACATAATCATGCCGGCTTGAATTTTCAACACATTCTGATTTTTCGAATGCTCCCACTTTTCACTTTTAGTTTCAACTTAGAGCAACTATCAATTTTTCTTTCGTTAAAAACTTGCATGACAAGCAAGCCCAGCCGTTCTGTAGTGACGCGGTTACTTATGAACACCATTAAATTTTTACTTATACAGATTTACAAAATATTCCCTTGCAGAATTCCCGCCATTCCAGAAGCAGATATTGGAGAACAATTTGATAAACGTTGCGGCCACGATCGCGTTCAATGACTTCGAGTCCTACGTCCAAGTGTCGGCACTGAAGTGCCTTGGGGCGGCCACCAAGATTAGCGACTTATGGGAGCAGCTGAAGGCCCAGTATCCTGACATACAGGTAGAGATTATTGAACGATTTCAGCGGCTTTTCTGTGCCCTGGCATTACAGAAGTATATGGA
Organism: Laothoe populi; assembly: GCA_905220505.1. Taxonomy (NCBI): domain Eukaryota; kingdom Metazoa; phylum Arthropoda; class Insecta; order Lepidoptera; family Sphingidae; genus Laothoe; species Laothoe populi. The sequence goes on from HG992156.1 coordinate 17,930,185, forward strand.
CGGCGGTGACTACTTACCATCAGGTGGCCCGTCTGCTCGTCTGCCTAAAAGGCCGAATAATTTTGAGATTTAAGAACATAGAAGTGATGTCCATTAAAGGTACATAGTTAAACTGCGCCTACGTGGCGCACCGTGTGAGTAGACGACTGCGAAACGAAAGGTTTATGTGACAGATATTTGTTTCGGGTCTGGGTGTTGTGGGATCGTAGTCCCTCGTAGTTCTTGATATCCACGATACAGGTTTTACCTACTGTGTGGCCAGAACTATGTGTGTGACGATTGGGTGTATTAATATACTATAGAAAAATAATATCCAGACTAAACGACAGAGAAAAAGTTGCTTTATTTCTTTGTTTACATAACTCGAATTTGTCAAAATGTAACTTCGGCCTTCTAGTAAACGGACAGAAGAATTTTGAAACCTACTCCGCAGTGCACAATTAAAGTGCTAAGTGAACCTTTAGAAAAGCCAAAAGCGCAGGTTTTGGGCATCAGGAAATATTTTTTTTTTTTGAAAAATGTAGAGCGATCTTTTTGGACTGCTGCAACACGTATTTTAAAATATGTTTTTAAACAAACGCGAACAGTAAGAGTTGTTTTATAGACACATTGGGTTAATAACCGGTTTTTTTTATTACAACACACTTAGGTCCGCACATATATTAGGAATTTCTTTTACTCTCCCTACTGCACCACGGAGAATGTCATATCGATTAATTATGTAATATCAAATAAAAAATCCATCAACCTATCTAATAACACACTGTCTTTTCATTTTAGGACCAGATAACATCTGTAATGCGTGACAGTCAAGAGGGGATAGTTCGGAAAGAGGCGTGCAACGTCCTCTGCGACCTCTACCAGAATCAGAAACTAACGCAATCCTTCAAACAGACACTTTACGACCACATGATGGCCGCCGCACTATGCGACTTCCACTGGGAAGTGCAATTAAGCGCTCTAATGTTCTGGAAAATTGTGTACAAATGTCTACTCACAGACCAAGGAATGTTGGATGGGGAATTCCCGCCAGTTACATTCTCGAGGGAATCCCGGAAGATTGTCACTTTGAACGAAGCGGAGATTCAAAGGCGGCTATTGAAAGTTCTCGATGAACTCTCTACTATCGGATGCCTTACAGTCTTAGTGAAGTTACTTCATGACGACACCGAACCAGAGATCATGGACTGCGCTCTGTTTATATCCAACGACCTTCTCGATATTTTACAAAAGTACAAAGTGCCAGAATGTCTCAAACCTTTACCAGGAGATCCTATCACAGTGCAAGAGCTAATGTCACGAATTAAAGAGGATCACAATTTCAATGAGGAGATGTCTGAACCACAGGCAGGTCCGTCTTGTGATAATGTTATCGAAAGCATTTTAAATGCTGATGATATCAACTTATTGGCAAATATCTATGAACGGCATATGACTTTACAAAACAAGCCTTCCGAGAATTCATTTATGCCAAGGATAAAGTTATTAAGAATGGCCACACCATATCTGTTTGTTAACTACCTGAAGGGTAATGACTTTAAAGCTATTATAGAAGAAAAACGAAAATGGAATGAAGGCATACGGAGTGTATCCTCGCTATTAGATGATGTTCTTGGTATATACGAAGTGAAGAGTGAGGTTAATTCGTTAGATTGTTATTGAACCCATATTCCATCCTTGTTGTCTATTGTTAAGACACTGGTTCATAAATAAACGTTTCTATAAATTGTGTAGTTTTGTATTCTATAACTAGTTACCAAGAAAATCTTTGATTTGGAGTTTACATGATTATAAGATATTAAGCTTGTTTGCATATATATTTTTTAATTTTAATGCAGGCAGCATTGGAAGACAAGCAGACGGTCTATCTGATGGTAAGTAGTCACCGCCGCCCATAGACCTCTGCAATGCCAGGGCATAGCAAAGTTGCTGCCTAAAATTTATGTAATCTCCCTTGTTACCATCAGTACCACAGTAAAGTGTGCACAAAAAGGTGGCACAAGACATATTCTTTCAAATATAAATCTCATTTCAATAGAAATACTTAATTCTTTATTATTTTACTGTTTTAATCAACATTTTTTTCCTGGTGGTAGGATATTCATATCCTCTCGGATAGCAACCACCATACACAGGGTGTAAAACCCGCCATAGTGGCACACGCAAGTGTGTTGTGTTCCGGGATCAGCCAGTGTACAGTGGTTTTTGTCAGGGGTATAGAGCTGGGGTACTTTGTTTGGCCGTTTTGGAGCCCTTTGAGTATTCTGGACCCTCGACGCATTTCAAAGTAAAATATATTTTTTATTATGTACAAAAAATCCATTGCATGTTAATTTTTTTTATTTTCTAAATAAATTACACACTAACAATAAACCTAAGACTTATTCTATTCGATTTCTATAACAGCACCCACTTTAGACAATGCCTCCTTGAGTTTTTCAGCTTCATCCTTGGAAATATCTGCTTTAACAACTGTGGGTACACTTTCAACAAACTTCTTAGCTTGAACAAGATTAAAACCTTCCAGTAGACTCTTGATTTCTTTTATCAGAGGAACTTTTTGTTTGTCATCAAATTTGGTCATTTTTACCTGAAAATATACAAAATTTGGATCAATACATAATTTTGTTTTATTAAGATGTTAACTGTAGTATGGAATAATAGGATTAGCCATATATGACTTGTTACACACTAGGTGTGGTGTGTCAGTAGCACAAAAGATGTGCCAACATATTACAACACATCTAACAGCTAATCAAATCAAATTTTTCTTATATCAATTGGGTGGTGATAAGCTATAACAACTTAACACGTTGACTGCGGCGCCAAATATTGCGACGATACGCCTATGCGGCTGGCACACGCTAGGTGCGTTTCCCGCACTCGCGTAACAATCTCGAACGCCAGTGCGGCGCTACGCGCTCGCGTGTTGTATATATCGCTAAGCTAAAAACCATGTCTGGCCGTGCAAATTTATAAGCCACTTTTCCCCTCGTATTTATGGTACTGTTGAATTACTTGCAATACAGTAATTGCGCATCGTTTTAATTTAAAACTTAAAATAAAACTTTAGATATTATTATCATTCTTTATTTAGAGCAACAGCTACCAAAGCTGTTATTGTATTTTGTTAAAATTTGTGTCCCTGTTTAGATGTAATAAAAAGGTAGATCTTTCACATGTTTGAAATAAATTTTATGTATGTAATTTGAGTATATACTTATATTCGTAAGATTTATCGAAATAACTCGCTCAAGTTAGCTTTAACATTTAGGATAATTATTCCTATAAATATAAACCAAACCATGGCTATCTAAGACAAGTAATAAAATATTAAATAAAAATACGTGGGTGAAGCCACAATCTTTGTATATATTTATTTACAACGCACCTAGCGTGTGCCGCCCGCACAGGCGTCGCGCAATAAAAACACACCTGCTGTGTGCCGGCCGCACTCTTGTATAGAGATTTTAAAACGCACCTAGCGTGTGACGGCCGCATGCGCGTAGCAAAATCAAAAACACACAGTGTGTGTGCGCCGCAGTCAACATGTTAAAAGCAGGACATGACAGATTTGAGCTTAACAGGAATAACAAATATGAATAGTTTGACTTTTACTAACAATTTAACTGTGGTACTGGTAAAGAATTTTCCAGTTATGCTAGCAATGTATGTTATTTAAAAGAGTGCAGTAAACCATAGTGTACAAGTTGGGTGTCTGTGTTGTCTGTATATTGTATATACAACAGAGGACATGGATTTTTGTAAAGACGTTTGGGACCTGTATCATTGATATGGTGATAGGTAACCTGGACACTGTCAAATTCATACTATTATGTTTTAATAACATACTATATCAGACAACATTATTCAATTGATGACATTCTTTTTACATTTTTCTTAAAACTTACCGTAAAACTAGTTTTCACTGTTTTTGGAGTAGCTTCTTCCTCATCCGCTGCTGCAGCCGGTGCAGCCATGGCGAACCCACCAATAGGCATTGCAGGTGCATCAGGCAAGTTCAGTCTCTTCTTGAGTACTTGACTTAGCTCAGAGACTTCAAGTAGGTTGAGGTTAGTTATATCAGAGACAATTTTCTCAAGTTTTGGTGATATTGGTTTGTCCATGCCTTCCGGGACTGGTATGTTCAGCGGAGCTGCGGCTTGGGCAACTTCTTGGCGATGCATTGCACTGAAATTACAAAAATGGTGGTAGATAAGTTTATTTTCAATATAATTGAAAGCAGTTCAATTCACATTACATGTTTAGTCAAATTTTGTTTATAAATTCCTGAGTTGACAAAATCACATATTTGTTATTTAATTTTATAACATTTCTTAATATAACCTCAAATTTGTAAATATAGTACTCACCATCTTGAAAAAGAACGCCATTGAAATGGAATATTCCTGATAATCCTCATACCATTCATGGCTGTGAATAAGTTGTAGGTATTGTAAGGATAATAACTTTCAATTTGCAAGCAAAATAATTTTATCGCCCTCGTACTTTTTCTCACTTTTTTTCTGCCTGCAAGATATTTTTTTTGCGCGCCTAGTAGTTAGGCTAAAGTCTATCGAACATACAGCTTAGTCTGTCATGAAAATCTTTGCTAAGCTAGTTATGATGTCTTAAATAACTGAAACGTATAAGTTCATAGCAAAATCCATTTTTATAAGCCGTCTCTTCCAGATAAAATTTAAAGTAAATTTAACTGCCATGAATACTTTATTTACCCAATGTTGGACATATCGAATAACATATCCATACAGTTTTTAATATTAAAATTAATTAATGATTCTATTCGTTGAAAATGTTAGAAATCTATTTTTGCTCAAACGTTTGGTGACTAGGATAGATAAATACCTTAGATTTGTACCGAAAGACTAGGCACTATGAACTGAAGACTAAAGCCTGCACCTGGGCCAATAAAAAAATTATATATGTTACTAGGGATGGGCAAACGAAAAAAAATATCGATATTTTAAAAGATATTGATATATTGGAAATTAAAATATCAATAATTCGAAATATTGACATTTTCACCCCAAGATGTGGTTACTTAAAAGTACTGTCCAAATATTCAAAAGCGAATAATACTACTAATAAGCACATTAGTAATTTTATTTTTATTAAAATGAGTATTATTAATTTAACCCTGGATGTTAAAAATAACAATAAATAGTAGTTGCCTTTTTCAAGCAAACCGCTATTCGACAGATATTGACATTAGCTGCACTTTCTCTTCGATGTACTAACAATCTGCTTCTTTACCGGCACAGATAAATTGAGCACCGAAGCAAGCCTTTCGGACAACACAGCGGAAGCGAAATGTACGTACGCATGTATGTACTGAACTCTAAGAAAAATATCAAATTTATATAAAATATTTTAAAAATTTCGAATAACTCAGAAACCATGGTACTTTTACTGAACACAACATTTGTTTATCCAAACCATTAAACCATTTATTTAGCCAACACACATAATAACAGAAACGAGAGAAATAAAATCTGAACCGGCACAATGGCCTCTACCCTTGGTACCTTATTTTCCATTCATTACGCCACATACCTGTGTATCGATTTCTTTATGAAAATATCGATATCTTGATACATCGATATTTTTGCCCATCCCTATATGTTACTGTCATTTTATATGTAGAGTTTGCTGGATCAGCTGAGTTTTGTTGGGTTTTGCTAAAGTAAATCGGTGTCACATGTACACAATTAAATTAATTATAGAAAAAGATTTTATAAAAAGTTTTAGCAATATATGATAGAAAAGACCAATGCTGAAAGCTACTACTTTGAAAATAGGTAAGAATTTATGTTACTTTTGCCTAACATTGCCTATTTTTTTTTATTCCTATCTATGGAATGCTAATTTATATTATGAAATTCTGTGATACTTGGTGCTTATCTTCACTCATATTGTACTACAAATCTGGTATAAATTAGGAAGCAATATTTTGCTTGCACGATTTTAATTTCACCCTAATTTCTCCCCGAAAATGACTAACCATAGCTGATATGGCATTCTTATATGAATATCTACCGTAGATTTAAGAGACCAGTTGACTTAAGCTCACATATCTATTACTAAAGGCATAGACAGAGCTGTTTTAATGAGCTCATTTGGTCTAATGATGTTGGACTGGGTAGCCGTTTACACAATTCAATCATGGACAATACATATTTATGGCTTAGTTATCAAACTTCGTATCTCCTTTCCGGAAAAAGAGAATGTATTGTTTTTTTTTATTTCATAGTCCGACAAACGAGCCAGTGAGTCACCTGATGTTAAGTGATGTCCACCGCCCATGAACATCCACAATACCGAAAGTATCACGTATGCGCTGTCGGCCTTAAAGGACAGGAATAGGGATTAGGGAAGGGAAGGGGGAATCTGGGCCTCCAGATATCTCACTTACCACACTAAAACGAGATAGTAAACTGTCACTTTATGTTGGTTTTCTGTGAGACAGTGGTACTACCCCGGTCGAGCCGGCCCATTCATGCTGTAGACAAATATGTCTACAGCGTCGCTCTACCACTTTTAATTATATATAAAAATATATTTTATATATAATTCTATATATTTTCTATTTCGAAGTTAATAAAGCTTGTACTTTAGCCATCAATATTTGATTTTCAATTGAAACCCAAACTGAAATCTAAAACCTAGGATGTTGACAGTGTTCGTAGTTTATGTATGCTGTGACAAAACCAATTTAATGAAGCAAAACTAATGAATGTAATCATAATGTAAATTTTTAAAAAATCATCTATTTAACATGTGGTTCACAAAAACTTATCTATTATTTTTTTTTATTTATATGTCTGATGTTGTTACATGTCAACTGTAAAATTGTGTGAATAGTATGCATAGCAACAAAATTGTTATAAATAGAAACCACTTCAGTGCATCGTATTACTTCCTTGTTACACAAGTTGCTATTTCCAATGCTAGTGAGGTAATCTTACATAATTGCTGTGGTTTTATGATAATTCATATAGTTATCTCAACTGGACGTGTGTCATTTCAAGGTAATTTAAAGTTGCTTATTAACATATTTAAATAAATAAAAAATAGTTTATGGCCTTATTACCTATTTACTGTTCTTAATTATAGTATCTAAAGAATAAAAAAAAGGAATAACTGACATTTATATAATCTTAGAACGCAAAAGAAAATGGCTCAGCCTTGTTCAGCAACTCCTGACTCCCTATGGTGTTATGCAGGAGATATATTTATTGCTTAACGGAGCGCCAAAAACCCCTAGAAATAAGGGATTGTGAAATAAGCTACAGATATCAAATTTGACAATTTTATTAATATTCCTACAACTAATTGTACTTAAAACTACAAAATAATTAATGAGAATGAATTTTCTACAATAATAGCCAAAGATTAATTAGATAAATGTAGTAAATAAATAATATAAGTGACATATGGATACACACCATAGTCCCACACATAATTCTAACCCCACATTATTAATAATAATAAATAAATACACCTGACAATCACACACATAGATCTGATACCACATTAGGTCAAACCTGTATTATATGTATCAAGAACTACGAGGGACTACTAGGGATCCTTGACCGCTCCTTGCAGGCCGGCATGGTTGTGTTGAGTAGTGGGGGATAGATCGTCTCTCGCTACTCGATACTCTGATTAGACGGCACTGTGCCAGGATAATGAAAATAGAAACATTTAAATAAAATTTCAAGTATGTTAATTGGTTAAAAAAACACTTGAGAACTTCTGGATAGATTTGTCAATTTTTTAATGCATTACATTTAGAATAAGGTTTGAGAATTAAATATAGGAAAAATTGCCACACAAATTGGACATAACTGAAAGTGCTTTTTCAATCGAATTCAACTCGTTACTAATAAACATTACACATGAAAAACTGCAGACAAAAGTATTTTATTATGCTTTGTTAATGATCATGCAATTTTTGCAGTCATCTATGTATAACTATATAGGTACACATGTAATAGAAAATATAGCGTACTTAGTTTAGAGAACAGTAGTACAGCTAGGCGTTATGTGCGAACTAGCAGTATATATAACTTTGCCTAGATTTAATTGCGTAACAGGTCGAAAGTAGGTCGCGGCTAAAGCCCGTGATAACACGTATCGAATGGCTTTGGCAAATCTCAATTTCATTTATGAAAGCATGATGAAATGAGAAATTATTATTTACTTTCTGTCGCGCCCTTTTATACCATTTTTGGTACATACAATAAGCTGGTATTATTTTATCTATGTATACTCCATGTCTATCCATACCAATACTATAAATGCGAAAGTAACTCTGTTTGTTTGTTTGTTACCTTTTCACGACTAAACGGCTGAGCAGATTGTGATGAAATTTGGCAAGGAGCTAGAATATATCCTCGAGGAGGACATAGGCATATCTTTTTTCTCAATAAATTATTACTTTTTAAATAAAAATTAAACCGCCTTCAAAAAAACCCAGACACAACTAAAAAGCAAAAAATAATTGGTTACATTTAAATCAATTAGTTATATGCAATTTAAATCAATTATTTTTGGAGTCGGTGCCGGTGTTGTTTTCTTTACTTTTAGATTTATAAAAACCAAGTCTGGATCTATTTTATATTTTTTGTATGCCTGATTATTCTGTTTTTTCCATGTTTTGGCTGGCACCGACTCCAAATAATTGATTTAAATTGCATATTACTAATTGATTTAAATGTAACCAATTATTTTTTGCTTTTTAGTTGTGTCTGGGTTTTTTTGAAGGCGGTTTAATTTTTATTTAAAAAGTAATAATTTATTTTTTGCTTTTTAGTGGTAAATTATATAAAATCGGTTAAAAGCTGCTGAAGATATTAGAATTTACGTGTATTTTAATTTTATCACCCCCCTCCCTCACCCCCACCCCTTTTACCCTCTCTCACTGAAACTTAACTTTTATAATGAACGTAATGCAAAAAGAACCACTGGAATACTACTTAATTTTAAGGAGTTACCCTCTCCAGCTCCGAAGATATTCATTAGATCTTCACCATATTTTTATGGGACCAAATGACAAGCACCAGCTTTAAATCAAAGAAAGAATGGTCGAAATCGGTTCACACAGTACCGAGAAACGAGGTAACAAACATAAAAAAAAAAAAAAAAGCAACATACAGTCGAATTGAGAACCTCCTCCTTTTTTTGAAGTCGGTTAAAAAGCAACCTTGAAAGGGGTCAAATAGGAGTTAAAAATTTGTATGGGAAATCCATAATTCCTTGACCTAGGGATCTGGAAATTCATATTTAGGCTTTTGGTAGGAAATAAAGAAATACGTGTTTCACATTTTTTTCAGAATTATCCCTAAGGGGGTAATATAGGGCATGAAAGTTTGTATGAAAATCCTTCATTTTTTAAGTAAAACGCATGAAATTTCATATTTTGTATAATATACTTTGTCTCCCAAACATGACCTCCACGCGGGTGGAGCCGCGAGCAACAGCTCGTACTATTATATATAGAGGTGAACTTTGTTTAATTGTTTATATGTATAATAAATAATAACACTCAACAGCCACTGTCAGTTTTTGTCGGGGGTCTGACATTAGACCCTCGACCACTTCTTTACCTCCTTGCCCCATGGCGTAGTGTGAAGAAGCTACACATCAGGCCGGCATGATTGTGTTGAGTAGCGAGGGATACTGTATACGGTTTCTCGCAACTGGATACTCTAATTGGACGGCACTGTGCTCACCATCAGGTGCAGTGTGGTTAGTTTACCAGGATAAAAAAAAACAATTTCGGATGTCGGGAAAAAAACGCTGCGTAGCTGATTTATCGACGTGCGGCGCCTAAATATATATTTTTAATATTTATACAAATTGTTTATATATTGTTTTACATATTGGCATAAGCCAAATTAGCACTGTCTCCATCCCACGACTGTGTCATTGTGGCTATTTTTTCTATTTAATTATTATAATATTTTCAATAATAGGAGGAATATCAGAATCATTTTCAGAGTAGTTTAGGTTGGCATCCAGGGCAAGATTCAGATATTTCACCTTTTGAAAGTCATGTGATTCTAAAGAATAAAAATAGTTTTAGCATCCCCTGTCGTACCTCTGTTGTTGAGCTTAGTTACGGCACTGGCCTTTGGCAGCAACAAAGTACTCGTAATGTAAAATAAGCTTGGGCTTAGGGAGAGAGTATAAGCCGATACCATCATTATTTTTGAGCCAACTGGCGCATGTTGTATTGTTGAATTCAAATAAAATGACGTCATCGTCGTCATTCTCTATCATTTATTTACTTTTGATAAAGAGGCAGGTGGGTCACATTTACTTTTTGAAGTTGTTTTTTTTAATACCAATATAGTTTTTGTCTTATAAAAAGCAAGAAATAAAATTAACACCAAATTTTGAGTCGATATTGTTTTGAATCTTGAGTCATAATTGGACCCTGTTAAGCAGAAAGTAACCAACTGAAGTTTTGATACTTTTGAGTAAATGCAGTTTAAAGTTTAGAGGCGAATTTAAAAATAGTACGATGCAGTAACTAAATGAAAATTAGTTGAGTAATAAAAAAACTTTTTTTTAAGGTAAATGTCATGAAACTGCCCGGATCTTTTGTGCACATATTAATACGAGATTATAGCTATGTATTTATCTAGAATTCATAAAAAAATTGTTTGGATCTTTTCTGCTTAACAGGTTCCAATTATTGCACTTATATTAGAACTTCTGTTTCTCCAAAAAATATCAATTTTATAATCTTTTTGTGTTTTAAATCGTAGTCATACCACGCCGTAACCTGTTTTAGTATGAGAATGGCTTAAACTCTTAGGAATGACATACCTTTCCTCTTCATACGTTCAAACTCTATTCACAAACCTTGGATCACGGATTTTACGAATCTCCCACACAGGATATTAGTTTCCCTTACTTCTGAGTAACGGCCTCCTTCCTATTTGGATATATGTACTTTGATTCCACAATGCTGGTCAAAGGTGTGTCAGTCGCTGATGCCTCATGTTATTCTGTGGTGTACTACACATCAAGGCTAATAGGTATCATTGAAATAAAACTAATTTTACGGTTTCTATCGCGGTTTATTTAACTTTTGACCCGTGACCATGAAGGCTGTAAAGCTTTCGAAACGTCGGGATTAAAAAAGTTAAATAAACCGCGATAGAATCCGTAAAATTAGTTTTATTTCAATGTATAATATTCGCGTAAACATAAGAAACTGATTATTATGTTTTATGAGACTACTAGTCTCATAAAACATAATAATCATTACAATTATTCGATGCACTTTTTAGACGGTTTGCTTCTCAGATGCTGTAGTGAAGTACCTGATAAAACATTGATTAACAGCCTCCATGACGCAGTTGGCGAGTAGCCGGCTGTTAAACGAGAGGCCGTGAGTTCGATTCCCACACCGGGACAACTGTTTGTATAACAGACAGATATTTGTGGCCGGGGTCTGGGTGTTGTGAGACCGAAATTCTCTCGTAGTCTCTGATACCCATGACACAAGACTCGTATCTTAGTGTGGGGTCGGGGATATGTGTGTGACTGTTGGGTGTTATTTATTATTATTATTAATGTCACATGTTAATGTACGCGGAACCGGGCCTCGTGAGATGATGCTGCGTGCATATAACAGCTGCTATGTTAGTAAACAGTATGCGAATGCCCTGGAAATCGTGTGCGAATATAAAACAACGCTGATTTTAAATCATCTCGTCATAATTGCTTGCGAAAGCTTTTGTGTCGCTGTGGGCTAGTAGCTGTGGAACGAGAGCCTGCGTCTTGATCCCGCACGAGACAAATTTCCACAAATACTTTCTCACGCATCTGGATTTGCTCTTATTTATGTAGATAGTCTCTTTATTTATTGAAATTAATGAATAAACTTTGAGTCCATTGCGCAGTAGGTGAATAACCGGCTGTGAAACTTAAACCCGCTGTTTCGATCCCTGCACCGAGACAAATTTAACGACACCCACAAGTATATGTTTCGGTTCTGGGTTGTGTGAGACCAAAAGTCTTCTGTTCCTGATTCCTGAAAAAAGACTCGTACATGAGTATGGGGTCAGGACTATGTGTGTAACTGTTGGGTATTATTTATTACATATATTATTAATTCTTTACTGACAAATTGTTATAACAGCCTATTCGTTAATTAATTCGTTGACATGACAAACCTTTTCACGAAGTCCTGAATTCTCTAAGCTCGATTCAATTCCGCATATAGTTAGTGGATAATAATCCCTGTGAATAATTGTGTAACGAAGGCCAGTGCTCTAGCATCTAGTCTGGATCTGACAGGCAGACTGTATGTAACTGTTGTTAGTACCTGGATTGGAATCTGAAATAGTGACGTATTTAGTCTGGTCGTAACGGTCTAATGAAGCTACATAATTGTTGTATTTATAAGAACGATGAAAAGAAACAATATTTTTACACTGAGTTTTTCAATTACAAGAGGCGCGGCGTCCTTATTCAAACTTAATGTCATTTTCAAGATACTGATCCCATTTTCATTTCATTGAAATAGAACTAATTTTATGGCAGTTTATTTTTATTTTCTAGTCCTGACGTTTCGGAAGCTTGACAAGTTTACAATCTTCATGGTCACGGGATGGACAGAGTTGTATATTGTCATGAAAGGATAGTCTAACGTTTCTACCCTCAACATAGAGGTTTTTTATTGTAGTTCGATCTACACCGGATTTTTTTTGCATCCTGGCAAGGCAATGCAACCATATGGCACCTAATGGTAAGCACAGTGCCGTCCAATTGGAGTATCGAGTAGTGTGAGACAATCCATACCCCGCTACTCAACACAATTATGCCGGCCTGCTTCATCACACTATGGGCACAGACGACATGGGCAAGAAGGTTAAGAAGTTGAGGGTCTATTGTCTGAGTACTCAGAAGGCCGCAAGACGGCAAAACATTGTACCCCAACTCTAGACCCCCGACTAAAACCGGATGTACACTGGCTGATCCTGGAACGCGACACACTTGCGTGTGCCACTATGGCTGGTTTTACACTTTGTGTACAGTGGTCGCTATCCGGACGGATATGAATGTCCTACTACCAGCAAAAGCTCATAGCATCTTGAGGTCTGGCAGTTGGTCTTTTGGGTACCGATTTATTAATTGTATACTTGGATCCCAAGTTTGCGCTAGCTTCCAACGATCTTCTCTATTGAAATTTGGATGTTTTTTTGAATTTATCAATACCCCTTGAATCATAATGCATAGGAATAGGTGTTTTTTTTAATCAGGTTATTTTATTTTGTTTAAGTTTTAGTTGTACCTACTTTGTGCAAGTGTTTTTTTTGATATGGAGAAGCGGAGTCTTCTAGCACAAGTATTTTATTACTTAATAGAAGGCTCCAACCTCGCATTACTAATATTACTGTTTGTTGTCTAATAATAAATAAATAAAAAAATTGCTACTGTCTCGCAGAAAACCGACGTGAAATAACAGCTTTTTGTATCCTGGTACGGCAAAGTGACCACACTAAATCTGATGGTAAGCGCAGTGCCGTCCAGTAAGGGTATCCAGTAGTAAGAGCCAACTATACTTCGCTACTCTACACAATCATGCCGGCCTACTTGCTGTTGCGTTTTGTACATGAGTGATTTAGCCCATATGCCCTTACCAAGCCCCATTCCTTACCAATCAGGTTTTATGCACCCATAATTCTTCTGGTATTCTGGTCTCCTTCGCTGTCGGAGATCGCTAGCTATTAGACACATTTACTCGTTTGTTGTCCTCTGTTATACTAAAGATAAGTTTGTTCCCTGTTATTATTAAAGTGCTCTGCTTTTAGTTCTTTATGCATATATTCATCTTTAACTATGTAGTTGATTACAGGGACATAATCTTGCAGCTAATCACGTCTTTCCTATGTATGGTACTAAGTGTTTACGAGTTATACATAAAATATATCAATCCTACTCTACGAAATATTGAGTAAGTCATATGAATAATATGAAATGGGTTGTGCTATCGATGTTACCATGTTTACTCGATTCTAGAACAAAGCGAGCTTTGCAAAACATTTCAGACTCCCATTTAGAATTGCTTTTGTTTTTTCATTTTCATGAAAACCTTCAAATTCTTACAAGAAAAATGTATTTCATCATTTTGTGTAGAAAGAATTTTATAAACAATAATTTATTTTCTAAAGCCAATTGCCAGCCAGGAGTAATGAAACCAGTTCATGAAGAACTCCTTCCGCTCCCTTAAGCCGTATGCAGAGTTGGTGTCGGGGGAGATCATTGTGATTCGCAAAGGTCTGTGTAAGTTAGTCGGTGTACTTTCAAAGGTTGCTTATTGTTCGACGCTGGCTGAATATTCTAGAGCGTTTGCAAATTCTCAGTACGCGTCCGCTCCTCGTAGTAGTGACATGTGAAATCCGTTGCAAATTATAACTAGATATTTGGGATAGTATTACAAGGCACACCTGGATAATTGAGTAAGAATTATTGCTTAGCGCATGTTTTGTATGTTCTGCCATAAATATTGTATGCATTACAAATTTACACTGACATACACTGATAATATTTTTGGGATTTAGAAATATAATTCGGTGTTAATGTATTGACACATTCATTCAAATTTATATACATCATCATCAGCCGGTGTCAGTCCATTGTTGGACGTGGGAGAGGCCTACGTCCAACAGTGGACTGACACCGGCTGATGATGATGTATATAAATATGAATGAATGTGTCAATACTTTTTTATGGTTATTGGTCACTGCTGTGCCAGAATAAAAAAACTAGCTTACGATTTATTTACTACGGATGAAAGGATAATTTTACGAAAAATAACTAGCAATAGGTCGTGTTGATACAAAATATTTAGGTATACCATTTGCACTAAGCAGATTGAGCTTTTAAATGTTTGCCAAGAACTTGGGTATTTATTATACTATATTTTATATTTTCAAAAGACACCTTGGTGTAGCAGGCGAGAAGCCAGCTGTGAAACATGAGACTGTGGGTTCAATTCTCGCACCAAGACTAATTTATGTGTGATCTCAGAATACAGAACAATGAGATCCAAAAAATTGTTCCAGGTCTGGTAATTATAGGACCATAGTCCCTCGTATTGATACCCACGATACAGGTTTGACCTAGTGTGGGGTCAGTACTATGTGTGCGACTGTTAATTATAATTTTAGTATATATATACATACACTCACGCCTGTAATCCCCGAAGGGGTAGGTAGAGATGTAACCAGTACACCTAAGTTTCGCCGAATTTGTTAAGCTCCCACAGTGAGATAGGGGGCCAGCCTATCGCGTATACCGGACACAATTCCAGACTCCGGGCTGATACTGAGTATTTCTAAATAGAAAAACCCAATATCACTTTACCCCACCCGGGGATCGAACTCGAGACATCAGCATAGCAGTTGTAACGCATATGCTATTATTCAGTTATAATTGCATATGCCATCGAGACAGTCCTTGTTCAGTCTTCCTTTAATATCGGAGAATATTTTTTAACCATAATAGTTAACAAGCATATCTACATACGGTTATCGTAACCTAGACGTAGACTTCTAGGAACCAAAACTACGATTGATTTGATCTTACAACATGACCTGAAACTAAAATTTGTGGTCACTGAAACATTTGTTGAGCGAGAATCGAACTCACGACCTCTTTAAAGATTATTCGTTATTGCTCTACGGGGATTTTATATTTATAGATCAATACGTACCTACCAACGTTACATGGCTTGCGCCTGGTATTTCTGCCGATACTGTTCTGATCTACTGTTACTTGCGGATCCGCCCCTGTGCGATTATTATTACTAGGATAAATCTATACTTTAGAATCTCAACTTTTTAACCATCAGTATATTTGCAAAACAAGTTATCCATAAAGGTATGAAGCATTAAATTCTATGATGCGAATGATTAGTTCTTTGCAATAACTTTTAAACAATCTGTCCGATATAGTATTCAAAGTTTTTCGCGTATATTTGCTTTTCCTGTAAGATTTGCGCTTTGCCGCTGAATTGATGGTATGGATAGTAAGGTATATAATTTTTTTATACAACTAACTTCATTAACATGATAATGGAACCTGCATCTATTCAGCTGTTTTAACATCATTTTAAACAAACATTCAGCCAGCGGGTCTTTATTGTTTTGTTGCGAGCTAACTCGAAATTCAAAATATGAAATTGAAATAAAACGGGTTACGGGTTCTATTGCTGTTTATTTTACTTTATAGTTTCGACCGCGACGTTATTTTTTTTAACCTGGCACCTAAGTAACCACACTGCACCTGATGGTAAGCGCAGTGCCGTCCAATTAGAGTATCAAGTAGCGAGAGACAATCTATCCCCCGTTACTTAATACAATCATACCGGACTGCTTCTTTACGCCATGGGCAAGAATGCGAAGAAGCGATCAAGGGTCTAGTATCAGAGTACTCAGAAGGTCGCAAAACGGCCAAACATTGTACCACCGACTGGTTGATCCCGGAACGCGACACACTTGCGTGTGCCACTGTGTACGGTGGTCGCTATCCGGGCGGATATGAATATCCTACCACCAACAGCCAACAGCCAGCAACTTTACAGACGTCATGTTCACGGGGCTGACTCCAAACCGCGATAGAATCCGTACAATTAGTTGTATGTCGATGTATAATATTAGAACAAATGTATTTATTGAATGTCACATAATTGTATTTGTAATCCGATGGCAATTACATCAGATTGAGTGCGATAATCAGTCAGGGCCGTGACACATTATAGAGTAGGCGACTATCGGCTTCAAGTTTGTATTGTTTAGGAAAATTGCAATTTTCCCGCTATATTTCTATTAATGAAGGGAATTGCTTATTTCTCGAATGCAATTACTTCTTTGTAAGAATTTAATTGTTTTATATTAATTAACTTTTAGTGAAACTTATTTCTTATGAATGTTATAGGACCAAAGACCTTCTTAGCTAATATATGTCTATAGTAGTTGTTGCCCGCGGCTCCGCCTGCGTGTACCTACGTTGTTTTTAAAAGAAAACATATAGTCCATGGAGGCATCTTATGCTATAACATCTTTCTATATTTTGTTATCCAATAAGAACAGTGCATTTTTCCGGGATAAAAAGTAGTATATGTCATTCTCTGATCCCTAAACTACAACTATGCAAAAAAACACTTTGTTCCCTTGCTCCGTGAAAACCAAAACTATTCCGTGGAATCCGTTCATTTGTGCGGGATAAAAAGTAGCCTATGTGCTATTCCAGACTATAATTTATCTCTGTGCCAAATTTTAACCAGATCCGTCCAGTCGCTCTGGCGTAATTGAGTAACAAACATCCATCCAAACATTCGCATTTATAATTATAGTAAGATTTCCACGTTGCTTTGCGCCTTTATAGCAGCGTCTTCCATATTTAATTACTCAAACATTCTTGAGTATGCATTCAGCTAGAATCTCATTTCTTTTCCCTGACAGTCTCTGTGGTGCAGTGGGTGATTAACGGCCTGTGAAACTAGAGGCCGTGAGCTCTATCCCCGCACCGTTTCGGGTCAGAGTGTTATGAAAAGTTTTGGATGGTTTCTGATATCTAGGATACATGACTCGTATCCTAGTGTGGGGTTAGGCCTACGTATGTGATTGATATGTATGGTTTTATTATTACTTATTATTATTATTATTAAACATCTTTGGGAGCGATAAGAGTAAATTATCAAGTAGTTTGTGTTAATTTTTACGAACGTGTGAAACAAAACGTTTTATCAAAAATTTGTAAAGTGTAAGTGTTGTGTAAAGTTGTACCTACTGAAAAGTAGGCGCCATTTTGTTTTTCGATTCTATAAACAAGCCAAGGTTTTAATCACGACTGAAGTTAGCCTCGCTTATATCACGTCTCATTTGGACTATTTCTTTTTAATAATGACGAAAAAACCTTTTTAATCACCGTAGCTACTTGTATTTATTTAGTCCGAGATAAATCGCCTAGAGTTATTGATAGCGTCTCTAAACCCGGAAACTGCATAGAAGTGATGAGTTGAATTGACCCTGAATATATTGAACATAACAAACGTTAAGCAAGTCATGCAATTCTGTGCACCGCCATCAATCTTGTTGAGCGCCCCCTCTCGTTCTGATGTACACAACAACCGTTTATTGAATGTGTGATCATGATACAGGTTAATGTAGCTTCTGGATTGAGCTCTCGGAATAAAGAGTAGCTTGTACGTACAATCACCTGGAGAACAATAATGTGACCACACTGCACCTGATGTTAAGCTCAGTGCCATCCAATTATAGTATCGAGTAGCGAGAGACAATCTATGCCGGCCTGCTTCTTCAGACTACGTCATGGGCAAGAAGGTGAAGAAGCGGTCGAGAGTCTAGTGCCAGAGTATTCAGAAGGCCGCAACACGGCCAAACATCCTATCCCGACTCTGACAAAAAACTGACTTATTAACTTAACAGTTTCTCGGAGAATGCTAAAGATCGCAGGATAGTTTAAAGAAATAACGCCCAACAGCCGAACACATAGCCCCTACCCGACCCTAATAAATATATCTCTTGTCATAGGTATCGGGAACTTCGAGACACTTTCAGTCTTACAACACCGAGACCTGAAACAAGTATTTGTCTGTCCCACAAACATTTGTATCATTGCGGAAACCATCCACGTCCTCTCATTTCACCGGTGTTTAGCCATCAATCGTACCATGGAGGCTGTCTTTAAAAAAAATATATCATCGGGTATGTTGAGTGCAAACGTGGGTTTATCATGTCGTTTATGATACTATTTGTCAACAGCTTTTGCATTTAGTCCAAAATGCTGGGTGGAAGCGTACTCTGGTTCCGTCATGGCTTGCGGCTGCATGACAATCCAGCCCTGCACAGCGCTTTACAAGACCGCAGCGTGCCCTTCTTCCCGCTGTTCATCTTCGACGGGGAGACCGCTGGTAAGAGAATAATGTCCAGATGATCTAGTATCCTCGTAACGGTTATCGGATGGTAATAGTTAAGTACTGTATTGCAAGGATAAGGTAATGTAAGATGATAATTACGAAGTTATAGTTCGATGATCGCAGGAACACGCTGGATGCATCCTTCGAACAGGTTGGTCTGGAAATCTTTAGGCCTATGTTCATCAGTGGACTTCCAAAGGCTGAAGAAGAATTCGTTGTGTTGTATTTCTCCTTGACTGTTTTGTTTGCTTTGAACGATAAGACGAAACTGTCGGATCTCACTTTCGCGGGCGCCCTGAATATGGAGAACCTAATGATCCCATCGCGGTTGCTATAGAGGTGTCTTCCTTTTTTCTCCTTTCCTCTTGCGAAATCTGTCCTGATCGTTGTAATCTTGCCTACCGCCCTTGACGGTGGTTTCTAAATTCCCACGCTGTTAACTATAATTATTCAGTCCGTTGTTGTTATATGCCTACATGCAGTGACGTAGCAATAGCTTTTACATGGTGGGGGTCCGCGAGTAAAAGCTAAAAATCTAACCGCTCAAATGATAGTTATTTAAGAAAGGGAAAACACTAGATAATAAAAAATTGCTACTACAATTTTGATTTGGACTTTGGATGGATGAAAATCTGCCGCAGATTTTCATTAATTTTTGTTTTATTGTTTACATAACAACTGTCAAAACATTGAAATAAAACTAATTTTTACTGATTCTATCGCGGTTTATTTACCTTTTTATTTTTTCTATCCCGACGTTTCGAAAGCTTTACAGCCTTCATGGTCACGGGGCGGACTGAGTTGTATGTCGTCACGCAAGTATAGTGCAATGTTTCTACCCTCCATATAGTTGTTTTTAATTTTTATTTATTGTAGTCCGATCTACGCAGAAAGAGCTCACAGTGTCTTGAGGTCTGGCAGCTGGTCTTTTGGGTTCCGATTTAATTAAATGTATAATTGGATCCCAGGCTGGTGCTAGTTTCCAATCATCTGCTCTTTTTTTTTTTTATTCTTGCGCGGCAAAGTAACCACACTGCACCTGATGGTAAGCGCAGTGCCGTCCAGATAGAGTATCAAGTAGCGAGACACAGTCTATCCCCCGCTGCTCAACACAATCATGCCGGCCTGCTGTTTAGCTTCTTCACATTACGCCTAAAGGACCCAGGATCATAGGAGGGAGGGAACACGGTAGCTGGCAAACTGTTCCACAGCTTGATGGTGCGGCAAAAATACGAATTTGCGAACCTCTTGGTTCGGGCCGGGGTAGTAGACACCACGGAGCTGTGGCTCCGCAAGCCAGTACGCGTGGTTCTGGTATGGAAGGGAGAGGATGGGATAAGATCAAACAATTCTTCAGAGCATTCGCCATGATACAGACGGTAGAACACGCAATTTCTAAATTCTCAATTCTCTATTGAAATTTGGATGTTTTTTAATTTCAATAGCCTCGCGTATCATCCTAGATAGGAATCGGTGATCTGTGGCAAGAATCTGTGGTTTGTCAATTCGAAGATAATGATTGGAGCCTTTTTCAGAATGTTCAGCAACTGCAGACTTCGTGGAGCGTCGGTATTTGACGTCAGCTATGTGTTCTTATACGCGGGTCCCTATGTTTCTTTTTGATAGACCCATATAGGAGAGCCCACAGTCACAATCTATTTTTTATATGCCCGGTTCTTGCAGAGGTATATGACACTTGACAGGTGGTAAGAATTGACTAATCTTCTGGAGCGGCTTAAAATAAGTTTTGATGGAAGTACGCTTCAGTAGGTACATAGCCAATCATCAAACATTTAAATATCTATCAAAGTGTGATATTATTATATCCTCGAAATTCCTCTCAGGCACGAAAGTGGTGGGCTACAACCGCATGAGATACCTCCTTGAAGCTCTGGAGGATCTGAGCAGCCAGTTCAAGAAGCATGGCGGAAAGCTGATCATGATCAAAGGAAAGCCGAGCCACGTGATCCGCAGGCTCTGGGAGGAGTTCGGTGAGTGATGATGGTGATAGCCAGCAACTAAGTAATAAAAAGGTTTTAATTTTTTTCTGGGTGTTTTCTTTTTTTGTGTGAATCAATACATAGACCGAATTGAGCATTATCTAGTTTTGAAGTATTTGTGTTCCAGACTATCTATACTACTATCTATTATCATAATATCATTGTAAAAAAGAAGAAAGTCGAGTTACCTTTGCAGTAATTAATGCTTTTCAACGCAATAAATGAATTGTGTAGTTCAGTATTTTTTAATAGCAAACTTCAAAGAGAAGTAATTACACGCGTGCAATGCTTATTATATAAAATGATTATAACTAGTGATTTCTAATTTGTTGTATAGTATCATAACTTGTTTATCATTCCTGAATCTATCTTTACTGCCTTTTATGTATGTTAGGCAGTAAAGATAGATTGCGCTCACTTGCAGGCTCGCATGATTGTGTTGAGTAGTAGTGATAGTTTGTCTCTCGCTACTTGATACTCTAACTGGACGGCACTGCGCTTACCATCAGATGCAGTGTGGTCACGTTGCCGTGACATAATAAAAAAAAATTGACTGAGTTCGTATTGGATCAGCACCCTTCGGCAGTCTTCCAGAACCCTCAGCAAAATCAGTTGCCTATTCCCCAACAGGAATCCGCAAGCTATGCTTCGAGCAGGACTGCGAGCCGGTTTGGCGTGAGCGAGACGACAGCGTGAAGAGCACGTGCAGGGAGTACGGAGTCACGTGTCACGAGCACGTGTCGCACACGCTGTGGGAGCCAGACACCGTGATCAAGGCCAATGGGGGCATACCGCCGCTCACATACCAGATGTTCCTGGTGAGTAGTTATACTAGCAGCGTGGACAGTACGTGACAGAAGATCTGCGATGTGTCACATATTATGTTGTTTCATACTCAACGCTGGAGTTTCTTGCCCGTTCTTCTCTAGTGAAACTGCATTCCAAACTGGGGGTAAAGTAAAACAAGATTGACTGAATTTAAATAATGTATAACATTTCATGGATTCACTATTTGATTTTGATTCTGTGGGAGCAGATACCCTGATCAAGGCTATAGTCAAGGATACTATTTTGATACTAACGCCCATAAAATGTGATTGAAATGTGTTGGGCACTTTCGGAGATTAGGGGTCGTTCAAGTATGTATGTAAACAGAATTTTAGTGTTTTTTAAACCCTTCCTCCCCCTAGCAAAAATAAACTCCCCTCTATGCTCTAAGCATTGGTATAATTTTTAACAAAGAACAACATTTTTAACAAAAACTATAAAATAAACAGTCTTTCCGCTTTTGAGCATGTACTAGTAGGATTTCCAAAGCCGATCAGAAACTACAAAACAGTTCAGAAAAATACGAAAGGTGTTGTTCACGCAATCGCCATTCAGACCCCTCCCAGTTCCGCATGTGATCAAAAATCAGCAAAGCAAAGACCATTTGGTGTCTATGTAAAACACGAACTTCCTCTTAGCGGGTAGATGTAGAAACATGGTGATGGTTTTTATATTTGAAAGTTATTTTTTTAGTGCCTCGATAGGCAGACGAGGAGACCGGCCACCTGATGGTAAGTAGTCACCGCCGCCCATAGACTTATGCAATGCCAGGGCACAGCAAACTCGCTGCCTACCGTTCAAAGCTGCTGCCTACCGTTCAAAGCTACTGCCTACCGTTCAAAGCTGCTGCCTACCGTTCAAAGGTGCTGCCTACCGTTCAAAGGTGCTGCCTACCGTTCAAAGCTGCTGCCTACCGTTCAAAGCTACTGCCTACCGTTCAAAGCTGCTACCTACCGTTCAAAGCTACTGCCTACCGTTCAAAGCTGCTGCCTACCGTTCAAAGCTACTGCCTACCGTTCAAAGCTGCTGCCTACCGTTCAAAGCTACTGCCTACCGTTCAAAGCTGCTGCCTACCGTTCAAAGCTGCTGCCTAGCGTTCAAAGCTGCTGCCTACCGTTCAAAGCCGCCGCCTACCGTTTATCTGCAACATATATTTTTCTTTTTCTTCCAGCACACGATAACAACTATCGGCGAGCCGCCGCGGCCGGTTGCTGATGTAGACCTTCAAGGTGTCAAGTTCAGCACACTGCCCGAATGTTTCTACCAGGAGTTCACGGTTTTCGATAAGGTTTCTATTACTATGTTTCACATTCTCCGATAGATTGAGGAATGAGAATACTAATCATTTTTTTTTATTCTGGCGTGGCAAAGTGACCATACTGCGCCTGTTGGTAAGCACAATCATGCCGGCCTGCAAACATATAAAAAGAAGGTCTATCAACACCTATGTTAGAATAATCTTCGAGTAGAGTTATTGAACAGGTTAACTAGGTATTCAGAAATCGCACGGGATGAATGAAATGCAACAATGTTGAGATTAACTATCGTTGAGACCACTATGAAGCTCCACAACTCTTGAGCTGGTCCATTATTGGTATAAGAAACAGGCCACAACATGACTATCACGTTAAATGTTTTTTTTTTTTTTTTTTTTTATCCTGGCACGGCAAAGTGACCGCACTGTACCTGATGGTAAGCGCAGTGCCGTCCAAATAGAGTACTGAGTAGCGAGTGATGTTCTGAACAGCCGGCCTACCACCACCTCTTACAGTAGTATTGTTGTAATATTACAACAAGACTGATCTAACAGGCTGTGGTAGGCCTGCAGGTCTTAGATTTAGACCATCTATACCCTTAACAACTTTGTATAATGGTTTCTTATATAACATACGCACTCACGCCTGTAAGGGGTAGGCATAGTTGTAACCAGTAGGTACAGCCATATTTCGTCTAGTTTTTTATGTATTGGGGGCGAGCCTATCGCCATACCGCCGGGCACAATATGGTAGTTTCTGTGTTTAATTTTGTCATTATTCTATATGCAACCGTATATAATACGCAAAAGAAAGTTTGCGAAAACATAATCAAAATTGCTTGAAAAATGAGGTCACAATATTTATTTTAAATATTGGTGTGAGTAAATACTCACAGGCATGCGCGAAAACGGTGGCGTATTGGAAATATATTTCTATCTCCCTCGCACAACGGTACAGTAATGGGGATTCTGTGTACCGTGACGTCACAGTACATATCATGCATTATTTTACTTTAATTTGACAATTACCCCTTGCAGCAGATTTGAATGGCGTCTAATTTACTTAGTTTTGTTCGGATTCAAAAAAATCTTTCGGTAATAGATTTTAGGTAATGTAAATATTTGATTAACTTTATAAAAAAAATTGAGTCAACCCTATTCCAGACTCCAGGCTGATAGTATTTCGTGATAGAAAAACCCAATATCACTTTTACCCTACCCGGGGATCGAATGGTTTCTTATGTTTTCTTCAATATTACCTTGAATTTTGTATATGCCAAATCTTGTGAATTGTTTTTTAAGACTCCGAAACCTGAGGAGTTGGGTGTGTTCCTGGAGACAGAGGACATCCGCATGATCCGGTGGGTGGGGGGCGAGACCCCGGCGCTCAAAAAAATGCAGCAGAGACTGGCCGTCGAGTACGATACGTTCTGCAAGTGAGTATACTTATAAGGTACTTGGTACTAAGTACTATACTTGGCTTTTAGTGCCTCGATAGGCAGACGAGCCGTCGGGCCACCTGATGGTAAGTAGTCACCACCGCCTATAGACTTCTGCAATGCCAGGGTACAGCAAAGCCGCTGCTTACCGTTAAGCCGTTGCCTACCGTTTGGCTTCAAAAAAAAAGTGCGGCAATCATGTCTATTGTAATTCGTGATTTATATTTAGTTTCTTATGATTATATAGTTATTTTGTTAGATAAATTGTTCTATTCTGCAGTTGTGTTATTTTTTATTTAATGTTTGTTATAAATAATATATAATACTAGCCCTGTATTAAACATTGTCCCACTGCTGGGCACGGGCCTCCTCTACTAATGAGAGGGGTTAGGCCGTAGTCCAGTCCGTGTTAGGTTTATTTATTTAATAACACACTAACAGCATACATATCTTTAAGTTTCAAATACATTGTATGTATAAAGTTGGATACACAACATTTAAAGAGTTAATATTAATTTAGGTTTTTTTAAATAATTTTATTAATTTTATTTTAATACAAATGTTGTTTCACACCTGTAATTGGTGAATAGACCAGTCCCTAGATCGTACAAGTATAATTAAGCATGTTTCGTCTATTAACTGATGGTTTGTCATTTAATAAATAAATATAAGATTCCCTATGTTACAATTTGTACATTATTTAATATACCAGAAAAATATACAAATAATATTTTTTTTACGAAAAAAAATATTAAAAAATTAGATCGCAACTCTTATTTCAAATATTAGTAAGAGTAAACGCAGGCGCGTAGTGGGAATATGTCTATCTCGCTCGCACAACTGCACTGAATAGGCATTCTAGATGGTGACGTCATAAATCATATCGTGCATCATCGTGCCTACTGAGGAATCTTAAATGTCGGATGTTTAATGAATCGAATTGAGATCAAGAAAGGGGGGCATTTCTTGTGCCTTTAGATCGAAATTAATGACAAAATCAATAATTGGTAATCATTTCTGCATATTACATTGTTTCAGGGGCTCCTACCTGCCGACACATGGCAATCCGGACCTCCTGGGACCTCCGATATCACTAAGCCCTGCACTTCGATTTGGATGTTTGTCTGTTCGAAGGTAAGACGATAAAAAAAACGTGTGCGTCTCGGGACGCTCGACAGAAGTGATAACTTAAACTAATCTATATTGAACTATTTAATATTGAAATTGTTTAACTTGAGAAAAGCTTAGGTTATTACTTACACTTTATATATATATTTATTAATATGATAATGTGAGGAAGCTATTAGAAATAATTTAACGGATTAATTTTACGGATAATATCGCGATATAATCCGTAAACTTCGTTTTATTTCAATGTATAATATTCGCGTAAATATAAGAAACCAGTATGAAAGGCTATTTATTAATAAAATCTTTTATTGGTTATAAAATATATTTTACCCACTCGATCCCACTCAAATCAAATCACAAAGATTCTAAACAAGTTTCACTTCAAAAAAATATAGCACCTAGATTATGGAACGACAGAAATAGAAATTAATAAAGAAGCCAGACAGAGTGGCGAAGTATGAAGGCGTTAAGTTACGAAGCAATTTACCCTCCCATAAGAAGTAATCACTTCAAAAACTTTACGTTACAATATTTATAATGACTGCCTGAAAATTTAAAAAAGATCATTTTTATGATTGACAAGGCAGTATGGACTTAGTCCCTTGCTCGATTATTAGTAAAAGAATAAAATACATGACAGCCTCCGTGGCGCAGTGGGCTGCGAAACGAGAGGACGTGGGTTCGGTCCCCGCAACGGTACAAATATTTATAAGAGTGCTAAACGTTAACAACCCCATGTCAAAATATACTTACTGTATGTAAATGAGATTAATTATAAAGCAGTATTTACTGCTTTATAATTAATCTCAAGTGCATACGGACTGCATGACCCTCTAAGCTGAACTACCACTAGACTAACCACTGTATGGGCCGACGTTATCTGAACCGATTGCAGACTCTGAATGCACTATGAACGAACTAGAATTAACTGCGAATGAACCGAGAATGAACTGCGAATGAAATGAGAATTAACTGAAAATGAACTGAGAATAAACTGTGAATGAATTGCGAAGGATCTGAGAATGAACTGCGAATGAACTGTTAATGACCTACGTATGAACTGCCCACCGGAACGCCGCTACGAGGCGCTCTCTTTTATTGCAAACCTTCACCCCGCTCAATCTATAACTTATTGATCTACCCGTAATTATTTTATAAAATTCCTGCCATAATATTTTTTTGAATTCCTGGATAGGCAGACGAGCAGACGGACCACCTGATGGTAAGTAGTCACCTCCGCCCGTAGACTTCTGCAATGCCAGGGCACAGCAGAGCCACCGCCTACCGTGTATTCAATGGGAACTACCCACTCAATATATATTGTTTATCTTGTCCAGGTTCTACTGGGCCTTGCACGATTTATTCCACCAGGTGCATCAAGGCCGCCTGTCTTCAACACATTTTATAACAGGTATGAATTTGGGAACAATATTTGTAATAGTGGAAAAGCGACATTTTAGCCAGTTGTCCGCATAAATGAGCCGGCTCGACTGGGGTACTACCATTAATAAAACCCAACGTGAAGCTATTTTATTGTTGCGTTTGTGCAGTTAATTTCCACACCGGGACAAATGTTTGTGTGACAAACAGATATTTGTGTCCGGGGTCTGGGTGTTGTGAGACCGTGTAGACACACGGTAGAGAGACCTCTAGGTCCCTGATACCCACAACACAAGACTCGTATCTTAGTGTGGGGTCAGGGCTATGTGTGTGACTGTTGGGTGTTATTTATTTATTATTATTGTTATTTGTATAAAAAGTTCGCTTGTATGTTACTTCTGTAGGCCAGTTGATATGGCGCGAGTATTTCTACACGATGAGTGTGAACAACCCTAACTACGGACAAATGGCTGGCAACCCTATTTGTCTGGATATACCATGGAAGGATCCCGAAGGAGACGAGCTGCAAAGGTAAAACGTCTTATACAGTATTAGATATGATGTACTAGATTATACTATAAGAATAATAACACCAAATCTATTTTATTCCGTAGGCCCTACACTTAGAATTATCTTATTACACACGCAAACAAACAGTAATGCAAAAATGTTACTAATAATTACCCCAACTCAGAAATTACAATAAATAAGTCATCTAAAATAAAAATATTTAAATCAATGAATAATCAATACATTACAAGTAACTCCCTAATAAAATTTGATGTAATGTTTAAAAAGATGTGGCGTGGCTTTTCATAATATGAATATTCGTTATAAAAACGGATGCCGCGCCACACATCTGTTGTTTCCGCCGAGGCCATGTATATCGATGGCTTAACTCTCAAACTTCAAAACACCGGAAAAGGAGAAAAAATTGTTTGTTTATTTTTAGATATTATCAATTATTCTATTAGAAATATACTATTTCTATGTAATAAAAATACGTAAATCCATAGCCTGAATGCCATTATTATCCGACATCCGTTATTGTAGGGCCGCAGAAAAATTGATAACTAACTTGGTATAAACGTTACCAAATTTAAATAGTTTAAAGTTCTTATTTTTAGTTTCATTAACACATTGTAGGCGGTGTGTAACGAGAGGTCGTGGGCTCGATTCCCGCACTAAGACAAATGTATGTGTGAATGACTGATATTTGTTTCGGGTCTGGGTGTTGTGGGACCGTAGTCCCTCGTAGTTCTTGACACCCACGATACAGGTTTTACCTAGTGTGTCGTCAAAATTATATGTGTGACTGTTGTGTATGTTTGTTATTAATTAAATTTTATTAATTTAATATTTATTAAATTTGATCACCTATTCGTGATTCTCACTTCTACACCAATTGCATAATCCTGGGTGCACTGCTTTATATTACTCCGTTGTTCAGATGGGCGGAAGGCCGTACCGGTTTTCCGTTCATAGACGCTGCCATGAGGCAACTACGTGTTGAAGGCTGGCTCCATCATGCTGTGAGGAACACTGTCGCCTCGTTCTTAACACGTGGAACTCTGTGGCTCTCGTGGGAGCACGGTTTGAACCACTTCCTCAAGTACTTGCTGGATGCCGACTGGTGAGTGGCGAACAATGTCATAATTTTGCAGAAGTGTCGTTTTTTTTATCCTGGCACGGCAAAATGACCACACTGCACCTGATGGTAAGCGCAGTACCGTCCAGTTGCAGTATCAAGTAGCGAGAGACGATCTATCCCCGGCTACTCAACACACTCATGCCGGCCTGCTTCTTCACACTACGCCATGGGCAAGAAGGTGAAGAAGCGGTCGAGAGTCTAGCTAGTGTCAGACTACTCAGTAGGTCGCAAAACGGCCAAACATTGTACCCCAACTCAAGACCCCGACAAAAACCGAATGTACACTGGCTGAACCCGGAATGCGACACACTTGCATGTGCTACTATGGCGGGTTTTACAACTTGTGTACGGTGCGAGCTATCCGGGCGGATATGACTATCCTACCAATATACAGGCAGCCTCTGTTGCGCAGCGGGCGAGTAGCCATTTGTGAAACGAGAGGCCGTGGGTTCGATTCCTGCACCGGGCCAAATGTTTGTGTGACAGACAGATAATTTATTTCGTGTCTGGATGTTATAGGACCTTAGTCCCTCGTAGTTCTTGATACCTGCGATACAGGTTTTGTGTGGGGTCAGAACAATGTGTGTGACTGTTGGGTGTATTTATTTATTTCTTTGTTCGGATTTATATAATTCTTTCGATAATAGGTTTTAGGTAATGTAACTTGTTGATTACATTAATAAAAAAATCGTGTCAACTACCATATTCACGTATTAAATATCGTCCAGAAATAAACAACTCGTAAACTAGGTCGGTGTGTGCTGGGAACTGGATGTGGGTGTCGAGCAGTGCGTTCGAGGCGCTGCTGGACTCTGGGGAGTGCGCGTGCCCGGTGCGGCTCGGGCAGCGGCTCGACCCCAGCGGCGAGTACGTGCGCCGGTACGTGCCCGAGCTGGCGCGCGTGCCCGTCGACTATATGTGAGTACCTTCTACACTACACACTACGCACTATACACTACGCACTGCGCACTGCATACTACACAATACACACTGCACACTACGCACTACACGCTGCACACTACGCACTCCGAACTATATACTACGCACTCCGAACTATACACTACGCACTACGCATTGCACACTGCATACTACACATGGTACACCCACACTACGCACTACTCGCTGCACACTACGCACTACAGACTATGCACTACACACTGCACACGACACTTCTGAAGACAAAGTGGCTGTTGTGTATTTAACGAATGACTGGATCGACCAGCGGTCTTTCCGAACCGTTACGACCTGGGAACCTTCAAGAAGAGAACATATTCTTTTCTGAAAGGCCGGCAACGCATTTGCAAGCACTCTGGTGTTGCAGATGTTCATGGGCGGCGGTGATCACTTTCCATCAGGTGAGCCTCCTGCCCGTTTGCCTCCTTTTTCCATAAAAAAAACCTAGAGAGTGTACCATTATCGTCGCGAATTAGTACTTTACTGTTCATTTTACTGTTGTCTTTCGGACATTGAGTGAGATTTAATCGCTCATGAACACTCATATTACTAGGAAAGTCATGAGTGCGTCGCTGGCCTTAAATGGAAGAAATGTCACTAATTACTATAAGGAGAGTGAGATTTGAGCTTCTGAATATTTCATCTACTCTATGAATTGCAATAATAATAACTCATAACACATACATACATATACACTCACGCCTGTAATCCCCGAAGGGGTAGGCAGAGGTGTAACCAGTACACCCACTTTTCGCCGAATTTCGGTCCCATAATGTGATAGGGGGCGAGCCTATCGTCATACCGGGCACAGATTCCAGACTCCGGGCTAATACTGAGAATTTCTAGATAGAAAAACCCAATATCACTTTACCCGACCCGGGGATCGAACCCGAGACCTCAGCACAGCAGCAGTCGTAACGCATGCGCAATTACAACTGCGCCACCGAGGCAGCCCATAAATAACTCATAAATAAATATAAATCATAGCACTTTTCTGGAAAACAGTAGGAATAACTCGCTGAAGCCAGCTCATTCATGCCGTAATACTGTCTATACTGCGTTGCCTTACCACTTTAAATGGTAGTACCGTCCCGATCATAAATATACTGTCTACAGTGAGACTATACCACTGACAAGAGAAAAGCCTCGCAGGTTATCAGCCCACAATCAAACCTATTGTCCCCAGCTACGAACCATGGAAGGCTCCTCTAGATGTCCAGAAACGTGCCAATTGCATCATAGACAAGGACTACCCCTCGCCACTCGTCAACCACACGGTGGCAGCCAAACGGAACAGGAATGCTATGAAGGTAAGTCTCATGTATATTGGCTACTAACAAGGCCGACTGTAATTAAAACTGTTGAAAACATCATTCCAATCTAGTATCGGTATAAGAATTTCACATTTGACAAATATCAAACGTGTCATTGTATTGAAATGAGATTGTAAATGGATTTTATGTTAATAGAAGATGAACTGTATTTTAACTCATATCAAGGTCAGATTTTAGTTCATTCTTAATATAATCATAGTTCGGTCAATATTCAGTCGCAGTATCGATTAAATACGAAATGGCTCTTAAATATTTGAAGTGGATTGAGGTGAGGTAGGTTGAATGTCAGGTGCAGATATTATTAGGCTGCCGGGTAATTTATTAATTTTGATTAAATATATAGGTACGCTTAGTAAAAATGTATTCATTAAAGAAAGTATATTCGCTGGTAGGTACGATACCTCGCACCGTACACAGGGTGTAAAACTCGCCATAGTGGCACACGCGAGTGTGTCGCGTTCCGGCATGATTGTGTTGAGTAGCGGGGGATACATTGTCCCTCGCTACTCGATACTCTAACAGGACGGCACTGCGCTTACCATCAGGTGAAGTGTGGTCACTTTGCCGTGCCATTGTATTTAAATACCACCACACATCTGGTTATTTACGCGTGCGTATTCAACGCTCAAGATGTCTGTATATAGCCATGCTTTCATTTTTGATGTCATTCACACAATTAGTGCTGCATGCGTTCATAAATGTATTTTAATAGTAGCTTCGTATATTAAATTGTATTTAAGAAATACCTAAAGAATGATGTGCCCATATTTGACTGTTTGGTGTATAGGTACGTATTGCTGCTACAACTATGTAGTATATTCTATCTCTAACGCCCGAATACTCAATCGCTACACATCTGGCCGACCATGTAAGGGCTACTTATTTTGTAACCATAAATGGAAAATAAGCATAATAATTATAGCAGCGATAGTCTAGTTGGTTGCGGTACGGACTGCCAAGACGAAAGTCGTAGGTTCGAAACCCAAGTGGCATACACCTCTGACTTTTCTAAAGTTATATGTGTATTAAAATGTTAATTATCGCTTGCTTTAACGGTGAAGGAAAACATCGTGAGGAAACCTGCATACCTGAGAATTTTTCGAAGGTATAAGTCTGCCAACCCGCATTAGGCCAGCGTGGTGGACTAAGGCCTAACCCCTCTCATTAGTAGAGGAGGCCCTTGAGCAGTGGGATAATGTTTAATACAGGGCTAGTATTATTTATTATTTTTATGCAAAATAAGAGGGTCTCAAATATTTAACACGATCTTTAATGTTTGAGTTGCGTTTGAGTATTCGGGTGAATCGTAATGCATGCTTATATTGTAAATAGGTATCGATTGATCATTTTTTGTATTTTTGTATACGATACTGTATATTAATTAATCATTTGCATTTAATATCATGCATCATGTTAAGGTTGTTACCACATTACATAATATAAAAAACCTAGGCAGTCACTATCGACAGAAGTCAAAACGTAAAACTTTGGAATTACTGTGTTCTTTTTTGAAACAGTGTCCATGAAGTAGTACTTTTTTTGTTTATTGTCAATAATTCTAGAACTTTATAAGCGTAGTAATGTCAAATGTAAAATAATCTAAACATGACGTTCACGCGAGTCAGTGCTTTTTTCCTCCAAAAGTGCCTTTCAATAATATGCACGAGTAAAATTAAACTCAAGTAAAGTGATTTTGTTTATTTTGTGTGGTAACAATTTTATTTGTACCAAATACTTAACAACAAACACATATAGCTGCGATCAAAGATTTCCGTATGACAAAGAGTATAAAAAACTTAGGAATACACCA
The DNA here is from genome assembly GCA_905220505.1 of Laothoe populi. NCBI lineage: Eukaryota > Metazoa > Arthropoda > Insecta > Lepidoptera > Sphingidae > Laothoe > Laothoe populi. Next base: position 17,962,953 of record HG992156.1, read on the forward strand.
CTAGCTATTTGTGTTTTCATGTATGATTCGTTTAAACTTACCTAGAGTTTGTGATTATGTGTTATATTGAAACAAACACTATTATTAGCAAAAAATAATTACAACGTTTATAAAAATGCTTATACCGGGTGTTGCAAAACGGGTTACTAATGAAAGCACTGTAATTTTTTTATATTAATAGATTATGTTTTCATAATAATCGATTTTTAATTTTTAAAACGATTTATTTATAAAAAAATTTATTCATAATAAATCGATTATTATTCAAAAGAGAAAATCGTTTTTTTTTTCACTCAATGTCACATCCCTATTCATTTATACCCCCCTTTTGCAGCATCCTATGTATAAAGCATTTTTTCTCAATTTTAAACAAGGTAAGAGAAACGAATGATAAGTGTTTGGTTAAAGCCCACATGTAGTTTGAGTGTTCGTTATTTTTCCTCAGAGGTTAAGGCGGTCTATAGACGGCCGACCAGAGAAGGACAAGTGGTTCAGTATAGTGGCGGTTCGTACTAAATATTAAAATACAATGACCCCATGGACCGAAAAATGAATAAGTAAACAAATTTGAAAGTTTCTAAAATAAAATATTTATTAAGTTGTACAATGCATTTTGTGGAAAAGCAATGTGGGTTTTAAAGTGTAATAGTATACTTTTATCAGATATTCTTATTTGTAATATTGCAAATGTTCAATAGAGTAGAATACGTATTTATCCCGAAACGTGAAAATATTTTTTTGCTTTTGTAAAAACTAAAAACGCCAGACCATTTTGCAATATCTGAGGAAAATATATGCGCTGACCCCACGTTGAAGTGGGATTAATATTTATAGCTTAGATGCGCTGCCTGGCATTACTAAATGTGGCAATATGAAGACTTATGGATTCTTAAGTTAAGAGCCATGTCACATTTTTTAAGAAAAAAAATTGCGCCAAATTTACTATCTTAGGAAAACCTAGTTTTATAAACTTTTCCATAAAATGTATTGATATTATGTTTTCATTGCATAGGTTTATGTACATTTTATGGTGTAAATAAAATATATGTCAATATATATGTATGTGTGAATCATTGTGCATGCTCTCATTTCTAGGTCCATGGTACTTAGTACTTAGGTGCCTGAACATTCGCTCCCAGTCACTATGCTATCTGTATACACTGAATATATTGTATATACTGCATACACCTAATACTTTCAGATCGTTACAATTTTTTTAATAAAATTGAATTTTTTTCTAATGCCGTCTACACACTTTGTGCTTGTCGGATGCTCTCTGCCTATGCCCCGTTCAGGGCTTAGTCAAGGATTAACACATAGTGTGAAGTATATAATATTTAAAAATATAACTTGTTTTGTTATTGAAGGTACATTGAGTGTGATACCAATTGGTTCTTTGTTATTCACATTTCAACAACTTCAAAGTAACATGTATAATTTCTGTACAATTTTCATATGATCAGCGTAGACGGTGAGGTCGTCAAGAGAATTGAACTCGAGAAAAATTGAAATTCAACCAAATATCCTTACCATATGGCTGGTATTTGAGTAATGAAAATGACTGCTCTTACAGTTGTGCGGTGTATTTTGTTTCTGTTTAACCATAAGATAGGACAAATAAGGTTTAATCTCATCTGTCACCAGTGAGTTCAGTCTATTTAGTTATTGCGTCCCTCAGATTACCATTTGCCAAAGAGAGATCATGCACTAAACCTCACTGTAGCACGTAGGGTTGCCAACTGTTTTTACAAGAAAAAAAATATATTTCATTCTGAGAAGGAAAATAAACAGTACTTTAGAAAAATTTACAATATTTTTTTATGTTTTAAATACATATATTTTAGTGCTTCTCACACAACTTATCAATTTACAATCATTTTCAAAAAACTAACATTTAGTGAAATGAATGCTGACAGTATTTTGTATACTTTGTTTTTGTTCAACAGTAAAAAGTATAATTTAGTAAAAAACAGTATAACACTGTTTTTAACAGTACCTATAGTTGGGAACCCTAGTATCACGCCTATTATACTCGACTGGTTTGTAATATTATGAGTATACATGAGATGTCTTCCCCAGGAACTCCGTCATATCCTGCAGAAGGCTCCGCCGCATTGTTGTCCGTCTTCTGAAGACGAGATTCGTCAGTTCATGTGGCTTAACGAGTAACAAGAAAAAACCATAAACATTTTATTTAAGAGGTCTCCAAACTTTTTGTCTAATTTTCGTAGCATGTTTAGTCTTTTAGTTAAGTTTTGCGACATTTCCACTCAGGATTGAGTTCAAAAAATTATGGACATATGTTTTTATTCCATAGACATTTGTCTATGGAATAAATAAATATTTTTTTTATAATTATCTAGCATGAACTTAGACAGAATAAATTTAATTAAGTTAGGCTTTTATTATCATTGTATTTACAGTATGTTGGTACAGCCATTTGGTGGTATTCTGGACCTCTAATATTTCTACCATTTTTGTTTTATTTTAGGAAATAACACATTTTCACTTCTGTGAATTCTGAAAGAATTATTTTTATGTTTATGTTAAGTACAATGATTTTATATAGAAGTTATGCCAAAGCCGGGATGTTGCCCTGAGAAATAGCAAACATGTAATGGTAGGTATTATATTATGTTTTTAAGTTTTATTATAACTGGTGCTGTTTTATCAGTTAAAACATGTATCGTGGGTATCAAGAAGTACGAGGGACTACGGTCCCACAATACCCAGACACGAAACAAATATCTGTCTGTCATACAAATATTTGTCTCGGTGCGGGAATCGAACCCACGGCCTCTCGTATCACAAGCGGCTACTCGCCCGATGCGCCACTAATAGAGTAATCTGTATATGAGTATAATAAACTGTTTCATACAGTTAAAACTTAAACATGCCAATGCTTGTTTTTTTTAATGTAATAACTCTAAACTCTTTTCTTTAAGTCAAGAGTGAATAGGTTCTAATCTTCTAGGCAAGCGTGCTCCACCGTAGACCACATCATCACTTACCATCAGGCGAGATAGTGGTCAAACGCAAGCCTATTTAGGAAAAAAACCGCTTGTCGGAACTTTATAAGCCGATAATAATTTCTTCTATAGACGTATTACATTATTTATATCTTTGGTCTGTCTTATGGAATTCATTATGTATACGACATTGTTTGTCATTGCAGTCCGGTATAATGGTAGTTCGCAGTTATCTGTGATTATTTTTTGATGAAATTTATCATTCTTTATCGCCAAATGTACCTATATTATTATAAGTTAGTACATTATATGTGTAATTGTTAGTTTTTTTGACGTAGAAGTTGAATTTAATAGATGTTTAGTACGTAGTTGAATTATAGTACAATTATTAAAATATGTTGTCAAATGGAAAATATATTTGGAAAATAAAGATGTCTATTGGTATTTTAATAGCGATATGATGTTTAGATAAATATTGTGTAGTAATATTGCGTATGTATAATAAATAATTCGACGTTTATTTGATTCAAGCGAAATTTTTTGCGACATATATATTCGGAATTAGTAAATTTTTCTGTATATTTTGAGACTAGTTTAAATTTTTTGAAGACTCTTTTTTAATTATAACCCAAAAGTCACACACATATCCTCCACCTCACACTAAGATACGAGTCTTGTGTTGTGGGTATCAGGGACCTAGAGAGACGAAATATCTGTCTGTCACACAAACATCTGTCCCGGTGTGGGAACCGAACCCACGTCCTCTCGTTTCACAGCCGGCTACTCGCCAACTGCGCCACCGACTCTGCAATATTTCTTATTGATCAAATCTATCGGTGCCTTTAAATCATCTATCTGGTAAAACAAGGCTCATTTTTTCCGGGGCACATTTATTATTCAAAGTAATGCTCATAAATGTATGAAAATATGTCATTGCAGCACCTCGTGCTTACACATGTAATATATTAATTATACTAAAATTCATGCAATAGTTTTTTAAAGTGGGGTTTTTCGAAAAACAAACAATAACCTCTCCTTGTATCCTACATACATATACCCTCAAGCCTGTAATCCCCGAAAGCAGAGGCGTAACCAGTACACCCACTTTCGCCGAATTATCGGTCCCATAATGTGATAGGGGGCGAGCCTATCGCCATACCGGACAGTTTCCAGACTCCGGACTAATACTGAGAATTTCTAGATAGAAAAACTCAATATCACTTTACCCGACCCGGGAATCGAACCCAAGACCTCAGCACAGCAGTCGTAACGCATACGCAACCTCTCCTGTAACTTTAAAAAAATGACGCTTAAATCAAATAGGCCGCCAACAGTCGATATTGACAAAGAAAAATCTCATAGAATAAATTGGTGACAAAATAATATCAGGGTGTCTAATATATATTTTATACAATTTATATATTTTAAGCAAATATTTATATTTGTTATTGTCGCATTTACATATCGTGTATTCGTCGGAATAAAAATAAATGTTTTTTTAAATGTTTTTTTATTTAAAATAACAATAAAGGAATGGTTACAATGTAATATTTTTTGGCAGATTTTGCGTCGTAATTTTAGGTTTAATATCAACAATAATAAAATCACAAATAATTTGGAGCTGGTTTTGATGATGTATTGGGAACTGAGATACCGTCGATTTAGGTTAGAAGAAAAGGAATACAATCAATATAAGCTATTACATTTTCTATATCTGCCTAATAATCAATTTATAACGAAACGAATATTTTTCTAGGGTAAAACATACACACACCTATATGTCTTAACCCAGCTAATAAAACATCAGTGCGCCAAATTTCATTCAAATCCGTTCAGCGTTCCGTTTTTGCGTGATTGAGTAACAAACACACAAACTTACATTTCAACGGTGGAGTACCAATACCTCCTAACGGACAGTTTTAATTTTTCTTCACTTTTATATTGTTTTACAGTAGGCGAAATTCCCATATTGTAAAATCTTATGTGTTTTTATTTGCACCAAAAATGATGATTATTCAAAAAATATATATATTAACTATAAATATACACTCCCGTCTGTACTCCCGAAGGGGTAGGCAGTGGTGCAACCAATACACCCACTTTTCGCCGAATTTATTACAGTCCCATGTTGTGATAGGGGGCGAACTAATTTTCAACTTGCCTAGAATATAAACGATTTTTTCAGTTTGTGTAAATTCTTGACTTCGCTAGTTAGGAGCTATTAGTACTTCGCCGTCGATTTATAATATAGTAGGTTACCTTTAAATCTATTGACTTATAAAAATACGGCATTTATAAAGAAAGTTGTGCTTATTGTATAAATACACTAAACAATTCTAACCTAACCAATACTTCAAAGCAGGCGGAATTGAAAGATAATTACCAATATTCAGCGATCTATACATATATATATGTCAATGCCAATATTAAATAACATATCGAAATCAATACAGGGGGTCCAAACTTGTAAATATTCAAAAACTTTTCCTGGCACGGCAAAGTGACCACACTGCACCTGATGGTAAGCGCAGTGCCGTCTAGTTAGAGTACCGAGAGATAATCTAGTTCTCTTTACTCAACACAATCATGCCGGCCTACTGTGTAGCTCCTTCACACTACGCCATGGGGCAGGGAGGTGAAGAAGCGTTCGAGGGTCTAGTGTTAGAGTACCTACTCAGAAGGCTGGCCGTGTTGGCCAAACATCGTACCCCAACTAAACCGGATATACACTGGCTGATCCCGGAACGCGACACTTGCGTGTTCCACTATGGCGGGTTTTACACCCTGTGTACGGTGCGAGCTATCCGGGCGGATATGAATACCCTACCACCAGCGAATTATGATTATTACAATAATTCACTCCAGCTTTTGTTCAAAGGAAACTCGTGACTTTATTTGAGACAGTTTGTGTCCTGTCTAACGAATTGTGTAAAATAGTGGCTTGTGATGAAATCTTTTGAAACATTTTTTCTACAATATTTATTTATTTAATAAACATTACATTAAAATCATCGAACAGTTATCTAGATATAATATAAAAATAGATTTCACCCATTCTACAGAGCAAAATAGACTTCAGTTATGTTTGTGAGAACAGAATCAACACTAATAATAATAAAACTTCAGAAAAGTAAAAAATTCAATAATAGCCTATTAAAATTTCAGAAAGTATAAATACTTATTATAAACCCAAAATTATCACAAACAGTTTCTACACACATTAAAAAACTTATAACCTATTTCATAGGGCCTCTAACAACATGTTTAATACAATAAGCATTGCGCCAATTCTGCAAACACCTTGCTTGTCTTTGACTCCGGCAACTCCCTAATAGCAGCAATACCTTGTCCAGCCAGTTTCCCCACCCTTGGGTCAATGGGGACACTGCCTAAGAAATGTATTTTGGTAATTTCAGCAAGCGACTTGCCTCCACCGCTTGAAAATATATTTGTACATTCACTGCAGTTCGGGCATTCGTATCTGAAACATTGAAAGCTAATTATTGTGAAGGTACTGTGATTATTTCTGTGGTAAACAATTTCAGGATGGAAATATGTGGTTTTATTAAAAATTCACTCTCACACTAAGGTAGCATAGGTTTCATTGTGTCACTTGTATACATGTAAAATATTAAATCGCGACTAGTTTGTGATTTTCTGTTTATCGATATTATTTTTATCGTTTTATAATTTGATAAATGATTTAACGGTAGGCAGCGGCTTTGCTGTGCCCTGGCAGAAGTCTATGGGCGGCGGTGACTGCTTACCATCAGGTGGCCTGTCTGCTCATCTGCCTATTCAGGCACAAAAAAATATGATTACTTCAATGCTGGTATAATTAGACAATATCAATTTAAAAGCAGCGATAGCCTAGTTGGTTGCGGTACGGACTGCCAAGACGAAAGTCGTATGTTCGAAACCCAAGTGGCATACACCTCTGACTTTTCTAAAGTTATGTGTGTATTAAAATGTTAATTATCGCTTGCTTTAACGGTGAGGGAAAACATCGTGAGGAAACCTACATATCTAAGAATTTCGAAGGTATGTGAAGTCTACCAACCCGCATTAGGCCAGCGTGGTGGACTAAGGCCTAACCCCTCTCATTAGTAGAGGAGGCCCGTGCCCAGCAGTTGGACAATGTTTAATACAGGGCTAGTATTATTATTATTATCAATTTAAAAAATATGTGCCATCACACAAATGTGAGCATCTGCGACAAGGATGTGGAAAATGCTCCAAAAATCATAATAAGCTCCTTATCATTATTATAGGAATTAGAAAATTTTATTCTACAGATATTCCACATATTTGAGAATGACAATTGGTCCAGTTTGTTGTCTAAGGGCCACAAAATTGTACTTTAAAATAACAAAATAATTCATACCCGCTCATGTTTTCTACGATGCCCAGTATGGGTATGCCAGTCTTCTTGCAGAATGTGATCTCCTTCCTGACGTCTTCTATAGCGACTTCTTGTGGAGTTGTTACCAATATGGCACCGCACTGTGGCACTTGGCGAAGATTCTCCATAACTGTTATGTGTTCGTCCGATGTCCCTGAAAGTATGAATTAGGTAATCAACGATTCTTAATGGAATGCTGTAGCCCATTTTTCTTTTTCCTGGTGGAAGGATATTGATATCCGCCCGTATAGCGACACAGGGTGTAAAACCTGCCATAGTGGCACACGAATGTGTGTCGCGTTCCGGGATCAGCCAGTGTACATCCGGTTTTTGTCAGGGGTCTAGAGGTGGGGTACGATGTTTGGCCGTATTGCGGTCTTCTAAGTATTTTGACACTAAACTCTCGACCGCTTCTTCACCTTCTCGCCCATGGCGTAATGTGAAGAAGCATGCCGGCATGACTGTGTTCCGTAGCGAGGGATAGATAAACTAAAAAAATCACATACCTGGTGGTGTATCAATAATCAGGAAATCAAGTTCATCCCAACACACATCCTCCAAAAACTGTTTAATCATAGCGGTCTTCTTTGGTCCACGCCATACCACAGGGTCATTGCGTGATTCAAGCAGGAAAGCAATGGACATGACACCTAGCTTCTGTTCATTGTCGAGGTACACAGGGATCCAACCCTCAGGCCCCTGATGAATGCTTTGGCCTTCCAAGTTAAGGATGTATGGCACACTGGGGCCACATAGATCTATATCTAGCAGCCCAACCTGTAGGGAAATATCAAATTCTCAGACAAAGCATTGACAACTATAGAAGTAGTAACATCACATTCAAGCTTTACTTTATTCTGCCAAGTTTGAATGTGATGTTAGTTTGTGCGGTAACCTCAAACGGTTTGTGCAGTTTCAAAGCCAGCTTGCAACTGTGCAGGCTTTTATTTATAGTTATATTATAAGATTAAAACATTAGGTAATAGCCAATAACAACTTTAAATTAAAATTGAATATGCCCAACAGTCACATGTATTGTGGGTATTAAAAACTATGAGGAGGTACACTCCCACAACATCCAGACCCAAAACAAACATCTGTCTGTCACACAAACATTTGTCTTGGTGCGGGAATCAAACCCACAACCAGTAGAATACACTTTTCAATACATATGAATATTGATTTTTATTGATATATGTCCTTCATTTTGTTCAACCAAATTCGTTTCTAGTTAACGCTTCCCATAGGGATTTCTATGCGAAATTTAAAACTAATTTTGCGGTTTGGCTGAGTTGTATGCCATCACGAAAGTAACCCAAAAGACTAGCTGCCAGACCGCAAAACACTGTGAGCTCCTTCTGCGTAGATCGGACTTTGACTACAATAAATAAAAATTTAAAATGTATATGGAGGCTAGAAACATTGTACTATACTTGCGAGACGACATACAATACAGTCTGCCCCGTGACCATGAAGGCTGTAAAGGTTTACAAACGTTCAGTAAAAAGTAAAACGTAAAAAGGTAAAATAAAGCGCGATAAAATCCGTAAAATTAGTTTTGTTTCAATGAGTAATATTCGCGTAAAATTAAGAAATCATTATAAATATATTTTTTTATTACTGAGGAACAATTTAAAGAAATATCTTACTATCAATGTAACCAAATATTAAATTGTATTTATTCTAACCCTATGACCAGATTCCTTTAGTGTAAGCGCCAATTGAGTGCTGATTGTAGATTTTCCGACACCACCTTTGCCAGAGAGTATTAATATTACGCGCTTGACGTAATCTAACATTTTGTAAATTTTAAGATATAAAAATTAAAAAGTCCAAACGAATCGATGTCCCATCAGACAACTAATATCCACAACAATGATGATCAATAAATAATATCTGACATTTGACAACCGACTCAGTGCTGCCAACAATAATTTTTCAATCCCGACAACTTAATTAGGAAATTCCGTCAAAAACCCGTCAAACATTTCCAGTTCCCGTCAAAATATTTCTAGGAATTGAGATATGTTTGTAAATAAAATCGTAAGAAGTAATGTTAAGAAAAGTTTATTATCTGGCACAATTAACGAACTTTAACACTAAATTGGGGTAATTTATAAATTAAACTAACTTTCGACATGATTTTCGGTGCGTATGTCTTCGATAGAAGACATCGGTGCTTTTTAGTTAGGTAGACTAAAATGACAGCTGTCGACCTTGTCTTTTTTCATGATGCAGCGTAGTGCATAGTGCTGTAGATGATTCATCGACCTGTTGTGACATGAACTTTCGATTTTATTTTACTTCTGGTGTTATAAAATGTTTAATAAATATAATAGTAATAAAATGAATATAACAAAATACTTATGTTATTAATTTTGTAACTTACGTCATTAATTGTGTAACTTATGTAATTAATTTTGTTATATTACATTAACTTTACTTGTAATAAATAAGAAATCAACAATAAAATAAATGCAATCGATGGAATTTACTTCATTATTACTCTTTTTTGTTAGTAGGTATGTGTATTAGTTTTAATGCCTGTGTAGAATTTAACTTACAGTATTTTAATATGATAGCAATGGTAGGCATTCGCCAGTTTGTGCATTCGTCTTCCTTCTTCGCTCTCGATTGGCTGTGCGAATATTCCTCGCGCTCTTAACACAAGAGAGTTTAAAAATGTTCTGTTTTTGATTTACTGATCAACGCAAATTCAAACGAATACTTTAAACAATTAATTGTAAAACAAAATGAATCACAATGTTCTGATTTTCGATCGAAATACACGATACCTTAGGATACAACACTATTTTTACTTTACGATAACATTGGTTGCCATCAAATATATATTATCGTCTTCTTACTTTGTTAATCTTACTTATATTATAAATGCGAATGTTTGGGTGGGTGGATGGATGTTTGTTACTCAATTATGCCAGAACGGCTGAACGGAGCTGGGTGAAATTAGGCACAGAGATAGACTATTTACTTTCCTGCAATCTGGGAGTGATTTCGTGAAAAGGGATGGAAATTATAGATTATACAGGTCGAATATACAGGCTGACTGGTTGAACAAAAGACATTCTCAGAGATATAATAATTCATGGACTCATGTAACATAAAAAAATCGAAATAATAAATAAATAACACCCTACAGTCACACACATAGCCCCGACTCCACACTAAGATACGAGTCTTGTCTTGTAGGTATCAGGGACTACGAGAGACTTTAGGTCTCACAACACCCAAACCCCGGACACAATTATCTGTCTGTCACAGAAACATTTGTCCCGGTGTCTCGAACCGAATCGAATCGAACCCCCGGGCTCGCCCGCTGCGCCACGGAGGCTGTCAGTTTATGTATCCGGAAATTGTCATTATCTAAGGTCTGTGCTGTCCCAACATTAATCAGTAATTCCTCTAAATTCAAGGAATTTCCTTTCGATTGGTATATGGTTCCGACATAGATATAGTATATACAACCGTAGATGAGGCATAGGCGTGCACCCGAAAGGGACAGCTGAACTCTATGGGGTTACCAACTAACATTAGTTTACCCAGTTCTTGAAATCTTAGGCGTGCCTCTTTCAAATTAAGATAAAATTTAAAAAATATGAGGTACTAGCTGTTGATCGCGGCTCCGTCCGCGTGGATGTCATGTTTGGGAAAAAAAGTATACAATACAAAATAACAATTTTCATCAACATTCATACAAACTTTCTTCCCCTATTTCACCCCTTTAGGGGTGGAATTTCCAAAAATCCTGAAATATATATTTTTTGTTTTTAACTAAAAGGCCAAATACTAATTTTCATAAACTTAACTTCAAAATGACGGATTTTTACAGAAACTATCATCCCCTATTTTCCTCCCTTAGGGGTGGTATTTCCAAAAATCCTTCCTTAGTGGATGCCAACGTCATAAAAGGTACCTACTGTCAAAATTTTAAGTCTCTAACCCCAGCCGTTTTGGCTGTGCGTTGATCGATCAGTCAGTCAGTTTCTTCTTTGGGCCTTTGTCCACCACGCTGGCCTAATACATGTCGGTACGGGTATAGACATAATATAATAATAGTAATAACTTCTTGAAACAAAAACTCACAGTTACATAATAGACATAATAACTTTATTAACAATGAATAATTCAAAACAAGTAATTATTACTGTCCTTTAAATAAAATTAATTTTGTATATAGGTTTGTTCTAATATTGTCTTTTTTATCTACGTATGATTTTCCAGCACAGTGGGGCCTGACATTTACATAGCTTTGACAAATACTTTTGATGAGCATTACGTAGTGGTTAACAAAAGAGAATGAAGAATCGCGAGGAACTGCTGCAATTAATAGACGACCAACACAATCCTGCATTCTTGTAGGAGAAGATAAGCGAGTCGTAGAGTTTATAGACTAGCAGCGATAGCCTAGTTGGTTGCCGTACGGACTGCCAAGACGAAAGTCTCGGCAGTTCGAAACCCAAGTGGCATACACCTCTGACTTTTCTAAAGTTATGTGTGTATTAAATGTTAATTATCGCTTGCTTTAACGGTGAAGGAAAACATCGTGAGGAAACCTGAATATCTGAGAATTCTTATACGAATTTCGAAGGTATGTGAAGTCTACCAACCCGCTTTAGGCTCGCGTGGTGGACTAAGGCCTAACCCCTCTCACTAGTAGAGGAGGCCCGTGCTCTGCAGTGGGACAATGTTAAATACAGGGCTAGTATTATTATTATTATAGAGTTTATAGACTACCCAGCCCATCTGCCAACACCAGGTTTGCACAAAGGTTTGGCAAATTTATAAGAGTGCATGTTTATAACAGTCTTGCCAAATAATCACAATATATAAAAAATAACCCCAATACTGTGTTATATTTATTTATTCAGTTGAATGTTTTTTCTCGATAGTTATCCATAAATTTTAAATTTAATAACAACAACGCGAGGGATAAAATGACAAAGAAAGCGAAAAGATTCACTAACTTATGACAAAACTGAAGATGTATTAAATATTCCATTTAAAGTGTACTACTACGCATAATAAACACATATACTCACGCCTGTAATCTCCTAAGGGGTAGGCACAGTTGTAACAAGTACATCCACATTTCGCCGAGCATATTACCATCCCATGATGTGATAAGGGGTAGCCTATCGCCATACTGTGCACAATTTCAGACTCCGGGCTAATACTGAGCATTTCGTGATAGAAAAATCCAATATCACTTGACTCGACCCGGGGATCGCACCCGAGACCTCAGCCCAGCAGTTGTTTCACGTACGCAATTACAACTGCGGTACCGAGGCATAAGAAAATACATATTGTTATTTATATAAAATTCATTCATTACATACACATATTTAAATAACATAATGTTTACCTGCACCCGATTTTATTTGCAATAGAAAATTGCCAACAATAACAATTTCAATATTTTATAATGTAATTTTCTGATATTAATTAGTTCAACTGTTTACATCTCTATTCACTTTTATTTTGTTAGTTAAACTGTATTATTTTTTAATTAAACTCTTGGGAAACGCTGATACATTATCCATAAATAAGAGGTAATTAAATGTCGTGAACGTTGGTATCCCCATAATGTGTATTATGCAGCCATGTTAAATTTACGTAAAATTGTCACGCACAGGTAAATATCTAAACAGCGGCAAATGACATTTAAACAACTTCCGAATTTGACTAGATAATACAAGAAATTTTAAATTGGTTTTAAATATATTTATTTTACTTCTGCAGCAAGGAATGCCTAGAAAATGATAGACTATCAATATTTTACAATTATTTTTAAGAAACTTGATAAATAGTAACGTAAAATTGCTACTTACGAATAAAACATTATATTTTCATATTTTCGCTTAGTTAGGCTTTTACAGCCAAGAACACTGCAATGTACCATATTCAACACGTTCTAAACACTTAAATACGACGCGAATTGTATTTCCAAACACAATTTATAATTATATATTTCCACAATCACGGATATATTTCGGATATATATTTCGTTGACATTCAGACTATCTGGCCAACAAAAAAGGCCAAATCAAAAAGTTGTGAAACTCAGATAGTGACAGCAAATAGTATGTCTGTTCCTATTGCTCTTAGCTTTTTCGTAATAAGTGCATCCTGCTCTTTCTGGGAATTATAAAAGGAATGTCAGCCCTGTGGGTTCCGATGGCACATGTTTATTGTGAACATACATGGTCGTCGACGGTGCGTTCACTTTAATATAAACTAAATTTGATGTCATAGTATTAATAAAATTATTTTAAATTTTGTTTAGTTGAGTAATAATAATAATGTAAGAAAGAATTCTAGTACGTTTTATGTATATTTATTTTTACTTTTGATAATAGTTTTTGACAGCGCAAGCGCCAATCGGCGATCGCGATTGCAGCGCCACCATGACCATATGCTTTTATTTCCAGTTTTGTAGAGATTTTTGTAAAGGTGGGTTGTGTTGATCGTGTGCCGGCGTTCGTAAAATAGGAAATGTTAAATTTTTCACATTTTATACGAGTCTATTGGACTTTTTATGACACAATAATTTTGTGATATAGTTCACTGTGTTGATTTTGTTTAACATAAAAGTTAACATTTTGTGTTGATGTGTTTTATTTTCGTTTAATAATTTCGTTAGTGTGGTTGTGCAAGGATTTCTTCGATTGGCTGTTGATTTGCTTAATTCAGCATTCTATGAAGATTTCAAGGTATTTATAACTGTGTTATTAATGTAGTTATGTTGTAAAAATCATTTTTATGTTAAGATAAAGTTGAAAGTATTTAAGTAAGTACCTATAGTCGGTACTTGGTACCTTATAGATTGATTCCATGCGGGCATTTATAAGGCCCGCCCCTTTGTAAACGCGAAGGAGCTTATACCACTGCTATACCGTAAATATATGTAATTTATTGTTGGTTTCGAATATTTTTATTTAATTATTGATAGTTTTTTGAGACGTTAAGATAAAAGGCCGAGGTAGCACGCACGGATCACGAGAGGTTGAAAGTACAAAGAAATCTAATAAGCATTTGTTAATTCTTTCGATTGTTTCTGTTAATTTATTTTTGTTATATGTTGGCCCTACGTTTTATGGGAAGCTGTGAATATGAATTATGTGAAAATTATAATTTAATTATTGAATTAAATATAAAATCCTATTTTTTATATTTAATTCTCGAAGTATTTGATATTTGGTGTATACTTATTAAGGTTTCTCATTACTATACTATTAAAAAATATCAGGAAACAAGGATATCATTATATATTTAACAATATAACTAAATTATCAGTATATTATATGTACGATATACTAGATAAACTAATATTGTTTTTTTTATTTCCTTTTTATTACTATAACATTTATTTAATTGTCTACATGATCAATGATCTTTTTTATTTTCATCACAATATTTTCTCCTTTAGTCTGAATAAATTGGGTTTGTATGAAAAAAACTGATTAGTAACTATTTTTGTTTTGAATAATTTTTTGAATATGTTTTCATACCTTTAAGTTCAGTAAGGTTACTCTGTAATACTGTGTAATTATTACAATTTTAAATTCCTAAAACAAATAATATCATGTATGAGTTAAGTACTAGCAACACCAAAGAAATAAATCTAACAGCATAATATAAAATTGAACCCAGATAAAGTTAATAAGAACTTTAGCTTCTGGGAGACTATATGTTACTATATTGTAACATATAGTCTGGCTACTCACAGTAGCCAGATGTGAAACGAGGGGCAGTGGGTTCAGTTCCCATAGTGAGACAAATATTTGTGTGACTGTTGGGTGTATTTATTATTTATTTATATACAATAATTTAATTAAATTGCTTACTCACCCTAGAACTACAAACCGGAGTAGGTCTACCTCAAGTTAACTTTGAACTATGTTTCTAAGTTAGTCAGTAACATTATCAACAGCTATTCAAATTGATTTTCAAAAAGTAAACCTTGAAAAATTTAAGTTGGTACATTCTCTTTGGTATGAAAATACAAAAAATCTAGTTTGTACGAGTCCGATTATTGCTTTCGAAATGATTTTACTAGCAGAAATCTGTGGGGTAATTTATCCTGGTTTGTCATTTACAGGTAAAAAAATCGGTTTATAGTTCCTAAAGTATAAGAAATATTTCTTTTATAAATGAATGGTATAATCATTTTATTAATAAACTGAATGGCAGACGTCGTCATATATGACATATAAAAAGATCACAATCTTTGGCATTTCCCCCACAAATCCCAGCAAATCTAATTTCGTAACGTACAAACAGCAGCACCACCTACCAGGTCCAATTGTGTTTTCAAACCATCCAGGACCCAATTGAAATAAACACAAAATTTTATCCAAATTGGTCCACCTGTTTAGGAGGAGTTAGTTAACACACATACAGAAAGAAGAATTATATTAAGATTACATAATATTTACTACCAAGTAAGTCTTCTCTTCCTTGTTTACATTAACATGTATGTAAAGGTGTGATATGTTTACTAATTTGTCATTGCATTTCCATATTCATCTTTGCATTTTACAAGTGGTGAATATGTAATTTAGTGAACCGTTTGGTACTTGATGAGACAATGTATGTAATGTTATGGATGTAATTTAAACAATTTTGCAATTAATTTGATAGATAGGTAATTTTTTCAAATTTAATCACGAGGGATGTATGAGAAAATGATAGCTGATGAATGTCATGCTGCAAGTAATTTGGAAATGGAACGAAGCCAAAGAAAAATTACTATTTTACAGTTAAATCTTAACTGGCAGAGAGTCAATTAATATAATTTCAAATGTGAATTGTATGTGTAAATTGTATTTTATAAAAGATACATTTTTAAATAAAACCTCTTTCAGTTGAAAACTTAGCGTCACACAGTAGGATACAATTATCTGGTGTTATAGGGAACTAAGAGACCTTTGACCCCAACACTCAGATGCAATACAAATATTTACACAAAAAAAACTTTGTGCGGGAATCGAACACGTGGCCTATCGTCCCACAGCCGATAACTCGCCGACTGCACTACAAAAGCTGTCAATTATCATGATTATGAATTTATTTAATTAATTAAGTTGTCAGTTATGAAGTGTAATATAAAACAAACTTGATGTCCTTGGATTAACATTCCCATGTTTCATCATCATCATAATCTCACTATAAATTCTTAATACAGTTGTATCAATCTCCATGCAGTGAATGTAACAAACAGTGGATCAGGAAATTCGAGGGGGCTCTCCCTAGCAATAGGATGTGCGTTGGTCGTAAAATATATCGAAGACAAGTGTATGAAGCAACTGTGGAGAGGGAATGATTCGAAATAATTGGATTTTTGCGCATAAACTTTGCATAGGTTCTTCTAAAATCTTACTGAATTTAATATTATACCATCTTATCCTAATACATCGATTTAATTTGTGCTAGGGTTAGGCTTGAACTTAGGCGTTGTCAACATCTTGGCTTGATTTGACTGCCTCGGTGTGCGGTGGTCTCGAGTTCGATCCCTGGGTCGGGTAAAGTGATATTGGGTTTTTCTATTTAGAAATACTCAGTATCATCCCGGAGTCTGGATTTGTGCCCGGTATGGCGATAGGCTCGTCTCCTATCACATTATGTCACCGTAATAAATTTGACGTAACGTGGGTGTACTGGTTACACTCTGCCTACCCCTCGGGGATTACAGGCACATAAACAATAAGTAAACAAACATCTTTTAGCAGAGGTTTAATTAGCAAAATGTAAAACCACTCCTCTAAAACTGACAAACCAAAGAGAAATATACAACTCGGGAAATTCCGAGCCGTACTAGCAATAATTCCTAAGACGTCTTAATTTAAATAGCCCAAGCAAGCAATGGCGGTACTGAGGTCTGAGTTTAATATAAATTCACTAGTTAATCCCATAAGTTAGGCGCAAAATATGCAACGTTATAATCCCCCGCCCTTCATCACGCGACGTGACTCACGTACCGGGGGTGGGCAGAGGTAATAACATCACCCCATTTGTACCGCGTGGGGTTCTGCGGCCTTGGGGTTGTGGCAATTAACAGAACGTGGTTTTCAAACGTGCTGTTATTTTTGGATTTTTCATCTGACGGTTCGGTGGGGTGGTATGGCTAATTTGTCGTTTTAAAAGAAGCTATTTTAAAACTAATTATAAGGTTAATGTAAATGTTTAGTACCAAGAATAGAAATAAAAACTTTGAAATATGATTTAGAAAATTTTGAATTGCCTAAACACTGCGAAAATTTATATAAATGCATTCATTAAAGAATACAAAACCCCTAGCGTAGTTGGTAGTGGACACTGTCGAGACGAACGTTGCAGATTCGAAACCAGCTCAATTCATATTATAAAATTAGGAACGGGTCTTAATCGCGCAACACTTTAATGGTATAAATACAACAATTATTTCCCGACGTTTCGACCGAGTTGCATCTGACGTGGTCACGGGCTGACAGCTGGTCAAGTGTTGCGCGATTAAGACCCGTTCCTAATTTTATAATATGTATTCAAATCGCGAGAGTCTAAAAACATTTACCAGCTCATTTGCATCTCTCTAACTTATCGAAGTGACGTATGCACTCATTGTTAGTTATCACTTGTTTTAAGGGTTAAATAAACTATCGTAAGGATTCATATATGCCTGAGGATTCATCATGAGAATCTCAATGATGATAATGTGAAGACCCGCATTAGGCCAGCGTGGAGGACTAAGGCCTAATTACTAGGAGAGGCCCGTGTCTATCAGTGGCATATTATTGGCTTATAAAAAATATTTTAATGTTATAGCAATTCTGCTTTTTTATTAATCTCATAAAACACTGACTGACTGCCTCGGTGGCGCAGTTGTAATTGCGCCTGCGTTACAAGGTCTCGAGGTCGATCCCCGGGTCGGGTAAGGTGATATTGTTTTTCTATCTATAAATTCTCAGTATTAGCCCGGAGTCTGGAACAAATGCCCGGTATGGCGATAGGCTCGCCCCATTACATTATGGGACCGTAATAAATTCGGCGAAAGTGGGTGTACCTACTGGTTACACCTCTGCCTACCCCTTCGGGGATTACAGGCGTGAGTGTATGTGTATGTCATATTAAAGTTTGTTAGAATTTCGTTTACTTAGAATTTAACTAAAGACCTCTGTGCTAGTTACTTCGTATATTATCCTGGTTAAAGTCTATAATAAGGTACTTGTGCCACAGTAAAAAACCGCAATGACATCTGACAAACTTTAAAACGAGTGAAAAGAAGGACACTGTTACACAATTTGCGAGAGCTCAGGCTAGTTTTTAATTATTCAGTCTGAATCTAGGTCGTATGGACTACGGACCGCTCTTGTCTCTTTCTCTATTATCAATTTAATTATCTAAATGGGACATGCAACGTGCATCTAAAAGCATTCCATTCTGGCGAAGTGTTAGTGGCGTTCATTTTATAATTATGTTGCGCAATATGGTTTGTTTGATGCTACTGTAAGGGAATATGGTCAGGCATATTTTTCTGTTTGTATCGAGAGAAAAACACGATGGATTAGGACAAGGCTTTCTTGTTTACTACTAATCTAGATTAGTTACCAGCTATTTACCTAGGTAAATAGCTGGTATTCTGCGAATGTAACTTCTCTTCAATTGGTAAGATTTTTTGGTTATACATACATACATTAAACTCACGCCTGTAATCCGCGGAGGGTAGGCAGAGGTATACCCGGTACACCCACTTTATTATGGTCTCATAAAGTGATAGGGGGTGAGCCTATCGCCATACCGGGCAGTATTTCAGAATCCGGGCTGATACAGAGTATTTCTAAATAAAAAAAACCAATATCACTTTACCCGACCCGGGGATCGAACCCGAGACCGCGGCACAGAAGCTGTTACGCATGTGCAACTAAACCGCGTCGCCGAGACATTTTTTTTGGTTATGTTTTTTGTATAAGGTTTCTAGTTATATATACACATTCGTTTGTAATAAATAGGTCTAATGCCAATCAAGTACATTAGGTATAATATAATATCAAGTTATGTATATACATAACACATACATTAGCATCGTCAATGCACTGAATGCGCAGTACGAAATAAATTTTAAAATTATTTCATTGTTCTTTGAAATACATTGCCGACATGGTAATAGATTAACGTTAATAATTTGTAAGGCGAGTTACAGACTACTTTGGGTATCTCCGAGACGTTGCATTTCGTAGTTATATATATAATAATAAATATAACAATACTAGCCCTGTATTAAACATTGTCCCACTGCTGGGCACGGGCCTCCTCTACTAATGAGAGGGGTTAGGCCTTAGTCCACCACGCTGGCCTAATGCGGGTTGGTAGACTTCACATACCTTCGAAATTCTTATGAGAATTCTCAGGTATGCAGGTGTCCTCACGATGTTTTCCTTCACCGTTAAAGCAAGCGATAATTAATATTTAATGCACACATAACTTTAGAAAAGTCAGAGGTGGGTTTCGAACATACGACTTTCGTCTTGACAGTCCCTACCGCAGCCAACTAGGCTATCGCTGCTAGTTTCGTAGTTACAACATTAAATATTTGCAAAATTCTAGCAGTTCAAATCAAAAGAATCATATTATAACATTTGAGAACGGGTCTTATTCGCGCAATATATAATGGTATATACATATACCAATTTATTTCCCGACGCGACATTTCAACACAGTTGCATCGGCCGTGGTCACGGGATGAACCTAGCCCGTGACAACGGCGGATATCCTATACATATAATAAGTACAGAAATCGCAGAAATAACACTAATTACTGTTGATATTTCTTTCATCAAAGGATTAAAACACTTTATTCCGGCACGTTGACTAAAGTGCAAAAAAACACGTATTAAAAACCAATCAATGGCGTCATCGAGAGTGAATTCCATAAATGTAAGCTCTTACGTATTGATTTTGCACTGCCACTGGGTAACCCAGCGCGTATCGAATGTGCCAAATATTACGGTTCAGCGTATTATTACAAATTGCTAGGGGAAACGGCACTTCCCATCGATTGCAGAATGATCGATTACTTGTAATAATCGTTTTAAGTTTTAATTGTGGTTTAGTGTCGGAAAGAGGTGGTTTTCTTGTCGCTTAGGCGTTAATACCAGTTATTAAGTGTTATTAAACCCTGTACTTACCACTTTACATTAAATAAAATGCATGTATATAAAAACAGCAATGACCCAGACATAGATCTATTTAATTCAAGTTCAACCACATTAAATCTCACTATAGCTAATACTGGTTCGAATAGGTTCTTTGACTGTTTTAGTAATTTCTTTGTTAGCTTTATTGTTGTTTCGTGATATTGTTGATAAACCAAATATTGTTGCATTATATTCATTACTAGCTATTGCTCGCGGCACCGCCCGCGTGGAGGTCATGTTTGGGAAAAAAGTATACCTTACAAAATACCAATTTTCATGCGTTTAACTTCAAAAATGACGGATTTTCATACAAACTTTCTTCCCCTATTTTACCCCGTTAGGGGTGGAATTTCCAAAAATCCTGAAATATATACAATTTTTTATTTTTGACTAAAAGGCCAAATACTAATTTTCATAAACTTAACTTCAAAAATGACGGATTTTCATACAAACTATCATCCCCTATTTTATCCCCTTAGGGGTGGTATTTCCAAAAACCCTTCCTTAGTGGATGCCTACGTCATAAAAGGTACCTACTGTCAAAATTTCAAGTCTCTAACCCCAGCCGTTTAGGCTG
Organism: Laothoe populi; assembly: GCA_905220505.1. Lineage (NCBI taxonomy): Eukaryota > Metazoa > Arthropoda > Insecta > Lepidoptera > Sphingidae > Laothoe > Laothoe populi. The sequence goes on from HG992156.1 coordinate 17,984,091, forward strand.
TGCGTTGATCGATCAGTCAGTCAGTCAGTCAGTCAGTCAGTCAGGCAGTTTCTTCTTTTATATATACAGATTTAGTAGATTTAGGTAAAATTCAAACAAGCCCAATGTATTTTAAGTAATATGTGAAAATATTTACCGTGTATTTAGACAACTATACTGTTAATTTGATTAAGTATATTGTTTTCTTAATAAAATAATGTTAATAATTTTATGTGACGATGGGCCAACTCAGTGTGTGTACTGATTTTAGCTGACTCCACGCAACAATAACAATTTACGCGTAAATATTAAAAATAAATATAATGCACAACATCTGTATATATAAAAGAAGAAACTGACTGACTGACTGACTGACTGACTGATCGATCAACGCACAGCCAAAACGGCTGGGGTTAGAGACTTGAAATTTTGACAGTAGGTACCTATTATGACGTAGGCATCCACTAAGGAAGGGTTTTTGGAAATACCACCCCCAAGTAGGTAAAATAGGGGATGAAAGTTTGTATGAAAATCCGTCATTTTTGAAGTTAAATTCATGAAAATTAGTATTTGACCTTTTAGTTAAAAACAAAAAATATATGTTTCAGGATTTTTGGAAATTCCGCCTCTAATGGGGTAAAATAGGTGATGAAAGATTGTATGAAAATCCGTCATTTTTTAAGTTAAACGCATGAGTATTTTGTATTGTATACTTTTTCTCCCAAACATGACCTCCACGCGGGCGGAGCCGCGAGCAACAGCTAGTAGTGAATAAAGCTTATGTGGACAAGTAGTGCAGAAAGCTAAAATTTATATTTAATACTAGCTGTTGCTCGCAGCTCCGCGTGGAGGTCATGTTTGGGAGAAAAAGAATGACGGATTTTCATACTCACTTTCAGCCCCTATTTTACCCCCTTAGGTGTGGTATTTCCAAAACCCCTTTCTTAGTGGATGCCTACGCCATAAAAGGTACCTACTGTCAAAATATCAAGTCTAACCCCAGCGGTTTAGGCTGTGCGTTGATAGGTCAGTCAGTTTCTTCTTTTATATCTACAGATGGCTTACAAATACATTAAATATAATAAAACAAAACATTCATCATTAACATTCAGCCTGTCAATGTTAAACACATAACACACGCTAATGACATATGTGTACATATTCTCAGCTGACGTAATAGAACAAAATTTAAAAAAAATATTTACTATGATTATAGAAGTATACTTTTGGAAAAAACCAATAACTTAAATTAACATTTTCTCTAGTAGGAAACGACTTAGCCACTGACTTACGCGTGATATCACAGTTATTGTTTTGGATAGCAAATTTAAAGTTATTTAAATTCATAAAAGTACACCGACTTCAATAAAAAACAAATTAGGCGTCCCTATAAAATTTGAGGGTTGCCCTCAATTTTTCTGAGATCCAATCATCAGGTCCTGGCTTGGTGTCAAGATCTACCTGGGAAGTATACCCTTTTAAACAAAAAAAGAATTTCTCGAATCGGTCCAGGCGTCTTCGAGTAATCGGGGAACATACTTAAAAAAAAAGATTCCGACGATTTGAGAACCTCCTCCTTTTTGAAGTCGGTTAAAAAATATCGGAAAGTGTAAATTGCGGGCGAAGTGATTAACTTCATGCCGGCCAAGATCGATAGCATGCGGTTTCATACTAGGTTTGTCAAGTTTTATATTAAGGTAGTTTGCCCCAAGGTATTAGGGTTGTAAAAGTACAATAACTACCTATTACTTGTAATTAATTTGAAATTAACATTTGTATGCGATCATGTTTGCGTGTTCCCAAAGTAATTATAATGCGGAAATTTAGATCATAAAATATATTTAACTGATCCCCATTGAATAGTATACCTTCTTTATGTTCCAATAGGGATTTTCCGAACGCTATATTACATTAAATTCTTTATTGTAGAACTAAAATTTATTATTTGTAGTCATTCAATTATTAATTAACCTTTTTGTTCAGGGAAAACTGAATGGATCATTCGCAAAATGACGTCAGTACCCAAAACCGACTTGCAGTAGACAATATCTGTTGCTAAGTGTGAGTTCTTTCAATGCATATATGATCGTAAATGCTATCTACTAGTTCACTTTACACAGAATAAGTTAAAATAATTAAATGTATATAGAATAAAGACTGTCTCAGTGGCACAATTGTAATTGTGCATGCGTTACCGACGATATCGGGTAAAGTGATATTGGGTTTTTCTATTTAGAAATGCTCAGTATCAGCCTGGAGTCTGGAATGGAGCCTAGTATGGCGATAGGCTTACCCCCCTATCACATTATGAGACCATAATAAATTTGGCGAAAAGTAAGTGTACTGGTTTCACCTCTGCCTACCCACCCCTTCGGGGATTACATGCGTGTGTGTATATGTATATATACATGAAAATAAATAGATTAATTTATACGATTTGACAAAACATTGTGTGTTTTGTCCTTTTGGACTTTATCCACCATATAGCATTTAAAGCACAATCAAAAGGAGTCGTAAGTAAACGAAGTTATTTAAGATTGTATTATCTATGTCTTCCCATCTCATTGTTTGAAGTTTTTTCTGCCAGTATGTTTGCTTTGGTGTCGGATGACGTGTTTACTGCAAGCTTTCGACTAACATTACAAAATTGAGCTTTTATGATCTATTCAGCAAGCACAGATTCGAGGGGTTTAGTTATACCCTTCTGATGAAACTTAAACAAAATCATGTTACTTGATAATGAAACTCAACAACTGACAATTGACCTGCGTTCTAGATAATATTGACTGCTCTCATTAAGTTGGCTCGTGTTAAACAATTGGACTGCAGTCTTTATATGATATTGGCCAATTATGATGTGAAGAAAGTACCTCTAGCTGAGCTAAGTCTGAGTATGGGGTTATGTGGTATATGATGAAAAATCCACATAGTAAACTGTTTCGCCGAAACAATTTCGCGTTCCAGGGTAGTTGGTGTATATTTTACTACAGATTTGCATCGTCACTCGATGACAATAGGGTAGTTTCCTGTGTTTAATTTTGTACACTACAACTTTGAGAACCGCGACGTCACGGGACATATCATGCATCCTTTTACTATCATTTGATGATTACCCCCCTCCAGCAGTTTTGAATGGCGTCTAATGTACTTATTTTTGTTCGGATTCATAAAAATCTTTCGATTAGTTTTAGGATATGTAATTTGTTGGTTAAATTAATAAAAAAAAAACGTGTCAACTACCCTATTATATACAGACTGTCTTATACTTTCCATCGGGTACGGTTAAGTCATATTGTCCTACTGTTGGGCAAAGGCCTCGGTAGTCTTTATTGAATACGGTCCAACATAGCTGGTGGTAGGATTCATATCCGCCCGGATAGCGACCACCGTACACAGGGCGAAAAACCCGCCATAGTGGCACACGCAAGTGTGTCGCGTTCCGGGATCAGCCAGTGTACATCCGGTTTTTGTCGGGGGTCTGGAGTTGGGGTACAATGGCCATTTTGCGCCCTTCTTAGTACTCTGACACTAGACCCTCGACCCCTTCTTCACCTTCTTGCTCATGGCGTAGTGTGAAGAAGCAGGCCGGCATGAGTGTGTTGAGTAGCGGGGATAGATCGTCTCTCGCTACTCAGTACTCTATTTGGACCGCACTGCGCTTACCATCAGGTACAGTGCGGTCACTTTGCCGTGCCAGGAAAAAAAAAAAAAAAAAAAAAAAAAAAAAAAACAATATTGACGCTATCATTGATCCATTACATATTTGTCGTAACCTCATTTCAGCAGGGCACTAATTGGCAGGTAATATTTGATGTGTAAAAAAAGTTCTGGTATACCCTACTGTACATATAATTAGAGGTAAATAACTCGAAATCTCACCACCATCCATCCCCGGGGGTCTCAAGTGAACGCAAAGCGGACTAACAAAATGCTCAGCTCAACAATTGAAAATTATCGATCATTACTTAGCGGATGTCTACTTCTTTTTTATCGGCTGCTGGCATTTTGCCAACTGAGCCAATTTTTAATCGCGCATCCATTGTGTCTGGATTCTGGATGTGAACGGCCTCACAAGTGTGATTTATAATCTTCTTGCCAGTGCGAAAAAACTGATAGATTTTCTAGATGTCCAATTAAATTTCCGTAGATATTCGACGACGCATATCAATAATGAATTTTCTAACCTCACTTAGATTATACAAAACCTAAACAAGAGTACTGCCCAGTGCGTTGAACATATGAGTCGTATAGAACCAAAAGCGGCAAAGTAGAGTCAACTTAGATTTTAGCAATAAAAAAAATGATAACTTTTGTTTAACTCGAAAGACAATTTTGCTGAACATTTTATTTTAATTTGATTTAATCAATGATAAACAAGAAGATTAACGGTGCACAATCTTATTAAATTTTCTAATTGGGAAGATGGCCGCCTTTGCTACTCTACTCTTGCCCAGTTTGCCATTTTTGTTTGTCACTGACTTCATGAGATTGGATGGATTGTTGACTTGAAAGTCGCTTCTGATTGGTTGATAGAGACTATCCCGCCCACACACCCGCCATTGTAACTCCTGTTTAGCCAGGATCAACAATGGCACGCATTTTTTCGACACCGAGTAATGAAACTCGGCGAGTCTCTGGGAATGCTTCATAACTGTCTTTTATCCCGCAACGAAATTAATCAAATAGAAATATAGGGAGGAGTTGGAGTTGGACAGTTGATTGGTTGATAGTGAAAGATTTCCGCCTTTGGTTATATACGACTCGTATTTCAACTAGCCAAAGTTAAAGAGAACGGGAAGCGCACGTCTCGACATCCATACACGGAACACTTCGTTTAGCGCACGTTCAGCGAATACACGCTCATGTAAACTCATCAATCAATGTGGCTTACCACCTGCCAGATGTCCAATGTCCAGTTATAGTTGGACGATGCAAGTTAGGCCGTTTTAATTGGCGCATGTTGACGCTGATTCGATTCTTGTAATGCTTTCTTAGGTCGCTTTAAGTTTTACGAGCGACGTCGCACTATAATCTAGAAGTGGGTGAAGTCAGGTCTTCAGGTCGATAAACTTAGATCCTATATTCTGTTGTATGGTATCTAATGGCCCCGGGTAGAAGCTGGAACCAATATACATAAGTCAAGATGAATAGGTATCTTCTAGGCAAGCGTGCTCCACCGTAGACCACATCATCACTTACCATCAGGCGAGATAGTGGTCAAACGCAAGCCTATTTCGGTAAAAAAAACATTCACTAAGTTTCATTGAAATCGGTTAGGCGGTTTCTAGGATTAGCGTGTACGAACAGGTTGACATGTTTTTTTATATTAGGAATATATATTGGTTCAAACTGATTAATGTTAAAATGGACGATGAAAACAACTTCACCTTATTTTTTATTTGATCAAAATAATCACAATAATAAATGCTACGTCGCTTGCAGAAAGATATTCTAAATAAGTAAATAGTGACACAGAAAATGAATTTATAGTTGAAACCTAGATTCTTCGTCGCTATAACATCTTTGATATCGTCCGCTTCGCATAAAATGTTTTATGTAGGGAAGTATAAATCCTAATATAATCATGTACGAATAAGGATTACTATATCCGTTTACTTTGTATTTGCACAGAGATTGCAGCGCTGATACATTTTTGCAAGTTCTTGTTTTGGAATGGGTTTAGAAGACTGCCTCGGTGGTGCAGTTGTAATTGCGCATGCGTTACGACTGCTATGCTGAGGTCTCGGGTTTGATCTCCAGGTCGGGTAAAGTGATATTGGGTTTTTCAAATTAGAAATACTCAGTATCAGCCCGGAGTCTGGAATTGTGCTCGGTATGGCGATAAACTCGCCCCCTATCACATTATGGGAAAATTGGGTGTACTGGTGTACTTAAACCTCTGCATCTTCAATCCCCTTCGGGGATTACGGGCGTGAGTGTATATACCTAGTCAGGTCATAAATTCTGTCACATGTTTAATATAAAATAATTGAAACAATTTTATTCATTATGTAACCATTTATATACCAAAATGAACTTAACAAAACATAGATTCTTATGACACTAAAGTTTATTCAAAATGACCTCCGTGATTTTGAATACAGGCCTTCAATCTGCGCGGCCAGTTGTCTATCGCAGCACGAACGAGGTCCATGTCAATATCGGCGGCTGCCTTAATCAAGGATGTCTTGAGTGCCTCCAAATTGGGATGAGGCTTTGAGCACGCCTTTTCCTCCAAGTGTTGCCATATCTTGTAATCTAACGGATTCAAATCTGGACTGGAGGAGGGCCAGTCTTCGTGCCGGATGAAGTCGATTTCACGCGCCGCCAGCCAGTCTTGTGTGCTCTTCGCTCTATGAGCTGGCGCCGAATCTTGTTGGAATACCCAGTGCCTGTTATTGAACATGGTATGAGTATTCCACAAGGTTCGTCAGGACCGTATTTTGATACACAACTGCATTCGTTTTTACACCTTTCTCACAAAATGTACCTCTGTTAAGCCCCAATAAGAAACTCCCAACCATACCATGAGCGAGGATGGAAAATGACCTCGTTGGACTCGTGGAATACGGTTGCTCGCTTCTTCACTACTGTGTGCGTACACCTTATCATTTTGTTTGTTGTAGCTCTCTTCTACGGTAAAAATTTTTTCATCTGAAAAAAGAATTTCCCGATATTTTTTTCCCGCGTACCGCTTCAACAAAGCGCGGCATCTCTTCAGTCTCAGGTCCATTAGACGAGCATTCAAACGATGTCGGGCGTGGCGGGACGTGACGACCCCATCGCCCGCTGGTGGAATAATCTTGTGACAGAGATTATTCCACCAGTGCAATCAGTCAACCCAACTAGTGGTAGTGCCATGCTGCGCACCTTCGAGTAGCAGCCGAATGGGCCGGCACGCCCGGGGAAGAACCACTCTCTCACAGAAAACCGGCGTCAAGTGGCACCTATGCTGTCGCGTTTCGTTTGGTCTGTGAGAGTCCCGGAGGCCCACTCTCCCTATCCTTCCCCCACACCACTATGACAGTGCGAAATCTGGTTCGACTACCCCAGGAGGGTACCACCGGCGTACATCGCGGTGGAGAATCCCTCTCTGGGCGTCCACGCTCAGGTCGTACATCACCTGTGCGTGGATGTCCAGGCTGCCCTCCGTATTCTGGGGGGGGCAATTTTGCGCTCTACACACCTGTTCGGGGCAAACGGAGCAGGCAACATAAGGCGACCCCTTCCACTCTTGCTGTGGACTTTTGCAACATAAGGGGGCTGAATTCCAACTTGAACGCCGTCCACTTCCATCTTGAGACGGCGAAACCGGCCTTGCTCTTCCTGACCGAGACGCAGATTTCTTCTCCGGCTGACACGTCTTTCCTCTCCTACCCGGGGTACAAACTGGAACATTCCTTTGTACCGCGGGCTGGGGTGTGCGTGTACATTAGAGAGGATATCTGCTCTCGTCGCCTCGGCAGCCTTGAAGGGCGGGACCTATCCAACCTCTGGCTACGCATAGACTGCGACGACCATCCGCGAATCTACGCGTGCCTGTATAGGTCCCATAGCGGTAATGCTGAAACTGACCGACTCGTTGAGCACGTGCAAATGGCTACAGATTCTGTGCTGCAGCAGATCCCATCCGCAGAGATCGTGATTCTCGGCGACTTTAACGCCCACCACGCCGAATGGCTAAGATCACGCACCACCGATCATGCGGGGAGATCTGTCCATGATTTCGCATTAGCATATGATCTGACACAACTGGTCACCTCGCCAACGCGAATCCCAGATGTGGAGGATCATACACCTTCCCTGTTGGACCTTCTGCTGACCTCTCATCCGGATGGCTACCTGGTTTCCGTCGAACCTCCTCTTGGTTCATCGGACCACTGTCTTAGCCGGAGCACAGTGCCAGTTACGCGTTCGACACGGCCTCGCTTTGCGGGCTGCCGCCGCGTATGGCACTATAGGTCAGCGGATTGGGACGGGATGCGGTCATTCTTTGCGTCCTACCCATGGGGGCAGATTTGCTTCTCGCCGGATGATCCTGATGTCGTTGCTGACTCTGTCACCGATGTGGTGCTTCAGGGTATGGAACTTTTTATTCCGTTCTCTGCAGTGCCCATCGGGGGCAAGTCCCAGCCTTGGTTTGGTCGTTCCTGCAAGACGGCTTCACGCCGAAAGCGGGAATGCTACCAAGCCTGGGCTGTCGCATCGGCGTCTAGTGATGTAAATACCAGCGCATTTAAAAAGGAGTATAACTCTGCCTCTAGGTCCTTCAAAAGTGTTATTGCTAAAGCGAAGTCGGAGCACATTGGCAGAATTGGCGAGAGACTGGCGCGTCTCCCGTCAGGAACACGTGCGTTTTGGTCACTCGCCAAGGCTGCCTTAGGGAATTTCTGTAAGCCGTCTTTTCCACCCCTGCACACGGAGGATGACTCGTTGGCCCATACCGCGAAGGTGAAAGCCGATCTTCTGGGCTCTCTCTTCGCGTCCAATTCGACTCTGGATGACCAAGGAAATTCACCACCGACAATCCCGCGGTGCGACAGTACGATGCTTGAAGTTAAGTTCAGGCAAAGTGCAGTTCGCAAAGCACTTCTTTCCTTGGACATTCATAAGTCGAATGGGCCCGATGGCATCCCTCCGATCGTGTTGCAGGCATGTGCTCCGGAGTTGGCACCGGTTCTAACGCGTCTTTTCCGGCACTCCTATGCATTAGGCGTAGTCCCGAAATCCTGGAAGGCTGCTTTAGTTTACCCGATCCCTAAAAAAGGGAACCGCTCGGATCCGTCCAATTACAGGCCTATAGCCATCACCTCCTTGTTCTCCAAGATAATGGAGTCCATTATCAACTGCCAGCTCCTGCGGTACCTAGAGGAGCATCGGCTGATTAGCGACCGCCAGTACGGCTTTCGTCGGGGTCGCTCAGCCGGTGATCTTCTAGTTTACCTGACACATAGATGGGCAGCAGCAGTTGAGACCAAGGGGGAGGCGCTTGCAGCCAGTCTGGACATAGCGAAAGCCTTTGATCGGGTATGGCACAAAGCGCTTCTTTCGAAGCTACCTTCTTATGGGCTTCCCGAGAAATTATGCAATTGGATCACCAGCTTTTGCTGTGTACTGTCTCCTACTCTGTTTCTTCTGCATATCAATGACATGTTGCAAATCAGCAACATTCATTGCTATGCGGATGATAGCACTGTAGATGTAATGTACACTGGCCGTGCTAATATTTCTCGGGAATACGTCGACGAGAGCCGGAACAAACTTGTGTCTGAAGTCGAGTTTTTGCTAGCCAAAATCTCGGACTGGGGTCGACTAAACTTAGTCCAATTCAACCCCAAAAAGACACAAGTCTGCGCGTTAACCGCTAAAAAGTCACCATTTGTCGTAACACCTCATTTTGAGAACACTCCCTTGTCTGCTACAGCCAGTATCGGAATACTTGGCGTCGACATTTCGAGCAACGTCCAGTTCCGCGGTCAATTGGAAGGTAAGGCCAAATTGGCCTCAAAGAAGCTTGGTGTGCTCAGCAAGGCGAGACGGTACTTCACGTCGGGTCAACGCCTAAATCTCTATAAGGCGCAAATTCGGCCCCACATGGAGTACTGTTCTCATCTCTGGACGGGGGCACCCCAATACCAGCTACTTCCATTTGACCGCATTCAACGTAGGGCGGCTCGGGTTATCGACGATCAAACTCTTTCCGATCGGCTTGATCCATTGGCTCTGCGTAGAGATGTTGGATCACTCTGCATCTTTTACCGCATTTATCACGGGGAGTGTTCCGAGGAGTTGTTTGGATTGATCCCCGCGGCTAGATTTCACCATCGGACATCGCGCACAAACCAGAAATTCCATCCACACCACCTCGATGTCCAACGTTCCACAACAGCGCGATTTTTAAGGCATTTTCTGCCTCGCACAACCACTCTGTGGAACCAGTTATCGCCGGGGGTCTTTCCGAACCGTTACGACTTGGGAACCTTCAAGAAGAGAGCATATTCTTTCCTGAAAGGCCGGCAACGCATTTGCAAGCCCTCTGGTGTTGCAGATGTTCATGGGCGGCGGTGATCACTTTCCATCAGGTGAGCCTCCTGCCCGTTTGCCTCCTTTTAACATAAAAAAAAAAAAAAAAAAAGATGTCCTGTTTTTCTTCGATATGCCCGAAGCCCTAAGTCTTCATTTAACACCCTTTTCCCGTGGTTCTGCTTAACCCCATCTGAAGGGCCAACAGTTTCTGCTTACGTTTGGGATTTCTTTGAATTCGCGCCTTCACAGCTTTTATCACTGCTGGAGTTCTAACAGACCGAGGGCGACCACTTCTTGACCTGTCATCTACACTAGAGTCTTCATTGTATCGTTTGATGGTACGATAAACGAATCTTTTGGTTATATTCAAATTTTTCAGTAGGTCAAAAATATGAATTGGCGCGTAACCGCAACGATGCAACGCAATTACTGCAACACGGTCTTCTTTAAGCGTCCACTCCATATTTAAAAATGAGTAAAATTCTAAAAAGTATACATTTTTATTTTCATGAACAATTTGAAATTCGAATTAAATAAACATTTTTGTGGCCAGCATTCTAAAATAAAAGTTTTTACTGTGTGACAATACTTATGACCTGACTATGTATGTGTATGGTATTAGAATATTATTAGCCTGGCAAGGCAAATGATTATACTGCATCCGAAAGAAAGTATGGTTTTGTACAAATAATATCGATCGTCGAGAGACGTTCCATCCCCCCACGGCGTTTCATTTCATCCACTACAGCGGGTATAAGATATAAGAATAATATAAGAACACTATATTGGAGACACTATTCATTCTGGTAAAAAATTGTAGGAAGTAGTCCTGTAGCAGCTTTGCGCGTCCGTTCGTTTTGCTAAGTAGCATTCGGGTGTCGGCCTTTGTATATGCAGTTACTTCAGCCCACATATATGTGCTATTCCAGACTATAATCTATGTCTGTGTCAAATTTCAACCAGATCTGGTCCAGCCGTTGTAGCGTGATTGAGTAACAAACATCCATCCATCGAAACATTACCATTTATAATATTAGTAGGATCGTAGAAATTCAAGTTATCAATCGTGGAGTTTTTAATACTTTATATAATGGATGTCTTAATTGGTCGGTGTTTATTTTTGGGGTGGCCGCTTTTAACTGAAGTGAGAACAAGATATGTTAAATATGGGACGTGAGGTTTAAGTGTTAAATTACGTTAAATGCTGTAAGCATTTCAATTAGTAAGTTTTATGGTGTTAGGTTGGGATATAAAAATATAAAAGTTTTTTAATGCATAAAAAGTACACCGACTTCAATAAAAAACAAATTATGCGTCCATATAAAATTTGAGGGTTGCCCTCGATTTTTCTGAGATCCCATCATCAGATCCTGACTTGGTGCCAGTGGCACCACCTGGGAAGTATACCCTTTTAAACAAAAAAAGAATTTCTCGAATCGGTCCAGGCGTATCGAGTTATCGGGTAACAAACATAAAAAAAGATTCCGACGAATTGAAAACCTCCTCCTTTTTTGAAGTCGGTTAAAAAGACTTGACTATAGTTCTTTTAAAAGTTACTTGGTAAGAAGTAGGAATGGTTGCTAAAATGTTGCATTAAGACTGATATCGAATGATGGATTAAAGGAGTCCACGGAGCACAGTCTTAAGCCCCCTAGTATGGTACATTGGATATGTACGGACTACGGGTGCTTAGTGGTGTCCAACTTCTGGGGTGTCAGTGTTACGCTAACGAAATGCTGGCCACTGTATCTGCCAGGACTCAGTCGCAATCTGGTGCCGGTCAAGTACATACATATAGAATACTACCCGAGGTTTTTTTTTATTATCTTGGCACGGCAAAGTGACCACACTGTGCCTGTTGGTAAGCGCAGTGCGGTCCAAATAGAGCACTGAGTAGCGAGAGACGATCTATCCCCGCTACTCAACACACTCATGCCGGCCTGCTTCTTCACACTACGCCATGAGCAAGAAGGTGAAGAAGGGGTCGAGGGTATAGTGTCAGAGTACTAAGAAGGCCGCAAAATGGCCATTGTACCCCAACTCCAGACCCCCGACAAAAACCGGTTGTACAATGGCTGATCCCGGAACGCGACACACTTGCGTGTGCCACTATGGCGGGTTTTTCGCCCTGTGTACGGTGGTCGCTATCCGGGCGGATATGAATATCCTATCACCAGCAACCAGCAGGTTTGTAGTGAGGGACATCTATTCTGCTTTGAAGGGTAAGGCCCATGAGGTTATTGTGATCTGCTAATACTGATTTCGGGTCTGGATGCTGTGAGACCGAAAGCCTCTAGAAATGCCTGATGCCCGGGAATGCTCTCATGAGGTTAGAACTATGTGTGATTAATGGTTTATATTTAAGGCATGGGTCTTGAACATTTCACAAGTTAATGCGATACGTATCCAATTTTGATCATCTTGATATTATAGAAACAATAAGAGAATCTATTCAGAAATATTAAACAGTATAATTATTTTATTTATCTGTTCTAAGCATTCAAATGTAAATGCACATTATGTTAACATAGGAAAACTGATGTCGTACGATAGCAACTTTTATCTCGATCATTCGGTGCCCGGGTTGCGTCATGCCGTTTATAGAAAGTTGTCTCGGCGTAGACCTTAAGCCCGTGGCGACGGCGCTATTATTTTTTTACAGATTACAATTAATGAATAATGTTTGTACTACAGAGTACAGACCTGTGTAAGAATATAAGTTTTGAGCTTGCAGGTAGTAAGGATGAAAAAAGAGCTATCCCAATTGGATTAGATTAATAGATGCTCCTTCAGCCATGAGACGCTCAAAGCAATGGGTGTAATGTCATTGTTTGTAAATATATGATAAAAAAAAATAGAAGCATAAAAAAGCTCGATGTTTCTTCGTCGCTTAAGAGAATGAAATGGGTGAAGTGGCAATGATTCTTGCCCGTCATCATTGCTTAGGTAGTAGGTGAAAGGTTGCTGGGATAGCAAGGTTGAAGATTATAGTATCCCTTCCTGATACATCAAATTCTTTTCGATTACTCTCTTTCCCCTACTCTTTCTCCTATTTTTACGGAGGATCACGATTCTCCTCCCTTCATTTTCAAATATTCAAATATTACCCATTCCCAGATCAGCCCTGGTCGCTATTTCTTGCCTACCAGCTTTACGGTTATTTCTAAGCTACCTTGCCTTTTACTAATTTGTTCAGCCGTTATGATGTTCCTTCTGTTTTTTATTTATAATGAGGAAGGCAAAGGGTTAAAGCCCATACAGCCTCGTCAGTCGTGTATGTCAACATGGTTATTTCTCTGTAAGGCCTTAGTGAACTATTCATTTTATTTTTTCCTTTTCCTTCTATGTTTTGACATGTCTCAATGCCTTTTAATACCTACGCCTTAATGATCCATTTGATTTAGATTTATTTTAGCGGCAGATTTTTAAATGATATTTACTTGTTTTTTTACAATTGTAAATATGGCGATTTATATTTTTGGGGAAATCAATCTTCTTAAAAATATGATTAGTTTTAGAACAAAAATGCGTAATAGTATTGAACTGGCTCTATCGTAATGGTATATTTTTTTATATATAAATACATTGAACAAACATCATTATCTAATGTAGTTAAATAAAATAAATACTTTGTTTTGATTAATGTTGTATAAAAAAGCAGGGTCATGCTCTCTTATCTCGAGATCACAGTTCGACCTGTCCGAAATATCATCAGATAAACAATCTCCGACACCATCAAGCTAACGAGCCGTTATTAATCGCATTTAGTGTGTTGGTTGAAATAGTCTTATATGATAGACTCACGCTGCCATTAAATTTTGGACCTTACTGCGTACTACATGAGTGGACTGTCGTAAAAATTACGCGAACCTTTTAGATTTTGACACTCTGTTTCTAATGCAAAACGACATTGTTATGTCTGGATGGTTACGCTTGTTTGTAAGAATGGGAATTTGGTTTCAAGATTTTTATTCCGTTTATGAAGCTTTCTAAGCTTGGAAGTAATGTATCTATGATTGACCAATGATCCACAATTTTTACTAGTAGATAGAGTCTATACCTCTTGGTTTATTAGCAATGTCTGTTAATTTGGACATGAAAATGATTGATGAACAGTGTCTCCTAAAAAATAGAACTATGAATAATAGATAAATACAGATAACATGAGACTGCCTCAGTGGCACAGTTGTAATTGCGCATGCATTACAACTGCTGTGCTGAGGTCCCGGGTCCGATCCCCGGGTCGGGTAAAGTGATATTGGGTTTTTCTATTTAGAAATACTCAGTATCAGCCCGGATTATACACAATTTTATAGTAATTATTTTGAGGTAGGTATTAACATCAGTAATGTAACCGCCTGTAAAATAAAGTCTTATAACATGATTCCACATATTATAAATATAATATGTATTATACATAATGAGACTAAATGACAGTGTAAACCGTTGCGTGGTTTAAAAGAATTAAGCGCACAGACAGAAAAAAATATGACTTCATATTATTCTATTTAGTGAAAAAATTTATCATCCATTAATATATTTTGTAACCACAATGATTCAATTCAATCATTCGCCGGTCGGAAGTCTGCCCAAATGTTGACTAATAATAAAAATGTGGTTGTGGTCATTCATTTCCGGTTGATAAGAGGGTGAAGCCTACGGGTCATAGATAACCCCATGCGGGTGACTCCTGACATTGTGTGGCTGATGTCGAATGTGTGTATACATATACACTCACGCCTGTATACACCTGAGGGATAGGTAGAGGTGTTTTACAGGGGCTTACATTGGTAACGTTGCAAAAAAAAAAACCTTACATATATACATCAAAATAATGACTATAAAATTATACATACATACATATCACGCCTGTATATAACTAAGGGATATGCAGAGGTGTAACCAGTACACCCAATTTTCGCAGAATTTATTACGGTCCCACAATGTGATAGGGGCGAGCATATCGCCATACCGGGTACAATTCCAGACTCCGGGCTGATACTGAGTATTTCTTAATAGAAAAACCCAATATCACTTTACACGACCCGGGGATCGAACCCGAGACCTCAGCACAGCAATCGTAACGCATGCGCAATTACAACTGCGCCACCGAGATAAAATTGGGGATGTTAATAATAATAACCATGTATTACTCCTGGGCACGGGCCTTCTCTTCTAATGAGAGGGGTTAGGCCTTAGTCTACCACAGGCCTATCGTGGATTGGTCGACTTGGCATAGCTTCGAAATTCGTATTGAGAATTCTCAAACATGCAGGTTTTCTCACGATGTTTTCCTACGCCGATTAAGCAAGTGATAATTATCAATGTGTACATAACTGAGAAAAGTCAGGGAGGGGTGTGCTATCTGGGCTGGTTCCGAATTTGCTGGTGGTAGAATATTCATATCCGCCCGGATAGCGACCACCGTACACAGGGTGAAAAACCCGCCATAGTGGCACACGCAAGTGTGTTGCGTTCCGGGATCAGCCAGTGTACATCCGGTTTTTTGGGGGTCTAGAATTGGGGTACAATGTTGGCCATTTTGCGGCCTTCTGAGTACTCTGACAATAGACCCTCGACCGCTTCTTCACCTTCTTGCCCATGGCGTAGTGTGAAGGAGCAGGCCGGCATGATTGTGTTGAGTAGCGGGGGATAGATCGTCTCTCGCTACTCGATACTCTAATTGGACCGTACTGCGCTTACCATCAGGTGAAGTGCGGCCACTTTGCCGTGCTAGGATAAAAAAAAAAGAACTGCAACTGACACAACAACCTCAACAAAGACAGTGATAATAGAAATTCTGCTTTAATTCATCAAGGAAAAATACTAAATAAGTAACAAAATGAACACGGTCAAAAGACCACCTTATCGACTAGTCTCCGTGGCACAGCGGGCTGTGAAACGAAAGACCGTGGGTTCGATTCCCGCACTGAGACAAATGTTTGTGTTACAGACTGATAATATTTTCGGGTCTGGGTGTTATGGGGCCGTAGTCCGTCGCTGTTCTTGATACCCACAATACAAATTTGACCTAGTGTGTTGTTGACTATGTGTGTGACTGTTGGGTGTATTTATTTATTTATTACTAGCGGGCCCGGCAGGCGTCGTCCTGCCCGGAAAGCAGCGCCTCATTAAATTTATTACATATCACCTACAAATCGCAGCAAATCGAATTTACATACCGACAGTAGCGCCAATTGTATTTTCAAACCATCCAGGACTCATTGAAATATACACACAAATTTTCATCCAAATCGGTCAGGATGTTTTTGAGTTTTAGCAGGACTAACGAACGTTCTATGATATAAATAGTGATAATTAAGCTCCTTTTCGAAATAAGAATAATCACATTTGATTTGTATTGTTTAGTTTATATATTGTTGTGTTCTTTATCATTTATTTGTTGTCAGTCATGTTTTAGTGCTAAAAGTTTTAAAACCATATTGTCACATAATGTATCTGTTTCCATGAAGACATGATGAAAGAACCATTTCAACAGCACCGTGGGAAACAATACCGTATCAAATGCTTGATATGTAATGTCCGCTGTACACATTGGGCCAAGGTGCTGGGCCAGCATGTTGGACCATGGTGTATGTAGTTGGTACCAACATCGCCAAGCAGCCTCTACACGTTGGTCCAACATGCTGGCCCAGCCCCTTGGCCCAATGAGTGTGGTCATAATGCAAGTGCATAAGTACAGTGTTCGGTCGCATACTGCACATCGGCTGTTATCGCCTCGGAGTCCGGTTATCGAGTGCGTAGGCGGTCGGCCCCGGCCTCCGGGTGTCGTCCGCCGCTGATACCGAACAAAAACTACTTTGTATCATTGGTGGGATTAATTCCCGCAGGAAACTGTGAATCAGCTGATCTATTTTGTAACCTACATTGTAATAACCCCGTGACTAATTTCTGTGGGAGGTACAGTTCATAAATACAAAAAAAAAAATTCAGGCAATCACAAATACTTCAAATTTCAACACCGGACCGAGACCCCATCGAGCATTTGATTCTTCGGACTTAAATCGGAAAACAAACAAATCGCATTTACGACTTTCGGTAAAATAAATTTCGTGATTTTTAATAATAGACATTATCATTCTTAGGTATTATGAAATTCGGACTTTGAAAATCGGAACATCGAAATTCGGAATAAAATATTTCGGAGTGTTTGGGTGTTCCCTTCTGCGAATTCAGTTTGGACGATTCTATGGAATAGGATTGTTGATATGGTAATTTTATAGTTTATTTAATAAATTTCATTACTTAAAACTTTGCCGAAGTAGTACCTATTACTAAGTTAGACGCCATTCAAATCTGACAAGTAGGGAAATTGACGAATAACAAAAAGAGATGCACGACATGATTTGTGACGTCACCGCCCAAAATGGCCATTGCGGTGCAGTTGTGCGAGGGAGATAGACGTTCCCACTACACGCCCACTTTTACTCATACCAATACACGTAAAAAATAATAATTTTGGCCGAAAATCGGGATTAAATTTTTTGCCCTATGTGGTGATTTTCACACAACCTATCATATCATGGGATCGAAATAAGCTCGCTGAACTGTGAGCTTACTAGTTGCACCTCTGCCTACCCTTGCGAGGAGACAGATGAATAATTAGCACGATATGATAAACTGCGCCAAGCAGTGTAACTGAATACGTGTGGTATCACGAAATCTTGTAATTTGATTAAACGATCCATCAATCTTGAACGCGGTGCGGTAATTAGGCGTGCAATAACGCAATCATAGTGTCGGGTTACAACCGATTAATACTGTGTCGCGGATCGCGGATTTGTTTCCGATGTGAAATGAATTGTTCTTGTTGAGGAGATAATTGAGTTTTTACTGTATCTTGAAGTTGTTTACGCTAACTACTTAACACATCGATGCATTGATAAATTTAAAATTACCCTACACTGTTCCGTCTCTAAGCAGAAGGTTAAAATATTAAGCAGGGTTTTTTTTCTGCCTAGAGCTCTACATTCGCTGGCAACATTATTAGGTGTAGCTACACCACTACACACACTACACTTTTATAGCTGTAAAAGCAATTATAAGCTAACAGCATATTCGTTGACAAAAACGCCCGAGATATTAATACTTGTTAAAAATGAATAAATGTCGCTGAAATCGAATAGCCCGCCAACCGTCGTTATCTACGGTTGTAGACCTTTGAATAGAGAATAATAAATGTAAGTATAATGTGGATAATAATATACGGAATAACTTCGGGTGTAAATCGCAGGGACCTTAAACCATTATTTCCGGATTCCTACTCATTAGTATATTGTATTTACGTCCTCTATTTTCGGTTAATTAGTAGGATAATCAAAGGTTGATCTTATAAAGAAAGTACTGATTTTGGATTATGAATTAACTAAAAACTGCTATGTGTGACATTTAGTATATTTATATAAGTTAAGTTAAGTATATTTGTTCTTCTATTAAATTTACATTTATTCTATATGACAATACAGTCGAACAATCTATCATAGCGTACTTAGATTACTTTGACCGTCGACGACCAGACGACAATTTACGACAAATTGCTTGTGGTGGGCAAAGTAGAAGGAAACAGATCTATGGGTCACCTAGCCGCTGGCGTGACCAAGTATACATTTTGACTGGCCTCCTCAGTGTGACAACCACTCTGAAGAAACGTGAGAACTGGACAAAATGGAAACCGCTTACACAACAAGCAGTTAAAGCATATCAAGTACGACCTTCAACTGAAGGTAATTAGTAACTACTAAGAATGAAAGCAAAAATAATAGAATATCATCCTACTAAATAATAATATTATAAATGCGAATGTTTCGACGGATGGATGGATGGATGTTTGTTACTCAATCATGATACAACGGCTGGACGGATCTGGTTTAAATTAGGTACATATATAGATTATAGTCTGGAATAGCACATACTTTTTATCCCGGAAAAATGTACAGCTCCCGTGGGATACTATAGTTTTTCACAGAGCAAGGGATCGACATGATTTTTGCATAGTGGCAGTTTAGGGATCAGAAAAGACACATGCTACTTTTTATCCCGGAAAATGCACGTTTCCTATGGGATAGCAAAATATAGAAAGGTGTAATAGCTTTAGATGCCTCCAGGAATTGTATACGTTTTCATACAATCATACATACAATACAATACATACAATACATAGATATACAATCACGCATGTAATCCCAGAAGGGGTAGGCAGAGATGCAACCAGTACACCCACTTTTCGCCGAATTTATTTCGGTCCCATAATGTGATAGGGTGCGAGCCTATCGCCTTACCGGGCACAAATACCAGACTCCGGGCTAATACTGAGAATTTGTAGATAAAAAAACCCAATATCACTTTACCCGACGCGGGGTTCGAACCCGAGACCTCAGCACAGTAGTCGTAGCGCGTGCGAAATAACAACTGCGCCACAGAGGCAGTCCTATACGTTTTCTTCCAAAAATAACCTCCATGCGATCGGAGCCGCGAGCAACATCTAGTGATTTATAAAGCAATTCAGAAATTCTTAATATTGTGTTTAAATTGAAATATTATTTTTACGAGAATTGGTGTCCAGATCAGAACTATTACGAATCAATATTCTGAAACTACTATTATGTTATATGATGTAACAGCGACCACTGCACCGGTTCAACGTTCCTTGTCCATATTGAGACAGCGCTATTGTCTATGGGTCGAGCTTCCGCGTTGCATGAGAAGGGATGTGACTGCTGTACTCAATTTCATTGGGTTTGATTGATGTAGCTTGTGAACACACATTGATAATCAAAATAACAATTTTGATTCTCAATTTTATTAATGAACAATAATAAAAAAATAATAGTTAATATTTTAGGAGCTATTTAGCTTCCAAAGCTCGTAAATGTGCCAAGTGAAATAAGAATAGGATAAGAAAGTAGAAACATGAATTACATCAGGAGGTCGCAAATTACTGACCGTTCGCCATCTTTCTTATTTTAAAAAACCTTTTGTCAATTTATACTAAAGTTGCTAAGTCAGAGCCGAACTAAGTAATTCGTAAACAAAGTATAGACTGTTTATGAATTTATGACATTTAGTATAGACTAAATGTCATTACTATAATAACAAAGTCTATAGTTTATCTCAAGTTAATTATTATCTATATATCCTAAGCGTTTAGGTAGCCCCGTTTGGTTACTATAGTCTACAACGCATTTTAGTGCGTTCGAAAGTTAAGCATGAAATTCGTCGGCAAAGTTTTCCAGACAGGCATTATTGCTTGAGCAACGATTCGCAATTGCGTACCTGAATATTGTGCCAAAAATTTTCTCGTTTCTCATTGGTCAATCCGTCAGATTCAGTGTTTTTTATTTAGTGCCTCGATAGGCAGACGAGCAGACGGGCCACCTGATGGTAAGTAGTCACCGCCGCATTAGAATTCTGCAATGCCAGGGCACACACAGCAAAGTCGCTGCCTACCGTTCATACAGTGTAGTTCCTTCGCCATGCTGATAAAAAAATCTTAGAAGATACGTATAGATAAATGTTACGCAATCACATACTGCATGTGAGTAAATATGATTAGGAGCCGGTCGCATCGTGCTGCGTCCCACGCATTTTTTCCATTTTTTCAATGTTTACATTTACATATTTTTTCCTACCTGGCCACATCCGGTGGCCACTAAGGTACCGTTCATCGAATTGTTATTCTTTGGACGAGATTTTGGAGTGCTACTTGCTGTTTGCATAAATGGCGAATATGTGAAATGTCTGGGAAATTTATTTTATAAAGAGATTTATATGTTTGGAGCAAGAGTAAAGCAAGTCATGAGGCCTTCGTGGCATAAGAGCGGGTAACAGGCTGTAAACGACGTCGCGGGTTCGTGGGATATTTATTTCGGGTCTGAGATTTGTGGGTTCGTAGTCCAACGTAGTTTTTGATGTCCGCAATACAGGTTTGACCTAGTGTGGGTCAGGCCTGTGTGTGTTAATTTTATTAATATTTATATTCTGCTGCGAAATTAGCAACAGCTTAATAGAGTAGAATAGGCAGTAGTAACTTTTGTATGTATTTATTTGTTATTTATATCTCGCTTTATCGAAAGAAAACATAATGTGGAAACCTCTATACCTAAGAGTTATACAAAAAGTATGTGAAGTCTACCAACCAGCAAACTGGCCAGGCTCAACTAATGCCTAAAACCGCTCATTAGTGCAGCAAGCCCATTCCAAACGGGATAGTAGACGGGGCTGATATTATATTACATTTACGGTATTTTATGCTCTTTTGACTACGCCGAATGGAAGTTAAAATATATGTGCGTAGTGTACGTACACTAATTGATTCTCCATATTATTCTATGCCATCCATTACTTAGTTTCACCTTGTTACAATCAATCAACATTAGACAACACATTATCTTAAACATAATATTTATTTCTATTAAGAATCCATTACTGAAATAAAACAGGATGTTCTAAACCCAGCGCTAGTAGCCAGGGCAGCGCCGGACGCACATTGCATTGAATCAAAGTGTTGTCCGTACCGAGCGTCCAAATATGTACCAACGACTTGACACCATAGGAAACTGGCCTACGTGTTTATAATTCGGTGTACGCGTTGAATCTTGAGTACACACATATATTATCACCCCTTTAACTCATAGAGGTAGGATTATTCCGTACTATAGATTTTCTGTTTGCTCGAATCTCAAACCACTTTAGCTTTATCTACCTTCACTAATCTTTTCATGCATTCTCCTTTACCAAGAATGTCGCCGACATAATTTCGATGAGGAAGTCCTTTGGTGACTTTTTCATTCACACTAGCTTTGTATATCTGTTTTCTTAGTCTCCTATTATCCATCCTCTGATTGTGTCCGAACCACCTCAACATACTTTTCTCAATTCTCGAAGAAGATATAGTGATGATGTTTATTTAGATATTTAATGTCGGCTTTTAACCGCTGCTTCGCATGCATGATTACATTTATCGATATCGTGGACTCAAATCCTAGAAAAGAGAACTTTCAGTGTTTCCCCAATTTTCAGGCAACTGTTCTAAATTATCTTAAACACCGCAATACGGTCTATAACGAACATTAAAAAAATATCCAAATGGGTAATGGTTTATGGACAGGCGACTCAGTCGCGTGTCCAGATAGATTCCCTAAAGTTGTTATAAACGTATATTGAGTATAATAATATCCCAGATGACTTGCATGTCAAAGCTCATAAATTTTGAACGTCTGTCATGCGGATTGAATTCATAACTTCACCATGTTATCCACTATCGCTACTCTAATTGTACGGAACTGCGCCATCAGGTGCAGGGATCGCTTTGCTGTGCCAGGATAGAGTAAAATGTTCTTAGCCCAAGTACGGTTTGACACATTTTTTCATTTTATTAGCCTCGCATAAGTCTGTGATATTCCATCCGCGTTATGGATGATGATGAATAAGAAACAACAATAAAATGAATCGCCAATGTCGTCGATAAATCCTGAGCAATTTAATGAGGACGTTGAGTTGCGGTTATCTCATTATTATGAATCACTAAGTTACATTAGTAAATAACATGACAGTCTGGAGCGGCCTTATTTAAAATGATCTCAGCCCTGAATTGTATGCTGTGCCATTGCTGGACGGACCTTTTCTACTAATGTAAATGTTTAGACTTCACATATCTTCGAGATTCTTTTGGAGAATTCTCCGGTTTTTTTACAATGGTGAGCTTGGTAGTATAGACTTCTTTATTGTTGCTTTTATAAACAACATAAGATCATGAGCATTTATTGTGTGTGATTAAAATAAAATTTATAATTGGCATATTTATAGTGTGTGATTAAAATAAAACATATTTCATGTTTGTCCTAAAAGTTTTTATAAACATTGTGATGATGTAATAATGAATAGCTATTTGGATACAAAACGACATAAATGTAACCATCGTAAAAAGTTGGCCACACAGTAAAAAGTACCTTCCGTACAGGAAGCCTGAATGGAGTTGTGATGTTTCACACCTAGTTGTCAATCAAAGAGTTATTCAATATTTGTTTGCCGTATGCAAACTCATTTACCAGTAAAATACAACTCAAGTTGACGTCAATGTTTGTGGCTTGAAGAACACGTGCTCCATTCATCTTATACTCATCGTATTTATTAGCTGACTCATATTTGTACCTCATATTTGGGTCAAAATAAGCCCACGTAATATTGTCTTTAAATGGCATCAGCTCCTAAAACTCTGAGATATAGTAGTAAGATCTGTTATATGAGAAAGGCAAACGAACAATTGGGTCTCCAGATGGCAAGTGATCTGCACCGTACAGTTCTTGAACCCCCGCAGTATCAGATGAGTCATTAGGATGGTGCTTGATAAGGGGGGCTAGGCTAAAATATAAACTATAAATATAAAAATTTACTTCAAATCGCTTTCATTAGACACCTGTAGGCCTTCTCTTGAAATCAATTCCAATCTCGAACTCGATACAGTTTCAATTCCAATCTAGAAGATATTGGAACTCTAACTCACTCAACGTAATGAAATAGAATATGTACGAACTAGCAATCGTAAATACTCTATTTCATTTAGTTACTAGAAATTCCACCGTATTCAGTTAAATCGTACGCTGGTGTTGCGTTCAAGAGTGCCAATTGTACAGTTTCGAACCCAATCCCAATTTTAAATTGTCATAGAGTGTCAAGAGTAACCCTCCTGCACCTCTACAGCCATCGAACCGGCCTGTTTTCAACAATTCATGTTGAGGGAAATCATATTTAAATAGAGATAATGCAGATCAAGTTCCATAAAATTTATAAAAATCCAAAGAAACTGACGGTTAAAGATTGCAAGATATTAATATAAGCGTAGCGTTTCATCGTTCCGAGTCCAGACTGAAGTCCCAAGCGCCACTCGACAAGAATTCGCTCCATCGAACTAATTTAATTAATTGATTCGTGTCGTCCACGATCAAAACCTTTTTCAATTCTACAATTTTTTCATCAACCTCCTTCCAATTAGTACTCTATAACCTTAAGAATACAGTTGCATTTTGAATGTAGATAGACTGGATGATATTGAGCAATTGATTTGTGTATCAAAATGGATTTTATATGGAGATAGATGGAGCGATATTAAGAATTTGGATCATTAGATTTAAGTTGCGAGATTGTTTTATGACTTCTGTTATTTTGATCAATTTGTCCATCTATATACCAACTAGTATTGAGTCAGCTGTTTTATTGTAATATAGGCTTGGTGTATGTACTAAAGCTTTTAGATACTGTAATTGATCGCATACGTCTTTCCTCAAGTCGGTATAGTAAATAATAATAATAAATATTTATTTACTTCTCATTTTTTTTAACAGTTTAGTATTACCATAAACGTCTCACACTAGGCTAAGCCTGTATCGTGAGACGTTTTTACAATTAGTAATGTATACATTAATATAACATCAAGGTGTAATCTCCAGTAGTGCTAGTAAAGTATAATTAATTTAAAGTGGGAATTAGAAATACATAAATTGAATAATGGTTATTGGTTCATAAATCCAATCCAAAAAAGTCCATCAAAATGGTTATTTTTAAATCGTGAACCAAAATAGTAATGGAATGTATAAGTGAGAAATTTGTACTTTTGTTCAAAATATTGTATACCGCTACGAAGGCAGGCGGATTGGTATCTACGTTTAGTAAGAGCTCAAAGTGAGCCTCTTTCGACCTAATTATACACTACAAGTGCTTTCTCGTCCTTTCGCTTTCTCACTAACGCTCTTAAACTACATTGTGTGCCTTCACTTAGAGCAAAGCAATGACTATCAGCGTAACTATGGTCGAATTTATGTATTTATGTATATCCTTTGATATATCAATGGTAGATTTACACAATTTAACTCCCCCAACCCCTTTCTATCATCGGACGACAAGAGACTCGGCGAAGCGTCATCGATACATGGTTGATATTCCACCAGCGCGCACGAAGCGTTTTGCTAGTACATTTATCATGCGCACCGCTAGAGAGTGGAACTCTTTGCTGGAGTCTATATTTATTTATTTAGGGAAAACAAACAGTTATACATTGTGATAATATTAAAATAATTATATATCTAAAAAATACAAATGTACAACCTACGACGTTCTTCACAGAATACAAAATTTCCCGAAAATTAAATTCTGGGTATCTTTAAGTCAAGAGTGAATAGGTATCTTCTAGGCAAGCGTGCTCCACCGTAGACCATCGTAAAAAAAAACTGATTCTTGGACTTTAAAATCACTTTATTGGATACTAGCAACAGCTAGAGGCTAGAGGTTATTTTGGGAGAAAAAGTATTCAATCCAAGGAGCTGCAGGTGGTAGGATATTCATATCCGCCCGGATAGCGACCACCGTACACAGGGTGTAAAACCCGTCATAGTGGCACACACTGGTGTGTCGCGTTCCGGGATCAGCCACTGTATCCGGTTATTGTCGGGGGTCTAAAGTTGGCGTACGATGTTTGGCTCGTTTCGCGGCCTTCTGAGTACTCTGACAATAGACCCTCGACCGCTTCTTCACCTTCTTGCCCATGGCGTAGTGTGTGTGTAGTAGTGGGAAGAAGCAGGCCGGCATGATTGTGTTGAGTAGCGAGGGATAGATCGTCTCTCGCTACTCTAATTGGACCGCACTGCGCTTACCATCAGGTGCAGTGTAGTCACTTTGCCGTGCCTGGATAAAAAAAGCTGTCTCCTGCACTGTCACACCTGTACTGATCGTCTTGCCCCTCAGGTGTTGTGCCTGAATCATAGATAGAGGCAATGGTCATTTTTCATTGATGCTCCGATCCTATTGGTCATAGCGTGATGTTATATAGCCTATAGTCTTCCTCGATAAATGGACTATCTAAGAGATTTACTCAATTCCAACCAATAGTTCCTAAGATTACCCAGAACATCAAAACTCACAAACTTCACCTCTTTTATATCTTATGTAGTATAGATGCAAGAGTCATACAAAATATTGAAATAGCATAGCTGTAGAAGATCTCTTAAGTCTATCCATGAGGAACGCGATGTTGGGCCGCCGTAATCTATCGAATTATTTAACTACAATGTGAATGTTTCAAAATGTTGCGGCTTTTGTAAAAATAACTGCTCAGCATGAGTCATACCCATGTATAAAGTTTATTACTACCGTGAACTGTCAGTAACTTTAGGAGCTGTAAATGTTTGTGAATCTGTAATATAAGTTGTACAGACTTTCCTAGTAAGGAAATTAATGGAAATTATCATTTTAGGATACATTGTTTTCCTTGTGTTGTAATTATACGTATATGCTAGGAAATCAAGGTCATTTAAATTTAGTTTTAATATAATTGTTAATTTTATTTTATAAAAGCGATTTGTTCTGTGTAGTTGTTTAGGGATCGTAGGGACTCTCCAGTGGTTGTCCGAACGTTTGTTATGTCTCCCGAGTGGCTTGATAAAGTGGCCGTGACGTGCGTCAGATAACATAACACGTTTATGTAGTTGTATGTCCAGTCGCATGTCTCAAAATGTATATAATTCCATTTAAAGTGGACGCGTTCTTTAGTTGCGTACCTGAAAACCTTTACCATAACATAGGTTATGTACAGGGTGAGTCAGTAGAAATAAATCTTAATATATTTATACCTTGTGCAGGCAAAAAATATAAAAAAGGCAAGAAAGGCATAATAGCCAACGTTGCAATGCACGGTCCGTTGAAAGCGTTGTTTCAAAACTCCTTCCGTAGCGTCGCGTAACTTTACCACTTGAGCTTCAGCGAAGTTGTCGCGTCGGGCTTAATCCTTGCCATTGCCGTAGTAGACGGAAAATGTTCTTTACTTTTGTTTGTTTGTGTACTTATATAAAGTAATATTGATTGATGTGGATCGTCTTATTTTGACATCGTATTGAAATTTTGAACCGGCGAGGTCGCCTGTTCCACTTGACTGTGCCGAATGTGACATATGTTATAGATTTCATAATAAAAATATGGGTGTAATTTTAATGAAACTTCCACTATCGTTAAACATTTAATAACTATTCTAAATTGTTAACAATATAAACATGTTACAGTATAAAGATTTTTCAGTAACGTTGGTGATTGACACAGATTTGCTGCCCTATTTTTTTATCCCAGCTAGGCATACTAGAAAATAGGTTACTTAGCATCAGGCGAGATAGTGGTCAAACGCAAGCCTGTTTATGGTAAATAAAAAGATATTTGTTTATCTCTGCCGCCCATGAACACAATAATAGAATAATCTTCGACACGTAAAATCACACTTAATGTAAAAAACGCAACAACTAGCTGATACTTCACGCTTTTCTGTGAGACAGTTATAATATTGTCGAACCGGACCATTCATGTTTTAGACATAACTGGCTATGACGTGGCTATACCACTTCAAAGTACGTTTCAAAGATTACGCTAAAGTAAAGCTATTATGAGTTTTAATCTACTATTTTCACTGTCTATCATTCCTTGATTACATTTTATTAAATCTTTTTTATCTTTTTCAGACAAAAGACATCCACTACTGTACGTAAGTTTGCCTTTATTAAAAACTAGTTTTTGTTTATGTCTCAATCTGCATGGCTCAGCTTCCGAGTCACGTTTCATTTTATACCCCAACTTTCTGATTTAGTTGATAATACCTTAGTGTGCTAGTTAGAAAGTAATATAGGTTTAGTTATGAAAATTTGATAAAATGTGCCAGAAAGTCTTTTTATTGTATTAACCGGCGAACTAGCAAGTTAGTTATCTGATGGTAAGTGATCTTCGGCTAAACACAGTATTGAAACAAAGAATGAACATACATACATACACTCACGCCTGTAATCCCCGAAGGGGTAGGCAGAGGTGTAACGAGTTCACCCACTTTTCGCCGAATTTCGGTCCCATAATGTGATAGGGGGCGAGCCTATCGCCATACCGGGCACAAATTCCAGACTCCGGGCTAATACTGAGGAATTTCTAGATAGAAAAACCCAATACCACTTTACCGAACCCGAGACCTCAGCACAGCAGTCGTAACGCATGCGCAATTACCACTGCGCCACCGAGGCAGTCAAAGAATGAAGATAGGCAAAAGGCATATTTGGGTGTTCAGAAATGATACAAATGAAAGATTTTGTGATTTGATTTCTGGTTAATACGAATGAATAGTGAAACAGGCAATTTGCCTGATATGAAGCGCCACGAAAGTTCACAAACAAGAGTATTACCACTAAGAATTATAATATGCAAAATTTTAGCATTGCTCTGCGCTTAGCATCTCGAGATATAAGATGGTAAATCTCATAATGATTAGTCGTTACATGTCTTTCAAGCTGGTACACAATAGTGCTTACACATCTTTGATCGTTGACAGAAATGTACAAAAGACATACCAGAAATTTTAGCACTCTTATCTTTAGTATATCCTTAGGAAAACTCTTCTAAAACACGGCACTCAATACTTTAGCTTTTCTAACTTCAAACAGTTGGGGCATATTATCACTCCACATGGAAGTATATGAATATTTACAGGTAGTATTATCGAATATAGCCTGGTAAGGTTACCCTGAAAAATTCAAAAAGGTTTACCTTTCCATCAAAAGTATTAAAAAATTCACAAAACAATTACGTTTTCATGTGTCTGGGTGTGGTAAAGGTCACGAGTCACGGGTCGAGCTGGTACGTATTTTCATAATCGTTGCATGCCCCCGAATGCTAATGGTTGTTACGGCTTATGCAGTTTCAATATTCAGTATTGTTGCGCTATCGCGACGGGTACAACTATTTAGTTCACATTTTGCTCGTTTGTTTTTTTAACATTTTGTTTTTTAGGGAAAGTTTTAATAGAAATATAATGTAGATGATTGTAGGTTCATGCTGTAAATAGTTTTGTCTACGGTATAAACGGGCTGAGTCGATCGGGGTAATTTCACTGTTTCACGCAAAACCGATGTGAAGTGGTAAGTTACTCTTGCGTTCCGGACGGTGAGTAAGTTTTCAGAAGGCCCGAATGCGTATATACCCTTTATCTTTCTTTTAAATTCGGCATAGCTGCTAAAATTCTTCTAGTATTTAGTTATCTCTGAACGTTGATCTACTATCAGGTGACTTAATTGCTTCTTTGTCGGACTCTGGTATAAAATGTAAAAAAAACTAAGTCTGTACTCCACACATGTTTATTATTGTAGAACGTAATATGAGTATTATAAGAAGTTCGTCTACTTGTAAATATGCTTGTAACACTTGAAGTGGTAGCATCACAACATATTAGAGTATATCAGTTAAGTAGATCTACATCACGTTTAGTTTTGTCGTAGTATAAAAATAAGCAGAATCTAGGCGAATCATCAATCTGCCCCTTACTACAAAAATGTGTTAAAGATTTATTACTGTTTGAAAAATAAACTTACATATCAAATGTTGCAGTTTTACTGGAACCGGAACTGAGTGCTTATGCTTTCCGAAGCACAAGGGGCCTCGAATTTTTTGCTACGATGCACCCTTACCCTTATATTTAAGTTCTGACCGCGCCAAATGTTCCTTAGTTCTAGTTGGCGGTTTTGAGTAAACACTTGGCACTGCAAAAAATAGAAGTGGTTACAGACAGATTAGTGAAGTGTTTTTGTGGTATTTTTTGGAATCTTTATCTTTTCATACAGACATATTTTAATTTCTTGGCGTTTCCAGTCCTTTTTTTATTGTTTAAATAAGATTTAAAGTTTAATTCTTCTTGCAGCTTATTGATTTGTTTTTCATAAAATTTTAGTGCAAGTTGACTTTGCTTTTTTTTTAATTTAGTTATACAAATACAAAATGATGCGAATCGATATATCATCTCTTTCTTATGCAAATTGACAACATTCTATTAAGATTTCGAATATCAATGGCGCCACAAACAAAAAAGAAGTAGAATACTCTAAACCTACTTTTTAAAATGGCATTCCATAAAAACTGAATTGACTCCGATATGAAAGCCGTCTATAGAGTTCGCGACGCCAGCAATTTCCAATATGGCGTGAGCTGCCAACCGAGCGGGCTCCGTTTAATGAACTGCTATCCGGACCAATCGGATTATATCTTTATTCTTGTTGGAAGTCATCTCTCAACGGGCTGCCATCAGGGATTTGGAAGTACGCTGATAAGCCCACACTTTATATATGGGCTGTGTTTACGACGGATTAATGGAACGTAATGTCTTTATTACTGGTCTTTTTGAAGTAGTATTATTAGAACTATCATATTTTACATGTATGTTACGCTTGTGTCCCACCAGTATGCAGAGATGCATCAAGCACCAGCAGTTCATCGAGCTCATTTCCGTCCCATGATGTAATAGGTGGCCTAGGCCTATCATATCGCGCACAAATTACAACCCCGAGAGTTTCGATTCAAAAACTCAAACACAATTGGGATTTGACTCATTACGTCACTAGTTTCTCAGCCTCATGCCATTAGATGAATCATTGTTACCATATGTTCCTAAGTCAAAACCAACTACCAATTCTTAGTAAAGGTAACTCTGCCCCTTATTCGCAACATCGCTTTTCACCGAGTACAAAAGTCGAGAAAATTATTATTTCAAAAGTGGAGCATCTTCCTATTGTCTATCCTCAAGCAATATAAGCAGAACATTTTGAAAATTAATTATTATGAAGAAGCGTATTTCATAATTTGATTAATCTTTGTTATTAAATTCACATCTATTAAATTTCATTAGCTGATATTAAATTCTGACCACTTGAAACCGAATCATAATTACTGACATCAACATAATGTGACCTATTTAAACCAATTAATTAAACAGACGATTTCGTACACAACTAAAAGCATAAATTCTATGGCGTATGGGATTGGATCAGTTTAAATTAACAGGCACATTTTATCCAATTAGTATAGGCGTCCGTGTAGGTCTCCTATCGGTTAGTCATCACTACCACTCACTATACTAAAGGAGGAATTGTGGGTTTGCTGGTGGTAGGATATTCATATCCGCCCGGATAGCGACCACCAGGGTGTAAACCCTGCCATTGTGGCACACGCAAATGTGTCGCGTTCCGGGATCAGCCAGTTTACATCCGGTTTTTGTCGGGGGTATTGAGTTGGGGTACGATGATTTTCCGTTCTGCGGCCTTCTGAATACTCTAGTGTCAGAGTATTCAGAAGGCCGCAGGTCCTACCAAGGTCGAAGGTCTACCTTCGACTCCTTCTTCTCCCTCTTGCGTAGTAGTAGGCGTAGTGTGAGGAAGCAGGCCGGCATGATGCTGTTGAGTAGCGGGGGATAAATTTTCTCTCGCTACTCAATACTCATCAGGTGCAGTGTGGTCACTTTGCCGTGCCAGGATAAAAAAAAAACCATAACTGAATAGATTGCGTCTTGGGTGGGATGCGGATGTTTTTTGGGATACATTTTAGTGCTATCCGCCCCATACAAAAATTAAGAGTTTCAAGACGCCCGATTTGCGTTTCTGATGGCAATAAATATTAATTTCAATGTTTTGTTAGGATTTTTGTACATATAGCAAGATCTGTTTTTTTAGTATGTGAATCATATTGTGTTGCATTAAAATCAGTTATTATCTTTCCTTTACCGAAATACTCGTACTACTTGAGAACATTTAAGGCACTTTCTGTGACAATAGAAAATCTATTGACACAGAAAGTTTGTTTAGGGAAGCCCTGTTTCACTTATATTTCTTTTTTTTTGAAGTTGACGATTTTTTTCAGATTTTCTTCACGTACAGCCTTAGAAATTGACTTGACCTTACTAAAAGCGACAGCAACCTTCTGCTTCACATCGGGTGTCCAGAAAACCGTGGTAGTCCCAGTCGAGCCTGAACTGTAAATAAAATCACCTACAGTACATCCCTCTCATATTTGATTGCATCAGATTAAAACGTCAATAAATTGCGGCGCACGTTTTGTGTCAGTGGAGTTTAAATTAACTATCTTCAGTATCTGTGTCACACAGGCGCGGATTACCGGCTGGTTTAAATATTTGAACATGCGCCTCTTTAGTTTAGATTATGTCGCGTTATAAGCTCTGGATATCTAATTAAGTTGTTCAGGCTACGGCTGTGTTAACATGTGTTGGCATCTGTGTTTTGTTTTATAATAATAAACCTAACAGACACACATAATCCTTATATATCCTTATCCCACTTGGCATTGGTCTTGGTTGTGGACTCCTTTCTCTGCACTTACCTCATTAAAAGTCGGCCCATTGTGTGTGCTACATCTGACGTTGATCAGATGCAAGTTGATCTTATCACATCAATATATTAGTCTTTTGTCGTACTAGAAACAAGAGAATCTTTTGGTGGCATAGTCAAATCCGAATGAAACATTTTTAGACACGATTTTTGTTGGTAGTCGTAACTGCACATATCTTATCATCAAACAATTTTTTAGCAGAGGTCGACAAACTAGCAAGGTCCTGAGTGTAAATAATCTCTAACAATCATGAACATCATTCCAGAAGGACACGTGTATTGACAGCGTTAAAGAAAATGCACGGGTATTCGGAGAAGTATTTAGACCTTCGAAAATCTCCCATATGCAAGCTTTTCGACATTTCGGTGGTTTTCTCTGAGTTCTGGTTAACCTAGAGCCATCAAACTCAGTGGTTATATTTCGGAGCTCATGCAGTAAATAGTTTTATACTTTGCTAGTCGTCCTCATGTCCTGTATCTGCGTTGCTTCTGGATATGAAACTCATTCGAGGACGTATTGTGGATAAGCATGTTTCATGCAAATAAGTGATTTGTTTGCATTTGGGTCGATTTTATTTAACGTTGACTTACATTTTTTAAACGGCAAAGTGACTACTCCATCTGATTTTTCGTGGCACGTCAAAGTCACCACACCTGATGACTATGCCGATCTGCTGTATGATAAGTACAGTGCAGTGGGAATATACGATTTCGTATCTTCGATACTGAGATAGTTACCAATTATACTCATTTCTTTAAGTTTTATAATCTGTATGATTGTACAGTAAAGTTTAATAAATATATGCCGAACATCCCGGATCGACTCCTCGAAATTTGCCGTTATGTTTTGTTTCTCACGATCTGTGACTCGGCTTCTATCAATATCAACTTAGTTATAGACACATGCTAAAACATTAGCTTAAAGTTTTTAATCATTAACTTTTACCTAGATGTTTTATTACATTGCTATTATTTATCGTGGTTTCAATCACATGTGCAGTTTTACAATAGAACCTATACACAAAATATTTATTTAAAGATCCAAATTATATTTTGCTTTCGTAAATATTTTCATCACACAAAATACAGGAAATGCAAACAATTCCAAAAGTATTTTAATCGTGGGCGGTGTAATTTATTTAAATTATTCGGCGCCATCGTGTCTGGTTTTGCATTATTCATAGTGGCATTAATCGAAGTACTTTTTTATTTTTATAAACAGACATGAATACAAAACAGTCATGTAAGTGGTTTCAATGTTTTTGAAGATATTTCACACGTGGTAGTGGCGGGTGAATGAAGCACGTGGGATTCGGGCGCGGTCGCTCGATACAGTGGAGGCTGCGCGCTGAGGCCTGCCCGGTATCATCTCTACGCCAGAATAACTAGACCTCCCTCGATTCTGAGCCGATCGTCACTTACCACACAACCCCAGAGTCTATCTCGCGCTGGTTGCTTATTGAAAAATCCAGTTTATTCAGACCTTTTACGTGACGACGTAAATACATCGCGAGGGGTCTGTTTCTGATGGACGAGAATATTAAGGATTCTGTCTCCCGGCACAGAGCAAGAGAAATACCCGCTGATATTATGATTTACGATAATCTAGCGTTGGATATTTTGCCTTATAATTTTATTGTATTATTGATGGATTTATGGAAATTTACTGTTGCCTTGTGTTTGTTTGGTATCGGGCTTTGGAGGTTTATATTATCGAAATAGCTTGATTGCGATCCTAAATATACAAGATTTACTAACAATGGTATTATTATTGGTAAAGTTTGTAATGAGACCAAACTGGCTAGGAAACAATATCGGAAGGTGAATTTCCTCAGTGGAACAAAATGTTACTGCTACCCGTTGAATTTTTCTCGCGAGATTCTGTTGCATTCAGCCGACCATACATCGGATGCATTTTCGTAGGAACACGCACGACGTTTGAAGATCACGAGCATCCAAGTACTATGGAGTTCGCACATTGAGCGATTATCACATATTTTTGACGATGAAAAATTCTTAGTAAAGGTAACTCTGCCCCTTATTCGCAACATCGCTTTTCATAAAAAAGGTTGTTTCTAAACTAACGTTCCATTAGATCTCTATTCTATATTGACAGCCTCCGTGCAGCGGGTAGCCACCTGTGAAACGACAGCCCGTGTGTTCGATTCCAGCACCGAGACACTGTTTGTGTGACAGACAGACATTTGTTTCGAGCCTAAGTGTTTTGGGACCGTAGTTGTTGATACCCACGATTCACGTTGGACCTAGTGTGGGGTCAGGACTATGTGTGTGACTGTTAGGTGTATTTATTTATTTATTACAGGTCTGAGTGTCGTGAGATCGAAGGCTCTCGTATATCCTGACACCCATGACAAGATAATTGTATGTTATTGTGGGTGTATGTGTGTGATTATTAGGTGCTGTTTGGTCAATTATATTCCAGAGTTTTTATTCATTATTATTAAAACATCACACGGATATACTGGCTGTCGACCGCGGCTCGGAAAGTGGCTTGTCGTCTTGTGGAAAGGCTTGTCGTGGAAGTAATTTTTAGGAGCTAGTTTGTTAGCTTTTACTAATTATATCATATATCTCACCTCGCCTTATCCGTAATACAGCTATTATGCACTATAAATATTCATAACTTTGATTTAATGTAATAAGGACTAAATGCTATCTCGTTATATACTCTTTAGTTATATTGCCGATTCTTTTGTAAAACACAATAGTTTAGACGTGATGGCTTGACAGACAGACTATACTACCATA
Source organism: Laothoe populi (assembly GCA_905220505.1). Lineage (NCBI taxonomy): Eukaryota > Metazoa > Arthropoda > Insecta > Lepidoptera > Sphingidae > Laothoe > Laothoe populi. The sequence continues at coordinate 18,019,064 of HG992156.1, forward strand.
CTAGTAATTCATAAAAAAAGTGATTTGGGTTCTATATCGATATTAAAACGTAACACAATCAAAATTGTACACAAATATTTAATGAACGGACAAAGTGCCTCTGCAGTTTTATTATAGTATAGACATTTTCAAGAGACTCCGTAAAATAATCTTAAAACAATATTACTATTGCGAATGTTCTCATCAATATTTTATTACATCTTAAACCCGGTTCTGACCGCGATAAAAACAACTCAGCAGTAACTTCCGTCTGGTGAAATAAAATATCGAGTAATGACATCGCATTGGATTGTCTTGGTGGGCACCATTACGGGCTCGATTATTTTTAGGTTGTCGAGAAAGGAAGCGGTCCAATGGGGGGAGTCTTGCATCGTTATTCTCTTAGTAGAAATGGCGGGACGCGGGATGTATAAATAATACTAGCCCTGTATTAAACATTGTCCAACTGCTGGGCACGGGCCTCCTCTACTAATGAGAGGGGTAAGGGCGAGTTGGTTGATTTCACATACCTCCAAAATTTTTATATTTATAGAATTCTCAGGTACGCAGGTTTCCTCACGATGTTTTCCTTCACTGTTAAAACAAGCGATAATTAACATTTAATACACACGTAACTTTAGAAAAGTTAGAGATGTATGCCATTTGGGTTTCGAATATACGACTTTCGTCCTAACAGTCCGTCCGTACCGTAGTCGGGATGTATCGAATGGCAAACGTGTTCCATGTTCTATGTACGAATTCGTAGACTATGTTTATTATGTATTAACGGTTCTTGTTATTGACGAATAGCTTTTGCTCGAAGCTTTACTCGCGTGATTAACTCTTCTGTAGTTCTTTTGTCGTAGCATATTTGGTGTCGAGAAATAGTTGTGACTGAAGCGTCTACGATAATACGTTTTTTATTTCCATTTGTATGTAAAAGTTTTTTACAAATAATTATCCATATAATTGTTATCTCTTTTCGCATTTTTGTAATTATGTCTTATTTTTGTAACTGTTATCAAAATTTAATACTGGCTAAGCTCGTCGTTCCGTCTCGTCTAACGTCTTTTTAGATTATTTAACATCTCCTTTTAATTTTTATCGCCTGTATGTTCTCTGATATGTCACATAACTTAAAAGTGAAATCTGCATCAAAATTTTCTAATCCTTTCAACGTGGTAACCTTTGTTTATTATTCAAACTTCAACCTAATCTACAAGTTATGCTATTAGCATTAAGTTACGCACGTAAAACTAAAACTACGAGCATTAACAAAACTAATCTGAGTTTAAACTAAATCGACGTTTAACAACATGCCACTGTTTCTCAACGCAAGTGACAGCTTAATTTTAAACCAATGTTGTAGAGCTTAGGCGGATTAATGCAAATGGCCCTATAGTTGACAGTTATACTTAACAAGCTCATGACGTATCGCTCGTTTGAGATAAACCTTAGGCCACTATGATAGAAGTGTAGCTCATAGATATGTTGGGCAAACTCTAGACACATTTTAACGTATAGAGCTATTGGAGCAGTCGCTTAGTGAGTTTTTCTCATGTATATTATTAAGCAACAACGTAAAATATTTATGCGACAAAATATACAGCGCCTCTAGCGGTTACGTGAGAAACTAAATTTGGTACTATAAGAATAAAACATTCCATGCATAAAAAACAACGCCACGACGCTAGCGACTTCCGTTTGCCTATCGTTACTTTTTGACAAACACTCATGGTTCAGCTGTATTGAGCTTGCTGTTGCGTTTTTATATGTGAAAATTTGGAAGGTTCAGAACACCCGCTTTTCCTCAGTCTTCATTAATTTCCTTTAAGGTCGGTAACGTACCATGATTTATCTGGTAATTGCGTGTTTATGAGCGGTGGTGATTATTTACCATCCACACGTTTGCCACCACCACACCCTTCGAATTGAAATCATTTGGTGTTGTAAGCCATAGGCTACGGTAACCGCTTACCATCAGGCGGGCCGTACGCTTGTTTTGCCACCATCGTGGTATAAAAAAAATACTTGAACTGGGGATTGATCCCAAGACCTCACTGGTTCCACTATAGTATGCTGACTCTAAACCAATGTGACATCGATAAATTGATACTTAAAATGTTAATTAAAATAACAATATCGTTGAAGAGAGGCCGTGTCTACTCTGCAGGGATAAGATGCATTCCGTGAAACTGGTTTGAACTTCCAAAACACACTGCACCTGACTAAGGTTTCTAAACAAATATTTATTGTTAATTAATATATTTTAAGTGACGTGTAGGTTGTGTCTACTGTTATTTTGTACGCGTGGGATGTGTTTTGTATAGAAGATATTATTTAAATTTGGAGTAGATAATTGAGGAGCCACTTTTGAAAAGCACATATATTTACTTTTTCACTAAGCACATATTCAGTTCTGGTTATATACTCAGTTCGTGTTCTTTTGTTTGTATTTTGTCTTGTTAATATGGGTGAAAACAACATTTTGATACAATGGTATCCAGTCAATAATTGATAAATTTGTGAAAAACAAAAATATTCTGAGCGCAGTAAGTCATGTCATATTCGTTAAAAATAAGATGTAGTCGAAATAGGTAAGTCTTTTCTAAAAATCTCTCCTTAATTTTCAGTTAGTCAATTGTCAGTTTCAGCTAGTCACTTCGACCTCATTCATATTGCAAAAACTGTACAGCGTGTCTTCTATAGAATAAATAAAAAAAATAAACAAAAAACCCTACTGGATCAGTACGTTCTATCTTTAAGAAACGTTTTAGAACGAATAACACAAAAGATCTTACACATATATCCTAAACGTTGTTTGGTGAAGAGCAAACGTATTATATTTTCAGACGCAACGTCTCCAAGTTAGCCGGGTTTCAGTGTTTTATTTGGTTATTTGTACAAACTGCCGGGACATCGTACATCAAACACATTTCGTACTACACACGCTTTGTTTGACCGAACAAGAAAATGTTAGTGTTGAGTTAAGGCTGTCGCATACTCAGACTGATCGTATAGTGTATATTTAGGTGCAGCTTATACGCACTTCAATGACATTGTAAATTATCACCTACGGTTGTAATTATCACGTATTAGTTGTTGCCCGAGGCTCCGTCCGGATGTTATTTTTGAGAGAAAAGTATTCAATCGAAGGAGTTGTCTCCAGCACTGACGCACCTGTATCGATCGCGCTACCTCTCAGGTGTTCTGCTCGGCTTGTATAGAAACAGTGGGCGACAACCTTATCGAGGGTTATGGCACTAAGCACGTCCCGTCATCGGTGTGAGAAACGCGCTTGGATTTACTTTCGCGCGCGTAAATTTTTTGCTTTTTGTTGCTATTCCAGAACTTTTTTCATTGAGATTAATGTGCAAATTCACACAAACAATGCCAATGACTAATCGCGTTTATAGAGCTATGCCCTGAATCTCTATGTGCGCCAGTCGTTAGCTCTAGGAAGCGGGTGTTCGCGGACGTTTGTATTTATTGGTAATTAAATATAGATACAAAGGGGAAGAGGCAGTTATTTAGAAATGTTTATGACTGTACTAATGGCTAACTGAAGTGTTGTGGTCCAGAGAATCAATAACGTTAGTAATCACACTCGCGAGTCGATTCTGAAAACCAAAGTTACGAATGACGTTCCAAATAGAATCCGAGGGAAGTAAAATCAGAATCGAACCTGTTTGTTGTATTGGAATAATGCTGAATTCATTTAATAATGGCCAACTTTTAGGCTCGTTTTGGCGGGAATACTACCGTGTTTCCAGATTTAAAAACATTCTAAACACACATATCCACATGTCACATACAATAATATAATGGTCTAAGAGCCCGTGCACCCCAGACCTACGTTATTTTATAAAAGCTGAAAGTTTGTCAGCGCATGCTCCCAACACAGGTAAGAACGATGGACCATTATGAAGTTTGGGTTATAGTGGCTTTGGCAGGTAAACGTCACTAAAGGTGTGTAAAATACCGATCTAAATACATCAAATAATAAAGTGCGATTTTTTGGTATTACCTTTAGAATATTATTAAAAATCACGTTATTCATCGCCAGACACTTAACATCGTGGCAACCCCTTGCCAGACACCCATAATGGTCATGAAATTATAATTTTACTTACGTTATAGTATAAAAGCTGATTTTTATAAATAATACTTGGGTAATAAATAGATGATGTTTCCTCATTAGCCAGACACTTTTGATAGTTCCAACCCCTTGCCAGACAAGCATGTAAGGTAGCTGTAGGAGAGCGCGAGGCAGTATGCATATGGGTGAGATAGCGAGTTAAGTCTACCGCGGTCCCTCACTGCGCAGTTGTTATTTCTACTGATAGTCTATGTAAATTTTAAAAACATTTTAAGAAAATACATTCGATGCTACAACTACCTTAAATTGTTAAAAAAATTAATTTATTATTTCAATAACAGGTTAAAATACAATGTAAAAATATTATTATTGAAGGCCGGTTGTCGTTTTTGTTAATTATTGGACTGAATAAGTAAAAAGTGTAATTGTCAACTGATGTAAAAGTGATATGTTTAAAAGAGCAACTACAGGTTTTATTGCCGGCTTCTTTCCTAGTGGATAACTGCATTCCGAACCGGTGTAGCTTAATAAACAATGAACAGAAAGTGTGTTATTTCTACTGAACTATCGTACGCTATGCATCCTGGTTATCTGAAGATCAAAGAAGGATGAATAACTCTCATAGTCATGACCTATGATGACGTCATGACCTCAGCCATTCTGACCACAACACATAGAACCCGGATATCAGAAGTGGGATTGAACTCGACATCCACTATCGTAAATCAGGTGATGTGAATTCTACAGTCTCGTAACATGTTATTTTTGTTGTTTGAGAGTTCGGAAAACATTAATCATTAGTTTTATGCACTTTTTTGGGTTGTGTATTATAAAATTTATATATTATTGAAATTCTATCATCCGAAATAAAATAGTGATGGTAAAGTGTAATATGCTACCGCTTTACACGTGGTAAAATGTGCTCAATGGTACTGTAAATTTGCTAGTCTCCAGTAAATTTCTAGGTTGCGAATGTAGAGAATCATTTGGATGTGCTATGTTTATAAATTATAGTAAGTCCCTTAAGTTTTGTAAATCATTTTGATTTATTTTATGTTCCAAACTAAATCGTTTAAACGATAATCAAAATTAAGTGTCAATGTTTACTGTGTTAATGATTTTGGTGTTAAAATTTGCTGTGGATGGTGTCCCCTGGCGCTGTTGAGTTGTTGAGGCGGTTCTCTGGTAGTGCAAGTACTGAGATAGCTGGTTGTTTGCCTGCCTACCTACATAGGTCATGTTCCTATGGATATATTTAAAATTTGGTGAGTCGCTTCTGGTTTTAAAATTTACAGGATGAGTTTTAATTTTGTTCATTCTGATAAACTAAACAATTCATTAAGTTAAAAATACCATGTTCTATTTCCTACCTTAATCATTTTTGTTTTAATTTCTGGTGTTAAAATCTGATGGTTATTCATCTTTTAGTTTTATAAAAACTGATGGTACTTTAATTAATATTTGAAGTTTTTGTTTAACTGCTAATTAGTCAGTGATATTATGGTAAGAGATTAAGTGTTGCTGTAACCACAAAAAAGTTTAAAATTTTCTCAAATTTACAATATAAAACAAATCTTAATAACTACTCTTAGTCAATACAGAAAGTTAATTATGTTGTAACACTTTGTAAATTATATTGCAGTTTAAATAATAGTTTATTTCAATAACATTGTGATTGTTAGTACTTATGTGTTCCTAGATCATAAACTGACAATTAATAATTAAACTGAAAATAATTGTGAATTTTAAATCAGTTATTGGCCTGTCTTTGTTGACTGGTTGATACCATCATAAACTACAAAATAGTAAGACTGTACAATCCATACTCGCGCTCTCCTACAGCTACCCTACATGCTTGTCTGGCAAGGGGTTGGAACTATCAAAAGTGTCTGGCTAATGAGGAAACATCATCTATTTATTACCCAAGTATTATTTATAAAAATCAGCTTTTATACTATAACGTAAGTAATATTATAATTACATGACCATTAAGGGTGTCTGGCAAGGGGTTGCCACGATGTTAAGTGTCTGGCGATGAATAACGTGATTTTTAATAATATTCTAAAGGTAATACCAAAAAATCGCACTTTATTATTTGATGTATTTAGATCGGTATTTTACACACCTTTAGTGACTCTTACCTGCCAAAGCCACTGTAACCCAAACTTCATAATGGTCCATCGTTCTTACCTGTGTTGGGAGCATGCGCTGACAAACTTTCAGCTTTTATAAAATAACGTAGGTCTGGGGTTCACGGGCTCTTCCTCTATAAACATTGTCGAAAAGGAGATACAGTTGTGCCGGAAATGGGATGATGTCGAAAAGGAGACACAGTTGTGCCGGAAATGGGATGACATTCACATAGCGCCATATTATAAAGCACGTATCCTGTACTACCCGGAAATTGGTGCTGGGCATACAGGGATCGATAATCGATACAATCAAATCACGTTTGCAATCGAATCTTATCGTTGACAAATAACGGTAAATGTGCCGACGCTCTGATACGTTTCTAGGGATGTTATGATATAGTTCCTATTAAACTAAAGATAATAATTTATTAAGATATATTTTGACAAAAAGGTGTCCATATAGTTTTATTATTTTGTTATCCGGATAAATCAAAACGAAATGTATTTTTTATAAATGTATGTCCTTCTTGTGTCAACCTTCAGTATAACCTCATTCCCTTGCGTTTGACAGATATTACATATAATACATAGTTTAGTTTGTGATAACAGAAATGACACTATTATCAAATATTTTAAGGTAATAAGACAATATTATACAGAAAACGGTAGTAGCTGTTCTATGCGAGACCTCGGCTGTGTAAGAGCCATGTTTCTCGATTCCCCCAGGCAATACTGTTCCAAATAAGCACTAGCGTCTAGCGGACATTAAAGCCAGTGAAATTACTGGACATTATGAGACTAAACATATGTGTCTTTATGAAGAGCGATCAGCTTGCCTCAGCATTCAGTTAAAATGTTTCTTTATTTTATTTCTTACAATTTCCCGCCATAGTGGCACACGCAAGTGTGTCGCGTTCCGGGATCAGCCAGTGTACATCCGGTTTTTGTCGGGGGTCTAGAGTTGAGGTACAATATTTGCCCGTTTTGCGGCCTTCTGCGTATTCTGACACTAAACCTTCGACCGGTTCTTCACCTTCTTGCCCACGGCGTAGTGTGAAGAAACGGCCGGCATGATTTTGTTGAGTAGCGGGGGATAGATCGTCTCTCGCTACTCGATACAATAATTGGACGGCACTGCGCTTACCATCAGGTGCAGTGTGGTCACTTAGCACTTAGCCTTGCCAGGATAAAAAAAATACTGATAAGACAGATTTAGCACTATACTATACAGATGATAAGCACAGGTAGGTCCCCTGGCTCCCAAACTAGGTATAACCTGTATCTTGGGAATCAGTGTTCCTCTGAAATCCTTATAGATACCAAGGGTCAAAATAATTGAACCAAAGATTAAAAACAACCAATATACACCGTCAGCATAATTCGGAGATTTTGAATAAACCTAAGAATTGTAAGAATTAAGATGTTTGCTTCATTACATAGGTATTCAAATGTAATTATATCTTAAACTTTGCCAATCAATAGAGTGCTAGAGGTTCAATAATTATTAGTGAGTTTATTTCTAATATATTATACTAAAACATTCAAAAAGATATTGTGGAAAGAAACTCCCGAAATTTGTATGCAATCACTTTTACGCTACCCTATAATACCCTACGTAACACGAGAGTATCGAGCATCGGCTCCAATGTTCGATCGAAAAACCATAAAAATGATTGTAAGAATCATATTAATAACATTTAATTACATATTAATCTAAAAATAAAAATAAAATCTAACATTAACTACACTATTTACTATTTCTAAACATTATTTGTTAGTGTGACAACTTATCCATCTCCTCATCATAGGAGACTCCCATCGGTCTATAAACACTCTCAGAATAGTGTTGGTGGTAGAACGAAGACGTGCCAGTAGGGACGCACACCGTTTCCTCATGATAGCTGCAAAACCGTCAATCCGAAATTCGGCGAACATCCTCGACGCACTACAACGCCACGACAACCCCAACAATACTCTGAGAGCATTATTATATTGTACTCGCAAATCGCTGTATGTCCGCTGCCTATAATTGACCCACAAGCCGCACGTGTAAAAGGACTGACAGAAAACAGAAGAAGAAACAGAAGTTATGTTACAATCTTTAAATTTAATTTAATCTATAAATTTTGATTATATCGACACATCTGTCGCATCCCTAATAAATTTGCAACGTATACTTAATCCCTTTTTGTTGTTAAAATATTTTCATTGAAAAAGCCGCTTTATCACAACAAAGATAAGTTGTAATTCACAAAAACAAGATGGCGATCAAAATCGAAGGTGTGGGGAACAGTCGATCGTACTCAAGGTGGGTCCGAGATAATGCGGTTCAATGACCCTTAACTGGACTGCTCCCCTTCCTTATGGCGAATTCTTATTGAGTAACTTATAGGAAGAGAACTATGTCGAGATCTCGTGTGTTACTGTGGGTAGATTTTGAAACTTTGATTTCGATTGTGCTCGAGTGTCGTAAGTTTAAAACTATAGTAGTAACTGATCATGTTAAGATTAAACTAAGGATGCTTACAGTACAGGAATACATACATATACACTCACGCCTGTAATTCCCTAAGGGGTAGGCAGAGATTGGCCATTACAAACACTTTTCGACGAATTATTACGTTCCAAAATTTGATAGAGGGCGAACCTATCGCCATACCGGGCACAATTCCAGACTCGGGGCTGATACTGAGTAATTCTAAATAGAAAACCCTAATATCTTTTGAGCCAACCCGGGGATCGAACCCGAACAGCACAGCAGTCGTAACGCATGCGCAATTATAACTGCGCCACCGAGGCAGTGAATACTGTAGATAAATTTAACACGTGTCACTCTGCTCACTCCTAACTTAAATCTTAGATATAATGTCAACTATAGATCTTTACAGATTCTCGTAAGTCACAATCATTATGCTGGTTTGAAGTTGATAGCTAAGCTGGAGGTTTAATAAGAAATTTCTAAGGTAAGTCAATCATAAACATTAAACTAATCGGAACCAAATAGATTAGGAATAGTTTCTACTGTTTGTTCACTTGATCTTCAAATCTATCTACCTATTACCAATGTACTTCTGTATTAACAGCACTAGAAGACCGAATTAGTACATTTGAACAGATGTCAGAGATTGGTACGCTCCTTCTAATAGATGTGCAAGAACAAGGCTGTAATTATTTTATCCTGGCACGGCAATGTGGCCACACTGCACTGATGGTAAGCGCAGTGACGTCCAGGTAGAGTATCAAGTAGCGAGAGAAAACTATATCTCGCTTCATCATACAATTATGCCGACCCTCTGAGTAGCTTCTTCAAGCTACGCCTAAAGGATTCAGTATCATGTGATGGTTATCAAATAATTATACACTAGCTGTCCCCACGAACTCTATCCCGAGGGATAAAAAACTTCCGAATTTTTAATAATAAAATATAGCTTATGTTATTCCAGAATAATGTATCCTTCAATAGGTGAAAGATTTTTTTAATCGGTTAAGTAGCTTGTGAATTTATCCATTACAAAAAAACAATCAAATCTTTCCTCTTCATAATATTAGTATAGATATAGGGTGTGTTAATCTTATAAGACTGGGTAGATATACAAAATATGTCCCTCTCGAGAATTGATTGTCCATAATTCATAAAAAGTACACCGACTTCAATAAAAAACAATTTATGGGTCACTATATACACTACTAAATTTGAGGGTTGCCCTTGATTTTTCTGAGATCCCATCATCAGATCCTGACTTGGTGCCAATGGGACCACCTGGGAAGTATACCCTTTTAAACAAAAAAAGAATTTCTCGAATCGGTCCAGGCGTCTTCGAAGGAATCAGGTAACATACATAAAAAAAAATATTCCGACGAATTGTTAACCTCCTCCTTTTTTGAAGTCGGTTAAAAATACTTAAAGAACCGTCGCTTCATGCAATCAGTTCACTTCGCGTATAGATTTCATTCGAAACCGATGAAACGACCCTTCGATAAAATGCGACATTGAAAGCCGAATAGCTCGCGGATATGAAAACCCATCGGAGTGTAAACATTTGAATAGATTATTATGTAAACCTTGGCATAATACCAAATACTTCGTAAATGATGTCCGCGGGCATTTATGAATGGATCTGTTAGTAGTTCAAGTATGTTTGACAATATTTTTGAAAGAGAATTCCGTTTGACAGTATCCTTGGGGCAGTGCACGGGTTGGTATAGACATTTGTATCTGGGTCCTGGTGAAACTAACCTAATTCCAATACCCACGGCACGATTGAAAGACGGCGAAAGATCGGTATTGTAGTGTGGGGTCAGGACTATGTGTGTCACTCTTAGTTATGGATGTTTAACCAGTCATGACTCATAAGCTTGCCGGCGGTGCGTTCAAATACTGGCCACTTTCGCCATCCTTACACTTTAATGTTATAGAAATAAAAATGATTTTGGCTAGTATTTTACTCACAACTTTTTTTTATTATTCTTATAGACACGAGTGATTAAAATAGTCTGGCGGATTCGGTATGATCAACAGATAGTAATATTTTAACTATACATTCCCACATTAATTCCAATTATTCACCGTCTTTACACGACGCTTGATAGAACTGAGACAAATGGTTCAGTATTGAAGATTATATTGACAGCCTCCGTGGCGCAGTTGGCGAGTAGCCGGCTGTGAAACGAGAGGCCGTGGGTTCGATTCCCACACCGGGACAAATATTTGTGTCACAGACAAGATATTTGTGTCCGGGGTCTGGGTGTTGTGAGACCGAAAGTCTCTCGTAGTCCCTGATACCCGCAACACAAGACTCGTATCTTAGTGTGGGGTCGGGGCTATGTGTGTGACTGTTGGGTGTTATTTATTATTTATTTATTTATATTAGACAAGAAGATTCATGGAAGTTTTTTGGCAAGAGATGCCTTAGAACTGAGATCTGAGTCTCATGATGATCTCTGATCTGATCTGATCTGATAGACTGAGAATTTAATTCTCATATAAAACACATTTTCATCACAAATTGTGTCTGAGTTTTCGAGTCGAAAAACTAAACATGTGTTGGGATAGGCTCGTCATCTATCACATCATAGGATGGATTTAAACTTGACGAACCGTGAATGTACTAGTTGCATCACTGCGTACTCCTTCGAGGGTACAAGCGTGGGCTGATGTTAGTTTGAACATTTTTGATAAGTGCATATTTAATGCCTTGCTATATGTCAAATATGTAGATTTATGTTAGTGATAGGTACCATTTACCGAGAATTCATAAATGATAAATCATACTTCAGTGAACAATTTAATTTTACGTATATTCAACACACTAAAAAGCTGACAAACCCTCATGAGGCATATACATTGATGTACAAAACCCTTACTACAATGGCGTTCGTAACGCGAAACCCCGTCACCTATAAACACGATGTGCATTCTACTCCACGCCTGCTGCCAAATGGAGACAATGTGACACACGACTGCGAAAAAAAACTTTTTCGCCTATTGCCCTTCCACCCAAAAACCAACTGTAAAGTCATAAACTTAAGGTTGAAACTTGATCCAACACACCACGTACTGCATTCTAGGTAGTTTGAACTTTGACTTGGAATAACCATGCATATATTTTTGGGAGGACGTGTCTTCTGTTGTGATCAAACGAAATCCCACTCTATACAGTAGTCGTAAAGTTGTATATCGTATGTCAGTGGGCATTCATTTTTAAATGTCACCAGGAGCCGGCAAAATGCTCACGTGCCTTTTGTTGGATCTCGCATGAGGGTGCCAGCAAACATTCTTCGCGGCTGACATTTTGTGTGAATAATGGCATATTTTTTATTCGTGTAATGCGTCGTAACCTTTTCTTTAAGGATTTCCTCTACATCCTTTATCTTGTGCCCCGTTGGTTTTACTCGCCTTTGTGGAATTGTTTCTTTTAAGAACATTGCTTGTTGGCCGTACGTTTTGTCTTTCTCGGTTCATAATGAGCCGTGAAAAGGAAGGGTTAAAGGTGAACACAGAAATGCAGAGTAAACACTTTATAACTGTAGGTTTAGAGATTGGAATATGGTGATAAACAAAGGGACTTTGTTTTGGATCAAAATAAGAATCCAGGTTAAGATATTTTATTGGTTCTGGTTAAAAAAAAGCCAATAGGGTTTATTGTTGTAGTTGTAAAGGACAAGGAATGTGTTTTAAAAAGCGAACACCTGAGCACTTTGTATGGACCTTTGGAGTAAATACCTCTATAAAAGGAGGAGGGAAGTATTTTTAGGTCATCGCTCCATGTCCACAAAATATAAAGGGTCATCAAGACTTTTTATGATATCGTGCGGATTTAAACCGGTTTAAATGATTTTTTATTACTTGAATATAATGCGACATGGCGTTTCTTATTCGATGAATACAAAAACATAACATGTATACGTTTAATTATGTATAATTTTATTTTTACTTTTTTATTAGACGTTAATGGTTGATGAAATCTGTAATGTCACACGTCAATTAAACACCGAGGTCCAATACCAACTGTTTTATTTGATAATCATTACGAAACATATACAAAATAGTTTCGTATACATAACACTTTTCCCTCTTTAAAATACAAGTATAGCTAACTAAATATAATTATTTATTATTATGTATACAACTTATTGATACACAAACGATATAGGGTGTTTATCTACATACAATAAAGTAGGTACATTACACAACTAATTAAGTACTGTTTTTAAGTTTCTCAAGGCACCGTAATGCAGCTCTCCGTTTTGGGCGTGAGTTATCTAAAATGGGAGGACTGGCAGAAAGCTCCCGCGGTTGAGAAGGCGATTGGCCGACTTGGCCGACCGGTGATAACTCAGTTTCCTCTGCACTGTCAAACCTCTCATCCGTCTCACCCTCACTCTGTCCGCATGTAGAAACACCAGTATCCTTGACCCTAGTTGGTGACGTACTCTCATGAACTTGGCTTAAAGAATGCCGCGATTTCCTGTAACCCAATACTTGATCGATGTGACGTTTGTGAATGTGACCGTCGCGGGTCTTAACCTTATACGAAACAGGACTCGACCGTTGGAGTATTTCACCCTCAGTCCACTTATTTCCCGATTTTGAATAATCGCGCATCAATATTTTGTCACCCGAACTTACGGCACGCAAGCGCGCGTCGCTGCGGCCCTCATGTTTGAGTTGTGCGTCGCGCACAACTTCCGCAGCGTCCGGGCGCACCAAGTCAAGTCGCCCACGAAGCCTCCGACCAAGCAACGCCACAGCCGGCTCGATACCCGTTGTACTTTGCTCGGTGTTTCGATATGTAAAGAGAAATTTGCTTAATGCAATATCGCTATTTTCATTTTCCATTTGTGCCTTCTTCAAAACCCGTTTAATAGAACGCACTGCATTCTCTGCTGCACCGTTACTAGCCGGATGGTAAGGAGCTATTAACGTATGTTTGATACCGTTTCTTTGTAAGTAATAAGCGAACTCTGCTGATGAAAATGGGGGGCCATTATCACTAACTATACGCTTTGGTAATCCAAAACGCGCAAACAAATGTCTTAAACAACTAATGACCGCCATTGCCGACGTTGCTATTACATGTTCAACCTCTATCCATTTAGTATTAGCGTCAATGATTACTAAATAATAATTCTTATTGAACGGACCAAGAAAATCAATGTGCAGACGTGACCACGGCTCGTTCGGCCAGGGCCACGAGTGTAGCGGAGCGGCCGGGGGCATGGCGCGTTGCGACCGGCACACAACACATTCACGGACTACACGTTCAATATCTGCATCTATGTTTTCCCACCAAACATAATTACGAGAAATCTGTTTCATTTTTACGATACCCGGGTGGCCTTCATGAATTTCCTTTAAAATTGTTTCACGTAAAACTTTTGGTACCACAATCCTGTACCCCCAAACTAAACACCCTTGTTGCACGTGCAAACTTTCTCTTCTATTGAAGTAGCACTTCTCCAATTCACTATTAACGCCATTTAGTGGCCAACCATAAAGTACATAACCATAAACTTTTTTTAGTAAAGGATCATTTGTTGTTTCGGTTTTAATATCTTTAAAACTCACAGGAAAGTTATCTTGTACAAAATTGAAATAGCAGAATTCATCACTTTCATTCCGAAGTCTTCCAATTTTTGATTCCAGAGGAAGTCGAGAAAGAGCATCGGCGAAACAATTATTCTCAGATTTAACGAATTCTATTTCAAAGTTATATGCAGCTAACTTCACAGCATATCTCTGCAATCGGCTAGCAGCTGTCACCGGTAAACCTTTATTTTTGCCAAATATGAAACTTAGCGGGCGATGATCACTACGTAATATAAAATGCCTACCATATAGATATTGGTGGTGGCGCGTCACACCAAACACGATAGCGAGTGCTTCCTTGTCCAGTTGTGAATAATTGCACTCCGCCACGTTAAGAGTTCGCGACGCGCAACACACCGGCCGCTCACTACCGTCCCCGTACCGCTGCGTTAACACTGCACCCAGACCATAAGCACTGCTATCCACAGACAAAATAAGTGGTAAATTTGGGTTATAATGAGCCAATACCGGAGAGCTGCTTAACACTTTATTTATTTTAAGAAATGCCATATCACATTCCTGGCTCCATTTCCATAACTGATTCTTTTTAATAAGATTATATAATGGTTTTAAAATATCACTCATATTAGCACAAAATTTTGAATAAAAATTGACAAGACCTAAAAAGCTTCTTAATTGAGTGACATTACATGGTATAGGAGCTCCTACTATTGCATTAATCTTTTTTGTGTCTGTATGCAAACCAAATTTGTCTATTTTATATCCAAGATATGTAACACTATCTTTAAAAAATTGACACTTACTAAAATTAATGCGTAAACCATTTTCTTTTAGTCTTTGGAGCACTGCCCTTAAGTTAGTCAAATGCGTGGAATTGTTTTTTCCTGTTACACAAATATCATCAGCAAAAACTGCCGTTGAAGGAAGACCACTCAATACCTGCTCCATGATTTTTTGGAAATTCTCCGGTATACATTTAATACCGAACGGTACTCGTTTATAAACAAAGGTACCTACATGAGTGGTAATGGCCGTCAGTGGCTGTGAGCCTTTTTCCAGTATACATTGTTGGAAGGCATTAGATAAGTCTAATTTCGTATATTTTTCTCCACCGCCTAGAACCGCGAAGAGATCCTCGATACGCGGCAGCGGGTAATGAAAATCTTTGAGGAGTTTGTTTAATGTAATTTTATAGTCACCACACAATCTCAAGCCGCCGTTGGCTTTTATTACTGGCACGATTGGTGTCCCGTAATCTGACCTTTCAACTTTATAAATTACTCCTTCTCGCTGAAGTCTATCGAGTTCTCTCTCTACTGGTTCCTTGAGTGCTAATGGTAATGGACGCGACTTAACAAAAATTGGAGTTTTATCTTTTAAATGTAAACGAATCTCGGATTTAAAAGTACCTAAACCGTCAGCAAAAACCTCAGGAAATTCTGCTCTAAAGGGATCCGCTATCGAATCACTTTCAACTATATTGTGACAATCAACAATGGATAACTGTAATTGTTTTATCCATGTTCGACCCATTAACGGAGGACCCCCATTCTCAATCACGTATAAGATTAATTTAGCCCGGTTTACTCCGCTCTTAACCTGTACAGTTATATAGCCAAGTGTTTCGATGACGTTACCCGTATACGACCTTAACGATAGTGTTTTTTTTTCTAACAGTATGTGTGAAAAATATTTGTCGTACGTTTTCTTAGAAATGGCAGAGATTTTACTCCCTGTGTCTACTTCAAATTTACAGGTAGTATTCTCAATATTGAGGTATGCATAATACGGTCCATCTCCATTACTACTTACAATTAAATTATAAAAATTACAGTCTTCGCTTTCCGATTCTGAGCCATCTAGGAAAAATTGACTTTTACGAAACTTATAACCACGACTGCCACTTGCCTCACTTTTATTTTTACACACTGACTTTAAATGGCCCTTTTGGCCGCAATGGTCACAGGTATATTGTTTGAAACGACACTTATTTTCTTTATGGCCCGTTTTGCCACAACGAACACATGTTCGGCGCGCGGCTACTCCGTTGCCGCCACCCTGCGCTCCCGCGCTGAATTGATGCAAGCCGTCACTTTTCAACACATTCGCCGAGCCGACGCTGCTGGCTCCTTGGGCCGTTGAAGCACAAGCCGTTGCTGCATGCCGCTCCGCCGATTCCAAGGCCACAGCCAATTCAACAGCTCGCTTGTAGTCAATACTCTTCTCTGAAAAAATCCTAGACCTCATGTCTTCATTGAACAGTCCTGACACAAACTGGTCACGTAGACATACTTCTAGACAGGTGCCGAAATTACATGTTTTCGCTAAATGTTTGAGTGCCTGGAGGTACTCACGGATACTTTCGTTTTGTTGCTGCGTTCTTTGTCGAAAAATATGCCGTTCGGCAATTTCAGATCTATCAGGTTCTAAATGATCTCTAACCAACTCCACGAGTTCCTCGAACGTTTTTGATTCCGGTGTATTTGGCGAACACAGGTCGCACATCAAATCGTAACATTCAGCACCAACCACCGTCACCAACGTGGCTACTTTCAAACTGTCACTTATTTTATTTAAAGAAATAAATTGTTTTAAGCGACGAATATAAGCATCCCAATTATTGTTGTTAATGTTAAAGTTTTCTACGTTTCCCAAAGGCATTTTACTGTATTTAACACGGTTAAATAAATATTATAGAATTTTCCTCGTCGCCAATGTAATGTCACACGTCAATTAAACACCGAGGTCCAATACCAACTGTTTTATTTGATAATCATTACGAAACATATACAAAATCGTTTCGTATACATAACAAAATCATCAAGATTATTAGATACATCCAATGTTGTGTGCATTATACCTAGTCAGGTCATAAATTCTGTCACATGTTTAATATAAAATAATTGAAACAAGTTTATTCATTATGTAACCATTTATATACCAAAATGAACTTAACAAAACATAGATTCTTATGACACTAAAGTTTATTCAAAATGACCTCCGTGATTTTGAATACAGGCCTTCAATCTGCGCGGCCAGTTGTCTATCGCAGCACGAACGAGGTCCATGTCAATCTCGGCGGCTGCCTTAATCAAGGATGTCTTGAGTGAGTCCAAATTGGGATGAGGCTTTGAGCACGCCTTTTCCTCCAAGTGTTGCCATATCTTGTAATCTAACGGATTCAAATCTGGAGTGGAGGAGGGCCAGACTTCGTGCCGGATGAAGTCGATTTCACGCGCCGCCAGCCAGTCTTGTGTGCTCTTCGCTCTATGAGCTGGCGCTGAATCTTGTTGGAATACCCAGTGCCTGTTATTGAACATGGTATGAGAAACAGGTTCCACAAGGTTCGTCAGGACTGTATTTTGATACACAACTGCATTCGTTTTTACACCTTTCTCACAAAAATGTACCTCTGTTAAGCCCCAATAAGAAACTCCCAACCATACCATGAGCGAGGATGGAAAATGACCTCGTTGGACACGCGGAATACGGTTGCTCGCTTCTTCACTACTGTGTGCGTACACCTTATCATTTTGTTTGTTGTACCTCTCTTCTACGGTAAAAATTTTTTCATCTGAAAAAAGAATTTCCCGAGATTTTTTCCCGCGTACCGCTTCAACAAAGCGCGGCATCTCTTCAGTCTCAGGTCCATTAGATGAGCATTCAAACGATGTCCTGTTTTTCTTCGATATGCCCGAAGCCCTAAGTCTTCATTTAACACCCTTTTCACCATGGTTCTGCTTAACCCCATCTGAAGGGCCAACAGTTTCTGCTTACGTTTGGGATTTCTTTGAATTCGCGCCTTCACAGCTTTTATCACTGCTGGAGTCCTAACAGACCGAGGGCGACCACTTTTTGACCTGTCATCTACACTAGAGTCTTCAATGTATCGTTTGATGGTACGATAAACGAATCTTTTGGTTATATTCAAATTTTTCAGTATGTCAAAAATTTGAATTGGTGCGTAACCGCAACGATGCAACGCAATTACTGCAACACGGTCTTCTTTAAGCGTCCACTCCATATTTAAAAATGAGTAAAATTCTAAAAAGTATACATTTTTATTTTCATGAACAATTTGAAATTCGAATTCAATAAACTTTTTTGTGGCCAGCATTCTAAAATAAAAGTTTTTACTGTGTGACAATACTTATGACCTGACTAGGTATTTTGTACTTCTTTCAACTTTCCTCAACAAAAATTCCTGAACATAAAATTTCTTCTGTAGATTCATACATACAAAAAATGCTAAATATAGTGGTAATCATGAAATGATAGCTAAAGCATGTTCATGAGCCAAAACATTTGGAATAATTTCGTAGGCCACGCGAAACCTTCTTTCCCAAGTTGGCCTGAGTGATTGTCTTTTGTATCTAACCATTAATTAATCTCTATAGGAGATTCATCTACGGGACTTTACTAATTAGAGCGGTTAGGTCTTTTTTTATCATGTACAAATACGGGTTGATGATCATCACATAACTTTGTAATTCTTTCCTCAAGATATCCTTCAGCAATATAGGAAGCGATAATTAACAGTGCATACAGGCTTTACTTCGAATATATAGGTGCGTTCCTTAGGAACTCCATTAGGCCATAGCTGCTATGTTTACTGGTTGTATACTATAATACTATTACTATTTACTATTAAAAACTAAAGTAATTCTATAATGTGCTGATGTCTATCCGTGAGACGCGTGTCCCACATATATCATATTGTTTCATCGGCCGAGTTCATTAAAGGAGTACACATAATACAATAGCTGCCAAATATTATTGTACGATACAATGGAACATCTATACCGCGTAACGTTATGTACACTATATCTATTGTCCTGGCTAGGTCGGTCTCTATTCGGACCGTTGTTATTGTGATTTAAAGTTCGCTATTTGCGGTTACGGTATTGCTAATGTAACCGCATTTAGTGTTCGTGATGTATGGTATTGTTGTGTTTGATGGAGGTTATTCCCTAGATTTCAGAGTCTGTGTTCCACTGTCTATCGAATTTTGTCAAAGTATGATCATCTGGTTTTACCGGGATAAAATCAGTCTCAAAACCGACGTGATATAATAGTTTGATGTTGCGGTTGGTACTGTGAGTGAGATTTTCAAAGAGATGAAAATAAAGAAAGAAAATATCTTTATTTGGACATTGTGTCTGGCCCCGACGGCAGTAAGTAGCAATCCAGCAGCGCAGGGAAAACATTAAGTAAAGATAAAATTCATAATACCAGATACATAAAACGAAAAAACTCAAAATGTTTAGATTCCCAACCACAATTTCTTTCCGTAAAGGCTTTTTTGTTTTTAGTGCCTGGATAGGTAGACGAGCAGACGGGCCACCTGATGATAAATAGTCACCGCCGCCCATAGACTTCTGCAATGCCAGGGCAGAGCAGCAGAGCCGCTGCCTACCGTTAACAATATGCTTCTTCTGGCTTATGGAAGGTGCAGATCATTTACCATTAGGCGAACCACTTGCTCGATCCGCCTCATTAAAAATCACATAATTCAGATAGGGAAACGAAGTGTTATTTATTGTGATTTACATTGTAGTAAGAGGCTTGGCAGATCTTTAATATAAAGTTTCGCGTTTCTATGTAAATATGGAAACTACATGCTGCAGACTGTCTCCAGCATGGCTCTACCACTTAGAATAGTTCAAAGTTCAATTATTCGTCTTGTTGGTGAATTATTCGATGTAGCTTGTTAACTGTTTTTGGCGTGCTCTAGCTATTTGTTATTTATTTATAATGAGATATCTTTACAAGGTTGGCTCGAGGTCATTGGTATTGTATGTTAATTGACGAAAATATATTACGCATGTCTATAATACTATTAATTATTATCATCTTTGTTATGATGCAAGCGTACTGGTTACTTTAGTATAGATAGAACATCTTTATTTTTTTGTACATACATACATACGCACTAGGGGTAAGCAGATGTATAACAAGTACACCCACATTTCGTCGAGCTTATATATCGTCCTATGGTGTGATAGTATGTGGGCCTATTTCCTTACCGGGCACTATTCCAGACTCCGGGCTGAGCTGAGTATTTCGTGGTAGACAAACCCAACGTCAATTGTTCGTAAAGCTATCATTAGTGGGTTCTTGGTAATCAAATTGTGGATTCCAAATGATTTTGCTGGTTTATGAAAGTGGCACTAACTACTGAACTAGCTTGTTCATACTGTAAATTGGACTCTACTTTTTTTTATCCTGGCACGGCAAAGTGACCACACTGCAACTGATGGTAAGCGCAGTGCCGTCCAATTTGAAGAAGAAGCAAGAGACGATCTTTCCCCCGCTACTCAACACAATTATGCCGGCCTATTTCTTCACACTACGCCATAGGCAAGAAGGTGAAGAAGCGGTCGAAGGTCTATTGTCAGAGTACTCAGAAGACCGCAAAACGGCCAAACATCGTACTCCAACTCTAGACCCTTGACAAAAACCGGATGTACACTGGCTGATCCCGGAACGCGACACACTTGCGTATTCCACTATGGCAGGTTTTACACCCTGTGTATGGTGGTGCCTATCCGGGTGGATATGAATATTCTACCACCAGCAAATACCTACCTACACTCATATTTTTATCTATAAATGAATCATTAAAGCCTGAACAAGAGACAGACGGTGGGTGGCAGGCGGCAGTGCATGTAATTAATAAACTACTGCATGGTGGCGACACGCGAATGTGTTCATCGACCGTGTAACATGTAATATTCACTTGGTCTTTTCTAACGTTTTGAGAACCCTCTAGTTGGTGACACGTCTGTAGGTCAATTCCTGGACACACATGGTTATTGCTAAAAGTTTTGTGTTTATTTGTGACTGCCTCGGTGGTGCAGTTGTTATTGCGAATGCGTTACGGCAGCTGTGCTGAGGTCTCGGGTTCGATCCCCAGGTAAAAGTGATATTGGGTTTTTCTATTTTGAAATACTCAGTATCAGCCCGGAGTCTGGAATTGTGCCCGGTATGGTGGTAGGCTCGCCCCTATCACATTATGGGACCGTAATAAATACAGCAAAAAGTTGGTGCACTGGTTGCATCTCTGCCTACCAATTCGGGGATTACAGGCGTGAGCGTATAGCATTTATGTATGTATCGTGTGTTCATGTTCGTGAAGAGAAGTCGTAAAATCAATAATGTCAATTCGGTTTTCGATAAATCTAAGTTTGAAACTTAGTTTTGACTTACTTAGTATGTATTACCTAGCTATCGCTCGCAGCACAACCCGCGTTTGAGAAAAGTATTATTAAGTATACAAATATTTTTACTACCATTACCTCTTAAAGGTAAAAATACAAAATACATATTTCATCTATTGTGTTGTTGAGCGTGAAATTCAAGGTTCAAGTTAGTTTGACTATATAAAAACTTAGCAACGAAATCAACTTTAGATACGGGGTATATTTTAAAGCTTGTAATAATAATTGTTCTTTATATAATGTTAAGAATAAGCTGTCAAAGTATCAGATGATGGATCCACCGGTTGGTTTAGGTGATGAATCAATCAGGTCATGTGTAGATAACCAAAAGAAACTACCACAAATTTTATATAAACTACAATAATGTTTTTTTTTATCCTGGAACGGCAAAGTGACCACACTGCACCTGATGGTAAGTGCATTGCCGTCCAGTTAGATTATCAAGTAGCGAGAGACAATCTATCCCTCGCTACTCAACACAATCATGCCGGCCTGCTGTGTGCTGCATGCTCAAAATAAATTGATCGAACTGTTATTGAACACGCATTTTTTTCGTCATTCGTTGAATGTCCTCTACGAGGTCAATTTGCGTTTTACTTTTTAGTCCGGATTTATTACCCGAGGATTTTCTAGACTGCCTCGGTGGGGCAGATGTAATTGCACATGCGTTACCACTGCTGTGCTAAGGTCTCGGATTCTATCCCCGGGTTGGATCAAGTGATATTGGGGTTTTCTATTAAAAATACAATATAAATACTCGGTGTCAGCTGGAGTGTGGAATTGTGCCCGGTATGGCGATAGGCTTGCCCCCTATCACATTATGGGACCGTAATAAATTTAGCGGGATTACAGGCGTAAATGTATAATATGTATGTATGTAATTTTCTAGACAATCTACCTTTCAAATATAGCGTTAAAATAGTTAAATTAATTGCATGTTTATATGCATACGTTAATAAAATTACATGCATTAATACGTCACAGCGGGAGTTGATACGTTTGGTGCCCATCGGCTACAAGATTTTGTTTTTGTTTTATGGAAATTCGTCTTTGAGTTTGTTTCGAGTATTTATGAAATGGACAGTAATATTCTAATGAGGCACTTAACCTTAATGGGCCATTAATTAACATAAAATTTGACTGATGTTTATTTTTATGTGTACTTACTGGTCATTCGGTTTCAGCTTAATTTCCTCTTACTTATTTTTATTTACACTTAATCGTTTGCTTAAAAAAATACACCCAACAGTCACACACATAGTTTCTGACCCCACACTAGGTAAAACCTGTATCGTGGGTATCAATAACTACGAGGGACTACGGTCCCACAACACCCGCCAGAGAAGACGTAGGTGGCGCCGGGTGGTCGACTGACCGACATCTCCCGCCCTGTGGAATGGGGGCGTTTGAATTCCACCACGGTTGGACCACATTGGGGTTGCCACTACATTGGGGCCATCGGCGAACGCGGGTGCGCAGCGTGGGTGGTAAGGCCTCGTTCGCTGTCGTTGTTCGGTGCGCGAGGCCTCCTAAGCCTCCCATGGAGATGGGTCTTTACAAGGCACCGTGCAGGGGCGGTTCCGGCCGCAATTCTAGCACTCCTTAGAATACCCCGGGATCGCTCTGTAAGCACTGAAGAAGGCCACCGCGGGGTTTTAGCTGATAGTGTCGGGTGGGGTGTACATAGGGGGTAGGAACTCGGCCCAGCGGCAGCACGCATAGCATAACCAGCTAGTCCAGTATAACCGTTTTATTCTTATTCCGCTTCTCCCCCGAGCAGCAATAAAAAGCTTTCCCCGCAACAACAAAAAAAACGGTCCCACAAAGCCCAGATCCGAAACAATTATCTATCTGCCACACAAATATTTGTCTCGGTGCGGAAATCAATCCCACGACCTTACTTTCACAGGCTGTCAAATAAAAAAAAGTTTTAATGCATAAATTTACCGTAGTATGAAAACTTAAAAGCTTCAACAGTTCTTAGGTCAATAGAATCTCTATACTCTCAAGCTGGAAACCACTTTAGTACTATAGGTTGGATGAGTAATTCATCAAGTTGTCAAGATTAAATACCCGCTACAGATCACCTGGGCTGATGGAATGAGGTCGCCTGACGGACGCACCGACGGATGCCGAGTCTCGCTGCCCATTGTTACCAGAATTCAGTTTTGAAAGCGTATAAAAAGTCATAAAAGAATACTAACGGTGGTGAATAAGAGTTGCAAATTGTTGGTCAGTGAGGTTTCTTTTGAGGTTGATGGATTTGGTAATGGTAGTGTAAAGATTCCTTAAGTCATCGCGTGAATCTAATACTTTCGATTTATTTATGTAGAACAACACATGAATCACCAAACACGAATATGTTACACAAAACATTCACTGTGCAATGAATTGATTGTTCGAATGCTTGTTTCCTATTTCTCCATATCTGTGAGACCAGACCAGGAGACCAACTGCCGGAAAAAAGGATTCTTTAAACGTATTAACTCATAAAGCAGTTGTGTTATCTGCTTCTATATTTGTTCCAACTTCCACTATTGGTTTTGTAAGCTTGCCTAAATCTGTGTGACGATGTCATGTGTTTTTATCATTTATTCTCTAAAGTGGGTTTTAGATAAACTTTTTGCTAGATAATGCGGTTTGTGGCGTCATTAGACCGATCGGAGCAAAAAGTTTGCGAATTGTAATTGGAACGCATTGACCGTGGATTCTGGGCCTCTGTTACACCGTAATTGGCTATGCGCTTCACGTACAGCCGGATTGAATCAATTTACTTTAAAGACTGCAATGCGACGGTGTGATGGACAGTTCTGTTGCAGGTTTTTAAAACTTTTTTAGTTGTCAAACACAATAGGTGAAATAAAAACTGTACTTGCATAATAAATTTTGACGTAGCAAAAAAATATAACTTTTTAAACAGGAAAATATGCAAATATTTTTAATTAAGCCTTATAAAATCACTTCTACATTACGATATTGACAAAATGTGACTAATATTCAGTTTTACAAATATAACTACTGTTAGTTTGTAACTGATTATGTTTTTTATCTCCGGATGTGGCTTTCCGGTTTGTAATGTTTTATTTATTGTATCTAAAATTCGCTCTATTATTAGTTATAAAGAATATACTTATAAGTTTTAATTGGTTTGTTTTTGTCTTTTGATATTTGCACCTAGTTGTTTTTTTTATTTCTGTCATCCGAAAAACGGATAACGGCAATTTAGCTGACGCAGGTTCTGAGCCCCCCTTGTAACTACTTCCTATCTACACCCACCTTGGCCTTGCATACTTTAATGCTATCACCCATCATCTGCATGAACCCAACTATACCTTTGTGACGATTTGACATTATTTTATACACTCACGCCGGTAATCCTCGAAGGAGTAGACAGAGATGTAACCAATACACCCACTTTTGGCTGAATTTATTTCGGTCCCATAGTGTGATAGGAGGCGAGCCTATCGCCATACCGGGCCGAATTCCAGATTCCGGCTGATTCTGAGTATTTGTAATAGAAAAACCCAATATCGCTTTACATCTTATTTTATTTATCCTCCTCGTGTAACCATACCACAATATCATACTTAAATGATAGCACTTGAATATCATGATATATATTTTATGTCATAGCTTGGGTTGTTATGATTGGAAGGTGCTGAAGAAACCGCAAGAGTCATGTTTGTCGAGGTGAACAGTAAACGACACGGAATCGATTGCCATCGTACCACTTCGTTAAATATTAACACTACTGCGAATCGCTTGTTGGTTGGACTGGGTATTGTATACAAGGTTTAGCCATGGGTGTTTTTGTATTACTGTCTAAGAACAAATAGCATAAGTATTAATAAAAGTAGAAAAGCAGCGATAAAATATATGGACCTTGTGGAGACTAAGAGGAATTCCCGTGCTTTCCGGCTTTTTGCCATTCCTATTATTGGCATCAAGTTTAACAGCTCGCATGGTAGGACCCATTAAGTAACTTCCGTGGTGCTTTGCGTCTGGCTTCTCCAGACGAAAATTTAATTTTTAATTTTAATTTGTAACTAAATTTTTAATCAGTTCTTGTATGTCGAATAGGCTGTAATTTGGTATTCATGCATAAACCTGATGACAATGCAATATTATGGTGAGCTGGACCTAATGCTGCTGTCAGAGCCACCTCCAGACCACCCAACTCATCAATAGCTTACTGCAGCTATACCGTGTTTAAGGCCGTTAGATTTGTCTTGACAAGTACTTTTTTATCCATTCACTACTGACTACTTTATATCAGTAATTTATTCTTTTTAAAGCATTTAAATAAAAGCTTGTTTAAATTAATGTTTTTAAGAATAATCTTATTTATAATACATATACTTGAAAACGAATTCTGGATAATACTGGATTCTACGTTTTATTACATGTACAGCGGTCTTGAATCTAAAAACCAATTTACATCGTATACAGAACGTAAAAGAAAACATTCTTGCCGAAACTGCTCCACTGGCAGCCGTTGTGTAGGTCCGAGTTCCGCACGTAACTTTAATAAACAATTTGCACCGAATGTCGACGAAAATAGAAACGGTGGAATATTTAAAATCAATTTCGTTTTCATTTTGGTTTTGCATAAAAACAATTATTATGTCAAAGGAAAAAACATGTCCTGTTTTGTTTTTAGTAATTATTTAGCGGTCTATTTGGTCGCGTGTTTTTGTACACGAGATTAAATTGTGTGGCAGGTTTGATTTGATGTTGTGAATTTGGCATAGATGTGTTTATTGTATGTTGTTGTTCAAATTAATATCCATGTTTTATTTAAAATTATATGGAAAAGTTAGTTATACCATCTTGTAAGGCTTATGATATCTACGAATACAATTTGTGCATCTTTACTTGACGGCCCGAAGGTAGTCACTTATGGCAGCGAAGTTATTGTTTTTACATATTGAACTGAAGACTGAAACATTGAAGATGAGCTATAGACCAGCCAAGTAACGTTGCCCGTATTGTATATGATAGTATCATTAGTGTAGTCCCTAAGCCGAAAAATCGGTGATATCCTGGTCAAATCTCGGCAAAGACAATCACAATTTCTGTAATTTTGGACTCTAAAATCCTAAAATCATCATCATCGGCCTGTAGAAGTCCACTGCTGGACATATGCCTCCCCTAAAACGCGCCATTTAACCCTGTCTTCAGCTTGTCTCATCTAGCTTCTGCCACCTACCTTTCGCAAATCGTCACTCCACCTAGCTGGAGGGCGTCCAACACTACGCTTGCCGAGTCGCGGTCTCCACTCAAGAACTCGTTTACCCCAGCGGTTATCGGTCCTTTGACAGCCATGGCCAGCCCACTGCCATTTCAGCTTGCTAATCCTGTGTGCTATGTCGATGACTTGGGTTCTCTGTCGGATAACCTCGTTACGGATTTTATCCTTCAGAGAAACTCCGACCATAGCTCGCTGAGCGACTTTGAACTGGTGGACCAGCCGTACTGTGAGTATCCACGTCTCAGCACCGTAGGTCATGACAGGTTGAAAACTTTCGTTTTCAAACATTGTGGTAGAGGAGACGAGAAGACCTGACGAAGTTTTCCAAATGCTGCCCAGCCCAGCTGGATCCTCCTCTTAGCCTCATTCTCGAAGTTGTTTCTACCTAATTTCAGAATCTGCCCAAGATAGGTATATGCGGAGACAACTTCGAGTTGGTGGTCATTGACAGCGGCAGGTCTTGGATCAAGGTGATCGTTGATCATGACTTTGGTTTTATCCAAGTTCATTTTTAGACTTATCTGCTGTGAGGCTGATGCCAGGCCGTCCATCATTTGTTGCAGTTCCTCCAGCGATTTCGCCATTAAGACTATATCGTCTGCAAATCGCAATTGTGAGATGTCGCAAAATCATATTAGTTTCTCAGGAATAGATTTTGTGCCCGATGTGAATATAGGTATGCTATCTACCACATCATAGGAAGGAAATAAGCTTGGACACACTTTGCATCTCAAATTGATAGATGTAGTTGATACGAAATTCTGTGGCGGTATTGTGTGATGCGCATTATTACAATACGTCGGCTAATCTGCCACAAAAAAGAATTTAAGAATGTAATGGATGTAAACGATCGAGTAGCGGTTATTGCTATTCGTTGATTAGATTCGATAATGCGGTTGAAATGTATAAAAACTCAGTCACAGTAAAATCGTATTACTAAGTGCAAAGGCCGTCGACCCGCAAGGTCATTGGTATTGCCTTGACGTGTACTCGGGTCCCAGTCGCGGCTTTCTATAATAATATTATTATATTTTTTA
Organism: Laothoe populi; assembly: GCA_905220505.1. Lineage (NCBI taxonomy): Eukaryota > Metazoa > Arthropoda > Insecta > Lepidoptera > Sphingidae > Laothoe > Laothoe populi. The sequence continues at coordinate 18,046,832 of HG992156.1, forward strand.
TAATTTATTTTACGGCATTGGATATTGATCCTTTGAGCTAGTCTTACATTTTGTATATTATAGTATATCTAGTTAAGTCTACTAATCTGGTATTGAGGGTTTCCAAATCTCGAGAAGTCCTCAGATTTAGGGGGTACACAAGACCAGAGGGACCCGGAGTGGACAGCCTCTTGCCCCCCTTTCGTCCGCTACTACTAGTAGGTATTATTTTCATGCAAACTTGTTAATCAATGACTCATTGTTTCAGGTTGGTGAGGACTGCGCCCACACACTTATGGTAAGCTTACTTAGTTTGTACTTATTTTGGTTATTAAATATTATATATAATAGTCATTTTTTATGGGTTGACGGCACGACCAGCTTGCTTGCCTCATGGTAAGCATCAACTCTACTAAACAGTGACAATACCACCCAGAACTTTGTTATATAAAAGCATAGCATGACAACCACAGTGGCGCAGCGTGCGAGTAACCGGCTGTAAAACGAGAGGCGGTGGGTTCAATTCCCGCACTGAGAAGTGTTCGTGTGACAGATAGATATCTGTCTCGGGTCTAGGTGTTGTGGGGCCGTAGTCCCTCTTAGTTCTTGATACCCACGTCCCACGATACAGGTTTTACCAAGGGCCCCACCCTTGAACTAAGTGTGTGACTGTTGGATGTATTTATTTATTTTATATCATGGCATTGCGTCACTTTGAGACAAAGATGTTAACACTCATATTCAAGAGAGATTCATACATAAGAGAGGTCTTTGCTATGCGTAGATTCCAGTATACTTTATTGGTTGATTTTTGGCGCCAAACCAAAACAGACCAATCACGTATACAGAAATGTACGGTTAGCAAAGAGCGCTCTACAGTGTTGTTTGTTTACGGTAAGTCTTACAATGCCCATTCGTTTCCTGGCTTCTATGTCTCTTTTATATAGCGGCGTCTGTTATTAACGTGTTATTGTAATCTGTGGAAATGGCTATGGAATGTGTATTATTGTTTGTTCATTTCTAAATTTGTATGTATTATTGCTCCTGTTGTTTCCCAAATAAAAATAAATAAATGTTAAATCAGAACACAGTAATGCGTATAAACTATTACATGGCCGCAGAAATAGATGCCTATTAGACGGACCCTCGCATATCTTTAATAAGCAGGATAGTCTTCGGCAAAATAAACGTTTTGTTAGAAAGTATGAAAATAACATCTAGCGTTGTATACGGAGATTCCATGCTCTTGGGCGTTTCCCCATATTAGAAAAAAAAACATGAATGTCTTGTCCATGTTATGATTCAGCGCTGAAATTACACTACAGGCCCTTGGGGCTAGTGCTTAAGGCGGAAAATGAATTATAATTGAAAAGTTTTTATTAATGTTTTTGAATTGAATAATTTAAGAAACTACAGTTTTTAATTTAATTTTAAATATAATGTATAATATTTCTATAAAGGGGCGGCATTTATTACAGTCCAGTCAGTTTTAGTATCCGGTACTGTCTGTCGTTAAGTATTTAGCCAGCCGCCGAGGGTTAGTTCAACACATTTTTATGACCATGTGCCTCCTGAAGAGTTAGGTGGGCATGAACATGGGCGTCGTCAGTCTTTAGTGCAGACGGTCAAACGTAGTGTTTATCGGCTGTACAGTACAGTACCTACAAATAAATAATTATTAATAACATTACAAATGTTCATTATTTTTATCTAGTGGTCGCAAGGGCAAAGCGTATTGTTTAAATAAATTTTATTATGTATGCATTGTACATGACTTGTGAGATCGGTATAAACAAACAATTCGTTTAATTATATTAATAAATATTGAGTTGCTTTGTATAGTGGTCGGGGTTTTCTTATTAATGATATTATTATTGGTTTTTCCACTATCGATAGGCTCGCTTCTTTGACAAAGGAATGTTCCAGAATGTACCATCGGGTGTATGAATACGCTACAATAACATCTATTGTGTCAAGAAGTCTTCTCCATTTGATGAGACCAATATGCAAAAAAAACACTTTAAGGAGCTCGTTATTTTGCGTTGATTTGTTTATACGTAATAATCAAATCAATCCAAACGTAAACGCAAAACGTACGTCCCACAGCTGGGCACGGGCCTCCCTTACTAATGAAAGGGGTTAGGCCTTAATCCACCACGCTGCGGGTGGACGGGTTGCGGGTTGGTAGACTTCACATACATTCAAAATTCAGTTGTATATACGTGATTGGTCAATTTTTATTTGGTGCCAAATATATACCAATGATTTATATGCAAATCTTCACATGCCAACGAACTCTTCTAAGTATCGTCCAACAATCACCCACAAAGTCCTGCCTCCACAGATACAATAAATTATCTTGTGTTGTGGGTATCAGGAATTACGAGAAACTTTCGATCTCACAACACCCAGATATAAAATGAATATATGTGGATCGAAAAACATTTGTCTTGGTGGGGAGATTGAACACGCGGTCCCTCGCTTCTCAGCCAACTCGCCCGCTGCGCCAGTGAGGCTGATAATACTTTATAAACAATTGTTACTCTCGAGATAGATATATTATATATTTATTATATATTTCCAACTCCTCCTATATTTCTATTTGATTAATTTCGTTGCGGGATAACAGTTATAAAGTATTCCCAGAGACTCGCCGAGTTTCATTACTCGGTGTCGAAAAAATGCGTGCCATTATTGATCCTGGCTAAACAGGAGTTACAATGGCGGGTGTGTGGGCGGGATAGTCTCTAGTCTCTCTCGAGATAGATAGTTATCATCGTTCTGATCCTAAATTGACTAATCACCGTTTAATATTTATGAAGTCCGACTTTTTCTTCCCCAAAGTTCGTGTTGAGTAAGATGTCTCAAGGCCGTCGTGGAAGGTTGTCGGTCGTTTGAGCCCCGACAAGGCCACGGGCGTTAACCCTACTCCGGATATAGACCACACGTGCCCAGCTGTGAGACTGAATTTGCTGAGACGTCTAAGCGCTTTATTTAGGATGTCTCCTTGTTTGGACATGAGGGATTGATATAAATTCAGTACTTTCTCTTATTCTGCCACGGCAAATGATCGCACTGCCCCGATGGTTTTTATGTGTTAGCCACATCAACAAAACTATTGAAAATGGATATTTTAAAAGGCACAAATACAATCATTTTATTTGTGCCTTTTACCACATTATTGATTGATTTATGAGTTGTCATTGTTACAAATCTCAGTACTTAATATTAACACAATATGGGCCTACATGATCAATAAATGTATTTATTTATTCATTATTCAGTATTATTAAAAACAAAAAACTGCCACTAGAGTCTCCACAGTCGCATGAATGAACATAATAAAATGAATACACGCTAAATATACTGAAAACCCAAACACTACTGCGTTAAAATATTACGGTTCAAGTAAACTCGTTTCAGATTAAAAGGTATCTTATTCTGACAGCAATAGAAATCGTTTTAATATTCGCAGTATTGATGGCACAATGCCCAGTTGGATTCAATGAGACGCGTATCAGTCGACGCGCCGCGCCAATGTTATCAAGATCATCGGAGCGAACCTATAATCTTGATATTTTTTTTTTATGGAAGGCAAAGGAATATTTGTCAATCGATACCAAGTGATCACCGTCCCTGAATAACCATATTACTGGTACCTATGGTTACTTTAGAGATTTTGTTGGTATGTCGCCGGCGTTTGTGGTAAGACTAGACTCTTATTTCTTAGGATGACTCGTAAATTGCGAAATGGTATATTCACCCTTGCTTCGTTTGATCAATAATTGATGGCGTTATTGCGTGTACTGCTTTTGAAGTACTAAATGAACTATAACTTTATGCTTATGTAAAGCTAAAGAACATGCTATGTTAGTTCTTGATTGAATGTTCTACGTTCTTCATGTGAGTTGGAAATATAAAAGGAATTTAATTTGCAAAGCGCACACTCGATAGATGATAAACAGAATTGCAAAGTGGCAAGGGTTAGCAGGAAGGAGTCTTTGTCTGTTATGCAGATGTTACGAGCTTGTTTGTATTTTGTGTTGAGTTTTCTTCTTGATGTTCTTATGTAATAAGAATAATAAAAATCATTTTAATATTAGCCCCTTATTTCAATGCCTAGTAATTATTCTTGTCTCCAAATATCGGCTTTGCAAAATAAAACAAAAACACCGCTCGGGCATAATTTCAGATGTTTTTAGGCGAAAATAGCTAAAGTCCAAGCTTTTATCGGACACTTATTAGCAATCTGAGAAGATACCTATTTTGTAATTGGATGTTCATTCTTAATCATTGAAACTCATTTCGATATCTCTCCATTATTGGAGAACTAAGAAATGAGTCAAGTCAAACTATAAAAAGTGTTTGTCGCATATGCTAATGAAAGCATTTTTACGATTTCACCCGCTTTGCGAACACAGCAACGGTTCCGGGAAGTCGGCATCGTGGAATTACCGGACTCGATCGATAAGCCGCGTTCGTTCTTATAATGGTAACTTTTAATGCACATTAATCCTTATTTGCATTAAAACAGTTTTGAGGAAATTGATTCGATGTCCTGTGGTTTGTGGTGGTCGACGTCGGCCATGTTGGTAATAAATATTTAATTATTTATGGATTTGTGCGTAATGTTTGTGGTGTTTGACCATAATTGGCATGGAAACAAGTATGACTTTCTGCAACTCATATTATCCTTAAACTATTATAACTAAAAATCATAGTCCGATTACCAAGGTTTTTTTATAGAATAGGCTGACAAACCAGCCAGTTGATGGATCTGATGCAGTGCTAAAGAGATGGCTAGACAGGCGCCACGGTCCACGGGTGTTTTGGTTCGTTGCTGTGTCGGATCGGAGGAGGATCGCCGTGTGGCAACTGCTGCGAGGACATGGCCCAACACACGTTGGAGGAGTGCCTAGCCTGGAGCGAAGAGCGCAGCGCTCTCAGAGCAGTCGTCGGAGGAGACCTCTCGCTGTCGGCCGTGGTGTCGTCCATAGTCACTATCCGGGCGGATATGAATATCCTACCACCATCAAATAGAATTAGGAATTAGATAGTCTACAAAAATACTATATACGCGAATGTGCGCGCGACAGCTATTTTTGTAATATCACACACATAGTTAGTTTTTCTTACCTGTATTATTACAGGTCGTTGACCAGATACAACCTTAGTAATAGTAACTAAACTAACAACTGAAAAATATAAATAAGTTTTAATAAAAAAATCAAAGAAATGTATATAAAATAAGATAAAACTAATAGATTGTCTCAACATAATATGTCATAGGACGGCAGTAAGCTCAGCAAACCGTAGGTATTAGTTGTAACTATGTCTACCCCTATAACTATAATATTTGTTTACGTTTTGAGATAGGTAACCAAAACAATTCATATAATGAAAATAAATGACAACACTCTACAAGCTACAAGTGCTGTACGATAACTAATCAGACGCTTGTATACTTTGGATTTTCATAAACAAAATCTCAGGGTTGGATAACCGAATGAATCACTAGATATCAATGGTCTGTGGGAACGATCAACAGATAGCTAGTACATCGATAGCTTTATCTATGGTACACAAGTTTAAGGTTTGAAGTATCTTCGATGTACGGCAAATCATATTCATGAAGTCGACCTTGGATACTGATACCCTGTACTCATTGTTTTTACTGCCTGGATTGGCAGACGAGCAGACGGGCTACCAGATGGTAAGTAGACACCGCCGCCCATAAACTTCTGCAATGCCAGGGCACAGCAAAGCCGCTGCCTACCGTTGTATTGAGTGCGACGCTTCACTATCCATACCCAAAAGAGTATTGACCTAAGTGTCCAGTATTTTTAACAAGAGATAATTTCTTTATTTTAATTTAATGAAGTATCGAAGTTAAGTGGTGGTTAATTTGAAGTGGTAGAGCCACGCTGTAGACATATTTGTCTACAGCATGAATGGGCCGGCTCGACCGGGGTGGTACCACTGTCTCACAGAAAACCAACGTAAAGTGACAGTTTACTGTCGCGTTTCGTATGGTAAGTGAGATATCCGGAGGCCCAAATTCCCCCTTCCCTTCCCTAATCCCTATTCCTATCCTTTAAGGCCGACAGCGCATACATGATACTTTCGGTATTGTGGATGTTCATGGGCGGTGGAGATCACTTAACATCAGGTGACCCACTGGCTCGTTTGTCGGACTATGTTATATATAAAAAAAAAAAAAAAAGTTATCGTTATTTTCTCGATACTATCTCAAATGCTCGATAGTATCAAGTACTGTGAGATAACAAGTCTCTTGTGCCTCACAGAAGTTATCTACTCAACGTTTCGGAACATAAATAGTTGCCCACGCGACCTCTCCCGACCTGTCTCTAGGACAGTGAAAGCAACTAGCAAGAAATGTATCACGAGATCTAATCACGGCTAATTTGACTTGAGTTATTATATCTTCAGTTTACGAGACAATTTATTGTGGGGTTTATCATGATTTTCGAATGCTTATCATTTAATGTACTTTAATGATTCAAATGATTGCTGATGGTAAGACTGCGTGGGCAATATTTCTCAACGTTCAATCGTGATTAAGAAGAAATAAATACACCCACAAATACGCTATACTCCTGATCCCACGCTAGCAAGTTTTGTGTCGTATGGATCAAGAAGTAAGAGGGATTTCCTAGTACAGGCCAATAAGAAAGTACCAAAACACCCACAATATCAGAAAACACATGTGCGTTATTGGTTAAAAAGGAAATAAATAAGTATTGAGACGGGGATTCGTCTTTGGAAATCCTGTTTCTTGACGTTAGTTTTTTGTGATATACTATTACTAATGTAATCCTAAGCCGGATCATTTTTTCTGTAACTATCTACTGCCTGGCCCTTCTACTTACTGTCCAGATATAGTATCTGATAACTACTAGAATTTTTGATAAATCACCTTCAATAATTTAGTAGGATGCCCTTACTGCGAAGAATATACATTGGTCTTCTATGATCAAAGTACTATATAAAATATAATCAGGTTTCTCATCGCTTAGTACATCCACCAAGGGTGATATGCCATGTTGATTATACGTAGGCAGGTATTCATCGACGCTTTCACCTCGTGACAATGACGCCGCGGTATCACTAATGTGTTTCAATCGAACCTAATGGATACATTGTGTACTCGTGTTGTATTTATAACTGAAGTTTATATCTCCTTTGTTTTTTTGATTAGAATAAATAATATTAAGGTTTTAGTCGGGGTTCTAGAGTTGGGGTACCATGCTTGGCCGTTTTGCGGCCTTCTGAGTACTCTGACACTGGACCCTCGACCGCTTTATAACCTTCTTGTCCATGGCGTAATGTAACGAAGCAGGCCGGCATGATTGTCTTGAGTAGCGGTGGATAGATTTGTCTCTCGATACTCTAACTGGACGGCATTGCGCTTACTATCAGGTGCAGTGTGGTCACTTTGCCGTGCCAGGATAAAAAAAGGTATTCTGATAGGTTCAGATGCCAAGGTTGCATTGAAACATAAATTTTATGTATTAAGAATAAATTAATTGAAATAAAACGAATTTTACGGATTATATCGCGGTTTATTTTACTTTTTAACCCGACGTTTCGAAGGCTTTACAGACTTCGTGGTCACGGGGCAGACTAAGTTGTATGTCGTCACGAAAGTATAGTGCAATGTTTCTACCCTCCATATAGTTGATATTTAATTTTTATTTGTTGTAGTCCGATCTACGCAGAAAGAGCGCACAATGTCTTGAGGTCTGGCAGTTGGTCTTTTGGGTTCCGATTTAATTAAATGTATAATTGGATCCCAGGCTGGTGCTAGCTTCCAACCATCTTCTCTATTGAAATTTGGATGTTTTTTAATAAATTAATTATTATTTTACCACAATATCTGCCGGAAGGCACTATTGCTTTCTTGCTTGAAATTGAAAATTTTGTGTTACAGTTATACAGTAGTGTATATCGTCGGTGATACTGCAATACGTTCCATGTCAAAAAATATATATTTTTATTTGATTTGTTAAAATGATCGAGATCCCGTATCCGAACGCATCTATTTCCGGGATTATTTGCCTGTTATTATATAGATCTTATTAGCGTTATATCTTCATATGCATGTCATACACTTAGCGAATTATTTAACAACAAAAATAAACGTTTTTTGTCTCTGCTGTAAAATCAGTTCTTTGTGACATAGCTCGTTTTGCAGTATCACCGACGATATGAGATTTAATATTAAGTTTGGAGTTGATAAGCTCAGTTCATTGTCGTACAGTACTATGAAATTCTGATTGGTGGTACTATTATTCATGAATCGCCGTGGCAGTAGTACGGGTGGCTTCGTCATGTCATTCAATTCTATATAAGCGTGGTCGGCTTGTTTGGGATGTTATTAAAGGTTTTGTGCTATCCTGACAATTTGTTTAGTCACTTGTTTGACTAATAAAACGAGAGAAAGAAAGAAAGAGTTTAATTTGCTTTTCAGTAAAACCAAAAATGTAGAAACTTTAAAACGAAAAACCAATAAGGATCAAACGTAGCTTTGTGCTGCAGCATATACTATAGCGCTGATATTCAGCTTGACATATTAAAAACTAGTATTGGCTACTGCTGGATTGAGGCACTTCTATGTGAGCGCCAAAAATTCTGACCTTTATCAGTCTGTATTTATCAGATACCTTTTTTACTGGTCGGTTAATCGTGCAGAGCATCCTGGACTATGTCAGTCTCCACGTCAAATACCTCTTGATGTCTAGTATTAAAATGTTAAGGCCACAATAGTTTCGGGTAGTGCAGTGAAAATTACCGTAACATCGCTAATTCGATGCAAAATATTTTTGCTATATTCAAAGTAAATAAAAAACTTGCGTCATTCGCTTCGTTGTATCGAAGTTCGATAATGATTTCAAGGTGTGAAGTGATGTAAACGGTTAAAATTAAACTGTCTGGAGTTTACAATAACAAGTAATATTTTATTCTGTGATTAATCTATTTGCGGTACAGAAATTGTCAATATCATTACTAATAACTGAAATGCTCGAGCTGAAAAATGTCTCAATTATCAGGAATTAAAATCATAGTTACTTATTTAAAAAAAAAAATGGATGTATTTTGTATGAGCATACGTGGGATCACTGAATGGTGTGGTTAATAGTCACGGTTTTGTGTAAAATATCCTGTTCATACCCGTTTTATAACGACTTTAAATTGCATAAATAAAATATTCAATAAAATAATACGATAAAGTTCCTTTATTCATGACATATTACTAGAGAACCATCCAGTTTCTTCAAACACTTAAAGTGCTAACCGATTGGAAGTAAAGCGTACTTTGTAAACACTCCTCTAAATTTGCTATGACGCGGTTTTAAAAGCTTGGCCAGTCAATCGACATAAATTAAAGCTTTAGAGCGTTTAGCTCATTCCTGGATCAGCACTGGAATAAAACTGTCCGTATTTTTACCTCTTTAGAATAGTTCGCACATTGCTCTTCTGATTTACATGTCGCATAGTTCTCTTTAACCTTTAAGATGTTTTTGACCTAGCACTTATAAGTGACCACATTGAACTTTATGGTACAACCTTTGAGGGAGACAAATCTCCTCTAGATGGTCGGGAGAATTACGCCGGCCTGAAGTTATTGGATGACCTTAGATTTCGACTCAATAGAGCGAGGTGTATGGAATTTCACTTGTGAGACGGTCGCTACCCAGTCCAGCACAAATAAATAATACCCAACAGTCACACGCATAGCCCCGAATCAGCAAGATGCATTTATGTTGTCGTAGGTCTCACAACAACCAGATCGGAAACAAAGATCTGTCTATCACACAAACATTTGTCTCGCTGCGAATAAAACCCATGCTCTCTCTTTTCTCTCACAGCGCCCCGGAGGCTGTCTCCGTAATTTATATGAGATACCCTCATCAGCAGTATTTGTCATCATTTATCAAATAACCTTTAAATCTCAGCTCGTTATTCATATTCGACACGATGGTGGGGGTGGCGGGCGGCTTTCGGCATTGAAGCTACGTCACCCGCCAGATTCGTTATCTGTAGTGGTTCGTTACGCAGAGTTTGCAAAAGGCGAGCGACAAAGACTAGCAGTGTTGCCAGGGTACAGGCAACCAGGAAATTCGGGAGAGGCGCAGAAGTGGAATTTAAGAATACATATGGGTGAAAACGTAAGTTTTAACATATTATAAGAATAAGCTGATCTTTTGCATTTTTCAAAATATATTCACATGCTTTTTATGATATCTAACAACTAAAAAGTTTGTATTATTTAAAGTGTTATCTGTAGAGATGAACTTAACGTTGGAAATATGTAAATTGATAACCCGGATATCCCCTTAAAATACAGGCTTCTCCTGAAATTTGTTCGCTGGCATCCCTTTCCCGGCACCCCAGCTAGCTATACGCTTGCGACCACGGTCTTTAGTATTTATGATACTGGGTTCGGAGTAGACTGTTTAATAGAAACGACAACGGTTCGTAAATTTGCTGTCGTATACTTTTGGGAGGAAATAAGGCTGTTTGCTCCATTGTTGCCAGTTTTGTGTCACTTTGAAAAGGTTGAAAATGAGGTCGGATGTTTGGGGCAGCAGGACTAGGTCTGACAATGATTGTGGAAAGATATAACATTACTTAGATATTCTTTTTCTTAGAGGAAATTGCATAAGTAAGAAACGTAGAATTTGCTTTGGTTATCAGAGAAAGTAGAACGGTTTAATAAATTACCAATTTTAAAATCATTTCCTTGCAATTTTTTATGTGCGTTCTTGTTCAAGATTACCTTTCCAAATTAGAAAGTTCCCAGCTGCTCATGATTCTTCCGAGAACAATCATTTTGTTTTAATGCATAAGCTATAAATGTGAGTCACATTCGCTGACTCATCGTGGTGTCGGTATGGACTTCGATTTATGGGTTCGCTACTCAGATTCCGATATCTTAGTGACATTCAAAGAGCCGGTTTTGAAGTTGTAATGCCTTTAATGTCTTTTGAGTGTTTTTTTCATTTACTTCATAGATATTGTTCTTTTTGCACTATTTGTAACGATAGCAAAAAAACAGACATTGATTTATTCCTCTGAATTGTGTTTCGGGATTAGCCAGTGTGTTTCTAGTTGTCTTTTATACTGGACATGATGATCACGACAAAGACAATTTTTCATGAGCAAGCCTAAGAAAAATGACAGTGCAATTAACAATTTAGAATAAAATGCAAATTTTAAGTACTGTTTCTACAGAAATGTGATGTTTAAAGTTATCTGTAAATTAAATATTTTATTATACCAAAGGTCTATCTATATTGCCGTCTTAACAAAACACCGAGATATCCAATCAACGTGTGCAGACTAGTATGTGATTGTTTTGGTCGCGTTGTTCAACGTACGTGCTTCGAATCCGCTGTTGTGTCACGTTTGAAAGGTTTTGATAGATACACTATCGAGGATCTTTAGTGCCGGCGCCTTTGGATGCTATCAAACTGTGAGTAATTTATTAATGAGCTTGACTTTTATATCGTTGAAAAATGTGCCACAATGAAAATTGTGTTCTTCATTTTGAATTATGGATTGGAGGAGATATAAGTTGCTCACCTAAAGTAATGATGATTTGTGCGTCATCAGTCACTGCGTGTCAGGGTGCATTATGAGAAGTGGAAGGATGATTGGGCTTATACCTTCGGCAATCCTACTTTCGGTAACAGAAATACTTGCAGATTTTTGCTGTGGCAGTGGAGATGGCTGATGCATGCTCTAGTCACTGGTTATATATATAATATAGTATTACTCTGCCACTTAAAGTTTAATGCAGGTGAGTTGGAGCCTTTATTCGTCATCCTGAAGCAACCGTACTAAGTGGGAGGTCTCTCTTTTGTAACGTCCAACTGGATAGTATCACAGCTTCATATATCAGCGTCCAAACACTAGTTTAAGCATTGGCCCCTATTCGATAACTATAGCCAGAGCTATTACAGAATGTTTTAGGATTTAACATCTTTGGTTTCGGGATTACGAGAGGGATGAAGTGGCATAAAGGTTGAAGTGGCATATTGAAGTTCTGAATACTTCAGTTTTAGGCGTGGCGTTTACTATCAGACGACCAGGCTCCTTGCTTCGTCATTCAGTTATATAATAAAGATGACTAGAGATTCTGTGCTAGTTTCAGAGCTTAAGTAAGACAATTGCCACCAATGAGCGTCATCATTTGTCATGGCTTTTGTCTTTCACCCTATGATTGATGACAGCCTCTGTGGCACTATGAAACGAAAGGCCGCGGTTCAGTTCCTGCATTGAGATAATGTTTGTTTGAATCCTAAATACTAGTGTCAGGTCTAGGTGTTGTGAGATGTAAAGTCCCATAGTATCTTGATCAAAGACACAAGGCTCTCCGCCTGGATAGCGACCACCGTACACAGGGTGTAAAACCCGCCATAGCGGCACACGCAAGTGTGTCGCGTTCCGGGGTCAGCCAGTGTAAATCCGGTTTTTGTCGGGGGTCTAGAGTTGGGGTACGATGGTTGGCCGTTTTTGCGGCCTTCTGAGTACTCTGTAGACCCTTGACCGCTTCTTCACGTTCTTGCCCATGGCGTAGTGTGAAGAAGCAAGCCGGCATGATTGTGTTGAGTAGCGGGGGATAGATTGTCTCTCGCTACTCGATACTCTAATAGGACCACACTGCGCTTACCACCAGGTGCAGTGTGGTCATTTTGCCGTGCCAAGATAAAAAAGTATTGTGAGGTCGGGTGTCAGGCTATATGTTATTAATTTGTCGTGTATTCATCTTATTGAGCACGTATAAAAAGAAACCGATAAATCCAAATCCGTGCCAACAATCAGCGCACATTAATGCCGTATGTGAATCGTATAGCTGATCTCGAATGTGCCATTAAAGGTGATCGTTCGCGTCGCCCATTGTGCTCGCCACAAAAGAAACGTCAAAGAAAAATTTCGACTTCGATTTGTAGACTGTAAAGAATCGGTTCTTTACACATATTAAAAGAGAAATTAGGGTAGAAGAAAGTGATAGAAGTGTTGAAAGGTTTTAAGTTACAAGGCGGAGACAGGGGATAGTCATATACAATAGACTAGTTTACTGTGTTTGACTTTATACATTAGTACCAAAAAAAAACTCTGGTGAAAATAATCAGTATTTATAAAAAAAAAATGGGTACTAGTCTTCGATCAACAATACAACTAGATATCGGGTCGGCGCACCAAAAACGTCTCGGCAAATAACAGCTCACTTTCGAAGTGAGCTCTTATTGTTGTTTAGTTCGTTCCAAACAGAGCCAACGTGAACACGTTTCACAATGCCGCAGTGTGTGTTCAAAAATTGCAAAAATAATGCCCGAAAAAACAATTTATCAGCCGGAGTGTCTTACTTTCGGTAAGTACATCTAGAATAAGTTATATTTTAAGCTTTATACTAACAATTATTATGAAATTTTGAAAAATTACCGATTTTAAACCATTGCAATTACATCGCTAAGAATGGATGGCCAAGGTCAGCCAATACACGTGCTAGTTTTGTTCAACAGAACAGTAGATGCTTGGAGTAGATTTGTATTGTAATTTTTTTTATATCTTGTTAGCAGAACTTCAAAATTTATTATCTTACTTTTGTGTCTGTTTGTCGGACTCTCATTAGTTATTTACTTTCAAAAATATCAAACAAATTGCAATAAACTTTCTTCTACATTAGATGAAAGTCCAGATTCTAGTGTTATGCCGCAAATAGTAGGATATATTTCGGGATTTGTTGTCAGTAAATTGGTAAAAAAACTGAAGTGTGACCAGTGTATAAAAAAAAACAACAAGCGTACTTACATTCTCTTTACGTTTCACTTCTAGCAAAAATAAATGTATATTAACAAACATAGATGCAACAAACAAAATAAACTTAGTAAATATTTGACGTACACAAGTACTTAAAATGTTATTTTAGAGTTCAATGCGGCTCTATACCTCCTGTAGTAAAATTCAAAGAAGCAAATAGAATCGAAACAAAACGACGTAACTCGCAAGACAATTACAGAAAAAAGCACTTTATTTTTTGCCATCTTAGGTTGATTTCACAATAAATGTTATTTAACCTATGTATTTTCATTTCTATGTAGTTTATTGTTTTGTGATGAATTATCGTAAGTATTTTAAAGATTTGTAACTTTATTACTAGGTACTATGGTTGCGATTACTTTAAACTTAAAACGGTTTTAAAACTTTTATCTCAGTTCGTTAGTAAAAAAATATAGATGTGTAATAGCGCGTGTGTAATAGTGTGTGTGTATTCACGCGGACAGATTTTAGCTTTGATTTTATATGCGACCCGTTATCTAGTTGTATTGTTGATCGAAGGTACTAGTTATCATTTTTAATATTGGTAAGCGTAAATATGATGCAGTTAGAAGGATCAATTATATGTTACATATTAAAGTCAGTGTTGCTGATGGCCGGAGAATTCGCGATTTGTGAGGAAAGCGTTAATATTTACAAATAAATCACAAAGCTAATCGTCCATTGTTATGATAATGATGTCTCTTTGGATAGGTAAATTGAGCAGATAAGCATGTTATCCCGCAACAATAAATATAAAATTCCCGTTTATGTAGGAAATTAATAAATAATGAACTAACTTAATAAACAAAGTATTTGGAAACACGTCATTTTTTATTTAAATCCGTTGTTAAACTTCTTTTTGCCTCGATTGATTCACCTGATGAAAGTAATTGCGTCGCAGCCGTAACATTTCGTTCCGATCGCTCGATTGTTCAGAACAGATGACTCAGATGGGGGGTGACAGGTTTCATTCCAAGAACTGATTAAAGGCAGGGCTGACAGCATTGTGTGTTTGATCAGATTCTTTTAAAATCTACTACCATAGAGGTCTTCTTACCTTACGTATTAGATATCACGCGTTTAGAGTATTTGTAGCACATGTTCATATTTTGTATAATTTAAAACCATTATAATAGCCTCAAAAAGTACACCGACTTCAATAAAAAACACATTATGCGTCCGTATAAAATGAGATCCCATCATCAGATCCTGACTTAGTGCCAGTGGGAGGTGGAAATATTTGCCTCGGTGTGGGAATCGAACCCACAGCTCGTTTCACAGCCGGCCACTCCCTTGCTGCGCCACGGAGACAGGTTGATCCGTTCAATTGATTATTTTATTTATAAATCGAACCACAATTATTTATTTATCACTAACTCGTCCCTTCTTTCTGCATGGATCCGTTTATATACTATTTAAAATTAAGCTGAGGTGTATAATTATATTGAACTGGCTTTGGTCGCGGCTTCTATCTACTATGAGACAGACTGTAGGCTCGCCACCAATAACACGGGATAGTAAAAGCTGGACACCTCGTGGGTGACTAATTGCACTGATTACATCGTCAGGCATACAAGAGTGAACTTATGTATTCATATAAGGAAATGGGACATATTCATCATCATGGGGATCTTATTAATAATACAAGCAATATAATAATATTAATACTAGCCCCGTATTAAATATTGTCCCACTGCTGGTCACGGGCCTCCTCTACTAATGAGAGGGGTTAAACCTTAGTCCACCACGCTGGCCTAATGGTTGGTAGACCTCATATATCTTCGAAAGTCTTATGACAATTCTGAGGTATGCAGGTTTCCTCAGGATGTTTTCCTTCACCGCTAAAGCAAGCGATAATTAATTAACACTTAATACACATGTAACTTTTAGACAAATCAGAGATGTATAACATTTGGGTTTCGAACATACGACTTTCGTCTTGATAGTCCGTACCACAACCAACTAGGCATTCCCGGAGTTTTTTACATACAATACAAGCAAGACAAGTTTAAATATATAGGAAAATTCAAAAATATAGCTTAATTATAATCTTGTATATGACACTAAAACACTCAAATCCTTATTCACAGCATATTTTACGATAGCTCTTTAAAGCAATAAACACAGCTGGTTATTGGCCGTCTTGCGTTTTATACGGAGCGCGCACTCTGTTCGAGTGTATTGACAGATTGCCAGATGCACACTTGACTCTCGTCAAGTCACAGAGTATACGAGGCAATATGGCGCCTAGCAGAGTTGCTGCGTCTATGTTGTTTACACTCAGACATAGCCAGTGTACAAATTTTTTATAGCAAAGACAAACGGACAAGCGGGTCACCTTTAAAACCAGAAGTCATGGGTGCATTGTCGACATTAAAGGAAAGAGTTTGCTAGCTACCGTGTTCTCGCCTTCCTATGATCCTGGATCCTTTAAGCCTAATGTGAAGAAGCTAGGCCAGCAGGCCGGCATGTTGTTTTGAGTAGCGAGGGATAGGCTGTCTCTCGCTACTTGATACTCTAACTGAACGGCACTGCGCTTACCATCACGTGCAGTGTGGTCACTTTTCCGTGCCAGTATAAAAAAGTATTGGGAAAGGGAGTGGGATTTATGCCTCTGAAAATCATAAACGTACGAAACAAATTATTACTTCACGTCGGATTTCTGTCAGACAGTGGTAATAAGCCGGTCGAGCATGGCCCATGCATGTATACAAAACTATCTACAGCGTGACTTTGCCACTTCCATCGTCCACATCGTAAGTACCTATGCGCCGCTAGGTAAATAATACCGTTTTAGGCAATTATGTTCTTCAGCGCACTTAAATTCACAATCACTACATGTTATTTATTATACATTGTCAAATTGTTCTTTTTAGATGTCCGACGTGACCAATAATGGAACCATAATACCTTAGAGTACATAATACCTATTCTTGTACAGATAATATTTATTTAAAAGAACACAAAGCGTAAATAGACTATTAAGTGTGTCAGAAAAAAACTTTCACTTCAATTTGTTATTGTTACTTAATTTGTTGTTGAGGTTGAAGTCTAAATTGTGTAAGAAGCAATCATTAGAAGGAAATCATTATTAAGAAAAAAATGGATTGTGAAGAAATTCGTTTAAAGTACATAGTTATTGTAAGAGAAACGACCATAATGCATATAATTTTAGTTGATAGAAGATTCCTACGCGCCGATAGCTTAACAGGGATGGGAGAGAACTGCTGCTACGTCGCGTTTTTTTTTTGTCGCGGGGAAAGCGTTTTATTACTACCGCCCGCTTCGGGGTAAGCGGAATAAGAATAAAACGGTTATGCTGGACTAGCCGGTCTTACGACCCAGCATCCCCCTCGCCCGGATGATGGCTATCCTGGCCGCCGCTGGGCCGAGTCCCTACCCCCTATGTACACCCCACCCGACACTACCAGCTTAAACCCCGCGGTGGCCTTCATCGGCGCTTACGGAGCGATCCCGGGGTATTCTAAGGAGTGCTAGAATTGCTGCCGGAACCGCCCCTGCGCGGTGCTGCGTAGCAGCCCATCTCCATGGGAGGGCTTAGGAGCCCCCGCGCACCGAACAACGACAGCGAACGAGGCCTTACCACACGTCGCGGGAACCTAACAAGCTCTTAGTTTAAAGTTATGTGCAAGCATCATTAATGACCACTCGTAAAGGTGAAGGAAAACATCGCGAGGAAAGCTGCAAACTTGTGACACTTCAATCAAAGTAGATGGTATATGAAGCCTTCTTCTTAATCGGGGACAGAGTCGTGGTTCTTGGCGGTTTACGGACGGCTGTCAACGATGTCCATCTTCTGGGATAGTCGTAGATCTGGATATACTTCCTCGATTTTCAGCGGTTGGTAGCACCGCTCGATGGAAGTATTGCTGTCACGGAATACCAACCTACATTAGTCAAGCATGGTAGACTTGGCTTTGTATAATCTCTTATTAGTTGAAAAAGGTCTGTCAGAGTAATAGCATAATACAAGGCGGAGGATACAGAGGATAACTTTTTCATAGAACAATAAGTAATTCAACCCCATATGTGTCGATTTATTTGATAGTCTTCGTCGCACAGCGAGCGAGTGCCGGCTGTGAAACGCGAGGTCCTGGGTTCCATCCATAAACCGTATACCATCCCTTAAGATAATGTTGTGTCTGCGCAAATAATAATAATGCTTCGGGTCGGGATGTTACGGGACCGTAGTTACCTTCGTTGTTCTTGATACCCACAATACAAGTTTCACCTAGTATGGGATCAACACTGTATTTACTAGAGATCGTACAGTGGTCGAAATTCGACCATTACAAACAAAAATTTAAATTAAAAAGTGATTTTACAATAAGTATACTTTTATAATCATTGCATATATTTTTTTTATTTACTTCTATTACGTCAGCTGAGAACGTGTACACATATGCCATTAGCGCGTGTTATGTGTTTGACATTGACAGTCTGTAATAGGGTGTTTGACTGGTGTAACCAAAAAATATAAAACCTGCACTAAGAGAAAGAATAGTGGGCAAACATATTTATTAAATACATTTTTTATTTTAAATGTATTAAAAACATTTTATTTTCGTCATTAAAATGTAGAATTTTTAATCTGTGTCACTCGGGGCCAAAACGTAGCAATACCGGCCGCCATTACTCGTGACGACATCGCACATAAACATTGCATTCTACGACAAATAAAATTGTAAGGAAGAACATACTTTTCGATGTGTAAACGTGTGGAAACATGTTAATTTCGTCTTCAAGTCTTCTATAAGAATGGAAGAAGGCATTACAAGGGCTGATAGTCGAAATCTGCCACTTCTTTCTTAAAACTTTTGATTTTGGCACATGGATGAACTATTTATTGGGATTTAGTGTAGAGTTTTTACACAAAGCATTGAACAATATTTATATGCTGGCTCATTCATTTTTGCGGAAAAACTAACAGATAAATGCAAATAATTTGTTATGTTGTTAGGTGTCACGAATGTTTGTATATGTGCGATGACGTCACATAGAGATAATGTCACGTGACAACGCGTTTTAGCGCGTAATGATATATGAAAAAATAAAATCACGGATTTTATAGAAATTAAGTATATTTCAATAATAAAAATATTACGGGGGCTATAAGTGAAGAGTCCTCTATCGATGTCCATCAATTTTCAAAAATTGTCAAATACCCTATTGTAAACAATGACGGTGTTATTAATAAACATGGAGTAACGTGAGATTAAAGTTACGCCGAGGATTAAACTAGTATTAGTCAAAACTTGTATTAATAAACTCGAAGTAAGCAAGAATTAGCTTACGCCGAGACTACGCCAAGGATTAAATTTACTCCCACCAATATGTAGGTTTAAAGATGGTTTAGCAATAGTGTAATCTGTATCACATTGACATAACGTTTTTATATCAATGTACATCCGACATAGCCACAATTTTAGAAATATCGTCGTGCAATAAACAAGTATTTTGTGTTTTTATTAACCGACTTCAAAAAAAAGGAGGAGGTTCTCAATTCGACGCGTATTTATTTTTATGTTTGTTATCTCAAAACTCCGTTATTTATTATATTATATTATATTATATATATTATGAAAACAACACCAGAACCGACTCCAAAAATAACTGATATATATTTTATGTAATTAAGTGATGTAAATGTAACCAATTATTTATTGCTTTTTAGTTGTGTCTAGGTTTTTTTAAGATGGTTTTATTTTTATTTAAAAAGTAATCTTTTTCTTTCTTACTAGTGTTTTGAGTGTAAATAAAAAAATGAAGACATGATTTTTTTTATTAGAAATCTCTTCACACCCTTTTTTTAACTCAAAAATTGCTCTTTTAAATATTTCTTTGTGAATTTTTATTAAATGTTCCTCTTCAGCCGTAATCCGTAATTGTCCGTAATTGCTCTTCATCCTGCAACATTTTACCATGGCTTATCATATTATTGACATAGTCACCACGGTCCTGTAATAATAACAACCAGTTACATCACAGTTGGTTAATAAAACATGTAAACAAAGTTTGACTTACTTTGTTAACATGTGCAAAAAATATCATTAGGGAGTTAGGTTGGCTAGGGGGAGCTGGTAAGGGGAATGCAAATACACCCTAAGCGGGACATCAGTGCAGGACTCATTGCCCCCATCTCAAATAACAGCATTATAATAGTACCTCTCTGCAGTGATTTGGTTGATACTAACAGGTCTTCCTTATGATGTCACATCAGACACACATAGGTGTCAATCCTACCATGCCCGCATATATTACAAACACATGGGTTTTCCTATATGACCCATTAATCTAGCAAAAGTAGTAGTTATATTACCTTTCTGGACTTCAAACAGTTCTCTGCTATATTCTTTATCTTAATTTTTCTTCTGGGTATCTACAAAAGTTATAAATTAAGTCTATAACAAAGTTTATATTGTGTGTCCATATGTTTTTTTTTGTGTGGTCATGATGGATCATCTTCAGAGACCTGTAAGACATTAAAATTTAGGTAAACTACTTTGTATGTATGTGCATAATAAATGAATGTATACAATATAATTATATTCCTATCTGCTCACCACTACTGGAGTCAATTTTTGAATGTCTACTTGTTCATCAACATTTTCAATAGTTTCAATGAATATATTCTAGAAAAAAATAAAATGTATATTTGATAATTATTCCAGAGATAATTATAATGCTTTCTGCTTTAATAATACTGATTGATACTTACAGCTACATCCAGTTTATCTACATTAAGACTAGTGATTATCAACGGTTTGGAATCCTGAAAAAGAAGATAGTATTATGTATGGCAGACACTAAATAACTATCATTCTTTATCATTATGCGATCTGGCTAAATCAACTGACCTGTTCTTTAACAACCATATACGTCTCGCTAGTAGTCACTGGTTCAACTTTATTCTTATTAATAATTGCTCGCGGCTCCGCCCGCGTGGAGGTCATGTTTGGGAGAAAAAGTATACAACACAAAATACCAATATTCATGCGTTTAACTTAAAAATGACGGATTTTCATACAAACTTTCATTCCCTATTTTACCCCCTTAGGGGCGGAATTTCCAAAAATCCTGAAACATATATTTTTTATTTTTAACTAAAATGCCAATTACTAATTTTCATGAATTTAACTTCAAAAATGACGGATTTTCATACAAACTTTCATCCCCTATTTTACCCTCTTAGGGGTGGTATTTCCAAAAACCCTTCCTTAGTGGATGCCTACGTGATAAAAGGTACCTACTGTCAAAATTTCAAGTCTCTAACCCCAGCCGTTTAGGCTGTGCGTTGATCGATCAGTCAGTCAGTCAGTCAGTCAGTCAGTCAGTCAGTCAGTCAGTTTCTTCTTTTATATATACAGATGTTGTAAATCCAGGAATTTATTTTCGATTATTGAAGCATATTTAATAAGAACTGGACGAAATAATTGCTGAAACATAAGGTATACAGGTCAATAAATACCAAGGATATCATTCTTTGTTAAATGAACTTGTAACAACCATGCAATAAAACGTTTTTATACATTATTTACCTTTTCGTCTTCATCCCAGTTAAAGGAACGAATACTTTTTTGAGTTGATTTCCGCCGAAATGTATTGCATTTTTCTGCTGATAACAACACGCATTTACACAAACTAGAGAATTAGAGATCGAAACACAAAACATCCAATTTGATAAACATAGTTTTGTTGATAAATCGCCGGCCAAAATATTGTGTCACTGTCATTCATTGACTCACTCTTTTTACTTTTAATTGATGTGGGTTGACATAATGCACACCTTAATCCCGGTGTAGCGAATGTATTGCTATTCCGAGGTTACTCCAAGTTTATTAATAACAATGCAATTACGAAGTTAATACGACGTTACTCTGGGAATAACTAGTAACTCCAGATTAAGGTTGGAATAAGCATTTTTTATTAATAAGACTGTGAATGTTTTATTTTATTATATTTAATTTATTCGTAACCCATAGTATATAAATTTTAACTTTCTGCACTCCTTCATATAAGCTTTAACTATGCCAAATTTCACACTCCTCGGTGCGCACAATTCTTACAAAGAGATACCAAGTTTTCCCTAATATATATTTATTTGCTTCATTTAATCAACAGTTCAATGTAGCGTAAGGTCACCTAGAAGTCGAAACGCCACTCTGTCTGCATTTAACACGGTATCAGCTGCTCAAATAGTTTCATTGACAGTGGCGGCGTCGATAATTGAATTTCACTGGCTTGTGGTCGGGGCCTTCTGTGAGCTTCCAGAAGACTTCGTTCTACCATGTACGCCGCGAGCCTTAGAAATTGATAGATATGAGATTAGGTTATGAGAGTTAAGTAAGGTATCGCGTGTGAGTTTTAACATAAACTATTGGCTTTCCTTAAATACGTAATTTGTTTTACAGAGATTTCTCTTAGCGATAAGACCACCCATTGTAAAACCATTAACTATAGTCTTATTACCCTTGTAGATTACTTTTTCTTTTATTATTATTATTGGTATACATTTTTTTCCATATTTTTTTCGTATCCTTTTAATAATGATTGATTCTGTCCGCCCCATGTTGGTTGGAATTGAAAAACTTATAGATTCACTGGGAATCCCGTGAATAGCGATCATAGAGGATCTTATATGTGGAAGGACTTATGCGGCATGCTTTCGAAGTACCACAGATTGGTCTATGTTTAGCTAACAGTATGTACGCACTTACTATGTTCTAGGGTATTATTAAATGAAATTGCTGAGCATTAAGAAATTTACATTTCTTCTTATATTGTGGGATGATTAGCGCAGTAACATGCATGCAGTGCTTTGGAATTCGAAGCTCTCAGTGGTGTTACTAATATTTGGAGAGGCGTGCATCTTACTTATATAATTTATATTATATTTATTTTCGATTTATTTTCAATTCAATTTCATGATGTAATAGAAAAAAAATACGTATTAAATCCACCAGCCTTACACGAATTGCAAAATACCTACATGAAAATTAATAACGTAATTTAACTTCAGCGCTTAGTCTTAACAACCGGCGGATTTAATACCGCCTGAAATCCAACCGCTGGAGACCTCTTTAGTTTCGCAGAGCCACCCTTGCAAACTCCATTAAATCATTGAAAGAGAGGGAAGTGGGAGGCCATAGTACAGTGGTTATGTGTGGCGCAATCACCAATTATAACGGATCTCTGAAGTTGGCTAGGGTTGTCGTCGATCGTCTGTCATTCTTGGAGTGGAGGGGAGAGTGGTAGGTCAACGGATAGTGGTGGGTCGAGTGTTTAGGGGCTTAGCGCGCAGCCTCCGTGGTATCGAGCGACCCCGCCCGGCTGACACGTGCTCCATTCACCGGCAAACCGTTCTAGGGTTGACAACTGGGGAAAATTTTGGGAAAACCCAATTGCACTATAAACCCACTTTATATTATTTTATTTTTTACTGTTTTGACTGCTATAACGCTGTTTGTAATAGAAGTATTTATTATTGAAACTATTGAATAGAGAGCCCTTATCTTCCTATTCTATATTAAAATTTTGCTGTCATGTATATAAACTTTTGATAGAAAAGCAAGTGATTGGGCCTCGCAACTATTGGCTCGTAAGTTGCAATATTCCTCTTATCTCTTCCAAATTTGAACATTTACGAATTGCAAACACAAACCATATTTTCGGTGAAGCCTTTAAGTCCGTTAAATGTTCCCAAGGGATATTCTAAGAACAGATTGCGTTGCACCGGCTCTTTGGCCAACCCTGTACCACGCCACGTGTCTCGAATAGTATCGGACGACGTGTGGACTGGGTAGTGGAAATGAAAATAGATATTTACCACCACTCGTTTTACTATACCGTACGACTTAATGAACAGTCTAACGTGCTAGGGTATTGTACTCAGACTAGGGCGATAGAGATAGGACTTTGGCCTTTTCTTTATTTTTTCTTTTGCTGGTGGTAAGATATTCATATCCGCCCGGATAGCGGCCACCGTACACCGCCATACTGGCACACGCAAGTGTTCTCTAGACTCTAGACCCCCGACCTCTTGCGTGTGCCACTATGGTGGGTTTTATACCCTGTGTATGGTGGTCACTATCCGGGTAGATTTGAATATCCTAACACCACCACTTATGATAGGTCAAAACACAAATGGAAATTCTCCATACGGAATAAATAATTATGGACAAATACTTGGAAACCACCGTCAAGAGCTGGTAGGTAGGGATACAACGACGAGGACTGGTCTGGAAAAGGAGAAAAGAGGATGACAACTATAATACAACTAGTGTAATTGAATCCTTATACATATGAGTATTGTTTCATTTGATAATATAGAAGTACACTGTAACTGTCGACATGATCATCGAAAATAACATGTGATAAACTAATATCACATGTTATTTCCATCATCAATCATCATTTTTTTTTATCCTAACACGGCAAAGTGACCGCACTGTACCTGATGGTAAGCGCAGTGCGGTCCAATTAGAGTATCGAGTAGCGAGAGACGATCTGTCCCCTGCCACTCAACACAATCATGCCGGCCTGCTTCTTCACACTACGCCATGGGCAAGAAGGTGAAGAAGCGGTCGAGGGTCTATTGTCAGAGTACTCAGAAGGCCGCAAAATGGCCAAACATAGTACCCCAACTCTAGACCCCCGAGAAAAACCGGATGTACACTGGCTGATCCCGGAACGCGACACACTTGCATGTGCCACTATGGCGGGTTTTTCACCCTGTGTACGGTGGTCGCTATCTGGGCGGATATGAATATCCTACCACCAGCCATCATCAACAATAATGTTTTTTTATTAGTCATACATTCAGTTTAAATGGACCGCTTGCTGATTGTATCAAGGCGATTGGCGTTGAAATCCAAGTAGAATAACAGTTCCTGTTATAAAAAATTTAAAAATCACTATCAAAATGCAAACCTACCAATAAACATTTTGGCAATAAAAAGTTACAGTTCCTGCATTTCACAATGTATCAAACGTATCGCGCATATTGTTGGCTGGCGTCTCTGCCTCGCCCGGGTTCATTACGACCATAAACTGGTACATATCTGAGGCTGACACAGTTCTCGTTTTTATTGTTGTCTCTGGGTACGCACTACGCATGCGCCACACGGGCTTGAGGCAGCGATTAATATTCACAGACACTTGTGGGATGGAACGTGATTTCGAATTCGCTGTTTGAAATTGCATGGACTGAGGTAGCTATTGTATGTACTAAGTATACCTAGGCCCTCGGACAGTAGCCTAAAGCATGAGTCACTGTTCGAATTTCAGTTTTTGTATGTCAAATTTAAAACAAATTGAAAATGGAACATCCTTGCTGTCTAATACCTCATAATTTTCATGTGAGCCTGTATCTATCATTCCCTTGCGTCACAGTACTGTTTTGTAGACTTAACAGCTGTGTGGACAGGCACCATCGCTGTCTTCCGTTAACTAAAGATTGACGAATAAATTTAGTTATGAGATATTGTTTAAAACGTGGCAGTGATGCCCCTTGAATGATGTAGTTAGCCGCGAAAGAAGTCTTTACTTGTAACTCAATATATATAGAGCAATATTACCCAGACTGATCGATAGAGAACCAGTTTATTTATTACTTTGTATTTTTAACTCAGCAGCTTTGTATATTTAATAGCAGCGATAGTCTTGTTGGTTGCGGTACAGACTGTCAAGACGAAAGTCCTATGTTCGAAACCAGCCCAAATCGCATACACCTCAGACTTTTCTAAAGTTACGTGTATGTTAATTGTTAATTATTGCTTGCTTTAACGGTGAAGGAACGCGTGTCTGCATACCTCAGAATTGTAGTACGTATTTCAAAAGGTGTGTGAACCATACCGCGTTAGGCCAGCGTTGTGGACTAACGCCTAACCCCTTTTATTAGTAGTAGTAGACAAATATTACGTCCGAGAAGTTAACTGATCATTGTTGTTTTTAAATATAGCGACAATAAAACTTATTTCTCTATATATTTGTACCTACTATAGTCAAAAAAAATATATTTAAAATTCGTCAAGTGCGAGTCGGTCCCGTGCACACACGAGTCCATACAGTCGCTGCGTAATAGGAACCCGTTGGCCCCTTGGGTACGGGATCATAAAAATGAGAATTGATTTATCGACGGTTCACTAATTAAACTTCACACTGTCGTTTACACGTCCCGAAGTAGCGTGGATGTTGGTCCCTCTAATTATAATGGATACACATGAAGGAACTCTTTGTAGGGTTGTAATGGAGCAATCAGTGCGGAGTGTTTTTTTGGGTAATTTGTTTGGTTTGGAAAGTGAGCCAGTGTGATTTGGCCCTCAAGTTTTAATTTCTTTCCTTTATAGATCGATAATTTATGATTAGTGTAGTATGGATGTTTCGAGTGTTGTTGGTGATCGGATATCATCACCTAGTTCAGCGGTTCTCAACCACCATGTCGCGACACACTGGTGTGTCGAAAGCACCTCTCAAGTGTCAAGTGTGACGCGAGATTTACAAATACGATATTTTTAAGGTGAACCGGGGAATTTCATCTATTGGGTAATTGCGTTTGAGATAACTTAAAAACTACTAATATACAACTACTGCCATAAAATTTTGTTTGCTTTAACTATATCCATTAGATACTAAAATTATCTATCGAGGGCTATTAAAGATGTTTAATTTAATAAATATACATATGAATAAATACCTCCTTCACTTCAACTATCAATTTTTCCATGTAAGTATGTTAGTGCGTCGCTGAGTAAAAAAGGTTGAGAACCGCTAACCTAGTTTCGATCTCGCAGTTGGCAATAAATAACACCTAACAGTCATTTGGTCTGACCACACAGTAATATACAATTATCTTGTGTCGTATCAAGAACTACGGGAGACTTTCGATCTCAAAACATCCAGAACGGAAACTAATATTTGTCTCGCTGCGGGGATCGAACTCGGCCACTACGACGCTGTCAAGATATTTTATTTAGAACTAGCTGTTGCCCACAGCTCCGCCCGCGTTGTAACTGCACCGTGATTGTTTTTGTAATAAAACACGTATTTCTTATCAAAAGCCTGAATATGAATTTTCAGTTCCCTAACTTGAGGAATTACGGATTGTCCATACAAACATTCAACCCCTATTTCACCCCCTTCAAGATTATTTTTTGTAACAAAAGATAGGCTATGTCCTTCATCTTATAATCCTTGCCAAAGGACACCATTATTTTTTGTATGGGGAACAGGCCACTTACAAATTGTGGTGTTTAGTAATGAAACGATAATAGACATACTATTTGTTCCTTATGATCCCTAGATTACGATAGTCATATTAGCTATATATATAATGCAACGGGAGTAATGAGAAATCGCCAGTTAAAAGTTGTCAACTGTCGCAAAGCAGGAAATTCAAGAATTGTTTCGGACAGCAAATGCCTACGCACGTTTCGTTGAAATGTCACTGCACAATTAACACAACGGCCTTGTGTGGTTGCAGACGACATTTTCATAAAAATCTTTCAAATAAAATGTGAAAGGAACACAATAACACTAACGCAGTTTAAAAACAACAAAGAGTTTTATTCGTCCAAAGGGCAGGCTATAGTCAATCGACCATACTGCCTAGTCTCACGTTAAAAAGAGTTAATAATGAGTTTAGTTTTACATTTAAGTGACACTCCTGTCAGTC
This sequence comes from Laothoe populi, assembly GCA_905220505.1. Lineage (NCBI taxonomy): Eukaryota > Metazoa > Arthropoda > Insecta > Lepidoptera > Sphingidae > Laothoe > Laothoe populi. The sequence goes on from HG992156.1 coordinate 18,074,352, forward strand.
CGTCTTCTTCTTGCTTTAATGGCCTCTGCGGAGGAACAACTCCACAATTTTGCCAATGTCACGTAATGAAAAGTTAAATAAGTAAATAAAATTTATGTGATGATGATGAAGGATATATCAAATTCTGCGTGTCTTTCTACGATAAAATGTCATAGGATATTAGTGAACTTTTTAAGAAAACTGTAATAAAATCACGGTAATGGTTTTTATTTCAATGGCAAAAACTTGATCATAACTTTTTTGATAATTGTCGTAACAGGAATTTCTCAAACCCTATGTAATAAACTGCAAAAATCAAAACTACTTTTGATCTGAGTTTTCATGATTCCGGTTGGGTTTTTATAAATTGGTTGCATTTTTTTATGCATTATATCATTAATTAACGCAACCACTTGAGTGGCCCAAAAAATATTGACTCCTTTAATTACGTTCAGACGTTAGTGGCCTAAAGGTGAGAAAAAACACCAACAGAGTTACTTTCGAATTTATAATAATGTTACAATACATGTTTAATGCATTTTTGCACATTCAACATAATTTGTTCTCAAAATTCATAACCATACCATACCTTGTACATAAAAATGAAATAAACCTTACATTTTGTTAAAAATCTCATGAGATGTCTTTAATTTTCGTGTGATATGTATTGCCGTACTGACTGCGTCGGTCAAACACCCCTCGTAAAATTCTCTACAATATGCTTACACTGAATTTTAGCATCTTGGGAAAGTATAAAAAAACTAATTTAAAAAATGTATATTTAAGATTTGTTGTTTACGACCTCGTTGGACCTCGGACTGACGACCAAGAGGCGGTACTTCAGCGAGCTCGTTAGCTGGCGGTTTTTTAATGACCCCTCAAAATTACGACGCCCGTCCTACTCCGTGTGAAAATGTAGCCTAAAACGACTTCAGACCTGTTTTATACATACCTATATATACAGGCTGTACCATCGCATCTAAATCTTAGTTGTGTATTCAATAGTCACGCCTGTGTTTCATGTGGATAGGGAGAGGCTAGAGTGCTACAACTCACAATTCTAACAACTTTATGGTGGTAGGAGATTTGTATCCGCTCCGTACACAAGGTGTAAAACCCGCCACAGTGGCACACGAAAGTGTGTCGCGTTCCGGGATCAGCCAGTGTATATCCAATTTTTGTCGGGGGTCTAGAGTTGGAGTACGATGTTTGGCCGTGTTGCAGACTTCTCAGTACTCTGACATTAGACCCACCGCCGCTTCTTCACTACCTTGCCCTGGCGTAGAGTGAACAAGCTACACAGCAGGCCGGCATTATTATTGTGTTGAGTAGCGAGGGATATATTGCTTCTCGTTACTCGATACTCTAATTGGACGGTACTGCGCTTACCATCAGATGCAGTATGGTCAACTTTGCGGTGCCAAGATAAAAAAAACTCTCAATTTCATTAGGTTAGAAAAAACTAATGACTGTAGAATATGTTTATTATTATAACCAAAGTTATTGTAAAGTACGATGACCCCTTTGTAGTTGAAATGTTTATCTTACGATGTACCGACGTATATGTTTAATACACTTTTGATCTGAACAGTTTTCCGCTTTATTTTATTTTTAGTTGAAGTGTACTTCTGAGTTAAGATAAGGTTTTTTGATGTATTTATAGTGTACCAGGTTTTAGATGAAATTAATTTTCTTATTGAAAATTCACTTATATGACAATGCACATAATGTATAGTATCGCTTGCCTGCTTAATATCTGCCATAGTGGCATATCTTCTGGGTTCTGTCGATGTACAAAAATAGGAAATAAATGTCCAAAAACACGATCTTTGCTATGATTGTTTTATTGTCAATAGTAAACACCCTTAGCCTATCTCACCATATTGACGATACAGGTTCGCCTAGTAGTACAGGGACTGATTGACCCATCAGATCTTGTGCGCTATGCTTTGGCAAGATGAAAAATGACTACAACTGTCCAATTTAGATGCTAGTTAAAATAAACTCTTAATCCTCTTCATCTATACTATTATAAAGCTGAAGAGGTTGTTTGAACGCGCTAATCTCTAGAACTACCTCTCTAGTCAGATTTCAAAAAATGTCTATGCATTTTACAACCTATTTCTTTAGGAAGGTTAATAGTTTTAATCATTCTTGCCCCTGGCTTAGTGTGACGAAGCAACACAGCAGGCCGGCATGATTGTGTTGAGTAGCGAGGGATATATTGTCTCCCGATGCTTGATACTCTAATTGGACAGCATTGCGCTTACCATCAGGTGCAGTGTGGTCACAATGCCGTGCCAGGATTAAAAAATTCTACTGGTGCGAAGCCTATGGTTGTTTCTGCAACGCCAGACGTCAACTAGTTATTAAAACATGTCAATGATGATTATTGTTCTATCTATCTATTTAAGGCACGGCGTGATGTTAGTATGTGTGTCAGTGTCAGCATACGGTATGCCCCCGATATGGCCATTAGTGTATTATTTATTGTGAACGCAAGACATCACGATCTGTTACAGTTTCAATATTGCGCATTGAATGGGAATGTAGCCTCTACTGCATTAACAGAGTACGTTGACTGAGAGGCTCTTGGTTCGATTCTAGAGTATTAGGGTTTATCGTCAAATTATAATAAGTAGTTAAAAAGTTATGAGGGAACAGATGAACATTCATTCATACCGGTCAAAAACATAACCCTCCCTTTTGCTTCGCCGTAGTTAGGTAAAAAAAGGTATTTTGAAGATAATAAAGAATATTTTTACAAAATACATTTATTTATTCCGAGTGGGTGCTTTATAAAACACTTTGAGATTGCGAAATCTACATATTGTCGCAGGTTTGTTATTTTAGGACTATAAAAGAAATTGCTCAGGCAGTTGTTATTAGTTATATTCTTATTATATAACTAGTGGTAAAAGAACATATAGCTGACGTAAAACACCGACGCTTTACGAAGTCTGCAGTTGCTGAACATTCAGAGGAAGGCTCCAAGCATTATCTTCGATTTGACAAACCACAAATCTTTGCCAAAGAACACCGATTCCTGTCTAGGATGATTCGCGAGGCTATTGAAATTAAAAAACATCCAAATTTCAATAGAGAAGATGGTTGGAAGCTAAGCTAGCACCAGCCTGGAATCCAATTATACATTTAATGAAATCGGAACCCAAAAGACCAACTGCCAGACCTCAAGACATTGTGAGCTCCTTCTGCGTAGATCGGACTACAACAAAATAAAAATATCAACTATATGGAGGGTAGAAACATTGCACTATACTTTCGTGACGACATACAACTCAATCTCCCCTGTGACCATTAAGGCTGTAAAGCCTTCGAAACGTCGGGTTAAAAAAGTAAAATAAATCACGATAGAATCCGTAAATTTCGTTTTATTACAAGGTATTTAAAATTATTATTATTTATTTATTATTAATTATTTTTATTTTTATATTATTAATTAATATTATTCATATATATATATATATATATAAAATAATTTATGCGCTAAATTAGTTTATTTAATTAGTAAATTACTTTTCGCTTTTCAAATAGACAAATTTAATGCTGGCCGTTAAAACCGTAAACATATTCATCGCTCAGTTTTATTGACAACAGATTATTTCTGTGCGTCATCACGCGTCAGTCGTCGTATGTGCAGATACGTAACAATTTCCATTAAATAAATATTGTGGGCTATATATTAAATGCGTTAATTGATTATTTAAATAAATACACCCAACAGTCACACACATAGTTCTGACTAGGTAAAACCCGTACCCTGGGTATCAAGAACTACGAGGGGCTACGGTCCTACAACACAGAGACCCAAAACAAATATCTGTCTGCCACACAAACATTCGTCTCGGTGCGGGAATCGAAACCACGGTCTTTCGTTTACAGCTACTCGGCCGCTGCGGCACAGAGGCTGTCAAAGAATATACGATATGGTATCTTTTACCACTGACTGCCTCGGTGGCGCAGTTGTAATTGCTGTGCTGAGGTCTCGGGTTCGATCCCTGAGTCGGGTAAAGTGGTATTGGGTTTTTCTATTTAGAAATAGTATCAGCCCGGAGTCTGGAATTGTGCCCGGTGTGGCGATAGGCTCGCCCCCTATCACGTTGGGACCGTAATAAATTCAGCGAAAAGTGGGTGTACTGGTTACACATCTGCCTACCCTTTCGGGGATTGAAGGCGTGAGTGTATATGTATGTATCTTTGCGTGCATGTGGATTGAGTGAGCACCTTCCAAAAATCGTTTTTTATGTATTAGGTATTTAGTAAAAGTTCTAAAACAATTGTAAAACCAATCCTGGAATTTGTAAAAAGATTAAACCGAAGATAAATCAGTTAATATCTGCTCACTCAATCCTGATAAGGGGCAACCCAGATCTACAAATGTATCAAGTTTACATATAAAATTTTGGTTCTAGGATTTAGTAAAACCTTAGTGAAGTCACAGTATTTAATTTCAGATCACCTAGTGCCCTATTTAAAAAGTTACAAATTGTTATTGGTGCTCACTCAATCCACATGCTTTGAAAAGTCAAGATTTCTTACGAATTACCTATAAAATCAAGTTTAATTATATTTCTAGATTTAGTAAAAGTGGAATAGAAATTTGTAAAACACAAAACGAATCACTATCATGCTTCATTTTTGAAAAATTAATTTTTATAGGTGCTCACTCAATCCACACGTTTTTGAAAAGTTAAAATCTTTCATATCTTTAAATCTGTAAGCGCTACAAAAAATGTGAATACGTCAAGATTTAGTAAATTTTTTTACTAAATATTGGCTATTTCACATTTTCGATTTTTTGCTTACTTAAAGAGATATTACTTTTTTAATGTTTTCCATACAAACTTACAATGTAGGGTCGCCACACGTGTCAACATACAGGATATTCTACTAAATTAATTTGTATTTGCCTATATGTAAATACCTAAAGGAAACACGCACGGGCCGGTAATAAGCTCAGCGAAACGTGGATACTAGTAGTAGACACCTCTGCCTACCCCTTTTGAGATTACAGAGCTGAGTGAGTATGTATGCTAATTGGACTAAAGTGATTAAATTAAACGATACTTTATAAATATATTTTTTTATTTCAGTATAAAAAATATTGAATCCTTGGAATGCTATACATTATTTAGATTTAGTCAATCTTTTTTACTCTACCGCCAGTTCGGAATGCAGTTTTACTAGAGAAGAACGGGCGAGAAACTCTAGCGTTGCTCTTTTCGAACACCGGTTAACAATATTTGGTCATACAATTGATTAGATTAAAACAGCTCAATGTATGTTAATTAGTTTGCCTTATATTGTGAAATAAAACTTATTACAAGGCTTATTGCTGCACGTGACCGCCGTGAAATACATAAAAATCTCGATTTCTTGAGCAGTTGGTCCTTACTGAAACAGTCTGAGTAGACCAGTCCACAAGAGCAGCACCCGTTCACGATTAATGACGCATGTGCCATCCATCGACCTCCTCAACCATTTTACTGGGAAGTGACCGATTCCGCACATGATGCCGCAGCAAGCACAGACAGAATACAACAATGAAAATATTAGACACTAAAATCAAGTTAAGTCATGAAAGGCATACTGTTCACATAAGTTCGCAATGTAAAGGAAATGAAATATATTATATATAAGGTTCCTAGTTATAATTTAATGGCTACACTTCTAAGTAATAGCATAATATATTCCGAAGCCTTTCGGTCATCTAAATATTCAGAAATGTTGCAATAGGCTAAATAGTATATTTTATTTAGTTATTTTATATGATTGGGAACCTTATTGTAAAAGCGTATACAAAGCCCCTTGAAAGAAGAATTTTCCTCCCCAAGAACTTCTAGAACTTAGCGATAGATCTTATAGCTCGCTTTTGGAGAGTAAAATGATATTCATGTCAGCAGCACCACCGCATAGTAGAATCCCGTGACACATCAAACTATGGCAATATGCAAAATATATAAAACCTAGCCAAGTCAGCGTTGGTCAGTTGTCGTATTTTACTCTCAGCACAAGTTGCGGCACTTCGTTTTTTGGCTAATAATGATATTTGGTATAGATGTCCTCGCGAACCTCGCGATCGCCTTAAAAATATCTTTTTCCCGGCCCGTCTATCCCACGAGATAACATTTTCAGGAGTAAAAATTAGAATAAGAGTAGTCTATAGCACTCAGGGAACTCATTAAAATACTTTTCTAACAGTGAAAGATTTTTCACAATAGATTCCGTAGAACCGGAGATTACCCCGAACATCCAAACTTACAAATTTTTCCTCTTTTATATATTAGTACAGACGCCTTTTATTTATACAATAACAACAAATGTCAATAGAATATTTTTAGTAACTACGCAGATTTATTTAAAGTAACAAAATTATTATAACTTTTATTTAGATGTACTTAATAGTCACATTTGTATTTAAGCTTCGTGCTTAAATACTTAAATAACACGTTAAAAAGAATAAATTCAGATATCAGTATGTTTCAACTATTTTATGCAATAAGTAGTTCAGAATTCCCATACGAATTTAATTAGTAAATTGGTGCTAGGTGGTATTGATAATATTAATTTGGGTTCCTATAAATAGGTAAAAATAAATTAATTCAACCATGTGTCGCTGAGCTTATTACCCTCCCATCATATTTTTAACATTTATATCGTCGTGATTCATATAGGCATAAGAAATTTAGGTACATATAGGCATAACTAGAGGTAGCCAAATACGAATTAATTTAGTAGAAAATCCTGTATTTTGACACGTGTGGCGACCCTACATTGTAAGTTTGTATGGAAAACATTAAAAAAGTAATATCTCTTTAAGTAAGCAAAAAATCGAAAATGTGAAATAGCCAATATTTAGTAAAAATTTTTACTAAATCTTGACGTATTCACATTTTTTGTGGCGCTTACAGATTTAAAGATATGAAAGATTTTAACTTTTCAAAAACGTGTGGATTGAGTGAGCACCTATAAAAATTAATTTTTCAAAAATGAAGCATGATAGTGATTCGTTTTGTGTTTTACAAATTTCTATTCCACTTTTACTAAATCTAGAAATATAATTAAACTTGATTTTATAGGTAATTCGTAAGAAATCTTGACTTTTCAAAGCATGTGGATTGAGTGAGCACCAATAACAATTTGTAACTTTTTAAATAGGGCACTAGGTGATCTGAAATTAAATACTGTGACTTCACTAAGGTTTTACTAAATCCTAGATACAAAATTTTATATGTAAACTTGATACATTTGTAGATCTGGGTTGCCCCTTATCAGGATTGAGTGAGCAGATATTAACTGATTTATCTTCGGTTTTATCTTTTTACAAATTCCAGGATTGGTTTTACAATTGTTTTAGAACTTTTACTAAATACCTAATACATAAAAAACGATTTTTGGAAGGTGCTCACTCAATCCACATGCACGCTGTATCTTTTAGCATTTGTAATCAAGTTAGTCTAGTTACATTCGCAGACGCCAGACAGAATCTGGCCGACCGATATGACTGCCTTGACAACACGTTAAAATTTGATTGGCCACTTCCTCGCCGCATGTGGGTTAGATGTTAGCGCAAGTAGGTTTCGGACTTGCGCATGTTTTATACTTTTAGTCGATACCTAGCATCATATTAATTGAGTTTGTCATTGCGTGATGTTTTCATTTCTCCCATATAGGTCTAATAATATTTGAGAGGTCTAATATTTTAATATGAGGGGCTAGGGTCCACCATGCTGGCCTAATGCGGATTGGTAGATATCATAACACTTTGAAAATCTTATTTGGAATTCCCAGGCATGCAGGTTTCCTTATCATATAACATACATACATCTTAACTAATTGAAGATATTTGCTAATTGCAATACAACGCGTGTGAAACAGATTATTATGAATAGGTTTTGTGAGAAAAAGCAATGCTTTGGTTGTGAACGTGATCAGCACATGTTAGCAAATTGTCATGAGATATATTCATGCATAAGCTATTCTACATTTTCCACTTATGTGTCAACTAGTCATTCAAAATGATATATGGAGGGTAACGGACTGACAAGATATGTTATGTCTTAGATTCGATCCACAATCCCGGGCACAAATCTATGAGTTTTGGGAGTGTGTATTCATAGTTAATTATCGGTCGCTTTAATAGAATAGGAAAACACCGCGAGGACAATTGCATACTTGAGAATTCATGTATAAGCTATCCAGGTACATGAGTCGATAGGATATCTATAGTGTGCCTAGACCTTTTTGGACGAAGGCAACGAGCTCTATATTGAGCTGTCGTCCGGCAGAGGATTACCGGCAGGATGCTGACAACTAACAAGACAATTGATTTGCAATTATAGTTTAGTGGATGCTGAGGGTTGCCTTTTAAACAACACGTCGTTGTGTATTGATTTTTAGAACACAGATAACGTTTTATAATATAAGTAGTAGTACTGTATATAATATCTAGGTATGACATGGCTTTGGTCATTGTTCATGATGCTGGCCGTATTTGGTAGAGCTTGGAAATTCTTATTTAGAATTCTCAAGTATGCAATTGTCCTCGCGGTGTTTTCCTATTCTATTAAAGCGACCGATAATTAACTATGAATACACACTCCCAAAACTCATAGATTTGTGCCCGGGATTGTGGATCGAATCTGAGACCTAACATATCTTGTCAGTCCGTTACCCTCCATATATCATTTTGAATGACTAGTTGACACATAAGTGGAAAATGTAGAATAATGCGTAATTACGGTACATTATTATTATTTACGGTAGCAGCGGCTCTGCTCTGCTCTGGCATTGCAGAAGTCTATGGGCGGCGGTGACTACTTACCATCAGGTGGCCCGTCTGATCGTCTGCCTATCAAGGCACTAAAAAAAAACTTTATTAAAACCCTTGAAATAAAGAAAATGTATGCCACTGCCGGTCCTGAGCAATTGGATATAAACTAGCAGACTGGAAAGTGACTCAACGGCAGAAATCACTTGGTGAGTTTTCCAACAAGTGCATGGGTTATCTAGTCAGGTACTAATGGCTAATGCATATCAAATCAAGCTGCAATCAACCACTTGCTGTCAATTGATTATATTACGTGACCATAACCTGAATACAACAAAATGAGCCGAGCGTGTGTCACAACTCAAGCCTCCAAGCGAGCTTTCCTCAACGAGCTGAATAAATGAATTGCAATGCAGCCGATCAATTTGTGTGTAAACCAATTGAGTTGACACGTGCGTTGTCATTGGTGTAATAAAATCAGTTACTATTGTGGCTGGTGGGTTTCGTATTCTTAATTTGTAATTTTCGGTATAAATAGTTTTCGGTTTAATTTATTGTTGGATGTGGTTTTAAGTATTTTTTTTATACTATACTTATAATAACTTTTAAAAGATGGAAAAATCCTTAATTTAGAAATAAATTACCAAGAAAATAAAAACAATAAAGCTAACCGGTCAAATAACATACCGGTATAATAAAATTTAAATGGAAATTGTGAAATGGCAAGACCTATTGACGTCAACGTTTTTACGTAATTTCAGAGGTAAATAAACTCTTTAACTGTGATTAATAGTTTGAAATAATGAATTATAGAAAAGAGCACAGCGTATTAATGCTGAGAAACCGTGAAGTATGTTCAGATGTCTGAAATGTGTTCAAAGCCCAGCCGGCCTGCCACCACCTCTTAGAGCTGTATTATTGTAATATAACACTGCGATTTCGTACCATGATCCAAATCCACCAAATGAGGTCGCACAAACTCTATCATTGACATAGCGATAGACCGCCCATCTTACACGGGATAAAAATAAGATCGGTGAACTTATGCAGATCTGCCTATGCATTTGAGATACAGGCGTAAGCGTATGGTGTATAATATAGAAGCAAGACAAATGAACAGGTGGGCTACCAGTGCCTATAAATATCCGTTATAGGTAAATGAATCGCCAACATCTTTCATTAGTAATATTAATAATCAAGATCATAATATTAATTTATTGAATCCATGAAATGTTATACATTATTTAGATTCAGTAATTTTTTTTTACTCTGCCAGTTCGGAATTCAGTTTCTCTTTTCGAACACCGGTTAACAATATTTGGTCATACAATTAATATACGATTTAAGTTTAATTACATTAGATTAGTGCAGCTAAATATATGTTAAGTTGCCATACATGTTAATAATCAATAATGTATGACAGAAGCTGCGAAAGCCCAGTTGGAAGTGATTCAGACTGTCGAGACGAAAGTCATGGGTTCGGAACCCGCCTAAATGGCACCCTTTTTTGAAGTTACTGTTCATTCATTGTTACTTTTATCACTTGCTTAAACAGAAGGAAACACCGTGAGGAGACCTGCATGCCTGAGAATGTAGTTAAGAATTTTGAAGATGTGTGAAGACTGCCAACGCGCATTAGGTTAGCCTGATAGTCTGAGACTTAACCCCTTTCATTAGTAGTGCAAAGTGGTTATATTCTATAATATTATAATAATGCACACGATTTGATGTCAAATCCAGCTCGATGGTAGATCAAGGTGCCGCCGGTCGTCCGGCGCGTCCGTCGTGTCCGGATATCGATCGGACAGAGACCGGACGCGGTCGGATATCGGACGGCGTTATCAACCGCCGCGCTGTCCGGCACATCCATCAGATGCCTTTAACAATTTAGTTAAACGTACCGATCTTGTTATGGATGTCTCGCCGAAGTACAGACTGGAAGTTCGTTTGTCAGTGATTGAGTATTCGTCAAGTGGGGAATTTAGTGGGGAGTTAGATCGTAATGAAATAATAAAAATAACAGGCGTATAGGTGTCTTCACTATTTAAAAATTGGTTAAAAAGGAGGATTACAATCTCAAATGGACTCATTTTGTTGTAAGTTACGCGATATCTTTGCCAAATGTAGACGTAATTAAATTATTAAATTCCAACTATTGGACAGGAGTGTCCTCTACTTACAGGAAATGTTAGGCCTTAGTTCACCGCACTGGGATTAATACACCTGAAACGATGAAAAAGTCTGAGGTATATGCCATTTATGGTTTCGAATTTACGACTTTCGTCTCGGCAGTACGTTGTACTTAATTAGGCTATTTCTCCTATTGCTATTGTTTCTAGATCTGTTGCTAAATCACACCTATCTAAAGTTTACACATACAAATTAAGCTAAACTTGTTCCGTCCGGCTAATCCCATATGGCATGGCCGCATGCGCCGTGTCCGGCATCACAATGCGACCATGGGACGCCAAACAGTCTGCGACCAAAGGCAAATGGCTTTGTGTTCTTTCAATATTGGTCGTGTGCCGTATTTGATGCGTGCTATTGAATAATTTACTGTAAGTAGAATGAGTGAATGGAATTAATGAACGGATTGTGAATGGAACTGAGAAAAATATTAGTGTGAAGTTGAGGATCTGATTCTTAGGTCAGACTGTTGTCCAGATTCGGTAACGCCAATGATTTAGGTGATTGTGATTGATATTACTATAGGGTTGATACTGTCTGATATTGACGTGATCCCATCACGTCGTAAGACGGAAGAAATTAGTCGAGCCGTGGATACTATTGTTGAACCTTCAGGGATACAGGCGTGATTATGTTGAGAATACTATTTAGGTTTGTTAAAGAGGATATATTACGTCTCGATTTGAACGAACAAAAATTGAAGTGGAGGTCGCCCCAATATGTGGTTTTCATGGTTTTAATAACTGTTAATTAATTTTTTTATTACACACATTGAAAAATTTCCAATGCTCATTTTTTTTTAACTTCACAGCAATTTAGTAAAGGATAGACGTGAATAGTATAAATAGTTTTATATACAAATTGCTTGAAACTCAAAAAACTATATAATGTATTTTGAAAAAATCTACATTATTATGAATATTCATTCAAATTCGCGAGAGAAAAGTCCATCTTAATTTTTTTTGTTATAGGATAATTACTTGGCTGTCCAAGAATTTCTTGAATCCCTAAATATTTTTTATGGTATACCCTTAATTTGTCTGTTAATTATAACAGTGTAAGTATGGAAATAAAAAATATGCTATGCTAATGCACTTGGAGATTAACCATAAAACAAAACACTTTATAAACTAGGCCAGACATGTGTTGGCGAGAGTAACAAAGCCGATGAACTTTGACCTAGCAGATTTTAGATTGTAGAGTTGAATGTCAATTCTAGTATGACTCACTACCACCATTCTAGGCTAATCCAGCCTGAGATCTAGCTTAGATATGTTTTTATGTGTGACGTTTCCGAGTAGACATTTTGTTATGTCGGTGCTTTGTATCATGTATTTTAAGTTTTTCCTGTTTATATTTTACTATTTTTTGCTTGCCATGATCTCTGTATTTCTGAGTTATAAAGTAATTTTAGAATAAAATAAAACCTATGTTTATCTAATATTGAAAGATATTTTTAAACAATTTCTAAATATTGTGTTCTACAAACAAAAGTTTGTTTGTTACCTTTATAGAATAGTATAGATGTATAATATTTATAACCTAACATCAGGCTATTCTGAATGATACTTCACGAACTTTACAAATATTTGTCTCGATACGGGAATTGAAGCCGTGACCCTAACAATCGATTAGCCACTCACCGCGCCAAATTGGTCATGCAACTAACCATATTTTAGTCCTGATATGAGACTTAGTACCTTAAACTTTATTATTCAAGCGACCGTATCCTTTGGACAATCGGACAATATCTCTCTTTTCTTTTTTTATGTCATACTATTATGATACACAATGATATGTTATAAATCATTATATATTTATTTACATTTACTTTAAAAAGTCCATAATTTAAACATATGAATCATTTTTATTCAGGAAGAGAAGTATGGGGTTCTTCAAGAAGAGAAGAAATATGTATGTATGCCGAGCCCAACGCGCATTTGATGCTCCTGGTGTTGCAAGCGTCCATAGGCTACGGTTATCGATTACCATCAAGCGGGCCGTAAGCTCGTTTGCCACCATCGTGGTATAAAAAAAAACGACTTAAATCCATAACGGCCGATTAAGATGAAATGGTTACAAAACGTTCATAGTGTTCACAGATGTGAACTTGGCAACGGTGCAGCGTAAATATCAAATAGCAGCGGTTCATTGCACCCAAAGCTCCAGTAGCGAATACGATTGTGTATTAGACAACCTAGTCAAGTTACTGTATTAACGATGGCTTTGCATTCTGTAACATCAGATATTGGGTATCATGCTCTTAGGCTCTTTTTTATATTGCCATGATAACTTGATGGTTATGCTTACTGGTTAGTTTAGGTTTGAAGAACATTGAAGCTAGATATTAGTGGGTACTATGAGACTTAACTTTTTTACTTTATCATTCTTCTACAGCTACCCCGAGTAGGGCTATTCGCAAATCCGTATCTTTGCCGCGCCATCAAGCTGTAAAACAGTTTGCCGGCCTGGGGTAAGCACCCACCCGTGTGATCCTGGATTTTTTAAGCGTAGTATGAAGAAGCTACTCAGCAGGATGACATGTGTCGATTAGCGAGGAATGATTGTCTCGCGCTACTTGATAGTCTACCTGGATGGCACTACGCTTACCATCGAGTGCATTGTGGTCACTTTGACGCGCCAGGATAAAAAAATCTTATCATTTCTAGCTGCATTTCTTTCTATATTATGCTATCCCATAGAAACCATGTATTTTTCCGATATAATTATTACTTTTTAAATAAAAATTAAACCGCCTTCAAAAAACCCCAGACACAACTAAAAAGCAAAAAATAATTGGTTACATTTAAATCAATTAGTTATATGCAATTTAAATCAATTATTTTTGGAGTCGGTGCCGGTGTTGTTTTCTTTACTTTTAGATTTATAAAAACCAAGTCTGGATCTATTTTATATTTTTTTGTATGCCTGATTATTCTGTTTTTTCCATGTTTTGGCTGGCACCGACTCCAAATAATTGATTTAAATTGCATATAACTAATTGATTTAAATGTAACCAATTATTTTTTGCTTTTTAGTTGTGTCTGGGGTTTTTTGAAGGCGGTTTAATTTTTATTTAAAAAGTAATAATTTATTTTTTGCTTTTTAGTGGTAAATTATATAAAATCGGTTAAAAGCTGCTGAAGATATTAGAATTTACGTGTATTTTAATTTTATCACCCCCCTCCCTCACCCCCACCCCTTTTACCCTCTCTCACTGAAACTTAACTTTTATAATGAACGTAATGCAAAAAGAACCACTGGAATACTACTTAATTTTAAGGAGTTACCCTCTCCAGCTCCGAAGATATTCATCAGATCTTCACCATATTTTTATGGGACCAAATGACAAGCACCAGCTTTCAATCAAAGAAAGAATGGTCGAAATCGGTTCACACAGTACAGAGAAACGAGGTAACAAACATAAAAAAAAAAAAAAGCAACATACAGTCGAATTGAGAACCTCCTCCTTTTTTTGAAGTCGGTTAAAAATAGCCGATGTCCTTCTCTAAACCTATACTACTATGCAAAAAATCATGTCGATCCCTTGCTCTATGAAAAACAAAAAAGTATCCCGCGTGAACCGTACATTTTTCCGGGATAAAAGTAGCCTATGTCGTTCGCTGAGCCATAAACTACCACTATACAAAAAATTATGTGGATCCCTTGCTTTGTGAAAAACTGACTATCCCGCGGCAAAATTACAACCTTCTATATGTGTGTTGCAATTTTTTCTACTTTATAAGACCATTGCATTTGTATGTATGTCAATTGTAACTAGTTTTGTACACCTTGTAAATAATAATAAAATTAACATTTTGCTACATCGTCCATATGAACCGAAAAAAGGCAACGAATCCTCGGCCTATATGCTATACTCTGTCTACATCCGGGGAAAGGAATTTTTCATCATGTAAATACAGAATAATAGGAACACCTACAAAACTAGAAATACCAACGTAACATTGATAACCTGAAAATCTATACGCACTGAATGGGCCATTGTCTTGTCTGTTCGTATGGCTTATGTTGTTTATTGTTGCCAAAGTTCAATATCTCGAATAGAACTGCGAGGCCGTGGAGATTGGCACACCAATGCATACCTTCTGTATTTTTGCACGGATATCTGGGTACCGTTGTATTGGTATTGGAAAAGGATGGTGTAATCTATCTGGAATTTGTAGGATCAAAACAGGCCTGTAGGCTATTCGATTTTTTGACTATCATTTGGGTCATGCAGCATTGTGTTTCAGATGGCCTAGTGAAAATTAGTACTGACTATCAAGACGGAAGTCCAGGGTTCAAATTGAGCCACTAGCCAGAATTTGACGAAATCATGTTCATATTCATTGTTGATATCGCTGGCTTTAACGTAAACGAAGTACCAAAATTTCACAAACGAAAATACCGCAAAGAGACTTGTGTAGTTAATTAATCAAATCAAGCCAATCTAAAAACCGTATGTGCACGAAAGCTCTACAATAGACCGACCGGGCCATCAGTGACACGAAGTTAATGAATGACCCGCACGATTGCAGCGCGACTCGACGCTCTAGCGAATGATGTTGCCGCAGCTTTTGCTTGATTGTGACATAGCCTAAAAACCATACAATCTGTCAACGTGTTTGGTTGACGAAAAACCCGTCATCGAGTAGTCACTGAACCCACTAATCAGCTAAATAATATTGCCACATTCTATAAGGCAATAATGGTATGAATATCATTTATTTCTGGACGTTACAGCCAGAGTTACATCGGACGTGGGGGTCGGGCATAGGTTGGCACCCTGTGAACACGGCCGTTTACATAATGTTCACGGACTGCAGCACATTCTGCAAACGTGTGCTTTTCCGAGGGCATCTATTAATGGAATTAGTAAGTAAGTTAAAGTAAAGAGTAATATACACCTAACAGTCACACACATAGTTCTGACCCCACACTAGGTAAAAACTGTATCGTGGGTATCAAGAACTAAGAGGGACTACGGTCCCACAACATCCAGACCCGAAACAAATATCTGTCTGTCACACAAACATTTGTCTCGGTGCGGTAATTGAACCGACGGCCCCTCGTTTCACAGCCCGCTACTCGCCTCCTGCGCCACGGATGTGTTCGGTTGAAAATGGATAAATGAAATACAGTATTTCTTATACTGTGAGCGTGGATTTCATTTTGCTTTTATTACCAAGCGTCGGCAGCGACGTGAAATTTTTCTGATTTGTTTTGTCCTGCATATGTATGGATATGGTTGTGGGTGTTTTTAATCAACGTAATATCTACGTTATGTGGGTCAACGCTTTGTAGCCGCTGTGCTGAGTCATTTTCACTATTAACGTTATTTGAGTGAAACATGTGATGGCTTCTACAATGTTAGTAGTAATATAAGTAAGTACCGTATGATTTATTAGGCTAATGGACAAATGGCAATATTCCACGAAGTATAATAATAGTAATATCGTTTATTGGCAATGTTATTAAAACTATTGAGTACATTCTTCGAGTCTTGAACTAAGCAAATGCTTGTATCTCAATACTCTGAGATGTATGATGTGAGAGTATAGGTTTATATAGCAGAATTCTGCTGGAAAATCAAATAAGTGGATACTGTTTATAACACCAACAAAACTCGATTATGAGTGTATTGGCCAAAGGAAGCAGAGCTATTTTGGGTTAATTTGGGCTTCGGGACATTTCCGTAGGAAAACTGTCAGTTCACATTGTTTTTAATTTTTCTGTAGGACACTTGAGCAACGGGATAAAAGAAAGGAACTCGGGCGATGCGGAGACTGTTTCTTTGTGATTTACTACCCATAAACAACTTTATGTAGAACATCGTATTTATTAATTAATGAAAAACTATTGTTTTTTTTCGAGAGAGAGCGAGAGACAATCTATCCCCCGCTACTCAACACAATCATGCCGGCCTACTCCTTCACACTACGCCATGGGTAAAAAGGTGAAGAAGCGGTCGCAGGTCTTGTGTCAGAGTACTCAGAAGGCTGAAAAACAGCTAAACATCGCACCCCACCCCAACCCGGGCGGACACGAATATCCTACCACCAAATAAATGTTATGTGGGACTCACCGACCTCCCGACCCAGTTCACTCAGATGGCTGCTACATTGTGTGACCAGTTTTCCTACGTTGGCGTACATACTAAAACACCGCGGAGGCCCACTACAACGCATGTGGATAAATCCGGAGGATCTTGAGTACACTCTGGATTGCTATGAAAACCGTCTCTGCGGCCTGTCTCGTTTGGAGTAAAGTACTCCCGTACCGTCGCCCGTCTCGGGGTCGCGCTATGTAAATATACCATTAAGTAAAAAGGCTGCACATCAAGTAATGGTGCTGCCGTGGTTAAGCCAAATCAGGTTGTACATAAAACTGTACATCGGGCTTTTATTACGGGTCTTACTAAACACATAGCAACAATCCATATGATGTACAGAGTGATCTTCAACTTAAATCATTTAAGTCGATGCAACTCAATGAGACCGAAACCCTTTCATCACACTGCGTTCCATTAATAAACAGCTTAATTGAAGTTTGTATTAACAAATCGCAAGGTGGCCGCTCAACGTTAATAATACAAAGCGTCCGATGCCGCGGCTCTTGTTAATATGGTCTTATGAGAGGAATAAGGGCCTGTATTCAATTGTCGCATTGCGTTGGCACCAGTACCGTATGTTTGGCGTACTTTTAATACTAAAAGTCTTTTACTTAATCTTCATATATATTCTTCATAGGTATCATTTTTTAAATACTTGCCCGAGGCGTTGTCCTCGTATGTACAGCTTTGTTCTGCATCCATAGGTCATAACGGAATGTCAGATAGCTTATAACCTTTCTCAATAAATATATTATAATGTGTAAAAAGATTTTTCAAATCTGTCTGGTAGTTCCAGAGATTAACGCGTTCAAACAATCTTCGGCTTTGTTACATTAGTATAGATTTACATTATTTGCGATGTACAAATCATGTAATGGTATTGAGGAACGTGACAGAGATAGGAGACTGCGATTGGACAGTGGCATAGCCGCATTTGTTTATTGCAGTAACTTTATTAGATACTAAAGTAAAATAAAAAATACATCTTAACATGTGAACACTTTGTGTGATTTTATAATTCAATAATAATTATAATATAATAATGATACGTCCTTACCAATGTGCTTATTTAAATGCGGCAAATGCGGAGGTTTCAGGCTGTCGAAATGCAGCATTTTAGGGGTTTTTTATTTGTTGAACTTGCGGGACCTGAACATACGGTGACCATCGAATGAGACGTCACTCCCCCCGCCCGCCGCCTTCCCGCTCGCTGCCTCTAATTGTTATTGCCCTGGGAATTAGTTTGCAGCGAAGCGATTGGTTGAATTCTGATGAGATTATTTTGTATAAGGCGGCCGCGCTTTTGTTCTGTTTATGGGGTTTGAAAGGTTTTCAGTTGCCCTTTGTAGATGTTTTTGAAGATTGTGAATTTTTATTGTAATAAAGTGTTGCTGATTGGTTTCTTGGTGGACATTTCCCGTGATGCATTATGTTGGTAGCTGGCTCTAAAAATAGGGGTTAGATCTCCGGACGGGACAAATACTCGAGTGATCCTCGATATTCGTTCGTTCGTAGTTCCATGGTACTTATCATACAAGATATGTATATTGGTGTTGTCAGGAATCACAGGTCCATTGCCCTGCCAGCGACACCTAACATCAAGTAATATTTTTTGTATTATTTAATCTATTACTTGCCTGAGTTGGTATCGACAAAAAAATTATATTATGTGTTATTGCTCTTTACTGCACTTGTATTATATGTAGTTTATTTTAGAGAGAAGCGAGTCTGTAAAACGAGAGGCTGCGGGCCGTGGGTTTATTTCCCGCACCGAGACAAATGTTTGTGTGAGAGACAGGTATTTGTTTTGGGTCTGCGTGTTGTGGGACCGTAGTCCCTCGTAGTTTTTGATACCCACGATACAGGTTTGAACTAGTGTAACTAGAGACTATCCCTCCCACACACCCGCCATTGTAACTCCTGTTTATCCAGGATCGACAATGGCACGTTTTTTTTCGACACCGAGTAGTGAAACTCGGCAATTCTCTGGGAATACCGAGCTGTCTTTTTGCCCGCAACGAAATTAATCAAATAGAAATATAGTGAGAAGTTGGAGTTGGTTCTCTGGTTGTTTCTATTTGATTAATTGATCAGGACTGTTGGGTGTTTTTATTATTATTATGTACACGATATTAAATGTACCGTAAGATACCTTTATCGGAATACTATATTTAAATGGTTTGACACCAGCCATTAGCTTTACAGATATATATGGTCAGTTTTATACCCGTGATAGGGAGTGCGGGCGGTAACATTACAACATGTGGTCTGTTTATTTTTACATTCGTCCGGTTTCTACTCATCGATGTTTACAAGATATTTGACACTTGGAGAAATGAACAGTGTCTGTGAGCTAATTGCTTGCGGATTGGGTTTCGCAAATGAAGTTCGATATCGTACTATCTTGTCTATCTGATATATTAAGACATCATTGAAATCATTGAAGACCCTCCGTGGCGCAATTGGCGAGTCGCCGGCTGTGAAACGAGAGGCCGTGGTTTCGATTCCCACATCGGGATAAATGTTTGTGTGACAGACAGATATTTGTGTTCGGGGTTGGGTTGTTGTAAAGACCAAAAGTCTCTCGTAGCCCCTGATACCCACAACACAAGACTCGTATCTTAGTTAGTTAGTGGGGTCCGGGCTATGTGTATGACTTTTGGGTGTTATTTATTTATTTATTGATCTTAACACTTTACGTAGGTACGAGTACGCTTGTGGGATATGATATACTTGCGATATTATACGAGGATTCTAACACAATGTAATACATTCTTGTAATAAAAAATATTCCACAATATTTACATTAAGGCAACGTAATTAACATACACTGAGCAGCTCCAATCTAATGTAAACTAACTTGAATCGTATATTAGTTGTATGACCAAATATTGTTAACTGATGTTCGAAAAGAACAATGCAGTTTCTTACCCGTTCTTTCTCTAGCGAAACTGCATTCCGAACTGGCAGTACAGTACAAAAGATTGACTGAATCTAAATAATGTATAGCAATTCATGGATTCAATAAATATTTGATTTGTCTATGGAAAACGTGAAAATCTGCTATGTGTATCATTAGTCAACTGACTTAAAAAGAGGAACAGGTTAAAAGAGGTTTTCAATTCTGATGATGTATCTAATACCTATGTTATGTCATACTAGCTATTGCTCGCGGCTCCACCCGCGTGGAGGTTATTTTGGACTGACGGACTGACGGGGTTTACGGACTGTCGGAGTTGACGGACGGACTGACTGACTGACTGACTGACTGACTGACTGACTCACTCACTCTCTCACTCTCTCACTATTTAACTTCGTGTAAACATGTGAAACACGTATTTCTTTATTTCCCATCAAAAGCCTAAATATGAATTAACAGACCCCTAAGTCGAGGAATTATGGATTTCCCATACAATTTTTTACATCCTATTTGACCCCTTTCAAGGTTGTTTTTGAGAAAAAATATAGCCTATGTCCTTCTCCAGGATATAATCTATTCCCTTACCAAATTTCATTACAATCCGTTCAGCCGTTAAGTCGTGAAGAGGTAACAAACAAACAAACAGAGTTACTTTCGCATTTATAGTATTAGTATGGATATTTGCAAATTAAGGACATAGTTTTTGTTTTTGATAATTTAGTTACGATTAGAAAACGAGTAATGAGGGAAAATTCTTCAACCGATTAGTTACAGTAAACGCTATGCGGTTATAATTTTGAAGTTTTTTTTAAATTACCCCAGTAATCCCCGAACGGGTAGCAGAGGTGTAACCAGTACACCCACTTTTCGCCGAATTTATTACGGTCCCATACTGTGATTAGGGGTGAGCATATCGCCATACCGGGCGCTATTCCAAACTCCGGGTCGATACTGAGTAAATAGAAAAAGTTTTAAATAGAAAACCCAATATCACTTTACCCTACCCGGGGATAGGACCCGAAACCTCAGCTCAGCAGTCGTAACGCATGCGCAATTACAACTGCGCCACCGAGGCAATCAATATTAATTTAATATATTAGCTAATATTATATGAAAATATTAATATGTGTATCTATTTGTTTCAGATGTTCTCCCGGTGAGAGCGACTCGGCCAATGCTGGTCATGGCGTCGTAAGGGCACATAGTGTTTAGTCGTTACGGTGAGTATAATATTAGAATCTATTACAATGTACACAAGGCTCAATAAGCCATAATAATAAAAAAAGTAATAACACAAGCCCTGGATTAAACATTGTCCCACTGCTGGGTACGGGCCTCCTCTACTAACGAGAGGGGTAAAGCCTTAGTCCACTACGCTGGCCTAATGCAGGTTGGTAGGGAGACCTTTGAAATTTGTATGAGAAATCTCAGGTATGCCGTATTCCTTACGATGTTTTCCTTCACCATTAAAGCAAGCGATAATTAACAATGAATATATATGTAACCTTAGAAAAATCAAAGGTGTATGTCAATTGGGCTGGTGTCGGACCTACAACTTTCGTCTTGACAGTCCTTACCACTACCAACTGGGCTATCGCTGCGTTTTATAACAACATATAATAAGCCACAACATTAGTAAAAAATTATAACCTCAACTTTATTTAATAGAGAATGCTAGATCAGTGAGTTGACGAATTGTCCATTTCATCTGAAGCTACTACTGACTCATACTGACGAATAGCCGACTGTCTCTCACGCAAAACCGTCTCAACATAACAGCTTTACTGCTGCGTTTCCTGCGGCCAGTGAGTATGCCAGAGGCCCAAAAACAATGTATCGTCAGGTCGGTGGAATGAAGGGCGATAAGAAAATTGGAGCGTGCATTACGAAGACCCGCGGGAATCGGGATTATCGAGTTTTGACATGTGAAGCTAACGGGATTACAGTGTGAATGACACACTATAATCGTTCCAGGTTTATATAAGGGATGTTTTCTATTTCATTTTGTAATCTGTGGAGCCACGTAGTCATAGAAATCACAGACGCGATGGTAAAATGTATTATTCACTGTTGTATAGCGTAGTCGCAGATAGAAATTAATATAGTTATAATTTTGGCTAAAAATATTCGATTGAAAAACTTTTTACATCGAATATATAGTTAGGTGCATAGATTATAATATGAGCCTTCAATAATATGTACATTGTAATTATATTGTATGAAATTATTTTCTGTTCTATTTTTTGGTACTCAACACCCGCACATCATACTTTGCCTCTCATTAAAAATCAGTGCTGCAGAATTGCTCAAGCTGCAAGCATGTTGCTGAATCATGGGATATGTTGTTGAAACCACATTTATTACATTTTAATTCGTACAATATTATATATCGCTAAAGCCTAACTCCTCTTAACTAGTAGAGGAGGCCCGTGCCCAGCGTTAGGACAGTATACAGACAGTGCTGGTATTATT
This sequence comes from Laothoe populi, assembly GCA_905220505.1. Taxonomy (NCBI): domain Eukaryota; kingdom Metazoa; phylum Arthropoda; class Insecta; order Lepidoptera; family Sphingidae; genus Laothoe; species Laothoe populi. The sequence goes on from HG992156.1 coordinate 18,096,813, forward strand.
TTAATGTTACGTTGAGTATTGTTTCGATAATGATCGTCTGATGTTTCTTTCTTTAGTATTTAAGGAAACCCATTTAAATCGTCGCTTAACCCTTTATTTCGTAATGTTGAGAATACATTTAACGTTTGAAACAAAAAATTAAAATATACAAAATGTAAATGACGGTTTTGCCTAGTCACAAATACGTCTACCTAGTAAATACGTCTTAGGTATATTCTTGGACATCTCTGGTGCGTTCGATAATGCGTGGTGGCCAATGCTACTATTTAAGCTGAAAATCCGAGGTTGCCCTAATAATATATATTCACTTATATATTCATACTTTTCTTTAGGCACAACCAAACTAAAACTTGGTCACCATGAAGTGTCGAAGGCGCTAACGATGGGTTGTCCACAAGGCTCAGTAGTCGGTCCGTACTTGTGGAATTTAGGCTTTGACGACTTCTACGCACTCCCTTTACCTCAAGGTTGCTCCTTAACTGGCTATGCTGACGACGGGCTCTTGCTTGTGCAGTCTAATAGTAGATCGGGACTAGAAAAATTGGCTAGTGCATGCTTAAATTTAATTCACGATTGGGGTGAACGAAATCGTCTGACGTTCGCACCTCAGAAAACTTACCAGTTACTTTTAAAGGGCATTCTAAAAACACCACCGCGAATAAAATTTAATAATATCAATATTAAAAGAAAAGATTCGGTCTGCTACCTAGGGCTAGTTTTGGAGAGAAACTTTTCATTCATAGAACATATAAAAATCGTCGGGGAAAAGTCGAAACGAAATTTTTATGCCTTGACAAGGATATCCACATCGACGTGGGGATTATCTTTTAACACATTAAAAGTTATCTATGGAGCTACTTACTTGAGCAGTATTTGCTATGGATCACCTGTATGGGCTGATAGGGCTACTATCGGTGCCGTGCGAAGAAAATTGCTCTAGAGTCAGCGTTTGGCGTTGATATTCTTGTGTAAGGCGTATAGAACCGTTAGTACTGAAGCTTTACCTGTCCTTGCGGGTGTACTTCCAGTCGATCTGGAGGCACAGCGTCGCGCCGCTATGTATTACTCTACGAGAGAGGATATGGACAAGAACTTTGTTACGTCGCGTGAACTCTCGAGAATCGGTAGACTTTTTAAACAGCGTTCCGAAATATGCAACGAACTGCTAAACGAATGGCAATAACGATGGGATAATTCAATTAAAGGGCGGCATTTTTTATATCAGTATTTTCCTTTGGTTCGCGATCGTCTAACAAAAACTTGGCTGGAAATTGATCACTGTGTGTCACAATTTCTCACCGGTAAGGTAACTTTAAGAGCAAACTATTCTCATTTAGGTTGGTTGATTCGCCTGCGTGCCCATGTTCTACACCAAACTGTGAGTACGAACAGTTCGCGCATCATGTTCTTTGGGAGTGTAGTCTCTGGCAAAATGAGCGCAACGTTATGCTTGACAGTATGCAGATAACATCTGGAGTTGTATACTATATGGACCTTGTGGAGTCTAGGAGGAATTTCCGTGCTTTCCGACGTTTTTGCCATACCTATTATTGGAATCAAGCGTAACAGCTCGCATGATAGGACCGGTTAAGTAAATTCCGTGGTGCTTTACGTCTGGCTTCTCCAGACGTAAATGTCCTTTATTGAGGTTAATACCTCTTTAGTTCAGTATTAGTCTCCCGCTTTGCTATGGAGGGAAGTGGACAATTTATATTTCCAACTCCTCCCTATATTTCTATTTGATTAATTTCGTTGCGGGATAAAAGACAGTTATGAAGCATTCCCAGAGACTCGCCGAGTTTCATTGCTCGGTGTCGAAAAAATGCGTGCCATTGTTGATCCTGGCTAAACAGGAGTTACAATGGCGGGTGCGTGGGCGGGATAGTCTCTAGTCACAAAAGGAAACTCCATGATTATTATGTTCTCAAATAAATTCTTCTGTACTAAGGCTTTGTTTGACTCTATTAATGTATATCTTTATGAAAAGGACAGTCTTGAGAATACTCAACATATTTCAATATTACAGTTTTGCTCTTTGTTGAGTATTCTTAACATATGTTATTTCCAAAACTATGTGTATAAGATTTTTTATTTATTTTTTACCATTCATTGTCAATGTACTTGTACAATTTTCTGAACGTGTGTCAGTCGCACACTCTCCCCACATGCGCACCATTTGTGGCTAGATGCTAATTATAGACCATCATTATTTACTTGTCATGTTTAAATGTGCGAATTAAATAAAACCATTCTTGGAGACACGATACGTACTATGCCAGAATGTCTCCGTTGATTGTGGACTTTGAAGTTTTTTTTATTATTCTGGAACAACATAGTGACCAGTTGTGATTGCCCCAACCCAGAAAGATTCAGATGATCCCAGTTAAAATGTCATGACGTTTCTCAGAATCATTATATTGGATATTATTGAATCATTTATAAAGTTTGAAAATCCTTTCTAGATTCTACAACCAGTTTTTTTTCAGATTGCAACAATTAATATAAATCGTATATTGATATTGTAGGCAATTAAGTAGCTCGTATGACAAAACAGAAGAATACACAGTACTATTCTTTTTATACCCAACAGTCACACACATAGTTCTGACCCCACACTAGGTAAAACCTGTTTCGTGTGTATCAAGAACAACGAGGGACTACGGTCCCACAACACCCAGACCCGAAACAAATATCTGTCTGTCACACAAGTCCGCATGTACATATATTTTGTATAAAGAGTATTAAAATAAAACGTGTGTGTAATTCACACACGGTAGAAGTGAAACTTCAGAAAAGTTACCTACGAGTAAGCTTTGTAATACGCAGGCACAAACACGCGTATTCACACACAAACTAAGTACTAAAATACTTCAAAACTATTAAAGAACTACGTCAATAACAGTAACCGATTCGATTCCCCTCGATCCCGCTCGATCTCAATAGATTTATGTGGTTGTCTCTTTCTACTGTCGCTTTTTTCGTTTCATCGAGTTTCAAATCACAAAGATTACGAACTAAAGAAGTTTGACTTCAAAAAATAACTAACTATTAGTACTATTACCTAATAATAATGTTTTTGTTCTTCCGTCAGGTGTGAGCCCTATAGGCGGGGGGTATGGGCGGGTCGGGCGTTTCAGACGAGTACACGCCGCCGCGCCTCTCGCGGTGGCTGCACTCGGTGCCGCACATCAACGTGACGCTGCACCGCGTGAATGACACCTTCGCGCCGGACTCGCCGGTCTACCTAGAGGTTAGTTGATGAATCTGCTGAAACTTTTTTTTACTGCCTGGATAGACAGACGAGCACACGGGCCACCTGATAGTAAGTAGACACCGCCACCCATAGACTTTTCGAATGCCAGGGCACAGTAAAACCGCTGCCTACCGAAACTTTAGTAGTGTAGTAATTAGTGTGAAGAAGCAGGCCGGCATGATTGTGTTGAGTAGCGAGGGATAGATTGTCTCTCGCTACTCAATACTCTAATTGGACGGCACTGCGCCTACCATCAGGTGCAGTGTGGTCACTTTGACGTGCTAGGATAAGAATAAAAACTACCTAACACTCACTAGTATTGTTGCAACATTTTTTTAATGCCTGGATAGGCAGACGAGTAAACGGGCCCACTGATGGTAAGTCACCGCCGTCCATAGACTTCTGCAATGCCAGGGCACTGAAAAGCCGCTGCCTGCCGTTTTTCCCGTTTTAGCGTTTACTTATTTGTTTTAAAGTTCTAGTGTACCTGATACATAGGTCTATCATGGTAATAAGTTGTGGCGAATAGCGTTCCGCGCATACCCGATGTATATCATGCTTCAAGGCATCATTCTTGCAATCGTCATTGGCTGCAACATCTTCGAATGTTTAATCTACTAAAACCACTTAAGATTCACCAATGTCGCTGTAATTATTTTTGTGAATTTCGGGTGTTGGAAACATAGTTGTACCAGAATGGCACGTTACGGCAACGAGCAACATCTTCAACTGCTTAATCTGCTGCAACCAGCTAACGCTCACCAGTTATGTTGTATTTATTTGTTTTGAATTTCTGGTTACGTTATACATACTTTTATCATAGTGTTAAGGGCAACGAGTGTTCTGAGCTTGACCAATGTCATATCACACTTCAGGTATTAAGATATTCCCACTACGTGCACAGTTTTGTGCTTACCAATATTCAAAGAAATAATTTGGTCACGTTTTAATCAATTTTCTCGGAGGTCTAGAGTTGGGGTACGATGTTTCGCCGGTTTGGGGCCTTCTGAGTACTCTGACACTAGACCCTCGACCGCTTCTTCAGCTCCTTGCCCATGGCTTACTGTGAAGAAGCAGGCCGGCATGACTATATTGAGTAGCGAGGGATAGATTGTCTCTCGCTACTCAATACTCTAATTGGACGGCACTGCGCTTACCATCAGGTGCAGTGTGGTCACTTTGCCGTACCACGATAAAAAAATGGCTGCATATCAAATAATGTAACTACCCTATTCTGTAAAAAAATTTCATTCATTCTAGAGTCTCGGCATAATCGGTTCGATACCTGGCGCGTGGTTGATCCTGACACTGACGGTGCTGCTCATATACCTGCTGACAAGATGCTGCGACAGAAAGCAACGGCCTCCCAGGAGTATCACTGCTTTGAAGGTGAGGAAAGTGCACAAGGCTATGGTATTGAAGTAGTAGATGGCATTATGGCAATGAGAGACCCTACGTGTGCGAGAACCAAGTATGATAAGTTTACTCCTTACAAAAGGGTTGGAAATGAAAGAAAATTATAGAAGTAAACGAATTCTAGTATGAATATTGGCGATGTTTGTGTGACAGGGATTTTTTCGGCTTTGAGTGTGGTGGGGCCGAAAATCTCTCGTAGTTCCCAATAATGATATCTTGCTGTGGTGTTGGGGCTTTATATGAGACTGTTTGGTGTTATTTATTTATATTGCCTTTTTTAATATAATTTTAAGCGAATACCTTCGTGTCTATTTTCATTAGAATAATTACTCGGGCTGGATTTCATAAAACATATTATTATAACGAACAAACCCACAAATAATAGTCCACTATAATTAAACAGTTGTTTACACAATGTAACATGGGTAATTACAAACGCAGTGGGGTTTGAAAGTTTAATTATAGCGTTAAGTAACTGCGAACGTAATCAAAACGATTCCCACACGTTATGACATGTGGTCGGTCGATATGACTATGGATATTGTAAAACTTTGTTTTCGTTTATATTTTGTCTTTAAAATATTAGAATACAGTTCTCTGCAATACGTATGGTCCTCAGCTTAAATAATAATTGTCCACTGCTGGGCGCGCGTCTCTATTAATGAGAGGGGTTAGGCTTTAGTCCACCACACTGACCTGATCCGAATAGAATTTACGCACCCTCAAATTCTTGTATAGAATTTTCTGGCATGCGGATTTCCTCACAGTTACAGCAAGCGATAATTAACTATGAATACACAAGTTAATTCGAATTATTATCAGAGAGCCATTTGTGCTGGTTTTGAACGCTCGAATTTCTTTTTTTTTGGGAGTAGGGTATCGATCAAGGGTTTAGTGTCAGAGTACTCAGAAGGCCGCGACACAGTTAAACATCATGCGCTAACTCTAGGCCCCGACAAAAACTGGATGTACACTGGCTGACCCCGGAACGGGACACACTTGCGTGTGCCACTATGGCGGGCTTAACACCCTGTTTTTGTTTTCGCTGGGAAAAGCGATTAATCACTACCGCCCCGCCGAGAGGACGCGGAACGGTTATGTTGGGCTCGCCGGCCTTACGACCCAGCGTTAGACCGTCCGGGAGAGATGTTGACATCCGGACGACCGCTGGGCCGAGTCCCTAACAAATTCCCTACACCGGCAATACCAACTAAAAACACCGCGGAGGCCCTGTTCGGCGCATAAGAGACGTCCCCGGGCTCACAGAACGAGAAGCGCCCCATTTTCGACCGAAACCGCTAACGGAAACCCCTGCCTCCATGTTAGCCCCTGCGCACCGAAGTCAACCTGTGCACGACAGTCGCTATCCTGGTAGATATGAATATTCTACCACCATCACTCGCTTTCCATTGGTCTCTATCATTTGCCAGAGATCTTCAGTCCTTTAAATGGTGATCAAGGTTATACCGCCATCTTCTTCTGGGTCTGCAGCGACGCTGTGTCTTTTATTGGGACCCATTTTGAAGTAATTTTAGCCCAAGCAATTATGGTCTCCGAATATCACATTAAAATCCAAAAAAAAACTTAAAATATGATGCTCCATGCTCCTTTTTTGAATGAAGTAAACCACAATAGTGTGAAACGTTCACGTGACCAAAGAGGTGGTTGTTTGGTTTTTGATAAACGGATCTACCGTCACATCGGTCCCGTTACGAGCTCCGAAATATGGTAATGGGCCGTGTGAATCGATTACATTTTGGACGGTCCACGTTGTATCGGGTGACCTTTTGATTTTGAAATGAGGCTTTCGCAGCCGAACATCATCTGTAATGCATAGTTATTTGTATTAGAATTGCTTTTTCTTATATATTATCTTCTTATTATCTTAACGTTTTAAAGTAATTGGGAAGAAATATTATGTCAACTACAATATTTATTGCCTCATTAAATTATATCGAATATTTTATTTGCAGCCATACTATTAGAGTATTTACTATTATTAAAATACCGAAGGTATAACGGAGGTATTTAGGAGACTAGTTGGGGGTAGTTAATAATGACAACCAAAGTGGGAGTAGTAAATGTTTAATATCAAACAGAGTGCCTTCCGCTCTCCGGTGTTCAGTTCAGAAGACTAGTGGTGTAGCAGTGAGTTGGTAGTGAGAACATTCGTGGTTCGTTCGCGGGGCAGTAAGTAATTGTAAATGGTTCAATGGCGTTGTTCAGTTTAAAAGGGTAATGCTGGTAGATTAATTATAAAGAGAAGCCTTAAGTGAATCCTGACATGCGTGTGTGTTAATATTAAGCACTGAGATGTGTAACAGTGCCGTGTAAATCAATCAATAAATTATAAACATTGTATTTGTGCCTTTTAAATATCCAGCTTGCATAGTTTTGTTGATGTTCCTAACAATACTCTATGCAGGCATTTGTATAAAATATAACTCAAACTTGATACCAATCTTTTTTTAAACCGTTACGTCATTTTAGTAATACGTCATAAAATATAACATTATACGTGACTATGCCTTAGTGTGGGAAATAAATCTTGCTCTAGTCTTATGTTTTTGAAAAGGTTGACCAGCTGTTAGATCGCAGCAATATTTTTATTTTGGCTTTATTAAAACATTTTCATTGTAAAAAAACTTAGATATGCCGTAAAAATATGGCCTGTTTAGAAACTTTTAGACTCGATAAAATAAATATAAACAAACACAAACCTGCCGCCTGTACATATCGTGCGAAATCTCTCTGCAATCGCTTTTTGTGTGGGATGCTCGATTCGAGACGCGGTTTACTTTGATGACTTAAGCTTTTATAGTGACGGCAGGCGGGCTATTTGATTTAAGCGTAATTTTTTTTTTGAAAGTTATTTTCGGAAAAAAACCACTATAAAACACTATATAGCACGGATTTTGGTAGAATTATTATATTACTCGTGTAAGCACGTACTGCAACTTTATGACGTATTTTCATACATTTATGAGCAGATTCTAAAATAAATGAGGCCTGAAAAATATTTATCCCTGCTTTACCAGATGATTTTAGCGCCAAAAGTGCACAAAAAAAGACAAGAAACTCTAGCGTTTCTCTTTTCAAAAACTGAAATGAACAATAAAAGAAAATACAAGTTAAATTTGATTATATTATTAGATTAGAAACGTTCAATTTATTTGATTTAAGTTGCTTTAATGTAATATACGTAACTAAGAGCGTATTACTGGCTGTAATAGTTTTTTAGTTTTTTTAGTGCCTCGATAGGCAGACGAGCAGACGGGCCACCTGATGGTAAGTAGTCACCGCCGCCCATAGACTTCTGCAATGCCAGGGCACAGCAAAGCCGCTGCCTACCGTTAGTAGTATTAGTTGTGAATAATAAACTATTTTACTTATTTACTAGCTAAACCCAGCCACGCTTCCCTGTGGAAAAAAAACAAACAAAATTCAGCTTCCGTAAGTGATGGCTTGGAATTAGCTGTACCCGTAGGATCTTCAGGATGAAAAGTAAATAAAAATTCAAGGTCATGCAAAAATACTAATCACCATCGACTAATTTTCGAGTTTTACGGCCACAAACATACGGAAGCTGAATTTGAATAATATAATTTATTTATTTAACATCAAAGAAGAAGAAGTGGTAGAGCCACGCTGTAGACATATTTGTCTACAGCATGAATGGGCCGGCTCGACCGGGGTAGTACCACTGTCTCACAGAAAACCAACGTAAAGTGACAATTTACTGTCGCGTTTCGTATGGTAAGTGAGATAACCGGAGGCCCAGATTCCCCCTTCCCTTCCCTAATCCCTGTTCCTGTCCTTTAAGGCCGACAACGCATACATGATACTTTCGGTATTGTGGATGTTCATGGGCGGTGGAGATCGCTGAACATCAGGTGACCCACTGGCTCGTTTGTCGGACTATACTATAAAAAAAAAATCAAAACATTGCATAATCTTTCGGCTATTTTAAAATTTTTGCACATTTATTATTTTACGATAGCTTGTTCGCAGCTGTTGAAGTTACATGCGGTCTTCGTTCAACAACGAAGCATGCGGTCAAGTATAATCATATTAAAACCACATGCTAGTTTCCGTCGTTAAGCAAGTCACATGTTCAAGTCATAATTTGGAACAGTAACGATGTATAACATGTTGTATGATGATGATGTATAACTCTATGTTGGTGACAATGTTTGTTTTGAATTTACTTGAGGTGTAAAAATTATAAACTTTTTAGTCCAAACTTAAGATCAGCCGAAAATACACCTAAATAGAGATAATGTGCTTATAAAACATAAGCAAGATGCACTAAAGAATAGTAATAGAGCAATAATCTTTACAATGTGGAACCACGCATACCAGTCTAAGTAATAGTCCAGACTAAGTTTCCTTGGCCCTTACTGAAATACAGTGTCAGGTGGACCCTCCCATCTGCGGACGCTGAGCCTGTGGCCTTTTTGGAAATGCATCAGACACGGATGGCTGGGGCGCATAAGTATGCCTAAGACTTTTTCTTGTGTACTTGTAGCTTTAAGTTGTATGTATTATTTGTTTTATGTACTTATTAGGTTTATTGCCCCCCGGTCCGGTGATTATGGCCAAAAAAATATTTTTTCTTTCTTTCTCACTAAGACAATGGTCTGTAGGCTTACTCATGAAATAAATTCCAATCTCGAACTCGATACAGTTTCAATTCCAATCTGGAAGATACTGGAACTCCAACTCACTCAACTAAATGAAATATACTATTGACGAACTAGCGATCGTAAATACTCGTATTTCATTTATTTACGAAAAACTCCTTCGTATTCAGTTAAATCGTGCGCTGGTGTTGCGTTCAAGAGTGCCAATTGTACAGTTTTCGAACCCAATCCCAATTTTAAATTGCAATAGAGTGTTTTTTTTAATCTGGCCCGGCAAAGTGACCACACTGCACCTGATGGTAAGCGCAGATCGAGATAGAGTATCAAGTAGCGAGATAGTCTATCCCTCGCTACTCAACACAATCATGCCGGCCTGCTTTTTAACTTCTTCACAAGAAGAGTCAAGAGTAACCCTCCTGTTTCCTAATATATGGTGTTGTTATAATTGCAGATAACCCTGATGATTCTGTCTGTGCTGTGCTGCGGCGCCATCGGCGTTGGTCTGTTCGGCAACGATGATCTGCACAACGCCATGCTGCAGAGCATCCAGGCGGGGAACCAGCTCGCTGCACTCGTCAACACTGTTAAGAACCAGGTATCCTGAATGTGATTTTTTAATCCTAAAGTGTCCACACTGCACCAGATGGTAAGCAGTGCCGTCCAGAGTATCGAGTAGCGAGAGACCATCTATCCCCCACTACTCAACACAATCCATTGTTGACGTTCTTGAAATGAAGATAAAGGTCTTTATTACGTTATAATTAATCTTAAACTGGATTTATTCCTATGGTAACCTATTGGTTTAGACCTGGTTTAAAGGTAATTCACGTTTTCTAATAAGGCGTACAGAGTTTCAATTTAATAATTAAGTAGTTTTGAAAATGGAAATCACTCATAAATAATACCGTTTTTGGACTTAAAACTACAGAATTTGCACCTGTTACATGCAATTATAAACCTTATTCTATTGCGGTTCAAAACGTAGTCGGACTGCGCTCTAAGAAAGGCTGCCTATTTTCACCCTCCTATACTAATTATTATAAAGCTAAAAAGATTGTTTCTTGAACGCGCTAAATAACACATAATCACAATAGGGGGCGAGCCTATCGTCATACCGCGCACAGGTTCCAGACTCCGGGCTAATACTGAGAATTTCTAGATAGAAATACCCAATTATTATTGAATCTATTTATTGAGGGATGTTAAAGGCTATCCCTGATTACCCTATGTCTGATGGGAGCTGAGAATGGCAGTCACCAGGTGATGCCGCGAGGAACAGCTAATCAATTATAAAAACACATTTTACACTACCATACCGTACACTACAAATACACTACCAGCCTTGTGTTAAACACTGTCCCACTGGGCACTAATGCGTCAAATTATTACTCCAGTCAAGCATCCTGGAAGAAGCGATGGGCTCCCGCGCCCGGGCGCCACTGGCCCGCCTGGCAGACGCTCTAGACGCACCTGTCGCGAACCAGACCGCCCTGGGCACGTTACTGCGTGCACTGTCTGCACTGCGTAACAATGCTAGTGGCGCCGCCTCCGCCGCGGACAATCTGCGGCGACCGCTAGCAGAGCTCAACCTGGACGCGTTCATGAAGGTCAGTGTTAAGGGGATTCGAGTTTTATGAAGGGTTAATAGAGTTTTAATTAGTGTAGAAGTGTAGATGATCAATTATATACCGCTACTTTTTTAAGACCAGATAGAATGAAGTAGTGCTATCAGTTATCTTCACGATACGTAGTATTTTGATTTTATTTTATTAATTGTAGGTAGGATTTTTGAAACCTTTAATGTGTAACATCTTTAAAGTAACCAAAAACGGAAGATTCATCATCGGTTGGGCCCGTCTGCTCGTCTGCCTATCGAAGCATTAAAAAAAACTAAATTTCACATTATATGTGTTGCAGCGGCTGTGGATGTGGGAGGCGGCGCGGTGGGCGGGCGGCATGGCCGGCTGGTGCTGCGGCGGCGCCGTCTGCGTCGCACTCCTCGCCGCCGCCGCGCGACGCTCCAGGCGGGCGCTGCTGCTGCTCTGTGTCAGTACACTACATTAATAAATCCTACTATAATATTATAAATGCGAATGTTTGGATGGATGGATGTTTGTTACTCGTTCACGCTACAACGGCTGGACGGATCTGCTTGAAATTTGGCACAGAGATAGATTATAATCTGGAATAGCACATAGGCTACTTTTTATCCCGGAAAAATGTGCAGTTCCCGTGGGACAGTTTAGTTTTTCTGGGAGCAAAGGATCGACATGATTTTTTGCATAATGGCAGTTTAGGGATCAGAAAATGACATATGCTACTTTTTATCCCGGATAAATGCACGCTTCCTATGGGATAGCAAAATATAGAAAGGTGTATTAGCTTAAGATACTTCCATGGATTGTATACCTTTTCTTCCAAAAATAACATCCACGCGGGCGGAGCCGTGGCCAACATCTAGTAAATAATAAATAAAGAACACCCAACAGTCACACACATAGCCCCGACCCCACACTAAGATACGAGTACTGTGTTGTAGGTATCAGAAATTACGAGAGACGCACGATCTCACAACACCCAGACCCCGGACACAAATGTCTGTCTGTCACACAAACATTTGTCCCGGTGGGGGTATCGAACCCACGGCCTCTCGTTTCACAGCCGGCTACCTGCGCCACGGAGGCTGTCGACATTATATGTCGAGGCTGACATTATAATTAATTTTGCTTCATTCTACTTCATTGTGCTTCATTGTACTTCATTCTACTTCATTATGCTTGATTGTATTTCATTATTCTTTATTTGAACCTGTTGCTAAGTCTAGTGCCGAGGTCCCGGGTTCGATCACCGATCCGTGTGATATTGGATTTTTCTATTTAGAAATACTCATTATCAGCTCGGAGTTTGGCATTGTGCCCGGTATGGCGATAGGCTCGCCCGCTATCACATTATGGGACTGTATAAATTCGGCGAAAACTGGGCGTACTGTTTACACCTCTGCGTACCTATTCGGGGATTACACTGGTGTGTATATGTTATCTGGAAGTTATGTCGTCAGTGATTATATGTTTGGTTGTATGTTGCAGGTGGGCGCGCTGGGTGCGCTGGTGGCGTGCTGGGTGGCGGCGGCGCTGCTGGCGGCGGGCGCGGTGGCGGCGGCGGACGCGTGCCAGGACCCCGCCGCCGCACTCGCACACCACGCGCCGCACAGACTGCCGCCAGACGTACGTATTCTCTACTGGCTACTGTCTTCTGTTTACTGTCTACTGTGTACTATCTACGGTCTACTGTCTACCGTCTACTGTCGACTGACTTCTCTCTACTGTCTACTGTAGTACACTCTTACCAGATGTGTATGTAAGGGTGATTTTATTTTTCAGGTTAGTTTTATTTTTTAACTCCCCACGTTAAAGGTTCGATATGTCGTAAAATTAATTTCTTAGAAGTCTTAGCCTTAATATAAATTTGAAGTAATTTTTCTGAGAGTGAAAGTACAGAATATTTTCCATACGAAATGTACGTAAATAATTCTGTTATTTCATACTTATTATATAACTCTGCATTTTATGCTATTACATAAAATAAATGGTTTCACTTAATTGATGACTTTTTTTAAATCATAATAGGCTTGTGTTTGACCACTATCTCGCCTGATGGTAAGTGATGATGTGGTCTACGGTGAAACACGCTTGCCTATTCACTCTTGACTTGAAGATACCCAGGTTATAATTTTCGGGAAATATAGACTCCGGCAAACAGTTTCCACTCTCTAGCGGTGCGCATGATATATGTACTAGCAAAACGCTTCGTGCGCGCTGGTGGAATATCAACCATGTATCGATGACGCTTCGCCGAGTCTCTTGTCGTCCGATGGATATAATAGAACTTTGGTTCTATACGACTCATGTGTGTGTGCGTGTGTGTGTGTGTACAGATGGTGCACTACTACGTGTCGTGCGTGGTGTCCCGCGAGAACGTCCTGACGGCGGAGCTCCGCGCGGCGCAGCGAGCGGTGGTGGCAGTGCGGCAGGCGCTGGCAGTGCTGTCCCGCGGCGCGCCGCCCCTGTTCGCGGACGCGGCGCTGCCGGCGGCGCTGGGCGCGCTGGGCGCGGGCACGGCGGAGGCGGAGCGCGCGCTGGTCTCGCTCGGCGCCGCGCTCGAGTGTCGGATGGCGCGCGCGTACTTCGTGTCGGCCGCGCGTGCCGCATGCGACGCTGGACTACAGGTCTGTTCACAACAGTACGGGCTTTATTGAAATAAAATTTATTTTACGGATTCTATCGCGATTTATTTCACTTTTTTAACCCGACGTTTTGAAAGTCGTTGCGAAAGTATAGTGCAATGTTTCTAACCTGTATATAGTCAATATTTAAAAAAATTAAAATAGGACGTACGAGTATAACTCAGTTTGCCTCGTGATCATGAAGAAAAAAAAGAAAAAAAAACAGCGATGGAATCATAAAAAAATAAACATAAATATAAACATAAGAAACTATTAAGTACGGAGTTCTTCAAGAAGGGAGTAAATACGTTTTTGAAGGGTCGGCAACAAGTATATAACGCTCCTGGCGTTGCAAGCGTCCATAGGCTACGGTAACCGCTTACCATCAGGCGGACCGTATGCTTGTTATCATGGTATAAAAAAAACTTATCACTAACTACACCTAACAATCACACTGTACGAGTAAAAGGCGAGGGTGCGGTCATTAGATATGTGGCGGCACACAGCGCCTCACACCGACGTATAGCAATAACGCCTTCCTGAGTCGCGGCAGTTACGGTTGAGCGACGTATATAAATAGAAGTTCCAAGTATAATTGGTCGGAGGGGCCGGCGAGCGTAACACACGCCTGACTGGAGATCTTCCCCCTTCGCTAGAGCAACACTACCATTCGTTCCTCTACAGATACTTACATTTCTAGTTTTATTTTATTTATTTTAATGTGTAATATTCGCGTAAAAAATCATCATGACTCCCTGATTTGTAAAATCTGTATATATAAAGGAAGAAACTGACTAACATATCAAAACACAGCCTAAACCTAAATTTTGACAATAGGTGACTACCTTTTATGACGTAAAGGGGTAAGATTTTTGAAGGTAAACGTATGAAAATTTGTATTTTGTATTATATACTTTTTCTCCCAAACATGACCTCCACGCGGACGGAACCGCGAGCAACATCTAGTCAATAATAATAAATTAACACATTCTTTAAAAACGTAAGTTTTACAAAATCATAAAAACGCCTTGATTTTTCCGCATTCCCGCCAAAATTTTCGTATTTTATTGTGTTAACCTAGTCAATGTGCTATTGTGATTACTTCAGGCGCTGGCCTTACAACTACTGGCGGCGGTGGCGGCCGGCTTCCTGTTCACTGCCATAGTGCTCGTCGACTCGCATGCTTGGATATATATCAACACTAAGTGAGTATATACGATACATTTTGGATGAAATTAGCGTATGTAGACGTAGCTTAATATTTTTATGAAGGGGGCTGGGTAATGAACATTGACAATTAATCTCAGTATTAAAAAAAAAATGGGTGTGTGTACTTATGTACGCGCGTGAGAAGTTGTACTTGTTTGGCTTCATTAAAAAAAATACATATGGATAGTTAACCTCAATTATATTGGAGCACTTGAAAAAGAATATAAGCTCAATTGTTTTCATAACGCGCCTAAAGAAGTATAACTTCATATCAAATCTCCTTACATTTCATGGCAGCCTGGTACTTAGGGCAACATCAGAGTGTTACTTTTGTGTCACAGTATGCGCGCGCATCTTAAAATTTCACTCTCATCATTTTTTCATAACGCGCCTAAAGAAGTATAACTTCTTAATAGTACATTTTATCATTAATAGTTTGACTCCAGTCCCTACAATAAATGGAGTTTAACAAGCCTTGTGGTTACACGTTAATAAAAATTGACAGAACTAGTATAGTGTTTGCGGAGCGCCGTCCGAAACATAGTAGCTAGTACTAGGCTAGGCTGGAGGTAGGATATTCATATCCGCCCGGATAGCGACCACTGTACACAGGGTGTAAGTCCCGCCATAGTGGCACACGCAAGTGTGTCGCGTTCCGGGATCAGCCAGTGTACATCCGGTTTTTGTCGGGGCTCTAAAGTTGGGGTTATCATCCATCTTACCATCAGGTGCAGCTTGGTCACTTTGTCGGGCCATGATAAAAAAAAGGTTAGTATTTTTATGAAGGAGGGCTGGGTAATGAACCTTGATAACTTTGTTATTAGTATATACCTAATGTGTTGAGATATAGGGGTCATAATCCGACAGACCCACCGGCATCGGCGAAAGACAACTGTGACCTTAATGTGTTGACTAATAAGGGTTATAATCCGACGAACCCACCGGCATTGGCGAGAGACAACTATGTACTTAATGTGTTTAGTAATAAGGGTCATAATTGAACAGACGCAACGGCATCACCGAGAGACAACTGTGAATTTTATCTGTTGACTAATAAGGTTGATAATCCTCCAGACGCACCGGCAGCGGCGAGGAGCAGGCTCCGTTCCTGTCGAGCGGCGGCAGCAGTGCCGCGAGCCGCACGCTGCCTCGCCCCGCGCCCTACAACAACGGCAAGCCGCCCTCTTACAGCGCGGCCGTGCAGCTGATGGACCTGGCGGACAGGGACCGCGACCGACCCAGGTGCGACCTCACACACGAACACAAGTAAACATTTTACTATTTTATAACAAGAACATTTCGAAGCTGTATTGTGTGTGTTTGTTGTGAACTAGCTTTAGCTCGCGGCTGCGTCTGCGTAAAATTTTTAAACAAGAGCAAAAGGAAAAAAAGAGAACTCAGTGTTTTGTTGTAATTTTTTTCAATCTCTTTTTTTTTAGTGTCTCGATAGGCAGACGAGCAGACGGGCCACCTAATGGTAAGTAGTCACCGCCGCCCATAGACTTCTGCAATGCCAGGGCACAGCAAAGCCGCTGCCTATGAACTCATGAAAACGTTAAACAATCTTTTTAATACGATCAATGTAATCGATCACTTTTTGTGCAATTTCTCTGTGTGTATTGCACAAGATATGTTTGTCGTCAGACTGCGCATGTCAGGCAGCGCCACCCTCGGCCGCGGCTCGTCCGGTCCGTCCGGTACCTCCAGCGCGGCGGCTCTCGGCGGCGCGCACACGCTCGGCCGCGCTCACAACGGCAAGTACGCCACACTCAGCAAGCAGTGCAAGACGCTCGAGAGCAACGACTTCTACTGAGACCGGCCCGGCGGCGGCGCGCTACACCACGAACATAACGCCGGTCAGTGAACAATAAACCTTATTACCACTAAATATAGTTTATTACCAGTTACTACCACAATACAAGATTTAATAGAAAAAAAGTTTTTTCACTCAAAAAAGGACACCGACTTTAATAAAAAACAAATTATGCGTCTCTATAAAATTTGAGGGTTGCCCTCGATTGAGATCCCATCATTAGATCCTGACTTGGTACCAATGGTACCACCTGGGAAGTATACCGTTTTAAACAAAAAAAAGAATTTCTCGAATCAGTCGAGACGCCTTCGAGTAATCAGAGAACATACATAAAAAAAGATTCCGACCAATTGAGAACCTCCTCTTTTTTTTGAAGTCTGTTAAAATACACTTTCCAATGTTCTACATACGTTTTTTTTACCGAAATAGGCTTGCGTTTGACCACTATCTCGCCTGATGGTAAGTGATGATGTGGTCTACGGTGGAGCACGCTTGCCTAGAAGATACCTATTCATTTTAGTAATAAAGAATTTAAGTAATACTACGCGATATAATGCCTTCATCGAATCCGGCTCGTAGGACCATTTGGTCCTTCGAGCCGGATGTTGCATATCTGTATATATAAAAGAAGAAGCTGACTGACTGACTGACTGACTGACTGACTGACTGACTGACTGATCGATCAACGCACAGCCTAAACGGCTGGAGTTAGAGACTAGAAATTTTGACAGTAGGTACCTTTTATGACGTAGGTGTCCACTAAGGAAGGGTTTTTGGAAATACCACCCCTAAGGGGGTAAAATAGGGGATGATAGTTTGTATGAAAATCCGTCATTTTTGAAGTTAAATTCATGAAAATTAGTATTTAGCCTTTTAGTTAAAAATAAAAAATATATATTTCAGGATTTTTGGAAATTCCACCCCTAAGGGGGTAAAGTAGAGGTAGAAAGTTTGTATGAAAATCCGTCATTTTTGAAGTTAAACGCATGAAAATTGGTATTTTGTATTATATACTTTTTCTCCCAAACACAACTTCCACGCGGGCGGAGCCGCGAGCAACAGCTAGTATATCATACAACTCAATGTATTTTGTACAGTTCAAGTTGCCTATATTCAATTGCATGTTATCATTGGCAGTTTTTTTAGTGCCTCGATAGGCAGACGAGCAGACGAGCCATCTGGTGGTAAGTAGTCACCGCCGCCCATAGACTTCTGCAACGCCAGGGCACAGCAAAGCCGCTGCCTACCGTTGAATTTATAGCTTTATCAGAGATCGAATGGTCTCACCAGCTCAAGTGTTAATTTACACGAGTTATACGATCATTGATCTAATTAAATCTTCAAAAAACAAAGGTTTAAACTATATGAGTTACATAGGACTTCGCTATTTGAGTTGGAGTAATGTTAGTTTTGTTGGTAACATTGCAGGCACACTGGGGCGTGCGACGAGCCTCAACCGCTTCGACCCAAAGTACGCGTCGTTCGGTCCGCGCGCCCCCCGCCCGCGCCCCGCCGCACCCACGCCCTCCCTTGGCACCTTCTCCGCCGCTCCCACCCCTGCCCCCGCTCTCACCCCCTCCTCCGCCTCCGCCTCCTCACACGCCCCTCTCGACAAGTACGCGACGGTCCGACCGGCCCGACGAGCTGAACCGCAACCCCTATCCGCCGCCGCGCTCGAATACCGCTCGCTGCAGCGTCCGCGTCGCGCACACCACGCCCCGCCCGCGACCCACCACCGTCGCCGTCCGGACAGACCCGACCGTCCGGACAGACCCGACCGTCCGGATAGACCTGACCGGCCGGACAGACTGGACAGAGTCGAGCGTCCGCACCACGACCAGCGCGACTTGTACGCTGTCACAGAGCTCTAGGGATCGGTCACGCGCCTGAGGTTTGTGTCGCCGAACCTGATCAGGAGCGTTATACTGACTAGGGCCGAGCATCGCGACTGCAATGACGGTGTTTGCTAGTTTCACTTGTATTCAAACTTTTTTTTCTATTCAGACTTCAATCTAAGTCTCAAGGAATCTTTTGCGGTCTATCCAATATGTTTCCTCTATAAATGTATTGAAGTGAAATAAATCGATTAGATGGCGAAGTTTTAACGTAAATCAGTGATCAAACTAGTTCAAAGGGTTCAGTGTTGTGCCGATACCAAGACTACGACTTCGAAAAAGACTTATTCGACCCGAATTTTTAATCGCGTGCGTGTGTTTTTTGAAATGTTTACGATCCATATGAGTGTCTTTTTTTTATGGACTACGAAATGTTTCGACGATTGTGAGGTTGGAATTCATTCTGAATGGCTTAGCATACACAATTAACATTTTTCGTGTAGTCGGATAAATAATCTCAAATACAACATTTAATGGAATGGTTACAGAGTGCGTCAGAAAAGACATTACTTATAGTGTATATCGATAGATGTGGAAATGTTTGATTAATGAAGAATAGTTAGAAAAATTAATAACTTGTCTGAACCAGTCTTTTTGGACTGTAAAAAAAAATACGGTTTCAGAATTGATTCCAATTGTCTATGATGCGCGTTTACCATGGACTTTTGAAAAAAGTTTCTTATGGTCTAAATAAAACTTATGTAATATACAAACGAACGACAATTACGAGAGATATTGCTCAACAACTATGTAACAATATTAATACAATAACAATATGGACGCCGGGCTAATTTTTTGTATATTTTATATCGACCATTTTATGGTAAATACTAAAAATCTTCTCGAATATAACAAGCACAAATAATGCAAAACCAAGGCTGGATTGTACAGTGAAGCCTATGATTAATTTATGTTTTTATTTTTTTAATCAGTTATTTAATTTATAACGTTTTCATAACGGCTGTCGACCAATGAGTAGTTATTTCCTTTTTTCATGTTTAAACTAAACAAATGACTATCTCATCACAGACTATGGCTGTACGTTTTGGACTCGAGTATTCGCTCAATGTAGTTTTTAAGATTATGATTGTGGTTTAATAACGGTTATAACAATAACGGTAATCGCTGCTACTTAGCTGGTAGCTACAGATAGAACGTGAAGCCAAATGTAGGAGGCGTTTTTGGCGTGTTTAATAAAAATTGTAGGCTCCGAGCAACTGTAGTTTGATCGTATTTTATATTTAAATATAATGTATATATAGCAAAATAAAAATATATATCGGTTTTTGTGATCTTTTGTATGTTATACATACATATTGAATAAGGGCCACGAATGATTTGTATGGTGTCTCGAATCTCGCTTGTAGAGCTTACTGTCATTACAGCTCAATGATGATGTGGTCCTAAATGCATTATAGCAATGGAACACTA
Organism: Laothoe populi; assembly: GCA_905220505.1. Lineage (NCBI taxonomy): Eukaryota > Metazoa > Arthropoda > Insecta > Lepidoptera > Sphingidae > Laothoe > Laothoe populi. The sequence goes on from HG992156.1 coordinate 18,116,695, forward strand.
TAAATCTAATCTTATAAATGATTTTATTTACCGCTTAATAACCTTATTAATTGTAAATAATATGAACGTTAACAAGCATTCCATCTTGTGTGAAATGTATGGACGCGTCTACTTCTCTTAATGTATTTAATTCTATGTAAATATAAGGAATGATAACTGCCATTTGAACAAAATAATATTCGAAACAATGTTTATAAATAATTGTAGTTATTCGAACAGTACTGCTCTTTCTATAACACCACGAAATAAATAACGTATACTAGGAATTTAATCGTCGTAAATAACGTTTTTTATGATAGCGCGATAACGGTATGCCGTTATTTTAGTAACGCGGGAAGTGTTGTTTCCTCGAATACTTTTCTAACGGATTACTCTTGATAGTTGTATGTATTTAAAGTTTAGGTATAAGATGGATGGTACCAGTTTTCAATGAGACGAAAAGTTTTTGTAAGTCAGTATTAAAAATAGGAATTTTTGTGAGACTTTACAACGACCTTCGTACGTTTTCTAATGATCAATGTATATTTTAATATGTGTGCTGGAATGTTACAAAAATAATATAATCATTTTTAGGCCTCCAGCATATTGTATGTGCTTTATTAATTAAGTCGTAGAGAACCAAAGTCGGCAAAGTAGGGCCGAATTATAGTTTAAGTCGAAAGACAATTTAGCTAAATGTTTTATCTGGGGAGATATTTAGGCAATGAAAACAACAAAAAATTAAGCTTAACGGTGCAAAATCTTTTCAAATTTTCTAGATTGCTGAGTTTATACCCAAATAAGGAAAGATGACCTTTGCTACTGTACTCCTGCCATTTTTGATTGTCATTGACTTCATGAGAAACAGGATGGTTGACTTGATAGACGCTTCTGATTGGTTGATAGTGAAAGATTGGCGACTTTGTTTCTAGAGCAACTTTTGTTCTGTGTTTTAGAAGGGTTTACAGACGTCTTTTATTATAAAAAAGTGTGTGTGCTATTCACATACGGCAGTAGTGATCTTTACATTACGTCGAATTATGTCGCCCGCCTGCAATCTATGGAAGCCGGACCGTGAGTAATGATATCTGTTGTATGCAATTGAGTATTCGAATAATCAATTAAACGTCGTTAAAGCATTGAAACAATCAAGACAGTGATTACCTAATTAATATTAGAGCTCCCACTCGATCCCCCTAGATCCGCTCGATCCCACTCGATGCCCCTCGATCCCACTCTATCCCACTCGAATCCCCTCGAATATATTATCTGTCTCATTCTCTCGTAGTCTTAGTCCTATAGATGTATGTGTTTGTCTCTTTTTACTGTCGTTTTTCCATTTCATCGAGTTTCAAATCACAACGATTCTAAAGAAGTTTCACTTCAAAAACATTGCAATAGGTGCCATATATTTTTCATTTTTGCCTAACTACCTACTTTGTCGACTTTGGTTCTAATACGACTTAATTGCACGAATAAGAGATTGTTAGTGTGTAGTACACACTCAATTCCCATTTAAATTGTAGCATTTTTACGTATGATGAAATTACCAAGGATCCCCGTTTAATATACCGTCGCCATTATGAGATAGCAATAATGAAAACATATGTCGTTTTTTGGCGATAGTAACATGTATAGGTAAATCTGCTGCTCAGTTTACTCTCCTGAGAATTGTGAAGTTAAAATTTCATACACACTCGCCTGTAATCCCCGAAGGATAGGCAGAGGTGTCACTAGTACATATACACGGTGACATCTTTTACCGAATGTAATTTACATCCATTTTACATAATTGACGGCAATTGTTTTTGATCGGAACATCGACTTATAAATATCACCAAATTATGACTGATAAGAGATATAGACCCAATTATCAAAGAAAGATATCACATATTTATGTTTATTGCGTATGTTTCATTATGACAATTTGTTAAATAACAGGATTAGTTTGGCGTAATAATGTAGGTAAGCATGTCATGTCGAATGTGCAAGCGAAAAACAACTTTAATACCTTGGAATTAGAGCATTTACCTACAAAGTTGGTAAAAAAATTACTATCGTTGTAAAACAGAATCTATACTTAAAATAACTAGTTAATCAACTATTATTATCAAAATAATGTTAGGAATACGAACTAAAATTAGTAAATTAGACGCCATTCAAATCTGCTCGAATGGGTAATTTTCAAATGTCAGTAAAATTATATGAGCTGTGACGTCACCTCTCAGAATGGCCAATACTGTGCCGTTGTGCGAGGGAGATAGTGATATGCTCCCACTACGCACACATTTTTGCTCATACCAATATTTAAAATAAATATTGTGATCTAATTTTTCAAGCAATTTTGATTCTGTTTTTGCAAAAGAGTTTCTTTTACGTATTATATTCGGTCATTTACCGAATAATGTACAAAATTAAGCACAGACAAATACCTTATTAAAATCCAATACTTTTTGTTGTATAATATATTATTTTTGTAACATTCTGCACACAAGGTACCATAAGCAGTGTATTCGCCAAAGATAATGCATAATTTATATTTAAGTATCAAATACTAAGTGTAAGATATATTAGGAGTGTACAGATGTGACTGTGGGTTCTTTTTCATCTGAATATACTATCAAGGCGTTAAATAATTTATTATATTCCATCTGCCGCTATTTTGCTGTTTAAGATTCGGTTTATATAAAATAAAACAAAATTTGTGGTAACCTATTTTATGAAAATAATAATAATTGAACCTTATTCTAATGCCTAAAGTTTATGGTAAAACAAGATTAGTTAGATGCGTTTTTTAAGTAATTTATAGAATACAAGAAAGGTTGCTTGCTGCAAAGTAAAAATTCACAGAATGATTTAATAATTAATTCAGTTTTTAATTTGTACAGCATATAATTTTAATAATATCAATGAGATATAAAATGTTTGAATTCCTTGATAGTATATTATAGTGTACGTATTAATATTCCGTTAAATAAACTGATTATGATTGGCTATTGAATTAATGTAATGTTTTTTAATATGAGATTTTTTTTACAAAAACCTAATTCGTAGCTTTTGGTTAATTAAAATGCTATAATTTATTGTTCAAAGAAATTATAATTTACACTGCATTACAAAATATTCGTGTACATGTTTAATTTATTTCAAATGTCAAGTTATATGCAATAATGGAAATATAGTATCGGTAAGGTGATAAGAGTTCACGATTTCTCAATGTAATTACTGCACACTATTTATAATCGTAAAAATATATTAAAATAAACACTTAGACGGAACACGTTGCGAGGTGAATTCAGTTTTCACGGGCTAATAGTACCCTTAGAGTAGAATAGTTATTTAAAATCTTTGATCCCATTTGTTTAAAAGTACTAGTAAACTGACTTCGTGATTTTTTATCTGGCACAGTTTTATACTTTCATATTTCTCAGTTGGCTTATTGGTCAAATTGCAATATTGAATAATTTTTTATCAAAATGTGGACATGTGAAAATGAATCAAGATTTTTTAAATCTTGTTTAATGAATAAATGTGTTGTATTCCTTTACACGAATGACCTTAAGGCAAATAATTTTAGATATATCCACTAAACAATATGTGAGCTGTTTTTACGCCACTTCTTTTGCACGTAAGTGTACAACAGCAAAAAGTTACCGTAGTTTGATATTTCACACACATTATTTTGGTGTTATAAACTTGTGCCATATAATTTGTTGAATCGTATGATTTTGGTGCAAAAGATTAAGTAAGAAATTTATTCATGCTTTCGTTTTGTTTTTTATATAAATTATTGCGTTGAGTAGTTTATTTTTCTGAAGTCAATTATGGTGCGCCCGTTGTGTGAAATTTTGGGTTCGGTGCGTTGCAAGTGATATAAATAGAAACAAGTAGGTCGTTGGCCGTGTTGTAGCCAACCCTGTAGCTAAACAGTGGCAGAGAATATCCCGAGACTCTACCCTAGTGATTCCCAATTAGTTAAAGCTCCAATATCGCTTAAATTGGAACAAACCAGTGTTTACACTGTTTGGCTACATTACGGCCTATGTATTTTATTTACGTGAAGTACCTCAGTGATTCCCAATCAGCTAAAGCTTCAATATTCTTCAAACCGGAACAATCCAGTGTTCACACTGTTTGGTTACATTATGGCCTTTGTATTTACGTAAAGATCACGATATCGCAATCAACAAATTGACGTCTATAAATTTTAATCTCAAATTATCAGTATGAAATATAATGACAAGAAGTGGTGATATTAAGGTTATGATATATTAAATAGAGGAAGAGCCCGTGAACCCCAGACCTACGTTATTTTATAAAAGCTGAAAGTTTGTCAGCGCATGCTCCCAACACAGGTAAGAACGATGGACCATTATGAAGTTTGGGTTACAGTGGCTTTGGCAGGTAAGAGTCACTAAAGGTGTGTAAAATACCGATCTAAATACATCAAATAATAAAGTGCGATTTTTTGGTATTACCTTTAGAATATTATTAGAAATCACGTTATTCATCGCCAGACACTTAACATCGTGGCAACCCCTTGCCAGACACCCTTAATGGTCATGAAATTATAATTTTACTTACGTTATAGTATAAAAGCTGATTTTTATAAATAATACTTGGGTAATAAATAGATGATGTTTCCTCATTAGCCAGACACTTTTGATAGTTCCAACCCCTTGCCAGACAAGCATATAGGGTAGCTGTAGGAGAGCGCGAGTATGGATTGTACAGTCTTACTATTTTGTAGTTTATGATGGTATCAACCAGTCAACAAAGACAGGCCAATAACTGATTTAAAATTCACAATTATTTTCAGTTTAATTATTAATTGTCAGTTTATGATCTAGGAGCACATAAGTACTAACAATCACAATGTTATTGAAATAAACTATTATTTAAACTGCAATATAATTTACAAAGTGTTACAACATAATTAACTTTCTGTATTGACTAAGAGTAGTTATTAAGATTTGTTTTATATTGTAAATTTGAGAAAATTTTAAACTTTTTTTTGTGGTTACAGCAACACTTAATCTCTTCCCGCCCTGTGGTTTGGGGGCGTTTGGAGAATCCCACCACGGTATCCCCTACCTGTCGTAAGAGGTGACTAATAGGGGCATCGGGGGTCGTGGGCGCGCAGCGGGGGGCTGTCGTAGCGCCCTTTCCGGTGTGTCGAAATTTGTTTGTACATTGTTCTATTTTGTATATACATCGTCGGCACACCGGGCGACCCCGGGATGACGGCAGCACGGGTGGTTGGCCTCGTCGCTGCCGTGGACGCCGAGGGCGTCCTTCGGTGCGCGGGGGCTTCTGAGCAAACATGGAGACGGGCCGCAAGGCGGCACCGCGCAGGGGCGGTTCCGGTCGAAAATGGAGTGCTTCCCGTTCCGTGAGCCCGGGACCGTCTCTTATGCGCCGAAGAGGGTCACCGCGGGGTTTTTAGTTGGTATTGCCGGTGTAGGGTATTTGTTAAGGACTCGGCCCAGCGGTCGTCCGGATGTCAACATCTCTCCCGGGCGGCTTAACGCTGGGTCGTAAGTCCGGCGAGCCCAACATAATCGTCCCGCCACCCCCCCAGCGGGGCGGTAGTGATAAATCGCTTTTCCCCGCGAAAACAAAAAAAAAAAAAACACTTAATCTCTTACCATAATATCACTGCCTAATTAGCAGTTAAACAAAAACTTCAAATATTAATTAAAGTACCATCAGTTTTAATAAAACTTATAGATGAATTACCATCAGATTTTAACACCAGAAATTAAAACAAAAATCAATAAGGTAGGAAATAGAACATGGTATTTTTAACTTAATGAATTGTTTAGTTTATCAGAATGAACAAAATTAAAACTCATCCTGTAAATTTTAAAACCAGAAGCGACTCACCAAATTTTAAATATATCCATAGGAACATGACCTATGTAGGTAGGCAGGCAAACAACCAGCTATCTCAGTACTTGCACTACCAGAGAACCGCCTCAACAACTCAACAGCGCCAGGGGACACCATCCACAGCAAATGGAATTTTAACACCAAAATCATTAACACAGTAAACATTGACACTTAATTTTGATTATCGTTTAAACGATTTAGTTTGGAACATAAAATAAATCAAAATGATTTACAAAACTTAAGGGACTTATACTATAATTTATAAACATAGCACATCCAAATGATTCTCAACATTCGCAACCTAGAAATTTACTGGAAACTAGCAAATTTACAGTACCATTGAGCACATTTTACCACGTGTAAAGCGGTAGCATATTACACTTTACCATCACTATTTTATTTCGGATGATAGAATTTCAATAATATATAAATTTTTGCACAACCTTTTGTTTTATGCACTTTTTTGCACAACCCAAAAAAGTGCATAAAACTAATGATTAATGTTTTCCGAACTCTCAAACAACAAAAATAACATGTTACGAGACTGTAGGATTTACATCACCTGATTTACGATAGTGGATGTCGAGTTCAATCCCACTTCTGATATCCGGGTTCTATGTGTTGTGGTCAGAATGGCTGAGGTCATGACGTCATCATAGGTCATGACTATGAGAGTTATTCATCCTTCTTTGATCTTCAGATAACCAGGATGCATAGCGTACGATAGTTCAGTAGAAATAACACACTTTCTGTTCATTGTTTATTAAGCTACACCGGTTCGGAATGCAGTTATCCACTAGGAAAGAAGCCGGCAATAAAACCTGTAGTTGCTCTTTTAAACATATCACTTTTACATCAGTTGACAATTACACTTTTTACTTATTCAGTCCAATAATTAACAAAAACGACAACCGGCCTTCAATAATAATATTTTTACATTGTATTATTTACATTGTATTTTAACCTGTTATTGACATAATAAATTTTTTTTTTAACAATTTAAGGTAGTTGTAGCATCGAATGTATTTTCTTAAAATTTTGTTAAAATTTACATAGACTATCAGTAGAAATAACAACTGCGCAGTGAGGGACCGCGGTAGACTTAACTCGCTATCTCACCCATATGCATACTGCCTCGCGCTCTCCTACAGCTACCCTACATGCTTGTCTGGCAAGGGGTTGGAACTATCAAAAGTGTCTGGCTAATGAGGAAACATCATCTATTTATTACCCAAGTATTATTTATAAAAATCAGCTTTTATACTATAACGTAAGTAAAATTATAATTTCATGACCATTAAGGGTGTCTGGCAAGGGGTTGCCACGATGTTAAGTGTCTGGCGATGAATAACGTGATTTCTAATAATATTCTAAAGGTAATACCAAAAAATCGCACTTTATTATTTGATGTATTTAGATCGGTATTTTACACACCTTTAGTGACTCTTACCTGCCAAAGCCACTGTAACCCAAACTTCATAATGGTCCATCGTTCTTACCTGTGTTGGGAGCATGCGCTGACAAACTTTCAGCTTTTATAAAATAACGTAGGTCTGGGGTTCACGGGCTCTTAGACCAAAACGTCACTATTATTTAGAACCATGTTTAAAATTTCCATTTCCATAACGCTCAATTTATTTAAATTATTAAGTGTTCCAAGAGTTAATATTGATTCGTAACCCTGATAACGACAATCTTATTGTATAAGGTCAGTGTTTGATAATGCGTAGGTAGTTGAAGTTGAAGAGGAACGGGTGATGGTGTTCCTCTAGCGAAGGGGGAAGATCTCCAGTCAGGTTGGTGTTATGTCCGACCCTCCAACCATGGAAATTTATGTAAAGCTTCATGTAATTTTTAACCGACTTCAAAAAAAGGAGGAGGTTAACAATTCGTCGAAATCTTTTTTTTATGTATGTTCCCCGATTACTCGAAGACGCCTGGACCGATTCGCGAAATTCTTTTTTTGTTTAAAAGTGTATACTTCCCAGGTGGTCCCATTAGCACCAAGTCAGGGTCTGATGATGGGATCTCAGAAAAATCAAGGACAACCCTCAAATTTTATAGTGACGCGTAATTTGTTTTTTATTGAAGTCGGGGTACTTTTTATGAATTTTAACTACCGCTATTCAGACTGGCGTTGTTGCCATTCGTCGGTGTGAGACGCTTGTGTTCCGCCACAAACTCTAGATATTTCCTTAAATTTCATTTTTTAGGCCCTCGATAGGCAGACGAGCAGACGGGCCCCCGTAGACTTCTGCAATGCCAGGGCACAGCAAAGCCGCTGCCTACCGTTACTTACTTCACAATATAGATGTTTTAGTTATCTAAGAATCAATTTAAATGATCCGGCCGATTATGTACTATAATCCTTTTATCTGCAGATTAAGGTAATATTCATACAAAAAGTTCGTATGCACTAGTGACGCACCGAATGTCCTTAGAGTAAGATTCCTCATCACGTAAGGTTCAGAGTGTTTTAAATTATAAACGGTTGATAGAAACAGTGTATGAGTTTACAATGAACATAAATAAATGGATAAAAAATGTGTGTAGTTTCTTTAATGCATTCCTTTAAAAAAAAACTATTTGACTGAACTGCAGCGATAGCCTAGTTGGTTGCGGTACGGACTGTCAAGACGAAAGTCGTATGTTCGAAACCCAAGTGGCATACACCTCTGACTTATATAAAAAGTTACGTGTTTATTCATTGTCGCTTGCTTAAAGCAAGGTGAAGGAAAACATCGTGAGGAAACCTGCATACCTGAGAATTCTCATAAGAATTTCGAAGGTATGTGAAGTCTACCAACCCGCATTAGACCAGCGTGGTAGACTAAGGCCTAAGCCCTCTCATTAGTAGAAGAGTCCCGTGCCCAGCAGTGGGACAATGTTTAATACAGGGCTAGTATTATTATTTGACGGCCTCGGTGGCGCAGTTGCAATTGCGCATGCGTTACGACTGCTGTGCTGAGGTCTCGAGTTTGATCCCGGGTCGGGTAAAGTGATATTGGGTTTTCTATGTTGAAATTCTCAGTATTAGCCCGGAGTCTGGAATATTACCCGGTATGGCGATAGGCTCACCCCCTATTTATGGATTCGGCGAAAAATGGGTGTACTGGTTACACCTCTGCCTACCCCTTCAGGGATTACAGGCGTGAGTGTATATGTATGTCTATTTGTCTCTTTGTATACAGGTACGTTGAAATGGTGATTCAAAAGTCCGTTGACGTGTTTACAAACACTCAATGGCTCCAAAACTATTTGTGTGTTCATGTGCCGTGGAGTCGTTTACTATTAGGTGACATATATCTACTTTGCCTTGCTATTAGAAATATGAGAAAAATAATTCAGCAATAATGAACCAAAAAATCGATTTGGTATTTAAAACCATCATCTTTTATGGAAGCTTTACAACATCTGAAGAAACTGACTGCCTCTCTCTCTTCGTCCTCTTCTAGGCCACCACTCTGTAACCGCCTCATTCCGCCTCATCAGGTGTCCCGCCCATCTCCACTTTAGTTTCGCGATCCGCATTCCGACGTCTATAACTTTCGTCCGTCGACGAATTTCGACGTTCGGTATGCGGTCCACAAGGGAGATACCTAACATGGCTCGCTCCATGTCTCTTTGTGCGACTCTTATTTTGTGCATATTGTCCTTTGTGAGCGTCCACGTTTCGGATCCATAAGTGAGCATGGGCAGAACACACTGATTGAATGTCTTGGTCTTGAGACATTGCCGAATATTTGCATTGAAGACGTTATCAAGCTTTCCGAAAGCGGCCCATCCTAGCTGGATTCGTCTAGCGATCTCCTTCGCTTGCGGATTTTGGCAAAAGGATAAACGATGCCCAAGATATATATAATCGTCCACTATATCAATCTGGGTGATACCTATCATGATATTCGGTATATTACGTGGACGGTTTGTCATTATTTTTGTCTTGGACATGTTCATCCTTAGGCCGACGCTTAGGGATGCATCATGCAGTTCAGCAAGCATTTCTTTGAGATCTGCAACGTTCTCAGCTAGGAGGATTATATCATCGGCGTAGCGCAGGTGCGACATATAAGTGCCGTTAATGTTGATGCCTCTCTCGTCCCAGTTAATTGCCTTCAGTAGTTCTTCCAAGACATTAGTGAACAACTTCGGCGAGAGGGTATCACCTTGCCGTACGCCCCTTTTGATGCGAATTGGGCGAGTCAGTTCGTGCATGCGCACCTGCAATGTAGCGGAGCTGTAAAGTTCCCGGAGTATATCCACGTACCTCTTGTCGATATTGCAACGACGGAGAGAATGAAATACGGCCCAATGTTCGACGCTGTCGAAAGCCTTTTCGTAATCAACAAGGGCTACCCACAGCGGTCGAACATATTCCCTGCACTTCATCATCAGTTGCTTGACTGCGTGTATATGGTCCACAGTTGCGTACCTACTCCGGAATCCCGCTTGTTCGTCTGGTTGGTATTCGTCTAGGGGACGAGTTAATTTTTTTGGAAATACCACCCCTAAGTGGGTAAAATAAGGTATGAAAGTTTATATGAAAATCCGTCATCTATGAAGTTAAATTCATGAAAATATGTATTTGGCCTTTTAGTTAAAAATACAAAATATATATTTTAGGATGTTTGGAAATTCCACCCCTGAGGGGGTAAAATAGGGGATAAAAGTTGGTATGAAAATCCGTCATTTTTTAAGTTAAATGTATCCCATCAAAACAAATGTGAAATGAGAGCCAAGTTCAATATTATGATACCTATATGCCTCAGTTGTTGTCTTAAACGACAAAAGAAGTGAGATCTAAATGGGTGCCAAGTTCAATGGTCAGTCCTGAAATTTATTTAAATAACAACGTAAAATGTTTTAAAACAACTTAAAATATCACTTCTTTTTATAACTTAGGATAATATATTAAAGCCTAAGGTCTGGCTTGGCTAGTTCGAAAATACGAATTATCATTAAGTACCTACTAAAAAAGTCAGAGATGAGCCCTATGCCGTCGAAGCTAGTTTCTACCAGCAAGCCAAATTCGGATTCGGATATAAAAACTAGCCAAGTCAGACCTTAGGCTTCAATATATTATCCTAAGTTATAAGAAGAAATCATATTTTAAGTTGTTATAAAATATTTTATGTTATTATTTAAATAAATTTCAGGACTGACCATTTAGATCTCACTTCTTTTGTCGTTTAAGACAACAACTGAGGCATATAGGTATCATAATATTGAACTTGGCTCTCATTTCACATTTATGTTTTGATGGGATATCATTACTTTTTGTACTTACATATTCACGTGAATACACATAAAGATCGGCTGTCATCAATTTTGATTGCTGATTCTTACATTACAGGCACTATAAGTAAGTGTTCCTAATAGAATCAATTAATTGAAAAATTATAATAAAATGATAATAATTTACTAGTTTCTGATTTATTACTTTGTATTCACCCAACTACTTTTTTTTTTGTTGTTGTCGCGGGGTAAGCGTTTTATTACTACCGCCCGCTTCGGGGGGAAGCGGGATAAGAATAAAACGGGTATGCTGGACTAGCCGGTCTTACGACCCAGCATCCCCCTCGCCCGGATGATGACTATCCGGGCAGCCGCTGGACCGAGTCCCTACCCCCTATGTACACCCCACCCGACACTACCAGCTAAAACCCCGCGGTGGCCTTCTTCGGCGCTTACGGAGCGATCCCGGGGTATTCTAAGGAGTGCTAGAATTGCTGCCGGAACCGCCCCTGCGCGGTGCTGCGTAGCAGCCCATCTCCATGGGAGGGCTTAGGAGCCCCCGCGCACCGAACAACGACAGCGAACGAGGCCTTACCACACGCGCTGCCGTCCATCTCGGGGTCGCACGATGCTCCGAAACTGGGAGTGCATCGATTCGGACTGACAGCCCCCCGCTGCGAGCCCGCGACCCCCGATGGCCCCAATTAGTCGCCTCATTCACCCAACTACCTATCTGAATGCCAAATTTGAACTTTCTAGGTCATCGGGAACTGGGTGAAAGTATTGATCTATAGATCAGTCAGTGATAAAAATGACGATTTTTGGACGTTAATATCTAAATAACTGTTCGAAGTGTGTTTATGAAATTTGGAGCACATGTGTATCACGCAAGTCTCAATATATGAGCCAAATTTGATATGTTTATGTGAAATAGTTTTAGAGTTATGAGGGGGTCAAAAGTGGCTCCAAATGGTTCGTGTAATATTACACACGGTACCGCTCGCCATTCTGTTAGATTGAACTTGGCTTGACACGCTACCGCGTGTCTAGATGATAATTGGTACTTTGTACTGTATACTTTTTCCCCAAATATGACGTCCACGCGGGCGGAGCCGCGAGCAACAGCTAGTATGCAATAAATGTGCCATAAAAATTATAATAACATATTTTGTTTGGTAATCAAATTATGGTATTTTATAATTTTTTTATTACTGGTCCAAGCCTAATCGGATACATATATGAACTGTATACAATTGGTGATAAGGAATGAAGTAATTATTAATTACACGTAGGATAGTATATATCAGTTTTCTGAAGGTTCTTTTGGATGTACTCTTCTGCTTCTTTCTTCATTTCATCATCGAAGTACTCCAGCCAGCCGTTAGATTTTCCTGAGAAATATGATTATGCAAGTGATTAAGAAGTAGGTAAGTTTTTTTGGAAAAATCTTTACAAGATCATCGCTTTGTTTCAGCAAGAGTTTAGACTTACTGGTCTTTTTTATATAACAAAAGTTTGACTCTAGCTAGAATATGGTAGTTGACACTATTATTTTATTATTTTAACCAACAAATGACATACCTAAAACCTATTATCAAAAGAATTGTAGGAATCTGAACAAAAATAAGTAAATTAGACGCTATTCAAATCTGCTGGAAAGGGTGATTGTCAAATTACAGCAAAAGGAATAAGGATGCTCGATATGAGCCGTGACGTCACGGTTCTCAGAATGGCCATTACTGTGCCGTTATGCGAGGGAGATAGTGATATGTTCCCACTATGCACCTATTTTTGCTCATACTATTTTTTTTTTATCCTGCCACGGCAAAGTGACCGCACTGCACCTGATGGTAAGCGCAGTGCGGTCCAATTAGAGTATCGAGTAGCGAGAGACGATCTATCCCCCGCTACTCAACACAATAATGCCGGCCTTCTTCTTCACACTACGCCATGGGCAAGAAGGTGAAGAAGCGGTCGAGGGTCTATTGTCAGAGTACTCAGAAGGCCGCAAAATGGCCAAACACTGTAACCCAACTCTAGACCCCCGAGAAAAACCGGATGTACACTGGCTGATTCCGGAACGCGACACACTTGCGTGTGCCACTATGGCGGGTCTTTCACCCTGTGTACGGTGGTCGCTATCCGGATATGAATATCCTACCACCAGCAAAAATAAGCATAGTGACCTCATTTTGATTCTGTTTTTCGTTTTTCTTTTGAGTATAATATTCGGTTGCATATCGAATAATGTACAAAATTAAACACAGGAAACGACACTATTATTTGATGACGTTTTATTTAAATGACCAGTCCAATAGTCATAACTTGACTGGTTGCAACATGGTCTAAGAGACCACTCCAGAAGTTTTCAGTGGTCACACTGTGAATTAAAAACAAATTATCAGCTTGAAAATATTATCCTTACCTCTTCTAAAGAAATGTTTCTCCTTTTGGTCATTGCTGTTGATTAATACCGGTTTCTTCTTCATATTGTCGAAGCTCAAATGGCTTGCCAATTGTTGTTTCTGCTCTGTCGTATATTCACGGCCCAGAAAAATGCACACGCGGTCAATAACGCCAAGTAAATCCTGAAAATAGAAACAGCCCTGTTAGTCCTACTACTAGGCTTGCCTCTCTTTTACTAATAAGAGGTTGGCCTTAGTCCAGCTCGTTGGCTTAATGCGGTTTGATCGACATCAAATACTTTTTAATAGGTATTAGTTGTTGCTCGCGAAACCGTTTCTTTAACATCCCTTTGCTTCGCTCTCGTGTTAGATAGCCTATAGCCTTCCTCATTAAATAGGCTCTAAAATGCAAAAAACAGTTTTCAAATCTGTCAATCAGTTTTAGATATTAGCGCGTTCAATCAAAGTAACAATTTCATCGTCTAATTTGGGACAGGAGACTTCTTGGAAATCATCGTTAATTTAAGCAAATCGAGTGCTAATTGAGCCAGCTTGTACCAGGTCCACAATCCTGCAGATAGTTCAGAGTTTGACGTTTAAGAGGAAGACGTGAGAGCCAATGGTCTTAATACGGAACATGCTCAAGACCTGAAAGTCAAGTAAAGAAGCTACTCAGCAAAGCCGCCATGATTGTGTCCAGTAGCGAGGCATAGTTATATCTCGCTACGTGACACTCTAACTGGACGGCACTGTGCTTACCATCAGGTACAGTGTGGTACTTAGTAATGGAAAAAATTAAGTCTGATTAAACTACTACAGAAATATAATATCGGACTCACATTCTGCATTTCCTCATAGAATAAAAACAGCAAATTGGGATGGGTCCTTTGTTGCCACGCCTCATCCACATGTGGAAATATCGGTGTGTGTAGAACTAAAGAAAATAAAGCTAATTTTAACCACAGATAATAATGATATCCACTCGGTTCTCACAATATAAATTTAACTAAACATAAAGGTGGTTTGCTGGTGGTAGGCTATTCATATCCGCTCGGATAGCGACCACCGTACACAGGGTGTAAAATCCGTCATAGTGGCACACGCAAGTGTGTCGCGTTCCGAGATCAGCCAGTGTATATCCGGTTTTTGTCGTAGAGCTGGTGTGCGATGTTTGGCCGTTTTGCGGCCATCCATAGACCATCGACCTCTTCACCTTCTTGCCCATGGCGTAGTGTGAAGGAGGAGGCCGGCATTGTGTTGAGTAGCGGGGATACATTGTCTCTCGCTACTCCATACTCTAATTGAAGGATACTTTTAACATACTGTATTAACACAAAATAATTTAGTAGGCTGACTTTGATTTTAAAATGGAGTAAATTAATAGTAATGAGTTTTTCAAGTTTGGTTTACTGGTGTCCAGTTAGATAGATAACTCTTTATTGCAAATCAAAAAAAGAACATACATAACAAGAAAACATGAAACTATGGAATGTTACAATAGGTTGTCTTACTATTTTATAAGGAGTATAAATATGCGAACTTACTCAAATTATTTTTGAACAAGTCCCAAAACTCTTTAAGATTGACGTCGTCATCGAAGTATCTGAACAGTTTGTGCGCGAAATGGAACGATACAACAACGTCACGAATGTCCCGGGCTATGTAGAATACCTGAAAACGTTATTTAACGTTATACGTTATGGATTAACTATTTCATGTGATTTGTAGCGACAGCACCGCACTATATAATTGCACGTACTTTAGGGTTAGGTTACCCGAAATTCTAATACCAGGTTTATAATTTTTTTAAGTTAGAAAAACCAGGACATGTCCTGAGAAAACAGGACTGTTGGCAACTCTAACGTACTTAGATAAAGTCACGTTTATAGGTAGTAAATAAAATAATTATATGCACGTACCACATTGGTATATAAGCTATGTCTATAGCTAAAATAAACAGACTAAAAATCATCTCGAGTCTCATTACACTCCTTGCCGAACAATGGCAAAAGAGAATAAATATAGAACCGTAGGTTGTATACTAGATGCTGGTAATCTAGAGTTATCCATATGTTCATGGTGCGACCCCGAGACCGGTGGCGGCACGAAGTGTCCTGCTGCCGTAGAATGTGGAATCCAGCCCTTGAAGAGACGGGCCATATAGGTACCGCGCAGGGATGGTTCCGGCACCAATCCAGGGATTCTCAGGATCCCCCGGGACCGTCTCGCATGCGTCGCAGAAGGCCACCGCGGGGTTTTTAGTCAGTACACCGGCGTAGGAAAATTGGTTACGGGCCTAGTCTAGTAGTCCCTCGGATAAACTGGGTCGGAAGGTCGGTGAGTCCGGCATAACCATCTCTCCTCCCCCGAGGTTCAGAAGGAATCCGTAACATGGATTTTCCCCTCGGGAAAAAGGGCACTGGCCCCTCGTATACGAGAGTTCGTCAGAGTAGTGATGTACCATTGCTTTATCTTTTTACCCCCATGCTATAAGGTGTAAGCATTCCAGTTTAAAGAATGATACTGGATAGTACGAAATCAATTATTGAATCCATAGAATGTGCACTATTTAGAGTCCGTCGATCTTTTTACTCTACTACCAGATCGGAATGCAGATTCGCTAGAGAAGAGCGGATTAGAGATTCTAGAGTAGCATCCCTGAGATGTTTTGTAAACAGAAACATGTTTAGTAAACATTCAGTGTTTACACTAGAAGTGACGTAATTCGTTCTGATTGGTATTTCATTTAATACGGCGAGTTGATGTTTTTCGCAGTTTTATTAAACAAAATAAGAACAATCTTGTTCGTAACAATATCAAATTGAATATACATGTAACGGATGTACATCATATATGTAACGGAGATTAGTCTCCGAAGGCGTAGGCAGAGGTGTACACTAGTACACCCCCTTTTCGTCGAATTTCGGTCCCATAATGTGATAAGGGGCGAGCCTATCGCCATACTGGGCACAGATTCCAGGCTCTGGACTGATACTGAGAATTTCTAGATAGTAAAACCCAATATCACTTGAATATGTTACGTTATTTAATCATTAAATATCATTATATCAGTGACTTTTTGTACTCACTGTTATAGTATAGAGAAATTAGAAACCTTATGGTAAATTACCTTAGCGGTGTCAAGCAAGTTCGGTGGAAGTCGTGATAAAGGTAGATGGCTCTTTACGAAGCGCGGTGACGTCATGTTCGGGAGAGTTCGGAAATCGTCGTCCGTTGCCCGATGTGAGGAGTTTGAAGACGGGCACTTTGGTGTGTCCGAAGCTTGAGTAGGATATCTGGTCAACAAGTAATTAAGTGAATTCTCATTATAGAAAATCTTGTGCGTTGATGATCATGCAGTCCTATGATATTTTATAGGAAAACAAACAGTTACATCTTATATAATACAATACTTAAGTTTAAAACTAACCATTTATGTTTTCTTATATAAGCAACTTATAATAATAATACTAGCCCTCTATTAAACATTGTCCCACTGCTGGGCACGAACCTCCTCTACAAATGAGAAGGGTTAGGCCTTAGTCCACCACCCTGGCCTAATGCGGGTTGGTAGACTTCACATACCTTCGAAATTCTTATGAGAATTCTCAGGTATGCAGGTTTCCTCACGGTGTTTTCCTTCACCGTTAAAGCAAGCGATAATTAACATATAATACACACATAACTTTAGAAAAGTCAGAGGTGTATGCCACTTGGGTTTCGAACATACGACTTTCGTCTTGACAGTCCGTACCGCAACCAACTAGGCTATCGCTGCTATTATTAACAACTTATTACTCGTTTTAATATTACTTAAAAATAACTAAAAGAATAATAAAAAAATCTCCCATCTAGTGAACAGATTCAAACCAGTATTTAGAGAATGTGCGCTTGAGAGTCGATGCCTTTGAGTTAAATAGTTTATGACGCTGAACCAGATTATTTAAGATTATTTATTATATTAAGGAGTTGGCAGATATGCTTGATTCATTATTCATATAGACTTTTAAATTTTTTATGTTGATATAAAATTATCAATATTATATAGAGCAATAATTTCCGAAAAACACAAAATACTTTTCTATAACTAGTTTTGCTAATGGTATGGACCTATGTGGATGGTATGACTATGTTTTAAAGGGTCTTAATTAATAATAAAAGCGAAAAAGTATGGATCTTTCGGTATATGTCATTGTTGATTATACAGACGTTTTTATTAGAATAGTTTGACTAAAGATTCACTCATTTCTCACCAATCATACACGTATACCTACTTGTGATGTTATCAAAACAATATAATTCCAAAGTACCTATTTTAAGTAGTACTTATTACTAATTCATTATTTTTGCCATGTTGCCTTATCTGATGACGAACAAATAACAAACGATTATTTTAAGTGACATATTACTACTTATCGATACTTTTATGTAGTGTATATTTATTTTACTTCGTTTACAACATTATGCATTATTATCATTCTCAAACAATTACTGATATTCTGGCGCTAAAGTGCATGTCAATTAGACTTGCCTTTCATTGGAAGGAGCGCTCTGATATCGAATATTATTTAAAATTCGGCACTCTTAGGACAGTAGTACATAAAACAAGGTAGTCCGGGACTTGACGATTTTCGACCTTGGTCTCATATTCATAGTGGTGTTCATAGGACAAACGTGGTCGTATGCCACCTATGAAATACAGTAAAATAATATATTGAATATATGTATATAGAATACTTTTTAGAGCGTGATTTTTCAGTAGTCGGGTTTTAGTTTTTGAACTTATTTTTTTTCTTCATGGAATTGCAGTTACTACTTAACTAAGTTAGTTGTTAATAAAATTGACTCACTCTATGTAGGCATATCTTTTGGTGATAGGCACTGAGGTGGCTTTCTCGAAGTCCAGCCCGTTCGCTACCAGCCACACGAGCTCTTGTAACCACGTTGTACCTGAAAATTAAATTATTATTTCCTCGGTAATAATTATACTTACTACTATTTTAGTACTAATCTTATGAGATGATTATTATACTAGGAAGTTGCTAGGGGAACGCTGTTTATACATATACCACTATATCAAGTCATACATTCGCGCCAAAATACACATAACATCTGTAACAGACGGACCTTAACAGACGGACAGACGGACTGACGGACTGACGGACTGACGGACTGACGGACTGACGGACTGACGGACTGACGGACTGACGGACTGACGGACTGACGGACTGACGGACTGACGGACTGACGGACTGACGGACTGACGGACTGACGGACTGACGGACTGACGGACTGACGGACTGACGGACTGACGGACTGACGGACTGACGGACTGACGGACTGACGGACTGACGGACTGACGGACTGACGGACTCTCTCACTCTCTCACTCTCTCACTCTCTCACTCTCTCACTCTCTCACTCTCTCACTCTCTCACTCTCTCACTCTCTCACTCTCTCACTCTCTCACTCTCTCACTCTCTCACTCTCTCACTCTCTCACTCTCTCACTCTCTCACTCTCTCACTCTCTCACTCTCTCACTCTCTCACTCTCTCACTCTCTCACTCTCTCACTCTCTCACTCTCTCACTCTCTCACTCTCTCACTCTCTCACTCTCTCACTCTCTCACTCTCTCACTCTCTCACTCTCTCACTCTCTCACTCTCTCACTCTCTCACTCTCTCACTCTCTCACTCTCTCACTCTCTCACTCTCTCACTCTCTCACTCTCTCACTCTCTCACTCTCTCACTCTCTCACTCTCTCACTCTCTCACTCTCTCACTCTCTCACTCTCTCACTCTCTCACTCTCTCACTCTCTCACTCTCTCACTCTCTCACTCTCTCACTCTCTCACTCTCTCACTCTCTCACTCTCTCACTCTCTCACTCTCTCACTCTCTCACTCTCTCACTCTCTCACTCTCTCACTCTCTCACTCTCTCACTCTCTCACTCTCTCACTCTCTCACTCTCTCACTCTCTCACTCTCTCACTCTCTCACTCTCTCACTCTCTCACTCTCTCACTCTCTCACTCTCTCACTCTCTCACTCTCTCACTCTCTCACTCTCTCACTCTCTCACTCTCTCACTCTCTCACTCTCTCACTCTCTCACTCTCTCACTCTCTCACTCTCTCACTCTCTCACTCTCTCACTCTCTCACTCTCTCACTCTCTCACTCTCTCACTCTCCCACTCTCTCACTCTCCCACTCTCTCACTCTCTCACTCTCTCACTCTCTCACACTCTCACTCTCTCACACTCTCACTCTCTCACACTCTCACACTCTCACTCTCTCACTCTTTAACTTCGTGTAAAAATGTGAAACACGTATTTCTTTATTTCCTACCAAAAGCCTAAATATGAATTTACAGACTCCTAAGTCGAGGAATTATGGATTTCCCATACAAATTTTCAACTCCCTTTCAAGGTCGTTTTTTGAAAAAAAAATAGCCTATGTCCTTTTCCAAGATATAATCTATTCCCTTACCAAATTTCATTACAATCCGTTCAGCCGTTTAGTCGTGAAGAGGTAACAAACAAACAAACAAACAGAGTTACTTTCGCATTTATAGTATTAGTATGGATTTATAAATTAACTTAATTTTGTTTTGTCAGTTTGTCTCGACTCCCGGGCGTGCCCGTAGGAATTTCGTGAGAAAACCGACGCTTCCTTGTCAAATGATAATTGACAACTAATTTTGGAAGGATCACAGTGCTGTTGAAATTGTTTTCAAATTCTGAGTTAACCAAAATATAAAATACATTTCATATTGTGATTAATTTATTTTAAAAGTGTTTATTCACAATATTCGGGTGTGGTACCTACTTTATGTTTACTACTGAGCAGGCCGGCATGATTGTATTGAGTAGCGAGGGATAATTTGTTTCTCGCTACTTGATATTCTAACTGGACGACACTGCCCTTACCATCAGTGTATTGTGGTTACTTTGCTGTGCCAAGATAACAAAAATCTTTTTATATTTGGTTATGTTTTAAAATAATAATTTTGTTCGTGATGCTATAACAGTGCAAAATCTCCTAGTGTACAAGTGAAATAAAACAGTGTGTAAACGAAGTCGCAAACAAAAATATTCAATATCTATGTGCTTGAGAATTACTATGCAGTTTTGGAAATATTAAGGTTTATCTTGGCTGCGTTTACATATATTTTCTCCCTGTAAAGTAGGATTTTTTACCTTCCCATTGTAGGTACTTAGACGATTAGATAATATGGTATTTATTTTAATTTGTGTAATTTACTATTATTCAGAATTCACGCAAAATACTTTTTTTTATCAACAAGAACATTCATCACGAGTTCTAAGCAGTATTGTGATTGTGTTTACAGACTGTGTAAACAAAAACGGTGTATTTAACATCATATATACATTCCACACACTCGACGATATTTCTAATGTCTTAACCAATATGCGAGATTCCAAGACGTTTTAATTAAAATAAATGTAACAGAGGCTGTGTTCAGTATAGTCTAAATACAGGCAAACCTGAAATACCTAGTTTTCGAGTAATTCTCGATCATAATGAATAGAATTCGAAGTGGATTATAGTTCTGGCCAATATAATGTACACTACGATTTAGGAAAAGATCTCTTTCTGTCAAAATATAGAAGGAACATACAGGTTAGCTCGTATCGATGCACACTTAATTTCGGTGCATTGTGCGACCCCGAGATGGACGCCAGCACGGGTGGTAAGGCCTGATTCGCTGTCGTTGTTCGGTGCGCGGGGACTCATAAGCTCCCCACATGGAGATAGGCTGCTACGCGGCACCGCGCAGGGGCGGTTCCGGCAGCAATTCTCGTTATCTTAGGATACCCTGGGACCGCTCTGTAAGCGCTGAACAAGGGTTCTAGCTGGTAGTGCCGGGTGGGGTGTACATAGGGGGTAGGGACTCGGCCCAGTGGCTGTCCGGATAGTCATCATCCGGGCGAGGGTCGTAAGACCAGCTAGTCCAGCATAACCGTTTTATTTTCATCATTCCACTGCCCCCCTAATATCAAACACTCAAGATGTAAGTTCCGTGCGCTCATACAGTTAATTAGAATTGGTGTCCATTCAATTAATACAGATGAAATGACACCCCAATATCATGTTCTTTTATAATTTTAGAAATTAGGTCAGAGTGTGTTTCAAGAATATGATAATTTTATAATTTGGTGAGGATTACGGCCCTAAAGAACTCTTTAATATAAAAACCACATTGAAGATGTGCTACCAGTGTGAGAGCTCGGACAGAAAAAGATTTCAAGCTTGTCAAATTGTATTTTAAAAATATATATTTTGGGACACTAATAAGTTTAATTATAATAACTGGGTTCTGACTTTTAAAAAAGCAACAATAAAAAACATTACTCTCCATTATTTTAGAGCAGTCGAGCGTAAATAATAATAATAATAATAATAATAATACAGCATTCCTATTTTAATTTCGAAATCTTTTAAAGGCGTCTTTTCTAATTTTGACCACATGTAATCTTATTTAACCTCTTCATGACAATAATTTATCGTAAGTTTTAACAGACATGAAACCACCGCTATTTTTCCAATAAATTCCATAACATTTACTGTAAATATAAAGAAATTGGAAATCAACAGACTGTAATGAAAAATTCCGAATATAATTAAGTAAAAAGCAAAGATCTCTTTGAAATCTTAAAGTTTGATACACTCCATTTATTCATTTATATACTTAATTTGTCCTAAAATGTACGACAGACACTGGCAGGTAGACGCTTAATTTTAATTACAAGAAAGCTAAAATTAAATCGATTCGTCTACATCAAAGCTAACGGGCGGTTGAGGTGACATTGCTTTGAACTGTAATAGAGCGTTCGTGACTGACTGCGAATAGAATATTCAGGCACGTACAAGGGAATATGGCTCTAATAGTCGTTAACGCCTAATTGCTTGACATTTCGCTCCCACCTTTGACTGATTATTGTCTTCTCATTAGATGCTCCGTCTAATAAATGCTTCATGAAATTTAGCTGGAATTGATTTACTCATACATGGGGAATTGATTGGATATATACACATATATCTATAATAGCAGCGATAGCCTAGTTGGTTGCGGTACGGACTGCCAAGACGAAAGTCGTATGTTCGAAACCCAAGTGGCATACACCTCTGACTTTTCTAAAGTTATGTGTGTATTAAATGTTAATTATCGCTTGCTCGGTGAAGGAAAACATAGTGAGGAAACCTGCATCTGAGAATTCTTATACGAATTTCGCAGGTATGTGAAGTCTAGCAACCCGCATTAGGCCAGCGTGGTGGACTAAGGCATAACCCCTCTCATTAGTAGAGGAGGCCCGTACCCAGCAGTGGGACAATGTTTAATACAGGGCTAGTATTATAGATATCTATTATATATTTTTGTTATATACTAAAGATAGTCTAACAAACACTTTTTTTTAATATAATAAAATTGTTTATTTGCATAAATTAAATGTTTTACATATGGTTCAATCCCTAGCTCCTGAACTAGCGCTAGCTGTATCTCAGGAGCCGAAGACTATGTATTGAGAGTTCCTGGGTTCAGTTCTCTGGTTGGGCAAAACTAAGTCTCCAGAGAAGCTTGCCATCAGATAGAGTTCCAGAAAACTGATTTTTGCTTTATCAATGCAAACTTTTGCAGGAGAGCGGTGAATGTGAAAGTGAAAGTGTGAAAGTGAATGACATGAAGAGGAGGAAGCCCAAATGTGGTCGCCACAGACATGGGCAAAGCGAGAGACTGGGAAACGGTTAACTGGGTCACCTGGTCATATTAAGTGATCTCTACCGGACATGCATCAACAATAATGAATGTGTTGCCAGCCTTCAAGGAAAGGAATGGGGATTAAGAAACGGGAGATTTGGACCTTCTGGAAATTTCACCATATGAAACGCATCACCAAGCTTCACGTCAGTTTTCCGTGGTAACCCGGTCGAGTCAGCCTTCGAGTGTTAGCCGTTCGGAATTTAAAACCTGAATTGTTACTAGACCCCTTTGCTTCTATATCTCTACTATTAAAATTATCTCTCTATTCGTGTCGTTCCTGTGTTGATATGTGTAGTACTGCTTGCAATACTCGCCATATCTGCCGTGTTAAACTACACACAACAATGATATTAAACACTACAATATAAGGCAGTTATTTGAACGACTGGATCCACTTCAACGTTTCTGTTAAACCATGCCAGCCAGTCCGCCTCGTAAGAAAAATTCAAAAATGGAGCTAGTAAACTTTTATTTTTTAATTCCATAGAGTAAAGGAATGTTTCGCGTGTAACTTTCGCGTCATTTCATCTTACAACAAAGCCATTATTGTTGCATAAGTTTAATCTCAAGATTAAAATATGAGCCACAATTCATCGGTGAGCGTCCAAATCCCGGGTAGGATATGTTATTTGTATGTTTTTATCAAAATATCACACATGATTTATTTTTGCACGAGATTGGAATTTCTAATATAGACTCATCACGGTCTAGCATAATGAAGAGAAGTAAGCTTGGCGAACTGAGGGTGTACTAGGTGTCTCTGCCTACCCTTTTTTTGCTATGTATAGAATACCGATTTTAGGGAACTTGGAAATATTTACTACTCCTAAATTAAGTATTTTATTTCTTTCCTGTTTTATGTAAACAATAAATTGATCTTTCATTAATAAACAGGAAGTATCAGAATTAAAGAAGATTAACTATAACAATCTTCCTCTTAAGTGCGATGTTTTGCTTTTCAAATGTATACTAAAACAAGCAAAGAACAAGTTTTGTAGAGTCTAAACATAAAAATATTTATAACATTAAATTCATAAATGAATATTTAACGTTCTGTTAAATTAACTCAACGATTTAATTATGTTCGTGAATATTATATTTATTAGTGAGGACAGGTAAGGTAAACAAAAGAGCACTATTATTATTTGATTTAAGATAGCTACTAATTTTCGTAGATAAAAGAGTTTATTGAGCCGTTAATAGACAAAAACATGTTACCAAGATAGAACTCACAAAAAATAATTACCATATTTTTAACCGACTTCAAAAAAAGGAGAAGGTTAACAATTCGTCGGAATCTTTTTTTTTTATGTATGTTACCCGATTACTCGAAGACGCCTGGACCGATTCGAGAAATTATTTTTTTGTTTAAAAGGGTATACTTCCCAGGTGGTCCCATTGGCACCAAGTCAGGATCTGATGATGGGATCTCAGAAAAATCAAGGTTAACCCTCAGAATTTATAGTGACACATAATTTGTTTTTTATTGAAGTCGGTGTACTTTTTATGAATTAAAAAACTTATAAACAAGAAGAAAACTGGTTCGTTTATCTTTAATAATTAATTTATGTGCAATTGATAAATGTTATTAAAATGCATTTCGAACGTTGGCGGGCTATTTGGTAAAAGCGACATTTTTGAAAAGTTACAGCAGAGAGGTTTGAGTATTTTTTTTAAATCACTATAAAAAAAATCTATATTACTTGTGTAAGCACGCACTGCATCTTTATGACTTATTTTCATGCATTTATTTATGAGAATTATTTTCTAAAATAAATGTGACCTGAAAAATACTGGGCCCTATTGTATCAGTAGATTTGACCGCCAAAAAAGTGCCCAAAAATTTAATCTAGGCTCAAAAGATAAAATAAATAAGTAAAACCAAACTGTCACATACATAGCCCCGACCCCACACTAAGATACGAGTCTTGTGTTGTGGGTATCAGGGACTACGAGAGACGTACGGCCTCACAACCCCCAGACCCCGGACACAAATATCTGTCTGTCACATAAACATTTGTCCCGGTGTGGGAATCGAACCCACAGCCTCTCGTTTGGCAGCCACTGCGCCAAGGAGGCTGTCAAAAATGCATGAAATGTGCTGATTCAGAATATTTACATAACTCAATATCGCAAAAATTGTTTAAATCAAATAAATAGCCTGCCGTCGAATTATGATAATCATTGTAAATGTACTTACTGTGAACGCTTGGTGAAGCACCCTGTTTTTGTTAAATTACGATTTTTATTAAAAATATGTGCACACAATTTTATTTGACTTAGTGCGCTCTTCGCTGCGGGCCAAGCACTGAGCAGTGTTTCAATGTATTCATTTACCCTTACTAATTGCATACGATATTAAAATCATATTAATATAAACAAGTCTGCTGTTTATATTACTTATAAATATTTATTTACTGCATATTCATATTATTTATTTTACGTATTATTTACGTTTTGGTATTTTCTACTGTTCTCCGCTTGTATTAAAGTCTATTTTGCACGCTTGCTGTCTTTTATCTTCTGCACTACACTGGGTTCATTGGTAGATAATACCTTCTGCATTAGATACGCCTTTTTAATAATTGTTGTGTATTTTATAATGTTTTGTTATTAACACAGCTGTTTTCAAGAATAATAAATATGTCTTGACTTAGGCGACGTTTGCATCGTTGTTAGTTCAGTCAGGACAGCCTCCGTGGCGCAGTTGGCGAGTAGCCGGTTATGAAACGAGAGGCCGTGGTTTCGATTCCCACACCGGGACAAATGTTTGTGTGGCAGACAGATATTTGTGTCCGAGGTCGGGGTCGGGGCTATGTGTGTGACTGTTGGGTATTATTTAGTTATTTATTTATTGGGTATTATTTAGTTATATATTGTTAGGCCATTAGTAGTTAAATACATCATGCATAGATCAAGCTATAGAATATCTTTTGTCACTATCTAGGTATATAAAAAAATCAATCGCCGTTCGTTAGTCTCGCTAAAACTCAAAAACTGCCTGACCGATTTGGGTAAATTTTATGTGTATATTTAAATGAGTTCCTGGGTGGTTTAAAAACACAATTGGTCGGTAGGTGGCACTACTGTCGGTATGTCACCAAATTTGGTTTACTGGGATTTGTGGGAGAAATGCCAAAGATTGTGATCATATTTGATGAGGCGCTCCTTTTCCGGGCAGGACGACGTCTGCCGGGCCCGCTAGTTATTTATATAAACACAAACTACTTACTATACTATACTCACATGAGCAATCACACCATCCTGGAGGTAGGCATCCAGGACAGCCTTGTTGCTAGGCAAGATGAAGAAGACAACGTCAGCTTCCTCGACGGCAGCTGCCAATGAGTTGGAGGGAGCGATGCCGTTCTTAGCTGCCGCATTCAACGCGTCTTTTGAAGGGTCAAAGCCGCGAACGTTGTAGCCCTGGAAAGATGAAGGTCTGTAGCTGGAAGCTGGTAATCAAGCAAATATGTCTAACGATGAATCTACGAGAAATCTTGAGTTGGTTGGTTAAAACAACATCGCCTTACTTGTTCTTTCAACATAATTAATGAAAAACTAATCAAATCTCAAGTGGGCCATTCACAATTTCTGATTGAATTCATGGTTCCAAAAATTCAAAACCGAGTCTCAGGTAGGTTGAATCTGTCAGCCATTTTTGTTATTTTTAGTCATTAAATACTATATTTAAACACAACAGATAAATTGATTGACTCCTCGGTGGCGCAGTTGTAATTGTGCATGCGTTACGACTGCTGTGCTGAGGCCTCGGGTTCGATCCCCGGGTCGGGTAAAGTGATGTTGGGTTTTTCTATTAGAAATACTCAGTGTCAGCCCGGAGTCTGAAATTGTGCCCGGTATGGCGATAGGATGTAAATGTGGCGATAAGTGGGTGTACTGGTTACGCCTCTGCCTACCCCTTCGGGGATTACAGGCGCTAGTGTATGTGTGTGTGTGTGTGTGTGTGTGAGAGATAAATTGATTATTTTTTAATTTTAGCTAATGACGAGAGACAAACTCACTTCCACGCGCTAACAAGTGTTGGCGCGTGGAAGTGAGTTTGTGTACATTAGTAATTTTATGAACAGGTAGAATCAAAACTGGTTTTTGATATATAATTATTTTGGGAAAATACTGGTATTAAAATATCAGATCATAATTAAGTATTTTGTGGTCCACCAGACCATGGCTGTACTTCACGTCGATGATCTTGCTGATTTTATATGCTAAATATTCCAAGCAAAAATCGGCAGAAGGTGATGTCGGGCGATTTTTAAATTTAGGACAGGCGTGAATAGAAAGAATAGTTTTAAAAACAATTTCCAACGTTCCTTACCAACATTGGCGCTTCCGAGGCGCAGCGGGCTTTGAAACGAGAGTCCGTGGGTTCGATTCCCGCACCGAGACAAATTTTTGTGTGACAACCAGATATTTGTTTCGGGTCTGGGTGTTGTGGAACCGTAGTCCCTCGTATTTCTTGATACCCACGATACAGGTTTGACCTAGTTTGAGGTCAGAACTATATGTGCGACTGTTGAGTGTGTTTATTTGTTTCGAGTTTGTTGTGAGAGCGAAATATTTTCGGAATTCCTGATTCCCACGACAGTCTTAGTGTCTTAGTGTGGGATCGATGTGTGGGGTGTATTTTTATTTAAACTCATAGAAAATGCCTCTCAGGTCTTCGGAAACTCCTTAGGTTTTGGTTTGGGGAGTTAGCGCTCAATTAAGAGTGACGTACCCCCCATAAAACAGTTAATTCACGCCGAAGCAGCACTAACACCGTTATTGATTCGCGAGTAATTTAATATTTCCATTCGAATGCTCTCTAGGTTCATCGCTTGGCGTTAATCTGCTCACGGATTAGACCACGAACACATTATTCCAACCTTACTCTGAGTAGATAAGGTTCATTTTTCCCTAACTACAATATATCTTGGTAATTGCTAAGTTGCTGTAAGTCAGTCAAGTGTCAATTTCATCTGGAAAGGGTGAAAGCATTGCGGTTTTCAGCTCTTTAAATATAGCTGCAGTATTTTGTGAAATGATTTTACCTAAGTGTATGATTTTTTTTTTGGAAATTGCCGCGATATTATTCATAATAAGTATTAACCTAAAATACATTTTCTATATCCTGTTTGCCTGTTCGTGAAAACTGTGTACATTTGTGGGATGTATACAATGTTTGAGCTCCCTTCGAGCAGCCGGCTGTGAAACGAAGGGCCACGGGTTCATCCCCGCATAAATATTTGTTTCGGGTTTGGGTGTTGTGGGCCGTAGTCCATCGTAGTTATTTATTCCCACGAAACCGGTTTCGCCTAGTGTCGGTTTAGGGCTATATGTGCTTAATTGCCCCACAGCTGGGCACGGATCTACTCTACTAATGATACCTTATTCCATCACGCTGACCGAATGCGGTTTGTAGACAGACGGGATTTGCGATCTAAGTTACAGATAAGAACGTCTATGTTCGTCTGAATATATATTAGTGAGTTAGTTAAAATATTGTTGGCAGAGCGGTTACTTTGTATTATGTATAGTGAGAATTATATTAAAGTTCCAACGACATTTTTAAAGTTGCTGTTGAAGTTGAATCTGCTGGTGGTAGGATATTCATATCCACCCGGATAGCGACCACGGTACACAGGGTGTAAAACCCGCCATAGGGGCACACGCAAGTGTGTCGCGTTTCAGGATCAGCCAGTACTCGGTTTTTATCGGGGGTAATGAGTTGGGGAACGATGTTTGTTTTGCGGCCTTCTGAATACTCTGACACAAGACCCTCGACCGCTTCTTCACCTTCATGCCCATGGCGTAGTGTGAAGAAGCAGGTCGGCATGATTGTGTTGAGTAACGGGGGATACACTTTCTCTCGTTAGTCGATACTCTAGAAAATGAAAAATAAATCTACGTCTGTATTTTATATCCATTTTTAATTAAACTTTACTGAAACATCGGCTCTCTGTGCAGCATATGGTAGGTAAATCTGCGGAATTATTTCATAATTAACCTCTTGTTCAAAACACGGTACATGGATATTAATTCAGTAACCGTTTAATGAATTTTATATGGGAATTTATTTTCTTTTGGATTATCGCTGATCTTGATATAACAAGGCTTGTGAATTAAGAGATATTGGGTTCTATTTTCAGGCATCTTAGTGTGGGTTTTGCATGATTTGTCATGGACAGATAACTACATATACATACATAACAACCGAATGTCATCTTTATTTAAATAATTCTACTGTACGTGTGTATGTCACTGAACTCCTCCTAAACGGCTGAACCGATTAGAATTATTTTTTTTTGTATGCGTTTGGGTGACGCCCTGGATGGTTTAGATTCACAATTGGACCCGGTAGGTGGCGCTGTTATCGGTGTGGAGCTACTTTTCCGGACAGGCTGACGTCTGCACGGTCCGCTAGTTTATTATATATAAATACACATGTATCAATGTCAAACTCAAATAAAGAATGAAAATTTTATTGTTTCCTAGGTAGAGTCATATTAAGAGTTACTAGATAAAATCCGGATGAGTTTCATAAATGAAATATCGAGATTTCGCCCAAAGTATTGTCCATATATTCTGATGTAGTTTTTACTCTATGTAACCGCATAAAGTAATTTCGGTATAGCAAAGAGTTCACATATGTGTGTTATTATTACGGCTGACAACGTCTCTTTATAAAGTAACTAGCTTTTGCCTGCGGCTCCGCTTGCGTGGTAGCTATTTTTAACCGACTTCAAAAAAAGGAGAAGGTTCTCAATTCGTCGGAATCTTTTTCTTAATGTATGTTCCCCGATTACTCGTAGACGCCTGGATCGATAGAGGAAATTCATTTTTTTAAAGGGTATACTTCCCAGGTAGGCCCATTGGCACCAAGTCAGGATCTTATCATGGGATCTCTGAAAAATCGAAGGCAACCCTCAATTTTATAGGGACGCATAATTTGTCTTTTATTGAAGTCGGTGTACTTTTTATGAATTCAAATACTTTTTTGAAAGAAAAGATATAAAATGCATGAAGTTATTTCAAGCTATTACTTGTTTCTATATTTTGCGAACTGTCAAACGACTGACAGTTATGTCAAACGCGCTAAAGTAACAAAAGAAAAGTTTCTATAGTCGTTAAGTTGTCTTAAATTTTATAATTTTCGGCGCGACATTCTTAATTTTTTTAATAAGAACCTTCTCCTGGCAATAACAAAAAAAGAATTAGCGATATCAGTCCAGCCGTTCACGCGTGATGCTGTGACCAAGGATAATAGATATTCATTTTTAAACGACTTTAAAAAAGGAGGAGGTTCTCAATTCGACGTGTTTTTTTATGTTTGTTACCTCAGAACTCCGTCATTTATTGACCGATTTGGAAAATTCATCTTTTATTACAGAGAATATGCTTCCAGATTGATCCCATAGAATTTATATCAAAATCGGTTGAGTAGTTTGGTTTTAAAACTAAAATAACTTGAAAAAATATGTTGTCCGAATATACGAAACTGCGAATTTTGCTTTTCTGTGACTTTTTCAGTGGTGTTTTCTTTTGGTAGTCTATCCAACTGTACCTATTTTATATTTTTACCACTAAAAAGCAAAAAATAAATTATTTATTTTTAAATAAAAATAAAACCGTCTTCTAAAAACCCAGACACAACTAAAAACAAAAAATAATTGGTTACATTTACATCAATTAATTACATACATTTGAAATCAATTATTTGGAGTCGGTGCCAGCCAAAACATGGAAAAACAGAATAAGCAGGCGTACAAAAAAATATAAAATAGATCCATACTTGGTTTTTATGAATCTAAAAGTAAAGAAAACAACACCGGCACAGACTCCAATAATAATTGTTTTAATTTGTATGTAATTAATTGATGTAAATGTAACCAATTATTTTTGCTTTTTAGTTGTGTCTGGGTTTTTTTGAAGACGGTTTTATTTTTATTTATTACATATGTATAGACCTTAGAGTTTGGTTGCCTACTCTAAGGTATAGACACACAATGTATAGATAGATATACCTGCTGTCTTCAGACCTCCTCTGGCCGACCAGTGTCACATGTCGGGTTTTGTCGGGTTAAAATTTATTCGGGGTTTCCTTGCGCAAGTATGTTATAGAATCGTCAGCGTGAAATTAATTAATGTGTCTCGCGTTGCTAATGAATCCCATTGTCACGCCATTTATCACTAAGCACATGTAACCTGATCGCTTTATTACTTATTATAACTTGTGCCATTGTTCGGACGACGTTTTGACATAATAATTCGATGGTTAGTTTGATTTAAGCGACATTTTTTTAAGTTACAGAAGGGTTTAAAGTTTTTTTGTTTTTCGAAAAAAAAAACATTATTAAAACTATTGCGTGGATTATAGTAGAATATATATATATATTACTTGTGTAAACACGTACTGCATCTTTATGACTTATTTATATATACAGATTATCACGAATTTATGAGCATTATTTTCTAAACTAAATGTGCCCAAAAATGAGTTTTGTATAGCCTATTTATCGAGGAAGGCTATATAACATCACGCATTGACCAATAGGAGCGGAGCATCAATGAACAATTTAGCAAAAACGGGGAACATGTATTAGTTTTAGGAGCTTCCGTTGCGTGCGCTGCATAAAGGCGATTGGGCGATAAATTTATATTTGCTGACCGGTCATCTTTGTAGAGGATCGCCTGCACTTTAGACTCTTTCTATTCAGGCACATCACCTGAGTGGTAGAACGATCGGTACAGGTGCGTCAGTGCAGGAGACAACTCCTTGGATTGTATACTTTTTATCCCAAACATAACTTCCACGCAGGCGGAGCCGCGGGCAACAGCTATAGGCTATAAAATGCATAAAGATTTATTTAGATTGGTAGTTCCAGTAGTAGTAAATAACGTGTTCAAACCATCTCTTCAGTGTTGTAATATTAGTATAAGTTTTTATTTCAAAATAAAATAAAAAGATACTAGTCGAGACCAATTTAACGACCCTAAACACGGTATGGCTGCTGTAAGCTATTGAGAAGTCGGTGGACTGCAGATAGACCTGGCAACCAGGTTCAGCTCACCATAATATTGCATTGTCATCAAGTTTATGCATGTATACAACATTGAGAACTAGTTAAAAATTCAGTTGCAAATTTGAACCTAAACAAACATACAAAGATTGCAAATTAAATAAAAGTTTGTAAAAATCCTGTCAATCACAGGCCTATAATTTCTATATAAAAATATATTGATCTGCTGCGTAAAACATCCAATAAACACATGTTCAAATTTAATGTTAGTAACGATTTACTAATTCAAACTTTCAGGATATGTAAATTATATCCAATCTATCATTCCACGCTGGTTCACGAACTTAGTTATCTCTTTGAATTGTACATTGTGTATATGAGTTACATAGCTTTGTACATACGGAACAATACATAATGTCGGCATGTACCTCGTTGGGTATGGCCAGCGCTCGATTGCGTTTCAGATTTGTATTCTTGTATTTGATTTTGACTTTAAAACAATATTTTTAGTTTTTAGAATGTTAATAAAAACGTATATTTCATAGAAGCTCCACATTTAAAAAAATAGTTAATATTTTTCATTGCCTCATTGGTCTAGTCATGTAGTGCATAGGCTTAGAAATCAGCGACGCCCTGGGTTCATATTCAGGTCGGACAATCAAAATTTCCTCGAAATCTTATTTTCGATTCAAAAATACAGATGAATCCTGGGCTTGGACTTTGTGTCTATTTGAATCATGTTATGGGATGGAAATAAGCTCGGCGACACATGGGTTTACTTGATACAACTCTGTCTAACCCTGACGTGAAAGGCGCCAGTCTATGTTACTATGGTTATTTTGCTTTTAGACTGTGAAACTTCTAATAATAATATCAATGTACCAAGAACTATGAGGGACTACACTACTACACTCAGAGTCGAAACAAATATCAGAAAAAATGTGATTTGTCTTGGTGAGGGGATCGACTCCAATATCCTATATGAGTAGCTGCATTCAGTGTGCCACAGACGCTCCCTAATTATCCGTCAAGATTATGATCAACATACAAAAGATCATAAGGGAAATTCTGCTAAACAATTAGTAACCTTCGAACCCCGTATCGTACTACTGTGTTTATTGTGGATATATCGCGTAACATTAATATATTTTTTTATTCTGGCACGGAAAGTGACCACACTGCAGCTGATGGTAATCGTAGTTCCGTCCAATTAGAGTATGGAGTAGCAAGAGACAATGTATCCCCCGCTACTCAACACAATCATGCCGGCCTACTTCTTCACACTACGCCAAGGGCAAGAAGGTGAAGAAGCGGTCGAGGGTCTAGTGTCAGAGTACTCAGAAGGCCGCAAAATGGCGAAACACTGTATCCCAAGTCTAGAACCCCGATAAAAACCGGATGTACACTGGCTGATCCCGGAACGCGACGCATATGCGTGTGCCACTATGACGGGTTTTACACCCCGTGTACGGTGGTCGCTATCCTGGCGGATATGAATATTCTACCATCAGCTCAAATATAAACAATATTAACAGATGGGTGATAAAACAGGATTAAAACACCTTTTATCAATACTATCATAGCATCTTGGCCTTCATAAAATAGTTCAAAGAACCTTGGAATTCATTCATAAATCCAATAGACCGTTTCACTCACTTACTGCGGACAACCGCGCTCATTCCTGCGGGACTGAAGGTGGATAATTAGTCATTTAACTTGAACTTCTAGCGAAGTTTCTTGGTTGACGACCGTGTTACTTACTCTGTTTTAAACTTTAAAATGGATGCGGTAAGGTACATATTTGTTTGGGTAGACAAGGTGCATCCATGTTCTTAGTTGTTAGCTATTGTAAACTTTATAATAATAGTGGTTAAGCGGATATTTGTTTGCAAAAGAATAGCAAAGTGGATGCAAGTTTGCAGTATCTGCTAAAACTGGATGAGGTTCAGTAAATTAGGTGAGTTTGTCGCGGTTTCTTCTTAGTTGATAGTAATAGGCTTATTAATTACTAGCTGTTGCCCGCGGCTCCGCCCACGTGCTGATTACTTTTAGGAAGAAAAGGTATACAATCCACGGAGGCACGTTAAGCTATATTTAGCTACACCGTTCTATATTTTGCTAACTCATAAGAAGCGTGCATTTTTTCGGGATAAAAGTAGCCTATGTGATTCTCTGATCTGTAAACAACCACTGTGCAAGAAATCATGTCGATCCCTTGCTCTGTGAAAAACAAAAATCTATCCCGCGAGAACCTTACATTTTCCAAAAAGTATGTGCTCTACCGCCTATGTGCTCTTCCAGACTTTAATCTATCGCTGTGCCAAATTTCAGCCATATCTGTCCAGCTGTTGTAGCGTTTGTAACGCAACGGGTGAGTAGCCGGCTGTAAAATGAGAGGCCGTGGGTTCGATTACCGGACTGAGGCAAATATTTGCGTGACAGACAAATTGTTATGGGTCTGACTGTAGTCCCTCGTAGTTCTTGATACCCACGATACAGGTTTTACCTAATATGTTGGGTCAGAACTATGTATGTGATCGTTGGGTGTATTTATTTTCATCATCTAGACAAGGGGCATGTCCCACCGTGCAACGCCCATGGCTATAAAGATAATAAATATTTTTAGAGTGGATAATGTTGCTCCTAAAACCATTTCAAGCATTTCTGCCAAAAGTTTAGTTTCCTGTTCAGATTACAGATCGTAATTTTATGAAGATCGTATTGTTATCTGTAACCTACTTGCTTATCACTTCTCGGATGCCTTGATAATATTGTTACTTTTCTCTGATGATGTCTTGATTATATAGTTACTTTTAACCTTGGTAATGCTGACACCGCATGATTACATTTTATGAGTTCGTTGTCTTCAACTCCAGAGCAGTATATAATACTGAAAGAAGAGATTCGCAAAATTCCATCAGGCTTGTGGGTTCTTTTGGCAGACTAGCCTTAAAATAATCGGTACTGTCAATCATTGATGAATTATACAGCATCGCCTGTAACTTGGTTAGATTAGATAAGGAGTGAGTATTATTTTAAAGGAATTCTAGTATTTTATGCCTTGACTGCCTCGGTGGCGCAGTTGTATTTGCGCATGCGTTACGTCAATTTTTTTGTACCACGATGTTTACAAACAAGCTTACGGTAACCATTAGATTATGACTGTTGTGCTGAGGTCTCGGGTTCGATCCCCGGATCGGGTAAAGTGATATTGGGAGTCTGAAATTGTGCACGGTATGGTGATAGGGACCGATGTAAATTCGGCGAAATTTGGGTGCACTGGTTACACCTCTGACTACACCTTTGAGGATTACGGACGTGAGTGTATATATATGATAAATTGGTTGGCAGTTCATGACGTGTGTGAAGATTGTCCATGGCTTTAAGAGCCTTAATAAACACCATACTTGACAACTCGGAGAACTTTATCCACTCGATTATTGACATAACGATACTCCAATAGTTTCCAGAGTCCAAGGTTGCACGATAAAGATTATCTATACTTTAGCGTATCTACACGTCTTTTATCTGTGCCGAAAATTGAGTACCAGCTATTTATTTCACCTTACACATTGCGCACATATCCCCGTATAAATCAGTTGAACTATATTGATGTTAATACAAGTTTTTTTCAACATTAAATCCATAAGTTAAAGATTCGTCAAATAATAATAAAAGCGAAACGCTATTTGATGACTGGTGAATGACGCTAGTATAATCCTTTAAGTCTTTATATCCAGGCACTGTAAATACACTGCACCTGATAGTAAGTGTAATGCTGATCTTAATTTTCAACCAAGGAGAAAATTTAGAACTCCCAACGGTCGTCAGAATTTACTAGGCTTGAAGGTACTTAAATCAAATCAAAACACTTATTGTGTCATTCGTCTACCCGGTGCCTCCTACATCTCTGGTGGCGAGAGAGTTCAAATAATTCTCGATGTTTCTAAGCATTCTCTGCTCTGATGATGCTCTCGCAGAAGTTGGCCATCGCACGCCAGGCATGTCGCCAATTACCCTGAGCTATTTGAGTATATGGCGAATATATAGGTATATTGATACATAGTACTGTGTTGATATATATATGTAAACTTGATGTTGGATCTAAATAATCAGAATTGATAATATCACAGATTAAATATGACGGTTGCGTTTACGGAATGGAACTACGAAGGTAATTTGTGAACTGTCTGGGAAGAAACCCCTCGCTCAAGGCACTCGGCCTCCTATTTAAACATCTGGCCTACTTTGCAATAGGTCAGATAAGTATCTGAAGACACCTCTGAACATTGGTGTCACTTGGTTCTAGTAACTATACATCAGTATAATTTGATCTTTGAATCTAAACATAATAGCTTCATGAAATAACGAGAACCTTACTGCTTTACTGTTTAAGGGAAAGTTAATAGATACTGTACTGTCTCTAAAATAAATATATTATAACTGACTTACATTTGTTTCTCCTTGACCGCTGTCTACTGTCCGTTGCTAGTAACACAACTAAACACACACACACACTGAACTGAGGACCACTGCACACTGATGCAAACCGAGCGAGACTGACTCGAGAATGCAGAGACGCCTCCTTTTATAGCAAATCCACCGACTATAAATTATGAATCCACCCGCACTCATTTTGTAAGAGACCTAGACATTTCCACTAAAAGGATATTACCCTCACATCAAGATTAAATAGTTTGCCGTCTGTTCACAGTTCGCGACTATATGCGACAAGGCATGAAGCCACCATGGCTCAAGCAAAGACATATTAAATAGCCAGTAATAGTTGTCCACAGATGCAGTGTGGTCACTTTGCCGTTGCCAGAATAAAAAAATACAACAAAAAAATAAAAAATAGGCGACACAAAAAAAAATATTTCCATAACAACCTATCTACTGACTATATACTGACGATATACTGACTCACGAAGGCGAAACTTATAATTATGAAATTTCACCATACGTTTTTTGTGTAAATATCTCGCTCGATCTTTCAAATTTCGTAATTTAACCTTGACAAATAAACTCAGTATTTAACGGCCTTGAATTCACAGCCCATATATATATTGCCACTACAATCAATTATACATTACTGAATAAAAACAGATACACTTTAATTAAGGTTAACCCATTAGAACAATTTAAACGTATACCCCTATCTCATGTTTGACGTTGTATTCGGCAGTATCAATGGATGCACTTGAAAATTAATTACTTTTTTTATAGTTTATGTTCACACAATATATTACAGGTAATTAATAAATGGGGCTTTCGATTCAATTATACAAATTCGGCACCGAATATTACTTTTTGGAGCGTCCCGTTTAGAGGTTTTTTCGGTATCCGGAAACTCCCAGGCAGTTGAAAGAGTCCCGGAAATTAAGTTTAACGAAATTGTGGAGTCATGTAAGTAACTATGAATACGAAAGTTATCTGAAAATGCCAATATTTTAAAGAACAGACAGGCAATCATGGAGACTACCGTCAGAAGTGAAAACTTTAGTATTATTGTGTCCTTTTTTAACCGACTTCAAAAAAAGGAGGAGGTTCTCAATTCTTCGGAATCTTTTTTTATGTATGTTCCCCGATTAGGTACTCGAACACGCTTGGACCGAGTCAAGAAATTCTTTCTTTGTTTAAAGGGTATACTTCCCAGGTGGTTCCATTGGCACTAAGTCATGATCTGACGATGGGATCTCAGAAAAATCGAGGGCAACCCTCAAATTTTATAGTGACGCATAATTTTTTTTTGAAGTCGGTGTACTTTTTTGAATTAAAAAGGTTTTATTTAATCAATGTCCATGAAGTAACTTTATTTGTTTACGATTGCTTGTCAATAATTATAGAAGTTAACAGGCCTGTAAAGTATTTTAAGTTTGACATAAGCACGCAAGCGTGATGATCACGCGAGTTCAATGTTTTTTCCTCAACCCAAAAGTGCCCAATGTGCCTAAAGGAACTGCCAAAACTACCATATTTTGGAAGAATCACCAACATCTACAACATCTCTGAAATAATATTAGTTGAAACAAGGCATTTGGATCAAACAATTTGTATGTAATATCAGACAAATCGACATAGAAAGAAGGGAGATCTCAATTAAAAAATAAAGTATTATTAACGACTTTTACGTGTGTAAAATCAAAATTTAAGTGACCTTTTTGCTATGTAAAATTTTGGATACGAAATCTATCAGCGGGCAGTTTTTATTTTGTGCCAAAAATGAACTAATGAGGTACACAGAAATCTACGTACATCAAAGATCTCTCTTATCGTTCTTGGAAACAGGTATGACCTAGAAGGGATTAAAAACACAATGTTTCTTCAATAGTTTTTGTAAATCTCACTTCAGTGAAATAATTTACTCTGCCTCGGTGGCACAGTTGTGATTGCGCATGCGTTACGCCTGTTGTGCTGATGTCTCGGGTTCGGTCCCCGGGTCGGGTTAAAATTATGGTTTTTCTATTGACAAATACTCAGTGTCAGCCCGGAGTCTGGAATTGTGCCTGGTATGGCGATAGGCTCGTCCCCTATCAGGTAATGGATACGTAATAAATTCGGCGAAATTGCGTGTACTGGTTATAACCAGAGGTAGAGAGGTATACCTCTTCCTACTCCTTCTGGGATTAGAGCCGTGAGTGTATATGTGTGTATGTACGTACGTCTTAATTTAGCTGCGATGTAGGTACATAATAGAGGTGTAATAAATCTGGGCTGAAATTGAAAAGTCTTCTTCTCTGGTTTCTATAGTTGACAAGTCAGAGAAGCCATGTCAAGGCCAAAGCCATAACTGCGGTTTTTATCCATTTAAAAGGAAAAAGCCATTTCCGATATTTTTCCATTCTAAAGGCCGAAGCCATGTCAAGCCATGTCTGAAATAGTCACAATTTCAAAGGCCAAAGCCATGTCTGAAATGAGAGATTTCTCTTATTTGTAATCTGCCTGATTCTTTGAATATTGTGTGTTTATGGCAGAGATTATCTTACTATCAGGTGTTGCTCATTTGCTGGCTCTTGCTTCAAAATAAATGTTTCGTAAACTTATCAACCATGGTTTTTAATTAAAATCCATTTAATTCTAAAATCACTTTGTTGCTATCTTAAAGTTACTCATGCAACTTAACTTTGTTAAGTTAAAAGAGAAATTGTTTGGAGATTCATGATATATCTTCAATCGATTGATTAGTAGATAAGACCGATTTAAATTCTCTTATCGAATTAATAATCGAATTTAATTGATATACTCAATATTTTTTTGACAATATCACTCTTAAATCTCTCATAAATTAGATTATCGGCAATAAGTGTAATTATTGATTTCT
This sequence comes from Laothoe populi, assembly GCA_905220505.1. Lineage (NCBI taxonomy): Eukaryota > Metazoa > Arthropoda > Insecta > Lepidoptera > Sphingidae > Laothoe > Laothoe populi. Next base: position 18,156,325 of record HG992156.1, read on the forward strand.
ATTACTTTACTAATGAAGTATTAATTATTTTAAGATTAGTCTTTTGACGACGGTGTTAGAGTTTATTAAAATATACCACATTTATAATTATTTGTTTTATTAGCATTTTTTTTTATTTAAGTGTTATTTAAAAATAACGACTAGGTACATATTTTGAAATTGGAACGGGACTCTTTTTCGATCTTTCTTTTTTTATTTAAATTGTATTTTTGTAAAGTATTATATAGGTTGTCAGATCAAAATATTATTTAAAGGAAATTATAAGTCATAGATTAAAATTTAAGTGTTATTTAAAAATAACGACTAGGTACATATTTTGAAATTGGAACGGGACTCTTTTTCGATATTTCTTTTTTTATTTAAATTGTATTTTTGCAAAGTATAAATTAGGTTGTCAGATCAAAATATTATTTAAAGGAAATTATGTTATAAGTGCCAAAATATTTTAGCATAACTCAGTCATGCGCTTATGAATCATGTAATAAATAGATGAATCGATACGTTCAAGATTAGATTAATAAGATATAGCGCTTATTGAAAATTGTCATGTGGCCATTTTTTATTATCAGTTCAGTTTTGACTGTGCGCAGTTTCACACCAAAATGGCTCCCTGGCTTGACGTCCCTTATGAAATCAAAAACGTCACACCCGACGAGGACAAAATAATCAAAAAATGTCTACTCGGTGCGTTATTTTTTTTAATTTTTGTGCAGTGTTGTGATGTGTTCTGGTTTGTTTATGGTAACATTTGGCGGTAAGTTTGAAATTTATTATAGAATCGAGATCGGAGGTTAAGGTTTTACTGTGGATTTGGGAAATGGCGAAGTGATTATATTTATAATGGACGGTGATATGACGATTTATAATATAATGACGGTCAACACACACATTCAATGGTTTTATTGTGATATTTAGCCCATACAAATCAACGGAAGATTAAATACAAGTTCTTATTGTATTTTTTTTTAAATAAAATTCGTCTGATTTCCAAATGATAATTGCATATTTATTGTTTTTTTTCTATGTATCACGTAATTTATAATTTTATACGTAATGTTATTGTATTTTTATATAGTTAGGTACATAAACAACAAATCCGTAGAGTGTTATAATACTTGAACAAATCTTTTAAATCAGAACGCCTGTCAAAACTATTATACAATCAATTAGAGTACACCAAAAAGCAATAAAACTATGATTAGATTAGCCAAATAAGGTTCGTCTTTACCGTTTGGATTGCAAGATTTGACACGTTCACCTAGGCAAGAAATGATTATGTTAAATGATTCAAGATAATTCACCAAGTTGTAAGTGATGGTTAAAAAGGTCTAGCTCACGATGTTTGCAAGAATGTGATAAGTGGAATTAAAATTATGCCCGTTATATAGCTGATAGTATAATTAGCAAAGACAGTATAGCGTGGAGTAGTACTACGATGATTTTACAGTAAAATTGACTCCAACTCATGGGAGGAGCTTGTTTCGCAGAGGTCCTCGTGGCGATCTATCATCTACAAGCGTGCGAGGAACATCGACTCGCCACACTTGACGCCACTCGCCAAATTTATAAGCAAAGACCTAAGCCCTCCTACACATACTCATATAACGCCGCAGGGCAAGTCTATCGCCAGCTTTGTGATAGAGTTTTTAAAAATAAGTTTGGCCTAGCGAGCCTCATTAGGGCTCATGCTAGAAGATGCTAAAGTAGCTGTAAATACTTCATGGTTGGGGTCGCCGTCATCGATCTCGGTGAGGAGGACTATACTACGATGATAGTTGCGAATTCAAAACAACGAGCATGCCTTTTTAATTACGCCTTAGTTCAGCTTTAACAGTGAAGAAAAACATCATAAGAAAACTTGTTTGGGAATATTTTTATTCTTGAAGTTGATTAGAATTTTGAATATTAGTTACTAATCTAAAAGTCTACTGTGGTGGACTAAAGCCTACCCTGTGTCTTAAGAAGGCTCCTGTATATTAATGGGACAGTAAAGGGCTGATATATTATTATCACGTTAGTTTTCGCGTGTTTGAGGCTTTTTGCGTGTTGTACATTTTGCGTTTTGCACATTTTGCGTATTGAACATTTTGCGTATTGCACATTTTGAGTACGGTACATTTTGCGTTTTGCGTATTGCACATTTTGAGTACTGTAACATTTTGCACATTTTGTGTATTGCACATTTTGCGTTTTGCACATTTTGCGTATTGCACATTTTGCGTATTGAACATTTTGCGTGTGGTGTAAATTTTGCGTTTTGTACATATTGCTCTGAAAGGTAATAATTAAATGTTTCGTAAAATTATGCTAACACCAATTTACATCCATAACATGTGTAATTTATGAAATGTCTTCGCAGATTCCCTCGTTGCGATAGTGACACTGACATCTAGGCGTGACAGGTGTACAGTTATGTGACAGCTGACCTAGTTGTAATTTTGTCTAAAACTACAACTCGGCAGCAGATTCTCTTCGAATGCTATTTAAATCTGAATGGGTTTATAATAAAATATCTGTCCGCGACTTCTTCAGAATTTACTGGTTTCTTATACTTACGCGAATATTATACATTGAAATCAAACGAAGTTTACGGATTATATCGCGGTTTATTTTACTTTTTTTTTTCTCCTATTCCTACCTAGGATGATCCGCGAGGCTATTGAAATTAAAAAAAACATCCTAATTTCAATAGAGAAGATGGTTGGAAGCTAGCACCAGCCTGGGATCCAATTATACATTTAATTAAATCGGAACCCAAAAGACCAACTGCCAGACCTCATGACACTGTGAGCTCTTTCTGCGTAGATCGGAACTACATCAAAATAAAAATGTAATATCAACTACATTGAGGATAGAAACATTGCACTACACTTTCGAGATGACATACAACTCAGTCTCCCCCGTGACCATGAAGGCTGTAAAGTCTTCGAAACGTCGGGTTAAAAAAGTAAAATAAACCGCGGTATAATCCGTAAACTTCGTTTTATTTCTTTAGAATTTATTTATATCATCACACTAGCCCAGTATTAAACATTGTTCCACTGTTAGACGCTTCCTCTAGTAATTTGAGGGGTTAGGCCTTAGTCCACCATGCTGGGCTGGTTGGTTGACTTCACATACCGTTAAAATTCTTATGAGTTCAGCTAGCTAACTAACTAGCTAACAGATAGATAAATCAGTAATATTTAGTTATAAAATTACCTATGCGCACGGTATTTACGATGTCGTGACTGGTCGCCGATTTATGTATACATAATACACACATAAATGCAAGTTTCCTTACAATGTTTTCCTTCAACGTTGAAGCAAGCTACAATGAACTGACTTCACACGTAACTTCATAAAAAACAGAGATGTATGCAACTTGGGCTGGTTTTGAACATACGACTTTCGTCTTAACAGTCCATATTGGCGCCAACTATCTACTAGAAGATTCTAATAGCAACGACATCCTAGTTGGTTACGGCACGGAACACATGCTATTTACTTTTTATTCATTTAACTTTATTGTACACTAGAGCTACAGATTATCAAAAAAACAATGGGTACAATTGGCGGCTTTCTCGCTTAGGGCATTTTCTTTCAGGCAACTATTGGATGGATATAAAATCAGGAAAATGATCAGGAAAAAAATATGATAGTTAAGACTGTATATTCATTTAAATTCTAATATGTCCATGTTTAATTAAAATATACAAAATAAAATACCCAACAGTCACATACTCCAGACCCCACATTAGATCAAATCTGTATTCTGTATATCAGAACTAATGTTAGGAAGGTCAGGTATTACGGTTCTACAAAACTCAAACTGGCATCAAATATGTATGCATCATATAAACATATATTTGCTAGGGAACCTGCGTCCTCTCATTTCATAGTCGGCGTCCGCTGCGCTACGGGGATTCTCAGTGTGGTATATATACTTACTAGCTTTTGCCCGCCGCTTCGCCCGCGTGGTATTTATTTTTGAAAGGTATAAAACCCATGGTGACATCTTAAGCTATTACATCGTTCTATTTTGCCCCATAGGAACCGCGCTATTCTGGGATAAAAAGTAATCTATCTCTGGGACAAATTTCAACCAGATCCGTCCAGCTGTTCTGGCTGATTGAGTAACAAACATCCATCCCTCCAAACATTCGCATTTATAATAGTAGTAAGAAGTAAGATGCATTAAGGCCTATTCGAGAATAAATGTTATCAGTGTTTGACAAGGTAGTGTTACGATTGTTATCTTGATAACGTAACGTGTGCAAACTTACATAATACTATTTGTGTAAATGTCAATTGTAACTGAAACACAGTAAAATATGCCCACAAAACGCCACATTAAAAGGTATGTCTGATATTTAAAATGATTCGTTACGAAAAACTGAGACTAAAATTGTAGAATCTAAACCAGCCCAAATGGCCGTTCGTATTTATTGTTTATTATCGCTTGCTTTGACGGCGAAGGAAAACATCGTGAGGAAACCTGATAATCTGAGAATTCTCATATACATTTCAAAGGTATGTAAAGCTGAACCAGCATTACGCTAGCGTGGTGGACTAAGGCCTATTAAATATATACACCCAACAGTCACACACATAGTTCTGACACCACTACTAGGTCAAACCTGTGTCGTGGGTATCAAGAACTGCGAGTTACTACGATCCCATAAAACCCAGACCTGAAACAAATATCTGTCTGTCACAAAAACATTTCTCTCGGTGCGGGAATCGAACTCACGGCCTCTCGTTTCACAGCTGGCTACTCGCCCGCTGCGCCTTGTCGGCTGTCAGTAAGAAGAAGTTCTTTGCCCATCAGTGGGACATTGTTTAATACAGATCTTGTCTTAGTATTATTATTAAAAAAATATAGGCAGCCATGGGGACAACCGACATAAGTGAAAACTTAACGCTTAACTTAAAGCTTTGGAATTGCTGTGTTCCTTTGGAAACAGCGTTCATGAAGTAATATCTTTTTTTTGTTTATGATTGTTTGTCAATAGTTATAGAACCTCATAAATAATTTGAGCGTGACGGTCACGCGAGTTCAGTGCTTTTACTCCATCCCAAAAGAGCCCAACGAGCCTTTTTTTTGCCGCGGGGAAAGCGTTTTATTACTGCCGCCCGTTCCGGGGGGAAGCGGAATAAGAATAAAAAAGGTATGCTGGACTACGACCCAACATCCCTCCCGCCCGAATGATGGCCATCCGTGCTGCCGCTGGGCCGAGTCCCTACCCCCTATGTACACCCCACCCGACACTACCAGCTAAAACCTCGCGGTGGCCTACTTCTGCGCTTACGGAGCGATCCCGGGGTATTCTAAGGAGTGCTAGAATTGCAGCCGGATTCGCCCCTGCGCGGTGCCGCGTAGCAGCCCATCTCCATAGGGGCCTAAGAAGCCCCCGCGCACCGAACAACGACAGCGAATGAGGCCTTACCACCCGCGCTGCCGTCCATCTCGGGGTAGCACGATGCTCCGAATTTGGGAGTGCATCGATACGGGCTTACAGCCCCCCGCTGCGCACCCGCGACCCCCGATGGTCCCTATTAGTCGCCCCGTACGACAGGCAGGGGTTAATGTGGTGGAATTCAAACGCCCCCACTCCACAGGACGGGAGACGCCGGTCAGTCGTCCACCCGGCGCCTCCTACGTCTTCTCTGGCGGCGGGAGGGATCATATCGTTCCCGATCCCTCTCGGCATACCTCGCCTCGCCAGGATGTCCTGCTGGCGAGCCCAACGAGCCTAAAGAAGTTATCACTTCAAAAAATAAAATAAAAGCAGTAACGATATCAGTTGAACTTTATTTCGCGTCGTCTCTAAGTCAATTTTGAATATTAAACTTTATTAAAGAAGTCAAAGAGAAGAAGAAGAAAAAGAAAAGGCGGTTAATTGTAGGAAATAAAAAACACTTTATGATTATCTAAGAATTTCGTCATTTATCTGTGTAATAAGTTATGAAATGATAATATTTTAACGTTAACATTGACTGATTATTGTCGCTATGTTTGAATAATATAAAATAACAGCCCTATATTATCCCACTGCTGGGCATAGGCTCTTCTAACAAAAGGGGGGGGGGGGGGAACTGGCCAAATGCCCAACTTTACATACCAATGAAATTCTTATTACAATTCTCAAGCATGTGGGTTCCCTCACGATGTTTTCCTTCACTGTTAAAGCAAGCGATAATTAACAATGAATGCACACATTTTCGCACACAAAAACTAGAGCCACTCGGACTCGAACCAGCGACATTCGTCTTGGCAGTCTGTGCCACTTCCGACTGCCTTAAATATATAAGTAGGCAAAGATAAAACAGTTCAATACCTTTTTACCCGCCTTCAAAAAAAGAGAAGGTTAACAATTCGTCGGAATCTTTTTTTTATGTGTGTTACCCGATTACTCGAAGACGCCTGGACCGATTCGAGAAATTCTTTTTTTGTTTAAGAGGGTATACTTCCCATATGGTCCCATTGGCACCAAGTCAGGATTTGATGATGGAATCACAGAAAAATCAAGGAAAACCCTCAAATTTTATTGTGACGCATAATTTGTTTTTTATTGAAGTCGGTGTACTTTTTATGAATAAAAGAACTTTTGTATAGTAGCTATTGATGAGCTTTAGTGATATTAATACTGTACTAGTAGAATTAAAAGACCTTTGCAAAAATCGACCAATTGCGGTGTTGTGTCCTTGATGTCCTTGGATCACTGTACCAGCCTTTTAAAGCTAATACAAAAATAATAACACCCAACAGTCACACACATAGCCCCGATCCCACACTTAAATACGAGTCTTGTGTTGTGGGTATCAGGGACTACGAGAGACGCACGGTCTCACAACGCCCAGACCCCGGACACAAATATCTGTATGTTACACAAACATTTGTCCCGGTGTGCGAATCGAACCAAGTCCTCTTGTTTCATAGCCGGCTACTTGCCTACTGCGCCACAGAGGCTGTCAAAAATGTGGGATCTCTTGCTTGATTTACTATTTTATAGTCTTATAGGTGAAATTTAACAGTTTTTAATCTAAATTAAAGTTTTTTCGGTTGACAGCCTCAGGCGCAGTGGGCAAGTTACCGGCTGTGAAACGAGAGGCGGGATTCCAGCCCTAGACAAATGTTTATCCACAAAAAAACGTTTCAAGTATCGGGTGATGTGGGACCGTGGTCCATAGTTGATACTCGCGATACAAGTATGACCTGGTCTGGGAACAGGACTATGTGTGTGACTGTTGGGTGTACCTATTTATATATTTTCAAATATTAAGTGAAATACTGCCTCGGTGCCGCAGTTGTAATTGCGCATGCGTTACAACTACTGTGTTGAGGTCTCGGGTTCGATCCCCAGGTCGGGTAGAGATATAGGGTTTGTATATTTAGAAATACTCAGTATCAGCCCGGAGTCTGGAATTGTGCCCGGTATGGCGATAGGTCCCTTATCATGGGACCGTAATAAATTCGATGGAAAGTGGGTGTACTAGTTACACCTCTGCCTACCTCTACCTCTGTCCTTCGAGGATTACAGGCGTGAGTGTATATGTATAATGTATGTGTTATTAATTGAGTAAGGGAAAGTACAACTATGTACTGATAGAAAATGAATATAAACCATTATTTTTAAAGTTTTTGCAAATGTGACTGTACAATAAGGTGGAATTTTATGATTTTATCGTCAAAAACATCCGACATTAATGTTGATAAAATCGATTCGGCTTATCAACTAAATAGTTGGTCAAATCCGATCATTAAATAATTCTGATTACACTTATTTACGACGGCTCTTTTATGTCATTCGCAAGGGGAATTCGTAGATAACATTTTTGTGTACCAACTAGTTCACTTGTACTCAAATATAGGTAAAGTATACGTTGATAATAAGGCGAATGCGATCATGAATCATAGATTGGATAAAGTTGCTTAAGGCAGCACATCACACCATTGACCTTAACGATTTGAGCGCTGAGTGCTCCATATGTTAGGAACATCACAAAACTGCAAGATGGATATTTAAAAGGCACAAATACAATGTTTATAATTTATTGATTGATTTACACGGCACTGTTACACATATCAGTGCTCAATATTAACACACACGCATGTCAGGATTCACTTAAGGCTTCTCTTTATAATTAATCTACCAGCATTACTCTCTAAGCTGAACTACGCGGCCAATAAACACACACTGTTTACACACTGGCTATCACCTAGTCTACTTCACAAAACAACTAAACTGAACTGAACACCGGAGCGCGGAAGGCACTCCGTTTTATAATAAACATTTACTACTCCCAATTTGGTTGTCATTATTAATCTCCCCCCAACTAGTCTCCTAAATACCTTCGGTATTTCTAATAATAGGAAACACCCTAATACATATAGGTAGGCAACGGCTAAAATATATTTTATTCCTGGTGATAATGAACTGAAAGAGAGCGGATCTAATATTTTTCCTTACTAGATTTTACTGGCAGCTTCTCATACGTGAGAAACTTGATTACGTTTATCGGGTCCGTTGGAGACTAAAAGCATTTTCACATTTTCTAGAATATTTATTTAAATTTTCTTGGGTAAAATTTCCGAATTCTTTCCTTAAAAAGCTTATTCAGGCTAGTAATATCTATTAAAAAAATCTAAATTGATCCTGCTTTTCTCATGCGCTTAGAATAAATAAAAACAACCAACATTCACACACATAGTTCTGATCCCTCACTAGATATAATAATAATAATTCTAGCCCTGTATTAAACATTGTCCCACTGCTGGGCACGGGCCTCCTCTATTAATGAGAGGGGTTAGGCCTTAGTCCACCACGCTGGCCTAATGCGGATTGGTAGACTTGACATACCTTCAAAATTCGTATAAGAATTCTCAGATATGCAGGTTTCCTCACGATGTTTTCCTTCACCGTTAAAGCAAGCGATAATTAACATTTAAAACACACATAACTTTAGAAAAGTCAGAGGTGTATGCCACTTGGGTTTCGTACTTACGACTTTCGTCTTGGCAGTCCGTACCGCAACCAACTAGGCTATCGCTGCTAACACTAGATATACCTAACCCGTATTTATTTATTTATTTAGGACAGCCAGTAGTTGATACAAATAAACTTATAACTATAACATAAAAAGGAATAAAACATCGAACATTTGTAACACCTGTTTAAGGCAGCCACAGCATGCACCATTAACCCGTTTCGTGGGTATCAACAACTACGATGGACTACGGTCACATAATGTGATAGGTGGCGAGTCTATCGTCATTCCGGACACAGGTTCCAGACTCCGGACTAATACTGAGAATTTCTAGATAGAAAAACTCAATATCACTTTACCCGACCCGGGGATCGAACCCGAGACCTCAGATAAGATAAATAAAAGTTTGTAAAAATATTAGACAATTTCTAAAACAGTTGCAAATATTTCAAAATAACGTCATAACATGCGGGTTTTGATATTAAATTGAGATGTACTATCGGTATTAGATTAGATAAAATATTTGTTTTAGTACGGATTTCAATTTATTGATTGCTTTGCGTACTGGCTTTTAAATGTTTGTTATTTAGCAAGCAGCGGAGAAGAGAATAGATTACAGAGGCAAGTGTCACAGGTCTGATCTCAACCTCAGAGATGTTACTCAGTTCTTTACTATTCGAAGTTATGTTTAGAATAATAATACTATAGTTATAGGTTTAGTAAATATTAAATACACCCAACAGTCACACACAGGCCTTACCACACACTATGTCAAACTTGAATCGTAGGAATACAGAACTACAAAGGACTACGGTCCCACAACACCCATACCCGAAACAAATATCTGTCTGTCACACAATTTGTCTCGGTGCGGGAATCGAACCCACGGTCTCACGTTTCACAGTCAGCTACTCGCCTGCTGCGTCACTGAGGCTGTCAAATCCACAATACCAGAAGAGTATGATAATTGGGAACAGGATTTTATCGCGTTGCTAACCGACTTCAAAAAAAGGAGGAGTCTCAATTCGTCGGAATCTTTTTTTTATGTATGTTCCCCGATTACTCGATGACGCCTGGACCGATTCGAGAAATTCTTTTTTGTTTAAAAGGATATACTTCCCTGGTGGTCCCATTGGCACCAATTCAGGATCTGATGATGGGATCTCAGAAAAATCGAAGGCACCCTCAAATATTATAGGGACGCATAATTTTATTGAAGTCGGTATACTTTTTATGAATTAAAAAACTTTTGTTATTATCTCTTGAAAATATGTTACAGGTTACACGAGGAAGTTTATCAAATGCGGCGAGAATGAGTACGTGATGCCGGGAGTGTTCAGGAAGCATGCCGAGTTCATATACAATATGGAAGTGAGGCCGGATGATGTGTGGGTGATCACATTTCCTAGATCTGGTAAGTTGTATTTTTAAGACAATCTAAGCTTAGGGTGTCTGATATTTTTAAGACCTTATCTTAGAGTGTTTGAGGCAAGACTGGAGGAAGGTAAGGTAAGCAACAATAGCTTATTCATGGGTGGTACGGACTGCCGAACGTAAGTCGTAGATCCGAACCTAGCGTACGGACTGCCGAACGTCGTAGTTGAAACTAGCCCAAATGGCATACACCTCTGACTTTTATAGTCATGTGTGTGTTCATTATTAATTGTTGCTTGCTTTAACGATGAAGAAAAACAGCGTAATACATCCTGAAAATTCTGTATAAGAATTTCTAAGCTATTTGAAGGAAAACCAAGGAACGAAGGCCAGCATGGTAGACTAAGGCCTAATCCCTATCATTAGTAGCTATCTCACCCACACACCTGCCATTGTAACTCCTGTTTAGGATCGACAATGACACGCGTTTCTCGACACCGAGTAATGAAACTTTTCGAGTCTCTGGGAATAGTGGACTGTCTTTTATCCCGTAACGAAATTAATTATATAGAAATATAGAGAGTTGGAAATATTAATTGTCAACTTCGGTTAATTCTAATGGTTATAATGGCTAATAGCTATCCTAATGGCTTGCGATCCTTTTACGCTTATAATCTACATCCTCCTGCCAAAGTATTTCGATGGAAACTTCCTCGATATGTCAGTCAACCGCCCACGCTTATATCAGATATGAAATAATTTTACTAGTCACCGATATTGCCTAGATTATAACCGATACGGGTAAATTGACGTCAGGTTAATGTATTATGATAATATGAGCTCTTTATTGTATCTTCCTAGTGTTCGACACATGCCTCTCTAGAAATTATGGACTTAGCTCACCACGATAATGCCGGTTGGTAGACTTCACGTACCTTCCTTTCTTAAGGAGAATTCTCATCTGGAGTGATTTTCTCGTTTTCTTTAAAAATCTGCATTGTATTCTTGGTTTTTTTGCTAGTAAATTATTAACTTAAGTGACCCAGTTAATTTTAAGCCAGTATCTGCTATAATAAATGCTTGAAACTATTATGTTATGTTAGATATGTCTATAAATTAATACATATCTAAAAACTGATTGATTTAGTATTTGCAGTCTCACAGGATTCTTTATTTTTCTCTTACTTTTGTTATTATCTTTGACGGAAACAGATTCAAATCTAATAATTATTTTAAGGTACAACCTGGACTCAAGAATTGATCTGGTTAGTGGAAAATGACTTGAACTTTAATGGCGCTAAAGAGAAACCTCTTTATGAAAGATTTCCTATGTTGGAGTAAGTAAATATATATTTTTTTTATAGCATAGTCCGACAAACGAGCCAGTGGGTCACCTGATGTTAAGTGATCTCCACCGCCCATGAACATCCACAATACCGAAAGTATCATGTATGCGCTGTCGGCCTTAAAGGACAGGAATAGGGAAGGGAAGGGGGAATCTGGGCCTCCGGATATCTCACTTACCATACAAACGCGACAGTAAACTGTCACTTCACGTTGGTTTTCTGTGAGACAGTGGTATTTTTATAGATCGAATAAATTACTAAGTCGCCACATCTAATCGTCAACCGTGTTTTAAACTGTAAATATGGTACTCAGATTTTTTTATTATATAGTACTGCATAACTCTTCACTTCACTTATCATTCCGATTCATATCGAATCAAATCTATTTCATATGCTCTACAAGACATTGAAAATTGATATTTTACAGACACAAATAAATACAATAACACCAAACTGTATAAATAATGATCCTAAATCATAATAAAGAAAAATACAATATAGTATATGCAGTCACTTAAATATTAAAATCAATAATAATGAAGTACAAGACAATATATTAGCCCTCGTATTCAGCACCACTTAAGTAAGCTCTTTGGTATACCTAAATTTCTTTACATATGATTATTCCGTTTTTGTTTAACATCAAAACCAACCTTAACTATGACACGTGTTAACGGTCAAATCTCTTCCAGAACAACGAGTCAAATCCCAGAAATAGCATACGAGCTGATCAAAGCAAACTTCATGAATTTGGGCAGTTTCCAAGGGCTGACAGAAGCTGTAAGAAACCCAAGCTGGGAGATGATAGCTGAGATGCCTTCACCCAGGTTCATCAAGACACATTTGCCTCTGTCCCTACTGCCTCAGAAGTTGTTGAGTACTGCAAGGGTAGTGTACGTGGCCAGGGATCCAAGAGATGTGGCAGTCTCTTATTACTACCTTCATAAGATGATCACTAAGACGCTAATGAGGGCTACATTCCCGAGCTTTTGGGAGGCGTTCAGAAGAGATTTGTGTGAGTATTTTAATTTAATGAAATCTTATTGTATTGGAATTTAATCTTTTTGTAAAGTTGAATCTTCAAATGCGTCGGAATATGAAAGTAATTTATACATATATGCTTATACATAAATAAATATATGATCGATGGAGATTCTAAAACATGTCCCTAAATCAAAATGTTAAGTAAATACTCATTGGAGGTGTTATATAGTAGGTAATTATAGGATTTTTTACCAATGAACAGAAAAGCTCCTAAAATTATTTGAAACAAAACGTTAAGTACGATTTTAACACCCAACATCTTTATTGTAACAAATATTCAAAATTATATTAGAACAATTTTAGAATTACTAAAATTACTTGTTCGAATTGAAATTCACAGTAGTAAGTTCATTACTCCAAAGCACGTTTTGTTTCAAATCTAGTTAATAATAAAATATTCCTTATTCCAGTATCAATCAACTCAACTCGCGAGGGAATTTAAATAAAACGAAATTCAAAGATCTTATGATTTATTAGATTCGTAGAAAATGAATTCCCCAAAGACGAACGTGTACAGGATTTTAATATAAACACTACAGAAAGGAATGACCTCAGAAGTAATCTAAATAAAGAAATCCGTGGTATAAGTACCGAGTAGCTATTGAACTTGAGGTCAAAGTTTCAAGTCCTGTATGGAAATAAATTCTTTATGGCCAGCAAATAAGAATCTGTAATCTGAATATTTTGGTTCTAATGTTTCTGATTTCATACCTCTGACAGAATAAATTTAGGTCTAAGCTTCTTGTATGTAGGTCGATACATTAATGTAAATTCAGTAGTCCAATTCTTCTTATATAGTACTGCTATATAATTGAATGTTTATATAATTTATTATTTTTTCAGTACCTTGGACACCGATTGTGGCCCACACAAACGAAGCCTGGAAACAGAGGCATCATCCAAACATGCATTTTGTGTTTTATGAAGATCTGATTAAGGTAAATAATATTCACACAATATTAAGAAAGATGTTTTACCCTATTGTTTAAGTAAACTTTGAATCTGATCATGCCTTGTCGTAAAAAAGTCTGTCCATGAGATTTTTCTATAGATAGTAAAGCGACTATAATAATTGCATCTGATGCTTACCCTGATACACTGCAGTAAAACTGTAAGGTCGACCATTACTACCTCTAGAAAGGTAGCTGGAAATATAACGGCCTAAGGCAAATACGTATACACCAGCTATCCCCGGGATCGGTACCTTCGATATCCAGTTGGGTAAAGCATGGGTTAGTTACCCTCACTCTGGCATTACTACAAAAGAGCAGTCGTCGTAAATCTGGAAACTGCCTTGACCATTCGTACACTATAATAGTTGTTTTGAATACCATTAAAATATATTAGTCTACATTTAACCAGAATTTCATAAATTATGTTTTATAAATTGATCTTTGAATAGGAAGAGTAAATTTCGATAACAACGGAATTATGATTTTTTTGAATAAGTAAAGTTCATTTACTCAAATGATAAGCTTTCAACTAATCAAACATCTTCAGGATCTTCCGAAAGAAATCCGTCGTGTATGCAAGTTCCTTCACAGAGATTACACAGACGAAGAGATCAAACATCTAGCTACACATCTCAGCTTCGAAAGCCTTAGGAAAAATAAAAATGTTAACAACACTACTGGCGAGACCACGGAGACCGTCCAGTTTGTACGAAAAGGTATCGTTAAACTCATAATCCTTTTTTTATAAGTCAGTAAAACTAGCAACTGCGTCATCTGGCTGTGATATCTACCACCCATCAACACCTGCAGTAGCTGAAAGGTTACTGACTCTCATATTATCTTTCTCTCTATTTATGATTCTAAAGTATTTATATTTTAAGGTGAAGCCGGTGGCTGGAGAAGCCACTTCGATGAAGAGATGACACAGCAAGCCGAAGACTTCCTTATCACTAGATTAAAAGGATTAGATCTAGTCTACCCATCCTTTGCACAAGGTGAGACTACGCACTTATGAAAAACGTTCCTACATCTTAGGATTAAGTTGATACGTCCCGTGCTGGTAGGTTCAGGTTTCCTTTGCTGAAATGGGGAGGGAAGATGTTATCAGTCAGACCTGTATTTATAAAAAACAGTCAGCAAATCAGAATTTGTTATTAGAAGGAAAAGTGGATCTTCTGATGGCCTTTGATGCTGCGTGATGACGTCAAGAGCCTCCTATGGTGATCTGGAAGAGAAGCCAGCTGTGGAATGTCCCACCGTCGAACCTCGTACCGAGACAAGTGTTAGTGTGATCTACAAAAATGTTTTGAGTCTGGGTGTCATAGAATAAGTGCTTCGTAGTTTCTGATAGCTTAACCTTATTTATTTTTGTTTTCGCGTGGAAAAGCGATTTCCACTTTCACTACCACTCCGCCCGGGGAGAGGCGGGACGGTTATGTTGGGCTCGCCGGCCTTAGGACTCAGCGTTAAGCTGTCTGGGAGAGATGTTGACGTCCGGACGACCGCTGAGCCGAGTCCCTAACAAATTCCCTACACCGGCAATACCAACTAAAAACCCTGCGTTTGCCCTCTTCGGCGCATAAGAGACGGCCCCGGGCTCACGGGACGAGAAGCGCCCCATTTTCGACCGGAACCACCCCTGCGTGGTGCCGCTTTGACGGCATGTTTTCGTTTATTATTATGAGTGATGCTTTGAAGGTTGATAGAGCTCCGATTCCATTCACTCCTTGAAATGTTGATTGTTGTAATCTTTGATACTAAATGAAATTCAGAGCAAATCTGTCACTTTCTATCGATTGTCTCTGAGGCTATAAGTTTTCAGTTGTTAGCAATTCATACACATGATGATTGCAATATTTTTATTGTGGGTTCGTTAAATAACTAATTGTATGTAAGTTTTTTTGTATCAGTCATTTGATGACATGTAATGCCTCGCTTATGTGCATTGTTATTATAGTATGAACGAATTATTATGTGTTATATATCCAAATGACACTGAAATATACATATGTATAGACAGTTTATGACTTATACGTAAATAATTATACATAAGATTTTTTTTAAGACAGTGAAAAAATACGAATTTATAATTTGCTAGCACTAGACCAATTAAGCGTCCAGAGTTAATAATTAAAATAGCTTTATTATTATTTGATGTATATTCAGATAAATAATATTATTAAAATCAACAATCAATTGTTGGTATTTATTGTATAAATAATATTTTTGACAGAAATATTATTTTATTTTGGAAGTTTATGTTTAGCATATTCCTATTAAGTTATTTTTTAAGATAAATAACAGATATAATGTAAATGTAATAAGTATTTTACAAACTTAATTATTTTATTTTGGTATGAATAAACTTGATTATTTATTTTGGTATAAATAATTTTGATTATTTATTTTGGTATGAATGAACTTTGTTATGTTATTGTGACACGAACGAATTTGAATATTTTATTTATTATGAATAAACTTAACTTATTGTAATTAAATCAAACTTAATTTTATGTATATTTTGCTATGAATAAAGTTGGTTATTTGTTGTCGTATGAATGAACGTATTGGAATATTTTATTTTATACTGAGATAAAACTATATTTTACGGATATTATCGCGGTTTATTTTAAACCGACGTTTCGAAGGCTTTACAGTCTTCATGGTCACGGGGTGGACTGAGTTGTATGTCGTCACGAAAGTATAGTGCAATGTTTCTTACTGATTAAAAATTAATAAAGAAATATAAAAGAAGAATTAAAACTGTATTTAATTAAATAAGTTTAGCTCCTAATCTAATGTTAACTATTTTTGAGGTATTGCTATTGCAAGACTAAGTAATCATATTTGGAGATAATTTATTTTCAGTTTTTTGCGTTGGTTTTATTTTTGTAAAAAATATTTTTATTAATTTATAAAAAAAGTTCATCAAAGCTGATACATTAGTCATTGTTTTAGTTATTCATCCCCGATTTCACAATTCATTTTCTCTTCAAAATATGGAACTAACTTTGAGGTGTATATTCGATTAAAAAATCATCATGATTGGACTACTTTAATAAGTAAAAGTTTTTTAATTCATAGAAAGTACACCGACTTCAATAAAAAACAAATTATGCGCCACTATAAAATTTGAGGGTTTCCCTTGATTTTTCTGAGATCCCATCATCAGATCCTGACTTGGTGCCAATGGGACCACCTGGGAAGAATACGCTTTTAAACAAAAAAAGAACTTCTCGAATCGGTCCAGGCATCTTCGAGTAATCGGGTAACATACAAAAAACAAATATTCCGACGAATTGTTAACCTCCTCCTTTTTTGAAGTCGGTTAATAAAAAAATGTATGACTAAAATACAAGTAAAAGCTCGTTTAATTGAGAAAGATGCCTTGGATTGATTGCAGCAGTCGGTATTGTGAATCACTAGCCCATCAAACTTTAGTTTTTTTTTCTTATAGTCCTGGATAGTTCAAGTATATGTCGAGTAGAGATGTATAGTTGCCTCTTGCTACTTCTTGTACGGCACTGAATTACCATTAGGTGCAGTGTGGCTCCTATGCCGTGTCAGTATAAAAATTACTTACTTTTTTTGTGCCTGGATAGGCATACGGGCCACCTGATGGTAAGTAGTCACCGCCGCCCAAAGACTTCTGCAATCCTAGGGCACACGATACGATGATTCTGATTCTAATACATCCATGCGATTAAATCCCCTTTACGTAAACTATTCGAGTCCTTGCATACATGAATGAGTATCGATTTGTACAGCCAGGGGAGCTGTTACATGAGTTTATGGCTGTTGGTTTATAGGTTATGCTTAACTGGGTTTACAATATATTAAGTTACAGAGTAAGGATGTAGATATATTATTAGATTTTCTCTCGCACTTGATACTCTAATCGGACGGCATTGCGCTTACCGTTAGGTGCAGTATCACTTTGCTATGAAAAAAAAACATACACAGTCATGGGAACAACCGAAAGAAGTGACTTAAACTTTGTGCTCTTTTTTGAAACAATGTCCATGAAGTCAGAAATTCTTCTGTGTTCATGATTGGTTGTCCATAATTATAGATCTTCATTGGCGTGCTTATGTTGAAAGTATAAAAATATGTGAGGGTGATGGTCAGAGTTCAGCGATTAGTGCGACTTCAGTGCTTTTTCCCCGTCCCAAAAGTGTCCAACGTGCCTAAAGAAGTTTTCACTTCGAAAGTTTTCACTTGAAAAATATTAGAATGTTCGGCTGTGGAAGTACTACTATAGTACAGACACGAAATGGCAGTGAGATATTCAGCTATTTTTACCCCTTATCCGTATTCTTCCTGATTTATGGCAAGAGAGCAATTAATATCAGGGCATCGAGAACAAAAAACTTTGTAATAGGTATTTATAAATACACCCAACAGTCACACATAGAGTCTTGACCCCACACTAAGTCAAACCTTTGACAGCCTCCGTGGCGCAGTTGGCGAGTAGCCGGCTGTGAAACGAGAGGCCGTGAGTTCGATTCCCACACCGGGACAAATGTTTGTGTGACAGACAGATATTTGTGTCCGGGGTCTGGGTGTTGTGAGACCGAAAGTCTCTCGTAGTCCTGATACCCACAACACAAGACTCGTATCTTAGTGGGGCTATGTGTGTGACTGTTGGGTGTAAAAAAAAACCTGTATCGTGGGTATTAAGAACTACGAGGGACTACGGTCCCACAACACCCAGACCAAACAAATATCTGTCTGTCCCTAAAACATTTGTGTCGGAGCGGTAATCGAACCCACTGCCTCTAGTTTTACAGCCGGCTTCTCGCCCGCTGTGCCACGGAGGCTGTCAATTTGAAATCAGAACATCGAAAATTGATTGAAATATCGAAGAAATTTTTAACGTTTTCATTCTTACATTTTTTAAAGTTGTTCGTGCTGGCGTGTAGGTGGTCAATTTCAATAATACACTCACGCCTGTAATCCCCGAAGAGG
The DNA here is from genome assembly GCA_905220505.1 of Laothoe populi. NCBI lineage: Eukaryota > Metazoa > Arthropoda > Insecta > Lepidoptera > Sphingidae > Laothoe > Laothoe populi. The sequence goes on from HG992156.1 coordinate 18,174,980, forward strand.
TAGGCAGAGGTGTAACCAGTAATAACCATTACCATAACCAGTAATAAGCTCGGCGAAATGTGGGTGTACACCCGCTTATTACCGTCCCATAACGTGATAGGTGGGGAGCCTATCGCCACACCGGGCACAATTCCAGACTCCGAGCTGATACTGAGCATTTCGTGATAGAAAAACCCAATATCACTTTACCGATCCGGGGATCGAACCCGAGACCTCAGCACAGCAGCCGTAACCGCGTACGCAATTACAACTGCGCCACCGACGCAGTCAATGCTATGATTAGTATACTGTATTGTAAAATTGTAATTTATTTATATCATTATCGTTCATATTCATACTATAAATAAATTATTTTATTACTCAATTAGCATGTCACATGTTCTGTTCCATACAAAATTCTTATTTGTCGATTCTTGTACATATTCAGAGTTTGTTGGCCCTACAAAGGTAAGTAAAATAAGGGGTGCTGAGAAGGTAGAGGGGTAGCTACAGGGGTTCTTAAACGGTGTACATAAATGATACGGCGTCAAATGTAGTGTAATAAACTATTTGCGGATATCGATTTTGTTCTAAAAATACGTTAGGGATTTCTAGGAGATTTACATGATATTGTGCGTTAAAAACATCGGTGCTTTTACTTCAGAGACGAGATTTTTAATCTATTTATTTTTAGTGAGTATTCTTAGTATTGTAGTTGATTTTGTAAATTAATCGACGCAAATAGAAAAGGTCTTTGACTGTATATATTTTTTATGGATGCGTTATAATTTTAATACCAACCCTGTGTGTACTATCCACTGCTGGGCACAGGCCTCCTCTACTAATGGGATTAGGCCTTAGTCTACCACGCAGGCATAACACGGGTTGGTAACCGTCACATACCTTCTAAATTCTTGTATAGAATTTTCAGGCATTCGTTTTCTTACGATGTTTTCCTTCGTTATAGCAAGACATAATTAACAATTATAAACGAAACTACTAAAAGGTGTAAGCTATTTGAACTGGTTTTAAAAGAACGACTTTCATCTCGGCACACTGTACTTCTCCAACTAGGTGATAAATGTCAAATTTACATGAAAGAAAATCTTCTTTACTACTGCTACTTCGCGCCTGTTTTCTGCCAGAGGTATTATAGTGGTCAAGGCGAGCCATTCCTGATGTGGTCAGTTTTTATCCTGGCATGTCAAAGGGACCTCACTGCACCTGATGGTAAGTGCAGTGCCGTCCAGTTAAAGTATCAAGTAGCGAGAGACAATCTATCCCTTGCTACTCGACACAATCATGCCGGCCTGCTGTGTAGCTTCTTCACACTTCGCCTAAAGGATCCAGGATTATAGGAAGGAGGGAACATGGTAGCTGGCAAACTGTTCCACAGCTTCGTGGTGCGGCAAAAATACGAAGTAGCGAACCTCCTGGTATGGAAGGGAGAGATGGGATAAGATCTAACATTGTCTTCAGCACGGTGTTAAAAAACGGTATGGAATCCTAGAACGTGAGTCTTACTCGCACTTGACACTTATTTCTTTAATGAAAGTTTCGTCAAACGCAATTTCTGATGGCTCAGCAAAAAATTCCGTTTTTCCTGGAGCGCAAAAACTCCCGAGTAGGGATGGGGGAACACCGAAACAAGTGTCGTTACGTGATTTGTCAACGTCAGTCTGTCGGGGACAATTAATCACGTCTCTATTAGAAGATTTATTAGCGCTTGCTCCATTTTAAAATGATATCTGTTATATTTCATGTATTCAAATTCAAAATATTTATTGAAACCATGAAAATACATTATTTAGATCCAGTCAATGTTTTTACTCTACCTCCAGTTCGGAATGCAGTTTCGCTAGAGAAGAACAAGCAAGAAACTCTAGGGTTGCTATTTTAAAACTGGATACACTATTTAGACGATATACAATTAAAATATAATGTAAATTACATTACATAAGAGATTATTAAATAGAAATATGCTTAGCGAAAGATAAATAAGGCCAATTAATAAGGTAATGTCATGGTAGTGAGCTCTATCGTCCATGATACCCACAAAACTAGAAGAATGAATTGGTTACAGATGTTTAAAAACCATTTTTTAATATTGTATATAAAAGAAGAAGCTGACTGACCTGACTGACTGACTGACTGACTGACTGACTGACTGACTGACTGACTGATCGATCAACGCACAGCCAAAACGGCTGGGGTTAGAGACTTGAAATTTTGACAGTAGGTACCTTTTATGACGTAGGCATCCACTAAGGAAGGGTTTTTGGAAATACCAACCCTAAGGGGGTAAAATAGGGGATGATAGTTTGTATGAAAATCCGTCATTTTTGAAGTTAAGTTTATGAAAATTAGTATTTGGCCTTTTAGTTAAAAATAAAAAATATATATTTCAGGATTTTTGGAAATTCCACCCCTAATGGGGTAAATAGGGGAAGATAGTTTGTATGAAAATCCGTCATTTTTGAAGTTAAACGCATGAATATTGTTATTTTGTATTGTATACTTTTTCTCCCAAACATGACTTCCACGCGGGCGGAGCCGCGAGCAACAGCTAGTATTGTATATTTCATTCATAAAAATAACATAGGTCTGTATTTACATAATACTCGCTGCTGCCTTTATTTCCACAACTACTCACTCAAACAATCTAGATATTATGATAGATATATTCGAAAAGAATTAAAATGTCACGGGGACTACCGACAGAAGTGGAAACGTTAATTTTGGGATTACTGTGTTCTTTTTTGGAACTGCGTCCATGAATATTTTTTTTGTGTATGATTGCTTGTCTAGTCTTGTCTTGTCTTTTTGTAGTCTTGTTTTAATCATCATCGTGACCATCATCACATAAATTTTTTTTTTTTTTTTTATTACGTGACATTGGCAAAATTGTGGAGTCGTTCCTCCGCAGAGGCCATTAAAGCAAGAAGAAGAAGAAGAAGATTGCTTGTCAATAATTATAGAAATTCATAGAAGTGCTTATGTCAAAAGTAGTGATGGTCAAGCAAGTTCAGTGCTTTTTCCCCATCCTAAAAGTGTTATACGTGTCTAAACAAGTTTTCATTTCAAAAACCTCGCTAGTGTACAAACCCTAAACTACCACTGACACTGTGTCCTCAACGCCTATTGTATTCTTGCAATCACTAAAAACGCTTTCAAATCGCCGAGAGTGCTTGAACACTGACGGATCGTGACATTAATTAGTTCTTTCGGGTAAAGGCCTGTAAGTCGCTAGTGTGAATATAGCTTTTTATTTAGGACGTGTTCATGCCTACAGTAAGTGCCGCTTAGATCTGCGTTTTATAGAATTGCGCCTACTAAAGTAATAGTAGCAATTACTACAATGTGTAAAGTTTTAGTTTCATTATGGTGTGATTTTTTTATATCATAGTCCGACAAACGAGCCAGTGGGTCACCTGATGTTAAGTGATCTCCACCGCCCATGAACATCCACAATACCGAAAGTATCATGTATGCGCTGTCGGTCTTAAAGGACAGGAATAGGGATTAGGGAAGGGAAGGGGGAATCTGGGCCTCCGGATATCTCATTTAGGTACCATACGAAACGCGACAGTAAACTCAGACAGTCACTTTACGTTGGTTTTCTGTGAGACAGTGGTACTACCCCGGTCGAGTCGGCCCATTCATGCTGTAGACAAATATGTCTACAGCGTAGCTCTACCACTATTAAATTAAATGAAATATATTGCTAGTCCAGTAGTTTTGTTGTGAGATACCCAAGTTGAAAGTTCAATAGATTTGCTGAGCTTCACTAATTGATGTTGAAAAATTTATGTTTTTCTAGATCCTTACAGGATATCTCACAGTGTGTTCTTACAGTGAATGTGTGGGAGGGACTGTCAAAAAGATAATTTCTTTCTGTCATATTTTCTGCTCCATCTGACTATAAATGGAGCAGATAAGTTCTCGAGTGGAGGTTACGTACCGGCAAGCGCAGCGTTCGACGTCCCCCTGCTAGGTAGACACCTCGTATAGGTCTCAGGAACTCGCTGGATGCAGGCCGCTTCTGACAGGTTGGTCTGGAAATCTTTATGGTAGGCCTATGTTCAGCAGTGGACGTCTAAAGGCTGAAGAAGAATATTATGAAGGGTGTTATTATTAAAGGCATTTCCTTATATTTCAAGTAGCATATGTGCTCATTTCGGAAGTATATTACTTGTGGCTTCTTGCATACTTTTTTATCGTGGCTCGGCAAAGTGACCACACTGCACCTGATGGTAAGTGCAGTGCCGTCCAGTTATAGTATCAAGTAGCGAGTGATAATCTATCCCTCGCTACTCAATACAATCATGCCGGCCTGCTGTGTAGCTTCTTCACACTACGCCTAAAGGACCCAGGATCATAGGAAGGAGGGAACACGGTAGCTGGCAAACTGTTCCACAGTTTGATGGTGCGGCAAAAGTACGAGTTTGCGAACCTCTTAGTTCGGGCCGGGGTAGTAGACACCACAAAGCTGTGGCTTCGCAATCCAGTACGCGTGGTTCTGGTATGGAAGGGAGAGGATGGGATAAGATCAAACAATTCTTCAGAGCATTCGCCATGATACAGACGGTAGAACACGCTAAGCGAGGAAATATCCCTACGCAGCTGTAGCGGCTCCAGGCTGTTACTCACGTCTGCATCATTCACAATGCGGATGGCCCGCCGCTGCAACCCGTCCAAGGCATCGAGGAGGTATTTTGCGGAACCGTCCCAGAGGTGCGAGCAGTATTCCATTTCCGGTCGCACCTGTGCTTTAAGATATTAATTCACACATTCACATCCACATTTTAATTCTTGTTAATAATTAGCAATCGCTTTTAATCCACTAATGAGCTGACGTTATTTTGGGAGCATTAGTTAATCACCAATAATATTTGAATTAACGTTGTTCATTGACAATAAATTTCACGTTCCTTTATAAGAATGGTAGGCAGCGGCTTTGCTGTGCCCTGGCATTGCAGAAGTCTATGGGTTGCGGTGACTACTTACCACCAGGTGGCCCGTTTTCCCGTCTGTCTGTCTATCCAAGCAGTAAAAAAAACTGTGTGGATAGAAAATTAAGCCATAAAGAGAATAAACCGAACCGGTTATCCTTAACCACTGTGCGGCAACAAACCTAGCCAATCGAGCCGAGTCATTGTGAATACACAATATTTTACTCTTTAATATTTAAATATATCCTATCCTATTATTATTCCTATCCTATTATGATCCCAATCATATTAGTTGTGTTACGTTAAGTTTTTAGTTTTGTTATTTTTTTTATTTTTTATTTCCATTTGCTGTTTTTGGTGTTGTTTCTTTATTTTAACATTGCCTTTTTTTTTTTAGTTAAGTTTTAATTGATGTTATGTTTGCTGCTCAAACTGGTGTATGTGGTGCCTACCTTTAAGTGGTTGCTACACTTACACAGAGATTTATGTATGTTGTTATTGTGTGTTTTGGTGTAAGCAATTGTTGGTGGCCAAATAAATAAATAAATAAAAACAAATAAATAAATACACTTATTAATAATTAAAACAACGCGGTGCTGTCGACGTTTAATTAATTATTTTAATAGCGAATGAAAGTTTGGCTTCAATACGTATTTTCAACAGACATAAAGGAGAATGTTCGTATTGTTATGTGATATTTCGAAAAGTGGATAGATTGCAATGACGAAAGAAATTATTATGTTTTTTCGTCGGTGATAAATTGTTATTTTTTGTATTTAATTGAAAGATGACTTATCAAGCTTATCAAATTTGATTAAAATCAGTACAAGACGTAATTAAAAACTCCTTAAAACAGCAATAAGATCATTTTTTTATCTGTGTTTAATATGAAATTAAATTTATGAAGCTTTGTTTAAACTTTTGATTAATTTACAGTTTGTTCATATTATTTTGAACAGAAACCTCAGACGCAGGTAAGTGAATGAGTCAACTAATATTACAACTAATATTGTCAGAGGGGACGTGCGTTAATTACGTTCAGCTGTAGCCGAGAATGCGAAAAACGAAAACGAATTTAATACATATACACTGTCGCCTGTAATCCCCGAAGGGGTAGGCAGAGGTGTAACCAGTATACCCACTTTTCGCCGAATTTATTACGATCCCACAATGTGATAGGGGGCGAGCCTATCGCCATACCGGGCACAATTCCAGACTCCGGGCTGATACTGAGAATTTCTAGCTAGAAAAACCCAATATCACTTTACCCGACCCGGGGATCGAACCCGAGACCCCAGCTCAGCAGTCGTAACGCATGCGCAATTACAACTGCGCCACCGAGGTTAAATTACCCATTAATTTTTTAAATATTGTCACATAAAACGTAATAGGGTTAATAAAAAGTAAATATGCAGATGAATTGTGTGGAATGACATAGTTTGGTTTATATATTTATGTTCAGTAGATTTACCATGAGTTTTTTATTCGCTAACATCAGTTTTGCCATCCACATCTTAGACTAAACCTGCAAACATCGCAGTGACCCTGTAGAAAACTGTAAATATAAATTTAAGAAACGGCATATATCTACAGCTTTTTCTTATTTTATATTATTTAATGGTAAATAAAACGTTTTCCTGTCGGGGTCTAGAGTTGGGGTACGCCGTACTATGTTTGGCTGTTTTGCGGCCTAGCGACTTCGTTTACCTATCGTAACTTTTTCACATAAACTCATGGTTGAGCTAGAACATGTGCTCAACTTTGTTAAACGCAACGTAATGGATTTTGCTTCCATTTTATGAATTAATTATTTTGGATGCGTGATGTATCGAATATATGCAATTTGACTGTGAATTAAATTACATTACATTTTGCTGGTAGTAGCATATTCATATCCGCCCGGATAGCCACCGTAGACGGTGTAAAACCATAGTGGTACACGCAAGTATGTCGTGTTCCGGGGTCAGCCAGTGTACATCCAGTTTCTGTGAGGGGTCTAGAGTTGGGGTACGATGTTTTAGTACACTGACACTAGACCCTCGACAGCTTCTTCACCTCCTTGCCCCATGGCGCAGTATGAAGACCGGCATGCAGGCGGCATGATTGTGTTGAGTAGCGAGGGATAGATCGTCTTGTCTGCTTGGTAATCTAACTGGACGGCACTGCGCTTATCATCAGTGTGGTCACTTTTCCGTGCCAGGATAAAAAAAGTGTGGATACCCACGACACAAGATTATATCTTATTGTGTGTATTTATTATTTTATTTACTCTATTTTGTGTCACTTCCTCTAAGTTAACTTGGTGGCTGATATAGATAGGCAGTAAATGCCGAAGCACCAACGCAATGATGCCCTTGATTCACAAATCTTTATTTGAATACCCGATTACGATGAATGTCAAAGTTGCGTGCTATCAGTATGTACATTGAGATTTAGTATCTGATAGTGCCGAATTAATGTGTTTTTTTAGTTATTAAAATTACGTGCGAGTCATTACACTGGTACGTGCTATAGTATGAATGGGCCGGATCGACTGAGTTATTACCACTGTCTCACAGAACCGAGGTGAAGTAACAGTATGCTGGTTTCAGTGAGATTTCGATGGGCCAAATCTCCCTTTTAAAAATCCACATTACTTTCTTTCAGGGCGGGGTGCCTATAATTCTGGAATTGTGGGCATGAGGAGTGCAGATTATGCATCATAAAATGACTCAATTGCTCATTTCTCCGTGTCTAATAAATAAAAAATATAGGTTTATTGAATCTGCAAATTACATTATTTAGATTCAGTCTTTTTTACACTACAGCTAGTTCAGAATGAAGTTTCGCTAGGGGGAACGGACAAGAAATTATAGCGTTGCGCTTTTCCAAAACTGGTTACAATTTTTGGATTAAATACAAATAAAAGCCACTGGCCCAGGTGACCCACTGGCTCGTTTGTCGGACTATGATATAAAAAAAAACAATTTAATTTGGATAACATTGTAATAGAGCAGCTCAATGTAATCAATCAATGTCAAATAATGTTTTATTGGAATATTGTGATTTTTTTTATCCGGCACTGCAAAGGGACTCTTAAGAGCAGTGCCCTCCAATTGGAGTATCGAGAAACGAGAGACAATCCCCCGCTACTCAATACAGTCCTGCCGGCCTGCTTCTTCACACTACGCCATGGGCAAGAAGGTAAAGAAGTCGAGGGTCTATTGTCAGAGTACCCAGAAGGCCGCCGTCCAAACATCGTACCCCAACTCTAGACCCGTAACTGCGATAAAATCGATCGATTTCAATTGTAATAGCAGATAAGGCACGACTTAATCAAAGCACGCGCCATTTTTAACTGACTTCAAAAAAGGAGGAGGTTAACAATTCGTCGGAATCTTTTTTTTAATGTATGTTCTCCGATTACTCGAAGACGCCTGGACCGATTTGAGAAATTATTTTTTTGTTTTAAACTGTATACTTCCCAGATGATCCCATTGGCACCAAGTCAGGATCTGATGATGGGATCTCAGAAAAATCAAGGGCAACCCTCAAATTTTATAGTGACGCATAATTTGCTTTTTATTGAAGTCCGTGTACTTTTTTGTAATAGAGAATTTACTTTTCATGTGGTCAGTACTCTGTATAATTTCTATACTAGTGAAGTTATGGGAGTTATGAATAAAGAGCAGTTTGGATTTATTCAAATCCGAAATCAATTTGTTCATTCGGTAAACAGACCACTAGTGGCACATCAACACATCATTTTTAAATTTCCTGGTGGCCCTGGGCAGACGTTGTTCTAACGTAAACCGCTTTCAGTGAAGACCGATTTTTTGTTGAAAAAAAAACAAATTTTAGATCTGGACAATAACTATCTATCTATCGAAAACGCCAACTTTTCAAGCTGGAACCGATTGTAGAAATATTTGTATTAGGTCTGGATGTGTCCGAAAATATCTCGTAGTATCCAATACCCACGACACAAGATTCGTAAGGGATCAGCCAGTCTACTCTTGAACACAATTCCGATCGATCGGTATTGGATTTGAGAGATTTCGTGCTCTTGAGCGCCATATTATTTTAATATTGTGTAGGCATTAATATTGGTATTGGAATTAAGATTATCATATGAATGGTTATACAATATTGAAATAATATGGCGCTAGGATCGCACTCAGAATACGAAGTCTCACAAATCCAATACCGATCGATCGGAATTGTGTTCAAGAGTAGACCGGCTGGTGGTAAACCTTGACCCTCGATACTAATTTAAAATTGAGATGGGGTTCGAAAACTGTACAATTGACACTCTTGAACGAAACACCAGCGCACGATTAAACTGGATACGGCGGAAATTTTAGTAACTTAATGAAATAGAGTATTTACGATCGCTTGTTCGTAAATATTCTATTTAATTTAGTTGAGTGAGTTAGAGTTCCAATATCTGGCTTGTTTGTCGGACTATACTGTAAAAAAAATCTTCTAGATTGGCATTGAAACTGTATCGAGTTCGAGATTGGAATTGATTTCAAAAGAAGACCTACAAGACTATGTATGTCTTTTGTATTTTATTTATTTATCTACTGATGTTTTGGAAATTGAATAATCCGAAAATCAGCAAGAAACTCCGTTATAGCTAATTTTAATAAACTGACATTATTTTTCTATATATCATTTAATTTTATGATTTTTTTTTTTTTTACATTTTAGTATATACTTGTTCATTTTCCTCTCCACGTGACAAACACAGTTATACGCATAGGCGTTTTCAAATCAACAGATAAATAAAACAGAGGCAATTCATGAACAAACGTTACTAATTCTTTTAATTCAATAATAATATTTGTTCTAATGAAACTTATTATTCCAGGCACAGAAACGTTTGTTATGTAATTAAATTAAATAATTCAAACAATGTGTTTTTGTTACCAATGGCAGATAGTATTTGCATGCAAGTTTACACGAAGCCAGTAGAGTGCAAGTACGTTTTACTAACACAAATTTCTTCAATGAATTGTTAACTAAGTAAGCAGCTATAGTTCTGCTAAACTAGATACAACTTTGGATGAATATTTGAGTATTTTTGTTTTTGCTTTGGTGTATATGAGAATCAAAGAAATAGAAAGAAGTAGTAGGATTTTCAGGATGTAAAACCCGCCATAGCGGCACACGCACGTGTGTCGCGTTCAGGGGTCAGCCAGTGTACATGCGGTTTTTGTCAGGAGAGAGTTGGGGTATAAAGTTTGGTCGTGTTGCGGCTTTGTGAGTACTTTAACACTAGACTCTCGAGCCCTTCTTCCCCTCCTTGCTCTATGGTGTGCTCTATGAAGCTACACAGCAGGTCGGCATGATCGTGTTGAGTTCAGAGTGATAGATTGTTTCTCGCTACTTGATACTCTAACTGGACGGTACTGCGCTTACCCTCAGTAAAGTAACTTCACCGTGCCAGGTTAATAAAAATGTACCTCACATTTCTCAAAGTTTAAATTAAAAATAGAGTAAAAATAGTTTAATAATAGACAGTAACCTTGCCAGTCACTCGCGCTAATTACTGTCCTAATACACTCAAACCATAACTCATTGATAACGATAGCCGACAACGTGGAATACATATGAATAAAAACAAGTGGGCGCAGTCGAGTTGCGCCAGCGCCGGTGAACGCACGCGTCTGAATAAAAACAAAATGGCCGCGCGAACGGTATTAACCACTCAGTGTTTATTCACAGTCTCACGGCGGGCATACAGCTCTGGTGCTGACAAGAATGTCGGCTTCCTCGGCCTTGGGAATATGGGTGGATTCATGGCTGCCAACTTGGTCAAAAAGGTATGTCCGAACACGTTGCAAACGGCCCTGAATGTTGTATTATAATTTGACCTATTAATAAATGCAACTGTTAGGTTAGTTTGAATCAAGTTTTGTTTTTAATATTGGATAATCTGTGCGTAGTGTATTGCGTTTTGAGAAACATAGATAATATATTTCTTATAATAAGCAAAAATAATAACAGCTTTATATCGTTGTGATATATTTAAAAATATATGTATTACTGTCATATTAGCTGTAATATTATTACTGACAAAATGTATTGTATTGGCAGAATGTTGGAACTAATCTTTATTTTTTATCATTGACTATCGGGTTTTGATTTTTATCATTTTAATGCATACCATACAAGCATACATATACACTCACGCCTGTAAGACGGGGTAGGCAGAGGTGTAACTACTACACCCACTATTCGCTCAATTTTTTACGGTCCCATAACGTTATAGGCTGCAACCCTATCACCATGCACGGCACAATTCCAGTATTGAGTATTTTTAAATGAAAAAACCTAATATCACTTCACCCGGGGATCGAACCCGAGACCTCAGCACAGCAATCGTAATGCTTCCGAAATTACAACTGCGCCACCGAGGCAGTCAGTTTAATGTATATCATTTACAACTTAATTTTTTTTCAATTATTACTTACTTCTTAGAACATTTTCGTTTACCTTGAAATTACATCGATTTTATTCAGAAGATGTTAATAATAAAATAACATCTGGTTTCTTCTTTACACTTCAGTACATATTTACAAATATTTGTTATAAGAGAATGTGTTTAGAATATTCTTTCTTGAGTTAAAACCGTCTGTAGGTATGTCGTTATCCATTGTTAATTAATATGCGTGCTGGTATCACATAACCATTTGCATATTTCTTCAATGAATTGTTAATTAAATATACATTAGGCAGCTATACTTCTGCTTAACTAGAAGCATACGCTCACGCCTGTAATCCCCGAAGGGGTAGGCAGAGGTGTAACCAGTACACCCACTTTTCGCCGAATTTCGGTCCCATAATATGATAGGGGGCGAAATTCTGATACTAAGTATTTCTAAAAAGAAAACCCAAAATATCACTTTACCCAACTCGGGAATCGAACCAGAGACCTTAGCACAGTAGTTGTATATGTCCATAGTTGTAATGTATATGCAAGTACAATTACAACTGCGCCACCGAGGCAGTTCTGCTAAACTAAAAGCAACTTTGGATTAATATTTGTGTATTTAATTTGGTAAATATGTTAAGCTATTTCATCAGTGAACATTCTATAATTACGGCAAATAATTATCAAATTATTGTATTAAGTATACATTTTTGTATAATCTACTTAACATTTCTCAAAGTTTAAATATAATAAGACAGTGGATGAGTGGCTTAATACAGATATACATTTGTCCGTATTATTAGTAAAGTTTTTTTTTATTACGAATATATTTAAAGGTTTTTGATAAAATTATGCGTCACTATAAAATTTGAGGGTAGCCCTTGATTTTTCTGAGATCCCATCATCAGATCCTGACTTGGTGCCAATGGGACAAGGAAAAGAAAAGGTATACCCTTTTAAACAAAAAAGAATTGCTCGAATCGGTCCAGGCGTCTTCGAGTAATCGGGGAACATACATAAAAAAAAGAAAAAAATATTAAAGCTAAGTGTAATTACAATTACAGATGACCACAGCATGCGAGGTTATGAACAACTCAAACTTATTCATAGAAACTTGTAAATTGTATTCATTTGGACAAAGTAAGTTATAAAAAAAGTCGTAAAGGAGAATAATTTAACTTGGTTACAATAGAGTCAGGGCTGATTACATATTTTTATATTAAGATTATAAATTACATATCACTGATCTAAAGATAAAGTTGTTTGTTATAAAGAAGTAATAAAACGTACGTCTCGGTGGCGTAGTTGTGATTGCGCATGCATTTTGATTGCTCTTCTGAGATCTCGGGTTCGATCCCCGATTCGAGTAACGTGATACATATTGAGTTGTTCTACTTAGAAATACTCAGTACCCATCAGCCCGGAGTCGGGAACTGTGCCCGGTATGGCGATAGGCTCGCCCCCTGTCACATGGAGCCGTATAAATTCGGCCAAAAGTGGGTGTACTGGTTACACCTCTGCCTACCCCTTCGAGGATTACAGGCATATATACAGTATATATATGTAAACGTAGGTATTTAAATAAAACTCATCTATATAATTTTACGGCCTCAAAATACCGGATTGGCGTGTTAAATATAATAGTGTCCGGATTTTAAAACGTTTATGACATTTAAATAGGTAGCGTTAGATTAGCAGAGAGGTGTTGTTTGCTAGACTAATGTCGTATGTTCGATCTCAAATCTCAGAGACACTTAAATCGAAGTTAAGTCAACAGTCTTATAATTAGGATCTATTCGTCAAAAACCATAAGTGGACACACGCTCAATATTATATAGGTAGAGTTGAGAATCTGTTCCTCAAAAGTGTGCCAAATATGCGTCAAAAACATTCTCCTATAAGTCACGTTTCTCCACCATCCGTATGTATATTTAGCCCGCATTGCAATTGCGACTTCCAATAATAGTAAACACGTTTATCAATAAACTCTATACTGCCCCTCTTTATAGTCTAATCCAGTGGTTCCCAAAGTTTTCTGGGCTACGACCCATCTAATATAAGTCTCTAGGAAATTTAACCGTTACCAATAAAGGACTTTTCAAATAACAAACAAAGGGTTAATACAATTTTTTATTACTTAATTAAATAATTACATCAAAAAAATTATTTCAATGGGAAGGATGAAATTGTGTTCTGTGTTTCGCCATTACAGTTTTGACATCAATTTCAACTCCAGTTACTTTTAATCGCAGTGAGTTTGATAAGTCCAATTTATTACGGTATTTAGTTTTAATGTTCACCATATTAGAAAATCCGGCCTCACATAGGTATGAGGTGTAAAAGGGAGGAGGACTTTCATGGCTTGATTAAACAGGCATGGATAGTTACCAGCAACCGAGAGCCAGAATTTCGTTAATTGTTTACGATTGAAACTACTTTTTAGTAACGAATCTTCTGATAAATCAATAAGTTCTTCTCTTGATTTTGTTGAAATACCAGTTGCTAGGTGGTCTTGAAATGGGTTACAAATCCAATTCATCAAATCGAACTTTTTCATCTCCTCACCGAAATAGTAGTCAAAGTTTTTTTTAACAACACCCCGCCGGCTGCCGCCCGGATGGGTGGCTCGGTCGGTTGGTGTGCCGTTCTACAGCCAGGGCCCACTCAATATTCGCTCGCGACCCACCGGTGGGTCGCGACCCATAGTTTGGGAAACCCTGGTCTAATCGATTTATCTGTACTAATAAAGCTGAAGAATTTGTTTGACCGCGCTTATCTTTGCAACCAACAGTATGATCTGAAAAAATGTTATTGCGTTAGATAGCTTGTTTATTGGTGAAGGTTATAGTCTTTATCACATCACATTAGGATTAATAGAAGTTAAGTAAATGGATGTCACAGTGTCAGAGCCACAGCTAGTGCACCATACAAATATATTAATCTAAACTTAATATTCGTTACTGCCTCGGTGGCGTAGTTGTAATTGCGTACGCGTATTCGGCGAAAAGTAGGTGTAATGGTTACACCTCTGCCTACTCCTTCGGGGTTACAGGCTTATACGTGAGTGCGTATATATGTATTATTATTATTAAATTTTTTAATATTAAATACGGCTTAAGCCAAAATTATATCTGTCCCATTGCTGGGCCTGGATCTCCTCTACTAATGACAGGATTTTCATCTATCACGTTAGCCTAACTCGGATTGGTGGACACGTGATTGAAATTCTCTTAAAGAAGTCCAATCCAAGTCCAGACGATTTTTTTACCACAAGATGGATTATTGAATACAAACGACTTTAATCCAAGTTTCTTACGATGACCACAAGAGCGAGTTACGAATACAGACTTTGACATCCCACGTCTCGAATCCAAGACCTTCGTTGCGCAGTCCGTCCTACGTCTAGTACGTTCAACGCGCCATTTATATTTGGCTGACATTGAACTCGTATTCATCTGAATCGGATGTTTTGTCTCGCTCGCACCCGATATATATAAGGAAACGTTTATACCACGTGGCATAAATTAATTAAGTAAATAAGAATATTTTTTTGAAGTACAGGTTATGTTCGGCCATGGCATTCTGGGTTGGCCGAGTGTAGATTAGGCGTGCATTTTGACTATAATGAAATTTATATGGGCAAAATGCCAACTAAAATGCATAAAGTAAAATTTGATCCTTATAAATAGTTTAGAATTTGTAGATAATATAATTAGACTAAATGTTGCCCGCGGCGGCGCCCGCGTGGAGGTTATTTTTGGAAGAAACGGTATACAATCTTAAGCTATTACACCTTTCTGTATTTTGCTATCCCATAGGCGGCATGCATTTTTCCCGCATAAAAAGTAGTATGTCATTTTCTGATCCCTAAACTGCCACTATGCAAAAAATTCTGTCGATTCCGTGCTCTGTGAAAAACAAAACTATGCCACGGGAACCACATATTTTTCCAGGATAAAAATTTGTATATATGCTATTCCAGACTATAATCGATCTCTGTACCAATTTCAACCAGATCCGTCCAGCCGTTGTAGCGTGATTGAGTAACCAACATCCATCCATCCATCCAAACATTGGCATTTATAATATAAGCGTTAGTTTAGTATTGGATTTCCTTGAATTTATTCAACCGAATAAAAAAGATTCATCAAAATTAGGTACATCTGTCAAAAGACGCATATATGTTTGGAAAAATGTACAAATATATAAAGCTCAATATAAAACTTTTTGCGACGAAAAAAACAGATGAAGCCTGGAGATAAAGCTAGCTTGCCCAAGACCACTCACCATAAATTATGTAAAGACAAAAATGAAGCATTTCGGTCCTACGTTAAGGCTTATTTAAAATTAAAATCTTATCAATCCATTATTAAATTATGTTGAGTTATGCAGATGGACGATTTTTGACTAAAACATTGAAAGCGTTTTATATGAAAGATGTTTGAGTATTTCAAATTTAGGTTAAGCTGTACTTTGTTTCATTATAGAAAGGCAGACATCTTGAATATATTAAAAGAGTAGGACTGCTCGAGTCTGTGTATTGAAAAAGAATACAATATAGTATTTTTTATCTTTTTTTACTGACTGCCTCGTGCCATTGTTGATCCTGGCTAAACAGGAGTTACAATGGCGGGTGTGTGGGCGGGATAGTCTCTAACGAATGACTGCCTCGGTGGCGCAGTTGTAATTGCGCATGCATTTACGACTGCTATGCTGAGGTCTCGGATTCGATCCCCGGGTCGGGTAAAGTGATGTTGGGTTTTTCTATCTAGAAATTCCCAGTATTAGCCCGGAGTCTGGAATAGTGCCCGGTATGGCGATAGGCTCGCCCCCTATCACATCATGGGACCGAAATTTGGCGAAAAGTGGGTGTACTAGTTACACCTCTGCCTACCCCTTCGGGGATTACAGGCGTGAGTGTATGCATGTGTGTATGTAAATTAAATTAAAATAAAACTTAAAATAATATTTTTTGTTCTTTTTGGCCCACATAAATACATCCAACAGTCACACACATGGTTGCGTGTATCGTGCGTATCAAGAACTGCGAGGGACTACGGTCCTTCAACACCCAGACCCGAAATATCTGTCTGACACATAAGAAATTGTCTCGATGCGGGAATGGAACCCACGGCCCATCGTTTCACAGCCGGCCCGTTGCGCCACGGAGGCTATCAATATGCGGCACTACGTTAATACCGTTAGAAATCTTTTAAATAACACAAATGTTACCGTCCTTATAAATTATTATCAGATAAAATTATTCTAGGCTTATTTTTATTTGATTCCACTATTCAACCTTGAGCAGATGTTTGACTAGTATCAAATAGATTTGATATAAATAAATGGTTTTAGTAATCAATGTTAATTCTGTAATACTGTTTTATCTATGTAGGAATATTACACATTGTAATAAATCAATTTTGATAATATTTTGAAAGCTAAGTTTTCGAAACGTCGGTACTAAAAAGAATAATAAACAGCGATAAAATCCGTAAAAAATAGTTTTATTTCAATGTCAATTCTGTTGTTTTTTTTTATTCTGGCACGGCAAAGTGACCACACTGCACCTAATGGTAAGCGCAGTACCATCCAGTTAGAGTATTGAGTAGCGAGAGAAAATCTATCCCTCACTACTCAACACAATCCTGCCGGCTCGTGGTTACTTTACGTGTTTTGTAAAATATCGTAAAGAATCACAATGTGGACGGAACAAAGTTTGCTTGAGAAGACTAATATTAACTGTAGTTTGACAAACAAGTAACAAAAATTAAAAATGACTTAATTTCGGGTTACCACATAATTGATATAATAGTCTATTGTGACAACGTATAAGTTCACACATAACACTCTAAGAGACTTATTGAGAGCTTAATTAAATTCGAATTAAGTAACAATTAGTTAGCCGTTATTAAATCTTTTAAATAACGGTCTCTTTCATAAACAAAATATGAACCGTACCTTCATCTATAACACATGTAAGTAGCTCCTCAAACTCGTCATTTGTATCGGTTATTAACCATAACAATACGTTGTTCTAGCCTTAAGGAGTTGTATAAATACTTAGAATTATACAGATAGTTTGAACTATAGTCATTGTTTACAATTTTTGATGTGAAAACTTCTGTAGCATTCAGTTGGGCATTTTTGGCATGAGGAAAAAGCACTGAACTCAGCCATCACGCTCAGATTATTTTACTTTTGACATTTGTTCTATAATTATTGACAAGCAATAATAAACAAAAAAGTTACTACTTCATGAACGCTGATTCAAAAAAGAACCCAGTAGTTCCAAAGTTTTAAGTTTTCACTTCTGTCGGTATGTCTGTCCCTATGTTATTTTAGGTAATCTGGACCACAATTATCAGAAATCCATAAATAATTTCTCTTTTCCTATTGCTTCCCTTTAAAACTTGATAACCCACCCAAGATTTCTCGCAGATTCATCGTTAGACATACTTGCTCGATTACCAGCTTCCAGCTACAGACCTTCATTTTTCCAGGGCTACAACGTTCGCGGCTTTGACCCTTCAAAAGATGCGTTGAACGCTGCAGCTAAGAACGGCATCGCTCCCTCCAACTCATTGGCAGCTGCCGTCGAAGGAGCTGACGTTGTCTTCTCCATCTTGCCTAGCAACAAGGCTGTCCTGGATGCCTACCTCGAGAAGGATGGTGTTATTGCTCATGTGAGTATATTTCGTATTATTAGTAACTAGTGGTCCCGGCAGACATTTTCCTGCCATAAACCGCCGTCAATGTGGCCAGAATTTTTGTTGAAAAAAAAAATCTGATGTTGACAACAGAACCACCTATTGGATCTAAAACTATCTTTTAAGTTGGATCCAACCATACACATACACAAATTTTCATTGAAATCGGCTAGGTGGTTTCAAAGTCCAAAACGGACATAGGCAGAAACAATTTTTTGTTTTATATATATATAGATAGGTAGGGACTAAGGCAGTCACAAAATGCTACTTAAGGGGAGGCCAAATATCTCGCGCAAAGCATACATGAAAGAGGTCTAATCAATTGGGTAGCCAATGGAATGTGTTTTTAAAATCGAGCTAAGAAACTCCGGAATGCGAACCTTGACGTTCGTTGAAGGCAACGAATGCTAAATATTGTTCTATTTGTTATAGGCGAAGAAAGGATCTCTTCTCATCGACTCCAGTACCGTCAGCCCCGAGGTATCTAGACAGGTCGGTGCTGCCGCCTCCGAAAAGGGAATAAGCTTTTCAGATGCTCCTGTTTCTGGAGGTTTGATTTTGGTTTTAGTTTTATTTAGGTTAACTGATAAGGCTAGACTATGATCATGGATTGACAGCAGTGGAGCAGTAGCCAGCTAGTGAGAGATCACGAGTTTGCGATCACGATTCCCCACCAGGGAAAATAATTGTTTCGGCTCTGGATGAGACTAAAAGTGGTAGAAGAGATATTGTGTATGATGAAAAGAGTTATCTGTCAGCTGTTATGTCTATTTTAAAGTAACCTTCTACAGTGCAACACCAGAAATTACGCAAACTTTTGGTTGCCTACTCTAAGCGCAAACTGCATAACGACAAAGGTGTTAACCTTCTTGCATAAGATAATATTATGTTGTAGCATAATTGTGTCATAAGACGCTTTACGTAAATACTTGTTTACAATGATTTGTGTACTATCTTTATGAGCAGCCTTCAAAATCCCCTTTATCTATAAATGTTTTTAGTACTGTACTATGCATATGTGTTGTCTTAGGTATCCTATCCGACAAACGGGATGTTTGAAGACTTAATACGTTTTTTAACCGACTTCAAAAAATGAGGAAGTTCTCAATTCGTCGGAATCTTTTTTTTATGTATGTTCCCCGATTACTCGAAGACGCCTGGACCGATTCGAGAAATTCTTTTTTTGTTTAAAAGAAGGTCCTGAAGAAGAAGCTGTAGAGGGTCTACTGTCAGAGTACTCAGAAGGCCGCAAAACGGCCAAATATCGTACCCAAACTCTAGACCGCCCGACAAAATTCTGCGATTTATTTGTCTCATATTCGTTAAATGAATAAAAACATATGTTAGGTATATTCCAAATGATGCAATTTCATAATTCATATTTCGAAGCATCTTTAATCCGTTCGCATAGATTTGTTTCTCTCTCTCATTGATAGAGGAGTTCTCAGCAGTAGCGCAGTGAACAGTATTATTATGATTAATTCGTTCGCGATAAAAAAAATCGTTATCGCATTCATTTGGCGTATCGTTGGCCTTTGACCTTTGAGATTACCGTAATGAGACGAGCAGGTCGATACGCCTGGCTCGTAATACAAACCTACTCAGATCTAATTACATAATACCTGTCACTGCACTGCGCTTTCAATTCCGAAAAATAACAATTCGTTTTTATTGCTCTTTTTCTATCCTGTCACGGCAAAGTGAACACACTGCACCTGATGGTAGGCGCAGAGCCGTCCAATTAGAGTATCGAGTAGCGAGAGACAATCTATACCCCGTTACTCAACACAATCATGCCAGTCTTGACACTACGCCATGGGCATGAAGGTGAAGAAGCTGTAGAGGGTCTACTGTCGAGAGTACTCAGAAGGTCTCAAAACGGCGACACATCGTACCCCAACTCTAGACCCCCGTCAAAAACCGAATGTACACTGGCTGATCCCGGAACGCGACATACTTGCGTGTGCCACTATGGCAGGTGGAACATCCTGTGTACGGTGGTCGCGTATCCGGGCGGATATGAATATCCTACCACCAGTGTCTTAAAGTTTTCAAATTTGAACACAACAGTCCTCCCAGAGTGCTGCTTGGCAGCATAGATAGACTAAACAGTGTTACCCAAGTCTTTTGCATATGGAAACCCTAACACGGTTTCCAGTTATCTGTTTAGTTTTGTACTTTATTTGATATGAAATTAAAAATTATACCAAAAGATCCCATTTGCAGAATTAAATGTAATTGGAAAATGAAGCCTTGAATATTGAGGGAGAGTGCGTCTATCTCACTCGCACCACTGTAGCGTAATGACAATTCCGGGCGGTGACGACATTAATCATATTGTGTATTCTTTTTGTGTTATTTGACATTTAGCCTTTTCATCCGATTTGAATAACTTCTAACTTATTTATTTTTGATTGTTGTAAAACAGTAGTGTTCAGTTTTATGAAGTAAAAATAGTTGGAACGATTTCAAAACATGAAACCATGTAGATGAAGAAAATCCCAGAAAACTTACAATCCGTGAATGGAATATTTAAGTCGAGTTATCGTACCTAGGTATTACATAGGTGGGGTACCTGGATTTTGGACCTAGGACCCCACCGTTCCATCCTTATGCTGTCACTAAACTATACGGTTATTGGAATTGGTCATTAAATAATAATTATTTTTTGTTTTATTTTGATAACGCTCCAATCACATAATACTTGAGTGATAACATATCAATGTACTTATGTAATAGACATAAGTACATAATCATATTATTTATTGAATTATATTATATTGATTGGCATTGAATGGATCGAAGAGGCCGGTAAAGTATTGCATGTGGCGCACCGTGTGTTGGATATGAAAAGAGAAGCAAAGGGTTCGATTCTCGCCATGAGAGAAATATTTATATCATCCACAATTCGGGTCTGGGTGTTGTGGTACCGTAGTCTCTCATAGTTCTTGATACACACCATACAGGTTTGACCTAGTGAGAGGTTTGGACTATGGACGTGACCGTTGAGTGTATTATTGTGAAGTTATTTATTTCGATATTTGGGTCTACAATTTTCTCTTGTTCAACGACTGGTAGTTTGAACTGATATGTTCCAAGTCATATTTCCAATTCGAGAAACTCCACCATTTATTTAAAGTATTTCCCCAACAGCCCATGAATTAAATGTCGATTCATGACCAAATATGTAATAACAAAATTTTTTTATCGACCCCACTGCACCTGTTGGTTGGCGCAGTGTCGTCCAATTTGAGTATCAAGTAGCGAGAGACAATCTATATTTCGCTACTCAACACAATGATGCCGGCCTGCTTCTTCACACTACGCCATGGGCAAGAAGGTGAAGAAGCGGTCGAGGGTCTAGTATCAGAGTACTCAGAAGCCCGCAAAACGGCCAAACATCGTATCCCAACTCTATAACCCCCGACAAAAACCCGGATGTACACTGGCCGAATTTAAAATGGCAGCGCAGTTGCAAATTAAAAATAATAAAATATGGTGAGATTGTGAGAATAATCAAACCCTTGACTTAAAGTTTAAACCATTACTAATATGACCCCCTCATGACATCAAAATATTCTATCGCTTGGAAGCTTATGTACATGCATGTGGCGTTATCAGCTGATACGTAATCGGCCGTGCCTGATTACAGAAATAATGATCAATTTCATGTATTAAATAATAACGCAATATTCATTATAAATAAATACAACCCAATGGCTCACAGTATGCATATGAATGCAAGAACGCGAGCGCTAAGTGAGCTCGTTGCTTAGCGTTGATTTGATATGGCCACAAATGAACCAATGACGTATTAAAAAAGTCGATTTTATTTTTCGCTTCTGTTATCTGTCTCTTGTATTCTTACTAGTTCTCACATTCCCATTGTGTATATCTCTCTTTAAATTAGAGTAGGCAAGCTCTCTAAGCACACTCTATTTTTTTGTCACACACTTACTTTTTCACTCTCACTTTCTCACACTCTCTTCACTCACACATTCTATAATTCTTTCACACTGTCACTGTCTGTCTCTCGCACCACACAGACCAGATTCTCAGTCTCACTCATTCATATTTTCTCTATGTCTCTCTCGGCCACTTTGACTTCGCTAATTCTGAAGCGTTAGCTGTTCATCTAGATGATATGCTATTATTAAAACATTTACTCAAGTTAAAATCTTCATTTCAGGTACCATGGGCGCCCAAAACGCCACCCTTGCCTTCATGGCTGGTGGTCGCAAGGAGGACTTCGACAGAGCCCTGAGCCTCCTCCAAGCTATGGGAGCGAAGCACTTCTACTGTGGCGCGACCGGCGCCGGCCAGGTAGCCAAACTTACCAACAACCTCCTCATGGGCATCACTGGAATGGCTACCGCTGAGTGCATGAACATGGGTATTAAGTAAGTTTTTGTTTTTATGAAAATAATAAAAATAAATTATTCTGGAGACAAGCGACAATTTACAATTATTCATTGTGAATCGTCGCTTGCTTTAACGGTGAAGGAAAACATCGCGAGGAAACTTGCATACCTGAGAATTCTCATAAGAGTTTCGAAGGTGTGTGAAGTCTATCAACCCGTATTAGGCCAACGTGGTGGACTAAGGCCTTACCCCTCTCATTAGTAGAGGATGCCCGTGCCCAGCAGAGGGTCAATTTTTAATACAGGTCTAGTCGATACTAATATTATAAAGAGGAAAGATTTGTATGTATGTTTGTAACGAATTGGCTCAAAAAGTACTGGACCGATTTTAAAAATTCTTTCACCATTTGAATGCTATATTGTCACTGATTAATAGAGACTATTTTAAATGCAAGAAAAAATAAGGATAGAAAGGTGTAATAGCTTAAGACGCCTCCGTGGATTGTATACATTTTCTTCCAAAAATTACCTACACGCGGGCGGAGCCGCGAGCAACATCTAGTATTATTATATTCTGGAGGATTCATACTAATATTAGATGCAAAGGTAATGTTTGAATCTGAATGCATTTGATACTTTTTGCCCGGCACGGCAAAGTGACCTCACTGCACCTGATGGTAACCGCAGTGCTGTCCAGGTAGATTATCAAGTAGTGAGAGAATCATGCCGACCTTGAGTAGCTTTTTCACCTTACGCTTAGACTTGAAACAGGTCACGCGTGTATTACTGAGGAGATAGGCAGACACACAAAGAAAATGCTGTCTACTCGTCATTTGATGAAAACTGCAATGCAGTCCAAATGTAATTATGACCAGACCTGGAGGTATCTTCTGATGTCACAAATCCATGCCTGAATCACATCTCTCTGTTATTCCATATTAATAAGATTCTATACCAACGAGGCTATATTCTTCAAAGTTTACAAACTAAGTCCCACAAGCATACAGGCTTTGATAGAACCGTCCTGCACCGTAAAGTTTCAAGTCATACGATTTTAATTTAAGAACTTTTTTAATATCACTGACGTGTAGTAAATTTTTTACAGTCACGATCCCAGTCGCGGTTAGAGTGCGGATATTGAAAATGTTATTTATGTGAAAGAAAGCTTTGGAGGTATCAAAGATTTGTGGGGCTGTTTTGATAGATTTCAGTTATAGATTATCCATTTATACTACTACGATTTTTTTATTATTTGAATCAACAAGCTACATTACCTAAAACCTATTAAGGAAAGAATTTTATGAATCCGAACTAAAATAAGTAAATTAGACACCACTCAAATCTACTGGTAGTTGTGTAATGACAATAAAAGGATGCAAGTTATGAGCCGTGACGTCATCTCTCAGAATGGCCATTACTGTGCCGCTGTGCGATATATTGAGATGATCCCACTACGCACCCATTTTTGCTCATACCAATATTTAGAATAAACGTTGTGAACTCATTTTTCAAGCAATTTTGGTTCTGTTTTCGCAAAAAAGTTTCTTTTGCGTATGATATCGCATAATTTAATACAGGAAACTACCCTATTGTGTGAGTAAATGGTAAGGAACACAGCGTATGAACAATACAAAAATATAGTATTGAGATCTATATGAGGTCATAAAAACAGTAGCTATATAAATAAACTAAATAACTCACTACATTCAGAAGACATTGAGAAACTAAGACCAACTTCATCCCACAACTCGCAGAAACCCGATTACTATAGTACGAAGTCCTACGTACTAGTTTCTAGACAATTGATAAATGTGTCTGAGATTTTGACGTGGACAATTCCAACTTAACATCTAGGGAATTTGACGATATATATGGTCGGCAATAAGGCGATGTTAAGTAACTGATAGAACTTAACAAGTTTGCAGTATTGGATCATGTATTCTTTTCATTTTAGTAATTTTACAATGTGTCTCGCCATTATACGTGTCAAGCCGCATGCCCCCTTTTGTCATATCATTCTATTTAAAAAAAAACGCTGCTTTAAAAAAAAAACAATTTCAACAGGCCAGTCTTTCGTATGAAGATGGTCCAATTAGCCTAGTGCTCCGCTATCTATCGTTACTAATGAGCCGATTCCAATGGGTATCACTACGTAACAAAATAGACATGGCGTGGCAGTTTTTTCACTGAACTTTACTATATTACCAAAATCCTTCCCTTCATTCCATTATTAAAGATAGGCAGCGCACCCTGTATTTAACTTATATTGTTGGCATATTTGAAAATAATGTTCACTTATCGTCCATAGACGGACCTGTTCGTTTGTTTAGGTTCTACTACATAAAAATGCCTGACACACGTGACTACTACGAAGTACGAATGTTTTGATCAGAGTTATGTACGATGTACCTACGTTTTGTCTAGCTACATGAGAATTTTAGACAAGCTGGTAGCTGTCCCTGTCTTCAATTGTTAAGCATAACTCTAACATTGCTTTCAGAATGGGCCTCGACCCTCA
Source organism: Laothoe populi (assembly GCA_905220505.1). Taxonomy (NCBI): domain Eukaryota; kingdom Metazoa; phylum Arthropoda; class Insecta; order Lepidoptera; family Sphingidae; genus Laothoe; species Laothoe populi. Next base: position 18,199,918 of record HG992156.1, read on the forward strand.
AGTCCTGTTGGATGTATTGAACAACTCCTCAGCCAGATCTTGGTCTACGGAGGTATACTGCCCCGTCCCTGGCCTGGTGCCTACCGCTCCTTCCAGCAGAAACTACGACGGTGGATTCAAGAACGATCTTATGGTTAAGGTATGTGATGAGAATACTTTATCTAGCTGATATTCTGTGGGCTCCATATCTTATACAGAGAGTAATTGACAAAAAGAACTCTGCTGAATGGATTTTGCTGGTGGTAGGATATTCATATCCGCTAGGATAGCGACCACCGTACACAGGGTGTACAACCCGTCACAGTGGTATTCGCAAGTGTGTCACGTTGCGGGGTCATCCAGTTTTTGTTCGAGGTCTAGGGTTAGAGTACGATGTTTTGCCGTGTGGCGGCCTACTGAGTACTCTGACACAAAATCCTCGACCGCTTCTTCATCTCCTTCTTGAGTAAGCTACGCAGCAGGCATGCATGATTGTGTTGAGCACTGTGATCTTTTTTGAAACAGCGTCCACTAAGTAGTAACTTTTTTTGATTATGATTACTCTTAGAGTATTTAACACTGGAGACGCCATTGAGCGCTTACCCCGTTTGACAAATGTAAGAGCACGGTGCTCATACACGTTCTATAAAACTAGTTGCGCTTCGTGATCCGCCACTAAAAAAGTGACATCACGTGCGAATGGAGCTCCGTGAAAAAGCCTGCCTGTAGCGGTATTAACATGTAAAAATAGATCTGACACATGAAACTTACAAAAATACAACATTATTTTTCACCTGGACGTATTTTTTTAAAGTAATATTATCCTTAAAAGCAACAAAACATATAATTTCTAAAAATTATCATCGGGTAATAAATGTTACCAGGTTAAACTTTTAGCCACAGTAGTGCAAAATTTATTTGCATTCAATATCTTAAACGCAAGTTGTTTTGTAATATTCATTTTTAACTAATGTTGCCCGCGGCTCCGCCCGCGTGTAGGTCTTGGAGCATTTTAACCTTCTATATTTTGCTATCCCATAGGAAGCGTACATTTTATCGAGTTATAAGTGGTCTTTGTCATTTTCTGATCCCTAAACTGTGCCAAAAATTAAGTTTTTTTTATACGACGTTGGTGGCAAACAAGCTTACGGCCCGCCTGATGGTAAGCGGTTACCGTAGCCTATGGACGCCTGCAACACCAGGAGTATCACATGCGCGTTGCCGACCCTAAGTAGTAGATCCGTCCAGCCGTTGTAGCGTGATTGGATATCAAACAACCATGCATCCATCCAAACATACGCATTTATAATATTAGTAGGATTACTTTATTTATGCTTCCTTAACTTAATTTATAATTTAAAAATATTATGACGAAGTTTACAATTTCATAAACTTTATTACACTGGCATTTTGGGTGGTTTATGTGGTAACACTGTCGTTTATGCAAGACTCAAATAGTGTTGTAGATAAACTTATAAAGGTTATCGATAAAATTACTAATCCATCTGGACTGTCTTCTAAACACATACTTTTAATGTAAATAGTTCTAACACACTAGGAATGTCACAAAATATACCAAAACCAGAATAAAGTATTTGTCAAAAAAAATGGGATCCTAAAAATGTATCCGGTATATTTAAAAAATATTTAGGTATGAATTTTGGCGCCATTCATTTATTACGTAAGATGATGTAGGGGGGGAGTCGATCATGTCTTATTTTTTCTTACAAGGGTGGGAGGGAGTCTTAATGGTTTTTACGTAAGATCACACAAATGCGCAAAGTAAGGATTATACTTTGAAAAAGCGCGGGCCTTGCCTATAATTTTAAAAACATGCAACTTAGATTTTTTATATTTTTTTGATAACCGGTATGACTTGCCTTTTCACCCGGTTCCGGCTTGACGTCGACTTTTGGGACAGCCTGTATTTATGTCGAGATCTCAAGCCCTTTTATATGCTCTTCATAATAGATAGCCGTTAGCCGGCTACCACACCAAAATAGGCGATAATCGCTCTCAATGACATACAATAATTTCATTCGCAGCATTCGCTAATCGCTTTCGTTACCAGTAACACTGTATTTCTTGGTTCCACTTATTTAATTTGAAATTTTATGGAATAACAGAACATTTTCTCATAAACTATATAATAAATTGGAAAGGTCGTGTTGTGTGCTTTCCGGTGGTATATTTGCTGAATCGGAATACCTCAAAACGAGTGAGTAATCATCAAATACATTTTAAAATAATTTGCAACGGCCCTCATTGTTGTGTTCCATGTGCTGACATACCTGAAAAACGCTTCTCTACAATTAGTGTTGACCAAAAACAAATGGAAGTATCACGGATGATGTGCAAAGCAACCAAAAACTGATAACAGTAATACACCTTTACGTCCCATTGACTCACCCGGCAAGTCAAGGAACAATAATGACTCGCTACCTTTTAATGACAATATTACGTATCGAAACAAAGCCACTGTTGATACTAGCGCAATTAGTGGAAGTTCCGGCTTAAACTCGTCCGCGTCAGTTATTACAAAGAAAGACGTTAGGGAAATAATAAGAGAAGAATTCAATGTCATGAAAATGGCTTTAGCACAGGAGCTTAACCAAACCCTTAAGCAGATGGTGAGAACCGAATTTCAATCTATAAAACAGGAAATAACTGCTTTGGAGAATAATGTTTGTTTCTGAATGAAAATTATAAAACCACCAAATCCACCATCGCCAAATACCAAGACACACTGGGAGAGCTTAAGAAAGAGAACGTTCAGTTAACAAATACGTTACAGGATCTGCAAATCAGGCTTCAGGTTGCTAAGCAGCATAACCGTTCTAACAATCTTGAGATAGAGTGTCCCCCCGAGACACAGGTTAGGTTAGATGTACATATAGCTAAACATTTTTTCTTATAGCTACAATTCTATAATATTGTTATACTTAGATATATATATTTTATTATTAATTAAATTCTTATTTGGTCATGCTCATTGTTATTTTTGAAAATTTAATTAACCTTTTACTTTTATTGAATACTGGTGTTACTTTTTTTTCTCAACGCATGTCGTGGTATCCTTAAAATATTGTTCATTAATAGTAAGATTATTGTAACCTCATTATAACTTAGTCCTAAGTTATGTAACAACATTACTTAGGACTAAGTACAGTAAGAAAGAAGTAAGAACATAAATTAAAGGCGTATTATTTAAAATTATTTTTTTAAATAATAAAGTTTTTATTTTTGCTTATTTGGCTTGTAATTTTCTCAGTACTCATTACCTTTATTATCTTTACAGTATTCCGATTAAATTAGAAATATTAATTTACACTATTTTTAACTATACCTCTCTACTTCCGTCCCTTTTCACGAAGTCACACCCAGAGATTGCAAGAAAGTGATAGAAAAGATGATACACATAAAAAATAATTTTAAAACATTTCATAAATTATAATTATTTAATTTTATCTATCGATAGATAAGGACAACGCTATCTATACCTCGTGTCGACATTGCTACGCTCTACTGTTTTTACACAGTTGTCAATATATGACACTGTAAATACATTACACGCCAAGATAAATTTGTAACTGTGTGCATAAATTTGCCAGTGTTGTATGAAATGGTGTAGTGTGCGTGCGTAGCAACGTGATTACATTTTGCATTTGTGTGCACATGTTTATTTGTAGTTGTACGAAGCCCCCCACCGACATTGCTGAATTTTTTGTTCAAGATTCGAGCGTAATGCCGTCTCCTTTTGGTTGCCTACTCTAAGTGATTACTTGTCAATAATTGTAGAACTTCATAGGCGTGCTTATATCAACAGTAAAATAGTCTGAGCGGTCACACGAGTTCTGTGCTTTTTCCCAATCCCAAAAGTGCCCAACGTGCCAAAAGAAGTTTTTTCTTCAAAAATCTTATTATCCCTCGCTAGAATTAATTCTATGCAATTTTCCCTATTTGTAAATTGTCTATATTTTCGCGCATCAAATAATATTTTTTTATATTCCAGGATTTGGAGCTGGCCAGCGGCATGGCTCTGAGCATCAGGTCGCCAGTCCCACTCGGCGCTGTGGCCACACAGTTGTACCGCATCGTGCAGTCGCGAGGCTACGGCCAGAAGGACTTTTCATTCGTATTCCAGCTCCTGCAAGAAGACACCGAAAAGAAGTAGTTTAAGGCATTTTTACTTGTGTTGTTAATAATAAATTTTATAGAGTATATTGTTTACGTTGGTATTATTTTTACATAATGTAATATTATGTACACAGACAGCTGACTGCTCTCCACTTTTTTCTTTTTCTTTTCAAATTTTCCATCCCATGGTTGTCTTTAATAATCAAATTTGTGGTTTTAATTATTGTTTGGTGGTACTTCCAATAGTATGTCTTCTAGTGTACTATAGAGTATAAATAAAAAAAAGTTTATACAGACGCACTTCGCGCCTGTAATTCCCGAAGGGGTAGGCAAATATGTAACCCCAGCACACCCAAATTTCGCCAAGCTTATTACTACCATAGTATTATTATGATAGAGAGCGAGCTTTCGCCATTCCGGACATGATTCCCATTCCCATTTCACCCGAACTGGAGATCGAACCCTTTCTTCCTTCTTTTTATTTCTTTCAGATCATATGGCTGTGTTTTTTGACATTTTTTTTATTTTTTTTAGGATTCCTATAATTTTAAAACATATGGCAATAGCGGCAAACATAACAAATCTGATAACTTTTATAATGGTGTTTGAATGATTAACTTTGATGAGGAATTATGGAAGTTATGGCGTTCCAACAAAAAAACACCTTTGAGAAATAATATATAGTGATTATATACCATAATTACATCGTTATTACACTTTCATATACAAACTTCAGATCAACCGAAATTCTTAAATAACACAAGATTTAACGTAACAATAGGGTAGTTTCCTGTGTTTAATTTTGTACATTATTCTCTACGCAATCGAATATAATACGCAAAAGAAATTCTTTTGCGAAAACAGAATCCAAATTGCTTGAAAAGTGAGGTCACAATATTTATTTTAAATATTGGTATGAGCAAATACTCGCAGGCATAAGCGAAAACGGTGGCGTATTGGGAAAATATCGCTATCTCCCTCGCACAACGGTACAGTACAGGCGATTCATAGTACCGTGACGTCACGGTATCAGATATGCACCCTTGTACTGTTATATGACAACTACCCCTTCCAGCAGATTTGAGTGGTGTCTAATTTAATTATTTTTCTTCGTATTCATAAAATTCTTTCGATAATAGGTTTTAGGTAATGTAACTTGTTGATTAAATTAATAAAAAAACGAGTCAACTACCCTATTGCATACAGAAAGCCCAACTACCAGCTAAAACAACAATGTTAGACCAGCCGACAGCTAGAATGTTGGTTTAGTAAAACAAATTCTAACTGCGTTAAGATTTCAAATTAATTACATCTTTGGAGAACACATGCCGTTCTGTTTGCTGTACCTGATGTAATAAGAACATTATTTGTTGATATATTTATGTGCGTTTTAAGCGTATTTGTAACGTTAATTTTATAGGAATAAAGTTAATTTTGGCTTGTATTTTTACTCACTACTTACTACCTTTTTCCGGATACCGGTGTCCTTGTGATACATGAGAGGTTAAGTTGAGACCTATAGTGCACATTTCGATTTAGTTTAATGCGAGTATCATTAAAAACGGCAATTATATGAACTATTCTATCATTGATTTCTATATATGGATTGGACCTTTATGTTTAGTGCCGACATAGAACAGTACCTACAGTTCTATATTGTGTAAATAGAAATTAACGCTTCGGTTCCTCCAGATCTTGTCGAGGTTAGCCATAGCACTTTTGGCCATACCGGCTCTACGGCGGATTTCTTCAGTGCAGCCGCCGTCACAGGTTATCAATGAACCAAGATACACAAACTCGCTGACCTTTTCGTATTTACTGAGTACATTCGTTACTGGAAGTAATTGTGCTCTATCCACCACCATTATTTTTGTTTTAGAATGGTTGATCTTAAGACCGAGTTTGGCACTCTCTACTTCAATTTTCTTCAGTAGAGTAGCCATTTCTACTTCACTCGACGCAACTATTGTTGTATCGTCTGCATATCTCAGGTTACTGACCATGCTACCACCCACTGCAGTTCCACCATCCCAGCCATCCAGTGCCTTATCATAATGTATTCGCCGTACAGATTGAACAGCTTCGGTGACAAAATACAACCCTGCCGTAAGCATCGTTCTGAATGGAAAGCTTTGGATTTCTGGTTTTCCAATTTCACGAAGCTAGAGCCATCAAAGTAGAGGTTCTGTATAAGAAAACTAAGGTGTTGTGGTTCGCCCATATCTACAAGCACATCCAACATCGGCCTCCACTGCACACAATCGAACGCCTTCGCGTAGTCAACGAAGCATAAAACCAGCGGCTTGTTAAATTCGCGACATTTCTCGATGAGAACACGAACATTCAAAATCTGTTCGCGTGTGCCCTTTCCAGCTATAAAACCGGATTGTTCACACGGTATCTGGTGATCAACAAAGGATGATAGACGGCTGTTCAAAATGCGCAGGAGGATTTTACTTGCATGTGACATGAGTGACAGGGTGCGATAATTTTCACATTTTCTTGTGGAGCCTTTCTTGTGTAACGGAACTACAGCAGATTGTGTCCAATCGTCTGGCCATTGGCCTGTTCTCCAGATCTTGTTGCATATCCGGTGGATGATTTTAGTTCCTTCACAACCCAGGTGTTGGAGCATAGCTGCAGAAACACCATCAGGACCCACAGCCTTGTGCTTTAGTCGCTTGATTGCGTCTTGGACCTCAGAAAGCAGTATGTCTGGTTCTCTAACGTGATCATCCCATCTCCTGTCAATACTATGTCCCTCTTCATCCCGATAGAGATCATAACAGTAGTCCCTCCATCTATCTAGAACATGTTCCAGCTCTGTCAAGGTGTTACCTCTACTGTCATCAATTATCCAACTCTTTGGTTTGAAGGTGCCAGTCAATTGCTTTACTTTCAGAAATAGGTCTTTCGTTTCGGCTTGGTCAGCATGTCCCTCAATTTCACTGCATATCTTATTGATGTGCTTGTCTCTATCTCTTCGTGTAGACCTTTGTACTTCAGCATGCAGTTGGTTGTAGCGATCCAATCTACTTTTAGTCTCGAGTCCTTCACATTTAAGCATCTTCCTTTCCTCAATCAGCTCCCATGATTCTTTACTTATCCACTCTTCCTTTTTTGTCACAGTTTTGTACAGATCCCTACTCTCCCTTGCGGTATATAAAACGACCTCTTTGAGGGTATTCCATTCGGCTTCGCTGGAGTCAAAAGGTCAAAATCTAGTGATTTGATCTTATTATCAACTGTTTTGTGAAAATGGTCTAGGGCTGATTTATTTAGTAAAATGGTCTGTTTAGGCTTCGGTCGAGTACTTTTTAGGCGAAGTTTGAAGTCGGCTATTAATAATTGGTGATCACTACCGCAGTCCGCACCAGGGAGTGTTTTGGCATTGGTGACTGACGATCGCCATCTAGTCTTAATCGTAATAAAGTCTATCTGGTTTCTATGGCCTTGCGGCGAAGTCCACGTGTATAGTCTCCTTGGGTGATTTTTGAACCAGGTGTTCATAACAGTCAGCTGATTTTCAACACAATACTGAAGAAATTTTTCGCCTCTGTCATTTCGTGCCCCAAGACCATATCCACCGACAACTGTGCCTTTTAATGGGTCTCTTGTAGTACCACCAACCTTCGCGTTCCAGTCCCCCTGTACGATGGTTATTTCCCTAGATGGTATAGTGCGTAGCAGGGTATCGAGGTCAGCATAGAACTGATCTGAGGTTTCTTCATCTGATTGAGCTGTAGGTGCATATACCTGAATTATGTTAATTGGAGCAGGACTTGCATCGATCTTTATAGCAATCATCCGATCGTTGGGAGTTGCATATGCTTTAACGCTGTTCTGTAGGTTTCTCGGTATAATGAAGGCTACTCCATTGTGGCTGTGGTCATCGGCACCAGTATAATACATAGTATCGCCGTTATTAGTAATAAAATGACCGCTACCCCGTCGATGCACTTCACTCAGCCCCAAGATGTCAATGTTGCTTCTGACCATCTCTTTTTCTACGATTTCCAGCTTCCCGGGCTTTAAAAGCCCTCTGACATTCCAAGTCCCCATGCGAAGATGTTTACGTAAAGGGGTTTTCTTGATGCCTGTACCCTGACCAGTAGCATGGTTTCCACTTACTGTCTGGTGGTCCACAGATAAGTGGCCGGTCGCATATTTCACACCATGCACCCCGGAATTGCAATGGCGCCGAGCGTCAGTCGGATCACAAGACATCACACTACTATTTATGGAACTCATATTCATGTGGTTTTTTGGGAAAGATAGTGCAGTAGTTTCCCGTTGCTTTCCGCACCAGACCTTTTAAAGGTTATTTAGACCTCAAGGCCGCTGCCGCCTCTTCCAACCGGTTGCCCGGCTGGGAAAATATGTTTATACCGCCATGGCTCGGTCGCCAGAGCCTCGTCCGTTATCTAGCAGGGAGCACCACGACTGCCAGTGGCCGTCGCCGTCGGCTATTCGTGCGAACCACCGACGCGAGCAGGTGAGGTTGACATTTGGGCTGGCTAGGATGTTATTGCCATTCTCCCTTTAGTCCCATGCAAATTATGGATAACTATAAAATAGTAAATAGAAAAAAACGTGCAATAAATTCAAAATAAAATACCTACCTATTTATCTTGTTTTCTATTTATAAAAGTAAAAGCAGCCAATATCTGAGTACGAAAATACAAAATAATCATGTTTACATAACTAGGTCGCGCCAAGCGCACATGGCGCGGGCCAGCGGGGAAAAAACAAAAGTCATTTTATTCAAATTTAGAACGAATGTCGCTTCAATTTCGTTCAAAATCAACTCAGAGCCCAGCAATGTAGTCGAATGGGCATAGATAAAATATTTTTTATATTTCATTGTGAGAATGAAATGAGAATTTTTGCTTTATGGTACCGAACATCTGTGCCGGTTTATACGGATTTATTTGAAATGTTTTTATGAAATGACAATACGGAGATAAATATTTTTTGTAATTTGGTATTATATTCGGATATTTTACAGCTTGTCTATATTTTTTTGATTTATTGGAATGTATTATACAGTAATTGTAGTATTACTGTATATATTATACAGTAATTGTAGTATTACTTATTAATTTGTATACTAGTATACACAGTTAAGACACACAAAAGATTGCAGAACCACCCAGATTATTGTGACCTTTTAAAGAAACGCGCGTATAGTATCCCGACACCAACCTTTATTTCCCAGCTTGCCAGACGCTCTCCTTCCTTTTCCCATCCCCGCACATATAATAAAGTCGCCAAAAAATATAAAATAAAACACTGTACTATGTCTCAATGTACTCGATTACTGAAAAAGGAGCTTCGGCACTTATCCTACAATGAAACTGAGTCTCTTATTTAAATCAAAACACACACACACATACACACATCCTATCCCACAAGTAGTAAATCGATAAGTAGCAGCAAATGTAATAAACTGTAGCATAACCTAGAATTGTCAATATTGTTCACACTAATAGTAGTAGTCCTGCGATACAAGCATCTGCTTAGTTCAAGACTCGACGAATGACTCATTAGTTTTAATAACATTGCTAATAAACGATTTATTATTATTTATTATATTGAGGAATTAATCCAAATCTTACTCTAAGAAAGGGGTCTTAGGAAAGTTATTTTATTATAATAGAAATGCTCTAAAGTACTCACCATATAAAGCTAGAAAAATTTAATTGAAAAATTTATCTGCTCAATTTTCTCTATTGTATATGCTATAAAGGAAATTAAAAAATAACACAAACTTTTTTTAATAAAGCAACATTCAAAGGTCACACGTACAACCCGACATTATGTTATACTTTTCTTGTATCAGGAACTACGAGAGACTTTAGGTCCCACAACACCCAAAACCGAAGGAAATAATTGCCTGTCACACAAATAATCTTCTCGGGGCGAAAATCGAAACCACTGTCTGTCATAATGCAATATGAAGTTATATTTTGTGTTATAACGTGATTTATATATTCATTAGCAAAAAAATATGACAAGTAACATTTTTCAACTATCTAAAAAGTTTTAACAACCGATTTTAGTATAGAAACTATTTGTTGAAATACTCTTTAACACGCACCGGTCGTGTTAGCATTGGCTGTAATGAAATAAAAAAAAAAACAATTATATCGTCCCACCTCGTCCCACTCACAGATATAGAGAATGAACTGAGCATTGAGCAGTATCCTCACAAAATTGACCCCTTTGTGGAAAGAGACAAAGCGACTATGCAACCAATACCTATTTCTTTTCGCTCCTGCAAGTCTGTGACGTGGACCAATCAAATTCTAGAAAGATGACTGCTGGCCGCACGCTTGTTTTATGTCTCACATTTTTATGCTCGTAATGGTCTATGCTCTATGGTCCCACAATACTCGAGTTAGTAGTTTTCAGTTGAATTTATATTAAAAAAAAAAGAGTTTTTGTAATAAAGAGTAGGTACCCAATAAATAAGTGCACAATACAGTAATTTATTGGGCACTCAAATTTGCCGGAGCCTGTGTCTTAAGAAACCAATTTAAAACGCTTACGTTACGGCAAACATTTAGTTACGAACTTCCAAACCTCTACTCTTTCTAGTCCCGCGATACACAACACCAATATATTTTACACATATTTATTAATTAATTTAAACGATATCGCACGATCAAAGCTGACTTTTAAAAAAATGACTGACGCTAAAAGCCCCCGTTTAAAGGCAAAAAACGTTTTGCAAAAACTCATGTCCCCGACTTTCATTTATGACTCGGCCACATTAATGTAAGAACTCCTTTGTGCCGTGAAAAATATGATTATGACACGACCGGGCTCTATTGTCCTTTATTCGATTTTTTCCCTCCAAAATCTCCAATATTGCTGCCCTTTTAGCTCTAAGCCGGGACAGGAAAATTAAAAATCGTGTTAAAAAAAGATTACACAGTTTATGTCTGAGCTGTTTTAAATGATTTTTTGTTTGTAATTTATTTTATTATTTCATATAGATCATTCCATATGGTAATAAAGATTTTTTACATTTGTTTGGATATCGAATTGTAATAATGTTAGTAATAATATTTTTAATCTAACATTTTAAAGCTTTTTTTTTACATTTCCGTTTTTTTAACAGTGAGTTAAGGCAATAATCACCAACGCTGATAAACAGTGCTTAAAAGCCTCGAAATAAGTGGATTTAGGAGACTTTTATCCGATTATGTGGATGGTCCTTTTTTGTTCAATCCACTCAGGGAAAATTGTCTGAAAAGACTTTGCCGAAGGGAATTCACGCCTAAACTCCATCAAGATGTTCAAATTAGTCTCATCCGCAATTCATCGCACTTTTAAAGAATACACAATATTTCTTGGCAAAAAAATTCAAAGGGACTAAATTAAAAATGGAAGGCCGTCGAAGATTTGAAATTGTTTTTTTTACACCAGTGAATGCTTTGTAATTTCAAGGCGTAATGAAACCTTTTTTGTTGTACCAACCAGCACTTGAAAATGAATAAATACTCACAGAGCTCACAGCACATTACCCATAAACATTCTCACCGAGTTCGCATAAAACAACTTCTACAAAATCCAAACCGCGAATCGTGTAATAAAAACCAAATCTAACTTAAACAAACTACGCGTATTTAAGTCACGTAATCTTTTCCCACACAAAAGAAAATTAAGCTTCGTGGCTGCGTAAAATTTTTCGCCGCCGCCACCCCATGTATCGGCTACATTCAAATTCCCATCACGAAACGTCGTTACTTGCCGACAGTGACTTCCAATTTTTCAGTGTGGTGCACTATTTACTGTATGTCCAATAATCCGTACTCAAAAAGATATCTTAATAACATATCTATAAGGTTGATATTCAAATGGTGGTGAAAGGTGGATAGGTCGCTCTAGCACGCAGTGATGAGATGTAGTAACTCGAAAATTTTAAATTTCGTGTTTAAGTGAAATTTTATTCGGTATCCCTATTTTTATTTGGCATCTGTGAAATAGTGTATGTATACGTTGAAAAGGTAATTGTGTCGAGGGATGAAGCTAAGCAGCCTCCGTGGCGCAGTGGGCGAGTTGAAAGAAAGAAAGAAAGAAAATCTTTTATTTGGCCATAATCACCAGACCAGGTGGCAATAAACGATGAGTACATAAAAACAAATAAAAAAAAAAACTTTAAGGGCTACAGGTACACAAATAAAACAAGAAAAAGTCTCCCGGCATACTTATGCGCCCCAGCCACCCGTGTCCGAAGCATGACCAAAAAGGCCACAGGCTCAGCGTCCGCCAGGTGGGAGGGCCCACCTGACACTGATTTTCAGCAAGGGCCAAGGAGTGTCACACGGATGCCAGCATACATAGTCCAAAATATTAATATTAATTAAAAAATAAAATAACTATAATGAAAATAATACATGGTTACATAGTTATAGTTAGTACGTAAGTAAGAGTAGGCGAGAAACGAGAGGCCATGGGTTCGATTCCCTAATATTTTTTATAGGTCTGGGTGTTGTGGGACTACCCTGGGAGTTCTTGATACCCACGATACATATTTTATCTAGTGAGGGGTCGGGACTATGTGTGTGACTGTATTTATTATGTGTTGGATGTATTTATTTATTACAACTGGTATTATGCGATGACGTCATACGTGATTGAAACAACACGACCTAAAACACAAGACATCCAAGATGCTCTTTTGATTAACAAGTCCTACGCTTGCCCATAAATAATACCGTTCAGAACTTAGAATTAAAAATAATGACATATTATAAACGGGCTTTAAAAATATATTAAACAAAACTGACAAAAGTGTTAGGAACATCAACAAAACTATGCAAGCTGGATATTTAAAAGGCAAAAATACAATGTTTATAATTTATTGATTGATTTACACGACACTGTTACACATCTCAGTGCTTAATATTAATATACACGAATGTCAGGATTCACTTAAGGCTTCTCTTTATAATTAATCTACAAACATTACCCTTTTAATCTGAACAACGCCATTGAACTGATTACGATTAACTCTTAGAACACCGAACCACGAATATACTGGCTATCGTCTCGTCTACTTCACAAAACAACTGAACTGAACACCGGAGCGCGGAAGGCACTCTGTTTTATATTAAAAAAATGTTTTAATATTTTTTTTTTTTTTGTAAATGTTTTATATTATTATTTTTATTTTAAATCTGATAAATTTGAAAAAAAACATTGAAGAAAATATGTACTTTTTGTTTAATTTAGTTTATTCTCAATAATTATATGTTATTATTATTATTATTTCTAAGGAGCATGTTGTGATTACCTATAATTAAAATTACAATTAGTTTAGTATTGTTTGGCCTATGTGTTATGTACTGATGTGAAATTGTAAATTTTGTTGGTGATCCCTAATAAATAAAATAAAATAAAATAAAATAAAATAAAATAAAATAAAATAAAATAAAATAAAATAAAATAAAATAAAATAAAATAAAATAAAATAAAATAAAATAAAATAAAATAAAATAAAATAAAATAAAATAAAATAAAATAAAATAAAATAAAATAAAATAAAATAAAATAAAATAAAATAAAATAAAATAAAATAAAATAAAATAAAATAAAATAAAATAAAATAAAATAAAATAAAATAAAATAAAATAAAATAAAATAAAATAAAATAAAATAAAATAAAATAAAATAAAATAAAATAAAATAAAATAAAATAAAATAAAATAAAATAAAATAAAATAAAATAAAATAAAATAAAATAAAATAAAATAAAATAAAATAAAATAAAATAAAATAAAATAAAATAAAATAAAATAAAATAAAATAAAATAAAATAAAATAAAATAAAATAAAATAAAATAAAATAAAATAAAATAAAATAAAATAAAATAAAATAAAATAAAATAAAATAAAATAAAATAAAATAAAATAAAATAAAATAAAATAAAATAAAATAAAATAAAATAAAATAAAATAAAATAAAATAAAATAAAATAAAATAAAATAAAATAAAATAAAATAAAATAAAATAAAATAAAATAAAATAAAATAAAATAAAATAAAATAAAATAAAATAAAATAAAATAAAATAAAATAAAATAAAATAAAATAAAATAAAATAAAATAAAATAAAATAAAATAAAATAAAATAAAATAAAATAAAATAAAATAAAATAAAATAAAATAAAATAAAATAAAATAAAATAAAATAAAATAAAATAAAATAAAATAAAATAAAATAAAATAAAATAAAATAAAATAAAATAAAATAAAATAAAATAAAATAAAATAAAATAAAATAAAATAAAATAAAATAAAATAAAATAAAATAAAATAAAATAAAATAAAATAAAATAAAATAAAATAAAATAAAATAAAATAAAATAAAATAAAATAAAATAAAATAAAATAAAATAAAATAAAATAAAATAAAATAAAATAAAATAAAATAAAATAAAATAAAATAAAATAAAATAAAATAAAATAAAATAAAATAAAATAAAATAAAATAAAATAAAATAAAATAAAATAAAATAAAATAAAATAAAATAAAATAAAATAAAATAAAATAAAATAAAATAAAATAAAATAAAATAAAATAAAATAAAATAAAATAAAATAAAATAAAATAAAATAAAATAAAATAAAATAAAATAAAATAAAATAAAATAAAATAAAATAAAATAAAATAAAATAAAATAAAATAAAATAAAATAAAATAAAATAAAATAAAATAAAATAAAATAAAATAAAATAAAATATTAAACATTTACTACTACCACTTTGGTTGTCATTATTAACTACCCCCAACTAGACTCCTAAATACCTCAGTTATACCTTCGGTATTTCTAATAATAGTAAATACCCTAATAAAAGATTACAAAAAGAAATCATAAGTAACATTTAACATTTGGTTCAATACATCAATTGAGAAGCCGAGATTGGTCGTACATCATACTGTCATATTGATTCAGAGAACAATGATCGAACGCCCCGCATTACAGTTTAAAAAGAAAATGTTTGGGTTTTGCGTTGTTTATGTTGTATTGTTTGTGACGAAAACGGAAGAGCGCCATTTATCTTCTTCAATGCTAAACTCCTTCAAACTTGCGTCAATATAACCTATATAAAAATGCTGATCGTAGGTAAGTGCGTCACTTGAGGAGAGCTGGACCGACTTTGCTACTTTTTAATATTCGTATTAGTTCTTAAAAAAGTAGAAAGAAAGAAAGAAAGAAAAACGATTTATTTGCACAAACTACAACGCGCACATATCACATTGACAAAAAATATTATTACACTTAAAACTAAAGGGTTTGGCACTTGCACGTCGCAGCTGTGACAGGTAGGTGACCACTCAGCGTACTGCTGTGCTGTGGCACGTACATAGTAAATACCACAACACAGCTAAAGTAGCGATAGCTCAGTTGGTATTGGTACAGACTTTCGAGACGAAAGTTGTATGTTCGAAAACAGCCCAACCAAAAAAGTAAGTAAGTATACATGTGCATTCATTGTAAATGATCGCTTGCTTTAAACAAACAAACAAATGAAAACATCGTGAGGAAACCTGCATACCTGTAAACCCTCATAAGAATTTTAAAATTATGTGAACTTTACCAACCCGCATTAGGCCAGCGTGGTAGACTAAGGCCTAACTTCTCTCAGTAGTAAAGGAGACCCGTGCCCAGCAGTGGGACAGTGTATAAAGGGTAGGTATTATTATTAGTACATAGGTTTTTAGTGAAAGAAAAAGTTGCAAAGAAATTTCACAGAAAGGCTCCTTTCTGTGGAATTTCTCCTACGGTTCGTTTGCGAAAATGTGGGCAATATTTGGTAAATAATATCATAACTCAGAATATAAACATAGCTATTTTGAATATAAAATGCACACCATCAGGTGCAGTGTTTTGCCCTGCCAGGATAACAAATATCTTGATGTCGCTGCAGTCATCATCAAGTGCAGAGTATATAGAATCACTCTACCGAGGCAGAGTAAAAAATACCGTTGACAGTCAGCTGTTTGTCTATTTGGGTCTTCGAACCATGAACTGTCACCCACCCAACCATACATAATCCATAGCGGAAACCTACTTTAAACAATTCTGACACGTCTACCTCTATGACAACGTTGACAGTAAAGTCTCGAACTTGGAGTAAATTCCAAATTCTGATTAAGTTTTAATAAGGTTTCACGCTCACCTTACTTCGCTGAGCTTGCTTATTTATTAAATTCTTGTAATCTTTTGTACTTTGATAATAATGAAGTGTCACGCTGTATTGGAATGCTGTGGCTTTGGATGCTGTATGGTATTAAATTGAAGTTAGACTGCCTCGGTGGCGCAGTTGTAATTGCGTACTGCTGACTGCTTTGCTGAGGTCTCGGGTGCGGTTCCCAGGTCGGGTAAAAGTGATATTGAGTTTTCTAGCACGAAATATTCACTACCACAGTCTGGAATTGTGCTCGGTATGGTGATAAGCTCTCGTCCCCAATTACACCATGGGACGGTATAAGCTCAGTGAAATATGGGTGTACTGGTTACACCTCTGTCTATCCCTTCAGGGATTGCAGGCGTGAGGGCGTATGTTAGTACTTTTGGACTTAAATTGGTAGAACCACATGTAAACAGTCATGGCTTCCAGGAAATGATTATGAAATGACAACGTGCCGTTGCATTTCGGGCGGTGAGAGACATATTTTCTAGAAACTCAAAAAGCCCTCCTTAGAATTTATATCCTTTTAGGTTGGCAGCAAAGCATGATACTTATGGGGTTATATGTGTTCGTAAGCGGTGGCGAGATCATTTACCATCAGATAGCCCATTTACTCGTATGCTAGTCTTTGCTATCAAAAAATGTTTTTGGGCCATAAGCAGAAAAAAGAAAAGTAGTTTAGTGACATTATTTGAAGTTAGAAGAGATATTGAGAACTCAGAGGAGATTTCCAGCACATTAAAACCTGCACACTAATATCATCGATTCCTTTCAATTCCTTAGTTTTTTAATATTATATCCTCACGACAACAATTAGGTAAGCAGCGGCTTTGCTGTGCCCTGGCATTGCAGAAGTCTATGGGCGGCGGTGACTACTTACCATCAGGTGGCCCGTCTGCTCGTCTGCCTATCAAGGCAATAAAAAAAAATTATATTAAACTATAGTTGCCAACCGTCCCGTTTTCCCAGGACTTGTCCTGGTTTTTAGCGTTTCCTGGGGAGTCCTGGATAGTTTTTAAGCAGCGTCCTGGGTTTTTAAAGCCCACTTTTGCAATCCTTACTTTTGTCTCGGCTCGCAAGTGTTTACGCTATTTTAAAAAAAAGATGCGTCCTGTTTTTAAACTGAATTGTTCTAGTTTTGTAACTTCAAATCCTAGTATTTGAATTCCGGGGTTGGTAATCCATATCTAAACTGCTGTCCACCATCAAAAATGTATAAAGATAATTTCGCACTGCAGTATCCGCGAGGCCTGCCGACTTAATTGAATTAATAGTTTGCGGCGAGGGAGTTAAGCGCCGCCATGTTGTATTTTCGCGCGCAATACTATACACGAGCGAACAATTAATTATAATAAAGTGTGAATTCGTTTTGGTTTTACATTATAGGGGTATAATGGATATTTATGTGATACGGGGTGTATTAACTGTTAAATGTAATAAAGTGTCGTGATAAAGTTATCCATGTAGTTAAAGCATATTTTAACAGACGACAAAATAACGGTGATAAAATATGATGGTTGATTTAGTAAGGCTGGCCAACAAGCGAGTGAGTCACTTGAAGATAGAAGACAAACACCTATAAACAAGGCACAAAGAGTAGGTACATTAAAAAAAGGAAGCAAAACACATAAACGCAAGGGGATGTGCGGCCAGCAACCTGTGAATCTTGGCATTATTGATTTGTTTTTGTTTTTATTGTCCCATTACTTCACATTTTCAGGAATGATGGATCGTTTATCATCATGTATCTTATCTTTCTTTCTTTCTTTCATTACCGACCTATATAAGAGGAAAGGGATGAGAAGAGAAGTATTTGCTGGTGGTAGGACTTTCATATCCGCCCGGATAGCGGCCACCGTACACAGGGTGTAAAATCCGCCATAGTGCCACATGCAAGTGTGTCGTGTTCCAGGATCAGCCAATGTACTTCCGGTTTTTGTCGGGGGTCTAGAGTTGGGGTACGATGGTTGGCCGTTTTGTGGCCTTCTGAGTACTCTGACACTAGACCATTGACCGCTTCTTCACCTTCTTGCCCATGGCATAGTGTGAAGAAGTAGGCCGGCATGATTGTGTTGAGTAGCGGAGGATACATTGTCTCTCGCTACTCAATACTCTAATTGGACGGCACTGCGCTTACAATGAGGTACAACGTGGTCACATTGCCGTGCCAGGATAAAAAAAAATGGATAATTCCTGAGTCCTTTAACCATATTGTGAAGAAGCAGGCCGCCATGATTGTATTGCAAGGGATGGTTGTTTCTAACCTATAACTCTGGACGGCACTGTTATCAACAGGTGCAGTGGTCATTTTGCCTTCACAGAATAAAAACCTTTGGTAATCACATGGACAATATGAAACAGAAAAGCTAATGCCTAGTCCGTTAGACTGACTTCTCAGTTAAGCTGGATGTTCATGCTGCAGATCGCTTGAGCCTCTATCGCTTGCAAATAGTAAATTCTTCACATACGAGTATATGCAGTTTGTGTATTTATGATTTGCCAAAATTATTTTCCTCCCATGGTAGGGGATGATACCGTCATATCGTGCATATAATATGAAGGTGAATAAGAATTTTTGTAGAGTCATTCCTCATTTAAATAATAGTTACAATAAGATTAGGATTCCTTTAATTTTCCGATCATCCTCTTTTTTCCTTTTCCAGTCCTATCCTCGTCGTTGTATCCCTGCCTATCAGCCCTTGACGGTGGATTCCAAGGTCCTACGCCATTAACCATGATTACTCATTCCGTATGGAGAATTCCCATTTGTATTTTGACCTGTCATAAGTGCTTTTTATATGCCTACATGATGAATAAAGATTTTTATTTATTTTATTTTATTTATTTACTGTGCGAGCAGGCAATAAGCTGCACAATGTGGTAGGACCTTGGTATAAGATAGTCTATCTGGGTATTACCGCTTTATTTTCATTTTGAAACTAGCATCTAATGATTGACATGATTCTACCTACTATATTTCTCGCTGGTGGAAGGATATTCATATCCGCCCGATAGCGACCACCGTACACAGGGCGAAAAACCCGCCATAGTGGCACACGCAGTGTGTACAGTGCGGTCACTTAGCCGTGCCAGGATAAAAAAAAACATTAAAAAAAACAAATATACCCAACAGTCACACACACCGCTCCGGCCTTTCATAACTAGCGGTTTTCGTTCTCAGATTTTTCTTTGTACGGGGATTTCACGCCTTTTTTATCCTGGCACGGCAAAGTGACCACACTGACGGTAAACGCAGTGCCATCCATCCATTAGAGTAGCGAGAAACAATGTATCCCTCGCTACTCAACACAATCATGCCGCATCAGGCCGGCCAGACGATAGCTTCTTCATACTACCCCATGTGATAAGGAGGTGAAGAAGCTGTCGAGGGTCTAGTATCAGAGTAGAAGGCCACAACACGGTCAAACATCGTTCTCCAATTCCAATTCTAGACCTCTGACAAAAACAGGATATACACTGTCTGACCCCGGAACGCGACACACTTGCGTATGTCCCTATATATACCATGTGTACGGTGGTCACTATCCGGGCGGATACGAATATCCTACCACCATCGGTAGAATAGTAGCGGTAGCGGTCATTCTCAGCATCCTCTCATTTCTAGCTACTTGCCCTGACACCACAGTCGTTCTGAAAGTAATAACAAAGCTTTACAAAAACAAAAACCGCATTAATGTCCACAAATTTCCAACATCAATATCCCAAGCGAGAGTTACTTTTTTAATAATGTATGCCACGCGGCACTGGGTATGACAGTTCATATTCCTACGTGAACTCAAGAAGGCGTCGGTAGGCGTCAGGGAAACTGCTGGTTATGTTAGTCACGGATTTATAACATCGCCGAGACAAACGCCTGTGGGGTTATTCGCAGGCAAATATTCTGGCGTGCTTCAAAAAACAGGTGCGCGCGGTTTGAATTGTGATTTGTGGTAGAGTAGTGTATTTCATCTATCTATACTAAGACAACAGACATACTGATACAGTGTATTCGGTACTCGATTGTCGTACTAAGTATGTGAAAAATAGGTGCTTAATATTTGACCTAATTATCTACTAAAAACAAAAAGAGTGGACATTCGCTTTGCGCGTAATCACAATTAACAAACAAGCTGCAAGCACACAGGGGTCTGGGTGTTGTGGGACTAGTCCCTCTTAGTTCTTCATACGTGCGATACAGATTCCATCTAATGTAGGGTCAGGACTGTGTGTGCGTACCTATTGACATTGTGACTGCAAGACCTTACTAATTTGACATTTAGGATAGACATCCATACTAATACTATAAATGCGAAAGTAACTCTGTTTGTTTGTTTGTTTGTTACCTCTTCACGACTAAACGGCTGAACGGATTGTAATGAAATTTGGAGAAGGACATAGGCTATCTTTTTTCTCAAAAATCAACCTTGAAAGAGGTCAAATAGGAGTTCAAAATTTGTATGGGAAATCCATAATTCCTCGACTTAGGGATCTGTAAATTCATATATAGGCTTTTGGTAGGAAATAAAAAAATACGTGTTTCAACGTTTTTGAATAATCATCCCTAAAAGGGGCAAAGTGAGGTTAAACTTATGGGGTATTCTTTAGATGCAATCTCAAGATTCAGGCACAACACCTGAAAGGCTGAAAAATCGCTATAGGTGCCTCAGTGCAGAAGACAACTCCTTGGATTGTATACTTCTGCTCCCGAATATAACCTCCACGCAGGCGCAGCCGCGAGCAACAGCTAGTTGTTTATAAATTTTTAAGTATGTTTATAAGCATATTTCGTGCGAACGAAATATGCTTATAAACATACGTATATTCAATAACCCATGGCATGAGTTTGTAATTTATCACGATTTGACGTGATTCTTTAAAGATTTTCCGATAGCTGAATAAAATGTTACCGCATTAAACTTTGGGTTTATTCTATACACACTGTAAAACGGGAAATCACTCGGTCACCATTCGTATATCGTATATCTCCCGAAAGTATCACTAAACACACAGAATTTAAATTACATTAAACAAATCCCAAAACTTTTCCCATTTACCGTAAACAAAACATCATAAAATATAAACAGAAATCTAAATATAGACGAAGACAAATGCCATCGAATCCCGACATTCCAAGGCTTATCCCGGAGCCGTCGAATTAAAAGTTTGCAATCTCAATCCCTTGTCACGCGTAAATCGGGGCGGACGTCTAATTCGGTACGTCACGTGGGAATACCGTGGGGTGGGTAAAAATTGAAAATAAATTGATCGCCTGCCGCTCGGGCATGAAGTGAGCCCAATCATTCGGAAGAAACGTGATTACTTACAGCGTGTTTAGTTGCCAGCACTCGTGCACGGTTTGTCACGTGACTATTTTCGCGTGACATTTTTTATGTTTTATACGGGGCTCGATGTAACCGCTTTCCGAATTCTTTGATGTACGGCTGCTTTGTGGTTTCGTTTTTGTGTATTTTGATATTTTTTTTAGCAATGTCACGTTTAATTTTTATATATTTCAGTATTTTTGTTTTGAAATATTCCGCGATGGAGAACATAAGTTTAAGTAACTGACTGCCTCGGTGGCTCAGTTGAAATGGTATATGAGTTACGACTGATGTGCTATCTCGGGTTCGATTCCATAGTCGGGTAAAGTGATATTGTGAATTTAGAAATATTTAATATCAGCCCGGAGTCTGGAATTGACCCCGGTATGGCGATAGGCTCGCCCCATTACATTATGGAACCGTAATAAATTCGGTGAAAAGTGTGTGTACTGGTTACACCTCTGCCTACCCCTTCAGAGATTACAGGCGTAAGTGTATATGTAAGTTTAAATTATGCTTTCTTATTTTACGCGAATATTACACACTGAAATAAAACTAGTTTTAGGTATTTCGCCGCATTTATTTTACCGCATTTTATTTTATTTTTACTTATAGCATCACACTGCGTATATTTCATACAATTGAATCCGCCCATGAAGGCTCTAAGATTTTTAAAACGTCGGGACTTAAAATTATACCGCGATAAAATCCGTAAAATTGATATTTCAATGAAACATTGGTAAAACCTCAACTACCTTTTCCCGTAGAATCAATCATTAATCGTTCCAAAAGCCATTCGCATCAGCTTTTTTATAAATTAGGCAAGCGACACATGTCCTGTAATTGCTTATTGCTCGCGAGGGTTCCGTAATGCGTCGCGGGTGTTCACGATAGCTTTCTCATTCGTATTTAATTTTTTAAAGAGGCCCTGATATTTAAATGTTTGTTTTGTTTAGCGTTGAATGTTAATGTAATGAATAAATAAATAAATAACACCCATCAGTCACACACATAGCCCCGACCCCAAGATACGAGTCTTGTGTTGCGGGTATCAGGGACTACGAGAGACTTACGGTCTCACAACACCCAGACCCAGGACACAAATGTCTGTCTGTCACACAAACATTTGTCCTGGTGTGGGAATCGAACCCACGACCTCTCGTTTCACAGCCGGCTACTCGCCAACTGCGCCACGGAGGCTGTCAAAAGTAATATTAGGATGATTGCATGTTGTCTGTTGTAAAACATCGAATGTTTGTAAGATCCTTGTGTAAATAGCGTGTAATAGGTTTTGTCGTGTGTCGTTTAAAACGCTTTTTATGTGTGTTTGCTTCTGAAAGATACCAATGGCTGCAGTGTCGACATATATAACGCTCGCTTATCTTAGACAAAAACAAAATATGCAAATTTCTTTATATTTCAAGACACTTATATCGCTGGCCAGTGACCTTCTTCTTTGATTTGATGACTGAGCTGCTATAAATGCATTAGATATAGATGTATACGATCAATAAAGGCTAAAAAAATCGCCGAGATTCCCTTACAGATGTTGTTCTTGATATGATTTAACCTTTAGCACAAAAGCGGATGAATACTGATGAATTACCAAACATTATTAAAATAAATATTTGTTTGTTTGACAATCTACAACAAAAAAAGCAGGATAGAAACATACATTTCAAGTCATAACTTTTTTTTAGTATTTAGGGAGTTTCTAACAAAACATGATTTTCAACGTCAAATTGGTAATGTATTCAAAGTTCCTAATGAGTGAAAAATACCATTTTATTTAATGTTATTTTGTCATATAGAAAGTCAGATTTTATTATAATAAACACTTAGTATAACATTATCTGTTTATTTGATCCAAAATCTTCACTTGAAAGTAGATGACAACTGTCATCCGCAGGTTCAGGCATCAGGTTCAATTTTTTTAGTGCCTCGATATACAGACGAGCAGATGGACCACCTGATGGTAAGTAGTCACCGCCGCCCGTAGACTTCTGCAATGCCAGGGCACAGCAAAGCCGCTGCCTACCGTTTATACAGTTTCGGCGCGAGTCCACTGTAGGGTTAACAGCGTGTGGAAAAGTGGCCAGTGTGATTTATAAGCTTTGCAAATAATGAGAGCTTTTGTTGCAAAGGTCCTGTCTCGAGTATACATGTGTAAAACAAAATCTATCTACTCAGTGAAACAAATATCACTCGAAACTTCTCAAGCAAACATGTCACCAATCAATACAGAAACTTCGAGAAGTTTTCAAAGACAAACATCGAGAAAGAATTATGTACACTCTAGAACGCAAGTTGTGTCGTTAAATGTTCGCTTACAAACAAAAAGACGTGAATACTTGTGTTGTTAAAACTTTTTCGTCAACGTACGTACGGGTTTGAAACTCGTATTGTATTGTGTGCAAATTGTCCAGCTTTTGTAAATGCACTTCAAACAAATAGTTTCGCGTCTGTTTTTAACCATATTCACACGTCAGTTCTTTTAAACTTACGACGAAGTGGAACTATTTGCCAGTGATATTTCTACACACATAAATATACACTCACGCCTGTAATATCCGAAGGGGTAGGCAAAGGTGTAACCAGTACACCAACTTTTCCCATAATATGATAGGGGGCGAGCCTGTCGCCATACCGGGCACAATTCCAGACTTCAGAATAAATAGAAACACCCAATATCACTTTACCTGACCCGGCGATCGAAACTTAGACTTCAGCACAGCAGTTGTAATGCATGCACAATTACAACTGCGCCACCGAGGCAGTCTATATTTCTAATTTTACTATAATAATGTGTTTATTAATGTTGTATATATAAGCAGCGATAGCCTAGTTGGTTGTGGTACGGACTTTCAAGACGAAAGTCGTATGTTCGAAACCCAAGTGGCATACACCTCTGACTTTTCTAAAGTTATGTGTGTATTAAATGTTAATTATCGCTTGCTTTAACGGTGAAGGAAAACATCGTGAGGAAACCTGCATATCTGAGAATTCTTATACGAATTTCGAAGGTATGTGAAGTCTACCAATCCGCATTAGGCCAGCGTGGTGGACTAAGGCCTAACCCCTCTCATTAGTAGAGGAGGCACGTTCCCAGCAGTGGGACAATGTTTAATACAGGGCTAGTATTATTTTACTATTAATGTGTTTATTTGTATCTAGTTATGAAAACAAGTCTAAGGGTACCATTAAATAGTTGTTTATGGATCATCGTATACATCATTTTAAAACCAATAGAAATAAAAATTAACTCTTTTATGAAAACAGCATCAATGTTGGCTGCAATGAGATAATAATATATCAAATGAAATAATAAATAAATACTTTTTTTATTAGTGCCTTGATAGGTAGTCGAGCAGACGGGCCACCTGATTGTAAGTAGTCACCGCCGCCCATAGACTTCTGCAATGCCAGGGCACAGCAAAGCCGCTGCCTACCGTTAACAACCACCACATAAATAGCACATAGAACCGAACCCACACTAGGTCAAACCTGTATCGTGGGTATCATCAACTACGAGGGACTACGGTGCCACAACAACCAGACCCAAAACAAATAATTGTGTATCACACAAACATTTGTTTTGGTGCAGGAATCGAACCTGCGACCTCTTGTTTCACAGCTGGCTACCCGCCCACTGGGCCACGGTGACTGTCAATGTAGAAGCGCTTTCTCCCTAGCGTGTCCACATCCCTTCTTAGGTATACCCGTTACCTGCTGTGAAATGTAGTACTTGGGATTGATTGTGGACAGCCGATGGGATTTCCGTGCCCATTTCGAGGAGTTGTCGCCGAAATTGGTGCGGGCGGGGGGCGCACTAGGACGCCTGCTGCCGAATCTGGAGGGACCTAGTAACCCTTTCCAAAGTTTATACGCCGGAGCCCATACGGGACACCCGTACAGGGCCATTGACCGCACGACTCCAACGTATAAACTTCGGCAAGGGCTATTAGGTCCCTCCAAGTTCGGCAGCAGGCGTCCAAACGCGCCCGCCGCCCGCACCAATTTCGGCACACATTTGAAATGGGCACGGAAATGCCACCGGCAGTCTAAAATCAATCCCAAATACTTCGTTTTACAGCCGATGGGAATCCGCACCCCCTCCACATGTGTGTGGCCACATGGGTGTGGCCTCCTGGAAAGACCTGGCTGTCGCTGTTACTAGCGTGTCGTCTGCATAAAAGACGGCAGCGACGCCTCGGGGGTGCTAGTTTTGTACCTGCGACTTTCGTCTCGAGTTTGTACTACTTCCAACTAGGCTATTCATTTTTTATATACATAAGTTATAAAATTATTAAGTTATCTATTAATTAAATAACTACTACTAGTCCTGTATTAAACATTGTCCCACTGCTGGGCACGGGCCTCCTCTACTAATGAGAGGGGTTAGGCCTTAGTCCACCACGCTGGCCTAATGCGGGTTGGCAGACTTCTCATACCTTCGAAAAACTCTCAGATATGCAGGTTTCCTCACGATGTTTTCCTTCACCGTTAAAGCAAGCGATAATTATCATTTTAATACACAAGTGGCATACACCTCTGACTTTTCTAAAGTTATGTGTGTATTAATTAAATAAATTAAACATAAAAAATCTACAACGAAATTTTCAAACAATAAAATGTTGGAACAAATTAATTTGGCACCGGTCGAAAAACCCGTTCGTCCGTTCATTCTGCTGGAAGTTACTGTATGTGTGGAATTGTTTCTTTATGTGGGTTGTATACTACGTGTAACGGGAATAACGCACATCCTCAGACAACCCAATTTAAAAATATTATTACTATCATAGTTTATGTATTGAAATTAGACTGCGATGAATATAAATACTGTTTTTTTATGAAATTAGTCGTACTAATTTTCGACATAAAGTTCGTAATTTTATTTATGTATTTGATTTTTTCAAGTATTCGTTCATTTAGAAAATACTTTATCGCATCGAGTTATGTTTCAGTTTCGTTTGTCTTGAACGTTAAATTGAAGGGTGACTATTATTTACCTGAGTGTTAATTATTTTTGGAAAAACATAGTCTGTGGCGTAGTTGTAATTGCGCATGCGTTACGATTGCTGTGCTGAGGTCTCGGGTTCGATCCCCGGGTCGGGTAAAGTGATATTGGGTTTTTCTACCTACAAATACTCAGTATTAACCCGGAGTCTGGAATGGTGCCCGGTGTGGCGATAGGCTCGCCCCCTATCACATTATGGGACCGAAATTCGGCGAAAAGTGGGTGTACTGGTTACACCTCTGCCTACCCCTTCGGGGATTACAGGCGTGAGTGTATATGTATGTATGTATGTATGTAGTCTGTTAAAAAATTGTTGATATCGATTCAGTCGCTTATTCTGAACAAACTACTTTCAGAGTGTGCAATAATCATGTTACATGTTGTATATCAGATATTGCTACGATTCCGCCCGCGTGCAGGTTATTTTTGGAAGAAAGATACAATCCATGAAGGAATTTTTAAATATTACACATCCCTATATTTTGCTATCCCATAGGAAGCGTGCATTTTTCCGGGATAAAAAGCCTATGTGCTATCCCAGACTATAATCTATCTCTGTGCCAAATTTCAACCAGATCGGTCCAGCCGTTGTAGCGTGATGGAGTAACAAACATCCATCCATCCAAACATTCGCATTTATAATATTTACTAGATGTTGCCCGCGGCTCCGCCCGCGTGGGGTTATTTTCGGAAAAAGGTATACAATATGCGTACATGGAGGCATCTTAAGCGATTACACCTTTCGATATTTTGCTATCCCATAGGAAGCGTGCATTTTTTTGGGATAAAAGTAGCTTATGTCACTTTCTGATTCCTTAACTGCCACTATGCAAATAGTCATGTCGATCCCTTGCTCTGTGAAAAACTAAACTATCCCACGGGAACTGTACATTTTTCCGAGATAAGTGGCATATGTGCTATTCCAGACTATAATTTATCTTTGTGCCAAATTCAACCAGATGCGTCCAGCCGTTGTGGCGTGATTGAGTAACAAACATCCATCCATCCAAACATTCGCATTTATAATATTAGTAGGATAATAACATAGTAGGAAGTAGGATAGTAAGATGTAGAGAGAAGAGGAAGGAGATTACATAACAGAAATATTGTTAAATGATCATAAAATAAAACTATCAACATTTGGTGCTGGTTGCATGGTAGGTACAGAACTATATTTTGAGTGTTTTTGTTTTACGAATGCTCTGGATATTTTCCTAATTTTACTTATACAATGTCCCACTGCTGGGCACGAGCATGCTTGTTTCATATAATCCCATCCTCTCCCTTCCACACCAGAACCATGCGTACCGGCTTACGGCGCCACAGCTTCGTTGTGTCTTCTACCCCGGCCCGAACCAAGACGTTCATAAATTCGTATTTTTGCCGCACCATCAAGCTGTGGAACAGTTTACAGCTACTATTCCCTCCTGCCTATGATCCTGGGTGCTTTACGTGTAGTGTTCAGAAGCTAAACAGCAGGTTGACATGATTGTGTAAAGTAGCGAGATACCTACATTAAACGATAATCTAACTGGACGACACTGCGCTTTCCATCAGGTGCAATATGGTCATTCTGTAGCGTCAGAATATAAAAAAATATTATGTCTACGGAAAACAATCCGGCAACACTACATTTTTAGTCAATATACGTCTATAATATTTAGGAATAAATAAAATTAGTTAAAAGAAAGTGTTTCCAATATTTTCAAGTTATTGTAGAAATTCTGTATTGGTCGCGTTTAGCTGTATTTTATTTTGTTGTGAAATGATCACGTGTTACAAATTGGCATGTCAGTTTGAAAAGTGGCACGTGCGGAAAATAGTTGTTAGAAACGTCTGCTGTGTTGTAAAGACGTGAAGTTGGTGTGTTTGAAAATATACATCTAATACTATATACAGAATGATGCAAAAGGGTACTAATAAAAGCACCATGTATAAAGTCAGTGATTAGAAACTTATTAGTGAGGTTAAAAATGAAAATGGGAATTTGAATTTTTTCTTGGCATTTTTGTAATCTTAAAATTTAATTGTTACTTTTAAAACTCTTGAGAAAGTGTCAACCGATTATCTAAGCATCAAATATTCTTGAGCACTGCCAAAATAGTTCGTTAGCATATATCATTGGCTTCAGGGATCATAAAACGAATGAATCCATAAAAAATATTTATAGTAAAAAAAAAACTATTTACTATTACTTAGACAATATGAGGTTTACGGTATGGTCGTGGGTTCGATTCTCGCACCGAGACAACTGACAACTGTCCTAGTTCTTGACACCCACGATACTGGTTTGATCTAGTGTATCGAGACTATGTATGTGACAGTTGGGTGTATTTATTTATTAACCGACTTAAAAAAAAGGAGGAGGTTCTCAATTCTTCGGAATCTGTTTTTTTTATGTATGTTCCCCGATTACTCGAAGTCCCCTGGACTGTTCCAATTTTTTTTTGTTTAAAAGGATATCCTTCCATGGGATCTTAAAAAAATCTAGGGCAACCCTCAAATTTTACTGGGACGCATAATGTGTTTGTTGGAGTCGGTGTACTTTTTGAGACTATCATAATGGTTTTTTTTATATAAGTAACAGTGACGCTTTTATTAAACTAAATTTTAAAAATCCTCATAATAAAATAAAAACATCAGTAACATTCAAATAAAAAAAAAATATGAACACATGTGCGTCCATCTCGTCAGTGTGAAGTCCTCTTAATAAACCCAGTGAAGGGCTCCCAAAAATATGGAAACGTTTCGTCATCGTGTTGATTGAATTTGTCACTAGTTGACCTGTCCCACAGACATTGCACGAGCGTTTTTAAAAGTTTCGGCGTTTTGTATTTTTTGATACACAACACAATTTGCAATAATGATTATTGTTTTAATTATTATTATTATGTTTGTCTTAACATATTCACGGGGCTATGGAGTCCCGGACCTCTGGAAGGCATGCGTAGGGCCAAAGCCAACACGTAGAGGCCCGTTAGACAATTTTGGTTTAATATTGAGATGTGACACCAACCGACGGTTATCCCTGTATACACTATACAACTGCATCCAAGGACAACCACCGGTTGGTAGGACTATTGTATGAATGGATAAAAGTTATGCTGGTTTATTGAGGTGAGATGTTAGTAGATTGGGTAAGTGGGTCTATAGGAAGGACTATGGCACGTGCCTGACCAATGTTAATAACACGGATAAAATAGGCAGGTGGTGACACGCCAAGTTAAATGGGCTCCCTAAAATAGTCGTTAGAAAAAGCAACTTAATTTGAGCGGATAAAGGGTGGAGAGGCGTCACTGGACTTTAAACAACGATCATTTGCTCCCTTAGGGTCCCATCACGTTATTATTATTATTCTTTATAAATTCAATAGTTAAACATAATGTTGGAACGTATTTGTAATGTCGCCTTGAAATTGTTGAATTTGTGATCGTCGTGATTTAAAGATTTTTGTTGAAATGGTTAATGATGATCAATCTATGGAGTATAGGGCGAGTGGCCCGCACCGATTTGGCGTGATCTACTAATTTATCGGACCGAAAGTCCAGGATCATAGTAAGGAGGGAACATCTCCGCTGGCAAACTATTCTACAGCTTGATGGTGTGGCAAAAATATGAATTTGCGAACCTCTTGGTTCGGGCTGGGGTAGTAGACACCACGAAGCTGTGGCTCCGCAAGCCAGTACGCGTGGTTCTTGGATGGAAGGGAGAGGATGGGATTATATCAAACAAGCATGCTCGTGCCCAGCAGTGGGATATTGTATAAGTTCAGGGCTGGTATTATTATTATATTATAAACCAAAATGTATTAAAAAATCATAAATGTCACGGTAAAAACGCCAGTGCGATACCAGTTCGTCACTGAAAAACCTCTGATGTTTTTTTTGACCTGCTCCATCCAAATTGATAGCTTTGTTACGGTAGGACGGCCGTGACACTAGTTACTGCCGAAAATGTTTTAGGGTTAATTTTATTTTTAGCGACCATGTTTGGTATCGATTTAATTAAAGTATACATAAAATAGTCTATTGATACAGCTTTTAAAATAATTTTCGATACTTTATCGAAAGCCTCCGTGGCGTTGTGTAATA
Source organism: Laothoe populi (assembly GCA_905220505.1). Lineage (NCBI taxonomy): Eukaryota > Metazoa > Arthropoda > Insecta > Lepidoptera > Sphingidae > Laothoe > Laothoe populi. The sequence continues at coordinate 18,230,670 of HG992156.1, forward strand.
GCCGGCTGAGAAACTAGAGGCGCAGGTTCTATCGCCGCACCAAGACTATGACATATATTAAGACCATATTTCTATTACAATCAATTTATTTCGGTTCAGGGTGTTATAGGACCTTACTCCCTCGTAGTTGTTGATTCCCACAATACCGGTTTAATCTAGTGTGATATTAGGACTACGTGTGTGACTGTTGTGAAAAATTAGTTCACAAATATTTATATGAACATAAATTACTTTTTAATAAACATAAAACCGCCAGCCGAAACATGGAAAAAACCGGCACCGACTCCAAATAATTGATTTAAATTGTATGTAATTAATTGATGTAAATGTAACCAATTATTTTTTGCTTTTTGGTTGTGTGTGGGTTTTTTTGAAGGTGGTTTTATTTTTATTAAAAAGTAATATATTTTTTGCTTTTTAGTGGTAAAAATATAAAATAGGTACGTTGGATAGAGTTCCAAAAGAAAATACCACTGACAGAGTCACAGGAAAGCAAAATTCGCAATTTCGTATACTCGGACAACATATTTTTTCAAGTTATTTTGGTTTTAAAACCAAACTACTCAACCGATTTTGATAAAAATTCTATGAGACCAATCTGGAAGCATATTCTCTGTAATAAAAGAAGAATTTTCCAAATCGGTCAATAAATGACGGAGTTCTGAGGTAACAAACTTAAAAAAAATATACACATCGAATTGAGAACCTTTGTTTGTAGTCGGTTAAAAATGGATCCGTAGTGCGAACATCTCAATATTTCCCTCGCACAATTGGACAGCAATGGCCATTTTGAGAGGTGACGTAACGGCTTATACCATGCATCCTTTTCCTTTCATTTGACAGGAAAAGGAGAAGGAGGAAATTTATCTGAGCGTCTAATTTACTTATTTAGGCTTGGATTTTGTATGGTAAAAAATTCGTGTCGACTACCCTATTGTGATAAAACAAAACGTGTCTCAATTGCCCAGGACAGCATTTGTTACCATGGTCAAATTTCACCACGACCCTGTTCAACTCCTATTGCTTAAAATATTAAAGCGCCTACAGCCATATTGTATATTGATATCTTTCTTCGATCATTTCCTTCCCAAACCGCCTGAAGGCAATCCAATTTCCATGTAAATAGAGTATTTAGACGGAACATAATAGATGTACATACATCCTGTTCTGTTATGTAATAAACTTAAACCAATATCCAATCGAAACTTGTGCTTTAGAACGTGTTGAACAGTTTATCGCTCGGGGGGCTGGGGGGTGAACACGGTATGTGCATAATACAGTGCTGTTGGGGACCGTACTTTCGTATTGAGCTATAGCTCAGGAGCTGGCGTTAAATTTACTAATAGAACTAGCTGAACGCGGCCATGCTTTGCTGTGGCTCTTATATTGATTATAAAAAGTGCAAATAAACAAGTGTCAGACAATAACAACGGTTACATTGGCAACTTACATAATTTAAAAAAAAATCACTTTCCCGTTGGAACTTCGGGATATAAAGTATAAAGACTCTTGGTTAAAATTCAAAGTCAATCCACCGGCTAGTTTTTGAGTTTTGTGGACACAAATAATAACCCTTCTTATTAGTAGAGGAGGCCCGTGGCCAGCAGTAGGACCATGTATAATATAGGTCTATAATTATTAATTACTAGCTGCAACCGGCATGCGTTGCAATGCCACGTAATGTAAATTTTATTAACTGCGATCGGTTGAACGGCATTCAAGTTGATGTTTTGCAGCGCCATCTAGCGAGTTCTTTTGTTTTTTCGGGCCAGGAACCATCGCGGGCGTATGAAGAATAACTCACCAAAGTTTCATCAAAATCGCGTAAATAGTTAAGGAGTCCATAGAAGACAAACATAATAATAATACTATTATAATAATACACCCAACAGTCACACACATAGTTCTGACCCCACGCTAGGTAAAACCTGTATCTTGGGTATCAAGAACTACGAGGGACTACGGTACCACAACACCCAGACTCGAAACAAATATCTATCTGTCACACAAATATTGGTCTCGGTGCGGGAATCGAACCCACGGCCTCTCGTTTCACAGCCGGCTACTCGCCCGCTGCGCCACGGAGGCCACGGAGGAAAGTTATTTAATTGTAATCTGATGTATAACTTATTTTCCGAGAGATAAAATAATTTATTATTTACTGAATATTAGTTTTTAATAATAAATTTTACATCTCCCGGCTCTCGCGCTATATACCAGTCGGTTTTAGGCTGAGTCTCTGCACAAAGTTGGAAATAGACCGTCCAAGACATCTGTCGGAGTTGTGCACAATGTGACTCTAGTTTGGTTCATTAGTATGTATCGCTTAGCTTGCAAACCGCAGTCCTAGACTTTGTGAAGTACCTAGATAATGGCCGGGAAGTAGTTTCGCCATAGCGTTTGGTAGAATGTATTTATTTGGGTTTGTTTGTACGACTGTTGTAAAATATATGTATTCAAGAAGGTTCTCTGCGAGCTTTGAGCATATGCGGATACTATGGATAAGTAGCCAGCACGAACGAGAGGCCGCGGGTTCAATCCCCGATCCAAGATAGATGTTAGTGTTGTTTAAATATATTCAGGTTTTTTTTTCCTGGGCCGGCAAAGTATCGAGTAGCAAGAGACAATCTATCCCTCGCTACTCAACACGATCATGCCGGCCTGCTTTTTCACACTACACCGTGGGCATGAAGGTGAAGAAGCGGTCGATGGTCTAGCATCAGAGTACTCCGAAAGCCGGAAAACATCGTACGCAAGCTCTAGACACCCGACAAAAACGGATGTACACTGGCTGATCCCGGAACGCGATACACTTGCGTGTGTCACTATGGCGGATTTTACACCCTATGTACGGTGGTCGCTATCCGGGCGGATATGAATATCCTACCACCAGCAAAATGGTTGATGGTATCCTACCACCATTGATGATGATGATTGATGTTGGTGTATTGAGACCGAAATTGTCTCATAGTTTCACATCATAATATAGAAGTCCACTGCTGAACATAGGCGTCCTCTATAAACTTCCAGACCAACCAGTCAGAAAATGCCTGCTTTTTTTTTTAGTGCCTCGATAGGCAGACGAGCAGACGGGCCACCTGATGGTAAGTAGTCACCGCCGCCCATAGACTTCTGCAATGCCAGGGCACAGCAAAGCCGCTACCTACCGTTCAGTGAGATCCTGCATCCTTCACTAGGTCGTCTGTCCACCTTGCAGGGGGACGTCGAATGCTGCGCTTGCTTGCTTTATTAATGTTGTTTATCCGGTCGAGAACGGGGCGCTTCTCGTCCAGGGTGCCCGGGGCTGTCCCTAATGCGCTGAAGAGGGCCCACCACGGGGTTTTGAGCATTTAGCTTGTATAGGGTATATAATAGTGTTAGGGATTATCGTCCCAGTGGTCGTCTGGATCTAGTAGAGATCCGCCCACACACCCGCTGTTGTAACAATGGCACGCATTTTTTCGACACCGAGTAGTGAAACTCGGTGAGTCCCTGGGAATGCCTAACTGTCTTTTATCCCGCAACGAAATTAATCAAATATAAATATAGGGAAATATAAGTTGGTCGTCCGGATGTCAGCAATCAACATTCAATTCAAACAATAAAAAAGGCCATTTGGACTGGGTTCAGCAGTTCGTAATATTCCTCATTAATAGCGATAGTTTACTCACTACATATGCAGTTATCACACAAAAGAGATATTGGATAAAGAGCCAACATTCCAAGTTACATAAACATCGCATTCGTATTTCGAATAAACAATTCTAAAGTTTAAACTTATTTTACACCGACACGACAGACGTGGATGATAAAATTGAAAAATATGAATCCCGACAGGAGGCACCTCGGAAAACTCAACAATACTATTCTGCATTTGCAACAATACAAGTTTGCATTAGAGCTGTACATTGACTGACTTACACCGACGCGTAACATGTTTGTGTCAAAATCTCTGGCATTTTTACAAATATTAAAAACCAAACTGACTATGTTAAAGACTGCCTCGGTGGCGCAGTTGTAATTGCACATGCGTTACGACTGCTATGCTGAGGTCTCGGGTTCGATCCCCGGGTCGGGTAAAGTGATATTGGGGTTTTCTATTTAGAAATACTCAGTATCTAGCTAAACCCGACCACACATCGCTGTGAAAAGAAATCGAAATTCTGCTTCTGTAAGTGTTTGCTTGGAATTGCCTTTACCTGTGGGATCTTCGGTAAGTATATGAAAACAGTCCTTTATCAAAACGCAACTTAATATAAAAAATCAAGTAAATCAATGGACTACGTTTCGAGTTTTGCGGCCACAAATACACGGAAGCTGAATCTTTTATAGTACGGATAGGAATATTAGAAGTCCCTATTAGGGGTCCCTTTTTCCTCCTCTTAGAAAATTCTCTTGGATTCCCGTCGTCGAGACGGGGTATGTCGGATTTGTATCGGCTTAAACCCCCATGGTTGTCTCCATCTGCACTACGGGAGGATTCCTGGACCTCCAAAAGAAACACGCCGGAACCCCTCCAGTGTGGTGTAATAGCTCGTCAAGAGAGGACTATTAATGAATCCACAGCAAACTTACGTGCCCCTAAACACAAGAATCAGAGCAGCCAGTGTGTCATTTAGTGGTAAATGATCTTCTTCGTCCATGATTATCCATAATACCAGTAGGATCATGGGTTGCCGGCCTTAATTCGTTGCTCAAATCGTTAATTAAATCGAGTTCCAAGAAATTCCATAGAAGACTGCTGACGCAATCGCTATATAAAAACATATGTTAAATATGGTTTATTTATAAAACATTCTGTCTTCATAATTTCTGTCTTAATAATGTACAAAAAAATGAAAAAAAACCCTCTTTCAATTTTACAAACGGCGATCGTATCGTGTATACCTTTTCGATTATAAAAAAAGGTTTTATTTAAATTTTAACGCCTGCCTTTATATACGGTGATAGTAACACTTGTGGGATCAGATACAATCTTTTTAAATAATCTTTGTTTTTAATACATTTTTGCAAAGGTATTGAGATCTTAGCAGCGATATCCTAGTTGGTTGTGGTACGGACTGCCAAGACGAAAGTCGTATGTTCGAAACCCAAGTGGCATACAGTACTACATTTTCTAAAATTATGTGTGTATTAAATGTTAATTATCGCTTGCTTAACGGTGAAGGAAAACATCGTGAGGAAACCTGCATATCTGAGAATTCTTATACGAATTTCGAAGGTATGTGAAGTCTACCAACCCGTATTAGGCCAGCGTGGTGGACTAAGGCCTAACCCCTCTCAATAGTAGAGGAGGCCCGTGCCCAGCAGTGGGACAATGTTTGATACAGGGCTAGTACTAGTGTTATTATTATTCAGACCTTTAAATCTAAACAACAAAACTATAAATTGAACGCTGTTACAAGGTTGTGTAGTTCTCTCTCTAACTCTACTTCTCTACTAACTAACTCGAATATCGGAGCCACCTGCGAATTCCCGCGCTCGGTTGGCGGATGACGGCTAGTTTTTCCACCGGACGGGTATTTCGCGGTGATTTCTTTACATTCATACTCTATGTTTCGGGGAAAACAATTTTAAACCTGTCACGGAGCGATGTTTGAGGAATTGTTTGGATTAGATTTGTTATTGGTTTCTGTTCTGACACAAAAACTGTGCCAAAGATGATTAATAAACACTGTAAGGGTACTTTAGAATTTTATGGAAATATTGGGGTCACTTACGAAATATTTGAGGGTAGATTGGATAGGTTGTGGACTCAGTGGGGAAGATTTGCTATAAAAAGGGAAGCCTCAATGCTCGCGAGGCAGACTATACGAAAATAGCGGGAGTGTAGCTCGGTTTTAATCAGTGTGCGTCTTAGAGTATCTAAGGTGTGCGTACAGTTGTTTTCAGTTTAGTTTGTGTTTAATCGATGATGGCTAATAATACATCCAACAATCACACACATAGTTCTGAGTCTGACCCCAAAATAATTAAAACCTATGTCGTGGGTATCAATAACTACAAGGGACTCCCACAACACCCATCATCATCAGGCGGTGTCAGTCCACTGTTGGACGTAGGCCTCTCCCAAGATGCGCCACTGAGCCACAACACCCAGACCCGACACAAATACCTGTCTGTCATACAAAGATTTGTCTCATGCAGATTGTGCTGTACATATCATTTCAAACGTCGAGAGACCTTGTCCCTCGATGGGCGATAAAAATATGTCGGTCTACAGTAATTGTATACACTTAAGCCACTATTTCACTATTCGTGCAGTTGCTATGCAGTCGAGTACAAATGTAAACCCGGTAACTTTTCACTGCCTCGGTGGCGCAGTTGTGATTGCGGAACGCGGTACGACAGCTGCTGTGAGATCTCGGGTTCGATTCCCGGCTCAACTGAAAGTGATATTGGGTTTATCTATCACGAAATATTCAGTAACAGCCCCGAGTCTAGAGTGACTTATAAAGCGATAGGCTCACTATAGCGATCCTTATCACATCATGGGACGGTAATAAGCTCGGCGAAATGTGAGTGGACTGATTACAGCTCTGCCTACTCTCAGAAATTACAAGCGTGAGTGCGTATATAGTGTGATGTTGTTCTCAGGTGTCCGTATAAGCCACGTCATTGCGTTTTAGTAAAAATGTCAGTTAACATGACACGGCGTAACATTAGATACGTGAAGGGTGTTTTGAGCAACCCTTTTCATAGTATTGTCACAGCAAGGGTCCCTGGGGGTTATTGTATCGTTCACGTGATTAATGTACCTTATTGCGTTTTTAAGTAATTTTTTTTCTTTGTCTAGTGGCGTGTCTGGGTAATGAATAGAATGACTTTAAACTTTCGGATTGTCAGGCATATGTATGTTGAAAATTAAATAAATAAATAACACCCAACAGCCACACACATTGCCCCGACCCCACACTGAGATACGAGTCTTGTGTTGTGGGTATCAGTGACTACGAGAGACGCACAGTCTCACAACACCCCGGACATAAATACCTATCTGTCACACAAACATTTGTCCCAGTGTAGGAATCGAATCCACGGCCTCTCATTTCACAGTCTGTCTATTCCATTTCATTTGAAAAAAGAACTAGGAGTTAAAGTGAAGATGTAGCTAAATAGTTTTTGTAGCAATGAAAATGCTTTTTAACCGACTTCAAAAAAGGAGAAGGTTAACGATTCGTCGGAATCTTTTTTTATGTATGTTACCCGAAGACGCCTGGACCGATTCGTGAAATTATTTTTTTGTTTAAATGGGTTTACTTCACAGTTGGTCCCATTGGCACCAAGTCAGGATCTGATGATGGGATCTCAGAAAAATCAATGGAAACCCTCAAATTTTATAGTGGCGCATAATTTGCTTTTTTTTGAAGTCGGTGTACTTTTTATGAATTAAAAAACTTTTATTTCAGTACAGGACATACATAAATAAAAAAGTTAATAAAAATAAACTTTACTATAAACCGGTATTCCTTTTTATCCTGGTACGGCAAAGTGACTACTGTACCCTCCGGGTAGAGCATTAAGTAATAAGACAACCATCACATGCCACTTGACACAATCAATTCGGCTTGATCAATAGGATCTAAGTATATAGAAGGGAACACGTTTGCCACAGCTTGATGATATAAAGATACAAATTTGCAAACTTTGTTTTATACCAATTACCGCCTTAAGAGACGACATTGGATAGAAATAATTATAATTTATACTCACTTCCGTTCGAACAGTACAAAGTATAAAAGCAAACCAGATAGATCTAGACTCTTCGCTGATAGCCGACATACAGATTATTTGTATGATCAGCATTATTTAATTATTAACTTTAATTCATGGTTCCATCTGAGTTTAAATTTTCTAAGACGAAAAGTAGCTGTACAACGAATTAAAAACACGTTACATATTTTCTTTTTCGTGCCGTTTTAGATACAATTTTTTCTACATCCTTTCTCTCGTTGATCGAATTTTGAAGATTCAAATAATTAACGTATAAGTAAAAGTTTTTTAATTCATAAAAAGTACTTATGCGTCACTATAAAATTTGAGGGGTGCCCTTGATTTTTCTGAGATCACATGGTCAGATCCTGACTTGGTGCCAATGGGACCACATGGAAAGTATACCCTATTAAACAAAAAAAGAATTTCTCGAATCGGTCCAGGCGTCTTCGCGTAATCGGGGAACATACATAAAAAATTAAGATTCTGAATTGTTAACCTCCTCCTTTTTTTGAAGTTGATTAAAAAGTCGAGCAAAGAAGGAAAATACTTTATTATATTGTACTTCAAATTAGTTGAATTTGGCACAACAATTTAATATTCGCAAACAATTACAACTAGTGGCAACAAAGAAAACAAATTTTAACAAAACACGCTCTCTCAGAACTACACTTTGTTAGTCTTGTCCAAAAGTGGCAAATTCTATATTCGGCGCAGAGCAAACTTATTTTAAGTACAAAATTTCGCCATTTCACAAAGCTTACTTTGTTCGGAACAAGTGCAACGAAAACCTTCTGAATGTGAAAAACATTTTTCCGTTTCTTGCGAAGTTTTAAACTAAAAATAAGACGGCGAGCGCCGCGAGCATTCTTCTCAGACAAAGCTTCTCATTTTCCAGGGCCGTGTGTCCCAAATTCTAATGTTCTGAGCTCTCTTTCAAGGGATTCGTATTACTTGGGGAATATTTGCTCCTTAACTTAGTATCTGAAATATTAAAGAGGCATTCTCTTCAGCTATGTTGCTACCATTATGTAAGAAGAAGTAAGACGACGAGACTGCTTCGGTGGCGCAGTCGTAATTGCACATGCGTTACGACTGCTATCTGCTACTGAGGTCTCAGTTTCGATCCCCGGGTAGGGTACACTTTACCCTTTTTTTCCATTTTTTTCTATTTAAAAATACTCAGTATAGTACATGGAACGTCTAGAGCAAACTTTGATATGAGCTTTGCAGTCGGTTGTATCATGAATGTTTTCCCAAAATTCGTGAGCTTTCCAGGTGCTGATGACTAAGGTCGAAAATTTGTTGGCATCTGGCAAAATTCTCCATTCGTCATCGATTTTTTGGAGGTCATTTTCAATTTTGGCAGTATTTAGTTTCTGGGGTAGTGGGAACATTAACGGGAAGTTCTGTCTATTACTGGGGCGCACGGCCTCTTCACGTCACATATATTTGAGGAGTGGAAGTATTTCATTCGATTATCATAACGCTTCTGAATTTTCTTGAAGCTCGTTACTAGAAATTCGCGGCAACGAGTATACAATTCTGCCAGGAACTCTTTCTGGTTTAAGATATTAGTTTTTTTTATTTATTTTATTTATTTATTTATTTATTTATACACTTCATATACATCGTATATAGGCGGACTTAATGCCAAAGGCATTCTCTACCAGTCAACCTTAAGGTGGTGCAGAGATAAGTAGGGTAGGTGCATAAAGCTAACGGATAAAAAAACATTAAAATCAAATTAGGATGGACATACATAAATAGACTACATACATACATAATAAATATAATAATATTTTTTGAGTTTCATGCATGATTTTGGTACCCAAAAACATTTGGGGTAGTAGATGTCGTGAATTTTCTGGGTCAATGAAGCATATTTCATTTTAGTTAACGTAGTCTCTTGTCATGTAACATTGCCAAATATCTTTGTAAAGCAGTTTTATATTATAATACAATCTTTATAAATTAATATGAATATAGTTATACAAATGATAAAAATCTACTTTCTACACAGTTGGTAACAGGCTACGCAAATTAAAGGAAGTTCCCCGGGGAGTCTGGTAGCAACAATATTTTGCTCGTTAAAAATGCGTCCCACTAGCATAACAGACGTCTATACTTTATTTAAATCTTGCAAATTACATGCCAGCCCCATCATACGGAAAGTGGAATATGCTTTTCATTTAAGAGTCGAGGTATAATGGTGAATCAGGGTACCAAGTCGAATAATTTTCGAATCGAAAACGTCAGCGTTTGTTGGAAATCATATATTTGAAGTGTCGATGGCAATATTTTTCCGGACATTGTTTCACGCATTTGGGTGTATTCTTATTAACAGTCACACATAGTCCAGACCTTGCACTTTATGAGACCTGTATCGTGGGTATCGATAGCTACGATGGACTAAGGTCAACACTCAAACCTGAAATAAATATTTGTAGACCACACAAAAAAAAAACTTGTTGCAGGTTACCCTCATCTCGTTTCACAGTCTACTCGGCCACCGCGTCATAGCTGTCAGATTATGAATTCTTTATATAGTAATTATAATAATAATAAATACACGAAACAAGCGTAGTCCTGATTCTACACCAGGTCATATCTGTGTCTTGGGTATCAAGAATCAAGAGAGACTGCGCTGCTACAACACCCAGATCTGAAACAAATATATTTTTAGGTTTCCAGTAATACACGTGGATGCCTATAATTTGGTGCTGTCACAGGCATTTTACTCATAGACTACTGAAGTAAATAGTTTTTGAAAGGTTTCTGTGAACAGCATAAAATGTTTTATCGGAATTAAACTTTATTTCATTGACATAAAGCTTGCTGTTTGCGGAACCTAAATCTCCACTTTCACATCCCATTCTTTAGGCTTGGTAATGCTCCTTTGATTCCTGTAGTATTGTAGGTGTTTATGGGTGGTAGAGAACACATACCATCAAGGGATTTTCCCCCTCTATCCACTTATGTCTTCATTTTTTTTATTTGACACACATACACTCACGCCTGTAATCCCCGAAGGGGTAGGCAGAGGTGTAACCAGTACACCCACTTTTCGCCGAATTTCGGTCCCATAATGTGATAGGCGGCGAGCCTATCGCCATACCAGGCACAGATTCCAGACTCCGGGCTAATACTGAGGAATTTCTAGATAGAAAAACCCAATATCACTTTAGCCGACCCGGGGATCGAACCCGAGACCTCAGCACAGCAGTCGTAACGCATGCGCAATTACAACTGCGCCAACGAGGCAGTCAAGCAGTCAGGCAGTTTTTTGATTTTTTTTATTTATATACAACAATCGTTAAAATATGCATTAAAACCACCGAGATTTATAGAGATGCTATATAACATTAAACATTCACATCGGATTAACAAAATGAAACAGTCCAGTAAGTTAGTTCCGTAGTTCTCTGAGAGTCGAAACTAGGCAATCACATTATGAGTTTTTAATATTAGGTACGCAAGTAATAATTTATTTGTTTTTTATATTCATTGATGTAACGTCCCCATTGAATCTCGTACTCACATTAGTTGTGTCTACTGCATGAAATTATTTTTAGCAGTCGCGTGAATATTGCATATTTATAAAGACAGCATTATTCAGTAAGAGCTGGTGTTCGACCGAGTGTGAAATTACGAGTCGGTGTTGCACGACGAAGAATTTCGTTTGCAGCTGGCATATTTTCTACCGAATGCATTTTGTGACCAGCTTATTTAAACGAAGATATTTTTTCGTGTCATTGTCATCCTCCAAATCGATTGCTGTTTATATTATGGTTACGAGTAGCTCCTGCACCTGACTTCACTCGTGGGGTTTGTTTTATATGCCACCAGCTTCATATCGCAGATTCCACATTATGTATATATCTTAACTTTTCTTTTACACATACCTGAATAATAATTATTTAGCTAAAGCTTAAAAACTCACTTCAAAATCGGAATCGTTTATTGTAGTCCATTGACGACTTTCCCCATTTTCCTCGTATCACCTCTTCGTCATTAGCTTGATATGGCGATATTCGACGTGGTAGAGGTATGGTAAGATATACCAAATACAGTGAAGTCAGTTTAGTCAGTTTTGAGAAAATCAGGCACATTGAGAAATCGTATATAATTGAAATAAAACGAAGTTTGCGGATTATATCGCGGTTTATTTTATTTTTTTAACCCGACGTTTCGAAGACTTTACAGCCTTCATGGTCACGGGGGAGACTGAGTTGTATGTCATCTTGAAAGTGTAGTGCAATGTTTCTACCCTCAATGTAGTTGATATTACATTTTTATTTTGATGTAGTCCGATCTACGCAGAAAGAGCTCACAGTGTCATGAGGTCTGGCGGTTGGTCTTTTGGGTTCCGATTTAATTAAATGTATAATTGGATCCCAGGCTGGTGCTAGCTTCCAACCATCTTCTCTATTGAAATTAGGATGTTTTTTAATTTCAATAGCCTCGCGAATCAACGAAAATACGAAATTCACAAAGCAATATTGTAAAATTTCATAGATAGGATAAAAGTTAGTCTATTTATAAATCCAGGACATATTTTATTGGTGTGCAAAATTGCATCCAAATCTGTTCAAAAGTTTATACGTGATTAGTTACAAACATTGAAGCGTTCTAACTTAGGGCTTGCTTTGTCTTGCTTCATCTATAAAAGTCACTTAACATGAGAAAGCACTGTATAACTATTATAAAGGTACATATACACTTACCCCTGAAATCCTCGAAGGGGTAGGCGGAGGTGTTACCAGTACACCCACTTTCCGCCGAATTTATTACGGTCCCATAATGTGATAGGAGGCGAGCCTATCGCCATACCGGGGACAATTCCGGACTCCGGGTTGATACTGAGTATTACTAAATAGAAATCCTCAATATCACTTTACCGGGAATCGAACCCGAAACTTCAACACAGCAGTCGTAATGCATGCGTAATTGCAACTGCGCCACCCAGGCATTATAAAGGTAAACAATGTTTATTAAGTTGATTATAAAATTAGTAGAATTCAACTCGGTCCTGCATCATTGGAATATATTTCAATCTTGATAAAAAAATGGAAGCTACGTCCGACCTCGAAATATCGCCGCAAAAAAAAGAATCTTACTTCAGCGCGTATTTTTGTTCCTTTTTCGAAATATGACTTTTTTCACGGTGCCATCGGTTTTTGGTGATCCATTTTTTATTCCGATTTTTATTAGGCTGGGCGAAGTTATCACGTGTATATTTGTAGGTTGTTTCATTTGAGAGCCTACGTGGCGCAGTTGGCGTGTAGCCGGCTGTGAAACGAGAGGCCGTGGGTTCGATTCCCACACCGAGACAAATGTTTGTGTGACAGACAGATATTTGTGCCGGGGTCGGGGTGTTGTGAGACCGAAAGTCTCTCGTAGTCCCTGATACCCACAACACAAGACTCGTATCTTAGTGTGGGATCAGGACTATGTGTGTGATTATTAATTGTCATTTATTATTTCATTAGTTTTAAATTATTATTGATTTGTGGTGGAGGAATGTAGTGCATTACATTATTAGAAAACAGGGTTGTTTGGTAAAAAACCACTCAGTATTTTAGTTCATCACGCACACAAAGGTCATGCATAGCAAAAAGTGTTGTTATTATTTTTAACAATATTAAAATAAGACAACGTAATGCTTTTGATTTCGTGACTGTTCATATGCGATGAATACCATTAACCAGGTGACCCACTGGTTTACTAAAAAAAAAACAAAAAATACCAAATTATTTAATATCGAAATGTTTTGTCGGGAACTTTGTATTTAGTTTAAAGTATAATTCAGCAGATGTATCTTTTGAAACATTATCCATGCATATAAAATAACAAAGAACATTCTCGAATATTTAAAACCGAGCTAAAGCGAGTGGTATCCGCAGCGTGGTTATTGTTTATGTTTCATAATGTTTTTGAATAAGAATGCTTAGTAAATTTCGCTCCGCCTCGCTTCGGTCTCACGAGCGCTCTAAACGTAATCATTTCGAGAAATAACTTTAAATTCTTGTATTTTTATTGTAACAAAAATATTTTTAGTATTTTCATCTGCATTTTGGAATGGTTAGGCTATGGTTGAGTTTGCGAGGGGAACAATTTCGCAACAAATTTGATGGCTACAAGTTCGCCTATACTCTATGTGCAGTTTTTAATTTACTACAGTCACTTTTAAGACTACATTTTGCTGCTGAGAATTCATTTTATTATTATAATAAAATAATAATACTAGCCCTGTATTAGACATTGTCTCACTGCGGGGCACGGGCCTCCAATACACCTTCGAAATTCTTATGAGAATTCTCAGGTATGCAAGTTTCCTCACGATGTGTTCCTTCACCGTTAAAGAAATCGATAACAATGAATACACAAATAACTTTAGAAAAGTCAGAGGTGTATGCCATTTGGGTTTCGAACATACGACTTTCGTCTTGACTGTCCGTACCGCAACCAACTAGGCTATCGCTGCTTACATTCAAAATTCATTTTACTACAATAAAATTAAACATTGCGTAGCGTAGACCAGTGTAGGCGCAAAGGAGTAACGTAGCTGTAAGTAAAAAAAAGGATCAGCAATTTCAAAGATTACCTGTGAATCCATTCTACCTATAAGTGAATTGTCTATCAAGACACGGTAAAATTAATAATTTTCACGTGATTGTATGCTTAAAAGCTATATGTTTATCGAGAGACGTTTCATGGCGACAACTTGAACTTTGCTTCTTCATTCTTTGGTATGTGTACACATGATCATTGTCACCATAATTGTTATCATGACTAGTATTTGTCAATGAGTAAATTTCGTGGTAGAATATTCATATCCGCCTGGATAGCGACCACCGTATACAGGGTGTAAAACCCGCCATAGTTGCACACGTAATGTGTCAAGCTCCGGGAACAGCCAGTGTACATCCGGTTTTTGTCAGGGTCTAAAGTTGAGGTACGATAACTGGCCGTTATGCGGCCTTCTGAGTACTCTGACACTCTACCCTCGACCGCTTCTTCACATTCTTGTCCATGGCGTGGTGTGACGAAGTAGGTATGACTGTGTTGAGTAGTGGGGGATAGATTGTCTCTCGCTACTCGATACTCTAATTGGACGGCACTGCGCTTACCCTCAGGTGCAGTGTGGTCACTTTGCTGTGGCAGGTTAAAATAATAAGTTACTTAAAGCCGGTATAACTCTGGGTACTCTTGAGTGATGCAACGTGTCTCTATGTTGATGATGCCACGATAAAATGTTAAATTCTGCCTTCTGTAGGCGAGGTCATACGCGTCAATGTATGCGTGTTTTATAATTTGCATGGTTAGGTTTCAATGCCTTGTGTGGATTCAAAAGACGTCGGAGTCGCTGGCTTTCTTATCTCCCGGTGCAAGTGAAAAGCGGATTGGATAAAAAAATTAAAATTAAAACATTTTTTAACCTTTCACTTCCGAACAAATGCTTCTCAAAAATATATAAGCAGAGACCCTTCATAAAGCGAAATATCGTAAATATTACGTAAGGTTGAAAGAAATTCCTGAGAAATCATCTAAGCCAATTGCTGTATAAAAAGTGGCCCAATAAATGTTTTCTTAGTGATCCTGAATAATAAACGCAAAGTGTAGCTAATGTATGATGTATAGCTACAAGGCGGACTACTATCTAAATTATAAAAAAAACGTTATTGGTATACATGATCATATAAAAAGACACTCACGATAAGCCAAAACATATGGAAATTCACCATACGGAATGTATAGCGAAGTGGAACTTACAGACAACCGTCAAAGGCTGATAGACAAAGATACTAGGAAAGAAGTGAGAAAAGAAAAAAGAAAAGAAGACGAATAAAGTGCTAGGAAAGAAGAATAGAGAAAGACCGGAAACTATTTGTGACCCACAAATGTTTGTTTTGAGTCTGGGTGTTGTGTAATCGAAAGGTATACCCAGGTCACAAGACTTGTATCTTATTGTGGGGTTAGAGAGACTATCCCGCCCACACACCGCTATTGCAACTCCTGTATTGTAACTATTGTGTCCAGCATCGACAATGGCACGCATTTTTCGACACCGAGTAATCATTATTACTTTTTAAATAAAAATAAAACCGTCTTCAAAGAAACCCAGACACAACTAAAAACCAAAAAATAATTGGTTAAATTTACATTAATTACTTACTATAACTATGGGACCAATCTGGAAGTATATTCTCTGTAATAAAAGAAGAATTTTCCAAATCAGTCAATATATGACGGAGTTCTGAGGTAACAAACATAAAAAAAATACACGTCGAATTGAGAACCTCCTCCTTTTTTTTGAAGTCGGTTAAAAATCGGCGAGTCTCTGGGAATGCTTAGCTGTCTTTTATCCCCCAAAGAAATTAATCAAATAGAAATATAGTTATAGTGGGGTTAGAACTATATGTGTGGGTTGAGTATATTTATGTATGTCATAAAAAGCACTGCCTCGGTAGCGCAGTTGTAATTATGCTAGCGTTACGACTGCTGTGCTGAGGTCTCGGGTTCGATCCCCGGGTCGGGTAAAGTGATATTGGGTTTTTCGATCTCGAAAATCTCAGTATTAGCCCGGAGTCTGGAATGGTATGGCGTTAGGCTCGCCCCCTATCACATTATTATTATAAGCCTTTTTATTTCGACATCAAATATTTTACATTGCAAATGTGTGTTAGTACATTTAGCTTATTAATCTAGTGTTAGTATAGTTATTTTTATGTGGTGATGTGATTCCCGCTTGGGTGAAGGCCTCCTCTTCCTCCCTATCCTATCACATTAAGGGACCAAAATTCGGCGAATAGTGGGTGTACTGGTTACACCTCTGCCTACTCCTTCGGGGATTACAGGCGTGAGTGTATATGCATATGCATATGTGTGTAATAGCTTAAGATGCATCCATGGATGGTATACCTTTGCTTCCAAAAATAACCCCCACGCGGATAGAGCCGCGGGCAACATCTAATATGTCATAAGAAGCACTGAATTCGCCAGGATCTCAACCCTCAAACCCCCACCCACTTATATTTCCGAGTAATACTTGAAACACAATGCACGGGTCCCTTTGTGGGTATGCAAAGGATCGCGGAGTCGTGTCGGTGTGCGGTTTTTGTATATTTTTGCATTCGTACACGATGTTTTCATTCGTTCCGCATTCGCAACTAGACGGGAATTTCTTTCATCTACCCTCATTAGGTTCCGTGTTTCAGGTACCATGTGAATGGGTTATGGATGTTACTCTGTATAATTATGAGATCGTATGACATGCGTCTAGGTAAATTATAATTTGCTGTAATCACTTTGAAGTGGTAGAGTCACGCTGTAGAAGATTTTGTCTACAGAATGAATGAATCGGCTCGACTGGGTTAATACCATATGACAAAAAGGATAAGACAGTCAGTAGGACTGCCGACAGAGGTGAAAACTAAAAATATTGGAATTATTATTTGTTCTTAATTTTTATTTTTATTATTAACTATTAGGTCACCCACTTTGTTTGCCAATGCTTGCTATATATTTCAGTACAGTGCAAAATGTGTGTTATGCCGGAAACACACTTTCAATTGTTTTATTATGAACCGTATAAATAACCAAATTTCTTAGACTTTGTTTCGTAGCATTCCATAAAACCGTAAATAAAGAAAACAATCTATTACGTAAAAGGAAATTTGTTGAATTAAAAAAGGTAACCATAATTAAATTTCCAAGGTCCGAGTTCAAATTATGAAAACCTAAAAGCCCCCTTTCTAAATAAGTGCTTTGAAAGCAATTTACTTAATGAATTAATGAGACGGTACAGACATCCGGTTAATTTATAGATGTTTAAAAGTCCCTTTAAACATTGTACTTGTGTGAAGATGGGAGGCGGGCATTTTCTACCCGACTACGTGGCTACGCCGTAGCAAAGGGTTACGACTTTTTCTTGTCTACGAATTTATGTAGAGTTCTTATCTAAAAAAACGTTGTACCATCAATCAATTTTATGTCTAGGACACAAAATCAGGTAGTTTGATGATGGATGGAGCGTGTTAGATTAGAAGAGATATTCATGATATTGTTTTAAGTTTTATTATCTGGTCCCCATATTACATACATTTACACTTACGCCTGTAATCCCCGAAGCGGTAGGCAGAGTTATAACCAGTACACCCACTTTTCGCCGAATTTGTTAAGGTCCCATAATCTGATAAGGGGCGAGCCTATCGTCATATCTGGTACAATTCCAGATCGCGGCTGATACTGAGTATATATATAACTGGGAATCGAACCCGAGATCTCACCGCAGCAGTCGAAACGCATGCACAATTACAACTGCGCCAAGTCACCAAGTTAGTCTTGAAAATTCTATCAAGGCAAAGTTGTAATGGGTGTTTCCACGTATGCTTTTTATACTTGAAAGGGCTGACCAGGCTATACTTGGAATTCGACATTATTTTTACAATTTAGTTGCCCTATTAATTTGATAGATCTTATCCCTTGACCCTCGCAGGATACCTTCACCCAGCGGGATCCACATTACAGGAAGAAAAATAACTACACAGCTTCGTGGTGTCTACTACCACGGCCCGAACCAAGAGGTTCGTAAATTCGTATTTTTGCCGCACCATCAAGCTGTGGAACAGTTTGCCAGCTACCGTGTTCCCTCCTTCCTATGATCCTGGGTCTTTTAGGCACAGTGTGAAGAAGCTAAACAGCAGGCGGCATGATTGTGTTGAGTAGTGAGGGATAGACTGTCTCTCGCTACTTGATACTCTATCTGGACGGCATTGCGCTTACCATCAGGTGCAGTGTGGTCACTTTGTCACGACGGAATAAAAAAACAAATAAATTTGATAATTGAAGAGCCTAAAATTCGAATAGAAAGTGATAGTTCCTTTCTTTGAATTAGAGTTCTTTATTTGATGTTGCTTTTTTCCGACGAATCCATCATCAATTTAATTTCGTCGCTAAATGAATCAACCTTGGTGTCGTGTTTTTTCGTCATAGCCATGCTTCTGGGACCCCCGAAACAATCAATTACCCAACTTAGAACCTCCTTGAATTGTAAATGTGAGTTTTCTTTGTTCGCCAATTTTTTCTTCAGTCGCTCTTTGTGTTAATATAATTGTGTTTATTTGTTTGTTCGCATCTCTTTGTGCCGTTTGCTTATTCGTGTGATAACAATTTATTAGTTTACGTTCTGTGTTTTTGGGAACATTTTTGCAATCTGCCTTCCTGTGTATTTTGTATTCAAATCTATTATATTAATCTTAGTGTATTTCTAGATAGAGAATTATGGTAAGTAAATATACGCATCAAATTCATAATATCCCTTTTTTACGTTAGTTAAACATAAATCTTTTTTTACTATTTATCATTCTATAAGTAAATTAACAAAACTGCCATCTTTAATTGGTGTTTATCGACACTTAACACTAAATGGTTTGAGATTTTATTTTTTATCTTTGCATAATTTAATTGGTTATAAAGTGCAAACCAATTTAAATACATATATAAATCTAGAATACATTTCTCTATCTGTCTATTGCCCTTCAGCTGGGCAAAGATCTCAAAATAATTAAGACAGGGAATTGAACTGTTGGTCTTATCATGCCTCTCGATGGGCACGAACCAGGCAGGTTGTAATGTTGGTTTGAAGTCTTAAATAATGTTGAATGAACAATGACGCTAAAAGCAGCTCTAGTTGTAAGTGGAAAGAAGCAAGACGAAAGTTGTAAATTCAAAACCAGTACCAATATATATATATATATACATATACCTCTTTTCTAAGTCTATTCATTGTTAATTATCACTTGTTTGAACAGCGATGAAAAACATCGTTAGGATACTTGCATGCCTGAAAATTCTAAATACGAATTTCGAAGTCTATCAATCCGCATTAGACCAGCGTGCTGAACTAGCCTTACCCTCTCATTATTAGAAGAGGCCCGTCTCCAGCAGTGGGACAGTGTACAATATTAATTCAGAAAAGTACACCGACTTCAATAAAAAACAAATTATGCGTCCCTATAAAAGTTGAGGGTTGCCCTCGATTTTTCTGAGATCCCATCATGAGATCCTGACTTGTTGCCAATGGGACCACCTGGAATGTATACCCTTTTAAACAAAAAAAAGAATTTCTCGAATCGGTCCAGGTGTCACGAGTAATCGGGGAACATACATAAAAAAAAGATTCCGACGAATTGAGAACCTCCACCTTTTTTTGAAGTCGGTTAAAGCATATTATTCTTTATGACAAAGAGGTCTCAAATGCTCATATATACCCAAAGACATTTTTAATTAACACAGCTTATGTAACATTTTAGAAATAAATGAAAGCGGTTACTGTACAATTCTTTTCTTGAATCTAGACAAAGGTCCGTGCTCATTCGAATCAGTCTACAGTTCACGTTGGCTTTTGTTAACTTTTAAAAGAAACAGTCTAGCATTGTCTTACTCTAATAATAAATAGTTTGTGCAAAGTTCTTTCCACTTCTGCACGGCTTTGAGTTGCCGTTCGATGGAATTCTTTGAAACGTTGTTTTTCTTATATTTTATTTTTGATAATATTATTAATGGTGTGAGATAAGATTCTTTATCTAAAATTGTGTATTAGTACCAAGTAGCGAGAGACGATCCCTCGCTACTCAACACAATTATGCCGGCCTGCTGTGTAGCTTCTTTATACTACGCCATGGTGCAAGGAGTCTAGGGTCTAATGTCAGAACTCAGAAGACCACAACTCGGCCAAACATCGTACCCCAACTCTAGACCCCCGACAAAAACCGGATGTACACTGGCTGACCCCGAAACGCGACACATCACAGAAACTTTTAACATTGGTGTGGGAATCGAACCCAGGGATTCTCCAACTGCACACTACTCACCAGTTGTGCCACGAACATCCAAACGTATAAAAAATATGTTATAGATAAGTGTTATCGGAAAAAGTAAAGTACCAAATATCTATGAAAAATGTTATTTATCCACGACACAACACCGAACGCTGGCTTAATATCATAATACAAACGTCTCGTGGTTTCCATTTTTATTATATTTGCAATACTTTATTTGCAGAGCACTTTGAACTACGTAGAATTTACATTTTTTGATTTAAAATAACCACGATGCAATAAAATAAAAGTAAAAATAAAAATACTTGATGTAGTCAAGTAATATTTTCAAAGAATATTCTTTTTATCGTCTTCATTTAAACATATAGGGGGTCTAGAGTTGGGGTACGATGTTTGGCTGTGTTGCGGCCGAACTCTGACACTAGACCGTTGACCGCTTCTTCACCTTATAGCTCCATGGCGTAGTATGAAGCTACACAGCAGGTCAGCATGATTGTGATGAGTACGGGGTAGATTGTTTCTCGCTACTTGATATTCTAACTGGACGGCACTGCGCTTACCATCAGGTTTTTTTATAGTATAGTCCGACAAACGAGCCAGTGGGTCACCTGATGCCAAACGATCTCCACCGCCCATGAACATCCACAATACCGAAAGTATCATGTATGCGCTGTCGGCTTTAAAGGACAGGAATAGGGATTAGGGAAGGGAAGGAGGAATCTGGGCCTCCGGATATCTCACTTACCATACGAAACGCGACAGTAAACTGTCACTTTACGTTGGTTTTCTGTGAGACAGTGGTACTTCCCCGGTCGAGCCGGCCCATTCATGTTGTAGACAAATATGTCTTCAGCGTGGCTCTACCACTTCCAATCAGTGATGCAGAGTGATCACATTGCCGTGCCAGGATAAAAAACATTTCCATGAAAAGTAATATACACATAACATAAGGTTATAATATAAACACATAAATTATAACCTTTTATAATATTTTGGTAGTTTAATAGCCACAACATTTCTATATAAATATTCCAATCAAAAAATCGCTTAAAACTCTCCAAAATTCTCCCAACCTCAGTATAAGTTGAGAAAACAATCGTAATTTAGTCCAATTTGCAATGTTCTCACGTAAAACTGTCAGTTACTTCGCAGATGTATAATCACATCGAGCACCTCTCGGGATTAGAAGTCGTTGTAGCCGAGATCCTGCCAGCATATCCCGGCTACATTAGTGCAAAGAGTTACGCCCGGATCAGATGAACTGTGCCTAAGAGTCGGTAGTTTCTGAGATGAAGCAAGAGGGTGTCAATCACCTCGGGGAAGCCAGTTTGCCAAGCTGGTCTAATTTGGCATTAAGGTGTAAACCTACCAAGATGAGATGAAGCAACTGTTTTATGGCGGAATTTTGGCTTATTGGAGTAAAACTACCACCAGTGCTATACGCAGAGCCATCACCAGATTTTTGCTAACAGAGTGGGCTGCTGGAATAGGCTGACTGTGATACGTAAAATAAAAAATCATTGTATGTTCGTGGTCGTATATCTCGAAAGGTAAATAAACTATCTGTGTACCAAATTTTATCAAAATCCGTTCAGCTGTTTCTCAAACATACAAACTTACACATTCATAATATTATTAGCATTAAGACGACTAATTTACATATGCACACTTTTTGTATATGAAAACCAATTTAAAAATTAGTCACTTTAAACCCAAATTATACATATATGATTTAATGTATAAATACTTAATATGTCTCTAACTAAGGTCGATAAAGCTTATTACATCTTGCAGCCGGCCGTGGGTTCGATTCCCGCATCGAGACAAATGTTTGTGAGACAGACAGATTGTTGTTTTGGGTCTGGGTATAGTGACCGTAGTCCCTCGTAGTTGTTGACATCCACGATACAAGCCTAGTGTGGGGTCAGAACTATGTGTGACTGTTGGGTGTATTTATTTATCTTCATACATCATGTACTTATTCCACGAATAAACCACGTATTACATTATATTCATCACACATCTCGAGATGAAAAACGGTTGATTCAAAGGCATGCAATTAGCGGTGGATGCAAATCGATTGTGTAATTGGCATCCATCGCTCACAGCTCACAGATGGTGATTGCTGATGGGTGCAATTATGGAGCAAGATTAGAACGTATATCGCTTGATGACTTCTGATGAAATAGATTAGAGTTTGAGTTTACCTAATAATTCAACTTATCGATTTAATTTTACTTAAATACTAACGTCACTTGCACGATGGCGCAGTTGTTATTGAGTACGCGGCACGACTGTGGTGCTGTGATCTCGGGTTCTAAACTGAAAATATCTTCCGCGAAATACTCAGTATCAGCCCGGAGTTACGAATTGTGCCCGGCATGGCGGCATTTCGCCTCTTGTCACATCATGGTACGGTAATAATCTTGGTGAAATTTGAGTACACAGGTTACACATTTACTAAAAATAATTAGAAAATCAATTCTTGTCCCTTTTATAACCATCACGACATGCACTAGGTTTTGCTGTTTTATTTAAATATATAATGTAAAACATATTTAGATACTATATAGGTATATATCTATGTATGGACTCCACTGCATTTAGCAAATAACGGTCGACAGCGGCTTTGCTGTGCCCTGGCATTTCAGAAGTCTATGAGTGGCGGTGACTACTTGTCATCGTGTGGCCCGTCGTCTTATAGTGGCGCGTCTAGTATCCAGGGACTAAAAAACAAAAAAATAGCAAACTAAGAATTTCAATTCATTACAATTATGTTGGTCGAACTAATAATTCAATTATATTATTGATTGAATAGGTTATGTTCTATGTGACCCAGATTTTATATCCAAATTTATTTACAGCAGCCATAGTCTAGCGAGTTATACGGACTGCCGAAACGAAAGTCGTGAATTCAAAACCTACTTCAAAGCCCTTTCTGACTTTCGAAGGTTTAGACATTTTTAAATGAAGGAAAACATCGGGAAGAAACTAGAACATTTGAGCTGCTCTGTTAGAATTTCGGAGGTACCGCCTCGGTGGCGCAGTTGTAATTGCGCATGCATTACGACTGCTATGCTGAGGTCTCGGGTTCGATCCCCGGGTCGGGTAAAGTGATATTGGGTTTTTCTATCTAGAAATTCTCAGTATTAGCCTGGAGTCTGGAATCTGTGCCCGATATGGCGATAGGCTCGTCCCCTATCACATTATGGGACCGAAATTCGGCGAAAAGTGGGTGTACTGGTTACCCCTTCGCGGATTACAGGCGTGAGTGTATATGAATTTCAAAGGTTTGTGAAGTCTACCAACCTGCTTTCAGCTAGCATGGTGGACTTAAACCTAACATCTTATTAGTATAGGAGACGCACTTCGTACTCAATTTTCCGTTCTATCCAATCTCCTTTCTTCAACGAGTAATAGTACGCTTACTCTAGTTTTGTGAATGTTTATGGGCCGTGGGGTTTATTTACCCTCAATCAATTGACCACTGACAATGCACTTAATTGTTTTTTGATCTGTTCCTAAAAAAATCTAGCCTATCAGGCTATGAAGTATCTGTATTTTTTCCTTTACTCTATGCCAATAAAACGTTGTTTTCTGCGAATTAAACAGACCTCCCGCGCCGGAGGATTGCTCATTTGCATACAGAGAGGAACGCCTCAGCAGTGCCTTGATTATTTCTATTATTGCCACTCGACTCCTTAGTTATGGCCTAGATCTGTGCAAATTGTTAACCTACTTATTGAGCACTCGTTAGATTGAGAATCGCTGATTGTGAAAGGACCAAGATAGAAATAAGTGGCTTGAATGAGTACAAATGTAATAAATGTCGTATCAAAAAGCAGACATAGCCTACTAGGAAGTGGTACAGTCTGTTAAGACGAAAGTACTATGTTTTGGGGGGGGGGGGGGGAACACCCCCTCTCCTCCCTCTGATATTTATTCAGAAATATTGTAAACACCTATTTGAATTACATACTTTTATTAAAAGATAATGCTAAATGAAAAACGACTAAGGTGTTCACCAAAAATAAAAAGACAACCGAATTTAAAAATCTCTATGAATATTACAAAATTTTCCGACAACTACACAACACTGTATCCTTATGTGTATCAAGCAGTCCGACAGTACAAAAGCTTACATGGATACACATAGAATTATTACAAAAATTTACAATTTTATCCTAATATAGCACGTCATTCTCACTTAAAAACAAAGTCCTATGTTAGAAACCAGCCCAAATGGCACCACTAACTTTAAATTTTACGTGTCATTGTTAATTATCACTTGCTTTAATGGGGAAGGAAAACATCCTAAGGAAACTTATATACCTAGGAATTCTCATAACAATAAAAAATATCCGTATATCGCAAACCGTTTTTTAGTGCCTCGATAGGCACACGAGCAGACGGTCCATCTGATGGTAAGTAATCACCGCCACCCATAGAAAAGCCTCTGCCTACCGTTAATGTCGGCACGGAGAACGAACAAACGGCGTCTAGTTTCTCAGTCGGCTATTTCACCGTTGCACCACTATGGCTGTCAATATAGCTATGCTATGTACATAACGTAAAACTGCATACCTTACAAGTAACATTATTTATCAAAATACCCTTCTTTAATAGAAAAAGTCGTACAGTTGATTAAAAGTTTCGATTAATACCTTACTAATGATAAGTCTGGCGTCATGCCAGGCTGAGTGATTGAAAATTTATCTTGATTTCCATCCTGAAGTAGTGCTTCTGTAGGTATTTTTTTTACGCACACAAAAAGGAGGTATTTGACGCGTATATATTTTTTCTTTTTAATTTTCCTAGTTTTTCAACAGGGGTACGACGCTTGCATGTTTTAGTAGAAATTTAATTTTGAGTTGGCTGAACATCTTTTAAATTATGGAGAATTTGACAGCCTTCTTGGCGCAGTGGGCGAGTAGACAACTGTGAAACAGAGGTCCCAGGTTCAATTCCTGCACCGAGATAAATATTTATGTGATCCACAAGTAATTTTTTCGGGTTTGGGTTGGACCGTAGTCCCTGGTAGTTCTTGATACCCACGATATAGGTTTGACGTAGTGGTAGGTCAGAACTATATCTATGACTCTTTGGTGTATTATTATTACAATTTTTAAATATACAGGTTTTTCCCTACGATGTTTTGCTTCAGCGTTAAACCGATAAAAACTATGATACATGCCTCTGAAAAGTTAAAAATATATGTTGTGGGATCGAACTTGGGACCTCTGGATGAAGTGCGTCAAATCTAGAAACTTCGCACTGAACCACAACATAAAAAGTAGGTTCTTATGTTTTGGTTTAATTTTATATTCTTCCTACATTTTTACAAGACAGTGATTGTTGTGTGGCTTAGAGCAGGCAACCAAAATACTCGCAACACACAATAATAAGTTGTGTGGGCAAATTGCCAAAGCATACGCGTCATTGTTTCAAGGCGTTGAAGGTCAATCATTACCCTACATAAAGTGTCATTTCATATCTTAGATAATGCAAACAGAAATAAAGAAATAAGAATTGAAGTCCGGACCGATTGTGTCGAGTAGTGGTATATATTACACCTTACAGTTATTTATATACATAGTTTTAACCCCACACTAAAAAAAAACCTGTATCGTGGGAATCAAGAACTACGGGGTACTACGGTCCCACAACACACAGGCCTGAAACAAAAATCTATCTGTCACACAAATATTTGTCTTGGTGCAGGAATGGAACCTACAGCCTCTCGTTTCACAGCCGGCCACTCGCTGCGCCACGGTGTCAAAGACTCTGTCTGGAGTTGCCTTTCGCTACTTGATACTACAACTGGACGACATTGCGCGCTGCATCAGCTGAAGTGAAGTCACTTTGCCGTGCCAGGGTAAACAAAAGAGTTATAAGGTAAAGTCACCAGTCATGGAAAGTATATTCGTTTTTTTTTGTATTTGCTTTGAATTTTCTTCATTTTTCAATATACATTCTTTGGGGATTGGAAGTAAATGAAAAGTTCTTTTGTCAATCAGTATTCAATATTTAAATTCAGTTTAGTACTCAGTACAATAAAATATTATAAATAAACAACACCCACTTAGGCACCATCAATGGACTGTTATAATCCAGTGTAGGACCACTAATTATGAACAGCTAGTTATGGAAATATGAATGATCAAGTAAAGGACAAAACTATTAGTTACTAGCTGTTGCTCGTGGCTCCGCCCGCGTAGGGGTCATGTTTAAGAGAAAAAGGCCAAACATCGTACCCAAACTCTATAGAGTTGGGGTACGATGTTTGGCCTTTTTCTTTTGGGGTCTAGACCCCCGACAAAAACCGGATGTACACTACTTGATCCCGGAACGCGACACACTTTCGTGTGCCACTATGGCGG
This sequence comes from Laothoe populi, assembly GCA_905220505.1. Classification (NCBI taxonomy): domain Eukaryota; kingdom Metazoa; phylum Arthropoda; class Insecta; order Lepidoptera; family Sphingidae; genus Laothoe; species Laothoe populi. The sequence continues at coordinate 18,257,608 of HG992156.1, forward strand.
GTTTTACACCCTGTGTACGATGTTCGCTATCCAAACCGAAAATCCTTCTCAATTTAGGGCCGAAAACCACCAACATAAGCAATCTAACATCAACGCGCCATCAAATCAACGTATGCAAATACATCCTTAAAATCTACAGCACACTATCTCACGTAATTACATCGCATTCGCGTCTACACAATAGATTTCATCCAGCTAAAATTGCACAGCAATTAACCATCCGTTGTCAGCCGGTGGAATTGTTGCAGTGTCTCCTATGACTTATTGTTCAACGCCTGTGCTGGAATTTGATGGAGCTGTTGGAGGATTAGATGACGTGACAAGACTCGTAATTGTCGTAACTTCGTCAGCGCTGGAATGGTATTCATCAAATATATTTGTATAATTTATTTTGTTCTTTCATCTAGTGTGTTTTATGTTGAGATCTTTTTCAATTATGATAAAATCTTCCGATTTGTTATAATTTGGTTGTACGATCAAGATTTTTTGAAGCTGATTCCAGCTAACAAACCTACATGCCATACATAGAATTTATTTATCTAATCTTTATATTCAATCAGATTTCTTGTGTATCTTATGTTGGCAACTTTTTCAATTATGATAACATCTTCAGAGTCGTTTGAATTTCATTATGGGTTATAATTTTTAAGGCAGGACCCAGCTGATGAACAGCTATGTTACCTGATAGTTCGTGATCTTCACTGTTAATAAAATAAATGTAACGAGTAGTGTATGTCTACCCAAACCAGTGATAATTTATTACTTTCCATAATATTGTAAGTGGACTCGTCGTAAAGTCTATCTTGATTTGTTTTGGATACAATAAAAGTTGAAGTGGCACAGTGGATCTAATTTTGTTATTTCGTAGGTATTTATACGATGTATTAACCTTAGAAAATGTACTAACAAGCTTTTGCTACTAGTAAAAAGCTTCGCACGCGTATATATACGTATGTATATAGGTATCATACGAATGATACCTATTATTAGTTACTGTTTTTTTCCAAATTTGAATTACCTGTGCATTTTTGCAATTATGCTTCTCCTTATTGGGACTATTAATAATAATAATACTAGCCCTGTATTAAACATTGTCCCACTGCTGGCCAGGGGCCTCCTCTACTAATGAGAGGGGTTAGGCCTTAGTCCACCACGCTGGCCTAATGCGGATTAGCAGACATCTCATACCTTCGAAAATTTCTCAGATATGCAGGTTTCCTCACGATGTTTTCCTTCACCGTTAAAGCAAGCGATAATTAACATTTTAATACACACATAACTTTAGAAAAGTCAGAGGTGTATGCCACTTGGGTTTCGAACCTACGACTTTCGTCTTGACAGTCGTACCGCAACCAACTAGGCTATTGCTGCTATTGGGACTATTATGGACATTTAAATCAATAGCCTTAACAGTCCAGTCGTTCTTAAGTGATGCGGATACTAAGTTAATTAAAAGCATTTAAATTTTAACCTCTCAAGTATCACAAGGACACTGGTGTTCGATAAAGGTGATAAGTAGTGAGTAAAAATACAAGCCAAAATCAACTTTATTTCCATAATATTAGCGTTACAAATACGCTTATACGCACGTCAATAAGGGCGAGTATTGCCAGATTTTGCCCGGACACCGGTGTCCGGTTAATTTATAGAGATTGGAATAAAAATGACTATAAATTGGTTTCCAACATTAATAATATGATATATTTACTTCGAGTAGTTTTCCAATACGTCGGACTCATTTGGTGAAAGCTTTCAGTTTGATTATCGATTGCGGTCATATTTCGTTATTGGCCGGTATTCTGATCCATTAACGAATTAGTTGGCGGTGGCCTTCATACGACATGAAAATATTACTTCGCTTATTGTATTTTTTGTCATATTTCTCAGTCAACTTCCAACAAATGGAGATATTTATAGAAGCTGTCAGTAGAAACAACTTAGTCGGTCAGTAAAAGTAGCTTGTCTTGCTAACGACAGTCATGTATGGCAATGCGTTCTGTATTTTATCACAATATTAAAATAATGCAACTTAATCAAATCAAATCAAATCAAATCATTTATTTTGTAAATTAGGCCACTATGGGCACTTTTTACATGTCATAATAATGTTAAGGTCTACTGGTGCTTCGGAAATGCCCACTGGTCTGAGAAGAAGCACCAAGAAACTCAGCCGTAGGTCTTTTGTAACTTGTCATTACAATTTACATTAGAAAATAATTTACATTATAAAAAACATACATCCTTAAACAAGTCACATTCACATGAAACAAAAAAAACGGTACGGTACATGTTAATACAAGGCAGAGTCGTAAATGAGGCTATACAACCTGTTATTTATTTTCTCTAACTAACAATCAATGAGCAATCCAGGTAGACCAGTCCACACAAGCAGCACCCGTTCACGAGTATGACGCATGTGCCAGCCATCGGCCTCCTCAACCATGACACAGGGAAGTGACCGACCCGGCACATAACGCCGCCGCAAGCACAGACCCTTAAGCGAGCATGACATACCTTAATCGCGTCAAAGAATGATAGAGATACAAATTCACAAGAAAATAGCTTTAAAAAAACAAGAAGCCAAGACTATTACGACTCCGGCGTCCTGTGAAAACAATATACATCAAACCGAAATACATTATATAAAATAAGTACCTATCAGAGTGTTGCTGTGTTTAGCTGAGCGGCCATGGTTGTTTATCATTTAAATATTCCGTTATATTGTAATAAGCCCTTTTCACTAAAAAGTTTTTTAGTTCGACTTTGAATTGGTCGATGGGCAATATTTGCACGGGCTTAGGAATATTATTATAGAAACGAATACTAAGCCCCACAAAAGAAGCATGTACTTTTTGCAAGCGAAAATACGGCATACACAGTTTATGCTTGTATCTAGTATTTATAGTATGTATATCACTTTTCTTTTTAAACAAACTGATATTTTTCTTAATGTATATTACATTTGCATAAATATATTGGGATGCAACAGTTAAAATACCTATATCTTTAAAGATATCTCTTAAGGAGACTCTTGTACTCAACTGATAAATTGAACGAACTGCTCGTTTTTGTAATATAAAAATGCTCTCAATATCAGCAGCCTTACCCCACAACAAAATACCATAAGACATAAGACTGTGAAAGTAACTAAAGTAAACAAGAGAGCAGTTTCTACATCAGTCAATTGTCTAACTTTCCTAATGGCATACACTGCAGAGCTAAGTTTCCCAGCTAAGCACGAAATATGCGTGCCCCACTGGAGTTTCTTATCCAATGTGATGCCTAGGAACACGGTAGAATCAACAGTTTCTAAAACCTCATTGTTCATAACTATATTAGGTCCTAGATTTGTGACATTTGGCATTACAAATTTTACACATTTAGTTTTCTTGGCATTAAGTACAAGATTGTTTGCCGTAAACCACTGAGTTACTTGTGAAAGTGTACTATTAATTTCGTCAAAATTATCTCTATTCCTATCCACTCTGAAAACGAGTGAAGTGTCATCAGCGAATAGCACTGTATTGCACATGTTTTTTAAATAAAAAGGTAAATCATTAATATACACTAGAAACAAGAACAGACCCAGTATAGAACCTTGTGGCACTCCCAGTCGTACAGGAAGATCCTCGGACTTCACTCCATTCAGATCTACGCACTGAACTCTTTGGTGCAGGTACGAAGAAACAACGTCAAGAGCAATGTTGTGTATGCCGTAATGACGAAGTTTCCGTAAGAGCGTGTCATGGTGCACACAATCAAATGCCTTCGAAAGATCACAAAAAACTCCAATGGCGTTCTGCGACCTCTCCCACGCATCAAATATGTGTTGAATGAGTGCAACTCCCGCGTCTGCAGTCGAACGACCCTTTGAGAAACCAAACTGATTAGCGTGCAAGAGGTTGTTAGCCTTGAAATGGTTAATCAACTGCTTCAGTATAAGTTTCTCAAAAATCTTACTAAAGGTCGGTAGTATTGAGATGGGCCGGAAATTACCGGGGTCTTTTTTCGAACCTGATTTATATAAAGGTATAATTTTACTATATTTCATCAGATCTGGAAAGATACCAGTATCTATACACTTATTAAAAATTACCGTAAGGTAGGGAGCTACTAGATCTATTATCTTTTTTAGAAAATTTACAGAAATGTCCCACAAATCACCCGTATTTTTTGGATTTAAAGTTTTTACAATACTGATTACTTCAGCGGGAGCTATGCGCTCGAATTTAAATAATAATTTACACTGCGACACGCTCTCACGCAGCAAAGATACAGCACGACTAGGTGAAGAATTTAAGGAGCAAGTAGTAGCTACAGGTATGTTCGCGAAAAAATCATTAAATGCCTGAGCAACTTCCACTTGTTCACATACAATTTTATTATTTATATTTAACTCAAACTGGTTATCGCGTGTTCGTAAATTCCCAGTTTCTTTATTTATAATATCCCATGTCGACTTAATTTTGTTACACGAGTTTTTAATTTTCCTGCTTATAAAATTTGCTTTTGCTTGATTACATGCTTTTTTAAATATCTTAGAGTAGTCTCTAACGTATTGTAGGAATTCGCTATCAAATTTATATTTTTTCATTCCATACAACTCATACAGAGTAGCTCGACTTTTATAAATTCCTGGAGTCGCCCATTCATTAAACTTGGAAGTACCTATAACATTTAATTTTTTCTTTTTAAATGTATTATGTAATTCATTTTTAATTAAATTAAATACACTCTTATAATTTTTATTAGGATCTTTGGGTTTTAACAATGAGGGATTTAGTCTGCTAACAATACTGTTCCTAAAAATGTTGATTCCCATGTCTGTAATAGGCCTGCAAGTTATTTTCGCATACTGTATTTCTTCACTATTTTTAAAAGCTGCAAATTGCCCACAATGATCAGAAGTTAAATTACTGAGAATCATGTGGCTAGTTGAATCACAGTTGGAGAATATATTATCAAGGCAAGTTGATGAATGTGATGTTATCCTAGTTGGTTCGTTAAATATATGCTTTAAGTCAAATGATTTAAATAAATTCAGCAATCTACTACTAGCTGAGTTTCCCTCTAGGATATTAATTAACAAAATTAACTTAATTAATTAACTTAATTAACAAAGAGCTGATTTGAGCTGCTCGAATCAAAAAATAAATAATACTAGCCCACTTCTCGTCCGCTTCTCGCCGGAGCAGGCGGTAGTAATAATACGCTTCCCCCGGGATAGCAAAAATCTATCGCACTCACACCTTTTTTTTTGTCGTGTGGAAAGCGTTTTATTACTGCCCCCTGCTCTGGGGGAAGCGGAATAAGAATAAAACGGTTATACTGGACTAGCCGGTCTTACTACCCAGCATCCCCCTCGCCCGGATGATGGCTATCCGTGCTGCCGCTGGGCTGGTCCCTACCCCCTATATACACCCCACCTGACACTACCAGCTAAAACCCCGCGGTGGTCTTCTTCGGCGCTTACGGAGCGATCCCGGGGCATTCTAAGAAGTGCTAGAATTGCTGCCGGAACCGCCCCTGCGCGGTGCTGCGTAGCAGCCCGATCGCACTCACACCTGCGACTATGATTCCTCAAGATCAACGGTATGCATTTTATGACATTCAAAGGTAACCAATGAGCTAAGGTATTATTTTAATAAATTGTAGGTGTTTAGTTTATTTCACATTTAGGTATATAGCTGAGATAAGCGATTCATATTTTTATGCCTCTTTGTTGTCAAATAGGCAACATTAATATTCCTCAGAATACTCTAAAATGCACAGCATTTCTGATAAATGTAACTTTAATGTTCTGTTATATCTTTCTACTTAGTGCACATTTTGAAAAGAAAGCTGTTGTCGATATGTAAAGTGGGTTCTGGAATGCTTAATAAGAAGTTAATGTACCAAAGAATAATGCTGCGTTATTTACTTTAATTTCGGATTTTTGCTTTTTATATTAAAATATGTGCGGAGTTTCTTTAGGAGCTAGTGTGCCGTAAAATATTGGGGTTAGGTTAGGCCATTAAAACTTAAGTTTTTAAATTCGAATGAAATAAGTCGCTTAATATTGGAATTTTATAACAACACGATAGTTAAATAATTTTGCATCGAGTTTGGGCTCATTTGTGATATTTTTTACAGCAGCCGAAAACCCAAGCGATGAGGCACCTAATGCTAAGTAAACTACATGGTTTATAAACAACGAATTTCAACAAAAACTAATCGAAGATTCATGGATGTGTTGCCAACCAAGGGAAAGGAATAGGGATTAGTAAGGGCAGGGTTGGGCTTCTAAGCTTCACTCGCCATACGACGGGAAACTGTTATTTTAGGTTTTATTTCAGACAGTGGTAATTCCCAGTCGAGACCAATTTATTTTATAGAACGGATAGCGTGATTTCCCCCTACATTAAACAAAATAGTCATCGTGGCTCTAGGATTTTAAATCGATAATTTATAGGTCATGAACTAGTTCCAGGATCGCATAAGCGCAGCATATCCAGTTGTTAATTTTTTTTCGTGCCTGGATAGGCAGACGAGCAGACGGGCCACCTGATGGTTAGTAGTCACCGCCGTCCATAGACTTCTTCAATGCCAGGGCACAGCAAAACCGCTGCCTACCGTTAATTACAGGTCTATAAATAAAATATTGCTAGTATTAATTCTGAAATGTTCTGTTTTTTTCACTCTCAAATCATTTGATGCAAGGAGGAAAGAGACAAAAAATGATGAAGCACTGGGTACTTGTAATTGTATTTAAATATATTATATTTTTTTATTCACACTTACTGCTACTGCACAGATTTTATTTATGCATAATGTAGTAAATAAATAAATCACCCAGCAGTCACACACATAGTTCTGACTCCATATTAGGTAAAGCCTGTATCATCATCATATCGAGAATTGGGCGAAAGTCTCAACTATCTCTCGAGAACAAAATACTTTTATATAAGGCTATACTGAATCCCGTCTGGACTTATGGGATCCAGTTATGGGGCACCGCATCTCACTCAAACGTGGAAATCCTGCAAAGGTTTCAAAATAAAACACTGCGTATGATAACCAACGCTCCCTGGTTTGTTCCCAACGAACTGTTACATCGTGACCTACGAATACCCACTGTGAAGCAGGAAATCTTACGCCACATTAAGTCCTACAAGGACCGTATTGAACATCACCCAAATACTCTGGCTCGGCAGTTAATGGAAAACCACAACAAAGCGCGACGACTAAAGCGTAAAATACCTCAAGATTTAATCCAAAAACAGTAAATATAACTACAGTAAAAACAAAAATGAGGATGTGACACAGGTCACATACTGAACGCGCCAACGTTAGCACCAACCAACCTATTGCTGAATGTCCCATGAAGGAGACAGATTGTAGTAATTCGAGAGGCCACAAAAAAAAATCATATCGAGAACTACGAGAGACTACGGTCCCACAACACCCAGACCCGAAACAAATATCTTTCTGTCACACATACGTTTGTCTCGGTGCGGGAATCGAGCCCACGCTCTCTCGTTTCACGACCGGCTACTCGCCCGCTGCACCACCGAGGCTATCAGTATAGTGTACATATATTCTTCCTTTTGTCTGAATCATGACGCAACATTTTAATTCACTTCTAAATATACATGAACATTTATTCAAATAGAGCGATAAAGCCCTGAAGCTAGAACAATGAACTAAAGGCGCCTTTCAATTAGTGCCTAACCAATGTTACCCTGGGTACGTTTGCCCCAGACAAAGACGCTCAAAGGAACAGAATCCAATACTGCGCAGTGCAAACACGTGCCAACTCAGACATCGGTCCTTTTGTAGGAGCTTTCTGAGTATTGACATCGGTTTTACCGTCAACGGTGTTTGGTTTGGTAAGGACAGAGGCAAAATGGTAGTGGAGTGGACATCGATAAATATACAATTCTATAATTGTTTCTTATATTTTCGCGGATTATATCTTTTTTTTATCCTAGCCCGGAAAAGTGATTAGACTGCACCTGATGGTAAGCGCTGTGCCGTCCAGTTAGAGTATCGAGTATCGAGTGATAATAATCTGTCCCCCGCTACTCAACATAATCATGCCGGCCTGCTTCTTTACACTACGCCATGGGCAAGAAGGTGAAGTCGCTAGTTGACCCTACGGTCAGATTACTCAGAAGGCCGCAAAAAGACCAAACATTGTACCCCAACTCTAGACCCCCGACCAAAATCGGATGTACACTAGCTGATCCCGACACACTTGCGTGTGCCACTATGGCGGTGTTACCCTGCGTACGGTGGTAACAAAACAAATATCTGTCAGTCACACAAACACACTTTGTCTCGGTGTGGGAATCGAACCCATGACCTCTCATTTCGCAGCCGGCTACTCGCCCGCTGCGCCATGGAGGCTGTTTGGAATAATGGATAATTCACAAGTATGCAGGCTTCCTCAGGATGATTTCATGTACCGCTACAGCAAGTGATAAATAAAAATGAATATATGTGTAACTAGAAGTCAAAGTGTATGCAATTTGTGTTGGTTTCGAACCCTTCGTTTCTGCAGTAAGCACAAGCAAAACATAATTACGATATAAATTTGAAATATTCGATCGATTGTCATTACAATCGATTTTGAACCGTTTACCACCATAATATGCCACGTTGTCTAAACAGGCGAGTAAATTTGAATTTGGAATTGATATATTATGCTTGACGGCGTTCGCTGTGGCCATTTGGGGATGGGCACGTTCTACTCTTATTGTAGTGTGTTGCACGAAAAGAGGCCAAACAGGATTTTTATAGTCTTTGATTAATTTAGCTTTAGACTGGTTTTGTATAAATGTATATTACACGCTTTTTAGACCGTATACAAAATCTTTAAAACTCTTAAAATCAATTACAAAGTTGGTGTTTTCTAGGCGGTTGTTTGTTTGATGTGTGATAAAAAAACAATAATATAAAAGAAAGCTAACCCAGATTAGGCAAGCGTTTTTCTCATCCCGGGATGTATGGCAACAAGGGTGGTAGGTCTCCTTGCTGTCGCAGATGCTAGGCCTACTGCGTCCAATGGTGAACGGTGGTTTCTGCGCTAAAACCGAGACCGGCCGCAAGGTGGCACCGCACAGGGGCGGTTCCTGTTGTAGATGGGGTGTTTTACGCTTTGGAAACACAGGCCCGTCCCTGCTATAAGCCGAAGAGAGCCACCGCGGGGCGATAAAGATAAATGGTTTATTACCGCGACAAAAAAAAGTCTTGATAACCTAAATAGAACATTAATTATTGCCATTAATAAATCATGACTTCTTAAGATAATCTAGTTAATGTCAGGCGGAATAATGTATTTCACATTTGCATTGGCATTTGTTTAAAAGTATACTATCTAATTTAATAAAGATATTCTTACTTCTACTCAAAAAAAATACAGGCACATAGCTTCGAAATTCAAATTCATGAAACAGGCGTAGCATTAATGATCCCCGATAGCTAGAGTTTAAATCGAATTCGATAATTAATTTTGCAACACAGTGTACGACTAACGTATTGTCGAACGCGAATTGAATTCGTAAAAGCTGCAATCGGATTGGACTGAATGTTTATTATTTGCTTAATTAGCTACGTATATGTTTGTTTTGAATCGATTTTAGCTTAATCGATTTAAATTGTGTGATTAGTGGCCAGTATGTTTTAAGCTTGGTTGAGTTTTTAACAGTGAGTTGCAAGTTTGTATCTAAGGTTCGATTTATGATATATTATTACAAATAATTAATAGATAATAAAAAATAAAACACCCAAAAATCACATACGTAAATTTGTTTGAGTGAGACAGTTGCAGAGATCTACTGAAATGCGTGGTATAAAACTTGTTGATTTTTTTCAGTTCTAATTCAATGTTCGCAGAATATTTTTCAAATAATATATGCGTATAATTTTTTCATTTTAATTATCCATATAATAATAATCTGCTACTTTAATACAGCGTTCGAAAAACCTTAATCTACTTAGGGGCGATTCCTTCGGGACACAGTCGGCAAACTTTCTCACAAAAATTCACAAAGAAATTCAAGGGCAATATATACTTTAATAAAGTGTTTCGCGTTATCGTTCTAGAAGTTTCGATGATTTTTGTCTCGAAAAACTTCTGCACCCAAGGGCCCGGTGAGCTAAAACTGCCGTATTATTTTATCTGCCACTCCGTAGGTCACATTTGAACGCGAAACTCTGCAATATAAAACTTTTATTACACACTTTTTATATTGAATTTTTATTTCTCGGTGAGGGTGAGATTTCTTTATGAGAGACAAGGTACTGGCAAGATTTATGAACTTAGTTCGCAGATATAATATCAGCGGCTGCCTTAATCAAGGATGTCTTGAGTGACTTCAAATTGGGATGAGGCTTTGAGCACGCCTTTTCCTCCAAGTGTTGCCATATCTTGTAATCTAACGGATTCAAATCTGGACTGGAGGAGGGCCAGTCTTCGTGCCGGATGAAGTCGATTTCACGCGCCGCCAGCCAGTCTTGTGTGCTCTTCGCTCTATGAGCTGGCGCCGAATCTTGTTGGAATACCCAGTGCCTGTTATTGAACATGGTATAAGAAACAGGTTCCACAAGGTTCGTCAGGACTGTATTTTGATACACAACTGCATTTGTTTTTACACCTTTCTCACAAAAATGTACCTCTGTTAAGCCCCAATAAGAAACTCCCAACCATACAATGAGCCAGGATGGAAAATGACCTCGTTGGACACGCGGAATACGGTTGCTCGCTTCTTCACTACTGTGTGCGTACACCTTATCATTTTGTTTGTTGTAGCTCTCTTCTACGGTAAAATTTTTTTCATCTGAAAAAAGAATTACCCGATATTTTTTTCCCGCGTACCGCTTCAACAAAGCGCGGCATCTCTTCATTCTCAGGTCCATTAGACGAGCATTCAAACGATGTCCTGTTTTTCTTCGATATGCCCGAAACCCTAAGTCTTCATTTAACACCCTTTTCACCGTGGTTCTGCTTAACCCCATCTAAAGGGCCAACAGTTTCTGCTTACGTTTGGGATTTCTTTGAATTCGCGCCTTCACAGCTTTTATCACTGCTGGAGTCCTAACAGACCGAGGGCGACCACTTTTTGACCTGTCATCTACACTAGAGTCTTCATTGTATCGTTTGATGGTACGATAAACGAATCTTTTGGTTATATTCAAATTTTTCAGTATGTCAAAAATTTGAATTGGCGCGTAACCGCAACGATGCAACGCAATTACTGCAACACGGTCTTCTTTAAGCGTCCACTCCATATTTAAAAATGAGTAAAATTCTAAAAAGTATACATTTTTATTTTCATGAACAATTTGAAATTCGAATTCAATAAACTTTTTTGTGGCCAGCATTCTAAAATAAAAGTTTTTACTGTGTGACAATACTTATGACCTGACTGTGTATATGTTCTGAGAGTTAATTACCCGAAGGTGTGACCAGTACACCCACTTTTCGACGAATTTCGTTCCCATAACGTGATGCGAGCCCATCGCCCTATCGGGCTAAGGTTCTAGACTCCGGGCTAATACTGAGAATTTATAGATGGAAAAACTCTCAGATTTCTCAGTGTGCAGATTTCCTTATGATGTTTTGTTTTACCGCTAAAGCAAGTGATAAATAACAATAAATACACACGCAACTTCCAAAAGCTTTGAAGCTGCTGCTGGTGGTAGGATATTCGTATCCGCCCGGATAGCAACCACCGTACACAGGGCGAAAAACCCGCCATAGTGGCACACGCAAGTGTGTCGCGTTCCGGGATCAGCCAGTGTACATCCGGTTTTTGTCGGGGGTCTGGAGTTGGGGTACAATGGCCATTTTGCGGCCTTCTTAGTACTCTGACACTAGACCCTCGACCCCTTCTTCACCTTCTTGCTCATGGCGTAGTGTGAAGAAGCAGGCCGGCATGAGTGTGTTGAGTAGTGGGGGATAGATCGTCTCTCGCTACTCAGTACTCTATTTGGACCGCACTGTGCTTACCATCAGGTATAGTGCGGTCACTTTGCCGTGCCAGGATAAAAAAAAAAAAGCTTCAGTTATCGTTTTGGCACTCCATACAATTTAGGCTACCGACGCTTTTTATGGTCAGGTACGTAGGTTCCCTCACAATGTTTTCCTCCATAGTTAAAGCGAGTAGTAATTAACAACTAATAACTTCGAAACTGCTGGCGGTAGGTAAATGTCAATTCTGCTGGAATTGGAATATTCAAATTCGAATGCTGGTGGTGTAAAACCCGCCATAGTGGCCCACGCAAGTGTGTCATGTTCCGGGATCAGCCAGTGTACATTAGGTTTTCGTCGGGGGTCTAGAGTTGGGGTACGATGTTTGGCCATTTTGCGCCCTCTGAATACTCTGACACTAGAACCTCGACCACTTCTTCACCTTCTTCCCGTGGCGTAGTGTGAAGAAGCAGGCCGGCATGATTGTGTTGAGTAGCGGGGGATATAATATCTCTTGCTACTCGATATTCCAATTGGACGGCACTGCGCTTATGCGTGCAGAGTGGTCACATTGCCGTGCCAGGAAAAAAAAAGTTAGAAGTGAGTAGTTTAGAGCTGGTTTCGAATTCGCAACTCTCGTATTGAAAGTCTGCAGTCCTTTAGGCCACAGTTGCTTTTACGGTATTGAATACTATATGGTATTCTTGTAAAGGACATTTTAAACTGAAATTACGTCGTAAACATAGCAAGGGTAAATTACTAATTGCATAGAAAGCGGGGAACATAGTTCGAAAATTAAATTGCGTTGAGCACTTATGAGAAGTTGTGTTCACTAACATGTATGGATTCTGTTTTCTTGATTAGATTTTGTAGTGAATAGGGGTATACTGCGCCTTGATTAAGTGCTAATCGTTCTATATTTAAAGGTACCTATAGGTTTCAAGCGGTTGCGATGCAATATGTTTTTATATAACGTTAAAAATTCAATGCTAATATTTTAAATATCACAGCCGTTCTTCTGTATATATAAAAGAAGAAACTGACTGACTGATCGATCAACGCACAGCCAAAACGGCTGGGGTTAGACTTGAAATTTTGACAGTAGGTACCTTTTATGACGTAGGCATCCACTAAGGGAGGGTTTTTGGAAATACCACCCTTAAGGGGGTTAAATAGGGGATGATAGTTTGTATGAAAATCCGTCAATTTTGAAGTTAAATTCAAGAAAATTTGTATTTGGCCTTTTAGTTAAAAATATATCTTTCACGATTTTTGGAAATTCCGGTTCTATGGGAGTAAAATAGGGAATGTAATTTTGTATGAAAATCCGTCATTTTTGAAGTTAAACGCATGTTGTTGGTTTTCGTCGCGTGCATGTGGTTACATTTCCAGGGCGTAGCCCTCTTGATGTGGTAATCATCGCGGTCCGTGAAAGCGGACCGGTCCTGGGAGGCGTCGTGCCATGGTGAGTCATGGTACGACGAGCGATGTCCGGAGGTGTGTAGATCGGCGTGCAGAATACCGAGGGGCTCTCGTGCTCTCCTCTTCTTGCCGTCCACGCGATATCAAACCCAGCCAGGTGGAACCCGTTGGGGAAGCCCAGCTTTGGCGATCAGCAGCAGACGGCGATGGCGAAAAGTGTCACGAGATCCTCGCAGTAGGTGGCACGCCGAGGTGTGGTGTGTGATGTGATGCGGTGATTCCGGGGGTCGCGTGACGTGGGTCACGCGAGGAGATCTCGGGGTAGGGGCTTCGCGTCCGGAGGTCGAGCGTGCAGCGGCGCCATGTTCTGGAGGTGAGGCCAGATCGAGGCATCCGCGTGCTCAAACATCCTCGAAACGCATGGAAATTGGTATTTTGTATTGTATACTTTTTCTCCCCAATATGACATACACGCGGGCGGAGCCGCGAGCAACAGCTAGTTTAGTATAAGATACTCGTGAATAGTGTAATAGTTTAAAAACAAATTGTATTATTACCGACTTGTTTAAGACATTTCAACATTATTTAAGAATACCTAAACAAATTCTATCCCCAATCATTGGAATAAGGCCATGTGTGTCATTTTTGATACGGTAGTTACTCAAAAGATTTCATACAAAGAAAGTTCAGGAAATTCTTGTAACAGTTTTAATATTTCGTCTTATTTGCCCCATTAAACAATGTGATTTTTCCGGTTTTTGTCGGGGTCCAGAGTTGGGGTACGATGTTAGGCCGTGTTGTGGGCTACTGAGGTACTCAGACACCTCGACCGCTTCTTCATCCCCTTGACCCATGGCGTAGTGTGAAGAAGCTCACAGCGTGCCGGCATGATTGTGTTGAGTAGCGAGGGATAAATTCTTTCTCGCTACTTGATACTCTAACTGGACGGCACTGCGCTTACCATCAGATGCAGTGTGGTCACTTTGCAGGATAAAAAAAAATTAAATCCGGTAAACAGGGAATCTGAGCGTGTAATTTTTGGATATTCACAAATATCTATTGTAACAAACTTAGTATGGTACATGTTTAATTATCCAGATAGAGTTCGTATGCGTAGGGTTATATGATAAATCTGATCGGATTACGTTAAGTCGTGACTAACAATGTCATGTTCATGGATATGGAGGTTTACTATAGGCAGATTAAAATATAACTATTGATTTTATGGGGCAGGTACGTCGGGTGTCTTAAGGCTGGGTAGCGGTATATAACAGTCCGACTCACAGTAGTATAGTGTTTATTACGACGCACAAAAAGTTGAATGTTTTTGGGAAACCGTTTTATTTTTCTGACAGCCTCCGTGGCGCAGTTGGCGAGTAGCCGGCTGTGAAACGAGAGGCCGTGGGTTCTATTCCCACACCGGGACAAGTGTTTGTGTGACCGACAGATATTTGTGTCCGGGGTCTAGGTGTTGTGACACCGAAAGTCTCTCGTAGTCCCTGATACCCACAACACAAGACTCGTATCTTAGTGTGGGGTCGGGGCTATTGTGTGACTGTTGAGTGTTATTTTTTTATTCTTCATGGACTATATTAATAAACATAAAACATAAGTTTTCAAGATTTAATTTGCATTTCTAATTTTTATAAACCAACTTTATTTTTCCCACTAAAACGCTACCAACAGTCATGGCTTCACGTGTGACCTAACCAACCGCAAAACTAATAGACGTTTGGCTCAACGTTTAAAATATGTTTCGAATGGTGACGTCATGCACGCATTTGTGTTTCATGTCACGTGACAAAATGATTTATTTTTATATATTTGTTTCTAGAAAATATTAAATAATTACATAATATACAGACTAAAATCTATTATAAAAAACAACATTCTATCAGTTTTTCACTTACTGTCAACTACCCTATTACAACCTCATAGTACGGAAGGAGAAAGAAAGTCCAAGCACATATAGAGTAGACAGAGGAAAGTCCGGAAAAGAGAAATAAGAAATTCAGAATCAGTTTTTTAATCAATAGGGATGTTTTGGTTTAGGATTCATGTGTATAAGTCAACCCGGTATACAATTTTATTCAAAATTCAAAGCAATACCTAATAAATGTATTTATTATTACGTAAGTTTTGCTCTTTGTATTATTTCCCCCCTTTTCATCACTGTTGATGTTGAAAAGGGGGTTAGTAAATAATTAAATAATTATAATTAAGCCCTGTATTGAACATTGTCCCACTGCTGGGCACGGACCTCCTCTACGATGATGATGATGCTCTCGGTTGTTTTCGGCCATGGCGACTGCATTCTACTCCAGATTCTTTCGTCGTGCGTGGGCTCGCATGTGGCTTATGTAGCCAATCTTCTTAGAGAAGATCTTCGCAGATTGCGGGCATGAGAGCACACCACTCTCAAGGTTATACGTGATCGCCGCAGGTGGTCGGGCTTTGAGATTGTCACGCTTTCTGTCCAATTCTGTACGCCGTTGAGTTTCAAAATCGAAGACTCTGGTTTTAACCAGAATTCTCCATTCCTGTCGCTTGGCAGCTTGCTGCTCCCACTGTAAAGGCTCTATTGAGCAACTTTTCAGGTTCCGCTTAAGGACATCTTTTTACCTGAGGATTATTTCCCCCCTTTTCAACACTGTTGATGTTGAAAATGGGGTTAGTAAATAATTAAATTTAATTATGCCCTGTATTAAACATTGTCCCACTGCTGAGCACGGGCCTCCTCTACGAATTAGAGGGGTTAGGCCTTAGTCCACCACGCTGGCTTATGCGGGTTGGTAGACTTCACATACTTTTGAAATTCTTGTGAGAATTCTCAGGTATGCAGGTTTCCTTATGATGTTTTCCTTTACCGTTATAGCAAGCGATAATTAACATTTAATACACACGTAACTTTAGAAAAGTCAGAGGTGTATGCCATTTGGGTTTCGAACATACGACTTTCATCTTCACAGTCCGTACCGCAACCAACTAACGATAGAAACGTCGAGTTTGGTCCTGCATTTTCTTATGATTTGTATTATTCACTCAAAGTCCACATTTTAAGAATATTTACTGAGAAATTTGATTTATTTGTTTACATAATTTAAGTCGGGGACCTTTTACTCATTTTGCTTCAGAAAAAAGTTCCGTAATGAAGCTATATTAAACATGTATTTTTATTTTAAATTAATTCTCGGAACTCAACGTATTTTTTATGATTTTGTTAAAGTTGGGACCTTTTCGTTTCTAATTCAGTTACTTGTAATTATGAGGATAGTCATAAGGCGATTGTCTGCAATACAAAGCGAACTTAATTCGTTCATAAAATTTATGGAATTTCAAATCCTTCTTTCATCGTCGATGTTAGGGCTGAGTTTTAGCACATTAATTGTCTATTGTTCATTAGACTTGTTTTATGAAGTCATTTGTATAAGATTTTTATTTTTTATTATATCTGTCTGTCACACAACCATTTATTGGTGCGGGAATCGAACCTGTGGCTTCTCAGCACAACTGGCGTCATGCAGGCTGTCTGAGGAGTATACAAAGGTAATTGAACGTGGTCTGGAACGAATACCAATTCCTTGTTAAATACACATCATCCGAAACAATAGCACCCTCAACTTTTATGTTAGGTTATAAAAGTAAGTGTATGGTTATAAACAGCGATAGCTTAGCAGAAAGTAGTTCAGTCACCCTACACAGGGTGTAAAACCCGCCATAATGGCACACGCAAGTGTGTCGCCTTCCGGGATCAGCCAGTGTACATCCGGGTTTTGATGGGGGTCTAGAGTTGGGGTACGATGTTTGGTTACTCGATACTCTAATTGGACGGCACTGCGCTTACCATCAGGTGCAATGTGGTCACTTTGCCAGGATAAAAAAGCAACCACCTATGAATTATCGTCGTGTGTATTTTAATTTATCGCTCGGTTTAAGGAAATGGTGTGATCAGCCGAGATGGAAGTCGCAGGTTCTAAATCAACCCAAATAGCATACAATTCTGTCTATTATAATGTCTTATGTGTGTATTCATTGTTAATTATCACTTGCTGTAAACTCTTGGAAAAACATTTTCAGAGCCTACATAGTTAAGAATTATCCATTAGAATAGGGCAGTTTCCTGTATTTAATGTTGTTCATTATTCGACATTCAATCAAATATAATACGCAATAGAAGCCCTTTAGCGAAAACAGAATAAAAATTGATTGAAAATTGACGTCACAATATTTATTTTAAATATTTGTATAAGCAAAAATGGTTGCGTAGTGGGAACATATCACTATCTCCCTCGCCCAATGGCACAGTAATGATTTCATCCATTCTGAGAACCGTGACGTCATGGGACATATCATACATCCTTTTACTGTCATTTGACAATTACCCATCCAGCAGATTTGAATGGCGTCTAATTTACTTATTTTTGTTCGGATTCAGAAAATTCTTTCGAAAATAGGTTTTAGGTAATGTAACTTGTTGAATAAATTAATTTAAAAAATCTTGTCAACTACCCTAATCGAAGGGTATGGGAAGTCTACAAACCCGCAATAGACTAGCGTGGTAGACTGAACCCCTTTTATAGATAGAGGAGGCTCCCGCCCAATCGAACAATACTAGCTGATTACATATGCCATACTGTTCATTTCCATATCATACTTCTCAATAACGGAACACCATAAAAGCCTGCTCGTGTTCCAATATTATTTTACTGCGTGCAATTGGAACAGAATATTTTTGATATGTTACAGTTTTGATGCTTCTATGGAAACGTACCATTAGGAGTTATTCAGTTTATTGGAGGGAAGAGATTTTTTTTTTTTAATCGTAATAGGCTTGCGTTTGACCACTATCTCGCCTGATGGAAAGTGATGATGTGGTCTACGGTGGAGCACGCTTGCCTAGAAGATACCTATTCAATCTTGACTTGAAGATACCCAGGTCATAATTTTCGGGAAATATAGACTCCGGCAAAGAGTTCCACTCTCTAGCGGTGCGCATGATAAATGTACTAGCAAAACGCTTCGTGCGCACTGGTGGAATATCAACCATGTATCGATGACGCTTCGCCGAGTCTCTTGTCGTCCGATGATGGAAAGGGGTTGGGGGAATTAAATTATGTAATTCCAAGGCACACTCGCCGAAATGTATCCGGTAAAATACCGATAAACTAGCAACTTTACGTCTGTGTTCAAGGCTTTGCAGCCTTGCCACCTTAATATTATTTGATAGACATGTAAACAGCCATGTAGACAGTTTTTTTGTGCCTGGATAGGCAGACGAGCAGACGGGCCACCTGATGGTAAGTAGACACCGCCCATAGACTTCTGCAATGCCAGGGTACAGCTAAGCCACTACCTACTGTCAACACACGAATTGGCTAGACAGTGCTACTTCTATGTTTATACTTTTATTTTTATACTGGCATGACAAAGTACAATACCTGATGGTAAGCGCAAGGTCGTGCTGTTAGAGTATCAAGAAGCGAGAGACGACCACCCCCCGCTACTCGACACAGTCACGCCGGCCTGCTCAGCAGCTTCTTCACACTACGCTAAGGACCCAGGATTTTTGAACATATTAAAAATGTCGACGATATTTCTTAACACGAATCGCTTAAAAACTACGATTACGTAAACAGAGGCGGTAAATTCCCATACAGTCTCGTTTGCATATCCGACTTGTTTCGGTTTAATCCGGTAAAATCCGGTATTTACCGGACGCGGGCATGTTGTTGCCCTTTTTTTGCCGACGCTCCAGTACGAGCATTACATATATTTTTATTATTCGACTAATAAACGTTAAAACTTCCACCGTCTGTATTTTGTAAAAAAGTATTATAATTTTGCGTTTTATCAAAATGATTTATAATAGGAATAAAAAACAAATTACAAGTCACAATAAAATTTGAGGGTTTCCCTCGATTTTTCTGTGATCCCATCATCAGATCCTGACTTGGTGCCAATGGGACCACATGGGAAGTATACCCTTTTAAACAAAAGAAGAATTTCTCGAATCGGTCCAGGCGTCTTCGAGTAATCGGGTAACATACATAAAAAAAAAGATTCCGACGAATTGTTAACCTCCTCCTTTTTTGAAGTCGGTTAAAAATAAAACAATACCAGCCCTGATTTAAACATTGTCCCACTGCTGGGCACGGGCCTCCTCTACTAATGAGAGGGGTTAGGCCTTAGTCCACCACGCTGGCCTAAATTGTATTTTTAACCGACTTCAAAAAAGGAGGAGGTTAACAATTCGTCGGAATCTTTTTTTTTATGTATGTTACCCGATTACTCGAAGACGCCTGGACTGATTCGAGAAATTCTTTTTTTGTTTAAAAGGGTATACTTCCCAGGTGGTCCCATTGGCACCAAGTCAGGATCTGATGATGGAATCTCAGAAAAATCGAGGGAAACCTTAAAATTTTATAGAGACGCATAATTTGTTTTTCATTGAAGTCGGTGTACTTTTTATGAATTAAAAAAACTTTTTGTCGACAAGGAGAACAATGCTGGACCACTATTTAGGATATCAGTGTTAGAACAAATCAAAATAATTGCCACGTAAATTACTAGGTACTTACTGCTTCTTGAACTGAATAACTATTTTCAAATTGTTTTTTTTATTTGTATATAGTTGAAACAATACGACCTAATGTATTATTTCTACCGTTGTTAATTTATGACTATTGTTAAAGTATTTTTTGGGTAAATACAATTTCATTTCATCTTAGTAGGAATATAAAAACATCATGTTGGCATTCTATAATGAGAAATATACTTCTAAGGTTGTACGTATAATCCCTTTATCCGTTCTAAACAAAAAAAAACAAAGCGGAGGAATACACTTATAATAATAATAATAATAAATCAGTTTATTGCCTTATTATTACATTAACAATAATAATAACAGAAATAATTATGCTTAGCCTATAATAATAAGACAAAGGAGGCGGCTCAGCTTGTGTTGACCGGGACATTAGTTCCGGGCAGCGCTGGTTTTCAGCCTCTCCCATTTCCTATGATGTTGTGCGGAATTTTTTTTGGCGTTGGCCTACCAAGCGACAAGAAATGTAAATTAAAGTATTTGAAGCAAAATAAAAAAAAATATATCAAATAACAAATATACAATCAAACAAATATATAATATACAGTCAGAATGTTTAAAAACTTCATCCAGTTTCTATCTGGCAGATAGTTTGAGGTTAATATCGACGGTAAGCGGGCTAATTGATTTAAGCGACATTTTTCCATATTCAGTTATATAAATATTCGAAATCAGAAAACTTTTATGCATCTTTTGAGCCTAATTTAAATTTTTTACACTTTTTTAGCCCTCAAACCAATTAGTAAAACAGTTTGTTTTAGGGCACATTTATATTAGAAAATAATTCTTATAAATGCATGAAAATAAGTCATAAAGGTGCAGTACGTGCTTACACCAGCAATATATTAATTCTACTAAAATCCATGCAAACGTTTTTTTTTTAATAGAGATTTTTTCTGATTTCATAAATGGCCTAAATCTAATCGCCCTTCAACCGCCGATATCATTTTCATTCAAGAAATAAATAAATGTTTAAAAGTGAAGCGAGGTGGAAGTGAGGAGAGGCGATAGTGTGACGCCGTTAAGCCGGCAGTTCGTCTTTATCCCGAAAGAGAGGCTATATTTCACAAACTCGATATTTTCATTTTGATGCAATTTCGAATACATTTTTAGGTTATTTATTAATCAATTTTTTCTCCATTTTATAAAGCTTTTGTGTCGCATATTTATTTATTTTCTCTCATTCTTTGATGCGATTAGGGTATGTCATGCTCGCTTAAATGTCTATGCTTGCGGCGGCGTTATGTGCCGGGTCGGTCACTTCCCTGTATCATGGTTGAGGAGGCCGATGGCTGGCACATGCGTCATACTCGTGAACGGTTGCTGCTCGCGTGGACTGGTCTGCCCGGATTGCTCATTGATTGTTAGTTTAAGCTAATTAATTAACTTGTTGTATAGCGTCACTTACTAGTCTATGCCTTGTATTTACACGTATATGAATCTTAAACAGTTTTTTGTTCTATAATTGTGTATGGAACTTAAGTGTAATACTTCTAGTATTGTTATTAATTTTAAATGTATATTATATTTTATGATGAAAATACAAAAGACCTACGGCTGAGTTTCTTGGTGCTTCTTCTCAGACCAGTGGGCATTTCCGAAGCACCTGTAGATAAACTTCAACCTGACATGTAAAAAGTGCCCCTAGTGGCTTAATTTACAAAATAAATGATTTGATTTGATTTGATTTGCAGTCGTATCGCATGCGTAATTACAACTGCTCCACCGAGCCATATATATCAGCGATCTATATGTACTACGTACTAGATGCGGCGACCAGAACAAACATTATGTTCCACCGAGTCGCGGTGTGTACACTGCACCGACGTTAGTATGCTTTATGTCACCTAAGAATGCACACCACATTGCATCTTTCAGTGTCGAGTTAATTTTAGTTATTTGTAGCGACATTGCCGAACAAATCTGCCTTAAATTGATTTACAGTGAAACTGTTAATAGTATAAGGTAAATAACATAATTTCATAACGTTTTGAACGTAAAATCAATAAATATTAATTAATTTCAATTCTGAATACGGGAAGTCTATATTTCACAACAAAATGCAATATATAGTTTGTCCCGTTTTGGCGCGCGGAAAGCTCCGTTCGAGAAAAAGTGACGGAGTTATCAAATAATTCTTAGTAAAATTAATAGATGGCATGTTCACAACAAAATTTATTATATAGTTTGTCCCGATTTGGCGCGCGGAAAGTCCCGTTCGAGAGAAAGTGACCGGAGTTATAACCTCCAAATAGTTCTTAGTAAAATGAATAGATGGCATTAGTGGGCGGTCAAGGTTTTTGGAAGATCTTTTTCTTCGTCAGTTCGTGTCTATAGAATATAAGTCAATGGTATGTATGAAATAATGACAATACACTCAGCAGTACCTAGTAAAAATATATTCTTATGTACCTTGACGAAAATCACTAGATAATATTAGGTTATTAGCTTTGATAGAGAGCCCTAAAACAATAAGGTACAGGTATTGATTTAAGGAAATAAAATTACCTGGTCTAAAATCAACTGAATATTATAACCAATTAGATCCTTGAATTAAGTCTTATACTGGCAATCAAACAAATCCAAAATTTCTTCGAATGGATAAAATAATCAAAAAATAAAAAAAAACAGTTCAAATAGATAAAAATCAGTTTCGTTAGAAGTTTATCATTAACCATTATTGTGTACCATGTCCCTAAAAATATATTCTGTGGGGAGGATAATCTCGCTAATGGTTGATGGAAGTATAATGACGCCACAAGTTAGGCTCACGGAACATTCTACTTAATCCCCCATTTCTTATTAGGGGATGAAAAATCACCGCTAAGGCAGGGGAGACCCTACCTGTAAGTAAGCCTAAGTAATATGTTACATTAGCAAGTTTTAGCGGTTAAGTAAGTTAAAGAAAAATATTCTTAAGCTAAGTGTAAAAATTTTAGTTTTTACACTAAAATTTATTGCAGCGGCTTTGCTGTGCCCTGGCATTGCAGAAGTCTATGGGCGGCGGTGACCACTTACCATCAGGTGGCCCGTCTGCTCGTCTGGCTATCGAGGCACTAAAAAAACACAACAGATTGAGACAAGAGCATCAGTCACGCAAAATTCAACCTGGACAACGAAGTCAATCCAATTTCCAAACGAACACAAAAAGCAGTTAATTGCGATCAATAATCCTTAACACAAAACTAGTACACGTTGTAAACGAAAAACAAACAGAGCCGATACAGAGAGCCGGAGTTTGCTCCATTCGGAATGGAACTCCGGACCTCGCATTGAATACAAATGTATAACAAATGCAATTGTGAATTTTAAACGCTGAGGAACATTGCCAAATGTTTGTGTTGGAGGAGAGCTCTGTTAGTAGAATGTGTAATTCGAATCTTTGGTAAATATACCCATTCGTCAAATTACAGTTTCCTTTTAACCACTCACGGATCGTTCGGACACCGGTGTCCAGTCACAAACAATACTCGCCCTTATTGACATGGGTGTTAAGAGTATTTGTAACCTTAATGTCATGGAAATAAAATAGATTTTGGCTTGTGTTACTCAGTAATAATAGGGTAGTTTAATTTTGTACATGATTCGATCTGCAACCGAAGATAACACACAAAAGAAACAACAGAATCAAAATTGCTTGAAAATGGAGGTCACATTATTTATTTTAAATATTGATATGAGCAAACACGGTTGTGTAGTGGTAACATATCACTATCTCCCTCACACAAGGCACAGCAATGGCCATTCTGAAAACCGTCACGTCACGGGTCATATCATGCATCGTTTTACTATCATTTGACAACTACCCTGTCCAGCAGATTTGAATGGCGTCTATTTTACTTATTTTTGTTCGGATTTATAAAATCGATAATAGGTTTTAAGTAATGTAACTTGTCGTTTTTTTATTTATCCTGGCACGGCAAATTGACCACACTGCACCTGATGGTAAGCGCAGTGCCGTCCATTTAGAGTATCAAGTAGCAAGAGACAATCTATCCCCCGCTACTAGGTAAACACAATCATGCCGGCCTACTACACTACACTATGGGCAAGAAGGTGAAGAAGCGATCGAGGGTATAGTGTCAAAGTATTAAAAGGCCGCAAAACGGCCAAACATCGTACCTCAACTCTAGACCCCCGAAAAAAACCGGATGTACACTGGCTGATCCCGGAACGCGACACGCGCGGTTTCCTTGCGATCAGCTCGTTAAAGTAACTATGAAGGCAGATTATTTGTCTGCCTCGGTGAGGTGGCTACACTGATAGTAAATACAGTGCCGAAGTACACACACGCTTACCTCCAATCCTCGAAAGAGTAGGTAGAGGTGTAACCAGTATCCTCATTTTGCCGAGCTCACTATCGTGCTATGATGTGATAGGAGGCGCGCCTACCGCCGTACTAGACATTCTGAGTATTTCGTTATAGAAATATGTTTAAATGTTTTATTTTATTTGATTCGATGAATTTGTGAGACATATTATAAATACATTTTAGCTTTCTGCCCTACTCCATATACTAACTTTAATTGTACCTATGCAAATTTCATGCTCTTCCAGGCGCGCAATATGCTTAAAAACAGACAGGAAATTCACGTATAAACATAAAGGTATTTTCATAATTCGTAAATTACGGAAAACATTATTTTGTCTAAAAACAGGCCATAATGTGGAGGACCAAAAATAAACTTGAAGTTAGCAAAACCATTTACAACGTTATAAAGAGAAGTTACTTTGTTAGTTTAAAACTTTATGGAGTTTACGAGTTCATTTCAAATTGGATTTTGCGTCAAAGCAAACTTTTTTGCACCTTCAGTAAAAGTGAATCCACCGTGTGTTGGTATTTTTTTAATAGCCTGCTTTATGTCCCACTGCTGAGCAAAGGCCTCCCTCTTCCACTCCTCTCTGTCATCAGCCATATTGCGCCAATGCTTAGAAAAAGCATCTACGTCGTCCCTCCATCGCATTCTTGGCCTTCCACGTCTTCTTCTTCTTGTGTTGGTATTTAGGTGTTTTTAATGTATTTATGCATTTTTATGAAGGTATGTGAAGTATTTCTACCTAGTCTAGGCGGAATACCAGCGCCAGGCAGTATTTTACTACCTAGAAAATGCTGAGCCTATGTCCTTTTTACGTAGTGTGGGACGCCCTGCTGCACGATGGACCGACGACTTGAAGAAGGTGGCGGGTAGCGGGTGGATGCGGGCTACCCAAGACCGGGATGGTTGGCGTTCACTTGGGGAGGCCTACGTCCAACAGTGGACGGCAACAGGCTGAGTATATATGTCCTTTTTGGTCATACTTTAGACACAGGTGTTCCGAATTGAGGAGTTGCAGGACTTTAATTGTTTTTTTTTGTTGTATTACTCCTTGTATTTTTAATTTGTATGTCATCTTAAGTGTTGTTGTTTGACCAAATAAAATTTATTTTCTATCTTTACGAACCTGCACTAGGCCAGTATGGTGGACGAAGGCCTAACCTCTCTCATTACTAGAGAAGGCCCATGACCAGCAATGGGACAATGTTTAATACACGGCATTAGAATCATATGCATATTTGTCCTGTGACGGTGACTAAACTGCACCTGTTCAGTCTAATTAATTTAAAATAATTATGCCATCTTGGAATGGCTTTACCATAGAGCCCAAACGCGACTGTTGATAATAGTTTGGACCTACATAATATTTATGCAGAAAGCATCTACTTCGCTGAGGTACATAAGATCTGTGTTCCTTAGGGGTAGGCAGAGTTGCTGCTTTCCATCCCATGGCGTGGTAAATCAAAGAAGAAAGAAGTCCCAAAGTTCGCATATTTCATATCCAACTCGGGCGGTTCATGTGAATTTTTTAGTCGAAAACTAAAACACACATTCTGATTGTACACATATAACACTGTAATTTTAAAAAAGATAAAATGTTTAAAGTTTGGGTTAACCACAGGGAAAATAGTCCGTAAATGACTGAACACTATATTAAAAAATAGTCGTTACGTCAAAGTTCTGGCATATAATACTCTGTTTCCAGTCTGGTTTACCACCCATTTGTATACAAACAGTACTGAAATCAATGTTAACTTTTATGAAAACCACATTTTCGTACTGTATTATATTATTTTGCATGAAACCACAACGCGGCAACTGTTCATTTAAAACCTCGTTGGAAATAGCTACAAAGAACTTTTTTATGTCAATTTATAAACGTGGAAAATTCTTAGACTTTGTGAACTCTTTTGGGGAAGCCTATGTGGCGCAGTGTGCGAGCCGGCTGTGAAACAAGAGGTCGTGGGTTCGATTAACACCGAAATGTGTGACGGACAAATATTTGTTTCTGATCTGGACGTTGTGAGATCGAGTGTCTCTCTCCTGATATGGACGACACAACGAAATTTATAAATTTAGCTTTTACTAACCTGGATTCAGGCCTTAAACACTTACGAAATGAGTCAATCCGCGTCGCTACAATAGCTTGTAGTGACCCATTTAAGTTTAAATAATACTGCAAAAATTTCAGCAGTTTATGATTTATTTCCGTACTATTGAAATTATTTATGCTTTTAAAAGGAAAATAAGCGATAGCCAATGTAGGAGGCCAAGGTGAAATCGTAATTCAAAACTGAATTAAATAGCATACATGTCCGACATCAAAATTAGCATAATCGATTGCGTCTAAAGGTCGCAACAGTGGCTACAGTCTCAATCTAATCAATTCTGAACACTTTTTATCTACAGATGTCTTACTTGTCATCTGAACATCGGGTTAATGGTCTGCCCAGATGTTTTGTTCAGTCTCTGCTACCATTCCTTTACACCATCGTTCATCCTGTTTATAATCTGCTGCTTTATCTTCTTACTGACGTATTTATATTACGCTGACCTAATGCAGAATGATAAATATCACATCTTTGAAATTCTTATGAGGAATTCATAGGTAGGTATCCTCTCGATGTTTTTCTTCACCGTTAAAGCTATTGATAATTAACAATTAATACAAGTAACAGCATAAGCAGCGATAGCCTAGTCGGTTGCGGTACGGCCTGCAAGACGAAAGTCGTATGTCCGAAACTCAAATGGCATACACCTCTGACTTTTCTAACGGCAAAGGAAAACATCGTGAAAGCTGCATACCTGAGAATTCTCATAAGAATTTGGAAGGTATGTGAAGTCTGAATCCGCATTGGGCCAGCGTTGTGGACTAAGGCCTAACCCCTCTCATTAGTGAAGGAGGCCCGTGCCCAGGCGTGGGACAATGTTTAATTGGGCTAGTATTGTTATGACATGTAACATATAGTTAGAGGCGTATGCGATCCAGGCTGGTTGACATAAATAAATGTCACATATGATTGTCCATGACTATGTATATCATTAAGAAAATGGAGAACCCTGAAATTTTATAACTAAATGAGTTTTTGACGAGGGTATGGCATGTATTTAATGGTTGCCATAAAACTATCGGTGAGTTTTTGATAGTTTTGATGACTGGTGAATTAGGGTCGGTTTTCTGTAACTAATTTTAATGCAATTTGGGAATATTTTGGTTGTAATTGAAACATGAGTCTCGTTAAGTTTAAAGAACGATACCTAAGTTATGCTAGATTTCTTTGTCATTAATATATTTTAGCGCATACTTAATAATAGACCAGGGTTTCGGAATAAGGTTTAATTCTTATTAGTAGAGGAGACCCGAGCCCAGACTAGTAGGACAAAATACATAATACAGAACTTGCGTATTCAAGTTTTGTTTTATTCGGCAAGTAAGACTTCATAGCAAATTTCACCAGAAAATTCTACCTAAAAGATTTATCGCTAAAGTACCTACTAATTATCTCGTAATACGATACAGATTCTAAAAATAACAATTGAAGGTGTAGTTTTCATTATCTTGGTAATACTAAGTAATAAAATTTATTAAATTCCAAGAAAACCTACGTAGGTGCTCTGAAGACTACTTAACTCTTAGGCGGTGATGTTAAGCGTGTAAGCTTCAGCGGTTTGGAGTTTTTGTGGATATTATTTTTAATCAAGGCAATGTTTCATCTGCCAATGGAAATCTATACTTAACCCTAAAAGGGGCAAAGTGAGGGGTTACCTTATTAGGTATTCTTTAGATGCAATCTCAAAATTCAGGCACAACATCTGAGAGGCAGGACGATCGCTACAGGTGCGTCAGTGCAGAAGACAATTTCTTGGATTGTATACTTCTGCTCCTGAAAATAACCTCCACGCGGGTGGAGTCGTGAGCAATAGCTAGTCATAGAATATAAGGCAGCGCCTGTTTACTTGATGGCACATTGAACATTAAATCTTGAACATGAATATGAATATCCAACAACCAGGGTAGGATATTCATTCGGAGGAGACCTCTCGCTGCCGGCCGTGGTGTCGTCCATGGTCGCCAGCCGGAGGTCCTGGCGTGCGGTGGCCCACTTCTGCGAGAGCGTCATCTCGCAGAAGGAGAGTGCCGAGAGGGATCGGAACGAAATGATCCCTCCCGCCGCCAGAGAAGACGTAGGAGGCGCCGGGTGGACGACTGACCGGCGTCTCCCGCCCTGTGGAACGGGGGCGTTCGAATTCCACCACGGTAACCCCTGCCTGTCGTACGAGGCGACTAATTGGGGCCATCGGGGGTCGCGGGCTCGCAGCGGGGGGCTGTTAGCCCGAATCGATGCACTCCCAGTTTCGGAGCATCGTGCGACCCCGAGATGGACGGCAGCGCGTGTGGTAAGGCCTCGTTCGCTGTCGTTGTTCGGTGCGCGGGGGCTCCTAACCCGTCCCATGGAGATGGGCTGCTACGCAGCACCGCGCAGGGGCGGTTCCGGCAGCAATTCTAGCACTCCTTAGAATACCCCGGGATCGCTCCGTAAGCGCCGAAGAAGGCCACCGCGGGGTTTTAGCTGGTAGTGTCGGGTGGGGTGTACATAGGAGGTAGGGACTCGGCCCAGCGGCTGCCCGGATAGCCATCATCCGGGCGAGGGGGATGCTGGGCCGTAAGACCGGCTAGTCCAGCATAACCGTTTTATTCTTATTCCGCTTCCCCCCGGAGCGGGCGGTAGTAATAAAACGCTTTCCCCGCGACAACAAAAAAAAAGGGGTAGGCAGAGTTGCTGCTTTCCATCCCATGGCGTAGTAAATCAAAGAAGAAAGAAGTCCCAAAGTTTGCATACCTATTTCATAGCCAACTCGGGCGGTTCAATTTTTTAGTCGAAAACTAAAACACACATTCTGATTGTATAACAGAGTAATTACAAAAAGATAAAATTGTGTAAAGTGTGGAATAACCACAGCGAAAATAGTCCGTAAATGACTGGACACTATATTAAAAAATAGTCATTACGTCAAAGTTCTGGCATATAATACTCTGTTTCCAGTCTGGTTTACCACCCATTTGTATACAAACAGTACTGAAATCAATGTTAACTTTTATGAAAACCACATTTTCGTACTGTATTATATTATTTTGCATGAAACCACAACGCGGCAACTGTACATTTAAAATCTCGTTGGAAATAGCTACAAAGAACTTTTTATCTCATACAATTGATAAACGTGGAACAATCATAGACTTTATGAACTCTTTTAGGGACAGTCTATTTCGCGTATTGGCTGTGCCGCTGTGAAAGGAGAGGGTGTGGATTCGATTCCTACACCGAAATGTGTGACGGACAAATATTTGTTTTTGATCTGGACGTTGTGAGATCGAGAGTCTTTCTCTCTTTCTGATATGGACGACACAAAGCCATTTATAAATTGTTAAATAATTGTTTCTGAAATATTGATTTTTATTTGTTATCTTAATTTCCATTTAGTTTTTTTTATATCATAGTCCGACAAACGAGCCAATGGGTCACCTGATGTTAAGTGATCTCCACCACCCATTAACATCCACAATACCGAAAGTATCACGTATGCGCTGTCGGCCTTAAAGGACAGGAATAAGGATTTGGGAAGGGAAGGGGGAATTTGGGCCTCCGGATATCTCACTTACCATACGAAACGCGACAGTGAACTGTCACTTTACGTTGGTTTTCTGTGAGACAGTGGTACTACCTGTCGAGCCGGCCCATTCATGCTGTAGATAAATATGTCTACAGCGTGGCTCTACCACTTTTATATAAAGTATTTATTAATTAAGTTTTTTATTTTGTTGTCTGGTGTACCTAATACTTAGTGTTAGCTTTGGTTGCCTGTAGCTGGGTAGCATGGACCAAAAAGTTTGTTTATACTACAATATGTACCACCCACTGGCGATCAATTTGAATAAATAAATTAAATTTTTACTAACCTGAATTCAGGTCTTATAAAAATGTTATGAGATGAGTCAAACCGCGTCACAATTGTAGCTTGTAGTGACCCATTTAAGTTTAAATAATATTGCGAAAGTTTCAGCAGTTTATGAATTATACAATTATTTCCGTGCTATTTAAATTATTTATTTTTTTATCGTGTTTTTTATTTAGACTAGTTCTGTGTTTTGTTTACTGGATTTTATCTCTGGATTTGTTTACATTTTACGCCAAATGGCATACACCTCTGACTTTTCTAAAGTTACGTGTGTATTAAATGTTAATTAACGCATGCTTTAGCGGCCAAGGAAAACACCGTGAAACCCGCATACCTGAGAATTCTCATAAGAATTTCGAAAGTATGTGAAGTCTACCAACCCGCTTTGGGCCAGCGTGGTGGACTAAGGCCTAACCCCTCTCATTAGTAGAGGAGGCCCGTGCCTAGCAGTGGGACAATGTTTAATTGGGCTAGTGTTATTATTATATGTAACATGTAGTTAGAGGCGTATGCAATCATAGCTGGTTGACATAAATAAAGGTCACATATCATTATCGATGACTATGTATATTACGAACCCCTGAAATTTTATAACTAAATGAGTTTTTGACGAGGGTATGGCATGTATTTAATGGTTGCTATAAAACTATCTGTGAGTTTTTGATAGTTTTGATGACTGGTGAATTAGGGACGGTTTTCTGTAACAAATTTTAATGCAATTTGGGAATATTTTAGTTGTAATTGAAACATGAGACTCGTTAAGTTTAAAGAACGATACCTAAGTTATGCTAGATTTCTTTGTCATTAATATATTTTAGCGCATACTTAATAATAGACCAGGGTTTCGGAATAAGGTTTAATTCTTATTAGTAGAGGAGACCCGAGCCCAGACTAGTAGGACAAAATACATAATACAGAACTTGCGTATTCAAGTTTTGTTTTATTCGGCAAGTAAGACTTCATAGCAAATTTCACCAGAAAATTCTACCTAAAAGATTTATCGCTAAAGTACCTACTAATTATCTCGTAATACGATACAGATTCTAAAAATAACAATTGAAGGTGTAGTTTTCGTTATCTTGGTAATACTAAGTAATAAAATTTATTAAATTCCAAGAAAACCTACGTAGGTGCTCTGAAGACTACTTAACTCTTAGGTGCTGATGTGAAAGGTATAAGCTTCCGCGGATTCGAGTTTTTGTGGGTATTGTTTTTATTCAAGGTATTGTTTTAATCTGCCAATGGAAATCTATGCTTATACCTAAAAGGCAAAAGTGTGAGGTTAAGTTATGAGGTCTTTAGATGCAGTCTCAAAATTCAGGCACAACATCTGAGAGGCAGGATGATCGCTACAGGTGCGTCAGTACAGACGACAATTTCTTGGATTGTATACTTCGGCTCCTGAAAATAACCTCCACGCGGGTGGAGTCGTGAGCAATAGCTAGTCATAGAATATAAGGCAGCGCCTGTTTACTTGATGGCACATTGAACATTAAATCTTGAACATGAATATGAATATTCTACCATCAGGGTAGGATATTCATATCCGCCGGGATAGCGACCACCGTACACAGGGTGAAAACCCACCATAGTGGCACACGCAAGTGTGTCGCGTTCCGGATCAACCAGTGAACATCCCGTTTTTGTCGGGGGTCTAGAGTTAGGGTACGATGACCAGTTCTGACACTAGACCCTCTACCGCTTCTTCACCTTCTTGCCCATGGCGTAGTGGGCAGAAGCAAGCCAACATGATTGTGTTGAGTACCAGGGGATAGATTGTCTCTCGCTTGTTGACACTCTGATTGGATGGCGCTTACCATCAGGCGCAGTGTGTTAACTTTGCCGTGCCACGATAAAAAAAGAGTCACATAAGTTACTGACCAAAAATATAGAAACGCTTTTCTCTTAGATGTGAACCACGAAAGAGAATTCTCGAGAAGCGTTAATTTCCAACGCTATTAATTGAAAGAATCCTTAGAAATGGAGCTGCGATTATTTAAATGAACAATTAAAGTAAACGTAGAATTTAATTTAATGTAATGTGCGCATTAATGTTGTTCACACTTTCATTATAAATTGCCTTTTATTTAAGTGGGATTATTAAGTATTAGGGTAATGGCTTCAGAACTGTGGATTAAGAATGTTATAAGATCTTTTTTACCGTCGTCTTTAAATAAATAAATAACACGAAACAGTCACTCACGTAGTTCTGACCCCGCACTAGGTAAAACCTGTATCGTGGGTATCAAGAACTAAGAGGGACTACGGTCCCACAACACACAGTCACAGACCCGAAACAAATGTCTGTTTGTTATATAAACATTTGTCTCGGTGCTGAATCGAACTCACGGCCTCTCGTTTCACAGCCGGCTAATCACCCGCTGCTTGGACGCTGTCGGTATCGGGAACTACGAGAGGCTTTCGGTCTCACAACACCCAGACATGTCACTCAAACATTTGGTATGAGAAGCCATGGCGTCTAATTTCATAGCCGACTACTCGCTTGTGGCTACGGAGGCTGTTAAAATTTTACTTGACTAATAGACGTTGAATGACTGTATATCAACTAGTGGACGTAATTGATAAATACGTGTACACCATTGGAGACTTTTAATCCTCGAAGAGGTAGGCAGAGGTGTAACTAGTGCACCTACTTTTTGGCTTATTTATTACGGTTCCATTATGCCTATCGCTATACCGGGCACAATTCTAGACATCGGGCTGATACTGAGTTTTTCTAAATAGGAAAACCCAATAACACTTTATCCAACCCGGGGATCGAAACCGAGATCTCAGCACAGCAGCCGTAACGCATGCTATAACAAGTCAGGCAGTAAGGTAATTTATAGTATAAAACATAAAAAAAATATCTTGTCAACTACCTTATTCATTAAATTGGATATATTATTAGATTATTTCAAGATAATATTACAAGACAGGAGCTTGTATGAACAATAAATTACAATGCAGACGGAGAAATCATCACTGTAGTTATAATTTAACGCAAATGATTGATGTGTTTTGCGAAATTTAATTACGTTTCACTGAACGCCTATAACATGCCGCGTAGACAGCTCTTGTGGTGTTATTGTCAGCGATTTACGTAGAGGGCAAATCATAAGTTCCAAGAAATATGTTTTACACCTGAAAGAAGAATGAAAGAAAAAGTCTTTAATTGCTAGAACAAATAAAACGAAAAAACATTTAATAACTTAAACCAAAAAAAAATTACTATTTGCTCCAGCAATAGGACCCCTCATATAGCAATATGCTGCAGTACAGAAGGGAGCAGTATTGGAGCGTTGATTTTCAATCTGCTGAACCGATCGAAAAAAATGGCTTTATTATGAACTTCATAACAAACTCTTGAAATGTAGATACCGATTTCTAAATCGCTGTAAAAAACTACGAAGTCAATTGACGTGTATATTGTACTTTTTAACCGACTTCAAAAAAGGAGAAGGTTCTCAAATCGTCGGAATCTTTTTTTTATGTGCGCTCCCAGATTATTCAAAGACGCCTGGAACGACTCGAGAAATTATTTTTTTGT
Source organism: Laothoe populi (assembly GCA_905220505.1). NCBI lineage: Eukaryota > Metazoa > Arthropoda > Insecta > Lepidoptera > Sphingidae > Laothoe > Laothoe populi. The sequence continues at coordinate 18,291,408 of HG992156.1, forward strand.
TTAAAAGGATAGGTATACATGCCAGTTGGTCCCATTTGCACCACCAAGACCAATTCAGGATCTGATCATGGGATCTTAGAAAAATCGAGGGCAACCCTAAAATTTTATAGAGACGCATAATGTGTTTTTTATTGAAGTCTGTGTACTTTTTAAGGTCATAATGTTTTTTTAACACTAAAAAAACAGTCTTTGCCATTCCTAACTAGGTTATCCCTGCTTAAAGTATAATGTGATTGTTTTCATTAGTTTGTAATTCAACAGTATTTATACTTCTATATTAATTTTCGTGATTATAGCTTGCAGTGGCACCAAACAAAATCGCGCCAAATCTGCGCACCAATTAGAGGGGCTTACCGCTAATCCGTACGGAACAACCTGAAAATAACTACAACACCATGTGAATAAGCAAACACCCGTGTGAGGATTAGTCAGCGTTGGCGTATTTATTTTAATTAGCGCTCAAATCGCGTATTTGTTCTTCTTAAGGGATTAGATGCTTCTTCTTCGTTAGAGGGATTATGTGTTAGTGCTTAAGGATATGTTGCTTGGGAAGTATAGAGAAATAATATAAATCCAGCTGTTTGATTCAACGGAGTTTCCCACTACTTAATTCTTTTTCTGTTTGATATAAAAGGTTGTGAGACTGATAACTGTACAAGGCACGAACAATTATCGAATGAGTATTTGAATTCCGAAAGTTGTTATTTGTTTTAAAACTTCACATAAATACTGGCCATCTTGGTTCGAATACTTATTAGAAAGTTGTACCCGGTAAACTGGTCGTAAAAATTTGAGGCTCATATAAATATTAAACAAGCCGCGCCATACTGGACGTTCCATTTGTTCCATTTTCAAATTATTAAAATTTTCGATTAGGATCAGCTTCCTTCAATACGGTAGTTGACAGTAAGTGAAAATCTGATAGAATTTTGTTTTTTTATAATCGATTTTAGTCTAAAAATATCGAAGTCGAGTCGAGTATCGAGTAAACTAATTTGTTAATTTATATGTGATTAATTAACATTTTCAAGAAACAAATATGTAAATATAAAGCATTTTGTCACGTGACATGAAGCACCTATCAGTCATGCATGACGTCACCTTTCGAAACATCTAAAACGCTGAGGCCGTCACACGAGAGGCCATAACAGCTGGTAGCGTTTTGGTGGCAAAAATAACATTGGTTTATAAAAATACAAATTAAATCTTGAAAACTTATGCTTAACTTATTAGAGCTAATAGTAATAGTATTAGCCCTGTATTAAACCTTCTCCCACTGCTGGACACAGGCCTCCTCTACTAATGAGAGGGGTTAGGCCTTAGTCCACCACGCTGGCCTAATGCGGGTTGGTAGACTTCACATACCGTCGAAATTGTGTGAAATGAGAATTCTCAGGTATGCAGGTTTCCCTTCAGCGTTAAAGCAATCGATTATTAACGATGAATACACACGTAACTTTAGAAAAGTCAGAGGTGTATGCTACTTGGGTTTCCAAAATACGACTTTCGTCTTGACAGTTCGTACCCCAACCAAGTAGGCTATCGCTGCTTCTAGAGAGCTTCTTCTATCTTCTAGAGCTATTAACTAATATTTATGGCCATGTATAAACTTGTTTTAGAAGCCGTAAATAAAACGGACCAATCAAATACTTTACCATCAGAACTATCTACAATGGAGAATTTAATTTACCGCCCGGAATCCTTCGTTTAGCCATATCTTGAAATCCTTATGATTTACTCGAAGAAGCTGACATTTTGCCAACTGGCTTTTACGAGTGCGTGACTTCATTGCTCTTGTAAATTATTTTATTGATATTCAAATTGTTATTTATTAAAGCATAAATTGTATATACGGAATTTTATTCCTTGGCTGATTAACTTTGTTTTATGTTAAGACAGTGGGGATAAATAAAGATGATAGTAGGTTTTGAAAGATGGAGCCCTGCTGTAAATTTGTGCAGTATTAAGACTATACGCCATGGAAATTATCTTGAACGCTGGTTCATACAAACAACGGTTAGAATGTAAAGTAAATTTGAGGTTTCGGACGCCTTTATTTTACACATTCTTTCAATTCTAAATTTCTAATCTTTTCAAAATTTCAAAATCAATGTTATGGTTTTAACAAGAGAATTATATTATTATGTTGGTATATTCGCTTCGTGATTTGTTCTTTTCAACAATGTCAGCATAGTTAAACCGTTTGAACAGTTAGCACTTATTAGAAAAGTAAATAATAATTGTCTAACTATTACTATCACAACCTGATATTTATCTATGATAACAGATTTTTAACTGTATTCAAATTTGACTACGATAAAACAGGATCTATTACATAAGTTTTATATTTAAAATCGTATATTCCTATAACGGTGAAGGAAAACGCGAAAAAACCTGCAGACCTGAGAATTCAAGAATTTCAAGGGTATGTAAATTCTACCAACACGCATTAGACCAGTGTTGTGGACTAAGGCCTATAAATAAATACACCCAACAGTCACACATAGTTCTGACCCCACACTAGGTGCAATCTGTATCGTGTAGAACTAAGAGGGAGTACGGTTCCACAATACCCAGACCCCAAACATCTGTTGCAAACATTGTAACGGTAGGCAGCGGCTCTGCTGTGCTCTGGCATTGCAGAAGTCTATGGGCGGCGGTGACTACTTACCATCAGATGGCCCGTCTGCTAGTCTGCCTATGCAGGCAGTAAAAAAAAAAAAAAGTCTCGGGGAACGAAACCACAGCCTCTCGTTTCACAGTCGGCCCGCTGCGCCACAAAAAATGCGGGACAAGTTTAATACAGGGCATTATCATTCCTTTATCTACACCTAAATCATTACTGTATCCCTAAACGTTTGACTGACAAAAGGCACATAAAACTCGCCTTTATTAGTAAAAGATAAACGATAAGACGCAGTGAATTTATTGCGCATTCCAACCCATGAATATTCAGCAGAAAACGAACACCTGGAATGGGGGGCGTTTACAACAGGCGTTTATATGCGCGTTTACGATCTACGTTGCTATGTTTAGAGCATTTTTTACGACCGGACCGTATTGTCTATCAGTGGGTTGAGAGAGAAGCGTTGGAGGGTTGAATGGTATTACATATTTTAGTGCCTCCTTAGGCACATGAGCAGACGGGCCACCTGATGGTAAGTAGACACCGCCACCCATAGACTTCTGCAATGCCAGGGCACAGCAAAACCGCTGCCTACCGTTAACTTTTGTAGTTTCCTGTAGCCTTGGGTGCCTATAAAGGGATTATTGGGGATTATTATTATAAGGGAGGGATCAGGGGTTCGGACTTCCCTTAGCATACGACATAATTCAATTATTGCTGAATGGAGTGGCAGAATCACCACATCATTAATTTATGATATATATTGATATGTATATTTTGTATATATTATATGTGTTTATATAAGTATATGTAATAGAATGTATTACATATATATATATATATATATATATATATATATATATATATATATATATATATATATATATATATATATATATATATTATTTATTGTATTTTACAATATATTGTATTCGGATTTATTTATTTATATAGAGCTTAATAATATTTTTTTTTTTACCTTCTTCCTGTATATTTTTATGCACCTACCTTGTTCATCTCGGCATCACCCTAAGGTTGACTGGGAGAGAATGCCTTTGGCATTAAGTCCGCCTATATACATTGTATATGAAGTGTATAAATAAATAATAAATAAATAATTAAAAATCGCGGAATATTGATATTTGATATATTGATCGCTATTTGATACTCTAACTGGACGGCACTGCAATTACCATCAGGTGCAGTGTGGTCACTTTGCCAGGATAAAATCAAGAGCGTTTGGTGACTAACTTGAAGAAGTTACTCAGCAAGCCGGCACGATTTTGTAGAATAGTGAGGGATAGCTGTCTCTCCTTATTTAATGTACCTGGACCTTACCATTAAGTGCAGTGTGGTCAGATAATCGTGCCAGGATGAAAGAAACTATAGACAGTTGTGGTTTATTGAACTAATAATATTTCCTCCCTATATTTCATCATCTTATGTCTCAGAGTTTAAACAGTGCAATGCTATGCAGTTACTTGTCGTTTAAGGGTCTTTTTTTTAGTGCCTCGATAGGCAGATGAGCAGACGGGCTACCTGATGGTAAGTAGTCACCGCCGCCCATAGACTTCTGCAATACCAGGACACAGCAAAAACGCTGCCTACCGTTTCCGTTACCGTCTGATTGGTGTTGATATTATTCCTAGGCATTCTTATTGCTCATGATAGGCTTTTTTGGATAAAACCCACTAACTTCCATCGCTGGCTCTCTAGACTCGAACCCCACACTGCCGTGAGTCATTATAACATCGCTGGATCAGCAACATTAAATTTGAACCTGCAGTAAATTCTCGCTGATTGTTTGTTGTATTTATTATTTACATTTATAGACTTATCTTGTATGCGAGACAAGAATTTTATTGACTAAGGACTTAAGTTGATGTGATGCTGTCGGTAAAAGTGAAACAGTTTTAATAAATAAGTATACAAATGTAAAGCTAAAATACATAAGTAAATAAATAAACACTCAACAGTCACACACATAGTTCTGACCCCACACTAGGTAAAATCTGTATCGTGGAAATGAAGAACTACGGTCCCGTAATACCCAAAACAAATATATATCTGTCACACAAACATTTGTCTCGGTACGGGAATCTAACCCACGGCCTCTAATTTCACAGCCGGCTAATCGCCCGCCGTACCACGGAGACTGACAATTATTCCAGTCCAGTAATTTGTATGACATTGAAAATGCGAGCTGTTAAGACAGAGGGGCAGCTCTTCGTATCGGTACTTGGCATAACAGCTTGACTACATACATATACACTCACGCCTGTAATTCCCGAAGGGGTAGGCAGAGTTGTAACCAGTACACCCACTTTTCGCCGAATATCAGTCCCATAATGTGTGTAATAGGGGGGCGAGCCTATCGCCATACCGGGCACAGATTCCAGACTCCGCCCTTATACTAAGAATTTCTATATAAAAAAACCCAATATCACTTTACCCGACCCGGGGATCAAGCCCGAGACCTCAGCACAATAGTCGTAACGCATGTGCAATTACAACTGCGTCACCAAGACAATGTAGTAGCTTGACTCTCCTCGGCTATCCACATGATAATATAAGTAACAACAGTGACTTAGAAGTTCGCTGTTCTGTCCGCTTTTCGGCTTAGAAGCTTTCATTATACACGGTATTTAGCATCTTTCATAGTGGAATTATAGCTCTTGTATTCTTCTAGAACGTCAATCCATTTTGACTGCGGGATCCCACACTAGCTTTGTTTATTTATTTCAAACATATACATTTACGCCTGTAATCCTCGAAGGGGTAGGCGTCTGGTAGTGGGTGTACAGATAGTACTAGACTAGACTAGTACACCCACTTTTCGCCGAGCTTACTACCGTCCCATGATGTGATAGGGGGCGAGACTATCGCCATACCGGGCTCAATTCCATACTCCGGATGTGTCCGGATATTGAGTATTTCTAAATAGAAAAAAAACAATATCACATTACCCGACCCGGGATCGAACCCGAAACCTTAGCTCAGCAGTCTAACCGCGTACGCAATTACAACTGCGCCACTGAGGCGAGGTATTACACAATATAATTATTATACTTCCGATTTAAGGGTCGAATCTGTTTAAGGGTTCCTGTTGCTTTACAACCGACTATTCGTCAAGCCACAGATAAATATGGTTGTATTCTCTACAACATAAACCCCAGGTATAAAATAGAGAAAATTTTTCGTGCTCGTTTTGACAAAACTAATTTAGGCCTTCGATCACCTTTGCACCGGCTCCTCGATCAATACAATGTAGTCCAATCCCGCGATTCTGACATTGACATCTTTTCCAATTCTTTACGGCTCTTCAAACAAAAATTAAATATGCACAATTGGAATTAATAGTCTCATTTATTGCTTTTTTTTATTTTTTTTTAATTATTATTATTTTGTCTTTATTTTTCAATTGTTTTAATTTCAATTTTAATTTACTTAATTTTAGATGTTTTTTAAATTCAAATACCCTTTTGTTTTAGTAAATACTAGTAGTATAAGTCTATAATAAGTGTTATGCGCTCCATAAGTGTCGTGTATATGTGATGTGGATGTGCTTAATAAATAAATAAACATTGAAAGTTATACGACGATGAATGTTCAAAATATATTTAAAGAACACTTAAAATATATTAAACAACTGAAACCGTTATTGTTTGTTTGGTTCAAAACAATACTGTTTCAAATTGTTTTGTTCGAATTTCAATTCGTGTAATACTTTAGTCGGTGAACAATATACAAACAATTCTCAGAATATTAGTTGAGACTTGAACGTTGCCGTTTTAAGTGTATACCTTTAACAAGGTATAAATGTATCTATATCACTTATCTATAATATCTATACAGTTAGGGTAACACCCATTTTAGTCATACCGAGGGTATTTTATAAATATTTGTGGGCAGATTGTGAGGGTAAGAACCATTTACTAGGCATACGGGGGTATTTCATTAATATCTGTGGGTAGATTGATAATTACTAACTGAGTGGGGGTGAATATTTGCAATAAAAGAGAGCTCTCGGGACAGTACGGACGTGTGGTGTGAATCAGTTCACATCATCTTATACCAGTATTGGTATTTGGTACATTCTGACATGGAGTTGTTAACGGTTGGCACTGAGGTGTGTTATTGTGATCATTCAATTGATCAATACAGTGGTAATCGTCATTTATGTGCCATTTAAGGTGGATTTATACTATTATAAAGCTGAAAAGTCACTTAGTCTGTCCATTAAATATATTTGCAACATTTTGATTATGACGTGTTATATTATCGATATAGAACTCAAAACAATTGTTGTTGGAATTATTGTCTGTCTCTGTCAAGGCATTTTTTTTATCCTGGCACGCCAAAGTGACCACACTGCACCTGATGCTAAGCGCAGTGCCGTCCAGTTAGAGTATCAAGTAGCGAGAAACAATCTGTCCCTCGCTACTCAACACAATCTTGCCGGTCTGCTGTGTACCTTCTTCACACTACGCCATGTGGCAAGGAGGTGAAGAAGCTGTCGAGGGTCCGATGTCAGAGTACTCAGAAGGCCGCAACACGACCAAACATTACTCTAGACCACTGACAAAATAAGTAGATTTATTAATTAAAAAAAAGGATTTAGATAATGTAACTCATTAATTAAAGGAATTTACATATTAATGACCGCCTCGGTGACGCAGTTCTAATTGCGCATGTGTTACGACTGCTGTGCTGTGGTCTCGGGTTAAATCCCCGGGTCGGGTAAAGGGATATCGGGTTTTTCTATCTAGAAATTCTCAGTATTAGCCGGGAGTCTGGAACCTGAGCCCGATATGGCGATAGGATCGCCCCCTATTACATCATGCGACTGTAATTCGAAAAGTGGGTGTACTGGGTACACCTCTGCCTACCCCTTCGAGGATTCTAGGTGTGACTGTATTAATATAGGAAAACCTGACTTATCAATCCTCTTTTAAAGAGGTACGATCCCACGTCATTTTAATGTAATTTTCAATTTGCTTGTCTTTAATTAGTGCTCATTAGTATAGACTGCTATAGACGAAGTAAATTAGTTACTGCGCGCCGTATGCAATATGGTACATTAACCTCACTGAGTTAGTTCGGTGGGAGAAATTATACTCGTAATGAACTATTATACAACGACATCGTATGATGCTGTATAATAAAAAGAGACATAAGTGATCCAATTATGACAGGTTTTAATTATGTTTGCCGTAGATTCTTTATGTAAAGCCCTATTGTTTCAACCGTAGTCATTTTGAACTATTGACTTCATAGAGCGTCTTTGTGTAGTTTAAACTATAATCGCACTTCACTTATGTTACTATTTACTATAAAAATGAATAAAAAACATAGAAACATAAATCGAATAATAATAAAGTCTGACTGTTGCTGAAACAACGCGAGAATCTTATGTTTTCAAACACACACGCATGTATTACGCATGCATGTGTACATGAATACAAAGAAGCAAAGACACACGCAAACACACATACAAACATGAAAAAACACACACAAACATGGACACACACGCGCATTTTCGGGCATGCGCTTACATTTTGTTTATTATTTATATTTTCAACGTTTTTATTTTGTATTCAGTTGATTTGAAACATATATGTGAATCCAAGGTGAGGACATTGGCTTCTCAGATACAACTATTGCTAGTTATTAATTTTATTATATAATGCTTTACTTACTCTGGAATAAGACATTTCATTCCAAGGAACAGTTGATAATTCTGTTTTATTTTGTGGAAGCGTGAATCAATTTAATATTCATAATTAAAGTGAAAATATTTAAGATTAAGCGATCAAGTAATAAAGGACGGGACTATGATTTTTTATAAAAGTTACACGAAATGTAATACTAATATTATATCAGGAAGACCTACTTTAGATTAACTTCGATATCTATTCAAATCAAACTTCGTCTATTTGCCTTTAATTCGAATACTTCGTGGGAATGTTGCCATTTGTCGTATTTTAGCCCATAATAACTTGATGCCGAGTTATCTTCTCAAAGGGATCGATTTTACGTATCTTCTACAAGATACTGTTAGTGATGAGGCTAGTGTACCGTATTCTTTAGTTATTTTTGCATAATACTGTAAATATTTGTTTTTGTCGAGGATCTAGAGTTGAGGTATAATGTTTGGCCGTTTTGCGGCCGTATGAGTATTCTGACACTACTTCGCACTTCTTCACTTTCTTGCCCATGGCGTAGTGTGAAGAAGCAGGCCGGCATGATTGTATTATATTGTATTCATTGTATTTTGACAGCCTCCGTGGCGCAGTTAAAGTCAAAGTTTAAGTCAAAGTAACAAAATCAAAACTACATCCGATGTGGTCTTATATAAAAGGTCAGATCTGATTATTGATTAAGTCCAAAAATGATAACTGGAGATACTAGTATAAGTCTGGCAAAGATTTTGTCAAGAAATATCCCTCTTTACTCGCATCTGGACTTAGTATGAGAGGATCAATTATTGTACTAAATTGACATTGTGGCTGAATTTTAACCGAACTAAGATTAGAATACGAATCAGATGAACGATCTTCTCCTAAAAGGGCAAATCAGAAGTACCTCCAACCGTCGTAAATGTATGATAAGATGTATGAATGTGGAAGAGGCGAAAGAAGTGTGTCAGGATCGTAGCTTGTGGCACTCAATAGTCTCTGCCTACCCCCATGGGACACGGGCGTGAGTGTATATGTATGTATGTAAGATTAGATCAATAATTAACAAAAAATTGTATTCATGTCATGATTAATGGTTTTATCTTGTATCAATTTTCAAACTTATTTCAGTATAATGTTGCAATTGTATGCTAATAGGGGAGTCGACACGATTTTTTTTATTTAAATCAACAAGTTTCATTACGTACAACCCATTATCGAAAAAAATTATAAATCCGAACAAAAATAAGTAAATCAGACTCCATTCAAATCTGCTGGTTCGGGTGATTGTCAAATGACAGTAAAAGGATGGACGATATGAGCCGTGACGTCACTTCTCAAAATGGCAATAATTGTGCTGTTGTGCGAGGGAGATGGTGAAATGTTCCTATAAGCACCTATTTTTGCTCATATCTAATATTGATATTGATACAATAAATATTATGACGTCATTTTTCAAGCAATTTTCATTCTGTTTTCGCAATAGAGTTTTTTTTGCGCATTTCATTCGGTTGAAGCAACAATAGCGTAGTTGGTTGCGGTACGGACTGCATACCAGAGAATTCTCATAAGAATTTCGAAGGCATGTGAAGTCTACCAATCCGCATTAGGCCAGCGTGGTGGACTAAGGCCTAACTCCTGTCAATAGTAGAGGAGGCCCGTTCCCAGCAGTGGGACAATGTTTAATACAGGGCTAGTATTATTATTACAATATTCAGCGAACGATTTTGAAACATTTTCTTTAGTAAAATTATAATAAAGGGAATTTGGTTAGTTTACGTCAGTCGCATTTACTATAACCACATCCCTAGCAAACATGAAGTGCTTGTGTACATTACCTTGTTTATGCAAATTACGCTTGCAAACACCCGCTTGTTTATTATATATACGGTATATTAAACCACCAATGTGGTTGTTGCTGAGGAGTAGCTTATGTATAGCTAGATGGAATATATTTTAACTAATATGTGACATTTGTAAAAGGAATTGTATGAGTTATAATGTGTGGAGTGATATAGCTTTCCATTGGGAAGGATGTTGGGGAAATCTGGATTCAAAGAAAACTCAAACGTACAATTTTTTTCATCTTGGCACGGCAAAGTGACCACACTGCACCTGATGGTAAGTGCAGTCCCGTCTAATTAGAGTATCGAGTAGCGAGAGACGCTCCATCTCAAGACCCCGGACCAAAACGCACGCCTCATGCGCACTCACGCCTATAATCTTCGAAGGGGTAGATAAAAGTAGAACCAGTAAATCTAAATTTTGCCGAGCTTATTACCGTCCCATGATGTGGTAGGAAGGAGCCTGTCGCCATACCGGGCACAATTCCAGACTCGGCTGATACTGAGTATTTCGTGATATACAAACCTACTTTTACTCGACCCGGAGATCATACTTGAACCCTCAGCACAGTAGCCGTACCGCGTACGCATACAACTGCGCTACCGAGGCAGTGGAAGAAACTTATGTTCACAGTTTTTGCTAGTAGAGTCCAGAAAATGAGCTAGTTAGTCACTTGTAAGTCATAGTCTCTGCTAATAGCACACAGATGAATAAGATGATAAGTCATTGATTATATGATCGGGGAAGGGAAGGGTATTCGAGCCTTTTATAATCACACCGTACGGTTACCACAAGATAGCTTCATGTCGGTGAATCAGTTGTACTAACTCCGTTGAATCCATTTTTGCTGTAGAAAACTGTATTTTTTATCCTGGCATGGTAAAGCCAAAAGCAGCGATAGCCTAGTTGGTTGCGGTACGGACTGCCAAGACGAAAGTCGTAGGTTCGAAACCAACGTGGCATACACCTCTGACTTTTCTTAAGTTATGTGCGTATTAAAATGTTAATTATCACTTGCTTTAACGGTGAAGGAAAACATCGTGAGAAAACCTGCATATCTGAGATTTTTTTCGAAGGTATGAGAAGTCTACCAACCCGCATTAGGCCAGCGTGGTGGACTACGGCCTAACCCCTCTCATTAGTAGAGGAGGCCCGTGCCCAGCAGTGGGACAATGTTTAATACAGGGCTAGTATTATTATTATATTTATTATTATGGTAAAGCCACCATACTGCACCTGATGTTAAGTGCAGTTCCGTCCAATTAGAGTATCAAGTAGCGAGAGACAATCTATCCCTCGGAACTCAACACAATCATGCCGGCCTACTTCTTCACACTACGCCATGGACAAGAAGGTGATGAGGCGGTCGGTCTACCATTTTAACACTTTTGTAAGTATCCTATCGTATAATGAGAAGATAAACTCGATGAACTAATGTAACTGCTTTACTGATTACTCTTCTGGGACACAGACGTGAGCTTAAAATAGATGAAATTCTATGATAAGAACTAATACCATGTTTGAAATAAATAGTCAATTTAAATTCTGTCCCTTTAAACTCACAATGAGATTATCAAAATTGTACTCGATAAAATAAAATTTCAACAGTCTATTACGGAGAAAATTCCAAAAATCGTTACGTCCTAACAGTTCGCATTTGGAATTCCTCTGAAGTCTCCAATTATCTCCATTGCTATTCATGGCTCTGTAGCCATTATGTTTTTATTGCGAGACGTTTGTACCCTAATTCTACATTCTAACGATCCATCGATTGGACTTTAGACTTTATTTTGTCCTAGTTTTTACTCGCGGCTCCACCTGCCTGAACGTACTAGCGAGAACTTTTTTATTAGGTGGATAAATAGCAAGCAACTTAATTCAACTTTTGATTGATGAAAGAATTTCGAGATGATCAATAGTTATTTTTTTCAAAATACGCAGTTCTGTTATGAAAGACGCCATTTCAAGTAGGTTACTTTCAACCAAAAAATGTTGTACATTGAATAAATAGAAACAAGGCAGTCTGTTCAGAAATTCTGGTTGTTCCGAGAAATACGTGTGCAACCTTATCTTAATCATCTGATATCTAACTAAATACTAACTTAACTTTATGCAGATCATTAACAACAATCATACCAGGTCTATATCACTGTCCCACTGCTTGGCACGTACCTCCTCCACTAATAAGTTAGGCCTTAGTTCACCACCCTCGTTCGCTGTCGTTGTTCGTTGCGCGGGGGCTCCTAAGCCCTCCCATGGAGATGGGCTGCAACGCAGCACCGCGCAGGGGCGGTTCCGGCAGCAATTCTAGCACTCCTTAGAATACCCCGGGATCGCTCCGTAAGCGCCGAAGAAGGCCACCGCGGGGTTTTAGCTGGTAGTGTCGGGTGGGGTGTACATAGGGGGTAGGGACTCGGCCCAGCGGCTGCCCGGATAGCCATCATCCGGGCGAGGGGGATGCTGGGTCGTAAGACCGGCTAGTCCAGCATAACCGTTTTATTCTTATTCGCTTCCCCCCGGAGCGGGCGGTAGTAATAAAACGCTTTCCCCGCGACAAAAAAAAAAAAAAAAAGGCCTTAGTTCACCACGCTGCTCATATGATAACAGGAGAGTAATCTATATACACAGTCACGCTTGTAATCACCGAAGGAGAAGCAGAGGTGTAATCAGTACACGCACATTTTGCCGAGCTTATTACCGTCCCATGATGTGATAGAGAGCGAGCCTATCGGTATACCGGGCACAATTCCAGATACCAGGCTGATACTGAGTATTTCAAGGTAGAGTAAACCCTATATCACTTTTACCCGGAACTCAGCACAGCAGTCGTATCGCGTAGGCAATTACAACTGCGCCAACGAGGCAGTCATAAATCTCAATCCTAATCTGCATTTCTTTATGATAGACTTGTTCCAACAGTCACTCTCAATTGTCTTTCAAACTTACTTGCTCACCTTAAAAACAATCAACGGAACCACAAAAACAATTCCAAGGAAAGATCTGTAAGTCCACACCGTATTAGATCACGTAGCTAAGTAAAAAAAACTTGGGAAGAAGTAATTCAAACAGCATTGAAACAAACTCCATTAAACAACTTGACGCCATCGCGTTTACATAATGCGATCTGAAAGCTTTTAATTGACTTTGACTTTGGAAACGCTTCTTCGATTGAGTTGGAAAGTTGGGATTACTAGATTATGTCTAGACTAATTACGACACTAACAAATCCTATTATTATTTTCGTAATATACAAAATTTCGTTTACAAAAGTTTGATAAGTTGATAATTTACGAGTACATTTGCGTAATTATTATTTTGATTCTTTAGATATAGCTATATTTTTGTTTTTAACTGAAAGGCCAAATACCATTTTTCATGCGCTTATCTTCAAAAATGACGGATTTTCATACAAACTTTCTTCCCCTATTTTACCCCCTTAGGGATGGCATTTCCAAAAATCCGCAAATATATATTCTTTATTTTTAAATAAAAGGCCAAACACTAATTTTCATGCGTTTAACTTAAAAATGACGGATTTTCATACAAACTATCATCCCCTATTTTACCCCCTTAGGGGTGGTATTTCCAAAAACCCTTCCTTAGTGGATGCCTACGTGATAAAAAGTACATACTGTCAAAATTTCAAGTCTCTAACCCCAGCCGTTTAGGTTGTGCGTTGATCGATCAGTCAGTCAGTCAGTTTCTTCTTTTATATATAAAGATCTATATTTTTCTACTTAAAATAAGATACATCTCTAGGTATACATAGAGATGTATCTTATTATCTTATCTATATGTATGAAAGACTACTGAAGGTATACCGTAACTTAGAGTTTAGCTTTTCTAGGGTAACATCAACTAATGCCGACTGTTCTCGTCTGAAATACTAGTAAGCTATTATATATTTTGCCCCTTTGAAAATTTCATTTACCATACGGAGTACTACTACTACTTCACATTGGTTTTCTGTGCTATAGTACTCTGGTCAAGTCACCTACAGTAGAGCCGTCAACATAGCCATACATCTTGTGATAAATTACGGCAGTGGCAGATTGTTTTTAAATTCCTGGGCTAAAGTAACTCAAAACAAAATACAAAAAGTATTGAGTCGTTTTGAGTTATTTTAGCCATACCTTAGAGTATTTAACACCTGCTCTAAGAGCCATACCTATAAACAAACCACTCAATTCCAATTTCAAAACAAACCTCAAATAACAACCGTAAATTTTAAATTCGGAATCGCAGTTTGCAAATGTCAAAATATCTTTATAAACTGTCACCATAAATTGTAAAATTTGATATAACTTTTTTAAACTCACAATAGGAACAATAAAATTCTGATAAAATGGCACCGGCGGCAGGTGCGATACGAAAACAAGGGACGTTCGGAAATATGGTATGCAGAGCCGCTTACGCGCTGTGAAATATGGTATCGGTTTATAGATTTTAAACGACAGACAGGTCAGCCCGATTTATATGTTTTGTTAGGTTTTCGAATGTAGATGGCGTTGTAATTACGATAATATGTAGGAGCGATTTCTTACAAAAAGGTTGTGACTAAGTAAGTAATTATAAGTAATCTGTATATATAAAAGAAGAAACTGACTGACTGATTGACTGACTGACTGACTGATCGATCAACGCACAGCCTAAGCGGCTGGGGTTAGAGACTTGAAATTTTGACAGTAGGTACCTTTTATCACGTAGGCATCCACTAAGGAAGTGTTTTTGGAAATACCACCCCTAAAGGGGTAAAATAGGGGATGATAGTTTGTATGAAAATCCGTCATTTCTTAAGTTAAACGCATGAAAATTGATATTTGGCCTTTTAGTTAAAAATGAAAAATATATATTTCAGGATTTTTGGAAATTGCACCCCTAAGGGGGTAAAATAGGGGATGATAGTTTGTATGAAAATCCATCATTTCTTAAGTTAAACGCATAACAATTGGTATTTGGCCTTTTAGTTAAAAATAAAAAATATATGTTTCAGGATATTTGGAAATTCCACCCCCAACGGGGTAAAATAGGGGAAGAAAGTTTGTATGAAACTCCGTCATTTTTGAAGTTAAAGGCATAACAATTGGTATTTGGACTTTCAGTTAAAAATAAAAAATATATATTTCAGGATATTTGGAAATTCCACCCCTAACGGGGTAAAATAGTGGAAGAAAGTTTGTATGAAACTACGTCATTTTTGAAGTTGAAGACATAACAATTGGTATTTGGCCTTTCAGTTTAAAATAAAAAATATATATTTCAGGATTTTTGGAAATTCCGCCCCTAAGGAGAGTTTACTTATAGGGGATGAAAGTTTATATGAACTCTTCTATCGGGTGTTTATCAATAATCCTACTAATATTATAAATACGAATGTTTGGTTGGATCGATGTTTGTTACTCAATCACGCTAAAACGGCTCGAAGGATCTGGTTGAAATTTGGCACAGAGATTTTACAGTTCCCGTGGGATAGTTTTGTTTTTGCTTTAGACAGAGCAAGGGAACCACATGATTATTTTCATAGTGTTAGTTGAGAGGATACTTTTTATACCAGAAAATGCACGGTTCCTACGGGATAGCATAATACAAGAAGATGTAAGAGCTTAAGAGGTCTTCATGGATTTTATACCTTTTCTTCCAAAAATAACTACCACGCGGGCGTAGCCGCGGGCAAAAGCTAGTTACTTATAAAAATCTAATATAATAATATAATAATACTTATAATAATAAAGAAACCTCGTTTTTTTAAAGAATAGTTTGATTCATCCATAAGTGTAAATTAGCTTTAGTTTTCACCCCGCTTAAATACGAGGTCTATTTTAAAGTTAATCTTAGACTATTATGTTAATTTAAATAAATGTTAATAAGGGTCCATGTGAAAAGTTGCCACAACTTTTTTAACATATTCAGGAAATGGTAAGATACAAAAGATACCGAATTCCTTCAGATAATCTTGTAAGACGCAAAGTTTTAAATGAGCAAGCCCTTTGCCAGGTGAACGTGATGCGTCTATGATGATGTGATATTTTATCAGCCTTAATGACTTTTATTATCAAAAATATCAAACTATTGATGTTACTTTTACATAAATACATATACATTTCACTTCTATCCCCGAAACGGTAGACAGAGATACAACCAGTGCATCCACTTATCGGCGAATTTATTACAGTCTCATAGTGTGATAAGGGGCGAGTCTAACGCCAGTAGTCTAGTCGCCATAACGGGCACAATTCTAGACTCCAGGCTTATACTGAGTATTTCTAAATAGAAAACCCCACTATCACATCACCCTATCGAACCCGAAACCTCAGCACAGCAGTCGTAACGCATCCACAATTACAATTGCGCAACCAAGGCTCTAAAACGAGGTCTAAAACGTAACCACTGCAAATTAATGTTCGTTTAGTTTACCTAGAAAACCACTTTTAAGTAATTTTGTAACTGAAAATATACCTAGGAAGTTATTCGGAGTTAATTTATTTCAGACAGACCACGCTGTAATCAGTTTTAATGCAAATACCAGTTTTACAGTGCTGCAGGAAGCTGGTAGTGATGGAAGCCCCTCGTATAGAGTTGGTAATTAGTATTTTATTGGTAAAGTAAAAAATAAGTTGGATGTTAAATGGGTTTCTTGTAATTTCTGCACGTTCTGTTGGGCTTACGCGGTCTTGGGTATTGGGGTGACTTTCAACATTCGATATAGCCAACCTTAAAAGATTATGCTATGAATGCATATGAATTATACTTAAGTATTATGACAATGATAGTACACTAGAATTTATTACCGGATTTAAATATTATAAAAAAGATTGAAAAATATTTTAAATGTATTAACATTTAGTAGTTAACATACAAGCTGTGGATTTATGGAGCGGCATAGTCGAATTTCGACCAACCTCATTAATTTAAGATTAAAAAAAAAACATTTCAAATTGCCTCCGTGGCGCAGCGGGCGAGTAGCCGACTGTGAAACGAGAGGCCGTGGGATCGATTCCCGGACCGAGACAAATGTTTGTGTGCCAGATATTTGTTTCAGATCTGGGTGTTATGCGACCGTAGTTACTCGTAGTTCTCGATACCCACGATTCAGGTTTTACCTAGCGTGGGGACAGAACTATGCGTGTGTTAAAAAAAACAATGTTTTCATGCAAATTTTAGTTACTTACTGAAGTTCAGTTTTACTGGGTTTTCAACTTTACCGATAAGTTTCTTTCAACTTTTCTTTCGAAATTCGCTGGATACTCAAAAATTTACCACCTTTTTCCTGTTACTAATTTTATTAAGAGACTCTACTAATGGTTCTTATGTTTACGCGAATATTATACATTGAAATAAAACGAAATTTACGGATTTTATCGCGATTGATTTTACTTTTTTAAACCGACGTTTCGAGACAAGACTACTTTACTAGGTTAAGTGGTCAGTGTCGAATACATACGCATTATCGCCTTTCATCTTTGAAGGGGTAGGCAAAGGTGTAACCAGTACACCTACTTTTTGCCGAGTTTATTACTGTCCCAGGATGTGATAGGAGGCGAGCTTATCATCACACCGGGCACAATTTGGGATTCAGGGCCGATACTTAGTATTTCATGATAGTAAAATATTAGTTTTACCCAACCCAGGGATCAAACCCGAGAACTCTGCATAGCAGTCGTGCCGCCTATGCAATTACAACTGCGCGATCAAGACGTTGTAAAATGCTTGCCATTCTCGATCCTAGTTTCGATCTCACTTTCCTTTCCAACCACACTTTTCTATAAGAATAGCAACGTACTCTTCAGGTATTATAAGTGTTCATAGGTGGATATGATCATTCAAAGACGATTGACTATATAACTTGCTATTTAACCTGTAATCCCGGAAGGCGTAGGCAGAGGTATAACCAGTACACCCACTTTTCGACGAATTTCGATCCCATAATATGATAGGGGAGCATATCGCCATGCTGGGCACAGTTTCCAGACTCCTGAGAATTTCTAGATAGAAAAACCCAATATCACTTTAGCGGAACCTGAGACCTCAGCATAACAGTCGTAATGCATTCGCAATTACAACAGCGCCACCGAGGCAGTCATGTATTGTCACATATTCTTTTAAATAGTGTAATATACTCCCTGTAACCAGTACAGTAGTAGTTGGCTCGATATCACAACGGTAGGGCTGGCGTCACACTTCGGTCTCGTGACATGAGTTTATGTATCAGAGTTATAATAAAAGAAATATAATTTGTACAAAATATATTTTTATTCGTGTTTAACATTTCGAGGTTAAATTATAATTGCTAGTAAATCATCTAAATGCCAAATAAACGAATACAATATTAAAATTGCTAGTGGCAGTAGAGGGCAGTACTTTTGTCGTTGATTTATAACATTACAAACAGTGGATTATCCAGGTTTATAATAGAAGTAACAAACTATAGGTATCAAGAAAATAAAGCTTTTTTAAACATTTATATGAGATGTAAAATAGATTCATTATGCTAATAGAAATGAATTGAGGACATAGTTTAATGTAAAATCTACATAATAAATAATAAATAAAAAATAAACTAGGACATTGTATATGAAGTCAATACAAATATATAAACAAAGAATGGTATAATGTTTAAAACGAAATATGGTTTTTAGCACAACTTTAATTTAATGACCGTATAAGTGTATGTTCCAAACATTATTAACAAACTTTGATTCATTGAATTTCAACAACATAATGTATTACATCAGAGCTAGATTTTTTGGTAAGTAGATTTTATGCAGTTTTCATTTTAAATGCGCCATTGTTATTTTTAAGCTCACGGAGTTCATTAAATTTCATTGAATTAGTAATTTTTTCATTAATATTGTGATTTTCATTTTGGAATCTGCTTCGAGCATGACGCAAAACAAATAAATCAATCAGAAACCATAATAATCGGATATAATTATTGTTGTGAAATAGTTAAAATGAAGTAGTTTTTTAAAATGTAAACTTCGTTCGTTACTTAATTTAATTGCAAAAATAATTAATAATATAGGTGTTTCTAAAGGTTTGTCACCGAGATATTTTTACAAAGCATTTACATTATCAATTCAAATAAGCTAAAAGTGCCAATTGACTGACTGACATTTCCCTTGTTTTAATTTACGAGTATGGTCAATGTAAGCGTAAATTTCTTTTTTAATTTGTGATTATGTTTACTAATAATTTATATACTAAACTCAATTGAATTGTTTTCTCACTGTTCTCATTTTTATATTCCAGAACGAATTTGGTTTGAAGGCGAAAATAATAAAAATAACCTCATGTCAATTGATCAGGGAAAATCTTAGTCATTCAATTATCCAACTAAATTTCTTGCCAAATACAACTAATCAGCTAAAGTGCGTTACAACTTTTATAAACAAAATCATCAAAGATTTCTTGGAGCACGAAAATAAATGTCACATCAATATAACGGCAGCGGCGTTGCTGTGCCCTGGCATTGCAGAAGTCTATGGGCGGCGGTGACTACTTACCATCAGGTGGCCCGTCTGCTCGTATGCCTATCGAGGCACAAAAAATATATATCCAAGAAATCGTTGAGCATCATTCTAATAACGACCTTAATGACTATTTTTATTTACATGACAATATGGAAATGTTCGTTTAAGTCTTAGTGGTGATATTAGAGATCGCCAAAATCTTTAAACGCATTATTTATTGACTAGTGATTCTTGATACGAAATCAATTAGATTTTTAGATAACGCATCAAATCTATGCCTGATTTAGAGCTAATTAAGTGTTGATTACATGCTGTTGTTATCGATTCAAGAAATGTACAGATTTTTTGTATATTTACTTAGCATTTCTAACAAAAACTATGGGTCTTTATCATAACTAGATGTGTGTTTGTCATCAACTTTAAAGAAATTGGCGAAATTATCAGAGTCAAGTCGGAACACAATGTTTTTAAAATCGTCAAAGATTTAAATTACAGCTTATATAGAAATGTCAATACCATATACATATGATTTCGATTTCAAAGCGTACAGATGAGAATTAGAACACGAATCCTTTCTCCTAACTCCACGTTTAAAAAATTACAACCCTTACTCTATTTGATAATGACTTATCTGTTAGGCTATTATCACCTTCACATAACCTATGATTCGTTCGAAGCATCCTATTATGTAGGATTTAGGTATAAATAGGGTATATACATTAATTACAAACATATTTTTTTGAGCGCCTTCAAATTTACCATTTGCCCTTTGAAACCTTCCAAAAATATGTGCAAAACCTACGTAGCAGATCACTCTCTTAATTACACTACATTACGGTCTTTTTTAAAGAAAATTATTCTAGAACTGTGTCTACTATGAATTGACAGGGAGGTAACGTGTACCTAATTCAAATGGTTTCCTACAAACTTCTGTTTAACATCCCAATAACAACACAACGGGCCTTCAATAATCAACAAAGGTGGGCGCAGACGCTCAATATAGCGGCTGTCAATGCAGACTCCAGTCCATCGGGAGATCCCGGGATGTAGATCGCGAGTGAAGCGACGGCGGCGCGTGTGGGGCGCCGCGGGCCGCGTGTCAGTAATCCAAGGACTCCTCGTCCGGAGATCGCTTACGGCAGCACAGGCGCCAGGCAGCACCGAGAGCACACGCGCCGAGAGCTATCGCTAGCCCAGCACCCAGTGCTGGAGCAGTCCAGTCCCCTCCCCCACTACTGCGTGCCCTAGCACACAACTCTGGGGACTCATCATTCAATTGTCCCAAAGGTATACCTCCTAATGCATCTAAGTAACCAAGACGGCGTAAACTATCTTCTGAATATGCCTCCTTAGCTCTCTTCTCTTCAGCAGTCCAGAATTTTCTCTCTGATGTTGTTACGTTTGGACAGTTAACAACTCCATTGCAGATTAACCTTGCTGGGATGCATAGGGCTTCATCACCAGGACAAATAAAATCACATCCTTGGCCTGAATCTGATTTCGATCCTCCCTCAGTCAAACGTGATGTCATTAGAGAACCGTCAGAATTTTTAGGTAAATGGTATAGCCCAGTCCAAGCTATTTTGAAAGCTGCGCGGGCGGGAGATGCACTGCCTATGAATACAATTCGAATTGACCTGGTCTTATCTTTTTCAATTACTAAAGGATCATCTAAAGATTCAAATCCTAACTCTCCAGCCGATAAAATTGGAAGTTTTTCTGTTTCTGACACGTTTCCACCGCATACGGAGAGATAAGGTTCAATTCTTCCTGGTAAATAAATCTGGATATTCCCATCTTCACAATGTCTTGATGCAAATTTGATGCTGTCAAAATGCAGCCAAATGTCCCTTTTTTCTTCCACTTCCAAATCCCAAATACACTGAATTCTTTTAGGAGGCTCAGTGTAACCTAGTGCTTCTAAGTGTGGATACACAATTTCTCCATCAGAAGCAGCGATCAAAACTGCAGGTCCGCATAGCGGGCCGTGTACAAATTCATACCTTGCTTCGAAGAGTGGTGACGGGTTTTTGAAGTACGATGCTGCGGCATGAGCATTGTCAACTATTAACTGAAGATTTAATGTTTCTCCGGATGAAACCACTCTGTACGGCCTTGCTCTTGATACGGTGTTAGCGTGTTTGGCGCAAAGACACGAGCCCAATGATCTTTGGACAGCTAAATGCAAGGGAAGCGGTGTGGTGCTGACAGCTAATGTGTTATTCATAGTTTTAGCACCAGCTAATGGCTCCCAGATGATAAGTTTATCGGCTCTGTCTTCATAACAATTTTGACACGAAACTGGAGTGTAAGGATGTTCCTGTAGCAAAATTATTAAATTATAAACTTATAAAAGAACTGTAGTCGCTATGTATGTCTAATATTGTTCCAATTCTGGGCACAAGACTTTTGTACTAATATGAGAGGCTAACTTCTGACTCATTAACTCATCAATCTCAGGAACTACAAAGATGCAAATAAAAATGCATTTTCTAGCCTATTTATTGAGAAAGGTAATATGCTATATAGCAACAAGTCAGAACCCAAGAGAGCCAAACAATTGGCTTTCACGAAGGACGCACGCTGCGACCAATAGCTACTTTTTACAGATATATTTAAAGTTATGTCCATACACAATTCTTACCTTAAAGTTAACACTTAATATAGTCAAAATAACTCTGGCGTAGATCCGCTTATCAGTCACAAATCTGTATAAGCAGTGTACATCTTCCCCTGGAGGTGCTTGTTTATACACCAAGGTGTTGAGTGGAGATCTAAGCCTGCCGGCTCTCGGCTTCCAGGACGCTATGACTTCATCACAAGCTGTTCCAGGTACGGGCTCTCCGAAGCGAGTGTTGTTAAAGAAATCATAGTGAGCCCAGTAGTAAAGAGATGATCTGGAAAGAACGAGGATTTGAATAATGCTTAATAATAATAAAAAAATTGAATTGATAGATCCACGCTGTAAATAGTTTGTCAACATGAATTTGCCAGCTCGACCAAGTACCCTCTTGTCATACAAGAATGACGTGAAGTAATTCCTGTTATTGCTGATTCGTACTATAGGTGAGATTTACGGGGCCTTAATTCTTCTAGTGACCTCCATTGCTCATGAAAACATATAGTTTTCATGAGCAATGGAGGTCACTTGTCATCAGATGACTCAATCGCTTTACGAATATCGATGAACACAGTATCAAATTAGAAAACATCTGCCAAAATGTAACCATACAATATCTACATTAACTGAGATCCTTGTTAAATCACTCACCCACTGTAACTGCCAGTTTTGCTTTCAAATCTGACGAACATAGCGTTTCCTGTTGATACAAAATCATGTTTCTCCATCGGTCTGCTGAAGGTGTCGCAGAATGTCTTGATGATACGCGCATCATCAGGTCGTGGGGCGTCATAAAGAGTGAGAGATTCACCACAATCTCCAGTCCATGGCACTATTGGGGATTCTATCCGGTTGATGCGGAAGCTAATGGAAAAACTTAGTATAAAAATTGAGTTACAAGTAAAGCAATGTTTCTAAAATCTGAAGATTAGATATTACTATAGATAAATTTACACAAGAAACAGGATCCGCCAAGGGCACACCACTTACACCTCTATCTATTCTTATCGTGATAGTTCAAGAGTTAGTATAATATGTTAATACGTAATAGTTTTTGTTTATGGTTAAGCCATGTGCCTGTTTTTTTCTGGAAAAACAGCTGGTCATGACATTCGGTTATGCATGTTATGATTATGCTAATGAGCATAAACACGTGGCACCCAAAGTATGTGCGTGCGTTTCAACCTAAGATCTAAGTCACAGCAACCACCTCCGCAGTCCGTTTTTCTCCTTGTGAACATTTTTGTAAAAAATATTATAATCACTAACTGTTTAGAAAAATACTATTGCTTCTTCAGCTATGTAATTAAATGTTATTACAGATTAGAACTCACCTGGGAAAATAGAGCCTCACAACTTGACCAGGGAACCCCTGCATCAGATAAGTGCATGACGTATGCGGGGGATACCAGTGGGCCACTGATAGGAATATGCCTTCAGTATCTCCAGACTTTTTCAAAGACTCTGCTGTGAGGAGCCAGTCACATGTACCAACTCTTGATCCTGGTGCTTCCACGTGTCCAGGCCAGTTGCCGACGTTGAAGTGGAAACCGGTGTTTAGGAGAGGACCTGGGTGGAGATTATCACAGTAAAATGTGGATTGTCGTTGAAGAGGGAGCTATCTAGGTAATGAGTCTCTTGATGTGAGTGATCAGGGCCGTCTATCAACATCAATAATGCTTTAGAAATTGTCGATCCGTTTAAGAATTATTCAATATATATTTATTTATTTTATTGGAAAAACAAAGAAGTGTACAGGCAGATTACAAGTAAACTTATCTTAAGATTAAGTTAGTGTACACACCACAACTTTTTCACTTACTTACTTAAAGTACAGAATGTAATTCAGAAACGTTAAAATTTACATTATTGTAATTTATATTATATGCATTCAGTAATGTGTTTTTGTATATCAATAAAGTATCTAATATTTCGAATTTGATAGTAATTCCACAAACATATTACAATCAGAGTTTAGCATTTGCGGAACGTGTTCCCGAGTAATGATGTTGCAAATTTCGAATATTTCAATTCCGACATTAATTCCACGAAACTATTTTACAATCAGAGTTTTGAATTTGCGAAACGTGTTCTCCAGTAATGGTGAAGTAGTTTTTAGTTTTGTGAAAACTAGTATTTTCAGTACTACAAATTCAAAACTTTGTTTTATAAAATGTGTCATATTTGTGGATTTAAATGTTTTTCTTAATAGCCGATTCTGTTGTTATAAACATGCTCCTTAACAGCCAGGCTTGTACGAGACACATATCTTTTGTTTTTTATATAACTTTATCAAAATATATGTAAAGAGAATGTATTACAATCTCTTTTATATTGTATTTAAACTTAGAGTATTTATTTTTATGTCAACTGTCAATTTTGAATAATCCTTTGAATATTTATAATTGTCGTAAAGATTAAATGGTGTCAAAGAAATTGTTTTTAGGAATTGACTAATAATAAACTTTAAATGTCGTTTCTTTATTAACAAAGCAACACATATTGTTTTATTTGGCAATCCTAATAGATAAATGATCTTATAAAACGACATTTGTGTTTATTCATAACATTAAAATGGAAAAACTTCGTTTTGAATTTACGCTATTGCCTGGAAGTGATGGAAAATGGAAAATTTGTAGAAGTTGTGAAACATGCATTAAAAATAAATCAAGAGGACACGACAAATATGGCTTGTTGTCTCATCTAGGCCCGGCCACAAAGCCTTTTGAAATTATTTCGATTGATACAATCGGAGGATTTGGAGGTTCAAGATCGACAAAAAAATATTTACATCTGTTAGTAGATCATTTTACAAGATACGCATTTATACTAACTTCAAAAACTCAGAATGCTAATGATTTTGTCAAACTCGTCAGGAACATATCTGAAATGGAGGACATTGGTATGCTTCTTACAGATCAATACCCAGGAATCAACTCGAAAGAATTCAAAAAATTCTTAGATGACAATCAGATACTTGTGGTCTTTACAGCAGTAAATACACCTTTTTCAAATGGTCTTAATGAAAGGCTCAATCAAACATTGATTAACAAAATCAGGTGCAAAATAAATGAAAAAGAAGAAAAGAGGGCTTGGACAACAATAGCTCAAGAATGTGTGAGTAAATATAACGATGCTATCCACTCAGTCACTGGTTTTGCACCAAGTTATCTTTTATATGGTACAGACGTCACGATTTTACCGAATGAATTAAAGAAAGAAAAATCAAATAGTGACTGGATTAAAGACAGAAAAACAGCCCTTGAAAATACGATGAAATCACATAACTACAATAAAACATTATATGATAAGAATCGAAAATATCATGAATTCCGTGTAGGAGACATGGTATACGTTGAAAATGGTAACAAGTTAAACAGGAAGAAATTAGATGAACTAAAAATTGGTCCTTTTGAGATTGTTGAGAAAATTTCTAAATCAATATACAGAATAGATACTGGTCATAAAAAAACAGAATCAAATCTTTTCCATATAACAAAACTTATTCCAGTCCTCACACTGGAAGAAGAAAATGAAGAAATGGAAGATGAGTAAATTTTGTAAAAATGTTATAGTACATTTTTCCTCGAAGGGGGGAGATGTAAAGAGAATGTATTACAATCTCTTTTATATTGTATTTAAAGCATGTTACTTAGAAGAAGAAATTATTTTTATGTCAACTGTCAATTTTGAATAATCCTTTGAATACTTATAATTGTCGTAAAGATTAAATGGTGTCAAAGAAATTGTATTTAGGAATTGACTAATAATAAACTTTAAATGTCGTTTCTTTATTAACAAAGCAACACATATTGTTTTATTTGGCAATCCTAATAGATAAATGAACTTATATATATACTCGTAGATCTAAACTTTGTTTTAGGATTGAAATTGAAACACCCGACGTAAGGTTCTTAATCTCAATTTGGGTTAGAAGATCATTGATGAAGTCTCACCTGCAGGCGAACTGACGAACTCGACGAAGAGATCCTGCGAAGTACCGATGATAGAGTAGGGGAACTTGCCCATTCCACAAAATGTTCCAATAACCGCTGCCGACTCGTCTTTACCATCGTAGATCCTTATGTAGTCATACGGACAGTTTTCTGAACCTGCAACCAAATTCATAGAGTAGTATTGAATTTAGTAGCAAAGTATCTATTATCTATGCATCAGTGTCTATGAGGAAAAAAGGCCCAAAAAGGAGATCAAGTAATAATTAAAGCATCCTAGTATAGACGAACGGGTGATAGTGTTCCTCTAGCGAAGGGGAAGATCTCCAGTCAGGCTGGTGTTATGCCCGACCGGCCGCAGCCCCTCCAACCGTTCATATTTGGAGCTTGTATCTATCTCATCTATCGCTCAAATTTAAGTACCGCGATTCAGGTTGGCGTATTTGCTATTTGTCGGTGTGAGACGCTCGTGTACGGGCAACTAGTATATATTTGTAAGTTCGAAGAGAGCTACTAAGATAATAATGGTTAAAATCCGTCATCGTTCATCGCTCAACTAGTCACATAATCATGCGAGTGATATCTTGGTTATGTACAAGTAGAAGGGATAAGAAGAGGTAAGGAATTCAGTAGGGTTAGGAATAATGTTGAAAAATATTTTGGATAGCAGCAGCGATAGCCTAGTTGGTTGCGTTACGGACTGTCACACGCTTGATTTAACGGCGAAGGAAAACATCGTGAGGAAACTTACATACCTGAGAGTTCACATACAAATTTCAAAGGTCTACCAACTCGCATTAGGCCAGTATGGTAGACTAAGGCCTAACCCCTCTCATTAGTAGAGAAGGTCCGTGCCTAGCAGTGGGACCATATTTAATACAGGGCTAGTATTATTATTATTATCTTGGAAACAAGCTGCTGATTCACTCATACACAAGAAAGAACAGTAACTGCCACACTTCACACGATGCGAGCTGCTGTTTACAAAAAACAATCTTAGTGGGATGTTTTCTCGTATATAGCTTTTAATAAGTTTAATAATTATTAACCTTCAGTAATACGGCAGTTATTTTTAAATTCAAAATCTACGTGGTTATCATAATTTGATAAATAGCCATCATTTCATATTATAGGCAATAATGCTAGAGAGGTATAGTAGTTTGTAATTTAATATAAGATCCAGCAGATTTAACGTGCGCTATTGGGTATAATTTATGGGCACTATAAATGTCTGCTCTATATTGCTTTTTGTTATTAAAATATGGGACTTATTTATGGTTGGCATCACGCGATTGTCAAATGTCTGTTCGGAGTTTTTTGTGGGTTCAATAGACATAGATGCTACTGAAATGTTTATCAGTGAAAGTAATTAATATGATGTACAAATATTTTTTTTTACTGCCTCGATAGGCAGATGAGTAGACAGGCCACCTGATGGTAAGTAGTCACCGCCGCCCATAGACTTCTGCAATGCCAGGGCACAGCAAAGCCGCTGCCTAAATAAACTTACGTTCCTTAACGCCAACTTAAACTTATTACAATATCAGACCATGCATTTTCTAAAAGAACAAAACTATTTAATCTTTAACTAATACTAGCCATGTATTAAACATTGTCCCACTGCTGAGCACGGGCCTCATTTACTTATGAGAGGGGTAGGGCCTTAGTTCATAATCATAGTTAATCTTATTATACTACGTGTAACGGGTATAACGCACATCCTCAGAAACCCCAATTTAAAAATATTATTACAATCATAATTCATATATATTGAAATTGGACTGCGATGAATATAAATATAGTTTTTTATGAAATTAGTTGTACTAATTTTGGGCGCATAATATGGGCATACTACGAAAAGGTGAATGACACAGGCGCTCGTGCACCCACACATAGACAAGCCCCAGCGGCATAGGTAGGTAAAGGTAATTTTAATTGTTTTTTTTTAGTTTTCCTTTATTATTGCATTTAGAAAAGACTTTATCGCATCGAGTTATGTTTCAGTTTCGTTTGTCTTGAACGTTGAATTAAAGGGTGACTATTATTTACCTGAGTCTTAATTATTTTTGGAAATCCAAAATGTGTATTAAAAAATTGTTGATATCGATTCAGTCGCTTATTCTGAACAAACTACTTTCAGAGTGTGCGTTAATCATGTTACATGTTGTATAACCATGCGTCACTGTTTTCGTACACGTAATCTCTAAAACCGCCAGCCTACTGCTTCTTTTTTCACAGGCTACTCACCCATTGTCCTATATCTCAGTCGAATATATTATATAATGTATGTATTGGATATAATGTATATAATGTATATAATGAACATATTGTATATATACAAACCTGAAGTAATAGGTCTCATGGGACAGGTCATGATATTTTCACATCTCTGTCCATCAATGTTAAACTCTTCGTTTTCTATATAAAGTTTTATGTATGGCAATCGAGTGTTAAGGTGGTATCTGAAATAAAAAACTTTATATATTATTTATCTAGTCAGTAATTATATCCTAGAAGGCTCCAACTTTGATTGCTAGTGTCAAGGTATTAGTTTGTAAAACACAGAAATCCTTTATATGATGTTCCAAAATACAGTCAATATAAATTTAAATCAGTAATTACATATAAGACCCGACACTTTTATTCTCACTCTTTAAGGTTGTGCACCACGCCAATGACCTTGATGATTCGAAAGCTGGCTATCTAGATAAAAATGGTAGTTTCAAAAACAATTTTTTTCATTTTTTTGTACAATATTTGAGAATATATAAAAATGTATAGACAAGAAGAATGTGTAAGACACAAAGTCTCGCAATAAAGCCATATTTTATATTATGTTTAACCGACTTCAAAAAAGGAGGAGGTTAACAATTCGTCGGAATCTTTTTTTTATGTATGTTACCCGATTACTCGAAGACGCCTGGACCGATTCGAGAAATTCTTTTTTTGTTTAAAAGGGTATACTTCCCATGTGGTCCCATTGGCACCAAGTCAGGATCTGATGATGGGATCTCAGAAAAATCGAGGGAAACCTTCAAATTTTATAGAGACGCATAATTTGTTTTTCATTGAAGTCGGTGTACTTTTTATGAATTAAAAAAACTTTTACTTATTTTATATAATAATTGTCTCAGCAGACTCTACTCAGAAACTTCTTGAACTCTATGTAATATTTACGATTTATGTAACGCATGTAGCTATTGATAATATACGCCAGTATTAATGCATCAGCAAGAACTTACACCTCCTATTAAAGAGGTCTGACATTACAAACGGTAGGCAGCGGCTTTGCTGTGCCCTGGTATTGCAGAAGTCTATGGGCGGCGGTGACTACTTACCATCAGGTGGCCCGTCTGCTCGTCTGCCTATCGAGGCACTAAAAAAAAAAAAAAAACAAACTTGACCCCGCCATAAAACCAAAGTACCTGAACAACATACGCAAATATTTGTACACCTTCGCCACCTACATACTGTTTCAAGACTTATCACATACGTCACCTTATTCCTTTGTACAAGAATAGCCGGGATGACAAACAGACCTCAGTACTTAGCCCCTAAATAAACACATTTGTCCCTGCGACCCTTGTTCTCATTTGTATATCATTCAGTATTCTTGAGCGTCGCCAAGTTTGAACGTACTGGTCACAATTTGATATTTATTCATTGATGTTTGTTGAATTGGTTCTTTGGGACGATTGGTTACTATTGATTTAGGAGTTTTGCTATTTACACCTTGTGGTTTGCAAACTTCATGTTACGTGGTATAAATACCAACTTATTTCCCGACGTTTCAATCGTCAAATCAGTTCAAAAGACGTTTGCATTATTATATCTAATTTTAGAATACGTGTACGAAACTCATCATATTTTATTGTTAATTTCAAAAACTAGTTCATCCTTACTGCAATCCTGTTCACAATATTTTATTCTTGGCATTGTCAGCCGTTTACACCAATTACTTAAAGCCATAAAGCTGCAGTGGCGCACTCATACACAGCAATAACTTAAAACAGAAAGATTACCTGCAATGTAAATTTCTTGGATAAACTCCAGGGTATGCGGCCGACTGCACGTAGCACGTCTGCAAGCGGCAGTCGCGGAACACTCGCTCACAATACGACCTACAAAAATGTTCTCAATTTAAATTTCAAGCAAAAAACAACTAGATAATTATCTTTGTTTTATGAGCGACACTTTTTCGCACCAGGTAATCGTTATTCTTTTGTTTTTAGATTATTTGTGTCTGGTGTTTGTAGAGAAAGTTTCTGTAATATTGCCGTAGTTTAAGGCTGTGTTATTTTAACCGTGGTCAATATTAACCATTGTTTAAGTCTTTTTACATAGTCGCGTTGTTTCAGCATTAGCTAGACTTGATTGTTCTTTATTTAAAACGATTCTTCACAATTGTTAACTCCGACCATATAAATTTAACTACGAAGAAAGACTTTAACATTTTTCATATCTCGACTACTGTTGAATCAACACTACCAAATTGTGGGTTGCTCTGTTATTTGTTGAAGTTTGCTGAATATTCAAAATTTCTGGATTTCTGTATAAAAAGTTCTTGATGTGAAATGTAACATTTTTCTTCCATGAAACTTTCGCACATCTATGTATATTTTCAAAGCGCTTAGCGTCCCAAGCCGGAAACCGTGAGCGGAATTATTTCGGCCAATCAAGTGGCTTATACACTCAACGGACCGACAAATCATCAGTAGTACGCCAGCCGAATAAATCAACTTCGGACTTGGCAATTACTTAAAGGTCCTCGAATGTCGCAAATGTACAAAATCATTGTGACCGCCAAATGGCCAGCACTTTGGACTGTACGTGACTGAAATGGGTGATAAATCGAGCTGAATTGTCGGCCGGCTTGCGTTACCTATTATTGGAGTAGCAGATTTATGCGTGGTAATCAAGTGTGAGGATTAAAGTGGGTAGCTGAGTTAGGGATCTTCCGGGATTCCTATTTTTCGTATTATCTTTCTTATGATTTTTTGGTAAATATGTATAAATAAATTTATATTTCAAACATTTTAATCTTATTTTTTTAGCTAGTCTGTTTTGTCCCACTGCTGGGCAAAGGCCTCCCCTCTATTCTTCCACTTCAATCAGTCTTCCGTCATCTTCCGCCATTCTCTATCGAATGCATCCAGCTAGTCTCTTCATGAATTTTTATAATATCGCCATGAAAATTTATCAAACAAGAGAATTTTAATTATGTTTCAAATACACACGGCATTCGTATGTTTCCAAAAAAATCATCCTGTGTCATTATCCGACGTAGCTTACATATCGAATGTCTTTCTCAAATGATTTAAAATGAGTCACGCGTGCTTTGATTTTGGCTTTGCAATTTGTTGATAATTTAAATAAAGCGTAGAATCTCTTTATCCCCCTGTATAGAAGGTCTACATTACTTTTCTTGTAAATGTATTTTTGTAATTTAACCGCATTAAAAATGCGGTATTTGATTGTCATTAAGTAGTTTGTTAAGCTTTTGACCGTAGCTACAATGTTTTAATTTACAAGCTTTCTTAGCGCAGAGCTTCGTCTGGGTGAAACTTTTAAAGGAGATAAGAAATATACCCTAACTTTTCTCGCATATTTGACAGTAATAATACGGTGAAGCTAATTTAATACTTGCCCAGCTACGACCTCTCCTCTTCTATTAGGGTACAGCTCTGGATGCTGTCCATATCGTAAATATACTTCGAATTGCTGTTCAGCCCTGGATAAAAACAACAAATTCAAAATTAAACTCTAAATTAATATGATAAGGTTTTTCTTGTTTTTTTCTTCTTTTTTTTCATCTAGAGTTGACGATAATACATTTTGACAATAACAAGTAATTGCTCAATTTATTTAATTTATTTAGAGCCATTTTTATTTATACTCAATAATTCAATCTCTCTATGTAAATTGATTAAACCTAAACTAATTTGGCATCACGTACTAGAAAAGATGTATCTAGTAGAAGAAACTGAATTCTGTATCCCTAAAGGGAAGGCAGTGATGCCACTGATATTAATGTTAGTGCTGGGAGTAGAATTCAACCCACAGGCCCTCTAAAATGCGAGCTTATCACCACATCGGACACAAATTCCAATCCTAATTCAAATTTTGAATCGAAAGTCAAACACAAATTGTAGTCGGATTTGGCATTTGAACCTAAGACATTACTGTCAGTTTACTAAAAGGCGGTAAAGTTGATTAACTTAATTTGACATATTATTCTAATTAAATTAAAACGTGAAAGTGATGTCCCTAGAAAAGTATGTAGCTGTGTCCGTAATCTTTAGATCTTATAACTTAATATAGATAGAAAAATATGACCCAGGCTGAGCGATAGAGAAAAAGTTACTTTATTACTTATTATATATAACTCAAATTCGTCAAAATGTCACTTAACTGCTTCGTTTCTCTATCGGTTCCTAATCTTGTGTACTTTGTTACTATACCAAAGACGTGATAAAAGATTTTATTGCTAAAGTAACTAAGGTTTGTTACATAGAAGTGTATATAATATATACACTTCTGGAATCCCTGAAGGGGTAGGCAGAGGTGTAACGAGTACATTCACTTTTCGCCGAATTTATTATGGTCCCATAATGTGTTACGGGGCGAGCCTATCGCCATAGCGGGCTCAATTCCAGACTCCGGATTGATTTTAAGTTTTTCTAAATAGAATCACCCATTACCACTTTACCCGACGCGGGAATCGACCCCGAGAAACAGCAGTCGTAACGCACGTACTAAGGTTTATTACTTACTTGGAATCGAAAGTAAAGTATGTCTGGTCTGTGAAGTTGTCTGCATGGAACACGATCTTCACGAAGTTTGTTTCTGAGATGAACGTCTGCGGCTGCTCGATCTCTCCGCAGAATAATCCAGGTTCCTTTCTATTGGACACGTCTGTCTTCGCGTTTCCATCCACTATCTGTAAATAAAGCGGTGGATTAGGCTGAAATCGGAGCACCCACTTATTTTTTTTTAAACTGGCACGGCTTATTGACCACACTGCATCTGATGGTAAGCGCAGTGCGGTCGAATTAGAGCGTCGAGTAGCGAGAGACAATTTATCCCCTGCTACTCAACACCATCATGCCCGCCTGCTTCTTCACACTACGCTATGGACAAGAAGGTGAAGAAGCGGTCGAGGGTCTAGTGGTAATATCGTACCCCAACTCTAGGACAAAAACCGGATGTACACTGGCTAATCCCAGAACGCGACACACTTGCGTGTGCCACTATGGCGGGTTTTTCACCCTGTGTACGGTGGTCGCTATCCGGGCGGATATGAATATCCTACTACCAGCAGGAAGAGTTGACTTAAGACTGCATAGCAAACTATATCCCCAATTTTTTTTTTGGAATAGAGATGTAGCGAGAGCACGTTACTATATAATTGCACGTACTTAGATAAAGTCAAGTTTATAGGAAGTAAATAAAACAATTATATGCACGTACCACGGTATATAAGCTATGTCTATGCCTAAAATAATAGACTAAAAATCATCGCGACTCTCATTACACTCCTTGCCAAACATTGGCAAAGAGATACGTGATCGTACATTTCAAATATTTATTATAATTTAAAAAAGCATCATCGTAAATTTTAGCCGCCAACCGTCTATATATAGAAATAGAAGTGTTATTTTTTTAATAATTCCTTTGATGCTTATGTGGTTAATGTCAAGAGTTATTATAGCTCAAGGAAACGTGTCAAGTTTACGTAAATTGTTCTATGAAACGTGATCTGACCTCAACGCTCATTATTACTTGTTTGAACTTATAACTTCTTGCTACATTAAACTTTGTTCGGAGTAAAGTTTGAATATAATAGCCTAGGCATCCTCTGTGACGCAATGAGTGTATAGCCGGTTGTTATACTTGAGACTAGGGTTCGAAACTGCATAAAGACATATCATAGTCCCTTATCTATGGCTCACCTTAAAAACAAATCTCCATTTAACTGAAACTGACATTTGTTTACAATGAAACAACAAAGTTTTTTTTATCCTGTAAAGTGACCACACTGCACCTGATGGTAAGCGCAGTACCCTCCAATTAGAGTATCGAGTAGCGAAAGTCAACAATCTCTTGCTATTCACCACAATCACACCGGCCTGTGAGCTTCTTCACACTACGACTTAAGGACCCAGGATCATAGGAAGGAGGGAACCAGCTACCATGTGGTAGCTGAAGGCATATAATAACTGAGATTAAAACCTTTCTCTGAATTCTTCACATTCTTATAAGAATTTCAACAATATCAAGATAATCTTAATGTTCTCAAAGTCACTACATCATTCAAAAATATTACATATTAAGATTAAACTGTTAGGGGTATATTCTTTTGTTTTTTAAATTTTCTTCTTTAAGATTAATTGAACTAATCGTATTATATGCAAAAAATAATTTAAATTTACTAAAACTCATTGTAAGAGGACTTTTTGCCTTTTAAGAGTAAATAAATTTTTTAAACTCAATGTAGCAAAATTCTACTATACCCCTGTTTTATGATTTTTACATATATACCTAAGCTTATTATGCCTATCTCGTCCACACACCCGCCATTGTAACTTCAAACCAGCACCAAAGCTATCAAGCATTTGTATACCGAGCATTGTAACTCGGTGAGCGTCTAAGAATGCGAAGCTGTCTTTATCCCGGAATTAATTAAATAGAAAGGCAGGATTTGGAAATAAAAAGAACAGTTTCCTCCATAGCAAAGGGAGACATAAGAGTGAAATGGTAAATTGACCTTATGTACAAGTTTATAACAGGGTAGATACGCTGTGTTTAATTTTGTATATAAACCTGGCACGGTAAAGTGATCACACTGCACCTGATGGTAAGCGCAGTGCCATCCAGTTAGAGTATCAAATTGCGAGAAATAATCTATCCCTCGCTACTCAACACAATCATGCCGGCCTGCTGTATAGCTTTTTCACACTACGCCAAGGAGGTGAAGAAGCGGTCGAGGGTCTAGTGTCAGAGTACTCAGAAGGCCGCAATACGGCAAAACTTCGTACCCCAACGCCCCCCGTCAAAAACCGGATATACACTGACTGACTTTACACTGTATATTATTTTAAGCAAATGAAAAAATACATAAAAAAATTGATTCTGAGTGCAATCAAAATTTATTCAAACACGAGGTTGCAATTTTTGTTTTTATTGGGATGAGCAAGAGTGCGTTCGTGCGAGCGGCTCACTATCTCTTTCGCACGACAGCATCGTAATGGCTATTCTCAGTGGTGTCGTCATGAATCATATCGTGCGTCCCCTTTCAGTCATTTGACAGCTACACTTTTCATCAGATTTGTTTCTGTTAAAAATAATACTGCGTTTGTTTGCAACACATGTCAACTGTTTGTTCTTTCAATAGGAGCAGAAAAAGCTTATTACTAATTGACCACTAACGTGTGACACATGTCTAAACGATACGTAAAAATATTAATATACCGGATACAATGTCATACTGTGTGTCAGACATTAGGCGTCAACTAAAGCTGAATAAGTTTGGTGAAAACAAATTTAATTATGGTGATATTAAACTAAATGCAAACACAGAAGAAATATGGCACGAATGTCACATTTTACAACTATTCCCATATTCATATTTTGCATTTATATCACTTCAAGTTTAGTTCTGGAAAGTTTCGCAAAATTAGCTCAAAATCCTCAGTCATAGACCTAGTTGTTAAGACTTCTGAATGGGAGTTGGAAGTGTTGAGCGGCTACAGTGAACGAATGATCCGATAATTACTCGTTCAAATTAGCTGCCACCCTTTACGGAGTTTGCAGATCTTTTCACCCGTGAGTGGTGTCGCCATGGGTTTGGGGTTTGCAGGACATTCGAGATCGGTTGTGTGAAAGGGATAGAAGTAGTGAATGAGTTTTGGATATGATACTATGTTCCTAAGACGCGATTACAGTCGCTGTAAGCAGAACAACATTAATTCCTTATATAAAAAGTTTGTGCTTTAATTTATCTATTTTAATATAGGCAAGCGATAAAAGTTATTGTATTTTGATATAAAATTATATTATTTGTTTTATATATCGATGTTTTCGAAGTTATAACTATGCTATGTTTTAGAGACCATTCGACTACAATTTATTTAAAGGATGTACCTACTTTAGTATGCTATATTTTTTCACCTTACGTAAACATAACATTCACAGATCACATGTAATTAACGAAAAAATATAAAAAGATGTTGTGCTACCTTTATAACTACAGTAAAACCCGGCTAGCTCGTTAATTAATTTTACCAATTAACAAATTTACAACGCAAAGAATGTCCATCGCAGCGTGAACAGCATGGCGACACCAAACGTCAGGCAAGTTCAAAAATTAATTAGTGGAATTGCCGAAGCGCGAGCAAACTCAATTAGTAGTACTTTTCAGCTTTGGACGATCTTCACAACTGAAGGGGTGAGGGGGTTCTGTTTTTGTTCACTTCTTTCACTTCTTCTTTGATCGCGACAAAGAAGGTTATTTTTGGATTTCTCAAATTTATTACCCCGATGTTTTTTTTTCAAAAATTTTTGTTACTATATCAACTAACACAAACAATTATATTTTTTTTTTAATAAACCGATGTTATTAGCTTCTTATTGCTTTAATGCTTCAACGGACAGAATGGTCGAAGTTTATGGAGCATTAGTGGGATAAAACAAATTTTTGGCATTGAGGGTCTTTTACAAGACTGACCTCGGCATGAACAATGACTTGAAAGTATCTTATCTTCGAAAGTATGTACTCTATCTCTCTGCTGGACGCAGACTTCCAATAATAAGATGGATAAGACCTAAGTCCTCCACGCTGATTAAGGCGGGTTGGTAGACTTCACATACCTAGAAGCGCTTGACCTCCTAAGTGACCGACAATACGGATTTCGCCGAAACCGGTCAACTGGACACCTTCTAGCGTGTGCCACTCACATCTGGAGCGAGGCTGTCGAGAGGCATGGGGAAGCGCTTGCCGTTTCACTCGACATCTCGAAGGCCTTCGACAGAGTGTGCCACGACAGCCTCTTAAGCAAGCTTCCTTCATATGGCTTGCCCACTGGATTGTGTGCATGGATATCGGACTTCTTGAGGGAACGATTGATTCGAGTGGTCATTCATGGCTGCTCCTCCGATCTATTGGCTATCAATGCCGGGGTACCTCAGGGGTCGGTACTTTCTGCGACTCTATTCCTGCTGCATATCAATGATCTGCTTAAGCCCGTTACTTTTGGGTACACAGACGACAGCACAGTGGTAGAAAGTTACATATCTAATGCACGAACCAGTGGAGTCCAAGTCCAGTCCCTCAGGGAGGCCATGGTAGAACGCTTGAACTTGTCCTTAAAGGCAGTCTCCGATTGGGGCGATGCCAACCTGGTCAAGTTTAATGCCACTAAGACCCAGGCTTGTCTATTCTCTGCTAAACGGAGTCCCTTCCAACTGACTCCTACTTTCAGAAATGTGTCCGTACCAATAACTGACCATATAGAGATTCTGGGCGTAACTTTGTCTCCAACTCTCAGTTTTGGCTCCTACATTGAGCATAAAGCTCAATTGGCTGCCAAGAAGCTGGCTATCCTTGCGAAGGTGAGACGGTACTTCACGCCGGGACAGCTGCTCGATCTGTATTAAGCCCAACTCCGGCCGTGCATGGAGTACTGCTCTCATCTTTGGGATGGATCGGCCAAGTACCAGCTTGAGGCGTTGGAGGCCATCGAAAGACGCGCCAAAAGGCTCATAGGCAACGATTCCATAGTCAAAGCAAGGCTGCAAAGCCTTGAACACAGACGTAAAGTTGCTAGTTTATCGGTTTTCTACCGGATACATTTCGGCGAGTGTGCCTTGGAATTACACAATTTAATTCCCCCAACCCCTTTCCATCATCGGACGACAAGAGAATCGGCGAAGCGTCATCGATACATGGTTGATATTCCACCAGCGCGCACGAA
This sequence comes from Laothoe populi, assembly GCA_905220505.1. NCBI lineage: Eukaryota > Metazoa > Arthropoda > Insecta > Lepidoptera > Sphingidae > Laothoe > Laothoe populi. The sequence continues at coordinate 18,329,572 of HG992156.1, forward strand.
GCGTTTTGCTAGTACATTTATCATGCGCACCGCTAGAGAGTGGAACCCTTTGCCGGAGTCTATATTTCCCGAAAATTATAATCTGGGTATCTTTAAGTCAAGAGTGAATAGGTATCTTCTAGGCAAGCGTGCTCCACCGTAGACCACATCATCACTTACCATCAGGCGAGATAGTGGTCAAACGCAAGCCTATTGAGGTAAAAAAAAAACCTTTAAAATTATTTTGAGAATTCTCAGTCAAAGCTAGTTTTAATTAAAATGAATACACACGTGACTTTAGAAAAATCTGAGGTATACCGTTAAAGCAGGTTCAAACCTACGACATTTGTCTCCACAGTCGGCGCTAAACCCAATTAGGCTGTAGCTGCTGCTGCTTTTATTATAAAAAAAATCTCATCTCACCTGCATATAACCTTTATGACAGGTAGTTCCATTAATTAGTGTCCCGACTTTGAACTTGTGAAATCTTATCCTTAAAATCCAGTCTTTTGGTGACCCTCGAAACGCTCGAAACCTGCGAACAAATATCGAAAATAAGGTAGTTTCTTTTGTTTAATTTTGTACATTATTTTGTATGCAACGTAAAATAATACTAAAAATTAATCCTTTTGTGAAATCAGAATCAAACTTGGTCCAAAAATAAGGTCGCTATAGTTTTTAGTACTTCACACTACACCATGGGTAAGAAGGTGAAGAAGTGGTCAAGAGTATAGTGTCAGAGTACTCAGAAGGCCACAACACAGCCTCGTACCCCAAGTCCAGACCCCCGACAAAAACCGTATGTACACTGGCTGAACGCGTAACGCGACATACTAGCATGTGCCACTATGGTGGGTTTTACACCCTGTGTACGATGGTAGCTATCCGGGCGGATATGAATATCCTACCACCAGCGAAAATTCTGTAATATTAAAAAAACCTTACCTATATGTGCACGTAAGTGGTCTCCCAAAGTTCTCTGGAGTAACCGGCGGAGAAGACACGTCATCATAAATCTCCACCGTCTTGTTACAGGGGTCCCGTTTTGAGTCTGTCAACAAAGAAAGAATATATCAGGACAGATTTTAAAGACCGCGATGTCTGTGGTGCTGAAAGCAGTTGTTTAACAAAGTGGTTTAACAAATTACAATAATAATAATAATTGATCCGACAATGGGAGTCCCTATTCAGCTACATGCTGCAGTACAGGCTAACCCATACTGCAGCGCTGGTTTTCAATACGGAAACCAGCCAGTGACGTACACATGTTACACAAAATAATAACTCTTAAAAACTAGCCAGTATTAAATATAATCTAGTAACAAAAATAATTAATGAATTAAACATATTGCGGTAAACGCACAAACTTCAGGTCCATGAGTAACACAGAGGCGGCGGGATCGAGTCAACCAAGTACAACCTAGATCTTGTGAAAATTTATAATAATATCAGATCTACAATATACATCCTGGACATCCTCTATAAAAAGGGGTTAGACCAGTATAGTATGAAGGCTTTATGCGGTCTGGTAGACTTTAGATACAAATTTGGTAGTCCTTCCTTCATTAAAGTAATCAATAAGAATATTCAAAACATCAAATCGTCTGTGAAATTCTACAAGTGAGAAACAAACATTGTGTAAACGAAGTAGAACCAACATATAGTTAAAAACAGAAAAAACAAGCTTTAATAGCTAACTGAACTAAAAAGTAGAAAATAGTTTTTAAATATAGAGAGTTCTATAGCGATGTAAAGCTCACTGGTTTATTATAATTATGTTGAACTTTGAACTTTGATTTATCACCCAATATCATACTATGTTGTCGCGAGCAAAAAAACAACAAACGTCACATACGTACATTATTACAGTAGTAACCAATCAAGCTATTACCTACTTTGAAGAGTTACGACACAAAATGAATTCCGCATGTACAAAGGCGACACACATGCAACACGAATATTGTTATTACGAGCAAAAAGCCAAAGCTTTTAAAAGAGCATCTGCGCGATCGCACGCGCGCTGTACAAAAAATGTAGAGTAAGAATTGAGTGCCGGCACACAACTCTACCGACTGTGGTAAACTCTACAGTTTGGAACTATTCGTACACACGGGCGGGAAGGATGGTGAGCTTGGATTTGTTAAAAGGTTTCAGTTATAAATATAATTTTCGCAGTTTTTACAAGTTTTTAAGTGGTAGAGCCACGCTGTAGACATATTTGTCTACAGCATGAATGGGCCGGCTCGACCGGGGTAGTACCACTGTCTCACAGAAAACCAACGTAAAGTGACAGTTTACTGTCGCGTTTCGTATGGTAAGTGAGATTTCCGGAGGCCCAGATTCCCCCTTCCCTTCCCTAATCCCTATTCCTGTCCTTCAAGGCCGACAGCGCATACATGACACTTTCGGTATTGTGGATGTTCATGGGCGGTGGAGATCACTTAACATCAGGTGACCCACTGGCTCATTTTTCGGACTATGTTATAAAAAAAAGTGTTTTGTGTTGGTGTGAAATTTCATTAAGGTTGGGTTCGGTTAAGTTATTTGGATGTTACTACTGTATGATTTTAAGACAAATAGTTGATAGTCATTTAAAAATACATTATTGATCAATTATTATTTATGGAATTGAGAAGAGGAAAAGCTTGTATCGCGTGTATCAACAAATACGAGATATAACAACAGATACAACAAATATTTCTCTCGCTGCGGGAATCGAACCCGCCTATCGTTTCAATACTAGCCTTGCACCACGAATATTCATTTTTTTTATCCCAGCACGGCAACCCACGGCCTTTCGATTCACAATCGGTTACTAGCCCGCTGCGCCACGGAGACTGTCAATTGGATATAAATAGTAGATGTTTCAAGTTTTTTTAATCCTGGTATCTGGTATAGTGCCGTCCAATTAGAGTATCGAGTAGCGATAGACAATATATACCCCACTACTCAGCACAATCATGGTGTCCTGCTTCTTCACACTAGCCATGGGCAAGAAGATGAAGAAGCGGTCGAGCGTTTAGTTTCAGAGTACTCAGAAGACCGCAAAACGGCCAAAAATCGTACCCCAACTTTAGACCGACAATAACCGGATATACACTGGCTGATCCCGGAACGCGACATACTTGTGGGTTACACTATGGCCGGTATTACACCCTATGTACGGTGGTCGCTCTCCGCGTGAATATAAATATCCTACCACCAGTAAAATAAGCTCAATAATGACTAAACTAAAACAAAAATAACCTAAGTACAACATAGCTTACAAACATGAATAATTCAAACAAAGGTAATAGCTCACAACTTAGCTAAGTGGATATACATGCGAAGTTGGGCGCCATCTGTCATCCAGCCTCAGGTGTGTTCCAAGATGAATAGTTCGAAGGGCTTGCCTCGTCTCAAATTATATAAGTTATTAATAAATGTTACTTGTTATAGCTTTAGTTGTTCTGTTTCATTAAAGTTTGTGATACGTTTGAGTTGATATACCTTGCTTTGTCTTGTGATATTGTTAGGTTCTATTAAATATACTTGACTATTTAAAAATTTTGTACCCGAAAAAAAACTTGAGTTGACGTATGATAAAAAGTAAAACCATAAGAAGAAATAGTTAAGAAAATATATTGAATACAGTCCTACAAGGATCCTAAGGCACTCGACCAAAATAAGAACTAACACCACCATCTTGAAAGCGTCATATTTTGACAGTTAATTCAGTCACCATTGCTCTGTGCATTTTATGTGGATTTTTATTGTTATTCAACGAAAAAACATGCCGAAAGTGTTCAAAAGTAGTGTTAGAGAGGTGGTTTTGAAAGTAAAAGTGTTTTTTATCAAGGAGAAGGAGCAGGATGCTCCAATAATTCCATTTGAAAGGATAAATGAACGAGTGGCTGCTGCAACTGGTAAATGTTACCATTTTTTGGAAATTCGAAATGACCCCACATGACGATATGTTTATTTGCTATTTTAGGTCCAACAAATCTAAATATCAAATATTTATTCTTCAGATGTTTCTTTACGTACCGTTCATAGAATCAGCAATGAAGGAAGGTTGGCCGAAGCATCTTCAAGTAAAATAACCTCACCCGGGAAGAACAGAAAAACAAGGAAGAACTTAATTTTGTAGGATGATTTGGATATTGGTGTTTTACGGCGCAAAATTCATGAATTTTATGCCGTAAGAAAAGAAATCCCAACAGTTAATAAGTTGTATAATGTTCTTAAAGAAGACATTCGGTTCAAAAGGAGTCGTGAAATAAAAAAGATTGGCTTCCGGTACCGAAAAAGGAAAACCAACCGCTCTCGTTATAACCAACCAATACACGAAAGTGTTCATGCTGAACATAATTATAGTAAAAAAATATAAAATTTACCTTGTGTTTTCTTGGACCAACCTTTTTTTTAATGCAACGGGGTGACGAGACGAGCCAGCCGCTCGCCTGATGGTAAGCGATACAACTACCCATGAACAGTAGCAATACCACACGTACGTTGAATTACAAAGAACTGCGTGGCATTGCACTGCGCTCGTCACCCTCAGAAGTTTTAAGTCCCATAACGCCCAGTTATTAACACTGGTTATAACATCCTTCAAACCGGAACACAACATTGTATGCAGAATGCTGTTTGGCGGCAGAAATAGACGCTGTGGTAGTATCTACCCAGACATACTCTCGCATTGATTGTCCTACCACCAGTAACCTAGAGCTAAATGTGTATTAATTTAAATAGTAAGTAATAATTATAGGTACTCAAATATTATATTTTAAGTCCTTTGCTTTTTGTTTATTCATGTAAAAAATCCTAAATTTCAGGAAATGTTTGTTCACTGGTATCCCTAATAGCACACTGCCGCTCCCCTGTCAATGTCAGAAAAGTGCCATAAGATCCTTGTAGGACTGTATCTAAAAATTGCTGAGCTTTATTTCTACGCCATATATTTCCACCCCTTTAATCTTTACTTTTTTATTAAATAAAAGATAAACATCCGGCGCAAAATCAAATAAATTTAAAAATATAAAAAAACTTATCCGAATATTTCAAAAAAGAACAAACTTTTATTGTCCAACCAGCAAACAGTATGTCCGCTTTCAGGCCAACAAAACCTGCCAGTTTTTTGTTTACCGCCGAGTTGTTAGAGCCGAGGGGATTTTTGTGGCTCAAAGTTTCGCCCCCAGCCAGCAAGCTATACATCAAAGTGACTAACAGTATGTAGGGGCGGACGCATTCACTTATCTGTTTAAGATGTATGGGGTTTATTTTGACACGTTTCGGTACATATTGGTGTGTAAATAATTAATAAAAGTTTAGCTATGAATTTACATTTGCCGTGGGCGAGATGAACACAGTACAGATGGTGTAAAACTCATAGTTCATAGTCATAGTTCTGATTTGGTCTTAGAGACTTATTTGATCGATTACCGAATGTACTGGGCCTCTCGATTCATCTAGATTCTATTGAATTTGAAGTTCAGTCTTTGAAATATAAAAATCTTTCATCCCATTATATGAGAATATATAAAAGAAGAAGCTGACTGACTGACTGACTGACTGACTGACTGATCGATTAACGCACAGCCAAAAGGGCTGGGGTTGGAGACTTGAAATTTTGACAGTAGGTACCTTTTATGACGTAGGCATCCACTAAGGAAGGGTTTTTGGAAATACCACCCCTAAGGGGGTAAAATAGGGGATGATAGTTTGTATGAAAATCCGTCATTTTTGAAGTTAAGTTTATGAAAATTAGTATCTGGCCTTTTAGATAAAAATAAAAAATATATATTTCAAGATGTTTGGAAATTCCACCCCGAAGGGGGTAAAATAGGGGAAGAAAGTTTGTATGAAAATCCTTCATTTTTGAAGTTAAATGCATGAAAATTGGTATTTTGTAGTGTATACTTTTTGTCTCAAACATGACCTCCACGCGGGCGGAGCCGCGAGCAACAGCTAGTATGAGAATATGGGCAATGAACCGCATAATGCATATTGTTATTCGTTAACATAGTCATGTGCCCACAATGTGACCACATCATTTAATACTTGCTTTGTATCGTCATAATTGTGGTGGATATTAACTAAAAGTTATGGGTTTTACGTATTAGTTACACAATTCTCTCAGGATAATTATTATTTTGTATGGAAAACAAACAGTTTCTTAAATCTATAAATATGACAATTTAGTTTACTTATTACCTTTTCACAAGTGTTAGTACGGTACAATAAATAGTAGATAATGCAACATATATGACTATCCCACGGTTGGGCACGGGCTCTACTTTACAGAGAGCTGAGTTATTGATAGCTGAAGTGTAATATAAGCGTTGTATTAGAAAGTTTGTAACGCAGGTTGGTAGACTCCACACACCTTCTTAATTATTATAAAGAATTCTCGAAATATATAAAGGTTTTCGCTTGATACTTTTTTAAATAATAGTTAATTGACAATGAACACACAAACAACTTCATATAACACGCGTAGCATGGGGCTGGATTGGAACTATCGACTTCAGTCTCAGCCATCCTCTAAGCGGTCGTTACTTTGTATTTAAATTAATTAAAGAAATACACCCAACAGTCACACACATAGTTCTGATCTCATACAAGGTTAAACCTGTTTCGTGGGCATCAAGAATTACGAGAGACTACAGTCCCACAACACCCAGACCCGAAACAAATATCTGTCTGTCACACAAACATAAGTCTCGGTGCGGGAACCGAACCCTCGGCCTCTCGTTTCACAGCCAGCTTCTCGTCTGTGCTCCACGGAGGTTATCAGGAGTTCTTTATTGGATCATTGAAATAACATATATTATTTAGTTTCCGTCATTACCTACTTTACCATCAGTTAAGGATGCAGTTTAGCTTCAGGAGAATCGGCAAAAAAAAACTAGTGATGCTCTTTTAAAAAACTTGTTCATATATAATGGAAGATTTCCATACACATTTAAACCAACTAGACCCTAACATAAAGGATATGCTGTCGTCTATTTGTCTTCAATGGCAATCAAATTTTGATCCCTGTATTTAAATATCTTTCTTTGAACCGATATTCTGGATGATATACTGACAGAATATGGAATACGGTATCTTCATAAATACAGAAAAACAGTTTGTTTTGGTACAGAACCCTAATAAGCAGCGATAGCCCTAGTTGGTTGCGGTACGGACTGTCAAGATGAAAATCGTATGTTTGAAACCCAAATGGCATACACCTCTGACTTTTCTAAAGTTACTGCTTTTACGTTGAAGGAAAACATCGTCAGGAAAACTGCACACATGAGAATTCTCATAAGAATTTCGAAGGTATGTGAAGTCTATCAACCCGCATTAGGTCAGCGTGGTGGACTAAGGCCTAACCTCTCTCATTAGTAGAGGAGGCCCGTGCCCAGCAGTGGGACAAAGTTCAATAAAGGGCTAGTGTTATTTTTTACAGAACCCTCAGTGCACGATTCCGACTCACGCTTCGCTAATGTTTTTTCATTTACAAAATTAGTTTAATAATATCATTACCAACTTTTTTTCCTCATAAAAACAAAACTATTGTCTATAACAATGAACAGAAGTTCAACTATGGCCAGCACGTAACATTCCAATGAACTTTGGCCATGTTTTATCTGGGTCTAACTTTTGTCCCTTGGCGGTCATAAAACCCGAGTATCTAAATGATGGGTAGAAACATTAATATGGTACAAACTTTGGATTATCCTATACTAGCGACCCGTTCAAACTTCGCAGGGATAGAAGAGCATACGCGCCATCATGGCCTCATGGCCATCGCCTCCATGGCGCAGTAGGCGAGTAGCTGGCTGTGAAACGATAGGCCGTGGGTTCGATTCCCACACCGAGACAAATGCTTGTGTGGACAAATGGTGGTGGCGATTTTAATGGGAGCGTAGTACCCCGTAATTCATAATACCCAAGACACCGGTTGTATCCAGTGTGAGGTCAGGACTATGTGTGTAACTGTTGGGTGTATTTATTTATTTTATATTAATCAGTTTTATTTAGGAATGCCAGTTTTTGCTAGAGAAGAACGGGCGAGAAACTCCTGGAATGAACAAGTACTTTGACAATTAGTATTGCTTCCACCCGATTTGAATTTGAATGGCTTTTAACTTACATATTTCTGAGCGGGTTTGTAAATTCGTAGTAACGTAAATTATTGATAAAAAAAATAAAAATCGTATACCATATTGAACCTCTTCAACGTACAATAAACACAGCGTTTTTAATTTTATTTCAACATTGTGGTTATATACCTGCATAACGTACATTAAATTTTAAATTCAAAATTAAATTTATGATCATAAAAATCCAAAAGCTTCATTTGGTACAAAAACTTTCCTACAGAAGTTTGCCCGCACACCGAGCTTCGAATAAACTTTTATGAACTTTCAAGTTAAGTCATTTCATCTTTATAAATTTACTTTAATAAGCTTTATTTAATCTGAAAATTATGAGTAAAATAATTTTAAACCTACTTTAAATTTTAAAGAAAACACAAAATGGTTTTCGCTAGCTCGTATACAGAGTTGTTTCAATTTAAGTTTGTTGTGTAGATGAACTACTTAAATTATATTGATATAACATAAGATCGTATTTATCCTTAAGGGGTAGGCACTGATACAACCAGCGCACTCACAGTTCTCCTATCACAGTCCTCAATTGTAATTTCCAACAGTTTTGAACCAAGAAGAATTTAAAGACAATTATTTTATGTTGTTGATTGTTTTTTTTTATTGGCAATATAATGTACATCTAATATATATATATATTTAATATGAAATCAGTGTGAAAAAAGATTTCGTCAGTACCTACCTAATCGATACTGAATATAGTAAGGTAGCAAAAACTAATCCCAATAACGAACATAAAAGGCAACGAGTACTAGCAAATAAGTCCTTCAAAAAGGATAACACGAATGACTATTCAATTTTATTTGTTTCAATTAATTACTTCCACAGATTTCAACCGCATCCAATTACCTAGTCTCATTTCGGCAGTATTTCCTATTAGGGGTTAATGCTATTAAACCCCATGAATGGTATTATATGAAATAAATGGAAAGCAATCGGTTCCTGAATCCCATTGATTTGTGTATGGAACGAAGGAAATTAGGTTAGCATGGAATTCTTGAAGAGAAAGAAGTATTTACTTTTAAAAGATTATAATTAATTCATGAATATAATAATGACAAAAGATTATTTTTAATCATAAAGACATTTGGATGGATGACATGCGTTTCCAATGAAATTGACAGAAAAATGACCACCATGGTAAATCATAGCAAACCGCTGTTACATGAATCTTGGAGCTTGGGTCTCATATTACTAATATTATAAATTTGAAAGTTTGTGAAGATATTTGTTTGTTAACGAAGCATGAATTTGTTTATTAATGGATATAGACTACATTTAGCACATAGATAAATTATGTCCTAGTAAGACATGGCTATATATCGTCCCGGACACAATATTCTTTTAAATTGTTTGTAAAATTTTAGGTCCGATTTTTAAAAGATAACATTGATGTGGAAGCAGATCGCACTCCTCATCCACTGGTCTTCAATAAAATTACATACATATACACTCACGCCTGTAATCCCCGAAGGGGTAGGCAGAGGTGTAACCAGTACACCCACTTTTCGCCGAATTTCAGTCCCATAATGTGATAGGGGGCGAGCCTATCGCCACACCGGGCACCATTCCAGACTCCGGGTTAATACTGAGTATTTCTAGGTAGAAAAACCCAATATCACTTTACTCGACCCGGGGATCGAACCCGAGACCTCAGCACAGCAATCGTAAAGCATGCACAATTACAACTGCGCCACCGAGGCATTCATTAATATATAATAAAATTAAATGTTGTATTTCCTAAAAAAATCCAAATACATGCAGGAAAAATCTGACTAATCAAAATTTGAACAAATGCGAAAATTACATTTTATTTGTTGAAATTACGGTTAACCTATCACATGTCGATGAAATTATTTATGAAATTGAAAGTATGTTTTGAATTTGTAGTGATTCGCTTTTTCAATAAATTAAAAACAACTAAATCAAAGGCTACAAAACTTGGCTTGTTTTATTGGAATCTGGATACAATCCATAATTACTAAATAACTAATAAACAACAAGCGGACGTTTCAACATAATCTAATCCCAAAAATAATATTAAACTGTCCCACATCGCTATCAAGTAGCAATAACTCCCATAAAACGGGCCGTGATTCAGATCCCACCCCTTATCTAATTACATCAGATTTATTATTTGATATGGAAAATGCGGGTCTATGCAGAAAACCGTTTGTGGCTGTTCCAATGAGATAAAAACGGGGTTCGTTTCAAAATGTTAACTCGAGTTTTCATCAGATAAAAGTTGAAATTTTTTATTTGGCGTTAAGGGTCGAGAATGGGTATTTATTTGATTGAGTTCTGATTTAAGCTTTTATATATGGAAGGTATTTGATGTTTATTTAGATGGATCATATACTTCTCTTATAACCTTCTGATTTATACCTCTCAATATTATCAGAGCATGGATATTAAATTATGCCAACTGGTATCAAAAACAATTTACTACGGTACAGTTCGTCCGATCTAAAATGACCCATCTGTGCCCCAAATGACAATTGAAGAAGAAATCATAATTGATTAGCGGGACGTAACATCCTAAACCAATTGTATTTGACAAATATAATTAATGTCACATTTAAATAAATAATACAAGCAAAAGTCACACCATAGGTAAAGCGTGGGTGTTAGGATCTACGAGAGACTACGGCTCCACAACGCCCAGACCCGAAACAACTATTTGTGTACGACAGAAACAATTATGGTCGTCATCTACGTAATGTGTCAGAGACTGAAGGCTGCTGCTTTTGATGTCAGGAAATATCAACTGAACTGTTCAGTTTTTGCAGGATGCTAGTTGAACTATCCAGTCACATAGTCATAGTTACTGTTTTCCTACATGTTGTTGAGAATGCTTAATTTTTAGCTACCCAAATTTAATGATCATGTGTATATCATATTCTATCCCAGTTTTGCTGGTGAAAGATTATCTAATACGTACCCTAAAAGTTAGCCACTACCTTCTACAGGACTCATTCGATGAGTCAAGTTCGGAGATCATGTTACCTAATTACTTAGTCATCATTTTGCGGACCCTCAAGAGTTGCATCTGCACTGTACTGACTATGAGGTGTAACATAGTTTACAGCATCATGATAAGAAATCTTACTGCTATTATCCAATTTAGCATTTTCCTCTGCATTATCTGCAGTTTACAGATATTTTTCTTCTCTTAAAATCTTAGATGGTTCGTTAAAGTCAGATAACTTATAGAAGGTGAGTACAGCTCTTAGCTCAAGACAGGATGCGGTAAAGATTTGATCGTATTTGTAGAAAGCGATTTAATCTCAGAAATTTCCCGGATGATGTTCCATTTTAAGAGATATAAATTTAAGTGGATAAGTGAATAGACATTCTTTGGTATCCATAAAAGAGTCTTGGATTAGGTAGAGTGGTACTACTTGAAGCGTCCGTAGACTAAGTAAAGATCATTTTCTTCCATACAAAATCTCATCTTTTGATCAAAAACTATTGTCTTTAATTAAACCAAAGTTTATTTTACTTATTATTTAAGCGTCATTTGGCTTGACGTCGGCTTGTAACTGACAATCATACCCAGTAAATTAAAACATTATTAACTTTTTTTTATTCTGGCACGGCAAAGTGACCATACTGCACCTGATGGTAAGCGCAGTGCCGTCCAGATAGAGTATCAAGTAGCGAGAGACAGCCTATCCCTCGCTACTCAACACAATCATGCTGGCCTGCTGTTTAGCTTCTTCACATTACGCCTAAAGGACCCAGGATCATAGGAAGGAGGAAACACGGTACCTGGCAAACTATTCCACAACTTGGTGGTGCGGCAAAAATACGAATTTGCGAACCTCTTGGTTCGGGGCGGGGTAGTAGACACCACGAAGCTGTGGCTCCGCAAGCCAGTACGCGTGGTTCTGGTATGAAAGGAAGAGGATGGGATAAGATCAAACAATTCTTCAGAGCATTTGCCATGATACAGACGGTAGAACACGCTAAGCGAGGAAATATCCCTACGCAGCTGTAGCGGCTCCAGACTGTTAAATGCTATAATGCTATTGTGGATTGCATAAAATATTTTATATAAAAATTTCACTCCATATTAAAATATCCTTTTCATAAAGCTAAGTAATGTATCTATACATCCCCAGGCTTTAGGACTGTTAAGGACAATAAATAAATCAACACACCCAACTGTCATAAACATTATTCCGATCCTACCCAAAAATATTATGTAAGTGTTGTACGTGTCTTTGAAAGTCCACTACTGAGAATAGGCCTCCCCTAAAGATTTCTAGACCAAGCTGTCAGAAGCTAGCGGATGTACTATACATATAAAGCTAATGAATTTTTCGTATAAATAAATTTACAATAAATTTACTTTCACGTAGGCTAAGATATAAGACAAATCCTCATGAAAAAGGTATTTCTAAATTTATGAACTAAATATGTTTTTCTATCGAGCATTTCATATTTTTTTAATTTAATTAGTCCCCGTGTGAAACTGGGCTGGGTCGCTAGTTTTCAAATATGAATAAAGACTTCTTTAGTTCTACAGTTTAGAACATCTTGAGGCGCTCAATACATAATGTAAAAGTAGCACAAGAGATAGTAGGAAAACTTGAGGGATCTGCTGCATTGACAATTTGCAAAGTCGGTGTCACTTTCCACCTTACTCGATAGCCCCAGGCGAAAACTTACGGGAGGTAAATTCGTGCATAAATGTTGGAAACTTAAAAACCACACGCATAATTTACCTACAAAACTTTTGAGCTTGAGTGTGGCTTAACCTAAGTATAGAACCAAAAATTGGTAATGGCAGGCAATTATCCATTCATCATCATCATGTCAGCCAAAGGACGTCCACTGCTGGACATAGGCCTCCCCCAAAGAGTGCCACAATGACCGGTTCTGCGCCACCCGCATCCAGCGGACTCCCGCGACCTTTACCAGGTCATCAGTCCACCTTGTGTCTAATTATCCATTACATGTTACAAATCATAATCAGACCCGTGGTTAGTAACATAGCAAAATATGAAGGAACATCAATATCATAACCCAGATCGAAAGTTCTGTGAGTGTTTAAAAAATAGTTTCTCAAGAAGCTAATATAGATCAGATTATAATTTGTATTCATTTGTAATCTAATATTCCAATTTTAAATACATCAAACAATCACACACATAGTCCCGTCGGCCTATCACCACTTCTTACACAGTCTTTTTGTAATATTCAATGCGATTTTGTACCACGAATTCGCATTGGAATATTACAATAATACTGGGTAGGTGGTTGTCTAGGAGGTGGTGATAGGCCATCTGATCCCACATTACGTGAAACCTGTATCGTGGGTATCATGAACTACGAGGGACTACGGTCTCACAACACCTAGACCCAAACTAACAAACAAATAAAATTAAGTTGATTATGTACCTCATCATACTTTATACATTAAATAGGTAGGCAGCGGTTTTGCTGTGCCCTGGCATTTCAGAAGTCTATGGGCGGCGGTGACTACTTACCATCAGATGGCCCGTCAGCTCGTCTGCCTATCGAGGCACTAAAAAAATAAATAACAAAAAACGCTACGTTTTCGTTACTTTTCTCCGCCCGTAAGTTTGCAGCTCTGTTGCACTTTGCAAGCGTGAAGTTTTATACACTTTAAAAGTCTTAAGAAAGAATGTTTAATGCTCCTTGTTCTTACTCGCATAGAACAATGGCGTTAAGTATATTTTGATTTAAAGAATGTAACACAAAGGCTTTTGTCTTCGCTTTCACAAAAGTTTAGTGCAAGTATACATATACTATTTGAGCAGCAATTGTTTAGTCATTCTTTAATTAAAAAATATACATATACAGGTACTCACGCCTGTAATCACTAAAGGGGTAGGTAGAGGTGTAACCAGCACATTTCGCTAAGCTTATTACTTTCAGGATGTAATAGGAGGCGAGCCTATCGCCATACCGAGCACATTTCTAGACTCCGAGCTGATACTGAGTGCTTTTTGATAGAAAACCCAATTTTCCGGGGTCGAACCTGAGACCTCAGCACAGCAATCATAACGCATACGCCATTACAACTGCGTCACCAAGGCAGTCCGTTATTGATTAATTAATAAAAATAATAAAGACAATCTTATCAACTATTGATTAGCTTAACTACATTATTTTCTCCAATGTATACATTTCAATTAAAGGTAATTGTGTCATTAAAGAATTAGTTAAAGTAGACATTAACGCTAAAATCTCTTCAAACAAGAACATCACGAAATTGACCTATAAATAATTCCGAAGAAATAGCCTTATTTAATTTCCCCATACTACGCTTCGGAATATCACAAAACTTCTTATCCACGCGTATTTGAACCCTATTCCCTCCCGCCTACGATATAAACTCCAACGCCAAGGTAATTTCATCAGCTGATTGCCGAGGATAAGTTTTATTTGTCGAAGATGTACAATTTTCGCTGCACGATCGTACGAAACTGGGTAATGATTATTAGTACAGCGTGTGCAGTAAGTGGCCGTAACTTTTTAGAACTCATATATATTGGTTATTTATCGATATTATATCCTGAGCTTACCTGGTTTAATGAAATTGGATAATGTTAAAGCTCTTGCAGTATAAAAGCTCGTTTGCTAGATATTGACTACACTAAAGAAGACATTACTCGGACATACTATAGCAAAGCCGACACATTTTCGTGAAAGGTTTGGCACGTCTGTAAAAGAGGTCGCATTTTGCTGCATACTAAATTGACTTGATAAACCTCTGAACATACTTATACACTCACGCCTGTTATCCCCGATGAGGTAGGCAGAGGTGTAACCAGTACACCCGCTTTTTGCATAATTACCATGGATAAACCATTCATAGAAACACCCAATATCACTTTACCTGACCCGAGGATCGAACTCGAGACCTCAGTACAGCAGTCGTAAGGCATGCGCAATTACAATTGCGCCACCAAGGCAGTATAAATAAATAAATTATGGACAACTTAGTTTTGCGATTATTTTGATGCTAAAAACAAGATTAAAGTATGGAGTATACCTTTGATGTACACAGTCTATATACTTGGGTGGGTGTCAACGTAGTGGGGTCGCTATATAATTTTATGGTAGAGTTTCTATCGCACTGACACTTTCAGTATAAAGTTGACAAACAAAAAATCGCTGACAATCGTACATACATATACACTCACGCCTGTAATCCCTGAAAAGGTAGGCAGGGGTTTAATCAGTACACCAGCTTTTCGCCGAATTTATTACCGTCTAATGATGTAATAAGTGGCGAGCCTATCGCCATACCGGACATAAATCCAGAATTCGGGCTAATACTTAGCATTACGTGATATAAAAACCCAGTACCACTTTATCCGACCCGGGGATCGAAGCCGAGACCTCAGCACAGCAGTCGTACCGCGTACGCAACAACTGCGCCACCGGCACTCTAATTGACAGCCTCAATGGCATAGCAGGCGAGTAGTTTGTGAAACGAAAGGGCGTGGGTTCGTTTCCGGACTAACAAATGTTTGTATGACAAATATCTGTCAGGTTACAATGGGACCGAAAGTCTCTCGTAGTTCTTGATTCCCACGATACAGGTTTTTGTAGTGTGGGGCGTCCTGCCCTATGTGACTGTTTATTTATTTTAAAAATATTTAAGTCGCGGTCCTTTCTTACATTCCGACCCCAATTAAAATCACATAATTAGTCTTTTATGGTTGAGTCGAACGAGGAAATACGATGAAACAATGGGAGCATGATCCTGCAAGAGTTATTAAATGGAGACGGGAAAACGGATGGTGGGTCCGTGAACCATTGTTGGGGACTGAATAATGGCTTTTGCTAGACAAAATTAATAGCTGAGATTGCTTTTAATATACCTTTACTGTTTCATATTATTTTATCACATTATGAGACTCTAATAAGTTCGGCGAAAAGTGGGTGTACTCAATACACCTCTGCCTACCCTTTCGTGTATTACAGGCGTAGGTGTATAATTTAATTATTTTTCTTATAGTTACACACTTGACTCAGTCTCCGTGGCGCAGTGGGTGAGTAGCCGGCTGTGAAACGAGAGGTCGTGGGTTCGATTTCCGCACGGAGACAAATGTTCGTGTGACAGACAGATATTTGTTTCGGGTCTGGGTGTTGGGGGACCGTAGTCCCTCGTAGTTCTTAATACCCACGATACAGATTTTACCTAGTGTGGGGTCAGAACTATGTGTGTGACTGTTGCTGTATTTATTATTATTTATTTATTTGCAGACAGAAATGCAACCTTTTTTAAACTTACTTTAAAAAAAAAATCTCTCCTACTCTAAAAGAACGGTGAAACTGGAAAATGCTTTGTGTTCAACAGTAGATACTCGAAAGAAACGTCCCCAGACGGTGGACGTTAATTGAAAATAGTGAGAAATTGAACACAATTGAAAGTCTTTATCTGTCTAACACAATGTAGAGATCGGTCATTTTTGTATATCGAAATTATACTTTTTCTGCTTAGTACAAAAATTATAATTTCAAAAATGGATCAACAAACATTTTTAATTTTGAATACAGAATAATAAAAAAAATGTTATTTAAAATTGGAACAACTCATGTTTTATTCCTTTTAAATTTTCAAAAATATAATGTCTTCGCACTTAAATTAGAAATGAAATTACGTTAGCATAATAATACTAGCCCTGTATTAAACATTGTCCCACTGCTGGGCACGGGCCTCCTCTACTAATGAGAGGGGTTAGGCCTTAGTCCACCACGCTGGCCTAATGCGGGTTGACAGACTTCTCATACCTTTGAAAAATTCTCAGGTATGCAGGTTTCCTCACGATGTTTTCCTTCACCGTTAAAGCAAGCGATAATTAACATTTTAATACACACATAACTTTAGAAAAGTCAGAGGTGTATGCCACTCGGGTTTCGAACCTACGACTTTCGTCTTGGCAGTCCGTACCGCAACCAACTAGGCTATCGCATTAGCATAATGCTTAAATTAATTCAATTTATAAAATTGTTATGAATATGTCAAAGTTGACAATATCTTAAATTAATTAACAATTCATTTCACTTCAATTTATAAATATTATACAAACAAAATATAATGTGTATTGTCCTAACATTGCTCTTTCAGTTTGAACAAGGAAATTCAGTTTTGTGTTTTATTAAAGCAATTTCGGCCGCGTTCTCCAGGGCTGGCAACGTTACGAATGTGTAAATTATTTTTATAGTTTTTTGACGCGGTTTAATGGCGGTTATTTCTAGGTTGCCAGTATTTATTACTCATTATTTTGTTTATGCGTGAAGATATGTTTGTTAGTGGCTGTTGAAGTTGTCGGGTGATAAACTGTTTTTTTAAGACTACGGCCATTTTAAATACAATAGTGTGTACATCTTATTATTATATAAATATTAGATTTATTGAATATAAACATATCTAAGTATAGATGAATATACCAAAGTGGTTTGAAAACATAATTACGTATTGAAGTAAATAATTGGGCATATTAATACTGAATAATCCATATATATATAGAAAATGGACCAAGCATTATCCTCACAAAACTGACCACTTTGTAGAAAGACACAAAGCGATTGTGCGGCTAATACCTACTTTTTTTTATTCCGTCGCAGCAAAGTGACCATACTGCACCTGATGGTAAGGGCAGTGCCGTCCAGATATGTGTTAGTTCTTTACGTAGGTACCAACAATAAAAAATCTTTTCTTTCTTTTTCTTTCTTTCTTTCTTTCTTCAGATAGAGTATTAAGTAGCGAGAGACAGTCTATCCCTCGCTACTCAACAGAATCATGCCGGCCTGCTGTTTAGCTTCTTCACACTACGCCATTTTGCTCCTCCAAATCTGTGACGTAGACCAATCAAAATTCTAGAAGAGGCTGGCCACACGTTCGCTTTTCCCACTCACACTTTTCTGTCCGTATTCACTAATAGCTGGATAGAGAGCGCTCAGAATATTCTTTATGCCTATGGATTAATGGAAGAGAGTCCGTCAACATTGATTTTTGTTTCACTTTTCATCATGACCAAGTGACTATACAGCATCTGATAGTCAATATACTGCCGTCAAAATTTATTGATCGTAGAGGTATGCATTTCTCACAAGTAGGTGATCAGAATTCTGCCAGCTTGCAATAGCTAATTAATGACGCAACACAACCCGGCTAATACTGCGATAAAATCTGTAAAATTAGTTGTATTCAATGTGGAATATTGTTGTAAACATAAACAACAATTGGACCATGTTAAGCAGAAAAAACCCAACTGTCATTTTTATACTTTTGAGTAAATGCAGTTTAAAGTTTGACAGCGTATTTAAAAATAGTTTTACAGTAACTAATTTTGTTTTTTTTTTTACATCATAGTCCGACAAACGAGCCAGTGGGTCACCTGATGTTAAGTGATCTCCACCGCCCATGAACATTTTTTTTTATCCTGGCACGGCCAAGTGACCGCACTGTACCTGATGGTAAGCGCAATGCGGTCCAAATAGAGTACTGAGTAGCGAGAGACTATCTATCCCCGCTACTCAACACACTCATGCCGGCCTGCTTCTTCACACTACGCCATGAGCAAGAAAGTGAAGAAGGGGTCGAGGGTCTAGTGTCAGAGTACTAAGAAGGCCGCAAAATGGCCATTGTACCCCAACTCCAGACCCCCGACAAAAACCGAATGTACACTGGCTGAGCCCGGAACGCGACACACTTGCGTGTGCCACTATGGCGGGTTTTTCGCCCTGTGTACGGTGGCCGCGATCCGGGCGGATATGAATATCCTACCACCAGCTACAAAACATCCACAATACCGAAAGTATCACGTATGCGCTGTCGGCCTTAAAGGACAGGAATAGGGATTAAGGAAGGGAAGGGGGAATCTAGGCCTCCAGATATCTCACTTACCTTACGAAACGAGACAGTGAACTGTCACTTTACGTTGGTTTTCTGAGAGACAGAAAACCAACGTAAAGTAAACGTATTTGGGTAATAAAACAAGACAAGTTTTTTTTTTAGGTAAATGTCATGAAACAGCCTGGAGCTTTTGTGTACATATGAAACTTGATTAGAAGATAATGGCTATGTATTTAACTCGAATTCATAAAAATAAATGTTTGTATCTTCTCTGCTTAACGGGGTCCAACTAGGCTCTGTCGTTTCAACCGTCAAGTTAGGACAATAATTGTTAAAGTCTTTTTTAAAATAAACTTTGTCTTGAATAGTTGTAGATATTTGTCATAAATAGGGAAGAGTCAAGACCAGACCATAATCAGCTACCATGAAAGCTTTAGAATTATCGTGATTAAATTATTAAAAATAAACCGCGAAAAAATCTAGAAAGAAAATACTTTATTTGGAAATTTTCTCCGCACCAGGTGGTAGTAAGTAAAAAAAAACTAAACTAGTTATTTCTATGCGCTTGAATAAAAATACTTCTTCTTTTTTTTTTTTTAATTTATGGCTTCCACTTATACATGATTCTGCCAGTGTCAAGGTTGGATCACACTAATGTTTAGGAAAAATGAAATAATAGAATTTGATCGGTTTTAGAAATACGTTCAATAACATCTGTGAACACGTAAAATAGATATTTAAATAATGATAGTAAAAGAGGAAAATAAATAAATGGTAGCAATAGATAATATATATAAGGATAAAAATAAGCAACATCATAAGCCCTTAATGTCAAAATGAGATCCAATTTTCAACCATCATACATAATAAATACTTTCTCTCCCCTTTTGGTATCAAATATTAACTACTCCGCTAATTCTTATTTACAAAGTTGGGCCATTCGTGCGGTGAACATCGTTAAGTAAACACGTTTCGTTCCGATATCTATTGTTCCGAGTGTGTTTTTTACGATCATCTATTGATGCGGTTATGCGACCCGCACGACGATGCGGCTAGAGTGCAATCAATAGTGCGCCTTATTAACAATGACGGATAGTGTAATTATGGATGAAGACGGAGTCAATTCCGATTTAATTATTGAAAACATTGTTGAGCCGATGGAAGAATTACAAGATGAAGTGAGTGAAAGACCTAGTAAAAGAGGAAGAGATTTGGACGAAGAAGAAAGGTGGATTACGGTGGAAAGGAATGGGAAAAAGTTAACACAGGGGAAAATTGAAATATGTATCACGTGTAACGAGAAGTTACCAAAACAATTTGCATTGGCAAAATTATTGAAAACACATAATATTCAAAATATAACTCGAGTGAAATATATTAATGCATATAAAATTTTTCTATTAATTGAAGATAAACAATGCGCTGAGCGTTTGCTTAGCTGTAAACAATTACAAGAAATGGGATGGCGATGTCAGAAACCTATGGAAGTAGGTATCTCGTACGGTGTGATTAGAAACATAGAATTGGATATGAGTGAAAAGGATATAATGGAATCAATTTCAAGTGACTATGAAATTGCTGCTGTAAAACGCCTAAAGCGGCGAAATAAAGATGGATGGGAAGAAAGTGAGACGGTGAGACTAGGATTTAAAGGAGCTTCTCTGCCAGCTTCGGCTAGTATTTATGGCATGAATATCAGAGTGGAACCTTACGTCTTCCCAGTAACGCAATGTGCTAGATGTTGGCGATTTGGTCACACGCAAAAAACATGCTCATCAAAAAAAGAAACTTGCCCTAAATGTGGCAGTAATCACACAAACTGCGAAACAACTTCATTTACGTGTGTGAACTGTTCCGGTAATCACTATGCTTTAGACAGATCTTGCCCTGTATATAAAAAAGAAAAACGTATACGAGATCTTATGGCTCAATTTAATTGTGCATATAGACAGGCTAGGCTGATGTATATACCTCCGACGCCGAATAACGAGAGAGAAGTATCCCTACCAAGGCACGAGATGCCTGTCTATACGGAATCAACACCAGCACAAGAACCTAATGAGCAGTTTAGACAAACTTATGCTGATGCTTTAAAGACAGCAGGCGTATCAAATGTAATTAACCAAAATACACAATATAATGAAAATGACAATACAAAAAAAAGGCTTGGAAAACAAAAGAAAAAGATCTCAAAACAAACTCCAGAAAACTTTTGGGATAGCGTATCAGTATCCGAAAATTTTGAGAACAGTGTTGTCGGTAATAGTACTGAAGAGCGAAAAAATAATAGAAAAGAAGGGAAGTCAAAGATATCATTCATACAACTGCTAAATAAATTAAAAAACATCATTTTTTCTAGAGAACATCAGGATATTATCAGCAAAATTAAACATGGTGTGTCAGTGTTTGTTGAGTGGGTAATTAATATGGCTGTAGAGCATCTTTTGGACTTGCCTTCTTTTTTTAATAACGATTAATTATGGATAAGACTAATTTAAACATTATTCAATGGAACTCACAAAGTGTTAAACCTAAACGTTTAGAATTTGAGCAGTTACTCTCACGGGAAAAGATCCACATAGCAGTTTTAAGTGAGACCTGGCTAAATCCTGAATCCCCTGTAACGGAATTTAAAATAAATGGATACAATACATTTAGAGCAGATAGGCACGATTCGTATGGAGGTGTCGCAATTCTGACACATAGATCTATCAGAGCACAATTAGGCCAAATTCAAAACTGTAATAACGGGATCGAGATAATTTATGTTAAAATATTTAATTGTATACACATTGAAAATATCATATCTGTTTACTGCCCCTCGTCTATATCTACAATACCTCAAAATTGGGATCAACTTTTTTCACTCTTTACTAAAAAAGCTTTAATTCTTGGAGACTTTAATGGACATCACCCTAGTTGGTCATGTAAAATTGATCCTAGGGGAGCTCAAATATTCGATTCGTTGTTAGATAATAATTATGTAACACTGAACAATGGATCTGCAACACGCGTTAGATTAGTTCAAGGCATTTTACAAGAGAGTTCTCCAGATATTTCCGCAGTGACGTCTGATATAGCTATACATTTTAATTGGAGTGTCATGAATGAAAATTTAGGTAGTGATCATCTCATTATTAAAATTGGTATGTCATATTACAATTACTATCCTCAGTATATAAAGAAAAGAAATTTTAAAAAGGCAAATTGGGAACTTTATACGCAACAATTAAATGATACATTTTCAAACTTTGTAGTGACTGAAGATTTACAAAGATCTTACGATAGGTTTTTAAATATTATTAATGAAATTGCAGATATTCAAATACCTTATTTAAAAATTAGTCAAGACCCAACCCAAAAATTTATTCCGAAACCTTATTGGACATCTAAACTTTCAAAAGCGGTAGCAGAACGTAGACTAGCCCTTACCATGTTTAGAAAAAACCCCACACCTTATAATTTAGATACATTGAAAGACAGAATTCGGAATGCCCAAAGATTAATTCGGCAAGCTCGGAGTGATAGTTGGTCTAAAATGTGTATGTCTATATGTGAGTTAACTCCGGTTAGTGAGGTGTGGCGAAGAATGCGATGGTTTAAAGGGTACAAGAGTTCTAATTGGCATGTAGATGAAGTCATGGTCAGTAGACTTCTACGTAATTTAGCACCGGACTACGTTAGTCCTAACTCCCCATTTTTACCTCTGTAAACTTACAACTTGAATCTCCAATAAATAAAAGTGAATTAAAAGTATGCATAAAAACAAAAGATACCTCCCCAGGTATCGACAATATTTCATACTCAATGATTAAAAAACTACCAGAAAATGGCAAAGATATTCTTTTACAACTTTTTAATAAGTTTTTACTAACTGCCTTTGTACCTAGTCAATGGAAAAACATTCGTATAGTCCCTATCCCAAAACCTGGTCGAGATCCATCAAGCACTTCAGCTATACGCCCAATTTCGCTTATTTCATGCGTGTGCAAAATGTTTCATAAAATTATTAACAACCGATTAGAATGGTTTTTGGAAAGAAATGGAATTTTTCATGCTGAAACTACAGGATTTAGAAAAACAAAATCCGCTCTGGATAACTTAAGTAACTTAGTGTCACGAATACAGCATGGTTTTTCTAAAGATCAAATCACACTAACGTGTTTTATTGATATTGAAAATGCTTACAACAATATAAATGTTGACGTTTTATTAAGTATTTTGGATCGCTTGGGAGTAGGCTCCAAAATTTGCGGCTATCTTTGGTCTTTTTTGAAAGAACGTTATTTAAATGTACAAGTTAATAATACATGTATAGCTCGAAGTACAGGGTGTGGAATTGCACAAGGAGACCCCTTATCCCCTCTATTATTTAATGTGGCCACTATCAATATTTGTAAATTAATTACTAACGTTAACGTTTCACAATATGCAGATGATTTCGCTTTATATATAACTTGCAAAAGTACCGAAGAGGCATTAAGTAAATTGCAACATGCCCTAGACAATTTATCGTCACTTTTAAAAGACCTAGCTTTAGAAATATCTCCTTCAAAAAGCAAAGTTTGCATATTTAAGAAGGGAATTTATAGGCATCCTATAAACCTTAAAATTTATAATATGACACTTCAAGATGTAAATGCGGTGAAATATCTGGGGATGTGGTTGGATCGCTCACTTAGATGGAACAAACATATAAATGAGTTAGTTAATAAAATTCCAAAGTTCCTTAATGTATTCAAAGCGCTGGCTGGATCTGGATGGGGAGTACATCCTAAGCATTTAAGACGATTGTATATTGCATTAATAAGAAGTAGAATGGAGTACGGTAGTTTTCTATATAACAATAGCAGTCAAAGTCATTTATATAAATTAGACAAAATTCAGAACCAGGCTTTAAGGATCATTGGTGGATTTATTAAGACAACACCAATACATGTAATGGAGAGCGAACTATGTTTGCCTCCATTAAACGTGCGAAGAAACTATTTAGGCAGCAAATTTTTGCTCAAATGCCGTTCTTTCCATAATAATATTACTATAGATATATTAGACAAAATTATTCAAAGCAATAGCAGATATTGGCACAATAAAAGTAAACCGCTATTACTTTCAGTCCATACTTCTCTTAAAATTCTTAACATCCATTCCAGCCAACGCATTGAAATATTTATGTTAGACACCTGGTTAGGCAACTTAGATCTATCAGACGTTATTAAACTACACGTAGATGACATCGTGGAAGCAAAGCAACAGTATAACATTTTTCAGCTTAAAAATATATGTGAAAATTATATACATCACCAATATAATAATCATTATAAAATTTTTACGGATGGTTCAAAAGACAGGAGCTCAGTAGGGGCTGCATTTTTAGATTCACAATCTAATACATTTGTAAAGTTTAAAATTAATAACGATAATGTTTGCATAATGACTGCTGAACTTATCGCGATCTGTGAAGCTTTGGCTTTTGGATAGCTTTTGGATATATCAAATCTTTGAATAATATCCAATCATTCGTCATTTTTACTGACTCGAAAAGCTCGCTACAACACCTGGCTCGATGTACCTCGGCTATCCGAGGCACACCGATTGCCTACTCCGTCCTCGAACTAATCCTGAATATTAAACAGCAATCTAAATCAGTTATACTGCAGTGGATTCCTTCTCATTGTAACATTGACGATAATGAAAAAGTCGATCTTTTGGCAAAACAAGCCTGTAACGATGGTTTGACCTACAATATGCTTCCATTTTATTCTGAGTGTATTTATCTAATCAAGAAACAATGTTATACTTATTGGAAAGAATATTTTGATGAACTTGCGAAGGAGAAAGGGATTTGGTATAGGACAATCCAACCTCACCCTTCTAAAATGCCTTGGATAGATAATAAGCAATTAAATAGATTATGTACTGTGACAGCTTTAAGGCTTCGTTCAGAACATATTCCATCAAAAAAATTCGCTTATTTGATGAGAAAAGCTCCTTCCCCAAATTGTCCTGACTGTAATTTACAGGAAGACATCTACCACATATTGATGGAATGTGCCCGGAACGATGAGTTTAGGAAAAGTAAGTGTCGATATCTGGAAGGAACCGGAAATGTAAACAGTATTTTGTCTCAACCACTGTCAGATGAATCCAAACTAATATATAAACTGTATGATATAGGCATGCATGGTTAAACTATGTGAAATAATTATAATAATTCATTTTACTTGTTATGTTTATTACGGAGTGACATTATCGCCCAGCGATAAAGCTCCATAAATAAAGAGAAAAAAAAAAAAAAAAAAAGTTGGGCCAAAAACATCATGCTTCTATAAATAAGTTTTCTTTATTAAAAACATTTCAACAACTTTTGAACAAGCTAAGGATTGATGGAGTCAAAATGAATATTAATAAATCCTACTAATATTATAAATGCGAATGTTTAGATGGATGGATGTTTGTTACTCAATCACGCTACAACGGCTGGACGGATCTGGTTGATATTTGGCACACAGATAGATTATAGTCTGGAATAACACATAGGCTTTATATCCCGGAAAATGGACGGTTCCTATGGGATAGCATAATATAGAAAGATGTAATAGCTTAAGATGTCCCCATGTATTTTAAACCTATTCGTTAAAAATAACTAGCACGAGGGCGAAGCTAAGGGCAATAGATATTATATAATCAATATTTTCAGACCCGAGATCCATAGAATGTTAGTAACAATATAACTTATAGACTATGTTAGTATACATGCCAATACAATCTGTATATATAAAAGAAGAAACTGACTGACTGACTGACTGACTGACTGACTGACTGACTGACTGACTGACTGATCGATCAACGCACAGCCTAAACGGCTAGGGTTAGAGACTTGAAAATTTGACAGTAGGTACCTTTTATCACGTAGGCATCCACTAAGGAAGGGTTTTTGGAAATACCACCCCTAAGGGGGTAAAATAGGGAATTAAAGTTTGTATGAAAATACGTAATTTTTAAGTTAAACGCATGAATATTGGTATTTTGTATTGTATACTTTTTCTCCCAAACATGACCACCACGCGGGCGGAGCCGCGAGCAACAGCTAGTTTAAAAATAAAGGTAAAATTAACACCCCAATGGGCAGGATCATCGAACCTTTAATAATATAATCGTTAGTCTTTACTTTATCACCTATAATCCAACATCCTAAATCGTTCTGGAACTACAAAGTTCAGTTACTCGTTCCCACTAGACCAATGAGATAGAGGAGTGAACGAACGATACATAATAATGTACATCCGAGTACTGCATCAGTGCGGCTGTTACTCCTAATGGCATAAACGGCTCGTCCGCTGGGGCCGGGTTTGTTCGGGAACTAAATATATCTGCACTTATTTGGAGGATACAATCTTTCTAATATTATAAATGCGAATGATTGGATGGATGTTTGTTACTCAATCACGCTACAACGTCTGGACGGATCTGATTGAAAAATTTTATCCCGAAAAAATTTACAGTTCCCGTGGGATAGATTAGTTTTTCACAGAGCAATGGATTGACATGATTTTTTGCATAGTGGCAGTTTAGGGATCAGAAAATGACATAGGCCATTCTTATCCCTAGTATTTATTAATAAATAAAATATAAGTAATTGGGTACGAATGGGCAGCTTCATTGCAGTAATTTCTGGAATAGGTAACTTTTTTAAAACAATTTTTTTTTTAATTTATTTACTCTATAAAAGAGAAGGCAAAGGTTCTCCACCATGCAGCCATGTCTGTCGTTATTTTTTCCAAATGTGGGCTAGAATTAAAGTCTTCTTCTTCTCTGGTTTTAACTTATACAAAAGGCCGAACCATGTCTGCAGTCTTCGTCCATTCAAAAGGGGGAAGCCATGTCCGATATTTTTCTCATTCTAAAGGCTGGAGCCATGTCTGAAATAAACACAATTCAAGAGGCCTAAGCCATGTCTGAAATATTTTTTTCACTTATTAATCACAATACAACATCCCATCACATTCCCGCCATTTTTTTTTCTTTTTAAACTAAATAAATGACTGTCACACTTCGTACAACGGAATTGAAACACAAATCCAGTTGATAAGGCCTCAAAACAACCCGCCATAAAATAATTATGTTGAGGGAAATAAAGGTTTTTACAAATAATAGTTTCAAATACGTTATTAATATTAAAGTTCATCGCAGTATAATATCAATATTATTACGGTTGTAACATTCTATTATATTATATCAATCAGTGTGCCTGAGGCTGTGCGTCATTGTTACATCTGTCTAAGGACCTTTTTGGTTAAAAATATTACTGGCCGGTGCGAATATAACGGTTTGAATAAGGAACACTAATAAATATTTCATTACCGCAATGCTTATGCCGGGTGCTTTAAACGTAAGACTAGGCAGTATGGTCGATTGACTATAGCCTGTCCTTTGGACGAATAAAACGAAAAAAAAATATGCCGGTTGCTAATTTTAAAGAAGAATTTAAGTTATTCGACTGTTTCGCCACTGAGTGACAAAGATATTTTATTTAATAAATACTTTTTAATTTAATAAAATGTGAAAATGCTTGCCGACTTAAGTTATAAATAAAAACGCAAAGTAAGAGTAATAAAGTACTGATTCATTCTAGAATTTAATACGTAGAGTCAATTTCCTTGAGTGCATTACGTATAAAATATTGTTCGTTCTGTGCTGGAAACTCATAATTCGAGAAACCCGCGCCCGTAAATAATCGGAAACTGATATTTTATTACGATTTCTGCGGGAATACGCTCGGGAGTGCGGTTTTTCGACGAAATATTTTTTTAGACATTAAGGCTGGTATCGTGGATGTTTTATGAAATAATCCGGTTTTATTACTTTATTATGTATAGTTATTTGTACGATGGGTTTTCCGAATTTTATTGCCATTTTTTTAATACATCCATGTTTTAGTAACACGTAACTTATAACTGGACACTATTTTTCTTATGGTTTCCTATGTTTAGACGAACTTTACACATGGATATAAAACTATTTTTACTGATTTAATGGGGTTATTTTACTATTTTAACACGACGTTTTGAAAGCTGTACAACCTTCATGGTCACGGGGCGGACCATTTTTATTAGAATATATCCGGCTCATTGCTGTCGCAAAAGAAATTTGAAAGATTTGCCGTTTGATGTTTGGAGTTTGTCTTTTGCCGATCGTCAATTTTGAAATTATGTTGAAACAAAAAGAAAAAGATTTGTTAAGTTAACGCGAATATTACACATAGAAATAAAACTAATTTTACGGATTTAATCGCAGTTTATTTTACTTTTATTAACTCGGTATTTCGAAAACTTTAAAGCCTTCATTGTCACGGGGCGGATTGTAAAAAAACCGTGTTAAAAACCATAAAATTTGTTGTATTTCAAAGGAAAGAAAATATTGTAGAATTGCATAAATAGTATGCATCAATAGGTTGATAAAGTTTTATTGTAGCCAGGTCATAACTTAATATAATCCACGTGGCCAAAATAACAAATATAAAATACGATATATGAACCCCATTTCTATCAAGTGGGCACGTTACCCCGTCGCCATGGCAACCGATCAACATTCGAATGATTCCGATGGCACGATTAATCGATCGACATCTGCAAAAGACGGATTGAGTACCCCAAGATTAGTCATTTGGGATTACTGTTGGCGAGTTTCATGCGATTTTAACCTTTATTCGCTAAGGGTTAGAGTGGGTTTTGGTTAGAAGGATTTGCTACGAGTAATAAGTCGAGGAGAATGAGTGTACTGTTTATTTGTGCCTAATTTATGTGGCTGTGGTTCTGAAGAATTGTTCTGTCATAAACACTAGTTAGAAATGGTCGGTATAAATGTTTGGCTCACGAATATAAGAAAATATTGTGGAGAGGCTTAATTGTATTGAATTATAGCAGCTGCAGAATTCTTTTTATTTATAAATAAGACATAAATCATTATCATCACCATCTAGCCTCTCCGTTTTTTTTATCCTGGCGCGGCAAAGTGACCACACTGCATCTGATTCCAATCAAAGTATTGTAAGACCATCTATCTCCCGCTACTCAACACAATCATGCCGGCCTGCTTCTTTACACTATGCCATGGGCAAGAGGGTGAAGAAGCGGTCGAGGGT
Source organism: Laothoe populi (assembly GCA_905220505.1). Lineage (NCBI taxonomy): Eukaryota > Metazoa > Arthropoda > Insecta > Lepidoptera > Sphingidae > Laothoe > Laothoe populi. Next base: position 18,358,676 of record HG992156.1, read on the forward strand.
CTAGTGTCAGAGTACTCAGAAGGCCGTAAAACTAACTCCACCTGCCATCCCTTCTCATAAGAATGTGCTCCCAATTCCGTTTCAGGTACGTAGAGTACTGCGGACTAGAAAGTCCGACATCTCAAACCTTATTGCTTCATCGGATGTCCATAAGTCCTTACGTAAGTAAGTAAAGTAAGTCGGCCTTAAAGATTAATACCGAGCGATGAGCACTCCATTATTTATGTAGTTCATTGGTTATTCTACTTATATATTAACAAAATGTATTGTTATGCATACATTTTACATTTTGAGTAAATTGTGAAATCTTTACATTTGTAAGGTTTTATTATTACGATGTTTATATTTAATCACATAATAATAAAACGTAGATTGTAGATTCGGGACGATGAATGGCCGGGCACTCGGCTGACCGATTTGTTTTTTAAAAATAGAATACCATGAGAGACCAATCGGGCATGTGGTCGGTGTCATCGAAGACTAGGTGGTATGGCTGTGCCTTTGCCCGAAAAAAAAACAGATTTAACATGATGTGAATATATTATTATGAAAATACAAAGAATATTGCTGTACTCGTTGTTTGATTTATATTTATTTATTATCACAAAAAGTGGATCAAAAATTACAACTACACTTTACAGACATAATATCTTTCTGAGTTTATACATGTTTAAGATGGTATAAGTGCAATTGAGTAAAACCCTGCCCCTTAAACTAGGCATTGCCTGTATCTTAAGAGACAGTGTTCGGCCACAATGTTACAATCAGTATCATAATATAAAATGTTTGAAAATTGTACTAAAAGTAAAGTGGGTCAGTTAGGTGCAGTTGTACTTTCTAACTTACTATCTTAGAATGTGTTAGGTATTTGGAAGATACCTAACACATTCTAAGATATTTTCGAATTTAACACTATTTGCTTACAATGATATCCTCCGTAAATCTCCCTCATCCGACGGAATCGTTGGGTTTTGTATCGGTGTCGTATTGGTTGTAGACTTTTCCTTTACGTCAATTTTCTCTAAGACAGTGCCAATTGTGACGTTCTTATGTTCTTTATGGTTATAGTTTTATGAATAAATCAGTCTGTCACTCACCGCAATATTTCATTGGCGACGAGAACGGAAAATTACACAAATTTTAACAATCACGCGTGCTTGTGCAGTTTTTTATCTCTGTAAAGATGCCGATCGGTAAATTAGAGGCATTTAATGTAGCTTCAAAGCAGTGGCCAGCATATATTCGTCGTGTGAATCAGTACATCAAATTGAATGACGTTAGTGAAGAGTTGAAGGTTTCATTGCTTATAACGGTTGTAGGGGCAGAAACCTATTGTTTAATGTGCGACTTATGTTCACCTAAGTTCCCAGAAGATCACACGTACGATGAATTGGTCAAGCTTTTGACAGAACACCTAGAACCACAACGCTCGGAGATAGCCGAACGCCATGTATTTAGGCTACGTCGACAACAATCTAGCGAGTCTCTCACTGAGTACTTGCAGGCACTTAAACATCTCGCGGCTACGTGTAACTTTGGCAAATGCAAATCATGCCGCTCGCTAGAAGAAAATCTACGTGACCAATTCGTATCAGGTTTGTCAAATGATTCAATGCGTTCAAGGATCTTTGCAGAGAAGAACATCTTGTATAAGGAAGCGGTGGAATTGGCTTTGGCTCTAGAGGCAGCAGAGAAGCATGCTGAATTGAGCAGCTCCACCGTGGTGAAGACAGACTCATCAGGGTTGGCGGACGGCGCGGCGGGCGAAGGTCTGCATCACGCCCGTGGTGGGCGAGCCGGTCCGCGTGTACGAGGCTCTCATGTGCTTGGCATGGATGCTGCAGGTACTGCTACAAGCAAGAGTGACTTGGAGGCTGCGGAACTTTGCTGGCGCTGTGGCAAGGCGCACAAACCAGTAAAGTGCCGTTTTAAGGATTATAAATGTGTCGAGTGCGGTCTTAAGGGGCATCTTAAAGTGATGTGCAAAACGGGTAGATCCAGCTATAATAATAGTCGACAAAACTATGTGAACGAGACTTCGGTTGATACCATGTTCAACATGGAAGTAGTAGCTCGGGGCAATAAGCCATATATTATTAAGTTGTTCATTGACAAAAAAGTCTTTGAATGTGAAGTTGACACGGGTAGCCGTATCTCAGCGATAGGTGATGAAACGTATCACCAATTTTTTTCACATAAAAAGATCGAAGCAGACAATTTGTTGTTGCGAAGCTATTCAGGTTCTCGGATTGAATCGCTGGGTTACATTGAGGTCGATGTCGATCTAGGTAATGTCACGGGTAATTCACTTAAACTTTATATTATTAAGGGTGGGGCCAGACCACTATTGGGACGTGACTGGATGACTGCTTTAAAAATATCAAAAATAAACCTCAATGAAATCAGCGATGATCAATTAGTCAACCAGTTATGTAAGGAATTTCCAGAAGTTTTTTGCGATAAACTTGGTATATGTAAGCGAACCATACAACTGCAGCTTTCGGATAGCAAGCCGGTATATGTTCGTGCGAGATCGATTCCACTGGCACTACGTGCACGCGTAGAAAATGAACTTGCACGGCTTGAAGCAGATGGCTCCATCTATCGCGTAGAATATTCTGATTACGGCACTCCTATAGTCCCCGTTATTAAAAAAAATGGCGATATTCGTATCTGCGGTGACTATAAGGTTACTATCAACCCAAAGTTGAAAAGAGACCATTATCCGTTGCCGCGAATTGACGAATTGTTCGCGAATTTGAGTGGGGGTGAGAAGTTCACTAAGATTGACCTGAGACATGCGTACGAACAGTGTTTTTTGTCAGACGATTCGCAACCATATACGGCAATTACTACTCATATTGGTACTTTCGCCTATCGCCGTACACCATATGGTTTGTCATGTATTCCAGAGAAGTTCCAAAAATTAATGGAGGAAACTCTACGTGGGGTGCCAGGGTGCGTTGTTTTTCTCGACGATATATGTGTTACTGGAGTGGATCGATCTGAACACGAGAAAAATCTAAGAGCTGTACTTGTAAGGTTACGCGATATGGGGCTGACTGTAAATATAGATAAATGCTGTTTTATGCAAGGTAGTGTAAAATATTTAGGTTTTATAATTAGTAAAAATGGTTTACATCCCGATCCCGAAAAACTAGAGGCCAAGCGCCTAGGCCTAGCAACGTTTCGCAACTGAAGAGTTTTCTAGGTATGCTTAATTATTATGGACGGTTTATTTCTAATTTAAGCACTTTATTACATCCGTTACACGGTTTACTTCGGAAGAGTGTTAGCTGGGAATGGGACCTCAACTGCGAGCAAGCTTTTACTTTAGCTAAGCGATCTCTCCTGAGCGAGCAGGTTCTGGCTCATTATGAAGAGGGACGTGAACTCGTATTGTCTGTGGACAGCAGCGCTTATGGGTTGGGTGCGGTTTTGGCGCACCGGTATTCAGACAACAGTGAACGGCCTATCAGCTGCGTGTCGCGCACGCTTAGTGCAGCTGAGCGGAACTATAGCCAGCTCGATAAAGAAGCTCTGGCGATACTGTTTGGTGTAACTAAACATCACCAGTATCTGTTTGGTAGACGATTCACGCTGCGGACTGACCATCAGCCGCTTACTTATATTTTTGGAAGCAAAGGAGGAATCCCACAAACCGCGGCAAGTCGTTTACAGAGATGGGCGGCACGTCTAGCAGCATACGATTTCGCGATAGAATATGTTCGATCGGTGGACAACGGTCCTGCCGATGCCCTATCAAGATTGCCTTTATCTCAGGAGGGTCACTCTGTTGACGCGGTAGACTATTTAAATTTAGTCGAGGATTCTTTACCTGTTTGTTTTAGAGATATAGCCAAAGAAACCGAACGTGATACTTTGTTATATAAGATTAAAGGTTATATTCTTTTCGGCTGGCCGTCAGTTCCAAGCTGCAATGCGGAGAAACCTTATTTCGATAGAAAAAACGATCTCTCGGTTGATCAGGGATGTATTGTTTACAAATATAGGATTGTAGTCCCTTTAGTGTTGCAAAGCAAAGTTTTGCAACAAGTCCATGAAGGCCATTTAGGTATGAACAAAATGAAAGGGTTATCGCGGAGTTACATTTATTGGGCCAATTTGGATAGGGACATTGAAGAGTTGTGTAAGTCGTGCGCTGCATGTAACAGTGTTCGTGACGCGCCACCCCAGGCGCAACTGCATCCCTGGGAATTTCCGCTACACCCTTGGCAACGTGTACATGCTGATTTTGCAGATTGTAGTGGGACTAGATATTTAATTATGGTAGATGCACACTCCAAATGGATAGAGGCGGTATCTATGCGTAATACGAATGCAATTTCTACGATCGGGTGTTTGAGGAGTATATTCGCGCGTTTTGGTTTACCCACACAGCTCGTCACCGACAATGGCCCACCATTCTCTTCCAAAGAATTTAAACTATTTTGTGAAAATAATTTTATTAAGCATACAACATCGGCGCCTTATAGACCTCAAGGGAATGGTGCTGCTGAAAACGCCGTTCGGACAGTTAAAAAGGTTTTAAAGAGAGCCTTGTTCGAAGGGGAAGATATTAACGCGGCATTAAATAAGTTCCTTTTACAATACAGAAATTCTGAGCACGCGACTACAGGAATTTCACCTGCTGTAGCGTTGCAAGGACGTCGGTTGCGCACTAGGTTAGATGCTCTGCGACCTGACGTAGCGGCCACGGTACGGGACAGACAGGAACGGCAGATCGCTAGAGTCGCGGGCTCCAATAGGCAGTTTGATGTGGGAGACGCAGTTTTAGCACGTGACTATTCGGTGGGAGGAGATAAGTGGGCCGAAGCTAAGATCGTTAAAAAAACTGGACCAGTCTCTTATAAAGTGGCTTTAGATGGTGGAGTTGAGTGGCGTAGGCATGCGGATCAAATAATCTCTGCATGCAATAAAAATAGACACTCGTTATCTCGTTTGAGTGGCGAGTCTGCCGTTCAGGCCGCGGTTCCCGAGACTAGTGCTCCAGAGATTAGTAACGGAACTGAGGGTTTAACGTTTGAGGATGCACTCGATGGGAATGGCGGTGTTCCGGGAGACGCTGCCCGGAATCAATCTCTTGAAGCAGAGTCGTTATCTCGCACGGGCCCCGAGCGGCATAGGTCGGAGCCGTCGCCACCACCGGCGGGTGCATCAGCTCGAGCTATGCGTGCGTTCCATAGAGCTAAACGAGCTCTCCTTAATTCATAGAATAAGTAGTTTAATATGTTCAGTTTATGTTGTTACTTGTTCATTTGCAATTTATAATAATTAGTCTATTTAAGGTAGTTTTAGGCTTAAGGTGGAGAAGTGTGACGTTCTTTATGGTTATAGTTTTATGAATAAATCAGTCTGTCACTCACCGCAATATTTCATTGACGTTTCACCAATAAGCCATCCGGCCCATTAATGCTCTGGACAAAATAATCTTAAAAAAAAACTTAAAAAATATATCTTTGATTTACCGTAATGTATCTACTACAAATAATGTATCAACGCCACATGTCACCATTGATTCAAGGCCGTTAACCACGAAGCTCGAGCCCCAAAATGTACCAGGAAATTGTACCAACAATCGCGGATGCGTCGTATTAACGTGTGTCGGCTGTGATTCCGAATTGATTCCACTTGGGAGTTCCAGCGGGAGCGGCTCGCTCTGTTTTAATTAAGTAAAATAATCTTTTTCCCATTTCGAAATGTTTTAAATTTGGAATTCGATTTGAAAAGTTGAATTCCAAATTTGAAATGAGGTTGGTTTTGGATTTATTTCCTTCATTGGTTTAGTCGCAACTTATTTGGATTGAGAAACCGGTAAATATGGATGACGCAATGAGTACAGAATAATTCGAAATATTTTACCAAGCATTGGGATATATACCTAATACATAGTTATTATAGTTAAATTAATAAATAGGCATGTTAGTTAAATGTAGCATAATATTTCATTTCTTCGCTATAATTTTCATAACACGATAAAATAAACACGGTCTGACAAAAGAGCGGTAATTTCTCATTTTTATGATTAAATGCTTACGGGAAGAAGAATTCCCGGTATTAAAGGATGTTGCTGGTGCAAAATAAACGAAGATCTTAATCCTGCATAATTCAACGAACGCTGGCAACATAATTTCGCTCACGGTCCATAGAAAAATTCTGGAAATTCAAAGCGCTTTGATTGGTGCATGTTATACGCGAACGCGTTTTAACATTTTTCTTTCATACGTTGTAAATTGTAATATTTTTAAAAAAGGAATAGGCAGAGCTGTTACAAACAACAGCACATAAAGATACAAGAAACTATTGTTTAAAAGCGTTAGTTTAGGAGGAGTGAGAATTGCCATACAAAATGTATGATAGCCCTGTCTTATACAGCTCAAATTCTAAGCACGAGCCTCTACTATATTGACATAGATTAGACCACAATCCATCACGCCTTAATGCTGTTGTTAGATTTCACATAGCTTTGAAATTCTTATCTATGAACTTTTGGATTTACGAGGATATCTCCGGAACTACCAAATTTAATTAGACACGATTTTGAACATTTAAATTTAATAGTATTATTATAACCCTTCAATTTGATAGACTATACTTAATTTAAGAAAAATGAGTTCCCATTAAAAATCATCGATTATATGGACGGAACTGAAATCGCTGGAAGAAGAATCCCGGTGATAGTCTAGTGGGGACGGACTACCGATAAAAAGAAGATTTGAGAAATTATTTTTTGTTTAAAAGGGTATACTTCCCAGGTGGTCCCATTGGCACCAAGTCAGGATCTGATGATGGGATCTCAGAAAAATCGAGGGCAACCCTCAAATTTTATAGGGACGCATAATTTGTTTTTTTATAGAAGTTGGTGTACTTTTTATAAAGCTTATGTTTGCCGCTATCGATGAAATATAATGTACAAATGTTATAAAATTATAAGGTTTTAGAAAAAGATGAAAATTTAACAGTAACATCTGTTGACGTTATATAGGTTTGAAATTGAAGTGCGAAGTTTGCTGGTGGTAGGATATTCATATCCGCTACCAGCGTACACAGGGTGTAAAACCCGCCATAGTGGCACACGCAAGTGTGTCGCGTTCAGGGATCAGCCAGTGTACATCCGGTTTTTGTCGGGAGTCTAGAGTTGGAGTACGATGTTTGGCCATTTTGTTGCCTTCTGAGTACTCCGACACTACCCCCTCGACCGCTTTTTCACCTTTTTGCCCATGGCGTAGTGTGAAGAAGCAGGCCGGCATGTGTTGAGTAGTGGGGTATAGATTGTTTCTCGCTACTCGATACTCTAATTGGACAGCACTGCGCTTACCATCAGTTGCAGTGTGGTCATTTTAGCCGTGCCAGGATTAAAAACTGCCGTATCTATGCACTCCCAGCGTAGGTGCATCATGCGACCCCAAGATAGACGGCAGCACGGATGGTAAGCCCTCGTTCATCTTCGGTCATCATAAACCATTAAGATGCTGGGTTGTATGACCGGTTAGTCCAGCATAACCGATCTATTCTTATTCCGCTCCCCTCCTGGCGGGGGGCAGTAATAATAAAATAGTTGCTCTAAAACCAATTATAGCGATTTAAAAATCTGTGCAAAAATAAGTATGTTACAAGTCGAACAAACCTTGTGGAAGGGGTAACTTTTAAATTTTAAAAAGAATATGCACTATATGGTTCATGACGTCACCGCTCGGAATGCCTATTGCATTGCCTGGTGCAGTGGTGCGAGTGAGATAGTGAGATGTTCCCACTAACTTTATTAAGCAAAACGAAGTTAATTAAATATAAATATTTGGAGGCGTTGAAAATACACTGGAGTATAGTTATAACCATACTAAGATGGTGTATTTTATTACTGCTAGAGTTATATTACTGACAAAAAAAAAGCTGCCGAAATCCCCAGAAATTTGATTATAATTTATTTAATATTCTCAGTAAAGCTGATCTTTCTGGAAAGCCTAGTTTTACTCCAATATTTTTTAATATTTCTCCCTGGGGACTTTTGGGTAGTAAGGTAAGGTAAGGTAAGACAGTAGCGGAAACATTACAATGAATAGCAATAAATAACCCATTGTTGTATAATGCCGCACTTGTTTGATTTCGAGTACATCTCGATCTTAAATTTTTTTAATAGGTCCCTACGACGGTCTAGTAAATCCCCATTTAGCACTCTTAGCTCCCCTACTATAGCGAGCCTATCCACGAGTAATAGGGAGTAGATCCTTTTTTTAAATTTAATCAACAAGCTAATTACCTAAATCCTATTATCGAACAAATTTTATAAATCCGAAAAAAATAATTAAATTTGACACCATCCCAATCTGCTGTAAGGGTTAGTTGTCAAATGACAGTAAAAGGATGCATGATATGTCCGATGACGTCAAGGTTCTTAGAATGGCCGAAACTGTGCCGTTGTGCGAGGTAGATAGTGATATGTTACCACTACGCAATATTTTTTTCTCAAACCAATATTTAATATAAATATTGTGACCTCAATTTTCAAGCAAATTTGATTCTGTTTTCGCAAAAAGGTTTCTTTTGCGTATTATATTCAGTTGCATATCGAATAATGTACAAAATTAAACACAGGAAACTAGCTTTATATCGAAAATATATTCATATTACAACGTATTAAAATTTGTATAGGATTATAACAAAAGAAGTTCTCAATTCAAATATTTATTCGAAAACGTTCGTGAGAGGAGTATATGTATAAAAATACAGACCCAGCTGCAAAGCTTATCTTACCTCACCCACTAACCTCGCAAGAGGCAGCGACGCGAACTAAGATATGTAAATAAGCTTAAATTTTGTTAATACACAGTTAGCTGAGCTCCGAAGTTCTCTGTCTGAGCGGCTTAAAACTAAAAAGAGCATAATTAAAATCTAGTTAAAATAACTTCATAGCTTCTTGGTGAAGTTGAGATTATGATGTCCTCTACCACGGGTCGGTAAGTCATTTTACTTTAATAGTACGCTGTGAGATCGACTTAATTGTATCCTTTCAGTTTTGGATGTGCTGCAAGAAATATACATGCAATCTTGCAATGCTGTTTAAATGGTTGTCCTTATACAATCTGAAAATTTCAGACAGATGGATTGTTTGGCTATTGTTTTTATTATTGTTTTGTTTAACACATATACATAAGGCTTCAAATGTATCCCTGAAGAGGCAGGCAAAGATACAACTATTATACACTACTATTTGCCGATTATTTCCGTTCATGATGTGACAAGCGGCAAAGACTATTTACTATTTTAGCTCGATATTACCATATCGCTAAAATTTCAATCTTAAGCAAGTCATGTGAGATTTTTTGTATAATAAATTCAAACCCGTATGTTGACTGTCAAAATGGATGAAAATAGATATTAACCTATACTTATTGCTAAGTATGATGTTTTGTTTCGGTGTTTATATATAATAGCTGTTGCTCGCGGCTCCGCCCACGTGGAGGTCATGTTTTGGAGAAAAAGTGTACACAAATACCAATTTAGTTTCAGTAGTATTCAGTAATACAAAATACCAATTTTAATGAATTTAACTTAAAAAATGACGGATTTTCATACAAACTATCATCCCCTATTTTACCCCCTTAGGGTTGGTATTTCCAAAAACCTTTTCCTTAAAAAATTAAAAAAAAAATTTCCTTAGTGGATACCTACGTCATAATAGGTACCTACTGTCAAAAATTCAAGTCTCTAACCCCAGCCGTTTAGGCTGTGCGTTGATCGATCAGTCAGCCAGTCAGTCAGTTTCTTCTTTTATATATACAGATTTAGAGACGTGGCCATTGCCCTTAAAAGCGGCTAATAAATACTGAAACCGTTTGTGGCTCGCAATAGGGTAGTTAACTCGATTTTTTTATTATTTAATCAGCAATTTATAGTACCTTTAACCCAATATCGTAAGAATTTTATGAATCCAAACAAAAATAAGTAAATTAGACGCCATTCAAATCTGCTGGAAGGGGTAATTGTCAAATGACTGTAAAAGTTTGCATGATATGTACCGTGACTACCGTGACGTCACGGTACTCAGAATCCCCATTACTGTGCCGTTGTGCGAGGGAGATAGCGGTATGTTCCGAATACGCAACCATTTTCGCACACGCCTGTGAGTATTTGATCATAGCAATATTTAAAATAACTATTGTGACCTCATTTTTCAAGCAATTTTAATTCTGTTATCGCAAAAGAGTTTCTTTTGTGTATTATATTCGGTTGCATATAGAATTATATTTGATTAGTTTAAGTAAAACATTGTATATTAGAGATTTTTCATTTATAGTTTTAAATTGAAGATGGAGTAACAAGGTGAAACTGCATATACAAAATTGCCAACTAAGGGTTTTTGCTTTGCTTTGGTATATATGCAAATTCTGTTCAATATTCTATAATATTCTTGACTGCCTCGGTGGCGCAGTTGTAATTGCGCATGCGTTACAATTGCTGTGCTGAGGTCCTGGGTTCGATCCCCGGGTCGGGTAAAGTGATATTGGGTTTTTCTATCTAGAAATTCTCAGTATTAGCCCGGAGTCTGGAACATGTGCCCGGTATGGCGATAGGCTCGCCCCCTATCACATTATGGGACCGAAATTCGGCGAAAAGTGGGTGTACTTGTTACACCTCTGCCTACCCCTTCGGGGATTACAGGCGTGAGTGTATATGTATGTATGTTCAATATTCTAACAGAATTTACTACATCAATAACACTTTTACAACCACAATCTTCATTCGAGAACAAATAGTACTTATACATACTTAAACGAACTTTCTTTAACACATTCTCCAAAATGTTACAGTGCAGCTGTAATAGCTTCTTGTAACTGTTATGGCAGTTGGCGCTTTGAATACCTTTCATAATTTTAGCGAAGTCTGAAATGTCTTCAGATTTGATAGCGTCCGTGGCGCAGCAGGCGAGTAGCCGCCTGTGAAACGAGAGGCCGTGCGTTCGATTCCCGCACCGAGACAAATGTTTGTGTGGCAGACAGATATTTGTTTCGGGTCTGGGTGTTGTGGGTGCGTAGTCCCTCGTAGTTCTTGATTCCCACGACTCAAGACTCGTATATTAGTGTGGGGTCAGGACTAAGTATGACTGTTGGGTGTTATTTATTTAATAGATCGCTTTCATTTAGGTACTAAAAGTTTCTCGCGGCTATCATTCATTACATTCATCGGTAATGTATAAGGAGTAGCTTAGAAAAAAGGATTTTCAGTTATCAGAATTTTCCTTACAATGTTTTTCACCGTTTACCTTAATAGTACATTAAAAATATTTTTCCGTCGGCGTTTTCTAAAGAATTTTGCCGCAAGACTCACTCATTTCAAGGGCTGGCTCCGAGTTATTTACTCGTACTTTTATTCCGAGTAGGGCGTCTCAGGCGGTCGTTCACCTCGCCCTGTAGTCACTACAGTCGTTTCAACTAACAGTTTGAAAACTTGTCTGTCATTTTAAACTACATGCATTACTTATGTTCTATATTGTTCATAGAAGCTATTATTTTTAAAATTATTACAGACACAATATATAGTTAGTGAATTTTATGGTGACAGACGGGTAAGCAAGTCACCTGATAGTAAGTAATCTCAACTGATCATGAACACTCACAACACTTGAAATCATAGGTGCGATTTTAAAAATGGGAAGGGAAAGGAGATTTGGAGACTCCGAAAATCTTTCTCGTTGACTGAATTACCAGACAGTTTTTTGTGTACTGGAACTAACACGTTCGAAGCACCGAAGGAGTCTGCTCTACACGATAAATAAGTACCCCCCAACACTATGAAAATATTTTCCCAGCGCGAGAATCGAACCCATAACCGTATTTTTCTGGGATAAATCTTATTCTAAGTGCTAACCTAGCAAATAAATTTTCTGTGTGGCAAATTTTATATGATTTTTATACATTTTATGTTATATTAAGCACGATCAAATGACCATATTAAAACATCCACAAAAAGAGGAAATTGAATCTTAATCTCGTGAATGTTATTTCTAGTATACTATCGACCTACGCATAAAATCCCAGCATATTTCCCGCCACAAGCGTCGTAAAACAAATTAAATTATACCATAATCTAAACGTCAAGCCATACGTCAGTTTCACAGACAGGTTCTTCGACGTTCGTGTAACACGCCACGTTTAAAGCGCTTACAAGCAAATTAACGCCACTCGATTTACATACCAAAGCATAACGTCATGAATAAATAAACTGATGAATGTTGTGAGTTTGTTTTATTTACACGGTACTGTGAGATAAATGAATAAATTACGTTCGAGTTGATAGTGAGTATTGGCTTCTTAGTACGGGCTATTGTTATTCAAATATTTATAAGAATAATAAAGATAGAAGCGTAATTAATTTAAATATACATACATACATATACACTCACGCCTGTAATCCCCGAAGGGGTAGGCAGAGGTGTAACCAGTACACCCACTTTCGCCGATTTTTTTCGGTCCCATAATGTAATAGGGGGCGAGCCTATCGCCATACCGAAATTCCAGACTCCGGGCTAATACTGAGAATTTCCAGATAGAAAAACCCAATATCGCTATACCCGACCCGGGGATCGAACCCTAAACCTCAGCACAGCAGTCGTATGCATGCGCAATTACAATTGCGCCACCGAGGCAGGTAATTATGAATGAATTATGACCTATTATTGGAACAAATAATTTAATATATTTTTTCAGTTTTAATATTAATTTAGTTTATATTTCTATTGTGTTTGTTCTGACAATAAATGTATTTTTCTTTCTTTCTATTTCCGCATGCTTAAATCCCCCTCTTCTTTCCTCTCCTCATTCCTGTCTTTTAAGGCAGGCAACACTGATTCTTCTTATTATGTATTACCGGCTGAAGGACATGTATCCATGGCCATGAATAAATAATAAAAAAAATATATATTATGTATTAGGAGAGCGCGGGAACGTCTGTGTGGGAAAGACGTTCCCGCTCTTTCCGTCGTTTGTAAATGTGAACCGTGTGTAAAATCAGTGAAATGTGACGACAATGAATAAATAAATGGCTTAATTAAAGCCTAGTTATTGAAGAGTGAAGATTTTATACTGAAGACATTATTTGAACAACATAAGAAACCTATGGGAAAGGAACGGAGAATGGGGGTATAAGAGACGTGGCTTCGGCCAGAGAATTCATGATAAATTCTTTTGATAAAGGAATAAATAAATGGCTTAATTAAAGCCTAGTTATTGATGAGTGAAGATTTTATACTGAAGACTATTGAACTATTTACAGTGATTTGATTCGTGTGCAATACAATTATTACTATGTATCCGGCTGAAGGACATGTATCCATGGCCATGAATAAATAATTAAAAAAATATATATTATGTATTTAAACTAAGAATGTTGTAATGTTTATTTTAGTAGTATTTAGAGTAATTTGATTTGTTTTGCCAATTTAAAATACAATTAGAAATGTATCCGACTGAAGGACATGTATCCATGGCTATGAATAATTAAAAAAAAATTATTATGTATTAAGTTAATACATGATAATCAATGAGCCTCAGGTGACTCACTTGTCCGCACGTCGAATTTTGGTAACAATATGTGAAAATATTTTAATAAAAACGGGACAAACTATATCCAACGAATAGAATTTTCAATGTGATATAATTTTAAAGTTTTGGCGCAACCGCGGGCAGTAAAAACTAAGTACCGCATATTGCCTGGTATTCTAATATTGTATGGACTTTCCGAGTTCAATATAAGTTTTCTCTACGCTTGTGGATTTGTAAACTAATTCTTTGTTCAAAACAAGGACTTGTCATGAGTGCAGTTTTATTATATTTGTTTTGGACAGCGTCGTTGGGCGGAGATTTTAATGTTGGAATACTTTGGGATATGTTATTACATACATATATACATACACACTCACGCCTGTAATCCCGGAAGGGGTCAGGCAGAGGTGTAACCAGTACACCCACTTTTCGCCGAATTTCGGTCCCATAATGTGATAGGGGGCGAGCCTATCGCCATACCGGGCACAGACTCCAGACTCCGGGCTAATACTGAGAATTTCTAGAAAAACCCAATATCACTTTACCCGACCCGGGGATCGAACCCGAGACCTCAGCACAGCAGCAGTTGCAACGCATGCGCAATTACAATTGCGCCACCGAGGCAGAGGATATGTTATTATATTACTTTATACTATTTATGAGCAAAAACTAACTTAGACGTAAACTAATTATTTACGTTTTAAATATACACCCAAAGGTCACACACATTGTCTTGACCTCACACTAGATTAAACCTGTATCTTAAGTATCAAGAACTACGAAGCACCACAGTCCGAAAACACCCAGACCCAATTTTTTTTGTAGATCACAGAAACAATGCAAACATATTTTAAGCTGCGGAAATCGGTACAGCTTCGTGGTATCTACTACCCCGGCCCGAACCAAGAGGTTCGCAAACTCGTATTTTTGCCGCACCATCAAGCTGTGGAACAGTTTGCCAGCTACGGTGTTCCCTCCTTCCTATGATCCTGGGTCCTTTAGGCGTAATGTGAAGAAGCTAAACTTCAGGCCGGCATGATTGTGTTGAATAGCGGGGAATAGACAGTCTCTCGCTACTTGATACTCTATCTGGAAGGCACTGCGCTTACCATTAGGCGCAGTGTGGTCACTTTGCCGCGCCAGAATAGAAAAAAATCGAACATCCAGATAATTTCACAGCCAATCAATTATCTGCCTCTTATGCCACATCTGAATACTTACCAAAATCGACGTACACACTTAACTTCTTTACTTGTGTATGTGATTTTTTGGTACACACTAAACTCCTGTATCTCATGCGGATAAGCAGAGACTATAAAGTGCCATAAGCGACGATGGTGACATACTTCTTTCGTCTCTTCCACATTCATCTTCTCATTTGCGCCGGTTGTAAGTACTCAACAGTTACCCTGTTTAACCGACTTCAAAAAAGGAGGAGATTAACAATTCGTCGGAATAATTTTTTTTTATGTATGTTACCCGATTACTCGAAGACGCCTGGACCGATTCGAGAAATTCTTTTTTTGTTTAAAATGGTATACTTCCCAGGTGGTCCCATTGGCACCAAGTCAGGATCTGATTATGGGTTCACAGAAAAATCGAGGGCAACCCTCAAATTTTAAAGGGACGCATGATTTGTTTTCTATTGAAGTCGGTGTACTTTTTATGAATAAAAAACTTTTAGACCATTTATTTGATCGGCGAAAGTTCTCCTCAGGCGCTCTCTACCTTCCCGCTTACTTTATCTTATAGTTAATTTTGTGGCATGACTAGTTCAACTTATTAACAACATCGGACAGCCTCCGTGGCGCAGGCGAGTAGCTGGCTGTGAAACGAGAGGCCGTGGGTTCGATTTCCACACCGGGATAAATATTTGTGTGGCAGACAGATATTTGTGTCGGGTCTGGGTGTTGTAAGACCGAAAGTCTCTCGTAGTCCTCGATACCCACGACACAAGACCCGTATCTCAGTCTCGGGTCGGGACTATGTGTGTCTGTTGGGTGTTATTTATTTATTTATATACTCGACTGTACTGTACAATATAACACACGCTGGTTCAACCGCAACCCGACCCAAACACATTAATTACACGCAGTTAAACAGCAAATCGCGCGTACTGATCACGTTTCTAATATTGTATTACCGTTCAGTCGGTAGACGTACAGATATAAGTTGAAGTAGATGACGCAAGTGCACCTACACCGCGTCGAAATCATGAGCATATTTTGTTTGTTATCTCGGGGAAAGCGTTTTATTACTGCCGCCCGCTCCGAGGGGAAGCGGAATAAGAATAAAACGGTGATTCTGGACTAGCCGGTCTTACGACCTAGCATCCTCCTCGCCGGGATGATGGCTATCCGGGCTGCTACTGGGCTTAGTCCCTACACCCCACACGACATTACCAGCTAAAACCCCGTGGTGGCTTTCTCCAGCGCTTACGGAGCGATCATGAGCATACATGCTTTTATTTAGTCCATACTCGACATTATATTTATACGAAAATTTATATGCATTTAGTTATTTTGTTAGTGTTTATTTTTTGATCAGTGCTCTGATTGTCTGTAACCGGTCAGTATTGTTATATAACAATTGACTGTTTATTGTAAAGTCTAACATAAACCACCCACAGGAGAGTTGTAGTTGTATATATTCATTATTAAATTGTTTTTGCGACAAAGCAAGCTATAAAAATGTAGATTTCATAATTTTCATATGGAGTATAACGTATAGTACTTGCGTAATCTATTTACATCAAAGTCTGTTGTACATTTTCCTATCCTTAAAGTGATTAGCGCTCGCTTATCACTCAACGTCAGTCGACATTAACCGACACGGCCTATTTGTATTTTCATTCACTCATTCGCTCACTCGTTCGGTCCCCATTCGTTTTCCAACAACGTTAACGGGAACGCAATTTTTCTTCGTGTAAATTCAGACTATTTTTTGCACCCAGTTAATTTGTTTAAGGGAATGTTAGACAAAGACTTTTTGCGTTGTTAACACGTAAATTCATTAATACTCTTTTTGTTGCTCGGAAAATGAGTGCGTAATTTCTAACAATTTGTTGTGTTTTTATGAACCTTTTTTGTGGTTGATAATTTGTTTTGCCAAAGAGAATTTACAGGCTAATTAGCTTTGATATTCTTTCTATATAAACTATGTTCTCATTTTAAATTGAATTAATTTATCAACCTTATTACACGTGAGATGTAAAGGTGGATTACAGCCGCAGGCAGTGTCTACCAGTCAACCCAGGGTAGTAAAGAGATTTAGGATACCCAGGGATCGCTCCATAAGCCTCGAAGAAGGCCATAGGGTTTTAGCTGGTAGTGTTAAGTGGGGTGTACATAGGGTACATAGGGTAGGGACTCGACCCAGTGGCTGCCAGGATAGCCATTATCCGGGCGAAGTGCTGTGTCGTAAGACCAGCTAGTCCAGCATAACCGTTTTATTCATATTCTGCGTCCCCCCGGTACGGGCAGTAGTAATTAAGCACTGTCCTCGCGATAACAAAAATAGTCAGCAGGTGTGTAAAATAGGCATCAATACAAGTGTAGTAAAAATATGTTAGTAAATACACCCAAGCCAAACACATAGTTCTGATCCCACAGTAGGTCAAGCCTGTATCGTGGATAACAAGAATTACGAGGGACTACGATCCTACAACACCCAGACCTGGAAAAACATCTGTCTGTCACAAAAACATTTCTCAGTGTGTTACTCGCCCGCTTCGCCATGGAGGCTGTCAATTGGATATAAATATTAGATTTTTCAAGTTTTTTTTTTATTAATCCTGACATGGCAAAGTGACCAAACTGCACCTGATGGTAAGCGCAGTGCAATCCAATTAGAGTATCCAGTAGCGAGAGACAATCTATCCTCCGCTACTCAACACAATCATGACGGCCTGCTTCTTCACACAACGCCATAGGCAAGAAGGTGAAGAAGCGGTTGAGGCTCTAGAGCCTCTCTTTTGAGTACTCTGACACTGTCAGAGTACTCAGAAGGCCGCAAAACGGCCAAACATGGTACCCCAACTCTAGACCCCCGTCAAAATCCGGATGTACACTGTATGATCCTGGAACGCGACACACTTGCGTGTGCCACTATGGCTGGTTTTACACCCTGTGTACGTTGGTCGCTGTCCGGGCGGATATGAATATCCTAATACCAGCAAAAGTTGGCCTTAATTAGACAAATATTAGACTCTATTGTACCATTATGTAACACGAATTATTTTAATATGCTCTACCAGCTCTATCTCTATTGTTTTATATAATAAGGGTTACACCACTAATTACAATACCCAAAAAGATTTTATCAAACAGTAATATTGTAATTACTTCTCTAATTACACCCTTAGGGACTTGATTTTGGTTGAAAAGTGTCGGGTAACCGAAATATTAGCGGTATATGTTATCTTAATTAACATCAGAGTTTTGTTTGTTTGAAATATACCTAACATTATGATTATACATACGCACTCACGCCTGTAATCCCCGAAGGGGTAGGCAGAGGTACCAGTACCCAAACTTCGCAGATCTTATTACCGTCCCATAATGTGATCCTAACGCCATAAGTCTTCCGTGATAGAGAACCCATTTACCTGATCTGGGGAGAGATCAAACCCGAGACCTCAAGCTTAGCAGTCGTATCGTGTTTGCAATTACAACTGTGCTACCGAGACAGTCGTTGTGTCATTATGAGTATATGTGTATAATACGATTTTGTTCTCCAAAATTAATTCAACATCACACGGCTAGTGTCAGAATACTCACAAGGCCGCAAAACGGCCAAACACCGTACCCCAACTCTAGACCCCCGACAAAAACCGGATGTACACTGGCTGATCCCGGAACGCGACACTAGCATGTGCCACTATGGTGGGTTTTACACCCTGTGTACGATGTTCGCTCTCCAGGCGGATATAAATCCTACCAGTTCCAATTCTAATCCTTGACAACACTTTTTCAATTTAATTATAGTCCAAATTTGCCCATTTGAGATTTGAACTAAGAATTCACCGCTTTCTCAGTTTATTTACGCTGCCCCTGGACTAATGGAGCGAAATGAGTTAATGGATATACATAATGTGACCTACTTGCTCGTTTGCCAGCCCTATAGAAATTCTTTTAAAAATACTTCACCCCATCAGTCAGTCATATAAGCGTTAATAATTAATATGTTGAAGCCACCCTTCGATTATGTTCAGTTGGCTTACTTATCATCAAGCTGCACACTCGAGGGCGTTTACATCGTTGTCATGAACGCTGAGCAATTATCGACTAGGGAACTTTATACATATATAGGCATTTATACAACCATACTTGCAAGTTTTTTTTTATCCTGGCATAGTGACCATACTGCACCTGATGGTAAGCGCAGTGCAGTCCAAATAGAGTATCGAGTAGCGAGAGACGATCTATCCCCCGCTACACGACACACGCCGGCCTGCTTCTTCACACTACGCTATGGGCAAGAAGATGAAGAAGTGGTCGAGGGTCTTTTTTCAGAGTACTTAGAAAGCCGTGAAACGGCCAAACACCCCAACTAGACTCCCGACAAAAACCGGATGTAGACTGGCTGATCCCGGAACGCGACACATTTGAGTGTGCCACTATAGCGGCAAAAAGTTTTATAATATGACATTAGACGATACATTCAGCTCCATACACAATTTTGTCATATAGTAAATAACAAATACATCCAACAGTCACACACGTAGTCTTGAACCCACACTAGGTCAAACCTATATTATACAAGGGACTACAGTTCCACAACACCCATACCTGAAGCAAACATCTGTCTGCCACACTAACAACTGTCTCAGTGCGGAAATCGAACCCACGGCCTCCTGTTACACAACCGGCTACTGCTGGGCCACGGAGGCTATCTAAACACTTGAAATATTGCATCAATTTACTTGTAATGTAGAGTTGTAAACTTTGTTTGAAATACTAAACTAGAGATAATATAAAAAAATATTGATCATGTAGGCATATAAAAGGCACTTATGACAGGTCAAAACACAAATGGAAATTCTCCATACGGAATGAGTAATTATGGTTAATGTCGCTGGAACTTGGAATCCACCGTCAAGGGCTGATAGGCAGGGATACAACGACGAGGATACGACTGGAAAAGGAGAAAAGAGGATGACCGGAAATTGAAAGGAATAAAGGAATTGATATTTGTTAAAAGAGGTCTTGAAGAGAAATAGCAGGGTTTCGTCTTGGTCGTTTAATCAGAACACACATGTCAAAATTAATGGCTCACTATGGCTTAGATTTACTCGTCCCCATGGCAATGGCAATGGCATGGCAAAATGGCGGCTGGAGGGGAGAGCAAATCAAGTGGCACGGCTGTGGCGGGTGGCTGTGATTGGCTGACTGACGTCACATCCGCAACATTCGGCCATCCTGCAACAATTGCTCCCGCAATAGGAACAGAAACATGAATTAGCTTTCCAGTAAATCAATTAAATCGTCAGTCTCTAATTGCTCATCAGGACTACTTTCGCTGTCGGATATATGAGCTACACTTTTGTAAGGTCTTAACGAATCTGCAGACACTAAACCTGTAAAACTCTTATATCCTCGTAATCCTTTAATACTTCTTATCTTATACCTATCATTGCCAACTATTTTTGTAACTACATATGGTCCAGAATACAAATCATCGAGCTTAGTGTTAACCCTAGCTGCACTATTAGTAGGAGCCTGTCTCCACAATACAAAGTCCCCTTTTCTGTACACATGTGCCACCTTTCTTTTCTTATCAAAATTATGTTTCATTCTCTCACTCGATTTTTGAAGTCTGGTGGCAGCCTTTTCCCTGCGTAATTCTACGGGTTCTGGAATTTGTTCCGGAGTGGAAACATCACATCTAGATCTTCCAGACCGAGCAAACATTAAATCAAATGGTTTATAACCAGTACTAGCGTTTTGTGTATTATTTATCCCCCAAAGAATGTCTGGTAAGGCATTAGGCCAGTTACCAGACGCCTCACTAGGGTCACTGGCCCGCAAAGCATCGAGAATTGTACGGTTTGTGCGTTCAACCTGGCCGTTTGCTCTAGGACAAGCAATAGCATTTAATGTATGTTTAAACTGTTTCTCATTGGAAAAATTCTTAAAATATCTACTAGTAAAGGCCTTGCCATGGTCAGTTACTACATGATTAGGATAACCAAACAAACTAAAGATCTTTTTCATTACTCGAATAGTTTCAATCGAATTTACCGTCCGTGTCGGTTCAGCTATCCCAAATTTAGTAAAAGCGTCTGTCATCACTAGCATTTGCTGATACCCTTTTTTTGACCTACAGAATGGTCCTATGTGGTCAATATGTATCATGCGCATAGGTTCTGATGGTTTAGGTATCGGGTGTAACGTACCTTCCTTTTTTCCATAAGTACCCTTACCATAGGCACAATGAAGACATGACGTTACGTATTTCTTTATGAAACGCGTCATTTTTGGAAACCAGAATTCTGATTTTATTAACTCCAAACAGCGGTTAAAGCCTACATGACCAATATCATCATGGTGCATCTGAACAATTTTCCATCTAGCAGAGTTCGGTACTACTAAACGATTTCCGTTTAAGGTTTTACGATATAGCCTACCCTCCACTAGCCCATAATCATTTTTTATTTGCGCATCGACGTTATTAGATTCTAGTTGATTAATAATAGAATTAAGTTTATCATCCTGACTTTGCACGGTAAAGAACCAATCCGAAACTTCTAATCGATTAATATCCATTTTAATAACAGGATGCCTACTTAACGCGTCTACGTGTTTCATGCGTTCACCAGGTCTATATTCGACGCTTATGTCATAGTCTTGTATTAAGAGCCACCATCTTGCGATGCGCGGTATCATGTCGCGTTTAGTAAGAGTGTCTCTAACGGCTGTACAATCTGTCACTACTTTGACGTGCTTACCCACCACATACACACGGAATCGACGTAATGATTCGACAACAGCTAGAGTTTCAAGTTCGTAACTATGGTACATGCTTTCCTCCCTAGACGTAACTCGACTAAAGTATAAAACAGGACGTAACGAACCGTCATTTTGTTTTTGCAATAATATACCAGCAATGCCTAACTTACACGCGTCTGTATGTATTTCAGTGTTGAGTGCGTGATCGTATAAAGCTAACACTGGTTTCGAACAAAGACTGTTTTTCAGTTGTTCAAAACTATCATTTTGGTCCTTATCCCATATCCACGGCGTATTCTTTTTCGTAAGATCGGTTAAAGGGCGCGCAATTATGGCAAACTGAGGAATGAATTTCCTAAAATAACTACACAAGCCTATAAACCGCCTAACATCATGCACATTGTTTGGAATTGGAAATTGCGACACTGCTGTCAACTTTGATTCACCGTGCTTTATACCTTGACTAGATATTTCATGTCCTAAATACGTAATGTCAGATTGTAAAAATGAACACTTATTTATATTTAACTTTAAATTTTCGTTTTTGAACTTTCGAAGAATCTTTTCTAAGATAATCAAACCGGATTGTACATCAACTGAAGGTAGGAGCAAATCATCTAAAAATGCAAGTATTTCGTTACGATTTTGATTATCTCTTGTATCGTGACGATTATCTGTAGGTTCTGATGCCACTGACTCGACAATTTTATTTATTAAACGCATAAAGACCGATGGCGCATTAGCTAACCCGAATGGAACCCTTTTATATTCGTAATGTCCTTGCGTGGTTATGAATGCAGTTTTGTGCGTGTCTTCCGGTTTAATTAACAATTGATGGTAACCCTGGGCCATGTCCAAACTAGTGAAATATTGTTTACCTGCTAGCTTTGAAACCTGGTCATCGATATTAGGCAACGGGTATCTATCTTTGACAGTGATGGAGTTTAATGCACGATTATCGACACATAACCTAAAATCACCGTTCTTTTTCTTGACTAGAATGACCGGTGAAGCGTAACTAGATTCTGATTCAGTTATAATACCTGCGTCTAATAATTCATTCACTTTGGATTTAACTATTGCTTGTTCACTATGCGAAAGTCTGTAAGGTTGGCGATAAATAGGCTGATCACTTGTAAGTTTAATTGGCATATGCACTAAATTTGTGCAACCTAGATCATGTGTTCCAGAAGCAAAACAATTGGAATATAATGATAATAAACTAATTAAACTTGAACGATGTTCGTTATTTATTGGTCCTATCTTAAGATTACCTACTTCTAAACCTCCTATTTTAAAATTATTATTGACAATGGCTTGGCTAGTACTTGGAAAACAATTCATAGATTGGCCTTGGCAATAATTAATACTACTAACCTGGCTTATTGGCTGTGGCTGTGGCTCCTCGCAGCTTTCGGCCCTTGTCAGGACCTCGCCTTGGGGCCATGTAATTGTGTCTTTACCCGCATTAATGACCTTAATATACCCTTCTTCTCCTCGCAGTAGGGTCGCAGGCAGTGAATAAGAAATCCCGTGAAGGTCATAATAGCGCGGAGGAGTCACAACATCATTATTTTTCGTGTTTCCTAATACTCGTACTGGAATTATGGATGATCCTGGCGGTAAGCGTTCCTCGTTGATAGTAATAATTTTAAAACGGTCTGGCTCCTCTATTATTTGTATTTCACAAATATTCGTATCACAATTGTTAGCTTACTAAAAATTAATGTCTTGGTTTTATATATTATTGTACGTTTTACTGATAATTTTAATGATTATTTGTGCAAAATAAGTAACAAACTTTACAGAGATTGTTGTCATTTAAAACAGAATATTAAATGGTTATTTGGTTTAACTGTAATACTGTATTTCGAAGAGTATTGTAATGTTTTTGGAACTATTTAGTAGATCAACGACGTCTGACAAGCTCCGTTTGAAATTAGAGAATGGAGTATTCAATTGTTATATATGACATGTAAGATATATGGGAGACAGGCGTCGTCGTTGTACTAGGAAGTAAATTGGTCGGAATAAAAAATATGTAATAAAGATATACTACATATAGCCACTGAGTTTTGAATATATAAGAACAGCTTTCAGTTCAGAAGCAGGATACGCCAAGGAATTTGTTAATTAGTACTACCTTGGTGTCACCACACGCCCATAATAAAGGTAACCATGTTAGCTTTTATTACGTTTTGATTTTTTTTTCACCTATACATATTTTGAAAGTCTTTTAGCATAATCAATCTATAAAAAATAAATTTTCTGGGTATGTACAATTTTAGTGTTATCACGTTTTTAGACTATTTATTATATACGTATAATATAATAAATATTAAATAATGTGAATACCGACATTACAACAACAAAATGGTAAATATTTAAGTCTTAGCACTGGCTAATGTACAGTTTACATTGTTAAGTCACATATATTACACGATGAATACTAACATACCTGAACACGAGGATATTTACGACTACATAAGTGTTATAATTATGTTTATGGTCCAAAGTTTATATATATAATGAAGAAATGTTATTAATTTGGATCGTTTAGTTGAAGGTAACACTTGTTTGAAATAGATACTCGCTCTCAAAACTGTTTCAGGTTATTAGAAAGCATATACTGATTGAAGATGTGGAGTGATCGATCCCGAGTTTCAAAAGGGAGCTATCGCAGTATTGTGTTGGGAGGACCACCGAGACGCAGTCGATCTCGGACACGTCCTCGAGACCGGCAGAGTCGTCGATTGACACCACCGCGTAACACCAATGGCTGTACACCAGAGCGCCGCGGATATAGAAGGTCATCTTCCAGGTTTCAAATACAGGCAAGAAGCGGAAGTAGTCGGTCAGTCGTGACACCTTTGCCCCAATTACGGACGCCGTATTCCGCACATGAATTTAAATCGATAGAAAGAATAACAGAATATAAACGTGATTGTAGGCAGAGAAGCCACAGATTGCAGACTCCTCGTGGAGAAAATGCTTCTAGATCACGCAGTCCAATCCGTTTTAACGGTACGGGAGCTAAATCTGTAACTCCTCTGCCTCCGCCTGTTGATTCTATTAATTTTGAAATACTAAAATGTATAAAAGATTCTTTGCAGACTATCACGGCTCTAAATCCTCAGATCAAAGAAAAGTTTTCAAATAATAATGTAGTTCCAGAGTTTGATCCTAAAGAAAAAAATCAAACTATTGATTTTTGGTTAAATAAAGTTAAAGAATGCTCTGAGATTTACGCTTGGGATAGTAAACAGACTGCTCATTACGCTCTTCCGAAACTAGTAGGTACTGCAAAAAAGTGGTACGAAGGCCAACCATCGGTATTACTTACTTGGAATGAATGGGTTGAAAAATTAAAGTTAGCCTTTCCATCACAAGAGAACTATGGTCGTTTGCTTACAGAAATGATATCTAAAAGAGCAAAATTTGGTGATGATTTAGAGGAGTATTATTTTGATAAAATAGTAGCTTTGAATCGATGTGGTATAGTAGGTAGGAACGCTGTTGACTGCATTGTGTACGGGATAGATGATAGGTCGGTTCGGAACGGAGCTGAGGCAGTAGGTTTTGAGAATACGGACAAATTACTAGGGTATCTGAAGAGCGTCAAACACGAGCGATCAGACAAATTTACCAACAAAAACGTACGCCCTGTAACTGAAACTTTTCGTAAAACAGTTAAAAGTGATTTGGGTAGAATTTTAAAGTGTTTTAACTGTCACGAAATAGGTCATTTGGTGTCAGGATGTAAGAAGCCAATAATTAAGTGTCAAAGATGCAAGCGCGTCGGACATGATGACTCCGCATGCAGTAGAGATGTTAGGGTGGATAAAGCTGAAGTTAAAACATTATGACTACATGAAAATAAAGATGACTTTAGAGCTGATGACAAATTTATCAAGTTTGTATATGTTAACAATGTAAGGCTAACGGGTTATGTGGACTTTGGTAGCCAATGTACTCTGATGAAAGAATCCATCTTGAACGACATAGTACCATGTAGAGGATGGCAAGTAGATAATTTACCGTCTCTCAAGGGTTTTGGTAATACTTACGTTAGACCGTTAGGCAAAACTACGGTTACATTAATGATTGATAATGCTAAAATGAAGGTTGAAGTAGTTGTTGTTCCTGATAATTATCTAAAACATGACATACTTATTGGACAGAACGCTACTGAGCAGTCACACATATGGGCTTTTAAAACTCATAAAGACTTATTGATCACTGACAAACGCATGAAACATAGTACACGATTGGTTTTAAAATCCTTAAGAACTGTAATGACGGAAGGTTCTGTGTCTGTAATGGTATATACTGATACAAAATTTAGCGGAGTAGCTGTTGTTGAAAATGGACATCGCTTAAATTACAGTGTGGAAGTAGATACTTATAATATTAAAAATAGTATCGGTTATTTAACTATCATAAATAAAAACAATATTTTAATGCAATTTAGAAAGGGACAGGTATTAGCTCGTGCCTGGGTTTTCCAACAACTAGGAATATCTATAAATAACGACATTTTAAGCGTTAATAAGATACTAAAAGAGGTTCAAAATCCTGTAGTTAATACTCTTCTAACGTTAGACGACATAAGCATTTGTGATAATTTGGATAACGCATATAAGCTTAGGTTGTTGAACACTTTAAATAAGTATCGTGATTGTTTTGCTAAAGATTTATCAGAACTAGGCCTAACAACCGTTACAGAAATGGATATTCAGTTGAAGGATGCGGAACCAGTTGTCTATCGACCGTATAGATTGAGTTATTCGGAACGTAAAGAAGTTAGGCTTATGATTGACGATCTACTAAAATACGACATTATAAGGGAGTCTCAGTCACCATACGCGAGTCCCATACTGCTTGTTAAAAAGAAAACTGGGGACAAACGCCTTTGTATAGATTATCGTGCTTTAAATAGAAAGACAATAAAGCAACACTATCCACTCCCCCGTATTGAAGATCAGATTGATCGACTAGCTGGAAATAATTATTTTTGTGCTTTGGATTTAGCGTCTGGTTATTATCAGATTCCCCTTGCTGAAGAAAGCAAACACAAAAGCGCGTTTGTAACGCCCGATGGACAATTTGAATTTAACAGAATGCCCTTTGGGCTGGCGAATGCACCAGCTGTTTTTCAGCGGGCTATTAACTTAGTTCTGGGTAACTTACGCTTTGATAGTGCTTTGGCTTATATGGACGATATTTTAGTACCAAGTAAGTCGTTTGAAGAGGGTATTAACAAATTAGAGGTCATTTTGCAGAAATTTAGATATGCAGGGTTAACTTTAAAACTACAAAAATGTTTTTTTTTTCAAAATCACGTAGATTACTTAGGTTTCGAAATCTCTAAAGAGGGTGTAAGACCAGGAATTAAGAAAATAGAATGTGTTAAAAACTTTCCCAAACCCAAAGACGTACACAATGTTCGACAATTTATTGGGCTTGCGAGTTTTTTTCGGCGTTTTATTAAGGGTTTCGGAGAGACAGCCCGACCACTTACAAAGCTGCTTAAGAAAAACTCTGTCTGGGTTTGGTCACAATCTCAAGATGAAGCGTTCAATAAATTAAAAGATGCCCTCATTTCGAGACCTGTACTAGCGTTATATGATCCTAAATTAGAGACACAAATACACACTGATGCTAGTAAACATGGCATAGGGAGTATTTTGCTTCAAAAACAATTTAATGGAATTTTTAAACCTGTAGCATATTACAGTAGACAGACTTCGCCTGAAGAGTCTCACTTTTCATCTTACGAGTTGGAAACCCTTGCTGTGATTGCCGCGTTAGTAAAGTTCAGATCATATGTCCTTGGGCTAAACTTCACCGTTGTGACAGACTGTAATTCACTTAGAGCTACGTTTTTGAAACGAGACATGATACCAAGAGTAGCACGGTGGTGGAGTTTGATCCAGGAGTACGATTGTGACGTGGTATATAAATCTGGCAAAGGCATGATTCACGTCGACGCGTTGAGTAGGAATCCATCTCTAGATAATGCAGGAGTTGTCCAGGCTATTGAATCTCTTGACATTATGACAATAACAGATGATTGGTTGACGACGGTACAGTCAGGAGACTCTGAAATACAGCGTATTAAGAAAATACTTTCTAACAAGGAATTTGATGAATTAGTAGAAATACGTAAGAATTTTAAGCTTAGACGCGAGCGCGTATACAGAGTCACAGATAATGGATTAAAATGGGTGGTACCAAAAGGTTGTAGATGGCAGATACTTCAGAAAAATCACGATGAAATAGGACATTTTGCAGTAGATAAAACATTAGATAAAATTAGACAACATTATTGGTTTCCTCGTATGCGAAAATTTGTTCAGAAATATGTTAATGCCTGTTTAGAGTGTGCACATAATAAATTACCAGCAGGAAAAAAGCAAGGATTTTTGAATCCTATACCTAAAGAAACTACACCTTTTCACACCATTCATGTTGACCATGTGGGTCCGTTTGTTAGGTCAAAAAGAAGAAATTGTTATATTTTAGTTATTATAGAGTCATTTACAAAATTTATTGTTTTAAAGGCGGTTAAAAATACCAAAACCAGTTCTACAATCACAGTACTTAGAGATTATTTTGGAACGTTTGGTTTACCAAAACGGTTAATTAGCGATAGGGGTACGTCATTTACAAGTTCAAAGTTCAAGAGTTTTCTTTGTGAGATAGGAGTCTATCACGTAAAAAATGCAGTTGCCTCGCCTAGAGCTAATGGTCAAGTTGAACGGTATAACCGGACTATTTTAGATTCTTTAGCTTCACAAAACCATGGTAAAGATGAAAGACTTTGGGACGATCAACTATTAAAAGTGCAATGGGGATTGAATAACACAGTTAATAAGGGTACTGGAAAAACCCCGTCCGAGGTTCTGTTCGGTTTGAGGCTTACTGGAATTAGCGAGGGTAACTTGGTTTCGGAAATAGATGCAGATATAGTTCAGGATTTTTCTAATGACGGCCAAATTAATGTTGATTCGGATAGATTGCACAAAATCCGGGCTGAAGTGGATAAATGTACAAAAGAAACTCAGCAAAAACAAAAGAGTAGATTTGATAAAAAAAGAAAAACACCTATAGAGTTCAAAGTTGGGGACCTAGTTAGAGTTGAAAGAACGGCACACACTTTAGGGAAAAGTAGAAAGCTATTACCAAAATGTTCAGGACCATATAGAATTACAAAAGTTTTAGATCACGACAGGTATGAAGTTATAGATACTCCCATCACTAAAAAAGGGACGTCAAAATATAAAGGTGTATTCTCCGTTGACAAAATACATCCTTGGCTTTGTTTCAATCATAACGACAGTGATTCGTCTAGTAGCGGAAGTGCTCATGAGTAGCTGATTATAAATAAAGTTATTATTGTTAATACTTTCATTAGCAAATTTCTTTAGCAAAATCATTGGATTGTGCTAAAGTAAAATAGTTATATATTGATGGATCTGAAATTTTATGCAATGTATTAGCATGTTCAGAAGTAAATGTTTTATGTTTTTAATTATGTTATATGCAGAAGGTATAATTGTTTTACTGAAGAATACAATATATGTTGAAATGAATTATTATGTGTATATCAATAAGAAGTGCAACGTGCACATACATTTATAATGAATTGCTATGAGCGTTCATTGCCTCGGAGTGCAACGTGCACATACATTTATAATGAATTGCTATGAGCGTTCATTACCTCGAAGTGCAAAGTGCACATACATTTATAATGAATTGCTGTGAGCGTTCATTGACTTAAAGTGCAACGTGCACATACATTTATAATGAATTGCTATGAGCGTTCATTACCTCGAAGTGCAAAGTGCACATACATTTATAATGAATTGCTATGAGCGTTCATTACATCGAAGTGCAAAGTGCACATACATTTATAATGAATTGCTATGAGCGTTCATTACCTCGAAGTGCAAAGTGCACATACATTTATAATGAATTGCTGTGAGCGTTCATTGACTTAAAGTGCAACGTGCACATACATTTATAATGAATTGCTATGAGCGTTTATTACCTTAAAGTGCAAAGTGCACCATCATAAGTAATAAATATCAAATAATATATATATTATAAGAATTGTGTATGTAGCACTATGAGCCATAGTACCCAATAACGCAGTTATTTGTATCGTATTTCTAAGGTTATTTTCGGTTGGTTTTTTTTTAGAATAGATAAATTAAATATTGTGTACTTTTTTTCCAATATCTATCGAAATGTATGTATTTTAGTGTCCGCGAGGTCGCGAACTCCGATCAGGATGGACGAATTGTTAGCTTACTAAAAATTAATGTCTTGGTTTTATATATTATTGTACGTTTTACTGATAATTTTAATGATTATTTGTGCAAAATAAGTAACAAACTTTACAGAGATTGTTGTCATTTAAAACAGAATATTAAATGGTTATTTGGTTTAACTGTAATACTGTATTTCGAAGAGTATTGTAATGTTTTTGGAACTATTTAGTAGATCAACGACGTCTGACAAGCTCCGTTTGAAATTAGAGAATGGAGTATTCAATTGTTATATATGACATGTAAGATATATGGGAGACAGGCGTCGTCGTTGTACTAGGAAGTAAATTGG
Organism: Laothoe populi; assembly: GCA_905220505.1. Lineage (NCBI taxonomy): Eukaryota > Metazoa > Arthropoda > Insecta > Lepidoptera > Sphingidae > Laothoe > Laothoe populi. The sequence goes on from HG992156.1 coordinate 18,388,809, forward strand.
TCGGAATAAAAAATATGTAATAAAGATATACTACATATAGCCACTGAGTTTTGAATATATAAGAACAGCTTTCACAATCAAGATTAAATCGAGCAATACCTTTACTAATTGTCAAATTCATTCCTTCACTGTTAATCACCGGTTGACCGATCAATAAGTTGATTTCCTTCATCTTGATATTCGACAGATAGGCTTGACATTGCATTGTGATGCCATCAACCTCCAAAATAAAATGTACCTCTCCTTGGCTAGAAACTAGATCACCTGAAAATCCTTTTAGTACTATATTTGTAGGTTTAACCTCCAAATCTAACGCGATCGATACACGTTCGTTAAGAATGTTAACTTGACTTCCGCTGTCAATATAAGCTTTGACATGAACTCCGTTGACCTTTGCCACCTTTTTGTATGTATCATTGAAGGATCTTAACATGTTAACCTCTTTTATGTTTCCAGTGGTCACTTTTTGGTTATTTGGACAACGTAAAGCACTCCTAGAACTCCACACTTGAAACACTTGCGTGTATCAGGCTGAGTACATTCACGCAGTAAATGTCCTGTCTTCTTACATCGTGGGCAAGGATCTATTTCAGGGTTGGCAGGGATGCATTTCTTGTCGAAAGTTGGACGAACTGGCGCATTCTTGAGTACCTTAGGGTCTTGAACTGCGGTGCGATAATCATCTAAGGCACACAAAAATCCTTCGTACAGCTCACCTGGTGACTGACATTGAAATGCCCGAGCGTTCGGCTGTAAAGTTTGAGGCAACCCTCGAATTATACAGGAGATGCTGGCGCTGTCAGACAACTTGCACCGAAAGCACATGGCTACTTTGTCCTGGTAGTATGTCGTCATAGTCTCAGTTGGTTGTTTTTTTCTCTGTAGTAGCTCTTCAAGCATGCCGCCGTAATCCCGATGTTTCGGAAATGCCCGTAGTAACATTTCTTTCCACTCGGACCACGAGTAATTGTAATCTTCTAGCCGGTTGTACCACCTTTTCGCTTGACCTCGTAGTTTGTCTTGCAAGTAAAAAGATTTGGTAGTGTCATCCCATCCGTGTATTTCACCTAATTGGTCAATCTTCCTGATCCAGGCTTGAACAGTACAATCTTCACTTTCCGGGTCGAATTCCGGAATCAAAGAGGCAGCACGATGTTCCTTCGGTCGATGTGGAGTTTGATTTACCGCATGTAGATCGTAAATTGCTTTGTTAATCTCTTTTTGGAGCAGACTCTTTAACAATTTTTTTGCCGGTGGTGTTTGTGGTCCATTGTTGTCTTCATTTTCGCTTTCGCTTTCAGAAACTTGTAAACGTAAGTAATTCCGTTTCATTTTGTCCGAATCCCACTTCTGATTGTTAAAAGAGGTCTTGAAGAGAAATAGCAGGGTTTCGTCTTGGTCGTTTAATCAGAACACACATGTCAAAATTAATGGCTCACTATGGCTTAGATTTACTCGTCCCCATGGCAATGGCAATGGCATGGCAAAATGGCGGCTGGAGGGGAGAGCAAATCAAGTGGCACGGCTGTGGCGGGTGGCTGTGATTGGCTGACTGACGTCACATCCGCAACATATTGCTGAGTTCAGAGGTTGGCAAAGACCTGTTCATTATTTATTTATTTTGCATACCCTATATAAACGCAGTTTGTTTCTTATCAAATGCCAAATTGTACTTAATGGTTTAATTCCTTTACGAGCGTAATGAAAATCACGTTTCCTTAATATAGCAAAGACTAAAACAAATTGAATTTCGAATACGAGCAGCACCCGTTCACGAGTAATGGCGCAAGTGCCAGCCATCGGCCTTTTCAACTATGTTACAGAGAAGTGACAGATCCGGCACATGACGCCGCTGTAAGCACAAACACTTAAGCGATCACGACACATCTAACTACATACAACAATAAAACAAGTAGTCAAGTTCGTAAAGAAATTAGACACACATACACTCACACCTGTAATCCCCGAAAGGGTAGGCAGAGGTGTAACCAGTACACCAACTTTTTGCCGAACTTCGGTCCCATAATGTGATAGGGGGCGAGCCTATCGCCATACCGGGCACAAATTCCAGACTCCGGGCTAATACTGAGAATTTCTAGATAGTAAACCCAATATCACTTTACCCGACCCGGGGATCGCACCCGAGACCTCAGCACAGCAGTCGTAACGCATGCGCAATGACAACTGCGCCACCAAGGCAGTCATTACATCCTAGTACAATAAAATTTCAATTTCACTAGCAATCTTCTTCCACCACGTTAAATGACCCGAAAAATTCAATTACAACGAAAATTTGACAACCCTACATAGATACCGAAAAACTATAATTCGATTGTCCTATAACCATGTTCCCTTTCGAGTAGGGTGTAATAGGATCCCGCGGGACTACTCCGGACTTTACCGTAATCGAAACTTCTTTTCACGTGGGGATAGTTTTAGATGGATATCTTCCCAGAGGGCAAAAGGACCGTATCTCTAGTTAAGGATCTGCGAATAGTAAAAATATGATCAACACAAATCTGAGTGCCATTAGTGGCCTTCGTTTTTAAAAAAAATTACTATAAAGAACGATTAAAATTCTCATAAGATACTTTCATGCGGCATGTCATGATTGCATTTGATGGTAAAAAGTTCTCCCGAATAGATAATGTTGATTAATCAGTCCTTCAGTCAGAGCAAGTCAATCAATGAAATCAAAATCAAATATTTATTAAATCCATGAAATGTTATACATTATTTAGATTCAGTAAATTTTTTTACTCTACCGCCAGTTCGGAATGCAGTTTCGCTAGAGAAGAACGGGCAAGAAACTCTAGCATTGCTCTTTTTCAACATAGGTTAACGATATTTGATAATACAATTATTATACAAATTTAGTTTAATTACATTAGATTAGAGTAAGTAGTAAGTAATTATTTACGTATAGATAAAATAGGAGAAATTAAGACAACGGACAACCAACTGTTATTAGCATAGTTCTGACCCCACACATAGATACAAGTCTCGTGTCGTGGGTATTAATAACAACGAGATATTTTCGGTTTCACCCTAAACAAATATTGGTCATCAAACCTCTGGCCTCGTTTAACAGCCTACTACTTAACCACTGAGCTTAAGGCTGACAATAAACATTTCAATTTCATTTCATTGTCAATCATTGAACTCCGTGGCGTAGCGGGCGGGTAGCCGGCTGTGAAACGAGAGGCCGTGGGTTCGATTCCTGCACCGAGACAAATGTTTGTGTGACAGATATTTGTTTCGGGTTTGGGTGTTGTGGGACCGTAGTCCCTCGTAGTTATTGACACTCACGATACAGGTTTACCTAGTGTGGGGTCAGAACTATGTGTCTGACTGTTGGGTGTATTTATTTATTTTCAAACAAAGCATTTACATGATTTTCTGAGTATTAAGAAGTAACTGAAAAATTTATTTTAATCTCTAACCCAAACATGCATCTATATCACTCTATAATTCACTAAGCCCTAAGTAAATTAAGTATTAAAACATTAAATCCAGACAACCATGTAAAATAGATAAAACTACATATGTGTGGGTTTTATCCTGAACTGGGTATCTCACTGGCTGTAAAATATTCATGAGATAAAACATGGATGGTACGCACGTCGGTGAGCTCGGAAGTGGTAAGAGCTTTTGCTCGCGGCTCCAGCTGAGTAACATTTTTAGACTGAAATATTTTTGTTGATCCTCCTCTTGCTTCAGTTTAAATACTCGACAGGTAAAAATTACAGGTTACAAATTGGCAGAGAAAAACAAAATCACAGACACTTTTTCATTTTTAACACCAGATCCATTTTTGTATGTACTGGCCGTCCCAGTGATTGTTTTTGAAATCAACGGCATTTAAGCAATATGGCCTTTTTATTGCCTATTTTAAACTATATGAGGTTGATTAAAAAAATTTAATTGTCATAATTTTCAATTGTCCTTAGTTTATAATATCTTCATACTTAATTTTATCAAAATCGGTTCAGTGACTTAATTTCATCCCCTATTATAATGGGGATGATAAGATTTTGATTAAATCAGTATCACAAACGATATTCTGAATTTTGTTATTTCTGAACCCCCATAAAAACTTTTATCTCCTATTTCACCCCTTGAAGAGATGTTTTAAAAAGTGCCCTATGTCTATCCTCGGTGTTAAAGGTATCCTCATACTAAATAACATCAAAATTGATTGAGTAGTTTTTCCGAGAAAACGTAAAGGGCAGCTAACTTTCAAGCTCTGGTTAACCCCCTTAAGGGTTAAATGTTGAAATTTTAGCTTTAGGTATATGAAATTTCGCGCTTCTTACTTTAAAAATGACGGATTTTTATACAAGCGTTCATCCTTTATTTTACATTTAGAGCGGAAATTTCCAAAAGTTATTACTTAGAAGATGCTTATTACAACATAAAATGCATTCACTGCCAAAATTTCAAGCGCGTAGCCCAGCGGTTTAGGCTCTGCGTTGATGAATTAGTCAGTCAAAACAAGTAATTAGATATATACATATTAGTTTTTCTAATTTATTTACACAAGTAATGGCACACATTATTTATAATAACATTAAGTTACCAAGTCCTAAAGCAAAATATTCAAAAAATGATATAAAAAATTGGTTACATATTAATTTTGAGAAAATTTGCATACTTTTGATTAATATAGCGGAAGAAAGTAAAAACCTTACGTTCACCAAACGTCAAATTGCATGAAAATTTAAATTATTTACCATGTTCTGATTTCTGTATATCAACTTGTCTTGTCTCCTCTAAGTTATACCACGCACAAAGGACTCGACCTTGGCACATTTCCTCAAGTGTTTACCTGCGCGTGGCCATGGGCATGTCAATGAGGGGTTTCGTTTTAAATCCACCTACATTATAAATAAGATTAAATTAATAAACAACATCGATGATCCGAAATGAAAGTTTGGCAGCAGATGCTTTTTATAGTATTAACATATTAGACAGGCAGAGGTGTAACTAGTACATCCCCTTTTCGCCGAATTTATTACGGTCCCGTAATGTGATAGGGGGGCGAGCCTAGCACCATACCTTCATTCCAGACTCCGGGCTGATACTGAGTATTTCTAAATACAAAAACCTAATATCACTTTTCCTGACCTGGCGATCGAACCCGAGACATCAGCACAGCAGCAACGCATGCGCAGTTGGAACTACGCCACCGAGGCAGTCCAGTATAGTATTGACATACTTAGGTATATATTAATCGATACTAAGGAATTGGTCCAAACAACTTGCTATCGCTCTATTATGAATTTATGTTTACATACTGGTTCCTTATATTTACGCGAATATTATACATTGGAAAAAAACGAAATTTACGGATTATATCGCGGTTTATTTTACTTTTTTAACCCGACGTTTCGAAGACTTTGCAGCCTTCATGGTCACGGGGGAGACTGAGTTGTATGTCATCTCGAAAGTGTAGTGCAGTGTTTCTACCCTCAATGTAGTTGATATTACATTTTTATTTTGATGTAGTCCGATCTACGCAGAAAGAGCTCACAGTGTCATGAGGTCTGGCAGTTGGTCTTTTGGGTTCCGATTTAATTAAATGTATAATTGGATCCCAGGCTGGTGCTAGCTTCCAACCATCTTCTCTATTGAAATTAGGATGTTTTTTAATTTCAATAGCCTCGCGGATCATCCTAGGTAGGAATCGGTGTTCTTTGGCAAGGATTTGTGGTTTATCAAATCGAAGATAATGTTTGGAGCCTTTTTCTGAATGTTCAGCAACTGCAGACTTCATAGAGCGTCGGTGTTTCACGTCAGCTATATGTTCTTTTACGCGGGTCCCTACATTTCTTTTCGTTTGACCTATATAGGAGAGACCACAGTCGCAATCTATTTTATATATGCCTGGTTCCTGTAGGGGTACATGACATTTGACAGGTGGTAAAAATTGACTAATTTTCTTGGGCGGCTTGAAGTAAGTTTTGATAGAAGCCCGCTTCAGTACATAGCCAATCTTGTCAGTGACTCCTCTAATGTATGGTAAAACAACCGGGACACGTTCGACTGTGGCTGGCTTCACTCGGTTTCTGTGATGGCGGCGAGGAATTTGGAGCTTGTTGTCTTGCAGTACTTGCTTGACATGTTGCAGCTCAGCGGCCAGATGTTTCTCATCACAGATACCTTGTGCTCTCTGAAACAAAGATTTACCCACGGTAGCTAACTGTTTTGGATGGTGGTGAGATTCACCATTGAGGTATTTATCTGTATGGGTCTTTTTCCTAAACACAGTATGGCTTAAAGACTGGTCAGGGTTTCGGATAACTAAAACATCTAAGAAGGCAAGAGAATTATTATGTTCTAACTCCATTGTAAATTGAATTTTGTTGTTAATGGAGTTGAGATGGTCTAAAAATGCAGTTACTTTGTCAGATGGTAAAATTGTGAAAGTATCATCCACGTACCGTTTGTAGAACCTTGCTGGATAGGGGGCTGTGCTTAGGGCTGTCTCCTCAAAGTCCTCCATGAAAATATCGGCGACTACTGGAGACACGGGTGAGCCCATAGCTACTCCATCTACTTGCACATCCAATCACGCGCGGTTATCAATCTGTCAAATAAATCACTGGACGAAAACACTATACGAGTATTATCAAAGGGTTTAAATTTTGCCATTACACCTCAAAGGATACCGTATGAGGACATTATTTGTAACGTTGAGAACAGTCTCTTCAAAAATAGTTTAAAAAAGGAAGATTCGGAGGCAATACGTCAAGACATTTCGTCGATATTACGTCAAAAGAAAATGCCGAAACTAAATCTCCCTAAAAACGAATATATCGCTTTAAAGAACTTGCGATCAGAGAAGGACTTAACTATTCTCCATGCAGATAAAGGAAATGCGACGGTAGTAATGGATACGTCGGATTATAACAATAAAATAGAACAACTTTTGTCGGACGAGAGCACTTATAAAAAGGTCAAGACAGACCCAACTAATAAAATTTTAAAGGCTACCAGCTCCCTAATAAGTAAGTACTCTGACACATTAAACCTAGACGTATCCTTACTCATTCCATCGTGTGCAAAACCCCCCAAACTGTATGGGTTACCAAAAATTCACAAGGCTGCTGCTCCGCTACGTCCTATAGTGAGTCAGATCGACACACCAACCTACAGATTGGCTCAGCACGTAGCAAAAGTGCTTTCACCGCTTAGAGGAAAGACTGGAGCATCTGTGAAGGATTCATACCAATTTGTCAGCGATATTAAACACCTAAAATTAGCTGACAATGAAACCATGGCCAGTTTTGATGTGGAATCACTCTTTACAAGCTTACCTGTACAAGACTGCATCAAAATTGTATCTAAGAAGTTAGCTGAGAACAACATGCCCCTAGCATATGCAGAACTACTCAACCATTGCCTTACATCTGGCTACATGTTGTGGAATAATCAATTCTATGTGCAAGTAGATGGAGTAGCTATGGGCTCACCCGTGTCTCCAGTAGTCGCCGATATTTTCATGGAGGACTTTGAGGAGACAGCCCTAAGCACAGCCCCCTATCCAGCAAGGTTCTACAAACGGTACGTGGATGATACTTTCACAATTTTACCATCTGACAAAGTAACTGCATTTTTAGACCATCTCAACTCCATTAACAACAAAATTCAATTTACAATGGAGTTACAACATAATAATTCTCTTGCCTTCTTAGATGTTTTAGTTATCCGAAACCCTGACCAGTCTTTAAGCCATACTGTGTTTAGGAAAAAGACCCATACAGATAAATACCTCAATGGTGAATCTCACCACCATCCAAAACAGTTAGCTACCGTGGGTAAATCTTTGTTTCAGAGAGCACAAGGTATCTGTGATGAGAAACATCTGGCCGCTGAGCTGCAACATGTCAAGCAAGTACTGCAAGACAACAAGCTCCAAATTCCTCGCCGCCATCACAGAAACCGAGTGAAGCCAGCCACAGTCGAACGTGTCCCGGTTGTTTTACCATACATTAGAGGAGTCACTGACAAGATTGGCTATGTACTGAAGCGGGCTTCTATCAAAACTTACTTCAAGCCGCCCAAGAAAATTAGTCAATTTTTACCACCTGTCAAATGTCATGTACCCCTACAGGAACCAGGCATATATAAAATAGATTGCGACTGTGGTCTCTCCTATATAGGTCAAACGAAAAGAAATGTAGGGACCCGCGTAAAAGAACATATAGCTGACGTGAAACACCGACGCTCTATGAAGTCTGCAGTTGCTGAACATTCAGAAAAAGGCTCCAAACATTATCTTCGATTTGATAAACCACAAATCCTTGCCAAAGAACACCGATTCCTACCTAGGATGATCCGCGAGGCTATTGAAATTAAAAAACATCCTAATTTCAATAGAGAAGATGGTTGGAAGCTAGCACCAGCCTGGGATCCAATTATACATTTAATTAAATCGGAACCCAAAAGACCAACTGCCAGACCTCATGACACTGTGAGCTCTTTCTGCGTAGATCGGACTACATCAAAATAAAAATGTAATATCAACTACATTGAGGGTAGAAACACTGCACTACACTTTCGAGATGACATACAACTCAGTCTCCCCCGTGACCATGAAGGCTGCAAAGTCTTCGAAACGTCGGGTTAAAAAAGTAAAATAAACCGCGATATAATCCGTAAATTTCGTTTTATTCCAATGAATTTATGTTTATTTCATGTGACAATTTTTAACAAGATAACGCACCTTTTTAAGACACTGGTTGGCAAATCAAGTGAATCATATGATAATAAGTGATTTCCACCACCGATCCCTCACAATCAGAATAATCATAAATGGTTCAGGAATCTCGTTCCTATTTTTGCTAAGCTATAAACAGTTTTGCCACAGTTTAGCTGCTACCATTTACTCACTGAAAATGAGGCGAAGTGACCGCTTGCTGTTGCATTTTGATTAGTGAGATATCCGAAGGCCCCTGCTCAAGCTCTATTTCATTTTATTAAGGTCGGCGGCGCACACATTATTCTGGTATTGTTCATGAGTTTTTTTACACCACAAATAATTTGCTTATTCCAGTACTTCTAATTAGCAGTGTGTTGTGGAAATATCACCAGGTAACTCACTAACTCGGTTGCTAGCTTCTGCTATTGATTTTAATACTAATGTGTAAAAAATAGAAACAATTTTTTATAAAAAAATCTCTTTCAAACAAGTATAATGTATTCAGTTTTTAGATTTTAATATTCTGTTCTTTGTAATCAGAGCTTTGAATTTGGAAATGTCTAAATTACTTTTAATCCGCGGTCTTTACTAGTCTAGTGTCAGCATATTTAAACAATTTAATTTGTATCATAGGTTCGAATCCTAGATCTAGCAATTACAATTTCTGGTGGGTTTTTAATTAGAACAGAATCACTCCAGTTGATAGTTACTAGCTATCAATATGGCAATGGGCTTTCATCACTGCTCAGACAGAAATAATCTTGGTGAACTATAGGTACACTTGTCACGTATATCTACTTTATGACACTTGACGCCTCCGTAGCGCAGCGGGCGAGTAAAGCTGTGAAACGAGAGGCCGTGACTTCGATTCCCGCACCGAGACAAATATTTGTGTAACAGACGGATATTTGTTTCGGATCTGGCTGTTGTGGGAGCGTAGTCCCTCGTTGTTCTTGATACCCACGATACAGTTTTTACCTAGTGTGGGGTCAGAACTATGTGTGTGACTGTTGAGTATATTTTATCTATTTAAGAGTGGCTGATACATATAACAGTTTTCAATTTGAGTTTGTAAACCAGACGTGCCTTCACGATTGAAAATCTAAGAATTACGCTTCGGAAAGAAGATTAAGTCGTCTGTGGCAGTTTAAATAAAAACTCTTTGGAAGACTTTAAATTGAACTGGAAACGAATTGACATTTCCATTTTTAAAATATTTAGGCATCATATAACAAGAGCTATACCAATTGTTAAAAAATATATTAAAGCGTATTAAAGAGTGAACGGTGGGAGAGTGAATGTCGGGATCTTATTTTTTATCTACAAAATAAATACGTGTGTTAAAATACAATAACAGTCCCCTAATTAGTCCTAACCCAGCGACATTTAATTGTGAAATATGTTAAAAGCTTAATTTTCAACCCCATGTCAGACTAGCAAAATCTAGTTTGTTCGGAATTCATTTAATAGAAAAAGATTCAGCTCTGTTCATTATAGCAAAGAAACGACCTTGACCAAATGATACACATGTAACATATTTGATATTACGTATACACGCATGACAGTTTATAGTTAGAGATAAATTAGTTGTTAAGTATTTTGTAAATATGTGTGGCTAGATTGTGAGGGTACGACTTATTTATTAGACATGTCGAGGGTATTCCATAAATATCCGTGGGTAGATTGGCGATAATTACCAACTGAGTGGGGTGAAGAGTTACTTTAAAAGACAGCTCTCGAGCGCTCCACACTACGGTCCGTTCTGGGACTGTCTACAGCGTTATGCTCTCCGCACTTGGTATTTGGTACATCTTGGCAAGGAATTGTTTCTTATAATATATAATACTAATTTTACAAAATATACCACCAAATAAAAAGACCATCTAATAAATCCTGCAAAACACTTTCATTTTCTTCCAAAACTTGTAAAGGTCAAACTGGACGTACCGACTAACCCTTGTTAATGAACACTCGAAAACATTTAACATAAAGGGATCTTGAATGGTCCTAATGATTCTGTCGAGGGTTATAAGGGATTTTAGTGCTCTATCAGATTTTAGGGGCGATTTCAATGGTAACAATTTTGAAGTGTTTGAATTTGTGCTAATAAAGGGTGAAGATGTATAGGGGTTGATGAGGGTTTTATAAGAAATTATTAGTAAAGTTATAATATTATGTCATATAAAATGATTACTTAAAGGGACCGTTCGTAGTTTTCATCAGGGCAAGTATTTTATGTGTAAATTGTTGTGTGTAATTTGTAAAAAACCAACCTAGCTAATAGCAACAAAGACATTACATTTTCTATATGAAACCCATCTAACTAATAATTTATAAAGTACTAGCTGTTGCTCGCGACTCCGCCCGCGTGGGGGTCATGTTTGGGAGAAAAAGTAAACAATACAAAATACCAATTTTCATGCGTTTAACTTAAAAAATTATGGATTTTCATACAAACTTTCATCCCCTATTTTACCCCCTTAGAGGCGGAATTTCCAAAAATCCTGAAACATATATTTTGTATTTTTAACTAAAATGCAAAATACTAATTTTCATGAATTTAACTTAAAAAATGACGGATGTTCATACAAACTTTCATCCCCTATTTTACCCCTTTAGGGGTGGTATTTCCAAAAACCCTTCCTTAGTGGATGCCTACGTCATAAAAGGTACCTACTGTCAAAATTTCAAGTCTCTAACACGAGCCGTTAAGGCTGTGCGTTGATCGATCAGTCAGTCAGTCAGTCAGTTTCTTCTTTTATATATACAGATAAGTCGCTTCCCATTAAATCATATGCAAGATTGAATAGTTAGACCAAGATGGCGGATTGCTTGTGAAACATTGTTTTGATTTAATACGCTATCATAGACAGATAAGGGACTGAGCGTTTCTATCCAGCTATTAAGTGAATATAGGCAGAAAAATGTGAGAGAGATAAAGCGAACGTGCGGCCAGCAGTTGTCTTTTTCTAGAATTTTAATTGATCTACGTCACAGACTTGCAGGAGTGAAAATATATTATATATTTTTAAAGCTGGTTTATTTTCATTTTTTTTTTTTTTTTTTTATTCTGGCGCGGCAAAGTGACCACACTGCACCTGATGGTAAGCGCAGTGCCGTCCAGATAGAGTATCAAGTAGCGAGAGACAGTCTATCCCCCGCTACTCAACACAATCATGCCGGCCTGCTGTTTAGCTTCTTCACATTACGCCTAAAGGACCCAGGATCATAGGAAGGAGGGAACACGGTAGCTGGCAAACTGTTCCACAGCTTGATGGTGCGGCAAAAATACGAGTTTGCGAACCTCTTGGTTCGGGCCGGGGTAGTAGACACCACGAAGCTGTGGCTCCGCAAGCCAGTACGCGTGGTTCTGGTATGGAAGGGAGAGGATGGGATAAGATCAAACAATTCTTCAGAGCATTCGCCATGATACAGACGGTAGAACACGCTAAGCGAGGAAATATCCCTACGCAGCTGTAGCGGCTCCAGGCTGTTACTCACGTCTGCATCATTCACAATGCGGATGGCCCGCCGCTGCAACCCATCCAAGGCATCGAGAAGGTACCTTGCGGAACCGTCCCAGAGGTGCGAGCAGTATTCCATTCCCGGCCGCACCTGCGCTTTATATAAGCGGTAGAGCTGACCAGGCGTGAAAAACCGCCGCACCCTGTTCAGGATTCCGACCCTGCGTGAAGTGGCGGATATTACGCCCTCGATGTGACTCCTTGGATTAAGATCGCAGCGGATATCCATACCTAGAACACTAAGGTCATTCCGCATTGCGAGTGGAACACCCTGAAGAACGGGGATTGGAGAAAACGGAGACTTCTTGCACGAGAACGCGCACACCTGGGTTTTCTTGGCATTAAACTCAACCCGATTCCTGGTACCCCATGATGAGATGAGATCCAAGGTCTGGTTGAGCTCAACGACAAGATCCTCTCGTCTCCTCTCAGTATCCGCCCGGCAACCAGGAGGCTTGCTGCTATAACGCCCATGAACCGTGCTGTCGTCTGCATAGCAATGAATGTTGCCAAGCGACAACATATCATTGATATGCAGAAGAAACAAGGTGGGCGAAATCACAGAACCTTGTGGTACTCCGGCATTTACTGACATGAGCTGCGAAGCGTGTCCATCAACGAGGACACGCATTCTACGCTCATGCAGAAAGCCGGAAATCCACTTGCACAGGTTGTCGGGCAGAACGTATGCCGGGAGCTTGGAGAGAAGGCCACGATGCCAGACCCTATCAAACGCCTTGGCTATGTCGAGACTCACAGCCAGAGCCTCGCCATGCTTGTCAATCGCCTCCCCCCAGTGATGTAATACGAACGCTAGAAGATCACCCGTTGATCGGTTATGACGGAAACCGTATTGGCGGTCATTGATCAACGAGTGATCCTCTAGGTAGCGAACTAATTGGCTGTTTATCAGTCGCTCCATGACTTTACACATCACTGAGGTTATGGCGATTGGGCGATAATTGTTAGGGTCTGACCTATCACCCTTTTTGGGGATCGGCTGCACATTAGCCTCCCTCCAAGATTCAGGCACAATACCTGAGAGGTAGGACGATCGGTATAGGCGCGTCAGTACAGGAGACAACTCCGCTGCACACTTTTTAAGTACAAGCGCTGGGATACCATCAGGACCACTAGTACTGATACGGATATCAGGCATTGTGTGACCGCAACCGGGCAGCGTAGTTGGTAAATGAGCATTGCAGTCCTCGAGTCTCGAATTAGCCGCGAAGAGGTTTGCCAGTAAATCGGCCTTCTCCTGCGAGCTATGGGCTAGTGTTCCATTTCGATATCTCAGCGGTGGCAGCGAAGGGCGACAGAAATTAGATTGGACGGCCTTAGCCAAGCTCCAATAAGCACGACTGCTTGTTGGGTTATCGGCCAAAGCACATCCAATCTTGGAGACGCGCTGGGCATCCGCTTTAACATACGCCCTCTTGCAGACCTTGGCAGCACGGTTATAGGCTGCTTTGAGTGACTTGCGGTTGGGATCCTTCGTAGCGCGACCCCCGATCCAATCACGATACGCCGCCTGTTTCTTGCCAACAGCATCGGCGCATGCACGATTGAACCAGGAGCGTCCTCGGCCCTTGCCTGCGATCTCAGAGGAAGGAATGTAATATTCCATTCCTATTCTGATCTCGCAAGCAATGGCGTCAGCACTCGCTGAAGGATCCTTTCCATCAAAGCAGCGCTGCTGCCAAGGGATGGATGCGAAGTAATCCCGCATTCCATCCCAATCTGCCGACGAGTAGTGCCAGACCCTGCGCTTGACCTTCACGGGACGTGGAGGCAAAGCGCAAGGAACCGACGTCCCAACCAGGCAGTGATCGGAGGTACCCAGGGGAGCACCAACCGTCACTTTATACCCGGTTGGATGACTCGTCAGCAGTAGGTCCAGCAGAGAGGGCGCATGACTTGCCACATCTGGGATCCTGGTAGGCTGGTCCACCAGCTGTGTCAAGCCATTCGTCAAAGCGAATGCATGAGCAGTCCTGCCAGCATGGTCAGTTCTGGAGGAGCCCAACCACAACTCGTGGTGTGCGTTAAAGTCCCCCAGAACTACCAATTCCGCTGTTGGAAACTGCTCCTGCGCGTCGTCTGTCGCCTGGCTAATATAATTAAATAGCCGAGTTGTCTCTACGTCCCCGTCGTGTGACCTGTAAAGGCACACGTAAACCCGACTCTGGGAGCCGAGGTCGACGTGTACCCACAGGGTGGAGAAGGAGGGGTCCTCCATGCAGCGCAGACGGCGACAGCAGACGTCCGACCGAACATACAGGCATACCCCGGCCCTCGGCCTGAAGCTTTCTTCAAGCGAGTATCCGGGGTAAAGCAAGTATGAAGTATCGGTCGGACTACAAATCTGCGTCTCCGTCAAGAAGAGCAGAGCAGGCCGGGCCGTCTCAAGATGGTGGTGGACGGCATTAAGATTAGAATGGAGTCCGCGGATGTTAGCGAACTCCATTGTGAAGGCGGTGGTGGGGTTACGCACCGCTGTAAAACCTGCTCTCTTTGTATGCACTGACATGGAGTTATGGGAGGAGGAGGTGAAGAAGCGGTCAAGGGTCTAGTGTCAGAGTAGTCAGAAGGCCGTAACAAGCGCCGGTCCACTAAAAGAGCCGAGAGGAGGTGAGCTGATCCGCCGGACGGAAGGGCCCCCGTACCCTCCCGGGATAGGCCGCCGGGACCCCACATCCGGTCACCAACCGGCACGACGGACCCACCCAAGATTATGCGCGGCATGGTGGGGCAGCCTCTCGTGGTGGTTAGCCACGATTGGGCCCCTGTACTGTACCGCGGGCGGCCAGCGGTACCACCGTTTCTACAGGTCTCCCTGGCCGACGGATCAACACGCCTCCAACCGACTGTGAACCGGCTTATACCCGCACGGCCAAACATCGTACCCCAACTCTAGCCCCCCGACGATAACCGGACATACACTGGCTGATCCCGGAACGCGACACACTTGCGTGTGCCACTATGGCGGGTTTTTCGCCCTGTGTACGGTGGTCGCTATCCGGGCGGATACGAATATCCTACCACCAGCGAAATTTTATTCACGTGTAGGTGCTCAATTTTCTTGTACTCAGATGTACCTAACTTTGTAAATGGTAGTCCAAGATACAGGCTATGTCTAGTTTGAGTGCTGCTGGGAATACTAGTTTTAAGGATCAAATTTTTTGTACAACATCATTTTTAGGTAGTAATAAGTCTCCATAAGTCTATATTTTTAATAAACCATTTTTTCATTTTCAAAAGAAATAGCTATTGGCCGCACAGTAGCTTTGTCTCTTTCTACAGAGTGGTCAATTTTGTGACGATATTGCTCAGTCCTTTTTCTATTTCTATGTACGCTACTTAATTCTTGACATTGGTAAAATCATCGAACAACAATGGAACCTTAATATAAAATTTGAAATAGAAAAATACACATTGGTACTTAGTATGTAAATATCTATGAACATACATACATATACACAGGTGTAACCAGTACACCCACTTTTCGCCGAATTTCGGTCCCATAATGTAATAGGAGGCGAGCCTGTCGCCATACCGAGCACAGATTCCAGACTCCGGGCTAATACTGAGAATTTCTAGCTAGAAAAACCCAATTATCACTTTACCCGACCCGGGGATCGAACTTGAGACCTCAGCACAGCAGTCGTAACGCATGCGCAATTGCAACTGCGCCACCAAGGCATATCTCTTAACTTATTAAAAAAAGCAAAATTTTATTCAAAGATTCTTAATAAAAGAGAGAGAGTTATCGATCTATCCATACGGACGGAATAGCCGCTACACATTGAACCGGCCAGAGGGCAGGTCGCGACCCGCAGAATTATTCATGAGGCCCATAAATAATACAACTGTCACCTAGATATTGTAAATGTGTAACATCTAAATATGGTTGTGATGTAACATGAATCATGTTTGTTTACAGATTTATGATAAAGAAAACAGTATGTATATTTATAGTTTGAATATAAGATATTTCATATGAATATGTTTTGTAAAACTGAATGGTGAGCAAGTTGTTTGTCTGATTGTAAACATTATATCAGCTTATAAAAAATTGTCATTTTATTTTTAATGCACTTAGTTGTTGACATAATATGATCGCCAATTGTAGAAAAGATGAGTAGTGCTAGATTAGCTTAGTAAGGCCAAATGCCCATCATTTTAATTTTCATCCCTCCTCATCACATGATGACAAGACAAGAGTGACACAAGGTGACAAGACTGGTTGTCAATATGAATGTGGATGGACGAAAGAGCCGTGGGAGACCAAAAAGCGATGGATGGATTGCGTGAATGAGGACATACACATGAAAGGAGTGAATGCAAATTTGACGGTAGGGCTGCTTGGAGGGTCCAAACCATTTGTGCCGACCCCACTTAGTGTAGGATAAGGGCAAGTTGATGAGTTGTTGACATAAGTAGTATTAGTTATATAATCTTCTAGTATCATATTCGTCATAGACAAAAATTGCATTATATAACGGTAGGCTTCCATAATACAGAAATTATTTTTTATGGATGGAATATTTTGGTCTCTACTCATCCCTTCAAGTGGAATCTGATATTGTGTTGATCGAAATGATCCAAGTATGATATCTACTACATTGATATCACAAGAATAACATATGCCTCCAGTCCATAATCCAAAATACGAAGCAACAAAACGAAGTGTAATCCATTCCGAAACCATTCAGGGTATTACTAGTGATATTATGGTAGATATTTCCTCGTATTATCGGCGTTCGAATCTGAATAAACCGATACATTATTGTGGACATATAAATTAATAAATATAAAACACAAAAACTGTTTCTACTTATGTCCGTCATAGACTTTGAAACCACTCAACCGATTTCAATGAAATTTTGTGTATGTGTGTGGTTGGTTCCAACTTAAAATTATACGCTTAAGATAGCGTTGTGGTCGAGGTCTGAATTTCTTATTTTTTTAACGAAAATGCGGTCCACAGTGAAGGCGGTTTATGGCAGAACAACGTCTGCCCGGGAGCACTAGTTAGATATAAAATTCTTCTTTTGATTTGATGCCTCAGTTACCAGTGAACATGTTAATATTTAGTTCAGTTTTAGCTGTTTTTTTATTATAAACTCATTTACTTAGTCCTGGTGTCTTTTTATCAGCAAAAATGGTAAAAGTGAAACTTAATTAATTAATAAAATAAATCGCGAGGATTCTTTCAGGTACTTTTACTTTTTGGCCACATAAAGGTTCCTCTAGTAAATTTATACAAAACATTTGTAGCTTCGTGAATTTCTATTTTCAACTAATTCTGTTACAATGTAAATGCCAACTAAAATGTCACTATTATTCCGGACAAACAAGGCACAAATACCCCTGGCAATTACAAAGGACAATAAAAATAATCATGTACAATAATGATACCATAGAATAGGGACCGTCCCTAAACGGCCCGCATAAACTCCCCAATTATTTTTTCCTATTGAAAACGAAAAGCCATTGTATAGAATCCATCAATTGAGTCGGAATCATTCTACGATACGGGTACATTTCGATAAATATTTGTTTTGTTTGATATTTAAAGAGGGGTTGTAGACCCGTGATTGAGATGAAATGGGATTTGTGATTGAAAAGTATGAATTGATTTTGTTGATATATGAAATTCTAAAGTCAATGAACTGTGTTTGTTAGCTTTTAATTTATATTAATAATGCTTTTGGAACGATTGGTAATATATATTGACCTCTACTGAGACAATTAATTTATTAAACGCTTTATTTTAGCTTCACATATCTTTACCACCTAATTTTTACCATATTCCAGACGTCCGATTAACTTAAAATGTTTAATTTCGATTTTAGGGCCGGTTACATTATGTAAACAATTGTGAGTAATTGGTTGAAATAAACTTAAAATAAAGCATTACTTCCGATTGCTGGTAGTTTGTCAACATATACATTTATGATATGATATGCATATAATTATTAGGTTTATATCTCGGCAATAATTTAAAACTAATTTACATATTTATTGGATATGACTTGGCTTTGTTTTGGTTTATAACAGTCCATCGTTTGACTAGAAATGGCGCGACCCCCACTATTTGTTTGTAATGTCAAAGGTATTAAATTCTGTGCATTTGTCAGAGCAGGCAGTTGGCTCTGAGCTGCACAGCAAAAGAGTAGTGTAGTGTAAGTGTAGTTATCTATTCAAGTGTAATTAGTGCTATACTTATATATTTACAATTACAATAAAAGATATAAGAAGTATTCGAGAGTGGTTTTACTTCAGTTCAGAAGCGGGATAGTGCACGTCTACGAAAATGGACAACACACGTAGTGAAAGCTCGCCACCCTCACCAACGTTATCTCCGGTGTTGGGCCAACAGAAACGTCGTCGCCTTACAACACCAGTACGAAGTGATACACGCTGCAGTCGTAGCCCAAGTTTACATCGACGAAGTCGGGCGCGCTCTAATCGTAGTCGCAGGTCAAGGTCAAAAATTCGCAGACGAAACAGGGACCAACAAAGCAGAACGCGTTTTAGTCGTAGCCCGAGGTCACGATCAAGACATCGAAGTCAGAATTCGCGGGCAAGGCAAAGCAGTCGCAGCTGGGATAAACAAAACACAGCTCATTCCAGTTGCCACCGAGGATCGCGCTCCCCGAGCAGGAACGTCGGTACACGTGAGTCTGATTTATTTTCTAAATTTACTGAATTCCTTGATATTGTCGCAAACAGGGGACAAGAAAAAATAAACAATTTTAATGTTGTCCCTGAGTTCGACCCCTCTTCTAAAAATCAAAATATTTTAAATTGGATTCACAAAGTTAATGAAATTGCTAGTTTATATGGTTGGTCAGATAGGCAGATCATTCACAACACCATACCTAAATTAGTCGGTAATGCAAAGAAATGGTATGAGGGTCTGTCTACTATCAAATATAATTGGAGTGAATGGCAGGAAAAGCTTACAGCAGCTTTTCCTGCCGACGAAAATTACGGTCAAATGCTTACAGATATGCTGGATAGGCGGGCTAAATTTGGGGAATCCTTAGAGGATTACTATTATGAAAAAATCTCGTTGCTGAATAGGTGTAAGATTGAAGGGAAACGAGCAGTAGAATGTATAATATTTGGCATAGACGATAGGTCCATAAGACTAGGAGCAGAAGCTGCTCAATTTAAAGACCCTGATAAGCTCTTAGCATATTTACGGAATGCAAAAAGTATAGTTAGGCGAAACGATCCCCAAAAATCATTTACTAAGAAATTTCCCAGTAAAGACTTTAAAACACACGTAAACAATAGAGTAAATAACATTAGGTGTTATAATTGTAAAGATGAGGGTCATGTGATGAACAAATGTCCTAAACCGTTAAAAAAATGTACAACTTGTTCCATAATAGGACATGAATCTAATGAGTGCTATCGTAAGAAGGAAGAGATAAAATCGGTTTTAGAGATTTCCATTGCGAAACCACAGCCTAATGATAAATATGTGCAATCCGTAAAAGTTAACGGTCGTGAAAAACTTTGTTATATAGATTTTGGCAGTGAATGTACTCTTATTAGACATAGCAATGCATTAGAATTATTTATGACATGGGATAGTTCAAACTTAGTTGCTATGAGAGGATTTGGTGGAGCAGTAGTTCATGCGATTGGTAGTTGCTTAGTTAGCCTAGAAATTCAAAATGTTACTGTACAATTAAACATAATTATAGTTCCTGATCATATTTTAAAATACCCTTTGTTAATTGGTCAGTCGTTCACTGAAGCTCAAGGAGTTAAGGTTATTAAAACAGACGATGAACTTATAATTTGTCGTGAAAATAAAGAGGGTTTTAATTTAGTAAAACTTTTTGCGAATGAATGTTGCTCCATCAAACCCGGAAGTTCCTATATAGAGGTCTATTCATCACTAGATGTAACTGGACCAATATTAGTTTTTGAAAGCTTTAGATCTATTCCTAACCACGAACATACCATAGATGGGGGTGTGTATTCCATCGATAAGGGTAAGGGTATATTGTTGGTTGATAATATTTCTTCGAATGTTGTTCGTTACAATAAAGATCAGTTAGTAGCTCGAGGTCAAGTTTTGCAAGTGAAGTTACCACAATATTCCACAGTAAATAAAATTGAAATTAATACTTTACATTCTTTTAAATTAAATGATTTGTGCTTTGACGACAGTCTAAATGCAGCTGAGAAATTAGAACTATTAAATGTAATTAATTGTTATAGATCATGTTTTGCTACTAAAATGACAGAGTTAGGTTGCACCAATATAGAAAAAATGAACATTGATTTATTAGACCCGCAACCGGTAGTTTATAGGCCTTATAGGTTGTCACATAGAGAAAAACAGGAGGTTAGGTGTATGACCAATGAGTTACTGCAGTGTGGTATTATAAGTGAATCTTGTTCACCTTTTGCAAGTCCAATAATATTGGTACAAAAAAAGAACGGCGAGAAACGTCTTTGCATAGACTATCGAGCCTTAAACCGAAAAACTACATCAAACAACATTACCCTTTGCCTAGATTAGAAGACCAAATGGATAGGTTAGCGGGGTTTAAACTTTATACAACTTTAGATCTTGCGTCCGGATATTACCAAATAGAAATATCTGAACGTGACAAAGAGAAAACTGCGTTTGTAACACCTGAGGGACAGTTTGAATTTAACCGGATGCCGTTCGGTTTAACGAACGCTCCGGCAGTATTCCAGCGGACAATCAATAAGGTACTTGATAGTTTGAGATTTGATACAGTAGTGGTATACATGGATGATATTTTAATCCCTTCAGTCTCCTTTAAGGATGGTTTAGCTAAACTAAAATTGGTCTTTGATAAAATCCGTAGTGCAGGGTTAACTCTGAATCTATCTAAGTGTAAATTTTTCCTCACAAAAATCGAATTCCTTGGTTTTGAGGTATCCGGGAATGGAATTAGACCTGGTCAAGCAAAAATAGCGGCTGTAGATAAGTTTCCTACTCCCAAAGATGTCCATAATGTAAGACAGTTCTTGGGCTTAGCTAGCTTTTTTAGACGATTTATTAAAGATTTTGCGTTAATTGCGCGACCGTTGACTCAATTGCTTAAGAAAAATACTCCGTGGGCATGGAACAAAGAGCAAGAAAGTGCGTTTTTTCAATTAAAAGCTAAACTAGTATCTCGACCGGTTCTAACTTTATATGATCCTAATGCCATAACAGAATTGCATACGGATGCGAGTAAGCATGGGGTAGGTGGTATGGTTTTACAAAAACAAAACGATAATAGTATGAAGCCGGTCGCTTATTTCAGTAGACGTACTTCACCAGAAGAGCAGCACTTTTCATCATATGAATTAGAGACCCTAGCAGTAGTAAATAGTTTAACAAAATTTAGATCATACCTTATCGGAATGGAGTTCACAATAGTAACAGATTGCAATTCTTTACGGGCTACTTTTACAAAAAGGGATATGATTCCCCGTGTTGCTCGCTGGTGGAGTATGATTCAGGAATTTGATTTCAACATTATATATAAACCCGGGACTTCCATGAGTCATGTAGACGCGTTAAGTCGAAACCCCGTACAAGATAATGCTCTAAGTAACAAACCAGTAGATTTAGAAGTCTATCACATAACATTAGATTGGCTAGCAACAGTACAAATGAGTGACGACGAAACACAAAGAATTAAACGTATCCTAGATGATAATGAATCTGATACTATTAAATACATGAAACAAAATTTTGCATTAAAACGAGGTTTAGTTTATAAAATAACTGATGAAGGACATAAGTGGTATGTGCCAAAAGGTGTTCGATGGCAAGTGTTACGGTCGTGTCACGACGACATTGGTCATTTTTCGTATGAAAAGACTCTTGACAAAATTAAAGCAAACTATTGGTTTCCAAAGATCAATAAAATAGTAAAAAAATATTGCCAGGCTTGTATTCAATGCGCTCATGGGAAGATACCTGGGGGAAAGAAGTCAGGATTTTTACATCCGATCCCGAAAGTGTCCGAACCATTTCACACCTTACATGTCGATCATCTTGGTCCTTTTAATCAGAGTAAGAAACGAAATAAATACATTTTAGGCATTATAGACTCATTCACTAAATTTATAATCTTAAAACCAGTTAAAAACACAAAAACGAACACTACTATTTCCATTTTCAAAGAATACTTTAGTTTATTTGGTATTCCCACTAGACTTATATCGGATAGAGGTACAACGTTTACGAGCTCCAAATTTAAAGAATTTTTAGCAGAAAAAAGTATTAAACACGTCTTAAATGCTGTAGCTACTCCTCGGGCAAATGGCCAAATAGAACGCTATAACAGAACGGTATTAGATTCATTGACATCTATGATTCACGGCAAAGATGAAGGATTGTGGGATGAATTCTTAATGCAAGTACAATGGGGGCTTAATAATACAATTAATAAAGCAGTAGGTAAAACCCCAGCACAATTGTTGTTCGGACTACGGTTAAGAGGATCAGCCGAAAGTGGCTTGGTTATGGCAATTCCAGAGTGTGATGATAGCATCACAGATTCAGTAGAAAATATTCGAAACGAAGCCTTAACCAAAATAAATTCTACCCAAGAAAAACTAAAACATATATTCGATAAATCAAGAATTCCTCCGCATCAATTTACTGTAGGTCAATTAGTACGGGTTGAAAGAGAAGTAGGTGAAAAGGGTAAAAGTAAAAAGCTGGTGGCCAAATGTTTGGGTCCTTATCGTGTTACTAAAATATTACCGAATGATCGGTATGAGGTGGAGGATACACCAATTACTAAGAAAAAAGGTAAACAGAAATATGTGGGTGTATTTCCGGTTGATAAAATTCATCCTTGGTTAGTTTACCAATCTGTGGATGAAATAGAGGATATTGATGATGATTCAATCAATGTAGTGTCGTGAGTATCTAGCAATAGATCGATTGTCGCTAGTTTAGTTCGATTCATTTAGTGAGAATAGTTCAATATTATTTTTCTACTTTTAACAGTATGGTAGGAGGACACATTAGTGTTTTAGTATGGTAGGAAGACACATTAGTGTTTTAGTATGGTAGAGGAGACACATTAGTGTTTTAGTATGGTAGTATGGTAGGAAGACACATTAGTGTTTTAGTATGGTAGGAAGACACACTAGTGTTATAGTATGGTAGGAAGACACATTAGTGTTTTAGTATGGTAGGAAGACACACTAGTGTTATAGTATGGTAGTATGGTAGGAAGACACATTAGTGTTTTAGTATGGTAGTATGGTAGACAAACACGTTTGGTGTTTTAATATGGCAGCAAGGCAAGAAGACACTGTGGTGTTTTAGTACGGCAGCAAGGCAAGAAGACACTGTGGTGTTTTAGTACGGCAGCAAGGCAAGAAGACACTGTGGGGTCTTAGTATGGCAGCAAGGCAAGAAGATACCTTGGTGAGTTAGTATGTTGTGAATTTTTTTTTTGGATTTTCAGTTTTGTGATTAATTTATATGTGAAGCGCTGATCACATCACACTCTTCAAATTTCTACAATTTGTTCAATGTTTCCTTATTTATGTACGTAACAAGTGTTCATTATGATAATTGGATCAGGCATCTATGTAATAATAAAGTGCATATTATATAATTGCATATCGCTTGTGATTAAATTGTGTATAAATATTTGAATTGTATGAAAATTGATTTGCTAATGATAAAGTGAATGAAAAAAAATATATTTAAATAGTTGTTTGTCGCCGATTTTTTTTGACGAATATTGTACTTTAAATAGTATTGTATTGTATCGCGAGGACGCGACATTTCGGTCAGGATGGACGAATGTAAACAATTGTGAGTAATTGGTTGAAATAAACTTAAAATAAAGCATTACTTCCGATTGCTGGTAGTTTGTCAACATATACATTTATGATATGATATGCATATAATTATTAGGTTTATATCTCGGCAATAATTTAAAACTAATTTACATATTTATTGGATATGACTTGGCTTTGTTTTGGTTTATAACAGTCCATCGTTTGACTAGAAATGGCGCGACCCCCACTATTTGTTTGTAATGTCAAAGGTATTAAATTCTGTGCATTTGTCAGAGCAGGCAGTTGGCTCTGAGCTGCACAGCAAAAGAGTAGTGTAGTGTAAGTGTAGTTACCTATTCAAGTGTAATTAGTGCTATACTTATATATTTACAATTACAATAAAAGATATAAGAAGTATTCGAGAGTGGTTTTACTTCAATTATAAGGAATTGAAGTATTACGGAATGTTTGGCTTTATTTTTTTATTACTGCTCTGTTTTAAGAACTGTCTCAATTTGTTCAAATACCTTGTACATTATTAGAAGGTTATCAATTATTCCGTCACATATTATCTTTGAAGTTGTCATATCAATATCTCTCGTATCTCTGTTAATACTTTCAACTACACTACGAGAATTATTTCAATCAATGTAAGCAATTAAAGTAAATTGCTTATACTGATTTAAATACTTCGCTAAAAGATTCTCAGAAGATTACTAATTGGATCATATACATCTGGGAATACTATATCACCTCTGATATCACTGGAAGTAATTCCAGCTACGCCATCTTCGACGAGCGACAGGACTGGATAATTTGCGGTCAACCCTTCCATTTTGTTTGTCCATTTTATCGTACAGCCCCGGATTTGGGAGGTCAAAGCCAGCGGTCGGGCCAAACCGCACAATACGTTATTTTGCCGAAGCTAAGCCGACAGCACGTTGATACTGTGCTTACAATATTTTGGGCTCGCGTCCCTTTGTTATGTTTCGAATTTGTTCAAATCCAAATTAATGTTCATGTGAATTCAGATAGCAAACAAATATAAATAAACCTACGTTTGTATATTCGAAGTTGTCGGCAGATGTACGATTCATTTCCATTCCATGGTATGCTTATTAAGGTCTAGGCAGAATATCAGCGCCAGGCAGTATCTTACTACCTGGCAAATGCTGAGCCTATGGCCTTTTTGGTTATACTTTGGACACTATTGAAATTCGAGGAGTAGTTTTATACTGTTAATGTTTTTTAGTACTGTTTCATTTATGTTTGTTTATATGGTCTAAAGTAATACACATAAAGTTTATTTTCTTTCTTTCTTATTGTATCTGCATCTGGGAAGCGAATGCAGAACCTCGCTTTTTACAGTCACTGTACGCTACCATTGGATCAATGAGATAGCTATTATAGATTCCACCATACAGATAAGTTGGAATTAAAATTTCTGGGTTATTTTTCAATTGTTTGTGCGTAAATATGGCGCTCGTGAACAAGCAAGGAAGGATGCTTACGGTTAGGAGCTCGTCTAAAAGTTCAAAAAATATTATTACTAAAAATATTATATGTATTTGGTACAATAATATCCAGGGCACAGTATCAACATTTTAAAGAACTTAATTTATTCCTTATTTACAGTCCTTCGTCTCTATCTTTATCTCCTTTTTCATGATTCCTACAACAACTTATTTCACCGGTCTGTGAGGTGATTTTAACTTAATATGTTCCAAAGCAATTTCATATTTCCTATCCGTTGCTTAAACACAAATTTTGGCTCAAGGCTTTGGTGCGTACAGGCATATAAAAAGAAATAATATATTTATTTGGCCATTGTCTTCGGACCAGATGGCAGTAGGTAGTGGTTACATGCAGATGCAGAGAGAACACATTTAAAATAACATAATACAAATAGCATATAGCCTTGTACTAGGTAGATAAACAGTTTTATCTTGTGAATCTGTCAGTAAAGAAGTTAAACGGAATCTTTCCTGGTTATGTTCATTAATTCTGAGTACTCAGATACTAGACCCTCGACCGCTTCTTCACCTTCTTGCCCATGGCGTAGTGTGAAGAAGCAGGCCGGCATGATTGTGTTGAGTACCGGGCGATAGATTGTCTCTCGCTACTCGATACTCTAATTGGACGGCACTGCGCTTAGAATCAGGTGCAGTGTGGTCATTTTACCGAGCTAGAATAAAAATAAATACTCTGAAATAGAGGATTTACTAAGAGTATACAGTTGTGTGGAAAATGACTTGTTGTTACATATTATAATGAACCTGTTAATGTTTTGTAACCTTATGGTTTTTTATATTTAGGCGAATATCTATTGAAATCTTGTATTTACGTAGGAACTAAAAACTAAACCGCGATAATATCCGTATATTTTGTTTTGTTTCAATATTGTAACATTGTTTATTCATTTCAATAAATAGTTTATAAGTATTTTGTTCTTCCTTACTATTACGTACACAGACTGCCCTCCCCTATTTCTTTACTCTTTTCAAAAGTTCCATCCCATGGTTGTCTTTAAACCCGAAAGTGATAAGACCACCAATTGTACTTTTAATTATTTGTGTGTTTTAATATTATAAATTCTTGTGTACAATAGGTTATAAATACTTCATAATCAGTCTCCAATATTCCAACTAGCACTAAAATTTACTAAATTATATTCACATCACCTGCATAAACCTTCGAAATAACTATAACCTGTTTAGGATCACCTATTTTAGCATAACCTCGTACTTTCCGTCCCCGTGACCCGACCAAATTGAAACGGTACCGGGCCACCTTATCAATTTACTTAACGAAGTGTTCGCTCTAATTTTGCAGCGTTGGCGCTTCGCCAAGTTGCACACGCGGCTAACTTAGCTCCGAAATTATTGCGCGACCTACTTCCATGAGACACAGATATTGTTTAGTTAATTTTTGACTGGTTTTCATGAGAGGTACGTGTGTCAGAGGACTCATTAATTTCAGTATTAGAATTAGACCTTATTGTGTCAATCAGCGAGGTATAGTTGTCTCGCTACTTGATACTCTAACTGGACGCCACTGCGCTTACCGTCAGATGCAGCGTCATCACTTTGCCGTGACAATTTAAAATAAATTGTTAAAACCTTGTCATACAAAATCTTATCTAGATTACCTTGTGGGCTATTTCCGCACTTAGCCTGTTAAAATTCATGCCATTGTGCGTATCATAGATTCCAGCTAAAAGTTTAGCTAACCTAACTCCGGACAGAAACGCAGGATCTTCCTGGTGTCTCTATAGACTTCTCGACCTCGCTGGGACCAAAATTTCAGCCAATAAATATAAATATAAATAAGCCAATAAAAATATGACAAATTAACAGTGCCATCTGTTGACAGTATAATCAACTAATTTGTTGTATTGTTAATTACTATCGGTGCGAAGTATTCACACGGGTCATCTAATTTAAATATAATCATAAAATCAAGCACATTTGGCTTAGATACCGCATTAGCTTCTTTTATAGAAAAATACAGAAATAAATAAATAAAGTCACCTTTTTTGAAGTAGTTTTTTATAGCATAGCCATTAAAATAGCGACTAGATCATCTGATAGTAGGTGAACATCCAAATTATCAGAAGAATCATGGCTACGCTGGTTTCAAAGGAAATAAATAGGAAAAGGATGGGGTTTGGATTTTTGGAAATCTCACGTGAAAAACAACAGCACTATTACCACGTCAGTTTACTGAGAGCGTACTAATCTGGTTGAGACTAGTAATAATCCAAACGAGCGATTGAAACGATCCATTCATGCTGCAAAAGGCATTTATAGCTCTGTACCCATTCAAATCAGTCTCAAAGTTCTTTCACTCTTACTTCTACAAAACTAATAAAGGTATCTAACCTCTCACAAATCACAAGGACAGTGGTGTTCGGAAAAGGTAACAAGTAAGTCAGTAAGGTGCAGGCCAAATTCGATTTTGTTTCCAAAATGTTGGGGTTGAAAATGGCATGTGGGAGCGGCGAGTCTTGCTAGTATTTTTGGCACGCCGGCGAGCCATTGATGCGTGGTCAAACCTATCAAGGCTCTTTATCGTCATGCTGTTGATAAAATTGTTTATAGCGCGTTTCTACAACTTCTGACTCGACTTCGAGCAATACAATAAACAGAAATAGGTTAATGAAAATTTAAATTTAATAACTTTACTATCTACTCCTAGCCTAGTTAAAATAATCCAGAAATAAAGAAAATGAATAGCCATCAGCCAGTCTACGTCCAGTTTTTTCGGGGTCTAGACTTGGCAATGTTTGGCCGTGTTGCGGCCTTCTAAGTACTCTGAAACGAGATCCTCGAACGCTTCTTCACCTCCTTGCCCCTTGGCATAGTGTGAAGAAGCTGTGTAGCTTGTACACAGTAACCTGGCATGTAGTTAGCGAAGGATATACTACTTCTCGCTACTTGATACTCAAGACTAGATGGCACCATCAGATGCAGTTTGGTCAATTTGCCGAGCCAAGATAAAAAAGCTTCTTCATAATACGCTTAAAGCGGATTATAGGAAGGAAGGAATGATGCAGCTGGCAAACTGTTCTACAGCTTGATGGTGCTTATCTTCTATGAATCAGGCACATCCATTAAAAAAACCCATGGTAAAATAAGTAGTTTTGTTGTATTCCAACTACCTACATCGTAACTATTGGAAATGGATGAAGTTTTTATCGCAAATGTAAAATAAAATCTTTAAGCACATAAGTCCTATAAAACATAACGGCTTGTGATATAATAGTGATATAAAATCAGTTTATATCATTAGAGCGTTCTAATTTATTTACGACATTAAGTTTCTCTATATTTTTTATTTGAAAACATGAGCATTTTTATATTGCCTCTCAGTATCAAAAGGATCATATCTTCAATATTAATTTTAATAAGTTTTGAATGAAATTAGTTTATTACTCTTGGCAAACTAATAGCTCTAAAACAAGTCAGTATAAAAAATAAAGCAAAGCAACTTATGAATACATTGTCATTATCAATACCATTACACAAAATTGATTTAATTTTATATAATTTTACTCTTAATGTAGTACGTAGTCTGATTTAAAATAATTTTAAAGACGGTCTTCGAGGAATATGTGTATATCCGAAACGTCGCTTGTTTAAAACTACCATCAAATCCAAGTACAAACTAACCTAAGAGGACACGGCGGAACAAACAGAGCCGGCGTACCTACTGGATTCTACACGACCCAGTCCTGACGAAATCTAGCAATTGAAACGCAGTAGCTTGTGTAGTCCAGTTACTGTAATTTAATAATTACTTGTATTATAAATAAATATTTTTTTTTAGTGTCACCAATAGTCACACACATAATTCTGACCCTATATAGATATCACCTGTAAATATGAATTATAAATAGCCATTTCTTCATTTATTTTAAGAAGCAATCTTTGACTTTCATCTTTTTACCCGACTGCCAACGAAGGGTTATTATTCAAAGAAATCTTGTATGTTAATGGCACCTTCATTTCTTTATTAACTCTGAGAAAAAAGAAACAAAGTCACATACTCGCATATCTATCATACTACGAAGTTTGAATAACACTTTCGATCATAAAATTCGATCATTCCTTCATTAACAAAACATACCTTCAGTATATATGTATCATAAAAGATATAAAAGATAAATGCACGGGCGTGACGTGAGCTTAAACTGTCTCAGGGGGGCAGTGGGGCCATTGTCTCGTGTTGTGATAAATTGTTTGCGCCATTTGCTATGTCGCTCTTGTATTAAACAGGATGTTTTGTTTGTGTATTTGTCTTGGTATTATGAAAAGTTGGCGTCGATCTTGGAAATACATGTTTGAATGGTTTTATCGTTTATCGCGAAAATATTGTTGGGTAGATTGATAATAATTTTATTAATTTAATGTATGCATGCTTCACTAATTTATACGTACGTATACTTCTTCCTTTAGGCGTTGTGTGAAGAAGCGACTCAGCAGGCCGGTATGATTGTGTCAAGTAGCGAAAGATAGATCCCTCGCTACTTGATACTCTAACTGGACGGCACTGCACTTACCATCAGTGTTGTGCACTTTGCCGTGCCAGGATAAAAAAAACATTTGGACATAACTTTGATGTTATAATCTAGCAGAATCATAATAATTTATGACATAGCTAAGACTAGGAAAGGTATTTTTATATTCCATCCCTAAAATAATAGTTGCAAAGTTTATAAGAGAAAGAAAAATTCTTCGTCAAACTTTACTTGACACTTGGTATTCGTTAAATAATTAATGAAACACGTATTTCTAGATACAAAGGAAAAGCTAAGCTTGTAATACAAGCAGCAAGGCCTAATGGATTTTAACGATCTGACGAGACGCTTTGCGGATCAGTCCTAGCTCTTAGGGCACGTATCTTTGCCTTTGTCGAGGATAAGTTTGTATTCGTTGTTAATTATAGCTCGTTGCCTGTGAAGGAAAATATTAACACCTCTTTACCTTCATAAATTTATCAAAGGTATGTATTTAACACAAATAAGGCCAGCGAAGTGGAAAGCCTTACCTTTCTGATTAAAAGATACAGTGCTAAAATACTAACAAACGGTATAATGGCGTACGAAGTTAATTGCTGGTGGTAGGATATTCATATCCGCCCGGATAGCGGATTGAGTATTGAGTAGCGGGGGATAGATCGTCTCTCGCTACTCGATACTCTAATTGGACCGTACTGCGCTTACCATCAGGTGAAGTGCGGTCACTTTGCCGTGCTAGGATAAAAAAAAATTGAAATAACCTGAGTATATTGCTTAATATTTCAAAGACACACTGTCTTTTGTGTAGGTATGCCTACCCTTCGTGAAATTGCTTGAGTTCCAATATATGTCGCATTGAACATCATTTATGTATGATGACTACAAATTCATAGGTTCATAGGGCATAACTACACTATGTGTGTATTTTACAATAAGAATATCGTACGCTAATCAACACTTAAGCGCCCTCTTTGTTATAGTTAAGATAATCGTTATCTTTGTTATGCGTCGCTCTTAACATGATTGGTTAGATTTCGTTTGGCGCCAAAAACGAACAAATGACGTATATTGAAATCAACGCATAGCAAAGAATTCGTATTCTTCAATATTAACCTTATGATTAACTTCTACTCTCTTTACATCAAAACATATTCCCGTAGCATCTTTCTTTTCGTACTGTCGACCTGTTCCGCAAATAACTAGTCAATCCATAAATAAAAATTGTTCTTTGATTGCTGACGACTATGTGCCTAAAAACGCCAAGCAAGCGGAGGAAATTTGATTTAACACCTCTATTAGACATCTTGTTGATAGACTCGTTCTGAATACCCCTCATCAAACACCAACCAACCTTTGCAACCAACACATTCGTTAATTGTTCACTTGACGACGTTACTGTTACTGACGTTATTTTGATCAACTAGCTCATAACAGACTTCCAGTGGTCGCGTCAAATGTCAGACGTGAACGCCAGTGATATTATTATCTGTCATATACATATCACGGTCCCATAATTTGATAGCGGGCGAACCTATCGCCATACCAGGTACAATTCCAAACTCCAGGCTGATACTGATTCTAAATAAAAGGCCCAATATCACTTAACCCGACCCGGGGATCGAACACGACATCTCAACAATCTGTCACGTCCATACAACAAATGGCAGTGATACTGTAAATTAATAACGCTACTATCAAATGCTTAAATAGATTTACGTAAAACACGGAGATGCTTAAGCGAAAACCTATCTAATACGTCCACTCCACAACTCCAAAGGATCATTAGAACAAATGAACATCCAATAACGACAAATTACCTTCAATAAGCAACAGCATGTATACAAAACAGAAGGGTAGACAACCAACAGACTGCCAGCGATAGCGTTGATGGCACCAATTACGAATATAGTTATGTCTTACAATGTCTACTTGAGCGGCGTGGGCCTTTGTTCCGAGTTTACAATGTATTCAAGTTAAATTACAAGCGATAGCGAAATATAAGTTTTATGTTATTGTCAAACATGCTACAGTTTATAATGTGAAAAGTTTTGTTCTAACGAACGCTGCTAAGGAAATCGATGTTGGTGTGGATAAATTATGCGGTTAATATTGTGGAAACGAAATTTGTAATTTTAATACCAGTAACAGTAATATAAAATGTAATAGCTTTGATGTTATCAAATGTTCTTTGGGTTTCAGCTAGCTAGGAGAAAATAGACGATTTATTGATGGACCAATCTATCTATCTAGTTGATATTAAAGTATTAAGAAAATGTATCAAAATAACAATATTCATTCCACGAAAAATCTTCAACATCATAGCTTTATTCAAAGAGCAGACAGCCAAATAACAATGAACTGTAGAGTCACCGTTCTTCAACCATTGTCACAATTGACGAGGTCGTATCAAAGGAAATAACAAATTTTATTTATATCACAAAAGGTCAGACACAATGGTATCGAGATGGTAAACGATTGTGGAGATGATTTATGTGTATCAGTCAAGTTTGTACAAAGAAAATGACCTATAATAAAAGGTACACCGACTTCAATAAAAAACAAATTATGCGTCAGTATAAAATTTGAGGGTTGCCCTTGATTTTCCTGAGATCCCATCATCAGATCCTGACTTGGTGCCAATGGGACCACCTGGGAAGTATACCCTTTTAAACAAAAAAAGAATTTCTCGAATTGGTCCAGGCGTCTTCGAGTAATCGGGAAACATACATAAAAAAAAAGATTCCGACGAATTGTTAACCTCCTCCTTTTTTGAAGTCGGTTAAAATATAATAAGTATTGAAAGTTGTTTGGGATAGCTTAAACTATGAAAATCCTACTATCCTACTAATATTACAAATGCGAATGTATGGATGGATGGATGTTTGTTACCCAATCACGCCACAACGGCTGGCGGATCTGGTTGAAATTTGGCGAATATATAGATTGTAGTCTGGAATAGCACATAGGCTACTTTTATCTCGGAAAAATGTACAATTCCCGTGGGATAGTTTAGTTTTTCACATATTAGGGGATTGACATGTATTTTTGCATAGTGGTAGTTTAGGGATCAGAAAATGACATAGGCTACATTTTATCCAGAAAAAATATGCACGCTTCTTATGTATAGCAAAATTTAGCTTAAGATGCCTCCATGGATTGTACACCTTTGCTTCCAAAAATAACGTCCCCTCGGGCGGAGCCGCGGGCAACATCTACATAGTTGATGATAAATACGAAACTAAAAAGTGTTGAATAATGTAATAAGTTCACGGCGTTTGGATTAAATGTTGGAATATTATTCAAATAAACAGCTTTTGACTTTATCAAATACAAGCACTCTCGGCTCGGCTCTTGAAATTAAAAGTGGACGCTGGGTCTAGTCAGTATAAGGGGAAAAAAGGCTGTTTTCATAATAATTTAGGTTATAAAAATTGTACAGAACTCAATTATTTTATTATAATCATTGGATTTATAAACAAACAATGATATTTTGTCTAATTTTAATATGATAAGCAATATTCATTGCTTTCTGCATCAGTGTTATCTAGTCAGTTGAGTGTCTTGATATAAATAAATAAATACACCCAACAGTCACACACATAGTTCTGACCACACACTAGGTAAAACCTCTATCGTGGGATCAACAACTACGAGGGACTACGGTCCCACAACACAAACACACCGAAACAAACATCTATCGGCTACACAAATATATCGGTGCGGGAATCGAACCCACGGCCTCTCGTTTTCCAGCCGGCTGCTCGCCCACTGCCCCACGGAGACGGAATATTTAAGTTGACTAACTGAAATGACAAAAATAGAACCCTAATAATATTTTCCGGTCCGTTCGTGGGACACAGCTACTTTATTATAATCATCTCTCGCAATTTGATACTCTATCTAGACGGCCCTCACCTTAGGTTCAATGTAGTCATTATTGAGACGGAATATCAAATTTATTGTAATATTGGCCAACCCATAATAAAAATGTACCCGACCTTATTCCACTGAGAATCGCAATCGCAACTAGTAATAGGTGAGCTAAACTCGATTTTTGCCGGCCAATAGCGTTCGAAATTATAAATGCAGCCAGCCAATCAGCAATCAGTGTTCGCATGGGACACGGTCGTGATCACAATGCAAAGATACGTAACTCTATGCCCGAGTGTATTACAAATGTAGTCGGAATCAGCTTTGTCCTTTGGAATTTTGCAATTTACGTATTACCTCAAATTTCTATGGTTTTCGATGGACGTGATTTTGTTTGTAGCGTGTATTGGACGGTATTAATGAATTAACTTTGACATATGTTGAAATAAATAATAATAATACTAGCTCCGAATTAAACACTGTCCCACTGCTGGGCACTGGCCTCTTCTACTAATGAGAGGGGTTAGGCCTTAGTCTACCAACCCGCATTAGTCCACCACGCTGGCCTAATGCGGGTTGGTACACTTCACATACCTTCGAAATTCTTATGAGAATTCTCAAGTATGCAGATTTCCTCACGATGTTTTCCTTCACCGTTAAGCAAGCGATAATTTACAATGAATAAACACGTAACTTTAGAAAAGTCAGAGGTGTAAAGAGCATAGATAACAACAAAATTCATAGTACAATATCCAATACTATATACCCAAAAAACTACTAACGTTATCAAAATTCACTATATAAAAATTTGGGACAACCCACGCGTTCAGTACAGTGTCCACAGATTGTCGAATCCTACGGATTACGCAGAGCCGCGAAATTGTTTTACGAGATTTTTGTTCACCGTTGTACTGTAGTTGGGATCAGCTGTACTGCCATGTTCAATAATTGTTTTGTAACATCTTTCCTATCGCTTTCCTGCAATCTCTGGGAGTGATTTCGTGAAAAGGGACGCCAATGGGGGATCACTAGATACCCTATTCATAATTAATGAAATTAGGGGGGTATGACTAAAAAGTATATTTATATCGTTCTATTTTCTACATTATAAAGACTTCAGAATTTAGTAACTTAAACGCTATTATTTAAAAAAAACGACATAATTTAATATTGCGATTAAATTAAGTACACTGTTTTACATTTATTTTTAAGACAATTCTAGAAATTTGCTAATAAGCTAAGATTAAAATGTTGCGAACAATGCAAAAAGATTATTATCATGAAAGTTAGTCTCTGAATAAGATGAGAATTTCTTTGTATAGTTTTACGACAGAGTGAGCAAGTTTTAATGCAATTTAACTTCTTCATGCTGCCTAAAGCAACGAAGCTATAGTCTGGCGAGAAATAGAATTCAACATCGTGGCTTCGATCTTCATCATCATCAGAGGCCTTACAGTCCAGGGTGGGCCTTAGCCTGGTCCAGTATTTTTTTATGGTAAAAGGGAGCAAACGGGCAGACACCGTAGACCACATCATCACATACCATAAAGCAAGATAGTGGTCAAACGCAAGCCTATTTCAGTAAAAAAAAGATTTGTTCTGCATGGTATCAATAAAGATTATTATTACTATTTAAAGAACATATAGCTGACGTAAAACACCGACGCTCTACGAAGTCTGCAGTTGCTGAACATTCAGAGGAAGGCTCCAAGCATTATCTTCGATTTGACAAACCACAAATCCTTGCCAAAGAACACCGATTCCTGTCTAGGATGATTCCCGAGGCTATTGAAATTAAAAAACATCCAAATTTCAATAGAGAAGATGGTTGGAAGCTAGCACCAGCCTGGGATCCAATTATACATTTAATTAAATCGGAACCCAAAAGACCAACTGCCAGACTTCAAGACATTGTGAGCTCTTTCTGCGTAGATCGGACTACAACAAAATAAAAATTAAATATCAACTATATGGAGGGTAGAAACATTGCACTATACTTTCGTGACGACATACAACTCAGTCTCCCCCGTGACCATGAAGGCTGTAAAGTCTTCGAAACGTCGGGTTAAAAAAGTAAAATAAACCGCGATAGAATCCGTAAATTTCGTTTTATTACAATGTATAATATTCGCTTAACCATAAGAAACCAATATTATTACTATTTGCTTATTTTCCCGTCACTGCTACAAACACTAACGAGTATAGTATCATTTATTTACCAAAAAACTTAATCCCTTGTAGCTTTACTTTGTTAACTCAAGTCCATTTCCAAGAGAATTAGGTCTGTACATTATGCCATGTATTAAGTTTTTTGGAAGCTTTTACTACAGAATTGTATAATCATCTTAATATATAAAATATCCGTGTCTCGATGTTGGCCCACGGTGTACTACGAAACCGCCCCATTAATTACAATTACATTTTGTGCATATTGGTTTCTTATGTTTACGCGAATGTTCTACATTAAAATTGAAAAAACTAATTTTTACGGATTCTATCGCGGTTTATTTAACTTTTTTATCCCGACGTTTTGAAAGCTTCACAGCCTTCATGGTCACGGGGCGGACTGAGTTGTTTGTCGTTGTTGTGAGTTGTTTTGTGCATATTTTATGATTGGTTCCAGTTTGAAAGATCAGTCCAGTTTAAGACCCGAGAGGTGACGCTGTTTTCTGTATAATTTTTTGTTTTCGGTCTGAGCAAGAAAAACATCTGTCCGGGGCCACTAGTTACTTATCCTACTAATATTATAAATGCGAAAGTTTAGATGGATGGAGGATGTTTGTTACTCAATCACGCTACAACGGGTGGACGGATCGGGTTGAAATTGGGCACAGTAATAGCTTATAGTCTGGAATAGCATATAGGCTACTTTTTATCCCGAAAAAATGTACAGTTCCCGTGGGATAGTTTAGTTTTTCCCAGAGCAAGGGATCGACATGATTTGCATAGTGGTAGTTTAGGAATCAGTAAATGACATATGCCACTTTTCATCCCGGAAAAATCTACGCATCCTATGGGATAGCAAAATATAGAAAGGTGTAATAGCGTAAGATGCCTCCAAGGATTATATATACTATACCTTTCCTTCCAAAAATAACCTCCACGGGGCGGAGCCGCTAGTAACATCTAGTATTTTACTAAATATCGAAGTTGTTTTACTACAAAAAGCTTCCCATGTGGGGTTTAAACCGGAGTTCATTGCCCAACGTTGTTCACAGTAATCTATACAAGTTAGTTACGAGTTAGTCCCATATGAAAGATAAATCCCATTTTAATGACGTTTTGTTTAACTAGATTAAGACAGATAAACTGAGATTTAATGAGATAAATGATCTATGTTGTATCGGTAGCGAGTTTTGTTTTTTTTAATGGCTGGCTCAACCGGGGTAGCGCCAGTGTATAGGAACACCTGAGGCAGCGGCTTTGTGGTCATTCACTACCAGGTAAGCATCTTGGTGGCATTCTACTGATAATAACCTGAGTTTGCATCCACAAATAGATTATTAAGAAAATTTTATTCATACCGTACTATATTATATTATATATATTATAATGCACACACATACACTCTCGCCACTTTTCGCCAAATTTCGGTCCCATGATGTGATAGGGGGTGACCCTATCGCCATACCAGGCGCAGATTCCAGACTCCGGGTTGGTACTGAGAATTTCTAGATAGAAAAACCCAATATCAATTTACCCGACCCGGGGATCCAACCAGAGACCTCAGCACAGCAGTCGTAATAACTGCGCCACCGAGGCAGTCGAGGCAGGTTATAGATATATTTATAATTTTTTCGAAGTAATCGATATATTTTAATATTTCTACTCAATCTGCTAACCGGGTGTTATTTTATAGTGTTTTACGACAAAAACATTTTTACATATATATTTGGTGTAAATAAAAGCAACTTAAAAATAACCAGACAAGACATGCCATTTTAGTCTTAAAAACAAGGTGCTTGCGCAATTATAACTTTACTAGCTGTTGCTCGCGGCTCCGCCCGTGTGGAAGTTATTTCCGGGAGCAGAAGTATACAATCCTAGGAGTTGTCTTCTGCACTGAGGCACCTATAGCAATCGTCCTGACTCTCAAGTGTTGTGCTTGAAGCTTGAGATTACATTTAAATAATACCTCATAAGTTAACCCCTCACTTCGCCCCTTTTAGGGATGATTTGGTAAAAACGTTGAAACACGTATTTCGTTATTTCTTACCAAAAGCCTAAATATGAATTATGGATTTTCCATACAAATTTTGAACTCCGATCTGACCCCTTTCAAGATTGTTATTTGAGAAAAAAGATAGCCTATGTCCTTCTCCAGGATATAATATATCTGCTTGCCAAATTTCATCACAATCAGTTCAGCCGTTTAGTCGTGAAAAGGTAACAAACAAACAGCGTTACTTTCGCATTTATAGTATTAGTATGGATGTATTCAAAAGAATTCACGACATTCGTATTTTAACCAACGTACACTTCCATTGTAACAATCTGAAAAGGAAAACATAATAGAAATGTAAAAGGAAATAACATTTCACAGAATTGAGACATATCATTTGACAATAAAAAAGAATCACCTCAAATAATTTCATTCGGGGACGGAACATCGTCATAAAAGTCCTCACGAAAACATTGTAAATCTGAAAAAATGCTGAAACATACTAAAAGCAAAAGTGGAAATTGACCTGATGAAGCGGCGTTGCAAAATGGCGCCATTTATGAAATAAAAATATTTTTTCAGTATTCCAGTGTCAATAGGCGTCGTTATGGCGATTCTCGTAAAATGCCGACTTCTACAATATACCAAAGAATAGTATAGTAATAATAATAATAGCCTTGTATTAAACATTGTCCCACTGCTGGGCACGGGCCTTCTCTACTAATGAGAGGGGTTAGACCTTAATCCACCACGCTGGCCTAATACGGGTTGGTAGACTTCACATACCTTCGAAATTCTCATAAGAATTCTCGGAATGCAAGTTTCCTCACGATGTTTTCCTTCACCGTTAAAGCAAGCGATAATTAACATTGAATACACACATAACTTAAGAAAAGTCAGAGGTGTATGCCATTTGGGTTTCGAACATACGACTTTCGTCTTGACAGTCCGTACCGCAACCAACTAGGCTATCGCTGCTTATAATATATAATAGTATGCTAACGAAATAG
Source organism: Laothoe populi (assembly GCA_905220505.1). NCBI lineage: Eukaryota > Metazoa > Arthropoda > Insecta > Lepidoptera > Sphingidae > Laothoe > Laothoe populi. Next base: position 18,427,900 of record HG992156.1, read on the forward strand.
AATTTATGTTAATAAAAATTATTGGTATCAATTTTTAAGTGTACTAAGAATGTACCTTAAAAATGTCAAAGGCATAACTGAAATGTCATTACAATTTTAATGAGGACGCTGTATTAAAATGCCTTGTATTATAAATAAAGGTAGCTATCAGACACGAAAATTCTCCCAGCGCCCAATTAAGTGCAAATATCTTGTGTTGTATGTACCTTAGCTTATGCTACTTGATACTCTATCTGGACGGCACTGCGCTTACCATCAGGGGGGTTACTCTTGACACTCGATTCCAATTTAAAATCGGGATTGGGTTAAAAAACTGTACTCTTCAACGCAAAACCAGCACACGATTTACCTGAATACGTCAGAATTTTTAGTAACTAAATTAAATAGAGTATTCACGATCGCTAGTTTGTAAATATTCTATTTCATTTAGTTGAGTGAGTTAGAGTTCCAATATCTTCTAGATTGAAATTGAAACTGTATCGAGTTAGAGATTGGAATTGATTTCAAGAGCAGGCCTACAGGTGCAGTGTGGTTACTTTGCCGCGCCAGAATAAAAAAAAAACTGGAACTAATGGGACTAGAAACATATATTTGTGTTAGGAACATCAACAAAACTATGCAAGATGGATATTTCAAAGGCACAAATATAAAGTTTATAATAAATTGATTGATTTACCCGGCACTGTTACACATCTCAGTGCTTAATACACACGCATGTCAGGATTCACTTAAGGCTTCTCTTTATAATTAATCTACCAGCATTACCCTTTTAAACTGAACAACGCCATTGAACTGATTACCATTTAAACTTACTACGAACCACGAATATACTGGCTATCGCCTCGTCTTCCACTCAACTGAACTGAACACTGGAGCGCGGAAGGCACTCTGTTTTATGTTAAACATTTACTACTCCCACTTTGGTTGTCATTATCAACTACCCTCAACTAGTCTCCTAAATACCTCAGTTATACCTTCGATATTTCTAATAATAGTAAATACCCTAATATTTGTAGTTTGTATAAATGTTTTTCAAAGTGCGGGGTTTGAAGACACGGCCTCTCTTTTCAGAGTCGGCTAAACCCTCACTGGACCACGTAAACTGTCTGTAAAAACGAAGTTGGAATAAAAACAATTTCTAAAGCCTATATTCTGAATAACCTTTCCATTTTAAAAATACTAAATATAATTTTTATATATCAAATGTAATTAACTTTAATTGGTTTTAAAACGGACGACTTGTTACAGTGAATAACAAAGACAGAAAAATAATTGGTGGCATTGTAGCCAACCGGCATGAAATGCGAGCTGCCTGACAATTATAATAGACAAGTTTTATTTTAGTCGACAGTGAGAGTCTAAATTGGAATATTATATTTTTCTTATTTTCTTCGCTTGATATTTTAATAGCAAAGTGAATTTAGGTTTCTTTCAATTTTGGTGAGGAAAAAAAAGTTGAACAGATGAATGAATCTTTTCGAAATCGGTTAAACACACACACACATACACTCACGCCTGTAATCCCCGAAGGGGTAGGCAGAGGTGTAACTAGTACACCCACTTTTCGCCGAATTTCGGTCCCATAATGTGATAGGGGGCGAGCCTATCGCCATACCGGGCCATAAATCGGTTAAAAACTAAAGATAACTAATACTAATACTAGCCCTGTATTAAACATTGTCCCACTGCTGGGCATGGGCCTCCTCTACTAATGAGCGGGGTTATGCCTTAGTCCACCACGCTGGCCTAATGCGGGTTGGACTTCACACATCTGTGAAATTCGTGAGTACTCTCAGGAATGCAGGTTTCCTCACGATCTTTTCCTTCACCGTTAAAGCAAGCGATAATTAACAAATAATTTACACGTAACTTTAGAAAAGTCAGAGGTGTATGCCATTTGGGTTTTGAACATACGACTTTCGTCTTGACAGTCCGTACCGCAACCAACTAGGCTATCGCTGTTAGTCCAGAAAGATAACACAGATTAAATAATAAATAAGCTCTTACTAGCGGCCATTATTGTGACAGCGAATAACTGTGTATAATATTTGCTTATGCTATAATCAGTCACTGACTACGTTAACGACATCATTTCTCAAAGTCACAGTACTGTGTTATCTATATGACATTTTATACAAACACGGTCGCCGTCACGTCACAGTCGCAGCGCGTGACTCTAATAAACAAATAGCTGCTCCCTATTTCAGTTGCGATTTACAACATGAGGTACTGTTCTCCCTGTGTTGTTACAAGCGAGAAATTAACGCAGCGACTTTGTGGTCGCATGCAAATTGTAGTTTCTTTTGCTTGTAATTTGTAAGAGAATTATGAAGACGTCTCATTGGTCTAATGACAGTAGGTAGAAAAGTCTTGGGCTTGAATTGAGTTTGGAATTTCAATTGGAATTGGTAGTTCTGGGGGACTTTAACGCACACCACGAGTTGTGGTTGGGCTCCTCCAGAACTGACCATGCCGGCAGGACTGCTCATGCATTCGCTTTGACGAATGGCTTGACACAGCTGGTGGACCAGCCTACCAGGATCCCAGATGTGGCAAGTCATGCGCCCTCTCTGCTGGACCTACTGCTGACGAGTCATCCAACCGGGTATAAAGTGACGATTGGTGCTCCCCTGGGTACCTCCGATCACTGCCTGGTTGGGACGTCGGTTCCTTGCGCTTTGCCTCCACGTCCCGTGAAGGTCAAGCGCAGGGTCGGGCACTACTCGTCGGCAGATTGGGATGGTATGCGGGATTACTTCGCATCCATCCCTTGGCAGCAGCGCTGCTTTGATGGAAAGGATCCTTCAGCGAGTGCTGACGCCATTGCTTGCGAGATCAGAATAGGAATGGAATATTACATTCCTTCCTCTGAGATCGCAGGCAAGGGCCGAGGACGCTCCTGGTTCAATCGTGCATGCGCCGATGCTGTTGGCAAGAAACAGGCGGCGTATCGTGCTTGGATCGGGGGTCGCGCTACGAAGGATCCCAACCTCAAGTCACTCAAAGCAGCCTATAACCGTGCTGCCAAGGTCTGCAAGAGGGCGTATGTTAAAGCGGATGCCCAGCGCGTCTCCAAGATTGGATGTGCTTTGGCCGATAACCCAACAAGCAGTCGTGCTTATTGGAGCTTGGCTAAGGCCGTCCAATCTAATTTCTGTCGCCCTTCGCTGCCACCGCTGAGATATCGAAATGGAACACTAGCCCATAGCTCGCAGGAGAAGGCCGATTTACTGGCAAACCTCTTCGCGGCTAATTCGAGACTCGAGGACTGCAATGCTCATTTACCAACTACGCTGCCCGGTTGCGGTCACACAATGCCTGATATCCGTATCAGGCATTGTGATGTGCGGCGTGAGCTGCAGTCTCTCGACGTCCGGTAGGCTAGTGGTCCTGATGGTATCCCAGCGCTTGTACTTAAAAAGTGTGCAGCGGAGTTGTCTCCTGTACTGACGCGCCTATACCGATCGTCCTACCTCTCAGGTATTGTGCCTGAATCTTGGAGGGAGGCTAATGTGCAGCCGATCCCCAAAAAGGGTGATAGGTCAGACCCTAACAATTATCGCCCAATCGCCATAACCTCAGTGATGTGTAAAGTCATGGAGCGACTGATAAACAGCCAATTAGTTCGCTACCTAGAGGATCACTCGTTGATCAATGACCGCCAATACGGTTTCCGTCATAACCGATCAACGGGTGATCTTCTAGCGTTCGTATTACATCACTGGGGGGAGGCGATTGACAAGCATGGCGAGGCTCTGGCTGTGAGTCTCGACATAGCCAAGGCGTTTGATAGGGTCTGGCATCGTGGCCTTCTCTCCAAGCTCCCGGCATACGGTCTGCCCGACAACCTGTGCAAGTGGATTTCCGGCTTTCTGCATGAGCGTAGAATGCGTGTCCTCGTTGATGGACACGCTTCGCAGCTCATGTCAGTAAATGCCGGAGTACCACAAGGTTCTGTGATTTCGCCCACCTTTTTTCTTCTGCATATCAATGATATGTTGTCGCTTGGCAACATTCATTGCTATGCAGACGACAGCATGGTTCATGGGCGTTATAGCAGCAAGCCTCCTGGTTGCCGGGCGGATACTGAGAGGAGACGAGAGGATCTTGTCGTTGAGCTCAACCAGACCTTGGATCTCATCTCATCATGGGGTACCAGGAATCGGGTTGAGTTTAATGCCAAGAAAACCCAGGTGTGCGCGTTCTCGTGCAAGAAGTCTCCGTTTTCTCCAATCCCCGTTCTTCAGGGTGTTCCACTCGCAATGCGGAATGACCTTAGTGTCCTAGGTATGGATATCCGCTGCGATCTTAATCCAAGGAGTCACATCGAGGGCGTAATATCCGCCACTTCACGCAGGGTCGGAATCCTGAACAGGGTGCGGCGGTTTTTCACGCCTGGTCAGCTCTACCGCTTATATAAAGCGCAGGTGCGGCCGGGAATGGAATACTGCTCGCACCTCTGGGACGGTTCCGCAAGGTACCTTCTCGATGCCTTGGATGGGTTGCAGCGGCGGGCCATCCGCATTGTGAATGATGCAGACGTGAGTAACAGCCTGGAGCCGCTACAGCTGCGTAGGGATATTTCCTCGCTTAGCGTGTTCTACCGTCTGTATCATGGCGAATGCTCTGAAGAATTGTTTGATCTTATCCCATCCTCTCCCTTCCATACCAGAACCACGCGTACTGGCTTGCGGAGCCACAGCTTCGTGGTGTCTACTACCCCGGCCCGAACCAAGAGGTTCGCAAACTCGTATTTTTGCCGCACCATCAAGCTGTGGAACAGTTTGCCAGCTACCGTGTTCCCTCCTTCCTATGATCCTGGGTCCTTTAGGCGTAATGTGAAGAAGCTAAACAGCAGGCCGGCATGATTGTGTTGAGTAGCGGGGGATAGACTGTCTCTCGCTACTTGATACTCTATCTGGACGGCACTGCGCTTACCATCAGGTGCAGTGTGGTCACTTTGCCGCGCCAGAATAAAAAAAAAAAAAAAAATTGGAAAAAATTCCCGGAATAGGAATTTATCTTTAATACAACGAATAGCGATAGCCTAGTTGGTTGCGGTACGGACTTTGATGACGAAAGTCGTATGTTCGAAACCCAAGGATGGAACCCGGGGATGGAACCCGAGACCTTAGCACAGCAGTCATAACGCATGCGCAATTACAACTGCGCCACCGAGGCAGTCATGTATATCCTTTCAGACATAAAGCATGGGTTTATGTATATAAGTCGACTTAAGCAGACTTATGTCACAGATCCCATAAAATAATATGCACACGCTCAATTATGCAAAGACGCCTCGGAAAGCGTTATTACACAGAATTACACGCGAACATTTCAGCTCATATCAAACAGTGAAAATATACGACGTGGAATTTTGCCAGCGCCCGCTTGAACACGCCAGTTACAGCCTTTAAATTATAGAATACATACTCAATAAATTTTGCAAAATGCAAGCGATATTAACAAAAAGATTTCCAAAAGATCTATCAAAGCGTGTTTTCCTCAACAGTGTTGTGAGATCTAATATTCATCAAAAAAAATCCAAGGTCCTATACTATAGTTTGAGAATCCTATACTATAAACCGCGATACAATCCGTAAAATTGAGATGATCAATGTGTAATATTCGCGTAAACTTAATAAATCATCAATAGTAATAATAAAAAGGTGATAATGATTAGTCATTATCACCTTATATGTGTATTTTACATTGAGACACTTATCAAATAATTAAACCATATTTTCTACTGCAATCAATTGATAGTTTATATAAACGCTAACAGCACCAGTTAGATGCACAATAATGCAAAGTATTTTCGGTACATAATCGCGCTAATGCAAGATTTGGAGCTGTCGCCATACAGAGAACACATTTTAGTGGAATTATTTGCGAAATACAGAAGTCTCACAGCAAAATACAGATCGCGACGTTTCTGCTGCCTAAGTTTAATATTTTGGATGAATTCTTAAAGATATACTTATACTAATATTATAAAGGTAAAAATATTGTTTATTTAAATTCATTAATCTCTGGACGTACTAGTTAGATTTGTTTGACAGCCTCCGTGGCGCAGTTGGCGAGCCGGCTGTGAAACGAGAGGCCGTGGGTTCGATTCCCATACCGGGACAATTTTTTGTTTGACAGATAGATATTTGTGTCCGGGGTGTGGGTTTTGTGAGATCAAAAGTCTCTCGTAGTCCCTGATACCCACAACACAAGACTCGTATTTTAGTGTGGGGTCGGTGCTATGTGTATATGTATTTATACCATTAAATATTAAGACCCATTCTCTAATTTTATAATAAGTGTTTTATTTTTCTTCATAAACTACAATTTTGTTTCTTAAAATAACAAGCGATATAACTACACTGTTACCACTGTACAAAGAAAGTGTCGCTAAAGAGCGACGTGAGAATTTCGTCGACTGTAACCATAATTGTGCCAGTTTGCTTAATTACTTCTTCACACTAGAACTGACCTTTGTTGCTAAGGTCATTGTTTCAAACATAGTACATTTTACTATTGTTAGCGTCTTTTTCATTTATTTATTTAAAGTTACCAACGAGACATACATACAATAAAACAAATTTCAGTGTTCCTCATAAACTAGCAATCTTAACTGACAATGAGCAACTTTCACCAGACGTACTTATAAGTTGAAATAAAAATAATTTATTATAACAATTAGATATCTTTATGACATGACAGTAAAAAGTTGGTGCTAAAAATTGCAAATATAAGCAACAATCAGACTTTGTCTCTACTTTTATAACAAACTAGCTGTTGCTCGCGGCTCCGCCCGCGTGGAGGTCATGTTTTGGAAAAAAAGTATACCTTACAAAATACAAATTTTCATGCGTTTAACTTCAAAACTGACGGATTTTCATACAAACTTTCTTCCCCTATTTTACCCCCTTAGGGGTGGAATTTCCAAAAACCCTGAAATATGTATTTTTAATTTTTAACTGTAAGGCCAAATACCAAATTTCATGCGTTTAACTGCAAAAATGACAGATTTTCATACAAACTTTCTTCCCCTATTTTACCCCCTTCGGGGTGGAATTTCCAAAAATCCTGAAATATATATTTTTTATTTTTGACTAAAACGCCAAATACTAATTTTCATAAACTTAACTTCAAAAATGACGGATTTTCATACAAACTATCATCCCCTATTTTACCCCCTTAGGGGTGGTATTTCCAAAAACCCTTCCTTAGTGGATGCCTACGTCATAAAAGGTACCTACTGTGAAAATTTCAAGTCTCTAACCCCAGCCGTTTTGGCTGTGCGTTGATCGATCAGTCAGTCAGTCAGTCAGTCAGTCAGTCAGTCAGTCAGTTTCTTCTTTTATATATACAGATAGCCAGAATAGTTCAGTGACTATTGCTAAAACAAAGCGTTGACCTTTGTTACTTGTGTCACTTATATCTGACTATGAAAATGATTGTGTGTTGTGACGAGTATAGTGTCCTTTTATATATACAAGATTAGTTTTTGTATACCATAAAGCCGAAACACCCAAATTAGATTTTGGTATAAGCGATCAGATAAATATATGACATAATAATAATAAGGAAAACTCACGCGGTGACATGCAAAAATAATTTATCCCGTTTCTTGAACGATGCATGGGAATACGCGCGCCGCGTGGTGCTGTTTGTTTCCCGCCATAGTATTATGTAGGTATAGGTGAACGACTGACACGCGCCGCATTTTTATTAAGTAATAAACAAGGTAACCAGGTTGTCGAAAATCTTTATATTTTTTTGGGATACCAATATAACACGTTAAAAATTAGTGCAATGGATTGTGCTACTGATTCTCAAAAAACTACTTTCGGCTTTGTAGTATACTAAAAATAATGTTGTATATGTCGGAGAATAATGAATACGGAGACTGAATTGACCTTACAAATTATTTAATCTTTTGTAAATCTGTTGTGGGTACCGTCAGTTGTTTTACTATTTTGAAGGTAGTTTCGACTTGTTTATTAAATGATCTCACTCGTAGTGGGGCACAACGAAAATCACAATATAAAAGAGTGCCTCGGCATTTGGCGAAGCATTCAGGAATAATTATTAGACGAGTCAATATCGCGAATGGTTTAGTAATTTAGAGGTCGTAATGCCCAAGTGCTGTTTAACTGATCGTTGCCTACAATTAAAGTAATATAATTGTAAACCATGGTTTTTCTTGCCAGTTCTTTTTGCCATGGATTATTGTATTCCGAACTGGCAGTAGCTTATTAAACTATAAAGTGATTAACGTGTGTTATTTCTACTGAACTATCGTACGAAGTGAATCCTGATTATCTGTAGAGCAAAGAGGGATGAATAACCCTCATAGTCATGACCTATGATGACGTCATGACCTCAGCCATCTGACACAACACATAGTTTCTCTCTGACATCAGAAGTGGGATCGAACTGGACATCCACTATCGTAGATCAGGTGATGTGATACTTACAGTTTCATTTTATAATATTTCTGTTTCGAGAGTTTGGAAAACATTAGTAATTAGTTTATGCGCTTTGTTGGGTTGTGCAAAAAGTTATAAATCATTGAAATTCTATAATCCGAAATAAAATTGTGATCTTAAGTGTAATATTCTACCGCTTTATAAGTGGTAAAAAGTGCTCGGCGGTACTGTAAATTTGCTAGTCTACAGTACATTTGAAGATTGCGAATTTTGAGAATCATTTGGATTGTGCTATGTTTGTAAATTATTGCAAGTCCCTTATGTTGGTAAATAAATTTTGAATTATTTTATGTTCCAAACGAAATAGTTTAAACGATAGGTATGAAGTGTCTATGTTTACTGTGTTAATGATTTTGGTGTTCAAATTCCATATGCTGTGGATGGTTTCCTGTGGCGCTGTGGAGTTGTTGAGGCGGTTCTCTGGCAGCGCAAGTAGTGCTACAGCGTGTTGTTTGCGTGCCTACCTACATATGTGATCCTACCCGTGGAATTATTTGAAATTTGGTGAGTCGCTCTCAATTTTTAAATGTACAGAACGATTTTTAATTTTGATCGTTCTGCTAAAATAAACTATTAATTTAGTTGGAAATATGAGGATGTGTTTCCTACCTCATTGATTTTTTGTTTTTGTATTTAAAACTGATGGTAATGAACGACTATTAAGTTTGATCTTTCTGCTAATCTAAACAGTTAAATGCAAAATAGTGTGGTTTGTTTCCAACTTAATTGATTATTTCTTTATTTAAATTTGTACTGTTACAACCGATGGAAAATTCATCGAGATTTTGCTTAACTGCTAATAACGGAGTGATATTATGTTTGGACGTCCACGGTCCTCGGTGGCGTAGTTGTAATTCCGTAGGCTGTACGACTGCCGTGCGGGGTCTCAGGTTTGATCCCCGGGTCTAGTAAAGAGATATTGGGTTTATCCGCCGTAAGCCTGGAATTATGCCCGGTATGGTGATAGGCTCACCCCTATCACGCATGGGGTGATAATAGCTGCGCGAATTATGTGTACTAGTTACACCTCTGCCTACACCTTCGGGAATTACACTTGTGAGTGTGTATGTATGTGAAGATACATAACAGTTGACGCGTGTGATGTTTGATGATTTAATGAACCTTGAATTTGATGTGGTTCAATTCCATCATGTGTGTGGGTTGAAAAAAAAAAACATTTACTCTTTAACTGGTGTTAAAAAAAAAACTATTATATGTTTTAACGTGTTATGAAAAAACTGCATTGAATGAATAATTCAGTAATTTAATAGTTACTGCAATATTGTTGTGCGGGTCGAGTTTTTATTAAAGTTTCAGAATTAATAGTTGATAATCAAGTTAGTCAAGTATAACCATTTATTTTTTGTAACATTGACTACAATTCAATAAAAAAAAAAAAGGACGTACACGTATCATGCTTGTGTTTCCCGCTAAAGAGCGGAATTTTTATATTGGTATTGGTGGTAACTGTTAGTTCTGGTTTTAATTCGTTCTGCCCGGTAATACATTATTTTTATATTAATAGTTACGCTAAACTGTGCAATTAGTTGAGGTGAAAATAATTTGATTTGGTTTGATTCTTAGTGATCGTGGTGAGTTAATTATCCATAATTAAATTCATTATCTTCTGGTAGTGATATTAAAGAAAGTTTTACATCCAAGTTTTGTGGAAAACTTGAACATGACATAGTTACTTAAAGCATTGATACCCAAAGTGGTCTATATCGACACCCTGGGGCCGATGACTACTAAGGGGTCAAAGTGAGGGAAAAAAAAATATAGAAATAGGGATCTATGGAGTGTAAACGGGGTCCACAAATTTGAAGCCAAATATTGAATATTTATTATAAAAGCCCCAGGTTCACCACTCCCACTAGAGGCGTTTATTTTTACTTATTGCTTTTATGTAATACATATTGGTACTTTATTAATTTTGATATAATTAATTTCGGTTTCTTCTACATCTCACTACAGTTAGACATCAGTCAAGTGTTTAACACTTAGTTTTCTGGTTGTTAAATTTTATGGTGATTTAACAGAGACTATGTTTTGTTTAACCTCTATTTACGCTGATATTATAAAGCGCGAAATATTATTGCAGAGATCCATTGTTACCGCGACTGTGATACAGTTTAAAAATTCCTCGAGTTCTCAATATAATTAATGTTATTTTGCCACTTCTCTTTGTTAATTATCGTTTGCTTTAACGGTGAAGGAAAACACCGTGAGGAAACCTGCATACCTGAGAATTCTCAAAAGGAATTTCGAAGGTCTGTGAAGTCTACCAACCCGCAATAGGCCAGCGTGGTGAACTAAGGCCTAACCCCTCTCATTGGTAGAGGAGGCCCGTGCCCAGCGGTGGGACAATGTTTAATACAGGGCTAGTATTGTTATATTTTGCAACTACCCTTAGTCGATATCCAAAATGTTGTAGCCCTCTGTGAATGACATTGCGCTTGTTAATACTGGTGTGTGTCCCTAGGACATACACCAAAAATTACTTGTATTAAATAGCTACTCCAGCTTTGTTTTTTATCTAGATAACCACAACTAGTGTGAAAACAGGTTGACGGTTTAAACGCATACTTATCATCTTAGCGAAAGTGTATACTACTAATTGCTTGCTAATGTTATTCGACCGATTAGATTGAGTTTTGATTTAACTCCGACGTATCGGTGTACAGCGTTTGTTACACCTAAGGGTTTGTACGAGTATGCCGCAATTTCATTCGGGCTTATAAGTATTCAATGTCGGGTTTTCGAGTGAACGTTCATGTAGAGCGTTTCACGAGTGTCCTTAAATCGATAATTAACTGCGATAGACTAGCGATCACAGATCGTGGTAGGACTCTATAAGAGAGGTCCACCTAGCAATGCTTAAAATAACAAAAGCTACGTCTCTGAAACTTTTGATCGGAAAAATTCCAAGACCATTGTCGTTGATGTGTAGCGATTTAGCGACTGATTCGCGAAATTCGCGAGCGGTTGTCGGTAAATTATAGGGTCAGGAGTGACCGAGTGAAACATATTTCTCCTGTGAACTATCTAGCGCTAGATAGAATCGATCTTGAAAAACAATCTTAAGTTCATTGGTTCATTCAAGTAATTTTGTTTTTATTGTTTTATTATTGTGATGTGTGTACAATTAATGAACTAAATTTCGGTTTCTTAATAATTAGTGACTACAATGTTAGTAGAAGTTCAAATTTATTGAAGTTTATTAAGTATTACTGATTTTTTTATCAGTAATATGGGTTTTTTTCTATGCTAATTGGACACTGACATTTGCGTCTACTTATCATTCATTGGTCGGATCGGCCGAACGGGTGAACGGTTTTACTGTGTGTGCCGTTCCTCTTTTCAGGTACCTCACACATGGACGTGTGAGCACCTTTCTTTATGTTTTGCACAAAACTCACACTATACATACACACAAACACACATAACCAAACATAAAAAAAAAAAAAATAAAAAAAAAAAAAAATAAAAAAAAAATGAATGAAAAAAAAAATATATGAAAAGATGCTTTTGACGTGTGGAGCCGTTCAAAAGCCAAAAAAAAAATGAAAAAAAATGTAGCAAAAAAAAAAATATATGAAAAGATGCTCTTGGCGTGTGGAGCCGTTCAAGAGCCAAATGAAAAAAAAATTGTGACTGTTATCACGTGGAGTGAACAGTCCTTATATTTCAACAAATTATACTGTAGTCACGTGGAGTGAACAGTCCATATATTATTAAAAAAAAAAATGCTGTAGTCACGTGGAGTGAACAGTATTGCATATATTTCAATACACATATTTGACCTGTAGTCACGTGGAGTGAACAGTGTCTTACGCTATTCAACAAATTCATTATGTATGGCACTCTTGTCATAAGAGCTGTCAAATTACTCTTACATTTAACACTATACACAAAACCTAAAGAGATTGTAGTCACGTGGAGTGAACAGTCCATATATAAAAAAAAAAAAAAAATGCTGTAGTCACGTGGAGTGAACAGTGTCTTACGCTATATTCCACAATTAATTATGGCACTCTAATTGAGTATAGTTTTCTATATTTTTACCCGCGTATTTTATTTGACCTATACTCGCGTGTAGTGAGCAGTGTCTTTTACCACAACATTTCATCTGCCACCCTTGTCGTAAGGAGTGAGCTTTTAAATATCTATCTGTGGTCACGTAGAGTGAGCAGATTAATAAAAATAAAAAAAAAAATATTCTTTCTAATAATTATGCTTAGGTACTGTGGAAGTACCCAGGCTTAACATTAACTATCTGTTTGAGTATCTGTTTCAGAAAAGGCTGACTAACCAAGCGATGCAGGGCACGCATCGCAATTCAGAATGGCCGTGTCGCCATAGCACCTTCTTTACACAATTTATTTACAAGATTTAAGTCTATCAATTATTTTAAAGAAAAAAAAAAATATGTTTTGCTATTATAAATTACTCCTACATTTTAACACACTACCTTAATGAATATGCTGTTGTCACATAGTGTGAACAGTAACATATTTTCTCACAAATTATGCTGTTGTCACGCAGAGTGAACAGTAACATATTTTCTCACAAATTATGCTGTGTCACGCAGTTTCAGTAACATATTTTCTCACAAATTATGCTGTTGTCACGCAGAGTGAACAGTAACATTTTTTCTCACAAATTATGCTGTTGTCACGCAGAGTTAGTCTGTAAGTTTCAGATAGGATCTAGCAAACTATTCAAAGTGCCTAACGCACTATAGAATGGAGTCGGAACGCCATGAAATATTTTGACATCTTGCTGACATTGGTGGCAAGGACGATGCCCAACCAACACGCTGATTCAACGTGGCAGTAACTTTTGGTGAGCAACTTTCATATTGGTATCTCATTTGTGTACCACACACAGACCCACAACCATACACACACACACAACGCTAAAAGCTAAAAAAAAAGCTGTAAGCTAAAAAGCTGCAAGTAAACAAAAAAAAACTGACTAATGGCGTGTAGCCCCGTTCAACGTGTCATTCCTATCCTACTTTAACACCGAACATTCAACTTTGAACTTGTCACTTTTAGTGAGTGACACCGAACATTTAACTTTGAACTTGTGTCACTTATAGTGAGTAACACCGAACATTCAACTTTGAACTTTTGTCAATTATAGTGAGTAACACCGAACATTCAACTTTGAACTTTTGTCACTTATAGTGAGCCCACTCATTGAACTGTTGTCACATTGAGTGGAGCAGTAACATATTTTCTAGCAAATTTTACAAGTTTGTACGAGGACTTGGTTGCATCTTATTGAAATCTACAAATCAACTTTGATTACAGTGGTTACGAACTCACATCTTTATTACGTCTTAAGGACCATAACTATGATAATTTTCACAACGTTGGCAGGTGTACTGTGGAGTACCCTAGCCTGTGTATACTGATGATATTCTAAGTTTCAGCGGAGTTTTAGAGGATTTAGCAAGCGATGCAGAGCACACATCGCATTTCAGAATGGCCGTGTCGGAGAATAATGAATACGGAGACTGAATTGACCTTACAAATTATTTAATCTTTTGTAAATCTGTTGTGGGTACCGTCAGTTGTTTTACTATTTTGAAGGTAGTTTCGACTTGTTTATTAAATGATCTCACTCGTAGTGGGGCACAACGAAAATCACAATATAAAAGAGTGCCTCGGCATTTGGCGAAGCATTCAGGAATAATTATTAGACGAGTCAATATCGCGAATGGTTTAGTAATTTAGAGGTCGTAATGCCCAAGTGCTGTTTAACTGATCGTTGCCTACAATTAAAGTAATATAATTGTAAACCATGGTTTTTCTTGCCAGTTCTTTTTGCCATGGATTATTGTATTCCGAACTGGCAGTAGCTTATTAAACTATAAAGTGATTAACGTGTGTTATTTCTACTGAACTATCGTACGAAGTGAATCCTGATTATCTGTAGAGCAAAGAGGGATGAATAACCCTCATAGTCATGACCTATGATGACGTCATGACCTCAGCCATCTGACACAACACATAGTTTCTCTCTGACATATATATACATATATATTTGTATGTCCTCGTATATTTTGTATTTATATGGTAAATGCGAGCTATAACTTTTCCGAATATACATATATTTTTTTTAATTTTAAATAGACCTACAAGATACAGAAACAAGTGCAGATCTATTGACAGCCTCCATAGCGCTGCGGGTGAGTAAGCCGGCTGTGAAAAGAGAGGCCGTGGGTTCGATTCTCGCACAGTGACAAATGTTTGTGAGACAAACACATATTTGTTTCGGGACTTTGTGTTCTGGGACCGTAGTCCCTCGTAGTTATTGATGCCCACGATGCAGGTATGATGTATATTCACATGTGTAATAATTGAAAGAATATCATTAAAAAGAAAAGACATGAAAGTAAAAAAGGTATTAGTTGAAAAGTTTGACGGTAAAGCATTGTTGAAAGTCTAAAAACTGGGGCCAGTCGACCGGCCGCGGATCGCGTAAACTTCACAAAACTTTGATATTAAAATATATGAGGTACATAAAACGTTGAAAACGTAAAAATCTTTTAATGGAGATTTTAACGTCTATTTCTTAACGACGTATTTTACCACAATGTTAAATTATATTTTGGTTCTGAGTAAGTCGACCTTCTGCTACCGCTGCTTCTTGTCCTACTCTATTGTCACCTTAATAGACTACAAAACTGATTTATATTTGTATTTACATACATACAAACTTATACACTAACGCCTTTAATCCCCGGAGGGTAGGCAGAGGTAGGTGGGTGTACTGGTTGACCAGTACAGTATAATAGACATTTTGTTTTAAATCACAAAATACGTCCAAAATTAACACAGATAAACTTTTCTTTAAATAAAATGTTTTTGTTACATTTTATTTAAAGGATAGTTATCAAGCAGATCTCATAAATGTTACTGATTCAATTTCAACCACGTCTGCGAACGTCGGGCACTGACGTTTCCATTTGCACACGTTTGATTTGCTCGCTCGTGCGATGGGTACGGGATGGGTGTTGAGTATAGTTTAAATTATAGTGGTTTATTATAGAAGTTTAAACTAGGTTTAAATCAACATATTATAGGTTACTATAAGAACTATGCATTATAAATCTAGGTTTATAATGCATAGTTTAAGTCGATAAATGCAGGCCTTTTTTATCTTGGCCCGGATCCACACATGATGGTAAGCGCAGTTTCGTCCAATTAGAGTATCAAGTAGCGAGACAAACCAGTATGGCCCGCAAAATGTGTTAAAATGCGTTAAGTTCATTAAGGAGTTGTAGGTCCATGAATAGTGTAACCATAGAAATCCAATGAGTGTATTTGAATCCCGACTGGGGATTGCGTTTTTCTCTAACACCTTTACTCACGCTAGCACATTAAGCCGATTCTGTTAAGCTGTGTTTGTTTGGTAGTGATTTAAACATGTACCTCCAGTAAAACCTTGGCGACAAAGCAACGGAGCACACTTGTGCAAAATGCTGTTATTTTTCAGACCTTTTTGTGGAGTGAACTTTTTTAGGCACATTGGTCACTTGTGGGATGGCGAAATCACTGAACTTGCGTGAATTAAGTAACAGTTAAGTCTAGTTTGAGGTAAAAACTTCAGTTAGAGATAAATTAGTTGTTAAGTATTTTGTAAATATGTGTGGGTAGATTGTGAGGGTAGGACTTATTTATTAGACATGTCGAGGGTATTCCATAAATATCCGTGGGTAGATTGGCGATAATTACCAACTGAGTGGGGTGAAGAATTGTTTTAAAAGACGGCTCTCGAGCGCTCCAGACTACAGTCCGTTCTGGGACTGTCTACTGTAAAGACGTATGGTGTCCAATCATCGTTTACGTGCCCTTTAAAGTACCCACTTTTAAATAGCACTTTGAATTGTTTCTTATACTTCTTTAATCACTTTAGGCACAGTTGGGGTTAGGAAAGAGCACTGAACTCGCGTGACCATCACGCTCAGATTATTTTACTTTTAACATTAGCACGTCTATGAAAGTCTATAATTATTGATAAGCCACTTTTGTTTTTGATATAAACAAAAAAGTTACTACTTCATGGACGCTGTTTCAAAAAAGAACAGTAAGTCTTAAGTTTTCACTTCTGTCGGTGACTGCCTATGTTTTTTATGTCTTTGTTATTTTTTAGTCTACGAAATAAAGTTCAAAGGTTATTCTAACTCACATTATACGTACAACAAAGAGAAGTTTATTACAAATTCAAGTATTGATTTTATTTTTGTGTTCTCTTCACACACCAACAAAAGAACATAAAAACATGTCGCATTGTACAAAATACATACATTTCAAAAGTAATCGAGTACTAACCGAGCAACGTACGATAAAACATTAGATTCACCCGCGTCGAGTACGGCGACACATCGAGCGAAACAAACTGACAAATGTGACTACAATGCACTTTATTCGTGTTCTCATGTTACTTTATTTATACAATTTGGTTTTAACAATACTGAATAAAGTATTTGATACTGCTACCGACATAACTAAGCGCTCTTGATTGGTCTTACAGTCCTAATATCACGCGATATATCTGCAAGTTGTATACACCCTGTACGGTACATAATCTATGCAGGTTGTGTCGATAAGGCAGTAATGCTGACCTATCTAACCACACTCAGACAGTATGGCAGAAACTGGCTCCAACATTCTTTTTTTTATTAGGGCACATCAAAGTGACCACACTGCACTTGATAGTAAGCCCAATGCCGCCCAATTAGAGTATCAAGTAGGGAGAGACATTCTATCTCTCGCCACTCAACACAATCATGCCGGCCTGCTGTGTTGCTATTCACACTACGCCATGAGGCAAGAAAGTGAAAAGTGGTCGAGGATCTAATGTCAGAACTCTAGACCCGCGACAAAAACCGGATGTACACAGGCTGACTCCGGAACGCGATACTCTTGCGTGTGCCACAGTTAGAGACGGCCGGAATTACGAGGCTGATAAAGAAAATAAAACTTATGGAATGATAAGTAACTGAGACAGAAGACTAATGCGACAATTTATATACAAATCAGATTTACTTTTACTGTAATTCGAAATATCAAATCAGAATCAGTAAGAGCTTGAATTTAAGTTGGCTCCATTATTGATACATTGACAGGCTTTGTTGCGCAATGAGCGAGTAGCAAAGTGTGAAACGAGAGGCCGTGGGTTCGATCCCCACATTAAGACAATTACTTTTTGTGTGATTCAAAAATATTTTTTTTTGGATCTGGGTGTTGTGGAATCCTAGTTCTTGATACCCACGACACAGGTTTCACCTAGTGTGGGGTCATAACTATGTGTGTGACTATTGGGTGTATTTATTATTAACTAGTGGTCTCGGTCAGACGTTGTCCTGCCAAAAACCAACTTTACTGTGGGCCAAATTTTCTTTAAAAAATGAGAAATTCAGATGTCGACAACAACGCCACCTATCGGACTTAAAGCTCTCCTAACTTTTAAGTTGGGCCCAACCACACACATAGACAATTTTTTTATTGAAATCGGTTGAGTGGTTTCTAAGTCTAAACGGACATAAGTTGATTTTTTGTGTTTTATATATATACTCAGCCTGTTGCCGTCCACTGTTGGACGTAGGCCTCCCCAAGTGAACGCCTTGAATCTGTCCATCTGCAGACGAGACCAGCCCACTTCCACTTTAGCGTGCTAATTTTGCGAGCAATATCTATGACTTTGGTTCTCTGGCGGATGACTTCATTTCGAACTCTATCCACTAGAGAAACCCCAATATTGTGTTTTATATATTTATTTATAAATACACTCGACCTCTCACAATAAACATAAAGTGGTCACTCAAGTTAATGCCATTTAAATAGGAAAAGAATTCATACTACAACAATAGCAGCCTTATAAAGGAGCGTTTGAACCGTCAACAGAGGCAAATGGGGCGACACACAAGACAAATGCGTGTACTAACATTATGTTGCTCGATTTTAAACGTTCGCACAATGTCTCCAACATAACATGGAATTCACGGAGCGTTGGAAAATTGGTTTATAAATGTTAGTACAAAGACTTGAAATATGTTCGGGAAGTATTATGGTAAAATTTAAATTGAATTTTTCAGTAAGTATTTTGTTGTTACATTTTTAACTCAATAAAAAGAAAAATCGTTGTGAATAATGACTAGTTGACGAATTTATATTTGGGAAACTGAAATCATCTTATTTTTATTTATTTGATGGATTTAATGTGTTCTGTAAAAGTTACGTGTGTATTAAATGTTAATTATCGCTTGATTTAACGGTGAAGGAAAACATCGTGAGAAAACCTGCATACCTGAGAATTCTCATACGAGTTTGGAAGGTGTGGAGTCTACCAATCCGCATTAGGGCAGCGTGGTGGATTAAGGTCTAACCCCTCTCATTAGTAGAGGAGGCACGTGTCCAGTAGTGGGACAATGTTTAATACATGGCCAGTAAATGATAATTATCATTTACAGAACACATACACGTGCTAACTGCCTCGGTGGCGCAGTTGTAATTACGCATGCGATACGACTGCTGTGTTGAGGTCTCGGGTTCGATCCCCGGGTCGGGTAAAGTGATGTTGGGTTTTCCTATTTAGAAATATTCAGCATCAGCCGGGAGTCTGGCATTATGCCCGGTATGGCAATAGGCTCCCCTGTCACTTTATGGGTAATATATTCGGCGAAAAGTGGGTGTACTGGTTACACCTATGCCTACCACTTTAGAAAAGTAGAGGTGTATAACATTTGGGCCGGTTTCGAACCTACGACTTTTGTCTCGACAGTCCGTACCACTACTAACTAATCTATCGCAGCTTTTACTACTCACTTCCATTATACTTCACTAATTCACCACAATACAGAAAATTTAAGCCAATAAAAGTAGTAATGCAGTAAATGTTTGATATGTCTGGAATTAACAAGGGAATACTACTGGCTTTTATTACTGTACGACAGTTAAGCTCAGAAAACCGTTAGCGACAGAAAAACGATAGACGTTGAGCACGTATGTCAGACTAGTACAGTTGGAGGAAAAACTATTTTTATTATTATTGGACAGCGCTTTAGTTTTTGTTTGTTGAGTTTTTGTGTTAAAGGTGTGCGTTGCGCAAATCGAAAAGATCATGACGAATTCTAATAAATGATAATTTAAAATGACACGCTACCAAAAAGTAGAAAATTATACGATTCATTTGATTGTAAAAAAAACCGACGGTTTTTATCAGGACATAGTAAAAAGCTACTATCAAAGCGTGTTTTTTTCAGTTTATTTCAACTATGATTTATTTCTTTCTCTCCAAACATCAAGATTATAATTAAAAGACTCGATTACAAATCAAGACCACATGATAAAAAAACATTACTTTTATTTTCCTGGTGCTTCTGGTTAGGATATAAGGCTAAAGTTATGATAATAATGTATTGTCACACAAATTTTCAAGTAAATACGACGTCTGGAAGGTGGTGAAGATTATATTAAAAGATTTCGTTACGTACAAACATAATACTAGCCCTGTATTAAACATTGTCCCACTGCTGGGCACGGGCCTCCTCTACTAATGAGAGGGGTTGGGCCTTAGTCCACCACGCTGGCCTAATGCGGGTTGGCAGACTTATCATACCTTCGAAAAACTCTCAGATATGCAGGTTTCCTCACGATGTTTTTCCTTCACCGTTAAAGCAAGCGATAATTAACATTTTTAATACACACATAACTTTAGAAAAGTCAGAGGTGTATGCCACTTGGGTTTCGAACCTACGACTTTCGTCTTGACAGTCCGTACCGCAACCAACTAGGCTATCGTTGCTATACGTATAAACATACATCATACATAGATAAAGGTGAAGCTAAAATTAAGTTTTCTGATCTAATATCTGTATATATAAAAGAAGAAACTGTCTGACTGACTGATCGATCAACGCACAGCCGAAACGGCTGGGGTTAGAGACTTGAAATTTTGACAGGATGTACCTTTTATGACGTAGGTATCCACTAAGGAAGGGTTTTTGGAAATACCACCCCTAAGGGGGTAAAATAGGGGATGATAGTTTCTATGAAAATCCGTCAATTCTGAAGTTAAACGCGTGAAAATTGGTATGTAGCCTTTTAGTTAAAAATAAAAAATATCTATTTTAGGATTTTTGGAAATTCCACCCATACGAGGGTAAAATAGGGGAAGAAAGTTTGTATGAAAAATCCGTCATTATTGAAGTTATCTATCATATAAAACGATGTGTTGAAATATTAAACTAAGTTAATTTCAGTCTCAACAGGATTTTTGCAAGTGTACTCATTAATGTAGAAATCTTATAAAATCAGACGGTACGAAATTATCTTTAAAACTACTGATGTTTCTTATTTGATCTATAAAAGAAGGTTATGGACATCCAAAATTAATCTAGCTAGATTTTGAAAATCTTAAATAAACAAATAAATCCCATAAAAAACGCTGCTTCCCCCAAGAATATAATAATTTACAGTCTTAATAAAGAGGGTCAGGTCTAAATAATTAAGTTATTTTTTAAGAAGTGACAAAATCTAAAAAGCTGAAATTTTTACAAGTACTACATTGTATTTTCATCAATGACACAGGACCAAGAAAAGAGTTTTCAATATTTCATCCTTAAAGTGGTGAAAAGTATTGTTAGTACGTATATACTTTACTTCAAATTTGGCATTATTTTGGTTCGGTTAAATTTTCTAAATTAAATCCCTGAAGGGAAAAAAGCTTTGGAAAAAGAGATGGAGGTGCAAAAAACTAATTATTCAAACTACACTAGAGTAATAATATTTCGAATTATAATATGTATTATATTATTAGTAAACCGAAACAGAGGTCATAACCTATCAGTTTTTTTTTATTTGGTTCACTGAACTAGTTGTACACAGTTATTACAATGTTAAGACATAAATTAAAAATATCATACAACAGTGTACCACCTTCTTGGAGTGAACACAGCATGCGTGTAAATTATAGATCAGCTTAATTTTCAGTAAAATATTTTTAAAATATGCCCTATGGTAAAATTAAAGACAAATAGCAAAATCCATTAAATTAACTAAGTATTAGTAGTATCTTAAAAAAATAAAAATTTGAATATGGAACTCAGAAATAGAATAAAAAACTTTTTTTTTATTGCATAGTCCGACAAACGAGCATGTGGGTCACCTGATGTTAAGTGATCTCCACCGCCCATGAACATCCACAATACCGAAAGTATCATGTGCGCATACATGATGTCGGCCTTAAAGGACAGGAATAGGGATTAGGGAACGGAAGGGAGAATCTGGGCCTCCGGATATCTCACTTACCATACGAAACGCGACAGTAAACTGTCACTTTACGTTGGGTTTCTGTGAGACAGTGGTACTACGCCGGTCGAGGCGGCCCATTCATGCTGCAAACAAATATGTCTACAGCGTGGCTCTACCACTATAAGCGTATTCTATTATTTATCTATTTTTAAAATTAATGATATTATCAATAATCGTAAAAACATTTTATAGTACACGAATCCATAATTAATGTCAATTAATGTACATACTATTCCTAAATCCAACCTATATTATTATTGAGTAGAAAATATATATATACTTAATTACGTTCAATCCATTTGGCTTCAATATAAAATATTCTCTATTGTTCTTGATAAAAATATTTATCCAAGAACAATGTTTAATCTACAAGAACATTATACAAGTTCCAATAAAATACACTTTAATGTTTTACTTAGATGTTTGCTTATAATCTCATCCATATTTTATTACGTATCTCGAAAACAATAGAATTTTAGATCTCATAGTTATCTCTTGAACAAAGGAGATTGAAATAAAAGTAATGAAGATAAATTATGCGAAGAAGTGTTTATTCCAAATAATAAAGTTTCGGGCAAATATTTTTGAATATATTAATAATATATTTTTCCTTTGATATTTATTGCGCGAATTAGACCTTCTGAATATTTAAACACAAATTGCGTAACGATTCATTTTGTACATTTAAATAATTCATTAGATCAATAGCTTAGTTATGTCATAGATTAATATCAAATATACGGAAAAGTTATTTTTGAAAATTTTGTACCTACAGAATTGGAGTTATATTTAATAAAATCGTCAACCTTATATTTACATAACGATTTGCATGTACAATACACTCCCGTACAATGTCACATAAACAAAATAATCAGAATAGGAAGCGTTAATAAACGAAAGAGGCCAAGGCAAGGCTCACTCAGCACATTTATAAATGCCAGTGAAATAAGAGGTAATCATAGTACAGGCCCACTATATCCATCAAACTGTCAATGCAATGACTAACGTAGTGAAAGCTGAATTATTAAGAGTACTGACCCATTTTTGCCGGGTTGCCAACAACGGCCGGCACAAGGCATAACAGCAACACACAGGCCCACTCCATTTCAACACAGTCACTAAACACGAATAAAAAAATTAAATTGAGCAAATTTCAACACGACTGTACATTTTGTAACATTCTTTACGTAGCGTATCGTAGTGGCGAGTGTACGTAGCCGCGAATCGGCGTGTAGCATTGGCTACGCGCGTAGCACTGACGTCCGCACCGCGCTACGGCGCCCAGACAACTGAGCCAGCTCTACCACGCTTACCAGTTGGCCTGTTATTGATTCTTTAAAATGTTATTTTTGGTTATTTAACACGTTATATTGTTATTTATGTTTTTATTTACGATGGGTTCTACGCCGGGCAAATTATCCCACTAGATGAATTAATTATCATTAAATAAATTATACCGCACTCTATGTAGGCTGTTTGGCTTTTCGAAGAATTAGAGCTTTTTAATATCATTATATTACGTTTGTTTAAATGGAACAAATATTTGCTCATATAATTTAATATTGCTAGGGGTTCAATTGGATAAGGTAAATATAGACATCATTACTCAGTATATTTAAAATTGAATAATAGAATTCAAAAATGATTGAGAGAAGTATTATTTTATAGAGTATTTTAAACACGACGTTATTATTTTCTGTTCCAAGATTAATATAAATACTGTGTTGGTTTTGTTTGTCGTTCAGTTTGAGTTTCCAGTTTAATATAATATTTAAACTTTATAGTTAAACATAATAATCGTCATTCACAGTATCAAATAAATTGTTGTCTGTATCGCTGGATGAAGCACAGGTTAATTAGTTCACTTAAGATTTGTCGAATTTATTTCTGTTCTATAATGTAACTGTTCTGTTCTGTAATATAATGTAATGTCTATGATAACTTACCCCTCTCATTGCATTTTGAGTATATATAGGTAAATAACAATAAAAAGTTTTTTTGAATAATATACATACACACGCATTCACGCCTGTAATCCCTGAAGAGGTAGGCAGAGTTGTAACAAGTGCACCCACTTTTCGCCGAGCTTATTACCGTCTCATAATGCGATACGGTGATCGCCATGCCATCACAATTCCAGCCACCGATACTAAATATTTTGAGATAGAAAAACTCAATGTCTCTTTTACCCGAGCTGGGGATCGAACTCGAGATCTCAGCACAGCAATCGTACCGCGTACGTAAGTACAACTGCGCCACAGTGGCAGTCCATTTGATTCGTATTGTGAAAAATGTAATATTGTGTGGTTACGTGTTGTGTGTCACACAGGTCAAGTGTAAATAGACACCTTATATTCTGCTTTGCGCCAATTTACTCTTTAAAATATGTGCACCACAGTTATAGTTTTAGTATTTTATATGTTACCGAGGTTTGAAAATAAATTAAATCGTTATTGATTATTTTGAAGATTCATCATCTACCTGCCCTTATCCCACACTAAGTGGGGTCGGCACAAACGGTTTGAACCCTCCACGCAGCCCTATCATGCGTCAAATCTGCATTCACCCCTTTCATGCGCATGTCCTCATTCACGCAATCCATCCATCTCTTTTTTGGTCTCCCACGACTCTTTCTTCCATCCACATTCATATTGACAACCAGTCTTGTCACATGCCTTTCATCCCTCCTCATCACATGCCCATACCAAGCTAACCTAGCACTCCTCATCTTTTCCACAATTGGTGCTACTTTCAGGCTTCCCCTTACATACTCATTCCTTATCCTATCTAACTTTGTGACCCCACACATCCATCTTAACATACGCATCTCAGTAGCATGCACTCTCCTCTCATCCGTCTTTTTCATTGCCCAACATTCAGATCCATACATAGCGACAGGTCTTATGACAGTCTTATAGATTTTTCCCTTAAGTTTAAGGGGCATCATCTTGTCACATATTGTTCCTGAGACCTGTCGCC
Source organism: Laothoe populi (assembly GCA_905220505.1). Taxonomy (NCBI): domain Eukaryota; kingdom Metazoa; phylum Arthropoda; class Insecta; order Lepidoptera; family Sphingidae; genus Laothoe; species Laothoe populi. The sequence continues at coordinate 18,452,690 of HG992156.1, forward strand.
ACTTCATCCACCCTGCATTCATTCTACTATTCACATCTCGGTCAATATTGCCATCATTTTGGAGAAGCGAACCAAGGTACTTAATCGGAGCAAACCGGTAGGGGTACACCATTTAAGGCAATATTAAAGAAATTGGAAGAGCCACCGAAATCACAGAATAGTTGTTCAGTCTTAGTCCGGCTGATCTTGAGGCCAACTCTTTCCAATTCTCTTGCCATTTTACCAGTCTGCTCTGTACCTCAGCTGCCTCCTCTCACACGAGTACAATGTCGTCTGCAAAAGCATGCACCAAGGTGCTTCCTCCTGTATGTGTGATGCGATTATTTTGAAGCCCATTAAAAAATTATATTTTTTTACCCCAAAAAAATTTTCAACAGCGTACGGGATCTGCAAGTAACCAAATAAACTTAAGATATGATTATAAAAAATAAACTTTCAAAATCACAGAGACATTTCATTTTTATTTATTTGTGGTATGGAAAGTCCATCTAAAGCTTACTGTACAAAATATTTCAAATGTATTTTGTACTAGAGGCGAGGTGCAGCATGCATAACGCTATGTCCAATAAAATTTCTGGGACAGCGTCACAGTGGAATTTTTAATTTCACGATGACTTTGACAATATTCTAGTCGTGGTTCCGGAAAATGTGTTATATGGAATAGTTCTTTAAAAAATATTTCAGCGTATGGCAGATGATGATAATAATACGACTGATTATTTTTAGAGGCCGGCAAATTAAATAATATTAGTAAGAACGATGTGTGGCCGTGTTGCGGCCTTCTGAGTACTCTGACACTAGACCGTCGACCGCTTCTTTACATTCTTGCCCATGGCGTAGTGTGAAGAGGCAGGTTGGCATGATTGTGTTGAGTAGCGGGGGATAGATTGTCTCTCGCTACACGATACTCTAACTGGATGGCACTGCGCTTACCATCAGATGCAGTGTGGTCACTTTTCAGTGCCAGGAAAAAAAAACCATCCCCAACCATCAGTGCAAATATATTTTCCTGTAGATATTACTTACGCCATTGATTAATCGACTGTTCTCTCGATTTTCTTGCGTAACTGATACACGTCTTCGTCTCTCATTGTTACCTTTTCAATATACTAGTGACGTACTGATGGGTTGAAATATCGATAAAGTACAAAATATTATCATGTTTCGTAAATTTACCAGTACATTGTTCGCTTATATATTTCGCGCACAAGGTAAATTTTGAGGTGAGCGAGTGATTTAGTTTCCATATAACTGTATACTAAGCAGCCTTATTGGTAGCATTTTACAGTGTCGCCCATCACGGTCTCGCCCGGTCGACCACCTCAAAAGCTACCTGTTGTTATTCTTTTTAACCGACTTCAAAAAAGGAGGAGGTTAACAATTCGTCGGAATCTTTTTGTTTTATGTATGTTACCCGATTACTCGAAGACGCCTAGACCGATTCGAGAAATTATTTTTTTGTTTAAAAGGGTATACTTTCCATGTGGTCCCCTTGGCACCAAGTCAGGATCTGATGTTGGGATCTCAGAAAAATCAAGGTTAACCCTCAAATTTTATAGTGACACATAATTTGGTTTTTTATTGAGGTCGGTGTACTTTTTATTGTATTGACACTATATTTTCAACCTATATTCAAGGTAGAAACATGGAATAAATATATATGTATTTTATTTAAGGCGGTGGACTAAGACCGTAAACCTTTCCTTAGTAGATAATAAAAAAAAACTTTAATTGGAAATTTCTTTAAGCACTTTGGGTGATTTTTTTATGATTAAAATTTTGCTAGTTCGAGTAACAGTCATGTTGATGTTAGCAATTATCTTTACGTATAAGTATGGCATGTTGCGCGTATGAAATGCGCGTTGGACGCTTTTTTGGATGGATAAAAACTTATGAGTTGACAGCCTCCGCAGCGGACGAGTAGCCGGTTGTGAAACGAGAGGCCGTAGGTTCGATTCGATGCCCAAAGTTTCACTAAACTGTAATAATATCAATCCTTGTACGAGTAAAAATCGAGGGCGGTAATTTGAATTATAGAGTCGCTAATTGCTAGTTCAATATTTAATGTCCACTATTACAACTGCTTTTAAATGTAAAAATGTTAATGAAATAAATACTATAATGGACTGACGCGGTAAAAGACTTTTTTTATAACCAGTCACGCATCAATGGATCGCCGGCGTGCCAAAAATAGTAGCAACACTCGCCGCTCCCACATGCCATTTTCAACCTCAACATTATGGAAATAAAATCAACTTTGGCCTGCACCTTACTGACTTAATTTTAACGGTAGGCAGCCCTGGCATTGCAGAAGTGACTACTGACCATCAGGTGGCTCGTCTGCTCGTCTGCCTATCGAGGCACTAAAAATAAACTTACATACTACCTTTTCCGAACACCGGTATCCTTGTGATTTGTGAGAGGTTTACTATTTTTACGGTTAATATACCCAGACCCGAGACAAATATCTGTCTGTCACACAAACATTTGTCTTGGTGCAAACATTTGTCAATATGTGATATCAATGAATCTGTCAATTTAATCTTCTCTATTTGCTGGTGTCTTGATACAAGTTAACTTGCCATGAGCATAAATGCTAACTAAGGTAATATTACACCGAATAATCCCTCTAAACGTACTTCACTAATGGACATATCGGATATATCCTTATTTGTTCTCACAAATCCCGACATCACTAAGTCAGCTACAATAATTAGTGATATGAGAAATGAATCCCCGGCTTTCGCACATGTTGCAGATTATCCTCCTGTATTATATTAAGGAATGCCGTGGTATTGTATCACATTCCTATTTTTCTAGGTCGAGGAGAATAAAGAAAACGCGATGGTTTGATAGAGTTCGGAAATCTGTATATATAAAAGAAGAAACTGACTGACTGACTGATTGATCAACGCACAGCCAAAACGGCTGGGGATAGAGACTTGAAATTTTGACAGTAGGTACCTTTTATGACGTAGGCATCCACTAAGGAAGGGTTTTTGGAAATACCACCCCTAAGGGGGTAAAATAGGGGATGATAGTTTGTATGAAAATCCGTCATTTTTGAAGTTAAGTTTATGAAAATTAGTATTTGGCCTTTTAGTCAAAAATAAAAAATATATATTTCAGGATTTTTGGAAATTCCACCCTGAAGGGGGTAAAATAGGGGAAGAAAGTTTGTATGAAAATCTGTAATTTTTGCAGTTAAACGCATGAAATTTGATATTTGGCCTTACAGTTAAAAATTAAAAACACATATTTCAGGGTTTTTGGAAATTCCATCCCTAAGGGGGTTAAATAGGGTAAGAAAGTTTGTATGAAAATCCTTCATTTTTGAAGTTAAATGCATGAAAATTGGTATTTTATAGTGTATACTTTTTGTCTCAAACATGACCTCCACGCGGGCGGAGCCGCAAGCAACAGCTATTAATTACAAATCTCAATGTACAAAATAGTCTCTCATTGAAAACTGGGTTCGAAAATTGCAATATTTTGTATCGAAATTCCAAACTAAATGGTATTGTTTTTTTTTTCTACCTGCAGTGCCGTCCAGGTAGAGTATCCAATAACGACAACCATCGCTTCTTGGCATAATGATGCCGGCTTGCTAATAAATTGTCATCGCAACGCCGATAATGTCAATGGCTTATGTCTCCCGTCACGGACTATCTTTATTAAAAACTATCTTTTTCCTACAGCTTCGCCCGCGTGGTAGTTATTTTTGAAAGAAAAGTTATAAAATACATTGAGTCATCTTAAGCCACTGCATCTTTCTACCTTTTGCTACACTGATTTTTCCGGGAAAAAAATAGCCTATGTCATTTGCGATTCCTAAATTATCACCATTCCAAAAAACATGCCGATTCCTTGATTTGCGGAAAACAAAGAACCACTCTGCGGGAACCATTATTTTTCGGGAAAGAAAAATAGCATATTCTATTATCTAATCTATAAACTTCCACTATGAAAAAAAACAAGTCGATCCTTTACTCCGCGAAAAACCAAAAATATCCAGCGGGAACCCAGACTTTTCTCCGGGATAAAAAGTAGCCTATCATTTGCGCGATCGAATGGTCTAACTGTATTCTAAATTTCAGGATGATTGGTCGAGCCGTTTTTGAGTTAAACCCGGTCATATAGACAGACAAAAATTAAAAGCACCAAGCAAAATTGGGTAAATTACTCAAATGAACATACAGACGCTATTGATTTATATGTTAGTATAGATGACGCAGTCATTAATGCGAATTCCCTCACAATTTCCAAACAAAGTCAACCCTCACTTAACGTAAACGTGACCCATGTGAACATAGCAATAAGGCATCTATTTTAAGGACATTTCGCAAATCTTGAAAAATACGGCGAGTTCGTTATATAGAAAAGGCTTCATTACACAACTTTCGGTCAAAGTAAGATTTCTTCACGTGTTCTTAAATAAAGCAGACCGGCATGATTGTGTTGACTAACGAGGGATAGATTGTCTCTCGCTACTCTAACTTGACGGCACAGCGCTTACCATCAGGTGAAGTGTGGTCACCTTGCCGTGCTAGGATAAAAAAATTGGGCAGATGATATCGGTTTTTAATTCAAATTTTCTATGAGATTACATATACTATTAGTGGGTACCAGAAATATTATCCTAAAAAAGGATCTTGTTATATTTCAACTTAATAAAAAATAATAATACTAGCCCTGCATTAAACATTGTCCCGCTGCTGGGCATGGTCCTCCTCTACTAATGAGGGGTTAGGCCTTAGGCCACCACGATGGCCTTATGCTTTATACAAAATTCAAATAAAAAAACCTTTCACCTCCTGAAATCTCCATTTCAGTGTGTTTTATGCTCCGTAAGTAGACTTCATATCATGACGGCAAACATAGAAAAAAAATACGCAACGAATCGAAAAACTGTTCCTTTTTAAATGTGAAAGTCATAAATCTACGTTTCAGAGCCATTGCTGTGTGCGTTAGGAAACTTCAACATTAAATTCAGCTTGAAGTTTCATATGACACAGAAGTTAGCAAGAAACAATAATTTATTTAGCACATCTTTGAGTGTCACATTACGGCATACTTACTGCTCGACAGTCGAGTTTATACGATGAATAAGTGAAACCCATACTATGATTATACTGTGTATGACGTGTTATGAAACGATAAGTGCTATTTCACACGATCCGGTTGCCGGATAGTCAGCGCCGGATGGTAGATGGTAGTAGAGTACAGTATTGAGCTCCTACATGCGCTAGCTGTTGCGGCAATGTACATTATTTATTTAAAAAAAATCCAGTTGTTGTAACATTACTTAGGACTAAAATATAAATATGTATTAGAGTATTTCCTGTTATTAGAAATACCGAAGGTATATTGGAGGTATTTAGGAGACTAGTTAGGGGTACATTAATAATGACAACCAAAGTGGGAGTAGTAAATGTTTAATATAAAACGGAGTGCCTTCCGCGCCCCGGTGTTCAGTTCTGTTTTTTTGTGAAGTAGACTAGGTGATAGCCAGGATATTCGTGGTTCGTTCGCGGGGTAGTAAGTGTATCAATGTGTAAACAGTTCAATGGCCGCGTAGTTCAGCTTAAAGGGAAATGATGGTAGATTAATTATAAAGAGAAGTTTTAAAGTGAATCCTGACATGCGTGTGTGTTAATATTAAGCACAGAGATGTGTAACAGTGCCGTGTAAATCAATCAATAAATTATAAACATTGTATTTGTGCTTTTTAAATATCCATCTTGCATAGTTTTGATAATGTTCCTAACATATGTAACAACTAGTTGTTGCTCGCGGCTCCGCCCGCGTGGAGGTCATGTTTGGGAGAAAAAGTTTACAATACAAAATACCAATATTCATGCGTTTAACTTAAAAATGACGGATTTTCATACAAACTTTCATTCCCTATTTTACCCCCTTAGGGGCGGAATTTCCAAAAATCCTGAAACATATATTTTTTATTTTTAACTTAAATGCCAAATACTAATTTTCATGAATTTAACTTCAAAAATGACGGATTTTCATACAAACTTTCATCCCCTATTTTACCCCCTTAGGGGTGGTATTTCCAAAAACCCTTCCTTAGTGGATGCCTATGTGATAAAAGGTACCTACTGTCAAAATTTCAAGTCTCTAACCCCAGCCGTTTAGGCTGTGCGTTGATCGATCAGTCAGTCAGTCAGTCAGTCAGTCAGTCAGTCAGTCAGTCAGTCAGTTTCTTCTTTTATATATACAGATAATAATTTAAGCATATCACAACATGTGTTGAGAACAAAAAAGTACCACCAGTATTAAATAAAAGAAGAAAGGTTAATTAAATATACAAAAATAACAATGAGAATGTTATGTATAATAAAATATTTATTTATTTATTTATTACACTTTATACAGATATATGTACAGGCGGACTTAATGCCTAAGGCATTCTCTACCAGTCAACCAGTCAGTCTAAATATATATCTAAGTATAGCAATAATATGGAATGATAACTAGAAACTGGTTAGCTATTACACCATACTTCTATTACATATACTAACCATTTTCTCTTACCATTATGTCATCTGTTACCTGGCAACCAGGACGTGTATTTACACTTTGTTTATTTGAACACTAAAATAATGGTGTTACAACAAATAATTGAAAAAAAAAAAAAAAAAAAATTATTCGGTAAAATGATAAATTGAGTGTTTAGAAGCAGTTAGCAAGGCTTTGATCTCGGCGGCTATTTACCTAACTGACGGCCTGCATTACATAATACCGCATACAATATAAAACTAATTTATGGCGGAATGTTAGAATCTTATGTAGTAAAATAAATTTCATCGCGTTTTATTTTTACTTTGTATTCGCGACGTTTGGAAACATTTACAGCCTTCATGGTCACGGGGCGGACAGTCAATATTCGCGTAAACATAAGAATTTATGTTCAAAATAACTGTAATTTGTTTTATTACTAGATGTTGCCCGCGGCTCCACCCGCGTGGAAGTTACTTTTGGAGGAAAAGGTATACAATCCATGGGGGCATTTTAGGCTTTTACGCCTTTCTATATTTTGCTATCCCATAGAGAGCGTGCATTTACCCGGGATAAAAAGTGGCCTATGTCATTTTCTGATTCCTAAACTGCCGCTATGCAAAAATACATGTCGATCCCTTGCTCTGTGAACAACTAAACTATTCCACGGGAACTGTACATTTTTCCGAGATAAAAAGTAGCGTATGTGCTATAATAATAATAATAATACTAGGCCTGTATTTTAAACATTGTCTCATTGCTGGGCACGGGCCTCCTCTACTAGTGAGAGGGGTTAGACCTTAGTCCACCACGCTGGCCTAATTCAGGTTGGTAGACTTCACATACCTTCGAAATTCGTATAAGAATTCTCAGATATGACGATGTTTTCCTTCGCCGTTAAGCAAGCGATAATTAACATTTAATACACACATAACTTTAGAAAAGTCAGAGGTGTATGCCACTTGGGTTTCGAACATATGACTTTCGTCTTGGCAGTCCGTACGGCAACCAACTAGGCTATCGCTGCTATTATGTATGTGCTATACCAGATTATAATATATCTCTGTGCCAAACAACCTAATAGTAGTTTATTAAGAATGCTACTGAATCGATTTCTCATTTTAAAGACAATAGATAAAACTTTCGTAAAAGATAACAAACGAAATTTAAACATAACTCCGGGTGATCATTCCTTTTTTAAATGCAATATAAAAAAACCGTTATCAAAATTAAACTTTATGACTAGGGAATTAAGGGTTTATATTTGAAAAACCCTACAGTCAAATATGTAAGCAATACTTAAGTTGATAACAGTATAATTTCAGCGTAAGTATTACAACTTTATATTTTAATCGGGGTGTCAGAGGGTACATTATTCCTGAGATATGCTATATAATACAGTACGTATTCCCCAACACGTGTGCCCCTCGTGTAATTATCATAAAGTGAACGTCACGAGATATTGACCTCACTGGATCGAGGCGTTAAGGAGCCACGCATTATCCTTATGGGGTGACCATGAATAATAGAAACAGGACACACTTGATGAATTTAACAATTAGCACGGACGATAGCACCCTAGCCTTCTTCAGCGCATTATGGTTGGCATGGGGTCTTGAAGCGTAAAGCGCCCCGACCCCGGGACCGACCCTGCACAGTGCAGCGTAATGGCTCATCTCTATAGTAAGGAGGGGTTGTTCAGAAATCCCCGCACACCGAAGGACGCCCTTGGCGTATACAGCAGTTATGAGGCTAGCCACCCATGCTGCCGTCAATTTGGGGATCATGCGATGTACAAAATTTTTACAGTACAGAGGGCCATAACAGCCCCCACTGCGCGCATACAACACCAAATAGCTAGATGTGGATGAGTAGACAGACTTCTATGGAACGAAAGGGATTAAATTTTGACCCAAACATTTATATAAAAAACAAAATGTCTCTCATTGTGGATGTAGGACAGTCCGTTGCTTGTAGTTGTTGTACCTACTTAAATATTTTTTTGGTATAATAATACCAGCCCTGTATTGCAGACTGTCGTGATCTTGAGATGACTGGTAAATTTTTAACTTAATCCTGGGCTGTCAAAAGTGCTCCCAGTGGCCTACTAATGGATTACTAAAAAAAGATTCTGCCGAATTGAGAAACTCCTCCTTTTTTTAAGTCAGTTAATAAATGATTTGATTTGATTTATCCCTCTAGAAGACCGGCCTCATAGACTCTAGACATTAGTCTCTAGCTAGCAGCAGCTAGGTTAGGCTTTAGTCCACCAGTGCGGTTTGGTAGACTTTACATACTTTTTAATATATTAAAATCAATTCTCAGGTATGCCGATTTCTTAACAATGTTTTTCTTTATCATTAAATTAAGCTATATTTAACGTTGAATTCATAAATAGCTGTCAGTACCATTTGGGCTGGAATTGAACCTACAGCTTTCATATCAACAATCTGTACTGTTTCCAACTAGGCTTCATTTTCATGCATTAATATCGTAAATGGCAATCAATAGCTCTCGCACTATACCATATTTGTTTACCACTTGACAGTCCATGCCATTCAATTAATTGGCTTTCAAGTGGCGCGACGGCCCCTTGGAACTACTTCGTGTCACTCAAAAATAGGAATGCATTAAATGATTTTACTTATAAATGTAGTATAGTGGACTACTGAGATCTTTTTTTTGCATTACGTCAGAGTAAATGCAATCTAGTTAAAATGGTTTCAGTCAGTAAATATTTTTACAAAGCTTTGTTAATTATTAATATAGAACCTATAACGTTCCTTTGATTTCTTTTTTGTTCACACTTTCTTGTACACATTTTTTATTTTGTTTCTATAAGACAAGTATAATATGGTCACTAAGTATTTTAACAAAGTTTTGTCGAAGATTAATAAAGAAAACATTAGTCTTTGGAATTTTTATACGTTAAAAAACTTCTAGAAATATTTGTTAAAAGTATGTTAGTTGTATTTATAATTGTATAATACCATAGATTAGATGGCCTAATGATTAATGTTAAATGATCACAAATGACCTTAGATAAAATTGGATGTTATTTTATTTTATATTTTACAGCCTCTATGGCACTGTAGGTAAGTAACCGGCTTTGAAACGAAAAGCCACAGGTTCGATCCCGGCGCCGAGAGAGATGTTTGTGTGTTCCACAAATATTTGTTTCGGGTCTAGGTGTCGTAGCCCCAAAGGTCTCTTGTAGGTCTTGATACTCACGATGAGACACTTAAAGATACGTGTCTTAATGTGAAATAAAATAAGTCAGTAATGGGTCAGTGTGTGCGACTGTTGGGTGTTATTTATTTATTATTATTAATTTGAATGATATTTAGCATACTAGCAGTACAAAAAACTATTTATTGTGGTAATAGCGGGGATATACATATGTATAGTTAAGTTCTACAGTATAATGTAATATTATATTAATAATAAATATTCCAAATTTGCACCAAGTTTGGTATAAAAAATATACACCAATTTCCCAAATTATATCCACCCTACATCTGTGTTCAACATCTTACTACATCGGTATAATATAATGCTTATGTTCGTACGTGATGCATAAAGGATCTTTTATATTCCTACTCTGGAATAGGTAAAAAATGTTTCAAACTTAACATACAGTTTTCACACCCCGCGGCGAGTCACGTGACTCGATTGGATCCGCATCAAAGGGTAAGACCCCGAGGGAATTGTTTTAAGTGTACGCGAGTTCACCCTAAACGGTTGATTTTGTAGATACACTTTCAACACGTTAGGTCATGCAACTATTCTCATGTAATTCTTTATATTGTTTAAAAATGTCTTAACTACTAATATAAATAGTATATTTTATTATGGCAGATTAGGCACCTGTCTGTCCTGTTTTATGGGACGGAAATTATCATGCAAATAGTGGATGCAATACTTGCGGATCTATGGGCACTCTGTTTTACAAAACTAATTTCTTTGTCAGAGATATAATTTTATCTGTTGAATTTAGTGATATTAAATAAAAATATAGACAAGGACTACCGACAGAATTGAAAACATAAAACTAACAAAATTACAGTGTTTTTTTAAACAGCGTCGATTAAGTAGTAACTTTTTGGTTTAAGATTGCTTCTTAATAATTATAGCACGTTAAGGGCGTTCTTATGCAAAAGAAAAATAATATAATCTGAGCGTGATGGTCACGAGAATTCAGTGCTTTTTCTCCATCTCAAAAGTGTCCAACTTGCCTAAAGAAGTTTTCAGTTCAAAAATCCCATTATGATTTAGCAGCTTTATTGGCGTGATTAACAATTACTTTCTTTATAACCAGTGACAAATATACTAAGATTACATAAATTCTTAGATTTACTTCTTATTTTGTTAAACACAACTATATCTTTAGAATCATAAATCATAACAGAGATTTTATTGCGTTTAAAATCGCTTTGATCTGTAATTAGCTATGCGAGGCCTTAAGATACGTGACAGTTCAGAATTCCCCGACCTCATTAAAGTCTTTCACATTCGTGACTTGTAAATTATCTCTACTGACATCCGAGCTTCTATAATTATCTACTTTTCGATATAAGAGTTGCTTTTCAAGCAAAATTTTTCTCAACTGTGAAAGTTTGTTTTTTTCGTAATTATACATTAATAATAAAAGCTTATTTTTAATTATATCATTTTTTTACAATTTTACTGTTTAGTATCGTTTTTTAGTATAGTGGTTTAATATGGGTTATAAAAGGGGAATCTTTAGTTTAATTCATAGATCGAGTGTTACTTTTTTGTGTTTTTCTTACAGAAGTTCCGAAATCTAATACTGGGCGTATTAGATTCCGGGGTTGTTGCACACATGTCTGTACTGTGTCACTTTATTGACAGTAGTCCATCTGCCAAACACGATGAGTACTGAAGCTTAGCGGGTCTCTTGGAAAATTAATATATCTTTATACTGTAACACAATCAATCAGAATATTGACTGCAATCAGAGTTTGCATTATTGGCCGGTTACTTATATTACCAATATTTTATATTCGTAAGTGTAGTGTTCGGCAGCATAGTTCTACGTTAATTTTATAATAAGTTCCTTCACTTTGTTATCTTACTGATTCTGCGCAGTGCGACATGCACTTGGTCAGATTGCTGCTGCGTGTCTGATGTGTGCACGTGTGGGATGATTCGATCCCGCCGCCTCTATGTTTGTGACCTGAAGTTCGTGCGTGTACCGCATTATGCTAATTTCACAATTATTTTCGTCACATAAACATTGTATTTAATACTGGTTAGTTTTTAAGTTTTTTTATTTGGTTTTAATTGTATATAATATATGTACCATACTGGCTGGGTTCCCTATTGAAAACCAGCGCTGCAGTATGGGGTAGCCTGTATTGCAGCTTTAAGCTGAATAGGGACTCCCATTGTTGGTGCGAATATTATTAATTGTATATGTTTTTAATATGTGTTAGTTCTTTACGTAGGTACCAACAATAAAAAATCTTTTCTTTCTTTTCTTTTTTTCTTTCTTTCAAAGGACAATTAACTCATCTCTGATTAAAATTATTAACGGTAAGCAGCGGCTTTGCTGTGGCCTGGCATTGCAGTAGTCTATGGGTTGCGGTAACTACATACCATCAGGTGGCCTGTCTACTCGTCTGCCTATCGAGGCACTAAAAAAATTGCAAAGCTCGGAGTGGGTTAATCCTCGATGAAAAACAGTAAAAACTTTTACTAGGTGCTAGGTCGCTTTTACTAGGTGCTTTGTGGTAACACATAACTAAATACTGACATAATTTGACAAGTTCAACGCATTATGCGTCCTTAACGTGTTATAGGTGAAGTTGAGAATCAATTTTAATGCGAGAGTAACCAGAACTCAAAAGATTTAATGGCGATCAACTAATTGATACTTAAGGCTAATTTAAAGAAGCTCTCTGAAGTAAGGTAGTTGATTCTTTGTTATTTTTTTTTTGTTATGGCAACGCCATATGACGCAAAATATTGACAGCCTCCATGGCGCAGTTGGCGAGTAGCCGGCTGTGATACGAGAGGCCGTGGGTTCGATTACCACACAGGTTTGTGTGACAGACAGATATTTGTGTCCGGGGTCTGGGTGTTGTGAGACCGAAAGTCTCACGTAGTCCCTGATATCCACAACACAAGACTCGTATCTTAGTGTGGGGTCGAGGCTACGTGTGTGACTGTTGGGTGTTAAAAAATAAAAAAAACATCAAGTGACTAGAATTGTCGACGTCGCATGCCGTGGTGTGTAATAAAAACGCCTTATTTTACAGTGACGCTAAAATTTTATGTGAATTGAGTTAGGAAGGATAATCTCTTCTTGCAGGGAGTTGAAACGTTGGTTATGCATTATTTTTACAATGTTGTGAATGTGTTACGTTTCCGCTATTATGGCTAATTCACAGTATAAAAATCGTACTGTCTGTCACGCATTTTATGACACAAAAGCTTAGTGTCAGCATAAAATGCATTAACAGACAGACTTGAGAGCAAAATGTACAAAATGCAAAATATTGTGGTCATAATCACTCTATCAAAGTACTTTTTTTTATACTGGCACGGCAAAGTGACCTCGTTGCACCTGATGGTAAGCGCAGTGCCGTCCAATTAGAGTATCGAGTAGCCAGAGACAATCTATCCCCCGCTACTCATAACTATCATGCCGGCCTGCTTCTTCACACTACGCCATGGGCAAGAAGGTGAAGAAGCGGTCTAGACTCTTGACTGCTTTGCGGCCAAACATTGTACCTCAACTCTAGACCCCGACAAAAACCGGATGTACACTGGCTGATCTCGGAACGCGACAAACTTACGTGTCCCACTATGGCGGGTTTTACACCCTGTGTACGGTGGTCGCTATCCGGGCGGATATGAATATCCTACCACTAGCAGTGTCTATAGCGCAAAAGTAAGTAAACGCAAAATACGTCTATAGGGTGACAGATGAAATAAAGACCACATTGGATATATTTTGATTGATTGACAACATCAAACACAAAAGCGTAAGCATAAGCGGTTGAAGCGCTGTATTCGAGCAAGATTGTAGCTACAAAACTACTCTGGTTTGTTCCATCGCATCATACTCCGCATCACATTGTATAGATCTAACGATTTCTTTGACAAACTGTATAATTTTTAAGCTGTGACTACTTACGAATACAACAATGTTATTTTTATGTATATTTTTGATGTTGTCAAAATATTTGTGGTTATTACTGGCTTTTATTGTTTTGTTGGAACAATATTATGTTACTCAACAATAAAGTATGTTAAGCGAACTTTTCATACAATAGTCTGATCAATAACCCGGGTTGGAATTTTCATTTTATAATTCACTAGATGTTGCTAGGAAAGATATACAATCCATAGAGGCATCTTAAGCTATTACACCTTTCTATATTTTGCTATCCCATAGGATGCGTGCATTTTCCGGGATAAAAAGTGGCCTATATCATTTTCTGATCCCTAAACTACCAACCACTATGCAAGAAATCATGTCGATCCCTTGCTCTGTGAAATTCTTAACTATCCCACGGGAACTATACATTTTTCCGGGTTAGAGTTATGACGCCCGTCTGAAACACTTCAAAATGTTATCTCTAGAAAAAAGATTTTTTGCTCTGGACTTAGTTTTCCTTTATAAGGTACTGCAAAGTACCATTGACAGTCCTTTACTTCTGAGTGAATTTAATTTTACAGTTCCACGTCGGTACCCGAGGCATCACATAAGCCTTCTTCGTTCTCCATTTCGAAAAACCGCTTCTGGCTCAAATTCGCCGATTGCTAGACTATGTAAGCTTCACGATGCACACAAATTACATTTAGATATTTTTGGCGCCACCCTCAGAAATTTTAAGACGCAAATTAAGTTACTTAATTTATGAAATCTATGAAGCTACTGTACAACAATCAATTTCAATGTTAATGTTTACTCTTAACTGACCGGTATTTATATTTTCTATTGTTTTGTTTTGTTTACGATATATGTTTTCCATAAACTTAATTTTAAGCATGCAGTGTTTACCGTGCAAAATTGTGCACTTAGATCTAGATAGTTTTACAATTTTAACCTCTTTTATAGTGTAACAATTGTGGTAGACCAATAAAGAGAAAAAAAAAAAACCAGACTATAATCTATCTCTGTACCAAATTTCAACCAGATCCGTCCAGCCGTTGTAGCGTGATTGAGTAACAAACATCCATCCATCCAAACTTTCGCATTTATAATATTAGTAGGATACATATGCACTCACGCCTGTAATCTTCGAAGGAGTAAGCAGACGTGTAACCCGCACATTTCACTTAGCTTATTACCGTCCCATTATGTGACAGGGGACGATCATATCGCCATACCGGGCACAATTTTAAACACCGAGCTTATGCTGAGTGTTTCAGGATAGAATAAAGACATTAACGCATTCCGAGAGACTGATCCGAAAAATGTATCATGGATATCAAGACCTACGAGGGACTACAGTCCCACAACACCCAGAACCGAAACAAACATCCGGTTTTTGTCGGGGGTCTGGAGTTGGGGTACAATGGCCATTTTGCGGACTTCTTAGTACTCTGACACTAGACCCTCGACCCCTTCTTCACCTTCTTGCTCATGACGTAGTGTGAAGAAGCAGGCCGGCATGAGTGTGTTGAGTAGCGGGGATACATCGTCTCTCGCTACTCAGTACTCTATTTGGACCGCACTGCGCTTACCATCAGTTACAGTGCGGTCACTTTGCCGTGCCAGGATAAAAAAAAAACTGTCTGTCACACAAACATTTGTCTCGGTGCGGGAATCGAACCCACGGCCTCTCGTTTTATAGCAACTTGCCCGCTGCGCCGAGGCTGTCAACTTGGTCGGAGAACTACTATGCCACTCCATAAGTGCATGACTTATTACTCATTGTTTACTTAAATATGTTCGAAATATTATTTTGGCCCGTTTTGATCAGAACAACAACAGATAGTCAGAATGGCTAAATCTGGGATATAATCCCCCTCATTGATACAGAATGTGGCGTACTAAATCGATTGGCAATAATAACGTAATATTCCAAATTATGTATACTATTGTATACAATAAAAATGTTATAGTTTCCAAACAATATCGCGGCAGCTTCCTATAGCCTCGGGCGCCATGTTTGATTTCCATCAACTTCCGGATTTCCATCTTTATTGGTCCGCTAAGGAATTTATGGATATTGCTGTATACAATAATTCTAATAAAATGACTTAAAGTATGCGTAATATTATATTAGCGCTATATTTTATTATGTTCCAATGGTGGCCACAGGCTTCTTCGACTAAGAAGGGTCTTTCACCCATTAATCGGGCCTAATGTTTGTCAAACTTCAAATGTATTCTTCAACGTTATAAGTAAAAGTTTTTTAAGTCATAAGAAGTACACCGACTTGATAAAAAACAAATTATGAGTCACTAAAAAATTTGAGGGTTGCCCTTGATTTTTCTGAGTACCCATTATCAGATCCTGACTTGGTGCCAATGGGACCACCTGGGAAGTATATTCTTTTAGTGTCTTCGAGTATTCGGGGAACAAACATAAAAAAAAAGATTCCGACGAATTGGTAACCTCCTCCTTTTTTGAAGTCGGTTAAAAATAATTGTAGTTAACAATACACACGAAACTTCAAAGAGTTTTTTTTTTATTTTCATTATTTTAAAGCGACTTTTACGCATAGCGTATGCCAGTCCCATCGTAACATTACATACAATAGGGTTTCCTGTGTTTAATGTACATTATTCTCTACGCAATCGAATATAATACACAAAAGAAACTCTTTTGCGTAAACAGAATCCAAATTGCTTGAAAAATGAGGTCACAATATTTATTTTAAATATTGGTATGAGCAAATATTCACAGGCATAAGCGAAAACGGTGGCGTATTGGGAACATATCGCTATCTCCCTCGCACAACGGTACAGTAAAGGCGATTCATAGTACCGTGACGTCACGGTATCAGATATGCATCCTAGTACTGTTATTTGACAACTACCCCTTCCAGCAGATTTGAGTGGTGTCTAATTTACTTATTTTTGTTCAGATTCATAAAATTCTTTCGATAATAGGTTTTAGGTAATGTAACTTGTTGATTAAATTAATAAAAAAAATCGAGTCAACTACCCTATTAACAACTGGACCATGAATTGGAACACCGTTTTAGCCTCAACACCATTTGGTCGAGATAGAATTTCATGAAATATACCTACGTCAATTTTGATCAAATTCAGTTCTGCTGTTACATTATTTCTGCTGATCTCACACATTCCATCATTAAATGCTGTATGTTCTCGACAAATCCACATTCTTCATAGTTCTTCGAAGAATTGAGGAGCATCAATGTTCTATATCCTCGTGAATCTCCTCGATACATAATGCCTTGATGGTCGGCACAAATATACTTTTTTTATTAGACCACTTTTATTAATAAATAAGTTAAGCTATTGCACATTGCTGGCACCCAATGGTGAATTTTTAAAGCAAAAAGTCAGCTAACCTAGAAAGATCACCATGGTCCCCCCATTAATACCCACAAAACCAAACCAAGATCTTTAGGAAAAGAACTGTGTATGAACAGAGAGGTCAGGTCCCTGATAATTACCGCACAAAATGCAACAGCCAGCTGACTGTTAGCCAGTTTTCGGTAAGAGACGTCTTGCCCTGGTCGTGCCCATTCATGATGATGAAAATACAACGTCAACTATTTATAATTAATTTATACAGCTTGTTCAGGTATAATAGCTATTCAAATATGAGTTGACGCTTGATATTTAGCTCTATGGCCACCCAATTTATTACCAAGGGTTACGCGAGTCCTTTTCCAATATTATTAATAGTCCTTCAACCCGTTTTATGCCGTACGACTATTTATAACAAACTTTTCACAAAGTAAGGACCAGGCACTCACCTAAAATTCAAAAGGGATCTTTATACTTTGCTCTATGAAAGAGAACAGGCACGGCACCAGAAAACTTTTATTTTGGGGCCCAAAATATTCTACTGAAATTACTATTGAGTGTATTTTCTTTTAATGTTGACGTTGGGTCGTTGAATTGTTGGAAGACAATATGTTTTGACCGCCTTGTGGATTGGAAAATTCTATTATGGTATCCCCTGCCTGTGGTAAAAAGTGACTTAAAGGCGTCATTGTGGGTCGAGGACGGAGTAGGCAGGTTGAAGTAACGTCCTCAATGGCGTACAAAATTTGACCTAGAATGGGTGGGAGCACGGATAGGCCTCCTCGCTGCCGTTGCCGCTGAAGGGGTCCTTCAGAGCTTGGTTGGATTGGTGCTTAAAACTTCTCCACAGAGTGACTTGAGCCGCTGGGTGGTCTTGCGCAGAAGCGAATCCGGCTGAAGCTGTGACCATCCCTAATATACTGAAGTGGGACATCGCTGGGTTTTTAGCTAGTACTGTTGTGTATGTAGAGTGAGGGACTTGGTGGGTAAGGGCTCTCCCAGGTGGTTCAATGTTGAGTCGTAAGATCATTCGAGAAATTAATTATAGAAAACTAAACAAGGACCCAAAGTACCCACCTCACAAATCTAAGTACGTCTCAAACTTGTGACCTTTAGCATGTTCTCATCCGTAAAGGAGTTGGTAAGTCGTGTTCGAAGAATTGTGTGACTGCCTCGATTTCAGGGGGTCGGCCGTGCGTGAAATATTCGCCTCACGCGCCATAAACTTTCATAACTTCGTATTTATAAACTGACTTTTATGTTGTGTTTATATTTCACGAGTTGTATAGTGAAAAGTGTACAAAGATGCTTGCAACCAAAATCCATATTGCTCGCAAAATTAGCACGCTGAAGTGGAAGTGGTCATGTCTGCATACGGACATATGGTCGCAAGCACACATGTGCTGGAGTGGAGACCGCGTTTAGACAAACGTCGACTTTCTGCAGGTAGCGGGTAGCGGATGGATGCGAGCTTCCCAAGACTAGGATGGTTGGCGTTCACTTGGGAAGGCGTACATCCAACAGTGGTCTACAATAGACTGATATAACAAAAATACTTGGATGACCTAATCTGAGTTAAAAATCGTAAAAATTACGTCCAATCTCAAGATATTTCTGAAAAGTTCACTCACTTAGTAATATAAATATGACTACATTAGCATTCTCAATGTAAAAAAAAACAGATAATAACGAGTTTTAATAAAAACTACGCATACATTCATACGCACTCACGCCTGTGATCCGAAGGGGTGGGAAGAGTGGGAGAGTACAACCACATTTCGGCGAGATTATTACTGTCCCATGATGAGAGAGAGAGATAGGGGCGATTATCTCACAATACTGGACACAGTTCCAGACTCTATGCTGATAATCAAATCATTTATTTTGTAAATTAGGCCACTATGGGCACTTTTTACATGTCATAATAATGTTAAGGTCTACTGGTGCTTCGGAAATGCCCACTGGTCTGAGAAGAAGCACCAAGAAACTCAGCCGTAGGTCTTTTGTAATTTGTCATTACAATTTACATTAGGTATAAAATAATTTACATATAAAATACATACATCCTTAAACAAGTCACATTCACTTGAAACAAAAAAAAACGGTACGGTACATGTTAATACAAGGCAGAGTCGTAAATGAGGCTATACAACCTGTTATTTATTTTCTCTAACTAACAATCAATGAGCAATCCAGGTAGACCAGTCCACACAAGCAGCACCCGTTCACGAGTATGACGCATGTGCCAGCCATCGGCCTCCTCAACCATGACACAGGGAAGTGACAAACCCGGCACATAACGCCGCCGCAAGCACAGACCCTTAAGCGAGCATGACATACCTTAATCGCGTCAAAGAATGATACAGATACAAATTCACAAGAAAATAGCTTTAAAAAAACAAGAAGCCAAGACTATTACGACTTCGGCGTCCTGTGAAAACAATATACATCAATACTTAGTATATCTAAATAGAAAAACCCAATAACACCATACCCGACCCGGGGATCGAACCCGACACAT
Source organism: Laothoe populi (assembly GCA_905220505.1). Classification (NCBI taxonomy): domain Eukaryota; kingdom Metazoa; phylum Arthropoda; class Insecta; order Lepidoptera; family Sphingidae; genus Laothoe; species Laothoe populi. The sequence continues at coordinate 18,472,206 of HG992156.1, forward strand.
CAGTCAATGCATGCGCAATTACAACTGCGCCGCTGATGCAATCATAAAAATACTTTTTATATTTACGTACTTACATTGATTTTTATTTATATAGAAAAGAAGTATTATTACATAGTAAAATTGCTATAGGTGATTTATCGGTCGGAATCCTCTGTTTAAGGTATTTGTACGGGGCGGATTGCGCTTAAATCGTGAGGTGTTGTATCTATCCCCTTACAATTAATTCTTACTGGCTCATTTGTGGGAACGCTGTTTATATTCAAATTGAGACCGTTTATTGAAATTGGCTGTCATTGAAACTGGTTTGTCTACTGAAGTGATTCTAAGCCCTGAATAAAGACAAATCAATAGGGTATTCTCTAACAAGTGGCAATATAAATAAATAGACGAAAACAAAAGAGTTCAGTATCTTTTGTTTTCTCTTTGTCAAATTAATTGCAGTTGTAATTGCGCATGCGTTACGACTGTTGTGCTGAGGTCTCGGGTCTCGGGTCTATCTAGAAATGCCTCAGTATTAGCCCGGAGTCTGGAAAATGTGCCCGGTATGGCGATAGGCTCGCCCCCTATCACATTATGGGACCGAAATTCGGCGAAAAGTGGGTGTACTAGTTACACCTCTGCCTACCCCTTCGGGGATTACAGGCGTGAGTGTATGTGTGTGATGAGCTTTAGTACTAACAATAAAAAAAATGTTTCAATAGGAGCAGATTCTAATTGAGAGCAGAGAACATTAATTTAGGATTAGCTGTTGCCTGCGGCTTCGACCTTGTGTAAATTATCTTCTATTTATACAATTATTTCTTCTATCACAACTACTCTTTGCATAATACAGATTCGTTCAAATATATATAACTTTTGACTGAATGCACCGATTTAAATGAAATAAAGACTAAATGCTACCTCAAGATACACTCTATAATTTTATATTATATTCTTTTGTCGTAATACAATACTTGGGCGGGATGCCTTGACAGACGGATAGACAGACAGACAATAATTCCAAAAACAATTGTTTTGGGTACTATATCAATAATATAACACGTTACAATCAAAATTTTGCAAAAATATTTAATGTACAGACAGTGCACCTTCAGCTTTATTATAGTATAGATTTTGAATGTTGATCTTTTGTTGTAACGGTCGGAATATAGTTTGGAGTTTTGCGATATAAATAAAATGTTAAATGTATATTTTTTTAAATAATTCATTGGTGAAACTTTAAAACACTTTATTTATGCACATGTCATATTTATTCGCTTAATCGATATGACTGTAAGGAGAGAGTAACGAAATGGCTCCTCAACAAAAGCTATAGCGAAATCGAGGACTTTCTAAAGTAAATTTTAATTTAGCAGATTCATACCTTTACACATTCATATTTTTCTTACATTCCCACTACCGCACAGACACTTACACCTACATCTACACATATTATCAAGTTCCGTTTTGTTAGATTTCTTTTCAAATTATATTTAAACTAGCTGTTCGCTGCTCCGCCCGCGTGGAGGTCATGTTTGAGACAAAAAGTATACAATACAAAATACCAATTTTCATGCGTTTAACTTAAAAAATGACGGATTTTCATACAAACTTTCATCCCCTATTTTACCCCCTTAGGGGCGGAATTTCCAAAAATACTGAAACATATATTTTTTATTTTTAACTAAAAGGCCAAATACAAATTTTCATGAATTTTACTTCAAAAATGACGATTTTCATACAAACTTTCATCCCCTATTTTACCCCCTTAGGGGTGGTATTTCCAAAAACCCTTCCTTAGTGGTTGCCTACGTGATAAAAGGTACAAACTGTCAAAATTTCATGTCTGTAACCCCAGCCGTTTAGGCTGTGCGTTGATCGATCAGTCAGTCAGTCAGTCAGCTTCTTCTTTTATATATACAGATATTTCACACACACCAAACGCTACTATATATACACAACAAATAAACAAGAATCATTTTTATGACCATATTTTTCTTGATGTGAGCAATCGGTGTCCATACTCAAGTTAAATCTTTTTTGGATACCGCATTTTCAACAACACGTTTTGCATAATCATGATCTGTACTCTCTAATTGTATTGTTATAGTTGTGTTTGTTCAATTGTATTAATGTGAAATAAAGATTTTTTATTATATTATTATATGTAACATACAGCATAAATTATTCAAACATCAAACGCCATGCACATTTTAATTATTAATATCGAATATTAGTTCACGTTAGGTCAACTCAGTTCAAAGCCTAAATTTCAGTTCGAGGAAATTTTCAAAGCGCCAAATTGAAAGCTGCGCCATTCGATGGACTAATTGCCAGTCCGCTGTAAATATTGAGTAGTTAGACATTTTATTAAACTGTTAACGAACTCTGGAGCTTATCGAATGGGTTTTTGTTATTTTTCAAATTTGTTAAAGCTATCAGGTGCTTTAGGCCATTTATATTAGTATACATACATATACATATACACTCACGCCTATAATCCCCGAAGGGGTAGGCAGAGGTGTAACCAGTACACCCACTTTTCGCCGAATTTCGGTCCCATAATGTGATAGGGGGCGAGCCTATCGCCATACCGGGCACAGGTTCCAGACTCCGGGCTAATACTGAGAATTTCTAGATAGAAAAACCCAATATCACTTTACCTGATCCTGATCCCCTGGATCGAACCCGAGACCTCAGCACAGCGGTTGTAACGCATGCGCAATTACAACTGCGCCACCAAGGCAGACATTTATAGTTATCAGCATTTATATTAGTGTATTGATATTAGTGTATTTTGAATATTGATACTGTGTTATATTAAATTTCGGTCCTTATTTTATATACGCAAAGTTGCAATAGCTCAGCCGGACATATAATGGGCTGTCAAGACGTATTTGTAGTTCTAATTCAGCCTTCAAGCCTCACATGTCTGACTTTTAGAAGTTATATGTGTGTATTATAATAATAATAATAATAGTTTATTTCCATAAAAAAAGTACAGTATACATTTCATGTCTTAGAATTAATAGCATTATAGGGTGGTTGTACAATGACACTAAATATTATGACACTCCGACTCCTAAACTGAGTCATGCTCGTATTATAGGAATCGGCGGATCTCCGTTTTATTGAATCTATTTTGCCATCTTATTTGTGGATAATTGTATATGAAATGTCAGATTATTTGTAAATATAAATTGATGTAATTTTATTTAATGTTATTTAGTATTTAATATTTTTATTATTTATCAATTATCACTAGCTTAAACGGTGAAAACATTGTGGGAAAGTCTGCATGTATGACAGCATCCATGGCGCAGTAGGCGAGAAGCTGGCTGTGAAACAAGAGGCCGTGGGTTCGCACGCCGGGACAAATGTTTGTGTGACAGACAGATATTTGTGTCCGGGGTCTGGATGTTGTGAGACCGAAAGTCTCTCGTAGTCCCTGATACCCATAACACAAGACTCGTATCTTAGTGTGCGATCGGGGCTATCTGTGTGACTGTTGGGTGTTATTTATTTACGAAAATTCTAAATAACAATTTGGAAAGCATGTGAAGTCAATTGACCCTCATAAGGCCAACGTATTGAAGCGAGGCTACCCCTCTTAAAAGTACAGGAGATGCATGCCAATAATAGGACTGCATATGATCATAATTTTCAGCCCATACATACCCACTGCTGGGTTTAAGCCAACGCGTTTTTCACGGTCCTGGGCCATCGTATCCAGAAGTTTCCAGCCACGTCATCTACATCATGTAATCACCGGGCTGGTAATATATTGGTGGTAGGATATTCATATCCGCCCGGATAGCGACCATCGTTCACAGGGTGTAAACCACCATAGTGGCACACGCAAGTCCTCGCGTTCTGGGATCAGCCAGTGTACATCCAGTTTTTGTCAGGGGCCTAGAGTTGGTATACAATGTTTGGCTTCTGAGCACTCTGACACTAGACCATCGACCGTTTCTTCACCTTCTTGCCCATGGCGTAGTGTGAAGAAGCAGGCTGGTATAATTGTGTTGAGAAGAGGATACATTGTCTGTCGCTCGATACACTAACTGGACGGAACTGTGCTTACCATCAGGTGCAGTGTAGTCACTTTGCCGCGCCAGAATAAAAAAAGTTTCCTGTCCAGTACCACTTCAACCGGCCTATTATAGGGTTGATATTACCTGGGCGGTCCGATAAGTACTTAGCCTCACCGCTAGATAGCACCACTGTCGCAAGAGCAATTTTTTACCGCGAAATACATTCCCGTAGACAGCTACTGTCAAAATTTCAGCCGAATCGAACGCGTTGTTTTGTTTTGACCGCGTGTGGAAGCTTGCGTGTCCGCGGATTTGAGAAAAATGAAAAAAAAAGCAATATCGGTCGGTGATTCGATTCTTGTTTTTGGAAGGGAAATCGCGAAGCGAAATCAAAGAGCGCTTGGATGCTGTGTACGGTGACTCTTCTCCTTCGATGGCGACCGTCAAAAAATAGTTTAACGAGTTTCAACGTGGTCGCACGTCGGTTTTTGATGAGCCACGCCAAGGTGCTCCGAAAACAGCTACCACAGAGGATAACGTGACAAAAATCCACGATCTCGTATTGGCAGACCGCCGATTGAAGGTGCGCGAAATAGCTGAGACAGTAGGCATCTCAAAAGACCGCGTGGGTCATATCCTACATGAAGTATTGGGCATGAGAAAGCTGTCGGCGAGATGGGTGCCGCGTTTGCTCACTCCGGACAATAAGCGCAACCGTGAAACCACTTCAGAGCAGTGTCTGACGAGGTTTAAGCGGAATCCGAAGGAGTTTCTGCGTCGTTTCGTGACCATCGACGAAACATGGGTACACTGGTACACACCAGAGACCAAGGAACAGTCGAAACAGTGGACTTCAACTGGCGAACGTGCTCCGAAGAAGGCGAAGACTGTCCCATCGGCTGGAAAGGTGATGGCCACCGTTTTTTGGGATTCAAAACGTGTGATCTACATCGACTTCCTGGAGAAGGGCAAAACGGTGACAGGGTTCTACTATGCCGAATTATTGGGCCGATTCGACGCCGAATTGCAGAAAAAACGGCCCCATTTGGCGAAGAAAAAAGTGCTCTTCCATCATGACAACGCACCGGCTCACACCTCGGCCGTCGCCACGGCCAAATTGGTAGAATTAGGCTACGAACTGCTGCTCCATCCACCGTATTCTCCGGATTTGGCCCCGTGCGACTTCTTTTTGTTTCCAAATTTGAAAAAGTCACTCGCCGGGCAGAAATTTGAATCGAATGCAGAGGTTATCGCCGCCACGGAGGCCTACTTTGCAGACCTCCAGAAAACGTATTTTTCAGACGGGTCAAAGAAGTTGGAGCATCGCTGGGTTAAGTGTATCGAACTCAAAGGAGAAATAAATCGCAACTTTTCAATTTTTTTTGTTTTTCTTTTGTAGGCTAAGTACTTATCGGACCACCCTCGTATTTACTATATATGGAAGACTAATAATAAATACTAACATTACCATACGAAAAGGGCCAAATCCCATCAATCTCACTTTACAACTTTCACAAAGGTTCAGAATTCGCATTCAATATTTTAGATTTTCACACCACCAGAACACATTCTCGGTCGGACCCAATTTAAGGAGATGCAAAGATACAGGAAAGATAAAAAAGCAACTTCAAAAGGAAATAATAAACCTTCTTTTATGCCCTTCGGATATCCTCCCATAATAACTAGAGAGGCGAGTACATTTTATAACTCCAAAGATATAAAGTAAAGATTTCTTGACCTATCGCTTTGATCTTTCACCTAGTTTAGTGTTGGGACGGAGTGAGTGAATGAGCAATTTGGCTATCAGTAAATTGAACGAAAGGGTTTTTAGATATTTCTTAATTTTTTTTTTTATTCTGGCGCGGCAAAGTGACCACACTGCACCTGATGGTAAGCGCAGTGCCGTTCAGATAGAGTATCAAGTAGCAAGAGACAGTCTATCCCTCGCTACTCAACACAATCATGCCGGCCTGCTGTTTAGCTTTTTCACACTACGCCTAAAGGACCCAGGATCATAGGAAGGAGGGAACACGGTAGCTGGCAAACTGTTCCACAGCTTGATGGTGCGGCAAAAATACGAGTTTGCGAACCTCTTGGTTCGGGCCGGGGTAGTAGATACCACGATGTTATATTATATTATAGATACATACACATTCACGTCTGTAATTAGTAAAGGGATATGCAGAGGTGTAACCAGTAAATTCACATTTTGTCGAGCTTATAACCGTCCCATGATGTAATAGGGGGCGAGCCTACCGCCATACCGGGTAGAATTCCAGGCTCCGTGCAGATACTGAGTATTTTGTGATGGAAGAGCCAATCAATTTTACTCGACCCGGGGATCAAACCCAAGACCTTAGCACAGCAGCCATACCACGTACGCAATTACAACTGCACCGCCGGGACAATCACATTTTATTACTGAATATATTTGTTTTTACAGTGTACATCGTTTCGGGACGCCATATTTATTTCATTCACCATTCATTCATTTTACGCCCATCACTACGAAATTCGGCCCGTCGAATAACGCACATACGAAGATGTAGGGAAATAGCGATAAAAAACGATGGATTCGTACTATTTTGAGGAAAACATCTCTTTGAACTAAACGTTTGAACCCTTATCAATGGTTACTATTTTACATGTTCCCGAACATGTGTTAACTTTATTTGTAAAGTGGCTTTGTTATTTATCATTTATTGTTACTGGCAGCTTGTATATAATAAAAAAAACTAGCGGATTCGGCCGACTTCGTCCGGAAAAGCAGCGCCACATCAAATATGATATTTTAAAGATCACAAACTTTGGCATTTCTCCCACCAATCCCAGCAAATCAAACCGACAGCAGCGCCACCAAGCGAGTCCAATTGCATTTTCAAACAATCCAGTGAAATATACACACATAATTTCATACAAATTTGTCTAGCCGTTTAGGAGAAGTTAGGTGACAAATACACGTACAAAAGAATTATATATATACTTGCGGACCGTGCAGACGTCGTCTTGTCCGTAAAAGCAGCGCCATCTGCCGGGCTGATTTGTGAATCTAAACCATCCAGGGCGCCACCCAAATGCATACAAAAAAATCATTCAAGTCGGTCCAGCCGTTTAGGAGGAGTTCAGTGACATTCACACGTACAATAGAATTATATTTATAAAGATATGACATAGATGGTGTTAGTATAGTTAAATATAAAAATATTTTTCTCAATAAAATCAAGCTGTGGAACAGTTTACCAGCCACCGTGTGCCCTCCTTCCTATGAACCTGGGTCATTTAGATGTAGCGTGAAGAAGCTACTCAGCGGGCTGGCACCATTGTGTATATTTGTCTCTCACTACTCGATACTCTAATTGGACGGCACTGCGTTTACAATCAGATGCAGTGTGGTCACCTTGCCGTGCCAAGATAAAAAAAAATCGGATTATATCACACAATATCTGAACATAATAATAAAAATATTGCAATAATACTTTGATTATCTAAAAGCGATTTAAGAAATTCGCTTTAATCCCTCTACATTTTTTCGCACACGTTAGAAATTATTGTCATTATACCTTCAGGAATAATTTTTAGAACTTATATAAATGTTTTCTTCTAACTTAAAGCGAGTGATTCAGAGATGTAATCTCTTTTATAAGGTAAGTCCTTTGTTCAACGATGTGGCTAGTAAAATTAATGGAGCAATCCATCATGATTGATCTTTGGATAAGGTTTCATTGTTTACAATACATCTTCTAAAAGTTCGTTGGAACAGACGTCTAATCTTCAATATTAAAATAAATGTATACAACAATTCACAAAGAAATTGAAACCTTTTAATAACCAATTTTGAGTCAGTGGTACCAAATCCTAATATTTTATAACAGCAATGACATTAATTAAAAATTGGTTTAGGTAGATTAGAATTATTTTTATGTCATGCGCTTTCAATATTATTGAACCAATTCTTTTTATATTTCAATTGTAAAAAGTAAAAGCCGAACAGGCAGATTGCAAGAAGATAATAGGGTAAAAAATATAAAAAATAATTTCATGACTCGTCATAGATGTCAGGTTTAGTATTTCATCCCTTTTGAGAATATTTTCTTCAAATTTCAATCGATCTAAAATTAAAGTAATAAAGTAATATATTAAGAATAAAATCTCTTTATGAATATTTGTGGTCATGAAGTATAAAAATGCAACAAAAATGCATAATCGCGTTGTCCTCTCTTTTTGTGTTAGGTTTTTTTTTTATCCTAGCACGGCAAAGTGACCGCACTTCACCTGATGGTAAGCGCAGTACGGTCCAATTAGAGTATCGAGTAGCGAGAGACGATCTATCTCCCGCTACTCAACACAATCATGCCGGCCTGCTCCTTCACACTACGCCATGGGCAAGAAGGTGAAGAAGCGGTCGAGGGTCTATTGTCAGAGTACTTAGAAGGCCTTAAAATAGCCAACATTGTACCCCAACTCTAGACCCCCAAAAAACCGGATGTACACTGGCTGATCCCGGAACGCGACACACTTGCGTGTGCCACTATGGCGGGTTTTTCACCCTGTATACGGTGGTCGCTATCCGGGCGGATATGAATATCCTACCACCAGCAAGGTGTACCTGTGTTAGGTAAATATGGAAGGTTCTACATGGTGCTTATGAAGGCCAAACCAACCTAATATTATATCAGATTAGGTTATAATAATAATAATAATACAAGCCCTGTATTAAACATTGTCCCACTGCTGGGCACGGGCCTCCTCTACTATCGAGAGGGGTTAGGCCGTAGTCCACCACGCTGGCCTAATGCGGGTTGGCAGACTTCTCATACCTTAGAAAAATTCTCAGATATGCAGGTTTCCTCACGATGTTTTCCTTCACCGTTAAAGCAAGCGATAATTAACATTTAATACACACATAACTTTAGAAAAGTCAGAGGTGTATGCCACTTGGGTTTCGAACCTACGACTTTCGTCTTGACAGTCCGTACCGCAACCAACTAGGCGATCGCTGCTCTTAGGTTATTAGGTTATGCCATAAGGAAATTATATCATAATTTATTCTACGTTTGTCTTTATCATCGACCTCATCAGGAAGAATATGTATACCATCAAACATTGAACAAATTCCACATTTCCACAATTCTCTATACCCACTAAGTTCGTTTAAACGCAGCTCTATTCCAAAAATTTACAGCACTCCGATAACTGCAAGTTCGGGATCGAATTAAAATATTGGATCGGTGTTACAAAACTACGAGTGGCTGGTGCTCGCTGTATTGAATTTACATTCGACTCGAGCGTTTTGGCTTCATGCCAGTTTGGGTTGCCAGGTGGTTTGGTTAAAATACTGGATGCTTTAAATATTGGTACAGTGTCTTGAGAAACTTTACTGTAGATAAGACTGTGTCAGCATTTGGAGACAGATATTGCTCGCAAAAATAGCACGCTAAAGTGGAAGTGGTCACGTCTGCGGATGATGGTTGATGGAGCAAACATGTGTTGGAGTGAAGACCACGTTTGGGCAAACGTAGTGTGGGACGCTCAGCAACCTGCTGCACGATGGACCGACGACTTGAAGAAGGTGGTGGGTAGCGGATGGATGCGGGCTACCCAAGACCGGGATGGTTAGCGTTCACTTGAGGAGGCGTACGTCCAACAGAGGACGGCAATAGGCTACGTATATAAGCATTTGGTGAAGGGAATTCTTCAAATACTTCATCAAGTATGGAAAGCATGCTGAAAGTTATCGTGTTTGATGTATAAGATATATGTGTACAAGCATTTGCTACTGACAAGTCAGAAAATTAAAAAAATATATATAGTGGATTAATCATTATCCTTAACGTCATTACATATTAAAACAATAGATAGCCGTGGGACAGAAGAACAATTAAGTTCATAAATAAATACACCCAATAATCACACAAATAGTTCTGACCACACACTCTAAAACCTGTATCATGAGTATCAACAACTACGAGGGACTACGGACCTACAACAACCAGACCCGAAACCAATATCTGTCTGTCACACAAACATTTGTCTCCGTGCGGGAATCAAACCAACGGCCTCTCGTTTCAAAACCGGCTATTCGCCAACTGCGCCACGGAGAAATCGTCAAATTTCCAACTCTTCCCTATATTTCGATTTGATTAATTTGTTGCGGGATAAAGACTGCACATTCCCAGATTTGCCCAGCTTCGCTCAGTATCGAAAAATGCATGCCATTGACGATCCTTACAGGAATCACAGTACCCAACAGTAGTTAGCAAGTCCATGTCAGCTGATATACTAAGATACAACTGAATATTCGAGATACTAGAAACATTAGAACACATTACGGGGTTAACTAAGACAATTCCTTACCAAGCAACTCAAACATCAGAGTTATGTATTTCATACATTTGTCTTTTGTTATTTTTTTGCAGACCGCTGGGTCTTTGGCAAGGTTAGGGCATTTGCGTTACTGTGTACGTTTTGTTTCGAAAGTTGTTTCGGTCTAGACAAAAGAAAGTGCAAAATGGTAGATCAATAGAAATGAAATACGCAGCCAAGTTTGAACTTTAGCAGATATCGTTTGTTTAAATGCATTGTGTTTCGTTACCAATATTAAGCTTGGAAGCATTCATTGAGAAACAAGACGTTGTAGTGGATATGTTTGCACGAATATCACACACTAAAATAATACTAATTTTATGGATTTTATCGCCGTTTATTTACTTTTAGTCTCGATATTTCGAAAACTTGTCATCCTTCATGGTCACAAGGTAGAATAAGGTGTATGTCGTCACGAAAAAGTAAAAATATATAATAATACTAGCCCTGTAATAACCATTGTCCCACTGCTGGGCACGGGCCTTCTCTAATAATGAGAGGGGTGAGGCCTTAGTCGACCACCCTGGCCTAATGCGGGTTGGTAGACTTCAAATACTTTCGAAATGCTTATGAGAATTCTCAGGTATGCAGTTTTCCTCACGATGTTTCCTTACGCTTTAACCGTAACGAAACATCCTGAGGAAACAGGTGATAATTAACATTTAATACAGACATAACTTTAGAAAAGTCAGAGGTGTATGTATGCCTTTTAAATTTCGTACATACGACTTTCGTCTTGACAGTCCATACCGCAACGAACTTTTTTTTTTTATTCTGGCGCGGCAAAATGACCACACTGCACCTGATGGTAAGCGGAGTGCCGTCCAGATAGAGTAGCAAGAGATAGTCTATCTCTCGCTACTCAACACAATCATGCCGGCCTGCTGTTTAGCTTCTTCACACTACGCCTAAAGGACCCAGGATCATAGGAAGGAGGGAACACGGTAGCTGGCAAACTGTTCCACAGCTTGATGGTGCGGCTAAAATACAAGTTTGCGACCCTCTTGGTTTGGGCCGGGGTAGTAGATACCACGAACTAGCCTATCGCTTGCTATACGAAAAGATACTGTAACTTAAATCTATTTATTTCAAGACACTGTGAGTTGGGATGCTACTATCCCTAAGAACATGTTGACACGTATTGTTATCTATTACAATTTACATGGAAACCGCATCTGAAAAATAAAAACTAAAAATTTATTATAACATCTGTGAAAACGTCTTAAAGCCGTATGAAGCTATACTCAACGATTCAAATACACAAACCAAAAATATATGGCAAAGCCTGAAGCAAATTTGATGCAAATATCCGATCACATTACGATATGCTGTCCTAAGAATGCACGAATCCATAAAAACACTAACTTACAAAGGACATGATATCAAAAACTGATAGAGCAAGCGAGAAAACCTCAATAAAAGCACCAATAAGCCCGAATAGGCCATAAGAGTCAGCCCGGGGAAAATTACGCAAAACCTTTGTAAGGTTAGAAAATCCGAAATTGAGGCCATTTTTACACTCTTCACAGTTATAGAAATGAAATAAAATCATGTTTTACGAGGTCCGTATGAAAAGGGAATTTAGGGAACTATTCTACTTAAAGCTATTGAAAAAAAAAACAGATAAGGTTTAATTTTGAATTTTATGCACCTACAATAAAATGATAACTGGTGAGTCATTATTGCATCATAGATAACACACATTATAATACTTTGAAAATGTTCACTCCTATATAAATACTTTGAAACGAAATCATTCCGCTGTGTATAATATGACATATTTTGCTATTACTAAATTTATTGTACCTCTATAAATAAATACATCCAACAGTCACACAAATAGCCCTGACCCGACAACAAGGTCAAACCTGTATCGTGGGTATTAACAACGAAGAACTACGGTCCCACAACACACGGACTCAAAACAAATATGTTTGTACTCACTCGTTTACAGTATCGTCCGGCTCGAAAGCTGTAAATAATATGAAGTAACCGATTGTCCATTAGAGAGATATATTATTGTTTATTAGAATAATATCTTTATATTATCGCATTGAGTAGTACAGCGGCCTTACATGAAAGACATTTGTCTGACAGCACCCCAAAAGACGTTTGGGTGCCCAGGGTACCGTTTATTCAAGCGATATCCAAGACCAAGCTCAAAGCGTGTATCAAAGAGCCACGGGAAACGAATCCACGCTCTACTGATTTCACAGTGAATAGATTTGGATTATAATGTTGATCTCAAATTTAAGGGTTTGATAAATGTAGTACTAGCCCTGTATTAAACATCGTACGGACCTCCTCTACTAATGAGAGGAGTTAGGCCTTAGACCGCCACGCTGAGCTAATGCGGGTTGGTAGACTTCACATACCTTCGTAATTTTTATCAGAATTCTCAGATATACAGATTTCCCGCTATGTTTTCCTTCACCGTTAAAGCAAGCGATAATTAACAATGAATACACACATAACTATGAATGTCACAGGTGTATGCCATTTTTGTGCTGGTATCGAACAAACTACTTTCGTCTCGACAGTCCGTGCCACTACCAACTTGGCTATGGCTGCTATTAGTGTCACCAAAAATATATTTGATTATGCGTGCGTGCGGGCATGCGTGCGTGTCTGCGTGTGCGTGTGTGTATGTGTGTATGTCCTTAAAATCTTCATAAACAGCTGAAACTGGCTTTAAATGCAAATTGTCTTTAAAACAACAATATTTCTTTTAAAAGGGTTCGACGTAAATACCTTAAAAACGCTATGTTTCAGATGCCTGACACCTGCCCCAAGCCTATTTTTGTGTGCTTAGTGCTAAAATAAAGATGTGTTGTGCGCCACAAAGAAAACATATTGTAATGTATTTTAATGTTTATCAAAAAGAAATTACATAAGTTCCAAAACAAAACTCGTACAAAAAGTGACGTGTCACGATTGTTTGGTTTATGTGAAAGGATAAAGCTATTTAATCTCGCTGTTAAAACGTACATATTTCACAGAATGTATTATTAACAAGCCAATATAGATATTATGAGTGACGGATGTACAGATAGCGATCAGTTACAAATATATTAAATGTATAAATGACTAATAGAACACTGAAATAGTCTGCCTGGGTGGCGAAGTTGTAATTGCGCATGCGTTACGACTACTATGATGAGGTCTCGGTTCGATCCCCAGGTATGGCGATAGGCTCGTCCCCTATCGCTATATGGGACCGTAATAAATTCGGCGAAAAGTGGGTGTACTAGTAACACCTCTGCCTACCCCTTCGATTACAGGCGTGAGTGTATGTGTGTGTGTGTGTGGTGTAGTTACGTCCTCTACACTACAAAAGTCTGTGACATGGACCGCTCTCGTCTCAGGTGAAACAAACGTCCAAAGTTTTGTACCCGTGTCAAACCTGGACTTGTCACGCGTTTTATTATCGTTTCTCATATGAAACAAAATGTTTGATGTCTTATGGTAACGTTATGATCAATATACGAAATATTCACAAAGAATTAGAAAAAAAAACAGAGGCTGGCAAACGAAGAAGTGGGTCGCCTGATGGTATTATGAATATGAAGTATGAATTTGCCCGTTATGAATTAAATATATACACATTTCACGTCTGTAATCTCCGAATAGGTAGGCAGATGTAAACAGTGCACCCACTTTTCGCCGAATTCATTTTGAAAGTCTTTTTCGTATTTAAAACCGTAATCATCATTTTCAAGCATGAACAAATAAATAAATAAAAGACAAACTCTAGTTCGAACCTAGAGGTTCTTATCATTTTAAATTGAACCCTGATTTATTTAATATTTTTATTTTGTCTAAATGATCAAAAGTATCCTTGATAACTTGGAAAAGTTTAAAAACTTTTTATATTATTTATTAGTATGTCTAAACAAAAACACGAACAGAAAATCTGTGTTTTCACAATAACTAATCTAGATACAAATCTAAAGTAATAATTGTAAATAACTTATTATTTCTCATTTAATCAACACAGCTTTTTGAATCACCAAAAATATAAAAGCACAATATCAGAACTGGATTACAAAATGTATTTTAAAAAAATATGTATTTTTATTTTTTAACATACAATAAACTCCCAGTGCTTCTTCATAATTCAAGCTGGTCTTCTCCAATATCATTGTTCCCATCGTCTGGCATTGATGACATACCTACGGTGAGATTCGTTTACTGAAAAATAATTGGCCTGATAGAAAATCTTGTGCATATATTATGTGCATATATTTCACAAAAACCTACTTGAAATTAAACTATTTTTACGGACTATATCGCGGTTTATTTTACTTTTTATTAACCGACTTCAAAAAAGGAGGAGGTTAACAATTCGTCGGAATCTTATTTTTTTATGTATGTTACCCGATTACTCGAAGACGCCTGGACCGATTCGAGAAATTCTTTTTTTGTTTAAAAGGGTTTACTTCCCAGTTGGTCCCATTGGCACCAAGTCAGGATCTGATGATGGGATCTCAGAAAAATCAAGGGAAACCCTCAAATTTTATAGTGACGCATAATTTGTTTTTTATTGAAGTCGGTGTACTTTTTATGAATAAAAAAAACTTTTTTAACCCGACGTTTCGAAGGCTTTACAGTCTTCATGGTCCCGGGGTGGACTGAGTTGTAAGTCGTCACGATAGTATATGGCAATGTTTCTACCCCCCATATACATGATAATAAATGATACTTGTAGTCCGATCTACGCAGAAGGAGCTCACAATATCTTGAGGTCTGGCGGTTGGTCTTTTGGGCTCCGATAAGTAAAATAAGCCGAGGTATAATCAGTAAAAAATAGTTTTATTCCAATGTGTAATATTCGCGTAAATATACGAAACCAATAATCAAATTATTTTGATCGGAACGGCAGTGACCTGATAGTAACCGCAGTGCAATATATGCAAGTAAGCAAGTAGCTAGAGATATCCTTCCCTTGCTACTCGACATAGACACAGTAAAATTACAAGTGTAATAGGCTTTTTAGGCTTCAACAGAGCCCGAAATTCAATGGCGAGTGCTCACAATTAAAACATATACATATACAATATATACATATACACTCACGCCTGTAATTCCCGAAGGGGTAGGCAGAGGTGTAACCAGTACACCCACTTTTCGCCGAATTTCGGTCCCATAATGTGATAGGGGCGAGCCTATCGCCATACCGGGCACATGTTCCAGACTCCGGGCTAATACTGAGAATTTCTAGATAGAAAAACCCAATATCACTTTACCCGACCCGGGGATTGAACCCGAGACCTCAGCACAGCAATCGTAACGCATGCGCAATTACAACTGCGCCACCGAGGCAGACAATTAAAACAATCCTTATAATACTATCTTCCATAGTCATACCTAACACACTACACACCGGTCTCTAATCCCTCGGCATGCATAGGCTCTCATACATCCTTCTCTTAAAAGCCGCATACTTTAACAGCTGCAGAATTGTTAAAAAATTGTTCTCAACAGATTTATTACTTAAAACAAATATGTCTCAGTTTCTCAGGGAAATTCCCCCAGATCTTAGAAGAAGACAACGACTATATATTCCAGTATATTCACATACAAAATAATAATATTACCAGCCCTCTGATATACACTGTCTGTCGGGCACGGACCTCCTCTAGTAATGAAAGAGGTGCAGCTTCGGAAAAGGCTGGCCTAATACGGATTGGAAGACTTCACATACCTTCGAAATTGTTATTTTGAATTCTCTTGCGATTGCTGTATATGACGCATTCAAAATCAATCAATGTGCCCACTAGGCCTAAAGACTTGTTTTCACTTCTAAAATATATACTCAAATTTCTCTGACTTAATCAGTTACTAATCGTCAACTTTAAACGTGGATTTTTTTAGTATCCCTTCTCCGCAACACATTTTTTCTAGAAACTTACCTAACTTCGGTTTCAGCCAAACGAACAAGGGCTTCTGTAAGTTCTTCCATTGCTCCAGATTCTGCCACTTTGGCGTGGTTAGTACTGGTAACATCAGCCTTCGTAGAGATGGGTGTAGTAAATCATATTTCATGGTGGAAGCAGTAGCTAGTACTAATTTTATAGGGTCCGGTTTTATGAGCCTCGTGGTAGTTGTTGCAGTCGTAGTTTTTGATCCTGAAAATACTTTATGATTTATTGGAATAAATAGTTTTATTTATACGACTGAGTCAGTGGCTCAGTTGTAATTATGCATGCGTTACGACTACTGTGATGAGGTCTCGGGTTTGATCCCCAGGTCCGGTGAAGTGATTTTGGATTCTATTTAGAAATACTCAGTATCAGCCCGAAGTCTGGAATTATTCCGGGTATGGCGATAGGCTCGCCCCCTAACACATTATAGGCCGTAATAAATTCGTTGAAAAGTGTGTATACTGGTTACACCTCTGCCTACCCCTTCGGTGGTTACAAGGCGTGAGTGTATATGTATGTATGTAATTTTACTGGGTGATCCACCCGGTGGCCTAGATGGTTGTAAAGTTTCCGGATCTTTGGGACTAAAATGTAAAAAAAATCGCGATCAAATCTGTAAAATTTGTTTCACTTCAAAGTGTAAGATTCGCGTAAACATAAGAAACCTTTATTATTTATTCTTTTGTATTTTCATAGTTTCTTCTTAATCCAAGGAGTCACATCGAGGGCGTAATATCCGCCACTTCCCGCAGGGTCGGAATCCTGAGCAGGGTGCGGTGGTTTTTCACGCCCGGTCAGCTCTACCGCTTATATAAAGCACATGTGCGACCGGGAATGGAATACTGCTCGCACCTCTGGGACGGTTCCGCAAAATACCTCCTCGATGCCTTGGACGGGTTGCAGCGGCGGGCCATCCGCATTGTGAATGATGCAGACGTGAGTAACAGCCTGGAGCCGCTACAGCTGCGTAGGGATATTTCCTCGCTTAGCGTGTTCTACCGTCTGTATCATGGCGAATGCTCTGAAGAATTGTTTGATCTTATCCCATCCTCTCCCTTCCATACCAGAACCACGCGTACTGGCTTGCGGAGCCACAGCTTCGTGGTGTCTACTACCCCGGCCCGAACCAAGAGGTTCGCAAATTCGTATTTTTGCCGCACCATCAAGCTGTGGAACAGTTTGCCAGCTACCGTGTTCCCTCCTTCCTATGGTCCTGGGTCCTTTAGGCATAGTGTGAAGAAGCTACACAGCAGGCCGGCATGATTGTATTGAGTAGCGAGGGATGGATTATCACTCGCTACTTGATACTATAACTGGACGGCACTGCACTTACCATCAGGTGCAGTGTGGTCACTTTGCCGAGCCACAATAAAAAAAAAATGTTTCATTTTTATCAGAAATCATTAATTGTATGAATAATTTATTGTAGAATCTACAATCGAAAAATCCAACCAACAATATAATTCTGTAGATTTTTTTTCTAAATAATTAAATTAATTGATGATCTATTCAGTACTTTTATTACACAGGTAAATAATGACGACTACAAACAATTTAGTTGTATACATCTACTGCGTCTACTCCTGAAGCCTAGGGTTCGATCGAGGTCGAGTAAAAATGATATTTCGTTTGTCACACAAACTTTTGTCTCGGTGTGTACATTGAACCAACACCTCGCCACACCTCGTGCTTATTGTGTAATCTCATTGTATCATACGCGAGCAATCATGTCGGTATACTTTGAGACAGTTGTACGAGTTCTGTTTTTATTGTTATTGGGGAAACCAGAAAAACTTCGATATCAATTACATATAAATATCTCGACAGTTTCCGTGGCGAAGCGGGCGAGTAGCCGGGTGTGAAACGAGAGGCCGTGGGTTCGATTCCCACACAGTTTGAGACAAATGTTTATGTGACAGACAGATACTTGTATCAGGTTTGGTTGTAGTGGGACCGTAGTCCCTCGTAGTTCATGATACCCAGGATACAGGTTTTATCTAGCGTGGGGTCAGAACTATGTGTGCGAGTGAATGTATTTCTTAAAAAAAAATACTCACTTCCAAGTCTTTTTATTCTCACTGGCTGTTTTATCGCTGTCACGAGAGAGTTCCAAACATTAGTGAAAGCATTCTAAAATTAAAAAATAATTAATATAGAATAAACTGGAATAAATAAAGCAATTACTTTATTCCTGAGTTTATAAATAAATTTACAAATCATGCATCATAAGGAAAACAATTAAAGTAAAATTGAAATCATAAATATTTGAAGGCACACATTATTCGAATAAAAGGAAAGAAAGTTAATTTGTCTTAAAATAAGTAAATTAGTAGTTTATGAATTGCATTATGTTATAAAGACAATTTATATACACACACATACATACACTCACGCCTGTAATCCCCGAAGGGGTAGGCAGAGGTGTAACCAGTACACCCACTTTTCGCCGTATTTCGGTCCCATAATGTGATAGGGGGCGAGCCTATCGCCATGCCAGGCACAGATTCCAAACTCCGGGCTAATACTGTGGAATTTCTAGATAGAAAACCCAATATCACTTTACCCGACCCGGAGTTCAAACCCGAGACCTCAGCACAGCAGCATGCGCAATTACAACTGCGCCACCGAGTCAGTCGTCATTTATATATTTTTATAAAATCGAAAATTTATTTCAAATACCTACATGTATGTAATGGCATATTCAATAGAAACTTAATCAATACCATATTTTTAATAAAAATAATACATATTTTAATTTAATTATTTTCATTCTTAATGAAATTTAAATAAAACTAACTCACACCTATCTCGTCGGGTAAATTATTTAAAAAATTCCCAAGATTACAATCGGCGCGGTCGACGGCCATGAGTACAATCGCGCACAACACGAGTAAGATTCCCATCGCAGTGGCCTCGACTGTACAATGTACTGTTCCACACTTAGGCGATAATGTAAATATTGTACTAAATCATTTTTATAATATTATGGGTGTGTACAGTCGAGGCCATATTGGCTGGTGTTTTATTTATTGGTTTTCTTTGGACTTTGATAAATTATATTTCTAAAATTAATTATCACAACATACGTGTATAATTTTTATAAGCCGTTAATTCTGCTTGATAATTCCGGCAGCTTCGACAATTTCTCTTGTATTGTATGTGTAATCGTTACCAAATCAGATCAATTGCCCCTTCTTGAAAAAAAAATATTTCATCCTACTAATTTATGATCAATCAAATCATAGCTATGAATAATAAAATCTGTTTTTAGGTAGTTTCCATAAAATATTTTAATCATTTATGAGATGTCGGTTTCGATAGATTCATAATATATGAGCCTTAGAAACTTTGTATAACCATCTGTTTAAATTAAAGAAATGGCGTCGAATTTATATATTAATACTTGAAGAGAAAACTTTTACCCCTTTTTAAGCATATTGGCGCGTATGTGATTTTAGCGTAGTTAAAGTTTGTATGTAGAAGTAGTGCAGGAGGCTAAAACTTATACACACTAATGGCAAATGTGTACACGCCCTTAGCTGACGTAATAGAACACAATTCAAAAAATAATGTATGCAATGCCTATAGAAGTATATTTTTTGAAAAAAGAGCCTCATTATTTTTAAACGTAATTTTTTTTATTAGTTACGGTTTAATTTTGTGTGTGACCACTAGTATTTATAAACAGCTGAGTTTTAGTATTTTATAACCAAAATGTATATGGCAATTTTTCGAAATAATATGTATAGCTAAACATATAGAAGGAAAATATCATACATAAAGGCGTTTATCCGTTTGCATTTTGGGATTGGGACTACGATACTAATTCTACTTCAAGCGAGAACAAAATTGACCTCTACGACCCATAAGGTCGTAACTTGGATGTGATAAGTTTTCAGTACGGTCCTTCAAAGTTTAAATTTATGACAACATAAGATTGTGAATTTAGTGTAGACTTACCTTGTACATCATAAGTGTATCCCGATCATATTATAAGGTCCATTAACAAAATATACAAAACTAGATGTTGCCCGCGGCTCCGCCCGCGTGAAGGTTATTTTTGGAAGGAAAGGTATACAATCCATGGAGGCATCTTAAGCTATTACATCTCTCCATATTTTGCTATCCCATAAGAAGCGTGCATTTTTTCAGGATAAAAGTGGCCTATGTCATTTCCCTAAACCTTCCACTATGCAAAAAATCATGTCGATCCCTTGAATTTGTGAGAAACTAAACTATCCCACGGGAAATATACATTTTTCCGGGATAAAAAGTAGCCTATGTGCTATTCCAGACTATAATCTATCTCTGTGCCAAATTTCAACCAAATCCGTCCAGCCGTTGTAGCGTGATTGAGTAACAAACATCCATCCATCCAAACATTCGCATTTATAATATTAGTAGGATTTATAAAGATTTATTGAAAGAAAGAAAATCATTTATTTGGCCATAATCACCAGACCAGGTGGCAATAAACGATGAGTACATAAAACAAATAAAAAAAACTTTAAGGGCTACAGGTACACAAATAAAACAAGAAAAAGTCTCCCGGCGTACTTATGCGCCCCAGTCACCCGTGTACGAAGCATGACCAAAAAGGCCACAGGCTCAGCGTCCGCCAGGTGGGAGGGCCCCACCTGACACTGATTTTCAGCAAGGGCCAAGGAGTGTCACACGGGTGCCAGCATAAATAATACAAAATATTAATATATATTAAAAAATAAAATAACAATAATGAAAATAATACATGGCTACATAGTTATAGTCATACTACTGATGAATTTATGGTGGGCGATAAGTGTTTTACTTTTAAGTTCCATCGTTTGTAGAATTCAGAAGGTTAAATATAAAAAATCTTATTGTTGCTTTCAGAATATATGAAACTGATATTTTTTATTATTGTAAGCCAAAAGTATGATTTTATATAAAAAGTCGCATAAAACTTTAAGAGTAGGAGGTTTTAAAACTTGTCTTATAGCACATTGTAATACGAATACTTAGAAAACCACCAAGAGATGGCAGCACAGTCGATTTACATCGCGCTATGGTTTACGAGACTGCCGTTGTATAACTGTGTCCGACGCCAAATATAATGTATCGAGTAGCAGTTAAAGAGCTTTCAAGCATTGGAACTCTCGCATCGATCATCATCGAGTAAACACTTGTAATAAAAGAGCTTTCAAGCAATTGGAACTCTCGCAACGATCATATTATTGTAACTGAATCTTGTACTTGTCTTACGTTTAATAAACTTTCTTCAAACATCTTATAACTGGCGCTCATCGTGCACCCGACTGCAAGAAAACCGGAATTACGGCCAAGACCAACTACGAGAACCATTTTTTCGTCGTTAGCCACGCCGCACACCCTGAAACGATGACTTTTGTCAATTTAACCGCTGATCATCTGAAGGAGTTACTGGCAGCGATCACTTCCGCAGCAGTCCAACCCCAAATCAAAGATAAGAAAAAATCTTTGATTAAATGTGCAGCAAGATTTGATGGATCGCATTCTACAAAGGATGTTGAATCATTGTTAGCAACGGTGACGGTCTTCAAAAATATTGAAGAAATAGAAGATACGGATGCTCTCGAAGGCCTCCCACTTCTACTCACCGGAGAAGCTAATGTTAAGTGGTGCTGGAGCAATGAACAAAAACTTGCTTACATCAAACTACGCTCTTTACTAACTTCACCACCTATCTTGAGCCAAGCTGATGCTACAAAACCCTACATAATTGAAACAGATGCCAGCAATTACGCCATCGGAGCTGTTTTAGTCCAGGGGGAGGGTGTACCAGAACATCCAGTTGAATTCGCAAGTCGCCTACTAAATAAGGCCGAACGAAATTATTCCACGACAGAGAGGGAAGACTACGTGAGCGGTCATCAAAAGCAAATTAAAGGTGAATCTTCAGTTCAAGAGCCTGTCTACCTCGTCGGGGCGTCGTCGGAGCCAGAGGGGGAGACTGTAATACGAATACTTAGAAAACCACCAAGAGATGGCAGCACAGTCGATTTACATCGCGCTATGGTTTACGAGACTGCCGTTGTATAACTGTGTCCGACGCCAAATATAATGTAACGAGTAGCAGTTAAAGAGATTTCAAGCATTGGAACTCTCGCATCGATCATCATCGAGTAAACACTTGTAATAAAAGAGCTTTCAAGCAATTGGAACTCTCGCAACGATCATATTATTGTAACCGAATCTTGTACTTGTCTTACGTTTAATAAACTTTCTTCAAACATCTTATAACATTGATTTTTCCTAAGTCCAAAAATTTATGAAAATAAAAAAAATCTATTCTGTGCAATGTATTTTTGGCGCTGACTGTATCATTGTCAAACTTGCTTAGATTACCCTTTCTCTATAATAAATATTATCTATCATAGGAATTATAGTTTGATTAAGTTTTATATCAACTAATTTTGAGTGTAATCATAATAGAGTTAATCATTTTTTTATTATTTTAATTAATAAATACATCCAACAGTCACACGTATAGTCCTGACCAGCCAGCCAGCTGTGAAATGAGAAGCCTTGGGTTCCATACCCAAATAAAAATGTTCCTGTGATCTACAAATATTAGCTTGGGGTCTGAGTGTTGTCCGTAGTCCGTTGAAGTTGACACTCACGATGCAGATTTGAAATGTTTAAAATAATGCTTAATCTGTATATATAAAAGAAGAAACTGACTATCGTTTGATGGTACGATAAACGAATCTTTTGGTTATATTCAAATTTTTCAGTATGTCAAAAATTTGAATTGGCGCGTAACCGCAACGATGCAACGCAATTACTGCAACACGGTCTTCTTTAAGCGTCCACTCCATATTTAAAAATGAGTAAAATTCTAAAAAGTATACATTTTTATTTTCATGAACAATTTGAAATTCGAATTCAATAAACTTTTTTGTGGCCAGCATTCTAAAATAAAAGGTTTTACTGTGTGACAATACTTATGACCTGACTAGGTATAAAAGAAGAAACTGACTGACTGACTGACTGACTGACTGATCGATCAACGTACAGCCCAAACGGCTGGGGTTAGAGACTTGAAATTTTGACAGTAGATACCTTTTATGACGTAGGCATCCACTAAGGAAGGGTTTTTAGAAATACCACCCCTAAGGGGGTAAAATAAGGGATGAATTTTTTTTTTAAAATCCGCCATTTTTGAAGTTAAACGCATGAAAATTGGTATTTTGTATTGTATACTTTATCTCCCAAACACAACTTCCACGCGGACGGAGCCGCGAGCAACAGCTAGTATTATAATATTTGTTTTGCTACTGTTTGTGTAACTTACGGGTACCCTAAGATGCAGGCAGTGCCTAGTTTAGGGACCTTTGTTAATAGTGGAAATCTTAAACTTAGAACATTTATGCTTTACGGTATGTTTCAATTAATATTTAATTCTGTGGTTTTGTTGCAATAAAGTTTATTTTAAGTTAATTTTCTTAAGGTTTGCTCTAGTTTGAAATTAGAACTATGTGTGTAAGGTGTAACTGTCGGATGTAATATTATTTATAATTTTTTGTCGACCTTTGGGATATATAACTTTTTTGATTTCTGATCCTAGTGTAGATATACTAGCATACTCACTTACTCGTTTTAAAAAATAAAAATCTTTATTGATCACGTAGGCATATAAAAGGCACTTATGACATGTCAAAACACAGATGGAAATTCACCATACGGAAAAATAATTAATTATGTCTAACGTCATGGGAACTTAGAAATCACCGTCAAGGGCTGGTAGGCAAGGAAGGTTTCTTTTAGAAAAAGTCTATATAAAATACATATATTGTTAATTTTTTTGTTTAATTAATAGTAGCGATAGCCTAGTTGGTTGCGGTACGGACTGTCAAGACGAAAGTCGTAGGTTCGAAACCCAAGTGGCATACACCTCTGACTTTTCTAAAGTTATGTGTGTATTAAAATGTTAATTATCGCTTGCTTTAACGGTGAAGGAAAACATCGTGAGGAAACCTGCATATCTGAGAGTTTTTCGAATGTATGAGAAGTCTGCCAACCCGAATTAGGCCAGCGTAGTGGACTAAGGCCTAACCCCTCTCATTAGTAGAGGGCCTGTATTAAACATTGTCCCACTGCTGGGCACGGGTCTTCTCTACTAATGAGAGGGTTAGGCCTTGGCCCACCACGCTGACCTAATTCGGGTTGGTAGATTTCGAAACTCGTGTGAGAGTTCTCAGTATGCATGTTTCCTCACGTTGTTTTCATTCACCGGTAAGGCAAGCGATAATTAACAATTAATACACAAGTAACTTTTATAAAAGTCAGAGGTGTATGCCATTTGGGTTTCGAACATACGACTTTCGTATTGCCAGTCCGTGCCGCAACCAACGAGGGTATCGCTGCTTCTTGATGCTTGGTGTACCTTAATAAATAAAATTTAATAAAAAGGTACTGTTAAAGAATATTACTCAATGAGGACCACATCGTAGTATCTAAGTCCGGATTTGAGAGTCGACAAAAATGCTCCCTCGCTCATAACTTAGCGCCTTACAGGGATTTTGGGAGCTTTCACGGGTTTCACCGAATCAACTGGTAAAATTTATTCAAATCCTCGCGTGGAGTACATGGTCTAAGAATTTTGTCGAGTAAATTTTTTTTTTTAGTTCCTTGATAGGCAGACGAGCAGACGGGTCACCTGATGGTAAGTAGTCACCGCCGCCCATAGACTTCTGCAATGCCAGGGCACAGCAAAGCCGCTGCCTACCGTTAATATGGTGGAAGTTGGTTTTTGTTTTTAATTTTTCACTATTTCATAGAAATAGCAGTGATGGCTTAGTAGTAGCAGGTAGTGGCAAGGACTGTCGGGACGAAAGTCGTAGGTTCGAAATCAGGCAACAGCTAGTAATATAATAAATAGTAGTTTAAACTTCTCTATAAAAACAACAACGCAACGTCTAAATGTAGTTGCGAAAGTAATCAAAAAGTAACTTCGAGTTGTAAGGGCTTCGTTTTCAAGTTAGCATTTAGAAACATGCTGCAGTTTCAAACTGAATTAATATGGTTTCTGTATTCGAGAAACATCGCGAACTTGATGGCATTATAATTGATTTCATTCTAAGAATTGTTTCAGTAAGGGAGAAAAAGAGCAAGGAACAGGACCCAGTTGGATTTAACGCATTTTGGCTTCACTTCCTATGCATTTATCAAAATTACCGAGTGCAATATGTAAGAAAAAATATATTGAAAAATATTAATTTACACTAATTAATTTCTGGTCCATGTAATACCCACTTTAGTCTGTAAAATTATCCATACTAATATTATAAATGCGAAAGTAACTGTTTGTTTGAACCTTTTCAGGGCTGAACGGATCGTAATAAAATTTAGCAAGAATATAAATTATATCCTGGGGAACGACATAGGCGACATCTTTTAAAAATAAAATGTTAAAGAGCGTGAAATAGGGGTTGTAAGTTTGTATGGGTAATGCGTAATTCCTCAAGCTAGGGACCTGAGAAATCATATTTAGACTTTTGTTAAGGAATACGTGTTTCAGTTTCAATCACCGTGTAGCGTTTTCACGTAGGTGGAGCTGCGGGTAACAGCCAGTTCTTTATTATTCTATTTATAAATTGAACCAGTTCGACAGCTAATCTATCTAAATTTATATAAGTATTAGCCATCATCTATTAAACACAAACTAAACTGAAAACAACTGTACGCACACTGATTAAAACCGAGCAACACTTCCGGTAGTTTCGTATAAACTGCCCCCGCGAGCGTTGATGCTTTCCTTTTTATAACAAATCTTCCCCACCGAGTATCCAATCTACCCACAAATATTTCGTAAGTGACCCCCAATATTTCCATAAAAATCTAAAGTACCCTTACATAAGCGAAATACCACTGACTGAGACATCACGAAATCTCTACAACCGATTGACTTGAAATTTAGCATAGTTACTCATTTCGCGAAGTAGACGCTCATTACGAACGCGTTTTTGGAATTTTCCCCCCTAAGAGGGTGAATTAGGTTTTGAAAGTTTCTGTCTGTTAGCCGTGAGCTAAACCACTGAACCGATTTTGATGAAATTTTGTGTGAGGCTACCTATAACCCTGAGAACATAGGGTACTTTACTATTATTAAATTATTTATTTAAAGGGTGAAGTACGGGATGTAATTTGTATGGGAATTCAGAAACAGCGAAATTCAAAATAAAATTACGATACTTTAGGATCAAACTCTTAGGGAGCTTAGCCTATTAAAATAGGGGATGAAAGTAATTTAACATACTTTTTGGGTAGGAGTAATTATTGCTTCGATCCAAGGGAATAACGACATATGTATTTAACGTAGACGAAGTCGCGGGCAAAAGGTAGTACATAATCATAATATATTTTACTCAACGTCTAAGAATGATAAACTAAATAATGGTCCACAATAAAAACTACAATCCGTTTTTGCTGTAATAAATCGTTTCTATTTTTTCATTGTCCTCAGCAATTTATCTACATCTTTGACTCATGTCAGAGTGTACTGTCTACAGAAACAAACATTAGTGCAGAGCGCAGTGACTGTCCGTTTTCCATTTGTACAGCACTGTGGCACGGCACTGTGTCGGTATTTGTATTGAGAGTTACGCTGCGTCAACAGAATAGTGACACACCGAGTGGGAAAAATACGGATGAAATAGAAATAAAAAAGTAAATAAACTAGTTTATTGATCATGTAGGAAAATATAGCTAGTTAGTTAGCTACATACACATACACTCAAACCTGTAATCTCCGAAGCGGTAGGCAGAGTTGTAACCAGTTCTCCCACTTTTCGCCGAATTTATTACGGTCCCATAATGTGATAGGGGGTTAGCCCATCACCATACCGGTTACAATTCCAGACTCCGGGCTGATGCTGAGTATTTCTAAAAAGAAAAACTCAATATCATTATACACGACCCGGGAATCGAACCTCAGCACAGCAGTCGTAACGCATGCGCAATTACAACTGCGCCTCCCAGGCAGTTAGTTAGCTAATTTACAAAATAAATTATTGGATTAAAACTAATCTTGAGATCGAAAACTATTGATATCATTCTGTATTTATGTCTGGTTACCAGACCAGAGCAAAGAGCAACGAACGCAAATAAGGTTCAAATAAATATTCGAATTTAGAACGTCAGAATTAGTTTGAAATTTCAGATCTCGATTCGAATACTAAAAAAGTTTTGCGTGTTTGGCTACCAAATCGAACCAATTCACATCCATTCTATCTCATTAACATATCATACAATAACCCTATAAAAATAAAAAAAGAATTTACTACACCTT
Source organism: Laothoe populi (assembly GCA_905220505.1). Classification (NCBI taxonomy): domain Eukaryota; kingdom Metazoa; phylum Arthropoda; class Insecta; order Lepidoptera; family Sphingidae; genus Laothoe; species Laothoe populi. The sequence goes on from HG992156.1 coordinate 18,499,814, forward strand.
CTTACTACACCTCCAGCTTTTGAAAGCTCGCCTTTAACTCTGTGACGATGACTGGTAATTCTCCCACAATAGGGGTTTTTACTGTGAAAAATAGAAAATATTTCGGCATTTAAAGCCGACCTTTGGCCCATTAAGTAAGTGGAATGGGTTTTTTGTTATTTATCATTGCTTTTTGTCTTGGGGAAACATTTGACAGTGGAAATAAAGAAGCGGTTTTTGTTGGAAACAAAGACTTTATTTGTATTTTGTGGTTTCTGAGTTCTAACGTATTGTTTAGGGATTTTTTTAAATGTACATTTTTTTTGTTACTTGTTTTTTGTGTTCTTATAGATCATTTAACTGTAAATGTAAGCATGCATCCAAATGATGATAAGACTGAAATTCTGTAAAAAGCACTCCAGTTTTTCCAGTATTTTCCAGGCAACGTAGACAATTTTTTTACCACCCCGCATTAGGCCAGCGTGGTGGACTAAGGCCTAACCCCAATTAGTAGAAGAGCCCCGTGCCCAGCAGTGGGACAATGTTTAATACAGATCTAGTCTTATTATTATTAAAATAGTCTTTTATATTGATGGCATGACTCAGTCAACTTCAAACCGCTTTCCAAATGCAGATATTACATTGTTTTATCGAAATCAAACTGGATTTAGCTTCATAAATAATTTGCGAGGGCCGTCAGCCGGCGTAGTGTCACAATTTTATCACAGCAAACTTGGTGGACGGCCGACATAGAAACGCTTTTAGAGATCTGAATATTTTATTACATTTGCTACAAGACCGAGCTATATTAAGGAATATTCATCGTATTTTTGAATGTACAGATAAATGAGTGGTTATAGATAAATGTTTTAAGGTTTTGAACCTTTACATGAGTGTTAGTGTTATATATTAGAGTAGTACACATATAAATAACACTTGATGTTGTAACAGATTGGACACGCAAACATTGTATATACACATGAAGATTATAAGATAGTGTAGTAGTTAGTAGTTGTGAGCCAACTACCCTAGCTGTATAATACTTCAGTTTCTGTATGGAACGTATTGTGAACGTATCGGTCGGTTTCTTATTTCAATACATACCAGTTAGCTTTTCAGGATAAATATTCATCGGTAGGGAATTTATGATACAAAATTACCAACAAGCCATATAAATACTATTCATGCGATTGCTACCAAACTTTTCAGGGCCACCCGCTGGGCTAATCTGAATATAGCCTGAAATTTTCATCAAAATCACTTCAGCCGTTTTCGACTTTTGCGACCACAAACATTAGGATGCCGTTTTGATATATAGATGAAAAAATGGGCCGGTGTTAAGCTTGTCCCACTGGGCACGGGGACTACTCTACTAATGAGAGGAGTTAGGCCCTAGTCCACCAGTCTATTGCAGGTTGGTAGACTTCACATACCTCAAAATTTCTGTTTAGAATTCTCAAGCATAATTATACCTAATAAAATAAATTAATAGCACCCAACAGTCACACACATAGCCCCGACCCCACACTAAGATACGAGTCTTGTGTTGTGGATATCAGTGACTACGAGAGACTTTTTGATCTCACAACACCCAGACCCCGGACACAAATATCTGTCTGTCACATACACATATGTTCCGGTGTGGGAATCGAACCGACGGCCTCTCGTTTCACAGCCGGCTACTCGCCAACTGCGTCACGGAGGCTGTCAATAACATATTACTATACATACACCTATACATATTACTATCGGATGGGACTAGCTTCGACGACTCTTGCAGTGAGATGACTCTTGAGCCATTGTAGATTATGTAACTTCATACCGCCATGCTTTTGACACGTGTTGAGGAATTCCACATCTCACATATCGACATTTTGTGTTGCATTAATTTTACTGCCTCGATGGCACAGTTGTAATTGCGCATGCGTTACGACTGCTGTGCTGAGGTCTCGGGTTCAATCCCCGGGTCGGGTAAAGTGATATTGGGTTTTTCTATCTAGAAATTCTCAGTATTAGCTCGGAGTCTGGAACTTGTGCCCGGTATGGCGATAGGCTCGCCCCCTATCGCATTATGGGACCGAAATTCGGCAAAAAGTGGGTGTACTGGTTACACCTCTGCCTACCCCTTCGGGGATTACAGGCGTGAGTGTATATGAATGTATGTATTAATTTTACTGTGTCAGGACAATGAATTGGGTTTGTCGTTTAAAGTCTTTGTTTTAAGTTAATTATCGCTCTCGTGCAGTAAGTAAATTGTTTGAACTTGACTAATTGTATACATTATAAAGGAATATCACACACACACACACACACACACACACACACACACACATACACTCACATACACTCACGCCTCTAATCCCTGAAGGGGTAGGCAGAAGTGTAACTAGTACACCCACTTTTCGCCGAATTTCGGTCCCATGATGTGAAAGGGGGTGAGCCTATCGCCATACCGGGCACAGATTCCAGACTCCGGGCTAATACTGAGAATTTCTAGATAGATAACCCAACATCACTTTATCCGACCCGGGGATCGAACCTAAGACATCAGCACAGCAGTCGTAACGCATGTGCAATTAAAACTGCGCCACCGAGGAAGTCGAAAGAAATATCGTTGTTTCAATTTCCATATCGGGACATAAGTTAAAAGAATTTGTAAATATTTGTCTCTAATTTGGATATTATTTATCCGTAGTTCTATTTTCCTTGGTTCCAGGAATCATCTCTATACAAACTTTAATAAAACAAATCGCTTGAATTGAAGACCCGAATTTATTTATAAAGTATGTTTTGACTGCCTCGGTGGCGCTGTGGTAATTGCGCATGCGTTACGACTGCTGTGCTGAGGTCTCGGGTTCGATCCCCGGGTCAGGTAAAGTGATATTGGGTTTTTCTATCTAGAAATTCCTCAGTATTAGCCCGGAGTCTGGAATTTGTGCCCGGTATGGCGATAGGCTCGCCCCCTATCACATTATGGGACCGAAATTCGGCGAAAAGAGGGTGTACTCGTTACACCTCTGCCTACCCCTTCGGGGATTACAGGCGTGAGTGTATGTGTGTGTATGTTTTAAATAAAATTTACTGACAAGGAAGGTCGTTAATTAAAACCACGGAAATTTATATTCCAATATTTAATTAAAAAGAAAAATTATTTCACACAAATAATTCTAGCAACGAAAAGCTTCTATGGTTGTGACAGCTTGATAATGTGGAAACATAATTTATTTTGAAAAAATGGAAAACCCAATTCTTCAGCGTTCGTAGCGCAGTGGGTGTAAGGCGTTAGAGTGCGGGTTCGATTCTTGTAGACAACATTTCTATTGAATTATCATCTTCTTATTATCTTCATATTCTTTTTAATGTTGAGCCACCCCCACATTATTTTACACATTTTAGTAAAAATTGGCTTAGTGCTTCCTGCCCGATAGCAACCCTCAAATTATGAAAAGCTGTAACTACGTTTGTTTTGTTTGTTTGCTACATATCTTATAGCGTAATTCATTATCTACTTTTGTGACCGAATGATGATAAGAGTAAATAAACTGAAAACTTAAACTTTGGAATTACTGTGTTCTTTTTTGAAACAACGTCAATGAAGTGGTAACTTTTTTGTTTATGATTGCTCGTCAATAATTATAGAAGTTCATATGCGTACTTATGTCAAAAGTAAAATAATCTGAGTGTGATGGTCAGGCGAGTTGTGCTTCTTCCCCATCCCAAGTATCCGACGTGCCTAAAGAAGTTATCACTTAAAAAAATAATGTAAAGCACAGTGTTTTTGTTTCAAAAATACTAATATTTAACGAAGCAATCTCTTGCAGTTTAGCAAATAGATAGGAAAACAATAATAATAATAATACTGGCCCTGTATTAAACATTGTCGCACTGCTGGGCACTGGCCTCCTCTACTAATGAGAGGGGTTAGGCCGTAGTCCACCACGCTGGCCTAATGTGGGTTGGCAGACTTCACATACCTTCGAAACTCGTATGAGAATTCTCAGGTATGCCAGGTTTCACCGTTAAAGCAAGCAATAATTAACATTTTAATACACACATAACTTCAGAAAAGTCAGAGGTGTATGCCACTTGGGTTTCGAACCTACGACTTTCGTCTTGACAGTTCGTACCGCAACCAACTAGGCTATCGCTGCTATCAATAAAACAAGGAAAACAATAATTAACTAAAAAGACAACGTTCGCTTTTTCGCTGTCCGAATATGTGGGTGCTATATATCCACACGAAGTGTTATTTGATCTTGAGGACTGGGCATTCAGAATAATAAACACTACTAAGCCAAGGACGAGATAAAAATTGGTTAAAATTGATGTAGATATTCTTAAATCCATTAACAAACCTACTAGAAAGAGACGGTTAGTGTGTGAATGAGACAACATACGGTGTCAAAGACACCTGCCACTGATTTATTTGTTCAAAAGAATTTTGAGGGGAAAAAGGGATCTGTAAATGTTAGTACAGACTATTGAGTGAGAGAAAATATATTTGTGTTTTATTTGAGAGGATTGAAAATCAACTTTGCTCTCTATAACTCAAAAAACCTTGCTTAAGAATAGAACTCAAATTCCCTCAGGCCAAAGTCAATGGAAACTATAATTTAACATAGGACTTCCGGAATTTTCGTATGACTTAAAAACAACCATCTCGTTTCATTTTGAATGACTGTCTCAGTGGTGCAATTGTAATTATGTATGCGGTACGACTGCTGTGCTGAGAGTTCACTCTTGAAAGATCTAAAAATATAAAATATTACAGCAGTTGAGAAAGTCGAGAAAAGTGATTTAGAATAAAAATATTTTATTGCCTTATTAACTTACATTATTTTATAATTATAGTGGCGCAATATTTTTTTAAAATAATATAAACTCACGCCTGTATCACACGGGGGTCAGCAGAGACTATTGAGTGCCGTACAACGGCCAAACATCGTACCCCAAGTCTAGACCCCCGACAGAAACCGGATGTACACTGGCTGATCCCGGAACGCGACATACTTGCGTGTGCCACTATGGTTTTACATACTGTGTACGGTGGTCGCTATCCAGGCGGATATGAATACCCTACCACCAGCAAAACTTAGCACTTTCATAACATTCACTCCAATTTAGAAATCGATATGTTGAACCTCATTGGAGAGTGCTTCAAAGTGTGTACAGGCACTTACCGGGTAGGCCATAACTCACAAGTTGACAGTATCTTTGACGTGCCGAGGGATAAACAGGGGTAGCGTTAAATAATGCCGGCGTATTGATTTTTTGTACTTTCTCTTCGGGTACTGTGAGATTTGCATTTTCAAAGGAGCTGCTATTTAAATGTAGGTTTTATGAATACCCATTTGTTATGTTTATTTTTTCAAAAACGTAGAAAGCCGTGATATCCTAGTTGGACATGGTACAGGCTGCCAAGACGAAAGTTTATTTATTTATTTACCACTTAACAACTACTTACTACAACTACCTGCCATAGTGGCACACGAAAGTGTGTCGCGCTCCGGGATCACCCAGTAGCCAGTGTACATCCGGATTTTGTCGGGGGCCTAGAGGAACTTTTACAGGGTAGCCATTAGCGTTGATCATCTTATGCTACATATATTATACTTAAATCTATGTTATTTATCTTTAAAACTACTATAAGAAATTGTTTATACAGATATCTTAGTGAAATTACTGAGATTACAAAAAAACTATGTAATTTTTACCGGTTGTACACTGGCTGATCCCGGAACGCGATACACTTGATTATTCTGGTATTCAGATTGTTAGCAGGGGAGATTCATTATCATCAGGTAACTCACTTCTTTCTTTTGCCATTATTCGACAAATACACGGAACCAAAATCCACAAACCACTTTTTCCCACATATGAACAATATGCAATTAAATAGAAGAGACCGCAACGAAAATCCACAAACCACTTTTTCCCACATATGAACAATATGCAATTAAATCGATGAGTCCGCAACGGCAGACTCATTAGCAACTAATGTTTCGACGAGATAACCTATACTAATGTCGTACAGACGTCGGTGATTAGATTAGCCCTGGCGTACTGATTGACAGATGTTTACGGCCATTAAAAGAGCAGTAGAGAGTGAACTTTGCAAAAATAGATATTTTACGATGCTGTGCTGAGGTCTCGGGTTCATCCCCGGGTCGAGTAAAGTGATATTGGGTTTTGTCTATTTAGAAATTTTAAGAATCCACCTGGATTCTGGAATTGTACCCGGTATGGCGATAGGCTCGCCCCCTATCACATTAAGGGACTGTAATAAATCCCGCAAAATGCGGGTGTACTGGTTATACCACTGCTTACCCCTTCAGTGATGACGACGTGAATGTATATGTATATATAGCTCTCTTACACACACACACACATACACTGTATATATTTCAGTTCAGTTCCCACAACCTAAAAATGCCCAATGTGCCTACAGTAGTTTTCACTTAAAAAAATAACGCCAACGGTCTTGACCACATACAAAGTTACGAGTTTGGGTCTGGATATCAACTACGAGAAACTTATTCACTCACTAAGCACAGCAGTCGTAGCGCATGCGCAATTACAACTGCGCCACCGAGGCAGTCGTCAGAGAGAGAAATTTACTGTCTCACAACATTTAGACCCGAAAAATTTATCTAACCCGCGGCGTCTCCTCTCAACCGGCTCGACTACGCTACGGATGTTGTCAAATACATCTTATCAAATCTACAGAATGTACTAGAGAATTATAAGCGTATATTCCGCTGTTCTACCAACCCCACTCGGTAAGGACATCCATCGAAGCTATCTCTGATCAACGCTGATTGCGCATTATCATGTCAAGCGGCGGCTAATGTATTCTCCTTGTGTGCCACATGCGGCGATCTGATGCTTAGGTTTAGACAGGTTGTATAGTCTCATTTACTGCACTATACCTTGTATTAAAACGTATATCAATCTTAAACGGTATCAAATTAATATTTTATAATGTCTTGACAAAGTATAGAAAACGTATGGCTGAGTTTCTTGATGCTTCTCCTCGGACCAGTGGGCATTTCTGAAGCTTTATTAGATACTAGCTGTTGCTCGCGGCTCGGCCCGCGTGGAGGTCATGTTTGAGACAAAAAGTATACACTACAAAATACCAATTTTCATGCATTTAACTTCAAAAATGAAGGATTTTAATACAAACTTTCTTACCCTATTTAACCCCCTTAGGGGTGGAACTTTCAGAAGACCTGAAATATGTGTTTTTAATTTTTAACTGTAAGGCCAAATACTAAATTTCATGCGTTTAACTGCAAAAATGACAGATTTTCATACAAACTTTCATTCCCTATTTTACCCCCTTAGGGGTGGAATTTCCAAAAATCCTGAAATATATATTTTTTATTTTTAACTAAAATGCCAAATACAAATTTTCATGAATTTAACTTCAAAAATGACGGATTTTCATACAAACTTTCATCCCCTATTTTACCCCCTTAGGGGGTGGTGGTAGGTGGTAATTCCAAAAACACTTCCTTAGTGGATGCCTACGTGATAAAAGGTACCTACTATCAAAATTTCAAGTCTCTAACCCCAGCCGTTTAGGCTGTGCGTTGATCGATCAGTCAGTCAGTCAGTCAGTCAGTCAGTTTCTTCTTTTATACCTAGTCAGGTCATAAGTATTGTCACACAGTAAAACCTTTTATTTTAGAATGCTGGCCACAAAAAAGTTTATTGAATTCGAATTTCAAATTGTTCATGAAAATAAAAATGTATACTTTTTAGAATTTTACTCATTTTTAAATATGGAGTGGACGCTTAAAGAAGACCGTGTTGCAGTAATTGCGTTGCATCGTTGCGGTTACGCGCCAATTCAAATTTTTGACATACTGAAAAATTTGAATATAACCAAAAGATTCGTTTATCGTACCATCAAACGATACAATGAAGACTCTAGTGTAGATGGCAGGTCAAGAAGTGGTCGCCCTCGGTCTGTTAGGACTCCAGCAGGGATAAAAGCTGTGAAGGCGCGAATTCAAAGAAATCCCAAACGTAAGCAGAAACTGTTGGCCCTTTAGATGGGGTTAAGCAGAACCACGGTGAAAAGGGTGTTAAATGAAGACTTAGGGCTTCGGGCATATCGAAGAAAAACAGGACAACGTTTGAATGCTCGTCTAATGGACCTGAGACTGAAGAGATGCCGCGCTTTGTTGAAGCGGTACGCGGGAAAAAAATATCGGGAAATTCTTTTTTCAGATGAAAAATTTTTTACCGTAGAAGAGAGCTACAACAAACAAAATGATAAGGTGTACACACACAGTAGTGAAGAAGCGAGCAACCGTATTCCGCGTGTCCAACGTGGTCATTTTCCATCCTCGCTCATGGTATGGTTGGGAGTTTCTTATTGGGGCTTAACAGAGGTACATTTTTGTGAGAAAGGTGTAAAAACGAATGCAGTTGTGTATCAAAATACAGTCCTGACGAACCTTGTGGAACCTGTTTCTCATACCATGTTCAATAACAGGCACTGGGTATTCCAACAAGATTCGGCGCCAGCTCATAGAGCGAAGAGCACACAAGACTGGCTGGCGGCGCGTGAAATCGACTTCATCCGGCACGAAGACTGGCCCTCCTCCAGTCCAGATTTGAATCGGTTAGATTACAAGATATGGCAACACTTGGAGGAAAAGGCGTGCTCAAAGCCTCATCCCAATTTGGAGTCACTCAAGACATCCTTGATTAAGGCAGCCGCCGATATTGACATGGACCTCGTTCGTGCTGCGATAGACAACTGGCCGCGCAGATTGAAGGCCTGTATTTAAAATCACGGAGGTCATTTTGAATAAACTTTAGTGTCATAAAAATCAATGTTTTGTTAAGTTCATTTTGGTATATAAATGGTTACATAATGAATACCGCCATGTATGCGGTATGGCGATAGGCTCGCCCCCTATCACATTATGGGACCGAAATTCGGCGAAAAGTGGGTGTACTGGTTACACCTCTGCCTACCCCTTCGGGGATTACAGGCGTGAGCGTATATGTATGTATGTATGTGTACATAATGAATAAACTTGTTTCAATTATTTTATATTACACATGTGACAGAATTTATGACCTGACTAGGTATATACAGATTTAACTTAATCCTGTGAAAAAGTGCTTCTAGTGCCTAATTTACTAAACAAATGATTTGATTTGACAGTTCTATACTGCTTATTAGTTAGTACGTTATATGCAAGCACCGATAGCATATTTGAGAATGGTATACCTACTGCCAAGACGCTAATCCCAAGGCCGAAACTATACCCAATGGTGTTAGGATCAAACCCGAGACCGAAGTGCATTATGATTTCTGATAGATAAACATTTATTTATTTGTAAAAAAATATTTAAAACAATGGGGCTGTCGCGGGAAGCGTGAAGAAACGAAATTATGTTGAGCAGACAATATGCATAAAAAGATAGTATATGTAAGGAAATAAATAAAATTTTAATTCTAAGCCTTAATAATAAATATCAATAATAGAAATATAAGTTTTATTTTATTTAAAATATGCAGATTTTAATTTCTATATAATATTAAAATAGCATAATATTTCTATATATATATATACACACACACATATATATATATATATATATATATCAAATTTTTAATAGTTATTTAAAAATTTTCACAGGGTCTTAGATTGTTCATACGATCATATACCGTGGCGACGCGTCGCCACGCCACAAGTCTGTCTGACCCGCCGCATTAGATGTTTCACATCAAAATATCTTAATAATTTATAGAAATAAAATAAATATTGCATAGGCACACCACATATATCATAGGACATAAATAAGCTCTGGAGATAAATAACACCCAACAGTCACACACATAGCCCCGATCCCACACTAAGATACGAGTCTTGCGTTGTGGGTATCAGGAACTACGAGAGACATTCGGTCTCACAACACCCTGACCCCGGACACAAATATCTGTCTGTCACACAAACATTTGTGTGACGTCACGGACGCCAAACCAGCTATAGTCAGTCGCGCGTTTATTGTTTAACAAAATAAAACAGTGTCTCCAAGTTGATAAGTTTATTGCTTGAAAGGTTATTCTTAGTCTTATTGGCATTATAAAACGTTATCCGGAGTTTTGGTGCAGTGAACACGATTTAATTTGTAATTAAACTTAAAACGAGAACAGTGGTCTTAAATCTACCTTAGTATAAAAAAAAAAAAATATATATATAATAAATATCCATAACTGCTTAGTGAGTTGTGTCGTGTGTGCGCGCCCTAAGTCCCGATCGCTGTACTGTGCATCTTATGGTGTTTACTTACTCATAACACCATTGTAGTGCGCCCACGTAAGTTTGGTTCAATAGCGCCATCTAGTGAACTTGCTTAGAGAGATCTAGTGAGATCAATAACAATATACTTTTCCACGAAAGTCGATTTGCGCAGCGCCATCTAGTGCCATCGAGGAAAACTCGACAGTTAACTATGCCGTCAGTTAAGTGTGGCGGCTGCGCCAAATATTTAGCACCGGCAGATGGCGTTAAATGCAGTGTGTGTAATACTGCGTACCATCGGACGTGTGTAGGTTTGCCAAGGGGCACGGCAGCGCCGTCGTGGCGCTGCCCCGAATGCACCAAGAGCGACCGGAGGGACAACAACGCAGAGACTCCTGTACGAGGAAGGGTTGATATGGGACCCTGTTCTGCTGCCCCAGTCAGCCCGGATCTTGATGAGACAAATGTTCTAGCACTCCCGTCTGCTGACGTGACAGCTGAGCTACGGCTGCTTAAGGACGAACTATGTGCCGAGTTCCGCTTAATGCGGCTTGAAGTTTCTAAATTGCGTACGGAAATGACCGACCTTAAGGACTCGCTCAGGGCTTGTGCAGAACATATGCATAGCCTAGACGCGAGGGTTGACGCTCTAGAGCATAAGATGGAGCAAAGGACATCAGACAGGGCCTCGATCGAAGGTGTCATAGTAGAGCTACGGTCGCAATTAAACGACCGGGATCAGGAGCTTCTACTAAATGACGTCGAGGTGACTGGAATTCCAGAAGCCAAAGAAGAGAGCGTCATGCACATTGTCAAGGTGGTCTCTAGCAAGCTCAGTGTCATAATAGATGAAAAGGACATCGTGCATGCCGAGCGTGTGGGGTCAACGCGACGTAACCGGGTGGAACCTGCTGAAGACTCTGCTAACCCCCCTGCGCAGCGACCGCGTAACATAGTTATTCGCTTTGCACGCCGCGCGACACGGGATGCATTACTTAAAGAGGCTCGAGTGCGCCGTGGTCTTAATGCGTGCGATCTTGGTTTCGGCGGTTCATCTAAACCGGCCGCAGCGCACCGGGTCCACATTAATGAGCGATTGACCCGTGCAAACCGCCACATATTTTTCGAAGCACGAAAGGCAGGCAGCCTTCGTAGCTGGAAATACGTATGGACCAAAGGCGGTAAGATTTTTGCTCGCAAAGTGGATGGCCAAAAAGTAGTGCGTATCACGTGTGAGGATGATATTAGTAGAGTTTTTGGATAGTTCAAAGTTGGTCACATACATAATATGTCTAGGGTATAGTTCATATGATCGCTTAGTTTTTAAATGTATAACTTATCTTTTAGAAACTCACTGCTCTTGTTTATATGTGTTTCTTTTGATTACAATCCGTCTGTTATTGGCGTTGTTCTATATATCATTATGTTATTGTTTTCAGAAGCGCTATGAAATAAAATTAGTGCTCTATTTGTCCATCTCTGCGATACATATTGTATTCCGTTGTGTACGACTAATTGATCTTGTGGCATTGTGTAGACATCTGGAACATGCTGTTAATATTACTTGTATTTTAAAGCGGACCAAACATATTTACACACCTATCTATATAATATTAATATTTCACAAAACTTTACACACATATAAAATATATTATACTACTAACAATATCATTTATTTACAACCACAAACTATTATATTAAACTACTATTATATTATAATTAACTATTATATTTTATACACATTTACACAATATTATAAAATTATGAATTTCAATTATATACATTCTCAATTAATTAATTATTATTTAGTACTACTAATTCCAAACAATTTTTACAAATTTAAAAACATTTCTTTCAATATAATCATACACATTATTTACTTAGATTTTATGACTCATGTCGGTCTGTTGCTACTATCTTTGCCTCTCAAGGCCTGTCAGGGATGATGACTCATAAGTATTTAAAAATTGGTTTGCTTAATGCGGGTTCCCTTGGAACAAACCATGATAACTTTATAGTCGCGGTTGCCCGAAACGATATTGACATATTAGCTATAAACGAGACCTGGCTTCGAGTGGGTGAGGAGGGGCGTGCTCCTTCACTGCCAGGGTACCGCCTGCGGCACATTCCTAGACCGCGCGAGTTACGCTCGCGTGGAGGAGGCGTCGGCTTCTACGTCAAGCGAGACATCAATCTACGTACCCTGCCACACCCAGTATCGCCATCGAATGTTTCTGTGGAGCAAATGTGGCTTACTTTTACCCACAATGGAAAGAAGCTAGTGATTGGCACAGCATATCGCCCACCTTGGTTTGATACTGACCTATTCCTTGACGCTATATCTGATTCTGTCAGCTCATTCTCCAATTATGATAATATAATTTTGTTAGGTGATTTTAATATTAATGTATTTTGTAGCAGTGATGTAAAAACAATGAAATTTATAACATTTCTATCATGCCTTAGTTTATCTCAGCTAGTCACAGAGGCTACTCATTATACTGAGACCAGTCAGACACTTATAGATGTTGTCTGCTCTGACTTAGGTGCAAAAAAAGTGACGGTTCAGCATGTTGGTTCTCTTTATGGTCATTGCCTTATTGTCTGTGAATTTCATATTAAACGGGAGAAATCTATTGCGCGTAGCATCACATATAGACCCAAGAAAAATATAGACATAAATATGCTCAATAAAGATCTACAAGATATTAGATGGGATCTGATATCAACAGCGGATAATGTCAATGATATGGTAAACATTTTTAACTCAAGTGTTGTTGCACTATTCGATCTCCATGCACCCTTAAGATCCATTGTTGTCAAAGATCGGTCTTATCCATGGATTACGGATACCGTCAAACTAATGATGCGATTGCGTGACGAGGCTTTATCACACTACCATAAGAATAGGTGTGACAGTAAGAAAGAATATTATAAAACCTTAAAATCAGCGGTCAACAAGGCCCTCTTCCATGAAAAGGTTGCCTATTATAAATACCACATAAATAATAACTTAAATAAGCCCCAGCTGTTGTGGAAAAATCTAAAGACAACATTACTTCCAAGTAATAACATAGAACTGCCTTCATCTTTTAATGACCCCAATAGAATAAATAATCATTTTTTAAATATTTCAGGTAACTCTGATGTTAGCATTTCCCAACTGACTTTCTTTGAATGTCACAAATTCAGTGATGCTACTTTTCACTTGAAGGAAGTCAGTTTGGAATGTATAATTAAAATAATAAAAAGTTTGAAATCTAATGCTGAAGGTTGTGATTTCATAACTTTGGATATGCTGATTATGACATTTCCTCACACTATTGACATTATTAAAGAACTAATTAATAAGTCCATCAGTTGAAGTACTGATGGACTTATTATATATCCTGATGTCTGGAAACTTGCGATTGTGCGCCCTTTACCTAAGCATCCACACCCTTCAGAATATAAAGACTTGCGGCCAATAAGTATTTTACCATGTCTGTCTAAAGTCATGGAGAAAGCAATTTGTAAGCAACTAGTTGATTACCTTGAATATAATAATATCTTGCCAGAGACACAATCAGGTTTTAGGAAAGGACGCAGTACAGTGACAGCTATGCTTGATGTAACGGACAATATACTGTGTTCTCAAGATGAGGGTATGTGCACACTGCTGGTTTTGTTGGATTTTTCAAGGGCATTTGATTCTATAAACATTAGTCTTTTACTTTCTAAATTGTCCTTTTATGGTTTTGACCCCATAGCCTTAAATTGGTTTAAAAGTTATTTAAGTAATCGTTATCAGTTTGTAAAGCTCAGTTGTAGTGATGGATCCTCATTGACTTCTGATAAAATGGCTGTTACCAGGGGAGTACCACAGGGTTCTATCTTAGGGCCAATTCTGTTTATTTTATACTCAGCTGATATTACTATGCACATCAAATATTGCAAATTCCATATATACGCAGATGATCTGCAGGTATATATCTCTTGCAAACCATTGGAGATTGATAGAGCAATAGCAAAGCTGAATGAGGACCTTTCAAATATTGCAACCTGGTCAACTGACAACTGTCTACTGCTAAATCCTGGCAAGACGAAGTATTTGATGTTCGGTAGCCATCATCAACTAGCAAATTCAAGCCCATCACTTAGTGTCATGCTTCTGGGAAGGCCAATTGAGCGTGTACATGAAGCTCGCAATTTGGGTTTGCATATGGACAGTAATCTGCGTTTTGAAAAGCATGTTGCAAACTCCATCAAAAGTTGCTTTTATAAACTAAAGGTATTGTATAGATTAAGGCCATACATACAGGAAAAACTACGTTTGCAATTGGTGGAGTCTCTTGTCCTGTCTAAATTAAATTATATGGACACAGTTTTTGGCCCACGTTTACTGGTCAAAACGCAGAAACTGATACAGAGAGTGCAAAATGCCTGTGCCCGTTTTTGCTTTGACATTCCATTAAGAGCCCATGTCACACCCTATCTAAATGCTAACACAATTCTAAAAATGAAACATAGGCGAAAACTACACCTAGCTTGTCTTCTCTTTGGTGTCCTGAAGCACAAAGCACCTAGCTATCTGTTTAGAAAATTGTCATGGACATCAAGTCACAGGTCCTATGGACCCAGGCGGTGTGCTGAACAGCTCTCTACTCGATGTCATAGTTCTGCTGCTTTTAGAGGTAGCTTCCGCTATTCTGCAACCAGGTGCTGGAATAATATCCCTCCCCCAGTCAGGAGTCTGCAAAATTTACACAACTTTAGGGTCAGATTAAAAAAATTTATCTATGAACATCAGAAAACTGAAGAGTTTTTACTACACGATACTAGTGCCATATAAAATGAAACTGACTCCATTATAAGTTTATTTTATAGTAGGTATAAGTTTATCAGTAGTATTTTTATTAGCAATTCAGCAGAATCTATGCACTATTTATTATTATATTGTATGTAAGTATGCTATTTTTAATTCAATAACTCACCCCCAGTTTTACTCCACTACGTGAACACATAAGCTGGTGTACTAACAGTTTATGTACGATATGAATTGGAAAATGATGTTTCTCATTCTTCCTTTATTTCCGACCCACTTGTCTGCACAATGCTCAATGCTCATAACTATTCTACTACTGTTTGTGGTGACTTTTTGATAAGGCGGATTTAATAATTGATATTTGAATTATATGCAATTTTAAATATTGATGCCACGTTTATGCCACGTACTAATTAATAAGTATTGATGCTATATATGTCTGTGACACGTGTCACCAGCTGACAAGTGTCATAAGTGCTGCCAGATATAAAAAAAAAAAATGTAAATAGAGGAATATATATATATATATATATACGTAATATATTAATAATGTATAGTTATAGTTGTTGTTAGTTTGTTCTTTTGTTATAATTTTAATAGTTTGAATGTGAATCATGGCGCACGCTATTGTATGTAGGAAGCGGTTTAGTGCCCGTGAATTCACCATACGGCCCAACGGAAGACCAGCACTGGTAATTTATACCAGTACACGCTGAGTTGTGGTCGTATTTGTTATAAGCATGTATTTTTTGTTTTTTAATATTAGTACCTATGTTGTTTAGTTTAATTTAATACCCCTGCTTATAATGAATAAATATTTCATTCTATTTCATTCAGATGATGATGATGATGATATGATGCACTGCTAGTACGACTACCTACTAGGAATATAGGCGTGGGTTTATGTTATGCTAAACATGAAACTAATATAACCGATACAAATCAATCCACTATTTTAAAACAATACAAACTTTATACATCTGAATACAAACAAAGACAAACTCTCGGATATAGTATGTCCAAAATGCTCACAAAACTATCTACCACAAAAATTTACACTCGTTAGTGTTATCCAACTTCTGAATTAGGGTTGAGCTGTTTCGGGTTAACGAGGATTTCGGTACATCGAGGAGTTTCCAGACAAGTTACTACATATAGATACACCGTAAGTTATTTATAATTGATTGTTTATCCCCTAATAAGACCTTTTTATGACGAAATAACGTATAAAAACTGTATATATTAGAGAAAATTGTATCTTGGACGTTAAATGAAGTTGTGTCTTAGTCCTAATACTCGTGATAATAATGTGGTTATATTCAATCAATAAAAATTCAAACATTACCATGTTGCGTAGAGCATATTTACTCCAATAATAATATTAACGTAAATTATAAAATTTTATTTCAAATAAAATATTATGAAAAATCTAAATTCCTTTTTGCTAAACCGAAGTTCGTATTAAAAGGTTTCAAATTAATTAATGTTTAGTATTCAGTAGGTGGCCGGGCAAAACTCTGTCATGTTTACATTGGACGATCATAATATTTGCTTAATTTAAAGGGTACATATGACTTTTGGGATTATGAATATGATGGCACGGTGTTTGCCGGGGAGTGGGTATACAGAAATGTACCCCCGAAATGTGGAGGGATTGTCAAAGAAGATTTATGTATACAGTCTTGGTAATAAATATGATATTTTCTTACAGTGGTAAATCATTTAAATAAAACGGAGTTTACTTTTTTAACTGACGTTTAGAAGGCTTTACAGCCATTATGGTCACGGGGCGGACTGAGTTGTATGACGTCACGAAAGTATTGTGCAATGCTTCTACCCTCCATGTCGTTCCTGGTGGTAGGATATTCGTATCCGCCCGGATAGCGACCACCGTACCCAGGGTGTAAAACCCGTCATAGTGGTACACACAAGTGTGTTGCGTTCCGTGATCAGCCAGTGTACATCCGGTTTTTGTCGGGGTTCTAGAGTTGGGATGCGTTGTTTGGCTGTTTTACGGCCTTCTGGGTACTCTGGAACTAGACCTTCGACCGCTTCTTTACCTTCTGGCCCATGGCGTAGTGGGTTGAAGGCCGACCGGATTGAGTTGAGTAGCGTGGGATAAATTGTCTCTCGCTACTCGATACTCAAATTAGACAGCACTGTGCTCACCATCAGGTGGAGTGTGGTCACTTTGCCGTGCTGGGAAAAAAAGTTGTTTTTAAATTTTATTTATTGTAGTCCGTTCTACGCAGAAAGAGCTCACACAGTGGTCTATCATGTATATACCGAAGAACGGGTTTTTAAAAATCAAGGTGATTTCTGACTTTATTTCCCATGTTTCTTTTTAACTCAATATCCAGCCTAAAATGAAATAGAACTCTATGGGACCACGTGTGGATTCAGTGCAAAATAAATCAATACTTACTAATGAAGTATTTGAACAACGGAATGCTTTCAGGCGATACTATTATGTTTATTTTGGACTAGTATTTGGAACTTGTATTTACATACATACACTCATGGCTGTAACCCTGAAGGGATATGCAGAGGTGTAACCTGTATACCCACATTACATTTGAGCATATTTCCAATCCAGGTATAATACCAGACTCCGGGATGATACTGAGTATTTCGTGAATACCCGTATATTACTTTTATCCGAACCGGGATCGAACCCGAGACCTCAGCACAACTGGCAGTCTTTATTTATTTTTAATTGTTTTTTTTAGGTTTCTATTTATATCCTCGTCATATATTTAGTTTTGTTATGGTTTGATTAAGATAAGTGTGATAAGCGTCTAATTTGTTCTTGATCATTTAGCATTCATTGTTAATTTCATTTAGATTTGATTCATAAAGTAGATTTTTTATACATTGTATTGTGTGAAAATGGTTTAATGTAGAGACTCGTCCAAAATGGCGAAGACCATTCAATTTTGAATCTTACTGCCCAGAAAACACCGGTGTCCTTGTGATCCGGAGAGATTAAATGATTCAAGTGTATTTTTCATCAATTATTAAGTTTTTAAAAAGTAACATTATTGGTTTCCTACAGTTATAACTATTTACGACGTCTAATTCGAATAAAAATCCCCCACAATAAAACAATCAAAGAAAAATATCAAATATCAGTATAAAAGCATTTTCGTGTAGCCGGCACTGGAGTAATGGCTTCAAACACTTGTAAGAATGTCGAAGGGACAGGAAAGACGCTGAGTGTTTTCAGGATTTCATTCGAAATATACGTCCAACGCTTCAAGCAATGATGATACTTGGGTATTTCTTAAATACTGATAGCTTATTTTATGTCTAGAGTCATATTAAAGTGACTTTTGAACTGGTAGAGCTGTGGGTAAAATATAAATTATATGTGTGTAGAATGAACAAACACAAAAGAATCAAATAAAATATTTTACAATACATCAACTGAAAAATATAAGAAATACACATGCCAGTAATCAAAAAGTATTAGTATAGGTCCCAGATTACCCCCCCCCCCCCCCCCCCCCCCCAAGACCGCTACTGCGGCCGATAGAATTGGGGGAAGTGTACTTTACGACCTGATTGTAAATTAAAAAAAATGTGAAATGTCAAGGTACCTGAAATGCCGAGCAATGACACTTGTCTCCAACTCCTTGTAGTCCAAAGGCGCTGGTAAAATTATTAATGTAATACTAGTAATCAAAAACTATTCATGCCGTTTGCTCCCATAGAGCCACGATGTAAACAGTTGCCGGTTCGACCGGGTTCTTAGCACTGTCTTATAGAAAACCGATGTGAAGTGAAGTACACCAACCGAGGTTTTTCAAGAGGACTACAGTATGGGGTTATTCAATAAGGGAGTAAATAGGTTTTTGAAGGGTCGGCAACGCGCCTGTGATGTACCTGGTGTTGCAAGCGTCCATAGGCTACGGTAACCGCTAACTATCAGGAGGCCGTAAACTTGTTTACCACCATCGTAGTATAAAAAAAAAGTAACAGCTTGCTGTTGCGTTTCGCCATTAACATTCATTCCCTTAAAGGCCGACAATGAATGATTCATCTGGTATTGATTGATGATCACTTACTTATCATCAACAATTTATCGTATAATTAGGCTCGCTAAAATAATACTGGAAAAAGATCTCATTTTAATAGGAGGGGTTCATTCATCCATAATTGCTTAATCGGTTGGTCAGCACAGTACAAGCCAATTAGCTTACTGTAAGGTTAAAAATTGTTTGATTTACTCTTTACACTTTTGAAATGGCCTTTATCTGTACTAATACTACAAAGCTGAAGAGCTTGTTTGAACGCGCTAATCTTTGTAACTACTAGTTAGATTTGAAAAGTTCTTTTTGCATTCTATAGCCTATTTATTAAGGAAAGTTTTAAAGAAACATAACATTATGATTAACAAGAGTGGAATAAATAGCTGTCACAGAGGAAACACCGGGATCAACAGCTAGTAATAAAAGGGAGACACGACTTTTAAAGTTAACCGAAAATTAATTTACTTATAAAACACAATTAAGTTTAATATAATTATTGTAAAATCACTTATCACTTAGATCTCCTCTTATATTGATTAAATTGTTCGAGAAGTTCATCATAACAGTATTTCTAAAAGCCAAACCTTAACATATGGCAATTAAATTTATTTCCACTCCAGACAAAAATAACCAATGAAACTGCTAGACAATAAACTAGCTATGATTTATTACAAAAATTATACCATGAAAGTAATAAAAATGAAATAAAACCAATCCATAGTACGTAGTCAAAAAACTATAAAGCAAATGAAATTTCCAATTTACGATTTAGCAATTTTCATACCATAGATAACAGTGGTGGACTCATAAAACGAGCATAAAACGGAATGAAATTCTGCAGATTTGTAAAAAAATCTGGTTTGATTGTTACATGAACATGAAAACAGCAATTTTGTTCACTATCGGTGAGTGTATCTGATTCCGATATAAAATAAATGAAGTACCGCGAGATGAGATATTAAGAATGCATGAACGAATAGAATAGGTTCAATAGGTTTATTGAAATTATAACACAAATTGATAAAACACATTATTTTTTTTTTATTGCATAGTCCGACAAACGAGCATGTGGCTCACCTGATGTTAAGTGATCTCCACTGCCCATGAACATCCACAATACCGAAAGTATCATGTATGCTCTGTCGGCCTTAAAGGACAGGAATAGGGATTAGGGAAGGGAAGGGGGAATCTGGGCCTCCGGATATCTCACTTACCATACGAAACGCGACAGTAAACTGTCACTTTACGTTGGTTTTCTGTGAGACAGTGGTACTACGCCGGTCGAGCCGGCCCATTCATGCTGCAGACAAATATGTCTACAGCGTGGCTCTACCACTATAATTATATACTTAAGTAACTATTTTTTCCATTACTATATTATTTTATCTTTGCACGGCATAGTGACCACAATGCACCTGATAGTCAGTGCAGTGTCATCCAGTCAGATTAGCAAGTAGCCAGAGACAACCTATATCTCGCTACTCGACACAATCATGCTGCAATCATGCCGGTTTACTACAACAATGCCGGCTGGCTACAATCATACCGAACTCCTAATTTTGGAAAGGATAAGTTCAGTTTCAGTTGTAAACACATAATTTTTGAACGTAACTAACATAGCGTCATGTTGAAGTGCCAGTTTATTAAATATGCCTTTGAATAAATTGTTGTTCCATTTTATTACAGCAGCTTTGCTTCTCACCTTCTCTAATGCTCGATATAGACCTAAACTAGAAATCTATGAAATACGCGCCAGTGATAATATTGATAAATTACAAATAAATGACCTCATCAACCATTCTGATGACAAATCAGATTCAATGCTGTCTACACTCCTCAAATCATACAAAAAAGGAAAGGAAGAAAGAAAGAGCAGAAGTGAAAATAAAAAAAATACGAAAGTTGTTAATGCTTTGTTGAATAAATTGAACACTTTCCGAGATGTGACCCATGAATCAGATGATAAACCACAAGTGTATGTCATAAACGGAAATTTAAATATTGATGACGAAGATGATTCTGAGACAGAGTTTGTAGATGAAACTAGAAATGAGCCTATTATTATTAACACAAAGGATATAATCAAGTTGTAAGTATCTTAGACAGTTATTGCGAAAATAACGTTAAACCTTTACTTAACAAATACACTGATAAAGTAACAAAGAATTTCAAATGTAGTTGTTACCGCAGAGACATTAAGTCTCTTTTACGTTGTAAGGAGTTTCGAGAAACTCGGGATACAGAGTAAAGACACGATCTTACTGAACAATAGTTTTCGCAAAATCAAGGACTAAGTCTGGTATTTTCTTGATATTATTAAGCGAGTTTTGTTGATCCGGGATATTATTACTTACTTTATAGACACAATAAGTTTATTATGGTAGTTTTGGTGTGTAATTTTATACATTATTTTTTTGTAATCGAAAATAATACAAAATAAACCTTTTTGAGGAAATATAAATAAAATTTATTCAAGAATGAAGCTGCAATTAATATTTTGAATATCTGCATGAACAAAAGTGGGTGCGTAGTGAGAACTAAATTGATTCGACAAAACGTATTACGATAACGCAACATATTGTCAAAAATAATAAAAAAAACCTTATGAAATTCCCTCTTGTGACAACAAACGCTCAACTCGAGAGTAGGAAGCTAGCGTACCGCGTCAATGGCCGACCAATGGCAGGATGAAATGAGTACCTACTGATAAATCAGATATTACGTCATATACAATATGCTACTTTTTAGAATAGAATGAAGTGTGATAATATTTTGCCTGATTAATAATATGACACTAACAAATTAAACGCTAAGGATGTATTTTTTTGTCCTGGCACGACAAAGTGACCACACTGTACCTAATGGTAAGCGCAATGCCGTCCGATTAGAGTATCGAGTAACGAGAGGCAATCTATCCCCCGCTACTTATTTATTTATTTTCTCTGATTCGAATAATCTTCTGATTGATAAAGTAGATATATTATTTATATCTACTTAACACAATCATGCCGGCCTGCTTCTTCACACTACGCCATGGCCAAGGTGAAGAAGCGTTTTAAGTTCTAGGGGCTCCGCAAAACGGCCAAAAATCGTACCCCAACTCTAGACCCCCGACAAAAATCGGATTTACACTGGCTGATCCCGGAACGCAAAACACTTGCGTGTGCCACTATGGCGGGTTTTACACCCTGTGTATGGTGGTCGCTATCCGGATGGATATGAATATACTACCACCAACAAATAGCTATAGATATGATCTTGATATGTAAGCTAAGCTTTTAATCCTTTTTATTGGATCATTCATGGTGGTCGTAATGCATAATAAACAGAATTTTTAGACTTACATTAATTACCATTATATTATTCCTTTGAAAGACTAAAATCAAGTGTTGGCTAAAGAGCTAGTTCCAAACTAGTTAGTAGCAGACCATTAAGAATCAATTGTTATGGAGCGATTGATTGAACTTCACCAAGATCGGCGTCGGTTGAAAACTTCTTTCGTATAATGTCGAGTATTCTTAGTAACTAGGTTACTTCAGAACTAGACTAAAACGAAGATAATATAGTATTTTGTAATACTTTTATTTTGCAGACTCGGGCAACTACCCCATCGACACAGACGACCTATTTTAAGAATTCAGGACGAGGGTATGATATTGGAAATAATTTTATTCTATTACTAGAAAGGCTTTGTCTTAGTAATTTACATGAACAGAAGGAGTCTATACACCCACACACTCGCCAGTTTAACTCATTTTAAGCCAGGTTAAACAATGATACGCATTTTTCCATAACAAGTAATGAATGTCGGAGAGTCTCTGCGAATGTTTTACTGGCGGGAAATGAACAATTATTTTTTCCACCTCCTCCCTATATATCTATTTGATTAATTTGCAAAAATGTATATACAGAAGTGATGTTTTACAAAAATTATAACAGAAGACTCAAATGTAAAAGTCGATCATCTGATGCGAAATCACCACATTCCATAAACATCTAAAAGGATCTATTGTTAGAGGAACTGTAGTTGCGTTGTCAGATCACAGGAAAGGAGGGTAGTCTGGAAGGGAGTGGTTTTTTGGGTTTGCAGCAATCTTACAGATAAATATTTCGGAGCTGGAGGAGGGCAAGCGGAAACAAGGCGGTCAACTCCTTCGGTATAAAGATGTGTTAAAGCGTCACATGAAGCGTTGTGACGTGGACCCATCACAGTGGGAGACACTGGCTACAGACCGGTCACAGTGGAGGAGTATCGTAACCTCTAAGGTATTGGAGGATAAAAGAAAAGTGGAGCTCGACGCTAAGCATGACGAGCTAAAGGCCCGACCACCCGCGGTCATATCCTACAACTATGTCGGAGGAGTGTTAACGTGCGGTATTTGTGGCCGCACATTCACTGCGAAGATTGGTTACATCAATCACTTGAGAGCGCACCAGAGACGTGGCTCTTAATAGTCACAAAACAGTCGCCAAGGCCGAACACGGTCGGATATATATATATATATATATATATATCTACAGATAAATAACAACTGCCTCGGCTGGTAGTTTAAATGATAGGAATATCATCTATTTTCATCGTACTACATATAACGAATTGACTTGGACCTTTATTATTTCCAACTCCTCTTATTATTGATTAATTTCGTTGCGTGGCATTTACGCATTCTCAGAAAATCGCCGAGCTTCACTCCTCATTGTCGAAATGTGTGCCAGTGTCAATCCATCGACTATTCATAGTGGCGGGTGTGTGGGCGACCTACTCTCATACTGAAAATCAATGCGAGGTATTCTAATGAGTCCAGAGAGGGTTTCCCGAGTTAGTGACCTGTATTTTAATGATGTATAGGAATTTCGCTAATCAGGATAATTTTTAACCGACTACAAAAAAGGAGGAGGTTCTCAATTCGTGGGAAACTTTTTTATGTATGTTCCTCGATTACTCGAAGACACCTGGACCGATTCGATAAATTATTTTTTTGTTTAAAAGGGTATACTTCCCAGGTGGTCCCATTGGTACCAAGTCAGGATCTAATGATGAGATCTCAGAGAAAAATCGATGGCAACTCAAATTTTATAGGGACGCATAATTTGTTTTTTATTGAAGTCGGTGTACTTTTTATTAATTAAAAAACTTTTACTTATAGTAATAACAGCTCAACGTACGGCTAAATTTTTCACTACTAAAGCAAATGTAATCAGTGATATTTCAGAAAGTGATATTAGAATAGATTATACTATTTAATCTGAACCTAAAAAGTCAGTTTTATATTTGGCTGATAAAAACTATTACAGATCGTACTGCCATTATATTGGAAAATATATTACTATTTGTCAGCCTCCCTGGCGCAGCGAGTAAGTAGCCGGCTGTGAGACGAGAGGCCGTGGGTTCGATTCCCGCACTGACACAAATATTTGTGTGACAGACAGATATTTGTTTCGGTTCTGGGTGTTGTGGGACCCTAGTTTCTCGTAGTTCTTGTGGGTATCAAGGTTACTTACAAGGTTAAGGTTCGATACAGGTTTTACCTAGCGTGGGGTCAGAACTATGTGTGACTGTTGTGTATTTTTATTTGTCCTGAACCTCAAATGTCAGTTTCATATTTGGTTGATAAAAACTATTTATTACAGATCGCACTGCACCACCGCCGCACCGATACGTGTACGACTCCGAAGTTTAACCAGTCACGTATCAATTGCATGCACAAAATACTGGCAACACTCGCCGTTCTTACATGCTATTTTAACTTTAATATTATGGCAATAAAATTCATTTTGGACAGACTCTACTTATTACCTTTTCGAACTGCCGTGAACTAGTGATTCGAGAGTGGTTAAAAATGTATAATTGTTTATTTTTTCAAATATTGTTTGAGTTTTAAATATGATAGTCAACATTACGACATATAACATAGGGCTGTCCAGGAACATTCTGTAAACCAAGGTAATTTACCTTACCCCATTAAAAGCTGACATATTCTGATAACAGAACATTTTTTTCTCTGAACAAAAAATAGTTTTCTTGCTGCAGAATATTTTTCTAAACTAAGAGGATTTATTTTAGCACACTATAAGTTGCATTTAATTAACGATATGGCAAAGTCTAAAACCCAATACTGTGGTAAAATTGAGGCGTTAGTAATTATGCTAATATAAACTATACTATATTCGTCAGACTACGGACAAAACCTGGCCAGTATATTAGGTTATATAAATACCTTAAGTAATACAGATTGCAGAGTAAATTGAGATTCTAAAAAGGAATTCCTTTTTGTCCTCGTAGTAAAATAAGGAAGGGAAAGTTACCTTTTAATCCCCATTACACGTACATATGAGGATCTATTTCGACCCTTGAAATAAATTAAAATAAACACCGCACACGCAAAAAACATTCCACAATGGCGTCCTGGTGCTTTATAAAGCCAGGTAAATAGACAGCCGGGTCAGCCGACAATCCCGCGAACCCGGGATCACAGTCGCTAATTCAATTAGCGGCGTCCAGGTTTCACTATTACGGGATTGTTACGTCACCGGGATTTATTTGTGTTGGTACCTTTGCGGTGGGTTGAAATGTTAGGCTCTGTTGGAACAGGGTTGGTATTTATTTTAGGACTACTTCGATAGCTTAGAGGTTGGGTCATTGTTTTGTTTGATGAATTTTGGGTTCCAATGAGGGTTTAGAATTTATGTGTCTCTTATTTATCTAGCGGTACAAATTATGCTAAGTTAAGACGTACACAATTACGCCTGTAATCCTCGAAGCAGAGGTGTAAACAGTACACCCACATTTCGCCGATGTTATTACCGTCCCATGATGTGATATGGGGCGAGCGTATCCCCATATCAGACACAATTGCAGACTCCGGGTTGATACTGAATATTTCGTAATAGAAAATCCCAGTGTCACTTTCACCCGACCCGGGGATCGAAAGCGAGACCTTAGCACAGCAGTTGTAACACGTACGCAATTAGAATTGCGCCACCGAGGCAGCCTTTATAATATACTTCTTATAACAAAGACCGGCAATAAGCTTGTCACTGTCTACATAGTGACTTAACCACACTAAACTTAGTACTTTATTATTTGTAGATCTCTCATACATGACTTTATTGTTATAGACATCATGCTTTGTCCTTTTTTGCTGCCAAGTAGCTTAGAGGCACTGTGTGATTGGGCAATTGATGTATAATATATTATGACTCATTACTTGAAAGGCTGGTAGATTAGCTAGATTAGGGATTAGCTAGACTAGGAATTAGCTAGACTAGGGATTAGCTAGACTAGGGATTAGCTAGATTAGTTACACTATTCCCTTCCAAATCCGTCAAGTTTCTTTTCGTTTACTCCCCTCCCGTTTCTGCCTCTTCTACTGATCATAATCTTCCACCACTTCCTTTACCGAAGATCACGTTCCCTTTTCTTTAATTTCGGTCCTCCTCTTTTCTCCTTTTCCAGTCTTGTCCTCTTCATTGTATCCCTGCCTACCAGCCCTTGATGATGGATTCTAAGTCCCCATACCGTTAATCATAATTATTTATTTCGTATAGTGAATTTTCATCTGGGTTATCTCATAAGTGCCTTTTATATGCCTACGTGATCATTATCAATAAAGATTTTTATTTTACTTGTATTTGATGTTCTGAGTTGCTATTGTTGGTAAGTATATGGATACTTTCAAGCCGGGTGATCTTAGGAACAGTATTCTTATTTAATTAGCTAAGATTTGAATCAACCAAAAATTTGTACTTTGTGTGTGCCATTCAATATATAAAGTAGTGAAGTGTGAAATGAAGAGACTAATTTAAGGAAAATAAACATTATACAGAGGAAAATAATCTTAACATTTGCATCTTAATAGCGGTGAATATCATATTTTTCGTGCAGATACTGGTATTCATCACGGAGTTGATAAAAAAAACAATTTCTTATCAAATAACGATCGATTATCAGTCGCATTTCAATACAGTGTTGAATGATTTGTAAGCCTATTTTTAGATTCTTGATGTCGAGATCGGAATGATGTTTTGAATATGTTTTATGATTACAAGTTCTGTTTGTATTACAATTCAGACGAATGAAATAAATTAGAAACCCAGCAACAAATTATAGCAAATGTTAATTTTAATAACTTCATGGCACATCAGATGAATAGCAGCTGTCACTCGAGAGGTCACTGGTTCGATTTCAAAACCAAGATAAATATTTGTGTGATCCACAAACGTCTGTTTCGGATTTGGGTGTTGTGGGACCGTTTCCTCGTAGTTCTTGATACCAATGATACAGGTTTGACATTTTAAATTCACCTACTTTCTCTAATCCCTATTATTTTTCTGGCTTTTTAGGGCTGGCCACTCGGTGCAAAACACCTCCTATCAGGTGACGCAATCGCTAACTTCTGCTATGAAAAATTTACCAATTTCAGCTATAAACAAAGGCAATTCATCCACGAAATCCCGATAAATATCTTTGTTGAAACGTAAAGCTTCGCCTCAACACCAAAAGGTATTAACAGACCGACACGAACCGGTCACGAGTTGGTTAACAAACAAAGCGACCGTACGATCGAATGGCATACGTGCATTGATATAGTTATGATACGATCTAACGAACTGTAACGTCACCTGTTTGGCTATGAAGTACGCGTGTATGCTGAGTGGATTTTGATATAATTTTATATACATACATACATATACATATACACTCACGCCTGTAATCCCCGAAGGGGTAGGCAGAGGTGTAACCAGTACACCCACTTTTCGCCGAATTTCGGTCCCATAATGTGATAGGGGGCGAGCCTATCGCCACACCGAGCACCATTCCAGACTCCGGGTTAATACTGAGTATTTCTAGGTAGAAAAACCCAATATCAGTTTACCCGACCCGGGGATCGAACCCGAGACCTCAGCACAGCAATCGTAACGCATGCGCAATTACAACTGCGCCACCGAGGCATATAAGTTTATCATCTAAATAATAATAATAATTTATTTATTTCAGAACAAAATTCATATTTGTTAGTAACAATGACACCTCTAGGCTATGTTAGTGTGCAATGCAGTTTACATAAAGAATGTATTAAAGGACAATTTGGTTTAGCCGCAATTGTACTCAGGAGGCCATTGGTACTGCTCAATAGTCTAAATAGAAAAGATACGGCACGTTTGCGTCTGATCGCTGCAAAGCAGTCAGTATTCGCGTCAGCAAACATTCCAGAAGCACTACAGTAGCGAGGCAGGACCAAAAGCATCCTGAATGCATTATTATACTGTACCCGAAGAACATTAATTGTTTTGTGCGTACTGATTATCCAAAGGCTACATGTGTAAAATACTTGAGCTTTGAAAAGCATCAATTTAACTTCAGAAGTGCAGCGAGAAAGATATGCGAAAATTGATTTTGTATGTAAATGATATCAGCCTGTATTTAACACTCTCCCATTGGGCAGGGGCTTCCTCTACTAATGGTTGTCGTCACATACCTTTGAAGTTTTTACGGAAAATGCGTAAGTCTGCAGGTTAGCTTCTGATGTTTTCATTCACGGTTAAAGCTATAATTAACAATGAAATAAAAGACAGATGTGCTATTTAAGCTGGTTTTGCATCCACATTTGCCTCGGCAATCATTACAACTCCCAACCAGCTCGCTCTTTCAATATCCACATAATATGAATATAAATTATTTTACCCTAAGCGTTTGTTGGACGTAGCCGGTGCGTCATTCAATATTGACTCTGGGCAAAGTTTGTTTCGTTAAAATGTTTGCCGAGTCAAGTTGTCCAGAGTGTTGTGTTTGACCGTTTCAAAGATTTGCATTTCTGTTCCGTCTTTTCCCTTTTCAGGTCTATGTTTCAAAGAGGTTTTGACAATGATTTCAAGATATGAAACGAAGCATGAATTGATCTATAATTTTAAACGTTCTCAGGAAAGTTTTCAAACATTGACATTGACAGCCTCTGTGGCGCAGCGGGTGAATAGCCGGCTGAGAACCGAGAGGCCGTGGGCTCGATTTCCGCACCGGGACAAATGTTTGCATGACAGACTGATTTGTTTCTAGTGTAAGTGTTGTGGGACCGTAGTGCCTAGTTGTTGACACCCACGGTTTGGCCTAGTATGGGGTCAGGGCTACGTGTGTAACTGTTGGATGTATTTATGTATTAGATGTACTAAAAGGGACTACACAACACCCAACCGAAACGAATATCAGTCTGTCACACAAACATTTATCTCGGGACAGGAATCGAACCCACGGCCTCTCGTTTCACAGCCAGCTACTCGCACGCTGCACCACGGAGCCTGTCGATTATATTTTAACCGGTTCGCTATTTTCATGGCCTTACATCGGGACCTTTTCCCCCGCCGTCCAGCCCTGTATCAATTAGAGCGGACTCAGTAAATAAGGTCTGATCCTGATTGGGTCCAGCTTTGTTTCGTCCTCTCGCCCGTTGCTTTTTTTTGGCTTTTTTCCGTTCGTTACATTTACTGAAACTGTTACAATTCCACTGAGAGAATGTGCTTTCGAAATCACGTTCCATGTGCCTTGTTTAACTGTGGATTTTGGCAATTTATTAAATATAATTAAGAGTACAGGAGGCCGTGCCCAGCAGTGGGACAGTGTAATATAGGGCTATTATTATTATTTATAACTACATCTAAAGACTTTCTGTTCAATAGACTTTCTATAATAATTCTGAAACAATTTCCTTAAATATAAAATCCCTTAAAAAATCACACTGATTTGTAATTAAAATTGACTTTAAAATTACAAATGATATTGTTGTATAGTATATAGCAGCGATAGCCTAGTTGGTTACAGTACGGACTGTCAAGACGAAAGTCGTATGTTCGAAACCCACATGGCATACACCTCTGATTTTTCTAAAGTTACGTGTGTATTAAATGTTAATTATCGCTTGCTTTAACGGTGAAGTAAAACATCGTGAGGAAACCTGCATATCTGAGAATTCTCATAAGAATTTCGATGGTATGTGAAGTCCACCAACCCGCATTAGGCCAGCAAGGTGGACTAAGGCCTAACCCCTCTCATAGGTAGAGGAGGCCCGTGCCCAGCAATGGGACAATATTTAATACAGGGCTAGTATTATTATTATTATAGTATACTGAAAGAAATGTCAACTACAAATAACAGTCTAGCTATAATATTTTCAACGTTCCTCATGAAACTTACAATAACTTATAGAAACTTTATAAAACGCCTCAACTCAGGCGCCCGAAGTTTCTAAAATCCTCTTTCTGGTCGAAGCAGTCTTTATTACTTTCTTATATTCCGATTATATTAATTTGTAATTATTTAGTTTTTGAAGGGAACATCCAGATAAGTCATAAGACTTTCTTATTACACTAGACCCTCGACGTTTCTTCTTCTCCTCGTAGTGTGAAGAAGTTACGCAACAGGCCGGCATGATTATGTTGAGTAGCGAGGGATATATTATTTCTCACTGGTGCAGTGTGGTCAGATTGCCGTGCCAGGATAAAAATACCCACGATGCAGGTTTTAACTTGTGTGGGGTCAGGACTATGTGTGTGACTAATAGGAGTTTTTTTTTTATGTTAAAAGGAGGCAAACGGGCAGGAGGCTCACCCGATGGAAAGTGATCACCGCTGCCCATGAAAATGCGTTGCTGGCCTTTCAGGAAAGAATATGCTCTCTTCTTGAAGGTTCCCAGGTCGTAACGGTTCGGAAAGACCGCCGGCGATAACTGGTTCCACAGCGCGTTAATTTATATTATTATTAATTTATAGTATTTATTTTTGACTGGCTTTGGCTTTTTGAATTTCGTCTCAATAGACCGTATCACTTCTAACTAAGTTATATGTGTTTTTATATGGTACTATTCAATCAAAATCGGGTTTGCATTATCAACTCTTAGAGCAACCACTATTAGGTAACAAACTTTTGAAGATTTAACAACAGCCTTTTTTCAAACTTTGTCGACCCGTGACCTAGCTATAAATCAATATTTGTTTTAATCGAACCGGGGCTGAAACTGCGCGTTTGATGAGGTGATACCGTCTTGACTTTCAGCCGTGACGTGTTTCCGGCTGTGAGCTAACGAAAGATCTTTGGAGCTTATCCCATCCTCTCCTTCCATACCAGAACCACGGGTGCTGGCTTGCGGAGCCACAGCTTCGTGGTGTCTACTACCCCGACACCAAGCACGAACCAAGAGCAGAGCAAATTCGTATTTTTGCCGCACCATGAAGCTGTGTTACAGTTTGCCAGCTACCGTGTTCCCTCCTTCCTATGATCCTGGGTCCTTTAGGCGTAGTGTGAAGAAGCTACACTGCAGGTCGGCATAATTGTGTTGAGTAGCGAGGGATAGACTGTCTCCCGTTATTTGATACTTTAACTGAACGGCACTGCACTTACCATCAGGTGCAGTGTGGCCACTTTTCCGTGCACGGATAAAAAAAGGTTTTTTTTTTCGATTGCTATATTAAACTTTAAAGCTGTTTGATTATAGCTGATAATACTATTTTAACTCGAATAGAGCAGTTTGTCTCAATCACTATATTCAATAGCAAGCAGTTACTCCTAATCGGTTCTGTGTAAAACATTGGTAATGACTATTGATGCCATAGACCGCCTCGTTCAATTCGCCCAACGAGACAAATGTTTGTGTGACAGACAGATATTAGTTTTAGGTCTGAGTGTTATGGGATCGTAGTCTCTCGTAGTTCTTGATACCCACTATAAAGGTTTTACCTAGATTATGGTCAGAACTACGAGTGTCACTGTTGGGTGTATTCTTTATTTTGGCACGTCAACATATCTACGTCTAGAGTATCAATTAGCGAGAAAAAACGATCCCTTGCTACTCAACACAATAATGCTGGCCTGCTGAGTTACTTCCTCACTACGCTTTTTACTTAACCCTAGTAAGAACCACGTCATTTATAGTGTACATAATATCAGCACTGTAGTATAATTCGATTTCGCGTGAGTTGTGGGTTGAAACTATTCCTCGAGATGTAATCAAAACTGTAGAGTGCATTGTTATCGAAACTACACCTCTTCGCCGCACTAGTTAACTACATTGGAGCGCAAGAGACGAAAGATCAGCGTTAAGTCATTGAGGTATTCTTTATTCACGCTTTTGGCCCCCTCTGAAATTTTATTTATTTATTCTTTATTCAACACACACAGTCATTACAGGATATACCCAATTCGAACTGGAGGGACTATAAAACACATCTAGAAAAAAAACATACAACGATATATTCTAACTATGTACAAAATAAATTATATAACATAAATTAAATTAAGTATAACACATAACAACATTTTTGCTAGTTCACTCCAGTTAGATGTCAAAACCTATTGAGTGATTGGAATAAAGTGTTGTTAATGACAAAACAGTCATAGAACAGTACCCTTAGAGTATCTAAGACAGTACCTAATATATTCACGTTAAATGTAGTATTTTTTAAGTTGGTATTTCGCGCCCATTGTGATTCATTAAGGCCTGACTCTTCTTAGTAGTAGTGGATGCCCGTGACAAGCGGGACAACGCTGATATTCGCACGAAGCATTATAAGCATATACAAACAATATAGGAAAAGTTAGTTTTTATCCTGAAAAGTAACCACTCTGTACCTGAATTAGAGTATCAAGTAGCGAGAGACAATATATCCCCCGCTACTCAACACAATCATGCTTGCCTGCTTCTTCACACTACGCCATGGGCAAGAAGGTGAAGAAGCGCTCGAGGGTCTAGTGTCAGAGTGCTCAGAAGCCAAACGTCGTATCCCAACTCTAGGCCCCCGACAAAAACCGGATTAACACTGGCTGATCGCGGAACGCGACACACTTGCGTGTGCCATGATGGCGGGTAAAAATTAAAATGCGTATTCGCTCCCATCTTACGCCACCGCCAATCAGTAGATAGTAGAACTGGGACACCTCGAATTGCTTCCCACGATCTTATTTAATTTCCTATACACACAGCGCGCGCTTGGTGCATTTCTTATTACTTGCGCTTCGTTCTCATACCCTCATACGTATGGACACAATTCAGACTTCAGATTATCATCTATTGAGGATAATACCTCTGATATCTCGCTATAATATAAAATAATACACTTTAGTTGATCTGCTAGATTTTATTTTTTGTTTATTTTTAAGACTTTTGCGTTTTGTAACGTATCATCATATTAGGAGGTGAAGAACAGGTCGAGGGTCTAGTGTGGTCTAGTTTTGATCATCTTGAAAATTTTATATTAAAACTTATTCTGTTTATTTTAAAGCCTGATTTTCTAAACCAAGTCTTCTAAAGGAATAGGTGGATAAATGCTGATTTTCCTAGTTTACAGTCGCATAAAATAAACCTTCCCGTAACTGAATATGTATGAAATGTCCCAGCGAACGTACAAAAGACACACCCAACTACAGAAATAAAAAAAAAACAAATAGTTTCAAAGAAAAAATGTCCCATCATTCTTTTAAAACGACCCCCAATTTTTCGTATATTGCTGGCTAGCACGCACTTGGGTAGGTTAGTTGAAGAATAAGCTTTAGACTGTACATTTTAAGGATCTTTTTCGATTGTGAAAAAAGAAATTAGAAAAAAATTGAAGTGTGCTAGGCGCAAATCGCACCCAGCGGGAATTTGAAGAGAGTTATCAATCTTAGTTGGATGATCCACAGAATAGAAAGAATGCAGGATAATAAGTATATTATAATAACCACTGGTTTAAGTTTTTTTAAGTGAATACTTTCTTTAAACTCATTGGGCATTTTGAGATGAGGAAAAGTACTGAACCGTCACGCTCAGATTATTTTACTTTTGACATAAGCACGCATATGAAGTTCTGTAATTATTGAATAAAAACTACACCGATTTCAATAAAAACACAAATTCTGCGGCCCTATATTTTATTAATTTGAGGGTTGTCCTCGATTTTTCTCAGATCCTGACTTGGTGCCAATGGGACCCCTGGGTAGTATACCCTTTTAAGAATTTCTCGAAGCGGTCCAGGCGTCCTCGAGTAATCGGGGAATATACATAAAAAAAGATTCCGACGATTTGAGAACCTCCTCCTTTTTTAAGTCGGTTAAAAAGCAATCATAAATAAAAAAGCTACTACCTCATGGAGCGTCCATTTAAAAAAAGAACACAGTAATTCCAAAGTTTTAAGTTTTCACTTCTGTCGGCAGTCCTCATGATTGCCTATGTTTTTACATTTAGCCACATGCTCACAGAGTATATTCCTAGCTCTAG
Organism: Laothoe populi; assembly: GCA_905220505.1. Classification (NCBI taxonomy): domain Eukaryota; kingdom Metazoa; phylum Arthropoda; class Insecta; order Lepidoptera; family Sphingidae; genus Laothoe; species Laothoe populi. The sequence goes on from HG992156.1 coordinate 18,534,138, forward strand.
GGAGTTAAGGACCCCTCTCTTATTCAGGTATGATGGTCCTAAGATTAGGATCATTTGCCATCAAATAGCCGATTTACACTATTTTTTCGATTCGATTCCCGCACAGAGACAAATGTTTGTGTGATCCACAAATATTTGTGTCGGTTCTAGGTGTTTTGATATCGCAGTCTCTCGTAGTTCTTGATACCCACGATACAGGTTTGTCATAGCGAGGGGTCAGCACCATGTGTGTGACTGGTGTATTTATTTATTACAATAAAGTTTGGTCATTATACCATTGTCAATACTAAATTTACTCAAGTTACAAATGGTAAATGCATAGAAAACTACTCTATTGAATCCACCTCATTTTTCAGTCATGTCACACATAAGGTAAAAACCACTGATATTAAAAACGATATTACAGAATTCTGAAACTATTCGAAGCTAAGATCCTATTACGATAAGATTCGAATCTGTTAATTTAATAGCCTATCCACGTTTGCACGGTCTGGGGCGGATGTAACCCGTTTCAACGTATATTTATGTTTGGTCAACGGTTTTTCGAAAATGAAATAGATAAGAACACCCTCTATATTTCTTATGTTTATAGCTTCTATATGTTAAAAAGATCTTGGAATCCTAAATACGAATTGTGTAAACAAACCTAGCCTCTTAAAATTGGTTATGATGTTGAAATGGTCTTCTTGGTCTTTTTTTATGATGGTAAGCGCAGTGTCGTCCAGTTAGACTATCAAGTAGCGACACAGAGCTATACCTCGCTACTCAACACAATCATGCCGGCCTGGTATATTGTCAAGACTCTTCAGCTGTGAGTTGGGAAACTTGGTTTCAGTTCTTGGGTAGGGTAATACTTCAAAGCATACTTTCGCTGTCTGAATCTGAATCTGAATGAAGTGACGAGAACAAAACAATGTTCTATTATATTAATTTTACGAACAAAAGGTAATGCGAGTGAACCGGATATAGTACCAGATGAACTAGAAAAAATATGTCTCATGTTTGTTTTATAGTTGTTTGAAAAATAGATGATTTAAAATGATCAGAAACACTTTCTTCTACTTACTAGAGGCCGTAGCCAACCACTACGGCGTAATACTGGTTGATACATTTGACATTCCTTCGACATTCTCATTAAGAGTTTTCAGATATCCAGGTTTTCATATGACGTTTTCTTTCAACGTACTAAAAAAAGTGAATACTTCGATAGGTGTGTGCCCTGGATGTTGGGAACAATCTCTAAGTTGCCTATCCTAGGTTCAGATCTGAGATGATTTGTCTAAGCTGTCCAAAAGGACAACAGCGGCAGATTAGAAATGGCAATTGGCTAGCGAGGTGAAAACCTCTAGACTACGCAATTGCCATTTCTAATCTTAGTATATAACTTACATTACTAATTGAAAACGAGCACACTCAATTTGTAGAAAAAATATCTAAAATCAAATTAACGATAAGAAACATCAATACGAGGAACGCTAATAGAAACCGATTCGGCAGTTATCGTCCATCTTAGATTGCGAGATTCCTTTTTGTGCCGTATCTATCTGGAATGGGATCAATTTGGAAGTGGCGGGAGTTCTTTATGTAACTATTTACTGTGGATGGGGAGCATGATATTGATTTTTATATTGAGATTCGAAATGGAGGTAAATAATACATAAATAGGAAATGTTGTCTATACCAATATTATAAATCTGAAGAGTTTGTTTGTTTGAACGCGCTGATCTCAGGAACTACTTGAAATATATTTTAGTGTGGGATAGCCCATTTATCGATTAAAGCCATATAACACCACGCTATGACGAATAGGAGCGGATCATCAATTTAAAATCTTGCAAAAACTGTGAAAATTTATTCCTTTTGATAGCTTCCGTTGTGTATGGTGCATAAAGGCGATTGGGCGATAATTGTATATTGTCTGACCGGTCACCGTTTTAAAGGATCGGCTGCACGTGGGTCTCTCTCTATGGTTCAGCAACCTTGGATTGTATACATTTTCTCCCAAAAATAACCTCCACGCGGACGTAGCCGCGGTAAAGGGCTAGTCTTATATAATTCCAAGGAAAGTAGGTCATTATGTAGATACAAAAGAAGGTAATTAAAATGTAATTGGTTCATGATATATAAAATGTGTAGCATAATAAGCGCACCCCCTGGAAGATGGTTGTTAAGAATAGCTTATGAATTGATTTCAGTAATGTTTAAAACAAGTAATTTTTCCTAATAATACTAATTAATAAGTAAATAGCAGCCAACATAACAGTCACAACAAACGTAATTGAGCCGTAAAGTGAGGTGATAAGGTCTTTTTTAAATGCATCAGTAATCGAAACCCGTCATCAAATAATATTTCGAGGGAAATAAAGGTTTTACAAATACATTTTCAAACACATAAGTAATACTTACGTTGATCACAGGATAATTTCGGTGTGTTCAATACGATTGTAACTTTATGTTTCAATTGGGGCGTCTGAGGGTGTGTATTCCTGGTTCTACATATATCTGTAAAGATACCTATGTTTGTAATATAGATCTCGTTCACACGAAGTAATAAAGCTCAACACGGATGCAACGTCTCCTGGAGAATATTGCAAATATACTTGGAAGCAGGTTCGGTTAAACCAGATGAAAATACGCCACGACGCCCGTTACTCTTATGTAGTATATAGAAAATCGTGCATTTTTCCGGGATTTAAAAAAACTAATATAATGGCGATATGGCACATTATCGGACTGAAATTCGGCGAAGAGTGGGTGAACTGGTACTAACTTCTGCCTACACCTTCGTGGATTACAGGTGTGAGTTTATATGTATGTTATATGTGTATGTTATGAGTTTATAAGTTTATATTAAAATAGCCTATGCCATTCTCTGATCCCTAAACTACCAGTATACAAAAAATCATATCGATTCCTTGCTTTGTAAAAAAAAAGCTATCCCGCGGGAACAGGTTCTATTTTGTGTGGGATCAAGATAATGTGCTTGACATTTGGGTGTTATTATTAGTACTATCAAAATAAATCATAGGTATGTCAGAATTCAGTTTAAATATAATGCCAATGCAGCCGTTAAAGCAGCTATAGACTAGTAGGAAACAGCACTGATAAGACGAAAGTCCTAGGTTCGTAACGGCATACACCTCTGACTTTTCTAAAGTCATCATCATCATCATCAGCCTATCGCAGTCCACTGCTGGACATAGGCCTCCCCCAAGGTTCGCCATTGAACCCGATCTTCGGTTCTATGCATCCAATGTCTGCCTGCAGCCTTGCGCAGATCGTCGCTCCATCTAGCAGGAGGGCGTCCCACACTCCGTTTACCTGTACGTTTTAATTCTTGAGTGGAGACCGCGTACAGGTAACGTGTGTTAACTATCGCTTGCTTTAAAGGTGAAGGAAAACATCGTGAGGAAACCTGCACATCTAAGACTTTTGATAAGAATTTCAAAGGTATGTGAAGTCTATCAAGCTACATTAGGCCAGCGTGGTCGACTAAGGCCTAAGCCTTCTTGTTTGTAGGAAAAGCTCGTGTCCAGCAGTGAGACAAGTTTAAATATAGTTAATATTATTATTGGATATTAACAGCCATTTAGATATTTTTTTTACCCTGTCACGGCCGTCAGAGTGCCGTCCAGAGCATCAGGTAGCAAGACACATTTATACCTACCCGCCACAATAATGCCGGCCTGCTGTGTAGCTTCTTCACGCTACGCCTGAAGGACCCAGGATCATAGGGTAGAGGATTCATAGGAAGGAGGGAACACGGTAGCTGGCAAACTATTCCACAGCTTGATGTATCTCATAATCTCTTCAAAATGAAGTATTTGAAAATCCTTGAAGGCAGATGTATTTCTCTACCATCACCAACCTCCTACGAATGCTTAAGGAAACACTCATATTTATTGCCAAAAGCCAATGTTGCGTGAACGGATGAAATTTCCAACCCCTACAAAAACATGCAAAACCCGGGACTGTGTTAGGCGGCTTTCCGAATGATTTAATCCGTTCCGGGGGCCGATCGACCCTCCGCGTCGTGAATCAATGCTCAACTACATAGGAAGCTCAAGGGTTAAATATTGTTTTTCTTATGTAAAGGAATTACTTGACGGTGACTCGAGAGAAACATTCTAAAGTGGACTGGACGTTAGATGTGAAAATATTATATAAATAAGTAACACCCGAGAGTAACACACAAGATCTGTTTTTTGGGAGTGGAATAATAATAATAAAACGTTTATGTTCGATTAGCTGATCTCACAATCCAGGGAGTGCCAGGAAGATGGCAATCCGGGCAGCCGCTGGACCAAGTCCCTACCCCTGTGTGCACCCCAACCGACACTACCAGCTAAAAGCCCGCGGTGGCTTTACAGCCTTCATGGTAACGAGGCGAACCATGAAGGCTGTAAAGCTTTCGAAACGTCGGGATTAAAAAAGTTAAGTAAACCGCGATAGAATCCGTAAAATTAGTTTCATTTCAATGTATAATATTCGCGTAAACATAAGGGACCATTTCTGCCTTTTGTTTCACAGCCGTAGACCCGTGGCGCAGTTGGCGAGTAGCCGGCTGTGAAACGAGAGGCCGTGGGTTCGATTCCCACGCCGGGGCAAATGTTTGTGTGACAGACAGATATTATGTCCGGGGTCTGGGTGTTGTGAGACCGAAAGTGTCTGGTAGTCCATGATACCCACAACGCAAGACTCGTATATTAGTGTGGGGTCGGGGCTATGTGTGTGACTGTTGGGTGTTATTTATTACAAAATTGAAATATCTAAATAAATAAACCTTTATTATTTTACCTACCAATGAGTTGAACTATCTTAAACTAAATAGTTTCTATTACCAAAATATTCTATCTCTTCCAAGTGAAGTCACTTCTACAACTATTATCTTACATACTGATATACACCAGTATAAGGTTCCGTCTAAAGTGATTTATTGGCCCCGAGCGTTGGCCGAGCAGTGAATTTCAATCTACTATACCAAGTTTCCTGGAAATCCCTTAATGATTAAATATGTTGTAATAATTCATATGTTTAGAGTTTGATATTAATTTTTTTTTTGCCTCGATATGCAGCCGAGCGGACGGGCCACCTGATGGTAAGTAGTCACCGCATAGACTTCTGCAATGCCAGGGCACAGCAAAGCCGCTGCCTACAAACCACCTACTAATTGCAAATATTTGGCTTGATTTTATATTATGGAAGAGGTATGCCATATATTTTTGAAGTGGAAACCCCTTTAGGCACTTTTGTGATGGGGAAAAAGCACTAAATCGCATGACCGTCACGCTCAGATAATTTTACTTTTGACATAAGCACACCTATGAAGTTATATAATATTTGACAAGCAATCATAAACAAAAAAAATTACTACTTCGTAGATACATACATAGGCAGTTTCAAAAAACAACACAGTAATTCCAAGTTTTAATTTTTCATTTCTGTCGCTAATCCCCATGGCTACCCATTATTTATTTTACTTTTGACATAAGCACGCCTATGTAGTTCTATAATTATTGACAAGCAATCATAAACAAAAAAGTATATACTCCATGGCCGCTGTTTCAAAAAAGAACACAGTAATTCCAAAGAATAAGTTTTAGGTCTGTCGGTAGTATCCACGACTACCTATGTTTTTGACTGAGATGTTAATATTGGAAGATGCATATAGCAGAGTGGCAGAGGAAAGTTGACTCCATCAACTTATAGTGGTAGAGCCACGCTGTAGACATATTTGTCTGCAGCATGAATGGGCCGGCTCGACCGGCGTAGTACCACTGTCTCACAGAAAACCAACGTAAAGTGACAGTTTACTGTCGCGTTTCGTATGGTGAGATATCCGCAGGCCCAGATTCCTCCTTCCCTTCCCTAACCCCTATTCCTGTCCTTTAAGGCCGACAGCGCATACATGATACTTTCGGTGTTGTGGATGTTCATGGGCGGTGGAGATCACTTAACATCAGGTGACCCACATGCTCGTTTGTCGGACTATGCAATAAATAAAAAAAAACACCGTGTGGGATTAAAGCTAAGAAAAGTGAGAATGAGTTATTTCTTAGAGACAGCCTCCATGGCTCAGCGGGCGAATAGTCGGTTGTGAAAGGGGAGACAGTGGGTTCAAATACCGCCGCGAGACAAAGGTTCTTGTGACAGAGGGTGTGGGAGGTGTTTATTTCGGTTCTGGGTGTTGTGGGACCTTAGTCTCTCGTAGTTGTTGATACCCACGATACAGGTTTAGTGAGGGCTCAGAACTATGTGTGTGACTGTGTATTTATTTATTATTCTTTTATAGTTTGACTGCATCGGTAGCGCAGTTGTAATTGCGCATGCGTTACGACTGCTGTGCTGAGGTCTTAGGTTCAATCCCCGGGTCTGGTAAAGTGATATTGGGTTTTTTATCTAGAATTTCTCAGTATTAGCCTGGAGTCTGGAATTTGTGCCCGGTATGGCGATAGGATCGCCCCCTATCACATTATGGGACTGAAATAAATTCGGCGTAGAGTGGGTGTATTGGTTGCACCTCTGCCTAGCCCTTAGGGGATTACAGGCGTGCATATTATAGTTTAATCTCTCTTCCTTACCTTGCTCTATTCAGCTCCACCAGGTATTTTATGATAGTAATAAAAAATAATTTCCATTTGTAATATTTTCTTATTGCCCTTAGTTATTGGTGAATAATATTTTATTCCCTTAACCTTAATATCACGTTCGTTTCCCGTTCAATGATTTATAAGCGACCTCCACCACTGCATATAAATTCACCCCCACCTGGCTCGATGATTAAATTTCTCAAGATTTATTCCTATTAATATATCATATTGGATATTATCTAGGGCGTTCAAGACAAAAAACTAACAGATTTATTTTTTAAACGTATATAAAAGTTTTTCTGTTCATCAGTAGTATGCTCGCTGTCACCGAAGCTGTCAACAAAATCTTCAACGTCCTATTTATGGTAATAAAAAAAATGGCGGGAATGTGATGTGATGTTGTATTGTGATTAATAAGTGAAAAAAATATTTCAGACATGGCTTAGGCCTTTAAATTGTGACTATTACAGACATGGCTTCGGCCTTGAAATTGAGACTATTAGAGACATGGCTTCGGCATCTTGAATTGTGTTTATTTCAGACATGGCTCTGGCCTATAGAATAAAAAAAATATCGGACATGGCTTCCCCCTTTTGAATGGATGAAGACTGCAGACATGGCTTCGGCCTTTTTTATAAGTTAAAACCAGAGAAGAAGAAGACTCAGATTTGGAAAAAATAACGACAGACATGGCTGCATGGTGCAGATGGAAAACCTTTGCCTTCTCTTTTATAGAGTAAATAAATTAAAAAATATATATATTTATGGTAAGTCAATATGTTCCAAAGAGTCATTATCATAAAAACAAAAATCCAATGACATCCATAGAAGCTTCTGGAATACCGCAAATGTCTACGACGGCTATATAGAAACAAAAGACAATTAATAATTGATTTGTATTTGTAGTATTTGACAGCCATCATGACGCAGCGGGCGAGTAATCGTATGTAAAACGGTAGGGGGTTCGATTCCCGTCCGAGACAAATGTTTGTGTGACAGACAGATATTCACGCATTCAAATGAACACGCTACTTAAGTACATTCTTATGCATATACACTCACGCCTGTAATCCACGAAGGGTTAGGCAGAGGTGAACCAGTGCACCCACTTTTCACCGATACGATATTACGGTCCCATAATGTGACAGGGGACGAGCTTATCGCCATACCGGGCTTAATTCCAGACTTTAACCTGATACTGAGTATTTCTAGAGAAAACCCCAATATAGCTTTATCCGACGGGGATCGAACTCGAGACCACAGTACAGCAGTCGTAACGCATGTGCAATAACAACTGCGCCACCGAGGCAGCTTACTTACATAGTGGACTTTTACATTGAATATGCATAAATATACAAAGTAAAAAAGGCTAAAGAACTTTCGAACCCAAGTTTAATTTCTATAGCCTTGAAAATAACCCTCATTCATCGAACCCCGGGAATTATACCTATCGATATTTGGTCACTCGCAATTCATATCGCCGATGGTCACCAATAAATCTTCAGACCCTCACGGCCCCTTACAATAAGTCCCCATTAGTATTCACTTACCGTCGTCTCACACTACCTGAAATAGTGAAAATAAGTAGGGGCGGACTTTACCCCATCAGTTTATAAAGTTTAATGTCTTTTACCCACGACCGAACTGGGATGAAAGGTGATTTTTACAGGTAAATCGCTTTTATTTATAAATAAATAGCTGATAGCTTCCGTGGCTAAACGAGCCAGCTGTGAAACGAGAGACCGTGGGTTCAATCCCCGGACCGAGACCAACATTTGAGCAATCCACAAATATTTATTTGGGATCGAAAGTCTCTCATAGTTCTTGATACCCACAAAACTCCTATCTTAGTATAAGGTCAGGACTGTATGTGTGACAGCAGCGTGTTCAGGTTTAAGAACTGGTGACATTCTGGGTTCATGTCCCAGATCGGACAATAACACATGAGAGTTTTTCGGGATTGAAATGCATCATCACATGACGGGCAGTAAGAATAAAACTGCTATGCTGGACTAGCCGGTCTTACGACACAGCATCCCCCTCGCCCGGATGATGGCTATCCGTGCTGTCGCTGGGCCGAGTCCCTACCCCCTATGCACACCCCACCCGACACTACCAGCTAAAGCCCCGCGATGGCCTTCTTCGGCGCTTACGGAGCGATCCCGGGGTATTCTAAGGAGCCCGACACTACCTGCTAATACCCCGCGGTGACCTAATTGCACCCCTGCCTACTAGTACATTTAGCAATATAGGCGTGAGTTTTAACTATAAGAATTAGTGGTACATCTGTACTGCTCTACTCCCCGCAATACTACCGCTGCTTTTTGAAATAGTCGTAGTAAAAAACTAATTAAGGTTCCCCGACGTCTATACCATAGTAAAAAAGAAGAGTCACTTTGTCTGTACATAAAATATTTCTGCAAAAGTTTGATTGTAACGTGCTATATTATTGATATAGAACCCAAAACAATTATTTTTTGGAATTGTTGTCTGTCTGTCTGTCAAGGCATCACGCCCAAATTACGACAGAAGAAACGATATTAGTTAACCTTTAGTCTTTATTTCATTTAAATCGGTGCATTCAATCAAAAGTTATACCTGTTTGAACGAATATCTGTATTATGCAAAGAGTAGTTGTGAGAGAAGAAATGATTTTATAAATAGTATAAGATAAATTCACGCGGGCGGAGCCGCAGGCAACAGCTAGTCTTTCTAAAGAGGTAGATATAAGTGAACGAAGCCATTTTGAAAATTACCCCATGCTCTTTTGTCTATACCCCATGCTGTAGCGTTATTCAGCTGCGTGAAAGCGCTCGAGGGCGTACAGCTGGCGGCTTCATTAAAATGTCGCGGCACAGCGCGCTCGTGTGAAGTGCCAGTGTCCGCCTTCTCACAGGACTTGTGGTATTATAAGAGGTGTAGACCTTTGAAAGATGTAGATTTGCATTTTCAAGGCTGTATAGCTTTATTCCTTGGCTTTTGAATTACATTTTTTATAACTGGCCAGTATTGTAGATGTCCATTTTCAAGACTATAGCTTGACACCTTGGCTTTTGAATTACATTTTTACAACTGGCCAGTATTGTAGATTTTCATTTTCAAGGCTGTATAGCTTGATTCCTTTGAATTGCATTTTTTATAACTGGCCAGTATTTAATTTAAGTTTATCTGAATAGACAATTTTTATATGGCAAACTACCTAGTGTTAGTTGTTTGTTTACAGTCAACAAGAAGTTTTATATCAGATAAAAGCAATATTACTACTCAAAATGCATAATAACGTCATTAAATAGACTATTTTTTTTTTATTTTATAAAATTTTCAACGATACTACATTTTAGCTTAAAATTTTGCATTGAGTTTCAATGGAAATGTAAGCGGCTTACACGTTAAATACAAGCTCCAACCGTGCCCCAAAATCAGGAGTGGTATTTAAGTTTTTATGTTTAAAAACTTAATTTAAAACTGCTTAAGCGTAACATGAAGAAATATTTGGGTAGCTGTAAATCAATCAATCTGTAAATGTATTTATGTATGTATTTTTTTGGGAATTCGATTATTTATTTACTTATAATTCTTTAAATAATATTAAAAATAATAAACCGTAAAATAATTATAATCACATTATAAATGAATAAAGAAATTGCTAGTGTTACATTTCTGAAACAAGTATTTGTGAACCTTACAATCATTTGTCTACCGGAATTGAATCCGCAGCCTTTCGTTTCACAGCAGGCTACTCACTCACGGTGCCACGAGGCCGTCACGTAAGCTTAAAATTACATTTGAATTTTATTGTGATTTTCGCTAACGGTAATTGCCATAAACGCTTAGTTTACTACGCTAAATTAGTATCTAAGATTTTTGAGTGTATTGTTACTCTAAAGGTGTCGTATACTACTGGCATATATGTATATAGATAGTGTGTGGTTTATAAATAAAAAGTATTAGTTTTGGTCTACACGTCTTTCAATTATGACAAAAGGCAAACTTTGTTGGTCATGTCAGGTGTCAGAATATCAGCATATAATCAGAGCTGTCATGTTTGCGCGATAATATTGTGTATTACCTACCTTAAATTATAAGAGACCATTCACCATTCACCATCAGACTGCCTCAGTGACGCAATTGTAATTGCATAATCAAATCAAATCAAATCAAATCAAATCAAATCATTTATTTTGTAAATTAGGCCACTAGGGGCACTTTTTACATGTCAGGTTTAAGTTTATCTACCGGTGCTTCGGAAATGCCCACTGGTCTGAGAAGAAGCACCAAGAAACTCAGCCGTAGGTCTTTTGTATTTTCATCAGAAGAAGCACCAAGAAACTCAGCCGTAGGTCTTTTGTATTTTTATCCACGGTACGACAGCTGGGCTGAGGTCTCGGGTTCGATCCCCAGGTCGGGTGAAACTGATATTGGGTTTTCCTACTAAGCAGTACTCAGTATCAGCTCATTATGCCCGGTATAGCGAAAGGCTCGCCCCCTATCACACCATGAGACGGTAGAAAGCTCGGGGAAATGTGGGTTTCCTGGTCCTCTGCCTACCCGTTGGGAGATTACAGCCGTAAATGTATGTACATCTAATCAGGCGTAAATAGATCACGACGTCATTGACGCTTGATGCGAACATCGGAAGTCTATACAAAACAAAGCAAAATATTCAAATAATACCAATGTTTTTTACTTTTTACAATTCCCTCAAACGCCGTCTCTGAAAACTCCTAGTACTAAACGCGATGTACCCAGAGTGTCACATCATTAAAATGTAGAGTCGGGCACTCGTGTGCAAGTGGCTGAACAGCGCCCTCTGCCGGTTTAACAACGTTATTATTATGTTTGGGTGCGATTTTCAAGCTTCCCTGTGTATTTAACCGTGTATGCTCTTGACTTGTGAGTACTAAGGCACCCCATTAGTACTGCGATAAAAGAATCATACATACATATACTACTCACGCCTGTAATCACCGAAGGGTTAGGCAGAGGTGTAATCAGTACACCCACTTTTCGCCGAATTTCAGTCCCATAATGTTATAGAGGGCGAGCCTATCGCCATATCGCGTACAGCTTCCAGACTCGGGGCTAATACTGAGAATTTATAGATACTAAACCCAATATCACTTTACCCGACCCGGGGATCGAACCCGAGACCTCAGCTCAGCAGTCGTAACCCATGCGCAATTACAATTGCGCCACCGAGGCAGTCATCAAAGAATCATGTAAAAGTAAATCACAAACCTATATAGCTGAAGGGTTATACAACGTACGTACCATAGTATTTGACAATCTCCGTGGCGCAGCGGGCGAGGGCTGTGAAACGAGAAGCTGTGGGTTCGATTCCTACACCGAGACAAATGTTTGTGTATTATTATTATCAGCCATGGTCGTCCCACTGCAGGGCAAAGGCCTCCCTACCCTCTTTCCACTCGTCTCGACTTTGAGCTGCAGCATGCCAATCCCTTAAGTGGGAGTCAAGCTCATCTCGCCATCGCCTTCTGGGCCGTCCTCGTCGCCGCTTTATTAATGGAACCCATTGTGTGGTGATCTTTGCCCACATGTCATTACGCATACGGTAGACGTGTCCAGCCCAGTTCCATTTCCGACTAGCGGCTTCGTAGCCAACATCCGTTATTTTGGTTTTTGAGCGTAGTATACTGTTTCTTATTTTATCCGAGATTTTGACTTTCAGCATACTACGCTCCATAGCTCGCTGGCAAACCATAAGCGCGGACTTCTGACGTTCTGTCAAGGACCAAGTCTGCGCACCGTACGTAAGGATTGGAAGAATGCGCACGTCCACGAGTTTCCGTTTAAGGGCTAGTGGAAGCTTGCCTTTCATCAGGTCTTTCATAGACCAATAGCTCTTCCAGGCGTTCTCGATTCGTCTCGTGACTTCGGCTTCTTGTCGCGCCTGAAAGGAGACTATTTGACCCAAATAAACATACTCGTGGACGTACTCAATCGTCATATCATTCACCTCTATTGTGTGCTGCATGCTGTTTGTCATTAGCTTGGTCTTTGTCATATTCATCTTTAGTCCCACAGCAAAGCTTGCACAGCTAAGTTCGTTAATCATAGAACCCAATTCCGAGGCTGAGGATGAAAAAAGGACGATGTCGTCGGCGAATCGAAGATTTGTTAATCTTCTATCACCGACGACAACACCTCTCTCTCTCCAAAAAGGCATGACTTCTTTAAACACTTCTTCTAGTATGGCGGTGAAAAGTTTTGGCGAGAGAGGGTCACCTTGTTTGACTTCCTTTTCAATTTTGAAAGTAGGTCCAGTGCTATGTAATTTGATGGAAGCTGTACTGTTGTGGTAAATGTGTTGAAGTAATTGGATGTAGGTGGGTTCTATGTTTTGTTTTCGGAGAGCATTGAAGATGGAACTGTGTTTTACACTGTCAAAAGCTTTCGAGTAATCGATGAATGCAATATAAAGAGGCATGTGATATTCTATGTGTTTCCCTATAACTTGGTTAAGAGCGTGCAAGTGATCTGTAGTGAGAGCCCACGCCTGTACCCTGCTTGTTCGGGTGGTTGATGGCCGTCTAGTTTTACTGAGATTCGACTCTCGATGACCTTTATAAAAATGTTATATAATTGTGGCACCAGGCTAATAGGTCGATAATTGCCTATATCTGATTTGCTGCCCTTTTTGTGTAATAAAATATTATCACAGTGGCAAAATTTTAGCGGGAATATTCCTGTTTTTAAGATTGTATTAAACATGTTAGTTATGTGAGGAAGGAGGATGGGTTCGCCGACTTTTAATGTTTCTGCTGTGATACCATCGTGGCCTGGGCTTTTACTGTATTTCGTACCAGCGATGGCATGGTGTACTTCTAGTGGCGTGATCATGGGAATATCGTCTGAACAAAAATAAGAAACTAGCGTCTGTTCGTCTGAGTCAAAGCTGTAAAGGTTTTTATAGAATTCTGTGCAAATTCGAAGAATTTGAGATCTGTCGTTGTGTTTAATGCCCTTACTATCTGTTATGCTGTTTATTGACGTTTTTCCTGCTGTTGTGCCCATAAACGCTGCCTTCAAGGATGTATTCTTTTCTAGTGCCGTTTTAACCAGAGTCGTATTATAATTTCGAATATCTTTTCGGATGCTTTTCTTTGTCAGTTTGTCTTTTGCCCTGTATTCCTCTGTGTACATAGTTAATTTCTGTCTTTCCTCTATGAGTCTCTTAGTGTGATTAGTTAACTTAGAGGTTTTGGATTTCGTTATACATATTTACTTTTTGACTAGCTTGTTTGATACAATGGTGGATGTGTTTATATTGGGATTGGACGTTGTCTGAATCTATGGGCAAAATATTAAAGCTATTCTTAAGTTCTAAGAGAAATGTTTCGCTGTCTGCTAGAAGTGTATGCTTAGCTAACCTTTATCCTGTGTTTTTAATCAAATGTTGGCGGTCTATTTTAAAGTTAAATCTAAACGAAATTCGAACAGGTCTGTGATCAGAACTAAATTGTATATTGTTTATTATTTCTACGTTATTAATAATTTGTTTATTGGATGAAAGACAGAAATCGATTTCATTTTTAGTGACTCTATCCGGGGAGAGCCATGTCCATCGGCGATGAGGCTTTTTATAAAAGAAACTATTGCTTAGACAAAGATTCTGACCAAATGCAAATTGGAGAAGACGAGTACCTCGTTCGTTCCGTCGACCAAAACCATAAGGTCCTATGATGTTACAATCATCCGAATTGACCCTTGGACCGACTTTGGCGTTAAAATCTCCCATCACTATAGTCCAGGTTCCCCTATGTTCGTCGCAAGCTTTATCAAGAAGATCGTAGAAGTCTTCTACTTCCTCGTCTTTGTGTGTTGAGGTCGGTGCGTATACCTGCACTAAAGTTAAGGATTTCTTGGAAGTGACGTGAAATTTCATAAGTGCTATTCTATCCGAATATGATACAAATTCTTTAATATTGTCTTTCCATTTTTTAGATATCAGAAAGCCAACACCACATTGTTTAGAACTGTTGCCAGCGTAATAAAATGTAGCGCTGCCTCTTTCTAATATTTGTTCACCTTCTCTCCTAACCTCTGATAATCCTATTAAATCCCAGTTAAGGTGTTCTAATGCATTCTCCAATTCGACCAATTTTTCTTCTGAATTCACGTTCGAACATTGTATGATAGAATTTTGAGCCTATTAATATCCGTTTTGCGCGCCGTAGTCGTTTGACAGTTAAGAAATCTCGCCCGGGGATTGTAAACGCCCCGAGCTCCAGGGTAATCCCGCCTACTGTCATCGGCATTGTTCCCACTGGAGACGCCGGGCACTAGGGGCCTGTGATTGCGAGTGTACATCATGAGGGAGGGGGTTGGACGTTTAACTCACCACGCTTGTCCAATGCGGGTTGGTGAGTGGCCAGAGCCTCGTTTGTTGGTCAGCAGGGTGCACCACGAGCAGGTGAGGATGGCTTGGGTTCCGAAGATGATGGTAGAATCCCTTACACCCCTTGTTTGTGTAACAGACAGATATTTGTTTCGGGTCTGGGTGTTGTGGGACCGTAGTCCCTCGTAGTTATTGATACCCACGATACAGGTTTAACCTAGTCTGGGGTCAGAACTATGTACCTGTTGGGTGTATTTATGATAATATTTTATTATATGTAATATAGTGTAACTTCCAAAATAGCCCGAGTAAATAGCTTAGCCATAGCTTTCCGTACAACAGGTCTATCAATAAATTACCTGTAATCAACAAGATATGAGAACATTATTTGTATTAGAAATAATTTAATCATAAAATACTAATAGAAATCATTTCATATAATATGTCGAGCTACGGATAGAAGATACAGACGTAATGAGATCCTTAGATATATATACACAGTCAGGTCATAAGTATTGTCACACAGTAAAAACTTTTATTTTAGAATGCTGGCCACAAAAAAGTTTATTGAATTCGAATTTCAAATTGTTCATGAAAATAAAAATGTATACTTTTTAGAATTTTACTCATTATTAAATATGGAGTGGACGCTTAAAGAAGACCGTGTTGCAGTAATTGCGTTGCATCGTTGCGGTTACGCGCCAATTCAAATTTTTGACATACTGAAAATTTGAATATGACCAAAAGATTCGTCTATCGTACCATCAAACGATACAATGAAGACTCTAGTGTAGATGACAGGTCAAGAAGTGGTCGCCCTCGGTCTGTTAGGACTCCAGCAGTGATAAAAGCTGTGAAGGCGCGAATTCAAAGAAATCCCAAACGTAAGCAGAAACTGTTGGCCCTTCAGATGGGGTTAAGCAGAACCACGGTGAAAAGGGTGTTAAATGAAGACTTAGGGCTTCGGGCATATCGAAGAAAAACAGGACATCGTTTGAATGCTCGTCTAATGGACCTGAGACTGAAGAGATGCCGCGCTTTGTTGAAGCGGTACGCGGGAAAAAAATATCGGGAAATTCTTTTTTCAGATGAAATAAAATTTCCCGTAGAAGAGAGCTACAACAAACAAAATGATAAGGTGTACGCACACAGTAGTGAAGAAGCGAGCAACCGTATTCCGCGTGTCCAACGAGGTCATTTTCCATCCTCGCTCATGGTATGGTTGGGAGTTTCTTATTGGGGCTTAACAGAGGTACATTTTTGTGAGAAAGGTGTAAAAACGAATGCAGTTGTGTATCAAAATACAGTCCTGACGAACCTTGTGGAACCTGTTTCTCATACCATGTTCAATAACAGGCACTGGGTATTCCAACAAGATTCGGCGCCAGCTCATAGAGCGAAGAGCACACAAGACTGGCTGGCGGCACGTGAAATCGACTTCATCCGGCACGAAGACTGGCCCTCCTCCAGTCCAGATTTGAATCCGTTAGATTACAAGATATGGCAACACTTGGAGGAAAAGGCGTGCTCAAAGCCTTATCCCAATTTGGAGTCACTCAAGACATCCTTGATTAAGGCAGCCGCCTATATTGACATGGACCTCGTTTCTGCTGCGATAGACAACTGGCCGCGCAGATTGAAGGCCTGTATTCAAAATCACGGAGGTCATTTTGAATAAACTTTAGTGTCATAAGAATCTATGTTTTGTTAAGTTCATTTTGGTATATAAATGGTTACATAATGAATAAACTTGTTTCAATTATTTTATATTAAACATGTGACAGAATTTATGACCTGACTAGGTAGATAATTCTCCAGTTCAACTCACCAACTAGCTACACTTATCTTTTTTTAGAAGTCAGTTATAATAATATCAGGCATGTATGAAACATTGACCCGCTGCTGGGCACGGCTCTCCTCTACTAATGAGAGGGGTTAGGATTAAGTACAACACCCTGGCCTAATGCAGGTTGGCAGACTTCACATACCTTCGAAATTCTTATGAGAATTCTCAGGTATGCAGAGGTTTCCTCACGATGTTTTCCTTCACCGTTAAAGCAAGCGATAATCAACAATTAATACACACGTAACTTCAGAAAAGTCAGAGGTGTATGCCACTTAGGTTTCGAACATACGACTTTCGTCTTGACAGTCCGTACCTCAACAAACTAGGTTATCGCTTATTTTACTGTTAAAGCAAGTTATTATTAACAACGAATATAAACGTGAAACCCGCCACAGTGGCACATGCAAGTGTGTCGCGTTCCGGGATCAGCCAGTGTACATCCGGTCTCTGTCGTGGGTCTAGAGTTGGGGGTACGATATTTGGCCTATGCGGCCTTCTGAATACTCTGACACTAGATTAGACTTCTTCACCTTATTGCCCATGGCGTAGTATGAGGAAGCAGGTCGGCATGATTGTGTTGAGTAACGGGGATAGATTATCTCTCGCTACTTGATACTCTAACTGGACGGCACTGCACTTACCATCAGGTGCAATGTGGTCACTTTGCCGTGCCAGGAAAAAAAATAACTTTAGTGTTTGTATGCAATTCGGGCTGGTTTTGAGACTGCAACTTTCGTCGATAGTCCTTACCAAGGCTATCACTGATTGGTCGGGAGGCAGTTAAAAAGTTGATAATCTCATATATAACCATTTGAGTGGATAACAGTTTCATTTGTTCACTGTAGCATGTCTGTCCGTAACACAAATCGCTAATTCACTTCATGACCGAACAGTGGCGCAATTTATTATTTCACCAGGGAAATTAATTTCCCTTGATTCCGGGGTCGGTAGTCCGATAGTGATGGGAATATTGTGCTATAATTGAGAAAATTGATATAATAATATAATATATATATATTTTATCTTATAATCTGATTTTATTAAATAATACAGTATTTTTATATTGTACAGGCTTATTTTTATCTTATAAAAAACCTACGATTCAATTGTATCACGCCCACTACTGGGTGTAGGTTTATTGTCAGCCTCCGTAGTGCATCGAGAGAATAGCCAACTCTGAAGCGAGAGGGTTCGATTTCCTCACCGACACAAATGTTTGTGTGATAGATATTGGTTTCGGGTCTGGGTGTTGTGGAACCGCAGTCCCTCGTAGTTCTTGATACCCACGATACATGTTTTATCTAGTGTGGGGTTAGAACTATGTGTGACTGTTGGGTGTATTTATTTATTTATTTTCTGATTCAATTTAACGATCTTGTGCACGCCATATCTACAAAAGTTCAGCTGTCACGACTAGCGAGCTATAGTTGTCTCTCGCTACTTGATACTCTAACTGGATAGCACTGCGCTTACCATCAGGTGCAGTGTGGTTACTTTTCCATACAAAGCTTGCCTTACAATGTCATCTGATCATCGGGCTCCTGCCAACAGTTCTTTTTCGCAGTATCAGCGATCCAATTGCCTTACCTTAAAGTCCATTCTGTCTTCGAATACACAACCTATACACAGAAAGCTTCCTTAAAGTCTTATGTAACAATTAGTTGAACGTCATTAAATAATTTAGGTTACGGTCACTCTTAGATATAAAGTTTAATTCTTACTTCATCTATAACATGTTAAAAGGGATGTATTGCGCGTCGAAATAATGTATTGCCTCAAAGAACCCAGTAAATATAATTAACCTCTCATTTATCACAAGGACACTGGTGTTCGGAAAAAGGTAATAAGTAGTGAGTAAAATACACAAGCCAAAATCAACTTTATTTCCATAATTTTAAAGTTACAAATACGCTTAATACTGTCAATAAGGCCGAGTATTGCTAGTTTGGTGTGGCCAAATATGCCCAGATCATACTTAAGTGGTACTTAATACCAGCCCTATATTAAATTTTGTCCCACTGCTAGATCCCGGTATATACTCATGAGATGGTTTAGGCATTAGTGCACCACGCTGGCCCAATACAAATATATAATTACTAGGTGTTGCCCACGGCTCCACCCACCTGGAGGTTATTTTTGGAAGAAAGGGTATATAAGCCATGGATGCATCTTAAGCTATTACACCTTTCTAAATTTTGCTATTCCATAGGAAGCATGCATTTTTCTGGAATAAAAAGTAGCCTATGTCATTTTGATCCCTAAACTGCCTCTATGCAAAAGACCATGTCGATCCCTTGTTCTGTGAAAAACTAAACTATCCCACGGGAACTGTACATTTTTTCGGTATAAAAAGTAGCCTATGTGCTATTCCAGACTATAATCTATCTCCGTGCCAAATTGCAGCCAGATCCGTTCAGCCGTTGTAGCGTGATTGAGTAACAAACATCCATCCATCCATCTAAACATTCGCTATATTAGTAGGATTTTGACGGACAATGAAATCACTCTGAGTGTTGATTGATGTTTTATTACTGATTTTGAGTGTGGTGATCAAAGTATTATGAAGTACGCACATCCCTAGTTGCTCATACCGAGTAAGGCTACTCATTATTTGCATAATCTATTTCATTTGCAAAACAATATCATGCCTTTAGCGGTATTTCACGTAACTCCGCAATAATCTGAGTCTCGACTCGACTGTTTTTGGCGATTAAATGGCAAATATCGGTTTATGGATTCCAATAATTGACTTTATGGTCGGATTAAAACGACCGCTGATATTTTGTCAACGGTCATGAAGCTATTGAGCGGATTTGGAGATTCATGAGATTTTGCGGCGCCATACCGACCACGTGACTGAATTCGAAATTCGAACTGTTATTTCCGAATTATCTGGCAAATTTATGTGTGATATGTTTGGGTGAGAGAATTCGAGTAATAAGCTCGGTAAAATGTTGTAATATAAGAATGCCATATTGTATTAAAAAATTCCAAGTGATGCTTCAACCGGGTTCGTTCAATACTGTATATTTTATAAGTGTTTCCTGTGTAAATGGGCCAAAGCTGACTTTTTTGCTTGACTACAAAGTATCCATACTGCTCCTGATGCGCAGTACCGTCCATGCAGAGTATCAATTAGCGAGAGACAACTATTCCTCGCTACTCAAGACAATCACGCCGGTCTGCTGTATCTTCTTCGCACTACACTGAAGTAACTCACTGATTTATATCGTACGATAAGAGATTCCTGGAAGCTTAACTTTTGTGCCTATTCTGGTATTGTATTCTCAGTACATTTACCTTATTTACATAACGAATAAATAATAAAAAAAAAATTCTAGGTCAAGATCACTTATTATCAGATGACCCTTTTTGTCGAACTTTGCTACAAAAATATTCTCTGCCTATGTCATCACTACTCCTATAGTGTGTTTACAGGGGCGTAGCCACCGCCGTATCAATGATACGGGGCCCCGGTCTACAGAGGCCCCTAACATATGAAAGCAAAAATTCGTAAAATATCCACAATCTCACATAAACCCTTTACCGTTAATTTGGACCCCAAAAAATTGTGATACATAAGGCAAGCTACGCCACTGTGTGTTTAACACCATACAAATTGGTCGTATTATTGTCGCGGTTTCCTGTTGCGGTCGCCAACTACTTCCAAATACACAACCAAATAAATCACATATTTCAAGCACCAACACTGCAGCGCTGCCAACAGTAAATAAAATAAAACTGGAATATAATTTACAGCAGTTGTAAACTGCGGTGGACTGCCGAAACCGCTGCGACCCATTATTTGTAGCGCTACTTGTTCATTTTAGAGATCTTTATGTAAAAAGTAATTATGACTTATGAGCACCCAGTTTAAACCGTTAATATTATCAACAGTGTAATATGTCCCACTGCTGGGCCCGAAACTCTTCTACCAAAGAGTTTTGCTTTAGTAACTTACATTAAAAAATGTTTTTATATTGTGGGCATAGTTAAAACTCAATTTCTTGAAATTATTTCCCTGAGGAGTTTTGGATTAAATTTACTTGAAATTTAGAATTATTGCTTTTATACTTGTTTAAAAAGCAGCAATAGCCTAGCTGAGAGTGGTACGGACAACCGAGGCGTAAGACATAGGTTGGAAACCAATCCAAATGGAATACACTTCTAACTTTTGGAAATTACGTGGTACTTTGTCAATTGGCGAGCCTATCACCATAACGGACACAATTCCAGACTCCGAGCTGATACTGAGTATTTCTAAGCAGAAATACCCAATATCACTTTACCCGACCTGGGGATCGAACCCAAGACCTCAGCACAGTAGTCACAACGTATGCGCAATAACAACTGCGCCATGAAATGTATGCACATATAATCTGATCCATGTGTCCCAACATAGTAAATAGTAACACTTAGTAATTTAAATTCCGGCAAAAAGCCCCCACAAATAAAGCGTCAAAAACACAGCTTCTGAAAACAACAACTCAATCTCAAAACTGACACTTAGGACGTTTTAAAGGAACCAAGTTCAGTGATTGTAAAGCCGAGAGTTGATGAAAGAAATTGAGTGAAGTAACAGATAGACGCTTCACAAGGAACGTAAAACAATTAAGGGGTGTCCGGCCGCAACGGGCCGAGTGCAGCCGGGGGCGGTTGCGCATAACTTTTGCACGAGACGGGCGGGCCAGAAAACAAGCGGGAGGAATGAGACTTAAGAAGAGTAGTCCTTCAAGGGTAGTCTATGGAGGTGTCTACTGACTATCAGGTGGCCCGTCTGCTCGTCTGTCTATTCAGGCAGTAAAAAAATGTTCTTTGTTTAATATTTCAGGTCTGAGTGCTGTAGGACCTTAGTTCCTAGTTCTTGACACTTGCGATACAGATTTGGCCTGCCATGAGGCCAGCATATTATGATTATAGATGATGATATAGTTGATTTTTAAATCACTAGAAATGGGCTCATATTGTTTCTCAATAAGAATGAAAAAATTGATTATCCGAAACAGGCATCGATGCTAGATAACAGGTTGTACTGCTTACTTTGAGTCTGGCCATATTGGGCTTGGTCGGCCCTAAGAGGGCACGTCCAGTTGCGTGATTGCGTCTATCGTTACCGTACTTACAAAATTCAAATCCTATGGAAATAAATAAATTTTTGAGCTTAGTTTCAAGTTTTTTGTGCACATTTATTTTATGAAATAATGCTGATAAATGCATGAAAATAAAGATGCAGTACGTGTTTATACAAGTAATATATAAATTTTACCAAATTCCACGCAATCGTTTTTTTTAAGTGATATTTTTTTCGAAAATCGAAAAAACTTTAAACCTCTCTCCTGTATAATTTCATGAATGGCCTAAATCAATTAGCCCGCTAAGCGTCGAACGGATCTCTTTATAAACGCCATATTTATTTATTAAACAGCTAAAGATACATTTATTTCTTTGTCTTTACTCTTAGCTCTTAATACACAATTAACCGCTACTTCATTCAACTATCTGGTAAGTCAGCATTTTTAGTGGCTCTACGGTTCTTTCAAGGCAGAGCAACACCGTTCCATATTAACTCCGGACAAGCAATGATGGCTATAATTTGTTACAGTCCACCCCCTTTGTGTTCAGAATATTACGAGCTATGAGCGTTAATCGACTGTCGTTACACCGAGAACGATGCTCGTGTAATTTGTTTCTGATAAATGATTGCGTTTAAAGGAACCGTCAAAGGAGATGGGTGGAGAATGGTTCGAATATAATAATAGTAATTTAAGCTTATTTCGTGAAGATGTATTTATGTATTCGTATATGATGAACACTTTCTCTACTTCCTTTTCTTGTTATATACACCTGCCTTGATTATTCTCTGCACCACCCAAAGGTTGCATGGTAGAAAATGCCTTAGGCATTAAGTCCGCCTGTACATATATCTTGTATAAAGTGTATTAAATAAAAATAAGACTGCCTCGGTGGCGCAGTTGTAATTGCTCATGCGTTACAACTGCTATGCTGAGGTCTCGGGTTCGATCCCTAGGTCGGATACAGTGATATTTGGTTTTTCTATATAGAAATTTTCAGTATTAGCCCGGAGTCTGTGCCCTTCATGGCGATTGGCTCGCCCCCTATCACATTATGGGATCAAAATTCGGAGAAAAGTGGGTGTACTGGTTACACCTCTGCCTACCCCTTCGGGAATTACAGGCGTGAGTGTATATGTATGTATATAAAAATAAAAGGTGGCGAGTAGCTGATGGTTGCGGGCTAGGCAAGACCGGGATGGTCGCCGTTCACTTGTGGAGGCTTACGTCCAACAGTGGACGGCAACAGGCTGAGATGTATGTAGCAAATTGATTGAAGAATGTATGGTTATGTAAAAATAATATTTTGTAGTCACTCTCTTATATGATTACAAAAATTCAATAAGAGACACGTAGTAGACAATTTCGTCTCGACTGGGATAGTGCCACTGTCTCCCAGAAAACCGAGGCGAAGTGTCAGTTTGACAATTGATTCGGTGAATGAGATTTTTGGAAATCCCTTCCCCGTCTAATTCCTATTACATACCCTTGAGGTCAAAACACTTGTGATTCTTTTAGCGTTCTCGTGCCCATGTGTAATGAAGATCACTAACTATAAGGTGAATAACTTGCTCGCCAAACGACCTCTTCTATAAAAAGTCATATTATAAATAATTAGAATTATGCCTTCAATTATTAAGGGTTCCAGTACAAGATGTAGGCGAAGACCATTTTAAGTCGACTCTTAGAATTTCACATCTCGTGCTTAGTGTGCTGGAAATAAAAAAAAAATCTCTTTCTTGTGTTCTTTTAAGCTTTAAGCCAGACCTTTATAATAATTTAAAGTTATAATCTGTTTGTCGCATTCAAAAACAGAATCCTTAGACGCTATGATTCTGATTACAAAATAAACGTTAAATAAAAAAGAAAATATCCACAAAATAGAATTTACACGCGAAACGAACTTCATATTAAGCCTCCGGCGTAAAGAAAAGGGGAGGTGGGACGAATGAAATTTATTCATTACCGAAAATAATTCCATGCGTTGTTTTTTAATAAAAAAATATCGTTTCCTTTGAGAATTTGAGTCGAGTCAGGTATGTATACATTTGGATGCCAGAATTTGTTATTTCGAACATCAGATGTACAAAATATTATTTGATTTCGTTAGCATTTACTTTGATGTATTTTAGAACCTTGTTTTTTACACTGCTTGATCCTCGGAAATGTGTATAAGTATAAATAAGTTGACTAGCGGATACTTACTGACCGTTTTAGATAATATATGAAACATTTAAACCGCTTAATAATTAACATATAAAAATATATTTTGTCATGTAATTAACTCTCCTCGTGTTATTGTAATAAGGTGCAAAATTATGTAAAAAAAAAATTTATATTATTTCTCTCTGAATGATTGAACAATATACTAACAAATGAATACCTCAGTAAATATTTACTTGGATGAATAAGTCTAGGTGCTGAAAATATATGGACGAGTATTCTAGAAGTTAAAAATAACCATTTCACAGCACTCCCGCGAACAACGTGATAACACTAGAAGTGTGGAAAATCAATAACTTCATTACATATTCAATGAACTATCTCTATAAAGGGGCGCATCAAACATTAATGACATCATCCGAAGTCCCGCAAAGATGCTGAGCCACGTTTGATGGTCGATAGAATGCCGGTAAAGGGGGGTTGTAATGTGAATATTATACGCTATCCATTCTCCCCCAATGCACCCTTTCTTGGCGTGATAATGGACTTGTTTTTTCGGTTTGGAAAAATTAAAATAAATAAGCCATTATGTGGGCGCGGGTTTAAGTTGTGTCTTATTGAATTTTTTTCGCCAGGTAGAATATGTAAATAGGCCTTATTAAATTGTACTTGTCTTATTTTTATGAAAGAATGGAACGTATAATTTGATAACATGCTACATCTAAAAAGTAGCTGAGAAAACACTATTGACTATTTTAAAAGGACGCTCTATCTATCCTCGCAACACTCTATTGTATGTGTAGCATGATTCAAAATTGAACGATTTTTTGATCTATACTGCAGAGTAAAGGGTGGTAGTCTTTAATTGACATAGGAAAAAAAACATCCATAAAAAATCCTTGTGAACGGAAATAAAGTCACCGCGTTAGATCGTCTTAAACCCGCCTGTGTGATGAATGATACGCAAGAATTAAATAAGTTACGACGAGGTCACCACTGCATAGAAATCGGCCACAGCTGAGCGGCACACCACACCAGAGGAGCTTTCCCTTCACTAGAGAAACCACCAACCAGTCCTGTACATTGCCATAAGAGAGAGTGATGAACTTCCTTTCAAATATCTATTGCTTTCTTATGAAGTAGACATCAAACCAATGATGCCATTTTATACTAGACCATCTCTACAATTCGCTCGTATCGCAGCGGGCGAGTAAATGGCTGTGAAACGTGAGGTCATAGGTTCGATTCCCACAACGAGACAACTATTTGTGTGATAGCTAATAATATAATATATAACGGTAGGCAGCGGCTTTGCTGTGCCCTGGTATTGCAGAAGTCTATGGGCGGCGGTGACTACTTACCATCAGGTGGCCCGTCTGCTCGTCTGCCTATCGAGGCACTAAAAAAAAAAAAAAAACTCAATTTGTTGCCAACACTAACTTGCACTTCCTTCTTTTTATTTTCTTCTCTATAATATTCGGTTTCTTATCAAATAATGTAGAAACTTAAACACATAGAACTATTATGCTGATGTACAGATCTTCACGCTTCTCTTAAGCGGCCTTTAGCATGTCGTAAAATGACCACAAAGTGTGTCAAGTCATTTAATCCACTTGAACTATGCTTAATGCTCTTTTTATACATACATATATATACATATACACTCACGCCCGTATCCCATGGGGGTAGGCAGAGACTATTGACTGCCACAAGTTACGATCCTGACACAGTTCTTTCGCCTCTTCCACATTCATACATCTTCTCATACATTTTCGGCGGTTGGAGGTACTCCTGATTTGCCCTTTTAGGAGAATATCGTTAATTTGATTGGAATAAGTTCTCCTCGGGCGCCCTCTACCCACTCTTCCAGTCACATTCGCACGATAAATACCTTTCGTAAATCGCCTTTCATCCATCCTCTCCATATGGCCAAACCATCTCAGCATACCTCTTTCTATCTTAGTCACCACATCATTCTTCAACTCACAACGATCTCTTATCACGCTATTCCTCATACGATCAGCAAGGGTGACTCCACACATACTCCGTAGGGAACGCATCTCCACCGCATTTACACGACTTTCATGCTTCTTCTGCCACACCCAACTTTCACTTCCATACATAAGTGTCGGTACCAGCACACCATTATGAACAGCCATTCGCGCCTTTTGTGACACCGCCTGGCTGCTCATTATCGCGCGCAAGGCACCATTCACTTTATTACCTGCCATCACTCTCCTTTCAATGTCCCCCTCATATTTCCCATCTCTCGTTATCACGCTTCCCAAATACACAAACTCTCTCACTTGTTCCACTCTCTCACCATCTATAGTTATGCTACACTCGGTAGCGTCTTCCTCTCTTTCTATCACCATAACTTTCGTCTTACTTCCATTTATTTTCATTCCCTTCTCTTTAAATGACTCATTCACTACATTTAACATGTCTTGTAGCTCCCCCACCGATGACGCAAGCAATATCTGGTCATCGGCGTAAAGAAGACACTTGACATGCAACTCATTCATTCCCAGTCCACATTCCATATCTTTCAAAACTGTCAAACAGCTGTCCATATAAAGATTAAAGAGCCATGGAGACGCAACACATCCCTGCCTAACACCTCTAGAGATGTTAAACCAGTCTGAGTGCGCTCCATTTACCCGTATACAGGCTTTTGAGTCCTTGTAAAAAGACCTCAAAGCACTCACTAGGCGGCTCTCAATCCCATATGTCAGTGACAGTGTTGACCATAGTTCATCCCTCGGCACACGATCATAAGCCTTTTCCAAGTCTACGAAGGCACAGTACACCTTTTTAGACTTAGTTAAGTGTTTTTCTACGATGCACCTTATGGAAAAGACTTGATCAGTGCAACCCATTCCTCTTCTAAATCCTGCTTGTACATCCCATATTTTTTCTTCACTTTCATTCATCACTCGTGTGATCAATATCTTTGCATACAATTTACCGACAACGCTGAGAAGACTTATGCCTCGATAGTTTTTGCATTCTTGCTGTGACCCTTTGCCTTTATAAAGTGGAACAATGACGGCTCTACACCAGTCCTCTGGCACTCGACCATTACTCCAACACATATTAAAAAGTAGCCACAACAATTTTGCCACTATACTTTTGCCGCTTCTCAACATTTCAACAGTAACCCTGTCATACCCTGCAGCCTTGCCTATCTTCATATAATTCAACGCATTCATTATTTCATCTTCCGTAATCACCTTGTCTGCATCGCCTTTTGAATGAGCCGAGTCTATAGCATCCTGTATATTAGCTACGCTCTCATCGCCATGCTCAAAAAGATTTTTAAAATAAACTTTCCAGCGATGCAAGACTTCTCTTTCATTGCTCAACATTCTACCATCCTCACTCCTAATCACGCCTAACTTTGACGCCCCTGATGATCCCCTAGCCAACCGTACCTGTTTCCAGAACAGTTTGATATTTGCTTTGAAATCACCAGAAAGCTTTTTGTCAAGCGTTTCTTTCTTACTTTCTTTCTTTCTATCAACTACTTTCTTAACTCTCTTTTTCGCTTCAGCATAAATAGCCTCTGCTTTTATCCTTTGTGGATCTGCGTCCCCTATGACATTCAAAAATCCTTTCGCTTTTATAGCTAGTAAATCTAGCCATGCCTTTTTCTTCTCTTCCACGACCTCTTTCACTTCATTATCCCACCATTTATCATTAATCAGTCTTTCCTTCCTCTTTGCTACTTTCCTTGCTCTTTTTATGTTACAACATTACACACAAAGCATTAAATCACTGAAACATAGTCCACAGTAACTACTACCACCCCTACTTTTGGAAGTGGTAGAGCCACGCTGTAGACATATTTGTCTACAGCATGAATGGGCCGGCTCGACCGGGGTAGTACCACTGTCTCACAGAAAACCAACGTAAAGTGATAGTTTACTGTCGCGTTTCGTATGGTAAGTGAGATAACCGGAGGCCCAGATTCCCCCTTCCCTTCCATAATCCCTATTCCTATCGTTTAAGGCCGACAACGCATACATGATACTTTCGTTATTGTGGATGTTCATGGGCGGTGGAGATCACTTAACATCAGGTGACCCACTGGCTCGTTTGTCGGACTATACTATAAAAAAAAATACTTGCTTCGACTTACTATAAGTATTTTTGATTAAAATTATCTTCAAATTTTATACACGGTTAGTCAGAAAGTGAGCTAACTTTACTAAGCCGTGGCCAACTTATAGTGATACAAATACTGATTTCTGTCATACAAGGCGTATCGTAACCTGAGTAAATATGTAAATAGCATTTATATGATAGATATGAGCGTTTGACTATTGATTAAAAATTTCATGTGCACCACGATTTTATTTTTTTTGTCTGATCAATGCCTTGGATTGATGAAGAAGAGGCCTACCGAACTATTTCTTAGCGTTTAGTACATTATCCACATAATTCATTATGACTCTTTCTGTTAAGCAATTAAATACAAAATCAAAGCCAGTGAGTCTCATACTTAAGTTCGGTTTTGCAATTTAAACTAACTGTCCTAACGCTTGAGATCTTAAGCGATTTTAAGGATCTGAAAGACTTGCTTTTCTTGCTGCCACCAGTTCATTTTGTATTCTAATATAGATAATGTAAATTGTGTTCCAAAATTTAAATATTTACTATTAGATCGCCTCATTATATTTAATACTGGTATAAACAAAAGTTCGTGCTCAGTGTGAACATCTTACTATCTCTCTCGCACAACTGCGTCGTTTTGGATCACATATCGTGCATCCTTTTCCTGTCATTTGAAAAACCATCTATCATATTTGAATAGGTTTGAACTTGGCTATTTTTGATTGGATTTATGAAATTCTTTCGACAATTGATTTTAAAATTAATCAACTACGCTACATTATCATAATCAGTCAGGCGGAAACAGTCCAAAAAGATTGGATAACAACTTCATAGAACTTCATAAGAAAAAAAAACTCCTCAATTTTTTTTTTTTTAGTGCCTTGATTGGCAGACGAGCAGACGGGCCACCTGATGGTAAGTAGTCACTGCCGCCCATAGACTTCTGCAATGCCAGGGCACATCAAAGCCGCTGCCTACCATTGAAGGACTACTCTTTTTAAGCCTCGTTTAAAGAAGGACATGTCATAGCGCTCAGGGAACACCGCAGCAGGGAGTTCATTCCAGAGCTTGCACGTACGTGGTAAAAATGAACGCTGAAAACGAACCGTGCTAGACGGAATCGTTTCCAGGTGGTATGGATGAACTCTGTTGCGGTGTCGGGTGGTGCGATGATAAAATGGAGATGTAGGCACCATTTTAAACAGTTCCTCGGAGCACTCCCCGTGGAACAAACGATAGAACAAGCAGAGAGACCCGAAGTCTCTCCGCAGCCCCAACGGTTCCAGGCTATCCGTGATATCAGGATCCCCGACAATTCGAACGGCCCGCCTCTGTAAGGAGTCAAGTGGGTCTAGCAAGTATTTCGGGGCTCCTGCCCAGAGATGAGAACAGTATTCCACGTGGGGCCGGACTTGCGCTTTATAAAGCGCCAATCTATGGCCCGACGTGAAATACCGCCTCGCTCTGTTCAGGATCCCCAATTTTTTGCTAGCCAATTTGGCTTTGTCCTCCACTTGACTCCTAAACTGGACCAAGCTCGATATATTGACGCCGAGGATCCCAACACCCTCGGAAACCCGGAGAGTGACTCCTTGGAACTGTGGCGCCATGACAAATGGGTCCTTCTTTGCGGTGAATGCGCAAACTTGTGTCTTCGTGGGGTTGAAGTGAACTAGGTTCCTTTCACCCCATTCAGAGGCCCGCCCTAGAGAGCTCTCGATTTCCGACACAAGTTCTAACCGTCTTTCTTCCAAAGTGCTCCGAGGGATACCCTGCTGGCCGGTGTATCGCAAGTCGACAGTACTATCATCTGCATAACAATGCATGCTATCGATAGACAGCATGTCGTTGATATGCAGAATGAATAGTGTCGGCGACAACACCGAGCCTTGTGGAACGCCAGCATTAATGGACAAAGCGTCGGAGCAGTAGCCGTCTACGACGACTTTAATGCTCCGACCATCCAAAAAACTAGCGATCCAGTTGCAGAGTCCCTCGGGGATTCCATATGATGGTAGCTTCGATAGAAGGCCCTCATGCCATACCCGATCAAACGCCTTCGCGATGTCTAGACCGACGGCCATAGCCTCACCCTTGCTCTCTATAGCCTCCGCCCAGCGATGTGTGAGGTAAACAAGAAGATCACCAGCCGAGCGACCGTGACGGAAACCGTACTGACGATCGCTAATCAGCTGGTGCTCCTCCAGATACCCCATAAGCTGGGCGTTAATTATTCTTTCCATGACTTTAGAGAGCAAGGATGTGATGGCTATCGGTCTATAACACGAAGGGTCCGACCGGTCACCTTTTTTAGGGATCGGATGGACATGAGCAACCTTCCACGAAGCAGGAACACTTTTGGAGTTGTACGAAAGACGATAAAGGCGCGTGAGAATGGGGGTCAACTCAGGGGCGCACGTCTTAAGAACCACTGCGGGGATGCAGTCCGGCCCACTCGACTTTCGGATGTTAAGGAGCCTAAGCTCCCGCCTGACCGCACGCTGATTGATGCGGATTTCAGGCAGGGAGTACTCGCACCGGGGAAGTTTTGGTGGAGTAGCTCCCGTCATCCAAAGTCGAGTTCGAGGCAAAGGATTGGGCCAAGATATCGGCCTTTTCCTTTGCACTATGGGCCAAACTGTCATCGGTCTTACGCAGTGGTGGGAGACTGGACAGGCAGAAGTTACCCTGGACAGCCTTGGCAAGCGACCAGAAAGCCCGACTGCCAGACGGATAACTCTCTAGCCGCTCGCCAATTCTGCCAATATGTCCTGCCTTGGCCTTGGCTATAGCCCTCTTGTTGGACCTAGAAGCGGCATTAAATTTCCGCCTCTCCTCCTTTGCGTTTGGACCCTGATGCTTTTGGGCTTCGTTCCACGCCCCGTATGCGGACCGCTTAAGGCGTGCAGCTTCGGCACAGGTACTATTATACCAGGGCCGGCTGCGCCGCCTGACAGGTACCCTAGAATTGGGGATGAACAGATCCATCCCCAAGACCACCAGGTCCCTGACGCGGTCCGCACAAGCATCAGGATCTTCGGAAGAGAAGCAGAACCGCTTCCATGGGAAGGACGCGAAGAATTCACGCATCCCTTACCAATCAGCTGACCCATACCGCCAAACCCTGCGGAACCCAGTCGCTGAAGAGCGATCGGGATAAACCGCAGGGGCTGAGGTTCGAATAAGGCAGTGGTCTGATGACCCCAAAGGGGGGTCGACCACTACCCTATATCCCTCAGGATTGGTGGTCAGCAGAAGATCCAACAGAGAAGGCTCATGGGTCTCGACATCTGGAACTCGGGTGGGCTGAGTTACCAGTTGTGTGAGACCGTAAGCCAAAGCCATCTCATAAGCAGACCAACCCGCAGCGTTGGTGGTCCGAGAACCCAACCACTGAGCATGGTGAGCGTTGAAGTCTCCAAGGACCACCACCTCCGCGGATGGGTACTGCTCTAGAGATCGGTCAGTCCCCACTTGGACGTTCTCGAATAAATGAGAAGACCCCGCTTCACCGGCATGGGACCTGTAAAGGCAAGCGTAGACTCGGGTACGACCCCCGTACTGTACGCATAGCCACAAGATTGACAGGTCCCGATGCTCGAGGCCCCGAAGGCGGTGACAACATATATCATCCCTGACGAAAACGTACACCTCGGCCTTACGTAGGAACAAATGTTCCAGCACGTAACCGGGGTAGTTGAGGTACGAGATATCGTCAGGGGTAGATATCTGCGTCTCAGTTAAAAAGAGCAGGACAGGCCGCGCCGACTCTAGGTTGTAATGTACGGCGTCTAGGTTACTGTGCAGACCCCTGACATTGCAGAAGTCTACTGTTAAAGTGGATGTAGGATCCGCCGAAGTACGCTTGCTCTTTTTTTGGGCCTTCATTTTAAAGTTTTTGTAGTAGGGGAGAGGAGATGTGAGGGGGCAGTGAAATTTAGACGGCACTCGCAACATATAGTCGCAGAGCCAGGTGCACGGTGGTCACGTGGGTAATGCGGGGAGCTGGCGCGAGGCACGGAAGGGCCCCCGATGCCCCCCCGTGTACAGTCGCCGGGATCCACTCCAGTCTCCCACACTGGCACGACGACCGGACTACGGGATTTTCGCCGATTGGTGGGACAGCTTCCCGGGGAGGGAATTTTTAAAAAGTGTATCCCCGGGTTAAGGTCCCCTACTGACCGGCAGGCGGCCGGCGGTGACCGTTCCCATCGGGTCTCCCTGTACCCCACGCCAGCCCCCCACAGATGAGATCCACGCGACGACCAACACCACAGCTCCACATATCACGGGTACCGTCCAAACTGTACCACCAGGGAAAGGAGAGGACAGAAGGAACGGCTTTCTAGCCCTTCCACCGGAACGCATTACTACTTCGCGGCAGAAATAGGCTGGACGGTGGTACCAATCCGTTCGGGCCCAACCATAAGTAAATAAAATTCACTTACAGTTGAGCCCTACCACCAGTAACGGGACGGGAAAGGGTGGAGGAGGACATCAGAGCCACGGGGGGAGTGATAGAACGTAGCGCTGACGGCTCTAGTGGCCGGGGTCGCAATCCTGAACCATTCTACGTGACAGACGGACAGACTGACACAAGAATGGCCACTGGCACTAAATTCCTCCTAAATCCTCAATATTATTTAAATATATCTTGAATGGTATAAGATATTTGCCACCCACCTACACCTGGGGCAGTCGGTTAAAAAATAAAAAAACAACCAACTAGAAGGCCAATTTAGTCTATAAACAAAACTCGAGGGGGAGCCTTAATGGCTTATTGACTCTTAAATCCATAATCCTCGAAAACCAGCAGATGAACATAATTTTTCAATTAGACAATGTAAATATTTATTTATTCAGACGCCAGGGGAAAATGAAGGACGATTTGAATAAAATTAATTTCATCACACGCCATCGCGGAGAGATTGCAAATTAGTTTTTGGCTTTTATTTGTTTTGCACGGTTTTAATTGTTCATCTTTGGAAAATACGTTCATAGAAACAAAGCGAGTTTAATTAAAAGTTTTTTTATTAAACACAATTAGACGTTACGTTATTCGTTGCCGAGATTTAAGAATTAATATTTTGCGTGGTTGGCAATTGTTTGTTGAAATGCTTTGAGGATGAAGCCCTAAAGATTGTTTGGAAAAATATTACGAAACGCAGGGATGTATAGAAATATAAATAAATATATAGAACCGCCCTGTGGAATGGGGGCGTTTGAATTCCACCACGGTAACCCCTGCCTGTCGTATGAGGCGACTAATTGGGGCCATCGGGGGTCGCGGGCGCGCAGCGGAGGGCTGTCAGCCCGTATCCATGCACTCCCAATTCGGAGCATCGTGCGACCCCGAGATGGACGGCAGCGCGGGTGGTAAGGCCTCTTTCGCTGTCGTTGTTCGGTGCGCGGGGGCTCCTTAGCCCTCCATGGAGATGGGCTGCTATGCAGCACCGCGCAGGGGCGATTCCGGCTGCAATTCTAGCACTCCTTAGAATACCCCGGGATCGCTCCGCAAGCGCCGAAGAAGGCCACCGCGGGGTTTTAGCTGGTAGTGTCGGGTGGGGTGTACATAGGGTTAGGGACTCGGCCCAGCGGCAGCATGGATAGCCATCATCCGTGCGAGGGGGATGCTGGGTCAAAAAAAAAAAAAAAAAAAAGGGATGTATAGAAGAAATTTACACCAGGAGTCCACTTGCTTGTATATCGGCCTCTGCTATAGTAAACTTTTTTTTTATATCATAGTCCGACAAACGAGCCAGTGGATCACCTGATGTTAAGTGATCACCACTGCCCATGAACATCCACAATACCGAAAGTATCACGTATGCGCTGTCGGCCTTAAAGGACAGGAATAGGGATTAGGGAAGGGGGAATCTGGGCCTCCGGATATCTCACTTAGCATACGAAACACGAACTGTCACTTTACGTTGGTTTTCTGTGAGACAGTGGTACTACCCCGGTCGAGCCGGCCCATTCATGCTGTAGACTAATATGTCTACAGCGTGGCTCTACCACTTTTATCACGAAGCATTCTTTCTTCCATGCTGTTAAATCATATAGTTATTATGGTTGGCTGTTTAATGTTGTGCTGTTACTCGTTTAGCCTCATTTAAAACTCTATGCAGTGACACGTTTATCAATCTTAAACAATTATTACTTTTTTTTCCTCTTCTATGATCGTCACCTTTGTAAGGTATTTAACTGTGTTTTACTTATTTATTTGTTAATTAATATTATTTAATGTTATAACAAAAATGCAAAAACCTACGGCTGAGTTTCTTGATTCTTCTTTTCAGACCTGTGGGCATTTCCGAAGCACCGGTAAAATTTTGTAAATGTTAATAATTCTGACCTGTAAAAAGTGCCCCTAGTGGCCTAATTTACTAAGTAAATGGTATACTCCCTACTGGTGTATGCACCTTCTGAAACTAAAATATTTCTTATATATTAAAACTAAACACAGACTTATATTATCTTTAAAAATGTCTTTTGAATAAGTAGTTTTCTGCTGTCCGCCATGCAAAAATAACACTCGAGCGAGCTCTTTGCTCTGCGTTGATTTCTGTATGCTTGATTGGTTAAGTATCGTTTTTGAATAAGGTTGTTACTCACACTAAAAGAGTAGCTTACATTCAATCACTGACATTTGTAATAGTTCATAGACGAAAATACCATGGATCTTGAAATCTATATCTAAAATTCGAATGCTTTTGCAGACATCTTAATGGACATTATGCGCGCTACAGTAAAATTCCAAGCACAGTTCTGAGTTTGTTTCAAAGTCCGCCAAATCGGATAGTTTCAAATGTTTAACATAAAGTGCGGTTATACTTGGCGACAAATATGATAGCTAAATTCTTCGGTATGTGCATCACGCAGACTCTACTGCACCCAGATTTGTGGACAACCTGCGTCTAATAATCTCATCTAATTTTATATTGAAGTATAGTTTAAATGTTGTTTGTTTTTTTCTCTCTGTAATATCATCTGGTTTGCGTCCGTATGTCACTTAAGGTGACCACTGAAAACCAGCGCTGTGTTGTGATGTATGAGCGTGTTGTGAGCTGTGCCAATAAATCGTTTTTCTTTCTTTATTTTTTTCTAATATTCGATAGCTGTCTATTGAGCCATATTCACAATATGTATACAAATCGATACACCGTCCCTAGCGGATTGCATTGGAAGCATTTCATACATATTTTTCAGATATGGATAACACGAGGGTTCCCGAACATACACTAAGCGCACAGTATTACTAATTTACTAACAAATACCACTTTAGTCAATGTTAACTCGTAAAGACAAAACCAATCCTTGAACAAATTTATTAATGTCAAATGATACTTAAGTCATCAGAAATATCTCAATCATTATCATCTGCAGTTAAAATTTATTCTGTTAACTGATAATGTTATTTTTGGTGATTAAAATTTAAACTGAGTTAGGGTAGCAGCATTAGCAGCGATAGCCTAGTTGGTTGCGGTACGGACTGTCAAGACGAAAGTCGTAGGTTCGAAACCCAAGTGGCATACACCTCTGACTTTTCTAAAGTTATGTGTGTATTAAAATGTTAATTATCGCTTGCTTTAACGGTGAAGGAAAACATCGTGAGGAAACCTGCATATCTGAGATTTTTTCGAAGGTATGAGAAGTCTGCCAACCCGCATTAGGCCAGCGTGGTGGACTAAGGCCTAACCCCTCTCATTAGTAGAGGAGGCCCGTGCCCAGCAGTGGGACAATGTTTGGTGCAGGGCTAGTTAAAAAAAAAATAGGGTGTAGTTATGTTAATAAGTTGATTGGTACTTAAAATGCATTGACTTGATTTCTTGATTCCCTTTAGTTATCAAGCGACAAATCGTAACGATTAATCGTATCGTAAGCTGTAAAAGCAATATTACCGTACCCTGGATTAAACCGGAGTAATGAAGTGTAAAACCCTGTTGTTTAGTGGACTAGTTAGCGAGTTCACGCGTGATTTAATATGTTATTTTGAACCTTATCACATTGTTATAAGGCGACTGGTCCAAACGCAATACTGGTGTTCGACTCGCCGACAGCTGGAGATTTATCGACGGTTTAAATTCTGATGGCATAACATAAGTTGTTTATGTTCGGGTCCAAAATTGGGGTATTGTGACTGGTACGGTTAGAATGAGACTGAATTATTAATTGTCCTCATTAATTCAAATTTCACCGCTATCAGCTCTGAATTAGAATTATGGTGTAGTAGATTTCACTGTGAATTGACTACATAGGTTATTTTCATACACGTGTCTTGGCAATTGGACACCAGAGTCGAAATTTGATACATCCTGACCGATAAGCAACGAGATAAAAGGATAGATACACTTTTAGACAGAAAAACCGCTATTATATTATTTTGATATACAAATACATTGACGTACCCTATCCCATGAGGGTAGGCAGAGACTATTGACTACCACAAGCTACGATCCTGACACTTCTTCCACATTCATACATCTTCTCATACATTTTTGATGGTTGGAGGTACTCCTGATTTGCCCTTTTAGGAGAAGATCGTTTATTTGATTGGAATAAGTTCTCCTCGGGCGCCCTTTACCCGGTCTTCCAGTCACTTTCGCACGATACATACCTTTCGTAAATCGCCTTTCATCCATCCTCTTCATATGGCCAACCCATGGCCAGCTACCGTGTTCCCTCCT
Source organism: Laothoe populi (assembly GCA_905220505.1). Classification (NCBI taxonomy): domain Eukaryota; kingdom Metazoa; phylum Arthropoda; class Insecta; order Lepidoptera; family Sphingidae; genus Laothoe; species Laothoe populi. Next base: position 18,570,971 of record HG992156.1, read on the forward strand.
TCCTATGATCCTGGGTCCATTAGGCGTAGTGTGAAGAAGCTACACAGCAGGCTGGCATGATTATGTGGAGTAGCGAGGGATAGATTATCTCTCGCTACTTTAACTGGACGGCACAGCACTTACCATCAGGTGCAATGTGTTCACTTTGCCGTGCCGGGATAAAAAAAAATATTACTTTTTATTGCATTTTATTCCTTTCAAACCTACAATGCGTCTATAGTTCTTCTACTATTATGGGTGATTGATGGCAATGGAGGTTACTTACCATCAATTTCCTCAAGCTCGTTTTCCGATCTAATTTAAAAAACTGGATGTACATCGGCTGGTTCAAGAACTTGGCCCGCCGGTACGAGCTACTATTTTTAACTACAAACAAGCTTGGTCACCATAACTACGCTTCTAAATCCACCGTCATCTACTTCTCACTTTAATCGACATCTTCAAACTGTCATGTCATCATTAGATACAGTGTTATAAATACAAAACATTTAAATTCGTCGCCATTTACCTAAAAGAAGAAGAATCATTTCAATAACCACTCTTCTCCTTATACTACGGTTCTGTATTATTACATTAAATTTAACTCAAGGCTTGGAAGCACATCTGGCTCACATAAACTTAATTTCCAGCATAAAACATGTGTATTATTTATTGGAATAACGCATGGTCATGACGCAGTTTCATATCAGTAAACTAATTAGGTATATTATAAAATTCTCAAAGTACGTTGGATATCGCTGTTGGTAAGGCGTGTAATAATAATTATAATACCAGCCCTGTATTATACTGTCCAATAGCTGGGCACGGATCTCCAACAATAACAATAAGAGGGGTTAGGCCTTAGTCCACCACGCTGGCGTAATGCGGGTTGGTAGATTTCATATACCTTTATAGATGAATTATCAGGTATGCAATATGTTCACGATGCGTTTTCTTCGCCATTAAAGCAAGCGATAATTAACAATGAATACACAAGTTACTGCGAAAGAGATGTGATGGCTTTCGTTAGTTAGAAAGACACGGATTCAATTGAAATGTTTCAATTTCATTCCCCTTGTCTACTTCAAGATTCCTGCAAACAACACTCAATCGACCTTGAGCAGAATTTACTACGACTATTTTATTATACATCCTTGATTCTCTCTTTACAATAGATTGTCTTAAAGTGAACAATACTAGTAATGCCTTAAGTAGATTCAAACCTTGTGAGAGATTGGTGCCCTACATAGGATTTAAAAAAAAAATCTTCGTTATTTCGTTCGATGACCGATGTTAACCAATAGTAGGGTTATCTTAACCCTACTACTTATTTTACTGCAATCTTAAAGCCTCTACCTGAGGGAATCACCTAAATTAAATAGATACACCCAACATTCACACACATAGTTCTGACCCCACACTAGGTAAAACCTGTATCGTGGGTATCAAGAACTACGAGGGACTACGGCCCCACAACACCCAGACCCGAAACAAATATCTGTCTGTCACACAAACATTCTTGGTGTGGGAATCGAACCCACGGCCTATCGTTTCACAGCCGGCTTCGCGCCCGCTGCGCCACGGAGGCTGTCATCAGTATTTGATCATGATGTCGTATATATTTCCTTGCATCATAGACTATGATTACAAAAACTTTTACTTACATACTGGTAATTACTTCTGTTTCTTCGTAAAAACATCCCCGTACTACGATTACAAATAATCCAAGAGTTTTCTGAATTCTGCCATTGTAACTAGTAGTGACTAAATCCACATCTATTATCAGACTTGGTTTACTGGCAATCTACCTCACCTGTGGATCGGAAGTGCGCCGGTCGGGCAACAACGCGATTATACTGGAAGTGGTGTAATTAAGGTTGGTTTTACTACTTACTATTTATGTAGTGGCCGTGGGAATAGTTTACTGTTGTTTGAAGATGGACAGCCATATTTCAGTAGTTATAAGAGTATTCAAGTAAGCCTTCGGTCGCGCAGTTGTAATTGCTCATGCATTACGACTGCTGCTGAGGTTTCGGGTTCGATCCCGGGTCAGGTAAAGTGATATTGGGTTTTTCTATCTAGAAATTCTCAGTATTAGCCCGGCGTCTGGAATCTATGCCAAGTATGGCGATGTGCGATGTGTATCACATTATGGGACCAAAATTCGGCGAAAAATGGATGTACTGGTTGCACTTCTGCCTACCCCTTCGGAGATTCTGGGTATGAGTGTATATGTATATGTCAAGTGAGGAATGAAAAAAGAGATATCAGTTCAGTCCTAAATGTTCCTAATTTGTATTACTAAGATAGGGTTAGAAGAATGAAAAATACTTCGAAATAATATCAAGTCTTAAGAATCCTTGAAGAATGCATGACGCTGTGGATAATTTTGTTGATAGCATAACTAGGCTGAGTCGACCCAGTTGTTACCACTAAACTAAGGTGAAGTAAAAATTTACAATTGCGCTTCATGCGATGAGTAAAATAAATATTCGTAAGATTATTCCACATGACCCGAGTACTTTTGCAAACCTTTGTTTAAGAGTTTATAGCTATATTTTTTCTGGTTTTGTGCCACCAGACTGTTGCTTTAATTTTTTGTTAATATCACAAAAAAGAATATTGAAAATTTTAAACTCAGTCACTGCATATAATATTCTTACAATAAATAAAACAAAGCTGTTAAAGTGTCTATCCTCATCACCATATCTGGCCACATCGTAACATAGCTCGAACAACTCAAATCATAAAACCCTTTTTATACCGTGAGTCGTCAGTCTAAAGACATGAAACATCATGATAAACATAAAATAGAACGTAACGACACTGTGAAAGCTGAATTACATCGTGGAAACAAGCGCGCAAATCAAGAGCGCCTACAAAATTTTAAGAGCAATGAAATTTTTACTCCCTTTACATGCTAACAGAGACTTCAAATGAGGGCTGAAGCAGCGTTTACTAGTAAGGCGAGCTGTTGAATGTACGATTTTGTCTTGTGCAACTATACTCTTGTATCAGAGGAAAATCTATATGGATGTTCCCTGTGGATTCGTAAACAGCTGGAGCGATTTTGGTGAAATTTTCTGGCAATGTTTTATTTATTTATTACAGGTGGAATTAATATTTATCACTCCACAAATCAGCCCAGCGGGTGATCCTTTGAAGTTTGGTAGCAATCAGATACAACAGATTTTTTATGGCTATTTGGGATTTTGTGTCATATATCAATTCTTCTACAAACTTATAATTTTTTTGAACATTCACAATTAAAAGTGATATTAATCTATGTCGCTAGTTTGTTATAAATACTTAATGTAAACAAAGTTTAGATAGGCGACGGTTAATAGATAATAGAGTTGCAAAAGTTTGCAAAATATATGGCATAAAGAGTGTCTTTCACTTTTACGCGGGTGTATGACTATCAGACACACTATGACGTCAGTCATTCTATGAGATCTGGTCAAATTAAATGAAGAAAAAGAATACTTAGATAGAAGGTCAGCAAACGGACAAGAGTGTCATGTGATGGTAAATATGTAATCTCCACTAAACATAAACATCCATATTCATGCGTTGCACTAATAATGGATCAAGAAACTGTTACTACGAGTACGTCAGTGTTCTATAAGAGTGGTATGCCGGTTGGGCCGACTTATACTGTGGACAAAAATGACTAGAGCATGGTTCTACCACTTGAATTAGCGTTTATCTTACAATCAATCCGTGAACAGTGAGTTTCGCATACGCCCGAGTTTTACATTACGCACGGCGCGGCGGCGCGGCGGTCGAACATAAAACAGTTTAAGCGACCTGTTGAAGGATGTTGATGTTTTACATCATTCCGCACATTGTCTTCATTAAACACATACATGGGTATGGTTTACGACAAATAAACTTGTTTCGCAGCAGGATTTATCTTATATTATTAGATGTGTTCATTTGTTTTATTTTGTTAGTAAACTTTGACCTATTTTTGCGTGGATTATAACTTTTACATCGTTGATTTTAATTGTCTGTATATATTCAAGAGTTATGTATTGAAAATCCTTATTTGTAATGATTCCTTAAAATTCTAGTATTATAACAGGAACTGGAATCAATGTATCAACGTGCTTTAGGATATTTTGTTCTACGATATTGAAGATTGGAATAGTAAATGTCGTCAAAATAGTAATGATTTCATTGTTATTTTAGATCGAAAATCATGGATGCATTAAGTAATGGATATTTTAGAAGGAAGGCAAAATGAGCCCTACTGAAATCCACTCACCGTAGAACGCAACTGCAGTTGCTGCTTAGGCACAGCTTCCTATGCCTGAACCTTTATATGGTGTAGATAAAACTGTTTAAATCATGGCTCTACCACTTAAATGACAATATAAGGCGGATTTCCTGCTATTATCTCAACCGCTTCGTACGTCGTAGTTTTCGGACCCAATTCTTTGAATATTTATTACATGGATCTATGTGAAATGCGACGAAAGTTCTTCTAGTTGGTAAAACTAATTACAGAGAAGATGCAACCAGAGATATAGATGTGACCAATTATATATGTCTTGAAGAATTACCTGGATGTATACACCTATAAACTCAACTTTGACAAATAAAAAAAAATGAAAAAGATGTATGAACAAAAGTATGCATCAAATAACGTCCAAGCTTTATGAATTTTACACCAATATATAAGTTACATCAATAAAACTACTATAGTTTATTAAATTTATCTCCAAATATCAAGATGTTATAAAATACGAGTAAAGTTACAACCAAAGTCAATGAAATAAATAAAACGACGAATATAAATTTTAATGAATCATATCCACAATGGCATAGTCGTGAAACTATGAAAAGTGTCAGTGATATATCTTCAACGAGTTTAACAGCCTTGTACACAAAGTACTCCGAGCTAAAATAGACTATAAATCATGGTGGATAAAATTGATTTTAACGATGAAGTGTTACAAGAAGCCGGTCCTATAATTCAAAAGCTTTGGGAGACATAATGTGGTGAAATTATTATTTTCGATGGATTTTTAGCGTGAATTTATGTAAACGCGGAATATTGAGGTATTAGTATTTACGCGATAGCAAAATATTTGAAGCCATTAAAGCTACAATTTACATTCTACAGTATACAGGTTTTCAGTTACATTTGATTCCATTTATTCACAGTATTTAATTATTTTGTAAATTCCAAATCCATTTGGTTCCTTGTAGCTTAAATAATTATTTGTAGATCTCTATTTGGTCTAAATAATATTGTTATTAACCCTTGATTATAGTTGCTGACTTATTTTACATGTCGTATAAAATTAAAAGCAATCATATTGAAAAGTATTTAAAATATCTTTCTTTTATCCTGGCACGGCCACACTGCACCAGATGGTAACCGCAGTGCTGTCCATCTAGATAATTAAGTATTGAGAGACTATCTATCCCCCGCTACTCAACACAATAATGCCGGCCTGTTCTGTAGCTTCTTTCCAATACGCCATGGGCAAGAAGGTGAAGAAGCGGTCGAGGGTTTAGTGTCAGAGTACTTAGAAGAATGTACACTGGCTAACCCCGGAACGCTACACTCGCGTGTTCTAATATGGCGGGTTTTACACCCTGTGTACGGTGGTCGCTATCCGTGCGGATGTGAATATCCTATCACAGCTTCTAAGACTTTATTACCATGCCATTAAGTCTTTGCACATCCAACACAGTACCTAGCGCTATATCGTTAAAGAGAATCTGATCTTTATTAACTCTATTTATACTGGCATCCGTGTGACACTCCTTGGCCCTTGCTGAAAATCAGTGTCAGGTGGGCCCTCCCACCTGGCGGACGCCGAGCCTTTGGCCTTTTTGGTCATGCTTCGGACACGGGTGGCTGGGGCGCATAAGTATGCCGGGAGACTTTTTTCTTGTTTTATTTGTGTACCTGCCCTTAAAGATTTTTTTTTATTTGTTTTATGTACTCATCGTTTATTGCCACCTTTTTTGTTGTCGCGGGGAAAGCTTTTTATTACTGCCGCCCTCTCCGGAGGGAAGCGGATTAAGAATAAAATAGTCGGTCTTACGACCCAGCATCCCCCTCGCACGGATGATGGCTATCCGCGCTGCCGCTGGGCCGAGTCCCTAACCCCTATGTACACCCCACCCGACACTACCAGCTAAAACCCCGCGGTGGCCTTCTTCGGCGCTTGCGGAGCGATCCCGGGGTATTCTAAGGAGTGCTAGAATTGCAGCCGGAATCGCCCCTGCACGGTGCTGCGTAGCAGCCCATCTCCATGGAGGGCTAAGGAGCCCCCGCACACCGAACAACGACAGCGAACGAGGCCTTACCACATGCGCTGCCGTCCATCTCGGGGTCGCACGATGCCCCTCATTTGGGAGTGCATCGATACAGGCTGACAGCCCTCCGCTGCGTGCCCGCGACCCCCGATGGCCCCAATTAGTCGCCTCGTACGACAGGCAGGGGTTACCGTGGTGAAATTCTCAAAACGCCCCCATTCCACAGGGCGGGAGACGCCAGTCAGTCGTCCACCCGGCGCCTCCTACGTCTTCTCTGGCGGCGGGAGGGATCATTTCGTTCCCGATCCCTCTCGGCACTCTCCTTCTGCGAGATGACGCTCTCGCCAGGACCTCTGGCTGGTGACCATGGCCGACAGCGAGAGGTCTCCTCCGACGACTGCTCTGAGAGCGCTGCGCTGTTCGTCCCAGGCTGGGCACTCCTCCAACGTATGTTGGGCCGTGTCCTCGCGGCAGTTGCCACAGTGGTGGCACACGGCGGACACCTCCTTTCCGATCCGATCGTTTATTGCCACCTGGTCTGGTGACTATGGCCAAATAAAAGATTTTCTTTCTTTCTTTCTATATCTAAGTACACTCCTATTTTTATTCCATATCCTTTGAATCCTTAACATCAATTCTCCATTATTCAAGTTTTCGTCGCGCCTATTGTGTGACAAAAACGAAGTCGCTAGATAGTAAGGCAGTCTCAAAGTTCTTAAAGTTATAATTCCGTCGTAAATCCTTAAGGACATTAAATTTATAAGTTGGGGAGCGAGTCGGAAAGATAAGCACGACTGCATTTGTGATGAACTTGAATGAGTTCGTGGAGTCAAATGTCTAGGGATGGTTGTTGCAAGATGTTTAGTGTTTGAGAATATCTATTACATCAAAAAAAAAATTATGATTTGTATAACCCTCATGCCAACTTATTTTAACCGTGGTCAATTTAAACTGAAACTCTATTTTTGTGATCGAATTAAATATGTTGTTTCAGTAACAATCAGTATAGAATTCTCTATTTTATTACAAATAGTCAGAATAGTAGATACGATTATAAAATAACAAGTTTACGTAACCGTTTAAATAACTACGATGAAAATTTAAAGTATTACAATAAATGATTATCACTGATTGCATTCTTACCGTTTTTTTCTCCAAGCAAGCGTCTCGTTCTCTTCTTCTTCTTCTTGCTTTAATGGCCTCTGTGGAGGAACAACTCCACAATTATGCCAATGTCACGTAATAAAAATATTAACTAAGTAAATAAAATTTATGTGATGATGATGATTGATGACATGATACTCAGAGCGATATTACTTAATGACTTTGTGGCTGTTAACCGGAATGTCAAGATGACAAATTGTTTTTAATACTCAATGGCTTCGTGTGTCGTATGACTTTATGTTTACGGAAAGAAAATATAGATAGCGTTTATAACTATTTGGATATCGAAGTATTCCAAGTTACCTGCAGTATTCCAAATATGCTGCAGTTCTTCTATAGCCTTCTGGGCATATACCTCACGGTACCTTATCTAGTCGAACAGTTCATATCTCTAGTAGGTATGTGCTTTTCTCCTGAATTTACATTTTAAGACAAATTGTATTGCGATTATTTAGTAAAAAAACAAGTTAAAATTACAATATTATATTATGATATTTATAAATTTGCAGTGGTTTTATTATCATTTCCCTAAGTTTACTGCATACCATGGAGATTAGCTACCTCTTCATTTCTGTCATAATTCACTTGATTACGTTTATCAACAGATCTATATTCTGTGGCAATGTCTTACAATGATTCTTAGGTAATTTTTTCAAATCTTAAATCATAATTTGTTGACTACAATATCAATCTTGCATAATACCATCCAAAGTAGTCAAACTTGGATTGTTAAGATTTGTTTGAGAAGGAAACTAGGCCTTAACTCGTTCGAAGATTATTTCATAATCATTATCTTTAGGAGCCACTCTTGAGGCTCGAACTTTAGATTTTGAAAATACTCGAACGTTAACAAAGACTTTGTTGAATTATAAATGTGTGTTTAATTATAATTTGCATAATTATTTATAATTACTTATATTTACAATTCCCTTTGTGCTTTTTTTTACCTATCTATTCTACCTTGTACTAACTTGATTTGCTCTTTAATCTTTTATGTATATTTTAGTATAATTCGCATCATATCTTACAACTAGTTCTTGTCATTATTCATTTGTGCAACAATTTTTTGGGTCAGTGTTCCTTTACACTTCTATTTGTTTTTTTTACATTTTTTTGTCTTTCTAACGTACTTACATGGTTTGTTCTTTAAGCTACTAAACATACGATTTATATCCCAAAACCCTTTAACATTATTTTATGAGTCCATCAAAATACCAACAGACAAATGCTTCGCATGCTAAATACGTAACTTGATCCCTACATACCTGAGAATTCTCATAAGAATTTCGAAGAAGTCTACCAACACGCATTAAGCCAGCGTGGTGTACTAAGGCTTAACCCCTCTCATTAGTAGAGGAGGCCCGTGCCCAGCAGTGGGACAATGTTTAATACAGGGCTAATATTATTATTATTAAAACATATACTATGTGTTAAAACAGCTAGTAAATTACCTGTGTGCTAAATTTCATTCTAATCCGTTTAACCGTTTTTGCGTGATTGAGTAACAAACATCCAAACACACAAACTTTCATATTTATAGTATTTGTAGGATAATAATATAGTTCTTCCAACAAGATTTAAATTGCGTTGTTCAAAGCATCTTAAGCGAGGGTCGCGTCAATGTTTTAACTGATAACAAGTTAACCAATACTCTTTGAGCTAAAGAACGACGGCGAGACGTGAAATTTCATCGAAACTCCTGACAAACTACAAGCACACTCATTGTTGTTACACAGACATTCACGCGCAGAACTTGGTTATGGCGCAAGTTGTGAGCTACTGGCAGATTTATAATGGATTTGGCTTTTGTCTTCCATAAAACAAAGTTATCAAATCTTTGTTGTAGGTTTCTTTATCCTGGCACAGTAAAGCCTCGTGATAAAGTGTAGTCCAAATATATCTACCATCTATTCCTTACGTCCTTTGACGGTCGCCAGAATATGCGAGTTTGAAGGGTCTGGGTACTTTGGCTGAACTCAGATCTGGATTTCTCGGATTACACTTGCAATATAATTGATAGGTGTATGTGTGTGTACAGTCTCTAGCAACTCAAAGCATGTCGATTTTAATGATATTAACGACATGCTATATAAATACATCAAACAGTCACACATATACTTCTGACCTCACACTAGGTAAAACCTGCATCATGAACAAGGAGGGACTACGGTCCCACAACACCCAGACCCTAAACAAATATATGTCTCAGTGCGGGAATCGAACCCTCTCTTTTTACAACCGGCTACGTGCCAACTGCGCTACGGAATCTGTCAATAAAAATATAATAGAATACAATCTCTCACAACTCACACCAAACAGAAAGTAAGGGTTGAAACTTAACCCGGGAACCGCGACTTCTCTTTGAAATATAGATGTAGTTTATCTCCCAAACGCCGGCCCCGTTTCAAGATATAATTTGTAAATACAAACAACGAGATAATTTATAATTGCAACTGGATTTGTCGGCCGCGAATAATTACCCGACTTGTTTGCGTGGATTGCGTTAATATATCATGTTTTATGAAGTTAAAAGACTATAAAAGAAAGAGGTACTTAATTTGATTGTAAGTTACGAGATATCTTCGCTAAATATGGACTGATTGATGAATCTTATAGGGTTCTCAAGGTTTAATATCGAGAGCTGCAACGTGTTTGGTTTGATCACATTCAACACGGACTGCTAATGTTATCAGATGTAGAATGTATTGCCATGTCAGGAACAAAAGTGAAAGATGCTCGTGTGAAATACCTTTATACTCTTCAATATCACAGTAGTGGACAATAATCTGGCTGGACAATAATCTGGTGGTACTTTCATATTCGGGTGGTGGTGGATGTAAAATCCGCCACAGTGGCAC